>CM077349.1:40382183-43299733 GCA_039655645.1 Ammopiptanthus mongolicus
GGCCACAAAACCCCTATTCTAAGTGTTTCTAGCCTTAAAATTGGTATTACTTGATGTTTTGGACATATGGCTCAAATTCTTTTCCTAAATATTATCTTGGAGTCTTTGTCTTCTTAATTTTCCTTTAGAGTGTGCTTTCTCTTTTTAGCTTTTCTTGCTTGTCTTTAAATTTCTAAGTTTGTCTTAGTAGTTTTCTTCCTTGAACCTCTTGATTGATAGCTTGTGTGGATTTTTCACAAAGTTTTGATACTTTTTCTCATTACTTGAATTGGTATAGTTCTTTTCCAAGAATATTGAAAGGGGACTTTGAGTGGAAAAAGGCAAGAGCGCAAAATAAGCTAATTGTGTGGAAAAAGCCAATTTGAGTGAAACACTTAGTGAGGAAAATGACAAAAGTGCCAAGTTTCCAAGGAAAGAATGATCCGGAGTTGTATTTAGATTGGGAGATAAAAATAGAACAAATCTTCTCTTCTCACCACTATAGTGAACAAAAGAAGATGAAGGTGGCAGCCCAAGAGTTTGGCTATTATGCACGAAATTGGTGGGACCGAGTGCAAAAAGATAGAAGGTGGTTTGGGGATCAACCTATTGATACTTGGAGTGAGATGAAAGCCATGATGAGGAAGAGACATGTTTCACCCCACTATCAAAGGGATCTTCGCAACATTGCAAAGGTTAACCCAAGGCACTAAGAGTGTGGATGAGTATTACAAAGAAATGGAGATGGCCTTGATTAGAGCCAATATTAATGAAGAAAGAAAGGCAAAAATGGCTCGGTTTCTCCATGGCCTAAACCAAGACATCCAAGACATTGTTGGGCTCCAACACTATGTGGAGCTTGATGACTTAGTGCACCAATCCCTGAAGGTCGAGCAACAACTCAAAAGAAAGAGTTATGGAGATAATAAATTCGAAGTCGAATTTTCTCTAAGAAGGGGGGAATGATGGAGGCAAAGGAGGGGTAAGTCAATTTTGCAACAAAAGAAGATCAATCCATTCAAGTCCAAGAAAAACCATTCAAGTCCAAATGATCAGTGTTCTTATTTTGGCTATATCTTGAGTTATAGATGTCCAATTGAAGTGATTCTTAATTCGTTGGAAAGATAAGAGAATTATCTACAATTTTTATTTGAAGCTCAAGACCTGATTCGTACTCTATCATGATCAAAACAGGGATAGAAGTTAGGGATGCTGTTCTGGACGGATTTGGTCTCATTTAGCAATTTTGTAATTGGGTTTTGGTTTTAATTGTATAATGGGCTTCATGGTCCACAAAAATGCTCACCTCGTTAACCTAGAATATTCCTTAGCTTCTATAAATAGGACTTGTATTGCCTCATTTTGATAACCTTTGAATAAAATTTGAATTACTCATACTTGAGTTTTCTTGTGACGCCATAGTCCTCTCCTAGTTCTTTGATTAGAACTCTTGATTCTTATCAAGGATTGCTAATCCTTGTGGCGAATCCTCCTTTGGCTCATCAATTTTCCAATTCAATGGATCTTTGTGGCGCCTTCCCTACCATCTCTTCCCCTTTCCATTTTCTATTTTTCATTTGAGTATTGTTATCATTTACTTCTTTATTTTTATGAGTTGTTACCTTAGTGTTTATAATTTTCGAATTCTTATTGTCTTCTTATTCTTGAATACCTTAGTCTTTTCTCTTCACTTTTAATTCATTGAGTAGCATAGTTTCTTTTCATTTTCTTTATTGTTCACGCAAATAGCTCAAGGAAGATCCTAAAACTAAATGATTCCAACTTGGATCATATCACTTGCAATCTGTGTTACTTCATGCACACGTTGTCTATACTCAGCACTTCATGATCAATTCGGTTTTCTTAGCTTTTGTGGCAATTGCAATTCTTCTAGTCTTGATCTTGTGAATTCACGGCTTAGGCTTGAGAATTGCACCCAAGCTGCAAGCATTGTCCTTGCTTCATTAGCATTCTCTTGGTTGGCATTGCGATCACATTCTTGATCAAGTTTGTTTTCCCTCCAAACATTCACCCGAATTCTAGTTCAATTTTGATCAAAGCTCTTGGATAGGTACTGCATTTCCTTGATTCAATCAGGATCACATCATTTGGTATCTAGAGCTAGTCTCTAGGAGCTATGTGTTTTTAGATTCGGATTTGTAGTTTGAAAATTTGAAATCGGCTCCAAAAATCCTTTTGAATTTCCTGTAAATTCTTGATCTTTGATCTTGAATAGTGTTTCGGCTGTGTTATTTTGATGTGAGTTCATGTTCAATTGTAGATTCCTTCACTTAGCAGTGATAACGTTCGGTGAAGGAGCATCGGTTTTGAATTTCATGTTCTTGAGCATGCTCCTGGCGTTCATCCTTAGTTCTTCAAGGATCCTTGGGAATTGCGCCTCACAGATCTTGATGATTTTCATGAAGTGCTAATCAACCAGTTGATTGAAAGATCTGGGCATAGAGTTTCGAATTCTAGCCTTACTGTTGTTTGGGAATTAGAATTGTGCTTGTTCTGGTTGATTTAATTTGTGCATAATGGCCTCAAGATAACGCTCGTACCACACTCTTCAAGAGAGGTTAGTGAGGATAAGAAGAAACTGAGAATCGAAAGAGAACAAGAGAGAAAAGCCTTGAGAGGAAAAGAAAAAGAGAATGAAAGTGGCGAAAAGAAAAGTGAGCCACTTGAGGAAAAAGGCAAAAAGGGAGAAAAGAAAGGATCTGAGGCAAAAACAGAGAGGAAGGTGGAGAGTTAGTTCATGACAAAAGAAGGTGAAAGAATTCGATGAGAGTGATACTGAAGAAAAAGGGACCAAAGAAGGTGAGGAAATTGAGTTTGTGCATTACAAGGAAGCAAACCAAGGTTTGGCATGCATTAATATAGAAAAAACATAGACATTCTAATGCTATGTTGCTTGCTAACTTGCTTGGTTCTTACCCTTCTCTTTCACTCACTAGATTTGCATACTTGTTTAATGAACTTGCATAACTCTCAACATTTGTTTTAAAGAAACAATTCTTGGGCCTATGTGTTGATGCATGTGTTGCTATTTCCTTGCCCTGTGCAATTCAACTTGGAAACCGAGTGCACCTTTCCAAATCCATCAAATATGACTGCATCTTTAATCCTATTGGATTCACAACACAAGTTTTCAAGGAATGCATATAGAATTGTTTGAAAAGCTTACTAATGCACCCGTCGATGCTTTACTTGTTTCTTCACCATCTTGTATGCGGTGCATCTCATGAAAATTTGGGGGGTTGTTTTACTACCCCAGGAATACCAATTACTTATGTTGATGTGAGGGACAATGGACCAAAACTTGAGAACTCAACCTATGATAATCAATTAAAACATTTGGGCGGTCGAGTACAATTTTCCTATGTCATGAAACCAAAAAGTAGGTAAGGTGGTGGCATCAATCTTCAAAAGGTATAACTCGTGGACTTCCTTTCCATTTCACTTGTTTAGCTTTACAAGCCTTAAATGTGAAGAGTTATCTTCGGAGTTTGAGCTTTTAAATTGCTTCAGGACTTAATTAGGCTTGTAATTGGGCTTAGGATTAAGTCATGGAGGAGCACATAGCTAGAAGGAGGCGCGGGGATCTTGTACGTCCTTACATCCATTTTGTTCTTTCGTATAAATAGGTGTTTGAAACACATTTGATGAATGAATAGAATTTCAACAAGTTTGAGAAGTGTGAGTTGAGAGTAGTCTCCTCCTTGGATTCTTAAGTAGAACCATTGCTAGATTCTTATCAAGGGCTTCCGATCTCTTGTGGCGAACCAAACTTGGCTTATCACTTCTTCCGATCAATGGACTCAGTGTGGCGCCATTCCCTCCTCTTCCTGGCCTTCCATCCTTTATATTCTTTACTTACTTTACTTGCTTGCAATCTGTATTACTTCATGCACACGTTGTCTATACTCAGCACTTCATGATCAATTCGGTTTTCTTAGCTTTTGTGGCAATTGCAATTCTTCTAGTCTTGATCTTGTGAATTCACGGCTTAGGCTTGAGAATTGCACTCAAGCTGCATGCATTGTCCTTGCTTCATTAGCATTCTCTTGGTTGGCATTGCGATCACATTCTTGATCAAGTTTGTTTTCCCTCCAAACATTCATCTGAATTCTAGTTCAATTTTGATCAAAGCTCTTGGATAGGTACTGCATTTCCTTGATTCAATCAGGATCAAATCATTTGGTATCTAGAGCTAGTCTCTAGGAGCTTTGTGTTTTTAGATTCGGATTTGTAGCTTGAAAATTTGAAATCGGCTCCAAAAATCCTTTTGAATTTCGTGTAGATTCTTGATCTTTGATCTTGAATAGTGTTTCGGCTGTGTTATTTTGATGTGAGTTCATGTTGAATTGTGGATTCCTTCACTTAGCAGTGATAACGTTCGGTGAAGGAGCATCGATTTTGAATTTCATGTTCTTGAGCATGCTCCTGGCGTGCATCCTTAGTTCTTCAAGGATCCTTGGGAATTGCGCCTCACAGATCTTGATGATTTTCATGAAGTGCTAATCAACCAGTTGATTGAAAGATCTTGGCATTGAGTTTCGAATTCTAGCCTTACTGTTGTTTGGGGATTAGAATTGTGCTTGTTCTGGTTGATTTAATTTGTGCATAATGGCCTCAAGAGAACGCTCGTACCAATCTCTTCAAGAGAGGTTAGTGAGGATAAGAAGAAACTGAGAATCGAAAGAGAACAAGAGAGAAAATCCTTGAGAGGAAAAGAAAAAGAGAATGAAATTGGCGAAAAGAAAAGCGAGCCACTTGAGGAAAAAGGCAAAAAGGGAGAAGAGAAAGGAACTGAGGCAAAAACAGAGAGGAAGGTGGAGAGTTTGTTCAGGACAAAAGAAGGTGAAAGAATTCGATGAGAGTGATACTGAAGAAAAAGGGACCAAAGAAGGTGAGGAAACTGATTATGTGCATTACAAGGAAGCAAACCAAGGTTTGGCATGCATTAATATAGAAAAAACATAGACATTCTAATGCTATGTTGCTTGCTAACTTGCTTGGTTCTTACCCTTCTCTTTCACTAACTAGATTTTCACTCACTAGATTTGCATACTTGTTTAATGAACTTGCATAACTCTCGACATTTGTTTTGAAGAAACAATTCTTGGGCCTATGTGTTGATGCATGTGTTGCTATTTCCTTGCCCTGTTGATGAAGATCATGCTATCATGCAAGTTGGGCCTCAAACAAGGAGCAAGACTAAAGCCTTCAAGATGCAAGAAGAACTCAAGCAAGAAGAACTTGAGAAAGAAATCGGATTGATCATGCACTTCAAGCCACCACTAGAAGATGATCCAAGCACTATGAACATTTTCTTAATTGAGCTAGTGGAGTAGACATTAGTTTAGTTTAATTAATCTAGCTTAGTCATTGGTTTGGCCTTGTGTCCTTTTACCCCATGATTATGTAATAATTGCTAGACTTTTACGCTTTTGTAATAATGATGCACTTAGACATCTTTATGGTACTTGTGCATTTAGGAACAATAGGTTTTTGGGATTAAATCCCCTAGGATAGTCGTGGACCTTTTCTAAAACAAGGAGGATCATGCATTTGGTCCAAATTATGGAATTAGGGAGTCTTAGGAATATTCTCCTAACATCAAGGAGGGATTATGAGCAAACATTAAAAATGCTCCAAGCCCACTCCCTAAGTGCACACGGCGCCTCCTTCTTGGATGGCTTAGGAAACCCTAGTTGCTGTCTTCTATAAATACACCTCTTGTAATCACTTGAGAGGCACCTTTGAATAAAATTTGAAATTACTCATACTTGAGTTTTCTTGTGAGCCCATAGCCCTCTCATAGTTCTTGGATTAGAAGTCTTGATTCTTATCAAGGATTACTAATCCTTGTGGCGAATCCTCCTTTGGCTCATCAATTATCCAATTCAATGGATCTTTGTGGCGCCTTCCCTATCATCCCCTTTCCTTTCCATTTTCTATTTTTCATTTGAGTATTGTTATCATTTACTTCTTTTATTTTATGAGTTATTAGTTTTGTGATTTAATTTTCGAAATCTTATTGTCCTTTTTTTTTATTTCTTGAATAGCTTAGTGATATGATCCTGGAAAGCTATCAAGAGGATTTCTCCACTAGTTTTAGGATTTTGTAAAAGCATAGGAAAATATGTAATAAAAGTAGGATTTTTTTGTACTTTGACTTTTTGTAGTTTGACTTTTTGGTCATGGACTTGTAAATGGGCCAAAATGTAGTCATCAAGGCCCATCCAATAGAGGAGAGGCGCGCACAAGCCTTAAGCCTTGTAGCTTAGGCACACATGAGAGCTTGAGAGGATGAGAGGTCATATAAATAACTCCTTGTAAGCCATTTGAATCATAATTGAAAGTTTAGAATTTTTCTCACATTGAGAATTTAGAGAGAGTTGAGAGAGAGAGTCTCCTCTTGAAGGTTCTAGAGTAGAACCTTGTGATTCTCATCAAGAGCTCCTTACTCTTGTGGCGGATCTTCCTTGAGCTTATCACTCCATCTAATCCATGGAGTTGTGGCGCTTTCTTCCATTTCCCTTCCCCTTCATCTTTTCCCTTTCTTTTTGAATTCAAGTTGCCGCCTGACGCCTAAAGCCTTAGGCTTATCTTAGGATTTATGCATTTTAGCTTTATGTTGTTTAGGAATTGTGGATCCATGATTCTTGTGATTTGATGATCAAGCTTTGGCTTGAGGTGGAGCTAGTTCTCTCAATTTTCCTCAAGATCATCAAAAATGAACAAGTTTGGATTTCCCTCCAATTTTTAGTTTGAATTTTCATTTCAATTTCGGATCAATTCTCCTAGAACGATCCTACATTCAATAGATCCATCTTGGATCATAACATTTGGTATCAAGAGCTAGCCTCTAGGAGAGTTAGAAGCTTGCAAAAATTCAAAAAAAATTTTGGCGGTAATTTTCAAATTTTGGCTCCATTTTCAAAATTCGAAAATTCTAGATCTAGATCCTTTTGATCTTGAATTTGTGTTCTAGTTGTGTTGTTTGTTGTTCTGATGGTTTGAATTTTCGAATTCTACATATATTTGTGTTAGATTTGATATATTCTTTTGAATTTGAATTTTCTTGATATTCATATGTGTTCTTCATAGTTCTTGAGATCCTTGGGATAATTGCTTGATAGATCTTGATGAATTTCAAAAGTGTTGGTTAACTTGTTGATCAACCACTTGAATGAAAGATCTAAGCATCAAAATAGTGAATTCTAAATTTGTTTGTTGAAATTCAATTTGCTTCTTGCAAAAGCACTTTAGAAGGCTCTTTGATCTTACATTTGTATTAATTGCTTAGTTTGGGCTGTTTGTGTAATTTCGAAAAGTCAGTGGCTGTTATATAAAAAAAAAATAGTCCAGAAATTATAGAAAAGGAAAAAGAGTCCAAATCGGAAAAATCCAAAGGACCAAAACGCAAATTTAAAAAAAAAATTGGGGCAAAAGTGCAAATACTAAAAGTTTCGAAAAAAATTTTATTTGCAGAAAAAGACTTGCCACTATTCAGCCTAGAAACTTTGTGTGTGAGCCTACTTGAGCAAGAAAATTTCGAAAATCAAGAACACCTTAAGAAAAGTTCATTTTCAACTTCTTCTTTCTTCTTAATTCTTTCTTGTTCTACTTGTCTTCTTTCAATTCAATTTGAGTGTGCTATTTCTTGTTGAGCATTTTTAGTTTGTCTTTTAAACTTCTTAGTTTTGTCTTGTAGTTTTCTTTCTTTGAAATTCTTGTGAGTGAATTACTCTTGGTTTGATTTGTTTGCAAGTGTATTTGGCTTTATATCTTGGAATTGCTTGTTTCTACTTCAAGAGCCTTTAATTGAGACTTTACATTGGAAAAAGGCAAGAGTGTGCATTTGCTAAAAAGCCTAATTGTGTGAAACACGAGTGAACATTACAAGAGTGAAACACTTAGTTGAGTGGTGAGGTCCATTTTATTTCTTTGTTTTATTGTTGAAAAAAAATTGTAAACATGTCACAAACTAGAGGTGATGGTGAAGGTAGTACACCACCTTCCCCTAGAACCTTGGCCTATGATATGAAACTTCAAAGAATGACACGGCATTTGGAAAGGCTTCTAGAAAGGCAAAATGATGAGGTTAATGAAAGACTTGAAGGCCTTGAAAGAGCTTCAAGAGGCACAAGAACTAGAAGTCCAAGGCAAGAAAGTTCCTCTCATGCAAATTCATCACATGAAGACAATGAATATGAAGAGGATGACCGAAGTAGACATGGAGAGTATGGGGAGGATAGTGTGAGGAGACAACATGATAGGCTTGAAGGTGTAAAAATAAAAGTGCCTACATTTCAAGGTAAAAATGATCCCGAATTGTACTTAGAGTGGGAAACAAAAATAGAGCAAATTTTTGCATGCCAACATTATAGTGAAGAGAAGAAGGTTAAGGTGGCATCCATAGAATTTGTAGACTATGCATTAATATGGTGGGATCAACTAATCAAGGAGAAAAGGAGGAATGGAGATGATCCAATTTCTACTTGGAGAGAAATGAAGGCCATCATGAGGAAGAGATTTGTTTCTTCACAGAGAGCTCCATAATAAGCTTCAAAGGCTTAATCAAGGCAGCAAAAGCGTGGATGAATATTTTAAGAAGATGGAGGTTGCATTGATTAGGGCAAACATTAATGAAGAAAGAGAAGCAACTATGGCAAGGTTCCTAAATGGTTTGAATCAAGAGATTTTGGACATAGTTGAATTGCATCATTATGTTGAATTGGAAGATTTGGTGCATCAAGCAATCAAAGTTGGGCAACAATTGAAGAGAAGGAGATCCTACAAGAAGCCATTTTATAACTATTCCTCAACAAGTTGGAAAGATTCTAAAAAGGAGGGAGACTCCTCCAATGCAATTGGAGCCGCGACCAACATGGGTAAAAATGGGACAAGGCCCAATTCTTCTAACTCTAAATCTCCTTCATCTCCTACTAATTCTAATGCACCTAGATCTAGGGATATAAAGTGCTTTAAGTGCCTTGGAAGAGGACACATTGCATCCCAATGCCCCAACAAGAGAACCATGATCTCTAGGGGTAAAGAACTTGAAAATAGTGCATCATCATCATCTTACACTAGTGCATCTTCTACAAGTGAGAGTGAAAAAGATTGTGAGATAAAACCTATTGGCGATTTACTCATGGTAAGAAGATTACTAGGAATGCATATTAATGAAAATGATGATAGCCAAAGGGAGAGCATTTTCCAAACAAGATGCATGATAGAAGGTAAAATTTGTGCATTGATCATTGATGGTGGTAGTTGCATCAATGTAGCTAGCACCATCTTGGTGACCAAACTTGGTCTTCAAACAATTCCTCATCCGCAACCATATAAACTACAATGGCTAAATAATGATGGTGAATTAGTAGTGGATCAACAAGTCTTGTTAAATTTTTCCATTGGTCATTACAATGATGAGGTTCTTTGTGATGTGGCTCCTATGGAGGTGAGTCATGTTATACTTGGAAGGCCATGGCAATTTGATCGTAAAGTAATTCATGAAGGCCAAACTAACACGTTCTCTTTTGTATATAAAAACTACACCATTAAACTTGTGCCACTTTTTACAAAAGAAGTGTGTGAGGATAGAAAGAAAATGAAAATCAAAAGAGAGCAAGAGAGAAAAGCCTTCAAGGAAAAAGAAATAAAGAATGAGGTTGAGGTAAAAGAAGAGAGAAAGAAAGAGAGTTTACTCATAGTGAAAGAAAAGGTTGAGGAAGAGTTATTAGCCGACCAAACCCAAAAACTTACAAATAATTGTTTATCTACTAATACTTCTCCCTTGCATATTTGTGTAGACCCTCTTGTGCTCATTAAGAATGGGGAACCAAGGCCAAAGCCTCAAGGTCTCATCCAAAGGGAAAAATTAAAACTCATCTTAAGTATCATTCCAAAGGTTCCCAACTCTCATGACACGAAACCAAAAGGAAAACCCAAAAGCTTCAATGGCATTCAAAATGATTTGAAGGATTTATGGCAAAACATTCACAGGGCTTTTGAAGAGGTCATAACCCATTTTGCTTGGGCAACTTGGGCCATTTTCTTACAAGTGATCTTTGACCCCGGTGGATAAGTTGAGACAAAAGGAGTATCAAATTCCAATAATAATTGTTTGTTTTTAACTTCCATTAAAATAAAACTCATTACGTGTATTGTGATGTAGGACTCAAAGTCTTCAAATTCGTGGACGAATTCCTTTAAGAAGGAGGGGATGATATGATCCTGGAAAGCTATCAAGAGGATTTCTCCACTAGTTTTAGGATTTTGTAAAAGCATAGGAAAATATGTAATAAAAGTAGGATTTTTTTGTACTTTGACTTTTTATAGTTTGACTTTTTGGTCATGGACTTGTAAATGGGCCAAGATGTAGTCATCAAGGCCCATCCAATAGAGGAGAGGCGCGCACAAGCCTTACGCCTTGTAGCTTAGGCACACATGAGAGCTTGAGAGGATGAGAGGTCATATAAATACCTCCTTGTAAGCCATTTGAATCATAATTGAAAGTTTAGAATTTTTCTCACATTGAGAATTTAGAGAGAGTTGAGAGAGAGAGTCTCCTCTTGAAGGTTCTAGAGTAGAACCTTGTGATTCTCATCAAGAGCTCCTTACTCTTGTGGCGGATCTTCGTTGAGCTTATCACTCCATCTAATCCATGGAGTTGTGGCGCTTTCTTCCATTTCCCTTCCCCTTCATCTTTTCCCTTTCTTTTTGAATTCAAGTTGCCTCACGCCTAAAGCCTTAGGCTTATCTTAGGATTTATGCATTTTAGCTTTATGTTGTTTAGGAATTGTGGATCCATGATTCTTGTGATTTGATGATCAAGCTTTGGCTTGAGGTGGAGCTAGTTCTCTCAGTTTTCCTCAAGATCATTAAAAATGAACAAGTTTGGATTTCCCTCCAATTTTTAGTTTGAATTTTCATTTCAATTTCGGATCAATTCTCCTAGAACGATCCTACATTCAATAGATCCATCATGGATCATAACACTTAGTCTCTTACTTATTCTCTAGTAATCACGTAAATAGCTCAAAGAAGATCCTAAAACTAAATGATTCCAACTTGGATCATATCATGTGGTATCTAGAGCTAACTCCTTGAGCCATTTCTTTTTCCTAGTTGCGCTATCCTTGTTTTTCTTTTCTTTTTTTCTTAAGTTTTGAGCCACTTGATCTTGATGAGCATCATTAATAGTGTGCAAATTGTTATGTTGCACCTTGATTGAAAGGTCCTTCAAAGTGGATTCAAGTAAACCAAGTTATTTACAATTTCAAGTAGTGAACTAGACACTTTAATTGGGAAAATAAAATTCTGGGCAGTGTGCTCCCCAATCTGCCATTGTGTTCATCATGTTCATACTTAGAAAGGCTATTTGATTTGCTCACTCCTTACCAAATTGGAATTGAGTGTTTCTTGCATTGGAATTATTTTTTTTTGGCCATTTAAAAAGTAAGATCCCTAGGTTGAAATCAAAAGAGTCAATATACTTTGACTAGAATAAAATACAGGGACCTAAGCCCATAAAAAAAAAACGAAATATAAAAAAAAAAAGGAGGCAATTTGGGGCAAATTGCATAGGCCACAAAATAATTTCTAAAAACTTTAGGCTTTCTCAAAGTTGGTTTACTTAGCTGCTGGACTTTAGCTTAATCAAGCTCAAAACTTTGTTTATGAACAAGTATTTGAGTCTTGTCATATCAACTTCCTTTTGAGTGTGCTTTCTTTCTTTAATTTTTTTGCTTGTCTTCTTAAATTCTCTAGTTTTGTCATTGTAGTTTTCCCTTCTTCAAATTCTGAATTGGTTGGCTAAATTAGGATTCTTACACTTGTATTAGCATTGCATACATCAATTAAATCTTGCAAGTTCTTATACAAGGACTTTTGAGAGGAATTTAAAAGAGAAAAGGCTAGAGTGAAAAATACGTTTTGTGAGAAAAGCCAATAGAGAGATAAACACTTGTGAGGTATCATGGAAGAACCACTTGACAGAGATTCCACCCCCCTTCACCTAGAACAGCCATTTTACAAGTCCAAATGGCGGATATCACTAGACAATTGGAAAGGTTAGGACAACAAGTCCAAGGATTCATAAGACCACCTCCACAATCTGAACAAGAGTCTCCCTCTAAGAGTGAGGGAGAAAGAGACTATAGGAGACCTAGAAGGGAACCAAGGAGGAGACCTAGAGAAGACAGGATGGAGGGAGTAAAAATTAAAATACCTACTTTCCATGGGAGAAATGACCCCGAAGCCTACTTAGAGTGGGAGATGAAGATTGAACAAATCTTCTCATGTCACAACTATAGTGAGGAAAAGAAGGTGAAGATAGCCTCTTTAGAATTCCTAGATTATGCTCTAGTATGGTGGGATCAATTACAAAAGGAGAGAAGGAGGTATGACGAAGATCCCATAATTACTTGGATGGTGATGAAGAGTGTGATGAGAAAAAGATTTGTAACTTCCCATTACCTTAGAGACCTTCACAATAGGCTCCAAAAGCTATCCCAAGGGTCTAGGAGTGTTGATGAGTACTATAAGGAGATGGAAGTAGCTGTGATTAGGGCCAACGTAAAAGAAGATAGGGAGGCCGCTATGGCTAGGTTCCTACATGGCCTAAATCCAGAAATCCAAGATGTGGTTGAATTGCAAAGTTATGTGCAAATGGAAGACTTGGTCCACCAAGCTCTAAAGGTAGAACAACAACTTAAAAGAAAGAAACCCAAGTTTTCCTTCTCTAACTATCCTACTTCGAGTTGGAAGGACAAAGCCAAGAGGGAGGGAACCTTTTCCAAAGATAAGGAGGCCACGGCCTTTCCCCCCACTCATGGTAAAAAGGATTTTGTACCTAAATTTGGTGATTCCACTCCTTCATCTTCTAATTCTACAAGGAGTAGAAACATCAAATGCTTCAAATGTTTGGGTAATGGCCATATTGCCTCCCAATGCCCAAACAAGAGAACAATGATTTTAAAAAAAAATGGCAGCTTATCAAGTGGAGAATCTTCTCAAGAGGATGATAGTGACATTGAGGTCACTCCTCAAGAAGGTGATTTACTATTGGTAAGAAGACTTTTGGGAGTGCATTGGAAAGACAACAATACTCAAAGAGAAAACATTTTTCACACAAGATGTTTGATTCAAAGCAAAGTTTGCTCTTTGATTATTGATGGGGGAAGTTGTACCAATGTTGCTAGTGAACGATTAATCAACAAACTTGGCCTAAAAACAATTCCTCACCCGAAGCCTTATAAACTTCAATGGTTGAGTGAAGATGGTGAGTTGTTGGTTAATCAACAAGTTTTGGTTAACTTCTCAATTGGAAAGTACAAGGATGATATCTTATGTGATGTAGTTCCTATGGAGGCCGGCCATGTTCTACTTGGAAGGCCTTGGCAATATGATAGGAATGTGACTCACCATGGATTATCAAACAAATTTGTGTTTGAGCACAACAACCATAAAATAACACTTGTTCCACTTTCCCCAAAGGAAGTTTGTGAGGACCAAGTCAAATTAAGGTTGAAAAGAGAGTGTGCCACATAAAATTGAGAAAGAAAAGAGAGAAGAGCCGAGAGTGAGTAAAAAGGAAAAAGAAAGGAAAGTAGAGAGAAAAGTTGAGAGTTTTTTCATGAAAATGAGTGAAGTAAGGAAGGCTTTCTTGGCAAGGAAGCCTATGTACATTTTATATTGCAATGAAAACACTTTGCAAACTCAACTTTCTTCTTCTATTCCTTCTTGCATTTCTAAACTCTTGGATGACTTTGGTGATGTCTTCCCCAATGACATACCCCACGGCCTACCTCCTTTGAGGGGAATTGAGCACCAAATGGATTTAATCCCTAGTGCTTCTATTCCAAATAGGCCGACCTATAGGGCGAATCCTCAAGAAACTAAAGAAATTGAAAAACAAGTTGAGGATTTGCTTGAAAAAGGTTGGGTGAGGGAAAGTTTGAGCCCATGTGCCATGCCGGTTATCCTAGTACCTAAAAAGGATGGTACTTGGAGGATGTGCACAGATTGTAGGGCAATCAATAACATCACCATAAAGTGTAGACATCCCATCCCTAGACTTGATGACATGCATGATAAATTGCATGGAGCCACAAATTTTTCCAAAATTGACTTGAAAAGTGGCTATCATCAAATTAGAATCAAGGAAGGGGATGAATGGAAAACGGCTTTCAATACCAAGTTTGGACTCTATGAATGGTTAGTGATGCCATTTGGGCTCACAAATGCCCCAAGTACATTTATGAGGCTCATGAACCATGTCTTGAGAAACTTTCTTGCAAAATTTGTTGTTGTCTACTTTGATGACATTCTAGTGTATAGCAAGTGTCTAGAGGACCACATCACTCATTTGCAATCTGTTTTGAAAACTTTAAGGCATGAAAAGTTGTATGCCAACTTAGAAAAATGCACATTTTGCCAAAGTGAAGTGGTGTTCCTAGGCTTTGTTGTAAGTGCTAGTGGGGTCAAAGTGGATCAAGAGAAAGTTAAGGCAATTAGTGAGTGGCCAACACCCAAAACCGTGAGTGAAATAAGAAGTTTTCATGGGTTGGCTGGTTTTTATAGACGGTTTGTGAAGGATTTTAGCACCTTGGCTGCCTGATATGAGCCCAAAGAAGGAGCTTGGACCAAGGAGCACTGCAAGAACTTGGTGGACCTATGGCAAGGGCAAGGATCAAGAAAGCCCAAGAAGTTCTAAATCAAATGATAACAATCTTCATGGAAGCAAGCCCAAAGTCAAGACTAAATCAAATGGAGCCCAAATAGGTTACTTGTCTCATCCAACTTGAAGATATATGATGATGAGGGGCATGTCTCATAGCTTCTTCAAAGCCCATTTACTAGTTTTATTTCTAGTTGAATAACAGTGTAATAAACTATGAGTGGACCCAATTTTTGGCTGACTTACTTTGATTTCTACGATAAGTGGGTTAGACTAAGTTGGGCTAAGACCCATTAGGAGGGGAGCACGAAATTCATGAGCACAAAGGAGGATAACCTTTGGCTTGCATGGCTAGGTAACTCCTTAGAAAAATGAAGAGTTAAGTTTAATAGCCACTTAGTGGATGGTTAATTCTTTTTATTAGTCTTAATGCATATTTGCTATTTTTATGAGGGGGAGTTTAATTCACTTCATGGTGACCCTTGGTTGCATCTTCATGCAACTCCCTCAAGCCTATATGTATTCATTCGAATTTTATGAAGAGGAATGACAACTAAGAAGTTGATTTTGGATTGATTCCAATCGTGAGGGTTTTGTCTCTCTTAGGTTCTTGATTGAGCCACCCCCTTTGATCTTATAAAGAGTCCAAGACTTTTGTGGCGATCTTCACTAGGCTTATCAAATCCCCTTGGATTTGTGGCGCCTCTCCCCTTTTCTCATCTCCATCCATTTTCTTGTTTCTTTCTTTCTTGAATTGAATACTACATGTTTTCTTAAGTTTCTATGGAAGTCTTACCAATTGTGCTTGATAATTCAACCTAAGATCGTCAACAAGGCAACCCACTAATTTGGTTGTCATCAAGTGGCATCAAAGCTCAGGTTTGGTTGAATTATTTTTGTGTTTTGTTCTTCAATTTTCTTCTTGTTCTTCATCTTCAACCTTTCTTCTTTTCTATCCAAATATTACTTTGATTCTGTTTTGAAGGGAATTTTCGTTGCTTTTATGTTTCTGCCCCAAAACAAGTTTGCAAGTGTTTTTCTCTTCATGGAAGTGTAAAAAAAAAAAAAAAAAAAAAAAAAAAAGAAACCAGCGCAAAAAAAAAAAAAAAAACAGAGAAAGAATAGAAAAAAAAAATCTTGTTTGGGCAAATTGTGTTCATGACAAAGTGTCCCTTCATTCTTGTTTGTATTCTTGTGAAAGCTTTTCCTTGTCTTGCTTTTCCTTTGTTCTTGATAAGTCTTGTTGAATATTGCTATTTGGATTTGGACATTTTTGTGTGGATTGGAGGTTGACTCCTTTAAGAACTATAAGAGGACATATTGAGAGGAAAAAGGCAAGAGTGCAAAATTACATATTGTGTGGAAAAAGCCTAATTGAGGGTATCACAATTTTGAGTGAAACACGTGAGGGAGTGTGGTGAGAAGTTTAAAATTCTTGTTATATTTAATCTTTTGTTTCAAGTGATGGCAGATGATAGCCCACCTCTTTCTCCAAGGTCCACAATTCTCCAAGCTAGGATGACTAATCAAATCCGCACCCTTACAAGGCAAATGGAGGCAATGCAAGCAAATTATGATAGACAACTTGCCAACCTTCAAACCCGTGATGAGTCAAGTGGATATGAAAGTGAAAGAGGAAGGCCTAGAGGAGGAGGACATAGAGGAAGGAGGCATGATAGAGAGGATAGAGTTGAAGGAGTCAAGATCAAAGTTCCTGCCTTCCATGGGAAGAATGATCCCGAAGCCTACTTGGAGTGGGAGATGAAGATGGAGCAAGTGTTTGATTGCAAAAACTACAATGAAAGGAAGAGAGTGAAGGTAGCCGCTCTTGAATTTAAAGACTATGCACTTGTTTGGTGGGAGCAAATGCAAAAAGAAAGAAGAAGGTATGAGGAGGAGCCAATTGACACTTGGGCCGAAATGAAACAAGTCATGAGGAGAAGATATGTGCCATCCCATTACCATAGAGATCTACACAACAAATTGCAAAGATTGACCCAAAGATCCAAGAGTGTTGATGAGTACCACAAAGAGATGGAGTTGGCCTTGATTAGGTCCAACATTAGTGAAGAGAGGGAGGCTACTATGGCTCGGTTCTTACATGGTTTAAATGAAGAGATTCAAGACATAGTGGAGCTTCAAAACTATGTGGAGATTGAGGATTTGGTCCAACAAGCTATCAAGGTGGAACAACAACTCAAGCGGAAGAAGTCCAAATTTTCTTCTTCTTCCTCTTCTAAGTTTTCATCTTCAAGTTGGAAGGACAAATCAAAGAAGGAGGGCACCTCAACTTCCAAGGAGGCCGTGACTAGTACACATGAAAAGAAACCTATGGAAGCCTCTTCCACCCCTAGAAACCGTGATGTAAAATGCTTCAAATGTTTGGGTCATGGACATATTGCATCTCAATGTCCAACTAAAAAGGTGATGATATTGAGAAATGATGAAGTTGTAACACAATCCGAGGCCTCTAATGAAGAAGAAAGTGAGGGAGAAATAGTTCCGGAAAGAGATTTGCTCATGGTGAGGAGACTTTTGGGGAGCCAAATCAAAGAGCATGATGAAAGCCAAAGAGAAAATATCTTCCATACAAGGTGCATGATCCAAGGGAAGGTATGTTCTGTAATTATTGATGGTGGGAGTTGTGCTAATGTTGCTAGTGCTAGAATGGTTTCTAAATTGAATCTTGTGACTAAAGCACACCCACGACCATATAAGCTCCAATGGCTTAGTGAAGTTGGTGAGATGACCGTGAACAAGCAAGTTGAAGTTTGTTTCTCCATTGGAAAGTATCATGATAATGTTCTATGTGATGTGGTACCCATGGAGGCAAGTCATATGTTGCTTGGGAGACCTTGGCAATTTGATAAAAAGGCCAACCATGATGGATGTACAAACAAGTTCTCTTTTATGCACCAAGACCGCAAGGTCACTCTTACACCCTTGTCTCCAAGAGAAGTAAGTGAGGATCAACTTAAATTGAGAGAGAGAAAAATGCAAGAGGAAAAAGAAAAAGAGAGTGAAAACAAGAGTGATGGCCGAATGAAAAAGGATCAAAAAGAAGAGGGAAAAAATGAGAAAAAGAGTGAGAAGAATAGTGAGAAGAAAGAGAGTTATTTGGCAATAAAAAGTGAGGTGAAGAGGGCTTTGATTTCTAGGCAGCCCCCATACATGCTTTATTGCAAAGAATATTGTTTGAATGCTAATGCTTCTAATGAACTCTCTTTGCCTAGTGGTGTTGAAAGTCTTTTGCAGGAATTTCGTGATGTGATTCCAAAGGAAGTGCCACATGGCCTACCTCCTTTAAGAGGGATTGAACGCCATATTGATCTCATTTCGGGTGCATCATTACCCGATAGGCCAGCCTATAGGATTAATCCTCAAAAGAAGAAAGAAATACACAAGCAAGTGAAGGCTCAAAGCGAGAAGAAGACCCAAGGTTGTGGGAGACAAGCCAACAAAGGGAGAAGGAAGATGGTATTTGAACCCGGTGATTGGGTTTGGGTGCAAATGACAAAAGAGAGGTTTCCTTCACAAAGGAAATCCAAGCTTCAACCAAGAGGAGATGGTCCATATCAAGTGTTGTCCAAGATTAATGATAATGCTTATAAAATAGCCCTACAAGGTGAGCATAGTGTTAGTGCTACCTTTAATATGGCTGATTTGTTTCCTTTTGATGTAGGTGATGAAGACTCCAATTCGAGGTCGAATTCACTTAAAGAAGGAAGGGATGATATGAGCCCAAAGAAGGAGCTTGGACCAAGGAGCACTACAAGAACTTGGTGGACCTATGGCAAGGGCAAGGATCAAGAAAGCCCAAAAAGTTCTAAATGATAACAATCTTCATGGAAGCAAGCCCAAAGTCAAGACTAAATCAAATGGAGCCCAAATAGGTTACTTGTCTCATCCAACTTGAAGATATATGATGATGAGGGGCGTGTCTCATAGCTTCTTCAAAGCCCATTTACTAGTTTTATTTCTAGTTGAATAACAGTGTAATAAACTATGAGTGGACCCAATTTTTGGCTGACTTACTTTGATTTCTACGATAAGTGGGTTACACTAAGTTGGGCTAAGACCCATTAGGAGGGGAGCACGAAATTCATGAGCACAAAGGAGGATAACCTTTGGCTTGCATGGCTAGGTAACTCCTTAGAAAAATGAAGAGTTAAGTTTAATAGCCACTTAGTGGATGGTTAGTTCTTTTTATTAGTCTTAATGCATATTTGCTACTTTTATGAGGGGGAGTTTAATTCACTTCATGGTGACCCTTGGTTGCATCTTCATGCAACTCCCTCAAGCCTATATGTATTCGAATTTTATGAAGAGGAATGACAACTAAGAAGTTGATTTTGGATTGATTCCAATCGTGAGGGTTTTGTCTCTCTTAGGTTCTTGATTGAGCCACCCCCTTTGATCTTATCAAGAGTCCAAGACATTTGTGGCGATCTTCACTAGGCTTATCAAATCCCCTTGGATTTGTGGCGCCTCTCCCCTTTTCTCATTTCCATCCATTTTCTTGTTTCTTTCTTTCTTGAATTGAATACTACATGTTTTCTTAAGTTTCTATGGAAGTCTCACCAATTGTGCTTGATAATTCAACCTAAGATCATCAACAAGGCAACCCACTAATTTGGTTGTCATCACTGCCCCTCTCAATGATCTTGTCAAAAAGAATGTCCCATTCAAATGGGGAGAGGCCCAAGAAAATGCTTTCCAAACCCTCAAGCATAGACTCACTAATGCACCCATCCTTGCTTTGCCTAACTTTCAAAATAGTTTTGAAATTGAGTGTGATGCTTCAAACATTGGCATAGGGGCTGTTTTATTGCAAAATGGACACCCCATTGCATATTTTAGTGAAAAACTCAATGGAGCTGTTTTGAATTACTCCACTTATGACAAGGAATTGTATGCACTTGTTAGAGCTTTACGAACTTGGCAACATTACTTATTACCTAAGGACTTCGTCATTCATAGTGATCATGAGTCCTTAAAACATTTGAAAGGCCAAAGTAAACTCAACAACAGGCATGCTAAGTGGGTAGAGTTCATTGAGCAATTCCCATATGTGATTAAACACAAGCAAGGGAAAGCTAATGTTGTGGCCGATGCTCTCTCAAGAAGACATGCATTGATGGCAACACTTGAAACAAAATTGCTTGGCTTTGATCACATTAAGGACTTGTATGAAAAGGATGAGGACTTCTCTCAAATGTTTGTGGCATGCGAAAATATGTCCCAAAATGGATACTATAGGCATAATGGTTATTTGTTTAAAGCAAAGAGACTTTGTGTGCCTAGAGGATCCATGAGGGAACTGCTTGTGAGAGAAGTCCACTTGGGTGGATTGATGGGTCACTTTGGAGTGCAAAAGACATTAGACATTTTACATGAGCACTTCTTTTGGCCTAAAATGAAACATGATGTGCATAAGCTTTGCTCCACTTGTATTGTTTGCAAAAGAGCCAAGTCAAAGCTTATGCCTCATGGTCTCTACACTCCTCTTCCTATTCCCTCTTCTCCTTGGGAAGACTTATCCATGGACTTCATTGTTGGATTACCTAGGACCAAGAGGGGAAAGGATTCTATTTTTGTGGTAGTGGATAGATTTTCTAAAATGGCTCATTTCATTCCATGCCACAAGGTAGATGATGCTTGTGCAGTGGCCGAATTGTTCTTTCAAGAGGTTGTGAGACTCCATGGCATTCCAAAAACCATTGTCTCAGATAGAGACACCAAATTTTTAAGCCATTTTTGGAGGACTCTTTGGGGTAAACTTGGTACTAAACTCCTCTTTTCAACAACTTGTCATCCTCAAACGGATGGACAAAAGGAAGTAGTGAATAGGACTCTTGGCACCCTCCTTAGAACCATTCTTAACAAACATATTAAGTCTTGGGAGGACCATTTGCCTTATGTTGAATTTGCATACAACCGAAGTCCTCATTCTACTACTCAATCTTCTCCTTTTGAGGTTGTTTATGGGTTTAATCCTTTGACCCCTCTAGACTTGCTTCCTTTGCCTAACACCTCCTCTTTAGTCCATAAGGATGGAGTTACTAAGGCCGAATTTGTTAAGAAAATGCATGCTAAGGTTAAATCCCAAATTGAACATAAAATGGAACAATATGCTAGGCAAGCCAACAAGCATAGAAAGAAAGTGATTTTCAACCCGGGTGACTTGGTTTGGATCCACTTTCGAAAGGAGCGATTACTATCACAAAGAAAATCCAAACTCCTTCCAAGGGGGGATGGACCATTCAAAGTGTTGGAACGAATCAATGATAATGCTTACAAAGTTGACTTGCCCGGTGAATTTGGTGTTAGTGCAACTTTCAATGTTAGTGACTTATCTCCCTTTGATGTAGATGATGATTCCAAATTTGAGGACAAATTCTTTTGAAGAGGGAGGGGATGATGAAGATCATGCTATCATGCAAGTTGGGCCTCAAACAAGGAGCAAGACTAAAGCCTTGAAGATGCAAGAAGAACTTGAGAAAGAAATCGGATTGATCATGCACTTCAAGCCGCCACTAGAAGATGATCCAAGCACTATGAACATTTTCTTAAATTGAGCTAGTGGAGTAGACATTAGTTTAGTTTAATTAATCTAGCTTAGTCATTGGTTTGGCCTTGTGCCCATTTACCCCATGATTATGTAATAATTGCTGGACTTTTACGCTTTTGTAATAATGATGCACTTAGACACCTTTATGGTACTTGTGCATTTAGGAACAATAAGTTTTTGGGATTAAATCCCCTAGGATAGTCGTGCACCTTTTCTAAAATAAGGAGGATCATGCATTTGGTCCAAATTATCGAAATTAGGGAGTCTTAGGAATATTCTCCTAAGTACACACGGCGCCTCCTTCTTGGATGGCTTAGGAAACCCTAGTTGCTCGTTTCTATAAATACACCTCTTGTAATCACTTGAGAGGCACCTTTGAATAAAATTTGAAATTACTCATACTTGAGTTTTCTTGTGAGGCCATAGCCCTCTCATAGTTCTTGGATTAGAACTCTTGATTCTTATCAAAGATTGCTAATCCTTGTGGCGAATCCTCCTTTGGCTCATCAATTATCCAATTCAATGGGTCTTTGTGGCGCCTTCCCTATCATCCCCATTCCTTTCCATTTTCTATTTCTCATTTGAGTATTGTTATCATCTACTTCTTTTATTTTATGAGTTATTAGTTTTGTGATTTACTTTTCGAATTCTTATTGTCCTTTTTTTTTTTTATTTCTTGAATAGCTTAGTCTCTTACTTATTCTCTAGTAATCACGTAAATAGCATAAGGAAGATCCTAAAACTAAATGATTCCAACTTGGATCATATCACCTGTGCAATTCAACTAGGAAACCGAGTGCACCTTTCCAAATCCATCAAATATGATTGCATCTTTAATCCTATTGGATTCACAACACAAGTTTTCAAGGAATGCATATAGAATTGTTTGAAAAGCTTACTAATGCACCCGTCGATGCTTTACTTGTTTCTTCACCATCTTGTATGCGGTGCATCTCATGAAAATTTGGGGGGTTGTTTTACTACCCCAGGAACACCAATTACTTATGTTGATGTGAGGGACAATGGACCAAAACTTGAGAACTCAACCTATGATAGTCAATTAAAACATTTGGGCGGTCGAGTACAATTTTCCTATGTCATGAAACCAAAAAGTAGGTAAGGTGGTGGCATCAAACTTCAAAAGGTATAACTCGTGGACTTCCTTTCCATTTCACTTGTTTAGCTTTACAAGCCTTACGTGTGAAGAGTTATCTTCGGACTTTGAGCTTTTAAATTGCATCAGGACTTAATTAGGCTTGTAATTGGGCTTAGGATTAAGTCATGGAGGAGCACATAGCTAGAAGGAGGCGCGAGGATCTTGCACGTCCTTACATCCATTTTGTTCTTTCGTATAAATTGGTGTTTGAAACACATTTGATGAATGAATAGAATTTCAACAAGTTTGAGAAGTGTGAGTTGAGAGTAGTCTCCTCCTTGGATTCTTAAGTAGAACCATTGCAAGATTCTTATCAAGGGCTTCTGATCTCTTGTGGCGAACCAAACTTGGCTTATCACTTCTTCTAATCAATGGACTCAGTGTGGCGCCATTCCCTCCTCTTCTTGGCCTTCCATCCTTTATATTCTTTACTTACTTTACTTGCTTGCAATCTGTGTTACTTCATGCACACGTTGTCTATACTCAGCACTTCATGATCAATTCGGTTTTCTTAGCTTTTGTTGCAATTGCAATTCTTCTAGCCTTGATCTTGTGAATGCACAGCTTAGGCTTGAGAATTGCACCCAAGCTGCATGCATTGTCCTTGCTTCATTAGCATTATCTTGGTTGGCATTGCGATCACATTCTTGATCAAGTTTGTTTTCCCTCCAAACATTCATCTGAATTCTAGTTCAATTTTGATCAAAGCTCTTGGATTGGTAATGCATTTCCTAGATTCAATCACGATCAAATCATTGGGTATCTAGAGCTAGTCTCTGAGAGCTTTGTCTTTTTAGATTCGGATTTGTAGCTTGAAAATTTGAAATCGGCTCCAAAAATCCTTTTGAATTTCGTGTAGATTCTTGATCTTTGATCTTGAATAGTGTTTCGACTGTGTTATTTTGATGTGAGTTCATGTTGAACTGTAGATTCCTTCACTTAGCAGTGATAACGTTCGGTGAAGGAGCATCGGTTTTGAATTTCATGTTCTTGAGCATGCTCCTAGCGTTCATCCTTAGTTCTTCAAGGATCCTTGGGAATTGCGCCGCACAGATCTTGACGATTTTCATGAAGTGCTAATCAGCCTGTTGATTGAAAGATCTTGGCATAGAGTTTCGTATTCTAGCCTTACTGTTGTTTGGGAATTAGAATTGTGCTTGTTCTGGTCGATTTAATTTGTGCATAATGGCATCGAGATAACGCTCGTACCACTCCCTTCAAGAGATATTAGTGAGGATAAGAAGAAACTGAGAATCGAAAGAAAACAAGAGAGAAAAGCCTTGAGAGGAAAAGAAAACGAGAATGAATGTGGCGAAAAGAAAAGCGAGCCACTTGAGGAAAAAGGCAAAAAGGGAGAAGAGAAAGGATCTGAGGGAAAAACAGAGAGGAAGGTGGAGAGTTTGTTCAGGACTAAAGAAGGTGAAAGAATTCGATGAGAGTGATACAGAAGAAAAAGGGAACAAAGAAGGTGAGGAAATTGAGTTTGTGCATTACAAGGAAGCAAACCAAGGTTTGGCATGCATTAATATGGAAAAAACATAGACATTCTAACGCTATGTTGCTTGCTAAATTGCTTGGTTCTTACCCTTCTCTTTCACTCACTAGATTTGCATACTTGTTTAATGAACTTGCATAACTCTCAACATTTGTTTTGAAGAAACAATTCTTGGGCCTATGTGTTGATGCATGTGTTGCTATTTCCTTGCCCTGTGCAATTCAACTTGGAAACCGAGTGCACCTTTCCAAATCCATCAAATATGATTGCATCTTTAATCCTATTGGATTCACAATACAAGTTTTCAAGGAATGCATATAGAATTGTTTGAAAAGCTTACTAATGCACCCGTCCATGCTTTACTTGTTTCGTCACCATCTTATAAACTTGAATGCGGTGCATCTCATCAAAATTCGGGGGGTTGTTTTACTACCCCAGGAACACCAATTACTTATGTTGATGTGAGGGACAATGGACCAACAAAACTTGAGAACTCAACCTATGATAATGAATTAAAAATTTTGGGCGGTCGGGTACAATGTTCCTATGTCATGAAACCAAAAAGTAGGTAAGGTGGTGGCATCAATCTTCAAAAGGTATAACTCGTGGACTTCCTTTCCATTTCACTTGTTTAGCTTTACAAGCCTTACATGTGAAGAGTTATCTTCGGACTTTGAGGCTTTAAATAGAATCAGGACTTAATTAGGCACGTAATTGGGCTTAGGATTAAGTCACGGAGGACCACATAGCTAGAAGGAGGCGCGAGGATCTTGCATGTCCTTCCATCCATTTTGTTCTTTCGTATAAATAGGTGTTTGAAACACATTTGATGAATGAATAGAATTTCAACAAGTTTGAGAAGTGTGAGTTGAGAGTAGTCTCCTCCTTGGATTCTTAAGTAGAACCATTGCTAGATTCTTATCAAGGGCTTCCGATCTCTTGTGGCGAACCAAACTTGGCTTATCACTTCTTCCAATCAATGGACTCGGTGTGGCGCCATTCCCTCCCCTTCTTGGCCTTCCATCCTTTATATTCTTTACTTACTTTACTTGCTTGCAATCAGTGTTACTTCATGCGCACGTTGTCTATACTCAGCACTTCATGATCAATTCGGTTTTCTTAGCTTTTGTTGCAATTGCAATTCTTCTAGTCTTGATCTTGTGAATTCACGGCTTAGGCTTGAGAATTGCACCCAAGCTGCATGCGTTGTCCTTGCTTCATTAGCATTCTCTTGGTTGGCATTGCGATCACATTCTTGATCAAGTTTGTTTTCCCTCCAAACATTCATCTGAATTCTAGTTCAATTTTGATCAAAGCTCTTGGATTGGTACTGCATTTCCTTGATTCAATCAGGATCAAATCATTGGGTATCTAGAGCTAGTCTCCGGGAGCTTTGTGTTTTTAGATTCGGATCTGTAGCTTGAAAATTTGAAATCGGCTCCAAAAATCCTTTTGAATTTCGTGTAGATTCTTGATCTTTGATCTTGGATAGTGTTTCGGCTGTGTTATTTTGATGTGAGTTCATGTTGAATTGTAGATTCCTTCACGTAGCAGTGATAACGTTCGGTGAAGGAGCATCGGTTTTGAATTTCATGTTCTTGAGCATGCTCCTGGCGTTCATCCTTAGTTCTTCAAGGATCCTTGGGAATTGCACCGCACAGATCTTGACGATTTTCATGAAGTGCTAATCAGCCAGTTGATTGAAAGATCTTGGCATAGAGTTTCGTATTCTAGCCTTACTGTTGTTTGGGAATTAGAATTGTGCTTGTTCTGGTCGATTTAATTTGTGCATAATGGCCTCGAGATAACCCTCGTACCACTCCCTTCAAGAGAGGTTAGTGAGGATAAGAAGAAACTGAGAATCGAAAGAGAACAAGAGAGAAAAGCCTTGAGAGGAAAAGAAAAAGAGAATGAAAGTGGCGAAAAGAAAAGCGAGCCACTTGAGGAAAAAGGCAAAAAGGGAGAAGAGAAAGGATCTGAGGCAAAAACAGAGAGGAAGGTGGAGAGTTTGTTCAAGACAAAAGAAGGTGAAAGAATTCGATGAGAGTGATACTGAAGAAAAAGGGACCAAAGAAGGTGAGGAAATTGAGTTTGTGCATTACAAGGAAGCAAACCAAGGTTTGGCATGCATTAATATGGAAAAAACATAGACATTCTAATGCTATGTTGCTTGCTAACTTGCTTGGTTCTTACCCTTCTCTTTCACTCACTAGATTTGCATACTTGTTTAATGAACTTGCATAACTCTCAACATTTGTTTTGAAGAAACAATTCTTGGGCCTATGTGTTGATGCATGTGTTGCTATTTCCCTGCCCTGTGCAATTCAACTTGGA
Organism: Ammopiptanthus mongolicus; assembly: GCA_039655645.1. Lineage (NCBI taxonomy): Eukaryota > Viridiplantae > Streptophyta > Magnoliopsida > Fabales > Fabaceae > Ammopiptanthus > Ammopiptanthus mongolicus. The sequence goes on from CM077349.1 coordinate 40,408,417, forward strand.
AACCGAGTGCACCTTTCCAAATCCATCAAATATGATTGCATCTTTAATCCTATTGGATTCACAATACAAGTTTTCAAGGAATGCATATAGAATTGTTTGAAAAGCTTACTAATGCACCCGTCCATGCTTTACTTGTTTCTTCACCATCTTATAAACTTGAATGCGGTGCATCTCATCAAAATTCGGGGGGTTGTTTTACTACCCCAGGAACACCAATTACTTATGTTGATGTGAGGGACAATGGACCAAAACTTGAGAACTCAACCTATGATAATGAATTAAAACATTTGGGTGGTCGGGTACAATGTTCCTATGTCATGAAACCAAAAAGTAGGTAAGGTGGTGGCATCAATCTTCAAAAGGTATAACTCGTGGACTTCCTTTCCATTTCACTTGTTTAGCTTTACAAGCCTTACATGTGAAGAGTTATCTTCGGACTTTGAGGCTTTAAATAGCATCAGGACTTAATTAGGCTCGTAATTGGGCTTAGGATTAAGTCACGGAGGACCACATAGCTAGAAGGAGGCGCGAGGATCTTGCATGTCCTTCCATCCATTTTGTTCTTTCGTATAAATAGGTGTTTGAAACACATTTGATGAATGAATAGAATTTCAACAAGTTTGAGAAGTGTGAGTTGAGAGTAGTCTCCTCCTTGGATTCTTAAGTAGAACCATTGCTAGATTCTTATCAAGGGCTTCCGATCTCTTGTGGCGAACCAAACTTCGCTTATCACTTCTTCCAATCAATGGACTCGGTGTGGCGCCATTCCCTCCCCTTCTTGGCCTTCCATCCTTTATATTCTTTACTTACTTTACTTGCTTGCAATCTGTGTTACTTCAGGCACACGTTGTCTATACTTAGCACTTCATGATCAATTCGGTTTTCTTAGCTTTTTTTGCAATTGCAATTCTTCTAGTCTTAATCTTGTGAATTCCCGGCTTAGGCTTGAGAATTGCACCCAAACTGCATGCGTTGTCCTTGCTTCATTAGCATTCTCTTGGTTGGCATTGCGATCACATTCTTGATCAAGTTTGTTTTCCCTCCAAACATTCATCTGAATTCTAGTTCAATTTTGATCAAAGCTCTTGGATAGGTACTGCATTTCCTTGATTCAATCAGGATCAAATCATTGGGTATCTAGAGCTAGTCTCCGGGAGCTTTGTGTTTTTAGATTCGGATTTGTAGCTTGAAAATTTGAAATCGGCTCCAAAAATCCTTTTGAATTTCGTGTAGATTCTTGATCTTTGATCTTGGATAGTGTTTCGGCTGTGTTATTTTGATGTGAGTTCATGTTGAATTGTAGATTCCTTCACTTAGCAGTGATAACGTTCGGTGAAGGAGCATCGGTTTTGAATTTCATGTTCTTGAGCATGCTCCTGGCGTTCATTCCTAAAATCCTTGGGAATTGCGCCTCACAGATCTTGATGATTTTCATGAAGTGCTAATCACCCAGTTGATTGAAAGATCTTGGCATAGAGTTTCGAATTCTAGCCTTACTGTTGTTTGGGAATTAGAATTGTGCTTGTTCTGGTCGATTTAATTTGTGCATAATGGCCTCAAGATAACGCTCGTACCACTCTCTTCAAGAGAGGTTAGTGAGGATAAGAAGAAACTGAGAATCGAAAGAGAACGAGAGAGAAAAGCCTTGAGAGGGAAAGAAAAAGAGAATGAAAGTGGCGAAAAGAAAAGTGAGCCACTTGAGGAAAAAGTCCAAAAGGGAGAAAAGAAAGGAACTGAGGCAAAAACAGAGAGGAAGGTGGAGAATTTGTTCATGACAAAAAAAGGTGAAAGAATTCGATGAGAGTGATACTGAAGAAAAAGGGACCAAAGAAGGTGAGGAAATTGAGTTTGTGCATTACAAGGAAGCAAACCAAGGTTTGGCATGCATTAATATAGAAAAAACATAGACGTTCTAATGCTATGTTGCTTGCTAACTTGCTTGGTTCTTACCCTTCTCTTTCACTCACTAGATTTGCATACTTGTTTAATGAACTTGCATAACTCTCAACATTTGTTTTGAAGAAACAATTCTTGGGCCTATGTGTTGATGCATGTGTTGCTATTTCCTTGCCCTGTGCAATTCAACTTGGAAACCGAGTGCACCTTTCCAAATCCATCAAATACGATTGCATCTTTAATCCTATTGGATTCACAATACAAGTTTTCAAGGAATGCATATAGAATTGTTTGAAAAGCTTACTAATGCACCCGTCCATGCTTTACTTGTTTCCTCACCATCTTATAAACTTGAATGCGGTGCATCTCATCAAAATTCGGGGGGTTGTTTTACTACCCCAGGAACACCAATTACTTATGTTGAAGTGAGGGACAATGGACCAAAACTTGAGAACTCAACCTATGATAATGAATTAAAACATTTGGGCGGTCGAGTACAATGTTCCTATGTCATGAAACCAAAAAGTAGGTAAGGTGGTGGCATCAATCTTCAAAAGGTATAACTCGTGGACTTCCTTTCCATTTCACTTGTTTAGCTTTACAAGCCTTGCATGTGAAGAGTTATCTTCGGACTTCGAGCTTTTAAATTGTATTAGGACTTAATTAGGCTTGTAATTGGGCTTAGGATTAAGTCATGGAGGACCACATGGCTTGAAGGAGGCGCGAGGATCTTGCATGTCCTTCCATCCATTTTGTTCTTTCGTATAAATAGGTGTTTGAAACAAATTTGATGAATGAATAGAATTTCCCCAAGTTTGAGAAGTGTGAGTTGAGAGTAGTCTCCTCCTTGGATTCTTAAGTAGAACCATTGCTAGATTCTTATCAAGGGCTTCCAAGGATATTGAATGAGGACTTTGAGTGAGAAAAGGCAAGAGTGCAAAAAAAAAACCAGTGGTGTGGAAAAAGCCAATTTGAGTGAAACACTTAGTGAGGAAAATGGTGAGACCATTAGATGGGATTGAGGGAGTGAAAATACCTACTTTCCAAGGAAGAAATGATCCTGAAGCCTACTTAGAATGGGAGATGAAAATAGAACGAATCTTCTCTTGTCACCACTATAATGAACAAAAGAAGATGAAGATAGCATCTCTTGGGTTTGTTGATTATGCCTTGATATGGTGGGATCAATTCCAAAAGGAAAGGAGGAGATATGATGAGCAACCTATTGCTAATTGGAGGGAGATGAAAGCCGTGATAAGGAAGAGGCATGTTTCATGCCACTATCAAAGGGATCTTTGCAACCAATTGCAAAAGTTAACACAAGGCACTAAGAGTGTGGATGAGTATTACAAAGAAATGGAGATGACCTTGATTAGAGCCAATATTGATGAAGGAAGAAAGGCAACAATGGCTCAGTTTCTCCATGGCCTAAACCAAGACATCCAAGACATTGTTGGGCTTCAACACTATGTGGAGCTTGATGACTTAGTGCACCAATCCATGAAGGTCGAGCAACAACTCAAAAGAAAGAGGCACAAAATATATTGCAATGTTCCTTCTACTCCAACTCTTAAACTTAGAAGTAGAGATATGAAGTGCCTAGTGTGTTTTGGATGGGGGCATTTGGATTATCAATGCCCAAATGAGAAGGAAAAGAGTGAAAAAAATATTGAGAGAAAAGAAGAGAGATTGAAAAGAAAGATTGATAATTTTGAAGCATATTGGAAGAAAATGTCTCAAGACAAAATTCCAGAGACAAATTTGAGATTGAAAAGAGATGAAGAAAAGAAAGAGGGAGAGAAATTAGAACAAGCGAGTGAGGTCCACGTTGAGAGAAAACTTGAGAGGGAGGTGAAAATAAAAGAGAATGATGCTAAAGAAAAAGAGGCAAAAGAGAATGAGAGAATTGAGTATGTGTGATGAAGATCATGCTATCATGCAAGTTGGGCCTCAAACAAGGAGCAAGACTAAAGCCTTGAAGATGCAAGAAGAACTCAAGCAAGAAGAACTTGAGAAAGAAATCGGATTGATCATGCACTTCAAGCCACCACTAGAAGATGATCCAAGCACTATGAACATTTTCTTAATTGAGCTAGTGGAGTAGACATTAGTTTAGTTTAATTAATCTAGCTTAGTCATTGGTTTGGCCTTGTGCCCTTTTACCCCCATGATTATGTAATAATTGCTAGACTTTTATGCTTTTGTAATAATGATGCACTTAGACACCTCTATGGTACTTGTGCATTTAGGAACAATAGGTTTTTGGGATTAAATCCCCTAGGATAGCCGTCCACCTTTTCTTAAACAAAGAGGATCATGCACTTGGTCCAAATTATGGAATTAGGGAGTCTTAGGAATATTCTCCTAACATCAAGGAGGGATTATGAGCAAACATTAAAAATGCTCCAAGCCCACTCCCCTAAGGTGCACACGGCGCCTCCTCTTGGATGGTTTAGGAAACCCTAGTTGTTCTCTTCTATAAATACACCTCTTGTAATCACTTGAGAAGCACCTTTGAATAAAATTTGAATTACTCATACTTGAGTTTTCTTCTGAGGCCATAGCCCTCTCCTAGTTCTTGGATTAGAACTCTTGATTCTTATCAAGGATTGCTAATCCTTGTGGCGAATCCTCCTTTGGCTCATCAATTTTCCAATTCAATGGAACTTTGTGGCGCCTTCCCTACCATCTCTTCCCCTTTCCATTTTCTATTTTTCATTTGAGTATTGTTATCATTTACTCCTTTACTTTTATGAGTTGTTTCCTTAGTGTTTAAAATTTTCGAATTCCTATTGTCTTCTTATTTCTTTAATAGCTTAGTCTTTTCCCTTCACTTTTAATTCATTGAGTAGCATAGTTTCTTTCTTTTTCTTTATTGTTTACTCAAATAGCTCAAGGAAGATCCTAAAACTAAATGATTCCAACTTGGATCATATCATGTGGTATCAGAGCTAGCTCCTTGAGCCATTTCTTTTTTTTTTTCCTAGTTGCGCTACCCTTGCTTTTCTTTTCTTTTGTTCTTAAGTTTTGAGCCACTTGATCTTGATGAGCATCATTAAGAGTGTGCAAATTGTTATGTTGCACCTTGATTGAAAGGTCCTTCAATGTGGATTCAAGTAAACCAAGTTATTTACAATTTTAAGTAGTGAACTAGACACTTTAATTGGGAAAATAAAATTCTGGGCAGTGTGCTCTCAATCTCCCATTGTGTTCATCATGTTCATACTTAGAAAGGCTATTTGATTTGCTCACTCCTTACCAAATTGGAATTGAGTGTTTCTTGCATTGGAATTATTTTTTTTTGGCCATTGAAAAAGTAAGGTCCCTAGGTTGAAATCAAAAGAGTCAATATACTTTGATTAGAATAAAATACAGGGACCTAAGCCCATTAAAAAAAAAAAAAACGCAATAAAAAAAAAAAGGGAGGCAATTTGGGGCAAGGCCACAAAATAATTTCTTTAGCCTTTCTCAAAGTTGGTTTACTTAGCTGCTGGACTTTAGCTTAATCAAGCTCAAAACTTTGTTTATGAACAAATATTTGAGTCTTGTCATATCAACTTCCTTTTGAGTGTGCTTTCTTTCTTTAATTTTTTTTGCTTGTCTTCTTAAATTCTCTAGTTTTGTCATTATAGTTTTCCCTTCTTCAAATTCTGAATTGGTTGGCTAAATTAGGATTCTTACACTTGTATTAGCATTGCATACATCAATTGAATCTTGCAAGTTCTTTTACAAGGACTTTTGAGAGGAATTTAAAAGAGAAAAGGCTAGAGTGAAAAATACATTTTTGTGAGAAAAGCCAATAGAGAGATAAACACTTGTGAGGTATCATGGAAGAACCACTTGACAGAGATTCCACCCCCCCTTCACCTAGAACAGCCATTTTACAAGTTCAAATGGCGGATATCACTAGACAATTGGAGAGGTTAGGACAACAAGTCCAAGGACTCCTAAGACCACCTCCCCAATCTGAACAAGAGTCTCCCTATGAGAGTGAGGGAGAAAGAGACTATAGGAGACCTAGAAGGGAACCAAGGAGGAGACCTAGAGAAGATAGGATGGAGGGAGTAAAAGTTAAAATACCTACTTTCCATGGGAGAAATGACCCCGAAGCCTGATTTGAACAATACATGTATTCTTACGTTTCTATGAAAGTCTCACCAATTGTGCTTGATAATTCAACCTAAGATCATCAACAAGGCAACCCACTAATTTGGTTGTCATCAACAAGCCAACTTAGAAGAAGGGATTAGAGTAGTTGAAGGCCATGACTTCTCTAACTGATGACAACCAAATGGTGTGGTTGCCTTTTGAAAATCTTATGGTTGAATGCAAAACAAGTTAATTTCGTGTTCTTCTTTGGAAGCAATATGAATCAACATAAAAGATGAAGAAAATAAGAAAATGGATAGAAAAAGATGATGAGGCGCCACAAACCAAGAAGGTTTGATAAGCCAAGTGATGTTCGCCACAAGAATCTTGGATTCTTGATAAGAACTAAGTTTGGTTCAACCAAGAACCAAGGAGAAACAATTCTCACTCAAATGGAATATGATCCAAAATAACTTCAAGGTTGTGATGACAAACAAATGGTGTGGTTGCCTTTTGACGATCTTATGGTTGAATTCTAAGCATATTAATTTCGTGCTCTTCTTAAGGAACAAGATTGTAACAACATAAAAATGAAGAAAATAAGAAAATGGTGAAGAAAGAGATGGTGTAGGCGCCACAAACCAAGAAGGTTTGATAAGCCAAGTGATGTTCGCCACAAGAACCTTGGATTCTTGATAAGAACTAAGTTTGGTTCAACCAAGAACCTAGGAGAAACAATTCTCACAAATGGAATTAATCCAAATTCAACATCTAAGTTGTCTTATTCCATGTTTCTAGGTGCATACATATAGTAGTGGAAGGCATGAAGATGCCATCAAAAGGTCACCATAAAGTGACTTGACCCCACCCTAACATATAATAATTCCTACTAAAAACTAAATAAAAGAAAAGAACCATAACCACCAAATAAAGACTCACTAATGTGTGGCTATTAACTCCATAACCACCATATAATGACTCCAATAAGTGGCCAAACATTCCATAACCTCCCAAGGAGTTACTAAGGCATGCAAGCCAAAAGTTAACCTCCTTTCTTATCATAAAATTCGACCCCACCATCCTATAATAGCCAAATAACATATTGAAATAAAAACTAAAAACAAGCCTAAAACAAAATGGGTCAAATCCGTCCAGAATTTCGTGCATAATTTCTAGCCCTATTTTCTTCATGGTAAAGATCGAATTAGGTCTTCATTATAGAAATACAACTTATAGAAAATTCTTTTATCTTTCTAACGCCACTAAGAACACTGAAATCGGATTATCAGAGAACAAGTTACAATCAAAACGAGGCATAAGGTCACTTGGACTTGAATGGTTTGACTCCTCTTGTTGCAAACTTGAATTGCCCCCTCTTGGCTCATATCAAGTTGTATTTCTCAAGGTTTTAGGTGCATACATATAATAGTCATCCAACTCTTGGCATCCAAAGACAAGGCATAACCCCCACTTTGAATGGCCTCATTCCTAACTTGATGACCACTAAAACAAATCAATTCAACCCCCAAACCCATTCATACACGCCTACCCTTCCTTCTTCATGGGTGGTTAAACTTTGTTTGTCAAATTACAAGTGTAACACTCAAACAATTGAAGGCAGCCCATCAAGCACTCATAACTCACCATCAAGCAATTGAATTCAGCCCCAAGACACTCAATGTCATGCCTACCACTTGTTCTTCATGGGTGGGTTACACTTTGTTTGTCAAATTAAAAGTGTAACACTCAAACAATTGAAGGCAGCCACCAAGACACTCATAACTCACCATGAAGCAATTGAAGTCAGCCCCAAGCACTCAATGTCACGCCTACTCTCCCTTCACGATGGGTGGTTACACTTTGCTTTGCAGATTAAAAGTGTAACACCCATAACTTACAATTTATTGACTCAACTTAATGAGGAGTTTCTTATAGCATGCAAGCTAAAGACTCCCTCCTCAAGACTCCCTACTCAACGTGTAGCTTCATGGAAAATATGGGCTAGACCTTCATGCAACTCTTAGTGTAGCCCACTAATAGAGAATGCTCAATTGGATCCACTCACATAACCCATTACACTTTATTGAATTGAAAAACAAAACAACAACTATGAAAGCAAGGTCACGCCCCCCTTGTCATCATTATGGGCCCCTACTTGACTAAGATAAGTCACCATCTTGGCGTCCATTCCATCTAGGCCTGAAGTTGGGCTTGCTTCCATAAATGTTGTCACCATTTGTTTTAGGACTTCTTGGGCTTTCTTGGTTCTTGATCTGGTCATAGGCCCACCAAGTCCTTGAAGTGCTTCTTGGTCCATACTCTTTATTGGGCTCATATCACTAATGATTCTATGGAATTGGTCATTGCTTCTTCAAGTACAATAGTTGTTGTGCAATCATCCTTTGAAATTTTATCCTTAACCTCCTTCACAATAGAATCAACAAAACATGGAAAAATGTTAGGATTACAACAAGTATCCATGATGACTTCCTTCACCAATATCTCTTTTCCCTCTCCCTCTCTTGCACTACTCTCTTTTTCATTGACCTCATTTTCTAGTCTTCTCTCAACATGGACCTCACTCTCTTCAATCTTTTCTTTCAATTTCTCCTTTTCACTCAAGGCTTTCTCTTTTTCTCTCAAGGCTTTACTTTGTTTTCTTGCCTCTTTTCTCATTTTTCTTTCATGAAGATACTTCACATATTCTGGATCCATCAAAAAATCTCTTTGATAAATCCAATATGCCCTTGTAGGTGGTGGTGTTTCTCCCATTGTTTTAGAGCTTGCTATATAAAAAAACTACATATATATAAATTGATAAAAGAAAATCAATTCAACCCAAACCTAAGCTTTGATACCACTTGATGATATGATCCAGATCCGGACCGCCTTGAAGTTTCAGGAAAAGGAATGGATATTGACGCCACACTCAAGATGTAGGTGAGAAGGTGAGTGATAAGTCATGTGTTTGATCGCCACAAGTTGCCTTGATAAGATCGGATTTAGTTCTTTTACCCAAGAACCCAAGGGAAGCTCTCATAATAGAGAAAACTCTTCAAATTTCATTATCCAAAACTGAATTGAGTAGTACATGAGTTCCCTATTTATAGGCTATGCTTAAACTCTTGAGATACTAGGAATAAATTCCCACTACCATGCATTTACCTAGAAAGTAAGCATAAACATGATGATAAATCCTCACTAACCACTATAATGACTTAGAGCACTACTAGGAAGCATTTAGAGAGGCTAGGAGGATGCAAAAGGTCATCATAAAATTCAGCCTAAAAAATAGTACGAAAATTAAAATAAAATGATAAAAAATTGCACTTAATTATTATCTAATAAACCCACTAATAATTAATAGTCAACTAATCAACCCATGAATGCTTCTTGTCATGTGAATTGGGCTTTCCATTGTGTTGTCTTCAAGATGGACTCAAAGCATCTTCATCAAATTATTGAATTGGATCAAAGGAAACTTGAACCGGATCCGAATATGCTTCTTTCCACATGCTTAATGAATTCATGACCACATCATTCTCCCCGTCTTCAACAGGATTTGTCCTCAAATCTTCATAATATTCTTCAAATAAAAACTGGGACTTCAGATACCTCTTTTTGTATGAATGAGACCACAAATTTCCTGGATCAAAGACCAGTCTTGCTTCCTCAATGTGAATGTCATTCACCTCTTCATAATTTTTAAGATCAGAATCAATAAATAATTTACCAACATTAGGATCACAAAAATATTTCAAGTGAGGTCTTGGGACTAGAACAATGGGAACTGGAACAAAATCTGCCTCTAATGTGTTGAAACCATCAATTTTTGTATCATTCCCCTCCTCTTGAAAGGGATTTGACCTCAAATCTGTACCTGCAACAAAAGATTGTGGGTTATGTAAAAATATTTCTGCTTTTTGTTCACCACTTTCTTTTTCATCAGAACGGAATCTTTCCTCCTCCTGAAAATTTTCATCTTTCTCAATCTCATCTTTCTTTTTCTCTTGGACCATACTCTCTTGTTTTTCTTTTTCTTCAACACGACTTGCGTGTCGTTGATGCCTCCATGGACGCCCAAGTAGCAAGTGCCTTGTTTTTGTAGGCACCACATCACATAGTACCTCATCTTTATTTCCCTCGAATTTAAATGACACTAGTACTTGTTTGGTCACCATCACAGCACCCATGTCTTTAAATTCCAGATCCTCGAGACTTTCAAGCCTATAAGGGTGAGGATGCTCGAAAAGAGGAAGTCCCAACTTCTCCACCATGATTGTACTGGCCATATTGATCCAATACTTTCTATCAATGTCCAACTTGTATATCTTATCTTTCACACAGCACAAAGTATAGACAAAATACTCTTCTTTTTCTTGACTTCCATGACATACAACCACAAAATATTTTTTTTTTTTTATTTTCGTTTTTTTATAGAACTAAAAAGAACAAAGGAAGATAGCACCTGAATTTCAAGGAACCTAGCACCTGAATTTCTAACACATCAAGAAACACATCAGTCGGACTTCTGTAGCTCCTGATTCATCGAAAACAAGACAAACGAGTAATATTCAATAAAAATAAGAATTTTTGCAAATACCAATTTTGTTCTTCCTTTTTCATTTCGGGCTTCATAATTCTTGCCAGGGGTGTCATTCTAGATTCACATCACTTAGTTCTTCAAGGATCCTTGGGAATTGCGCCTCACAGATCTTGATGATTTTCATGAAGTGCTAATCAACCAGTTGATTGAATGATCTTGGCATAGAGTTTCGAATTCTAGCCTTACTGTTGTTTAGGAATTAGAATTGTGCTTGTTCTGGTTGATTTAATTTGTGCATAATGGCCTCAAGATAACGCTCGTACCACTCTCTTCAAGAGAGGTTAGCGAGGATAAAAAGAAACTGAGAATCGAAAGAGAACAAGAGAGAAAAGCCTTGAGAGGAAAAGAAAAAGAGAATGAAAGTGGCGAAAAGAAAAGTGAGCCACTTGAGGAAAAAGGCCAAAAGGGAGAAAAGAAAGGAACTGAGGCAAAAACAGAGAGGAAGGTGGAGAGTTTGTTCATGACAAAAAAAGGAGATAGAATTTGATGAGAGTGATACTAAAGAAAAAGGGACCAAAGAAGGTGAGGAAATTGAGTTTGTGCATTACAAGGAAGCAAACCAAGGTTTGGCATGCATTAATATAAAAAAAACATAGACATTCTAATGCTATCTTGCTTGCTAACTTGCTTGGTTCTTACCCTTCTCTTTCACTCACTAGATTTGCATACTTGTTTAATGACTTGCATAACTCTCAACATTTGTTTTGAAGAAACAATTCTTGGGCCTATGTGTTGATGCATGTGTTGCTATTTCCTTGCCCTGCGCAATTCAACTTGGAAACCGAAGCACCTTTCCAAATCCATCAAATATGATTGCATCTTTAATCCTATTGGATTCACAACACAAGTTTTCAAGGAATGCATATAGAATTGTTTGAAAAGCTTACTAATGCACCCGTCGATGCTTTACTTGTTTCTTCACCATCTTGTATGCGGTGCATCTCATGAAAATTTGGGGGGTTGTTTTACTACCCCAGGAACACCAATTACTTATGTTGATGTGAGGGACAATGGACCAAAACTTGAGAACTCAACCTATGATAATCAATTAAAACATTTGGGCGGTCGAGTACAATTTTCCTATGTCATGAAACCAAAAAGTAGGTAAGGTGGTGGCATCAATCTTCAAAAGGTATAACTCGTGGACTTCCTTTCCATTTCACTTGTTTAGCGTTACAAGCCTTGCATGTGAAGAGTTATCTTCGGACTTTGAGCTTTTAAATTGTATTAGGACTTAATTAGGCTTGTAATTGGGCTTAGGATTAAGTCATGGTAGCTAGAAGGAGGCGCGAGGATCTTGCATGTCCTTCCATGCATTTTGTTCTTTTGGATAAATAGGTGTTTGAAACACATTTGATGAATGAATAGAATTTCTCCAGGTTTGAGAAGTGTGAGTTGAGAGTAGTCTCCTCCTTGGATTTTTAAGTAGAACCTGAGGATAGATGTTGAGGTGTCCCCTTTTGAAAGCGACGTGAAGCTTATCTGTTACCAGTCATGGTGACCTCGTACGCGGACCGGGTTTCGTCTGAGTCTTCAACCCAAACCTTAACCATAATTCTCTACCAGTAATGTAGATCAAAACAATATCTTTGTTGTATCGAAAAAGTGGATACATAGGGAAAAATCAAACTCCAGATGAGAAACGTGGTTCCTGAATGTGATGAGTCAGTGGATGAGTCATCACCATCATGATTACTCACCATGACTCACCATAATGAGTCATCCTTGTGATGATTACTCTTCCCAAAATATCTTGATATTTCATGAAGGAGAGTCCATAGAATTACAATTTTGCCATTGAAATTCAGAAAGCAGTAGAACTTGGGGTGTTACAGAACCATTGCTAGATTCTTATCAAGGGCTTCCTATCTCTTGTTGCGAACCAAACTTGGCTTATCACTTCTTCCAATCAATGGACTCTGTGTGGCGCCATTCCCTCCTCTTCTTGGCCTTCCATCCTTTGTATTCTTTACTTACTTTACTTGCTTGCAATCTGTGCTAGAAGCACACGTTGTCTATACTCAGTACCTCATGATCAATTCGGTTTTCTTAGTTTTTGTTGCAATTGAAATTCTTCTAGTCTTGATCTTGTGAATTCACGGCTTAGACTTGAGAATTGCACCCAAGCTGCATGCATTGTCCTTGCTTCATTAGCATTCTCTTGGTTGGCATTGCAATCACATTCTTGATCAAGTTTGTTTTCCCTCCGAACATTCATCTGAATTCTAGTTCAATTTTGATCAAAGTTCTTAGATAGGTGCTGCATTTCCTTGATTCAATCAGGATCACATCATTTGGTATCTAGAGTTAGTCTCTAGGAGCTTTGTGTTTTTAGATTCGGATTTGTAGTTTGAAAATTTGAAATCCGCTCCAAAAATCCTTTTGAATTTCGTGTAGATTCTTGATCTTTGATCTTGAATAGTGTTTCGGTTGTGTTATTTTGATGTGAGTTCATGTTGAATTGTTGATTCCTTCACTTAGTAGTGATAACGTTCGGTGAAGGAGCATCGGTTTTGAATTTCATGTTCTTGAGCATGCTCCTGGCGTTCATCCTTAGTTCTTCAAGGATCCTTGGGAATTGCGCCTCATAGATCTTGATGATTTTCATGAAGTGCTAATCAACCAGTTGTCTGAAAGATCTTGGCATAGAGTTTCGAATTCTAGCCTTACTATTGTTTGGGAATTAGAATTGTGCTTGTTCTGGTTGATTTAATTTGTGCATAATGGCCTCAAGATAACGCTCGTACCACTCTCTTCAAGAGAGGTTAGTGAGGATAAAAAGAAATTGATAATCGAAAGAGAACAAGAGAGAAAAGCCTTGAGAGGAAAAGAAAAAGAGAATGAAAGTGGCGAAAAGAAAAGTGAGCCACTTGAGGAAAAAGGCCAAAAGGTAGAAAAGAAAGGAACTGAGGCAAAAACAGAGAGGAAGGTGGAGAGTTTGTTCATGACAAAAAAAGGAGATAGAATTCGATGAGAGTGATACTAAAGAAAAAGGGACCAAAGAAGGTGAGGAAATTGAGTTTGTGCATTACAAGGAGGCAAACCAAGATTTGGCATGCATTAATATACAAAAAACATAGACATTCTAATGCTATGTTGCTTGCTAACTTGCTTGGTTCTTACCCTTCTCTTTCACTCATGATGAGGATCATGCTATCATGCAAGTTGATGGAGGCAAAGGAGGGGCAAGTGAACTTTGCAACAAGAGGAGGTCAATCCATTCAAGTCCAATTCAAACTCTTTAAGTCCAAGTGATCCTCTTTAATGTTTTGGGTATATCTTGAGTTATGGATATCCGAATGCAGTGATATTTAATGCGTTGGAAATATCACTGAATTATCTATAAATGTTATCTCAAGCGTAAAGACCTCATTCGGCCTCTATCATGATGAATATCGGACTAGAAGTTGGGAACGCTGTTCTGGACGAGTTTGACTTAATCCATTCAAGTCCAAAGAAAACCTTCTTCACGGTTTTGGTTATATCTTGCGTTATAGATATCCGATTGATGTGATTCTTGATGCATTGGAAAGATAAGAGAACTTGCTACAAGTTTCATTTGAAGGTAAAAACCTGATTCGGACTCTATCATGATGAAAACCGGACTAGAAGTTGGGAACGCTGTTCTAGACGGATTTGACTTGATTAGGCATTTTTAGGCTTGTAATTGGTTTTGGTCTTTAATTATATTTTGGGCTATATGGGCCACGAAATTACTCAGCCACCTTAACCTAGAATGTTACTTAGCTTCTATAAATAGGACTTGTATGACCTCATTTACATAACTTTGAATGAAATTAGAATTTATCCTATTTGGGTATTTTTGTGAGTTGAGCATTGGCTCCTCCTCTTCAAGTTCTTGGATTAGAACTTGCTTGATTCTTATCAAAGAGTTCTATCTCTTTGTGGCGAATCCTCCTTGGCTTATCAATCTTCCAATTCTATGGATGATTGTGGCGCCTTCCCCTTCATCTTCTTCCCCTTCTATTTTCTTAATTTATTTTTTGTTCTTCCTTACATTTGTGCCATTTACATTCTGTTTTTAATTGTTGAACTTTAATTCTTTGTTTGGTTAAGTTTCTTGTGTAGTTATTTCCATTCTTTGGTTGTTTCCTTTTGTTAATCATATTCGGGTGACAACCGCACCTTCTTCTTCCCCAATTCTTTTCATCTTTTTAACGTAAGAACTAAGAACAAGCTCTTGGATAGATCCTCAATTTCGGTGATTCAAACTTGGATCATATCACAAGTTGGGCCTCAAACAAGGAGCAAGACTGATGCATACCAAGGATAGTCAACTTTGAAGAGAAGAACCAAGCCAATTATGGAACAAGAAGAACCAAATTGAAATTTGTTGAAAAACTTTATTTGGGTTGGTGATGACCTCTCTGTCTTGTTTTGGCTGTATCTTGAGATCCAGATATCCGATGGATGAGTTCTTTAATGTGTTGCAAAGCTAAGATAATTATCTCCAACTCATATTTCAAGCTTTTGGGCGAGATTCGGCTTATACCATGGTGAAAACCGGGATATAAGTTAGGACGAAATTCTGGACGGGATTTTTCTTGTATTTTGGGCTTTCTTTGTATTGGGCTTGTGTTTTTGGCCAAGATTGACTCCTTATGCATTACGTAGGAGAAGATTAGGGTTAGCCGTCACCTTCTTAGAATAAAAATTCTATAAATAGGACTTGTATTACCTCATTTCATTAACCTTTGAATAAAATTTGAATTACTCATACTTGAGTTTTCTTGTGAGGCCATAGCCCTCTCTTAGTTCTTGGATTTGACCTCTTGATTCTTATCAAGGATTGCTAATCCTTGTGGCGAATCCTCCTTTGGCTCATCAATTTTCCAATTCAATGGATCTTTGTGGCGCCTTCCCTATCATCTCTACCCCTTTCCATTTTCTATTTTTCATTTGAGTATTGTTATCATTTACTTCTTTTACTTTTATGAGTTGTTACCTTAGTGTTTTTAATTTTCGAATTCTTGTTCTTCATTTTTAATTCATTAAGTAGCATAGTTTCTTTCATTTTCTTTATTGTTCACGCAAATAGCTCAAGGAAAGATCCTAAAAATAAATGATTCCAACTTGGATCATATCAAAGACTAAAGCCTTGAAGATGCAAGAAGAACTCAAGCAAGAAGAACTTGAGAAAGAAATCGGATTGATCATGCACTTCAAGCCACCGCTAGAAGATGATCCAAGCACTATGAACATTTTCTTAATTGAGCTAGTGGAGTAGACATTTGTTTAGTTTAATTAATCTAGCTTAGTCATTGGTTTGGCCTTGTGCCCTTTTATCCCATGATTATGTAATAATTGCTAGATTTTTACGCTTTTGTAATAATGATGCACTTAGACACCTTTTATGGTACTTGTGCATTTAGGAACAATAGGTATTTGGGATTAAATACCCTAGGATAGCCGTGCACCTTTTCTAAAACAAGGAGGATCATGATTTGGTCCAAATTATGGAATTAGGGAGTCTTAGGAATATTCTCCTAACATCAAGGAGGGATTATGTGCAAACATTAAAATGCTCCAAGCCCACTCCCTAAGTGCACACGGCGCCTCCTTCTTGGATGGCTTAGGAAACCCTAGTTGCTCTTTTCTATAAATACCTCTTGTAATCACTTGAGAAGGAACCTTTGAATAAAATTTGAATTACTCATACTTGAGTTTTCTTGTGAGGCCACAGCCCTCTCTTAGTTCTTGGATTAGAACTCTTGATTCTTATCAAGGATTGCTAATCCTTGTGGCGAATCCTCCTTTGGCTCATCAATTTTCCAATTCAATGGATCTTTGTGGCACCTTCCCTATCATCTCTTCCCCTTTCCATTTTCTATTTTTCAGTTGAGTATTGTTATCATTTACTTCTTTTAGTTTTATGAGTTGTTACCTTAGTGTTTTTAATTTTCGAATTCTTGTTCTTCATTTTTAATCCATTGAGTAGCATAGTTTCTTTCATTTTCTTTATTGTTCACGCAAATAGCTCAAGGAAACATCCTAAAAATAAATGATTCCAACTTGGATCATATCATGTGGTATCTAGAGCTAGCCCCCTGAGCCATTTCTTTTTCCTAGTTGCGTTATCCTTCTTTCTTTATTTTCTTTTGTTCTTAAGTTTTGAGCCACTTGATCTTGATGAGCATCATTAAGAGTGTGCAAATTGTTATGTTGCACCTTGATTGAAAGGTCCTTCAAAGTGGATTCAAGTAAACCAATTTATTTACAATTTTAAGTAGTGAACTAGACACTTTAATTGGGAAAATAAAATTCTGGGCAACATGCTCCCAATCTCCCATTGTGTTCATCATGTTCATACTTAGAAAGGCTATTTGATTTGCTCACTCCTTACCAAATTGGAATTGAGTGTTTCTTGCATTGGAATTATTTTTTTATGGCCAATTAAAAAGTAAGGTCCCTAAGTTAAAATTAAAAGAGTCAATATACTTTGATTAGAATAAAATACAGGGACCTAAGCCCATAAAAAAAAAAACGAAATAAAAAAAAGGAGGCAAGTTGGGGCAAATTGCATAGGCCACAAAATAATTTCTAAAAACTTTAGCTTTTCTCAAAGTTGGTTTACTTAGCTGCTGGACTTTAGCTTAATCAAGCTCAAAACTTTGTTTATGAACAAGTATTTGAGTCTTGTCACATCAACTTCCTTTTGAGTGTGCTTTCTTTCTTAATTTTTTTTGCTTGTCTTCTTAAATTCTCTAGTTTTGTCATTGTAGTTTTCCTTTCTTCAAATTCTGAATTGGTTGGCTAAATAAGGAATCTTACACTTGTATTAGCATTGTATACATCATTTGAATCTTGCAAGTTCTTTTACAAGGACTTTTGAGAGGAATTTAAAAGAGAAAAGCCTAGAGTGAAAAATACATTTTCTGAGAAAAGCCAATAGAGAGATAAACACTTGTGAGGTATCATGGAGGAACCACTTGAAAGAGATTCCACCCCTCCTTCACCTAGAACAGCCATTTTGCAAGTTCAAATGGCGGATATCACTAGACAATTGGAGAGGTTAGGACAACAAGTCCAAGGACTCATAAGACCATGATATGAGCCCAATAAGGAGTATGGACCAAGAAGCACTTCAAGGACTTGGTGGGCCTATGACCAGATCAAGAACCAAGAAAGCCCAAGAAGTCCTAAAACAAATGGTGACCACCTTTATGGAAGCAAGCCCAACTTCAGGGCTAGAAGGAATGGAGGCCAAGATGGTGACTTATCTTAGTCAAGTAAAGGCCCATAATGATGACAAGGGGGGCGTGACTTTGCTCTCATAGTTGTTGTTTTGTTTTTCAATTCAATAAATTGTAATGGGCTATGTGAGTGGGTCCAATTGAGCATTCTCTATTAGTGGGCTACACTAAGAGTTGCATGAAGGTCTAGCCCATATTTTCCATGAAGCTACACATTGAGTAGGGAGTCTTGGGGAGGGAATCTTTAGCTTGCATGCTATAAGACACTCCTCATTAAGTTGAGTCAATAAATTATAAGTTATAGGTGTTACACTTTTAATTTGCAAAGCAAAGTCTAACCACCCATCATGATGGGAGAGTAGGCGTGACATTGAGTGCTTGGGGCTGACTTCAATTGCTTCATGGTGAGTTATGAGTGTCTTGGTGGCTGCCTCCAATTGTTTGAGTGTTACATTTTTAATTTGACAAACAAAGTGTAACCCACCCATGAAGAACAAGTGGTAGGCGTGACATTGAGTGTCTTGGGGCTGAATTCAATTGCTTGATGGTGAGTTATGAGTGCTTGATGGGCTGCCTTCAATTGTTTAAGTGTTACACTTTTAATTTGACAAAGTGTAACCACCCATGAAGAAGGAAGGGTAGGCGTGTATGAATGGGTTTGGGGGCTGAATTGATTTTGTTTTAGTGGTCATCAAGTTAGGAATTAGGCTATTCGAAGTGGGGGTTATGCCTTGTCTTTGGATGCCAAGAGTTGGATGACTATTATATGTATGCACCTAAAACCTTGAGAAATAAAACTTTGAAGTTATTTTGGATCAAGTTCCATTGAGTGAGAATTGT
Organism: Ammopiptanthus mongolicus; assembly: GCA_039655645.1. NCBI lineage: Eukaryota > Viridiplantae > Streptophyta > Magnoliopsida > Fabales > Fabaceae > Ammopiptanthus > Ammopiptanthus mongolicus. The sequence goes on from CM077349.1 coordinate 40,427,062, forward strand.
TTCTCCTAGGTTCTTGGTTGAACCAAACCTAGTTCTTATCAAGAATCCAAGATTCTTGTGGCGAACATCACTTGGCTTATCAAACCTTCTTGGTTTGTGGCGCCTCATCATCTCTTTCTTTCCATTTTCTTGTTTTCTTCACTTTTATGTTGTTTCATTTGTTTCCATAAGAAGAGCACGAATTGTAATGCTTTGAATTCAACCAAACGATCTTCAAAAGGCAACCACACCATTTGGTTGTCATCAGACCACCTCCCCAATCTGAACAAGAGTTTCCCTATGAGAGTGAGGGAGAAAGTGACTATAGAAGACCTGGAAGGGAACCAAGGAGGAGACCTAGAGAAGATAGGATGGAGGGAGTAAAAATTAAAATACCTACTTTCCATGGGAGAAATGACCCCGAAGCCTACTTAGAGTGGGAGATGAGGATTGAACAAATCTTCTCATGTCACAACTATAGTGAGGAAAAGAAGGTGAAGATAGCCTCTTTAGAATTCCTAGATTATGCTCTAGTATGGTGGGATCAATTACAAAAGGAGAGAAGGAGGTATGACGATGATGACAACCAAATTAGTGGGTTGCCTTGGCGATGATCTTAGGTTGAATTATCAAGCACAATTGGTTAGACTACGAATGAAACTTAGGAAAACAAGTAGTGTTCAATTCAAGAAAGAAATAAACAAGAAAATGGATGGAGATGAGAATGGGAGAGAGGCGTCACAAATCCAAGGGGATTTGATAAGCCTAGTGAAGATGATATGATCATGGAAAGCTACCAAGAAGATTTCTCCACTAGTTTTAGGACTTTGTAATAGAATAGGAAAATATGTAATAAAAGTAGAACTTTGACTTTTTGTAGTTTGACTTTTATTAGGATTTTGACTTTTTGTACTTTGACTTTTTGGACCTTGACTTGTAATTGGGCCAAGATGAAGTCATCAAGGCCCACACTCCATGAGATAGGCGCTAGCTTCCCTTCATCTTTTTGGGAAACATATAAATACCCAAATGTAAGCCATTTGAATCATAATTGAAAGTTTAGAATTTTTCTCACATTGAGAATTTACAGAGAGTTGAGAGAGAGAGTCTCCTCTTGAAGGTTCTAAAGTAGAGCCTTGTGATTCTCATCAAGAGCTTCTTACTCTTGTGGCGGATCTTCCTTGAGCTTATCACTCCATCTAATCCATGGAGTTGTGGCGTTTTCTTCCATTTCCCTTCCCCTTCATCTTTTCCCTTTCTTTTTGTTATTTTTTTGAATTTTGCCTCACGCACATAGCCATAGGCTTTGTCTAGGTTCATGCAATTTTAGTTTGAATTTTCAATTACGGATCAATTCTCCTAGAACGATCCTACATTCAATAAATCCACTTTGGATCATAACATTTGGTATCAAAGCTAGCCTCTAGGAGAGTTAGAAGCTTGCAAAAATTCAAAAAAAAAATTTGGCGGTAATTTTCAAATTTTGGCGCCATTTTCAAAATTTAAAAATTCTAGATCTAGATCCTTTTGATCTTGATTTTGTGTTCTAGTTGTGTTGTTTGTTGTTCTTATGGTTTGAATTTTCGAATTCTACATATATTTGTGTTAGATTTGATCTATTCTTTTGAATTTGAATTTTCTTGATGTTCAAATGTGTTCTTCATAGTTCTTGAGATCCTTGGGATAATTGCTTGATAGATCTTGATGAATTTCAAAAGTGTTGGTTAACTTGTTGATCAACCACTTGAATGAAAGATCTAAGCATCAAAATAGTGAATTCTAAATTTGTTTGTTGAAATTCAATTTGCTTCTTGCAAAAGCACTTTAGAAGGCTCTTTGATCTTACATTTGTATTAATTGCTTAGTTTGGGCTGTTTGTGTAATTTCGAAAAGTCAGTGGCTGTTATAAAAAAAAAATAGTTCAGAAATTATAGAAAAGGAAAAAGAGTCCAAATCTGAAAAAATCCAAAGGACCAAAACGCAAATTTTAAAAAAATTGGGGCAAAAGTGCAAATACTAAAAGTTTCGAAAAAAAATTTATTTGCAGAAAAAGTCTTGCCACTATTCAGCCTAGAAACTTTGTGTGTGAGCCTACTTGAGCAACAAAATTTCGAAAATCAAGAACACCGTAAGAAAAGTTCATTTTCAACTTCTTCTTTCTTCTTAATTCTTTCTTGTTCTACTTGTCTTCTTTCAATTCAATTTGAGTGTGCTATTTCTTGTTGAGCATTTTTAGTTTGTCTTTTAAACTTCTTAGTTTTGTCTTGTAGTTTTCTTTCTTTGAAAATTCTTGTGAGTGAATTACTCTTGGTTTGATTTGTTTGCAAGTGTATTTGGCTTTATATCTTGGAATTGCTTGTTTCTACTTCAAGAGCCTTTGAGTGAGACTTTAGAGTGGAAAAAGGCAAGAGTGTGCATTTGCTAAAAAGCCTAATTGTGTGAAACACGAGTGAACATTACAAGAGTGAAACACTTAGTTGAGTGGTGAGGTCCATTTTATTTCTTTGTTTTATTGTTGAAAAAAAAATTGTAAACATGTCACAAACTAGAGGTGATGGTGAAGGTAGTACACCACCTTCCCCTAGAACCTTGGCCTATGATATGAAACTTCAAAGAATGACACGGCATTTGGAAAGGCTTCTAGAAAGGCAAAATGATGTGGTTAATGAAAGACTTGAAGGCCTTGAAAGAGCTTCAAGAGGCACAAGAACTAGAAGTCCAAGACAAGAAAGTTCCTCTCATGCAAATTCATCACATGAAGACAATGAATATGAAGAGGATGGCCGAAGGGGAAGGAGGCATAGGAGGAGGCATGGAGACTATGGTGAGGATAGAGTGAGGAGACAAAATGATAGACTTGAGGGAGTAAAAGTAAAAGTGCCAACATTTCAAGGTAAAAATGATCCCGAGTTATATCTAGAGTGGGAGACAAAAATAGAGCAAATTTTTGAATGCCAACATTATAGTGAAGAGAAGAAGGTTAAGGTGGCATCCATAGAATTTGTAGACTATGCATTAATATGGTGGGATCAACTAATCAAGGAGAAAAGGAGGAATGGAGATGATCCAATTTCTACTTGGAGAGAAATGAAGGCCATTTTGAGGCAGAGATTTGTTTCTTCACACTATCATAGGGAGCTCCATAACAACCTTCAAAGGCTTAATCAAGGCAACAAAAGCGTGGATGAATATTTTAAGAAAATGGAGGTTGCATTGATAGGGCAAACATTAATGAAGAAAGAGAAGCAACTATGGCAAGGTTCCTAAATGGTTTGAATCAAGAGATCTTGGACATAGTTGAATTGCATCATTATGTTGAATTGGAAGATTTGGTGCATCAAGCAATCACAGTTGAACAACAATTGAAGAGAAGGAGATCCTACAAGAAGCCATTCTCTAACTATTCCTCAACAAGTTGGAAAGATTCTAAGAAGGAGAGAGACTCCTCCAATGCAATTGGAGCCGTGACCAACATGGGTAAAAATGGGATAAGGCCCAATTCTTCTAACTCTAAATCTCCTTCATCTCCTACTCATTCTAATGCACCTAGATCTAGGGATATAAAGTGCTTTAAGTGCCTTGGAAGAGGACACATTGCATCCCAATGCCCCAACAAGAGAACCATGATCTCTAGGGGTAAAGAACTTGAAAATAGTGCATCATCATCATCTTACACTAGTGCATCTTCTACAAGTGAGAGTGAAAAAGATTGTGAGATAAAACCTATTGAGGGCGATTTACTCATGGTAAGAAGATTACTAGGAATGCATATTAATGAAAATGATGATAGCCAAAGAGAGAGCATTTTTCAAACAAGATGCATGATAGAAGGTAAAATTTGTGCATTGATCATTGATGGTGGTAGTTGCACCAATTTAGCTAGCACCATCTTGGTGACCAAACTTGGTCTTAAAACAATTCCTCATCCGCACCCATATAAACTACAATGGCTAAATAATGATGGTGAATTAGTTGTGGATCAACAAGTCTTGTTAAATTTTTCCATTGGTCATTATAATGATGAGGTTCTTTGTGATGTGGCTCCTATGGAGGTGAGTCATGTTATACTTGGAAGGCCATGGCAATTTGATCATAAAGTAATTCATGAAGGCCAAACTAACACGTTCTCTTTTGTACATAAAAACCGCACCATTAAACTTGTACCACTTTCTACAAAAGAAGTATGTGAGGATAGAAAGAAAATGAAAATCAAAAGAGAGCAAGAGAGAAAAGCCTCCAAGGAAAAAGAAATAAAGAATGAGGTTGAGGTAAAAGAAGAGAGAAAGAAAGAGAGTTTACTCATAGTGAAAGAAAAGGTTGAGGAAGAGCTATTAGTCGACCAAACCCAAAAACTTACAAATAATTGTTTGTCTACTAATACTTCTCCCTTGCATATTTGTGTAGACCCTCTTTTGCACATTAAGAATATGGAACGAAGGCCAAAGCCTCAAGGTCTCATCCAAAGGAAAAAAATTAAAACTCATCTTAAGTATCATTCCAAAGGTTCCCAACTCTCATAACACGAAACCAAAAGGAAAACCCAAAAACTTCAATGGCTTTCACAATCATTTGAAGGATTTATGGCAAAACATTCAAGGGGCTTTTGAAGAGGTCATAACCCATTTTTCATGGGCAACTTGGGCCATTTTCATACAAGTGGTCTTTGACCCCGGTGGAAAAGTTGAAACAAAGGGAGTATCATATTCCAATAATACTTGTTTGTTTTCAACTTCCATTAAAATAAAACTCATTTCTTGTATTGTGATGTAGGACTCAAAGTCTTCAAATTCGTGGACGAATTTCTTCAAGAAGGAAGGGATGATATGATCATGGAAAGCTACCAAGAAGATTTCTCCACTAGTTTTAGGACTTTGTAATAGAATAGGAAAATATGTAATAAAAGTAGAACTTTGACTTTTTGTAGTTTGACTTTTATTAGGATTTTGACTTTTTGTACTTTGACTTTTTGGACCTTGACTTGTAATTGGGCCAAGATGAAGTCATCAAGGCCCACACTCCATGAGATAGGCGCTAGCTTCCCTTCATCTTTTTGGGAAACATATAAATACCCAAATGTAAGCCATTTGAATCATAATTGAAAGTTTAGAATTTTTCTCACATTGAGAATTTAGAGAGAGTTGAGAGAGAGAGTCTCCTCTTGAAGGTTCTAGAGTAGAACCTTGTGATTCTCATCAAGAGCTTCTTACTCTTGTGGCGGATCTTCCTTGAGCTTATCACTCCATCTAATCCATGGAGTTGTGGCGCTTTCTTCCATTTCCCTTCCCCTTCATCTTTTCCCTTTCTTTTTGTTATTTTTTTGAATTTTGCCTCACGCACATAGCCATAGGCTTTGTCTAGGTTCATGCTATTTTACTTTGAATTTGCCTCATGCACATAGCCATAGGCTTTGTCTAGGTTCATGCAATTTTAGTTTGAATTTTCAATTACGGATCAATTCTCCTAGAACGATCCTACATTCAATAGATCCACTTTGGATCATAACAGAAGATCGCCACAAAAGTCTTTGACTCTTGATAAGATCAAGGGGTGGCTTAATCAAGAACCTTAGAGAGACAATACCCTCACAATTGGATTCAATCCAAAATCAACTTCTTAGTTACCTTTTACTCATCATAGAATTCGAATACATATAGGGGATGGGGCTGCATAGAATATGCATACAAAGGGTCATCACTAGATGACAAAACCCCATTCATGAACATCCCACTAAGTGGTGTAATAAAAGCTTTTACTCATCCACTAAGTGGCTAAATAACTATCCTACATAAGTAAGTAATAAAAAGTGGTTCCACATCTTCTAAAGGAGTTACCTAGGCATGCAAGCCAAAGGTTGCCCTCCTAGAAGCTTCCCATTTTCGTGCATCCTCATGAAGTGGGCTTGGTCATCATACAAACTTAGTGTAGCCCACACTTCATGGACACCAAAGTGAAGTTCCCCCAAAATTGGATCCACACAAAGTCTTTTACACTTTATTCAACTAGAAATAAAACTAGTAAATGGGCTTTGAAGAAACTCATGCCCATCAACATCATATGTCTTCAAGATGGATAAGACAAGTAACCAATTTGGGCTCCACTCCATCAACACTTAAACTTGGGCTTGGTTCCATCAAGGTTGTCACCACTTGGTGTAAGACTTCTTGGGCTTTCTTGATCCTAGCTCTTGTCATGGGTCCACCAAGTCCTTGTAGTGCTCCTTGGTCCAAGCTCCTTAGTGGGCTGACATCAGACGACGATCCCATAGTTGGAGGGTGATGAAGAGTGTGATGAGAAAAAGATTTGTACCTTCCCATTACCATAGAGACCTTCACAATAGACTCCAAAAACTATCCCAAGGGTCTAGGAGTGTTGGTGAGTACTATAAGGAGATGGAAGTAGCTGTGATTAGGGCCAACGTAAAAGAAGATAGGTAGGCCGCTATGGCTAGGTTCCTACATGGCCTAAATCCAGAAATCCAAGATGTGGTTGAATGGCAAAGTTATGTGCAAATGGAAGACTTGGTCCACCAAGCTCTAAAGGTGGAACAACAACTTAAAAGAAAGAAACCCAAGTTTTCCTCCTCCAACTATCCTACTTCGAGTTGGAAGGACAAAGCCAAGAGGGAGGGAACCTTTTCCAAAGATAAGGAGGCCACGGCCTTTCCCCCCATTGATGACAACCAAATGGTGTGGTTGCCTTTTAACGATCTTATGGTTGAATTCTAAGTATGATAATTTCGTGCTCTTTGTATAGAAACAAAATGAAACAACATAAAAGTGAAGAAAGTAAGAAAATGGAAAGAAAGAGATGATGAAGGCGCCACAAACCAAGAAGGTTTGATAAGCCAAGTGATGTTCGTCATAAGAACCTTGGATTCTTGATAAGAACTAAGTTTGGTTCAACCAAGAACCTAAGAGAACAATTCTCTCACAAGTGGAATTAATCCAAATTCAACATCCAAGTTATCTTATTCCATGTTTCTAGATGCATACATATAGTAGTCATCCAACTCTTGGCATCCAAAGACAAGGCATAACCCCCACTTTGAATGGCCTAATTCCTAACTTAAATGACCACTAAAACAATTCAAGTCAGCCCCCAAACCCATTCATACACGCCTACCATTTCTTCGTCATGGGTGGTTACACTTTGTTTTTCAAATTAAAAGTGTAACACCCAAACAATTGAAGGCAGCCACCAAGACACTCATAACTCACCATGAAGCAATTGAAGTCAGCCCCAAGCACTCATATACACGCCTACTCTCCCTTCATTATGGGTGGTAACACTTTGCTTTTCAAATTAAAAGTGTAACACCCACAACTTACAATTTATTCACTCAACTTAATGAGGAGTTTCTTATAGCATGCAACCCAAAGATTCCCTCCCCAAGACTCTCTAATTTCGTGTAAGACTATGAAGGAATCCAATTGTAACATTTAAACAAATTGGACCCACATACACTTATTGAAAAATAAAAGAAAAACCACTAAAATTGGAAACTTCTTCATGTCATGCGCTGGGCACATTATGAATCTTCTAGTTGGATGATGCAAGTTACCAACTTGGGCTCAATGTCTTCTTGACTTGCACTTGGGCTTGTGTCCATTAAAAGATCCATTTGGTTTAGAACTTCTTGGGCTTTCTTGACTCTTGCTTTCGTCATAGGCTCAACAAGTCTTTGTAGTGCTTCTTGGTCCATATTCCTTAGTGGGCTCATATCATACCCTCCTTCTTTAAATGAATTCGACCTCGAATTCACCTCCTTCATAACCTACATGAAGAAAAATTGAGAGTCAATCACATGAAGAACAATGTTAACCCTTCCACCAGAGTCAAATGGAAATTGAGAGAAATCACCAATTGTAGCAAGTAGGTGACAAACCTGTTCATCTTGTACAATCAACATCCCAACACATTCATGAGTTGACATATATGACCAAATGTACCTTGCTAGGCTTGATCTTGGTGACGAAAGAGAAAGTAATTTGTCTTTGCAAAGACTCCAAGGCAAATTGAACCTCATTAAATATTCTCCTCATCACAAACAAAGTATGGCTCTTTTTGAGACAAAACAAGCCCCTCAAACACATTAGGAGCATCATATGGAAGCTTAGAAGAATTCACAAGAATAAGTAGAGTAAGAAGGGGTGTAGTAGTGAACCCATCAATTAATGCCACATGCAAACCTTTAGTGCTCATAACAAACCTCAAATTGCTAACTTTATTTTGGATAAAAGAGTAAGTGGCCAAGTTAGCAAACAAGCTTTCTCTTAGAAATTCAACACAAACTTCCAAATTGTTGTCATGAACCAAGTGATCAATAGAGAGCACAACAACACATTTCTCAAGTAATTCATTTAAGTCTTGGCTCCTAATCCTCAAAACAAGCGTAGAAGAATATTTTGTATTAAACACATCATGCCTTTCGGTTTCAACACTTAAACTAGATTTATGGAGATAACACAAATTAGGCATTTTAACATGCAAATTTGCAAACCTAGCAAGCATCGGAGGAAAGCACTTCCCAAACAATTTAACACGAAACATATCAATTAAAGAAGTGGAAGGCTTAAATATGCAAAGGGTTAAGCCAATAAGTGCTTCACTTGATTCAACTTCTTCAAGACCCAAAATAGCCTTGCAAGCATCCTTTTGAGGAACCTTTGGAAACACATCACCAAATTCCTGCAAAACTTTTCAACACCACTAGGCAAAAAGAGTTCATTAGGAGCATTAGCATTCAAACAAAATTCCCTACAATAGAGCATGTATAGGGGCTGCCTTGAGACCAATGCACTCTTTACCTCACTCTTTGTTGCAAGAAAGCTCTCTTCACTCTCTTTTTCCACTCGGTTTTGTACACCTTTTTTCTCATGATTTCTTTTTGATTTTTCTTCACTCTTTTCTCAATCTCTTTTTCACTCTCTTTTTCTTTTCTCTCATTTTTATTTGATCCTCACTAACTTGCTTTGGAGATAAAGGAGAAAGTATGACCTTTCGGTCTTGATACATGAGAGTATACTTATTTGAGAACCCATCATGGATGGCCTTCTTGTCATATTGCCAAGGCCTTCCCAACAACAAGTGGCATGCCTCCATAGGCACCACATCACAAAGAGCACTATCCTCATACTTCCCAATTGAGAATGGAACCTCCACTTGTTTGTTCACCACCATTTCTCCTACCTCACTTAACCATTGAAGCCTATATGGTCTTGGATGTGCCTTAGTTACCAAATTTAGTTTTGACACTAATCTAGTACTTACAACATTGGCACAACTTCCTCCATCAATAATTAAAGAGCATACCTTTCCTTGAATTAGGCATCTAGAATGAAAGATATTCTCCTTTTGGCTTGCTTCATGTTCTTTCACTTGACTCCCCAATAGCCTCCTTACCATAAGTAAATCACCATCCGGCATGAACGCATCTTCTTCACTTTCCTCCCCACTTGAAGCCTTGGATTGTGATAATACTTCACCATTCATGGTCACCATGGTTCTCTTTGTTGGACATTGTGATGACAACCAAATGGTGTGGTTGCCTTTTGAAGATCGTATGGTTGAATTCAAAGAGACTTAATTTCGTGTTCTTCTTAAGGAACAAATTGTAGCAACATAAAAGTGAAGAAAACAAGAAAGTGGTGAAGAAAGAAATGATGAGGCGCCACAAACCAAGAAGGTTTGATAAGCCAAGTGATGTTCGCCACAAGAACCTTGGATTCTTGATAAGAACTAAGCTTGGTTCAACCAAGAACCTAGGAGAAACAATTCTCACAAATGGAATTAATCCAAATTCAACATCCAAGTTGTCATTCATGTTGTTTTGGGGCGTCATATATAGCACATGGCTGCCTAATTCTGATTTACATTGTATTCCCCCACATTCCATAACCCCCAACTAATGACTCACATAATTCAACAACTAATGACTCACTTATTTCTCAATTTAACTCAGCCACTAAATGGTGAGTTTATTATTCTCTCTCCCTTTCATTATGTAGCAGCCACACTTATTTCTCATATTAAAAGTGTAACTCCCACACAATTAACAAAACACATAAAAGTCTAATAATTCAAATTGGAGTTACTTTTGGTATGCAAACCAAAAAGATTCCTCCACTAAGCCTAAGAATTCGTGTACATCATGGAATGAAGTGGTCTTGACCCCAAAAACAACACTTAGTAGTTGGACTCACTCACTTAACCCATTATACTTATTGAATTTAAAGGAAAACAACTAATTGGGCCTTCTCTTCATGGTGAACGCCCCACTCTTCATGGATCCTCTAATTGGATGAGGTAAGTCACCAACTTGGGCTCCAAGTCTTCATGACTTGCACTTGGGCTTGCTTCCATTAAAAACACCACAATTTGATTTAGAGCTTGTTGGGCGTACTAATTGGCCTTTTTGGTTCTAGCACTTGTCATGGGCCCACCAAGTCCTTGAATAGCTTCTTGATCCATGATGGTCTCCATTGGGCTCATATCATCCCCTCCTTCTTTAAGTGAATTCGACCTCGAATTCACCTCCCTCATAACCTATATGAAGAAAAGTGAAACTCAATTACATGAAGAACAATGTTAACCCTTCCACCGGGGTCAAATGGAAATTGAGAGAAATCACCAAATGTAGCAAGTGGGTGACACACATGTTCATCTTGTACAATCAACATCCCAACACATTCATAGCCAAGGTAAGGAATTTTAAAGGTAAGCACAAAGTGATACCTCCTTGAGTTGACATATATGACCAAATTTACCTTCCTTGGTTTGAACTTGGTGACAAAAGAGAAGGTTCTTTGTCTTTGCAAAGACGCCAAGGCAAATTGAACCTCATTAATATTCTCCCCATCACAAACAAAGGACGGCTCTTTTTGAGACAAAACAAGCCCCTCAAACACATTAGGAGCATCATATGGAAGCTTAAAAGAATTCACAAGAATAGGTAGAGTAAGAAGGGGTGTAGTAGTGAACCCATCAATCAATGCCACATGCAAACCTTTAGTGCTCATACAAAACCTCAAAATGCTAACTTTGTTTTGGGTAAAAGAGTTAGAGGCCAAGTTAGCAAACAAGCTTTCTATTATAAATTCAACACAAACTTCAAAATTGTTGTCCTGAACCAAGTGAACATTAGAAAGCACAACAACACACTTCTCAAGGAATTCATTCAAGTCTTGGCTCATAATTCTCAAATCAAGTTTAGAAGAAAAGTTTGTACTAAACACATCATGCCTTACGGTTTCAACACTTAAACTAGATTTAGGGAGATAACACAAATTAGGCATTTTAAAATGCAAATTTGCAAATCTAGCAAGCATAGGAGGAAAGCAATTCCCAAACAATTTAACAAGAAACATATCAATTAAAGAAGTGGAAGGCTTAAATATGCAAAGGGTTAAACCGATAAGTGTTTCACTTGATTCAACTTCTTCAAGACCCAAAATAGTCTTGCAAGCATCCTTTTGAGGAACCTTTGGAAACACATCACCAAATTCCTGCAAAAGATTTTTGACACCACTAGACAAAGAATGATCATTAGGAATGTTAGCATTTAAACAAAATTCCCTACAATAAAGCATGTATACGAGCTGCCTTGAGACCAATGCACTTTTTACCTCACTCTTTGTTGCAAAAAAGCTCTCTTTACTCTCTTTTTCCACTCGGTTTTGCACACCTTTTTTCTCATGATTTTCTTTTGATTTTTCTTCAATCTTTTTCTCAATCTCTTTTTCACTCTCTTTTTCTTTTCTCTCTTGCTCTCTCTTTTCTCTCATTTTTATTTGATCCTCACTAACTTGCTTTGGAGATAAAGGAGATTTTGATGATGGAAATTTTGAAAAAGAAGAAGAAGAATATTTGAACTTCCTCCTCTTAATTTGTTGCTCCACCTTGATTGCTTGTTGCACCAAATCCTCAAGCTCCACATAATTTTGTAATTCCACTATGTCTTGAATATCTTGATTCAAGCCATGGAAGAATCTTGCCATGGTAGCCTCCCTATCTTCTTGAAAATTGGATCTAAGTAAGGCCAACTCCATCTCCTTGAAATATTCATCTACACTTTTGGTCCCTTGGGTAAGTCTATGCAATTTGTTGTGAATGTCCCTTTGATAATGATTTGGGACAAATCTCTTTCTCATGACATACTTCATCTCCTCCCAAGTGTCTATGACCGCTCCTCCATGTCTCCTCCTTTCTTTTTGTAATTGGTCCCACCACACAAGGGCATATTCTTTTAACTCAAGGGTGGCTACTTTCACCTTCTTGCTTTCATTGTAAGAATTACAATAAAAAACTTGTTCTATTTTAAACTCCCACTCCAAGTAAGCCTCCGGATCATTCTTCCCAAGAAAGGGAGGAACTTTGATTTTGACCCCCTCAAGCCTTTCATCACGCCTTCGTCCCCTATGTCTTCCTCCTCTATGTCTTCCTCCTCTAGGCCTTCCTCTTTCACTTTCATTGCCACTGGACTCATCATTTTGGAGATTAGCAAGTTGTTGATCATAGTTGGCTTGCATTGTCTCCATTTGCCTTTGAAGGGCTTGCATTTGATTAGTCATTCGTGCAAGAATGACCGCGGAACTTGGTGAAGGTGGTGGACTATCTCCATTGTGTGCCATGATTTAAGTTTCCTCACTACACTCCCTCACTTGTCACACAAATGAATTTTCTCACTTTTGGCTTTTTCCACACAAGTAGTAAATTTGCACTCTTGCCTTTTTCCTCTCAAATGTTCTCCTTTAGTTCTTAGAGGAATCAAACACAAAACACAAAAATACCAAAATTCAAGTAACAAAATCCCAAAAACTTATCAAAACAAAGAACAAAGGCTAGAAAAGAAAAGGTTTAGAAATATGAAACAAAGGAAGAAGGGAACAAATATTTTCAACACACAAATCGCTCAATTGAATTTTTCTCTTCTCTTTTTTTTTTCTACTATTCACGATTTTTTTTTTTTAACTTGTTGAAGAGAATCACTCTTGGAAACTTTGTTTTTGGAGCAATACACAACAACCACGAAATTTCCCTTCAAAAATAGAATCAAAGTAAATTTTGTTTTGGTTTTTGGGAAGAAAAGAAGAAAGAGTAGAAGATGAAGAAGAAAATAGAATCAAGAACACAAACAAAAATTCAACCAAAGCCTAAGCTTTGATACCACTTGATGACAACCAAATGGTGTGGTTGCCTTTTGAAGATCGTATGGTTGAATTCAAAGAGACTTAATTTCGTGTTCTTCTTAAGGAACAAATTGTAGCAACATAAAAGTGAAGAAAACAAGAAAGTGGTGAAGAAAGAAATGATGAGGCGCCACAAACCAAGAAGGTTTGATAAGCCAAGTGATGTTCGCCACAAGAACCTTGGATTCTTGATAAGAACTAAGCTTGGTTCAACCAAGAACCTAGGAGAAACAATTCTCACAAATGGAATTAATCCAAATTCAACATCCAAGTTGTCATTCATGTTGTTTTGGGGCGTCATATATAGCACATGGCTGCCTAATTCTGATTTACATTGTATTCCCCCACATTCCATAACCCCCAACTAATGACTCACATAATTCAACAACTAATGACTCACTTATTTCTCAATTTAACTCAGCCACTAAATGGTGAGTTTATTATTCTCTCTCCCTTTCATTATGTAGCAGCCACACTTATTTCTCATATTAAAAGTGTAACTCCCACACAATTAACAAAACACATAAAAGTCTAATAATTCAAATTGGAGTTACTTTTGGTATGCAAACCAAAAAGATTCCTCCACTAAGCCTAAGAATTCGTGTACATCATGGAATGAAGTGGTCTTGACCCCAAAAACAACACTTAGTAGTTGGACTCACTCACTTAACCCATTATACTTATTGAATTTAAAGGAAAACAACTAATTGGGCCTTCTCTTCATGGTGAATGCCCCACTCTTCATGGATCCTCTAATTGGATGAGGTAAGTCACCAACTTGGGCTCCAAGTCTTCATGACTTGCACTTGGGCTTGCTTCCATTAAAAACACCACAATTTGATTTAGAGCTTGTTGGGCGTACTAATTGGCCTTTTTGGTTCTAGCACTTGTCATGGGCCCACCAAGTCCTTGAATAGCTTCTTGATCCATGATGGTCTCCATTGGGCTCATATCACATTGGGCGGCTATGTGCCCATGGCCAAGGCATTTGAAACACTTTACTTCACGGCTCCTAGTGGTTGTCTCCATTGGTTTCTTGCCTTGAGAGGTGCTCACGGCTTCTTTGGTTGGTGCACCCTCCTTCTTTTGCTTGTCCTTCCAATTTGATGATGGAAAATTTGAAGAAGAAGAAGAAGAAGAATATTTGAACTTCCTTCTCTGAATTTGTTGCTCCACCTTGATTGCTTGTTGCACCAAATCTTCAAGCTCCACATAATTTTGTAATTCTACAATGTCTTGAATATCTTGATTCTTATCTTCTTGAAAATTTGACCTAAGTAAGGCCAACTCCATCCCCTTGAAATATTCATCTACACTCTTGGTCCCTTGGGTAAGTCTTTGCAATTTGTTGTGAATGTCCCTTTGGTAATGATTTGGGACAAACCTCTTCCTCATGACATACTTCATCTCCTCCCAAGTGTCTATTGGCTCCCCTCCAAGTCTCCTCCTCTCTTTTTGTAATTGGTCCCACCACACAAGTGCATATTCTTTGAACTCAAGGGCGGCTACTTTCACCTTTCTTGCCTTCATTGTAAGAATTACAATCGAAGACTTGTTCTATCTTTAGCTCCCACTCCAAGTAAGCCTCCGGATCGTTCTTCCCAAGAAAGGGAGGAACTTTGATTTTGACCCCCTCAAGCCTTTCGTCACGCCTCCTTCCTCTATGTCCTCCTCCTCTCTGTCTTCCTCCTCTAGGCCTTCCTCTTTCACTTTCATTGCCACTAGACTCATCATTTTGAAGGTTGGCAAGTTGTTGATCATAGTTGGCTTGCATCGTCTCCATTTGTCTTTAAAGGGCTTGCATTTGAGTAGTCATTCGTACAAAAAGGACCACGGACCTTGGTGAAAGTGGTGGACTATCTTCATTGTTTGCCATGATTTATGTTTCCTCACTACACTCCCTCACTTGTCACACAAATGAATTTCAATCTTTTGGCTTTTTCCACACAAGAAGTAAACTTGCACTCTTGCCTTTTTCCTCTCAAATGTTCTCCTTTAGTTCTTAGAGGAATCAAACACAAAACATAAAAATACCAAAATTCAAGTAACAAAAATCACAAAACTTATCAAAACAAGGAAAAACGAAGAACAAAGGCTAGAAAAGAAAAGGTTTAGAAATAGGAAACAAAGGAAGAAGGGAAAACAATATTCAAGACACAAATTGCTCAAATGAAACTTTCTCTTCTTTTTTTTTTTTTTTACACGAATTTCTTTTTTTTCTTTTTTTTCTTTTTTTAAACTTGTTGAAGAGAATTACTCTTGAAAACTTTGTTTTTGGAGCATTACACAACAACCACGAATTTTCCCTTCAAGAAAAAGATCAAAATAACTTTTGTTTTTTTGGTTTTGAGAAGAAAAGAAGAAAGAGTAGAAGATGAAGAACAAAGATAGATTCAAGACCACACAAAAACAAATTCAACCAAAGCCTAAGCTTTGATACCACTTGATGACAACCAAATGATGTGGTTGCCTTTTAACGATCTTATGGTTGAATTCTAAGTATGCTAATTTCGTGCTCTTTGTATAGAAACAAAATGAAACAACATAAAAGTGAAGAAAGTAAGAAAATGGAAAGAAAGAGATGATGAAGGCGCCACAAACCAAGAAGGTTTGATAAGCCAAGTGATGTTCGCCACAAGAACCTTGGATTCTTGATAAGAACTAAGTTTTGTTCAACCAAGAACCTAGGAGAACAATTCTCTCACAAATGGAATTAATCCAAATTCAACATCCAAGTTATCTTATTCCATGTTTCTAGATGCATACATATAGTAGTCATCCAACTCTTGGCATCCAAAGACAAGGCATAACCCCCACTTTGAATGGCCTAATTCCTAACTTAAATGACCACTAAAACAATTCAAGTCAGCCCCCAAACCCATTCATACACGCCTACCATTTCTTCATCATGGGTGGTTACACTTTGTTTTTCAAATTAAAAGTGTAACACCCAAACAATTGAAGGCAGCTCCCAAGACACTCATAACTCACCATGAAGCAATTGAAGTCAGCCCCAAGCAATCATATACACGCCTACTCTCCCTTCATTATGGGTGGTTACACTTTGCTTTTCAAATTAAAAGTGTAACACCGACAACTTACAATTTATTCACTCAACTTAATGAGGAGTTTCTTATAGCATGCAACCCAAAGATTCCCTCCCCAAGACTCTCTAATTTCGTGTAAGACTATGAAGGAATCCAATTGTAACATTTAAACAAATTGGACCCACATACACTTATTGAAAAATAAAAGAAAAACCACTAAAATTGGAAACTTCTTCATGTCATGCACCCCACATTATGAATCTTCTAGTTGGATGATGCAAGATACCAACTTGGGCTCAATGTCTTCTTGACTTGCACTTGGGCTTGTGTCCATTAAAAGATCCATTTGGTTTAGAACTTCTTGGGCTTTCTTGACTCTTGCTTTCGTCATAGGCTCAACAAGTCTTTGTAGTGCTTCTTGGTCCATATTCCTTAGTGGGCTCATATCACCCACTCATGGTAAAAAGGATTTTGTACCTAAATTTGGTGATTCCACTCCTTCATCTTCTAATTCTACAAGGAGTAAAAACATCAAATGCTTCAAATGTTTGGGTAATGGCCATATTGCCTCCCAATGCCCAAACAAGAGAACAATGATTTTAAAAGAAAATGGCAACTTATCAAGTGGAGAATCTTCTCAAGAGGATGATAGTGACATTGAGGTCACTCCTCAAGAAGGTGATTTACTTATAGTAAGAAGACTTTTGGGAGTGCATTGGAAAGACAACAATACTCAAACAGAAAACATTTTTCACTCAAGATGTTTGATTCAAAGCAAAGTTTGCTCTTTGATTATTGATGGGGGAGGTTGTACCAATGTTTCTAGTGAACGATTAATCAACAAACTTGGCCTAAAAACAATTCCTCACCCGAAGCCTTATAAACTTCAATGGTTGAGTGAAGATGGTGAGTTGTTGGTTAATCAACAAGTTTTGGTGAACTTCTCAATTGGAAAGTGCACGGATGATGTCCTATGTGATGTAGTTCCTATGGAGGCCGGCAATGTTCTACTTGGAAGGCCTTGGCAATATGATAGGAATGTGACTCACCATGGATTATCAAACAAATTTGTGTTTGAGCACAACAACCTTAAAATAACACTTGTTCCACTTTCCCCAAAGGAAGTTTGTGAGGACCAAGTCAAATTAAGGTTGAAAAGAGAGCAAGAAGTAAAAAGAGAGTGTGCCACATAAAATTGAGAAAGAAAAGAGAGAAGAGCCGAGAGCGAGTAAAAAGGAAAAAGAAAGGAAAGTAGAGAGAAAAGTTGAGAGTTTATTCATGAAAATGAGTGAAGTAAGGAAGACCTTCTTGGCAAGGAAGCCTATGTACATTTTATATTGCAATGAAAACACTTTGCAAACTCAACTTTCTTCTTCTATTCCTTCTTGCATTTCTAAACTCTTGGATGACTTTGGTGATGTCTTCCCCAATGACATACCCCACGGCCTACCTCCTTTGAGGGGAATTGAGCACCAAATGGATTTAATCCCTAGTGCTTCTATTCCAAATAGGCCGGCCTATAGGGCGAATCCTCAAGAAACTAAAGAAATTGAAAAACAAGTTGAGGATTTGCTTGAAAAAGGTTGGGTGAGGGAAAGTTTGAGCCCATGTGCCATGCTGGTTATCCTAGTACCTAAAAAGGATGGTACTTGGAGGATTTGCACTGATTGTAGGGCAATCAATAGCATCACCATAAAGTATAGACATCCCATCCCTGGACTTGATGACATGCTTGATGAATTGCATGGAGCCACACATTTTTCCAAAATTGACTTGAAAAGTGGCTACCATCAAATTAGAATCAAGGAAGGGGATGAATGGAAAACGGCTTTCAAAACCAAGTTTGGACTTTATGAATGGTTAGTGATGCCATTTGGGCTCACAAATGCCCCAAGTACGTTTATGAGGCTCATGAACCATGTCTTGAGAAACTTTCTTGGAAAATTTGTTGTTGTCTACTTTGATGACATTCTAGTGTATAGCAAGTGTCTAGAGGACCACATCACTCATTTGCAATCTGTTTTGAAAACTTTAAGGCATGAAAAGTTGTATGCCAACTTAGAAAAATGCACATTTTGCCCAAGTGAAATGGTGTTCCTAGGCTTTGTTGTAAGTGCTAGTGGGGTCAAAGTGGATCAAGAGAAAGTTAAGGCAATTAGTGAGTGGCCAACACCCAAAACCGTGAGTGAAATAAGAAGTTTTCATGGGTTGGCTGGCTTTTATAGACGGTTTGTGAAGGATTTTAGCACCTTGGCTGCCCCTCTCAATGAGCTTGTCAAAAAGAATGTCCCATTCAAATGGGGAGAGGCCTAAGAAAATGCTTTCCAAACCCTCAAGCATAGACTCACTAATGCACCCATCCTTGCTTTGCCTAACTTTCAAAATAGTTTTGAAATTGAGTGTGATGCTTCAAACATTGGCATAGGGGCTGTTTTATTGCAAAATGGACACCCCATTACATATTTTAGTGAAAAACTCAATGGAGCTATTTTGAATTACTCCACTTATGACAAGGAATTGTATGCACTTGTTAGAGCTTTATGAACTTGGCAACATTACTAATTACCTAAGGACTTCGTCATTCATAGTGATCATGAGTCCTTAAAACATTTGAAAGGCCAAAGTAAACTCAACAAGAGGCATGCTAAGTGGGTAGAGTTCATCGAGCAATTCCCATATGTGATTAAACACAAGCAAGGGAAAGCTAATGTTGTGGCCGATGCTCTCTCAAGAAGACATGCATTGATGGCCACACTTGAAACAAAATTGCTTGGCTTTGATCACATTAAGGACTTGTATGAAAAGGATGAGGACTTCTCTCAAATGTTTGTGGCGTGAGAAAAAATGTCCCAAAATGGATACTATAGGCATAATGGTTATTTGTTTAAAGAAAAGAGACTTTGTGTGCCTAAAAGATCCATGAGGGAACTGCTTGTGAGAGAAGCCCACTTGGGTGGATTGATGGGTCACTTTGGAGTGCAAAAGACATTAGACATTTTACATGAGCACTTCTTTTGGCCTAAAATGAAACATGATGTGCATAAGCTTTGCTCCACTTGTATTGTTTGCAAAAGAGCCAAGTCAAAGCTTATGCCTCATGGTCTCTACACTCCTCTTCCTATTCCCTCTTCTCCTTGGGAAGACTTATCCATGGACTTCATTGTTGGATTACCTAGGACCAAGAAGGGAAAGGATTCTATTTTTGTGGTAGTGGATAGATTTTCTAAAATGGCTCATTTCATTCCATGCCACAAGGTAGATGATGCTTGTGTAGTGCCCGAATTGTTCTTTAAAGAGGTTGTGAGACTCCATGGCATTCCAAAAAGCATTGTCTCAAATAGAGACACCAAATTTTTAAGCCATTTTTGGAGGACTCTTTGGAGTAAACTTGGTACTAAACTCCTCTTTTCAACAACTTGTCATCCTCAAACGGATGGACAAACGGAAGTAGTGAATGGGACTCTTGGCACCCTCCTTAGAACCATTCTTAACAAACATATTAAGTGTTGGGAGGACTATTTGCCTTATGTTGAATTTGCATACAACCGAAGTCCTCATTCTACTACTCCTCAATCTTCTCCTTTTGAGGTTGTTTATGGGTTTAATCCTTGACCCCTCTAGACTTGCATCCTTTGCCTAACACCTCCTCTTTAGTCCATAAGGATGGAGTTACTAAGGCCGAATTTGTTAAGAAAATGCATGCTAAGGTTAAATCCCAAATTGAACATAAAATGGAACAATATGCTAGGCAAGCCAACAAGCATAGAAAGAAAGTGATTTTCAAACCGGGTGACTTGGTTTGGATCCACTTTCGAAAGGAGTGATTCCCATCACAAAGAAAATCCAAACTCCTTCCAATGTTAAGTAGAAGGCACATTTATATTTTGAGCATATCATTCCGAGTTGCAGCGCAGTTTAAATAAAGAACTTTCCCCCTTACAATGTTCATCAAGTAAGAAAAGGTTTTTATTTTAAATTCTCCCCCTTAGACATGCAATTCTATGCTCTCATACTCCTCCTTTAGGGTTAAATTATTTCTCCCCCTTGCAAAAATAATTTTGCAAATATAGAGACTTTACTTATCAAAAGATTTGAAGAAGGGTAGAAGACATATATTCTACTATCATCATACAACCCATGGTATAAGATACATAAAATTCAGGGATACTTATTGATTTTATTGGAGAGCAATGCTTTTTGTTTGTGGTAATCATCTTTGAAGTTGAGATATCTTCCTGTGAGATTTCATCACTTGAAGAAAAGTCTCTTGTTTGCCTCTTCTTTTGTCCTCATAGGCTTGTACTTCCGGTATTTGATTGCTATGTTTGAAACTTATAAAACTTTCAAATTCAAGGTTAGCATCAAATAACATTTAAGCATATTTACAAGCAAGACATGGATATAATATAATTTATGTATATAGCACATCATCATCTATGTCATTTGATAAGGACAAATTATCCACATATTGATTTGAATCCAAAACTTATTTTAAGCACTTTTAAATTTGAAGGTTACCATGATATGATCATCATCAAAACTAATATAAGCACTTTGGGGCAAGCAATGATCGTGTAAGACATATAGTCGTAAGTAAAGATTTCAAGCACCCACATATGCTAATCAAGAAGTAAAGTACCTTCTTATGATTTTTAATTTTAACTCATATGATTTATTTCAAGATATGCATAGTTCAATATAAGGATCGATGAAGGTTAAAGACATGCTTAGAACACAAGATTTACCATTTTCTTCTTGTTTCGATAATAATCACATATTTAATAATTTCAAACTAGAAAGTATAAATCATTTAATAATATAATTCTCCAAGCAAGCAAATTGAGACATTCATTCATATAGGAGAAAGGGGTGAAATAATTTCACTAGCTCAAAATCAAGCCAATATGGTTATAACACCATTTTAAGATATAAGGAGAGATAGAGATTAACCCATATCAACTTACAAGCAAGATGACTATATACTCCCCTTTGTTATTATTATTATTATTATTATTATTATTATTATTATTATTATTATTATTATTATTATTATTTATGATGATAAATCTTACCTTTCTTACCTGAGTAATATATGTATCAGAGTGAATGTGCAGCTAGTATGCCTGAAAGGATCTCCTCTCTCAAATGTACATTACTCAAAGAAAGCATTAGTAAGGTCAAGAGACAATATAAGCAGTTAATTTAAATTTGCATAACTCCTTCTCAACATATCAGTGTAATGTGTGCATTACTTATTTTCCAATTTTCTCCCCTTTTGTCATTATTAAAAAGAAGTGCTAAGATATAAAGATGATAGCAAATAACAACACACATCATTAATCAAAATAAAAAGCGGGGTACATGACACGACATAATGGGGAAAGAGAAAGAAAAACAAAGCAACACATAGAAATCGATTTGTTAGTGAAGGAAATCAGGTTTGACATTTAATGAAACCGATTTGAGCAATTTTTAAATGGATTTGGAGGCTTGAGAACAAATGTAATGCTCCAAAGGAGAGAACAAATTGATTTGGAGGTTTTGCCGATCGGATTTTAAAAACAAAATCGATTTTAAAATTGTGATTTTCAAAAACAAAGAAGGTTCTGCACACACAATGCTATGTATGTGAGAGCATACAATCTTGTAGAGTTAATTTAAGCCAGATGAATCCAAAATGCCTATTTCCCATCGAATATATAAGAAAGCTCTCCTTACTGAGGATTTTTTGAGAATATCAGCTAATTGCTTAGTCATGTCATCATGTTCAAGAACACATTTACAACCAAAGGAAATGTTGTTTCCTTTGTCGCACAACTTACTTTCGTTTGATCCCTATGGTGCTTATCATATTTTATTTTTTTATCAGCTAAGACTCTCAAGCAACCCTGCAAACACAGAATTTATGCTTTGTTTTTTTGGTCCCCAAATTCTCTTGGGTCCTTTAGTGTTAGTTGCAACAAGTGTGCCCTAAGGAACCTATACTTTCTGATGGAGGCAAAGGAGGGGCAAGTGAACTTTGCAACAAGAGGAGGTCAATCCATTCAAGTCCAATTCAAACTCTTTAAGTCCAAGTGATCCTCTTTAATGTTTTGGGTATATCTTGAGTTATGGATATCCGAATGCAGTGATATTTAATGCGTTGGAAATATCACTTAATTATCTATAAATGTTATCTCAATCATAAAGACCTCATTCGGCCTCTATCATGATGAAAATCGGACTAGAAGTTGGGAACGCTGTTCTGGACGAGTTTGACTTAATCCATTCAAGTCCAAAGAAAACCTTCTTCACGGTTTTGGTTATATCTTGCGTTCTAGATATCCGATTGATGTGATTCTTGATGCGTTGCAAAGATAAGAGGACTAGCTACAAGTTTCATTTGAAGTTCAAAACCTGATTCGGAATCTATCATGATGAAAAACGGACTAGAAGTTGGGAATGCTGTTCTGGACGGATTTGACTTAATTAGGCATTTTTAGGCTTGTAATTGGTTTTGGTCTTTAATTATATTTTGGGCTATATGGGCCACGAAATTACTCAGCCACCTTAACCTAGAATGTTCCTTAGCTTCTATAAATAGGACTTGTATGACCTCATTTAGATAACTTTGAATGAAATTAGAATTTATCCTATTTGGGTATTTTTGTGAGTTGAGCATTGGCTCCTCCTCTTCAAGTTCTTGGATTAGAACTTGCTTGATTCTTATCAAAGAGTTCTATCTCTTTGTGGCGAATCCTACTTGGCTTATCAATCTTCCAAATCCATTGGAATATTGTGGCGCCTTCCCTTTCATCTTCTTCCTCTTCCATTTTCTTAATTTATTTTATGTTCTTCTTTACATTTGCGCCATTTACATTCTGTTTTTAGTTGTTGCACTTTAATTCTTTGTTTGGTTAAGTTTCTTGTTTAGTTATTTCCATTCTTTAGTTGTTTCCTTTTGTTAATCATATTCGGGTGACAACCGCACCTTCTTCTTCCCCCAATTCTTTTCATCTTTTTAACATAAGAACTAAGAACAAGCTCTTGGATAGATCCTTAAAACTTGATGATTCCAACTTGGATCATATCATGTGGTATCTAGAGCTAGCTTCCTTGAGCTTAATTTCTTTTTTAGTTTGGGTTTTGCTAGTTGGATTGTGTTGAAATTTTTGCAATTTTTGAGCTATTTTTTTTAACCTTGAAACCCATGCCCAACCCCATATTTTGATCATCAATTTTGATCATTTGTGGTGTTGTAATGAGTTGTTAGACCATTGGGGTTTGTAATTCATAGCATCCAAAAGATGTTTCATAGCTCAAGTTGCTTCCTTTCCTCATATTCCATGTTTTAGATTTTTGAATTTTTTTGAATTCTTCATCTTGTTCTTGGAGTTTGAGCCACTTTGATCTTTATGAATTTCAAGAATTGGTATTAGAGTGTTAATCTACACCTTGATTGAAAAGTCTTTATAAGTGGAATCAAGTATACCAATCAATTTTAAGCTTAAAGTATGAACTAGACATCAATTTGGGGGAATTTAATTTCTGGGCACACTTCCCAAGAACAACCCCTTGTTCATCATGTTCATGTTTCAAAAGGCTATTTGATCTTTGTGATTCACTTAAATTCTGTTTGGGGCGTTTTTTCTGTAATTTTCAGAAAATTTTTGTGGCCAAAGTTATTTTGCAAAAGTAAGGATCCCAAAAAGTAAAAAACAAAAAAAAAAAACTGGATTCAGAAAAATACAAAGGGACCAATCTGCAATTATAAAAAAGTAAAAAAAAAAATTTTTTTGCAGAATTCAAATTAGGCCACAAAACCCCTATTCTAAGTATTTCTAGCCTTAAAATTGGTATTACTTGATGTTTTGGACATATGGCTCAAATTCTTTTCCTAAATATTATCTTGGAGTCTTTGTCTTCTTAATTTTCCTTTAGAGTGTGCTTTCTCTTTTTAGCTTTTCTTGCTTGTCTTTAAATTTCTAAGTTTGTCTTAGTAGTTTTCTTCCTTGAACCTCTTGATTGATAGCTTGTGTGGATTTTTCACAAAGTTTTGATACTTTTTCTCATTACTTGAATTGGTATAGTTCTTTTCCAAGAATATTGAAAGGGGACTTTGAGTGGAAAAAGGCAAGAGTGCAAAATAAGCTAATTGTGTGGAAAAAGCCAATTTGAGTGAAACACTTAGTGAGGAAAATGACAAAAGTGCCAAGTTTCCAAGGAAAGAATGATCCGGAGTTGTATTTAGATTGGGAGATAAAAATAGAACAAATCTTCTCTTGTCACCACTATAGTGAACAAAAGAAGATGAAGGTGGTAGCCCAAGAGTTTGGCTATTATGCACGAAATTGGTGGGACCGAGTGCAAAAAGATAGAAGGTGGTTTGGGGAGCAACCTATTGATACTTGGAGTGAGATGAAAGCCATGATGAGGAAGAGACATGTTTCACCCCACTATCAAAGGGATCTTCGCAACCGATTGCAAAGGTTAACCCAAGGCACTAAAAGTGTGGATGAGTATTACAAAGAAATGGAGATGGCCTTGATTAGAGCCAATATTAATGAAGGAAGAAAGGCAACAATGGCTCGGTTTCTCCATGGCCTAAACCAAGACATCGAAGACATTGTTGGGCTTAAACACTATGTGGAGCTTGATGACTTAGTGCACCAATCCATGAAGGTCGAGCAACAACTCAAAAGAAAAAGGCACAAAATATATTGTAATGTTCCTTCTACTCCAACTCTTAAACTTAGAAGTAGAGATATGAGGTGCCTAGTGTGTTTTGGATGGGGGCATTTGGATTATCAATGCCCAAATGGGAAGGAAAAGAGTGAAAATATATTGAGAGAAAAGAGGAGAGATTGAAAAGAAAGATTGATAATTTTGAAGCATATTGGAAAAAAATGTCTCAAGACAAAATTCAAGAGACAAATTTGAGATTGAAAAGAGATGAAGAAAAGAAAGAGGGAGAGAAATTAGAACAAGAGAGTGAGATCCATGTTGAGAGAAAACTTGAGAGGGAGGTGAAAGCAAAAGAGACTGATGCTAAAGAAAAAGAGGCAAAAGAAAATGAGAGAATTGAGTATGTGCCTTCAAAGGAAGCTTACAAGACAACCAATGCACTTGAAGAAGTGTGTCCAAAGGAAACACCCCACGGTTTGCTTACTTGCATGGCTCCCCAAAATCATGAACATTCTACCCCTATATTTGATAACATGCTTGGTAAATTGCATGGGTCTTACTACTTTCCTACATTAAATAGGTTTGATTACTTGCTTAATGAATTGCATGACTTTTGTCATCTTTCTAAGTTTGATTTGAAAAGTGGGTATCATGATATGAGGGTACGGAATTTTTATGTTCATTTCGATAAAAATTCATCTTGCACAAATCATGTTAGCCTTCTTTTGGGTTTAATATAAGTTCTCAAGAATTGCATGTGGACTTGTTTGATAGGCTCACTAGTGCAGTCATTCTTGCTTTACCTGTTCTTGCAAAGTCCTTTCGAATTGAATGTGATGCATCTAATGTGATCATGGGGGCTATTTTACTTCAAAAAGGACCACCAATTATTTATTTGGGTAAAAAGTACAATGGGTCCAAACTTGAATATTCCACCTATGAGAATAATTTGAAGCATTCCAAAAAGGATGCAATACTCTCAAATGTCATCATGCCCAAGCATAGAGAGGTAAATATGGTGGTCAATACAAAGTCTCAAAGGTATAACTTTCCTACTCGCCTTGAACTTCAATTTTTAGACCTCACCATTCTTAAGGTGTTGTATGAGCATAATGAAAAATTTCCTAACATATTTGCCACATGTGATGAGTTCTTTAAATTGGTGTTTGACCCCGGAGGATTGGGAGTGTGCACATTAGAAAAAAATAAAAGGATTCCTACTCAAGGAAATCCAATGTTTGATTTACTTTCAGTTTCCCTAAACTTAGTTCTTTCTCTTGATGTAGGTATGGAGATAATAAATTCGAGGTCGAATTTCCTCTAAGAAGAGGGGAATGATGGAGGCAAAGGAGGGGCAAGTGAACTTTGCAACAAGAGGAGGTCAATCCATTCAAGTCCAATTCAAACTCTTTAAGTCTAAGTGATCCTCTTTAATGTTTTCGGTATATCTTGAGTTATGGATATCCGAATGCAGTGATATTTAATGCGTTGGAAATATCACTGAATTATCTATGAATGTTATCTCAATGATAAAGACCTCATTCGGCCTCTATCATGATGAAAATCGGACTAGAAGTTGGGACCGTTGTTCTGGACGAGTTTGACTTAATCCATTCAAGTCCAAAGAAAACCTTCTTCACGGTTTTGGTTATATCTTGCGTTCTAGATATCCGATTGATGTGATTCTTGATGCGTTGCAAAGATAAGAGGACTAGCTACAAGTTTCATTTGAAGTTCAAAACCTGATTCGGAATCTATCATGATGAAAAACGGACTAGAAGTTGGGAATGCTGTTCTGGACGGATTTGACTTAATTAGGCATTTTTAGGCTTGTAATTGGTTTTGGTCTTTAATTATATTTTGGGCTATATGGGCCACGAAATTACTCAGCCACCTTAACCTAGAATGTTCCTTAGCTTCTATAAATAGGACTTGTATGACCTCATTTAGATAACTTTGAATGAAATTAGAATTTATCCTATTTGGGTATTTTTGTGAGTTGAGCATTGGCTCCTCCTCTTCAAGTTCTTGGATTAGAACTTGCTTGATTCTTATCAAAGAGTTCTATCTCTTTGTGGCGAATCCTACTTGGCTTATCAATCTTCCAAATCCATTGGAATATTGTGGCGCCTTCCCTTTCATCTTCTTCCTCTTCCATTTTCTTAATTTATTTTATGTTCTTCTTTACATTTGCGCCATTTACATTCTGTTTTTAGTTGTTGCACTTTAATTCTTTGTTTGGTTAAGTTTCTTGTTTAGTTATTTCCATTCTTTAGTTGTTTCCTTTTGTTAATCATATTCGGGTGACAACCGCACCTTCTTCTTCCCCCAATTCTTTTCATCTTTTTAACATAAGAACTAAGAACAAGCTCTTGGATAGATCCTTAAAACTTGATGATTCCAACTTGGATCATATCATGTGGTATCTAGAGCTAGCTTCCTTGAGCTTAATTTCTTTTTTAGTTTGGGTTTTGCTAGTTGGATTGTGTTGAAATTTTTGCAATTTTTGAGCTATTTTTTTTAACCTTGAAACCCATGCCCAACCCCATATTTTGATCATCAATTTTGATCATTTGTGGTGTTGTAATGAGTTGTTAGACCATTGGGGTTTGTAATTCATAGCATCCAAAAGATGTTTCATAGCTCAAGTTGCTTCCTTTCCTCATATTCCATGTTTTAGATTTTTGAATTTTTTTGAATTCTTCATCTTGTTCTTGGAGTTTGAGCCACTTTGATCTTTATGAATTTCAAGAATTGGTATTAGAGTGTTAATCTACACCTTGATTGAAAAGTCTTTATAAGTGGAATCAAGTATACCAATCAATTTTAAGCTTAAAGTATGAACTAGACATCAATTTGGGGGAATTTAATTTCTGGGCACACTTCCCAAGAACAACCCCTTGTTCATCATGTTCATGTTTCAAAAGGCTATTTGATCTTTGTGATTCACTTAAATTCTGTTTGGGGCGTTTTTTCTGTAATTTTCAGAAAATTTTTGTGGCCAAAGTTATTTTGCAAAAGTAAGGATCCCAAAAAGTAAAAAACAAAAAAAAAAACTGGATTCAGAAAAATACAAAGGGACCAATCTGCAATTATAAAAAAGTAAAAAAAAAAATTTTTTTGCAGAATTCAAATTAGGCCACAAAACCCCTATTCTAAGTATTTCTAGCCTTAAAATTGGTATTACTTGATGTTTTGGACATATGGCTCAAATTCTTTTCCTAAATATTATCTTGGAGTCTTTGTCTTCTTAATTTTCCTTTAGAGTGTGCTTTCTCTTTTTAGCTTTTCTTGCTTGTCTTTAAATTTCTAAGTTTGTCTTAGTAGTTTTCTTCCTTGAACCTCTTGATTGATAGCTTGTGTGGATTTTTCACAAAGTTTTGATACTTTTTCTCATTACTTGAATTGGTATAGTTCTTTTCCAAGAATATTGAAAGGGGACTTTGAGTGGAAAAAGGCAAGAGTGCAAAATAAGCTAATTGTGTGGAAAAAGCCAATTTGAGTGAAACACTTAGTGAGGAAAATGACAAAAGTGCCAAGTTTCCAAGGAAAGAATGATCCGGAGTTGTATTTAGATTGGGAGATAAAAATAGAACAAATCTTCTCTTGTCACCACTATAGTGAACAAAAGAAGATGAAGGTGGTAGCCCAAGAGTTTGGCTATTATGCACGAAATTGGTGGGACCGAGTGCAAAAAGATAGAAGGTGGTTTGGGGAGCAACCTATTGATACTTGGAGTGAGATGAAAGCCATGATGAGGAAGAGACATGTTTCACCCCACTATCAAAGGGATCTTCGCAACCGATTGCAAAGGTTAACCCAAGGCACTAAAAGTGTGGATGAGTATTACAAAGAAATGGAGATGGCCTTGATTAGAGCCAATATTAATGAAGGAAGAAAGGCAACAATGGCTCGGTTTCTCCATGGCCTAAACCAAGACATCGAAGACATTGTTGGGCTTAAACACTATGTGGAGCTTGATGACTTAGTGCACCAATCCATGAAGGTCGAGCAACAACTCAAAAGAAAAAGGCACAAAATATATTGTAATGTTCCTTCTACTCCAACTCTTAAACTTAGAAGTAGAGATATGAGGTGCCTAGTGTGTTTTGGATGGGGGCATTTGGATTATCAATGCCCAAATGGGAAGGAAAAGAGTGAAAATATATTGAGAGAAAAGAGGAGAGATTGAAAAGAAAGATTGATAATTTTGAAGCATATTGGAAAAAAATGTCTCAAGACAAAATTCAAGAGACAAATTTGAGATTGAAAAGAGATGAAGAAAAGAAAGAGGGAGAGAAATTAGAACAAGAGAGTGAGATCCATGTTGAGAGAAAACTTGAGAGGGAGGTGAAAGCAAAAGAGACTGATGCTAAAGAAAAAGAGGCAAAAGAAAATGAGAGAATTGAGTATGTGCCTTCAAAGGAAGCTTACAAGACAACCAATGCACTTGAAGAAGTGTGTCCAAAGGAAACACCCCACGGTTTGCTTACTTGCATGGCTCCCCAAAATCATGAACATTCTACCCCTATATTTGATAACATGCTTGGTAAATTGCATGGGTCTTACTACTTTCCTACATTAAATAGGTTTGATTACTTGCTTAATGAATTGCATGACTTTTGTCATCTTTCTAAGTTTGATTTGAAAAGTGGGTATCATGATATGAGGGTACGGAATTTTTATGTTCATTTCGATAAAAATTCATCTTGCACAAATCATGTTAGCCTTCTTTTGGGTTTAATATAAGTTCTCAAGAATTGCATGTGGACTTGTTTGATAGGCTCACTAGTGCAGTCATTCTTGCTTTACCTGTTCTTGCAAAGTCCTTTCGAATTGAATGTGATGCATCTAATGTGATCATGGGGGCTATTTTACTTCAAAAAGGACCACC
Organism: Ammopiptanthus mongolicus; assembly: GCA_039655645.1. Taxonomy (NCBI): domain Eukaryota; kingdom Viridiplantae; phylum Streptophyta; class Magnoliopsida; order Fabales; family Fabaceae; genus Ammopiptanthus; species Ammopiptanthus mongolicus. The sequence continues at coordinate 40,456,833 of CM077349.1, forward strand.
AATTATTTATTTGGGTAAAAAGTACAATGGGTCCAAACTTGAATATTCCACCTATGAGAATAATTTGAAGCATTCCAAAAAGGATGCAATACTCTCAAATGTCATCATGCCCAAGCATAGAGAGGTAAATATGGTGGTCAATACAAAGTCTCAAAGGTATAACTTTCCTACTCGCCTTGAACTTCAATTTTTAGACCTCACCATTCTTAAGGTGTTGTATGAGCATAATGAAAAATTTCCTAACATATTTGCCACATGTGATGAGTTCTTTAAATTGGTGTTTGACCCCGGAGGATTGGGAGTGTGCACATTAGAAAAAAATAAAAGGATTCCTACTCAAGGAAATCCAATGTTTGATTTACTTTCAGTTTCCCTAAACTTAGTTCTTTCTCTTGATGTAGGTATGGAGATAATAAATTCGAGGTCGAATTTCCTCTAAGAAGAGGGGAATGATGGAGGCAAAGGAGGGGCAAGTGAACTTTGCAACAAGAGGAGGTCAATCCATTCAAGTCCAATTCAAACTCTTTAAGTCTAAGTGATCCTCTTTAATGTTTTCGGTATATCTTGAGTTATGGATATCCGAATGCAGTGATATTTAATGCGTTGGAAATATCACTGAATTATCTATGAATGTTATCTCAATGATAAAGACCTCATTCGGCCTCTATCATGATGAAAATTGGACTAGAAGTTGGGACCGTTGTTCTGGACGAGTTTGACTTAATCCATTCAAGTCCAAAGAAAACCTTCTTCACGGTTTTGGTTATATCTTGCGTTCTAGATATCCGATTGATGTGATTCTTGATGCGTTGCAAAGATAAGAGGACTAGCTACAAGTTTCATTTGAAGTTCAAAACCTGATTCGGAATCTATCATGATGAAAAACGGACTAGAAGTTGGGAATGCTGTTCTGGACGGATTTGACTTAATTAGGCATTTTTAGGCTTGTAATTGGTTTTGGTCTTTAATTATATTTTGGGCTATATGGGCCACGAAATTACTCAGCCACCTTAACCTAGAATGTTCCTTAGCTTCTATAAATAGGACTTGTATGACCTCATTTAGATAACTTTGAATGAAATTAGAATTTATCCTATTTGGGTATTTTTGTGAGTTGAGCATTGGCTCCTCCTCTTCAAGTTCTTGGATTAGAACTTGCTTGATTCTTATCAAAGAGTTCTATCTCTTTGTGGCGAATCCTACTTGGCTTATCAATCTTCCAAATCCATTGGAATATTGTGGCGCCTTCCCTTTCATCTTCTTCCTCTTCCATTTTCTTAATTTATTTTATGTTCTTCTTTACATTTGCGCCATTTACATTCTGTTTTTAGTTGTTGCACTTTAATTCTTTGTTTGGTTAAGTTTCTTGTTTAGTTATTTCCATTCTTTAGTTGTTTCCTTTTGTTAATCATATTCGGGTGACAACCGCACCTTCTTCTTCCCCCAATTCTTTTCATCTTTTTAACATAAGAACTAAGAACAAGCTCTTGGATAGATCCTTAAAACTTGATGATTCCAACTTGGATCATATCATGTGGTATCTAGAGCTAGCTTCCTTGAGCTTAATTTCTTTTTTAGTTTGGGTTTTGCTAGTTGGATTGTGTTGAAATTTTTGCAATTTTTGAGCTATTTTTTTTAACCTTGAAACCCATGCCCAACCCCATATTTTGATCATCAATTTTGATCATTTGTGGTGTTGTAATGAGTTGTTAGACCATTGGGGTTTGTAATTCATAGCATCCAAAAGATGTTTCATAGCTCAAGTTGCTTCCTTTCCTCATATTCCATGTTTTAGATTTTTGAATTTTTTTGAATTCTTCATCTTGTTCTTGGAGTTTGAGCCACTTTGATCTTTATGAATTTCAAGAATTGGTATTAGAGTGTTAATCTACACCTTGATTGAAAAGTCTTTATAAGTGGAATCAAGTATACCAATCAATTTTAAGCTTAAAGTATGAACTAGACATCAATTTGGGGGAATTTAATTTCTGGGCACACTTCCCAAGAACAACCCCTTGTTCATCATGTTCATGTTTCAAAAGGCTATTTGATCTTTGTGATTCACTTAAATTCTGTTTGGGGCGTTTTTTCTGTAATTTTCAGAAAATTTTTGTGGCCAAAGTTATTTTGCAAAAGTAAGGATCCCAAAAAGTAAAAAACAAAAAAAAAAACTGGATTCAGAAAAATACAAAGGGACCAATCTGCAATTATAAAAAAGTAAAAAAAAAAATTTTTTTGCAGAATTCAAATTAGGCCACAAAACCCCTATTCTAAGTATTTCTAGCCTTAAAATTGGTATTACTTGATGTTTTGGACATATGGCTCAAATTCTTTTCCTAAATATTATCTTGGAGTCTTTGTCTTCTTAATTTTCCTTTAGAGTGTGCTTTCTCTTTTTAGCTTTTCTTGCTTGTCTTTAAATTTCTAAGTTTGTCTTAGTAGTTTTCTTCCTTGAACCTCTTGATTGATAGCTTGTGTGGATTTTTCACAAAGTTTTGATACTTTTTCTCATTACTTGAATTGGTATAGTTCTTTTCCAAGAATATTGAAAGGGGACTTTGAGTGGAAAAAGGCAAGAGTGCAAAATAAGCTAATTGTGTGGAAAAAGCCAATTTGAGTGAAACACTTAGTGAGGAAAATGACAAAAGTGCCAAGTTTCCAAGGAAAGAATGATCCGGAGTTGTATTTAGATTGGGAGATAAAAATAGAACAAATCTTCTCTTGTCACCACTATAGTGAACAAAAGAAGATGAAGGTGGTAGCCCAAGAGTTTGGCTATTATGCACGAAATTGGTGGGACCGAGTGCAAAAAGATAGAAGGTGGTTTGGGGAGCAACCTATTGATACTTGGAGTGAGATGAAAGCCATGATGAGGAAGAGACATGTTTCACCCCACTATCAAAGGGATCTTCGCAACCGATTGCAAAGGTTAACCCAAGGCACTAAAAGTGTGGATGAGTATTACAAAGAAATGGAGATGGCCTTGATTAGAGCCAATATTAATGAAGGAAGAAAGGCAACAATGGCTCGGTTTCTCCATGGCCTAAACCAAGACATCGAAGACATTGTTGGGCTTAAACACTATGTGGAGCTTGATGACTTAGTGCACCAATCCATGAAGGTCGAGCAACAACTCAAAAGAAAAAGGCACAAAATATATTGTAATGTTCCTTCTACTCCAACTCTTAAACTTAGAAGTAGAGATATGAGGTGCCTAGTGTGTTTTGGATGGGGGCATTTGGATTATCAATGCCCAAATGGGAAGGAAAAGAGTGAAAATATATTGAGAGAAAAGAGGAGAGATTGAAAAGAAAGATTGATAATTTTGAAGCATATTGGAAAAAAATGTCTCAAGACAAAATTCAAGAGACAAATTTGAGATTGAAAAGAGATGAAGAAAAGAAAGAGGGAGAGAAATTAGAACAAGAGAGTGAGATCCATGTTGAGAGAAAACTTGAGAGGGAGGTGAAAGCAAAAGAGACTGATGCTAAAGAAAAAGAGGCAAAAGAAAATGAGAGAATTGAGTATGTGCCTTCAAAGGAAGCTTACAAGACAACCAATGCACTTGAAGAAGTGTGTCCAAAGGAAACACCCCACGGTTTGCTTACTTGCATGGCTCCCCAAAATCATGAACATTCTACCCCTATATTTGATAACATGCTTGGTAAATTGCATGGGTCTTACTACTTTCCTACATTAAATAGGTTTGATTACTTGCTTAATGAATTGCATGACTTTTGTCATCTTTCTAAGTTTGATTTGAAAAGTGGGTATCATGATATGAGGGTACGGAATTTTTATGTTCATTTCGATAAAAATTCATCTTGCACAAATCATGTTAGCCTTCTTTTGGGTTTAATATAAGTTCTCAAGAATTGCATGTGGACTTGTTTGATAGGCTCACTAGTGCAGTCATTCTTGCTTTACCTGTTCTTGCAAAGTCCTTTCGAATTGAATGTGATGCATCTAATGTGATCATGGGGGCTATTTTACTTCAAAAAGGACCACCAATTATTTATTTGGGTAAAAAGTACAATGGGTCCAAACTTGAATATTCCACCTATGAGAATAATTTGAAGCATTCCAAAAAGGATGCAATACTCTCAAATGTCATCATGCCCAAGCATAGAGAGGTAAATATGGTGGTCAATACAAAGTCTCAAAGGTATAACTTTCCTACTCGCCTTGAACTTCAATTTTTAGACCTCACCATTCTTAAGGTGTTGTATGAGCATAATGAAAAATTTCCTAACATATTTGCCACATGTGATGAGTTCTTTAAATTGGTGTTTGACCCCGGAGGATTGGGAGTGTGCACATTAGAAAAAAATAAAAGGATTCCTACTCAAGGAAATCCAATGTTTGATTTACTTTCAGTTTCCCTAAACTTAGTTCTTTCTCTTGATGTAGGTATGGAGATAATAAATTCGAGGTCGAATTTCCTCTAAGAAGAGGGGAATGATGGAGGCAAAGGAGGGGCAAGTGAACTTTGCAACAAGAGGAGGTCAATCCATTCAAGTCCAATTCAAACTCTTTAAGTCTAAGTGATCCTCTTTAATGTTTTCGGTATATCTTGAGTTATGGATATCCGAATGCAGTGATATTTAATGCGTTGGAAATATCACTGAATTATCTATGAATGTTATCTCAATGATAAAGACCTCATTCGGCCTCTATCATGATGAAAATCGGACTAGAAGTTGGGACCGTTGTTCTGGACGAGTTTGACTTAATCCATTCAAGTCCAAAGAAAACCTTCTTCACGGTTTTGGTTATATCTTGCGTTCTAGATATCCGATTGATGTGATTCTTGATGCGTTGCAAAGATAAGAGGACTAGCTACAAGTTTCATTTGAAGTTCAAAACCTGATTCGGAATCTATCATGATGAAAAACGGACTAGAAGTTGGGAATGCTGTTCTGGACGGATTTGACTTAATTAGGCATTTTTAGGCTTGTAATTGGTTTTGGTCTTTAATTATATTTTGGGCTATATGGGCCACGAAATTACTCAGCCACCTTAACCTAGAATGTTCCTTAGCTTCTATAAATAGGACTTGTATGACCTCATTTAGATAACTTTGAATGAAATTAGAATTTATCCTATTTGGGTATTTTTGTGAGTTGAGCATTGGCTCCTCCTCTTCAAGTTCTTGGATTAGAACTTGCTTGATTCTTATCAAAGAGTTCTATCTCTTTGTGGCGAATCCTACTTGGCTTATCAATCTTCCAAATCCATTGGAATATTGTGGCGCCTTCCCTTTCATCTTCTTCCTCTTCCATTTTCTTAATTTATTTTATGTTCTTCTTTACATTTGCGCCATTTACATTCTGTTTTTAGTTGTTGCACTTTAATTCTTTGTTTGGTTAAGTTTCTTGTTTAGTTATTTCCATTCTTTAGTTGTTTCCTTTTGTTAATCATATTCGGGTGACAACCGCACCTTCTTCTTCCCCCAATTCTTTTCATCTTTTTAACATAAGAACTAAGAACAAGCTCTTGGATAGATCCTTAAAACTTGATGATTCCAACTTGGATCATATCATGTGGTATCTAGAGCTAGCTTCCTTGAGCTTAATTTCTTTTTTAGTTTGGGTTTTGCTAGTTGGATTGTGTTGAAATTTTTGCAATTTTTGAGCTATTTTTTTTAACCTTGAAACCCATGCCCAACCCCATATTTTGATCATCAATTTTGATCATTTGTGGTGTTGTAATGAGTTGTTAGACCATTGGGGTTTGTAATTCATAGCATCCAAAAGATGTTTCATAGCTCAAGTTGCTTCCTTTCCTCATATTCCATGTTTTAGATTTTTGAATTTTTTTGAATTCTTCATCTTGTTCTTGGAGTTTGAGCCACTTTGATCTTTATGAATTTCAAGAATTGGTATTAGAGTGTTAATCTACACCTTGATTGAAAAGTCTTTATAAGTGGAATCAAGTATACCAATCAATTTTAAGCTTAAAGTATGAACTAGACATCAATTTGGGGGAATTTAATTTCTGGGCACACTTCCCAAGAACAACCCCTTGTTCATCATGTTCATGTTTCAAAAGGCTATTTGATCTTTGTGATTCACTTAAATTCTGTTTGGGGCGTTTTTTCTGTAATTTTCAGAAAATTTTTGTGGCCAAAGTTATTTTGCAAAAGTAAGGATCCCAAAAAGTAAAAAACAAAAAAAAAAACTGGATTCAGAAAAATACAAAGGGACCAATCTGCAATTATAAAAAAGTAAAAAAAAAAATTTTTTTGCAGAATTCAAATTAGGCCACAAAACCCCTATTCTAAGTATTTCTAGCCTTAAAATTGGTATTACTTGATGTTTTGGACATATGGCTCAAATTCTTTTCCTAAATATTATCTTGGAGTCTTTGTCTTCTTAATTTTCCTTTAGAGTGTGCTTTCTCTTTTTAGCTTTTCTTGCTTGTCTTTAAATTTCTAAGTTTGTCTTAGTAGTTTTCTTCCTTGAACCTCTTGATTGATAGCTTGTGTGGATTTTTCACAAAGTTTTGATACTTTTTCTCATTACTTGAATTGGTATAGTTCTTTTCCAAGAATATTGAAAGGGGACTTTGAGTGGAAAAAGGCAAGAGTGCAAAATAAGCTAATTGTGTGGAAAAAGCCAATTTGAGTGAAACACTTAGTGAGGAAAATGACAAAAGTGCCAAGTTTCCAAGGAAAGAATGATCCGGAGTTGTATTTAGATTGGGAGATAAAAATAGAACAAATCTTCTCTTGTCACCACTATAGTGAACAAAAGAAGATGAAGGTGGTAGCCCAAGAGTTTGGCTATTATGCACGAAATTGGTGGGACCGAGTGCAAAAAGATAGAAGGTGGTTTGGGGAGCAACCTATTGATACTTGGAGTGAGATGAAAGCCATGATGAGGAAGAGACATGTTTCACCCCACTATCAAAGGGATCTTCGCAACCGATTGCAAAGGTTAACCCAAGGCACTAAAAGTGTGGATGAGTATTACAAAGAAATGGAGATGGCCTTGATTAGAGCCAATATTAATGAAGGAAGAAAGGCAACAATGGCTCGGTTTCTCCATGGCCTAAACCAAGACATCGAAGACATTGTTGGGCTTAAACACTATGTGGAGCTTGATGACTTAGTGCACCAATCCATGAAGGTCGAGCAACAACTCAAAAGAAAAAGGCACAAAATATATTGTAATGTTCCTTCTACTCCAACTCTTAAACTTAGAAGTAGAGATATGAGGTGCCTAGTGTGTTTTGGATGGGGGCATTTGGATTATCAATGCCCAAATGGGAAGGAAAAGAGTGAAAATATATTGAGAGAAAAGAGGAGAGATTGAAAAGAAAGATTGATAATTTTGAAGCATATTGGAAAAAAATGTCTCAAGACAAAATTCAAGAGACAAATTTGAGATTGAAAAGAGATGAAGAAAAGAAAGAGGGAGAGAAATTAGAACAAGAGAGTGAGATCCATGTTGAGAGAAAACTTGAGAGGGAGGTGAAAGCAAAAGAGACTGATGCTAAAGAAAAAGAGGCAAAAGAAAATGAGAGAATTGAGTATGTGCCTTCAAAGGAAGCTTACAAGACAACCAATGCACTTGAAGAAGTGTGTCCAAAGGAAACACCCCACGGTTTGCTTACTTGCATGGCTCCCCAAAATCATGAACATTCTACCCCTATATTTGATAACATGCTTGGTAAATTGCATGGGTCTTACTACTTTCCTACATTAAATAGGTTTGATTACTTGCTTAATGAATTGCATGACTTTTGTCATCTTTCTAAGTTTGATTTGAAAAGTGGGTATCATGATATGAGGGTACGGAATTTTTATGTTCATTTCGATAAAAATTCATCTTGCACAAATCATGTTAGCCTTCTTTTGGGTTTAATATAAGTTCTCAAGAATTGCATGTGGACTTGTTTGATAGGCTCACTAGTGCAGTCATTCTTGCTTTACCTGTTCTTGCAAAGTCCTTTCGAATTGAATGTGATGCATCTAATGTGATCATGGGGGCTATTTTACTTCAAAAAGGACCACCAATTATTTATTTGGGTAAAAAGTACAATGGGTCCAAACTTGAATATTCCACCTATGAGAATAATTTGAAGCATTCCAAAAAGGATGCAATACTCTCAAATGTCATCATGCCCAAGCATAGAGAGGTAAATATGGTGGTCAATACAAAGTCTCAAAGGTATAACTTTCCTACTCGCCTTGAACTTCAATTTTTAGACCTCACCATTCTTAAGGTGTTGTATGAGCATAATGAAAAATTTCCTAACATATTTGCCACATGTGATGAGTTCTTTAAATTGGTGTTTGACCCCGGAGGATTGGGAGTGTGCACATTAGAAAAAAATAAAAGGATTCCTACTCAAGGAAATCCAATGTTTGATTTACTTTCAGTTTCCCTAAACTTAGTTCTTTCTCTTGATGTAGGTATGGAGATAATAAATTCGAGGTCGAATTTCCTCTAAGAAGAGGGGAATGATGGAGGCAAAGGAGGGGCAAGTGAACTTTGCAACAAGAGGAGGTCAATCCATTCAAGTCCAATTCAAACTCTTTAAGTCTAAGTGATCCTCTTTAATGTTTTCGGTATATCTTGAGTTATGGATATCCGAATGCAGTGATATTTAATGCGTTGGAAATATCACTGAATTATCTATGAATGTTATCTCAATGATAAAGACCTCATTCGGCCTCTATCATGATGAAAATCGGACTAGAAGTTGGGACCGTTGTTCTGGACGAGTTTGACTTAATCCATTCAAGTCCAAAGAAAACCTTCTTCACGGTTTTGGTTATATCTTGCGTTCTAGATATCCGATTGATGTGATTCTTGATGCGTTGCAAAGATAAGAGGACTAGCTACAAGTTTCATTTGAAGTTCAAAACCTGATTCGGAATCTATCATGATGAAAAACGGACTAGAAGTTGGGAATGCTGTTCTGGACGGATTTGACTTAATTAGGCATTTTTAGGCTTGTAATTGGTTTTGGTCTTTAATTATATTTTGGGCTATATGGGCCACGAAATTACTCAGCCACCTTAACCTAGAATGTTCCTTAGCTTCTATAAATAGGACTTGTATGACCTCATTTAGATAACTTTGAATGAAATTAGAATTTATCCTATTTGGGTATTTTTGTGAGTTGAGCATTGGCTCCTCCTCTTCAAGTTCTTGGATTAGAACTTGCTTGATTCTTATCAAAGAGTTCTATCTCTTTGTGGCGAATCCTACTTGGCTTATCAATCTTCCAAATCCATTGGAATATTGTGGCGCCTTCCCTTTCATCTTCTTCCTCTTCCATTTTCTTAATTTATTTTATGTTCTTCTTTACATTTGCGCCATTTACATTCTGTTTTTAGTTGTTGCACTTTAATTCTTTGTTTGGTTAAGTTTCTTGTTTAGTTATTTCCATTCTTTAGTTGTTTCCTTTTGTTAATCATATTCGGGTGACAACCGCACCTTCTTCTTCCCCCAATTCTTTTCATCTTTTTAACATAAGAACTAAGAACAAGCTCTTGGATAGATCCTTAAAACTTGATGATTCCAACTTGGATCATATCATGTGGTATCTAGAGCTAGCTTCCTTGAGCTTAATTTCTTTTTTAGTTTGGGTTTTGCTAGTTGGATTGTGTTGAAATTTTTGCAATTTTTGAGCTATTTTTTTTAACCTTGAAACCCATGCCCAACCCCATATTTTGATCATCAATTTTGATCATTTGTGGTGTTGTAATGAGTTGTTAGACCATTGGGGTTTGTAATTCATAGCATCCAAAAGATGTTTCATAGCTCAAGTTGCTTCCTTTCCTCATATTCCATGTTTTAGATTTTTGAATTTTTTTGAATTCTTCATCTTGTTCTTGGAGTTTGAGCCACTTTGATCTTTATGAATTTCAAGAATTGGTATTAGAGTGTTAATCTACACCTTGATTGAAAAGTCTTTATAAGTGGAATCAAGTATACCAATCAATTTTAAGCTTAAAGTATGAACTAGACATCAATTTGGGGGAATTTAATTTCTGGGCACACTTCCCAAGAACAACCCCTTGTTCATCATGTTCATGTTTCAAAAGGCTATTTGATCTTTGTGATTCACTTAAATTCTGTTTGGGGCGTTTTTTCTGTAATTTTCAGAAAATTTTTGTGGCCAAAGTTATTTTGCAAAAGTAAGGATCCCAAAAAGTAAAAAACAAAAAAAAAAACTGGATTCAGAAAAATACAAAGGGACCAATCTGCAATTATAAAAAAGTAAAAAAAAAAATTTTTTTGCAGAATTCAAATTAGGCCACAAAACCCCTATTCTAAGTATTTCTAGCCTTAAAATTGGTATTACTTGATGTTTTGGACATATGGCTCAAATTCTTTTCCTAAATATTATCTTGGAGTCTTTGTCTTCTTAATTTTCCTTTAGAGTGTGCTTTCTCTTTTTAGCTTTTCTTGCTTGTCTTTAAATTTCTAAGTTTGTCTTAGTAGTTTTCTTCCTTGAACCTCTTGATTGATAGCTTGTGTGGATTTTTCACAAAGTTTTGATACTTTTTCTCATTACTTGAATTGGTATAGTTCTTTTCCAAGAATATTGAAAGGGGACTTTGAGTGGAAAAAGGCAAGAGTGCAAAATAAGCTAATTGTGTGGAAAAAGCCAATTTGAGTGAAACACTTAGTGAGGAAAATGACAAAAGTGCCAAGTTTCCAAGGAAAGAATGATCCGGAGTTGTATTTAGATTGGGAGATAAAAATAGAACAAATCTTCTCTTGTCACCACTATAGTGAACAAAAGAAGATGAAGGTGGTAGCCCAAGAGTTTGGCTATTATGCACGAAATTGGTGGGACCGAGTGCAAAAAGATAGAAGGTGGTTTGGGGAGCAACCTATTGATACTTGGAGTGAGATGAAAGCCATGATGAGGAAGAGACATGTTTCACCCCACTATCAAAGGGATCTTCGCAACCGATTGCAAAGGTTAACCCAAGGCACTAAAAGTGTGGATGAGTATTACAAAGAAATGGAGATGGCCTTGATTAGAGCCAATATTAATGAAGGAAGAAAGGCAACAATGGCTCGGTTTCTCCATGGCCTAAACCAAGACATCGAAGACATTGTTGGGCTTAAACACTATGTGGAGCTTGATGACTTAGTGCACCAATCCATGAAGGTCGAGCAACAACTCAAAAGAAAAAGGCACAAAATATATTGTAATGTTCCTTCTACTCCAACTCTTAAACTTAGAAGTAGAGATATGAGGTGCCTAGTGTGTTTTGGATGGGGGCATTTGGATTATCAATGCCCAAATGGGAAGGAAAAGAGTGAAAATATATTGAGAGAAAAGAGGAGAGATTGAAAAGAAAGATTGATAATTTTGAAGCATATTGGAAAAAAATGTCTCAAGACAAAATTCAAGAGACAAATTTGAGATTGAAAAGAGATGAAGAAAAGAAAGAGGGAGAGAAATTAGAACAAGAGAGTGAGATCCATGTTGAGAGAAAACTTGAGAGGGAGGTGAAAGCAAAAGAGACTGATGCTAAAGAAAAAGAGGCAAAAGAAAATGAGAGAATTGAGTATGTGCCTTCAAAGGAAGCTTACAAGACAACCAATGCACTTGAAGAAGTGTGTCCAAAGGAAACACCCCACGGTTTGCTTACTTGCATGGCTCCCCAAAATCATGAACATTCTACCCCTATATTTGATAACATGCTTGGTAAATTGCATGGGTCTTACTACTTTCCTACATTAAATAGGTTTGATTACTTGCTTAATGAATTGCATGACTTTTGTCATCTTTCTAAGTTTGATTTGAAAAGTGGGTATCATGATATGAGGGTACGGAATTTTTATGTTCATTTCGATAAAAATTCATCTTGCACAAATCATGTTAGCCTTCTTTTGGGTTTAATATAAGTTCTCAAGAATTGCATGTGGACTTGTTTGATAGGCTCACTAGTGCAGTCATTCTTGCTTTACCTGTTCTTGCAAAGTCCTTTCGAATTGAATGTGATGCATCTAATGTGATCATGGGGGCTATTTTACTTCAAAAAGGACCACCAATTATTTATTTGGGTAAAAAGTACAATGGGTCCAAACTTGAATATTCCACCTATGAGAATAATTTGAAGCATTCCAAAAAGGATGCAATACTCTCAAATGTCATCATGCCCAAGCATAGAGAGGTAAATATGGTGGTCAATACAAAGTCTCAAAGGTATAACTTTCCTACTCGCCTTGAACTTCAATTTTTAGACCTCACCATTCTTAAGGTGTTGTATGAGCATAATGAAAAATTTCCTAACATATTTGCCACATGTGATGAGTTCTTTAAATTGGTGTTTGACCCCGGAGGATTGGGAGTGTGCACATTAGAAAAAAATAAAAGGATTCCTACTCAAGGAAATCCAATGTTTGATTTACTTTCAGTTTCCCTAAACTTAGTTCTTTCTCTTGATGTAGGTATGGAGATAATAAATTCGAGGTCGAATTTCCTCTAAGAAGAGGGGAATGATGGAGGCAAAGGAGGGGCAAGTGAACTTTGCAACAAGAGGAGGTCAATCCATTCAAGTCCAATTCAAACTCTTTAAGTCTAAGTGATCCTCTTTAATGTTTTCGGTATATCTTGAGTTATGGATATCCGAATGCAGTGATATTTAATGCGTTGGAAATATCACTGAATTATCTATGAATGTTATCTCAATGATAAAGACCTCATTCGGCCTCTATCATGATGAAAATCGGACTAGAAGTTGGGACCGTTGTTCTGGACGAGTTTGACTTAATCCATTCAAGTCCAAAGAAAACCTTCTTCACGGTTTTGGTTATATCTTGCGTTCTAGATATCCGATTGATGTGATTCTTGATGCGTTGGAAAGATAAGAGGACTAGCTACAAGTTTCATTTGAAGTTCAAAACCTGATTCGGAATCTATCATGATGAAAACCGGACTAGAAGTTGGAAACGCTATTCTGGACGGATTTGACTTAATTAGGCATTTTTAGGCTTGTAATTGGTTTTGGTCTTTAATTATATTTTGGGCTATATGGGCCACGAAATTACTCAGCCACCTTAACCTAGAATGTTCCTTAGCTTCTATAAATAGGACTTGTATGACCTCATTTAGATAACTTTGAATGAAATTAGAATTTATCCTATTTGGGTATTTTTGTGAGTTGAGCATTGGCTCCTCCTCTTCAAGTTCTTGGATTAGAACTTGCTTGATTCTTATCAAAGAGTTCTATCTCTTTGTGGCGAATCCTACTTGGCTTATCAATCTTCCAAATCCATTGGAATATTGTAGCGCCTTCCCTTTCATCTTCTTCCTCTTCCATTTTCTTAATTTATTTTATGTTCTTCTTTACATTTGCGCCATTTACATTCTGTTTTTAGTTGTTGCACTTTAATTCTTTGTTTGGTTAAGTTTCTTGTTTAGTTATTTCCATTCTTTAGTTGTTTCCTTTTGTTAATCATATTCGGGTGACAACCGCACCTTCTTCTTCCCTCAATTCTTTTCATCTTTTTAACATAAGAACTAAGAACAAGCTCTTGGATAGATCCTTAAAACTTGATGATTCCAACTTGGATCATATCACTTTCTTATTAATTGCCTTTCTCATGTTGCAGGTAGATGCAGTATGCCCTTTTTAGTACAATAATGACATTTAACGAAAGGACTAATTGATATATGAGCAAGCATAAAAGGCTTCTTCAAAAATAATTTTTCATGATCTTTAGGTTTATATCCTAAGCTAGCCTTGTCATATACACCCTTTTGACTACCCAAACGAAAATTTAAATTATCTCTACCATTGGTGAATTTCACAAGGGTGTTTTCCAAATCATTGATTTGTTTTTCATATCCATCACATTTCTTGCTTGCAAGGTTTGCTTCAATATGCCCAATTCTATAATTTTCCTTCTTTAACTCTAGGTTTTCTTTGGTTAAAGCAATTACTTGATTTTGCAAAATTTCAACCATTTTCTTAGATTTTGGTAATGCCTTAACCAACCTCTTAGAGTCATTATGTAATTCAAGAAAAGTATCATGCAAGGTAACATATGAGCAATCAGATGATGAATTAGAGATTACCTCATCGTCACTTTCATGATCCGCCATGAGACATAAGTTGGCTTCCTCTTTGTCTGAATCATCACATGAGTCCATGTCGTTTTCATCCCAAGCAATATAGGCTCTTCTAGACATTTTGTCCATTAGTTCACTATCTTGATACTTTTTCTGTAGAGTAGAAATAGCGGGAGGACTTTTTGGTACCCATTTCAACTTGGGTCCTTTGAGGTTTGTGAATGAGCATTTAATAATCTTAGGAACCCATACCCATTTATTTCTCACATAATAATTTTTCCTATAATGGCACATATGAGAAATATGACCAATTTTTCCACAATAATTACATATTAAGTTCATTTTTCTAGAACTGACAATAAAAGCTTTTGGCTTGTCATGAACATAGTATTTGTCATTAGCTGCACTTGTATTTCCATGATCAAAATCATTCTCACCCTTTTTATTTTCAAATACGAAGTGTGGACATGCAATATTTTGAATTTGAGGAGATTTATGAGATAAGTCCTCTAAAGTATGTTCAAGATTGATACACTTCTCATAATCAAGTGAGGATTCATAATTCACAAATTCTTCCACATTCATAAAACAATATTTGTCTTTTAAAATCTCAATTTGATTTTCAATAGATGAAGTATTTTGCAAGCATTTTAAACTTTTATTTTCTAACCTCATTACCTCATCATACACTTCATTGTATGCATGTAATAATTCATCATTCACAGGGTTGAGTTTAGTATTATTTACCTCCAAATTTATTTGAGCCATTTGATCCATTTGATCGGTAATTTCATCTTTGAGCATATTTGACTCTTCATTGGAATGATCTTCTTTCTCATTTTGGTCTGCCAATGCTTCAAAAGTATGTTCCTTTGGGTTTTGCTCCTTCTCTTTTTTAAGTGAAACATTATTGTTGTCATGAAGAGTTCTGCTTCCTTCATCATTTTGAATATCTTCTTCAGGGCATTTTTCAAGACACGTTTCCATCAATGGCATTTGCTCTTCTTGGTTTCTATTTACACTTTCATCCACATAATCATTGTTAGCATGATAAATAGCATTAAGAGCATCCCAAATGTCCTTAGCACTAGAGCAATTTTTGATTTTATCATAAACATCATTTTTCATACAACCTCTTAAAATCTGCATAGCTTTAATATTTAATGAAAAACATTTTTTATCAAAATCATTCCATTGTGATTTGGGTTTTGAAATAAAACCATTTAGCACAATATCCCACAAATAAAAATCAATTGCTTGTATAAAAATTTCTATCCTAGCTTTCCAATATATGAAATCCACACCATCAAAAAATGGTGGTTTATCAAAATCAAAAGAACTCATTTTTTCAAACAAAGCTTTAAAGGTTGCCAGCAAAGATGATCTTTCACTCTAAGCCGTTAAGCTTCTAACCAGAGCCGAAGCTCTGATACCACTTGTTGGCCCAAGCAACCATTACCCAAGAGGGGGGTGAATTGGGTTTATAAAATTTTCAGATTTATTTAGCGAAAGCGATTTCTCTATTTAAACTTAATGCGCATACAATGAAAATAATCGAAGCAATAAAGAATAAGATGAACAATAAATCACAATATAAAAGAGATAGGGAAGAAGAAGCTTGCAAACCAGATTTATACTGGTTCAGTCATCCACCGTTGGCGACCTACGTCCAGTCCCCAGAATATGTTTCCGGGTTTTATCCACTAATACCAATCTTCAAGGTGCTTGAATACCTTTACAATAAAGAGCACTCTAACAACGCCTTATGGGATGCCTCACCCACGTGTGAGAGTCTCAACGACCTATAGCACTTTCCTTTGCGCCTTTGGGATGCCTCACCTGCGCTTCTGAGCCTAAAGTCGCACTCTAAACGGATGCCCCACCCTTTACAATCGAAGGATACCTCACCTTCTAATCAGATGGATACCTCACCCTCAATCTAGGGATACCTCACCCTATTTCTGAGTTGATACAAGAAGTGGAAGAAATTGAAACACTCTTGACAGTGCAGATGATACAAATGGAAGAAGCTTGATAGAAGAAGGAACAATTAGATGGCTCAAAGTGATTTCAGAGAAAGTGCTAAAAAGTTTTTGATTCAATATCAGAAATGTGCACTTGTGTCTACTATTTTGTAATGTTGAAAAACCCATTTTTTTTAAATGCATTAAAAAATATAGCCGTTTGAGAGCTGAGAAAGGAAACGTGTTAATGCTCCAAGATACTGATTTTCATGAAGTGATGTAAAAATCGATTTCATTAAAAATACAATCGATTGATATAAAAAATGTAAGGCAAGATAGCTCCAATAATCGATTTTCAATAGGCAAAAATGGATTTCATTAATTGATTGTATAAATCAATTAGAGCCAGGTATGCTCCAATAATTTTGCATTCCAAGCGGTTGAACATGGTTGCCAAATCGATTTGCAAAAGATGGGAACAGTTTGAGTATTTAGTTTAAATATATTGATTTTAATATATCAATTGAAAGAAGCATTCTTTGATTTAACAAAACATTCAATTTTGATTGAAAAACATACATGCACGGCTGCCAAGATTCAAGTGATAAAATTCAACATTTGATTGATTAATAAAAAAAAAAATATTTCTTACAACTTGAATCCTTTTCTTTTAAAAAGATATTATTTTAAAACATGTTTGCTTATTATATATGTTTTATCATCATAAATACTTTGAGCCATAACGAAACCTAATTAGATCAATCTCTTACAAGAGTATCTAAGACCTAGTATATATACCCAATCTTGCTTGGGGTCTGACGCTTGAAACTTTGATACTCACAGCTTATTCATTCTTACTTTGCTAACCTTTCAGTACTTGCATGCTTGTTAGTGATAATGTCTTTTGTCCTGCATGCTCATGGTTAGTGTTCATCATGCATCATATATTTATACCATATTTTCCCATCAACAGATGTGTACATGTATAACACATTTATCAAACAATATTCTATTCTATAAATATATGTGTATGACATGTTTCCACAATTATTATTTATCAATTCAATAAACAGTATTTGGCATCATCAAAACTTAACATATTGAAACCTATGGGGTTTCACAATAACGTTCGGTGAAGGAGCATCGGTTTTGAATTTCATGTTCTTGAGCATGCTCTTGGCGTTCATCCTTAGTTCTTCAAGGATCCTTGGGAATTGCGCCTCATAGATCGTGATGATTTTCATGAAGTGCTAATCAACCAGTTGTTTGAAAGATCTTGGCATAGAGTTTCGAATTCTAGCCTTACTGTTGTTTGGGAATTAGAATTGTGCTTGTTCAGGTTGATTTAATTTGTGCATAATGGCCTCAAGATAACGCTCGTACCACTCTCTTCAAGAGAGGTTAGTGAGGATAAAAAGAAACTGAGAATCGAAAGAGAACAAGAGAGAAAAGCCTTGACAAGAAAAGAAAAAGAGAATTAAAGTAGCGAAAAGAAAAGTGAGCCACTTGAGGAAAAAGGCCAAAAGGGAGAAAAGAAAGGAACTGAGGCAAAAACAGAGAGGAAGGTGGAGAGTTTGTTCATGACAAAAAAAGGAGATAGAATTTGATGAGAGTGATACTAAAGAAAAAGGGACCAAAGAAGGTGAGAAAATTGAGTTTGTCCATTACAAGGAGGAAAACCAAGGTTTGGCATGCATTAATATACAAAAAACATAGACATTCTAATGCTATGTTGCTTGCTAACTTGCTTGGTTCTTACGCTTCTCTTTCACTCACTAGATTTGCATACTTGTTTAATGACTTGCATAACTCTCAACATTTGTTTTGAAGAAACAATTCTTGGGCCTATGTGTTGATGCATGTGTTGCTATTTCCTTGCCCTGTGCAATTCAACTTGGAAACCGAGTGCACCTTTCGAAATCCATAAAATATGATGGCATCTTTAATCCTATTGGATTCACAATATAAATTTTCAACGAATGCATATAGAATTGTTTGAAAAGCTTACTAATGCACCCGTCCATGCTTTACTTGTTTCTTCACCATCTTATAAACTTGAATGCAGTGCATCTCATGAAAATTTGGGGGGTTTGTTTTACTATCCCAGGAACACCAATTACTTATGTCGATGTGAGGGACAATGGACCAAAACTTGAGAACTCGACCTATGATAATGAATTAAAACATTTGGGTGGTCAAGTACTATGTTCCTATGTCATGAAACCAAAAAGTAGGTAAGGTGGTTGCATCAATCTTCAAAAGGTATAACTCGTGGACTTCTTTCCATTTCACTTGTTTAGCTTTACAAGCCTTACATGTGAAGTGTTCTTTCAATTTGTGTTTGACCCCGGAGGATGGGATGTACACTTAGCTTTACTAATTAACTTTGAAGAAAAACAAGAAGAAAAAACTAAGGTGAAATTTTAATGTAGGTATGGAGGTCTTCAATTCGTGGTCGAGTTGTCTTCAGGAAGGAGGGGATGGTGTGATCCTAATATCATAGCAAGAGGAAAGCCATGAAGCTAAAGTCGATGAAGAAGCAAAGTCACTCTCCTACTGCAAAAGGCAGCTCGTGAACATCATTAGAAGGCTTAGGGTCAGGAGTTTCGTTTACAGGTGTGTATCTTCGGACTTTGAGCTTTTGAATTGTATTAGGACTTAATTAGGCTTGTAATTGGGCTTAGGATTAAGTCATGGAGGACTGCATAGCTAGAAGGAGGCACGAGGATCTTGCATGTCCTTCCATCCATTTTGTTCTTTCGTATAAATAGGTGTTTGTAACTCATTTGAATCACTTTTTGATGAATGAATAGAATTTCTCCAAGTTTGGGAAGTGTGAGTTAAGAGTAGTCTCCTCCTGGATTCTTAAGTAGAACCATTGCTAGATTCTTATCAAGAGCTTCCGATCTCTTGGGGCGAACCAAACTTGGATTATCACCTCTTCAATCAATGGACTCAGTGTGGGCCCATTCCCTCCTCTTCTTGGCCTTCCATCCTTTATATTCTTTACTTACTTTACTTGCTTGCAATCTGTGTTACTTCATGCACACGTTGTCTATACTCAGTACTTCATGATCAATTCGGTTTTCTTAGTTTTTGTTGCAATTGAAAATCTTCTATTCTTGATCTTGTGAATTCACGGCTTAGGCTTGAGAAATGCACCCAAGCTGCATGCATTGTCCTTGCTTCATTAGAATTCTCTTGGTTGGCATTGCGATCACATTCTTGATCAAGTTTGTTTTCCCTGCAAACATTCATCTGAATTTTAGTTCAATTTTGATCAAAGCTGATATGAGCCCATTGGAGACCATCATGCATCAAGAAGCTATTCAAGGACTTGGTGGGCCCATGACAAGAGCTAGAACCAAAAAAGCCCAGTTATGATATGAGCCGTATAAGACACATGGACCACGAGGCACTGCAAGGACTTGATGGGCCTATAACAACATCAAGAGCTAAGAAAGCACAAGAAGTTCTAGAACAATTGGTGACTACTTTGATGGAAGCAAGCCCAAACTCAAGCCTAGAAGGAATGGAGCCCAAGTTGGTGACTTATCTTAGTCAACTAGAAGGCCCATGATGATGACAAGGGGCGTGCCTAGCATCACTTATTTGTTTGTTTTATTTTCAATTCAATAAGTGTAATGGGTTATGTGAGCGGATCCAATTTTGGCTACTTTGTTAGTGGGCTACACTAAGAGTTGCATGAAGGTCAAGCCCATATTTCCCATGGTGTTACACGAGTTTAGAGAGTCTTAGAGGGGGGAATCTTTAGCTTGCATGCTATAAGAAACTCCTCATTTAGTTGAGTGAATAAATGTTGTAAGTTTGGGTGTTACACTTTTAATGTGAAAAGCAAGTGTAACCACCCATGATGATGAGATGGTAGGCGTGATAACTAGGGGGATTAGTGGCTGATTTCAATTGTTTGGTGGCAATTTAAGTTAGGTTTTAAGTTGATCTTTAGTGTCATGAATCAAGCTAATAAATGTGGGAGTTATAGATTGTCCTAGGATTCCATTGGGTGGCTTGCAAGATGGGCGTATGGCTGAGTAAGAATTGGTCCTAAGGTGAGCCATTAGTGACATAATTAGGCCATTCAAGTGGAGGTTATGCTTTGTCTTTGGATGCCAAAAGTTTGGATGTCCACAACTATATGTATGCACCTACTACCATGAATAAGATTACTTGGATGTTGAATTTGGATTAATTCCATTTGTGAGAGAATTATTCTCTTAGGTTCTTGGTTGAACCAAACTTAGTTCTTATCAAGAATCCAAAGTTCTTGTGGCGAACATCACTTGGCCTATCAAACCTTCTTGGTTTGTGGCGCCTCATCATCTCTTTCTTCACCATTTTCTTATTTTCTTCACTTTTTTGTTGATTCATATTGCTTCCAAAGAAGAACACGAAATTTACTTGTTTTGAATCCAACCATAAGATCGTCAAAAGGCAACCACACCATTTGGTTGTCATCAAGTGGTATCAAAGCTTAGGCTTTGGTTGAATTTTTGTTTGTGTTCTTGATTCTATTTTCTTCTTCATCTTCTACTCTTTCTTCTTTTCTTTCCAAAAACCAAAGCAAAATTTACTTTGATTCTATTCTTGAAGGGAAATTTCGTGGTTGTTGTGTATTGCTCCAAAAACAAAGTTTCCAAGAGTGATTCTCTTCAACAAGTTAAAAAAAAAAAAAAAAAGTTCGCGAATAGTAGGGGAAAAAAAAGAGAAGAGAAAAATTCAATTGAGCAATTTGTGTGTTGAAAATATTTGTTCCCTTCTTCCTTTGTTTCTTATTTCTAAACCTTTTCTTTTCTAGCCTTTGTTCTTTGTTTCGATAAGTTTTTGTGATTTTGTTACTTGAATTTTGGTATTTTTGTGTTTGATTCCTCTAAGAACTAAAGGAGAACATTTGAGAGGAAAAAGGCAAGAGTGCAAATTTACTTCTTGTGTGGAAAAAGCCAAAAGAGTGAAATTCATTTGTGTGACAAGTAAGGGAGTGTAGTGAGGAAACACAAATCATGGCACACAATGGAGAAAGTCCACCACCTTCACCAAGGTCCACGGTCATTCTTGCACGAATAACTACTCAAATGCAAGCCCTTCAAAGGCAAATGGAGACAATGCAAGCCAACTATGATCAACAACTTGCCAACCTTCAAAATGATGAGTCTAGTGGTAATGAAAGTGAAAGAGGAAGGCCTATGATATGATCCTGATCCGGACCACCTTGAAGTTTTAGGAAAAGGAATGGATATTGACGCCACACTCAAGATGTAGGTGAGACGGTGAGTGATAAGTCATGTGTTTGATCGCCAAAAGTTGCCTTGATAAGATCGGATTTAGTTCTTTTACCCAAGAACCCAAGGGAAGCTCTCACAATAGAGAAAACTCTTCAAATTTCATTATCCAAAAACTGATTTGAGTAGTACATGAGTTCCCTATTTATAAGCTAAGCTTAAACTCTTGAGATACTAGGAATAAATTCCCACTACCATGCATTTACCTAGAAAGTAAGCATAAACATGATGATAAATCCCCACTAGCCACTATAATGACTTAGAGCACTACTAGGAAGCATTTAGAGAGGCTAGGAGGATGCAAAAAGTCATCATAAAATTCAGCCTAAAAAATAGTACGAAAATTAAAAATCAAATGATAAATATTGGACTTAATTATTATCTGATAAACCCACTAATAATGAATAGTCCACTAAACAACATGAGACGACCCGCCGTCCCATCAGTAGAAAAATCGGGGTGTTACACAACACATGAACGTTTCTTGTCATGTGAATTGGGTTTTCCATTGTGTTGTCTTCAAGATGGACTCAAAGCATCTTCATCAAATTGAAGAAAAGTAACCCATTAGTTGTCCTTCAAGCGAGCTTTGGTTAGTAGACCAAAGGAAACATGAACCGGATCCGAATATGCTTCTTTCCACATGCTTACTGAATTCATGATCACGTTAGCCTAGAGGAGGAAGACATAGAGGAGGAGGACATAGGGGAAGGAGGCGTGATGAAAGACTTGAAGGGGTTAAAATCAAAGTTCCTCCCTTTCTTGGGAAGAATGATCCGGAGGCTTACTTGGAGTGGGAGTTTAAAATAGAACAAGTTTTTTATTGCAATTCTTACAATGAAAGCAAGAAGGTGAAAGTAGCCGCCCTTGAGTTAAAAGAATATGCCCTTGTGTGGTGGGACCAATTACAAAAAGAAAGCAGGAGACATGGAGGAGCGATCATAGACACTTGGGAGGAGATGAAGTATGTCATGAGAAAGAGATTTGTCCCAAATCATTATCAAAGGGACATTCACAACAAATTGTATAGACTTACCCAAGGGAGCAAAAGTGTAGATGAATACTTCAAGGAGATGGAGTTGGCCTTACTTAGGTCCAATTTTCAAGAAGATAAGGCTACCATGGCAAGATTCTTCCATGGCTTGAATCAAGATATTCAAGACATAGTGGGATTACAAAATTATGTGGAGCTTGAGGATTTGGTACAACAAGCAATCAAGGTGGAGCAACAAATTAAGAGGAGGAAGTTCAAATATTCTTCTTCTTCTTCTTCAAAATTTCCATCATCAAAATCTTCCTTATCTCCAAAGCAAGTTAGTGAGGATCAAATAAAAATGAGAGAAAAGAGAGAGCAAGAGAGAAAAGAAAAAGAGAGTGAAAAAGAAATTGAGAAAAAGAGTGAAGAAAAAATAAAAAAAAAAAAATCATGAGAAAAAGGATGTGAAAATCCGAGAGGAAAAAGAGCGTAAAGAGAGCTATCTTGCAACAAAAAGTGAGGTGAAGAGTGCTTTAATTTCAAGGCAACCCCTATACATGCTTTATTATAGGGAATTTTGTTTGAATGCTAATGCTCCTAATGAACTCTCTTTTCGTAGTGGTGTTGACAATCTTTTGCAGGAATTTGGTGATGTGTTTCCAAAGATTCCTCAAAAGGATGCTTGCAAGGCTATTTTGGGTCATGAGGAAGTTGAATCAAGTGAAACACTTATCGGTTTAACCCTTTGCATACTTAAGCCTTCCACTTCTTTAATTGATATATTTCTTGTTAAATTGTTTGGGAAGTGCTTTCCTCCTATGCTTGCTAGATTTGCAAATTTGCATCTTAAAATGCCTAATTTGTGTTATCTCCCTAAATCTAGTTTAAGTGTTGAACCCGTAAGACAAGACGTGTTTAATACAAACTATTCTTATAAACTTGATTTGAGGATTATGAACCAAGAGTAGAATGAATTCCTTAAGAAGTGTGTTGTTGTGCTTTCTAATGTTCACTTGGTTCATGACAACAATTTTGAAGGTTGTTTTGGATTTCTAAGAGAAAGCTTGTTTGCTAACATGGCCACTTACTCTTTTGTCCAAAATAAAGTTAGCATTTTGAGGCTTGTTAGGAGCATTGAAGGATTGCATGTGGCATTAACTGATGGATTCACTACTACACCCCTTCTTACTCCACCTGTTCTTATAAATTCTTTTAAGCTTCCATATGATGCTCCTAATGTGTTTGAGGAGTTTGTTTTGTTTCAAAAAGAGCCGTCCTTTGTTTGTGATGAGGAGAATATCAATGAGGTTCAATTTGCCTTGGAGTCTTTGCAAAGGCAAAGCACCTTTTTTTTTGTCACCAAGTTCAAGCCAAGGAAGGTACATTTGTCATATATGTCAACTCAAAGAAGTATAACTTTGTGCTTACCTTTAAAATTCCTTACCTTGGCTATGAAAGTATTGGGGTGTTGATTGTACAAGATGAGCATGTGTGTCACCTACTTGCTACATTTGGTGATTTCTCTCAATTTCCATTTGACCCCGGTGGAACGGTTAACATTGTTCTTCAACCAAGAGTAGATGGGCCATTTCAAGTAGTGGCCAAAATCAATGATTGGATCTCCCTGGTGAGCATGGTGGAATTAGTGCAATTTTTAATGTGGTTGATTTATTTATTACTTTTTGATGTAGGAGATGAAGAATTCAATTTGAGGTCGAATTCACCTAAAGAAGGAGGGGATGATATGAGCCGTATAAGACACATGGACCATGAAGCACTTCGAGGACTTGGTGGGCCTATAGCAAGATCAAGAGCTAAGAAAGCCCAAGAAGTTCTAGAACAAATGGTGACTACTTTGATGGAAGCAAGCCCAAACTCAAGCCTAGAAGGAATGGAGCCCAAGTTGGTGACTTATCTTAGTCAACTAGAAGGCCCATGATGATGACAAGGGGCGTGCATATCATCACTTATTTGTTTGTTTTATTTTCAATTCAATAAGTGTAATGGGTTATGTGAGTGGATCCAATTTTGGCTACTTTGTTAGTGGGCTACACTAAGAGTTGCATGAAGGTCAAGCCCATATTTCCCATGGTGTTACACGAGTTTAGAGAGTCTTAGAGGGGGGAATATTTAGCTTGCATGCTATAAGAAACTCCTCATTTAGTTGAGTGAATAAATGTTGTAAGTGATGGGTGTTACACTTTTAATTTGAAAAGCAAGTGTAACCATCCATAATGATGAGATGGTAGGCGTGATAACTAGGGGGCTAAGTGGCTGATTTCAATTGTTTGGTGGCAATTTTAAGTTAGGTTTTAAGTTGATCTTTAGTGTCATGAATCAAGATAATAAATGTGGGAGTTATAGATTGTCCTAGGATTCCATTGTTTGGCTTGAAAGATGGGCGTATCGCTGAGTTAGAATTGGTCCTAAGGTGAGCCATTAGTGACATAATTAGGCCATTCAAGTGGAGGTTATGCTTTGTCTTTGGATGCCAAAAGTTTGGATGTCCACAACTATATGTATGCACCTACTATCATGAATAAGATAACTTAGATGTTGAATTTGGATTAATTCCATTTGTGAGAGAATTGTTCTCTTAGGTTCTTGGTTGAACCAAACTTAGTTCTTATCAAGATTCCAAGATTCTTGTGGCGAACATCACTTGGCTTATCAAACCTTCTTGGTTTGTGGCGCCTCATCATCTCTTTCTTCACCATTTTCTTATTTTCTTCACTTTTATGTTGATTCATATTGCTTCCAAAGAAGAACACGAAATTTAATTGTTTTGAATTCAACCATAAGATCGCCAAAAGGCAAGCACACCATTTGGTTGTCATCAAATTAGTAGGCCCAACAAGCTATAAATCAAATTGTGATGTTTTTTATGGAAGCAAGCCCAAGTGCAAGTCATGAAGACTTGGAGCCCAAGTTGGTGACTTACCTTATCCAATTAGAGGATCCATGAAGAGTGGGGCATGCACCATGAAGAGAAGGCCCAATTAGTTGTTTTTCTTTAAATTCAATAAGTCTAAATGGGTTAAGTGAGTGAGTCCAACTACTAAGTGTTGTTTTTGGGTCAAGACCACTTCATTCCATGATGTACACGAATTCTTAGGCTTAGTGGAGGAATCTTTTTGGTTTGCATACCAAAAGTAACTCCAATTTAAATTATTAGACTTTTATGCGTTTTGTTAATTGTGTGGGAGTTACACTTTTAATATGAGAAATTAGTGTGGCTGCTACATAATGAAAGGGAGAAAGAATAATAAACTCACCATTTAGTGGCTGAGTTAAATTGAGAAATATGTGAGTCATTAGTTGTTGAATTATGTGAGTCATTAGTTAGGGGTTATGGAATATGGGGGAATACAATGTAAACCAGAATTAGGCAGCCATGTGCTATATGTATTACGCCCCAAACAACATGAATGATAACTTGGATGTTGAATTTGGATTAATTCCATTTGTGAGAATATTGTTCTCCTAGGTTCTTGGTTGAACCAAGTTTAGTTCTTATCAAGAATCCAAGGTTCTTGTGGCAAACATCACTTGGCTTATCAAACATTCTTGGTTTGTGGCACCTACACCATTTCCTTCTTTCCATTTTCTTATTTCTTGATGCAAACCAAAAATGATGTCCAATTTCAGGCCAAATTGATTTTTGATGAAACTTTATTTTCATTAATGATGAACACGTCTACTTGTTTTGGCTGTATTTCGCGCCAGGGATCTCAGATTGATGCATTCTTTAGTGTGTTAGAAAGATAAGGAAATTATCTACGAATAGTATTTCAATCCTCTTGACCAGATTCGGCTTCTATCATGGTGAAAAACGGGCTGGAAGTTAAGCACGAAATTCTGGACGGATTTGACCCTTTTGTTTTAGGCTTGTATTTAGTTTTTATTTCAATATGATGTGGGGGTCGAAATTTATGACAAGAAAGGAGGTTAAATTTTGGCTTGCATGCCTTGTTAACTCCTTGGTAGGTTATGGAATCTTGGCTACTTATTGGAGAGTCATTATGTGGTGGTTATGAAGTTAATAGCCACTCATTAGTGATTTCTTTATTTGGTGGTTTTGGTTTCATTTTTCTTTTACTAGCTTTAATGGGTTATTTTCTATTTTTATGAGGGAGTTAGTTCACTTTATGGTGACATTTTGTTTGCCTCTTCATGCAATCACCCTACTCTATATGTAAGTCAAAGTTGATGAATGAAAGGCACTTTTGGTTGTTGTCAATTTGGCTAAGTCCATTTGGAGAGTGCATAGTCTCTCATAGGTTCTTCATTGAGCCAACCCCCTTTGATCTTATCAAGAGTCCAAGACTATTGTGGTGATCCTCACCTTGGCTTATCAATTCCCCTTGGAATTGTGGCGCCTACCTTCCATTCCTTATCTTGGCCATTTTTTTTTGTATTCTTCTTCTTTGAATTTTGATTGTCACTCAAGGATAGATCCGAATTTTTATATGTTCCATTTTGGATCATATCATTTCTTCACTTTGTTTTTGTTACAACTTGTTTTCATGAGAAGAGCACGAAATAACATGTTTTGAATTCAACCATAAGATTGTCAAAAAAAGGCAAATTATCCATTTGGTTGTCATCAAAAGCTCGTAGTTAGGTACTACATTTCCTTGATTCAATCAGGATCACATCATTTGGTATCTAGAGCTAGTCTCTAGGAGCTTTGTGGTTTTAGATTCGGTTTTGTAGTTTGAAAATTTGAAATCGGCTCCAAAAATCTTTTTGAATTTCGTGTAGATTCTTGATCTTTGATCTAGAATAGTGTTTCGGTTGTGTTATTTTGATGTGAGTTCATGTTGAATTGTTGATTCCTTCACTTAGTAGTGATAACGTTCGGTGAAGGAGCATCGGTTTTGAATTTGATGTTCTTGAGCATGCTCTTGGCGTTCATCCTTAGTTCTTCAAGGATCCTTGGGAATTGCGCCTCATAGATCATGATGATTTTCATGAAGTGCTAATCAACCAGTTGATTGAAAGATCTTGGCATAGAATTTCGAATTCTAGCCTTACTGTTGTTTGGGAATTAGAATTGTGCTTGTTCTGGTTCATTTAATTTGTGCATAATGGCCTCAAGATAACGCTCGTCGTACCACTCTCTTCAAGAGAGGTTAGTGAGGATAAAAAGAAACTGAGAATCGAAAGAGAACAAGAGATAAAAGCCTTGAGAGGAAAAGAAAAAGAGAATGAAAGTGGCGAAAAGAAAAGTGAGCCACTTGAGGAAAAAGGCCAAAAGGGAGAAAAGAAAGGAACTGACGCAAAAACAGAGAGGAAAGTGGAGAGTTTGTTCATGACAAAAAAAGGAGATAGAATTCGATGAGAGTGATACTAAAGAAAAAGGGACCAAAGAAGGTGAGGAAATTGAGTTTGTGCATTACAAGGAAGCAAACCAAGGTTTGGCATGCATTAATATACAAAAAACATAGACATTCTAATGCTATGTTGCTTGCTAACTTGCTTGGTTCTTACCCTTCTCTTTCACTTACTAGATTTGCATACTTGTTTAATGAACTTGCATAACTCTCAACATTTGTTTTGAAGAAACAATTCTTGGGCCTATGTGCTGATGCATGTGTTGCTATTTCCTTGCCCTGTGCAATTCAACTTGGAAACCGAGTGCACCTTTCCAAATCCATAAAATATGATTGCATCTTTAATCCTATTGGATTTACAATATAAGTTTTCAAGGAATGCATATAGAATTGTTTGAAAAGCTTACTAATGCACCCGTCCATGCTTCACTTGTTTCTTCACCATCTTATAAACTTGAATGCAGTGCATCTCACGAAAATTTGGGGGGTTGTTTTACTACCCCAGGAACACCAATTACTTATGTTGATGTGAGGGACCATGGACCAAAACTTGAGAACTCAACCTATGATAATGAATTAAAAATTTGGGTGGTCAAGTACAATGTTCCTATGTCATGAAACCAAAAAGTAGGTAAGGTGGTTGCATCAATCTGCAAAAGGTATAACTCGTGGACCTCCTTTCCATTTCACTTGTTTAGCTTTACAAGCCTTACATGTGAAGAGATCTTGCCCTTTGTGTTTGACCCCGGAGGGTGGGACGTACACTTAGCTTTACTAATTAACTTTGAAGAAAAAGAAGAAGAAAAAGCTAAGGTGAAATTTTAATGTAGGTATGGAGAGGTCTTCAATTCGTGGTCTAGTTGTCTTCAGGAAGGAGGGGATGGTGTGATCCTAAAATCATAGCAAGAGGAAAGCCATGAAACTAAAGTGGATGAAGAAGCAAAGTCACTCTCCTATTGCAAAAGGCAGCTCATGAACATCATTAGACGGCTTAGGATCAGGAGTTTCATTTACAGGTGTGTATCTTCGGACTTTGAGCTTTCAAATTGTATTAGGACTTAATTAGGCTTGTAATTGGGCTTAGGATCAAGCCATGGAGGACCACATAACTGGAAGGAGGCGCGAGGATCTTGCATGACCTTCCATCCATTTTGTTCTTTCGTATAAATAGGTGTTTATAACACATTTGATGAATGAATAGAATTTCTCCAAGTTTGAGAAGTGTGAGTTGAGAGTAGACTCCTCCTTGGATTCTTAGGTAGAGCCATTGCTAGATTCTTATCAAGAGCTTCCGATCTCTTGTGGCGAACCAAACTTGGCTTATCACTTCTTCCAATCAATGGACTCGGTGCGGTGCCATTCCCTCCTCTTCTTGGCCTTCCACCCTTTATATTCTTTACTTACTTTACTTGCTTGCAATCTATGTTACTTCATGCACACGTTGTCTATACTCAGTACTTCATGATCAAGTCGGTTTTCTTAGTTTTTGTTGCAATTACAATTCTTCTAATCTTGATCTTGTGAATTCATGGGTTATAGGCTTGAGAATTGCACCCAAGCTGCATGCATTGTCCTTGCTTCATTAGCATTCTCTTGGTTGGTGATGTGAGCCCACTAAGGAGCTTGGACCAAGGAGCACTACATGGACTTGGTGGACCCATGACAAGAGCTAGGATTAAGAAAGCCCAAGAAGTCTTAAACCAAGTGGTGACAACCTTGATGGAAACAAGCCCAAGTTTAAGTCTTGATGGAGTGGAGCCCAAATTGGTTACTTGTCTCATCCATCTTGAAGACATATGATGTTGATGGGTGTGAGCTTCTTCAAAGCCCATTTACTAGTTTTATTTCACGTTGAATAAAGTGTAAAAGACTTTGTGTGGATCCAATTTTGGGGGAACTTCACTTTGGTGTCCATGAAGTGTGGGCTACACTAAGTTTGTATGATGACCAAGCCCACTTCATGAGGATGCACGAAAATGGGAAGCTTCTAGGAGGGCAACCTTTGGCTTGCATGCCTAGGTAACTCCTTTAGAAGATGTGGAACCACTTTTTATTACTCACTTACGTAGGATAGTTATTTAGCCACTTAGTGGATGAGTAAAAGCTTTTATTACACCACTTAGTGGGATGTTCATGAATGGGGTTTTGTCATCTAGTGATGACCCTTTGCATGCATATTCTATGCAGCCCCAACCCCTATATGTATTCGAATTCTATGATGAGTAAAAGGTAACTAAAAAGTTGATTTTGGATTGAATCCAATTGTGAGGGTTTTGTCTCTTAGGTTCTTGATTGAGCCACCCCCTTTGATCTTATCAAGAGTCCGAGACTTTTGTGGCGATCTTCACTAGGCTTATCAAATCCCCCTTGGATTTGTGGCGCCTCTCCCCCTTTTCTCATCTCCGTCCATTTTCTTATTTCTTTCTTTCTTGAATTAAATACATGTTTTCTTAGGTTTCTATGGAAGTCTCATCAATTGAGCTTGATAATTCAACCTAAGATCATCAACAAGGCAACCCACTAATTTGGTGGTCATCAAGTGGCATCAAAGCTCAGGTTTGGTTGAATTATTTTTGTGTTTTGTTCTTCAATTTTCTTCTTGTTCTTCATCTTCAACCTTTCTTCTTTTCTATCCAAATATTACTTTGATTCTGTTTTGAAGGGAAATTTATGTTTCTGGCCCAAAACAAGCTTGCAAGTGTGTTTCTCTTCATGGAAGTGTAAAAAAAGGAATTCAAAAAAAAGAAAGAAAGAAAACAGCGCATAAAAAAAAAAGGGAAAGAATAGAAAATCTTATTTGGGCAAATTGTGTTCTTGATTAAGTTTCCCTTCTTCCTTGTTTGTATTTTTTCTAGTCTTGCCTTTCCTTTGTTCTTGATAAGCCTTGTTCAATATTATTATTTGGTTTTGGACATTTTGTGTGGATTGGAGGTTGTCTCCTTTAAGAACTATAAGAGGACATTTTGAGAGGAAAAAGGCAAGAGTGCAAAATTACATATAGTGTGGAAAAAGTCCAATTGAGTGTATCACAAATTTGAGTGACACACGTGAGGGAGTGTGGTGAGAAGTTTAAAATTCTTGTTATATTTAATCTTTTGTTTCAAGTGATGGCAGATGATAGCCCACCTCTTTCTCCAAGGTCTGCAATTCTCCAAGTTAGGATGACTAAACAAATCCGCACCCTTACAAGGCAAATGGAGGCAATGCAAGCAAAGTATGATAGACAACTTGCCAACCTTCAAACTCGTGATGAGTCAAGTGGATATGAAAGTGAAAGAGGAAGACCTAGAGGAGGAGGACATAGAGAAAGGACGCGTGATAGAGAGGATAGAATTGAAGGAGTCAAGATCAAAGTTCCTACCTTCCATGGGAAGAATGATCCCGAAGCCTACTTGGAGTGGGAGATGAAGATGGAGCAAGTGTTTGATTGCAACAACTACAATGAAAGGAAGAGAGTGAAGGTAGCCACTCTTGAATTTAAAGACTATGCACTTGTTTGGTGGGATCAAATGCAAAAAGAAAGAAGAAGTTATGAGGAGGAGCCAATTGAAACTCGGGCCGAAATGAAACAAGCCATGAGGAGAAGATTTGTGCCCTCCCATTACCATAGAGATCTTCACAACAAATTGCAAAGATTGACCCAAGGATCCAAGAGTGTTGATGAGTACCACAAAGAGATGGAGTTGGCCTTGATTAGGTCCAACATTAATGAAGAGAGGGAGGCTACTATGGCTCGGTTCTTACATGGATTAAATCAAGAGATTCAAGACATAGTGGAGCTTCAAAACTATGTGGAGATTAAGGATTTGGTCCAACAAGCTATCAAGGTGGAACAACAACTTAAGAGGAAGAAGTCCAAATTTTCTTCTTTTTCTTCTAAGTTTTCACCTTCAAGTTGGAAGGACAAATCAAAGAAGGAGAGCACCTCAACTTCCAAAGAGGCCGTGACTAGCACACATGGAAAGAAACCTATGGAAGCCTCTTCTACACCTAGAAACCGTGATGTGAAATGCTTCAAATGTTTGGGTCATGGACATATTGCATCTCCATGCCCAAGTAAAAAGGTGATGATATTGAGGAATGATGAAGTTGTAACACAATCTGAGGCCTCTAGTGAAGAAGAAATTGAGGGAAAAATAGTACTGGAAGGAGATTTGCTCATGGTGAGGAGACTTTTGGGAAGCCAAGTCAAAGAGCATGATGAAAGCCAAAGAGAAAATATCTTCCATACAAGGTGCATGATACTTGGGAAGGTATGTTCTTTAATTATTGATGGTGGGAGTTGTTGATGCAAACCAAGGATGGTCAACTTTGAAGAGAAGAACAAGCCAATTATGGAACAAGAAGAACCAAATTGAAATTTGTTGAAAAACTTTATTTGGGTTGGTGATGACCTCTCTGTCTTGTTTTGGCTGTATCTTGAGATCCAGATATCCGATGGATGAGTTCTTTGATGCGTTAGAAAGCTAAGATAATTATCTACAAATAATATTTCAAGCTTTTGGGCGAGATTCGGCTTATAGCATGGTGAAAACCGGGATACAAGATTAGGACGAAATTCTGGACGGGATTTTTCTTGTATTTTGGGCTTTCTTTGTATTGGGCTTGTGTTTTGGCAACATAGACTCCTTATGCATTACTTAGGAGAAGATTAGGGTTAGCCGTCACCTTCTTAGAATAAAAATTCTATAAATAGGACTTGTATTACCTCATTTCATTAACCTTTGAATAAAATTTGAATT
Source organism: Ammopiptanthus mongolicus (assembly GCA_039655645.1). NCBI lineage: Eukaryota > Viridiplantae > Streptophyta > Magnoliopsida > Fabales > Fabaceae > Ammopiptanthus > Ammopiptanthus mongolicus. Next base: position 40,489,200 of record CM077349.1, read on the forward strand.
ACTCATACTTGAGTTTTCTTGTGAGGCCATAGCCCTCTCATAGTTCTTGGATTAGAACTCTTGATTCTTATCAAGGATTGCTAATCCTTGTGGCGAATCCTCCTTTGGCTCATCAATTATCCAATTCAATGGGTCTTTGTGGCGCCTTCCCTATCATCCCCTTTCCTTTCCATTTTCTATTTTTCATTTGAGTATTGTTATCATTTACTTCTTTTATTTTATGAGTTATTAGTTTTGTGATTTAATTTTCGAATTCTTATTGTCCTTTTTTTATTTCTTGAATAGCTTAGTCTCTTACTTATTCTCTAGTAATCACGTAAATAGCTCAAGGAAGATCCTAAAACTAAATGATTCCAACTTGGATCATATCATGTGGTATCTAGATCTAGCTCCTTGAGCCATTTCTTTTTCCTAGTTGCGCTATCCTTGTTTTTCTTTTCTTTTGTTTTTATGTTTTGAGCCACTTGATCTTGATGAGCATCATTAAGAGTGTGCAAATTGTTATGTTGCACCTTGATTGAAAGGTCCTTCAAAGTGGATTCAAGTAAACCAAGTTATTTACAATTTCAAGTAGTGAACTAGACACTTTAATTGGGAAAATAAAATTCTGGGCAGTATGCTCCCCAATCTCCCATTGTGTTCATCATGTTCATACTTAGAAAGGCTATTTGCTTTGCTCACTCCTTACCAAATTGGAATTGAGTGTTTCTTGCATTGGAATTATTTTTTTTTTGGCCATTTAAAAAGTAAGGTCCCTAGGTTGAAATCAAAAGAGTCAATATACTTTGATTAGAATAAAATACAGGGACCTAAGCCCATAAAAAAAAACGAAATATATAAATAAAAAAAAGGAGGCAATTTGGGGCAAATTGCATAGGCCACAAAATAATTTCTAAAAAAAACTTTAGCCTTTCTCAAAGTTGGTTTACTTAGCTGCTGGACTTTAGCTTAATCAAGCTCAAAACTTTGTTTATGAACAAGTATTTGAGTCTTGTCACATCAACTTCCTTTTGAGTGTGCTTTCTTTCTTTAATTTTTTTTTGCTTGTCTTCTTAAATTCTCTAGTTTTGTCATTGTAGTTTTCCTTTCTTCAAATTCTGAATTGGTTGGCTAAATTAGGATTCTTACACTTGTATTAGCATTTCATACATCAATTGAATCTTGCAAGTTCTTTTACAAGGACTTTTGAGTGGAATTTAAAAGAGAAAAGGCTAGAGTGAAAATTACATTTTGTGAGAAAAGCCAATAGAGAGATAAACACTTGTGAGGTATCATGGAAGAACCACTTGAAAGAGATTCCACACCCCCTTCACCTAGAACAGCCATTTTATAAGTTCAAATGGCGGATATCACTAGACAATTGGAGAGGTTAGGACAACAAGTCCAAGGACTCATAAGACCACCTCCCCAATCTGAACAAGAGTTTCCCTATGAGAGTGAGGGAGAAAGTGACTATAGGAGACCTAGAGGGGAACCAAGGAGGAGACCTAGAGAAGATAGGATGGAGGGAGTAAAAATTAAAATACCTACTTTCCATGGGAGAAATGACCCCGAAGCCTACTTAGAGTGGGAGATGAAGATTGAACAAATCTTCTCATGTCACAACTATAGTGAGGAAAAGAAGGTGAAGATAGTCTCTTTCGAATTCTTAGATTATGCTCTAGTATGGTGAGATCAATTACAAAAGGAGAGAAGGAGGTATGACGAAGATCCCATAGATACTTGGAGGGTGATGAAGAGTGTGATGAGAAAAAGATTTGTACCTTCCCATTACCATAGAGTCCTTCATAATAGGCTCCAAAAAGTATCCCAAGGGCCTAGGAGTGTTGATGAGTACTATAAGGAGTATGAAAGGAGAGATAGAGAAAAAGCGAGAAGCAGAGAATATGAGAAAAGAAGTAGATATTATGAGAAAGATGAAAAACCAAGTTGGAAGACGAAACAAAAAGAGGGCTCCTCTTCACATTTCAAAGAGGTAGAGAGTACTTATAGGAAATCATCCAACAATGTCCCTTCCACCCACACTTCTAAATCTAGAACTAGGGATATTTATTGCTACATGTGTACGGGAAGAGGACACACAAGTTCTCAATGTCCAAATGGGATGATAAAAGTTTGTAAGATTAAAGAGGAGATTCAAAGGGAGTTAAAAAATCATAAGAAATCAAGAGACGAAAGACTTGAGAGAAAAGGAGAGCGTGAAAGAAGTGATTCCCAATTTTGAAGGCAAAATTCAAGAGGAAAAGATTGAGGGAAAACGTGAGAGTGCATTTGAAAAGAAAGAAGAGAAAGAGAAAGAGGGAAAGGATTTGAGAGACAAAGAGAAAGATTTTGAGAGTGTTTTTGCAAAGAAATCTATGAGCTTTTTCTTAAGTTCTAACTCTAACCCATTGTTTAGTTTTGATGATTCACTTTTGAAGGAATTTGAAGAAGTGCATCCAAAGGAGGAATACAACGAATCCATTAAAGTTATATTTGAGCTTCCAAACACACAAGTCCCTCATGGTTTAAAGGATTTTGGTGGACCCTCCATGACCTTGACTACGAAGTTGAAAACTTTTAAGACCTATCAAGGTTCTAAAGGATTGCAAGAGGAAAAGGAAGAATTGAAGATAACTAGAGAAAGGCTAAACCCTAAAGCCGAGAATGAGTCCTCAACAACACTTGGGAAGTCATGGCATTCTACTACTCTACTTTCTTCTTCTAAGTTAGTTTGTGGCTTCAAGTGTTGGGATTCTTCTATTTTTGTTCCTTTGTCTTACATTTCTTCCCTAGGTCATAAAGAGAAGAAAGTGAATGAAGGAGAATTCTCTCAAGGAATGGTTAGCCTTCATGAAGAAGACAAGTTGGGTATGAAGTTTCAATTTGCAAAGCAACTTGATGGGGTGTTGAACCAATTTGCGAAGAAAGACAATAATAGGGAGGAGAAATCCTTGACTTATACTAGATTTTATGATTTGCTGAATTTGAAAGAACATGCTTCAATTCGTGATTTACAGAATTTGCATGAACTTGTTTTAAAAAATTATGATAAATCTTTGAGATTTGGGTGTGTTGTTTTACCCCTTATTAGCCTTGGTCGAATTGGAAAGTTTTCTATGAATGATGAAATTGTTTCTAATGTGGACATTACATATGATGGATTCTTTAAACTTGTTTTTGACCCTGGAGGTTGGTTTTGTAGGCACATATAGAATAAGAGCTTGGTTTCATTCAGAGGAAATCAAGTCTCCATAGAAATAGACTTTTTCTTAATGCAACTTTCAATAAAACTAATACAGTCCTTTTTTGTGTAGGTTTTGGAGCTATAAATTCGAGGTCGAATTCTCTTGAAGAGGGAGGGAATGATGCAAACCAAGGATGGTCAACTTTGAAGAGAAGAACAAGCCAATTATGGAACAAGAAGAACCAAATTGAAATTTGTTGAAAAACTTTATTTGGGTTGGTGATGACCTCTCTGTCTTGTTTTGGCTGTATCTTGAGATCCAGATATCCGATGGATGAGTTCTTTGATGCGTTAGAAAGCTAAGATAATTATCTACAAATCATATTTCAAGCTTTTGGGCGAGATTCGGCTTATAACAAGGTGAAAACCGGGATACAAGATTAGGACGAAATTCTGGACGGGATTTTTCTTGTATTTTGGGCTTTCTTTGTATTGGGCTTGTGTTTTGGCAAGATAGACTCCTTATGCATTACTTAGGAGAAGATTAGGGTTAGCCGTCACCTTCTTAGAATAAAAATTCTATAAATAGGACTTGTATTACCTCATTTCATTAACCTTTGAATAAAATTTGAATTACTCATACTTGAGTTTTCTTGTGAGGCCATAGCCCTCTCATAGTTCTTGGATTAGAACTCTTGATTCTTATCAAGGATTGCTAATCCTTGTGGCGGAATCCTCCTTTGGCTCATCAATTATCCAATTCAATGGGTCTTTGTGGCGCCTTCCCTATCATCCCCTTTCCTTTCCATTTTCTATTTTTCATTTGAGTATTGTTATCATTTACTTCTTTTATTTTATGAGTTATTAGTTTTGTGATTTAATTTTCGAGTTCTTATTGTCCTTTTTTTAATTTCTTGAATAGCTTAGTCTCTTCCAAGTTGGAATCATTTAGTTTTAGGATCTTCCTTGAGCTATTTACGTGATTACTAGAGAATAAGTAAGAGACTAAGCTATTCAAGAAATAAAAAAAAGGACAATAAGAATTCGAAAATTAAATCACAAAACTAATAACTCATAAAATAAAAGAAGTAAATGATAACAATACTCAAATGAAAAATAGAAAATGGAAAGGAAAGGGGATGATAGGGAAGGCGCCACAAAGACCCATTGAATTGGATAATTGATGAGCCAAAGGAGGATTCGCCACAAGGATTAGCAATCCTTGATAAGAATCAAGAGTTCTAATCCAAGAACTATGAGAGGGCTATGGCCTCACAAGAAAACTCAAGTATGAGTTATTCAAATTTTATTCAAAGGTTAATGAAATGAGGTAATACAAGTCCTATTTATAGAATTTTTATTCTAAGAAGGTGACGGCTAACCCTAATCTTCTCCTAAGTAATGCATAAGGAGTCTATCTTGCCAAAACACAAGCCCAATACAAAGAAAGCCCAAAATACAAGAAAAATCCCGTCCAGAATTTCGTCATAATCTTGTATCCCGGTTTTCACCATGTTATAAGCCAAATCTCACCCAAAAGCTTGAAATATGATTTGTAGATAATTATCTTAGCTTTCCAACGCATCAAAGAACTCATCCATCGGATATCTGGATCTCAAGATACAGCCAAAACAAGACAGAGAGGTCATCACCAACCCAAATAAAGTTTTTCAACAAATTTCAATTTGGTTCTTCTTGTTCCATAATTAGCTTGTTCTTCTCTTCAAAGTTGACCATCCTTGGTTTGCATCAGTTGTGCTAATGTTGCTAGTGCTAGAATGGTTTCTAAATTGAATCTTGTGACTAAACCACATCCACGGCCATATAAACTCCAATGGCTTAGTGAAGTTGGTGAGATGACCGTGAACAAGCAAGTTGAAGTTTGCTTCTCCATTGGAAAGTATCATGATAATGTTCTATGTGATGTGGTACCCATGGAGGCAAGTCATATGTTGCTTCGGAGGCCTTGGCAATTTGATAAAAAGGCCAACCATGATGGATATACAAACAAGTTCTCTTTTATGCACCAAGACCGTAAGGTCACTCTTACACCATTGTCTCCAAGAGAAGTAAGTGAGGATCAACTGAAATTGAGAGAGAAAACAATGCAAGAGGAAAAAGAAAAAGAGAGTGAAAAAAAAAAAGTGATGGCCGAAAGAATAAAGATCAAAAAGAAGAGAAAAAAAGTGAGAAAAATAGTGAGAAGAAAGAGAGTTATTTGGCAACAAAAAGTGAGGTGAAGAGGGCTTTGATTTCTAAGCAGCCCCTATACATGCTTTATTGCAAAGAATATTGTTTGAATGCTAATGCTTCTAATGAACTCTCTTTGCCTAGTGGTGTTGAAACTCTTGTGCAGGAATTTGGGGATGTGTTTCCAAAGGAAGTGCCACATGGCCTACCTCCTTTAAGGGGGATTGAACATCACATTGATCTCATTCCGGGTGCATCATTACCCAATAGGCCAGCCTATAGGAGCAACCCTCAAGAGACTAAAGAAATACAAAAGCAAGTTGAGGAGCTGATGCAAAGGGCATAGGTCAAAGAGAGTTTAAGCCCATGTGCTGTACCAGTCATCCTAGTGCCCAAAAAGGATCGGAGTTGGAGGATGTGCACTGATTGTAGGGCTATCAACAACATCACTATCAAGTATAGACACCCTATCCCTAGACTTGATGACTTGTTAGATGAATTGTTTGGTGCTTGCTTATTTTGTAAAATTGATTTAAAGAGTGGGTACCATCAAATTAGGATAAGGGAAGGGGATGAATGGAAAACTGCTTTCAAAACGAAATATGGTTTGTATGAATGGATGGTTATGCCTTTTGGTTTAACTAATGCACCTAGTACTTTCATGAGGTTAATGAACCATGTTTTGAGAGAATTTTTGGGTAAATTTGTTGTTGTATATTTTGATGATATCTTGATATATAGCAAAAGCCTAGATGAACATCATGAACATTTGAGAGCTGTTTTGCATGTGTTAAGAAAAGAGAAGTTGTATGCAAATTTTGAAAAATGCACTTTTTGTGTGGACCATGTGATCTTCCTTGGTTTTGTTGTAAATGCAAAAGGGGTCCATGTTGATAAAGAGAAAATTAAGGCCATTCAAGATTGGCCAACCCCCAAAAATGTGAGTGAAGTGAGGAGCTTTCATGGCTTGGCTAGTTTCTATAGGAGGTTTGTGAGGGACTTTAGTACTTTGGCTGCACCTCTTAATGAAATTGTCAAGAAAAATTTTGCTTTTAAATGGGGGGAGAAACAAGAACTTGCATTTCAAGAGCTTAAAGAAAAACTTACTCATGCACCAATACTTGTTTTGCCTAATTTTGCTAAATCTTTTGAGATTGAATGTGATGCTTCTAATATTGGTGTTGGAGCTGTTTTGATGCAAGAAGGGCACCCAATTGCTTATTTTAGTGAGAAATTAAGTGGTGCTGCACTTAATTATCCCACCTTTGATAAGGAGTTGTATGCCTTGGTGAGGGCGTTGCAAACATGGCAACATTATCTTTTGCCCAAGGAATTTGTCAACCATAGTGACCATGAGTCCTTGAAGTATTTGAAAGGACAAGGGAAGTTGAATAAAAGACATGCCAAGTGGGTTGAGTTTCTTGAGCAATTTCCCTATGTCATCAAGCATAAAAAGGGTAAGGCCAACATTGTGGCGGATGCACTTTCAAGGAGATATACTTTACTTTCTACCCTTGAAACAAAATTGTTTGGACTTGAATGCATAAAGGAATTGTATGAGCATGATAAATAATTTTCCCATATCTATGCTACATGTGTGCATGCGGCTCAAAATGGTTATTTTAGGCACCAAGGGTTTTTGTTTAAAGAAAAAAGATTATGTGTGCCTAAAAGTTCCATAAGAGACTTACTTTTAAAAGAGGCGCATGAAGGGGGTCTAATGGGGCATTTTGGGGTCCAAAAGACTTTAGATATGTAGCATGAGCATTTTCATTGGCCACACATGAAACATGATGTGCAAAAGTTTTGTGCAAAATACATTGTTTGTAAGAAGTCTAAATCTAAAGTGATGCCTCATGGTCTTTACACTCCTTTGCCTATTCCTGATTTTCCTTGGATTGATTTGTCAATGGATTTTGTTGTGGGACTACCTAGGACAAGGAATGGTAAGGATTCAATCTTTGTGGTTGTGGATAGGTTTTCAAAAATGACACATTTTATACCATGCAAAAAGATTGATGATGCTTGTCATGTTGCTGAATTATTTTTTAAAGAAGTGGTAAGGCTTCATGGCCTTCCAAGAAGTATTGTTAGTGATAGGGACACAAAGTTCCTAAGTCACTTTTGGAGGACATTGTGGGGAAAACTAGGAACAAAGCTTCTTTTCTCCACTACTTGCCATCCCTAAACGGATGGGCAAACTGAGGTAGTAAACAGGATACTTTCTTCCCTTCTAAGGGCTGTAATTAAAAAGAACATTAAGTCTTGGGAGGAATATTTGCCTCATATGGAATTTGCTTATAATAGGGCTGTTCATAGTACTATCCAATTTTCTCCTTTTGAGGTTGTTTATGGATTTAACCCTTTAACTCCTCTTGATTTATTGCCATTACCTAACTCTTCACTTTTAAAGCATAAAAATGGCAGGGCTAAGGCTGAATATGTGAGAAAGTTACATGAGCAAGTGAAGGCTCAAATTGAAAAGAGGACTAAAAGCTATGTTAGACAAGCCAACAAAGGGAGGAGAAAGGTGGTGTTTGAACCCGGAGATTGGGTTTGGGTGCACATGAGAAAAGAGAGGTTTCCTTCACAAAGGAAATCTAAGCTTCAACCAAGAGGAGATGGGCCATTCTAAGTGCTAGCCAAGATCAATGATAATGCTTATAAGATAGATCTTCCGGATGAGTATGGTGGAATTAGTGCAACTTTCAATGTGGCTGATTCATCTCTTTTTTATGTAGGTGATGAAGATTTCAATTCGAGGTCGAATTCACTTAAAGAAGGAGGGGATGATGTGAGCCCACTAAGGAGCTTGGACCAAGGAGCACTACAAGGACTTGGTGGACCCATGACAAAAGCTAGGATCAAGAAAGCCCAAGAAGTCTTAAACCAAGTGGTGACAACCTTGATGGAAACAAGCCCAAGTTTAAGTCTTGATGGAGTGGAGCCCAAATTGGTTACTTGTCTCATCCATCTTGAAGACATATGATGTTGATGGGCGCAAGCTTCTTCAAAGCCCATTTACTAGTTTTATTTCACGTTGAATAAAGTGTAAAAGACTTTGTGTGGATCCAATTTTGGGGGAACTTCACTTTGGTGTCCATGAAGTGTGGGTTACACTAAGTTTGTATGATGACCAAGCCCACTTCATGAGGATGCAAGAAAATGGGAAGCTTCTAGGAGGGCAACCTCTGGCTTGCATGCCTAGGTAACTCCTTTAGAAGATGTGGAACCACTTTTTATTACTCACTTAAGTAGGATAGTTATTTAGCCACTTAGTGGATGAGTAAAAGCTTTTATTACACCACTTAGTGGGATGTTCATTAATGGGGTTTTGTCATCTAGTGATGACCCTTTGTATGCATATTCTATGCAACCGCAACCCCTATATGTATTCGAATTCTATGATGAGTAAAAGGTAACTAAGAAGTTGATTTTGGATTGAATCCAATTGTGAGGGTTTTGTCTCTCTTAGGTTCTTGATTGAGCCACCTCCTTTGATCATATCAAGAGGCCAACACTTTTGTGGCGATCTTCACTAGGCTTATCAAATCCCCCTTGGATTTGTGGCGCCTCTCCCCCTTTTCTCATCTCCATCCATTTTCTTGTTTCTTTCGTTCTTGAATTGAATACATGTTTTCTTAAGTTTCTATCAAAGTCTCATCAATTGTGCTTGATAATTCAACCTAAGATCATCAACAATGCAACCCACTAATTTGGTTATCATCAGTTGGCATTGCGATCACATTCTTGATCAAGTTTGTTTTCCCTCCAAACATTCATCTGAATTTTAGTTCAATTTTGATCAAAGCTCTTAGGTAGGTACTGCATTTCCTTGATTGAATCAGGATCACATCATTTGGTATCTAGAGCTAGTCTCTAGGAGCTTTGTGTTTTTGGATTCGGATTTTGTAGTTTGAAATTTTGAAATCGGCTCCAAAAATCTTTTTGAATTTCGTGTAGATTCTTGATCTTTGATCTTGAATAGCGTTGCAGTTGTGTTATTTTGATGTGAGTTCAGGTTGAATTGTTGATTCCTTCACTTAGTAGTGATAACGTTCGGTGAAAGAGCATCGGTTTTGAATTTCATGTTCTTGAGCATGCTCTTGGCGTTCATCCTTAGTCCTTCAAGGATCCTTGGGAATTACGCCTCATAGATCTTGATGATTTTCATGAAGTGTTGTTGAAGTGCTAATCAACCAGTTGATTGAAAGATCTTGGCATAGAGTTTCGAATTCTAGCCTTACCGTTGTTTGGGATTTAGAATTGTGCTTGTTCTGGTTGATTTAATTTGTGCATAATGGCCTCAAGATAACGCTCGTCGTACCACTCTCTTCAAGAGAGGTTAGTTAGGATGAAAAGAAACTGAGAATCGAAAGAGAACAAGAGAGAAAAGCCTTGAGAGGAAAAGAAAAAGAGAATGAAAGTGGCGAAAAGAAAAGTGAGCCACTTGAGGAAAAAGGCCAAAAGAGAGAAAAGAAAGGAACTGAGGCAAAAACAGAGAGGAAAGTGGAGAGTTTGTTCATGACAAAAAAAGGACATAGAATTCAATGAGAGTGATACAAAAGAAAAAGAGACCAAAGAAGGTGAGGAAATTGAGTTTGTGCATTACAAGGAAGCAAACCAAGGTTTGGCATGCATTAATATACAAAAAAACATAGACATTCTAATGCAATGTTGCTTGCTAACTTGCTTGGTTCTTTCCAATCTCTTTCACTCACTAAATTTGCATACTTGTTTAATGACTTGCAAAACTCTCAACATTTGTTTTGAAGAAACAATTCTTGGGCCTATGTGTTGATGCATGTGTTGCTAGTTCCTTGCCCTATGCAATTCAACTTGGAAACCGAGTGCACCTTTCCAAATCCATAAAATATGATTGCATCTTTAATCCTATTGGATTTACAATATAAGTTTTCAAGGAATGCATATAGAATTGTTTGAAAAGCTTACTAATGCACCCATCCATGCTTTACTTGTTTCTTCACCATCTTATAAACTTGAATGCGGTGCATCTCACGAAAATTTGGGGGGTTGTTTTACTAACCCAGGAACCAATTACTTATGTTGATGTGAGGGACAATGGACCAAAACTTGAGAACTCAACCTATGATAATGAATTAAAACATTTGGGTGGTCAAGTACAATGTTCTTATGTCATGAAACCAAGAAGTAGGTAAGGTGGTTGCATCAATCTTCAAAAGGTATAACTCGTGGACTTCCTTTCCATTTCATTATTTAGCTTTACAAGCCTTACATATGAAGAGTTATTTCACTTTGTGTTTGACCCCGGAGGGTGGGATGTACACTTAGCTTTACTAATTAACTTTGAAGAAAAAGACGAAGAAGAAAAAACTAAGGTGAAATTTTAATGTAGGTATGGAGGTCTTCAATTCGTGGTCGAGTTGTCTTCAGGAAGGAGGGGATGGTGTGATCCTAAAATCATAGCAAGAGGAAAGCCATGAAGCTAAAGTGGATGAAGAAGCAAAGTCACTCTCCTACTGCAAAAGGCAGCTCATGAACATCATTAGAAGGCTTAGGGTCAGGAGTTTCGTTTACAGGTGTGTATCTTCGGACTTTGAGCTTTTGAATTGTATTAGGACTTAATTTGGCTTGTAATTTGGCTTAGGATTAAGTCATGAAGGACCACATAGCTAGAAGGAGGCGCGAGGATCTTGCATGACCTTCCATCCATTTTGTTCTTTCGAATAAATAGGTGTTTGTAACACATTTGAATCACTTTTTGATGAATGAATAAAATTTCTCCAAGCTTGAGAAGTGTGAGTTGAGAGTAGTCTCCTCCTTGGATTCTTAAGTAGAACCATTGCTGGATTCTTATCAAGAGCTTCCGATGTCTTGTGGCGAGCCAAACTTGGCTTATCACTTCTTCCAATCAATGGACTCAGTGCGGCGCCATTCCCTCCTCTTCTTGGCCTTCCATCCTTTATATTCTTTATTACTATACTTGCTTGCAATCTGTGTTACTTCATGCACACGTTGTCTATACTCAATACTTCATGATAAATTCGGTTTTCTGAGTTTTTGTTGCAATTGCAATTCTTCTAGTCTTGATCTTGTGAATTCACGGCTTAGGCTTGAGAATTGCGCCCAAGCTGCATGCATTGTCCTTGCTTCATTTGCATTCTCTTGGTCGGCATTGCGATCACATTCTTGATCAAGTTTGTTTTCCCTCCAAACATTCATCTGAATTTTAGTTCAATTTTGATCAAGGCTCTTAGATAGGTACTGCATTTTCTTGATTCAATCAGGATCACATCATTTGGAATCTAGAGCTAGTCTCTAGGAGCTTTGTGTTTTTGGATTCGGTTTTGTAGTTTGAAAATTTGAAATCGGCTCCAAAAATCTTTTTGAATTTCGTGTAGATTCTTGATCTTTGATCTTGAATAGTGTTTCGGTTGTGTTATTTTGATGTGAGTTCATGTTGAATTGTTGATTCCTTCACTTAGTAGTGATAACATTCGGTGAAGGAGCATCGGTTTTGAATTTCATTTTCTTGAGCATGCTCTTGGCGTTCATCCTTAATTCTTCAAGGATCCTTGGGAATTGCGCCTCATAGATCTTGATGATTTTCATGAAGTGCTGTTGAAGTTCTAATCAACCAGTTGATTGAAAGATCTTGGCATAGAGTTTCGAATTCTAGTCTTACTGTTGTTTGGGAATTAGAATTGTGCTTGTTCTGGTTGATTTAATTTGTGTATAATGGCCTCAAGATAACGCTCATACCACTCTCTTCAAGAAAGGTTAGTGAGTATAAAAAGAAATTGAGAATCGAAAGAGAACAAGAGAGAAAATCCTTGAGAGGAAAAGAAAAAGAGAAGGAAAGAGGCAAAAAGAAAAGTGAGACACTTGAGGAAAAAGGCCAAAAGAGAGAAAAGAAAGGAATTGAGGCAAAAACAGAGAGGAAAGTGGAGAGTTTGTTCATAACAAAAAAAGGCGATAGAATTCGATGAGAGTGACATTAAAGAAAAAGAGACCAAAGAAGGTGAGGAAATTGAGTTTGTGCATTACAAGGAAGCAAACCAAGGTTTGGCATGCATTATTATGCAAAAAACATAGACATTATGTTGCTTGCTAACTTGCTTGGTTCTTACCCTTCTCTTTCACTCACTAGATTAGCATTCTTGTTTAATGACTTGCATAACTCCAACATTTGTTTTGAAGAAACAATTCTTGTTCCTATGTGTTGATGCATGTGTTGCTATTTACTTGCCCTGTGCAATTCAACTTGAAAACCGAGTGCACCTTTCCCAAGCCATAAAATATGATTGCATCTTTAATCCTATTGGATTTACAATATAAGTTTTCAAGGAATGCTTTTCAAAGCTTACTAATGCACCCATCCATGCTTTACTTGTTTCTTCACCATCTTATAAGCTTGAATGTGGTGCATCTCATGAAAATTTGGGGGGTTGTTTTACTACGTCGGGAACACCAATTACTTATGTTGATGTGAAGGACAATGGACCAAAACTTGAGAACTCAACCTATGATTGAGACAACCCCTTCATAGGAGGTCCCATTGGTGACCCCACTTATTGTTATTAGAGTTATAGCGTAGCGTAGTAGTATAAAATTTGCGGAAATATTAAAAACGTACAATACATAATGATACCATAATAAAACTATATATACGTAGTAGTACTGGCTCCATCAGTAGAGCCTACAACACTGATACCAAATATAAAGTACTTCAGAGTATGAAATAAATAAAAACTGAAAACATAGCATCAGAACAAAATGCACTCCGACTTCCTCTCTTGGCGCTCAAGGTCCCCCCAGCATTGGGATCCGAGGCTCTCCCGCCGGCATCAGGCTCAACAGGTATTCCGTCAATCTCCTCTGGAAACTCCTCATCAGGGTCTTCTCGTACAGTCGAGAACAAAGAAATACAACATAGAAAAGTACAGGGGATAAGAAACAGTAAGATGTCATACATGGGAAAAACAGCTATATAAATAATCTATATAGATGGCACACTCACAAACACGACAGTTACAACCAAACGACTTCCGAATAATTTTTCCCTTAACTACTGTCTCTCACACTCATGCAACTACCGACTATATGGACGCGATCACGACGCGACATCCCCAACGGATCAAGGTGTCCCAATCATCACTATGCCACCCCCATAAAGTAAGGTTCGGTCTAAAGCCCGCAGGCCCAAATCGTCTCATGGATACGACACATTCCCCCGCCCGCAGGTCAGGTAGGAATATTCGCCCGTCAACAACGCAACTTACGGTAACGACATGTTCCCCAGCCCGCAGGCTAGGTCGGAGCATTCGCCCGTTCGTTAACAACTCAACTTTCAGTAACGCATATCCCCCCGCCCGTAGGCTAGGTCGAGATATACGCACGTCCGTCTACAATTCGACTAACGGGTACGACCACCTCCCCGCAGGTAAGATCGAAATCGCCCCTACGCCAAACTAATCGGTACGACCATCTCCCCACAGGCCAACACAGTGATGAATAACAACTATGCAACATGAATCTCACTGACTCATCTCAGGATTATCACTTAGTGCCTCAACCACGACTTATATGCAACCACGACCAACTTTCATCCGGCTTAACCGGGTATCAACTCACATCACAACATCGACAGATCAACTATATCACTTGGTTGAGCACTACAACATATATATAACCTCGACTTTCTCACTACACATTCATCACCCGATTTATCAGAAATCATTGCCTAGTTCTACTCAGACATCAGCAGTCACAATAGTATATACACGACATTAAAATCAACTTACAGATAAATCATGTTTAATCAATCAAGAGCATATAGTAAGCATAACATATATCGCATACATCACATTAAATACCAATCACAGCACAGACAACCTCAATATACGGTGAAATCAACCTAACGGTCAAACGACCTCTAGTAGGGTTTGGGTCGCCCTACGCATATTAATATATATTATTTAAAGCTTGCCTCCCCGACGATATTGTGGTTCTTTCCCCCACCTTAGTGATTTTTTCGGGAGATTCCGAATGCGGCTACGCAGCAGTCAATCGAGTACGCGATCGAGCGTTCGAGTCCTGTCAGATTCTATACAGTAAAACACAACCAGAAATTAAAATAATGAAACCATAAACTACCTAATCTCTAGGATTAGCTACTGCCGTTAATTAATTAAATAGGCTAGGGATATTTAAATTCTACCAACTCTTGGATCAATGATCCTTAAGCATACCTAATGCATAATCAATGATCAATTATCAAAGATTTGAACCAAAACCCCTTAAACCAACAAAGTAGGGTTTTGGCCATCACCATGAAAAATAGGTGAGAGTTTGATTTGGCCTCCTAATCCCTTGGATTACATGATTAAGGGATGCAACATGTGGAATCAAGAATAAAGAACAAAAACCCATTCTGTTATGATCCAAAGTGGATCTATTGAATGTAGGATCGTTCTAGGAGAATTGATCCGAAATTGAAATGAATTCAAACTAAAAATTGGAGGGAAATCCAAACTTGTTCATTTTTTATGATCTTGAGGAAAATTGAGAGAACTAGCTCCACCTCAAGCCAAAGCTTGATCATCAAATCACAAGAATCATGGATCCACAATTCCTATGCAACATAAAGCTAAAATGCATAAATCCTAAGATAAGCCTAAGGCTTTAGGCGTGAGGCAACAAGAATTCAAAAAGAAAGGGAAAAGATGAAGGGGAAGGGAAATGGAAGAAAGCGCCACAACTCCATGGATTAGATGGAGTGATAAGCTCAAGGAAGATCCGCCACAAGAGTAAGGAGCACTTGATGAGAATCACAAGGTTCTACTCTAAAACCTTCAAGAGGAGACTCTCTCTCAACTCTCTCTAAATTCTCAATGTGAGAAAATTTCTAAACTTTCAATTATGATTCAAATGGCTTACATTTGGGTATTTATATGTTCCCCAACAAATGAAGGAGGAACTAGCGCATGCTTCCCTAAGGCTTCAAGCCCATTCGCGCCTCTTCCTCTATGGATGGGCCTTGATGACTCCATCTTGGCCCATTTATAAGTCCAAGACCAAAAAGTCAAACTATAAAAAGTCAAAGTACAAAAAAAAATCCTACTTTTATTACATATTTTCCTATGCTTTTACAAAGTCCTAAAACTAGTGGAGAAAACCTCTTGATAGCTTTCCACGATCATATCACATTCCCCCCCTAAAACAACCCATTCGGCCCCTTTTAGATAAATAGGCTAGAGATTTTATTTCATTACAAGCTCTTGGATTATAATATTAGGGGATGATACTAGCTCATAGGAATTGGTTTGGTCTCAAAATGATTTTTCTACAATTTTCTAGAGATTTTTGAAGTTTAGATCTAGAAATTGAAATTCATGAAAATAAATGGAGAAAATAAAGATTGAGAGCTCAAGGATGAAATCTATACCTTCTAGGTGATAGAGGAGGATGAGAGGAGCAACTTTGCTTCACAAACTTGGTTGAAATCCTTGAGGAAGCTTGAGGAAAATGAAGTTGAAAATGGAGGAAGAAAAGAGAAATGGAGGAGAAGAAGAAAGAAGGAAGAAGAAGAAGAAGATGAAGGTGAGAGAGGAGAGAGGGAGCTCGAAATTATGGAGAGAGAGTGAGGTGAGTCATGCAAATTTAGATATTTTCATTTGAGGTAACTTAAGAGTTAAGAAAAGGGTAAAAAGGTAATTTAGTAAAAAGACCAAGGGCAATTTGGTCATTTCGCGTCCCGATATTTTGAAAATCCTCACGACACTTGTAGGAGTCCCCAAATGATTTATCATAGCTCTGGTATGAAAATCATTGGCTCAAGGTTCTCGAAAAACCCTAAGATAGCTCGAATCGTCTCCTAGAACGATTATCGGCCTGAATATAATAATATTATTTTCATTTTCGAACGTCCGGACGAACTTTTTCCAAAATATAGGAAACGTGATTCTAAGACTAACTGTAGCGTTCACGGGTCCAAATTAGGTCTCGATAGTAGTAAAGCACTACTGTCAAGCAAAAACGCAGACCGGGCTCCGTCTGAGTTTTCGACCCAAAACTTAACCATAGCCTCCTACGATAGCGTAGAGCGTGACTATGGCCTCGGAATAATTTATTTAATTTTCTAGACCCTCTAATAAAATAAAATTACTTAAATACTAGTTAAACAAAAAGATAAAGAAAATCGGGGTGTTACAATGATAATGAATTAAAACATTTGGGTGGTCAAGTACAATGTTCCTATGTCATGAAACCAAAAAGTAGGTAAGGTGGTTGCATCAATCTTCAAAAGGTAGAACTCGTGGACTTCTTTTCCATTTCACTTGTTTAGCTTTACAAGCCTTACATGTGAAGAGTTCTTTCACTTTGTGCTTGACCCCGGAGGGTGGGATGTACACTTAGCTTTACTAATTAACTTTGAAGAAAAAGAAGAAGAAAAAACAAAGGTGAAATTTTAATGTAGGTATGGAGGTCTTCAATTCGTGGTCGAGTTGTCTTCAGGAAGGAGGGGATGGTGTGATCCTAAAATCATAGCAAGAGGAAAGCCATGAAGCTAAAGTGGATGAAGAAGCAAAGTCACTTTCCTACTGCAAAAGGCAGCTCATGAACATCATTAGAAGGCTTAGGAACAGGAGTTTCATTTATAGGTTTGTATCTTCGGATATTGAGCTTTTAAATTGTATTAGGACTTAATTAGGCTTAGGATTAAGTCATGGAGGACCACATAGCTAGAAGGAGGCACGAGGATCTTGCATGACCTTCCATCCATTTTGTTCTTTCATATAAATAGGTGTTTGTAACACATTTGAATCACTTTTTGATAATTGAATAGAATTTCTCCAAGCTTGAGAAGTGTGAGTTAAGAGTAGTCTCCTCCTTGGATTCTTAAGTAGAACCATTGCTAGATTCTTATCAAGAGCTTCCGATCTCTTGTGGCAAACCAAACTTGGCTTATCACTTCTTCCAATCAATGGACTCAGTGTGGCGCCATTCCCTCCTCTTCTTGGCCTTCCATCCTTTATATTCTTTACTTGCTTTACTTGCTCGCAATCTGTGTTACTTCATGCACACGTTGTCTATACTCAGTACTTCATGATCAATTCGGTTCTCTTAGTTTTTGTTGCAATTGTAATTCTTCTAGTCTTGATCTTGTGAATTCACGGCTTAGGCTTGAGAATTGCACCCAAGCTGCTTGCATTGTCCTTACTTCATTAGCATTCTCTTGGTCGGCATTGCGATCACATTCTTGAACAAGTTTTTTTTCCCTCCAAACATTCATCTGAATTTTAGTTCAATTTTAATCAAAGCTCTTGGATAAGTACTGCATTTCCTTGATTCAATCAGGATCACATCATTTGGTATCTAAAGCTAGTCTCTAAGAGCTTTGTGTTTTTGGATTCAGTTTTGTAGTTTGAAAATTTGAAATTGGCTCCAAAAATCTTTTTGAATTTCGTGTAGATTCTTGAGCTTTGATATTGAATAGTGTTTCGGTTGTGTTATTTTGATGTGAGTTCATGTTGAATTACTGATTCCTTCACTTAGTAGTGATAACGTTCGGTGAAGGTGTTACGCCCCGATTTTCACGTTTTCTAATTCTTCAGTATTTTAATATTTTTATTTTATTTGAGGTCTTAGGAATGGAAATAAAATATTCTGAGACCATAGTCATGCTCGACGATATCGTAGGAAGCTACAATTAAGTTTTGAGTCGAAAACTCAATCGGAGTCCGGTCTGCGTTTTTATACTGACAGTATGATTTTATTGCTCAGGAGACCTCAGATGGACCCGTGAACGAGACAATAAGTCCTAGAATTCGATTCTCTACATTTTGGTTAAATTTCACAAAAACTTCGAAAAAATCTCTTCCTGACCTCCATTCAAGCGAAATCCTCAATCAGGTGACGAATGGAGCCACATATGGATCTACCGCGGCTCGCCAACAGATAATCTTGATATCACATCATCCCAGGACACTTGGGAGAGTATGCCAGAGTCGTCATGACGTTCGGAAATATCTGGATGCAAAATGACCAAAATACCCCTAACCTTAATCTTTTACACTTTTACCATTTTACCCTTTTGGCAAATGACCATTTTGCCCTTAAGTGATCTTTTAAGAGGCTGAACTCAACCCCTCCAGCCCTCATTATCGCACAGCCCCTCTCAAAATGGAACTCCATAGTTTTTCTTGAAGAAACTCCATTTTCTTCTTGAAAAGCTTGAATCACTTGTTAGAATCACTTGATTCCTTGAGCAATCTTCCTTCATTTTAAGGTAAGATCACTTCTATGATCTCTTAGCTTCTTGAATCTTTCTTTATTTCAATATCAAACTTCTTTTTCATGAAAATTATTTCTTAGATGCAAAAGTTTGAAAATCCATAGGAAATTGTAGAAAAATCCTTTTGAGGTAAGTCCAATTTCTTTGAACTCACCTCATCATTCTCTACCTAAACCCAAGAGCTTATGATTCAACTCTCATCATAGCTCAAAAAGCACTTTTGCTTTCTAGCACTTGATTTCATCTTTAGCTTTCCTATTGCCTTTGAATCCATGAAATGGAAAACCAAGATCAATTCCTAGCTTTATTTTCTTTAGGGTGGCCGAAACCCTTAGGTAGAACTGTTGAGTTTTGCTTTGATTGTTGTTTAATGTTTGATTGTTGTGTTGTTGTAGTTGTTGACGATTGTCAGGAAGTTCACAAACCGATCAACCGACTTTGATCCGGATATCTGCTCTTCAACAGGTATGGGGGGTGAACCTCATCACACCAAGATGTAGTGAAGATGGTTGTTTAAGTTTATGTGTGGGTGAAACCCTTTAGTTTGGGTTCACTTTTATTTGTTAAGTTTTGTTAAGTTCTCTTGGAGAACAAGATTGTCATGATGAGTTTATGCCTTAGTATGTTGTAGTGTGCTTTAGCATATGTTGATGATGATATGATTGAATGAAAATCATTTCCATGTATGCTGAAAAACCTACTTTGATCACTAGATCAAGTATGGACTTTTATGCTTAATTATGATGCAATGATGTGTGTTATTGTCTATCATAATTGTGTAAGTTTTGTGAGCCATAATTTGGTTAGTTAGTGAAGCAAACCTTCACATTTGTTCCTAATAGGCTTTTGGCCATGACCTTGAGAAAAGGAAGAGTATGAGTAGTTCTTGAACAATTAAGTTTTCAAGTAAGAAAGTGTTTTAATAACTTATGTTTTCAAAGAAAAACCCTAATTGACTTTGATCCAAAGATCAAATGATGTTTAAATCTTTAAGTGTTTTCACCAAAGTGAAACATACCATCTATCTTATCATTAGTTCATCTAGTTAATCAAGTGACTTAAAAGTGAATTAATGAATGTTTTCATGAGAATCAATATAGTTCCATAAGGCTTTTCTTTAACAAGGTTAATGTCTTGTTTTAAGGCAACTTTTCGCTAAGCGAATTTAATTTCGCTAAGCGAAAACAGAGAAATTCCAAAAGAGGTATCACTGCCTCCTTTTCGCTAAGCGAATTAAGCTTCGCTAACTAAGCGAATAGAGTGGAATTTCGCTAAGCGAATTCTGTTTCGCCGAGCGATCCAGAGGAGTTTCAAAAGAGGTGTAACCGCCTCCATTTTCGCTAAGCGAATACAACAAATTTCGTTATGCGAATTATGTTTCGCCGAGCGATGCAGAGGAGTTTCAAGAGAGGTATTACTGCCTCAATTTCGCTAAGCGAATGTAATTCCGTTAAGCGAATTTCATGTTTTCAGAAAATGCTAAAAATAGAGTAAATGGTTCAAATGATGTTTCAAATCAAATGAGTTTTCAATTGAGAAGTTGTTTTGGTTTACAAAGGAGTTTTTAACTCAACTCATAAAGTTTTACATATAAAAACCTAAGTTAAGTAATTAACTTAGAGTTGAAGACAAGGGTTAATTAAGTATAGTATGTGGTGGAACAAGACACTATGCTATACCATTGATGACTTAGTACATCAATGACTTCATAAGACATAAACACAAACATGAAACGTTTTGGGTTTTGAAACAGTAGTGCGATGACGGACCGATGATTCGGATCTAGGTCAATCGTTTACTTGTTTCAGTCTTGCGATAACTCGATCCCAGAGGGATCACGAGATTTATCCAGTGGATAAAGGTTTTGTGTTTCAAAGACGCGTATAGTTCCTAAGGAAGAGAACCTTAGTGGAACTCGAGATTGCTTGATCGCATCTGCTTTGTGTAAGCATTGGCATTTCATTTGCATAGTTGTAAGGCCTTGAGCCTAGGAGTTGAGCTTACACCTTGATGCGGGTGCGAATCTTACGGTGATGATCTTCAATGGTCTTTTTGGAGGTATCAGGGTTGGAAGGGCTGACATGTGACCAGTTGGTAGCTCTTCTGTGTCGTGGCGAATCCATGCAATACACTGATATGCTCTACTAGATGCCGTACTTTTCATGTTTGGTCGAGAGTGTTTCCGTAAAGCCAGATACGTGCACGTTATGAATGTTGTAGCATCTTGCTCATGGCTGGCAGAAACCGGAACATGTCCTCCCATTCACTCTCTCCGACGTTTTGTTAGCTCCATGGAGTAGGGGTTAGAGTAGTACCCAGTGACATTGGCATTGGCATTGAGTCATATACATTGCACTGCATTGCATGGCTATTGATGTTTACATTTACTGTTATACATCGTTGTATTGTTTAAGAATGTCTTACGTTATGCTGTTAACTGTTTAGCATGATATTATGTTGTTGACTGCTTAACATGATTTATATTGAGAACTTTAGTGAGCATGTCGGGTACGCTGTTACCTGGTGAGTCGTCCCGTTTTTACTATTGCTGTTTTGCTGTGTTGATGAACAGGAATCTCACCCATATCTGTATGTTTTCTGTTGGTACTTGCTGTTGCTGCATGAACAGATGGACGTGACGATGGTTAAGTTCAGTAGTTTCCTTGAGCCCAGAGGCGGACTCTTTTTGTGGTTTAGTTCTGTAGTCGGCCAGACTGTGTCAGTTTTTGTAGTACCTTTTGGGAGCTACGACTCCTAGTACTTATTGTATTTCTTATTGTCAGATATACATTTGACTTATGTCTGTATACTGTAATGTTGATGTTTCTGTTTTTTGCTTTCTGTATTTATAATAGAGTATGTTCTAGAAATGCATGGTGAACCTAAGTTCATTTATTAGTATTATTTACCCATACTAATCCCATTACATATTGCGAAAATAAAAAAAAGAAAAAGAAAAAAAAAATCGTATTTTTCGCATTAATAAATATTTTCGGCCTTATAAACATTCGGGAATGTGACACTTTGGAAAAGGTGTTGCAGAAGGAGCATCGATTTTGAATTTCATGTTCTTGAGCATGCTCTTGGCGTTCATCCTTAGTTCTTCAAGGATCCTTGGGAATTGCGCCTCATAGATCTTGATGATTTTCATGAAGTGCTAATCAACCAGTTGATTGAAAGATCTTGGCATAGAGTTTCGAATTCTAGCCTTACTGTTGTTTGGGAATTAGAATTGTGCTCGTTCTGGTTGATTTAATTTGTGCATAATGGCCTCAAGATAATGCTTGTCGTACCACTCTCTTCAAGAGAGGTTAGTGAGGATAAAAAGAAACTGAGAATCGAAAGAGAACAAGAGAGAAAAGCCTTGAGAGGAAAAGAAAAAGAGAATGAAAGTGGCAAAAAGAAAAGTGAGCCACTTGAGGAAAAAGGCCAAAAGAGAGAAAAGAAAGGAACTGAGGCAAAAACAGAGAGGAAAGTGGAGAGTTTGTTCATGACAAAAAAAGGAGATAGAATTCGATGAGAGTGATGCTAAAGAAAAAGAGACCAAAGAAGGTGAGGAAATTGAGTTTGTGCATTACAAGGAGGCAAACCAAGGTTTGGCATGCATTAATATACAAAAAACATAGACATTCTAATGCTATGTTGCTTGCTAACTTGCTTGGTTCTTACCCTTCTCTTTCGCTCACTAGATTTGCATACTTGTTTAATGGCTTGCATAACTCTCAACATTTGTTTTGAAGAAACAATTCTTGGGCCTATGTGTTGATGCATGTGTTGCTATTTCCTTGCCCTTTGCAATCCAACTTGGAAACCGAGTGCACCTTTCCAAATCCATAAAATATGATTGCATCTTTAATCCTATTGGATTTTGATGACAACCAAATGGTGTGGTTGCCTTTTGAAGATCGTTTGGTTGAATTCAAAGAGACTTAATTTCGTGTTCTTCTTAAGGAACAAATTGTAGCAACATAAAAGTGAAGAAAACAAGAAAATGGTGAAGAAAGAAATGATGAAGGCGCCACAAACCAAGAAGGTTTGATAAGCCAAGTGATGTTCGCCACAAGAACCTTGGATTCTTGATAAGAACTAAGTTTGGTTCAACCAAGAACCTAAGAGAACAATTCTCTCACAAATGGAATTAATCCAAATTCAACATCCAAGTTGTCATTCATGTTGTTTGGGGTGTAATACATATAATAGTCATCCAACTCTTGGCATCCAAAGACAAGGCATAACCCCCACTTTGAATGGCCTAAATCCTAACTTAAATGACCACTAACACAAATCAAGTCAGCCCCAACCCTCATCATGCACGCCTACCACTCTCTCTTCATGGGTGGTTACACTTTGTTTGTCAAATTAAAAGTGTAACACCCAAACAATTGAAGGCAGCCATCAAACACTCATAACTCACCATCAAGCAATTGAATTCAGCCCCAAGACACTCATTATTCACGCCTACACTCCCTTTATTATGGGTTGTTACACTTTGCTTTTCAAATTAAAAGTGTAACACCCATAACTTACAATTTATTCACTCAACTTAATGAGGAGTTTCTTATAGCATGCAAGCTAAAGATTCCCTCCCCAAGACCCTCTAATCACGTGTAGCAACATAGGAAATATGGGCTAGACCTTCATGCAACTCTTAGTGTAGCCCACTAATAGAGAATGCCAAATTGGATCCACTCACATAACTCATTACACTTATTGAATTGAAAATAAACAAACAACTAAATGAAGCAAGTTCACACCCCCTTGTCATCATTATGGGCCTTCTATTTGACTAAGATAAGTCACCAACTTGGGCTCCATTCCTTCTTGACTTGCAATTGGGCTTGTGTCCATTAAAAGATCCACCATTTGATTTAAAACATCTTGGGCTTTCTTAGCTCTTGCTCTTGCCATAGGCCCACCAAGTCTTTGTAGTGCTTCTTGGTCCATGTTCCTTAGTGGGCTCATATCATACCCTCCTTCTTTAAATGAATTCGACCTCGAATTCACCTCCTTCATATCCTACATGAAGAAAAAAAATGAAAGTCAATTACTTGAAGAACAATGTCAACCCTTCCACCGGGGTCAAATGGAAATTGAGAGAAATCACCCATTGTAGTAAGTAGGTGACAAACATGTTCATCTTGTACAATCAACATCCCAACACATTTATAGCCAAGGTAGGGAATTTTAAAGGTAAGCACAAAGTTATACCTCCATGAGTTGACATATATGACCAAATGTACCTTCCTAGGCTTGATCTTGGTGACAAAAGAGAAAGTACTTTGTCTTTGCAAAGACTCCAAGGCAAATTGAACCTCATTAATATTCTCCTCATCACAAACAAAGTACGGCTCTTTTTGAGACAAAACAAGCCCCTCAAACACATTAGGAGCATCATATGGAAGCTTAGAAGAATTCACAAGAATAGGTAGAGTAAGAAGGGGTGTAGTAGTGAACCCATCAATTAATGCCACATGCAAACCTTTAGTGCTCATAACAAACCTCAAAATGCTAACTTTATTTTGGACAAAAGAGTAAGTGGCCATGTTAGCAAACAAGCTTTCTCTTAGAAATCCAAAACAACCTTCAAAATTGTTGTCTTGAACCAAGTGATCATTAGAAAGCACAACAACACACTTCTCAAGGAATTCATTTAAGTCTTGGCTCCTAATTCTCAAATCAAGGGTAGAAGAATATTTTGTATTAAACACATCATGCCTTACGGTTTTAACACTTAAACCGGATTTATGGAGATAACACATATTAGGCATTTTAACATGCAAATTTCCAAATCTAGCAAGCATAGGAGGAAAGCACTTCCCAAACAATTTAACAAGAAACATATCAATTAAAGAAGTGGAAGGCTTAAATATGCAAAGGTTTAAACCAATAAGTGTTTCACTTGATTCAACTTCTTCAAGACCCAAAATAACCTTGCAAGCATCCTTTTGAGGAACCTTTGGAAACACATCACCAAATTCCTGCAAAAGATTTTTGACACCACTAGACAAATAGTGATCATTAGGAATGTTAGAATTTAAAAAAAATTCCCTACAATAGAGCATGTATAGGGAATGCCTTGAACTCAAAGCACTCTTCACCTCACTTTTTGTTGCAAGATAGTTCTCTTTACACTCTTTTTCCTCTCTATTTTTCTCACTTTTTTTCACTTTTAAAACATTCTCCGTTTCACTCTCTCTTTCTTTTCTCTCTTGCTCTCTCTTTTCTCTCATTTTTATTTGATAATCACTAACTTGATTTCGAGATAAAGGAGATTTTGATGATGGAAATTTTGAAAAAGAAGAAGAAGAATATTTGAACTTCCTCCTCTTAATTTGTTGCTCCACCTTGATTGCTTGTTGCACCAAATCCTCAAGCTCCACATAATTTTGTAATTCCACTATGTCTTGAATATCTTGATTCAAGCCATGGAAGAATCTTGCCATGGTAGCCTCCCTATCTTCTTGAAAATTGGATCTAAGTAAGGCCAACTCCATCTCCTTGAAATATTCATCTACACTTTTGGTCCCTTGGGTAAGTCTATGCAATTTGTTGTGAATGTCCCTTTGATAATGATTTGGGACAAATCTCTTTCTCATGACATACTTCATCTCCTCCCAAGTGTCTATGACCGCTCCTCCATGT
The DNA here is from genome assembly GCA_039655645.1 of Ammopiptanthus mongolicus. Classification (NCBI taxonomy): domain Eukaryota; kingdom Viridiplantae; phylum Streptophyta; class Magnoliopsida; order Fabales; family Fabaceae; genus Ammopiptanthus; species Ammopiptanthus mongolicus. The sequence goes on from CM077349.1 coordinate 40,514,477, forward strand.
CTCCTCCTTTCTTTTTGTAATTGGTCCCACCACACAAGGGCATATTCTTTTAACTCAAGGGTGGCTACTTTCACCTTCTTGCTTTCATTGTAAGAATTACAATAAAAAACTTGTTCTATTTTAAACTCCCACTCCAAGTAAGCCTCCGGATCATTCTTCCCAAGAAAGGGAGGAACTTTGATTTTGACCCCCTCAAGCCTTTCATCACGCCTTCGTCCCCTATGTCTTCCTCCTCTATGTCTTCCTCCTCTAGGCCTTCCTCTTTCACTTTCATTGCCACTGGACTCATCATTTTGGAGATTAGCAAGTTGTTGATCATAGTTGGCTTGCATTGTCTCCATTTGCCTTTGAAGGGCTTGCATTTGATTAGTCATTCGTGCAAGAATGACCGCGAAACTTGGTGAAGGTGGTGGACTATCTCCATTGTGTGCCATGATTTAAGTTTCCTCACTACACTCCCTCACTTGTCACACAAATGAATTTTCTCACTTTTGGCTTTTTCCACACAAGTAGTAAATTTGCACTCTTGCCTTTTTCCTCTCAAATGTTCTCCTTTAGTTCTTAGAGGAATCAAACACAAAACACAAAAATACCAAAATTCAAGTAACAAAATCCCAAAAACTTATCAAAACAAAGAACAAAGGCTAGAAAAGAAAAGGTTTAGAAATATAAAACAAAGGAAGAAGGGAACAAATATTTTCAACACACAAATCGCTCAATTGAATTTTTCTCTTCTCTTTTTTTTTTTTCTACTATTCACGAATTTTTTTTTTTAACTTGTTGAAGAGAATCACTCTTGGAAACTTTGTTTTTGGAGCAATACACAACAACCACGAAATTTCCCTTCAAGAATAGAATCAAAGTAAATTTTGTTTTGGTTTTTGGAAAGAAAAGAAGAGATGAAGAAGAAAATAGAATCAAGAACACAAACAAAAATTCAACCAAAGCCTAAGCTTTGATACCACTTGATGACAACCAAATGGAGAGGTTGCCTTTTAACGATCGTTTGGTTGAATTCAAAGAGACTTAATTTCGTGTTCTTCTTAAGGAACAAATTGTAGCAACATAAAAGTGAAGAAAACAAGAAAATGGTGAAGAAAGAAATGATGAAGGCGCCACAAACCAAGAAGGTTTGATAAGCCAAGTGATGTTCGCCACAAGAACCTTGGATTCTTGATAAGAACTAAGTTTGGTTCAACCAAGAACCTAAGAGAACAATTCTCTCACAAATGGAATTAATCCAAATTCAACATCCAAGTTGTCATTCATGTTGTTTGGGGTGTAATACATATAATAGTCATCCAACTCTTGGCATCCAAAGACAAGGCATAACCCCCACTTTGAATGGCCTAAATCCTAACTTAAATGACCACTAACACAAATCAAGTCAGCCCCAACCCTCATCATGCACGCCTACCACTCTCTCTTCATGGGTGGTTACACTTTGTTTGTCAAATTAAAAGTGTAACACCCAAACAATTGAAGGCAGCCATCAAACACTCATAACTCACCATCAAGCAATTGAATTCAGCCCCAAGACACTCATTATTCACGCCTACACTCCCTTTATTATGGGTTGTTACACTTTGCTTTTCAAATTAAAAGTGTAACACCCATAACTTACAATTTATTCACTCAACTTAATGAGGAGTTTCTTATAGCATGCAAGCTAAAGATTCCCTCCCCAAGACCCTCTAATCACGTGTAGCAACATAGGAAATATGGGCTAGACCTTCATGCAACTCTTAGTGTAGCCCACTAATAGAGAATGCCAAATTGGATCCACTCACATAACTCATTACACTTATTGAATTGAAAATAAACAAACAACTAAATGAAGCAAGTTCACACCCCCTTGTCATCATTATGGGCCTTCTATTTGACTAAGATAAGTCACCAACTTGGGCTCCATTCCTTCTTGACTTGCAATTGGGCTTGTGTCCATTAAAAGATCCACCATTTGATTTAAAACATCTTGGGCTTTCTTAGCTCTTGCTCTTGCCATAGGCCCACCAAGTCTTTGTAGTGCTTCTTGGTCCATGTTCCTTAGTGGGCTCATATCAGATTTACAATATAAGTTTTCAAGGAATGCATATAGAATTGTTTGAAAAGCTTACTAATGCACCCGTCCATGCTTTACTTGTTTCTTCACCATCTTATAGACTTGAATGTGGTGCATCTCATGAAAATTTGGGGTGTTGTTTTACTACCCTAGGAACATGATGTGATCCTGAATTCATTAAGCATGTGGAAGGAAAATTACAAGGATTTTATTATTTTACAATTCAAAGTGTCTTCAAGAATCATAATGATGAAGGGCGTGTGCTACTTGGAAGCCCATTTACTAGTCTTATTTCTAATTAAATACAATGTAATAGGCTATTTGTGGATCCAATTTTGGGGAAACTTCACATTGGTGCCATGAAGTGTGGGCTACACTAAATTTGTATGATGATCAAGCCCACTTCATGAAGGATGCACGAAAATTGGAAGCTTCTAGGAGGGCAACCTTTGGCTTGCATGCCTAGGTAACTCCTTTAGAAGATGTGGGACCACTTTTTATTAGTCACTTAAGTATTATAGTTATTTAGCCTCTTAGTGGATGAGTAGAAGCTTTTATTACATCACTTAGTGGGATTTTCATGAATGGGGTTTTGTCATCTAGTGATGACCCTTTGTATGCATAGTCTATGCACCCCTCCATCTCCAATATGTATTCGAATCCATCAATGGAAAAGGTAACTAGGAAGTTCATTTTGGATTGAATCCATTTGTGAGGGTTTTGTCTTTCTTTGGTTCTGGATTGAGCCACCCCCTTTGATCCTATCAAGAGTCCAAGACTTTTGTGGCGATCTTCACTAGGCTTATCAAATCCCCTTGGATTTGTGGCGCCTCTCCCCTTCCTCATCTTCATCCATTTTATGATTTTTTTTCTTTCTTGATTTGAACAATATATGTATTCTTAAGTTTCTATGGAAGTCTTACCAATTGTGCTTGATAATTCAACCTAAGATCATCAACAAGGCAACCCCCCTAATTTGGTTGTCATCAGAATCATAGTGGTTATGGTCCATAAAAAACTAAAGATTTTGATGCTAACAAAAGACTAATTTAAGTGAACAAAAATTTGTTATGGACTGATGCGTTTATCTTAAGTGTGCAGGAAATTCTAAGTCCAAAAACTTATTGTTCGTCCAAAGCCTAGTTTCTAGCTCACGCTGGACTAAAAGCTTTAATCTTTTATCTGAGTCCAAAGACTCCCTTCAGTAAAAGTTTCTTTTACATAGTCCAATGTAATAGTCCATTTGTTTTTATAATCTGCACTTTAAATTAGCATGAACTTGTACTAGACATATATTCCTTGTAATCTTCGTACCAACAAATGTGTTGAAGCCAGTCTGTTCCTAACACAAAGATTTGACTATCTCCAAAAGGAAAGACAAAAGGCAACTTTCGAGAACAAGGAAAAGATGTCAGTGCCATTCTAAGCTATCAACCTGATAGTCTACTCTATTTTTCAGAAGACCTCACACAAGTTATCAGACTCAACGGGATAATGCATTTAATGCTCAATCAGAACATCTCTTTTGCCATCCTTTGAAGACTGAAGATTGCTCAAGACTTGAAGGCTATAAATACCTTTAACTTTGAAGAAGCAAAGTTATAGAACAATGCATGAATATTTCATACAAGCTAACAAAAGCAATCTAAAGCTTACAATCTTACTATGTTCTCAAACTTTCATATCACTCTCTGCGTAGAGTTATGATTTCATAGTTCTTTTCTTAAGTTTCATACTCTCATATATAGTGAGTTAGTTGAACTTTAAACTCTTTTCAAACCATCTTGGTTGAGCCTGAAGAGGCTTGTCTATAAAAGAATACTTAGAGTTGCCTGAAGAGGTGTTGAATACTTGCCTGAAAAGGTGTTGAATACTTGTAACAAAGTTTTTGTTAAAGTGGAAAAATCTTTCAAGTAGAGGGGACTAGACGTAGCTCTTTGGTGAAGAGTGAACCAGGATAATATCCTTGTGTCTTTCTTCTTTCCGTTATATCTGTTTTAGTTTGCTTATAACTAACTCTTTGGGATTGAATTGTTTTCTTAACGTGCTTTTCTTTAAAAGAAAACATTCACAGCGAGCGTCCAACCCTTACTTGTACACGCTCTCTACATTCGTTAACATATTTGCGTCCAACCCTTTGCGAAAATATATCTGATTGCGAAAAAGTTTTTAAAAACTTAAGAAACACAATTCAACTCCCCTTCTTGTGTTTCAAACAGGTTCCTTCAAGATGACCGTCGGAGAGAGTGATTGGGAGTACTTGTTCCGTGTACGCCAGCCGTGGGCTAATGCTACAACATTCGTAACACGCGTGTGACACCCCCATCTGGGACATCACATGGTTACCCATTGCGGAAAATAAACTTTATTAATTTTGCTGGATACTTTCGGAAAATAAGATTTTCTAAGTATTTAACTTATTTCGAAAATCCGTGATAAACTTTTTCTTCTAACTTAGCTTAACATACATCAGCATAAGCATTCAGTAATACATACATATGATGTTATCATAAATTCACACATAAGGCCTTATACAGACGGCCATTCATAAAAGTCTTGGCCTTCAGTAGCCAAAGCAACTAACGGAATTGTTATTCAAAATAAATAGGACTTATCCTATAGTTGGTCCACCTCTAATATGCTGTGACTCCTCGTACATTACCTTCCTCTGCATACTCAAGCGTCAGGGAATGGATCTCCGAATGTTCCAGTGGCATCTTGGAACTCATCTAAAGATGTAAGGGTGAGATATCCATATATGGATTCAAACACGATAACTACATGCATTCACATCAATAGCACATACCATCATTATGTATAAGGTTCTACTGATTCAACGAGTAGTATATCTTAGGGTCTCACACCTGACAGTCATCGTCCTTTTCAAAAGGAATGCATGACACTTCCATATTCATCATCTAATTCTTTACTTAATCTCCGAAGAACCCAACACCGTGGTATTTATAAAAAATGAGCTGATCAGGCTCAAGGTACATTGGTCTCAGGCAACAATGATCAGCACCTATGTGCTTATTCAGAGGTACATGAACACCATGACAATGTTTTCATGTTTTCAATGTTTTCATCGTTTTTCGTTCTGTGAAACACAAATTCAAAATGAAATCTCTGCAACTCATCCAAGTTGACGGGTTTTACACCGTTGGGAAAAACTCGTTTACATAAAACTTTTCTATTTGAAAATGATTTGAAACCACCGCATTTCTGATAAAACTTATCTTCTGTTGTAAAGTCCCTTCCCTAAAACCAATTTTTGAAATAAAATAGCTGAGACCAAAAAAATAGTCCCAGAACAGTATTACTATTTTTCGAAAACGTTTTCTGTAAATCTTTTCGGAATTAAAACGTCGTTTAGCATTAAAAACGTCCTAAGTTGAAAAACTTGGCTTTTTCCTCTAAATGTTGCTTTTTCCTCATAAAGATTAATTTATTCTTAAAAACTAACTTTTCCTACTAACTTCATAAATTACTTTTGGATCCTCCTCTTCTTTAGAAAAACTAGCGTCGTCGAAAATCTCCAACGTTTTCCCAAATAAATCTTTGGCGTTTACTGCAAAGCTTTTCAAGGCTTTTATCCCATTAATTAATTGAGCACTGACCACTGTCATGCTTCCCAAACAACAATCAACATTATAATATGGTTATAGCAAATATACACGTAAAAGTACATATTCAACTACCATAACACATATTAGCAAACAATTATCAACAAATCAAATAATTGCGGAAAGTAAATAAATCAATCACCACACAGATAAATTACACGTCTACATATCGAATATGATGACATGCAGTCATCGGGAGAATCCCCAGGCATTTCCCCCTTACCTCTTGTAGTTTATCGGTAAGCAAAAAGTCGTCCGATCGATCCAGAAGTCGCCCGGTTTCTCGTCCGATCACTCGTCGACAACTACACACATACAACCAATCAATACATCAACTTTAAATCATAAAATTTCTACTATGCCTCTTCACCTATGGTTCGGCCTTAGCTAGAAAATATGGCTAGGGAGTTCCAAAAATTCCTATCTCTTGGATTCCATCCTTACTAGGTGTGGTAAGACTAGATCAAAGTCTATTACACCAAAACTTGAACCAAAACCTCATCCACCCAACATAGGGGTTTCGGCCCAAAAAACCCATATGAGTTAGGAAGCTCATTTGGTTTCCAACTCTTGGATTATGGTAGACAAGTATGAACTTGGTTCAAAGAAAGTGGTTTAACATTAGAAGGATTTTTCTACAATTTTTTATGAATTTTTGAAGTTCATGGATCAAAACTAAACTTCCATGAAACTTGAGATTAAAGAGAGGAATAGAGAGATTAAGAGGTGAGGAATGGAGTTATTACCTCCTTGATGATGAAGCTTAAAGAGAAACCAACAAGAATCACTCAAAGTCTTGAAGATTTATGAAGAAAAAGTGAAGAAAAGTTCAAGAAGAAATGAAAAACTTAGCAAGAACAAGTGGGATAGGAAGAAAAGAAGCAATGGCCGAGTGGCCTAATGGGTGAAGGTGAGGTGAGATATTTTTTTCACCTTATGGCAAACTTGTAATTAACCAAAGGACAATTTGGTCATTTTGTTAAAAGACCAAAGGCATTTTGGTCATTTCGCGTCCAGATATTTTGAAAATCATCATGAAATTGGCACGCATCCCAAGATGATGTTGACCTGATGTGACTTCAAGATTATCCATTAGCTGGTCCCGTTGAATTCATCTACAACTCCAATCATTTCCTGGTTCGAGTATACGCCCGAATATAATATATTATTTTCATTTTTGGACGTTAAGACAGATTTTAGCAAAAACGTAGAGGATCGAATTTTAAGACTAATGGTTCTGACTGTTAGTCAAAATTAGGTCTTTATAGTAGTAAAACACTACTATCCGTGAAAACGTAGACCGGGCTCCGTTTGAGTTTTCGGCCCAAAAATTAACCGTAGGTTCCTACGATTGCATGGAGCATGAATATGATTTTAGTTTTCCAAAAATCATTTTCTAAAACACAGATAAAAATATAAAACCATTAATCGAGTTTATTGTCCTTAGAAAGCACGAAAAATCGGGGTGTTACAACGCGCATATCTGGTTTTACGGAAAACACTCTACACCAATCATGAAAAGTATGACAACTAGTCAAAGATGTCACATCAGTGTACGGAATACCACGACACAAAAGAATCCTCAACTGGTCACTTATGGAATCTCCAACCCTGACATCCTCAAGGCGAAGACTGACCGTCACCGTAAGATTCACACCTGCATCATGGTTTAAGTTCAACTCCTAGGCTCAAGACCCTACCGACTCATGCAAAACAATGTCAATGCTTAAACAAAAGCAGATGCGATAAAATGTCTATTCACCATATAAACCTTATGATTCCACAAGAATCTTGCCGTTATACGGCTTACACATATATCATGTGTTAAGATTTATTCACAGAATAAAACTCATAATTCCATAGGAATCTTCTCAAATAGATCTTTCACTATTAAAGTGTTTTAACTTTTATCCACTTGATAAATCTCGTGATCTCTCCGGGATCGAGTCATCACAAGACTATACAAGTAGACGATGTTCTCGGGCCCGACTCACCGTCCCGTCATCGAACAACTATTCCAAAGCAAAACGTTTCATGTTTGTGTTTGTGTCTTATGATATACTTCTCAAGTCTTAAATGTCTTATGCAGAAAGATTGAGAATCCTCTAGTTAAGTTTTAGATCCTTTCTAAATTAGAGGGTAGTCTTTCAAGTAATGAAATACATCTTGATTCACTTAAGTCTTATGAATCGATTGATGAATGAATCATTAATGGTATAACATATGGTCTTATTTCACCATGTCCTATACCTTCTTATTACAACATCTTTTTCCGAGTGTCACATTCCTGAACGATTATAAGGCCAAAAATAATATTCATGCCGAAAATACGGTTTTCTTTATTTTCTTTTCGCAATGATATAATGGGATTAGTAAAGTAAGTAATAATAAATGAACTTAGGTCCACCATGCATTTCTAGAAGTCATACAAAATTAAAGTATGGAAATAGAAACAATACTGTATACAGACATAGGTCCAAGCCTAACGGATAATAAGTATATAATTAAGTACTAGGAGTCACAGCTCCCCAAAAGGTACAACTGACACTTGGACATAGCCTGGCCAAAACAAAACGGCAAAGGGAGTCCCCCTCCGGACTCAAAGTATATGCTGAACTGAATCGTCGTCGTGCCCATCTTCTTAAGCAGAAACAGCAATACCAGCAGAGAAGATATACAGATATGGGTGAGATTCCCAATCATCAACATACCAAAATAGCAGAAGTAAAAACGGGAGGACGCACCAAGTAATAACATACTTAACATGCATGCCATAAATCTCAATATATCATGTTAATCAATTAGCAGCATAATATAAGGCATCCTCGAAAATAGAATAGTGATGTACAACAAGTAAATGTAATCATCAACAGCTATGCAATGCAATGTACATGACTCAATGCCATATGCCACAAGGGTAAAACTCTGACCCCTACTCCATGGACCTGACAAAGTGTCGGAGAGGGTGAATGGGAGAACATGTTCCAAGTACGCTAGCCTTGGGCAAGATGCCACAACATTCGTAACGTGCACGTATCTGACTTTACAGAAACACTCTACACCAAACATGAAAAGTACGACATCTAGTCGAGGATATCAGTGTATTACTCAGAGTCGCCACGACACAGAAGAGCTATCAACTAGTCAAATGTCAGCATTTCCAACCCTGATACCTCCAAGGCTATTTAAAACGTCACCGTAAGATTCGCACCTGCATCAAGGTGTAAGCTCAACTCCTAGGCTCAAGGCCTTACAACTCATGCAATGAAATACCAACGCTTACACTAAGCAGATGCGATAAAGCAATGTCTATCCACTGGATAAACCTCAAGGTTCACTAAGGTTCTCTTCCTTAGGAACTATACGCGTCTTTGTATTATAAAACTTTTATCCATCAGATAAATCTCGTGATCCCTCCGAGATCGAGTCATCACAAGACTAAAACAATGGAACAATTGACCTGGATCCGAATCACCGGTCCGTCATCGAACTATTATTTCAAAACCCAAAACGTTTCATGTTTGTGTTTGTGTCTTATGAATTACATTTTAAGTCCTAAGTGTTATGAAGAAGGATTGAGAATCCTCTTAGATAAGTCTTTGATCCTTTTTAAGATATTAATTCCTTGAGTTTCAAACAATGAAATAAGTATTGATTCACTTAAGTCTTATGAAGTCATTGATGAATTAAACCATCAATGGTATAGTGCATGGTCTTGTTCCACCATATACTATACTTAATTATCTCTTTTCTTTTGCTCTAAGTTAATTACTTAACATAGGTTTTTATGCCTAAAACTTTACGATTTAGAGTTGAAAACTCTTGATTTGAGACTTTGCAAACCAAAACCTTTCTATTTAAAAACTCATTTGATTTTTAAAAGAACTTTGTTACTTGCTTGAGGTAAAGTACCTTAACTAATTTGAAAAGGGTTTTTCCTTACTAACTTAGTGCAAAACCATGATCTAAGCTAGTATAAAAGAAAATGGAATTTCATCCAGTTTTCAAACTATGATTCATTTAATTCAAACTTGAGGACAAGATCCTCTTTATACTTGCAGATTGAATGTTAACTTAGTTTTCAAAAGAATGTGACATCCCATTAAACCTAAGGTAACTTAATATTACTTTCACTTTCATGAAATCACTTTCATCATTTTATTTTTAAAATACTTAGTTAGTTGGATAAACTATGACTAAAGTAAAAATACATTTTCACCTTAGTAAAAACACTTGAAGGCCGAAACTCTATTTGATCTTTGGATCAAAATCACTTCTTGTTTTGTTTTGAAATATAAGTTACCAAAACACTTTCTAACTTTCAAAAACATTGAATGTTCAAGAACAACTCATGTTCTCCTTTTTCTTACAACCATTGCTGAATACTCCCACCCATGGGAGGTGAAGATTTTGCTTCACTAACTTGTCAAGTCATAGCTCAAAATGATCACAAGGTTATGATGAACAACAATCATGCATCATTTAATTATAATCAAGCATAAAAATCCTTACTTGATCTAGATATCAAAGTATGATTTTCAACATACATGAAAATATTTTTCCATCCAAGCATACATCATCATAAACACATACTAAGCATTGGACCATTATTACAATCATGTTCTCAAGGAGAACTTCATCAATTAAGTAGTGAACCCAAGTAAAAGGGTTTCACCCAAACAAGGCATAAACAACCATTTTCATCTTCCACCAATTTTGGTCTGATGAGGTTCACCCCCATACCTTTTGTGAAGTAATCCTCCGAATGAAAAGTCGTTTGACCGGTTCGCAAATCTGCCGATTATTCGCCCGAATACTCAACACCAACTACATTCACACAATCAATTCAAACATCAACATTTAACAACTCAAGTTTTCCCTATTTCCTTAGACTTAGGGTTTGGCCCTAGGGCTCTAAAATTAGCTAGAGATGTCTAAAATTTCCTATCTCTTGAATGAATGATCCTTAGGTACACATAACACTAAAATAAGTCTCATTACTCAAAACTTGAATCAAAAACTCAAGCTTTCCTACCATATAGGTTTCGGCCTCTCCATACCCATATGGGCTAGGGACATATTTTGATTACATGCTCTTGGACAATGAAATAGGATGATGAAACTAACTCATAGAAATTGGTTTTACATTAAAATACATTAAAAGGATTTTTCTACAGTTTTCTATGGATTTATGAAGTTTTGAAGCTCAAGCTTGGTCATAGATGAAAAACAAGTTTTCAATGGAAGAATATGAGGATTTAGAGATCAAAGGAAGAGTCTATACCTCTTAGAGGATAAAGATGAGTGAGATTATCAACTTTGCTTCACAAAAACTCTTGAAGTTTTCTTAGGAAAATGAGAGAAAAGGTGAGAAAATGTTAGGAGAAGATGAGTTATGAAGAAAACGAAGTGAATGGGGTCTTCATGGAGGTGGGGGGCGTGTGAGATGAAGGGAGGGGTAAGGGTGTCCAAAAATTTCACTTAAGGGGCAAAATGGTCTTTTCATCCAAGGGTAAATGGTAATTATGAAAAAGGTTAGGGGTGTTTTGGTCTTTTCGCGCTCAGATATTTTCAAACGTCATTATGACACTAGCACCTCTTCCTAGGTGATGTGACCTGATGTGACTTCAATTTTATCAGTTAGCAGGTCCCGGTAAATCCGTATTCAGCTCCGTTCTTCACCCGATTTAAGATTTCGCCCGCATAGCTTATATTAATTCACTTTTTAGTGTGAAAAATCAATTTTATCAAAATTGTTGGAAATTCGATTCTAAACCTAACCGTTTTGTTCACGAGTCAAAATTAGGTCTTCTGATCAGTAAAATCTTACTGTTAGTGAAAACGCACACCGGACTCCGTCTGAATTTTCAACCCAAAATTTAATCGTAGCTCTCTACGATGACGTAGAGTATGAATGTGGTCTTGGTTTATTTAAATTCACTTTCTAAACCTCAGATAAAAATATAAACTCATTTATACAGTTTATTGGTCTTAGAAAGCATGAAAATCGGGGTGTTACACTTATCTCTTTCTTTCACTCTAAGTTAATTACTCAACTTAGGGTTTACACTTAGGAAAATCCTTAGCTTTGAGTTCAAAACTCTTTTGTTAAAAGGTGAGTACATAGCACTTATTTGTTTTATACCTTGGCAAAATGCCTTAGTACCTTTGATTCAAGTCTTATACTTCGAAAACATTATTTCAAAAAGCTTTACAGTTTCAATTAAACTTAAAGTTGGAAGTTGGAGTTTAAAACTCGTTTGCATTGACTAAAGAAGAGAAATCTTCTTAAGTCCAAACTCTTTTTCACTTGAAATCATTTATACATAAACTTGAAATCAAGTATTGTATTAAAATCAAAGATTAGTTTTTCATTGAAAACCTACATAGTAATTGATTGTTACATAATATTTCTCAAAGTTGTTTGTTATTAAGAATACTTGATTCATTGATTTTCAAAACCTCACTTGATTTACTTAAGCTATAACTTAATATCAAAATACACTCCCATTTTTAAGAACCCATTGGCCTAATCCAAGGTTGTGTTTCATTCGAATATTGTTTCTTTGTTTTGTTTTGGTTCGTAGTTCATTAAATCAATTTAGAGTTGTAAAATCACTTAAGTTTCAAAGATTGAAGTTGAAAATCTTTTTTGTTTATGCTTTGGCCGAATCCTATACTAAATTTCATGTGAAGATTTTGCTTCACCAACATCCATCATAAGCAAGTATAATCATCAATGCATCAAAATGAATGATAACATAACATCCAAGTCCAAAAATCAACACAAAACCTGTATACTGAATTTTCATCATTTCAAGCATCAACTTATGACAAACATTTGATTGACCAACCGAACTCGGATTTGAGCAAATGAGGACTCATATGAAAGCTTAGGATGTCTACTTTCTGGATATAAATTTGTTTTCACAAAAAGTAACTGAATTATTATAGTTTCACGAAATAAGCCACTATACTTAGAATCCAAGACAGGAATTTATGCTTAGATTGAAATAGATTTTTAAGGGTCAAATATCCATGAAAATAAACAAACTTTGTTATCGAAATGAAGCCCAAGATGTTTAGTTTCAGGATCAAAAGCAAGTTTTGAAATCCGAGGTCTAGGCTGAGAGAAAAACAAAATTTACTCACACAAGGTCAGATCCGAAAATCACATTTTCATAAACTCTTTTCAACAAATAGATGGATGAATCCTAGGTTAGAGTCTTCCCACATATAAAAGCTATTTTCAACCATTCAAACACATCAATGAACACAAATCAAGCCACAAATAACTATTACAATATTGTTCTCATGGAGAACCAAATAGACTAGTAGAAAACCCTTGGTTTAGGGTTTTCCCAAACCAACCAAAGAAATCATTTTCACAACCCCCAATATGGTGTGATGTGGTTCACTCCCACCATTACCTTAATGAAGCTCCCTTAAAGAAGTTGCAAAGATGGCCCACCACCAAGAGATGAGAATCGAACCCTATACAAACAAATATTAGGGTTTTGAAACTTTGTTTTGAAGAATCATAAACTAGAAGGTGTTTACTCATGATTTATAGAAAGGGAATGAAGAGAAGATGAGTTTATAAACTTACTTAGTGAAGAACACTTTGAAGATCAAGGTTGGTGTTCTTCGAGCTCAATAACAAAGTTGCTCCAAATGAAAAACTTCCTTTTATCAAAGATATATAGGAGATCAAGACAAGAACAACTTTGGTTTTAGAATTGAGGAACAAAATTTGGTTGGTGATTTTGAGAGAGAGGCCGAATGGAGAGAGTAAGAGAGAGAAGAGAGAATTTGATGAATGTTCTTGAGAGAATAGGTTTTGATTTTGGTAAGTGAAAAATGATAAATGATTTGGTGTTGGAGAGGGGTGTTGGCCGAATGGCCTAATAGGCTTATGACCAAATTTTTGGTTACGTGTTGATGGGAATCTGTGTAAGGAATTGATGACCAAGATTCAATCAAGTACATAGGTGTTGAGTTATCATGCAAAGTAGTAAAGATTAACCATAAATAGGTTAACTGACTTTCTCCATAAAAGGTAAGGTTGATAGGTTATTAACCAAGAGTCATAGGAATTTAATCCATTGGTTAAAAGGAATGAAAAGGTGGTGGATGGCTGACATAAAGGTGACAATGTCTCATGAAGCATGAAAATCAGTCATAAACTACTCTCGGCTCTGGGCCAGAACAACTTCCTCGGCCCTGGCACGCATCCCAAGGTAAAGCGCGCGGTCTTGAAAATAATAATATTTTTATCGGTTCTGACTCAAAATAGCACACTAGGTTCAAAACAACATTTTATGATTATTAAGCTCATAATTGAAATTTAAATATGAATTTCCAATTATTAACTATTATTATGATTATGATTAATCAAATTGTGTTCTCAGTCAAGTTATTTACACAAACAGTTAAAAGACAGACATAGGACTTTTGGGATGTTACAACTACAATATGCATGCCAACATATATTTCAACACATAGACAGTTAATCAAGTAGTCATATAGGCAGCTTAGCATGCATATGACATCAACCTGAACAATAACATCGTCTGGCCTAGGGTATTTTCTTAGCGGTTATAGCCATAAAGATAGCTACACCTAGGGTTTAGGTACTTTGTCTAGTGCTCAACCTTTAGTAGAGTTTAAGGCTTCTCTGCACATGTATACATTCTACACTACGCTTGCCTTCCCAACGATAACGATTTCTTTCTCCCAACCCGAAAGATTTCGCAACCGCAACCACGAACACAAACACGAGCTCACTAACACCACCAACTCCACGCAGCTGCCACATCCACCAAGACACAGCCGCAACCTCCTTCTCCAAGCTAGCACCACCACGATCTCGAACTTTGCCCTAATCACGGGAACAGCGTGTAAGAAACATTGTTAACCCTAAGGAAATTCCAAAACCAAGGAGATTCAAGGGAAAAGCTCGAAATACATGAAGAACATAAAGTCGACGTGTTAGAGATTCGAGCTTACCTCCAAAAAATTGAGAAATCAATCGGTGGAACTCGTAGTACTTGAAGCCCTGATCACAGTGATATAGTCGGAATCACGATCCGACGCTTCGATCTTCCCCTACATCAATCTCTCTCTAGGAACTCTGGAGTTTCTCTCTAACTCTCTGGTTGCAGATCATAAGATGAATTTCGTGCAAAAGAAGAAGAAAAGAAAAACTAAAGAGCTTGCTGCCAGACTGGCCACGCTAAAAGCATGTCAGTCCCCCACGCTTGAGCGTGGGCACGCTCTGGTGTGGGCTTTTCCCACGCTCAAGCGTGGCGTGCTGATCGTCATGTCTCTGCCACGCGTCTCTTGCGTGCTGACACGTGCACCCCCACGCGTACCCCCTTCCACGCTTTGACGTTCAACTTCTCCATGCTCTGACATCAATGGTCAACATTTTATCATGGAGTTTCTCCACGTCTAATCGTTGGGCGCTGATTTTGGAAGTGAAACAGGGAACCACAAGAAAGGGAAAGAATTATATTTCTTAAACTTTTTGAAAATTCTTTTTCAAAAACCTTTTTAGTAAGCTGGATGTAATTATAAACGCACAGAAAAGAAAGATTTTTTAAAAAGGTTAAGAAACCTTAACATCAATCCCCAAGTTAGTGAATAAATAAACTTTGACAAGAGTGGGGATAAAGATATTCACATGAAGATATATCCTGGTTCACTCTTTACAAACCAAAAAGCTACGTCCAGTCTCTTCTACTTGAAGGCTTTCCCACTAAAACACTTAGCACCAATACAAGTTGTTTCCTAGTCACTCCTGACTCTACAACTCCAAGTATTCTACACCTCTTCAAGCTCCAAGTATTCTTTTACAAGCAAGTCTCTTCAGGCTCAACCAAATCAAATATTTGAAGGTTGTTTTGAGCTTTTGACTAACTCACTATATGTGAGAATATTACAAGGTTTAGCTCTTTGAAACTGTCTAAACTTTAGAAAGAAGAGTATGAAAAGTTTACAGCTTTTAGAAAACGTAAGAGCATTCTTGATTGCTTTTGAATGTTCCTTGGCTCGTACGTTACTTCGAAACGTTATAAAATATGTTCGTTTAGACTCATTGAATATCCGTTAGACACATAACCATTGCAAGTTGTCTTCTGTGCATAGGTGTCCTTTCTTTAAGTGAGCACAGGGCATGTTTGCTTTAGTAGTACAATAGTGATAGCAGATTGTAGCAGGGTGCAACCGAGCAGGTTTGACCTTTCCTTTTGCTGCCATTGCTTTTGCTTTTCGTGACTCGATGTGCACTACATTGTACCTTGTTTTGTCTTCATCCAAAGAGATAATTCTTTTATGATATACAAGACTTTTGAAAACAAGTGTCACGTCATCTACAAATGAAAGTTAGTGGACATACAAATAATGTAATAATAACATTGGACGCAATATATAAAAACAAGCTTGTGACTTCTGGATGCAGAGAACTTATCCTTTAGAGATTGAAGGTAAAGTCCAAATACCAGTTGGATGAAACACTTGACCTTTTAGACGCATCTCTGTTTGAGAACGTGTTTTTATCTTTTGGATGTTAAACACTTTAAGTTTTCATATGAACCTTACTTATCATTTGGTTCATTGGATGCTGAAACTTAGTATACTTTTATGAGTCCATCTGTAGTCAAAACAAGGAGAAAGTCTTTTGACCTTATGGATTAGTGAACACTGCACTTTAAACCAAATTTTCACAAGCATATAATAATTTTCTTAATCATTAAAACTTTGAGGGGTCATAGAGCATCACTGTTTTGGTTCTAATAGATTTAACCCGTTCTTTCGTGATTTTGCACTTTCTGAGCTCGTTCCATGGCCAAATTATCTCAAATTTGAACCATGGCTTCCTCAACACATAAGGAACATATTTAAGCCCTTAAATATGATTAATCTATGCCCCACACACTAAACAAGAAAATGGGGTGTTACAATAAAAGTGATTACAAAACTGTTATGCCGTATTCAAGGTTAGACTATGCAGGCAGCTACCCCCACAAAGTAAAAAAAAAATCAGTATGCTAAATAGTCTTTTGCCCCCATTAAAAAATAAATGTTGCCCCCACAAATGAATTGTTGAATGATTGTTTGATCACATACATAAAGAGATATTTTGATAGTATTGAAAATTAAAAATCATACAACAATTTCACAATATGAAGAAAGTTAGAGAGTAATTATAATTTGTGGAAGTTAAGGTATGTTCAATTTTTTGGCTAAACAATTATATATTTTGTGTGAGATGTAACACCCCAAGTTTTACTGCTTTCTGAATTTCAATGGCAAAATTGTAATTCTATGGACTCTCCTTCATGAAATATCAAGATATTTTGGGAAGAGTAATCATCACAAGGATGACTCATGATGGTGAGTCATGGTGAGTAATCATGATGGTGATGAGTCATGGTGATGACTCATCCACTGACTCATCACATTCAGGAACCACGTTTCTCGTCCGGAGTTTGATTTTTCCCTATGTATCCACTTTTTGGATACAACACAGATATTGTTTTACTCTACATTATTGGTAGAGAATTATGGTTAAAGTTTGGGTTGAAGACTCAGACGAAACCCGGTCCGCGTACGAGGTTACCAGGACCGGTAACGGATAAGCTTCACGTCGCTTTCAAAAGGGGACACCTCAACATCTATCCACTAAGCAATCATTACATGAGTGACTCACCTAGGTGAGTCACCATAGTAATGATGACAAAGGGTGAGTCACATGGGTGACTCACCATAGTAATGATGACTAGTGTAAAATTAAAATTTTGCCCCTAAGAGGAAATGACCTTTTTACCCTTAAGTAATTTTTATACAATCCTTACCCTTCCTTCACATAACCCCACGCCATTCATAGATATATATTCTATCTCATATTCCTTTCTCCTTCACTTTATTCTTCAAGTTCAAGTGTTGGAGTTTCTGGTACAACTTTTGATACAATTCCAATTTTGTTCCTAGGTGAAGTTACTTTTCTACCCTTAAGTGATAATTATCATGTCCTTACCCTTTCTTTTATATGGGCCACGAAATTTGCTCCTCCATTCTCCTTCTCACATTTCATTCTTAACCTTTAAGTATTCAAGTTAATGTTTGATAGAATCCCACTTTTGTTCTTAAGGAAAATTATCTTTTCTAACCTTAAGCCTATCTTATCCTTATTTTTCCTTTCCTTCTTATCTTTTTATCCTTATCCTTTTTCTTCTATCTCACCTCACGGCTTCTCCCTTTTCTTTTCACTCTCACATTTTCTTTTCTCCATCTCCTTCACTTCAAGAACACCTCCAAGCTTTCACCTCCATTTTCTCTCCATTCTTCAAGGATTTTCCACAAGCTTTGAGAAGCAAAGTTGTTCATCTTGATCTCATCTATCATCTAAGAGGTAGAAATATCTTCTTTGAGCTCTTAATCTCTGCTTCCATTCATTGAAACTCTATGTGTTCATAGTTGTTCTTGAACTTCTAAAATTCATGAAAATTAGTAGAAAAATCATTTTGATGTCAAACGAATTTTCATGATCTAGATTCAATGTCTTCTTTCATAATCTAAAAGCTTATGATCATCATAGCTCTCTAACCCATTTAGGGCAGAGATGGCCGAATGCCCCTTGTGTAGAAATAATGAACTTTTGTTCCAAATTTGGTTAAAGAAGTGTTGATTTGAGTTCTATCACACTTAAATGTCCTTGAATTCAATTGATTATGATCAAGAACCTTTCTTACCCTAAATTCATAAGACATGGCTGAAACCTACTCTTGGGGAAACCTTGAGTTTTGTTTCAAATTCTTGAATCAAATGACTTACACTAGCTTCATCTATGCTTAAGGATCATTAATCCAAAAATTTGTCAAATTCTAACATTTCTAGCATTTTCTCTACCAAAGGGCCGAAACTTAGTTCCTATGAACTAGATGGATTTTGTTTGAGTTTACTAATCTTGATGATGAATTGTTGTGAAGGTTAAGATCGTGTTCAAGAACACTAGAGTGTGTACGATTATCCGGTGAAGGAACGAAATTGTAGCCTGGGGAAAGTGCTAGTGAGCTTGGGAGCTCGTGATCCTTGCTATAAGTAGGGAGAAGAAAGTGTTATCATCGGAAAAGCAAGCATAGTGTAGTCTATATACATGTGTAGGGGAGCCTTAAACCCTACTAAGTCTATACCCTAAGCTAGAAGACAAATACTAAATGGATGATTGATATACTTGATGGGATTGTGAATATGTGTTCTATATGATTTATATGATGATCTACAAGGGTTAATTATGATTATGTGCTCTATGTGATCTATATGATTACTTGTCTAATTGATTATATTGCCATGCTCATTGTTATGATATGTTATTAGTGTGATTGATTGGATGTTTACGAATGAGCATGTGACATGATTGATAAAACTGATGAGATTGATGAGCACACTATGAGCTTGATAAGCATATGATGAAATTGATGAACATATGATGAGATTATGACATTGAGCGGGTTGATACCGATGTGATTCTAATTGATACTGTTATGATTTTAATGGAGCTGTGGGCTCGTGGATGCATGGCGTCATGATATTGATTTTAATATTGATACAAGGTATCGTGGTTATGGTTGAGTGCCTAGATGTGAGATTCCGGTATCAACCTATAATGAATGTTTGTACATGCATATCATGCCGCATAAGAAACCCCTTCGGAGGGCGGCCCAAATAGGGGCGTTATTATTGAGAAACCCTTGATTCCGGGTCGAGGCGGTCCAAATGGGGACGTTATTGACACCCCTCCGAAGGGCAGTCCAATTGGGGACGTTATTGATCCTTTCGAGGATGTCCAAGTGTGGACGTGAATTATTGATCCCGATGGGGATGTCCAAATGGGGACGTTATTAATCAACCGACATACATACATGCATATAAGGATTAATACCATTCCTTAGAGGTTTGATCTGAGAGAAACATCTTGGAGATGGATGTGACGTATGTCTACGGAAATGGTTGTTTATTTTGTTATTGTGTTGTATGATTTCTATATGTTATGTGATACATGTATGTATGCCATGCTATTGCTCCTTTTTCCATATATATATATGATGATGCATATTTCTTACTCCTTGTCTTTTCTTGTATGTCTCTTCTATATGTATATATGAAAAGACTTGGTGGAAGATCCAGCTGCGGAGGGGTTGGGTGATACACCATGCGAGACTGAGGCCGGTGGATTAGCTTGAGGGCTGTTACATTAATCTAGTAGTTGTTAATGTATTTTACTTTAAGCTGGTACCGAGATACTCTATATTAACACTGTAGCCTGACTGATAGGGCGCCTGATGTATATGATATACATATCTTTATGTCTTACGTTTGATAATTACGTACTCTGATAAGCTGCGTGCTATATGTGATTTTGTTTCCGCGCGAAATTTTCTGCTACGCTCAAGCACGCTAACGGTTATAATGCGATTAAGGGTAGTTAATATATTAAGTTCTTTAATGGGACGGCGGGTCGTCTCATGAGAGATATTGAGCTTGTTTGTTATAGATTTTTTTTGTTGTGAAAATCATTTATTTTTAAAAATAATCATTTTTAAGGATTTTTTATTTGTTTATTTCAACTTTTGAAAAAATCAGAATCTGAAAAAAAATCATTAATCTGAAACTATTTTGAGTTTTCATAAAAATCTATTATTTCTTCATAGTAAAAAGTGATTTTATGATCGTCAAAAAATATAGGTTCGGGTCGGGTCGGGTCGGGTCTTTCGGGTCACACATGAACTTTTTTTGGTAAACCGGCCACATTCAAAAAACCCAACATTACATTACCTTTTAGCCCAATATATGAAAACCCACACTTATCAACATTTTGAATAAACTTAAAACAAAACCAATAAAAACACACAAAAATATGCAGATGGGCCAACGGTGAAACCAAGAATAGAAGCTTCTGGGGGTTTGGAGAATAAAAAGTCAGAAACCAAGAAACCCCCAAATCCCAGTGGAAACCTGAGAGTCGAGAGGGAAGGGACAAAGGTGGAAATGTTAATATGCGGTGGAGCGGCAACGACGATGACTGGGCGGTGGTTCTGGTTTGAGATGGAGCTGTGTCTATGCATCTCGCGAAGGGACTTGAAGGGGTCTCATCGGAAGGAGTAAATACTCAATTTGCTCCCTGAAATTGTAGGGTTGTATCAATTTAGTCCTCCACATTATCAATATTCCAACATGATCCTTGAAATTACAAAATGTAGCAAATACATCCCTGACATTATCCACTTAGTTTCAAATAAATCCCTGACATTACAAACTTAATGTCATTAAAGTCCATGCAAATTTCAACGAAGGGACGAATCTGACTAACTTTCTGCAATTCCAGGGATCATTTTGGAATATTGATAATGTGGAGGACTAAATTGATACGACCCTACAATTTCAGGGACCAAATTGAGTATTTACTCCATCGGAAGTGGTAGCCACGGAGAGAGAGAGAGAGAGAGAGAGAGAGAGAGAGAGAGATGGAGGTCGGAGGAGATAAGATGCATTCCCTTAGAGAGAGAGGTAGCAACAGCGACACTTAGAGGGAGGCAGATGGAGACAGTGGGACTGAGAGATGGAGATCACAGAGAGACGGCTGAGAGTGAGATGAAGACAGAAACGACTGAGAGTAAGAATACAATGATGGGCTAAGTGTGAGAATATAAGGGAGAGAAAATGAATGGGTCCACGGGTTGGCAAATCCGTTACCCGAACCAATGGCCACGGGTTTTTAGCGGGTTGGGTCGGGCCCTACCCGAACAGAGGAAAAACCTTGGTTTCTCGGGTTCGTCGGATTGATTCGGATCCGTAAACACCCCTAAATTATTAGATAGTAACAATAAGGTTTAGGGTTGATGAGTTTTTTTTTTTTGGTATTCAATAAAATTCTTTTCTATTATTATTAAAATTATTAAAACCAAAGTCTCCCTCGGTTCAAGTAGTGAATCTTCTCATGTTGAAAAAAACATAAGGGAGTTATGTTTTTAATCTCTATTATTCAATTATCCTATCCTCATTTTAGATATATTCTTTCTCTCCTTCAATATATTAGATGAAAAGTTAAAATTTAACATAAAAAAAATAATTTAAGATTTAACATAAGAAAAAATAACATGTGGATCCCTGGATCCACGGTTTTGTCCATGACCCTAGCAACCAAAGCAAAATACTCAAACTAAAACCCTTTCTTTTTCCTCGCTCCAAGGACTACACAGTACCGAATAAACTCCCAATGACCTTCATCGACGACGGCATCGACCTCGACCCTTCCGATTTCGCCTCCTCGGTTCCTCTAAAGAAGGTCCCGAATGGCGACGTATTCCAGGCCTCCCGGGCTGGCGACGTGGACCGCCTCCGCTACCTCCTGGAGTCGGGCGTCAACGTCAATGCCCGTGACCAGTGGGATTCCGTTGCCCTCTACTACGCCTGCCTCGCCGGCCACCTCGATGCCGCCTGCATGCTCCTGGAGAGCGGAGCTATCTGCTCCGAGCACACCTTCGATGGTGACCGCTGCCACTATGCCGCCCTCAATTTGAAGGTCCGCAAGCTCCTCAAAGCCTTTGAGGCCCGCCCCCCGCCATTGGGTCCCTTGCCGGCCGCCTTGCGCGACACTTTCTTGTCCTGCGCAGCCAACCGCGCCTCATCCACGCTCGCTGATCCTCAGTTTCAAATTCCCAGTATGACGGTGGTTCTTCTATTACCCTTCCTATATTCTTTTAAGATTAAATGTCTAATTTGGTTCCTAAAGATAAATATGAGACACTTTTGGTTATTGAAAAAATAAACTCTTGTATCCCTCAAATTTATAAACGCGAAACACGTTCTTCCATTTGTAAGCTCCTATATGGCCGTCAGATGTCATGTGTGACTTATGATGAATTACCATCAAGATAACAAATGGAAGATATGTGGATTTTAAGAGGTAAGCAATAAACAGATACTAGAGGTACTTTTAAGACACCAAGCGGTTAATTTTTTTTTTTTTTTTTTTCAGGGGACACTTTTGTTCTCATGTTTACTGTTGGTTACTAGACTGACGTTTTAAGACAATTGGCGGTTAATTTTTTATTTTTTTTCAGGGGACACTTTTGTTCCCATATTTATTTTTAGGCACTTAGCCTTTACTCTTCTTTTAAAGTATCCGTATCTTTAGCCTCACAAAGAGGAATTTTCATTAATTGTAATGTACTTAGTAAATAACTGCTGATGCTAACCAATTCTACTTGCAAAAATTATTATTTCACATTAATTTTTTACACCTAGTTACCGTTGTATAAATTCATGGTTAAAATACATTTGCTGATGATTAACAGTCGTGTGCAACTTATTTATACATTATTAAGTAGATGTAGAAAATGGTGTAAAAAAGTAACCTCAGAATAGAGGAGTTGTTATACTTGATCCCCAGATTAAATGGTGATTTTGTTGAGTTTTTTGTTTCATTTGTCATTATTCTGGTTGTAATGAGACAAATTTGCACATGTTATATTTTTAACTTTTAAGCCAGGATATGTAAAACAGATTTTTAAATTGTAAGTTTGTGGGATAAAATGAGTGAAGAAAGAGGTGGGAGACAAAGGTGGAAAGTAAGGGCGGCATCTCATGGAGTATGATTAATGGTTGTTTTTGAGGGTTGGATGTAAAGTAGGAATTTTTTTGCAATAAGAAAGACACCCAAGAAGCTCAACAGGAATACAACAAACCAAAAAACCTATGAGCGAACACCCAAGAAGTACAACAGGAATACAACAAACCAAAAAACTTATGAGCGAAATTGTTGTCACAGAATACTTGAGATGACTAATCAACCCATGTCTACTGCTAAACATTACGCAGATCATTACTAGGAATTATTCCGGACAGGACACTCCCTACAAACTCAAATCAGAAAGCACAAGTCAAAAAATGGAAATATGTTGTGAAACCAAACTTTTGCTCTCCACTTCAAAAATTACAGCAGCATCAGCATAACGTTAACTTGACAGCAGACATGCTTAATCTTCCCCGGCTTGGAAGACATTGTCTTTTGCCTGCAAAACACGACCCAGGGAACTGTTTGTGCAATTTTAAGGCAATATTTTTTTTTGCTTGATAAATCCACTGCTGCATGAGACTGATGAGAGTATGGTTCAATGATTACAAGAGATATTTGACAGGCTGCAACCAACTTGCGGTTTTCCATAGTTCTCAAGAATTCAGCTTACATAATAGTTCCAAATGAATTTTCCTAGTGAAATTCCCCAACAAATCTCTAACAATGCCTCAGCTCCCATTGATTCAGGTTGTATTTTAGATGAAACGTCTGTATTCTGCTTGAACCAACAAGTGGAAAATTTGTTTGCTGGTTTTAAGCATCTGTAATGCAATATTCAACTGATTTGAGGGATGTTCTTTGGAACAAGAAGGATGGGGAGAGCATATTTGAATAAACTGTATTATCTTGTACAATGATAAAGATACAAGCTAAGAAAGATAAATCTAGACTTGGCCCTGGAATTGTTTAGCTTTAGGGTTATATGGAAAGGGTAACTACGAAAACTGGAAATAGGTTGGTTAGGTATGTGGGATAAAACATAATACTGCATCTTGTTCAAAACATGTGTCAATTAAGGTAATGCACAAGGATTAAGGCCCCGTCTGGATAACATAGCTTACAATTTATCAGAGTTTCTCTATTAGTATAAACGTTTTTATGTAAAAAAAAAATAGTGTTTGAGTAAGCTTAAATAAGTAACTTTTTAACCCCAAAAAGCTATTTTAGCTTATTTTATGAAGCCAATTTTTTAAGCTTCTTAGAAAAGCCTTTTGGGAAAGCTCATTTCAACATGACTGGGAAGTTGTTTTGCACATTTATAGGACGATTATATATCATAATTTGAAATTCCATGAAAACCAAACCATTCATCTCTCACCTTCACTCTCTCAACCCTAATAGCACTCAAACACTAAGGGCTAGATTTTGTGGCTGGGTTCTCTCAAGGTTCGTGTTGAAATCTACCAATAAATGATATTAATGTGACTTATCTCTCTCAATTGTTGTAAATATTTTGTTATGATGTGAATATCGTGTAATTAGTAGACCATCTCTCTAGTTTCCTAATATAGAGTTGACTGATTATTAGTTTCCTACTTTTTAGAGATATGCCATTATGGCACCTTATTTTCTCTCTGCTCTTTCTTTCTCTAAGAGAAGCATTATTGTATAATCTGAATGTACAAAAAAAATACAAACCTGTCAAGACATGTCTTCTGATTACTACAAAGATCTGTTCTGCTGGCACTAACCAAAGTTATCAATTGTGGATGGCGGACCATAGCGGAAGGCCAAAAATCCGCCATTTTAAGTTGCCTCAAAACGCCATTGCGGCCATGGCGCCGCCATCCTTCATAAATTGGCCATAGCGGTTGGCCAAAAATCCGCCACCGCAATCGCCATGGCGGTTTTTTGATAACACTGACACTAACCCTTCAAGGAATGTCTTCCGATTCTCAAGACCATGCCATGGCTACCACAATCTCTCCCCATCTAGGACTAGCGCCATCACAGAACTAGAATTTCGAATGCAAGATGACTCTGGGTGATCCCCATTCGGTTCAAATTACATCAATTTGCCTAAATGGAGTGAATTTCTTCTGCTGGTCCCGATCTGTCTACATATATAAATGCGATAGAGGCAAAATTGGCTATTTGAGTGGTGACACTAAGCCCACCAGGCACGGATAGCCCTCAATACACTATATGGGATGCCAAAAGTTCCATGATCATGACCTTAGTCAACTCCGTGAAAGAAGACATTGACTCCAGTTATATGTGCTACTCAACGACCAAGGAACTTTGGGACAATGTCAATGAGACGTACTCTGATATGAGAAACAAATCTCAAGTGTATGAACTAAACTTGAAGATTGGAGAGATCAATAAGTAAGGAGGAGAAAGAGTGATAAAAAACATCAACACTTTGAAGAGGATATGACAAGACCTACATGCTTACTACACTTATAAATGGAAATCGCCTGATGATGCAAAATACCACGATCGGGTTGTCGAGGAATCCATAATTTTCAAGATTCTGGCTGGACTCCATGACGAATTAGATGAAATTCAAACAAGGATCATTGGTAGGGGGACTCTATGATTCATCGGGGAGGTTTTCTTTGAGGTAAAAAAAGAGGAGTCAAGGAGGAGTGTCATTCTCGGAAAAAAACTAAACAATGGTGTCTATAATCCCTGATACTACTGCCCTTGTTGCTTTGGATTTCGTTACCAACAAAGGCACCGGTTTCCACCAAAAGAAAATTGATGAAACAAGCCGTGCATGGTGTTATTACTGCAACAAGCCTTGTCATACCCGAGAGACATGCTGGAAACTCCATGGTCGACCAGCTCATTTAAAGGGCAAGAAGGCTGGTTTTAAACCAGGCTGAGTCACTGATGTGGCACATGAAGCAAGCAAAAACATTTTCAGCAAGGAGCAGGTTGATCAACTCATTAAACTCCTGCAGTCGACTACATCTAGTGTTCCTAGCTATGTGTGGTAGGGAGTCCACTTCCAAGGATAGCAATCTAACATAATCAGGATTCTAATCTTAAGTTGTGAAGAAACACTAGACAATATATTCTGGATAAACTTCACTGAATTTACTTTACTGTATTCTCAACTCTTTTGAAAATTACATCCAAAATCATTATTTGTAAACCCGATATGTGTACAGAACTGACTGCAAGATAGTGAGCAGACAAGGAAAAACGGAACACTTGGCCGGAAAATGTAGAGCCGATGGACAGAGAGGGTAGCTTCGCTGGAAAACACCAGGTACATGCCTGAAAATACCAGGTTAAGGCCGAAAACTCGTCGGGGAGCAATGGGTCGAACAGTAGCAGTGAAAGGAGTGCACGCACGAGACTTAGAGATGAGAGGCACGGAGGGTTTTTTCCCAAACCCTTTTGAAACCCTTTTTTTCCTTGAAAGCCCTAAATTTCCCCCCTCCAAAATGCTTCTTAACGTTCAAATTTGAGGGCATTAATAGTTTTTTCCCCATTTCAGAATCGCCGCCAAAACTCCCGCGAAATGCCGCGATTTTCGCCTACATAGCTGCTGTGACAGCCGCAATGCAGAAACGCGACACGACGAACTCAGAATAGCAGCCACTTGCCGCGATGCGATGTCGCTATCGCACGCTATTAACAACTATGGATTCTCAAGACTGTAAAACCAAATCCTGAATTAAACGTCCCCTTAATTACTTAGACTTAGACCGATAATTATGCGATTGGGCTCTTCTAGGCATAATTAACCTATCAAACACATAGAACAATGACTCTTGTATAGCTGAAATATCTAGTGCTCTTAATACAGATTTAAAACTCAACTACTAAAACTCATTTGACGCATAAAGAAGGCTTCATTTTTTCCCATCAAGTTTCTATCTCAGTTTTTTTCTTTCTTATTTGACATTTTACTCTATCTCATGTGTGATAGGCATGTCATTTGTTGGTATTTGGAACTTTGCATATATGTTTGAAAAACAGTTGCCAAAGAAATTCCACTTTTGTTGCTTAAAGTAAATGGGTGTTTGTGGAAAGTTAATTCTTTATTCACAAATAAATG
The DNA here is from genome assembly GCA_039655645.1 of Ammopiptanthus mongolicus. Classification (NCBI taxonomy): domain Eukaryota; kingdom Viridiplantae; phylum Streptophyta; class Magnoliopsida; order Fabales; family Fabaceae; genus Ammopiptanthus; species Ammopiptanthus mongolicus. Next base: position 40,541,818 of record CM077349.1, read on the forward strand.
TTGTATGTATACATGGTATGAGATTCAGTATTTATCATAATTGAGTAGGTATTTCATCCACTCAGGGGTCAAGTTGCGGCTACTTTCCTCCAGATGTGGTTTTTATTGTACAAGGAAGACCGATTGAAGCTCACAGAGTCATATTAAGTGCAAGGTCACCATTTTTCAAGAAAAAGTTTGAGACTGATTGGAAAGAGCGCAGTGAAGTAAGGTTGTCGCGGGAAAAGTTGTCATACCCTGCTCTTTATAGCCTTGTACACTTCTTTTATTCAGATAGATTAGAGATTGCTGTGGATGACATGGAAGATCTTGTGAGAATCTGTAAAGTTTGCAAATGTGAATCACTACAGAAAATTCTTGAGAAAGAAGTAATTCATCAAAAATATGCTGAGTATAAAGCATTGAGAGACGTTGATAGTTCTCATAAACGATACATTTTACAAGGTCTATCCCTTCCTGAAGAAGACAGGCTTCCTACAGCCTTACGTCGAATCCTTCTGGTTTCCCTTTCAAATTCCACCCATGAAAATGGTCAAGCTGATGGAATTACCAAATTGGTATCTGGGATGGGTGCCATGCATATGGCTAAATCTGTAGATGATCTTGCTGATGTTTGTGTAAGAGTTGATAGGAAAGTTTTTCGCTGCCATCAAGTTATTCTAGCATCAAGGTCAGAATATTTCAAAGCAAGATTGTCACATATGAAGGACTTCCATGAAGGAAAGGATGAGTTATCTGTTGATTTCCTTCCTTGTCTTGAAGAACATGACTTGAGCATGGATGCATTTGAGAAAATGATTGAATACATGTAAGTCTCTTACCTTGACTATGAAATTTGGAATTTGAAACTATTGGAGGTATGCTGGCTGAGACCTTCTAGTATGGCATTAATTGCCATAGCAAGCTGAGATCATTTGGCTAATTTGCATCTGCTTGTTATCGTGTAGATAATGGTTTGCCTTATTTATAGTTTATTGCTGTACAATGAGGATATTTTTTCTTACATTCAGATACATATATTTATAGTTGGGAGAAAAGCTTAACCTATATATCGTGTATCAAGTTAAAATATGTAACAAGACAACAAGCTGAACAAAAGCAATCATTATTATATAGTAGTCAAATTTTATTCAAACATGATAGTTTGTTAAGTAGTTCCCTGGTTCAATGATTCCACTTTGTCAAGATTGAGTAAAATCTATTCAAATTGCCCTAAGCTTATGCATGATTCTTTTTGTGGCTGGCCATTTTATGTATTTATTTATTTTTCTCGTTTTTGTGCCCATTTTTAGTGCCTTTAGGTACTTTTGGCATATGGACAGAACATAATGAAACAGAGTGGAATAGGAAGGAACAAAACATTAATGTCTTGCTTACTATGTTTGGTAACTATAGAACTAAACAGGACCCCATCTCCTGTTTTGTGTTTGGCATTAGCTAAACGGAATAGGACATTGTCTTCAATTACATATATATCCCTGTCTTGTATAATGTTTGGTTGGATATTCAAAAAGTGAATAGAATAGGTTTTTTCAATGTGTCATATTATGATAATGATCATTTAATAATTTTAAAAATTATCAATATACAAATATTTTGAGGTTCAAAAAATAATTTATTAAACATTTTGTTAGATATGGGCCTTAATGGGCTCTGTTATGTTAGTAGGCTTGTTAGTAGTGGTTAATTGTAGTGGGTTAGTTATGTAGTAATTCAATTAGAGTTAGTTAAAGGCGGTTAGAGTTAGTTACTGGCGGTTACTAGCGGTTAGAGTTAGTTACTGGGTTAGGAATTTATATATAGAAAAGGGAAAAAGGCATGGAGGAGGTGGTATTTTTTTCTGGTATTGGGAAGGGAGGTTAGGGAGAGTCCCAAGTCTCTCGAATACTTGGGGAATTATTGTACTATCTATTGTAATTTTCTTGTATTGCATAATCAGTTTCTATCAACTGGTATCAAAGCTTCTCGATCTTGGAGTTGTGGTATCGTTGATACAATGGAGATTCCGGTGTTCTATGACGGAGATGATGCGTATTGGTGGGTGATTAACATCGAAAAGTACTTCGATGCAAGGGAAACACCAAAGGAGCGGCGATTGGCGGAGGCAGTGAGAGAGATGACCGGACAAGCTCTGGATTGGTGTCGATGGTGGAATCTGCGAAATCCAGGGTCGACTTGGTTGAAATTTCAAATTGCCCTAATCTGGCGTTTTAAACCAGAATATAGGGACGTTTTGCCGCTAGCTGAAGAGGGTGAAGAAGAGGAAGATGAAGATGAAGGTCCGAGGATGAATCTTGGGGATGGATCAAGAAAGGAAAATGAAGATGAAGATCCGAGGATGAATTTTGGGGATGAAAAGGAAAAAGAAACAACAAAGGGAGAATACAAACTAGGGAGGAAGACAATTGTTGAGTTAGCGAGGTTAGAGGAAACGAAAGACGATGAGGGTGATGTCGACAAAGTGAAGATGGGGGTCGTCCACGAGACGGGGATCGAGAACAAGTTGGATGAGGCACGACAACTCCAAGCTGGTAGCATCGCTCACAAGAAGGGAGCGACGTCGGATGGGACTCTTCCGGTCAGGCGACCACCGGAACCGCCAGACCGAGATGCTCAGGCGGCAACGGAGGAGGCACTAGCGATTAAGAAAATGGCGGAGATGTTGATCGCAGTGCAACGGAAGACAATTGTTGAGTTAGCGAGGGCAGAGGAAACGAAAGAGCGACAATGGGACCCCGGGGGTCAGCTGCATTGGTCGTCAGGCTTCAAACAATGGGACCCAGGACAAAAAAATTATCTCAAGAGGTCACTTGTTGTTCACCTTGAGGACAAGGTGATAGTTTAGGGGAGAGTATTGTTAGATATGGGCCTTAATGGGCTCTGTTATGTTAGTAGGCTTGTTAGTAGTGGTTAATTGTAGTGGGTTAGTTATGTAGTAATTCAATTAGAGTTAGTTAAAGGCGGTTAGAGTTAGTTACTGGCGGTTACTAGCGGTTAGAGTTAGTTACTGGGTTAGGAATTTATATATAGAAAAGGGAAAAAGGCATGGAGGAGGTGGTATTTTTTTCTGGTATTGGGAAGGGAGGTTAGGGAGAGTCCCAAGTCTCTCGAATACTTGGGGAATTATTGTACTATCTATTGTAATTTTCTTGTATTGCATAATCAGTTTCTATCACATTTGATAAAAAGAAATTCAGTGGAGAAGTTTTGAATTTGTTAAATATCTTGTTGAGATGAGAGAAAAACAAGAGACTATTGGTATAACCCGTGTGTTTCAACTACACTATAGAGAATGTATTATATAGTGCTCTGAACAAATCAATACACAATCAAGGGAATAATTACAATTATTACAAAATAGCATAATATCTGGCTATCCTAATTACCCAATATTTCAATAATCAGAATATATTATTTACATAAATATCAACACTCCCCTTCAAGCTGGAGCATACAAATCATATGCACCAAGCTTGTTACGTATATAATTTATTCGAGGAGCTCTCAAAGACTTGGTGAAAACATTTGCTAGTTGGTCATTTGAATTCACAAAGTTAGTGGTGATGTCTCCAGTTAAGATTTTTTTTTCTGATGAAGTGGCAGTCTATCTCAATGTGCTTGGTCCTCTCGTGAAAAACTGGATTTGAGGCAATGTGTAGTGCATCTTGGTTATCACAAATGAATGTAATCTGCGTAACATCCCCAAATCGCAGTTCCTGAAGTAACTGTTTGAGCCAAATGAGTTCATAAGTAGCCGATGCCATGGCACAATACTCGGTTTCAGCACTTACCTTGCAACAACATTCTGTTTCTTACTCTTCCAAGATATTAGATTATTTCCTGTTTCTTACTCTTCCAAGATATTAGATTATTTCCAGTGAGTACATAGAATTCAGAAGTGGATCTCCTGTCAGTTGGACAGCCAGCCCAATCAGCATCTGAATATCCAACGATATGAGTGTGATGATTATCCTCATATATGAGTCCTTTTCCTGGGGCCCCTTTGATGTACTTGAGGATACGAATCAATGCATCCGATGACCTTCGCAAGGTGATATTAGTAACTGACTTACCACATTGACTGCAAAAGAAATGTCTGGACGAGTGACTATGAGATAGTTCAGTTTCCCAACTAATCTTCTATACTTCCTTGTATCCGAAAGTGGCTCCCCCTGATTTGGTAGAAGTTTAGTATTTGGATCTATAAGAGTATCAACTGATTTTGCATTCAACAGACCTGTTTCCTCAAGAATGTCCATCGCATATTTTCTCTGAGAAATGACTATGCCATCCTTTGATTGTGCCAACTCTATGCCCAAGAAGTATTGGAATTTTCCAAGATCTTTTGTCTGGAAGTGATGACAAAGATATTGTTTTACTTGTGGATGACAATGTCGTCGACGTATACAATCATATAGACACCCTCAAGCAGAATGAAGATAGAGAACTGAGTGATCTGCCTCACTCCCTGTCATGCCAAATTGCTGAAAAAAAGAAGATGAAGATAGCATCTCTTGGGTTTGTTGATTATGCCTTGATATGGTGGGATCAATTCCAAAAGGAAAGGAGGAGATATGATGAGCAACCTATTGCTAATTGGAGGGAGATGAAAGCCGTGATAAGGAAGAGACATGTTTCATGCCACTATCAAAGGGATCTTCGCAACCAATTGCAAAAGTTAACACAAGGCACTAAAAGTGTGGATGAGTATTACAAAGAAATGGAGATGACCTTGATTAGAGCCAATATTGATGAAGGAAGAAAGGCAACAATGGCTCGGTTTCTCCATGGCCTAAACCAAGACATCCAAGACATTGTTGGGCTTAAACACTATGTCGAGCTTGATGACTTAGTGCACCAATCCATGAAGGTCGAGCAACAACTCAAAAGAAAGAGGCACAAAATATATTGTAATGTTCCTTCTACTCCAACTCTTAAACTTAGAAGTAGAGATATGAGGTGCCTAGTGTGTTTTGGATGGGGGCATTTGGATTATCAATGCCCAAATGGGAAGGAAAAGAGTGAAAAAAATATTGAGAGAAGAGAGGAGAGATTGAAAAGAAAGACTGATACTTTTGAAGCATATTGGAAGAAAATGTCTCAAGACAAAATTCAAGAGACAAATTTGAGATTGAAAAGAGATGAAGAAAAGAAAGAGGGAGAGAAATTAGAACAAGAGAGTGAGATCCATGTTGAGAGAAAACTTGAGAGGGAGGTGAAAGCAAAAGAGAGTAATGCTAAAGAAAAAGAGGCAAAAGAAAATGAGAGAATTGAGTATGTGCCTTCAAAGGAAGCTTACAAGACAACCAATGCACTTGAAGAAGTGTGTCCAAACGAAACACCCCACGGTTTGCTTACTTGCATGGCTCCCCAAAATCATGAACATTCTACCCCTATATTTGATAACATGCTTGGTAAATTGCATGGGTTTTGCTACTTTCCTACATTAAATAGTTTTGATTACTTGCTTAATGAATTGCATGACTATTGCCATCTTTCTAAGTTTGATTTGAAAAGTGGGTATCATGATATGAGGGTACGGAATTTTTATGCTCATTTCGATAAAAATTCATCTTGCACAAATCATGTTAGCCTTCTTGGGTTTAATATAAGTTCTCAAGAATTGCATGTGGACTTGTTTGATAGGTTCACTAGTGCAGTCATTCTTGCTTTACTTGTTCTTGCAAAGTCCTTTCGAATTGAATGTGATGCATCTAATGTGATCATGGGGGCTGTTTTACTTCAAAAAGGACCACCAATTGTTTATTTGGGTAAAAAGTACAATGGGTCCAAACTTGAATATTCCACCTATGAGAATAATTTGAAGCATTCCAAAAAGGATGCAATACTCTCAAATGTCATCATGCCCAAGCATAGAGAGGTAAATATGGTGGTCAATACAAAGTATCAAAGGTATAACTTTCCTACTCGCCTTGAACTTCAATTTCTAGACCTCACCAATCTTAAGGTGTTGTATGAGCATAATGAAAAATTTCCTAACATATTTGCCACATGTGATGAGTTCTTTAAATTGGTGTTTGACCCCGGGGATTGGGAGTGTGCAAATTAGAAAAAATAAAAGGATTCCTACTCAAGGAAATCCAATGTTTGATTTACTTTCAGTTTCCCTAAACTTAGTTCTTTCTCTTGATGTAGGTATGGAGATAATAAATTCGAGGTCGAATTTCCTCTAAGAAGGGGGGAATGATGGAGGCAAAGGAGGGGCAAGTGAACTTTGCAACAAGAGGAGGTCAATCCATTCAAGTCCAATTCAAACTCTTTAAGTCCAAGTGATCCTCTTTAATGTTTTGGGTATATCTTGAGTTATGGATATCCGAATGCAGTGATATTTAATGCGTTGGAAATATCACTGAATTATCTATAAATGTTATCTCAAGCATAAAGACCTCATTCGGCCTCTATCATGATGAAAATCGGACTAGAAGTTGGGAACGCTATTCTGGACGAGTTTGACTTAATCCATTCAAGTCCAAAGAAAACCTTCTTCACGATTTTGGTTATATCTTGGGTTCTAGATATCCGATTGATGTGATTCTTGATGCGTTGGAAAGATAAGAGAACTAGCTACAAGTTTCATTTGAAGTTCAAAACCTGATTCGGACTCTATCATGATGAAAATCGGACTAGAAGTTGGGAACGCTGTTCTGGACTGATTTGACTTAATTAGGCATTTTTAGGCTTGTAATTGGTTTTGGTCTTTAATTATATTTTGGGCTATATGGGCCACGAAATTACTCAGCCACCTTAACCTAGAATGTTCCTTAGCTTCTATAAATAGGACTTGTATGACCTCATTTAGATAACTTTGAATGAAATTAGAATTTATCCTATTTGGGTATTTTTGTGAGTTGAGCATTGGCTCCTCCTCTTCAAGTTCTTGGATTAGAACTTGCTTGATTCTTATCAAAGAGTTCTATCTCTTTGTGGCGAATCTTCCTTGGCTTATCAATCTTCCAAATCCATTGGAATATTGTGGCGCCTTCCCTTTCATCTTCTTCCTCTTCCATTTTCTTAATTTATTTTATGTTCTTCTTTACATTTGCGCCATTTACATTCTGTTTTTAGTTGTTGCACTTTAATTCTTTGTTTGGTTAAGTTTCTTGTTTAGTTATTTCCTTTCTTTAGTTGTTTCTTTTTGTTAATCATATTCGGGTGACAACCGCGCCTTCTTCTTCCCCCAATTCTTTTCATCTTTTTAACATAAGAACTAAGAACAAGCTCTTGGATAGATCCTTAAAACTTGATGATTCCAACTTGGATCATATCAGGCAACTAGAGTAGGGGATATCACTAGTGGAGTATAGGAGACAGGGTCTGGAGGAGAAGGAAGAGGAAAGACATCTGTGATCGACTCGGGAGATGGTGGGGGCCCAAAGTAAGGGACAGATTCAAAGAATGTGACATCAGCTGATACAAGATAACGGCGTAGAGTAGGAGAATAACACCGGTAACCCTTTTGTGACTGAGTATAACCAAGGAAGACACATATTAGGGACTGGGTATAGAGCTTGTTAATGCCCGGTTGGAGATTATGAACAAAACATTTAGACCCGAAGATGCGATGAGTCAATGAATGGAGGGACTGATGAGGGAACAAAATAGAGTGAGGTACTTGGTTATCAAGAACGGAGGAAGGCATCCTATTAATGAGATAGCACGTAGTGAGAACAATAACACCCCAAAATCGGAATGGAACATTGCCATGAAGTAATAGGGTGCGAGTAGTTTCAATAAGATGTTTATTTTTGCGTTCAACAAACCCATTTTGTTGAGGGGTGTGAGCACACGAGGTCTGATGAAGAATACCCTGAGAAGCCATAAAGGATTGAAATGGTTGTGGGAGCATTATCACTACGTAAAGTTAGAATAGGAATACCAAATTGATTTTTAATTTCAGAGTAAAATTGTTGAAATATAGAAAATAACTCAGAACGGTTTTCCATTAAAAATATCCAAGTACAACGCGAAAAATCATCAATAAAAGTAACAAAATATTTTGACCCTATAGTGGACATAGTCCGACTAGGACCCCAAACATCAAAATGACTATAGAAAACGGAGAATTAGTTCGGTTAAAGACACGACTGGGAAAAGAACTACAGGTATGCTTCCCTAGTTGACACGACTCACAAGACAAAGAAGTAAGTTTAGCTAGACTCAGCACTAACTTCTGGAGCTTGGCAAGGCTGGGATGTCCCAACTGAGCATGAGTGAGAAGAGGGGAATCCTTGACAGCACAAACCTGAGAAGGAGGTGAGAGCTGGTACAAGCCATTGAGCTCACATCCGGCGCCAATCATTCGTCCCAAACTCCGGTCCTGCAGGAAAACAGAATCTTTAGTGAATTAAATGGTGTAATCAAGGGAAAGGGTCAAGCGACTAATGGAAAGCAAATTAAATGGGGAACCCGGGACATAAAGCACATTATCAACCGAGAGGGAAGAGAAGGGATGGACAGTGGCAACCCCTTAGGAATGTGTTTTAGAACCATTAGCCAAGGCAATTTTGGGTAAAAAACCAGACGTAGAAAGGATGGAAAAAAGAGATTTATTACCAGAAATATGATCGGTGGCACCAAAATCCAGAACCCAAGGACCAAGGGACGACTGAGAGAGATAAGCAAAGGAATTACCAGTGTGAGCAACAGAGGTAGTGGACTTAGTTTCAAACCACTTAAGAAACTCTGAGTAGGCAATAGGCGATCATAGTGATCGCACTTTGGGCGAGATTTACCAGAATGACCACCCCGAGTGCGACCACGATCATTGCCCTGAGAGACAAGAGCAGAAACATCAACGGGAGCAGGAGGTAGCTCAAAGCTAGGAGCAGAGGGGAGCCCATAACTAGCTGATGATTTGGCCGGGACTCGAAGCAAAGTTGACCAAGCCGTGTTCAGAGATGGGACATTAGGAGAGCCCAAAATCTGATCATGGATGGTTGATTAATTTGTAGGCAAACCGTATAGGACCAACAACATGAACAAGCTACTGCACTGCTCAAGTTCCTTTGCTGGAGTGTCAGCTAGTGGCAAAAGTTCATTGAAATCATGTAAGGCACCATGAACTTTTCCCAAATAAGCAGAAATAGGACCATCAAGCTGTCGAGAAGCAATGGCATTCATGAGATTCTGGCAGACTCATAGAGACGTGTGTTATTGGTGTAAAGAACCTTGGCTTGCTCCCAAACGGTCTCACATGTGAGATGGGCACGAAAGATTTGCTTCAGAGAAGAGTGAATAGTGGATTTGATAATGCTACACAACTGACCATCAGCCTTTTTCCATCGAGGGCGGTCAACAGCGGCTACTTCATCAACTTTCTTGGTTAAATGGTCAACATAGTCTTGTCCATTCAGCCATAGCTTAATATCAGATGCCCATGTGTCATAGTTGCTTCTATCCAATTTGTCAGTGCAAAGAGGGGCACTAACAGAACTGGTGAAAACAAGAGCGTCCGCCTTTGAGGAGTCTTTAGGAGGACTTGAGGAGACAGAACTAGCCATGGGTCAGAACAAAAAGGAAAACAACCCAAATTACGGGTACTTGAACAGTGCAACACACAGGGACGTTGCAAAACAAAGGTCTGTTGAGGGAGGTGACAACAGATCCGGAAAAAGGAGGGGCCGACAATGCTAGCGTAGGAAACGGCGGCCGGAATGGTGGCCGAACGCGCTGTTGTGGTAGAGAAAGAGAGGAGGGTTTGTTGTGATAGAGAAAAAGAGATATGAAAAGTTTGATGGTATTTTTGTCGATAAAAAATAAATAAGTGTGATTCTGTTATGTTCTCTTTGGTTCCACCCCTTTTTTGTGAAATCTAAATGTCCCAATTTTTAACCCTCATGCCTTGTTTTGTTCTATTTATATAATACACCAAACATAGAATAGAACTCATATGTTCCATCCCGTTCTATCACGTCTACCAAATGCTACCCTATTATGTTCTTGTGATAGTGCCTTTAGCATGATGAAGTTTCTGGGACAAAATAGTGTATCTGATGCAGCCCAGGAATTTGTTTAAATTTAGGATGGAGGGAAATGGATATTAAGGAAATAGGTTGGGTAGGTGTATGGGATAAAGGGGTTTGTGTGGGAGGAGTGCACCTCCTTGAATAGAAATCTGAATTGATCAGAATTCTTATCCTAAGTTGAAAAGAAACACCAGAATGTGTTATCTGAATATGCTTTGCTGAAACTGTTCTGAATTCTCTGAATTGCTATCCGGAGTATGTAGAGAACGGCTACTTAAGACCCCATAGGACTCAAACTGAGGGGATTTTTAAATGATTGGATTGATGTCTTTTGATTTACTCTTAGACTACTTTTAATTACTTAGACCCACTTCCCAAATTACGAAATTGGACTTTCCTAGACTTAATTTACTTATAAAATATAGAGAACCATGACTATTGAATTGTTCTAACTTAAGTACATTGAACCATGACTCTTTAGTGAATTAAATATCTATTAGGCTTAATGAAGTTTTTGGTCCCTGAAAATATAGGGCTTTTTGGTTTCAGTCCCTATCTTTTGTTTGCTTTGATTTTGGTATCTGTCATTTTCAAAATTTTGTTTTTGGTCCCTGTCGTCAACTCCAAACGTTAACTGCTGACGTGACAGACAGAAGTTCACGTCAGCACTGACATGTGGCGAAATAATTATTTTTTTATTTCATCTGTCTAGCATGACAGGGACCAAAAACAAAAATTTAAAATTTACAGACACCAAAAGCAAAACAAACAAAAGATAAGGACTATAACCAAAAAGTCCTATATTTTCAAGGACCAAAAACTTCATTAAGCATTTAATAAAATTGATATCATGTGATTTATGAATTAATTTGATTTTCTAAGAGATGAAGAAGAATTGTAATTTTTTTTGGTGGAATAATCCTTCGAATGTAGATGACGAAGATGTCACTTTGGTACTTAGAACACATGTTGCAGAGCTACAGAAGAAGAGACAGCAGTTGCAGTTGAAGCTAGCCGGTGGAAGAAAAAAATCTCAAATTTTGATAATATGCTTGAGAACTTTAGTTGGGTTTTGTTTATTTTGTATTTTCAATTGCTAGTGTCATAGCTAGTATGTCTATTTGTTGCAGTGGTTTGTGTTATGTTTGGCAATTGAAGATACTAAATAAGCAAAACTCAACTACAGTTCTCAAGCACATTATCAAAAGAGGAGTGCTAGCAGCGCATTTTCTCTTATTGGTTGAAATTAGAGCGGGTCCTATTAATTCATGTGGGTCTCACTTGAATTTTGTAGGATCCACGTAAATTTCAACTAATAGGAGAGTGTATTGGAAAAAGAGTGTTAGAGAGTGTGTTGCTAACATTTCTCTTATCAAAATTAGAGACTTTTTTTCTTTTACTAACTAACTTCAACTGCAACTTCTGTCTCTTCCGTTGTAGCTCTTCAACATGTACTCCAAGTAACAAAGTGACGTCCTCCTCATCTATACTTGGAGGATTATTTGCTTTCCAATTAGCCCACTAAAAAAGATTACAATTCTTCTTCATCTGTTTGAAAATCAAATTAACTCATAAATTACAGGAAATCATATTTATTAAAGGCTTATTGAAGTTTTTGGTCCCTAAAAATATAAGGCTATTGGTTTTAGTCCCTATCTTTTGTTTGTTTTGCTTTTGGTGTCTGTAACTTTTAAATTTTTGTCTTTAGTCCCTGTCATGGCATACATATGGAATAAAAAATAATTAGTTTGTCACATGTCACTGTTGACGTGGACTTCCGTTTGCCACGTCAGCAGTTAACTTTTGGAGTTAACGGCAGAGACCAAAAATAAAATTTTAAAAGTTACAGACATCAAAAGCAAAGCAAACAAAAAATAGGGACTAAAACCAAAAAGCTCTATATTTTTAGGGACCAAAAACTTCATTAAGCCTATCTATTATAATAGTTATATTCTGCATCTGTATCTATACCTTAATTTTTGCCACAAACCTGATTATCATGAATTTTATGCTGTCCTCTTTGTTGGTTCAGGTACACTGATGGTTTGCAGATTTTAGAGCCAGATCAGGTATTTATACATCCATATAGATTTCTGTAAAAGTGGTTTGTCCTTCTGTTGTCTAATGTTGGCAATATGTTTTGAACAGGCTGAGGAAATGTTTGACGTCGCTTCTAGATACTTATTGTTTCCTCTTAAGCGTGCTGTGGCTGATGTCTTGTTGCCACACATGGAAATTGTGTCACCTGGAGAACTTTGCCATTGGTTAATACTAGCTGACATGTATGTTGCTTTTCTGCCATCTCCTTCCTTCATCGTACATTGATGGCTGCAGTTATCGTTGTTTATTTGATATGCACAATGGGGGAGGGAAGGGATCCTTCATTCACTTTTTTATTTGTTATTGTGTTTATATACATGTTTCAATACCAATGCTTTACTATTTGCATTTCAACTTATTTTAGACCACATATATGATGGTAGAGCTTGTGTAATAAGCTCTACTCAAATAAGTACTTATTAACCTGTGTTATCACCAAAAATAAATAAATATTAGCTGATTGCCGTTGGAGATAATTAGCTGATTTAAATTATTAATTGGAAGCCAATAATGGAAATTAGCTGATTGGTTTCATTAGCTGGTAGCCATTGTTGTCAAACTCGTAATCCTATGAGTTTTTCTCCCTTCAGTGAGGCAGCTCGCAGCCAAAGCTCTCGGACGGCGGCCGGCACAGTGGGATCATCAGGGAAGAGCGGAAAAGTGGTGGGAGCGGCGATCTCTGGACGCGGCGAATAGTTTCTGACTTTTTCCGGTCGACCCATTTTTGACTCGTTTTCAAACCAGCCTTAACCCGTTTCCAGCCCAATAACCCGGTTTTCAGGCCAACCCTAGCCCTTTTTGAGTCGCGCGACGCCACCCAGAACCGTGCCTCTGTCCACGCATCCCCCTCCACGCATCAGTATGCTCATTCCGTCCTGGACCGCCGCGTCAGCACCATCTCTACCACGGTGCCACCCACTCGCCGTCCAGCCGCCCAGTTGTTCCACCATTGCACAAACCGCACCCTCCCCTTTTGTTTCCCTCGTTGGTAACGTGAAGAAGGCAGAAGCAATCTTTTTAATGTTTTTTCTTTATTTATTATTTACCTATCTGGTTAAATTATTTTTAATGTTTGGATATTTTGGGCCTATGTTGCTTGGGTTGTGACCATTGTGTTTGGGCTTAAGTTTTTTGGATAGCAGATGTCTTACTCGTATCATTATTTTGGGTTTGGGCTGGGGTGTGATCTATTTTTATTTTTGAAGGCTAAAAGAGTTCATTTTCTTCTTTGAGTTCATTTTTAGTTTTATGTATGGGAATGTGACTTATGATTTGTATGTGACATGCTTATGTTAAGGTTATTTTGGTGTTTTGAGGTTATTTTTCTTATTTATGTTATTTTATATGTATATATAAATATAAATATTTAAATATAATTTTGTCTTTTTGGTGGGATCTTACGATTCGTGTTACGATTCCACGAGTTACGATCTTCCTTCCCCCAAACGATCCTAGGTAAGATCTTAAGTTTGACAACCTTGCTGGTAGCCAATTGGGAAATTAGTCGATTGGTGATGATTGAAATTTGGCTGAAGTATATTGGGCTGGGCCTTATACATGGGCTTGTATGATATGGAAGTAATGTTAATAACAATCGAAGATGCATGTGAAATGAAGATTAGCGAGCTTCAGGCTGTTACTCATGATAACCACTAAGTCCAAAAAACATGGATAATGAGTGAAGGTGGTTAGAAGCTGCCGAAGATTCGAAGTTCGAATGGAAAGTGTTCGTTGAAGATCATTCATGCATAATGAAGGAGCCATTAGCGGATAGTGTTATCAATGGCAGATGGCGGCCTATGGTGGTCGGCCAAAAATCCAATATGGCGAGTACTGGTGGGTGCTCCGCCATCAGAGCTCTGATCTTGGAGCTGGGGTACATCATGCCGGAGATGGAGTTTCCAGCATTTGATGGAGAAGAAAATGCCTACTGGTGGGTGTTTTGCATTGAGGAACATTTTGATGCGAGGGGAACACTAGAGGAGAAGTTGACAGAGGCTTTGAATGTAATGAGAGGTCATGCTTTCAAATGGTGGCGCTGGTGGAACCGACGCCATCCATAGGTGAATTGGCGAACGTTCTCAATTGCGTTCCTTTGGCGTTTTAAGCCGGAATACCGGAATATTTTGCCGATATCAGATCAAGAAGAGGAGCTAGAATTGGAGGAGCCACAATTGGAGGCGGAGCAGCTGCCCACTGCTCCGCCGACTCAAGGTTTATTTGATTTCAAGCAAGAAAACAAAGACCAAGATGAAGAGACAAAGAGTGAAGAAGAAGACAGCAAAGTGGTAGAGGCAGAATCAGAATTTGAAAGGGACAAAAGGATGCAAGACAAAACTTACAAAGGCCATTTTCTGGGTAACAAGGGAACATGCGAGTTAGAGGAAAAAGTTGATGGCAAGCTGGACGATCTATCGTTGTCGGCCTAAGTCCTAACTAGTGAGAACAAGTTTGTTCCTCGAGGGAGATGGGTTCGCAATAGGGATGAAACTATGGGTCTTAGATATGCTATCGGAGCTTCCTCCGTCGGAATCGCCGGATGGTGATACTTGCACGGTGGCCGCTATTACGTCGGAGGAATGGCAGAAACTTGGGGATCCACATGGCAAAGCAGTTGCAGACCTGCAACGTTGTTTCGGTGCTTTGTGGTGGCGGGCATACATTTGGGTCGAAGAAGTGCGACAGAGGTTTGGGTCCATGCTTGTGTGAAACAAGTGTGGGTATCATGTGATTGCAATCAAGAAGCAATAGCACAGTGCAAAGGGTATATTCTTGCCCCATCTTTTGAAATGGACTAGACCCAAGATGTTAAAAAATAAAAATGGGCCATAAGGGTAAAGGCTGATATGAAGCCACAGGAGCTGAATTCTGTTTCAGTTTTTGTGGGCCAAGCCCAAAAGGGTATGTGGAGCAAATGGGTCATTAAGATAATTGCTGATATGGAGATACAAGAGCAGATTTCAGAATTTCATATTAATGAGGAAGATAGGATAGAATTCAAGAGTTTGGGCCAAGCTTATTTTGCCAAGGAGAGGAAGTTTGGGCCAAGCTTATTTTCAGAATTAAGGAAGTTGTTCACAGATTCATTCATCCTCTGTTTCAGGAATGTAAAACAGAGATTCCGACTTCACGTAATTCAGCTCCCAACCAAAGAGGAATTGAAGATCCAACAGAAGGAGTTGCTTCGATGGTAGCAGGGTCATTATGCTTCAGCATGCGGGACCCTGGTGGTCCTTTATCTATTAGCAACTACACCGTCCACCTTGAGGATAAGGTGGTACTCATAGGGAAGGTTATTGATAGACCCACAATTAAAAAGGGAAGGGGAAGTGGAGTGAAGAGGTGGCAACAGTTAGGAATATATAAAGATAATAAAAATATATTAATAGTAATAAATAAATAAACCACAAGAACGCGGATATTAATGTGGAGCTGAGTGGAAGAGGAGCTGCAACATTTATGTAGCAGTTAGTGGAAGAATATAGGTCATGGGGTATTTAGAATGTTAATGGGCTGCAACAATTATGTTGCAGTTAATGAAAGGAGTAAATAGGGAAATGGATGGGAAGGAAGGGGAAAAGGTTAGGACCAAATATAAAAGGGAGGAGAAGGTATAGGAGAAGGCATTGAGTGATTGAGTGAAGAATTGGGACCTTTGGACAGGGAGAAAGCAGACCGTCGAAGTTCTGCAGTGTCTACCTATCTTTTTCTTTATATTTCTGTTCTCTTTTTTAATTTAGTCTTTGAAAAAACCTTTTTTGTAAGGAGTTAATCTCCATATTACCTTAGAAGAGTCCAGTTCCTATCACATGTATAATGGGTGAAGGTGGTTAGAAGCTGCCAAAGATTCAAAGTTCGAATGGAAAGTGTTCGTTGAAGATCATTCAAGCATAATGAAGCAGCCACTAACAGATGAACGTGGGATATGCCTAAGATGTAGGAATTTTTGTTCATTATTAGTTGTTCGATGTGTTGTTGAAGTGATCAGTTAGAAGTTAGCCGTTTTTGTCAGTCACGATGTGCATATAACTGCTTAAATTTAGGAGTTAGTGGCTAATAGGAATGGCTCTAGAGTAGTTTATGTTTTGCACATAAATATGAGTTGTACAAATCAAGAGATATACGAACAATCAATCAAACAAACAACTTATGCATTTTGTCTTTGCGCACTTTACTTTCTTTACTGCAATTCTTATTGTTACGCAGCTTTAGTTTTTAGTTCTTAAGTTCTCAAATTCACTCTTCGACTAGACACTTTCTTGATTAGTCTAGGAAAAGTGCCTTCCTTGGTGAATTGTTTGACCAAAGGGAATCAAGAAGTGTAACTTGGCTGATTCTTGTTATTCGGCTAAGTTACAAGATTTTATACTACAACAATTCTCCAACATTCGTCTGCTTCCTTTCTTGCTCCCTGACGTTGTGCACTTCGTTAGACACCATTGGCTTAACAATGTCAGCCAATTGCTTTGACACCTGAAGCATCAATTCATTGATCCCCATGTCAATTTGCTGGCAAATGAAAGATGTGGTCATCACCACAGGTTGAGGCTGATCAGCCGCATCCACTGTTACAGTTGAAGGTCCAACAGAGGGGGTTGGTGAGTTAGTCTGTTGGGGTGCTTGTTGAGAAGAAGGCATCCCCAATGATGCCTGTGTTGTTCCCTCTGTTGCCTTGCAATTCCCATTCTTCTTTGCCGGTGTAATCCACTGCCACTGTGGCTTGGATATTTGGATTGTGATCTCCCATCGACTCGTGACTCTTCTGATTTGTGAGATCTACTTGCTCTAGAAGTCCCCAACCTTTCGAAAACAGTAGTAGGCCTACCCGTAATAGCCATCTGCTATGTTGGTTCGACTTGACGTGAAAATACATTCTCTCAGCTGGTTACCTCTTCCTTTTTCCTCCACTATTCTTGCATATGGGGTTTATGGCTTCTTACTGATGAGTATGAGGTTGGTGCACTGGGATTAGCCGACCCAACAAATGAAACCATGCCAATCATAGCTATCGGAAAAGGATCCTTGTCAATTGCCATATCAGGTAGGGGTGTTTGTGGATAACTTTGGGTCGGTTTTGAGGCAAAAAGTCATCTGATCCAAAGATTAAAACAATATGCGGTTCGGTTCGGATTACTTCCTTAAAAAAATCCGATCTGATTCGATTAAATGCGATTTGGATTGGAGCGGTTGATTCGGTTTTTAACGAAACATCATTACATATTTATATTACATCAAAGAATCAAGATTACAAGCTAAATTGAACAAAATCTCAAACCTGTATATAATTGATACATTAATGTAATAACACTTCATAAAATAAGTCTAAAATAAATAAATATCATCATCATTTAGTTCCACAACATTTTTTTAACGTCAAATCGAACTAGTAAGTATTATTAAAAAACCAACAAATAAAAAATCAATAATGCAAAAAATAGAATAAATATATATTAAATTTTATATATGCAGCTTGGTTTGGTTTGGTTTAAAAAAAAGAATCCAAAATCCGATCCGATCGGTTATCACAAAAAAGATCCAAAAAAATCCAATAGATATCGATTTTGTTCGGTTTTAGGTTTTTTTGGATTGGTTTAACATGAACACCCCTAATATCAGGTGCCCGCTTGTCAGGTAACTTACACCTGCCTTCTTTCACTGCCATCTGAATGGCCTTCCGAAACACAATGCATGACTGTAGGAGTTGTGCCACTTGCATTATTTTTTATTCTTTAGCTCCTCAGCCGACAGTATCTTATATCCCTCTGTCAGCCGTATTTGCCGATCTTTCAGTAAATAGTCCAAAGATTTGATCAGCCTTTTGAGATATTAGATAAATAGTCCACCTTGTGTTCAGGTAGATCTACTTCCTTGCCCTTTGTGGCTCTCGAAGCTGGACATGAATATGGCTTTCCCCTTAGGATCTCAGTTGCCATTACATTAGCCGATTGATAGAATATTAATTCATGCAAATCATCTGATTCCTCCACATTTATTATAGACACTAGATGTGGGCCCTTCCCTCTGCTGGTTTTTTTGTGCTCCTTTTCCAGAATATACTGCTCAATTCGTGAAGCCCTTAAAGCTAATTGACTCAGATCAGAACAATCCTGGGCAACCAATTTCTCTTTCAACTGAGGGTGCATGTTTCCAATGGCCATAGATGCATACTCACTTTCAGGAAGCTGAACTGTACATTGGCTCCTCAACTTTATGAAACTTTCTTTAAAATCAGCCACTGGCTCATCCACCTGCTGCTTCAAATTCATCATATCAGCAGTGTTATCAATGGCGGATGACGGCAAGTAAAAAGTCCGCCATACAATATGGCGGATGGCGATGCGGTCATATGGCCGATGTCAGGGCGGATAAAATAAAAATATTATATACTAACAAAAAACTGCAGAAATAAATATAAAATCCAAAACACTAACAACATATGTCAAGAACCATAAACTAAATTGATAGAAAATATGGTATAAGTCTCATATCATAGGCAGCCTTGGTATTTATATATACTTCGTAATTAATTACATGTTACGTTTACAAGGAGAAATAAATGCAAGTACAACTTCCTAAACTCCCTAAGTACATGACTCTAAACATACATGAACCTAAGACTTAAAGTGCTCCTATTTCCTATTTCCAATTTCCAATGGGAAACATACATGAATCTTGCTGTTTCAAACATTTAGAAACATGTATTATTAGTATTAGTATATTACTATTATTTATTATACTAGAAACTGAAAAATCAAAGTACCTAAATTGCTTGCGAGAGATTTAGCTCTTTGCAGAATTTACATATATTCAAGAAAGAGAATAAACACAGGCTCAGGCTGGTAGCCGGACGGTGGTTGCCAAATGGATGGTATCGTCGAACGACTGGGGTTTCATGAAAGAAAGAAAAGAAGGAAAACGTAAGAGACTTACCTTTCTGCCGTTCATTAGGGTTTTTGCCCATTTTGGGCCGAAAATCGGGTCGGGTCGCACGACCCAAGCCTCTGTTTCACTTTTTTTAAAGTTTTCCTCCTTTTTCGCAATGGCTGGCACATCCGCCATGCCCGCCACCTGCCATGTGAAATCCGAATCGCTATTGCCATGGTATGGCGGTTCCTTCTAAACCTGCCACCGCCTTCCACCATGGCGCCGCCGTGGCCGCTTTTCGATAACACTGCATATCAGCAACATTAACCTCTGGCCGAGGCCTATAGAATTTATCATCGAAACATCTCTCCATACCAGTCCAATTCTGCATAGAATTTGGAGACAATGCAGAATACCATGTAAAAGCAGACCTAGTTAAGGATAATGGGAACGATTGGAGTTTATAATACTCATTCTGATTAGCTTCTCCACATTGTGCAGTAAGCCTTCCAATATGCTCCATGGCTGATTTTCCATCTTATCCAGAGAAGGTTGTGAAATCAGGAGTCTTAAATCCTCTAGGTAAGGGCATCATCCGATCCCCTCAATCAGGATACGGCTTCCTGTAAACGGGCCTGTCCAGAGGTTTCAACTGTATACCAAAATGCTTCCTCATAGTCTCATCTATCATGTCAGGGTCAATTAGCTGAGGACCAGGTGCTCCCTCAGCCGCATAATTTAGTGCAGGAGCTTGGGATGATCTTAGTTGCCTAACTGGCATGGCTTTTGCATGAGGTGGTGCTTGATACGGCTGATCTAGGGCTGGAATTGTCCCTGGGTTGTTAGTTGCAAAAGGTGGAATATTCATCCATTGCTGCTCGGCTGCATATTCCCCAGGGTTCCTATACCGAGTTCCCCTAATAACTGGCTGAGTAACCAAAGCAGGAGGAAGACTATTCCATGGTTGCTCCCTGGCATACTCACCAGGTGTCCTATACGAAGCTCCCTTGAAAGGAACTGAACCCATCTGACTATAAGGTAGTTGATCTGGGGTAGTTTGAAGCCCTGGTGTCCCAGCTGGAGGAGGTGGAATGTTAGTCCATGGCTGCTCCCCAACATAGTCACCAGATATCCACGTGTCCTCCCCCAAAAACCAGTGGTAGGGTATGTGAGGCCTCCAGGCGTGGTCGCCTATGAATTAGCACCAATAGCTGAAGTATTGGGCGCCAGACACGGCATACCAATTTGCCCTGAAGCATTAGGAGGCCATCTAGCCATCTATATCTGTCCAAATTGTAAGATTGGCTGTTGATTACCTTCGTTCATTTTCATCTGAAGCCTGTGAACTACTTGTGGTGCTGGTTGTGTCAAATTCGGCTAGACTATTGGCTGATATCCTACCTGAACATCAGGCACAACATTGGAATGAACTTGTTGATTAACTCCTACAAAAGCTCCCTGGCTGTGATTCGGCTGTCCTTGTCCTGCCACCATGGAAGTAGCCGAATTTTCCCCAACATTCACCTGTTTCCTTTCTTGCTCCCTGACATTGTGCACTTTGTTATACACCATTGGCTTAACAATGTCGGCCAATTGCTTTGACATTAAAGCATCATTACATTGATCCCCATGTCAATTTGCTGCCGAATGAAAGATGTGGGCATCACCACAGGTTGAGGCTAATCAGCCGCATCCACTGTTACAGTTGAAGGTCCTACAAAGGGGATTGGTGAGTTAGTCAAATGGGGTGCTTGTTGAGAAGAAGGCATCCCCAATGATGCTTGCGTTGTTCCCTCTGTTGGCTTGCGATTCCCATTCTTCTTTGCCGATTGTGAGGTCTCCATGCTACTAAGATTCTTCCCTAATCTTAAGTGCATGTGCCAATTGTGATCGTGATTAGGAGAAGGAAACTTCTCAATTTGTTCACCTTCTTGGTTGAGAAGGTTCACCTTCTCAATTTGTTTATCCAAATAAGTTAGTGAAATGTCAACTGGTATAGTGGTAATTGGTTTGCGGACTTTATATTTCCACGCTGTTCTTGAGCTGGAGTTATAAACTACTTAAATTGAACGTAGAGTAAATTGTCCTCATCCAAGTGATATCTCAATTTGTTTATCCAAATAAGTTAGTGAAATGTCAACTGGTATAGTGGTAATTGGTTTGCGGACTTTATATTTCCACGCTGTTCTTGAGCTGGA
This sequence comes from Ammopiptanthus mongolicus, assembly GCA_039655645.1. Taxonomy (NCBI): domain Eukaryota; kingdom Viridiplantae; phylum Streptophyta; class Magnoliopsida; order Fabales; family Fabaceae; genus Ammopiptanthus; species Ammopiptanthus mongolicus. The sequence goes on from CM077349.1 coordinate 40,562,966, forward strand.
GTTATAAACTACTTAAATTGAACGTAGAGTAAATTGTCCTCATCCAAGTGATATCAAGTCATTTATGCGGAATCTATTTAGCTCAGCAGTGTTTCTTGTCATATATGCTCTTTATTAGGCTTTCTGTTGTAAAATGATGGACTATTAGGTGGTAAGATATCAAAAGGTTACTAATTAAAGTGAGAGTACCTGGAAAATGCAAGAAAGATCAATAGTATCTATAATTCAGATGCGCAATGAGTTTGAAGAAATTCAATAAGGAGGATCAATGAGAGTGTAAGAAAGATCAATAGTATCTTTTGGAAATTATGATAGCAGAAGTGTTAGGAAGAATGTCACTATTAAAAAGAACTGAGTAGTTCTAGAGGACTTTATTGGTGGACACTTGTTTCTTTCATCACTGCACAAGTTGACCTTAAGATTGTGTTATAGTTGGAAGTCATGTTTTTGTTAAATGATTCCCAAGTCCTAATTGCAAAGTATTATAGGTCCTGTTGTGGTGACTTATGTTAAATGTTAAAAAGTCCCACATTGATTGAGAATCTGAGTAGAAACCCATGAACTAGCTTTTGGATTGAGTTAGGTTAAGTTATTAACAACTTACATATGTTCCTTATATTTCCACATGATAATTGATTTTGTTCTCATGAATTCACGTAATGTGGAGAAAGTATATTTAGATCTAATAATCAAATGGCAAGCGGGAACATATTTTTGTTATAGCTGTAATCCTAGTGAATTTTTGGTCTTGTCCAGGTATGGTGTTTTCAAGATTCGGGAATATTGTCTAGACACCATTGCTTGTAATTTTGAAATATTTGCTGATACTAAAGAATTCCGGGCAATGCTATTGACTTTGCCTCCACCATCTGGAGACTCCTCTCTTCGTACCTCTGTCCCACGTGTTCCTGGTTCTTCTCTAAATACTGATCAAGGAAATCTTCTAGATGATTTACGTGAGAAATGGCTTGAAATTGAAGCTGCTGAGCTTGACCAGAGAGATGAGAGTGCATTGCACTTTGACAAGCGCCTTGAGATGCTTATGATTGTTGGAGAGCAAGAAGAATCAGGCAATGCTGACGAAGATGGTATTGATGATCGCACACCCTTGGCTTTCTCCCCACCCACTACTCTAATTTCAGATGAACAAAAAGAACTATAGATTTTGGATCATTTATATTTACCAGTAAATCAAAATAACGTGTATAGATTTGTATCTCATCAACGTGGTAATCCATAGTAGGATACTAAGTTAGGTCGCTCGGAGTCCTTAAGTTGGGTTTTTGTAACTTCGGTTGTTCGAGCATTCATTGATTGTTAAAGTTCTTTTATAATTATTAGGTAATCTCTACATTTTCAATGCTTCCACGCGAGAGTGTGCATGTGTTCTCTCCATGGAAAGTTGCTGCTTTTCTGCAAGTTTAGACAATTTTTTTCTATTATAAAAGCGTGAAGGTAGATATCTTTTACTAGATGTATTGTGAGAATCAGACTGTAAAAAAATGATTTTGTTTAATTATCGAACATATACAATTGAATTGTAAATATAAAGTTATATTTTTAGAAATTTATTGGATATCTTTTTTAAGGTCGAAAAGTTATTGGGTTTTATTATTAAAATTGATATTAGGGTCAACTGTAGCTTTTAATTGAAAATTTCAGACTCCATATTCTAAACATCATGTATAAAAGGAATGTAGTGGCTCGAGTATTTTTGTAAAATCATTTGTGTTAATAAAAAAATTTTAAAGAAAAATATGCAACTTTGACTTCCTTATCTACTAAGGATAAAATTGTGAAACTACATGTGTAAAAAAGAAATATTATTTTTGGTTAAATTTTTTAGTTGTTTTTGCATCGTTTGCACTTTTTCATCTTCCTCTCACAAATTCATTCTAAGCTTTTCATCTTTTCTCTCCGTTCTTCCACCGAAAAAGCATTTGCATCGCTAGCAATCTTTCTACCCTAATTGTCGAAGCTCCTTACAACCCTATGCACCGTTTATTTTCTTTTTTCTCTTTGCATTTCTTTCTTTTGGTGGCATTGTTTCTTTTCTCTTCCTCTCTTCTGCATCTTCACTGTTTTCACCATTCCCTCTATTAGCTGCATCTTCACTGAAATCAGCGAGATCGAAATTCAAAACCCTAGCGGTTTCAACTAAAATATGATTGCTTGATGTGTTAGTTTCTCCTTCATTCGAATTTTTTCTTCAGCGTTTGTGCTTTAAGGGTTTATGTTTGTATTTGTATATTTTCTTCAATGTCTGTGTTTTACTTCGATTTTTTTCTTCAAATTTTTGTTTTATTTCAAAATTTATCCTATATTTTTTTTTGAGCCAACATTGTATAATTTACACTGTACAATTTTTTTATGGTCGTTTGATGATTTTGAATATCAGTTTTGTTGAAGTTTTGGTTAATACTTACATCTTACATCTTTTTTATTTGCTGCATGTTGCAATTGAATTCATGGAGGCTCATATATGATCAATTTGTATTTGTATGATGTTGAAGTTGTTGAAGTTCATTTCCAAAAAGGTAAGCAATCTCTACATTTTTTATTTCTTCATACATTGTGTATTCAGTGTATAAACAATGATTCTGTCATTGTATGGAAAAAACATTGTTTGCATATCAAGCCAAAGCTTCTGCATTGGTGAGTATATATAAATACTAAAATGTTTCAAAAGCTAAGATTCTTTCATTCACCAAATATGATTCTGTCATAATTTTTTAATATCATACAAACTAACACAGTTCTTCCTCATACAACCGTTGAATGCTGATTTTTGTTTAGCAGCATTCCCTAAAAAGCGCACTACATGTGTCTTGGAGGATAAAGTCGGGGAAACATAGGATTGTAGGATCCGATGGGCAGGAAGGACTAAGAATGAATGTTATCTAACAAGTGGATGACAGAAATTCAGCAAAGACAAGACACTGAAGGAGGGTACGGTTGTGCAGTTTGCAATTTCAACTAATAATCGAGGCATAATTTATGTTGAGATAAAAACAGTAGTTGTGATATCATAGTTTGGATGCTTAGGTCAGTTTGCAGTATTTTGGATGATGTAGGTGAACAACATTATTTTGGTGGATTGGTATTTTGTTTTGACATATTTTAGCTAATGTTAGACAGACTCATTTTGGTGGTTTGGTATTTTGTTTTAACATATTCTAGATGATGTTGGACAGCTTCATTTCGGTGGTTTCATGTTTTGATGGTTTCAATTTAATATTTTTTTCGATAATTGAAATTTATTAATATGGTTTCAATTTAATATATTAATCTTTTGGTGTGTTCTGTTAAGTGGAAAGAATTTTGCATAATGATTGCTGAGAATGAAATTCATTTTGATAAGTTTCAATAATGTTGTACTTTTATTGTTATAAGCTTTTTATAAGTACACAATGTTAAGAATTAAGTATTCCTATCAGAGTTGCAAGGAGCTTGCCACAATTACTATGCAATCAAAGTTGGTAATTAGATTCAAATAAATGTAAGATTCAGTAAATACTTAAACATGAGACCTTAATAAATTAATTAGAATTGGTGGTTTAAAAAGAGACTATGGTTATGGTTAATCGTTTTAATGGTTTAGTAAATAGTGATTCATTATTTATTAATGGTTTAGTAAATAGTCATAACAACAATAAATGCTATATTTATGTATCTGTTGTGACTATTTGCATTCTTCTATGACATAATCTAGATGGTTTCCAATTTCAAACAATTGTTAAAGGTTTAGTAAATAGTGATTCATTAATATACGATAGATTTATTTATTGATTATAGCACTCTAGGATAATGTACACTCATATTTATTATAGATTCTTACATTGAGTAATAGTAATAATTTAGATAGGTGCTCAGTATTATTTATTATTTTTGTTATTGGTTAGTAGTAATCTTGGATAGTGTAGAGTCTTATTTATTGATATTGATATTGATATATTTATTAGTAGTATGAATAATGGTTAATAATTAATACTATCTTTAGTCTAAACCTTAAACCGTGTAGTCATAAACAAGTATAAAACTATTGTGACTATTTACATTCTTCTACGACATAATCTAGCTGGTTTCCAATTTCAAACAATTATTAAAGGTTTAGTAAATAGTGACTCATCAGTAAATGGTAGATTTATTTATTGTAGAATAATGTGCAGTCATATTTATTGTAGATTCTTACATTGATTAGTAGTAATAATTTAGGTAGGTGTTTAGTATTATTTATTATTTTTGTTATTGGTTAGTAGTAATCTTGGATAGTGTACAGTCTTATTTATTGATATATTTATTAGTAGTATGAATAATGGTTAATAAGTGATATTATCTTTAGTCTGAACCGTAAACCATGTAATCATAAACAAATGTAAAACTATTGTGACTATTTGCATTTCTTCTATGACATAATCTAGTTGGTTTCCAATTTCAAACAATTATTAAAGGTTTAGTAAATAGTGACTCAGCAATAAATTGTAGATTTATTTATTGATTATAGCACTCTAGGATAATGTACAGTCATATTTATTGTAGATTCTTACATTGATTAGTAGTAATAATTTAGGTAGGTGTTTAGTATTATTTATTGTTTTTGTTATTGGTTAGTAGTAATATTGGTCGGAAAGTTTATATTCCTTGATTGTCAATAACCCCATCTGATAACAAAATTCCTTTCAAGTTTTAACGTAAACTGTTTCCTATTGTTGTTTCTTTTGTCATGACCATAAATAAGAGACAACGACAATCTCTTAAGCATGTAGGTATCTATCTTCCGCAGCCAGTGTTTTCACATGGACAATTATATATACTAGTATTTTTTACCCGTGCAAAACGCACATGTCAAAATTTTTTTAAATAAATTATTATAACATGTAATTAAATTGTTAATTGTAATTGTTACTTATATTTTGGAATATATTTAAATTATATTTTATGAATTTAATTTGTATGTACTATCAAAGTAAAGAATTTGTACACCGACATAAACAGTTGTAGCATCCAACACAAACACTTTGCACCTCACAAAATTATAATCCACAAAACATATTACAATCCTATTCCTAGAGTAAAAGGGATCCCCTACAACATGCCTACACAAAACGCAAATGTACCCTTGGATCTACAAAAAAATCACCTAAATTACAAATATCATTCACTTCACTCCTTTTCAATTTTGACTTGAACCAATGCAGAACCTGGCTTCACAACTTCTTCAACTTGAAGAACATTTTCCATCTTCAACTTGCTACTCATATCTCCCACCTCACAAGACATGAACTCATCATCAAGGCACCTCTTTGCTGGAGTAAATCGCAGGGCAATTGCACAGTCATCATCCCCTAGTGAAATAGGGGTCGCAAGGAAATTAGAATCATCCTGCGGCACCAAGAACAAACCAACAACATAAGATGATATTGTTAAGCCCAAATACAAATTGCAAGAAAGGTAGACAAACCCTAAATAATATGGACTTACAGAGAAAGATTCTTCAACATCTATGGGTCGCCCAAGCTTGAGAAAGGGGGAGTAAAAATTGCCATGAAGAACATTGCAAACTCACAAGTCAAACTAACATATTTTGATAATGAGATCAATAAAGTATAAAAGAATTAGTAAACTTGAGCACTTGTGAAAATAATAACCCATTCAAGATGGAATGTTTTGAATATTGGAACCAAAACACAAATACCTCAGTGGGAGTCAACTCTCCTCCTTTCAGATCAAACATTCCAATAATAATCTTCATCACATACTCTTCTAATAGCATAGGTACCATCAAAATGCAGGCTTTGTCCCACCTTTCTCTCAACCTTAAATAGCATCATTTGACCAATTAGTGATTCAAACAGCTGAGGATACCCATTTTCAGAAGGTTCCTGCATCACAATATAATAATAATAATAATAATAATAATAATAATAATATTAATAATAATAATAATAATAATAATAATAATACACTATTAACAAACATATCTAAAAAAACACGAAACACATAAAATCTGAGCAGAAACTCCATACAGAGAAACAAATATATAACACACACATTAACAATCTCTACCTCAAAAAGACTGAGCAAGAAGCTCTTCACATGATATTTTAAGAAGGATATTCACATCTCAGTCAAATAGGATAAAAACAACTGTACTCGTCTCATCTACAACCACAACTTTCACTTTGAACCTGAATAATTGAACCTCATTAATTTTTGCTGAATATATATATTAGACTATGAACTATAAAAGAAAAAAAAGCAGATAATGATAGAAATAAATAGGAGACAAAACAGAACATGTTTTTAGTAAACAAATCTGTCCACATTCTAACAACTCTCACTTTCAACCTGATTGACTCCCTATTGGAAGAGAGCTTGCCAATGCAATCAAAGCACATAGCCATTGTATCTCAACAGTGATGAACTCAACGAAAGCAAGAGGAATTGTAGACAAAGTGATGAAACAAAATAAATCACCACAACTTTATATAGAAACAAAGTTATCAAATTCAAATTTGAAAATCAGAAAAAGGAGGGAAACATATTAGGTTAAAAGGAAAGCAGACAAAGTCCATAACCGACCCTCTGGGAAGTAGAGGACCAATCAAATCAATAAATATAAAAATAAGCATTGTTTCTGATCAAATGTATATCCAGATTACCCAACAACACTAACACGCAACATATCACCTGTAACATCCCAAAATCCCTGTATCTGTCTTTTATTTGTCTGTGTGAATAACTTGACTGAGAACACAACTTGATTAATAATAATCATAAAAATAGTTAATAATTGAAAATTCATAATTGAATTTCAATTATGAGCTTAATGATCATAAGATATTGCATTGAGACTGTTATGTTGTTTTGAGTCGGAGCCGATAAAAATATTATTATTTTAATCGGGACCGCTTTACCTTGGGAAGCATGCCAGGGCCGGAGAGTAATCGGACCCGAGATCGGGAGGTTACTCTGGCCCAGAGTCGGGAGAAGTTGAGACTGCTTGTCATGTTTCACGAGGAGATATCTTTTATCATTTCATGACAACTTACACCTTTGTCAACTTTTCCTTTTATGGAAAAAGCCAAACCACCCACTTTTGGTTAATCACTACAATTTTGAATATGGTGTCAACACTTATGTACTTCATCATATCTTGGCCCTTCATTTCCTTACACTAATTCCCATCACACACTAACCAATAGTTTGGTCATGAAGCCTAAAGGCCATTCGGCCATAACACACCAACAACACCCTATCCATTTTCATTCAACACATCCAAAAGATCAAACATCATTTCTTAAGTTTTTGAAAAATCCTCTCGTCTCTCTCTTCATCATAGATTCGGTTCTTCACTCTAAAACATCAACCAAATTTCCTTTTTCAATTCTAAAACCATACTTCACCTTGTCTTGATCTAAGGATCAACTTTGAGGAAGAAAGTTTCTTGATTTGGAGAAGTTGTTCTTCAACCTCAAGAACACCATCCAAAACCTGGGAGTTGTTCTTGTGTTGGTAAGCTTCTAGACCCTTTTCCTTTTCATTTCCTTACTCATTAATTTTAGTAATCATCTTCTAGTTCTTCTTTTCATGAAAACAAGTTCAAGATCTCACCTTTTTCTCTCCTCTAGGTTCGGCCTTCTCTTTGTTTTGAGGGCTTGGAGTTTTCTTTCACTTAAACCTCTTCATTAAAGGTATGTGGGAGTGAACCTCATCACACCAAAATTGGTGGAGGATAAAAATGGTTGTTCATGTTTTGTTTGGGTGAAACCCTAGCTTGGGTTCACTACTTTCTTGGTGAAGTTCTCTTTGAGAACATGTTAGTAATAATGTTTCTATGCTTAGTATATGTGTATGATGATGTATGCTTGGATGAAAAAATGTTTTCATGTATGTTGAAAACCATACTTTGATCTCTAGATCAAGTAAGGATTTTTATGCTTGTTTATGGTTGAATGATGTATGATTATTATTTATCATAATATTGTGATCATTTTGAGCTATTACTTGACAAGTTAGTGAAGCAAAATCTTCACATCCCCTAAGTGATGGTATTCGGCCATGGTTATTAAAAAGAGGAAGAACATGAGTTTGTTCTTGAACTTCAATGTTTTGAAAGCTAATAAGTGTTTTAGTAACTTGTATTTCAAAACAAACAAGAAGTGTTTATGATCCAAATATCAATTAGGGTTTCGGCCTTAAGTGTTTTTAACTAAGGAGAAAATTTGTTTTACTTTAGTCATAGTTTATTCAATTAAGTAAGTGTTTTAAAAATAAAATAATGAAAGTAATTTCATAAAAGTAAAATTAATATGAAGTTACCTTAGGTTTTGAAGGATGTCACATTCTTTTAAAACTAAGTTAACATTCAATCCTCAAAGCATAAAGAGGACTTTGTCCTCAAGTTTGAATTAATTGAATCATCGTTTGAAAACTAAACGAAAGTTCCATTTCTTTTACGCTAACTTAGATCACGGTTTTACACTAAGTTAGTGAGAAAAAACCTTTTCAAATTAGTTGAGGTACTTTAATTAAATCAAGTAATTGAGTTCTTTTAAATCAAATGAGTTTTCAATAGGAAAGGTTTTGGTTTACAAAGTCTTGAATCAAGAGTTTTCAACTCAAATCGCAAAGTTTACGCATGAAAACCTAAGTTAAGTAATTAACTTAGAACATAAGAAAAGAGATAATTAAGTATAGCCTATGGTGGAACAAGACCATACACTATACCATTGATGACTTAGTTCATCAATGACTTCATAAGACTTAAGTGAATCTGTAACGCCCTTCGTTATATTAGTAACCCATATTAATAATTTAAATAAAACAAGGAAAATAAGTTTTTTTTTTTAAAATAAATACCGAATAAATACTTAATATAATATTAAACCAAAATAATTGTTTACATCAATTCAAAACCGAAATAACATAATCAGTTTCAAAACCTCAAGACAGGGCGTCTATAATATCTCGCATAGGGAAATAACTAAAAGATAATAAAAGTCCTCTTGGCATATGCCGTACAATACTAACCAAGCTCTAAAACTAAAGAGATAGTCTTCAAAACGTCTGGCTGCTCAACAGGAAGGTCCTCAGGCTCTGAAAACAATACTACTAATGAGATATAAAATCCCAGTGAACAGAAATACAGTTTAAAAGGTTTTCGTAAAAGCATTGTTTTCAGCCGGTGCGGTGACCGGAAAAACTGTCCATGGTACCCGCTATTTTCAAAATAGTATATAATAAAATAATAATAATAATATAAATTATTATTGGCAGCAAACAGTCATCACTAACATATCATGAATCAAGTACGACAAGATCTCATATATCAAATAATATCAAATATCTTCATACGTCATATGACTTTCAAACTGCACATAACAATGGCGTCCCATTGCCTACCTTACTCATGAAGGTATTTCGATGTCACCTTCTCTTCAGTGACATTACTCATTTCGATACCAACCATTGTACACTGGTGGTATTACTCATTTCGACATCCCAACATGTGGCGATGTTACTTTCGATACCCATTATGGCGGTATTTCATATTTCGACACTCCAAATCATTGGCAGTGTTACTTTCGATACCCCTATCATAGGCAGTATTGCAGCAAACAACATTCAACATATTAACTGTTATTGAATCATACCAATATCACAAATATCATCAAATAGTACATCTATAGCATGTCAATTCAACCAAATCACGTATCTAACATATATATCATAGCATCAATCTCAATAATAAACATTTAATTGACAGCAAGAGCACCTTAGAAGTAAAACCCCCAAATTTGTAAAATCAGGATTTGACCAAACCAGGATTATTTTCCAAAAAACGTATTTTGAAATCATAACCCAAACCCCAAGACAATTTCCACCATGAAAAGGGTGAGAAAGAGTATTTCTACTTACCTCTTGTAGACCTCCAAAAGCCTCAAATATTATTTAAAACAATCCTAACGTTTCACCAATAATTCTTCTTCTCCTTGCTGATGTTATTGTTTCCTTTAATGGCGTAAAACTATGCTACTCCAATCTCCTTGAACGCACCTCTGATTCCGACGTTATTGTCTTTTTATTTTCATGTTCATAGAGGTTTCACGGCGCAAGTCTTGCACTCTTCTTCTTTTATATATGCAACATAGGGCTTCCCTTGTTTTTTTTTTTTTTTTTACTTGTAATTTCTTTTGAGATTTGCAATGAGCACTATACGTGAGTGCATTTGGCTAAAAGCCAAAATTTTCAATTGCTCACTAGAGCTTTTATTGTTTATTTAGTTGTTTCTATCTTTTTAACTTAATTTTGTTTTTATTCCAATATTGCATTCTTTTGTATTTACTAAACAATACCAATAAAATTTTATACTACTAATTTTCTACACTAAACCTCATAATAGTTTAATATTTTTTTATGAAAATAATTATATTGAAATTTTAGGATATTACATTTTCTCCCCTCCTTTAAGAATTTCGTCCCCGAAATTAACTCTACTCTCACGTACAAAGCAAATAAAGGTAATGCACTTTCAACAACGAGGTCTGGGTATTGACGCACCAAGTCTCTTCCAGTTCCCAAGTAGTTTCTTCAGGAGTTAAATCCTTCCCTAACCACCTTCATCAAAGGGATTGTCTTGTTCCGCAGAGTCTTAGTACTCTTGTCGATGATCTGACTAGGCTTAGACTTTTAGATTAAGTTATCCCTCGATTGTATTGACTCAGGAGCTATTACATGAGTAATATCAGACACATATTTCCAGAAATACATCATGAAGGTTGATGACTATGTTGGAAGAGCCAATTGGTAAGCAACAGGCCCAACTCTCTTGAGAATTTGTAAAGGAATCATAAAAACAAGGAATTAGTTTTCTAACTGATCGTTTGACCCCCACATCTCAATCTTAGGAATAACTCTCAAGAATACATATTCCTCTTCCTAGAATTCTAAAGGCTTTCTTTTCTAGTTGGCACAACACCCTTTACCCAATTTGCGCAGGGTACATCTTTCCCGTCTAAATCTTAACTGTGGTCTCTTGGATTAAATCTGGTCCTAGTAAGATCTCATCACCTACTACTAATTACTAACATTAAGAGAACCTACATATCCTCATCACACCATCAATATACATATAGTCATTAACTATTTCACCACATATTAAGTGTGCAATTCATGGCACGTTAACTATAATGATAACATTTACAGACCAAAATCATGCACTTAAGCGTTTATTCATGTCCATCATACTAAAATCATAATATCTTCACTTGCATTCCATCATTATAAGCATTCTCGGAAAAATTCATAACAAATAATTCACAAAAGAATTAATTTAAAGTTTTATACCTTTCATACGTAGATCTTATAGTCCCTTATATTTCACACCAAAACTATTATATTGTTTACAGCAACGAGAAATTTTTATAAATAGATAAACAAATAAAATGAAACAAAGAAAGAAAAGTAAAACATTAGAGACATTCATATACTAAGTTTTATCCAGTCCAATTTGATAATTTCATAAGAAAAGAAATAGTTTCATTTTCTATTAAGAGATGGTATTACTAGAACAAAATTTGGTACAAAAACAAAATAAGATTTAGTTAACTTGAAATTAAACTGTACAGTCATTGACCATTTACGACTTTCAAAACAATTTTCATCAATAAATACCGTAGTAGAACTAAGAAATCAATTTCATTTTGATTTTTGAGTAAGCTAATACAAATAAGAAATAACATTCTTTTTCTTTTCGATCTGTAATAAGAAATATAAGTTTGTTATGATTTGACATGCCGGTAATCTATATGGGAATCAAATCCAAAGAGTATATTAATTGTGATTAGTATTTGGTCACTTGAGAAACAATTTGAAATATTCAAGCAAGGTGATTTTCTAAAAAAAAATTATATAACTAAATTATAACATAAATTAAAATTTGAGCATATATATACACCTTCTTTAATAAAACATCCATTATTTTTATTTCCATCTTGGTTATTCCTAGATATATGGTTAACTTCCCTTCATGTGTCTATTTTAGCATTTTTTTTTTCTAGGGCTCTCCTCCTTAGGAACAACGATCTCATTCTTAAACAACACTAGACTATCATCACATATAATTCTCTTGATCCTAAAGAGATTGCAATGCCTAGTCTAAAACTGCTCTCAGTGAATCTGTTTTCTAAGGTCATTACAAATTCCAACCTATTCAATTTCAAGCTTAAAGCATTTAAGGTTACATTAAAATTCATGTCCATAAACTCTTCTAAGATATTCATCTCCAGCACTAAGATGCAAGGATTTTCTATTTAGAGCCTCTACCACTACATTGACTTTTCCTAAACTGTACTTCAACTCAAATTCATGGTCCTGAAGAAATTTCATCCACCTTCCTTGCCTTATTTTTAATTCTATATATTTTTTTCTAACAATTATTTAAGGCTCCTATGATTATTAAAAACTTCAATTTTATTCCACAGAAGATATTTTCCTTTCCTAGTCAACTCGATCAGAAGTAAGGCTAGCGTAGAGAACTCATTTATAACTTCATATAATACGCTTCCAATTCCAAGAACTTCTTACACCTGCCACTTCTTAGGCTGCTCTCATCCTATCACTGCATCTACTTTACTTGAATCAAACGTCACTCTACTCAAATGATCTAAGGTTATTTATTCTAGGAAAAAGATATCTATCCTTAATAGTTATTTTGTTTGATCATCTAATGTCCATACATAGGTTCATACTCCCATAATTTTTTTTTCACTAGAAGCACTTAAAAAAACTTATTACAAATCAAACACATTCCTCAATTATAATTAAAGAGAGATTAGACATATACTATAATTAAATAATAAAGAATTAGAATAAAAATAAATAAGTCAATGCATGCCTCTGGGAACATGAGCAAATTATGATTAAAAATAAATAAAATAAAATAACGCAAATCAAGAAGGTGAAAGGATGCATCAAGGTAAGAAAGTTTTAAGTCACAATCAATTTGGTTTGACTAAAAAAAAAAAAAACACTGATGTACAAAGATATTTCCATTTATGAATTGAAAACTCATTGAAGCAAAAGAAAGTTAAAAATGCGAATTCAAAATAAGCGAGACTCTCTTTGGCAATTTTACTATCAATGAAGAATATCACAAACGATAAATGAAAAATAAAACTATTTATTTTATTTTATTTTATTAAAATACAAAGAATATACATCTATCAAGCAAATTCATCAAACGACATAAAAATATATTTGAAGAATATAATGTTAAGAATTAACAACCTTAAATTTCCAACTCTCTCTTCTTTTTTTTTTTTTTTTTTTAATAAACAAATTCAAGTATAAAAACTCATTTTCTAGCAATTCCTCTAATTGTTTCTTAGGCTCATTTAACTCTAAGGGTATCATTCTGAGACGCTATTGACACCGGTCCACTTCTAGGTACTAAATCTATGTTAAACTCAACTCTCATATTTGATGTAAGGGAGAAACCTCTTTATGAAACACATCTAGAAACTAACAGACAACAAGTAGTGTCGCTACATCACTCTCAGTCTCTATCTTAACTGAAAACAACAATATGAATCATTGAACTTTCTCAACTAAGAACTTATGACATGGAAACGAATACGATATGGTTTAACATAAAAGATTCATCAAACATAGGTTGTGAAGTACATAAATATTTCTATTTGGACAACAATACTAGACGATAGCGAAGCCATACTAAGAGTGACATCCAACCTAACATATGAAACATATCAAATCATAAGATAAATTTTGGTCGAAGAAATTTTCAAATAGGTAAAAGATGTAACCAATTTATCTTTGACAGGGGTAGAAACACACAAGTGGAAAGGTAATTTAGAAATATGCAACTCTGGATTTTTGACACAACTAAGAGTTATGGAAGAATGGATTGCTCTTGAATCAAACAATATGATAACCTCTTGTTATGATCCAAGATGGATCTATTGAATGTAGGATCGTTCTAGGAGAATTGATCCGAAATTGAAATGAAAATTCAAACTAAAAATTGGAGGGAAATCCAAACTTGTTCATTTTTGATGATCTTGAGGAAAATTGAGAGAACTAGCTCCACCTCAAGCCAAAGCTTGATCATCAAATCACAAGAATCATGGATCCACAATTCCTAAGCAACATAAAGCTAAAATGCATAAATCCTAAGATAAGCCTAAGGCTTTAGGCGTGAGGCAACTTGAATTCAAAAAGAAAGGGAAAAGATGAAGGGGAAGGGAAATGGAAGAAAGCGCCACAACTCCATGGATTAGATGGAGTGATAAGCTCAAGGAAGATCCGCCACAAGAGTAAGGAGCTCTTGATGAGAATCACAAGGTTCTACTCTAGAACCTTCAAGAGGAGACTCTCTCTCTCTCAACTCTCTCTAAATTCTCAATGTGAGAAAAATTCTAAACTTTCAATTATGATTCAAAATGAGTACAAAGAGGTATTTATATGGCTCCTAACTTCCTCATGTGTAGGCGCGCCTAAGCTCTTCCTATGCAAGGTATGAGCGCGCCTCTCCCTACTTGGATGGGCCTTGATGACTTCATCTTGGCCCATTTACAAGTCCATGATGCAAAAGTCAAACTAGAAAAGTCAAAGTACTAAAAGTCCTACTTTTATTACATGGTTTCCTAAACTAGTTTATGTAGCCGTGACCTCAAGTTGTGAGAGGTTCACCATTCTTGGTTCTTCCTCTAGTTTGATCTTCATGTCCATGAGGTTGACTACTTTCACTTCAAGTGCACTTTGGGCCTTCTTCAATCTTGACCTTGTCATAGGCCCAACTATGTTCCTTAAGCTTGAGTCCTCTTCTTCCTCTTTAGGTGATGCTTGGTGAGTGTTGTCATGAGGGATCTCATCATCCCCTCCTTCTTGGAGTGAATTCGACCCCGAATTTAGTTCTTGGTCACCTACATCAAATAAACTCAAGTCACTAACATTGAAAGTGGCACTCACATTGTAATCACCCGGCAAGTCTATTTTATATGCATTATCATTAATTCGCTCCAAGACTTGAAATGGTCTATCCCCCCTTGGGTTTAATTTGGATTTCCTTTTTGAGGGGAATCTTTCTTTTCTCAAATGAACTCATACCCAATCCCCGGGTTGAAAGACAACATGTTTCCTTCCCTTATTTGCAAATTTGGCATTTTGTTCTAAACGCTTTTCAATTTGTGCCTTGACTTTTTCATGTAGCTTTTGAACAAATTCAGCTTTTGTTTTGCCATCTTTATGCATCATGTAACGCCCCGATTTTCACGTTTTCTAATTCTTCAGTATTTTAATGTCTTTATTTTATTCGAGGTCTTAGGAATGGAAATAAAATATTCCGAGACCATAGTCATGCTCGACGATATCGTAGGAAGCTACGATTAAGTTTTGAGTCAAAAACTCAAACGGAGTCCGGTCTGCGTTTTTACACTGACAATATGATTTTACTGCTCAGAAGACCTCAGATGGACCCATGAACGAGACAGTAAGTCTTAGAATTCGATTATCTACGTTTTGGTTAAATTTCGTAAAAATTTCAGAAAAATAACTTCCTGACCTTCGTTCGGACGGAATTCTCAATCGGGTGACGAACGGAGCCACATATGGACTTACCGAGACTCGCCAACAGATAATCTTGATATCACAACATCCCAGGACACTTGGGAGAGTATGCCAGAGTCGTCATGACGATCGGGAAAAATCTAGACGCGAAATGACCAAAATGCCCCTAACCTTAGTCTTTTGCACTTTTACCATTTTACCCTTTTGGCAAATGACCTTTTTGCCCTTAAGTGACTTGTTTTAAGGCTGAACTCAGCCCCTCACACTCTCATTTTCGCACAGCCCTCTCAAAAATAGAAGAACACCATAGTTGCTCTTGAAGAAACACCATTGTTACTCTTGAAGCTCCTTGATTTCTTGTTAGAATCACTTGATTCCTTAAGCAATCTTCCTTCATTTCAAGGTAAGATCACTTCTATGATCTCTTAGCTTCTTGAATATCTCTTTATTTCAAGATCAAGATCCATTTTCATGAAAATTATTTCTTAAATCCAAAACTTTGAAAATCCATAGGAAATTGTAGAAAAATCATTTTGATGTGAGACCAATTTCTTTGAACTCACCTCATCATTCTCTATCTAAACCCTAGAGCTTATGATTCAACTCTCATCATAGCTCAAAAAGCACATTAGGGCCGAACCCTTCTTGATGATGATGAATAGTGTTTTCATCAATTTTTGATTTCTAACACTTGATTTCATTCTTAGCTTTCCTAATGCCTTTGAATCCATGAAATGGAAAACCAAGATCAATTCCTAGCTTTATTCTCTTTAGGGTGGCCGAAACCCTCTTTGTGAGAATTGTTGAGTTTGGTTTGATTTTTGTTTAATTATTGATTGTTTGGTTGTTTGTAGTTGGTGACAATTATCAGAAGGTTCACAAACCGATCAACCGACTTTAATCCGGGAATCTGCTCTTCAGCAGGTATGGGGAGAAGAACCTCATCACACCAAGATGGTGGTAGTGAGAATGGTTGTTTAAGTTTATGTGTGGGTGAAACCCTTTAGTTTGGGTTCACTTTTATGTGTTAAGTTTTGTTAAGTTCTCTTGGAGAACAAGATTGTTATGATGAGTTTATGCTTGAGTATGTTGTAGTGTGCTTTAGCATAAGTTGATGATGATATGATTATGAAAATCATTTCCATGTATGTTGAAAAACCTACTTTGATCACTAGATCAAGTATGGACTTTTATGCTTGGTCATGAGACTATGATGTGTGATGGACTTGTATGTTTTGGTTATGATGTAATAAGGTGTAATTGTGGTTTGTCATAATTGGTGTGAGCTTTTGAGCTATATTTGCTTAGTTGGTGAAGCAAAGTCTCCATTTTTCATTGGAGTAGGCTTGTGGCCTTAGTAAGAGGAAATATAAGGACATGTGTTGTTCTTGATCTAGCAAGGTTTTGAAGTAAGAAAAACATGATTTCATAACCTATGTTTTCAAAGAGAAACAAAAGTGATTTTGATCCAAAGATCAAATGAAGTTTTAACCTTTTAAGTGTGTCACCAAAGTGGAAAACGTCTTTTCTTTAGCCATAGGTTTGTTAATCAAACTAAGTGTTTCAAAAGAGAATTAATGAAGAAGTTAAGGAAAAGTGAAAACAGGGCACTCGCCCAGCGAACCCCGTCTCGCCTCGCGAGACAGAGGGAAGATAAGGCATTCGCCAGGCTAACATTGCCTCGCCTCGCGAGACAGTGGACTAGCTCGAGCAGCAAAGATGCAGCTTCTTTGCCTCGCGTAGCGAAGTAGTTCTCGCCCCGCGAACCGCCTAAGCAGTGAAGAATTGCAGCTCTGCCTCGCGACTCGAGACAATTATCCCCTCGCGATGCAGAAGGTCGGTTTGAAATACAGTTCTCTGCCTCGCGATGCGAGACAATATTCGCCTCGCGATACAGAGGATTTGTATAAGGAGCAAATATAACTCTCAGCCTCGCGACGCGAAACTTTTGTTCCCCCGCGAGAAAGGAATCACTACCTTAATTTAGCTAAGCGAATGTACTCTCGCTAAGCGAATTTCATGTTTTAGAAAATGCTAGAAGTGAAGTAAGTAGTTCAAATGTTGTTTCAAATCAAATGAGTTTTCAATCGTAAAAGTTGTTTGGTTTACAAAAGGAGTTTTCTAACTCAATCATAAAGTTTTACGCGTGAAAAACCTAAGTTAAATAATTAACTTAGAGTTGAAGACAAGGGTTAATTAAGTATGGTATGTGGTGGAACAAGACCATGTACTATACCATTGATGACTTAGTACATCAATGAGTTCATAAGACTTAAGTGAAATCAACACTTGTTTCCTTAATTGAAAGACAAGGGATTAATATCTTAGAAAGGCTTAAAGACTTATCTAAGAGGATTCTCAATCCTTATTCATAATGCTTAGGACTTGAGACATAATTCAAAAGATGTAAACACAAACACGAAACGTTTTGGTTTTCAAAACAGTAGTTCGATGACGGACCGATGATTCGGATCCAGGTTAATCGTTCAATTGTTTCCGTCTTGTGATGACCGGAATGAGAGAGATCCTGAGATTGTGCAGGTATGGGACTATACAGTGGAAGGAATCCTGAGGCTATGCAGGTATGGGACTGTACAGCTAAGGGAAGGCATATAAGAATTGATTGGTACTACCCATACCAACAAGATTTATCTTCTTTTCGGGAACTTAGAACATAAGTACTTTATAGTTAAGCGTGCTTGACTTAGAGTAATTATGGGATGGGTGACCTTCTGGGAAGTTTCCTAGAAAGCGTGTGAGTGAGGACAAAACACGCTGAAAAGACTTGTGTTGGTTTGTGGGGACAGTCGGCGATTCTGAAAGCAGTCTGGATCATTCCAAAGGAGTCACGAGATATTTTATCCGATGGATAAATGTTTTATAAAACAAAGATGTGTGTAGTTTCTAAGGAAGAGAACCTTAGTGAACCTTGAGGTTTATCCAATGGATAGACATTGTTTTATCGCATCTGCTTTGTGTAAGCATTTGCATTTCATGTGCATAGTTGTAAGGCCTTGAGCCTAGGAGTTGAGCTTACACCTTGATGCGGGTGCGAATCTTACGGTGACGATCTTCAATGGTCTTTTTGGAGGTATCAGGGTTGGAAGGGCTGACATGTGACCAGTTGGTGATTCTTCTGTGTCGTGGCGAATCCGTGCAATACACTGATATCCTCTACTAGATGCCGTACTTTTCATGTTTGGTCGAGAGTGTTACCGTAAAGCCAGATACGTGCACGTTACGAATGTTGTAGCACCTTGCTCATGGCTGGCAGAAATCGGAACATGTCCTCCCATTCACTCTCTCCGAATGTTTTGTTAGCTCCATGGAGTAGGGGTCAGAGTAGTACCCAGTGACATTGACATTGAGTCATATACATTGCATTGCATTGCATGGCTATTGATGTCTACATTTACTGTTATACATCACTATATTGTTAAGAATGCCTTATATTATGCTGTTAAATGTTTTGCACGATATTATGTTGATGACTGCTTAACATGATTTGTACTGAGAACCTCTGTAAGCATGTTCGGTACGTTGTTACCCGGTGAGTCGTCCCGTTTTTGCTACTGCTGTTTTGTTGTGTTGATGAACGGGAATCTCACCCATATCTATATGTTTTCTGCTGGTACTTGCTGTTGATGCTTGAACAGATGGATGCGACGATGGTTCTGTTCTGCAGTCCCTTTGAGTTCGAAGATGGACTCTTTTGCTGTTTTAGTTTTGTTGTCGGCCAGACTATGTCAGTTTTTGTAGTACCTTTTGGGAGCTATGATTCCTAGTACTTATTGTATTTTCTTATGTAAGTCATACATTAGACTTATGTCTGTATACAGTAATGTTGATGTTTCTGTTTTTGTTTTCTGTTTCTGTATTTATAATACTGTATGTATGTCCTAGTAATGCATGGTGAACCTAAGTTCACTTATTAGTATTATTTATTACCTTTACTAATCCCATTACATCTTTATGAAAAGAAAAGAAAAAGAAAAATCGTATTTTTCTGCATTAATAAATATTTTCGGCCTCATAAACGTTCGGAAATGTGACACTCGGGAAAGGGTGCTGCACACCAAGTTAGACGCATTGGGCAAGGGAAGTAGGTCAAGTGGAGTTAGGGGATTGAACCCGTATACCACTTCAAATGGTGAGCAAAGTGTGGTGGAGTGTGTAACTCGATTATAAGCAAATTCAACAAATGGTAAACACTCCTCCCAAGTTTTCAAATTCTTTTTAATGATTGCTCTAAGAAGGGTTGACAATGTTCGATTCACAACCTCCGTTTGCCCATCCGTTTGGGGATGACAAGTGGTGGAAAAGAGCAATTTTGTTCCCAATTTATTCCATAGAGTTCTCCAAAAATGGCTCAAGAACTTTGTATCCCTATCCGAGACTATGCGCTTAGGCACCCCATGTAGCCTAACAATTTCTTTGAAGAAAAGGTTGGCTATGTGGCATGCATCATCACTTTTATGACAAGGGATGAAATGGGCCATTTTTGAGAATCGGTCCACCACAACAAAGATTGAATCTCTTCCTTGCTTAGTCCTAGGGAGCCCTACAATAAAGTCCATGGATATGTCCATCCAAGGGGCCATAGGAATAGGCAAGGGAGAGTACAATCCATGAGGTTTGCTAGTCGATTTAGCCCTCTTACAAACAATACATTTTTGGCACCATTTATGCACTTCTTTCTTAAGACAAGGCCAATAAAAGTGTTCAAGAAGAATGTCCATTGTCTTTTTCACCCCGAAGTGCCCCATTAAGCCTCCCTCATGTGCTTATTTTATTAATAATTCCCTTATTGAATGCTTAGGGACACACAATCGCTTATCTTTAAAAAGAAAACCATCATGCAAGTAAAAGTCCTTATGCGCCCCGTGCTCACACTCTTTGAAAATTTGAGAGAATTCTATATCACAAGTATACAATTCCTTTATGTGATTAAACCCTAGGATCTTGGTTTCCAATGTGGCAAGCAAATTATATCTCCTAGATAGAGCATCGGCCACCATGTTCATTTTTTCCTTTTTGTGTTTAATCACATATGGAAATTGTTCAATGAATTCCACCCATTTTGCGTGGCGCTTGTTTAACTTCCCTTGTCCTTTTAAGTGCTTCAAGGACTCATGATCACTATGTATCACGAATTCTTTAGGCAATAGGTCGTGTTGCCACACCTTGAGACTCCTTACTAGGGCATATAATTCTTTATCATAAGTAGAGTAGTTCAAACTTGCCCCACTAAGTTTCTCACTAAAATAAGCAATGGGGTGGCCTTCTTGAAGCAAAACAGCCCCAATGCCTACATTAGAGGCATCACACTCTATTTCAAAGGACTTAACAAAATTTGGAAGCGCAAGGATTGGTGCATTTGTGAGTTTTTCTTTTAACAAGTTAAAAGCCTTTTCTTGTTCTTGACCCCATTTAAATCCAACATGCTTTTTAACCACTTCATTTAGGGGTGCGGCCAAAGTGCTAAAATCTTTGACAAATCTCCTATAGAAACTTGCCAATCCATGGAAGCTTCTCACTTCTCCCACGGTTTTGGGAGTTGGCCACTCTTTAATGGCTTTTATTTTCCCCTCATCAACTTGTACACCTTTGGAACTCACAACAAACCCAAGGAATACAACTTGATGAGTACAAAAAGAGCATTTCTCAAGATTAGCATACAATTGCTCTTTCCGTAGCACTTGCAAGACACTTCTAACATGTTCGATATGCACCTCAAGTGTCATGCTATAGATCAAAATGTCATCAAAGTACACTACCACAAATTTCCCTAGAAAATCCCTCAAGACATGATTCATGAGCCTCATGAATGTGCTAGGTGCATTAGTTAGCCCAAAAGGCATGACTAGCCATTCATAAAGTCCATATTTTGTCTTAAAGGCGGTTTTCCATTCATCCCCCTCCCTAATCCTTATTTGATGATATCCACTCTTGAGATCTATTTTAGAAAAGTAGCATGAACCATGCAACTCATCTAATAAGTCATCAAGGCAAGGGATTGGATGCCTATATTTTATGGTAATGTTGTTGATGGATCTACAATCCGTGCACATTCTCCGAGTGCCATCTTTCTTTGGAACAAGGATGACGGGCATAGCACAAGGACTTAGAGATTCCCGTACCCATCCTTTTTCCAAGAGATCTTCTACTTGCTTTTGAATCTCTTTTGTTTCTTGTGGATTGCTTCTATAGGCCGGCCTATTCGGTAGAGAAGCACTTGGAATTAAATCCATTTGGTGCTCAATCCCCCTCATAGGTGGTAGGCCGCAAGGAAAATCTTTTGGAAATACATCCACATATTCATTTATGAGAGATTCAAAAGAAGTTGGCAAAGTTGTAGGTTGAGTTAATTTATTTTGAGTTAAGCAAGTTTCACGAAGATAGAGTAGGTATAGTGGTTGCCTTGCAAGATATGCTCTCTTCACCTCTCTTTCTTTTATGAACAAGCTCTCTTTTGTTCTCTCTTCTCTTACCTCAACCTCTTGCTTTTCTCTCTTATGTCCTTTTCCATTTTTCTTTGATTCTTTTTCACACTCAATTTCTTTTTCTTTTATGGCTTTTCTCTCTTGCTCTCTTTTCACTCTTAATTTCACTTGATCCTCACACACTTCTCTTGGTGAAAGAGGTACAAGAGTAACTTTCCTATTTCTATGTACAAAAGTAAATTTGTTGGAATGACCATCATGCAGCACATTCCTATCAAATTGCCATGGTCTTCCAAGTAGGATATGCCCCGCTTCCATTGGAACCACATCACAAAGAACTTCATCTTCATACTTCCCAATGGAGAAGCTCAACATTACTTGCTTGTTGACTAATAATTCACCCTCTTCACTTAGCCATTGAAGCTTGTAAGGCCGTGGGTGCAAAGTAGTCTTCAACCCAAGTTTTTCCACTAGTCTTGTGCTTGCAACATTAGTACAAGATCCACCATCAATTACAATGAGCAAAGCTTGTCTTGGATAGTGCATCTTGTGTGGAAGATGTTTTCTCTTTGGCTATCATCCTTCTCTTTTAATTGAACCCCAAGCAACCTCCTAACCATGAGTAAATCCCCTTCTAATGCTTTCACTTCACTCTCTTCTTCACTTTCACTAGTGGACATAGGGGAAGAAGGAGAAGAATTACATGTTTCATACCCTCCCTTTTTAATTACCATGGTCCTTTTATTTGGACATTGAGAAGCTATATGACCCCCACCCAAGCATTTAAAACATTTAATATCTCTATTCCTAGAAGTTGATGGAATTGAAGTAGGACTTGATACATTTTTACCTTTGAAGACATTAGGACCCGAACCTTCATTGGTCTTGAATGTGGTTCCCTCCTTCTTAGACTTGTCCTTCCAACTTGATGAGGAATAGTTGTTGAATGGCTTCTTGTAGGATCTCTTTCTCTTCAATTGTTGCTCAACTTTGATTGCTTGATGCACCAAATCTTCTAATTCAACATAATGGTGCAATTCAACTATATCCAAGATTTCTTGATTCAAACCATTGAGGAATCTTGCCATGGTTGCTTCTCTTTCTTCAAATATGTTGGCCCTAATCAATGCAACCTCCATCTCCTTATAGTATTCGTCCACACTTTTGTTGCCTTGATTAAGCCTTTGAAGCTTGTTATGGAGCTCCCTATGATAGTGTGAAGAAACAAATCTCTTCCTCATAATGGCCTTCATTTCTCTCCAAGTAGAAATTGGATCATCTCCATTCCTCCTTTTCTCCTTGATTAGTTGATCCCACCATATTAATGCATAGTCTACAAATTCTATGGATGCCACCTTAACCTTCTTCTCTTCACTATAATGTTGGCATGCAAAAATTTGCTCTATTTTGGTTTCCCACTCTAAGTACAATTCGGGATCATTTTTACCTTGAAATGTTGGCACTTTTATTTTTACACCTTCAAGTCTATCATTTTGTCTCCTCACTCTATTCTCACCATACTCTCCATGTCTCCTTCTATGCCTCCTTCTCCTTCGGTCATCCTCTTCATATTCATTGTCTTCATGTGATGAATTTGCATGAGAAGAACTTTCTTGCCTTGGACTTCTAGTTCTTGTGCCTCTTGAAGCTCTTTGACGGCCTTCAAGTCTTTCATCGACCTCATCATTTTACCTTTCTAGAAGCCTTTCCAAATGCCGTGTCATTCTTTGAAGTTTCATATCATAGGCCAAGGTTCTAGGGGAAGGTGGTGTACTACCTTCACCATCACCTCTAGTTTGTGACATGTTTACAATTTTTTTTTCAACAATAAAACAAAGAAATAAAATGGACCTCACCACTCAACTAAGTGTTTCACTCTTGTACTGTTCACTCGTGTTTCACACAATTAGGCTTTTTAGCAAATGCACACTCTTGCCTTTTTCCACTCTAAAGTCTCACTCAAAGGTTCTTGAAGTAAAAACATGCAATTCCAAGATATAAAGCCAAATACACTTGCAAACAAATCAAACCAAGAGTAATTCACTCACAAGAATTTCAAGGAAAGAAAACTACAAGACAAAACTAAGAAGTTTAAAAGACAAACTAAAAATGCTCAACAAGAATTAGCACACTCAAATAGAAATGCAAGAAGACAAGTAGAACAAGAAAGAATTAAGAAGAAATAAGAAGTTGAAAATGAACTTTTCTTAAGGTGTTCTTGATTTTCGAAATTTTCTTGCTCAAGTAGGCTCACACACAAAGTTTCTAGGCTGAATAGTGGCAAGTCTTTTTCTGCAAATAAAATTTTTTTCGAAACTTTTAGTATTTTCACTTTTGCCCCAATTTTTTTTTAAAATTTGCGTTTTGGTCCTTTGGATTTTTTCAGATTTGGACTCTTTTTCCTTTTCTATAATTTCTGGACTATTTTTTTTTTTTATATAACAGCCACTGACTTTTCGCAATTACACAAACAGCCCAAACTAAGCAATTAATACAAAATGTAAGATCATAGAGCCTTCTAAAGTGCTTTTGCAAGAAGCAAATTGAATTTCAACAAACAAATTTAGAATTCACTATTTTGATGCTTGGATCTTTCATGCAAGTGGTTGATCAACAAGTTAACCAACACTTTTGAAATTCATCAAGATCTATCAAGCAATTATCCCAAGGATCTCAAGAACTATGAAGAACACATATGAACATCAAGAAAAATTCAAATTCAAAAGAATAGATCAAATCTAACACAAATATATGTAGAATTCGAAAATTCAAACCATAAGAACAACAAACAACACAACTAGAACACAAAATCAAGATCAAAAGGATCTAGATCTAGAATTTTCAAATTTTGAAAATGGCGCCAAAATTTGAAAATTACCGCCAAATTTTTTTTTGAATTTTTGCAAGCTTCTAACTCTCCTAGAGGCTAGCTCTGATACCAAATGTTATGATCCAAGATGGATCTATTGAATGTAGGATCGTTCTAGGAGAATTGATCCGAAATTGAAATGAAAATTCAAACTAAAAATTGGAGGGAAATCCAAACTTGTTCATTTTTGATGATCTTGAGGAAAATTGAGAGAACTAGCTCCACCTCAAGCCAAAGCTTGATCATCAAATCACAAGAATCATGGATCCACAATTCCTAAGCAACATAAAGCTAAAATGCATAAATCCTAAGATAAGCCTAAGGCTTTAGGCGTGAGGCAACTTGAATTCAAAAAGAAAGGGAAAAGATGAAGGGGAAGGGAAATGAAAGAAAGCGCCACAACTCCATGGATTAGATGGAGTGATAAGCTCAAGGAAGATCCGCCACAAGAGTAAGGAGCTCTTGATGAGAATCACAAGGTTCTACTCTAGAACCTTCAAGAGGAGACTCTCTCTCTCAACTCTCTCTAAATTCTCAATGTGAGAAAAATTCTAAACTTTCAATTATGATTCAAAATGAGTACAAAGAGGTATTTATATGGCTCCTAACTTCCTCATGTGTAGGCGCGCCTAAGCTCTTCCTATGCAAGGTATGAGCGCGCCTCTCCCTACTTGGATGGGCCTTGATGACTTCATCTTGGCCCATTTACAAGTCCATGATGCAAAAGTCAAACTAGAAAAGTCAAAGTACTAAAAGTCCTACTTTTATTACATGGTTTCCTAAACTAGTTTATGTAGCCGTGACCTCAAGTTGTGAGAGGTTCACCATTCTTGGTTCTTCCTCTAGTTTGATCTTCATGTCCATAAGGTTGACTACTTTCACTTCAAGTGCACTTTGGGCCTTCTTCAATCTTGACCTTGTCATAGGCCCAACTATGTTCCTTAAGCTTGAGTCCTCTTCTTCCTCTTTAGGTGATGCTTGGTGAGTGTTGTCATGAGGGATCTCATCACCTCTTGTTATAAGCACAATTTCTCTTCGGCTCCTCTAACTGCTGCAGCATCTAAGCTGTCCATGAAAGATGGCAGATCGTCCTCTGAAAAATGGTAACCCCACGTACTGAAGTTCTTGGGGTGCTAGCAATATGACGGAGAGTCTCCGTCTGCTCTTGCACATCTATGGTCACACAGTCCATAGCTGTCACAAGCGCATCATTCGTCCCTCGTCTGTTAGTCGTCATAAATCTGCTCACTACCAATGAAACATTGAGTTGGCCAGGCTCAATATCCAAACCATAGTATGCAGTATCTACAACTCTAACAAGCATCCTATGCGTCCAAGTTTTGATTTTTGAAAAAGCCAATAACCACAGTCCAATTTAATATTGAACTGCTCTGATACAAAAAATGTAACGCCCTTCGTTACATTAGTAACCCAAATTAATAATTTAAATAAAACAAGGAAAATAAGTTTTTTTTTTAAATAAATACCGAATAAATACTTAATATAATATTAAACCAAAATAATTGTTTACATCAATTCAAAACTGAAATAACATAATCAGTTTCAAAACCTCAAGACAGGGCATCTATAATATCTCGCATAAGGAAATAACTAAAAGATAATAAAAGTCCTCCTGGCATATGTCGTACAATACTAACCAAGCTCTAAAACTAGAGAGATAGTCTTCAAAACGTCTGGCTGCTCAACAGGAAGGTCCTCAGGCTCTGAAAACAATACTACTAATGAGATATAAAATCCCAGTGAACAGAAATACAGTTTAAAAGGTTTTCGTAAAAGCATTGTTCTTAGCCGGTGCGGTGACCGAAAAAACTGTCCATGGTACCCGCTATTTTCAAAATAGTGTATAATAAAATAATAATAATAATATAAATTATTATTGGCAGCAAACGGTCATCACTAACACATCATGAATCAAGTACGACAAGATCTCATATATCAAATAATATCAAATATCTTCATACGTCATATGACTTTCAAACTGCACATAACAATGACGTCTCATTGCCTACCTTACTCATGAAGGTATTTCGATGTCACCTTCTCTTTAGTGACATTACTCATTTCGATACCAACCATTGTACACTGGTGGTATTACTCATTTCGACATCCCAACATGTGGCGATGTTACTTTCGATACCCCATTATGGTGGTATTTCATATTTCGACACCCCAAATCATTGGCAGTGTTACTTTCGATACCCCTATCATAGGCGGTATTGCAGCAAACAACATTCAACATATTAATAGTTATTGAATCATACCAATATCACAAATATCATCAAATAGTACATCTATAGCATGTCAATTCAACCAAATCACGTATCTAACATATATATCATAGCATCAATCTCAATAATAAACATTTAATTGACAGCAAGAACACCTTAGAAGTAAAACCCCCAAATTTGTAAAATCAGGATTTGACCAAACCAGGATTATTTTCCAAAAAACGTATTTTGAAATCATAACCTAAACCCCGAGACAATTTGCACCATGAAAAGGGTGAGAAAGAGTATTTCTACTCAACTCTCTTAGACTTCCAAAAGCCTCAAATATTATTTAAAACAATCCTAACGTTTCACCAATAATTCTTCTTCTCCTTGCTGATGTTATTGTTTCCTTTAATGGCGTAAAACTGTGCTACTCCAATCTTGAACGCACCTCTGATTCCGACGCTATTGTCTTTTTATTTTCACGTTCATAGAGGTTTCACAGCGCAAGTCTTGCACTCTTCTTCTTTTATATATGCAACATAGGGCTTCCCTTGTTTTTTTTTTTTTACTTTTAATTTCTTTTGAGATTTGCAATGAGCACTCTACGTGAGTGCATTTGGCTAAAAGCCAAATTTTGCAATTGCTCACTAGAGCTTTTATTGTTTATTTATTTGTTTCTATCTTTTTAACTTAATTTTGTTTTTATTCCAATATTGCATTCTTTTGTATTTACTAAACAATACCAATAAAATTTTATACTACTAATTTTCTACACTAAACCTCATAATAGTTTAATATTTTTTTATGAAAATAATTATATTAAAATTTTAGGATATTACAGAATCAATACTTATTTTATTACTCCTGAGTATGTATATAAGCTTCAAAAAGTTTTATATGGACTCAAACAAGCTCCTAGAGCTTGGCATGAGAAACTCAGTTCCTTCCTCATGAAAAATGGTTTCTGTATGGGAAAGGTAGACACTACTCTGTTTAAGAAAACAAATAAAGACAATTTCATAATAATCCAAACATATGTTGATGATATTATTTTTGGATCTACTAATGATTCTCTTTGTAAGGAATTTTCTGATCTTATGATAGAAGGGTTTGAAAAGGCTCTTATATCTTACTGCGTCCAGACTAGATATAATGTTTAGTGTATGTCTTTGTGCACGTTTTCAAGCTGATCCATGTGAAAATCATTTAACTGCTGTCAAAAGATATTTTAGATATCTAAAAGGTACTTCTAATCAGGGTTTATTTTATGAGAAAACAAATGAGTACAGATTAATGGGTTATTGTGATGCTGACTATGCTGGAGATTGAATTGAACGAAAAAGTACAAGTGGTGGCTGTCATTATCTTGGAACTAATCTCATCTCATGGTCCAGTAAAAGACAAAGTACCATAGCTTTATCAACTGCTGAAGCTGAATATATCTCTGCCGCTAGTTGTTGTTCACAACTCTTACGGATGAAACATCAACTGGAAGACTACAACATCCATGAAAGTAACATTCCAATTTATTGTGATAATACTGCAGCAATTAATTTATCAAAAAATCCTATATTGCATTCTAGGGCTAAACATATAGAAATCAAACATCATTTTATCAGAGATTACATTCAAAAAGGTGTGTTTGATGTAAAATTTGTTGATACTAACCATCAATGGGCAGATATCTTCATTGGAGCTGGATCGGATCACTTCTTCATAAACTATCCAGAAGTTTATCCAAGACTTATTACTGAATTCTGGAGGACCGCTCACCTAGAAAAAGAATGTCACATTTCTGGGTATGTTTTGGGAACACAAAAAGTTGATGTCTCCAAGGTAAGCAAAGCGTCTGCTATTGGATGTATGTCTCTCAGAGCTACCTATTTCGAAACCTGGCACAACAAGTTTGGAAGAAAAGACAATGTTTTCAACTTTCTCAGAAATCCCGAAGCTCATCCTAATGCTCTCTTTTATGCCGCCATTATGAAAGATGAAGCAAGGATTTTTAATCAAATCTTGAACAGGTTGTTCTTCATAAAGCTGGGTCTAAAGACTCTATGTCTGAGGTGCATTCTTTTCTTTTTACTCATCTTCTTTATGGTATGAAGAACAATCTTCCCTCCATTCTCTTTGATCGGTTCAAATGAAATTGCATAAATGTTGCCTCTGTTAAGACCATCACTTATGCAATTCTTCTCTCCCAAATATTCGAGAATCAAGGGATTTATCGAATGCTAAACAAAGTTCATCCAAGTATAAGGATCTCCTACCAAACCATCGGTTGCCCACTGTTTGGAAAAGCAAACCTTTCCGAAATGCAACACAAGTCTGTCTTGGCCTTTAAACAAGCTCAGTCCAGCATTGCTCAAACTCAACGCTTGGAAGCTCTTCAAAGCAGACAAAGAAGGAAGGATCAGACTCACAATATTGCTAATCAATCTCAAGTCTCCTCTGATTTGTCTACTCCGGAAAGATTGTTTGAACAATCTCAGGATCAGACTCACAATGTTTTTGAAGAATTCGAGGAAAAGCCAAATCTGGAGTTTGCTTCGATGATTGAAGGTATTGCTTACACCATTCATGGAGAAACCTTCATCAAACTAAATGTTGTAGTTGTTCCCTTTAGAGAAGAAATTCATGGACCTTTGCTTAAAGCCAATTTGGGCTCAACAGCAAAGCAGCAAGCTCATGCATCCTCTCAAGCTGGTCAGGAAGCTGGACCATCTAAGCCTAGATACAGAAAGAGGAAACTTCTAGTGGAAGAAGACGATAAGGATGATGTTCCTATTGCCCTCCTTCTTGCCAAGAAAACCAAGGTATCACCATCACCCTCCAACTTGCCCAACTCTTCTATACCCTCCACTCCAACTGAAGCACCACCTTCTACTCCACCCACAAATCCTAACCTGTCTGCATCCATTCCTCCTCCACCTAAACGGATGAGACTTAAAATCGCAACCCAACGGCCACCCAAACCTAAAATTATCTTCCAAGGCTCCTCCACCTCCACTCCCTCTCAGCAACAACCAAATTCCTAACCCCCATCTTCACCTCTTTCACCCACAAGTGAACACAGAAAAACTCATGATGACCTACCCTCTATCCATCAGTCACTGGTCCCAGAATCATCCTCTTCTCCTCACGTTCTTCTGCTACCTTGGTACTCTCATAAAGAAGCTACATCTTCAGAGACTCCTTTGGATAATCTTCCTGATGCTTTTACTGAACTTGAGACCCAAGAAAACGTCTGTGTTGCTGAGTCTACTGGTCCTCACGAAGATGCAAGATGTGAAGATTTTGCTGTTCCTGATTCACAAGCAGAAGCAAGCTCTGTTCAGCACACTGAGCGTCTTGATGCTAATTCCACCTTGTCCGGTAACATTGTGGAACTACATCTTGATGATGAAGATAATGATGTCAACACCTCTACTGCTGAAGAAGCCTACCCTGCTCATGCTTCGGCTTCCTCTCTAACTCCTGGTATTTCTCGTGAAATAGCTGACTACTTGGTAGAAAGGATTTCTGCAAGGGTAAATCAGGAGTTGAATAGCAAAATGGATCATTTGTTAACCTATCTTCATCGCATCTTTCCTAACATTACTCCTCCATCTCCTTGAAATCTTTTCCTTTCCTTTGCTGATAATGATGTGCATCCTCCCTTTGTTCTTTTTTGTCTCATGAAAAACAGGGGGAGAATCATATGGAAATGAATGCGTAAAAGTTTTTTTTGGAAATATATTCGTATATGTCATGCCTTAATGCTTTTATAATTTTGTGTTCTGAATTATGTCTTCAATATGTAAATGCATAATCTCAGGGGGAGCTTTTATTCATAAGGACATACGAAATACTGTTTCAAGAAATACTTTGTAATAATGTTTGTCATTGTAAAAAAGGGGGAGATTGTTAGAACCAAAACAGTAAAGGCTAATGACCCCTAAATGTTTTAATGATTAACAAAATTATTATATGTTTAATGAATATACTCGAAGTCCAGATTATGCTAATCCATAAGGTCAAAAGACCTTTTTATGTTTCTGACTTCAGACGGACTCTCAAAAAGATCATTATTTCTCAAAGTCCAAAGTTTCGTCTCGCTCACAAAGAACAAAAAGCTCAAAGCAATATCTGCATCCAAAGAAACATTGTGGTTCATCCAAAAGATTTCTGGACTAAAGTGGTAAAGGCCTACGTACAAACATCATCATATAGTATTTTTGTGCGTCTAACTGTCTACACAATTGTGCGTCCAATTGTCTTACAAATTGTGCATCCAACTGTCTATACAAATTATGCGTCCAACTTTTTATATATACTTGTGCATCCACTAACTTTATTTTGCAGATGACGTGGCTCTCTTTTTTTCAAAAGTCTTCATTGTTTTGAAAAGAAAATATCTTTTCACATAAGACAAAAGAAGGTACAAACGTCGTACATAGCAAACCACGTAGAGAAAAATGCTTGTCGGCCAAAAAGGCAAATCAATCTGCTACAATTCAAGGTCCTATTCTACCAAGAGCAACCTTGCCTCCTCATTTTCAAAAGGACAAATATCTAACGGAGAACAGCTGGCAAATAGACTTGTGTCTAACGGATTTTTTTCACTGAGTCTAAACGGAAAAGTTTCCTACAATTTGAATTTAGAAGGACAGACAAGGCTATAAGAAGACCCTCTTCTGAAGAAAAAGAAGACACACAAGAGCAAGAAATTATTCAAGAGAAAATTCATTATGCAACAAAAGCTTCAAAGCAATATTGATCTGTAAACCTTCTTATTCTTTCATTGTAAAGTTACAAACAGATTGTTAAGCGCTATATCGTGTAATACTCTCACTCTTAGTGAGTCTGTAAAAAGCTCGAAAAACCCCACTCAAGTCTTAGGATTTGTTGAGCCTGAAAAGGCTTGTCTGTAAAAGAATACTTGTAGCCTGGAGAGGTGTAGAATACTTGGAGTTGTAGTCATGGAGTGACTAGGAAACAACTTGTGAAAAGTGCTAAGTGATTTAGTGGAAAAACCTTCTCAGGGAAGGGACTGGACGTAGCTCTTTGATTTGAAAGAGTGAACCAGGATATATCTCTGTGTGAATCTCTCTATCCCTATCTTGTTAAGTTTATTTATTTACTAATTTGGGGATTGAAAACAAAGTCTCTTAAACGTTGGTTATCGTTTTTATTTGATTCTTTCATCTTGCTTGTCTAAAACGCTTTTCAGAAAAGGATTTCGAAAATCGATTAAGAAACACAATTCAACCCCCTTTCTTGTGTTTCCCTGTTTCACTTTCAAATCCTACTACAATTTCAGAAAGATTGAGATGGTTAGCGAAAGGTCCAACTGGCCATGTTTTCTTTTACAGTGGTTATCTGATTAACGGGTACACATTCTATACAAAAGAACAAGATGATCAGAGTACGATGCAAAATAGTTGGGTTACTCTTGTAGCTCAATCTAAGCATATCTCAAGTGCAAAAGACAGAAACCCCATATACGCGAATATGTCATACTTCGGGGTCATAGAATGCATATGGGAGTTGGATTACACAATGTTTGGGGTGCCTGTGTTCCAATGTAAGTGGGTTGACAACAATAATGGTGTACAAATGGATGACTTGGGATTCATGCGACTGGATTTCAAAAGGGTGGGGTATAAAGATGAGCCTTTTATTATAGCATCACAAGCCCAACAAGTGTTCTATGTCATCAATCTAGCTGATATGAAGTGGTCCATTGTTCTTTTAACGAACAAAAAAATTGTTATTGAGATTGATGGTCAAGCCCATGAAGATGCCAATATTAAGGATGATCCTTTCTTCGGGACATGACAATCACTTCGGACTGATCAAACTATAAAGGATGGTTTGTATATGAGAGATGATCATGACGGGCTTTGTTTCAATCCATTATTTCGTATCAATAAGGGGAAAACAAGTCACAATCCAACGAGGAAACGGAAAAGAATTACTTAAACATGTATGTAGTGTTTGTGTTTTTTAAATTCTTGATCAATTAAATTACTTAAATTTATATTTATCGATTTCTCTAATTAAACATGTATAATTTTCCATTAACGTTTTACTTGTGTGTCTATAATTTTGGTGCAAGTAAATGGCATCTCCCGATCCTGATCATGATAGTGTTGCCGAGTCGACCAAGAAAAAGGTGAAGCGACGTGGACCAACTTGTATGAGGAATGTCATCCGTGCTAGGAGTGAAGGAAAGAAATTAAATGTAATATACTTACTATTCTAATTGTTTCATATTTTATTTATTATCTAACTGTTCCATTATCTTCTTTATTATCTAATTGTTTCATTTTGTTGTTTTATTAGGTGACATGGAATGGTAAGGGCCAACCAATTACTGAAGACGGCAACACATTCATCAGTTACATTGGTTCCTTAGTGCGACAGACGATCCCCATTACATGTGCAGATTGGAGGGATGAAACTTTGTATGAACTCAAAGAAGACATCTGGAATGATATACAGGTAATTATGCTATACATTTGTGAGTTATTTACATGTGCAGATTGGAGGGATGAAGCTGTGTATGAACTCAAAGAAGACATCTGGAATGATATACAGGTAATTATGCTATACATTTGTGAGTTATATTGCTTTTTAATGAAAATACTTTAATTTGACACTTTGTTTACATTGTTTTGTAGATGACTTTTAATGTCAATGATAATGACAAGACATTTTTACTTCAGGAAGCCAGAAAACTACATCGAGCTTTTAGAAGTAATTTGTCCAACAAGTGGCTAAGAGATGAGAACGGGAATGTCTTACAGGAGCCTCCATCAACGTATGCCGACTTTATAAGTTTGGATGATTGGAGAGCTTTTGTAGAAAAACGCATAGAAGATGAGAGGACTTTTAGGTATATTTGTAGATCTTATCCTTATAATCTGTATACACTCTTTAATAAAATATTGATATTGATATATCTACTGTATCTAAATAGCGATTAAGGGATGCTAATCGGGAGAGAGCGTCAAAGCCTGACTACCCTTACAGAGGATCACGTTTGGGGTATAAAGGCATTGAGAAACAAATGGTATGTATATATATACTTAGGGTCTACAACATGATAATATAATTGTTACATGTTTGACTAATATTGTCTCAATATGTACAGAATGTGCAGGCAGGAAAAGATGTTAAAACTTCAATGGTCGAACGCGACATTTTGTGGGTGGGAGCTCGTGTGGACGCGGGGGGTAATATCATCGATGATAGCTCTCAGGAAGTGGTTGAAAAAACTGTAAGTATTTTCCAGAACTTGATTAACAATTTTTTTCCAGAACTTGGTTAAAATTATGACCCTTGCTAACATTCTTTAATCATTTGTGTCAGAGGACCATAACACGGTCTGCAACACAAGGGGAGATAGAAGTTTCTGGTCGCAATGATATTCTTGCCAGAGCCATACCTCTTAAAGAGGACCCTGGTCGTTGGAAGGGTGTGGGATTTCCTCTCACTCGGACATCTATCCACCCAACTCAAAAGCGCCCAACACTTAGTGAATATTAAGAGTTGAAGATGAAGTTAGACCGTCTCGAGAGACTTGTTAGTGACAAGTTCAACATTTAGGGGAATGAGGAGGTGGATAGACATGAGCCTAATTTAGCTACCCCATCTAGCACAAGAGATAGTTGCACTATTGTGTCACCCATCTCCGTTCCCGAGGTAATTATATTGCTTACTTTTAGTATTATTGCATTCACAATTTACATTAATTCATAACTTATTGTTTTATCATTGGTTTGGGGTGGCTTCAAGTCATGCAAATTATACTTATCGACCCCAACACATCGCATGGTCGCTACGGGAAAAGTGTATGGACAATCGGTTGATACAGTACTGCACAACTGAACATTACCCATCGACCATGTGAAAGTCGGAGTTGATATTGTAATTGAGGGGAATGCGCCATTGCTTGTACCTGTTGTGGAGGCAGAATTGATGACAGTACAACAAGCGTGTGGTACCTATGTGACATGACCAATTAGCCTTGTGAAAGTACATGATATGGTATGTTAATAAATATGATTCGACCATTTTTGTATATTGCATTTATTTACTGATTATAATTAGTTGGTCACTCACTGATGTACATATTGTCTGATGTCTAGGGGCTCTCAAAATCCAAAAGTGAGGACAGGGGCAAGCACAAACTGTCGATGCACACTCCTAAGTCTATTAAAAGTCCAGGGCACACAAAGGAGTCAATTACATCCAAAGTAAAGGGCACGACCAAATCCCAGCCCTCCCCTCCTTCTCAGCCCTCCCAGCTTTCTAATGCCTCCCGGCCTTCTCAGTCCTCTCAGAATCTCTTACTCTATCATTCCTATCTTAAACTCCATGTGTCTAAGATGCAGGATCATGTGTTCATCGTATTCCCAGCAGAAATTTTCGGTGTACATCTTGATACATACATCGGCGAAGTCGACTTGGAAGACATACTTAATCATGACCTTACATGTAATCTTCATCTGTTCGTATATATAAGGTACTACATCTATTATAATGTTATTGTTAATCCATTTGTTAATAGATTTTATTGTTAATCTGTTTGCATATGTATTTTAATTTAAGGCACTTGTATGAGGACATTTTGGTGCCAGAGCAATGGACGAGTAGGTTTGTGTTCTTATGCCCATTAAGAAAAGCTCTGACAACTACGAATATCAGGCAAATACAATACATAGCTGATCGCTTGAGTCTCGCAAGGGCTGAGAATGAGACCCTGTTTTTGTCTCCATGCAATGTTGGGTGAGTCACTTATCCTAGCGATACTTAATTTTATGAAATGTGCATGATGACCTAAGTAGGATTTGCTAACTCGAAGTTTTTTTGTAGAGGGCACTGGGTATGGATAGTTATCAATCCCATTGGAAACACCGTGTACTATCTAAATCCCCTGCGATGTCCATATAGCAATAGGAAAGAAATGAAGGAGCAGTACGATAAGTAAGTATATGCATTTATTTTTAACATATGTGTGGGATGATTCAAGATATGTACTTTAATGAAGTTGATTTTGTAATCAGGGCTATCAAAGTTTATTATGCATGCAGCGGGCGCAAGGTGTCTAAATCATCCACGATTAAATGGATTAATATAGAGGTATTTATAAAACTTCTTGAGCAAGTTATAAATTTTAAAAAATAGTTAATTTATTAAGTTTGATTTTACAGTGCCCTCAACAACCCAACAACATAGATTGCGGCTACTACGTGATGAAATTCATTAAATATGTTGTCTCACAAAACCAAATGAGCATCCTAACGACGGTATGTAATTTCAGATCTAGCTAGCTAGTTTATATAATTTGACCATTTCAATGTAATTCTAATTTTAGTTCTAATTTTGATTATGCAGTACTTTCCAGAGTGTAAATAGGACTCATAATCAGAGGATCAACTAGCAGAACTCGTGGAAGAATAGTGCCGGTATTTCACGAAGACATTTATTTAGTAATTAATTCAAGGTACATATGAATCCGGTTTTATACTCTTGCAATGCAATTTTCGTGTTCTTGCGCCTTTGATTGTTATAATATTTAAGTTTGCATGGTTTCAGGATCTTGCACATTTGGTTCTTAAGTTTGCATGTTTTCGTGTTCTTGCACCTTGGTTGTTATGTTTGCATGTGGTTTGGTACTAAAGTGAATTAGTGAATCTGGTTTGATACTAAATGTGCTGATATATTTTCATTTTGGTTATGTTATGCAGATTCTTTTCTTACTAAGGGTGGCTTGAACAATTTGATTTTGGACGGAGCATCATCATATGGAATTGGCTATTTGATTTTGGTCCAAAGGGACTTACAGAGTTTGTTTGTATAGTAGTTAAATATTGTAAGTATAGTTGAGTTTTGAATAGGGACTTATAAGTATAGTTGGTCCAAATTAAAGGAACTAATTATGGTAATATTGATTTTGGAGCATCAGTTTTGTATGTGTTTTTGGTCCAAAGGGACTAAGTATATATGAAATATATATGTATATAGCGCTTCCCAGGAAAATCGCTATCTTATAGTACCAGGAAGCACTATAATAGGTGACCTATTATAGCGCTTCCCAGGAGAAGCACTATAATAAGGCACCTATTATAGCGCTTCAGAAGCGCTATCTTTTCTTACCACATTTAATTACACTCGAATAGATAGCGCTTCTAAAGCGTTATTATAGGGCAAAAATAAACTGTCTTTTTCCTTTTCTGTTGTAGTGAACCGTCATTGAAATCATTCATATATAAATCATAAGATCATACACAACATAAAAGATAGAAATCACCTTGTCAAAGTGATTACAACCGTTTACAGAAAACGGGGTGTTACATTACAGCAGCTCAGATAATTAATTTTAGAGTATTTTCTAACCTTAAACGTTTTTAACACTTACAGATCAACTCCTTACATGTTTGGACTATAATCTTTAGGTTATCGACCTCACCTCTCATGCTAACCACATTTATTATGAACTTTCATTAACCTAAAATTATGTTTATAGCTTAAGGTTAACTTAACATCAATTTCCAAGGCTTAAACAACACACCCATCAACAATAATTCATTTTCATCAACATGAACATGAAGTCAATACATACGATCATGTTATAACAACAATTACTCATATTGAATAGTTATAAATGTAACGCCCTTTGTTACATTAGTAACCCAAATTAATAATTTAAATAAAATCAGGAAAAATAAAAAAAATTTCTTAAATAAACACTGAATAAATATTTAATATAATATTAGTCCAAAATAATTGTTTACATTAATTCAAAAACCGAATAACATAATCAGTTTCAAAACTTCAAAACAGGGCGTCTATAACATCTCGCATAAGAAAATAACTAAAAAATAATAAAGGTCCACCTGGCATATGCCATACAATACTAACCAAGCTCTAAAGCTAAAGAGATAGTCTTCAAAACGTCTGGCTGCTCAACAGGGACATCCTCAGGCTCTGAAAACAATACTACTAATGAGATATAAAATCCCAGTGAACAGAAATACAGTTTAAAGGGTTTTCACAAAAGCATTGTTCTCAGCCGGTGCGGTAACCGGAAAAACTATCCATGGTACCCGCTATTTTCAAAATAATGTATAGTAAAATAATAATAATAATATAAATTATTATTGACAGTAACAATCATCATTAATACATCATAAATCAAATATGACAAAATCTCATATATCAAAAAATCTCAAATATTCTCATATGTCATATGACTTTCAAACTGCACATAACAATGGCGTCCCATTGCCTACCTTACTCATGAAGGTATTTCGATGTCACCTTCTCTTCAGTGACATTACTCATTTCGATACCAACCATTGTACACTGGTGGTATTACTCATTTCGACATCCCAACATGTGGCGATGTTACTTTCGACACCCCATCATGGCGGTATTTCATATTTCGACACCCCAAATCATTGGCAGTGTTACTTTCGATACCCCTATCATAGGCGGTATTGCAGCAAACAACATCCAACATATTAACAGTTATTGAATCATGCCAATATCACAAATATCGTCAAATAGTGCATATATAACATATCAATTCAACCAAATCACGTATGTATCATATATATCATAGCATCAATTTCAATAATAACCATTTAATTAATAGCAGGAACACCTTAGAAGGAAAACCCCCAAATTTGTAAAATCAGGATTTGACCAAACGCATGATTATTTTCCAAAAACGCATTTTGAAAACATAACCCAAACCCCAAATCAATTTGCACCATGAAAAGGGTGAGAAAGAGTATTTCTACTCACCTCTTGAAGACCTCCAAGAATTTTAAAGCGTACCCTATGGCGAATCCTAGATGTCACCTTCCTCAGTCTTGAATCCCCTTCTCCTTCTCCTTCTTCATCTTCTTCTTCTTCTTCTTCTTCTTCTTCCTGTTGTTGTTGTTGTTGTTGTTCTCCTTCCAAACTCATTGCTTGTTGCAACCCCATCTCCCAAGCATGAAGATGCTCCACAGCCGTTACTAAGATGTTTTAGGGTGCAAAAAAGGTTCCTAGCCGCACTATGGTGTTATAAGAAGGTATATATATAGTGTTGCACTGATTCCCTATTTTTAAACCTATTTTTAACGCATCCTGACATAGAGACTGATTTTTGAATTAAGTTTTAGATAGAGTCTTTGAATAAGTTTTAGATAGAGTGTAGTTAGAGTTTGTTATTAAATAAGTTTTAGATAAAGTCTAGATAGAGTTCTATTATTGTTGCAGATTTTAATTATCTTTTATCCTTTCTAATTAATTCAAAGGCCCAAAACATGCAGTCTAAGCCTCCCAAAAATTATCTAATTTCTCTAACGTTATTATCTCCAATTATTTTTAATTTTAGGATTTTACATTTTCTCCCCTCCTTTAAGAATTTCGTCCCCGAAATTAACTCCACTCTCACGTACGAAGCAAATAAAGAGTCTGGGCATTGGCGAGACAAGTCTTCTTCTACGTCTCAAGTAGTCTCTTCTAGATTTAAATTCTTCCCAACCACCTTCACCAAGGGGATTGTCTTGTTCTGCAGAGGCTTAGTGCTCTTATCGATGATCTGACCAGGCCTGACTTAAATATTAAGTTATCCCTCAATTGTATTAACTTAGGAGCTATTACATGAGACATATCTGACACAATTTTAGAAGTTGAGAAATAAGAAATACATCATGATGGTATGACAACCATGTTGGAAGAGCCAATTGGTAAGCAACAGGCCCGACTCTCTTGAGGATATGGAAAGGACCCATAAAAACAAGGAATTAGTTTTCTGACTGACATTGACCCTCACATCCCAATCTTAGGAATGACTATGAAGAATATATGTTCCCCTTCCTAAAATTCTAAAGGCTACTTTTCCTTGTCGGCATAACAATCTTTAACTATTCTGCGCAGTGCGCATCTTTCCCCTCTGAATTCTAAATGTGGTCTCCTGGATTAAATCCGATCCTAACAAGATCTCCTCACCTACTGTATACTAACATAAGGAGAACCTACATATCCTAATCATACCATCAATATACGTATAGTCATTAACTATTTCACCACATATTAAGTGTACAATTCATGACACCTTAAATATAAACATAATTTTAAAGAAAATCAATGATAACATTTACAGACTAAAATCATGCACTTAAGTGTTTGTTTCTGTCCATCATACTAAAATCATAATATCTTCACTTGCATTCCATCATTATAAGCATTCTCAGAAAAGATTCATGACAAACAATTCACAAAAGAAATTAAATTAAAGTTTTATACCTTTCATGTGTAGATCTTATAGTCCCTTATATTCCACACCAAAACTATTATATTGTTAACAGCACAGAAATTTTTATAAAATAGATAAACAAATAAAATGAAACAAAGAAAGAAAATTAAAACAGTAGAGACATCCATATCCTAAGTTTTATCCAGTTCAAGTTGATAATTTTATAAGAAAATAAATAATTTCATTTTCTATTAAGAGATGGTCTTACTAAAACAAAATTTGGTAACAAAAACATAATAAGATTTAGTTAACTTGCAATTAAATTGTGTAGTCATTGAGCATATACAACTTTCAAAACAATTTTTATCAATAAATATCATAGTAGAACTAAGAAATCAATTTCATTTTGATTTTTGAGTGATCACATACAAATAAGATTTTTAATTTATTTTTTTTTTGTTTTTGACAAGAAATATATGTTTGTTAAGATTAAACATGTCATTAATCTATACGGATAATAAGTCCAAGGGGTATATTAATTGCAAATAGTGTTTGGTCCCTTGAGAAACAATCTGAAATATTCAAGCAAGATGATTTTCTAAAAAAAATTATATAACAAAATTACAACATAAATTAAAATTTGAGCATATATATACACCTTCTTTAATATAACATCCATTATTTTTATTTTCATCTACTATTACATCTTGCTTATTCCTAGATGTATGGTTAACTTTCCTTCATGTATCTATTTTAGCATTTTTTTTTCTAGGGCTCCCCTCCTTAGGAACAACGATCCCATTCTTAAACAACACTAGACTATTATCAAACAACACATTATTCTCTTGATCTAAAAGAGATTGCAATTCCTGGTCTAAAAACTACACTCGCATAATCTATTTTCTAAGGTCACTTCAAATTTCAACTTATTCAATTTCAAGCTTAAAGCATTTAAGGTTACATTGAAATTCAGGTCCATAAACTCTTCTAAGATATTCATCTCAAGCACTAATATGCAAGGATTTTCTATTTAGATCCTCCACCACTATATTGACTTTTCCTAAACTGTACTTCAGCTCAAATTCATGGTCCTTAAGAAATTTCATTCACCTTCCTTGCCTTATTTTTAATTCTATATATTTTTCTAATAAGGCTCTTATGATTATTAAAAACTTCAATTTTATTCCATAGATGATATTTTCCTTTCCTAGTTAACTCGGTCAGAAGTAAGGCTAGCCTAGGGAACCCATTTATAACTTCATATAATACTCTTCCAATTCTAGGAAACTTCTCATGCCGATCATTGTCTTATGTTGCGCTCATCCTATCACTGTATCTACTTTAATAGAATCAACCGTCCCTCTATGCAACTGATCTAAGGTTATCTATCCTAGGTAAAAGATATTTATCATTAATGGCTAATTTGTTCAATTGTCTATTGTTGAGACATAACCTCATATTCTCATTATTTCTTTTCACTCAAAACACTCAAAACTTATCACAAAATCAAACATATTTCTTAACAATAATTAAAGTAGGATTTGATGCAAACTATAATCAAATAATAATGAATGAAATTTCAAATAATAACAAACAGCAACTCTAAATAGATGATGAAACAAGGAATCAAGGTAAGAAAGTTTTAATTCACAATCAATTTGGTTTGACTAAAAAAAAAACATTGATGCACAAATATATTTCCACATATGAATTGAAAACTCATTGAGTTAAAAACGTGAATTCAAAATAAGCGAGACTCTTTGGCAATTTTACTATCAAGGGAGAATATCACAAACGATAAATGAAAAGTAAAACTATTTATTTTACTTCATTAAAATACAAAGAATATACATCTATCAAACAAATTCATCAAACGACATAAAAATATATTTTAAGAATATAATGTTAAGAATTAACAATCTTGAATTTCCAACTTTTTTTTTAATTAATAATAAACAAATCCCCGTATAAAAACTCATTTTCTAGCAATTCCTCTAATTGTTTCTTAGGCTCATTTAACTCTAAGGATGTCAGTCTATAAGGTGCTACTGACTCTGATCCACTTCTAGGCACTAGTCCTATGTTAAACTCAACCTCTATATTTGATGTAAGGTAGAGACCTCTTTATGGAACACATCTAGAAACTAACAGACAACAGGTAGCGCCGCTACATCACTTTCAGTCTCTTTCATAACAGAAACAACAATATGGATCATTAAACTATCTCAACTAAGAACTTATGACCTGGAAACGAATACAACAAGGTTTAACATAAAAGATACATAAAAGATTCATCAAACATAGGTTGTGAAGTATATACATATTTCTATTTGGACAACATTATTAGACGATAGAGAAACCATACTAAGAGTGACATCCAACACAACATTTGAAAACATATCAAATCATAAGATAAATTTTGGTGTATCGAAGAACTTTTCAAATAGGTAAAAGATGTAGCCAATTTATCTTTGACAGGGGTAGAAACACACAAGTGGAAAGATAATTTAGAAATAGGCAACTCTGGATTTTTGACACAACTAAGAGTTATGGAAGAATGGATTGCTCCTGAATCAAAAAATATGATAACCTCTTGTTATAAGCACAATTTCTCTTCGGCTCCTCTAACTGCTGCAGCATCTAAGCTGTCCCGGAAAGGTGGCAGATCGTTCTCTGAAAAATGGTAACCCCACATACTGAGGTTTTTGGGGTGCTACCACCCCATATCCCCTTATATGACGGAGAGTCTCCGTCTGCTCTTGCACATCTATGGTCACACAGTCCATAGCTGTCACAAGCGCATCATTCGTCCCTCGCCTATTAGTCGTCATAAATCTGCTCACTACCAATGAAACATTGAGTTGGCCAGGCTCAATATCCAAAGCATAGTATGCAGCATCTACAACTCTAACAAGCATCCTATGCGCCCAAGTTTTGATTTTTGAAAAACCCAATAACCACAGTCCAATTTAGGATTGAACTGCTCTGATACCAAAAATGTAACGCCCGTCGTTACATTAGTAACCCAAATTAATAATTTAAATAAAATCAGGAAAAATAAAATTTTTTTCTTAAATAAACACTGAATAAATACTTAATATAATATTAGTCCAAAATAATTGTTTACATTAATTCAAAAACCGAATAACATAATCAGTTTCAAAACTTCAAAACAGGGCGTCTATAACATCTCGCATAAGAAAATAACTAAAAAATAATAAAGGTCCACCTGGCATATGTCATACAATACTAACCAAGCTCTAAAGCTAAAGAGATAGTCTTCAAAACGTCTGGCTGCTCAACAGGGACATCCTCAGGCTCTGAAAACAATACTACTAATGAGATATAAAATCCCAGTGAACAGAAATACAGTTTAAAGGGTTTTCACAAAAGCATTGTTCTCAGCCGGTGCGGTAACCGGAAAAACTATCTATGGTACCCGCTATTTTCAAAATAATGTATAGTAAAATAATAATAATAATATAAATTATTATTGACAGTAACAATCATCATTAATACATCATAAATCAAATATGACAAAATCTCATATATCAAACAATCTCAAATATTCTCATATGTCATATGACTTTCAAACTGCACATAACAATGGCGTCCCATTGCCTACCTTACTCATGAAGGTATTTCGATGTCACCTTCTCTTCAGTGACATTACTCATTTCGATACCAACCATTGTACACTGGTGGTATTACTCATTTCGACATCCCAACATGTGGCGATGTTACTTTCGATACCCCATCATGGCGGTATTTCATATTTCAACACCCCAAATCATTGGCAGTGTTACTTTCGATACCCCTATCATAGGCGGTATTGCAGCAAACAACATCCAACATATTAACAGTTATTGAATCATGCCAATATCACAAATATCGTCAAATAGTGCATATATAACATATCAATTCAACCAAATCACGTATGTATCATATATATCATAGCATCAATTTCAATAATAACCATTTAATTAATAGCAGGAACACCTTAGAAGGAAAACCCCCAAATTTGTAAAATCAGGATTTGACCAAACGCATGATTATTTTCCAAAAACGCATTTTGAAAACATAACCCAAACCCCAAATCAATTTGCACCATGAAAAGGGTGAGAAAGAGTATTTCTACTCACCTCTTGAAGACCTCCAAGAATTTTAAAGCGTACCCTATGGCGAATCCTAGATGTCGCCTTCCTCAGTCTTGAATCCCCTTCTCCTTCTCCTTCTTCATCTTCTTCTTCTTCTTCTTCTTCCTGTTGTTGTTGTTGTTGTTCTCCTTCCAAACTCATTGCTTGTTGCAACCCCATCTCCCAAGCATGAAG
Organism: Ammopiptanthus mongolicus; assembly: GCA_039655645.1. NCBI lineage: Eukaryota > Viridiplantae > Streptophyta > Magnoliopsida > Fabales > Fabaceae > Ammopiptanthus > Ammopiptanthus mongolicus. The sequence goes on from CM077349.1 coordinate 40,607,671, forward strand.
ATGCTCCACAGCCGTTACTAAGATGTTTTAGGGTGCAAAAAAGGTTCCTAGCCGCACTATGGTGTTATAAGAAGGTATATATATAGTGTTGCACTGATTCCCTATTTTTAAACCTATTTTTAACGCATCCTGACATAGAGACTGATTTTTGAATTAAGTTTTAGATAGAGTCTTTGAATAAGTTTTAGATAGAGTGTAGTTAGAGTTTGTTATTAAATAAGTTTTAGATAAAGTCTAGATAGAGTTCTATTATTGTTGCAGATTTTAATTATCTTTTATCCTTTCTAATTAATTCAAAGGCCCAAAACATGCAGTCTAAGCCTCCCAAGAATTATCTAATTTCTCTAACGTTATTACCTCCAATTATTTTTAATTTTAGGATGTTACAATAAAAATCATGAATAACGCATATCAATATTCATAGGCATATGTGAACACATAATTAGGATTCAAACATCAAGTATATCATATAACAACATACAACTAGGGTCATGGGTTAACCCTTCATCTTATGCTACCTTAAAACCTATATATTCATATTGACCTCTCCCCCATACCTGGTATGACGACACAGAAACCAAGGAAGAAGAGAGTACAAGATCCGTTCTTGATTCCGTCTTAGGGTTTGAAAGCTTGATCAAGAAAACAACATAAAAAGAAGAATAGATTCAATTCCTAGTCTAAGAAAAGAAGGAAAAGGATGAACTCTAGGGTTGGTTACCTTACCTTGATCACAAACTAGAAGGATCCAATCTAGAACAAAGGAGAGAAAGGTGGCCTTTGTTAAGTCTCCATTTTCCAAGGTTTGCTAAACCAAGGTTTTGATAAAAGATAAGTACAATTAAATGAACCTGATGAATACTGCTGATGAGCTACTTTAAGTGTGCAGAAGATTGGAGTATTCAACTAATCTCAATAAAAGTAATGATTTACTTACTATTCGTCTGAATTAGTCTTAATCAAGTCAGGACAAAATATAAGACACTCGTCTTATAGCTTCAAGACTCAGCACTGAAATAATCGTATTAAAGTCAAATCAACAGAAGGAGTCTGTTTAAGTCACTCGTCTTACCGGGTGAAGAGACCACCCTCTTCGACACGTCAGATGGTTAAAGCATCTGAATTGAAGACCTCAAAACAAAATGATTACGTGTCCAAACAGAATACGCCTGAAGATAATTATTCTGTTGAAACGCCTGACGATTGCAAATAGTCAAAGCTTAAACTTTATCATTTGAAGACATGGTGGGAAAAGCTCAAAGACGCATCTCAACGTGTATTAAAGAAAAATATTACTCAAAAGTAATATAATCAAGTCTCTAGACAAGCGTCTGAGTTGAGTAAACAAAGAAGTCAATTATAGCTCATTCATCATATCATCTTATCCAAAGAAGTGTTCATATTGCAAAAAGACTTTCCTCTGTTCTATCTACAGCTTACACTAAAATGGCAAATGAGTCTGATGCCATAGTGTAAATATCTCTTTTCTTCTGAGATAGTAAAACCAATGGAACTCTTCATTAGAACTTATCAGAACGGATCTATTCTGTATGAAGAATACAGAAGCCACATCACTCCAATGGCTACTTCTCAACAGTCTCAATTCTTGAGAAGAATATATAAAGAAGACTGTAAAGAGAAATAACATACAAAGGTGTAGCAACGTATGGTGCAAGAATGTGTGAACATATATTTATGCTCATGTAGAAATTTACACCATAAGGCAGCATGCCTGAGAAGCATGCCTACAGATGAGAGATAAAGATGATGAGAATATGAAGCAAAAGCAAGAGCAAGAGAAAATAACAAAGATAGCAAAATGCTAAGAGTGAATATTCTTGAAGAAGATTGGAATTATGTCAAAGAGTGAAAGAAGGAGGACTCTGTTCCTTTTATCCTCAGAAGTTATGAGTATGTGCACTCAAGGTAAACATACTTCATCATAGTTGAAGAAGATTACTCGTCTCACTTCAAAGAAGGACATCTACTCAATGAATTCAGCACACAAACATTCATGAGAATGCTTTAGAGGAAGACCCTTATCGATTCTTATGTACCTCATTATACATCCACTTCTGTGAAGTGATAGAAAGAACACTATCTCAGTATCTAATTGTAAACACACTCTCTGAGTGATTGAGATATTACTTTCAATGTAACCCTTAAGCAAAATTTATGAGAGCCTGAAAAGGCTAATAAAAAAGAATATTGTCAATACTCTGGAGAGACTGATTAAGAAGAATACTCGTTTGGAGCCTGGAAAGGCTTTGAGAAAAAAATACTCAACATCCTGGAGAGGTCGGTAAAGAATAATACTCGTTTAGAGCCTAGAGAGGCTATGAGAAAAGAATACTCAACGACTTGGAGAGGTCGGTAAAGAATAATACTTGTTTGGAGCCTGGAGAGGCTATGCGAAAAGAATACTCAACAGCATGGAAAGGTCAATGAAGAACAATACTTGTTGAGCCTGGAGAGGCTATGTGTGCAAACAATACTCGTTGATCGAGCCTGGAGAGGCTAGGTGTGCAAACAATACTTGATGAGGACATGGAGCACCAAGAGGCCAGTCAAAGCTTAGGAGGACCAATGACTAGGGCAATGGCAAGGAGGGTCCAAGAAATCTTAGTCCAATTCATGACTAAGACAATTGCAAACAAGGACAAAGATGTAATTGCACCAAAAACCATGCTCGTCATACAAGCCATGGAGGAGGCGCAACTTGCATAACAAAGGCAGCCAAGTTATTTTATTTTAATTGAATAAAAGTGCAAGTGACCAATTAATTTATTTGGGACCAAGGCACTAAGTTATTTAATTTCTTTTTGTGTGTTTAATCCACTTCAAGTGGCTGTGTGGCGCAAAGAGTAGGGGGTCCCACACCTCTCAACAACTCTTTGTGTAGTATGAATGAGTCAATAATCTTGCTGCCAAAGAAAGACAAAGGAATTCAAAGCAATCAAGGCAAAAAGGAGTTACACAAGACAAAAAGATAAATGCTCCAACAGCACAATAAAAGCGCAATAGCCACCCATTTTACTACATTAAATGTGTGGTTGTGAAACCTTCATAGTCATGAAGAGCAATCTATGAGGCAGCATCCAATACACTTTAATGCCTTATCTTGTAACCATTGCTCCGCATTGAAGAACAAGTCATCTAATGCACTTTAATGCCTTGTCTTGTAACCATTGCTCCACATTGAAGAACAAGTCAAAGACAAGCTGCCTCCTCACCTTTCATTTGCGCCACCTAGACTATGAGACACAACAAATATTTTGTTTGTAATTTCCTTTTATTATGCTAGTTATGTTAGCCTAGGATTCCTTGTAACCCTAGAATGGCAAAGAAAGTCTCTTCACTTTTTGTAACTGCAAGAGCCTCCCTCATTATATATAGGGGGCGCAAGTCTCAATGGAAAATAACAAAGATTTCAGCAAAACTTACACTTGTGTAATTGAGTTCATACTCTTTGGTTATGGATTCGACCAACCTTACTGATCTTATCAAGAAACTCTCTTCTTGTGGTGTCATAGGCTTATCCTTGTCTTGGATTACACTAAGGTGGCGCCCCTGCCTCCCATTCATCCATCTTCTTCACTTATTCATAAACACCAAAAATAGTTCCTTGAAGCCTTGATTGTTTCTTGTATTTTTCTGAGATTTTCTCAATCTGTCCCCCTATTTCACTACCACCAAAACCACGAAATTCCTATCATCCATTCTCCATATTTCATTCATTTTATATCAAAAATACAAAAACATAAGTCACAACCAGATTCTATATTGAAAATCAAGCAAATGGCCAATTTCTACAACAGGAGGCCATCATTTGGTAATCAGAGCAAGGTTTCGACCTTGATTCAAAAGAATCCCAGGTTTCTCTACTCTTATCTTTGAGTTCTGATTTCTTGAATATATATATATATATATATATATATATATATATATATATATATATATAGCGAAATTTCAAAAAAAAAATTTATCTTGAATTCTAGTTGTGTTTCTTTCTTGCCGCTATACTCTGAATTTTTTTCTCAAATTCCATATTTTATTTCTTTCTTTTGAGTGAGTTCTATCTTGTTCTAGTCTCACAAACTTTGTGTTCAATTTTTTTTTTTGTGTCTTTTGGTTTCTTTTCCTTTCAATTCCAAGCTATTGTGTGTGTGGATTATTACTTGAATTGGTTTCTTATATTGATTATTTGCTGGTTTCTCTAAAGAATTGAAAGAGTTATGGATCCTCAAAATCAATTACTACTAGATGCCCTCACGGCAAAAATGAGAGAACTTTTGAGAGAGGAAGTGGAAGGTATAAATGAAAGAATTGACCAATTAGAAAACAGACAAAATAATAGTGATGAGGAAGGTTGGAGGAGAAGGAGACGTGATGAACATAGAGAAGATAGGTTGGGTGTTATAAAAATAAAAGTACCACAATTTGTTGGGAAAAATGACTCGGAGACGTATTTGGAATGGGAAACTAAAATTGATCAAATTTTTCCTGTAACAATTACACTGATCTTCAAAAGGTGCAGGTTGATTCTATTGAATTTACAGATTACGCCTTGGTGTGGTGGGACCAATTGGAAAAGGAGAGGAGAAGGCACAATGAACCAGCCATTGCCACATGGGAGGAGATGAAAAGGCTCATGAGAAGGAGATTCATCCCATCTTACTACAACAGAGAGTTGCACAACAAATTACAACGACTCACCCAAGGTAACAAAAGTGTTGATGAGTACTACAAGGAGATGGAGGTGGCGAAAATTAGAGCAAATGTGGAGGAAGATGATGAAGCAACCATGGCCAGATTCTTGCATGGCCTAAATTGTGATATAAGTAACATAGTGAAACTACAACACTATGTTCAATTAGACGATTTGGTACATCAAGCCACAAAGGTAGAACAACAACTCAAGAGGAAAGGCCAAATAAGAAGAAGCACTACCACTTCCAATCCTCAAAATTGGAAGAGCAATATAAAGAAGGAAGGTACTTCATCATCCAAAGAAGCCGCGACTGACACAAAAGGTAAAAACACTACAACTAGTCCTTCTCAAGTTGTTTCAACTAACCGGGCTGTTAAGTGTTTCAAGTGCCAAGGCTTAGGACACATTGCATCTCAATGTCCTACCAAGAGAATTATGATTGTAGAGGAGGTTGAGGAGGAAGATGAAGGGGCTGAAGAGTATGAAGAGGATTGTGATGAGGAGGAGGCCCAAATGCCTAGTGGAGAGTTACTTATGATGAGAAGGTTGTTGGAAGCTGTGGTAAAGGAGGAAGATGCAACTCAAAGAGAGAACATATTTCACTCAAGGTGCCTCATACAAGGCAAGGTATGTTCCCTTATTATTGATGGTGGGAGTTGCACAAATGTTTCTAGCACAAGGTTAGTTTCCAAACTCCAACTAGAAACTAAACCACATCCCAAGTCATATAAGCTTCAATGGCTTGTTAATGATGTTGAGATGATTGTTGATGAACAAGTAGAAATTTCTTTTTCAATTGGTAAATATGAAGATGTGGCTGTTTGTGATGTAGTTCCTATGGAGATCACACATGTCTTATTGGGAAGGCCTTGGCAATTTGACAAAAAGGCAAGCCATGAAGGGCATACCAACAAGTATTTTTTTGTTCATCATGGAAAACGAATTGTATTGGCTCCTTTGAGCTCAATGAGGTGAGAGATGATAAAAAAAAATTGAGAGAAAAATGTGAAAAAGAAAATGAAAAGGAAGAAAAAGAAAAAGAAAAGATCGCCAAAGAAAAAGAGAGAAAAAAGAGTGACAAAAAAAAGATTGATGAAAAAAAGAAAGAAAATTTGATGGCGACAAAAGGGGAGGTTAAAAAAGCTATTTTTTCAAATCAGCCCCTATATTTGCTTTTTACCAAAGAGTTGGCCTTGCTGGAAAATTTACCCAACACTCAAGAATTGCCAAATTGCATAAATTTTCTTTTGCAGGAATTTGAGGATTTGTTTCCTAAGGAGGTGCCAAGTGGGCTGCCACATTTGAGAGGGATTGAGCACCACATTGACCTCATCCTAGGAGCCACTTTGCCTAATAGGCTAGCCTACCGGAGCAAGCCACAACAAATGCAAGAGATACAAAAGCAAGTGGCTGAATTGGTAAGTAAAGGTTGGGTAAGAGAAAGTTTAAGTCCATGTGCGGTCCCTATTATTTTAGTCCCTAAGAAAGATGGTAGTTGGAGAATGTGCACTGATTGTAGGGCTGTTAATAATATTACTGTTAAGTATAGGCATCCAATACCAAGGTTAGATGACTTGCTTGATGAACTATTTGGTGCATGCTTGTTTTCCAAAATTGATTTGAAAAGTAGATACCATCAAATTAGAATAAGGGAAGGGGATGAATGAAAAATTGCTTTCAAAACTAAATATGGTTTATATGAGTGGTTAGTTATGCCTTTTGGATTAACTAATGCACCTAGCACTTTCATGAGATTAATGAACCATGTTTTAAGGTAATTTTTGGGTAAATTTGTTGTTGTATATTTTGATGATATCTTGATATATAGTAAAAATTTAGAGGATCATTGCATTCATCTAAGGGCTGTTTTAAATGTGTTAAGAAAAGAAAACTTGTATGCAAACTTGGAAAATGTGTATTTTGACGAATCAAGTTATTTTTCTAGGTTTTGTCATATGCTCTCAAGGAGTACGTGTGGATGAAGCAAAGGTGAAGGCAATCCAAGAATGGCCAGCACCTAAAAACGTGACTGAGGTAAGAAGTTTTCATGGTTTAGCAAGTTTCTATAGGAGGTTTGTTAAGGATTTTAGTACTATTGCTGCACCTCTTAATGAAATTGTTAAAAAAGAAATTGGTTTTAATTGGGGTGAGAAACAAGAATAAGCTTTCTCTATTCTTAAAGAAAAGTTCACCCAAGCACCAATTCTAGCATTGCCAAAATTTTCAAAATCTTTTGAAATTGAGTGTGATGCTTCCAATGTTGGAATTGGGGCTGTTTTGATGCAAGAAGGTCATCCAATTGTTTATTTTAGTGAGAAATTAAAAGGGGATGCCCTAAATTACTCAACTTAAGAAATTGTATGCCTTAGTAAGGGCATTGCAAACGTGACAACATTACTTGCTGCCCAAAGAATTTGTCATTGATAGTGATCGTGAGTCCTTGAAGTATTTTAAAGGACAAGGTAATTTGAACAAGAGACATGCTAAATGGGTTGAATTTTTGGAGCAATTTCCTTATGTGATTAAGCATAAGAAGGGTAAAGCCAATGCTGTGGCTGATGCGTTATCAAGGAGGTACGCATTACTCTCTACCCTTGAAACTAAAATTTTTGGTCTTGAGCAAATTAAGGATTTGTATGAGCATGATCTTGATTTTTCTGTTAAATATGCTGAATGTGTGAATGCTGCCCATAATGGATTTTTTAGGCACAATGATTATTTATTTAAAGAAAAAAGGTTGTGTGTGCCAAAAGGATCCATTAGAGAACTCTTAGTTAAAGAGGCGCATGAGGGGGGCTTAATGGGACATTTTGGTGTTCCTAAAACTTTGGAATTTTTCCAAGAACATTTTTATTGGCCTCACATGAAAATTGATGTGCAAAAATATTGTGAAAGATGCATTGTTTTCAAAAAGGCCAAATCCAAAGTTATGCCCCATGGTTTATATACTCCATTGCCTGTTCCTGATTATCCCTGGATTGACCTTTCCATGGACTTCGTCTTAGGGTTACCTAGAACAAAGAACGGGAAAAATTCTATTTTTTTTGTTGTGGACAGTTTCTCAAAGATGGCGCATTTCATTCCATGCAAAAAGGTGGATGATGCTTGCCATATTGCTGATTTGTTTTTCAAAGAAGTGGTGCGCCTACATGGCTTACCAAAAAGTATAGTGTATGATCATGACACTAAATTTCTAAGCCACTTCTGGAGAACTTTGTGGGGGTAAGGTGGGAACTAAATTACTATTCTCTACAACTTGTCATCCCCAAACTGATGGGCAAACTGAGGTAGTAAACAGAACTCTCTCTACTCTTTTAAGGGTTGTGCTTTCAAGGAATTTGAAAATGTGGGAAACATGGCTGCCACATGTTGAATTTGCTTATAATAGGGTTGTCCATAGTACCACAAATCATTCCCCATTTGAGATTGTGTATGGTAATAATCCTTTAACTCCTCTTGATCTATTACCATTACCTAACACATCTCTTTTGAAGCATAAAGATGGCAAAGCAAAAGCTGAATTGGTGAAAAGTTTGCATGAGAAAATTAAATTGTAAATTGAAAAGAAAAATGAAAGTTATGCCAAAGGTGCCAATAAAGGGCGTAAACGTGTTACTTTTGAACCCGGAGATTAGGTTTGGATCCATATGAGGAAAGAAAGGTTTCCTTCACAAAGGAAATCTAAGTTAATGCTTAGGGGCGATGGCCCCTTTTCAAGTGATTGCCAAAGTTAATGATAATGCTTATAAAGTTGACCTTCCAGGTGAGTATGGTGTTACTGCCACTTTCAACGTCACTGACTTGTCTCCTTTTGATGTAGGTGATGAAGACTTCAATTCGTGATCGAATTCTCCTCGAGAGGGAGGGAATGATGAGGACATGGAGCACCAAGAGGCCATTCAAAGCTTAGGAGGACCAATGACAAGGGCAATGGCAAGGAGGGTCCAAGAAAGCTTAGTCGAATTCATGACTAAGACAATTGCAAACAAGGACAAAGATGTAATTGCACCAAAAACCATGCTTGTCATACAAGCCATGGAGGAGGCGCAACTTGCATAACAAAGGCAGCCAAGTTATTTTATTTTAATTGAATAAAAGTGCAAGTGACCAATTAATTTATTTGGGACCAAGGCACTAAGTTATTTAATTTCTTTTTGTGTGTTTAATCCACTTCAAGTGGCTGTGTGGCGCAAAGAGTAGGGGGTCCCACACCTCTCAACAACTCTTTGTGTAGTTTGAATGAGTCAATAATCTTGCTGCCAAAGAAAGACAAAGGAATTCAAAGCAATCAAGGCAAAAAGGAGTTACACAAGACAAAAAGATAAATGCTCCAACAGCACAATAAAAGCGCAATAGCCACCCATTTTACTACATTAAATGTGTGGTTGTGAAACCTTCATAGTCATGAAGAGCAATCTATGAGGCAGCATCCAATGCACTTTAATGCCTTGTCTTGTAACCATTGCTCCGCATTGAAGAACAAGTCATCCAATGCACTTTAATGCCTTGTCTTGTAACCATTGCTCCACATTGAAGAACAAGTCAAAGACAAGCTGCCTCCTCACCTTTCATTTGCGCCACTTAGACTATGAGACACAACAAATATTTTGTTTGTAATTTCCTTTTATTATGCTAGTTATGTTAGCCTAGGATTCCTTGTAACCCTAGAATGGCAAAGACTTCGTCTCTTCACTTTTTGTAACAGCAAGAGCCTCCCTCATTATATATAGGGGGCGCAAGTCTCAATGGAAAATAACAAAGATTTCAGCAAAACTTACACTTGTGTAATTGAGTTCATACTCTTTGGTTCTGGATTGGACCAAGCTTATTGATCTTATCAAGAAGCTCTCTTCTTGTGGTGATTCTCACACTCATAGGCTTATCCCTGTCTTGGATTAGACTAAAGTGGCGCCCCTGCCTCCCATTCATCCATCTTCTTCACTTATTCAAAAACACCAAAAATAATTCCTTGAAGCCTTGATTGTTTCTTGTATTTTTCTGAGATTTTCTCAATCTGTTCCCCTATTTCACTACCACCAAAACCATGAAATTCCTATCATCCATTCTCCATATTTCATTCATTTTATATCAAAAATACAAAAACATAAGTCACAACCAGATTCTATATTGAAAATCAAGCAAATGGCCAATTTCTACAACAAGGAGGCCATCAATACTTGAGCCTGGAGAGGCTAGGTGTGCAATGAATACTCTTCTATAATCTGATCAGTTATAGTGAAATCTTGGTGAAGCCAAGGACTAGATCTAACCACATCAAATTGGTGTTGGTGAACCAGGATAAATCAACGTTTGATTCTCTCTACTCCCTTATCTCTTTTTGTTTAAGATTTTATTTATGGTCTGCTAAGTGGTGATTGAGTTTTATTAACTAAAACAAGTCTCATATCGCTTTTAAACTAATATCTTATTTCTGTTTAAGATGTTTCATGCGTTTGATCATTTTATACGTGTCACTCTGCTTGTACATATGAAATGATTTTAGGTTTGACTAAAGGTTTTAGGTAATCACTAATCAACACCCCCTTCTAGTTTTTACTTTGTTTACCTTCAGCCTTGACTTTGATCCAACACACTTGCTGCATGATGATGATAAACGGAACCCAAACAGATTTCATAAATAGTCCCGATGTGACGCCTGAGGCTGACGAGGCGGGGAGTGATCGCCGATGCATGAGGCACGGACAAGGAGCGGCTCGTGGCAGGCTTCTAGGAAAAGGGACACATGAATGAATTGAATTCACATCGGAATGAGAGGGATCTTGAGATTGTGCTGGTATGGGACTGTATAGTTAAGGCAAGCTTAAAGGAATTGATTGGTACTATCCATATCAACAAGATGCATCTTCTTTTCGGGAGCTCAGAATATAAGAACTCCATAGTTAAGCGTGCTTGAGGTTAGAGGTGATCGAGCAGCCGGAATGCGATTCCGACTATACCGTTGTGATCGTGGCGAAGTTATCTCCGACTCCAGCGGATTAGTTTCTCGATTCGCCACATGTAAACTCGAATCCCTAATACGTGTTCTTTGTGTTCTTGGCGTTCTTCGAGTCGTTACCTTTTCTTTGATCTTTTAGGCTTGCCCCAGGGCTAATACTGTTGTGTATGTGTTGCACTCGTGATTAGGGCAAAGTCCACGCTCGTTATTGCTCGTGATTCTGAGCTTGAGGCCGCGGTTGAGGGGCTGTTTGGAGCTGCCATTGGAGAGTGGCTGCGAGCTTGAGGAAGGAGGAGCAGCCGGTGATTGCCTAGATTTGTGTGCCGATTGTTCAGGCGGGGAGAAAAAGCTACACACGTCGGGGAGGCAAGCGTAGACTATATAGTTTTGTTATATGTTACGTGTGTAGGGGAACCCTAAACCCTACGTGAGGTTGAGCCCTAACGAAGTACCTAGACCCTAGGTTTAGTCTACTTCGGGCTAGCACCGCTATGTTGATACCCTAGGTTAGCAGATTTATGTTGACTGGCGTGATGTATGTATAGCAGCTTTGTGAGTATCTGCTTATCTGCTGACTGTGGTATGTAGTATATCTGCATGATATGATGACAAGTTGTTGTATGAGATATTTACTGCTGCACTGAACATGCTAATATTGATGAATTGTTGTATGTATCTCGAAATGCGTGTATGCATGAGAATCGGAGGTTTAGTCTGATTAGGGCTTTGACGCCGTGGTGGACGTTTGAGCTGATAGTTGAGCTTGAGGTTATAGTGGGAGCTGGAAGCTCGTAAGTTATGAGGGGAGCTTGGAGCTCATACGGTACAGTGGGAGCTTGGAGCTCGTATGGTTACAGTTTGGAGCTTGGAGCTCATATGGTATAGTTGGAGCTTGGAGCTCATGTTGCTGAGAGCAAAGTTGCATGTGTCGTTATATCAGCTCAAGAAAGATGGATGACATGCATAGCTGATGACAACCTAATGGTGTGGTTGCCTTTTGACGATCTTATGGTTGAATTCAAAACAAGTAAATTTCGTGTTCTTTTTTGGAAGCAATATGAATCAACATAAAAGTGAAGAAAATAAGAAAATGGTGAAGAAAGAGATGGTGTACGCGCCACAAACCAAGAAGGTTTGATAAGCCAAGAACCTTGGATTCGCCACAAGAACCTTGGATTCTTGATAAGAACTAAGTTTGGTTCAACCAAGAACCTAGGAGAAACAATTCTCACTCAAATGGAATTTGATCCAAAATAACATCAAAGTTGTATTGTTCTCATGTTAGGCGCATACAAATACTTGTCATCCAACTCTTGGCATCCAAAGACAAGGCATAACCCCCACTTTGAATGGCCTAATTCCTAACTTAATGACCACTAAAACAAATCAATTCAACCCCCAAGTATTCAGCATGCACGCCTACCACTTGTTCTTCATGGGTGGTTACACTTTGTTTGTCAAATTAAAAGTGTAACACTCAAACAATTGAAGGCAGCCCATCAAGCACTCATAACTCACCATCAAGCAATTTGAATTCAGCCCCAAGACACTCAATGTCACGCATACCACTTGTTCTTCATGGGTGGTTGCACTTTGTTTGTTAAATTAAAAGTGTAACACTCGAACAATTGAAGGCAGCCACCAAGACACTCATAACTCACCATGAAGCAATTGAAGTCAGCCCCAAGCACTCAAAATCACACCTGCTCTCCCTTCATGATGGGTGGTTACACTTTGCTTTGCAAATTAAAAGTGTAACACCCATAACTTACAATTTATTGACTCAACTTAATGAGGAGTTTCTTATAGCATGCAAGCTAAAGATTCCCTCCCCAAAACTCCCTACTCAACGTGTAGCATGGATAATATGGGCTAGACCTTCATGCAACTTTTAGTGTAGCCCACTAATAGAGAATGCGTAATTGGATCCACTCACATAACCCATTACACTTTATTGAATTGAAAAACAAAACAATAACTATAGAAGCAAAGTCACGCCCCCTTGTCATCATCATGGACCTCTACTTGACAAAGATAAGTCACCATCTTGGGTTCCATTCCTTCTAGGCCTGAAGTTGGGCTTGCTTCCATAAAGGTCGTCACCATTTGTCCTAGGACTTCTTGGGCTTTCTTAGTTCTTGATCTAGTCATAGGCCCACCAAGTCCTTGAAATGCTTCTTGGTCCATACTCCTTATTGGGCTCATATCAATAGCATATGCATATGATGCCAAGTGGCGAGCCGTATGCCGTGAGGTATACGAGGTTGGTGCACCGAGTGCAGGTGCGAAAAACGGAAGGGAAGGTCTGTGTGACCTCGGGGATATACTGGACACAGGTGTACCCACAAGAGACCGATGAGGTAGCTCCTATCGTGTCGTGGCGGTCCTAGGCACGTCCTACTATCCGGACTGGACCCTGAATCTTTCTAGTTGCCAGTGGATCTTCCGAGGATGCCCAGATAGCCCTCCTTGTCTGGGACAGTTGACCGGTGATGCACTCTTATGGGTCACGGCGAGCGGAACGGATTACCGGAACAAACCAACTTATGGTCCGTTGAGCAGACGAAATGTTGCCCTTAGTAGGGTGCTAGTACCGGCCGGCATGCGTAGAAAGAGTATCTGTTGCATCTAGCTAGGAAACGAGGTGTCGAGACATTAAGAGATGGCTATGTCTGCTACATATTCTGCATTGCATCATTCCTATATCTGATGTGCTGTATATCTTATCTCCCTGTTTCTTTTCTCTGTATATATATGTTCGTTCTACGAGCAGACTAGAAGCCAGTAGGGCCAGAGGATGGACCTGTGGCGACACCCATTTTCACCGGAGCACCGCGGATGCCGGTGTTGGGGGATATTGAGGTCATGTACCACGACGAGAGGGGATGGCGAGTGGACCCCTCGACCTTTTTGGTTGTATATACTGGACCAGTTAGCTTGATCTTCCAGAGAGGTACTCCATTGTATGCTGACATCATCGGACCCTACTGCGTTTACCAGTTTCTTCCTTTCCCACGGATGTGGTGACCACCGAGCCAGAGAGAGCAGGATAACAGATAGGTGGCACCACAGACTTCAGCAGTATCCAGCAGGAGGGGCTTCCTGTACAGAGGCCAGAGGAGAAGTTCAGACCGGTATCTAAGGGTGACCCTGAGGCGCCGTATAGTAGTGTCGAGTTCCTCCTCCGAGTACGAGCCTATACGGGTTTATAGGCGTACCCACGAAGAGGGGCAGGGTAGCTCAGGTCATTCCTAACACTGATGGTAAGGGCTAGCCAGTGCGTCTCTAGGACTGTGTGGAGAGGCTGATGTATTTTTGAGAGTGGGGTTGGGGAGCGCTGATGAGGATGTTAGAGAGCTTTCTTTTGAGGTCTAGATGTATCTGTTATTTTGCAGTACAGTTGTACCATTCATATATGTATTACAAAAGCCCTACTGATAGGGCAGCCACGTAAATACTTATATAATGCAAGTACATGTTTTATCTTTCCCGTTGTGCTTTACTCTGATGCATGTTTTATTTTACGTGCTTATGTTGTATGTTCGTTATTTTACCTCGTCTGTTTTTAATAAGCACGTAATAATATCGTTAAGTTATAGCTAATGTTATAAGCGGGTTCTAAGCCTAATGGGGTTATCCTGCGTAAGTGGGGTTGTCCCGTTACAATTATGGTATTGGAGCAGTAATCGCACTGCGGGTGTTAGGAAGTTGAACTGGTTAAGTTGGTCGTCTCTGCAAGGAGAGTATGACTGTGTGTAGAAGGGTAGGAGCAGTGCGATTGATGGTAATGTTGTATGAATGATAAGTGGATATTTGTATTTATGTTGCTTATCATGTTTGAACTCTGAGCTAACGGTTACTTGAATCAGGAACCAATGGCTCGAGGAAGAGGTGGAGGTAGAGGCGGTGGTAGAATAGGTCCAGATGGAGGTCCAAAAGCTGCTGCTTCGCATACGGGCAACGGAGTTGAATCCTTGGAGACCCTCGGGACTATGAAGGACATGGCTGCTGCGATGTTACAGCAAACCCAGCAGAATGCTCAGCTCATTCAGTTGACTCGGGAGAATCAACAGCAACAACAGCGGAATACTCGGAATGATAACGCTGGTTTAGATGCCTTCATGAGGCGACAACCACCTCAGTTCAATGGGGACTGCAATCCTGAGGGGGCCGAACTATGGGTTTAGGAGCTGGAAAAGATCTTTGTGGCAACACATTGTGACAAAGTTCAGAAGGTTTCCTATGCTTCTTTCATGCTAGTAGGAGGGGCAGAGATGTGGTGGAAGGGAAAGCAGAGGCTGTTTGAGACAGAAGGAAGAGCAGTAACTTGGGAGCTGTTTAGGGAATGTTTCCTCGAGACATATTTTCCTCGGATGACCAGAAGAGAGAAAGATAAAGAATTCCAAAGCTCGAAGCCGAGCAATATGTCAGTGGGGGAATATGTAGCAAGGCTCGAGGCGCTGCTTAAGTTTTCTTAGTTTTATCAGCGGTATCCAGATGAGGAGGGGATGTGCCGTAGGTTTGAGGACGGGCTGAAGTATGAGATCCAGAAGGCTATTGTACCATTGGGGATTTCCAGATTCCCTGATATGTTGGATCGGTGTTCTGCGATCGAGAACATCGAAAGGAGGAGAGATCTGACCTCGCGAAGCGGGGGACCCATCCACAGTAATCAGAGAGGTAGGGGCTTTCATTCAGGTCGAGGACCATATCAGAGGCCCAACCAGAGGTCGGGAGAGGCCGTAGGACAAAGGCCAATTGCAATTCAAGGACTACAAGGTTGCTTCAAGTGTAGGGGGACCACATATGGCCCGAGACTGCAGGAGCCAAGTACCGGGGAGAGCTGTGACCTGTTATGCGTGTGGAAAGCCGGGACATATGGCAAAGGACTGCAGGCATGGGAATGCTAGGCCAACCGGAGTAGCGGGGCAGACTGCAAGACCACAAGCTACAGGGAGAGTATTTTCCGTGAGGGGAGCTGAATCCTCTCGATGCCCAGATCTGATTCAAGGTAAGTGTTTAGTTTTAGGCAAGCTCTTATCTATTTTATTTGATTCGAGAGCTACCCACTCATTCATTTCTATGGAATGCATGGATCACTTAGGGTTACTGGTTTCGTCTTTACTATATGATCTTACCGTATCCACACCTACGGGAGATTCTTTGACTACCCTATCTATGTGCCTAAAATGCCCTATAACCATAGAAAACAGACATTTCTTTGTGGACCTGGTCTATTTGCCTATGCAGCAGATCGATGTTATCCTCGACATGGATTGGCTTTCGGCTAACCATGTGGTGCTTGATTGTGCCGACAAAACCCTTTGTTTTTCTGAGCTATCTGGGTTGACGCCTGCTAACGAAGGTATTCCAAAGAGTGTACGATCTGAAGAGTATGTGGTGTTGTTCTCCTTGGAAGCGAGGGAAACTCCGAGTGCGGGAACACTGCCTGTGGTGTGGGATTTTTCGGAGGTGTTTCCGGATGACGTTCCAGGGTTGCCACCGGAAAGGGAGATCGAGCTCGCTATAGATATTGTACCTGGAACCGGGCCTATATCGGTAGCGCCGTATCGGATTTCTCCAGTCAAGCTGACGGATCTAAAGAAACAGTTGGATGAGATGCTAGGCAAAGAAATCATCAGATGTAGTGCATCTCCGTGGGGAGCACCGGTGTTGTTTGTGAAGAAGAAGGACGAAAGCTCGAGGTTATATGCGGACTATCGTCAGCTGAATAAAGTGACGATAAAGAATAAGTATCCGTTACCCAGGATCGATGATTTGATGGACCAGCTGAGGGGAGCAGCTATGTTGTCTAAGATAGATCTGCGATCTGGTTACCATCAGATCAGGGTGAAGAAGGAGGATATACCAAAGACTGCTTTTCGGAGTCGGTATGGGCATTACGAGTATTTGGTTGTGCCGTTCGGTGTGACTAATGCTCCAGCTGTGTTCATGGATTATACGAACAGGATATTCCGACCGTTCCTGGATAAGTTTGTTGTCATGTTTATCGATGACATCCTTATTTACTCTTCGAGTAAGGATGAACATCAAGAGCATCTCCGAGTGGTGCTGCAGGTGCTGAAGGACAGGCAGTTGTATGCGAAGCTATCCAAGTGTGAGTTTTGGCTGGAAGAGGTGCAGTTCCTCGGACACGTAATCAACAAGGATGGAATCATGGTGGATCCTACAAAGGTCAAAGCGGTGGTTAAGTGGGAAAGCCCAAAGTCTGTGGGTGAGGTTCGAAGCTTTCTTGGGCTGGCAGGTTACTACAGGCAGTTTATCGAGGGATTCTCTAAGATTGCGTTACCTATGACGCAATTAATGAGAAAGGGGAAGACGTTTGAGTGGTCGGAAGTGTGTGAGCAGAGTTTCTTAGAGTTGAAGCGGAGATTAACCACGTCGCCGGTGTTTGTTCTACCAGATCCGTTAGGACATTTTGATGTATACTGTGATGCGTCATACCAAGGATTGGGCTGTGTCCTCATGCAAGAAGGGAGAGCGGTGGCGTATGCCTCCAGGCAGTGGAGAGTGCATGAACGGAACTACCCGACTCATGATCTGGAGTTGGCTGCAATAGTATTTGCATTGAAGATAAGGAGACACTATCTGTATGGTGCTAAGTTCGGTGTGTTTAGCGACCATAAGAGCCTGAAGTATCTGTTCGACCAGAAGGAGTTGAACATGAGGCAGAGGAGGTGGATGGAATTCATGAAGGATTATGAATTCAACCTGCAATACCATCCAGGTAAGGCGAATGTAGTAGCGGATGCACTCAGTAGGAAGTCCCTACACGTATCTGCCATGATGGTACGAAAGCTCGAGTTGTTAGAGCAGTTTAGGGATTTGAATCTAGATGTGGAAATCGTCAAGGATAAGATGAATCTAGGGATGACAGAAGTAACCAGCGATTTCCTGAACCTGCTTTGGAGAAGGCAAGCTGAGGATGAGTACCTTAAGGAAGTTAACCGGTTGAACGAGGAGGGTGAAACGTCAAAGTTTAGGAAAGGTACGGATGGCCTCATCAGGTTTGGTGATCGAGTTTGTGTGCCTGCGGATAGCGGAGTTAAGAATATGATCTTGGAAGAAGCACACAAGAGTAAGTTGAGCTTTCATCCAGGGGCTACTAAGATGTATCAAGATCTGAAAAAGCTGTTTTGATGGCCGGGGATGAAGAAAGATGTGGCGGCTTATGTCCTATCCTGCTTGGTGTGTCAAAAGGCGAAGGTTGAACACCAGAAGCCAGTGGGATTATTGCAATCACTAGATGTTCCGGAGTGGAAGTGGGATAGCATTGCAATGGACTTTGTTTTTGGGTTACCAAGGACTCAGAAGAGGTGTGATGCGATTTGGGTCATCATAGATAGATTGACAACATATGCTCATTTCCTACCTATCAACCAGAACTACTCTCTGGAAAAATTGACTCAGATCTATATCAGGGAAGTGGTGAAGCTACATGGTGTACCTTCAAGTATTATCTCAAACCGAGATTCGAGATTTACTTCTAGATTTTGGTGGAGTCTGAATGAAGCGTTGGGAACTAAGTTAAGGTTGAGTTCTGCTTATCATCCGCGAACGGATGGTCAGTCGGAACGAACGATTCAATCGCTGGAAGATCTGCTAAGAGCATGTGTGTTGGAACGCATGGGGAGTTGGGACGATTTTCTTCCTTTGATTGAATTTACCTAAAATAATAGTTATCCCTAAAGTATCGGGATGGCGCCGTATGAAGCTTTGTATAGGAGGAAGTGCAGAACTCCGTTGTGCTAGTTCAAAACGGGAGAGAATCAGTTGTTAGGTCCAGAGATGGTGCAACGGACGACGGAACAGGTTAAGATGATTCGGGAAAAGATGAAAGCATCAAGGGATAAGCAGAAAAGTTACGCTGATAAGCGGAGGAGACCCTTAGAGTTCCAAGAGGGCGATCATGTATTTCTGAGAGTTACTACAAGGACTGGAGTTGGCAGGGCAATTCGATCCAAAAAGCTTACACCCAGATTCATAGGACCATTTCAGATTCTTCGCCGAATTGGTCCAGTAGCTTACCAGATAGCCTTACCGCCAAATTTGTCAAACCGTCACGACGTCTTTCACGTCTCTCAGCTTAGAAAGTATTACCCCAATCCATCACATGTTAGAGCCCGAATCAATCCAGTTAAGAGAGAACCTTGAATACAAGGCTTTACCTGCTCGAATAGTGGATAGAAGGACCAAGGAACTTCGCGGTAGACAGATTACTCTAGTAAGAGTGGAATGGGATCCTGCAACTAAAGATTCAACATGGGAACGTGAAGCTGAGATGTGCCAGCAGTATCCATCTTTGTTTACAGGTATGAGCAAGGAATTTCGGGGATGAAATTCTCTTTAAGAGGGGTGGTAATGTAACATCCCTGTTCTCTGTAACCCTAAATAAGGTAGATGACCTTGTTTGGGTGTTCATGTGGTTGTGTGATTGCTTGTGTGTTAGTTTGGTACCTAGTTGGAAGTTTAGGAATAGGCTTGAACAAGGTTGGAAGTGCTTAAGGTGTAACACAAGTAACTGAGGAAGTTAGAAGGCTGGAAGTTCTTCTCTCACTGAACTTGACGCTCAAGCATGAGAGAACTCAACGCTTGAGCTTGACGCTCAAGCGTGAGAGAACTCCACGCTCAAGCGTTGAGACGCTTAAGCGTGGGAGAGGCAGCACTTCAGCGTGCTGAGTGTGCTATGCAGCTGCTCTGAGTTTGGACACGTGTAAGACACGTGTCAGGCCAGGGAGCAGGCGGAGTGGACGAGTTTCCACGCTCGAGCGTGGAGAGATCACACGCTAGAGCGTGGCAACGCTCAAGCGTGCAGTGTGATGAACGCTTAAGCATGGACAGCAGGAACCATAAGTGGAGCTTCCAGTTTCATCTTCTTACTTGCACGAAATTGGGGAGAGTTCTGCAACTAGAGAGAGAAGCTCTGAGTTGGTAGTGAGAGAAAGCTTGAGGTTAGAGGTGATCGAGCCGCCGGAACGCGATTCCAACTACACGGTTGTGATCGCGGCGAAGTTTTCTACAACTCTGGCTGATTAGTTTCTCGATTCGCCACAGGTAAACTCGAATCCTTAACACGTGTTCTTCGTGTTCTTGGCGTTCTTCGAGACTTTACCTTTTTCTTTGATCTATTGAGCTTGCTCCAGGTCTAACACCGTTGTGTATGTGTTGCGCTCGTGATTAAGGCAGAGTCCGCGCTCGTGATTGTTCGTGATTCTGAGCTTGAGGCCGCGACTGTGAGGAGGTTCAGTGGCTGTTCTTGGCTGTCTTGGGAGAGAGAGAGAGACCGCGAGCTTGAGGAGGGAGAAGCGGGATCGTCGCGCTTGTGATCGCGTGGAAGTTTGAGCTACAGTTGTTTAGGTGGGGAGAAAGAGTTACACACGTCGGGGTAGCACCGCTATGTTGATACCCTAGGTTAGCAGATTTATGTTGACTGGCGTGATGTATAGCTGCTTTGTGAGTATCTGCTTATCTATTGACTGTGGTAAGTAGTATATCTGCATTATATGATGGCAAGTTATTGTATGAGATATTTACAACTACACTAAATATGCTAATTTGATGAATTGTTGTATGTATCTCGAAATGCGTGTATGCATGATAATCGGAGGTTTAGTCTGATTAGGGCTTTGACCCTGTGGTGGACGTTTGAGCTGATAGTTGAGATTGAGGTTATAGTGGGAGCTGGAAGCTCGTAAGTTATGATGGGAGCTTGCAACTCATACGGTACAGTGGGATCTTGGAGCTCGTATGGTTACAGTTTAGAGCTTGGAGCTCATATGGTACAGTTGGGGCTTTGAGCTCGTGTTGCTGAGAGCAAAGTTGCATGTGTCGTTATATCAGCTCAAGGAAGATGGATGACATGCATAGCATATGCATATGATGCCAAGTGGCGAGCCATCTGCCGTGAGGTATACGAGGTTGGTGCACCGAGTGCGGGTTCGGAAAATGGAAGGGAAGGTCGGCGTGATCTCGTGGATATACTGGACACATGTGTACTCACAAGAGACGGATGAGGTAGCTCCTATCGTGTCGTGGCGGTCCTGGGCACATCCTACTATCCCGACTGGACCCTGAGTCTTTCCAGTTGCCAGTGGATCTTCCGAGGAGGCCCAGATAGCCCTCTTTGTCTAGGACAGTTGAGCGGTGATGCACTCTTACGGGTCATGGCTAACGGAACGGATTACCGGAACAAACCAACTTATGGTCCGTTGAGCGGATGAAATGTTGCCCTTAGTAGGCTGCTAGTACCAGCTGGCATGCATAGAAAGAGTATGTGTTGCATCTAGCTAGGAAACGATCGAGGTGTCGAGACATTGAGAGATGGTTGTGTCTACTATATATTCTGCATTGCATCATCCCTATATCCGATGTGCTGTATATCTTATCTCCCTGTTTCTTTTGTCTATATATGTATGTTCGTTCAACGAGCAGACGAGGAGCCAGCAGGGCGAGAGGATGGACCCGAGGAGACACCCGTTTATCACCGGAGCACCGCGGATGCTAGTGTTGGGGGATATTGAGATCGTGTACCACGACGAGAGGGGATGGCGGGTAGACCCCTCGACCTTTTTGGTAGTATATACAGGACCAGTTGGCTTGATCTTCTGGAGAGGTACTCCACCGTATGCTGACATCATCGAACCCTACCTCGTTTACCAGTTTCTTCCTTTCCCAAGGATGTGGCGACCACTGAGCCAGAGAGAGCAGGATTACAGATGGGTGGCACCACAGACTTCAACAGTATCCAGCAGGAGGGGCTTCGTGTACAAAGGCCAGAGGAGACGTTCAAACCGGTATCTGAGGGCGGCCCTAAGGCGCCGTATAGTAGTGTCGAGTTCCTCCTCTGAGTACGAGCCTACACAGGTTCATAGGCGGACCCACGGAGAGGGGCAGGGTAGCTCAGGTCATCCCTACCACTGATGGTAAGGGCTAGCCAGTGCGTCTCTAGGACTGTGTGGAGAGGCTGATGTATTTTTGAGAGTGGGGTTGGGGAGCGCTGGTGAGGATGTTAGAGAGCTTTCTTTTGAGGTCTGGATGTATCTGTTATTTTGCAGCATAGTTGTACAGTTCATGTATGTATTACAGTAGCGCTACTGATGGGGCAACCACGTAAATACTTATATAATGCATGTACATGTTTTATCTTTCCCGTTGTGCTTTACTCTGATGCATGTTTTATTTTACGTGCTTATGTTGTATGTTCATTGTTTTATCTCGTCTGTTTTTAATAAGCGCATAATAATATGGTTAAGTTATAGCTAATGTTATAAGTGGGTCACAAGCCTAAGGGGGTTATCCTGCATAAGTGGAGTCGTCCCGTTACAAAATCTGGTCAAGAGGATTGAAATACTATTCATAGATAATTTCCTTAGCTTTCTAACGCACCAAAGAATGGATCAATCGGAGACCTATAGCGCGAGATACTGCCAAGAGAAGTAGACGTGTTCATCACTAATGAAAATAAAATTTCATCAAAAATCAATTTGGCTTTAAATTGGACATCGTTCTTCGTTTGCATCACTTTCTCACTAAACGTGGGAATTCAATCTCTTTTCCCAAGTACATTTTATCATAATATCACAATATTTATATATTATTAAAAGGTAGATATAAAAAATATTTGCATGTGGAGAAAAATAAATAAAGGAAGAATATTTTTACTTTAAAAAAGAAGTTTATTTGAAAAGAAAATTTAATGACAATACAAACAGATGATGTATATAAACACCATTAAAAAGATGAATTTAATTAGTATACACTGTCAGTGTAAAGATTTTTTTACACTGTCAATTAATAAGAAATTGCCGTATTAGCTAAAATGTGTGACTCTTATCGTAACTACCTTAAAAGTTACTCATGCCTTGATTTCTGATTGGTTGACAGTGTAAAAATCTGTACTCTGAACATTTAGTAGCAAATATATACTTTAGCAACAACTGTAACACACCCCACAGGCATTACATATTGAACACGTGCAGAATTAAATTTAAAAGGGAACTGCTGGTTGCTTTCGGAAAATAATTTACTTTAAGTCAGAAAAGTCGGGTGTAAAAACTTTCTGCATAATACTTCGGAAAAGTGATACATACATCACAATAGTAAAATCACCTTATACTTGACAACACACATAAACTGGGTTTATTAATAAATCCATTCACCATCACACATAAACTTTCCTGAAATTGTTTTTCATACTGAAGTCTCAAACCGTACAAAGGTTTACAAAACCACTTATAACGACTTTCTCAATGTAAACATTAAAATCCTAAGAGCACATCTAATAAAAGAACTCTAAGGACAATAGAGGATACTACCTAGCATACGTCGTGCAAATGAGACTGGGGCTCGTCATCAACAATTCACACATCTTCGTCGTCGACATCAAGAATCTCAAGCTACAGGGTCCCGAAATGACCCAAATGACCGTTGAGAAGCATCTGTACACGTATCCAAAAACACAATAGGGTGTTCAACATGTACAAGCAAGGGTGAGTAACCAATATATGGATTTACACACGATAACTACATGCACGACACACTAAACATTATATGAACATATGTAGTATCAATATAGCACAGTAGCAGAAGTAACACGGGAGGACACATCAGGTAACAACATGCCCAACATGCATACCAAAAATCGCAACATATCATGTTAATTAATTAGGAGCATAAGACATCTTCGAAAGCAAAATAGCGATGTACAATAAGCAAATGTAATCATCAACAGTCGTGCAATGCAATATGATATACATGACTCAATGTCATATGCCACATGGGTTAACCTCTTACCCCTACTCCTTGGAGCTAACAAAATGTCAGAGAGAGTAAATGGGAGGACATGTTCCGTGTATGCCATCCATGGGCAAGATGCTACAACATTCGTAACGTGCACGTATCTGGCTTTATGGAAATACTCTATACCAAACATGAAAAGTGCGACATCTAGAAGAGGATATCAGTGTATTGCTCAGATTCGCCTTCCAACTTTGATTCCTCCAAGACCATTTAAGATCGTCACTGTAAGATTCGCACCAGCATCTAGGTGTAAGCTCAATCTCCTAGGCTCAAGGCCTTACAAACTCATGCAATGAAAAGCCAATGCTTACACAAGGCAGTTGCGATAAAGCAATGTCTATCCACTGGATAAACCTCAAGGTTCACTAAGGTTCTATTCCTTAGGAACTGTACGCGTCTTCGTATTATCAAACTTTTATCCACCGGATAAATCTCATGATCCCTCCGGGATTGAGTCATCACAAGACTGAAACAATTGAACGAATTTTCTTGGATCCGGACCACCAGTCCATTATCGAAATACTATTTCAAAACCTAAAACGTTTCATCTTTGTGTTTGTATCTTATGAATTACATCTCAAGTCCTAAGTGTTATGAAGAAGGATTGAGAATCCTCTTAGATAAGTCCTCGATCCTTTCTAAGATATTAATTCCTTGAGTTTCAAGTAATGAAAAGAGTATTGATTCACTTACGGCTGATGCAGTCATTGATGAACTAAGTCATTGATGAACTAAGTCATCAATGGTATAGTGCATGGTCTTGTTCCACCATATACTATACTTAATTATCTCTTTTCTTTTACACTAAGTTAATTACTTAACTTAGGTTTCCATGCGTAAAACTTTACGACTTGAGTTTAAAACTCTCGGTTTTAAGATTTTGTAAGCTAAAACCTTTCTAATTGAAAACTCATTTGATTTAAGAGAATTTTGTTACTTGCTTGAAGTAAAGTACCTTAACTAATTTGAAAAGGGTTTTTCCTTACTAGCTTAGTGTAAAGCCGTGATCTAAGTTAGCGTAGAAGAAATGGAATTTCATTTTCATATTTTCAAACATTTGATTGATTGATTAACTATGCCTAAAGTAAAACATATTTTCACCTTAGTTAAAAACACTTTAAGGGTCGAAACCCTAGTTGAACTTTGGATCAAGATCACTTCTTGTTCGTTTTTGAAATACAAGTTACTAAAACATTTATTTGCTTTCAAAAACATTGACTTTCAAGAACAAGCTCATGTTCTTCCTTTTGTAACCATTATGGCCGAGTGCTATACCATTTAGAATGTGAAGATTTTGCTTCACTAACTTGTCAAGTTATAGTTCAAAATGATCACAATATTATGTTGAATAATAATCATACATCATTCAACTATAAAACAACATAAAAAACCTTACCTGATCTAGAGATCAAAGTATGGTTTTCAACATAGATGAAAACATTTTTCCATCCAAGCATACATCATCATAATATATACTAAGCATAGAAACATTATTATAATCACACGAAGCTCAAACAAAACTACACTGACCAATCACTGATAACATATAGTTACCGGGAAAATCCCTCAGGCAAACTCCCCGTACCTCTTGAAGTCAAGTAAGGTTCTTTCCCGTCGATCCTTCAACACTTCCCTCTACACCACAAATCACCAACTCAAGCAAATCAAGCTAAACCACCAAGTGGTGCTCACGATCTTTGGTCTGAACGATCCTCCGAAGCTCATCGTATTCCACGAATCACCAAACTACAACTACTCAACAAATCCTACACCAAACAACATAGTACAAGTTAATCTTTGAAAAGACTTGCTAATTCATTATGATGTAGGTTCGGCCTTCATTAATTAATTAGGCTACGGATGTTGAAATTTTACTAACTCTTGGATTAATGATCCTTAAGTATGATGAAAACATAATCACTAATCATTTGTCAAATATTTGAATCAAAACTCACCCAACCAACAAGGTTAGGGTTTCGGCCATTCTTGGGGAAATAGGTAAGAAATTTTAGTTTGATTCATGCTCTTGAATGATGAACATATTGTTCTTGATGAGTTCGTAGAAATTGGTTTCATGATCATAGGATTTTTCTATGATTTTCTAGAGATTTTTGAAGAAAGTTTCATGAATGTGGATGATGATGATTCATTGCATAATCTTACAAAATGAATGGAGAAGAGCATTCGATTGATCATGGAGAAAAGAGATTACCTCTTGGATGATGGAAAATTGCAAGGATCAAGCAAGTTGTGCTTCACCAAATTGCTTATGGATCACTTAAGAAAATAAAATACATAGATGTCAAGACAATGAAGCAAGGAACAAGTTTACTAACTTGAATCAAGAGATTTTACCTCTTGATTGGTGGGGAAATGGAGAGAAAGTGAAGAACAACTCAAGAACACCAAGAACAAGGGAGAGAAAACTAAAATTCTAACTTTGATCTTGAAAAATCATTACACAAGTAAGATTTTGTGTTTGTAGCCAAAATGAGGGGATGGAGGGTTAGTGAGGGCCATATAGGCGTGGGAAAACAAGGGACAAAGAGGTCCAAGCTTTGTTCATTTAGGGATAAAAGGGTTAAAATCACTTAGGGATAAATTTGTCATTTAAACAAAAGACTAAGGACATAAATGTTATTTCATCTCTAACGCCATAAATATCTAGATATTTTTCTAGAGGCAATGATGACGGGCGGTGAGTCACAGGGCCAAAAATGTATTTTCATAAATTCCTAGGGACAAAAGAGTCATTTCACCTAGGGATAAAATTGGAATTTCATCAAATGGTTAAAAACATAATGGTCCTTTCACCTTCTCATCATTTATGACCTTGGTGAGTCACTTGCATGACTCACCTAGGTGAGTTGTCATTGAAGTGACTTCATGTTTATCCGTTAGCAGGTCTCGGAAATCCCGTATTCAGCTCTGTTGTTCACCCGATTTAGATTTTATGCTCGAATAACGTATAACGACTTATTTATTTTGAAAATTTTCAAAATAACCAATATTGTTGGAAATTCGATTTAAAACCTAACCGTTTTGTTCACGAGTCAAAATTAGGTTTTCTGATCGGTAAAATCTTATTGTCAGTGAAAACGCAGACCGGACTCCGTCTGGATTTTCAACCCAAAATTTAACCGTAACTCTCTACGATAATGTAGAGTATGAATATGATTTTGGTTTATCCAAAATTATTTTCTAAATCTCGGATCAAATATAAACTTATTTACATAAATTATCAATCTTAGAAAGCAGCGAAAATCGGGGTGTTACAGCAACTGCATTTCAAGTTGATTAATCGTTTCTTAATATTAAGCACAATGATCTTCGTAGTGATATGAATTTTTTTTCTCTCTTAAAAATCTATTTGATTTATTTCTTCTCTTTCCTCGTTTAAGTTAACCATTTTTTTAAAAATATATTTATTTATCA
Organism: Ammopiptanthus mongolicus; assembly: GCA_039655645.1. Taxonomy (NCBI): domain Eukaryota; kingdom Viridiplantae; phylum Streptophyta; class Magnoliopsida; order Fabales; family Fabaceae; genus Ammopiptanthus; species Ammopiptanthus mongolicus. The sequence continues at coordinate 40,634,592 of CM077349.1, forward strand.
CATTATTTCTTTCATCTCTCTTCAAAATATATTGATTTATTTCTCCTATTTTCCGTGCATATTAATAATTTTTAAAAAATATATTTACCTATGGTATGAAATTTTTTCTTCTTTCTTGAAAATGTATTCGAATTATTTCTCCAATTTTCACCGTGCAAGTTAACCATTTTTAGAAAATAGATTTATTTATCATCTGAAAAAAATCTTTCTGCGAAATATTTTGATTTATTTCTCCTATTTTCCAAGAAAATTAACCTTTTTTAGAAAATATATTTCTCTATCATATTATTTTTATTCTATGAAAATCTATTTGATTTGTTTTATCTCTTTTTCCCGAGCAAGACAATCATTTTTCGAAAATTTATTTATCTATCATATTTTTTATTTTCTCTTGAAAATTATTTTATTTCTCTCCTCTCGCCAGGCTAGATATATTTATCTATCATATTTAATTATCAGATTATATTATCCTTCTCTCTTCAAAGTCTATGTGATTTATTTCTCCTCTTTATCTTTTGCAAATTAATCATTTTTAAAAATAATTATCTATCACATTACTATTTTTATCCTCTCTTGTAAATTTATTTGACTTATTTCTCCTCTTTTCCTGTGTAAGATAAATATTTTTAGAAAATATACTCACTAATCATGTTATTTTTTTATTCTCATTTTAAAATTTAATCGATTTATTTCCCATTTTTTCCTATGTGAGCTAACTATTTTTAGAAAAAATATATTTATCTATCATATTTTTTTCTCTCTTGAAAGTCAATTTTATTTATTTCTCCTCGGCCTTTGCAAGCTAACCATCTTTCGAAAATATATTTATTTATTGTATTACTTTTTTTAATTTTTTCATGAAAATATAATTGACATATTTCTCCTTTTTTCTTGCAAGTTAACCATTTTTTAAAAATATATTTATCTATCATATTATTTTTAATGTTTTCAACCTACTTTAACTAATTAAGGGTGGATGCACCCCTTACTTTCTCACTTTACACTTTTACTCACTTTAGAGAAGTCTGGTCCAATATCAAATCTGATGTGAGAGAAAAATTTCTCATAAATACGATTTGTTTATACCTCAATAAGGAAAGGGAAAATAAAAATTGCGACTGTGAATGGAAATTATTTCAACGAAATAAAATTATTTGAAAGAGAAAAAATTATAAATTTATTTGCTACTGTTAAAGAAAGTAAATAGACTTATTTTAAGGACACTAAATAATAATAATAATAATAATAATAATATAAAAAGAAAATGGAATAATCTTAATTAAAATTGATGAATGAAACATTATTCAAATTTAATTGAAAAGGGTAAAAGAACATGGTCTCATAATTTAAAAAGGGTAACACTGAACTCCATTAGAATAAAGGTATATCAAAGCTCTCATTCTCCAATTTAGCAATTGCATTCATTACTTGATATTTAAAGGAAGAATGACCTAAATCTCATCACAAATTGATATCAATATGGGGTAGATCCTTTTAATTCGTATAAATGTTAATCGATTCGTAACATATCATTCGAATATCTGTTCCAAATTATTTAATTTAAATCTGGAATGATAATCACTTACTTAATGACATTGATTGTAAAATTCCTATAATTATAATTATAATTAACGTTAATGTTATTAACGTTAAAGTAATAAGAACATGTTATAAATTTGAATTGAAATAAATTTGCATTCAGAATTGTTATTATTACTACTAATTACTATTAATTATGGTATTCAAATAACTTCCTTAAATCAAATTGAAGAATCACGATCGTTATATAATCATAATATTCAAATTACTATTAATCATGGTAATTTTAATTTTGGCATTCTAATAATTATTAATAATCAGAATTGTATTCAAATATGGATAATTAGCTTTTATCATTTTGCAAATAAATGCATAATCAATCAAAGGTGAAAATTATAAATTCATTAACCTCGAAATTATTTTTAACAATATATTTAAACACATAAATTCAGAATTATTATTAATAGAATTGAAATAAATTTGCATTCAGAATTGTTATTAGTATTATTAATTAATATTAATCACAATGTTCAAATAACTTCATGAATTCAATTTGAATAATCAGGATCGTTAATATATAATCACGGTATTCAAATTACTATTTATTATGGTAATTTTAGATTTGGTATTCAAATAATTATTAGTAATTAGAATTAGAATGGTATTCAAATATAAACAATGCCAATCAAATGCAATAATAATAAAAAAAATATATTGAAATCATATGCAATCAAATGCTTTCACCTCTATGCTTGTATGTGTTATTATATATATGTTATATGTAAAGACGTGTTTTAGGGTAATTAACCTTCGAACAAGTGAAATAAGTGATCTTATCAGGACGGCACGCTCGTGCTCTCATGCAGAACGCCCGTGCCAGTTGTTTAGCATGCCCGTGCTAAAAGTTAGCACGCCCGTGCTCTTTGCGTGCACCAAAAACACGTTTTCGGCTTTTGATCAGCCCTTTTCGTCCCCAATCCTTTTTATACCTCTTTTGCCCGACCTCAAATTCATAGTCGTCATTCCTAGAGTTAGAAACAGCCGTCTTTGACCTTTCTCTTGGGTTCTCATTGAATCCTTGAGCATTCTCAATCCTTATTTGGGTGTTCTTCGTCAAGAACACAACCCTTTGGTGTTTTTCGTTGCGTTTGGGGTTAAGCTACTAGCTTAGTGTTGCTCCAAGGTAAGGTAACTAACCTTGTTCATCCTTTTCTTGAATCCTTTGAGTTAGTGTTGAACTGTTTCCTCCCTGTCAACCAGACTTCGTTGTTCGTGTGCCAATGCTGTGAACGGCAACTAGCATATTAGTTCCCAAGGGATCTAGTCGAGCTATGTATATAATTCTTGTGTTAATTCCCTTTCCTTTTTCTTGTTTGGAGAATTCACTTATCCTTTTGCCTTGGCGTTCTTGGGCAAGCTCGCTGAACCTGTTGAACCCGTTAGAGGAGTCAAGTGTGGACTACGCTCTTGTGGACTCATAGGCTGGAATCGTCACGCTAGGTATGGGAAGAAGGCATTAGTATGAACACGCAAGTTCTAGGGTAGCGGAAGATGAGGGTTAACCCATGACCCTATTTGTGTGCTATATGCCTTAGCTGCTATATTAAGTTGTCATGGTTGTTTATACATGATGTGTATTGTTTAATTGATGTGTATGACCTTGACATGACATTTATGATGTTGTTTGTGATGTTGTTTATGCTGATGTTAATATGCCATGATTGTATGAATTGGTATGTTGAAGCTGATGTTAAAACTATGTTAATAAAAGACATAGAGATGTTAGCACTAAGCCTAAAACTAGGATTAGTCTAATTGGTGTGCATAAAATATAAAGATAATGAGGGGTGAGATTAATGTCAATGAATTAGTCAAGAACCTTAGGATTGATTTGGAGTGTTGAAATCTAGAGAAATCGCTAAGTTCCCAGAATTGAAACGTTGTAATAGTGTTGAGCACGCCCGTGCTCAATATCAGCATGCTCGTGCTCTACGTCCAGAAAAGCCAGCATGACCGTGCTCTCATAGCACGCCAGTCTCGGAAAAAAGAGAAAGGTGACGCTGTTTAGCACGCCCGTGCTAGTTGGCCAGCACGCCCGTGCTCAGGCCTTGCCACTGTCAGAATTAAAAAAACTTCACTGTTTTAAATAAAAAGAGATTTAATACCCTTCTTGGAATAAAAATATGATATAAGAGATTATAAAATACAACCTTGAGGATAGTTAATGAAGTAGGACAATGATATGGTAAAGTGTAATAAAGGAGACTTAATAAAGAGATTAATTAATGAGAAGATGATGTTATCGGTAACGACGTACTGTTTTCGATGTTGTTGATTAAATTATTCTTGATGCTTAATGGTCAAGATGGATGTTGATGAATCACCTTTGATGCTTATTGATCAAAGTTAATAGCCTGTGTCAAAGTTGTTGATGGAGGTGGTTGCCATGGTGTTTGTATGTTAGCATTGCATGTATCATGACATGGTGTTGTTAGTTTGGGGGAAGTTACGATGACTGGGGAGTTCGTCCAAGAGTATGGCGAACTAGCCGTCCGCGGGGATTCATCAGAGAGTTAGGTGAATCAAGCGCACCCGTGGTGGTCCATCCGACAGTATAGTGGATTGGCTATCTAAGGGGTTCACCCGTGAGTTTAGTGACTGTCGGCGTTGGTGCTTATTGGCCAATGTGGATATGCAACTCTGAAATCGTCTTCCTGAGTTAGGTATTGGATCCACATTGAATACGGAGTAGTGGAGGAGTTTTGCATCGCATAGCATGCCGATAATGTGATGTGATGAAGTATGTTATGTTATATGTTGATTTGTGATGTTTTATATGTTGCATGATCATCTTGCTAACTGCTCTATTACCGTTTATATTTATATGTACAGTTCCTTATTCCCTATTGCTATTGTTATTGTTTTGTATGTACCTTAGGTTATGCAGAGGATGGTGAGTAGCCAGTTGAGGAGTGATCCCGGGGAGATCGCTTGCTCTTAGTTTTAGTTTATGTTTAGTTTGTTTTTTTTCGATGTATTATCGGTAGTGGTTACCAGCTCTGATATGTGACATCAGGATTTGAGTTTTGTTTTATGTTTATGTTTTCCGCAGTTGTTATTCATGTTTTAAACGTTTTGGATCATGTGGTACTTGTTATCCATTGGTTTTAATTTATAATAACTTCTTTTATTTTATATGATATATTTTAATATTATTGTATGCGGGGTAGCGGGTGTCACACAAAACACCAGGGAAAATTATATCGAAATCAAATGCAATCAAAATAGTATTTGGTATGCAAGTTGTGCAATATGATCATAATGGTAAACGATTAATTTTGATATAATAGTTATTTATTTTAAGAATCTTTTAAGCGACTATATTTTTTATTGTATTCAAATATTTGAAAACGAAAGACAATTAAAGTTGGGCTTGTAACACCCCGATTATTCACTACTTTCTAAGATCAGTAATTTATATAAATTAGTTTTTATTTTATCCGAGATTTAGAAAATGATTTTGAATAAACCAAGATCATATTCATACTCAACATTATCGTAGAAAGTTACGGTTAAATTTTGGGTTGAAAATTCATACGGAACCCGGCTGCGTTTTCATTGACAGTAAGATTTTACTGACAGAAAATCTAATTTTGACTCGTAAACGAAACAGTTAGGTTTATATCTCATTTCCAACGATATTGGTTATTTTGAAGATTTTCAAAATAAATAAGTTATCATACTTTATTCAGACGTAAAACCTAAATCGAGAAATCGACGGAGTCGAGAACGGACGTGCAGAGACAAAACCGGACACCGGATGAGGGACACGAGTCACCTGAGTATGGTGAGTCAGAGGCTGAGTCACCACCGTGACTCACCACAAGTCATCATGATTTTCAAAAAAAATCTAAGATAATTAGGGCGAGAAAAGACCATTTGGCCCCTAGGAATTGATGGAATTACGTTTGTGCCGCATGACTCATCACCCATCATCATTACTTTCGAACAAAAATCTTAGATATTTTGTGACTTTAGGGGTGGTGGGACAATTATGTCCTTAGTCTTTTGTTTAAATTCCAATTTTGTCCCTAAGTGAAATTACTCTTTTGTCCCTAAAATGAACAAAGTTGGACCCCTTTGTCCCTCCTCTCCCACGCCTATAAATACCCTGCCCCACAAGGAAATTCACTTCCAAAAATCCATCCTTGAAACTTTGAAGCTTGGGTTAAGGTGGTTCCGGTCATCGGAATTTTAAACCGATCGCGTATTCGGGTTCGTAGTTGCGACACCTTCACACTGCTACCTTTCTATATGAGTATCGTCAAGGTAAGTCGGTGTCGACATTTACCTTCTTTAACTGAATCAATTCCCTTTTTTCTTCGTTCTTGATCCCGACATCGTTTCGGTGCGTTTTAGGCTTTTACGGGTGTTTCTGCGCTATTGATCGTTCGAGGAGTCGCACGAGGGCCGTGATTTGGGCTTGAGGCTGCGTGACAGCCCTGTTTGGGGAGTATTTCTCCTTCAAATTTTTGTCACTGAGTTCTTGTGGTCCTTGATTCAATGTTCTTCGATTGGTTATCGTTGATTCTGTTGTCGTTTCTGAGTCTTTGGTTGTTTTTGGACCCCGTGCGTGTACTCGGGGCGATTGTTGGCCCAACGTACGTGCCGGGGGTATCTTTGGAAGTTTCTTAGAGCTGAGTGTTATGCTCATTGGTAAGCGTGTACGATTGCCAGTTGTGGAGCCGCAGTCAGTGTTGCCCGGGAAAGCACGCAGGAAACTATTCAGGTGGGGGAAAGAACCACAATATCGTCAGGGAGACAAGAATAAAATAATATAAATTGATATGCGTAGGGCGACCTAAACCCTACCAGTGGTCGAGTAACCGATAACATCTTACTCCTATTGGCGACTACATGTTCGTGGTACCATTGCAGTTTTAGGCATTGTCGGTTTATCGCCGATAGGTTGATTTTATGATATGTCGAGGTAGTATGCTTGTGTGTCAGTATGCTTAATATGATACCCATTGATATGTATGTGTTCCTGGTAACATGCTTAGGATTACTTGAGTATATGCCAACGAGTAGATATGATGAACATGATTATTGAATATGATTATAGTTGCTTATGATGTGATACCTGTGATCATTGTTGGCAGTAATTCCTGATAAATTGGGAGATGAATATGTGGCGAGGATTTCGAGGATATATATATATATATATATATATATATATATATATATATATATATATATATATATATATATGTGTGTGTGTGTGTTGTAGTGCAAAACCTAGAGATCTTGTTGATATATTTATGTTGAGATATAAAGTTGACATCCGGTTATACCGGAGAAAGTTGGTTGTAGTTGTGTACAAGTTGTGGTTGAGACACTAAATTGTTGATCCCGAGATGAGTCGGTGAGGTTCATGTTGCATCGTTGTTGTTCATCACTGTGTTGGCGTACGGACGATTGATCTTGCCTGCGGGGAGATAATTGTACCCATCAGTTGAGTTGATAACGGGCGAATGTGCCGACCTGGCCTGCGGGTGGGGGGATATGTCGTTGCTGTAAGTTGAGTTGTTGACGGGCAAATATTCTGACCTGGCCTGCGGACGGAGGAATATGTCGTACGTATGAGTTGAGCCTAGAGGGTTGTTCGTCGAACCCTGCATTACGGGGGGGTGGCATAGTGATGAATGGGACATCTCGATCTATTGGGGATGTCGCGTCGTGATCGCGTCCATCTAGTCGTTAGCTGCATGAGTGTGAGAGACAGTAGCTAAAAGGGAAGGACTTGGGAGATGATTGCTTGACACTATTGTAATGTTGTGCTTTGCTATCAGTATAGCTTAATTTATAGTTGTTTCCCTCTTTATGATGTATTGTTGTTTCTTATCTCCCGTATCTCTCAATGTCGTATTTTATTTCTTCTCGATCGCACGAGAAGATCCTGTTGAGGAGTTGCCAGAGGATATTGATGGCACACCTGTTGAGCCTGATGCTGGCGGGAGAGCCCCGAATCCCAGTGTTGGGAGACTTTGAGTCGTTGTACGAGGATGACGACCGTTTCTGGGTGATTGATTACTCCCACCGACGAGTGGTGTATACGGGCCCGACTACCGTACACATCAGAGTCTTGTTTGGGTAGCAGTCTTTGTTTTGTTATGGTCAGTACATGGGTTTGAGCAAAATGTATTTTTGAGGTCAGGAGAGGAAGTCTTATGTATTTTATTTTGTTGCCATGCTTTCAATTTATAAGTATTGCATACTCTGAGGGTTTGTAATTGGTATCAGTTGTTATAGGCTCTACTGATGAAGCCAGTACTTTTATACGTATGTTATACATGGTCATGGTATCAGTGTTGGTTGTTTTAATATTTTCGCATTTCTATATAATCGCACTACACCGTAATGTCAAGAATATGAGTTCGGATTACTAAATGAGACCTCCGAGGAGGGGCTATCTCATTGTCTGGCATCAGAGTAGTTTGATTCTTAATCAAGGACTGCTTAGGTTAAGTTGTGATTTCTGGACGTGTCTAGTTGAACCCGCATTAGGTATTGACTATGCTTAGAAGTTAGGTAGAGTGTCTAATGCGCGAGTTATCGTAAGAGGTAACTGTTTCGAGTGTTTGTAAGGCATATAATGCATGTATATGATAATATAGTGATGTATGTCTTACAAACGTGGGCTGATAATTTCTTCTACAGGAAATTAAATGGCTCGCGGACTAGGTAGAGGACGTGGCGGAAGGGCCATAGCGGGCGTGTTTGTATTTTATTGGAGAGTCTAGAGAGTGAAATAAAATAATCTAAGACCATAGTCACGCTCTACGCTATCGTAGAAAGCTATGGTTAAATTTTGGGTCGAAAACTCAGACGGAGCCCGGTCTACGTTTTCACGGAAAGTAGTGTTTTACTAGTATCAAGAACTATTTTTGACTCGCGACGAGACGGTTAAGCTTAGAATTCGACTCTCTACGAATTTGCTAAAATCAATTCTTGACGTTAAAAAGTGAAAATAATATAAAATATTCGGACGAAAACTCGAACCGGGAGACAGTTGGAGCTATAGATGGATTTAACTGGGCCCGCTAACAGATAAACTTAGTGTCACATCAAGTCACATCATCTTGGGAAGCGTACCAATGTCATGATGGTTTTTCAAAATATCTAGACATGAAATGACCAAAATACCCTTGGTCTTTTAGAGAAATTACAAAATTGTCATTGAGTAAATTACTCATCTACCCTTAATGACAAAATATCTAAGACCTTGCCTCACCCATTAGGCCACTCGGCCACTTGATCTCTTTCTCCCTATCCCACTTGTTCTTCCTTGTTCTCCATTTTCCTACATACTTTCTCTTCAGTTTTCTTCTTAATCTTCAAAGATTTGGTGAAACTAAGTTGGTTTCTCACCAAGCTTCATCATCTAGGAGGTATTAACTCCATTCTTCATCTCTTAATCTCTCTATTTCTCTCTTAGATTTCTAGATTCATGGAAGTTAGGATTTTGGTTCATAAACTTCAAAAATCCATGAAAAAATGTAGAAAAAACCTTTTAATGTCAAACTACTTTCTTTGAACTAGGTTCATGATCTTCTATCACAATCCAAGAGTTTGAAATCAAAGGATTCCTCTAACTCAAATGGGTATTAAGGGTCGAACCCTCCATGTTTGAGTGGATGGGGTTTTGTTCAAGTTTTGGTGGTATAAGCTTTGATTTAGTCTTATCACACCTACTAAGAATAGAATCCAAGAGATGAGAATTTTTGGAACTCCCTAGCCATATTTTCTTGCACATGGCCAAACCTAGGAGGGGGAGTTAGGAGAAAATTTTGTGATTTAAAGTTGATGTCTTGATTGATTAATTGTGTGTAGTTGTCGACGAGTGATCGGACGAGAAACCGGGCGACTTCCGGATCGATCGGACGAATTTTCGCTTACCGAGAAACTTCTAGAGGTAAGGGGGGACTGCCTGAGGGATTCTACCGATAACTACGTGTTATCGTATTTGGTTTGTAAATATGTGATTAAGCTATGTGGTGGTTGATTGATTTACTTTTTGTAATTATTTTATCTGTTGATAATTGCTTGCTAATATGTGTTATGGTGATTTAATATGTGTTTTAACTGTATTATCTGCTATAACCATGTTGTGATGTTGATTGTTGATTGGGAAGCCTGACAGTGATCAGTGCTCAATTAATTAACGTGGTTAAAAGCCTTGAAAAGCTTTGTAGTAAACGCTAAAGATTTATTTGGGAAACATTGGGAATTTTTCAATAACGCAAGTTTTACTAAAAAGGATTCTAAGGTAAATTATAACATTAGTAGAAAAGGTTAGATTTTTAAGAATAATTTAATTAAGAGGAAAAGTTAAGAATTTTAACACAAGACATTTTTAACGCTAAACGACGTTTTAATTCCGAAAAGATTTACAGAAAACATTTTCGAAATATAGTAATACTGTTCTAGGACGACATTTTTTGTCTCAGTTGTTTCCTTTCAAAAATGGATTTTGGGAAGAGACTTTCAACAAAAGTTAAGTTTTATCATCAATTCGATGGTTTTCAAATAGAAAAGTTTCTCTGTAAACGAGTTTTTCCCAACGGTGTAAAATCCGACAACTTGGATGAGTTGCGGAGATTTCGTTTTTTTGGATTTGTATCACAGAACGAAAAATGGTGAAAACGTTGAAACATGAACCTAGTATACGAGACATCGGGATACTAGTGTTCTGTAAAAACAGCACGAGAAGCAGTGCAACGGTGTTATGAACTGTGTGTCATGTGGACTGTGTGTCCTCCTCCTGTTATGAGGAAACGTGATTAAAGGTGAATGATGTTTTATAGTACCACGGACCTCGGGCTGGTGCATCGGTCTAGGGTTCCGCGATTGAGCACTGTTAACGATGAGAAGTCTTAAAAAGGTGTAAATTATGAATAGTCGGGAGCCTTTGAGCTACGACAATGAAAGAACGAACACAAAGAAAAGTGACAAGACTTGAAACGTTTTCAATGCATTAAAATTCGGCAGACGTGCCAACGGTGTTAATCGGGATATCTTGATGGTAGGATATTCTAGACGGTGTATACCATTGTGCCTTGATGGACAATGAAAATCATAAACGATGATCGCTTGTGCCTTGTGTTGGACAGTGTGCAATGGTTTTAACAACGGTGTGCCTTTTGGCAATCGAGCCTGATCAGCTCTGTTTTTATAAAACGGTGTTGGGATCCCCGGAGATTAAGTAAAGAACTAGATGTTGAATATTGAAGTATCATGCATTTTTTTAAAATGACGATGACTGTCGGGTATGAAACCCTCTGATGAACTACTTATTTATTGAATAGAATCAATGCATCCTGATTATGTATGCATATATGCTATTGATGTGTAATGCATGTAGTTATCGTGTTGAATCCATATATTGGTATCTCACCCTTACATCTTTAGATGAGTTCCAAGATGCCACTGGAACATTCGGGGATCCATTCCCTGACGCTTGAGGGTGCGGAAGAAAGGTGATGTACGAAGAGTCACAGTTATTTTAGTAGTGGGACAAACTATAGGATATATCCTAATATTTTGAACAACAGTTTCATCAGTCTGCTCTGGCTATTGAAAGCCATGACTTTTGGGAATGGCCGTCTGTATAAGGCCTTATGTATAAATTGATGATAACCTAATATATATGCATTGTTTGATGTTTATATAAATGCGTGCTTAAGTTACGTTGAAGTATGGTAAGCTAAGTTAGAAGAACAAATTTTATCACGGATTTTCAAAATAATTTAAATACTTAGAAAATCTTATTTTCCGAAAGTAACCAGCAAGGTTTAATGAAGTTTTATTTTCCGCAACGGGTTACCATGTGATGTCCCAGAAGGGAGTGTCACATTAGGGGTATCAGAGCTGGTCAAGTCTTTCGGGAATCTTTGGGAAATAGGTTCATTGTGTTGCTGTTGTGTCTTCTCTGATTGAGACTTGTTTGAATTACTTCTTAGAAGTAATGTGTGTTAACGAGTGCAGAGAGGTGAAGTTGAGACCGAAGACACTGGACTAAATACTTTTTTGAAAGGGAAGCCGTCACAGTTTAATGGTGACTTCAATCCGGAGGGAGCAGAACTCTGGATATAGGAGCTTGAGAAAATCTTCACGGCAATGCACTGTCATGAGGACGGGAAGGTGACTTATGTATCCTTCATGCTGATGGGAGGTGTAGCGTTGTGGTGGAAAGGAAAACAGAGAATGTTGGAATTTGAAGGCAGGGTGATTAAGTGGGGACTGTTTCGAGAATGCTTTCTGGAGAAGTATTTCCCCAGAATGATGAGAAGAGAGAAAGAGAAAGAATTCATGGGTCTGAAACAAGGAATCATGTCTATTGGTGAGTACGCTGCGAGGTTCGAAGCGCTACTCAAATTTTTTGAGTTTTATTAGAGGTTTCCTGATGAAGAGTGGGTGTGTAGACGTTTTGAAGATGGCTTAAAGTATGATCTGCAGAGGGTGATTGCACCACTAAACATCACCTGATTGCCTGAAAATGTTGGAAATAAGTTCGGTCATTGAGAATGCAACACCCTTTCCCGAGTGTCACATTCCCGAACGTTTATAAGGCCGAAAATATTTATTAATGCAGAAAAATACGATTTTTCTTTTTCTTTTCTTTTCATAAAGATGTAATGGGATTAGTAAGGGTAATAAATAATACTAATAAGTGAACTTAGGTTCACCGTGCATTACTAGGACATATATACAGTATTATAATACAGAAAACAGAAACAGAAATAACAACATTACTATATATACAGACATAAGTCTAATGTATGACTGACATAAGAAAATACAATAAGTACTAGGAGTCATAGCTCCCAAAAGGTACTACAAAAACTGACATAGTCTGGCCGACAACAAAACTAAAACAGCAAAAGAGTCCACCTCCGAACTCAAAGGGACTGCGGAACGGAACCATCGTCACGTCCATCTGTTCAAACAGCAACAGCAAGTACCAGCAGAAAACATACAGATATGGGTGAGATTCCCGTCATCAACACAACAAAACAGCAGTAGCAAAAACGGGACGACTCACCGGGTAACAGCGTACCCAACATGCTTACAAGGTTCTCAATATAAATCATGTTAAGCAGTTAACAACATAATAGCTTGCTAAACATTTAACAGCATAATATAAGGCATCCTTAAACAATACAGCGATGTATAACAGTAAACGTAAACATCAATAGCCATAAACATCAATAGCCATGCAATGCAATGCAATGTATATGACTCAATGTCAATGTCACTGGGTACTACTCTGACCCCTACTCCATGGAGCTAACAAAACATTCGGAGAGAGTGAATGGGAGGACATGTTCCGGTTTCTGCCAGCCATGAGCAAGATGCTACAACATTCGTAACGTGCACGTATCTGGCTTTACGGTAACACTCTCGACCAAACATGAAAAGTACGGCATCTAGTAGAGGATATCAGTGTATTGCACGGATTCGCCACGACACAGAAGAATCACCAACTGGTCACATGTCAGCCCTTCCAACCCTGATACCTCCAAAAAGACCATTGAAGATCGTCACCGTAAGATTCGCACCCGCATCAAGGTGTAAGCTCAACTCCTAGGCTCAAGGCCTTACAACTATGCAAATGAAATGCCAATGCTTACACAAAGCAGATGCGATAAAACAATGTCTATCCATTGGATAAACCTCAAGGTTCACTAAGGTTCTCTTCCTTAGAAACCACACACGTCTTTGTTTTCTAAAACAATTATCCATTGGATAAAACAATTATCCACCGGATAAATATCTCGTGACTCCTTTGGAATGATCCAGACTGCTTTCAGAATCGCCGACTGTCCCCACAAACCAACACAAGTCTTTTCAGCGTGTTTTGTCCTCACTCACACGCTTTCTAGGAAACTTCCCAGAAGGTCACCCATCCCATAATTACTCTAAGTCAAGCACGCTTAACTATAAAGTACTTATGTTCTAAGCTCCCGAAAAGAAGATAAATCTTGTTGATATGGGTAGTACCAATCAATTCTTATATGCCTTCCCTTAACTATACAGTCCCATACCTGCATAGCCTCAGGATTCCTTCCACTGTACAGTCCCATACCTGCACAGCCTCAGGATCTCTCTCATTCCAGTTATCACAAGACAGAAACAATTGAACGATTAACCCGGATCCGAATCACCGATCCGTCATCGAACTACTGTTTCGAAAACCAAAACGTTTCATGTTTGTGTTTACGTCTTATGAATTATGTCTCAAGTCCTAAGCATTATGAATAAGGATTGAGAATCCTCTTAGATAAGTCTTTAAGCCTTTCTAAGATATTAATCCCTTGTTTTTCAATTAAGGAAACAAGTGTTGATTTCACTTAAGTCTTATGAAGTCGTTGATGTACTAAGTCATCAATGGTATAGCACATGGTCTTGTTCCACCACATACCATACTTAATTAACCCTTGTCTTCAACTCTAAGTTAATTACTTAACTTAGGTTTTTCACGCATAAAACTTTACGATTGAGTTAGAAAACTCCTTTTGTAAACCAAACAACTTTTACAGTTGAAAACTCATTTGATTTAAAACAACATTTGAACTACTTACTTCATTTCTAGCATTTTCTGAAACATGAAATTCGCTTAGCGGAATTTCATTCGCTTAGCGAAAATGAGGCAGTAATGCCTCCTTTGGAACTCCACTGGTTCGCTCGGCGAGACATAAATCGCGTAGCGAAATATATTGTATTCGCTTAGCGAATATGAATTCGCTTAGCGAAAGTTCAGACGGTTACACCTCTTTTGGAGACTTCTCTGGATTGCTCGGCGAGACAGAATTCGCGTAGCGAAACTTCACTTTATTCGCTTAGCGAGAATGATTTCGCTTAGCGAAAGTTCAGACGGTTACACCTCTATTGGAGACTTCTCTGGATTGCTCAGCGAGATGTAATTTGCGTAGCGAAATTTGCTGGGTTCGCTTAGCGAATATGAATTCGCTTAGCGAAAGTGAGGCAGTGATGCCCAACTAAGACTTTCCCTGTTTTTCGCGTAGCGAAAGTAATTTCGCCTAGCGAAATGTTGCCTTAAAACAAGACATCAACCTTATGGAACCATTTTGATTCTCTTCATGAAACCACTTCTTTTATTATTTTGAGTCACTTGATTAGCTAGATGAACTAAGGATAAGGTATAAAACATGTTTCACTTTGGTGAAAGCACTTTGAGATTAAATTCCATTTAAAGTCACTTAGGGTTTTTCTTTGAAAAACACAAGTTATTGAAAACACTTTCTTTACATCAAAACTTGACTTGTCCAAGAAATATTCATATCCTTCCCTTCCTCAAGGTCATGGCTAATAGCCAACTAGGAATCAATGTGAAGTTTTACTTCATCAACCAATCAAAGTATGGCTCACAACACTTACACAATCATGATAACCATAATACACATTACTACATCATAATCAAACATCCAAATCCATCACACATTATGGTCTCATAATCAACAATAAAAAGTCCATACTTGATCTAATGATCAAAGTAGGTTTTCCAACATACATGAAAATGGTTTTTCATTCAATTATCTCATCATCAACATATACTAAAACACAACACAACATACCAAAGCATAAACTCATCATGACATTCTTGTTCTCCATGAGAACTTAACAAAACATAACAACTAAAAGTGAACCCAAACTAAAGGGTTTCACCCACACATAAAGTAAACAACCATCTTCACCACCACCATCTTGGTGTGATGAGGTTCTTCTCCCCATACCTGTTGAAGAGCAGATTCCCGGATCAAAGTCGGTTGATCGGTCTGTGAACCTCCTGATAGTTGTCACCAACTACAAACAACCAAACAATCAATCATTAAACAACAATCAAACCAACTCAACAATTCTCACAAAGAGGGTTTCGGCCACCCTAAAGAGAATAAAGCTAGGAATTGATCTTGGTTTTCCATTTCATGGATTCAAAGGCATTAGGAAAGCTAAGAATGAAATCAAGTGTTAAAAATCAAAACTTGATGAAAACACTATTCATCATCATCAAGAAGGGTTCGGCCCTAATGTGCTTTTTGAGCTATGATGAGAGTTGAATCACAAGCTCTTGGGTTTAGGTAGAGAATGATGAGGTGAGTTCAAAGAACTTGGTCTTACCTCAAAATGATTTTTCTACCATTTCTTATGGATTTTCAAACTTTTGGATCTAAGAAATAATTTTCATGAAAATGGATCTTGATCTTGAAATAAAGAGATATTCAAGAAGCTAAGAGATCATAGAAGTGATCTTACCTTGAAATGATGGAAGATTGCTCAAGGAATCAAGTGATTCTAACAAGGTTTCATGAATTTCTCATGAACAACAATGGAGGTTTTGCTCTAAGGAAGGAGATGGGTGTTCTTGGCTCTTCAAGAGAGCTGGGCTGCGTGAATGAGAGGGTGTGAGGGCTGAGTTCAGCCTTAAAACAAGTCACTTAAGGGCAAAATGGTCATTTGCCAAAAGGGTAAAATGGTAAAAGTGTAAAAGACTAAGGTTAGGGGCATTTTGGTCATTTTGCGTCTAGATTTTCCCGATCGTCATGACGACTCTGGCATACTCTCCCAAGTGTCCTGGGATGTTGTGATATCAAGATTATCTATTGGCGAGTCTCGGTAAGTCCATATGTGGCTCCGTTCGTCACCCGATTGAGAATTTCGCCCGAACGAAGGTCAGGAAATGATTTTTCTGAAATTTTTACGAAATTTAACCAAAACGTAGATAATCGAATTCTAAGACTTACTGTCTCGTTCACGGGTCCATCTGAGGTCTTCTGAGCAGTAAAATCATACTGTCAGTGTAAAAACGCAGACCGGACTCCGTTTGAGTTTTTGACTCAAAACTTAATCGTAGCTTCCTACGATATCGTCGAGCATGACTATGGTCTCGGAATATTTTATTTCCATTCCTAAGACCTCGAATAAAATAAAGACGTTAAAATACTGAAGAATTAGAAAACGTGAAAATCGGGGCGTTACATTCCTACCCCTCTTAAAAGAATTTCGTCCTCGAAATTCCGTGACTTAAAACTAAACCCACTCGATCGCTGAAGATTAAGGAAAGAAATTTTCAACAAAGGAAATTTTTCCTGGTCTTGGTCTCAGAAGAAAGTAAGAACGTATACAAAAGAATTTTACCAATCTGAAATGAATATAGGAATATCCAGTATGCAAAAAGACTCTTCAGTAGGTTCGTGAGTGTAAAAATGCATAGCTAATACATGTTTACATCCATGACTCTAATAAAGTTCCTTCTTTCATAAGAACCTTCCAATAAACTTTGGAATCAAAAGATAAACAGTCTGGTAAAAATCAGACTGGATCACCTTCACCAAAAGTAAAAGTGATTAGACTAAGTTTCATCAAGAAACCTCCAGTATCAAAAAGTTGTTTATGTTATAACTCAAGAAATAGTCATAACAAAACTTTCAGTGAAATAATACGAAAATGTCCAGACCAATGGACACCATATTACCAATTCACTCAATTGTCTAATACATTGAGGAATACGTAGGAGTGTGAACACAAATGTTCCCTTGAGATCAGGCAGCACTAACACAGGTGAAGCAGTCAACCTTCTCTCTAATCCTTGCAAACTTTCCTCACAGGCTTCAATCCATTCAAACACTTTATCCTTCCTTTGAAATCACATGACCCAAAAACTTTACTTCGTCGAGCCAAAACTCACACTTGGACAACTTTGCATACAGTTGTTTCTCCTTCAGAACCTGAAGAATCACACTAAGGTATTCAGCGTGTACTTCCTGGTTTCGCGAATAGATGAGTATGTCGTCTATGAAACAACCACAAACTTATCTAGATATGGACGAAAGATCCTATTCATGTAATCTATGAATATAGCTGGAGCATTCGTCACACCAAATGGCATCACAAGATACTCGTAGTGCCCACAGCGTGTTCGAAACGCTGTCTTCGGTATATCTTCTGTCTTCTCACGAATCTGGTTATAACCCGATCGCAAATCATTCTTGGAGAAAACTGTCGCTCTCCTCAACTAATCCATCTAGTCATTTATCCTCGGAAGATAATACTTGTTCTGAATGGTAACTTTGTTCAACTGGCGCTAATCCACACATAAGCAAGATGTTTCGTCTTTCTTTCTCACCAACAGCACAGGCGTTCCCTATGGCGACACACTGGGTCTAACGAACTATTTTTCCCTATAAGTCCACCAATTGTTCCTTCAAGGTTTCCAACTCAGCAGGTGCCATATGATAAAGTGCCATAGACGCTAGTCCTGTTCCTGGCACAAGATCGATCGCAAACTTGATGTTACGAACTGGCGGCAACCTGGTACGTCTTCAAGAAAGACTTCCGAAAACTCGTTAGTAACATGTCTTCGTTTTGCTCCTCCTCCTCTCAAAGAAACGTTTCCTTGGTTGGCAGTCCAAATCCAGAATTATCCGAATCAGGGAAAACTAAGGTTTTGTTTACACCGTCTAGTTACAAGATAACCAATCCATCCTTATGATCACATCCATTTGCGAAAGAGGCAAACAGATCAAATCAATCAAAAATGTTCTATCCACTACGGAAAATAGAACAGTTCAAACAGACTTTCACAGTTATAACGGGCTTTGCAGAAAGTGCAAGAATCACCAAATCTTAGGGTAAGGAAAGATACAGATAAGGTTCTACCTTCCACGACGATCTGGCCGTGAATCAAATCTTCCTTTTGAGAAGTCTCAGCATCATCCCCCGTATAAACTCCACTCATTGCCTTAGGCTTCGCTGCTTGCACATCGTTGACAGAATGTCTAGCTTTTGATTGCACACAATCGCGTGAAGTATGTCCTGGCTTCCCACACTTGAAGCATATGATTCCTTTGATTAAGCATCCTCTGGTGACATGATTGTTCTTGCCACACTTCATGCACTTCTTTGGGGAGCTTCCAAATTGACTAATACTCCCACTACTTCCCCCTACAGAACGTTGTTGTTGACCTTGCTGTTTTGCATATGGTTTCCATCGAGATCTATCATCACGACCATTGGTGCCTTTATGGAACCTAGTCGGTCCAGAGTGACGTTGCCTTCCTCCACGAGTCTTCATCAGATCTTCGATTACGAAGCATTCATCTACCAAAACCGAGAACTCTTTGACCTTAAGAGGTAGCACCTCTCCTCGAATCTCGTCCCTTAAACCTTCTTCGAACTTTGTGCACTTCCAATTCTCATCGGGATGAAGATGGAAATACCTCGAAGACTTCAGCAGCAACTCAAAACGATCAGCATATTCTTTGACAGACATTCCTCCTTGACGTAGCTGCAGGAACTCCATGTCTTTCAACTCGTCTTGCACCCGTCGGAAAACACTCGTTCTGAAGAACTCCGCTAGCGACAACTTACAAGAAAGCAAAAACATTACTACCCTGTCCAATATCATTCCCCTTCAGAAACAATAATGCAGAGAGTAACAAACAATCGTTGTCTTCTTCACAGAAACACAACACAGAGAACAAACAATACAAAAGGATAGACCGAAGTCATCATCCTCTCCAACATTGTTTTCTCTCAGAAACAATAGCACAGAAAGACAATCAGAGAAAACACAACACAAACAAGACAGACCATAACCTACAAATCCCAAAAAGACTCGGCCAGCTCTGATACCAAATAATGCAACACCCTTTCCCGAGTGTCACATTCCCGAACGTTTATAAGGCCGAAAATATTTATTAATGCAGAAAAATACGATTTTTCTTTTTCTTTTCTTTTCATAAAGATGTAATGGGATTAGTAAGGGTAATAAATAATACTAATAAGTGAACTTAGGTTCACCGTGCATTACTAGGACATATATACAGTATTATAATACAGAAAACAGAAACAGAAATAACAACATTACTATATATACAGACATAAGTCTAATGTATGACTGACATAAGAAAATACAATAAGTACTAGGAGTCATAGCTCCCAAAAGGTACTACAAAAACTGACATAGTCTGGCCGACAACAAAACTAAAACAGCAAAAGAGTCCACCTCCGAACTCAAAGGGACTGCGGAACGGAACCATCGTCACGTCCATCTGTTCAAACAGCAACAGCAAGTACCAGCAGAAAACATACAGATATGGGTGAGATTCCCGTCATCAACACAACAAAACAGCAGTAGCAAAAACGGGACGACTCACCGGGTAACAGCGTACCCAACATGCTTACAAGGTTCTCAATATAAATCATGTTAAGCAGTTAACAACATAATAGCTTGCTAAACATTTAACAGCATAATATAAGGCATCCTTAAACAATACAGCGATGTATAACAGTAAACGTAAACATCAATAGCCATAAACATCAATAGCCATGCAATGCAATGCAATGTATATGACTCAATGTCAATGTCACTGGGTACTACTCTGACCCCTACTCCATGGAGCTAACAAAACATTCGGAGAGAGTGAATGGGAGGACATGTTCCGGTTTCTGCCAGCCATGAGCAAGATGCTACAACATTCGTAACGTGCACGTATCTGGCTTTACGGTAACACTCTCGACCAAACATGAAAAGTACGGCATCTAGTAGAGGATATCAGTGTATTGCACGGATTCGCCACGACACAGAAGAATCACCAACTGGTCACATGTCAGCCCTTCCAACCCTGATACCTCCAAAAAGACCATTGAAGATCGTCACCGTAAGATTCGCACCCGCATCAAGGTGTAAGCTCAACTCCTAGGCTCAAGGCCTTACAACTATGCAAATGAAATGCCAATGCTTACACAAAGCAGATGCGATAAAACAATGTCTATCCATTGGATAAACCTCAAGGTTCACTAAGGTTCTCTTCCTTAGAAACCACACACGTCTTTGTTTTCTAAAACAATTATCCATTGGATAAAACAATTATCCACCGGATAAATATCTCGTGACTCCTTTGGAATGATCCAGACTGCTTTCAGAATCGCCGACTGTCCCCACAAACCAACACAAGTCTTTTCAGCGTGTTTTGTCCTCACTCACACGCTTTCTAGGAAACTTCCCAGAAGGTCACCCATCCCATAATTACTCTAAGTCAAGCACGCTTAACTATAAAGTACTTATGTTCTAAGCTCCCGAAAAGAAGATAAATCTTGTTGATATGGGTAGTACCAATCAATTCTTATATGCCTTCCCTTAACTATACAGTCCCATACCTGCACAGCCTCAGGATTCCTTCCACTGTACAGTCCCATACCTGCACAGCCTCAGGATCTCTCTCATTCCAGTTATCACAAGACAGAAACAATTGAACGATTAACCTGGATCCGAATCACCGATCCGTCATCGAACTGCTGTTTCAAAAACCAAAACGTTTCATGTTTGTGTTTACGTCTTATGAATTATGTCTCAAGTCCTAAGCATTATGAATAAGGATTGAGAATCCTCTTAGATAAGTCTTTAAGCCTTTCTAAGATATTAATCCCTTGTTTTTCAATTAAGGAAACAAGTGTTGATTTCACTTAAGTCTTATGAAGTCGTTGATGTACTAAGTCATCAATTGTATAGCACATGGTCTTGTTCCACCACATACCATACTTAATTAACCCTTGTCTTCAACTCTAAGTTAATTACTTAACTTAGGTTTTTCACGCGTAAAACTTTACGATTGAGTTAGAAAACTCCTTTTGTAAACCAAACAACTTTTACAGTTGAAAACTCATTTGATTTAAAACAACATTTGAACTACTTACTTCATTTCTAGCATTTTCTGAAACATGAAATTCGCTTAGCGGAATTTCATTCGCTTAGCGAAAATGAGGCAGTAATGCCTCCTTTGGAACTCCACTGGTTCGCTCGGCGAGACATAAATCGCGTAGCGAAATATATTGTATTCGCTTAGCGAATATGAATTCGCTTAGCGAAAGTTCAGACGGTTACACCTCTTTTGGAGACTTCTCTGGATTGCTCGGCGAGACAGAATTCGCGTAGCGAAACTTCACTTTATTCGCTTAGCGAGAATGATTTCGCTTAGCGAAAGTTCAGACGGTTACACCTCTATTGGAGACTTCTCTGGATTGCTCAGCGAGATGTAATTTGCGTAGCGAAATTTGCTGGGTTCGCTTAGCGAATATGAATTCGCTTAGCGAAAGTGAGGCAGTGATGCCCAACTAAGACTTTCCCTGTTTTTCGCGTAGCGAAAGTAATTTCGCCTAGCGAAATGTTGCCTTAAAACAAGACATCAACCTTATGGAACCATTTTGATTCTCTTCATGAAACCACTTCTTTTATTATTTTGAGTCACTTGATTAGCTAGATGAACTAAGGATAAGGTATAAAACATGTTTCACTTTGGTGAAAGCACTTTGAGATTAAATTCCATTTAAAGTCACTTAGGGTTTTTCTTTGAAAAACACAAGTTATTGAAAACACTTTCTTTACATCAAAACTTGACTTGTCCAAGAAATATTCATATCCTTCCCTTCCTCAAGGTCATGGCTAATAGCCAACTAGGAATCAATGTGAAGTTTTACTTCATCAACCAATCAAAGTATGGCTCACAACACTTACACAATCATGATAACCATAATACACATTACTACATCATAATCAAACATCCAAATCCATCACACATTATGGTCTCATAATCAACAATAAAAAGTCCATACTTGATCTAATGATCAAAGTAGGTTTTCCAACATACATGAAAATGGTTTTTCATTCAATTATCTCATCATCAACATATACTAAAACACAACACAACATACCAAAGCATAAACTCATCATGACATTCTTGTTCTCCATGAGAACTTAACAAAACATAACAACTAAAAGTGAACCCAAACTAAAGGGTTTCACCCACACATAAAGTAAACAACCATCTTCACCACCACCATCTTGGTGTGATGAGGTTCTTCTCCCCATACCTGTTGAAGAGCAGATTCCCGGATCAAAGTCGGTTGATCGGTCTGTGAACCTCCTGATAGTTGTCACCAACTACAAACAACCAAACAATCAATCATTAAACAACAATCAAACCAACTCAACAATTCTCACAAAGAGGGTTTCGGCCACCCTAAAGAGAATAAAGCTAGGAATTGATCTTGGTTTTCCATTTCATGGATTCAAAGGCATTAGGAAAGCTAAGAATGAAATCAAGTGTTAAAAATCAAAACTTGATGAAAACACTATTCATCATCATCAAGAAGGGTTCGGCCCTAATGTGCTTTTTGAGCTATGATGAGAGTTGAATCACAAGCTCTTGGGTTTAGGTAGAGAATGATGAGGTGAGCTCAAAGAACTTGGTCTTACCTCAAAATGATTTTTCTACAATTTCCTATGGATTTTCAAACTTTTGGATCTAAGAAATAATTTTCATGAAAATGGATCTTGATCTTGAAATAAAGAGATATTCAAGAAGCTAAGAGATCATAGAAGTGATCTTACCTTGAAATGATGGAAGATTGCTCAAGGAATCAAGTGATTCTAACAAGGTTTCATGAATTTCTCATGAACAACAATGGAGGTTTTGCTCTAAGGAAGGAGATGGGTGTTCTTGGCTCTTCAAGAGAGCTGGGCTGCGTGAATGAGAGGGTGTGAGGGCTGAGTTCAGCCTTAAAACAAGTCACTTAAGGGCAAAATGGTCATTTGCCAAAAGGGTAAAATGGTAAAAGTGTAAAAGACTAAGGTTAGGGGCATTTTGGTCATTTTGCGTCTAGATTTTCCCGATCGTCATGACGACTCTGGCATACTCTCCCAAGTGTCCTGGGATGTTGTGATATCAAGATTATCTGTTGGCGAGTCTCGGTAAGTCCATATGTGGCTCCGTTCGTCACCCGATTGAGAATTTCGCCCGAACGAAGGTCAGGAAATGATTTTTCTGAAATTTTTACGAAATTTAACCAAAACGTAGATAATCGAATTCTAAGACTTACTGTCTCGTTCACGGGTCCATCTGAGGTCTTCTGAGCAGTAAAATCATACTGTCAGTGTAAAAACGCAGACCGGACTCCGTTTGAGTTTTTGACTCAAAACTTAATCGTAGCTTCCTACGATATCGTCGAGCATGACTATGGTCTCGGAATATTTTATTTCCATTCCTAAGACCTCGAATAAAATAAAGACGTTAAAATACTGAAGAATTAGAAAACGTGAAAATCGGGGCGTTACAGAGAACATCAATAAGAAAAGAGAATTGCAACAAGGTAGAATTGGAGGACCTACCCGGAGATTCGATCGGAAAGGTCGAGGAGGAAAAGGAAGGTTCCAGATAGGGCAGAAACCTTTTGACCGTTAAACAACAAGACCAGCTAAAGAACAACAACAACCAAGTGGATGCTTTAGGTGTGGAGGATCACATCTAATTCGAGATTGTTCGGTGAGGGAGACTTGCCAATGTTTTCGATGTGGCCAGGTGGGTCACATAGCTCCAAAATGTTCACAAGGACCAAGGTACAACACAGGCGGGCATGACCCAGTGACCAGAGCCCAAGGAGCAAGACTGTAGGCGGTGAGACCGCAACCCACCGGAAGAGTGTTTACCATAAGAGGTGATGAATCCTCTCAATCCCCTTATCTTATACAAGGTATATGCCTAGTGTCAGGTAAACTCTTATCGGTACTATTTGACTCAAGAGCTATGCATTCGTTCATATCCCAAAAGTGTTTGGATCATTTGAAATTACCTATTTCTTTACTTCCTCATGACTTAATTGTTTCTACTCCTACCAGCAAATCATTGACAACCATGGTATTTGTTTGAAATGTCCTTTTGTCGTTGAAAATAGAACTTTTCTTGTTGACCTTGTTTGCTTGCCAATGCAACAACTTGATATCATTTTAGGCATGGATTGGCTTTCGGCTAACCATGTAGTGCTAGACTGTTCTAAAAAGACCTTGGTATTTCGTGAGCAATTTAGATTGATGCCTGCCAATGATAGAAATCTTGTGTCGAGTAGAGAATCTCAGAAACATGTGTTGTTATTCTCTATGGAAGCTAAGGAATCTCTTAAGTTGGATTTGTTGCCTATAGTGCAAGAGTTTCCGGAAGTTTTCCCTGATGATGTTCCAGGTTTGCCACCGGAGAAAGAGATAGAGTTCGCTATAGATCTCGTACCAGGAACTGGACCCATTTTGATAGCACCTTATCGAATGTCTCCAGCAGAGTTAGCAGAGATGAAGAAGCAGTTGGATGACATGTTGGGTAAAGAGTTTATAAGACCAAGTGCTTCACCTTGAAGAGCGCTAGTGCTATTCATCAAGAAAAAGGACGAGAGTTCAAGGCTGTGCGTGGATTATCAGCAGTTGAACAAGGTGACGATCAATAATAAGTATTGTTACCTAAGATTGACGATTTGATGGACCAGTTGAAAGGAGCGATAGTGTTTTCGAAGATTGACTTAAGATCTGGTTATCATCAGATTCAAGTCAAGAAGGAGGATGTACCGAAGACGGCGTTCAGGAGTCGGTATGGACACTATGAGAATCTGGTTATGCCCTTTGGTGTGACTAATGCTCCAACGGTGTTTATGGATTACATGAACTGGATTTTCCGATCGTTCTTCGATAAGTTTTTAGTTGTGTTTATCGACGACATTCTTATTTATTCCCTTAATCGAGAAGAACATCATGAACATCTTAGGATTGTGCTTCAAGTGTTAAAGGACTGACAGCTTTATGCAAAGTTGTCCAAGTGTGAGGTTTGGTTGGAAGAAGTGCAATTCTTAGGTCATGTGATTAATCGAGATAGGATAGCAGTAGATCCAACAAAGGTTGAAGCTGTGGTACAATGGGAAAGTCCTAAGTCGGTAAGTGAGGTACGGAGTTTTCTAGGCTTAGATGGATATTATCGAAGGTTCATCGAAGGATTCTCGAAGATCGCGTTGCCGATGACACAGCTAACAAGGAAGGGAACATCCTTTGTATGGACGGATGAGTGTGAGAAAAGTTTTCAAGAGCTGAAGAGGAGGTTAACAACATCACTAGTGCTGACGTTACCAGATTCTTTAGGACAGTTTGACGTATACTATGATTTGTCATACCAAGGATTGGGCTATGTCCTAATGCAAGAAGGGAGACGAGAGCTAAGAATTTGGAGCTAGCGGCTATAGTATTTGCTTTAAAGATATGGCGACACTATTTATATGGAGCAAAGTTTACGGTGTATAGTGACCATAAGAGCTTAAGGTATCTGTTTGATCAGAAAGAGTTAAACATGAGACAAAGAAGGTGGATGGAATTCATAAAAGATTATGAATTTAATCTACAGTACCATCCAGGAAAAGCAAATGTAGTAACAGATGCGTTAAGTAGGAAATCCTTGCATGTATCTGCTATGATGGTAAAAGAGTTGGAACTGATTGAACAATTCAGAGATCTGAATCTAGTTATGGCATTATCTAGAGATAAGATACACCTAGGAATGGTCACAGTAACGAGCGACTCTTTGAAGACGATTTAGGAGAAGCAAGAAGTTGATTAGTAACTTCAGAAGCTGAAGAAACAAGTAACGGAAGGCAGAACATCTGAGTTTAGGATGAATCAAGATGGAGCCTTGAGGTATGGTGATAGGATCTGTGTGCCGATGGATATAGAACTAAGAAGGATGATCTTGGAAAAAGCACACAAGAGTAGGCTGAGTTTTCATCGAGGAGCTACCAAGATGTATCAAGACTTGAAGAAGATGTTTTGGTGGCTTGGAATGAAGAAGGAAGTAGCAGAATATGTTTTGACTAGTTTGGTTTGTCAGAAAGCGAAGATAGAACAACAGAAGCCAGCAGGATTGTTACGATCCCTGGATATCCTAGAGTGGAAGTGAGATGGTATATCTATGGACTTCGTGGTTGGTTTGCCAATGACAAGAAGAGGC
This sequence comes from Ammopiptanthus mongolicus, assembly GCA_039655645.1. Lineage (NCBI taxonomy): Eukaryota > Viridiplantae > Streptophyta > Magnoliopsida > Fabales > Fabaceae > Ammopiptanthus > Ammopiptanthus mongolicus. The sequence continues at coordinate 40,661,024 of CM077349.1, forward strand.
ATGATGCAATTTGGGTAATCGTCGATAGGTTGACGAAATGTGCTCACTCACTTCTTGCCTATTGGTGAAAGTTATACGTTGGAAAAGTTAACCCAAAACTATATCAAGGAAGTGGTAAGATTGAACGGAGTGCCTTCTAGTATTGTTTCTGACTAAGATCCTAGATTTACATCTAGATTCTGGAAGCAGTTACATAACGCTTTGAAAACTTAGTTGAGGTTGAGTTCTACTTATCATCCTCAGATAGATGGTCAGTCGGAACGAACAATTCAATCATTGGAAGACCTCTTGAGAGCTTGTGCTTTAGAATACATAGGAAGTTGGGATGAGTTCTTACCGGTGATTGAGTTCACCTACAGCAGTTTTCATTCAGGTATAAGTATGGCACCTCACAAAGCGTTGTACGGCAAAAAGTGCAGAACACCATTGTGTTGGTATGAGACAGGAGAAAGTCAAGTGCTAGGACCAGAGGTAGTACAACAGATGATGGAACAAATCAAGAGGATAAGGGAAAAGATGAAAGCTGCACAGGATAGACAAAAGAGTTACAGCGATAAAAGGAGAAGACCTTTAGAATTCCAGGAAGGAGACCATGTTTTTTCAAGAATTGGAATTGACAGAGCTATCAAATCTAGAAAGCTTACTCCTAGATTCATTGGACCATTTCAAATTCTTCGACGAATTGGTCCTGTAGCCTATCATGTTGCTTTACCACCAAACCTATCCAATCATCATGATGTCTTTCATGTTTCCCAGTTGAGAAAATACTACCCCGATCCATCACACGTCTTGGAACCAGAGTCAATACAATTGAGAGAGAACATTAAGTATGAGGCTTTACCTATAAGGATCACGGATAGAAGGATTAAGGAACTCCGAGGTAAAAACATTCTGTTGGTTAAAGTCATATGGGATGAAGTGACAGGAGATGCTACCTGAGAAAGAGAAGAGGACATGCAACGACAGTATTCGAGTCTGTTCTAAAAGCTACATCGAATTTCGAGGGCGAAATTCTTTTTAGGGGGTAGCAATGTAACACCCCGATTTTTCACTACTTTCTAAGATCAGTAATTCATATAAATTAGTTTATATTTTATCAGAGATTTAGAAAATGATTTTGAATAAACCAAGATCATATTCATACTCCACATTTTCTAAGAAAGTTACAGTTAAATTTTGGGTTGAAAATTCAGACGGAACTCGGTCTGCGTTTTCACTGATAATAAGATTTTACTGATCAGAAAACCTAATTTGTCTCGTGAATGAAACATTTAGGTTTTATATCTCATTTCTAATGATATTGGTTATTTTGAAATTATTCAAAATAAATAAGTTATCATATTTTATTCGGGCGTAAAACCTAAATTAGAAAATCGACAGAGTCGAAAACGGACGTGCAGAGACAAAACCGGACACCGGATGAGGGACACGAGTCACTTGAGTATGGTGAGTCAGAGGGTGAGTCACTACCATGACTCACCACAAGTCATCATGATTTTCAAAAAAATCTAAGATACTTAGGATGAGAAAAGACCGTTTTGTCCTTAGGAATTGATGGAATTACGTTTGTGCCGCATGACTCATCACCCATCATCATTACTTTCTAACAAAATATCTAGATATTTTGTGATTTTAGGGGTGGTAAGACAATTATGTCCTTAGTCTTTTGTTTAAATTCCAATTTTGTCCCTAAGTGAAATTACTATTTTGTCCCTAAAAAGAACAAAGTTGGACCCTTTTGTCCCTCCTCTCCCACGCCTATAAATACCCTCCCCCACAAGGAAATTCACATCCAAAAAGCCATCGTTGAAACTTTGAAGCTTGGGTTAAGGTGGTTCCAGTCATCGAAATTTTAAACCGATCGCGTATTCGGGTTCGTAGCTGTGACACCTTCGCACTGCCACCTTTCTATGTGAGTATCGTCAAGGTAAGTCGGTGTCGACATTTACCTTCTTTCAGTCATTCAATTCCATTTCTTGTTCGTTCTTGATCCCGACATCGTTTTGGTGCGTTTTAGGCTTTTACGGGTGTTTCTGCGCTATTGATCATTTGAGGAGTCGCACGAGGGCCGTGCTTTGGGCTTGAGGCTGCGTGACAGCCCTGTTTAGTGAGTATTTCTCCTTCAAATTTTCGTGGCTGAGTTCTTGTGGTCCTTGATTCATTGTTCTTCGATTGGTTATCGTTGATTATGTTGTCGTTTCTGAGTCTTTGGTTGTTTTTGGACCCCGTGCATGTACTCGGGACGATTGTTGGCCCAACCTATGTGTCGGGGGTATCTTTGCAGTGGTTTAGAGCTGAGTGCTATGCTCGTTGGGAAGCGTGTACGATTGCCAATTGCGGAGCCGCAGTCAGTGTTGCATGGGAAAGTACGCAGGAAACTGTTCAGGTGAGGGAAAGAACCACAATATTGTCGGGGAGGCAAGAATAAAATAATATATATTGATATGCGTAGGGCTACCTAAACCCTACTAGTGATCGAGTAACCGACAGCACCTAACTCCCATTATCGACTACATGTTGGTTGTACCAATGCAGTTTTAGGCATTGTAGGTTTATCACCGATAGATTGATTTTATGATATGTCGAGGTTGTATGCTTGGGTGTCGGTATACTTAATATGATACCCGTTGATATGTATGTGTGCCTAGTAACATGCTTAGGATTACTTGAGTATAGGCCTACGAGTAGATATGATGAACATGATTATTGAATATAATTATAGTTGTTTATGATGTGATACGTGTGATCATTGTTGTATGAGTAGAGATAGGCAGTAATTCCTGATAAATTGGGAGATGAATATGTGGCGAGGATTTCGAGGATATATATATGTTGTAGTGCTCAACCTAGAGATCCTGTTGATATATTTATGTTGATATAAAGTTGACACCCGGTTACACCGAAGAAAGTTGGTCGTAGTTGTGTTCAAGTTGTGGTTGAGACACTAAGTTGTTGATCCCGAGATGAGTCGGTGAGGTTCATGTTGCATCGTTGTTGTTCATCACTGTGTTGGCGTACGGACGATTGATCTTGCCTGCGGGGAGATGATCGTACCCATCAGTTGAGTTGATAACGGGCGAATATCCCAACCTGGCCTGCGGGGGGGGTATGTGGTTGCCGTAAGTTGAGTTATTGACGGGCGAATATTCTGACCTGGCCTGCGAGCGGGGGAATATGTCGTACCTATGAGTTGAGCCTAGAGGGCTGTTGGCCGAACCCTGCATTACGGGGGGTGGCATAGTGATGAATGGGACATCTTGATCTGTTGGGGATGTTGCGTCGTGATCGCGTCCATATAGTCGTTAGCTGCATAAATGTGAGAGACATTAGCTAAGAGGGAAGGACTTGGGAGATGATTGCTTGACACTGTTGTACTGTTGTGCGTTGCTATCAGTATAGCTTATTTTATAGTTTTTTTCCCTATTTATGATGTGTTGTTGTTTTTTATCTCCCTTATCTCTCTATGTCGTATTTTATTTAATCTCCATCGCACGAGAAGATCCTATTGAGGAGTTGCCAGAGGAGATTGATGGCACACCTATTGAGCCTGATGCTGGTGGTAGAACCCCGGATCCCAGTGTTGGGAGACTTTGAGTCGTTGTACGAGGATGACGACCGTTTCTGGGTGATTGATTACTCCCAACGACGAGTGGTGTATACGGGCCCGACTACCGTACACATCAGAGTCTTGTTTGGGTAGCAGTCTTTGTTTTGTTATGGCCAGTACATGGGTTTGAGCGAAATGTATTTTTGGGACTAGGAGAGGAAGTCTTATGTATTTTATTTTGTTGCCATGCTTTCAGCTATATGAGTTGCGGACTCTGAGGGTTTGTAGTTGGTATCAGTTGCTGTAGGCTCTACTGAAGGATCCAGTACTTTTATATGTATGTTATACATGGTCGTGGTATCAGTGTTGGTTGTTTTAATATTTTCGCATTTCTATATAATCGCATTATGCCGTAACATTAAGAATATGAGTTCAGATTACTAAATGGGACCTCTGAAGAAGGGTTGTCTCAGGGCTATTAATTAACAATCAATATTATCTCTCAATTTGTTGATTTTGTTTAAAGTAAAAAATATTAATTGCTGATTTTTTCTCTCAATCAGCATTAAAGTAGAAACAATGACAATCAAATACAATATTAATTGCTTAAAAATGGCAATAAACAAAATTCGGTAATTGTTGAGCGGCTTTTAAAGTGTAATTAGTAAGAGTAATTGTCTGTGCGTCATACGTCAACACATGTAAAAAGTTAGGTGAGAATGCCTATGTAGTTGGCACGTGAAAAACTTTCCTTTGAATATTATTCTCAAATGTATAGATTATAGATTATATATAATAGATTATAGATATATATTATATATTATGAATATATATATTACTTAACAAATCATGAATAAAGTCTCTAGAAAGAAGCCTAACAAGAAAACTAATAATAAAATTGATAGTTTCATTTATGAGAAAACAATAAAAACATATATTTGCGGATGAAAAGCACCTTTGCTAACCCAAAATCTGCAAGTGATATAAAGTGAAAGAAAAACTTTTTTTACAATAAGAAAGTGTTGTGAATTTATTTCAAATAGTTAGTTACCTCCACAAATCCGGGCAGTAGAGCTATAACATACGACTTCTAAAAACACATAACCTCCTCTAACCAAGTACCAGAGATATAATTATAATAGCATATGATTTTAAAACAAAGTAAAGTATACATGAAATAATGTTCATCACCTACAAATACATGTTCAAAAAATATAATAATACCTTTCCAAGAAGAAGTTCCCCGAAAGGAAGAGAGATGACCAAAGGCGGCGCTAGTCTCCCAGAAGTAATTAAAAACCTCAGTCAATGCATCGTTTGAAGAATTAAGAATCACAAATTCTCTTCGAATCTCTAAACATATATTCTCACCACAAAGAAGAAAGTATGAAACTTAAGTGCTTATTTTACCAGCTCACAATAGGAAGTTCTTAACATGCTGGAGAGTCTATTGGCAAGAGAAACAATCTCCTCACCGGTCAGTGTCTTGAAGCTTTCGCCAAACCTTAAAATATCAAATAAATAAATAAATCATACAGAATAAGAACAGAAAGTGGAAAAGAGGAAGAAGATAAGAAAGAGAGAGATTGCTGAGAAGGAAGCTGTGAACAACGAGGTGAATGAAAACTGGAGGAGACTTTATTACCTTTTAAAGTGATATCATTCAAATTAAAGAATTCCTTGGGAGAGAATCAAAGCTGAATGCCACCCATGGAAGACAATCAAAGCACTATTGAAGTGTTGTAATATTTCCATTCAATGATTCATAAAATTTCAAAAAAAAAAAAAAAAAAAAAAAAAAAAAAAAAAAACTGGTCTGTTGAAATAGAATATAAATATCATTTACTTTCATTTAAAAACTAAGACAAGTTGCCAAATTCATTCAAATATAATAACATACAATAAATAGCAATATGATCACATTAGTATTGCATGTTCATATAAAGATATGCTTGTTGATTGACTTTTCAAAATTATGAACTTATTTGCATTCAATTTAATAAAATGATACGTCTGTAAATATTTGTATTTAATGTACCAAAGCAAATAAAAAATATTTGTATTTAATATATTAAAGGAAATAAAAGAATGTTAAAGGAATCGTTATATGAATTAAATGATAATAAAAAGAGATTTTTTTTTTTTATAATAATAATAAGAAGAGAACTTAAACTTGAATAGTACCACTCCAATTTGATCCTGAATTATTTGCATATCAATTTGAATTAATTCCATATCATTAAATAATCGAAGAGAAAATTTCAGTTGAATTAATTCCATACCAAATGCCGTTTAATGTCAGGGAAAAATGGATCACAAAATCCATTTAAAAAAATATTATTAATTGGGTTGTGCCCTTGAGTTGCATTTCTTGAAATTGAATTAAATGATATTTTTCTGAGAGGTTAACACATGGAAAAGCATTCAATGAGATTATTTCTAAATGTATATAACTAGTGTAGAAACCCGTGCCTTGCACGGGTAGATGTTTCTTGCTTAAAAGTTTTATAAAATAATTTATATTTTAACATATAGTAAGTAATAATATTTGTCTTTTTATTTTCTTATATCAATCAAGGATTATATTAATAGTAATATATATGCAGGGGACATATTTAGTGAGAGAGGTTTTTTATGTGAGAGTGAGAGAATCAAATTTTGATCATTAAAATCATATATGGATGGTTAAGATTAAAAGTTTATTAGTGATCATGTGACCACTTAAAAAAGTCATGTGACTTTATGTTTTAATCTTGACTATTCATGATTTGATCCAAAGGCTAAGATTTGCTCCTCTAACTCTCATATAAAAACACTCATCTCACTTGACACATCTCATATATATATATATATATATATATATATATATATATATATATATATATATATATATATATATATATATATATATGAGAGTTAGCATATGTACACACTCACCGAAAGATGCTGCAAGACTTATTATTAAAATAAAAAAAAACCAGAAAGAAGAGTTAAAATTAAAATTTAAAACAAAATATATAAATAAGAAAAGGACAAAACAACTCACCATAATTATGAAGATGAGTCTGGACGCCAACACCACAAACAAAAATGTCAGGAGGACATTTGCTTTTGAATTGAAGTTAAAGAAAGTTAATTGTATTTTGAGTTCCGTGACTAAAGTTTCTCGAAGAAAGACAAATGAAAGGTCCAAATTTTTTCTCTATCTCAGTCCAACAGTAACTAAGAAGTAAGAACATAGAGTCACAAGCACTTGCATGTCAGAGCTACTGTCCCTTATGCGACGTGAAGCGGTGGAGCTACGGTGTTCTGAATCGATGATGAACATTAAAGACGCGGTCTCATGGAGAAGATGAAGAACTGAAGAAGACGCACTGCAAGCAAGACGAAGAACAACACTGCAAGGAAGACGAAGAAGACACATGCAGGTTATGATTCTTATAAGGATTTGTGATTTAGTTAACGGTCTACAATTTGATTTAGGAATAACCGAATAAGATTGAAATATATATGATTCTTTGTGTGATCTGATCTGATCTATCTGTAACGATTTTTTTTATTATTTTTCAATTTTTTTTATATATTTAGAAAATCGAAAACCGGCCAGATTTGGTTTTACCTGGTTCGACCCCATTTTTAACTGGTTTAAACCGGTTAGACTGTCACAATGGCTTTGCCCTCTGACCAGGACCGGACAAGTGGCCGGATCAAGGTCCGACTGGCTAGTCCAGTCCGGTTATGATATCATTCTTTGAGGATAATAGATACACAAGAGATATTGTTTACCAATAAAAAAATCTGAATAGATAAAATAAATTACAGTATGTATAATAGATATTCTCAGAAACTAAATATATAATAATATCTAAAATAAATGGGATAACTTACTCTGAAATAGATAACACATAGTCCTTCCATTTATCTTCTACTCATTTATCTTATTCGCCATTCTTTAAGGGTCTAAAAAGCAAGACCTGCACTCATCAACAGAAGTACGTCAAGAACATTCTGTTTGTGAATGTGGGGATAATATGGGGGAACTGTCAATGGGGTGTTATAATGAATAGGGTTGGCAATTATCTTGTATCTCAATTGCATATGAAATAATTATATGTATGAAAAGAAACAAATATGAATGAAAAGAAAAATGTCACCTGGTCTTAGTGCGGATATTTAGACGTTGTCAAAGACTTCTCCATAAACCACATTCTTTGTTGATGTGCATACTTTTTGATCATCATCTAGTATCAATATCTTCAAACCCTTCCTTGACTTGACTCTGGATACTGCAACATACAACTGACCGTGAGTGAAGACCGGCCTAGGAAGATAAATGCCCACATGTGAAAGGGATTGTCCCTGGCTTTTATTAATTGTCATTGCAAAACATAGAGCAAGTGGAAATTGTCTTCTCTGGAATTTAAAGGGTAATCCAGGGTCTGTTGGAACCAAATTCATTCTAGGAACCAATATTTTGTCCCCTATATTAGTTCCCGTCAAAACAGTTGCACCTATAACATTTTTTCCAAGTTCGTTGATCAGTAGCCTAGTTCCATTGCATAAGCCAGCTGCTTGATCAATATTCCTCATAAGAATAACGGGGACTCCAACCTTCAAACTCAATTTATGATTTGGAATTCCAGAACATTTAATTTCATTTAGAAACTCAGTGGTGAACCATTGACCTTGCACTTCACTGTCTTCGTCAGATTGACAAACAGAGTCAGAGCTAAGATATTCCTTGAGATCTCCGGGAATCATTGAGATGACATAATCATTGACTTGCTCAACAGATTCTAGAGTTGGTGATAGTATTCCTCGCTCTTGAAAATAGTGAGTGATGTTCATGTTTTGTAATAGGTCGGGATATGCAAACTCAACCAAAGATAGCAATGGATCAACACATTCTCCAATGAGTAGGTCGACAGGAATGTCGATGTCACTTACGCCAAATTCATTTTCATTTTGATCACCATCTCCTATTTGGAGGATCCATTTTGCAAACTGTTTTATATCCTCTAGGTTTGCATTGTCAGATGACGAAAGTAGCCTCATGTTAGTGTTGAGCCTAAGGACCTTGCAACTTCTCCAAATGGTAGATGCATTGATGGCAGCACCAACAATATCTTGCCTAGATCCTTTCCTAATGACGGGCAATATCTGTCTGAAATCACCACCCAAGACAACAACCTTACCTCCAAATGGTTTGTTAGTGTTTTCCTTGTCTTTAGATGCCATTATATCCCGCATTGTTCTATCAAAAGCCTCAAAGCAAAACCTATTCATCATCGGTGCCTCATCCCATATGATAAGTTCGGTATGAAGAAGAAGTCTTGATCTAGCACTACCCTGGTTAATATTGCAAGTCGACTGTTCATTGATGACCAAGGGAATAGAGAACGTAGAATGAGCGGTGCGACCTCTAGGCAAGAGCAGAGATGCAATGCCACTGGAAGCCACATTCAAGACAATTTTTCCTTGTGAACGAAGTCCTGCAGATAAAGTTTTCCAAAGAAATGTTTTTCCAGTGCCACCATAACCATATAGGAAAAAAAATCAACCAGATCCAGACAACACTGCATCCATAATTTCATGGTACACATTCTTCTGTTCTACTGTCAATAACATCATTAAAGTGTTGTGAGTTGTTGCCATCTCGACTTGATCGTAGTTAAGTTCATCAACAATCAGCTTGTTTTGGAAGTCAGTGACATCAGATAAAACTGGGGTTGGCATGGAAGAGTAGTCTCTAAGAGATCTACCATTTGACTGAAGCAACTTATCCACTTCAATGAGGCAAAGATTTTTCAACTCATCATCTTCGATCTGTAGACCTGTATCATTATTTAAAGTTTAATTTTCATATGCAAGAAGAAAGTACATTGAAAAAGAAATGGTTTAATAAAAATTACCTGGAATATTTAAATGCCTACTCCTTTCATATACTATGCCATCCGACAATAACCTCCATGTGGTGTCCCAAACAGCACCTGGTTTTGTCATTGTATTCATAACTAACAGAGTAACAAAAAGCCTTCGCAGCTGATTTCCTGAGGAAAGCTCACTGGCTTCTGTTATTGCATCTATGAACTCTCTATCATCCGCTAATAGACCCATTGCATGACATGCTTCTTGAAAAGTTTGGTATGTAACTCCATTAACGGTCTTTAGACAATCATAGTTAGTGCAACCCCTTTGAACCGTGAGCAGTATTCTCATATAATATAGTTCCCCGACCCCAGGAGGAACATAATTAAGCCTACCAATGCTTTGGCCCTTCTTTCTTGGCTGCCATCTTTTCTCTTCAATGCAATATACAAACTTGGATGGGAAATCTGAGTACGTCAAACACCTGCCTTCAGCAAAATTTCTATTTGCTACAAACCATGCAAGAAACATTGTGAGTGCTTCCTCATTCCTTCTGACAACTGTATCTATTTCATCATTGTCATTGTAATAAACAGTTTGTTGATTAGGAAGGTGAAACATCAATCTCTGAACAGGTGGCCATCTGTGATGTATATCAAAAGCGTAAATTCTCCAAATTGCTTCGCAAGGTGAAAGGTACCTACAATCATAATACCTTTTAATCTCATCAACAGACTTTTTATTGTCATTATCTGTTAAATCATTGCATATCTGTAAGGTAGCTCGATCTGGTCCTTTGTTGACGTATTTAAACAAATACTTGATAGAGTTAGACTTGTTACAGTACTCAACGTTGACGTGTCCGCCATACCGTATAAGGAGATGAGGATTGTATGGAACCACACTGCGATTATCTAACTTTACTCCCATCCTCTCAACACATTTCCCCAAATCACGACGTTTGTATATGGGATAACCCTGGTCATCAATTAGGGTAGAAGGTTGGAAACTCTTTGGGAAAAATTTGCTACATTTCCTCTCTTTCATGCATGGAGACTTTGGGTTAGCAAAGCCACAAGGCCCATGGATCATGTAGCTAGACACTGCATTATATAACCTCGGATAAATGGTTGGATCGGGCAATTCTGCAGAAATAACATTGTCGATATCTGTACCCGTTTTTAACTTATTTTCAGCACTGAGCCATAACAGTATATGAGCATGGGGAAGACCTCTCTTCTGAAACTCCACCGTGTACATTCCTACATTTTAGAAATATTAAATTTAAATCGTTAATAACTTTAATACGTAATGCAAGGAAAATTGAATAATTACATAAATGTACTCATCAACTTGCCTGCATCAGCCTTGCCGAATATCTTATCTTTCTTGAAATCTATCAGTATTTGATCTAGTTTGACTTTGAACAAACGGCAAACAATATCAGGTCTATCTGATGGACTTAGACCTGTAGCAGAAACAAATTCCTTTATTTCAGTCCAATTTGAGTTGCATGTAACTGTTATAAAGAGATCCGGATATCCAAATCTCTTGCACACAGCCATCGCATCTTGACAGTTGTTGAACATGTATCTCATTCCACCAGTGAATGATCCAGGTAATATGACACGTTTACCAACCAAAGATGCATCAGTCTCTCCTTTGCTAATTGCATCTTGCAATCCATTTAGAATGTCACATCTAATCACCTTCTGATTTGCTCTTATGTAGGATAATCTTTGAGACTCTATCATTGTATAGCAGTCCACTACAAATTGCTGAAATAACCTCCTACACTTGACAATATTACCAAACTCGACATCCCTTTCTTGGATCCTGAACGCAATGAACTCTCTTAGCGATACTCTAGTTCTCCTACGATTTTCAATGTCAAAATTTGAATCCCTTATTGCGATGTCTTCTTGATAACCATCTTCTCCATAAGGAAACATCAACGGATATTGTAGCGGAAGAAATGCCGTATGGGTCTCATGAAGTCTTTCCAACTCACCACATATTTTTTTAACAACTATATCTCTCCCCTCCTCCATGTTGTCCAAATCACCGATAATGAGTGCTGCTACCTCATCAGTAGTGGGAAGATTGTATGTTCTTGCATCTTTGGATCGATTTCTGAACAGTCTCAAATAGAAGTTAGATGATTCCTGATGTTCTATGAAGTCCTTGACACGTCGATAAGACTTCGCATATGGGTTGTGATCATCAACCATTTTTGTTACATCTCTGACCAACGAATCATCAAAGCATATGGATCCCTTCTTTGTTCTACAATCAAAATATAATGATAATCAGAAACCATCGATGATACACTTAAATTCTTATACAAAGGATTAGTTGAGAAATAACCTGAAGTGATTGGCTCGATTGACAGCTTCATTATTGGTATCATATATATAAAGTTGGGCAAATTTTGGCCTGGATCCAGGTTCAGGCAACAAACTACCAATACGATGAAAATTTTGCCCACTAAGAATAAACTGTGGTGGACCCCCACCGTCATTTACAGATCCTTCAATCTTACCTCCCATAGAAGTGAACGAAAACATGCTGTTGTAGGCTCTTATATTGTCAAAGAAGTGGTTACTTCTGTGATCAAGTCCAGCAAGCAAATTGAATAATAAGTCAGGAGGTTTTTTTAGGAGTGGTAATTGTACTCTTCCTTTCATACAACACATAGAAAATCCATCATTTACCGTTCTCCTTGACTTGTCTGACCTTTCCTCAAACCAAAAAAGTGCCTTACAATGGACACATTGGTAAGAGGGACTGCCAAAATCTAGACATGTTGCATGATAGAAAAAATTAAATATTAGTCACCTTATTGAATTAAGGATTGACGAAACACTTAGATGGATTGTATGATTGGAATTAGTCGAACGTACATTGTCTCTCCGCTTTATGGTACAATTCGGATTGAAAGTTAAGACCATCATCGTCAATGGAAGCACCTATCATTTGGTATGGAAAACATAGTTGAACAAAAATTAGTGAAGGTAATTAAATGAAAAATTATGCAAAACATTTAAAAATATGAAAGGATACAATGTATCAACAAACCTGAAACAACGGTGCAATTTGATTCATCGTCCAGAACAAAACGTGTAGAACGAATTGATTGAATCACATGAGTTGAATGTCTTATACGTTTGTTACAGACTGTGTCAGAAGATGGGTTTAAGACTTCTGATAAGGGTGTTGTGGTGGTGTGAATGTTAGAAGTCATACCAATGGGTTGCCGATAAAGAGCTGACAATAGAGATATAACAGTTCTTTAAAATTAATGATTTTAGCAACAGTTTTTGAGAATAAATTAATAATAAAACAAAGTAATTACACTGATAAAATAATGAAAAAAAACTACCTGTCAAGTAGGTGTAATAGTCTTCATCTGCATGTGTTGTATTAATCGACCCCAAGTTTTGGTGAGGACTGATTTGTGTGGAATTGAATGACGTGCATGATCTTTTATCATGTGGTCTCATTTGATATACATTAAATGTATTTCTGTTACCATGTGATTGAGAGAGCTGACTATTTGTACCAAGGTGTATATCTGTATATTCAGGGACACATTCAACATATATGAATCAGTCTCTAATTATGTTAAAATTATATTTTTAAATATTTAAAACATTGTTTTCCAGGATTGGAGCAGGGCAAACAATTAAAATCACCTTCAATAGTTCGTTTTTTCGCTCCTTTTAGTTTAAGAATTTCCTTCCTACATGCTCGAGCGAGCGCAGAGCGTGAATTAACAACCTCGCCAACAGAATGCACCATAGTACTTCTTCCTTTTTAAGTTTAAAAAATGTATATCAGTTTTTCCGAACAAATTCATTTAGTAATATACCATCAAATTCTAAGGGTAAGTTGGAGATAAATATATAGCATATGAGCATGTAAGGAAGATGTTAACCAGTTTGTGATTGTGATAAAGGTGTCCTGACAACACTGGGAATTGGAGAACCCTGTGGTTGGCATAAGTCAGCGGTTGTGTTGGGGTTTTGATCTGTTAAAAATGTATATCAGTCATTGTGGTCAAATCAAATTGGTCATATGTCATTTAATTGGGACTGTATCATTATCAAAATCTATAATACATACAATATGGATCATGAAATGTAATATAATACCCATATTTAATTGTGACAAAGGTGTCCTGCTAATGCTGGGAATAGGAGGACCTTGAAGCTGGCATAACAGATTGCTTGGGTTGAAGTTTTCATCTATTAAAAACAAATGCCAAGTATCATTTCATAGATGAATATCAATTGAGTAATTAAAAGTTAAGGTGAAAAAATATACATTGTAAATGAAAACCAAAAAATTCAATTTTGGAAAAACCTGATACAGGTTTCTTCCATGAGGAAGATTTCTGCAACATGATCATCTTCCTTTTTGCTCTTGCATTTTTAGCATTTGAATTTGAAGAGTCCATTGTGAGCTATAAGCAATAAATCAGTGTCAAGAGTAGGCATGTACAACAAACCAAGTTTATATAAGACATTGTTTCTTGGTCGTTTATCCTTAAAGATGAAAAACTACGAAATGAAGTGTAGTGTTTGAAATCTAAATATTGCATTTAATATTATCAACTTGGCATTGAGTATATTTCTTTTTTTTGGGTGACAGTGAGCCATGTAGTATTAAATTTGATAGAACCATGTGTATCACATGGTTAGCAGATGATATGTATTTGTGAGGCTATAAAGGAAATTATGACACATCTTAAGATTGTTGTTATTGGTTTCTTCTCCTCGGTTTTTATTTACTTATTGTACTTATTTTTGTTAGTAAATTAGTTGGCATTGCCCATCTCAACTGAGATTGATATGTTGAATGCCGTTATGTATATATATGCAATGCAGGCAGCAAAAGAGCTGTTGAAAAAAGCAATTTATTTGGGCGTGCCTTTTATTGCTGATTGGTTTAGACAGAAAGGCGCTCCATCAAATATCAAGTTTCAGTGTTACTTGCAACAGGTGAGCAACTCTGTACTTACAAACTTGAAAGCCTTTTGTGGTTGTGTTACGTTTTCTCTATTCTAATTTCTTGCTTAACCTTCATATAAAGAAATCTTACTCCTTTTTTCTCCACATGGCACATGTTTCAATTCACCAGTTTCTTCGATTTTTATCTGTTACCTATGTATTTAACATAGGGATCCCTGAATTGTTTCATCTTTTTTGCAAGGATGTGTTTGCGACTGATAATATCCTTATGCTTTCATTTCATGTGTAGTTATTAGTTTTGTTAACCTAGGGACTGAGGAGGCTATACCTATGAGGCTATAAGTATTGAGGAAAAATATCTTTGTTTGGATTCTTGCATATATTTTTTTGTCAGTAGTATTTGGTTTCTGGGGAGTAAACTAATCATCTGTGCAGCCTGATAATGAGACATGTGAAGGTTGGTGCTTTTGCTATAGTGATTTGGTAGTTGTAGCTTTTTAAATTGCTTCAACGTGTGTCGATTTGTTTTCATCTTGAATTTGTCTTAACTTATATGTTAACCCTTAGACACATTGCAGAATTATTTGAGCTTAGGCAAATATTTCGAGAGCTCACTCTTAACTTCTATTTTTTCTCCGTTAGAAATTTTCATATTTATGACTTATCCTTGAGCTGACACAGTAAATTGTTAATCAAATCATCAATCTGCTGCAAATTTGAATTTTAACTCTCACATATTTACATTTTTTTTGTTGATTTCAATTTTTTTACTGTTACCTACTTTTTAAGTTCTACTATTTTTCCCTTTGCCAATCTCAATTTTATAGTTAGAAACTTAAACCAAATGAGGGATTTGCTATTCCAATAATTTCTATTGTGAGGGCATAAGAAGTTTAAACGTAAGAGAATAATTGAACAATAAACTAACCTGTCTTGTATCAACTTAATTGTTTGGAAGATATTAGTTTATAGCTCCAACTTGTTAAACCCAGACCGTAATCACATTAGGCTGAAAACAAAGACATTCATTAAACAATTGTTATAATAATGTGAGCCTCAAGTAAGTTCAGTGTTTTGTATTCATATGAGATGATAACTTACAGCAACAGTGTCATTGCGCTGTCATCCATACCTGCTGAAAGTTGTTGTTGATACTGTAATATTCTACAGGTGTCGCCAATAATTTCCTTTGATTGTCAACTTCCTTTGAACCGGTGGCAATTGTTTTTGTCTAAAAATGGCACTATTTTTAGGAACAACACCTGATCAAATTCCATTAATCAGTTTATAATTTGCATTTATGGCTAATAAATCACATTTATTACGCATAAGTCAATTCTTTAAATAAGATGGTTTGAATTCTATGTATACTTTTTTCTCCACATGGCACATGTTTCAATTCACCAGTTTCTTCGATTTTTTATCTGTTACCTATGTATTTAACATAGGGATCCCTGAATTGTTTCATCTTTTTTGCCAGGATGTGTTTGCGACTGATAATATCCTTATGCTTTCATTTCATGTGTAGTAGTTATTAGTTTTGTTAACCTAGGGACTGAGGAGGCTATACCTATGAGGCTATAAGTATTGAGGAAAAATATCTTTGTTTGGATTCTTGCATATATTTTTTTCTCAGTAGTATTTGGTTTCTGGGGAGTAAACTAATCATCTGTGCAGCCTGATAATGAGACATGTGAAGGTTGGTGCTTTTGCTATAGTGATTTGGTAGTTGTAGCTTTTTAAATTGCTTCAACGTGTGTCGATTTGTTTTCATCTTGAATTTGTCTTAACTTATATGTTAACCCTTAGACACATTGCAGAATTATTTGAGCTTAGGCAAATATTTCGAGAGCTCACTCTTAACTTCTATTTTTTCTCCATTAGAAATTTTCATATTTATGACTTATCCTTGAGCTGACACAGTAAATTGTTAATCAAATCATCAATCTGCTGCAAATTTGAATTTTAACTCTCACATATTTACATTTTTTTTGTTGATTTCAATTTTTTTACTGTTACCTACTTTTTAAGTTCTACTATTTTTCCCTTTGCCAATCTCAATTTTATAGTTAGAAACTTAAACCAAATGAGGGATTTGCTGTTCCAATAATTTCTATTGTGAGGGCATAAGAAGTTTAAACGTAAGAGAATAATTGAACAATAAACTAACCTGTCTTGTATCAACTTAATTGTTTGGAAGATATTAGTTTATAGCTCCAACTTGTTAAACCCAGACCGTAATCACATTAGGCTGAAAACAAAGACATTCATTAAACAATTGTTATAATAATGTGAGCCTCAAGTAAGTTCAGTGTTTTGTATTCATATGAGATGATAACTTACAGCAACAGTGTCATTGCGCTGTCATCCATACCTGCTGAAAGTTGTTGTTGATACTGTAATATTCTACAGGTGTCGCCAATAATTTCCTTTGATTGTCAACTTCCTTTGAACCGGTGGCAATTGTTTTTGTCTAAAAATGGCACTATTTTTAGGAACAACACCTGATCAAATTCCATTAATTAGTTTATAATTTGCATTTATGGCTAATAAATCACATTTATTACGCATAAGTCAATTCTTTAAATAAGATGGTTTGAATTTACTGTATTAAACATACTTAGATATTTGTTAATTAGGTTATTTCGGAATGTTAATTTTCTATTTGCATTTCAAATGTGATCTCATTTCCTGTAAGAATCAATTTTACATTACTAATGGGAGAACTCATGGCTTAAGGTTAACACAGGCAGCAAAAGGTTGTTATTTGATTACCAATGATTGAATTGATTGGTTAATATGATCAGCATTCATTAATGAGTTACCTTGTAGTTGATGCTTTTAATATGCTTCAGGTGTTGCCAATAATTTCGTTTGATTGTCACCTTCCTTTGAGCCCCTGTGGCAATTTTTCCTGTCTAAAGATGGCACTATTTTTAGGAACAACACCTGATCAAATTCCATTTATTAGTTTATAACGTGCATTTGTGGCTAATAAATCACATTTATTATGCATAAGTCAATTCTTTGTATAAAATGGTTTGAATTTAATGTATTAAACATACTTAGATATATACTGCCAAAAAAAAACAAACATATTTAGATATTCACTAATTAGTTAATTTCGGAATGTTAATTTTCTATTTGCATTTCAAATGTGATCTCATTTCCTGTATTATAGATATCTCATTTCCTGTAAGAATCGATTTTACATTACTGATGGGAGAACTCATGGCTTAACATTAACATCAGTAGCATAATGTTTGAATTTACTGTATTAAACATACTTAGATATTCATTAATTAGGTAATTTCGGAATGTTAATTTTCTATTTGCAAATCAAATGTGATATCATTTCTTGCAATATACATATCTCATTTCCTGTAAGAATCAATTTGACATTACTAATGGGAGGACTCATGCCTTAACGTTAACATAGGCAGCAAAAGGTTGTTATTTCATTACAAATGATTGAATTGTTTGGTTAATCTGATCAGCCTTCATCAATGAGTTACCTTGTAGTTGATACTTGTAATATCCTCCAGGTGTTGCCAACAATTTCGTTTGATTGTCACTTTCCTTTGAACCCCTGTGACAATTTTTTCTGTCTAAAGATGGCACTATTTTTAGGAACAACACCTAATCAAAATCCATTTATTAGTTAATCATGTGCATTTGTGGCTAATAAATCACATTTATTACGCATAAGTCAATTCTTTGTATAAAATGGTTTGAATTTAATGTATTAATCATACTTAGATATATACCACCAAAAAAAAAATACTTAGATATTTGTTAATTAGTTAATTTCAGTATGTTAATTTTCTATTTGCATTTCAAATGTGATCTCATTTCCTGTATTATAGATATCTCATTTCCTGAAAGAATCAATTTTACATTACTAATGGGAGAACTCATGGCTTAACGTTAACATCAGCATCATAATGTTTATTTCCTTACAAATGATTGAATTGTTTGGTTAATCTGATCAGCATTCATTAATGAGTTATATGAGACTGTTCATGATACAATAATAATTGTTATTCGTAACTCTCTTACAGGAAACATTCCTTATTAATGATTATCTGACAGTGAGATTGTTAAATTTGTAATGGGATATAATATTAATTGTTGCAGCATCTCATGGTGGAATTTTTTTCGAATTATATCAGTTTGTTACAATTTTATGGGTACATACTTAAGTCTATTTAACAGTTATCACGACATTTGAAATAGATTTAAGGTGATGAAGTATTTGTATATCATATATGACTTATCTTCTATTTTGATGATCGTTTTTTGTAGGGGAGAGAGTACAATATCTTGCATGGGAGAAGAAAATAAGCAGACTTTATGACATATATATTCAGGTATAATTTCATGCTATAACATTCATTTTGTACGATATGATAGAAGAATTTAGTATTTGCAATGAACATTATGCTGATTTTTTAAAATACATGAAGGTGGAGTTGATGAGTTCGTGATAGATGGATTATGATTGTAGCAGTTCGATAACTGAACATCTTCCCCATATCAAATCATGCATCGGTGCTAAGGTATTGCTTTAAATGACCTTAATCCCCAATTTGATGAGTGGACATAATATCCAATATGATGATGATGATCTTCTTTTGTGATACATTATGTAAACATACATGATTGAATACAGCACACATTGCCCTTTCTGTTCAATTGCCACTTATTTGATTGTTAAATTCTATTTTTGGTTTTGACCATCATGATTTCTTGCTAGAATATAGGATTTTTATTACTGAAATGTGTATAGTTCAAACATAATGCTAAATTTGAAAATATAGTCACTTCAATTATACTTCCTTAAAATTAGGAAGTTATAAATATGAAAGGACACAAAGCTCAATTTAAAATAGTAACAAACAAATATATTACTTATTCAAATGTTCATAATCCAATTCAAAAGCCAGAACTGAAGTGACTGAAATGTTTTTATTTTGAGCTGGTAGCTCATATCAAACGAAATAACACCAAAGAAAAAACAAATGTTAAATTAAATAACTAAAACCCAAACAATATAGTCAAATGATACTCCAAAACACGTTACAAAATTTCACTGCTTTCCTTCATCTTCTCCTTCTCCTTCTGTTTCACTGTTGTCCCTCATCTAGTCTTTCTCTTTCTTTATTTCCCGCTTCAAAAGCTTCACGGGTGCAGAAGAAGCTCCGATAGAATGATCATCAGGTGAGGCCCTCTTTAGGGGAATGCTATCATCCTTGTCATTAGACAAATCAATGTACTCTGTGACTTGGATTTCCTTCTCATTGTCTTCAACAGTGTCTGTAAACTTCTTTATAAGGTCCTGAGAGGTGGATTTATATTCGATAAGTCCGTTACATTAGTGAAAAATGAAAAATATAAAAATAAAAATAAGGACACAAACCTCAGCAATGACAACACTTTCCTCATCGTGGGGTAAGCCAGCCTTTTTGCCATGAATTAACCCATTTGCATAAGCATTTTCCTAGTTGAATAAAAACCACGATTTACTTTATGAGTACAGTGTGTTTATGAAGGCTTGGAAAAACAATGACAATAAAAGGATATTCATTTGAGAACCTCATGAATGTTTGTATCCTTGAATTTGTTGATAATTTCCGGATCATTCGTAACTCTCTGTACACGAAATGATCTTTCAAATCTGGGATCAAATTCCTGATTTACACCCACTTTGAAGAGGAACGATTGGTCCACCCACTTCTCAATAACCGGTGGTATGTGTTGTGACATGGAAGACTATAGAACACATGCACGTTCAAAATATAAGTTTTATACAAAGGAAACTATGAAAATTTCCATCCTGTTAAAAAAACTTTTAAAGGGAATTAGAGATAAACCGTGGTAGTTGACTCCACCAGATCTGCGCACGATTTATCTAGAAGCAAGGTTGCTTCTCCATCGAAAATGACAAATGTAGTATAATCTGTATCATCAATCACACGAACTTTGATCCGATACCTGTCAAAGAAAAATGTGAGGTAGTAAACAATTGGAGTATTAATTAAACAATCAAACTAAATGGTTATACATAAGTCCATAAATTAAGATTGTAAAATAGTACCTGGGAGTGACATTGAAGACATGCCGGTTGCACTTTTCACAAAAGAACATTTCCTCTTCTTTGATGACCTTTTTGTTGCATACACACGCAGAGTACCACCACCCACCCTGATCAACAATAAGAGTGATAGTAGCTAATACTATGAAGCTACCAACCTGCACAAATTTAATAAATTACGTCAATAATAAAAATAAAAATAATTTAAATATCCTTTTAAAATGAGAATATGAAGATGTAATATCTTTTTACCTCCTTAAAATCCTTTAATGCTTGTATGGTAGACCTTGGGGTGACGGACAAAAAATCATCCAATAGGCTTATCTTTCGTGAATCGGGCAGTTGTGATATTCCTTGACATGGCGAATCATTGTTTTGATTCATTCTGTTTAGAAAAAAGAAAAATGAATACATTCATTCCACAAATTAAAGGTAAGTTATATAATACGTAAACGTAAAACCAAAAAGATTAACTAACTACCTCCTTCTTAAATCAAGAAACTCAGAGGATTCATGATTGAACAATAACTTGCTGCATCCTTTTGCATTTTGAAGGACATGTTTCCCAATAGCCATTAGTTTATTATTCATCACATCATAAAAAATTTGGTGATTTAGTTAAACTGTAATCACATCTACCTTGCCATTTCTTAACTTTAGCACATAAGATGGCGACAACAGCATTGTGAATATCACCAGCAGATAAGAAGGAGTTTAGTTCATCAACATAGGATCCAAAGAGAGTGCACTTGAAACGATAGCTAAGACCATGAAAGCAATAATATTGGAATTAGGAATATTATTAGTAAAACATTATTAGTTAAACATAATCTAACGCATGCAATTATGGTTTTTTAAAGAAGGTTTAAAATGTAACCCATCAGTATTGAGCTCCATGATATTGATCTTGCTTTTAGTGCCATCCATTTGCTTAAATTCCTTCTCCGTCCCAACAGCAATAAGAATTCCAATAACATCTAATTCACATTAACATTAATGTAAGCAGGATTATAAAGAATAAAGATGCTTGAAAAAAAAACAATGCAAAACAAATTTTGCTTATTACTTACCAACTAAGTAGTTGGTATCATATTCAATTCTGAAAAAATCTTCGGGTGGTGTAAAAGAAAAAACATCTTTCGGAAGGAGATTATCACTTTGAAGAAAAACCTTGGTCTCATACTTAAAGTTTTAGCCTGTATTTGTGCCTTGTTGATCTATATTCACCAACGTTTGTGGCAACACCTAGATTGGTTATCAAGTAGACAGCACCCTCTATCAGTTTGCTTTGAAATAGATAAATGAAGGTTTTTCTTATGGAAGCACCAATCTTATCACCCTGTAGAAGGAAAAAACCGTGTGAGGAAACATTTAACATAAATTAATAAATTATGATATATAGTGAGAAAATACCTGATCGTCAATGAAGACCATTTCCAAAAATAATGGTAGATTTCCTTCTTTGAAATCAGAAACAGTCCATAGGCGAACAACCCGAACTAATAAATTCCAACTCTCAGCTTTGGGACTAACTTCGGAAATCATATCATGTTTGGGAGGCATTTTGAAAATGACAGAACAAAGGAGATTAGACAACTACGCTTGGAAAGATAGAGATATTGGTTGGAAATGGCATAAATTTGAATTCCTGTATTCCCTAATATATAGATGGTGCAAAATGTGTGAAACCTTGATTTACTTAGAGACAGGCTAAATTTATGGGTTATGTGGGTGTATCATCAATTTATTAATGATATAATAATGTCTAGAATAATTTGCTCCTGAACCCCACGATGTGGAATGGAAATACATGCATTTGATAGCAGGCAAAATTATTTAATTTTAACAGAATCAATGTTTAGAATGAAATCAATTCAATTGTTTTTGGATGAAATCAATTGTTAGTTGTCAATTTCTTATTCCAAGATTGGCATTTAATTTTAACGTTTCCTTTGCTATGAAACTGCCTCTGATTATTTTCTTTGCAATTTTGCTCCTGAATTGTAGGTGATAAATCAATGTGTTGCTGAAACAAATGGTGGAATTAATGCTTTGATGGAGTGTATTATATTTTAAATCTTCATTTTAATCGGCCCTTAAAATTCTCATGAACATTTGCTTTCTGAAAATATATTGTTTAATGTTAATGACAATCAATGTTTAGAATGAAATCAATTCAATTATTTTAGGATGAAATCAATTGTTAGTTGTCAATTTCTTATTCCAAGATTGGCATTTAATTTTAACGTTTCCTTTGTTATGAAACTGCCTCTGATTATTTTCTTTGCAATTTTGCTCCTGAATTGTAGGTGATAAATCAATGTGTTGCTGAAACAAACGGTGGAATTAATGCTTTGATGGAGTGTATTATATTTTAAAGCTTCATTTTAATCGGCCCTTAAAATTCTCCTGAACATTTGCTTTCTAGAAATATATTGTTTAACGTTAATGACTTTTGGGACATGTTGTCTTGTTTAGTATGTGAGTGACACGTGTAGGTTATTCTTTGTGAATTTGTTAGAGAATGACATCTGTTAAAAAAATCCTGTATGTAGCTTCTTTTGACATTTTACTTTGTATATATTATAGATATATATTGAAATTTGATCCTAAATTATTTATATATCAATTTGAATTAATTCCATATCATTAAATAATGGAAGAGAAAATTTCGGTTGAATTAATTCCATACAAAATACCGTTTAATGTCAGGGAAAAAATGGATCATATAACCCATTTAAACAAATATTATTACTTGAGTTGTGCCCTTGAGTTGCATTTTTTGGAATTTAATTAAATGATATTTTCTTAGAGGTTGACATATGAAAGATTATTCAATGAAATTATTCCTAAATGTATATAGTATAGATAGATATAGATATAGATTATCTTAAAAGTCATACATCTAATGACCTGTAATTAGTTGATAATGTAAAAAAATTTATATGAAAATTAAACTCAAACTTTAAATTGATAATGGATCAAAATTAATCTCTTAATAAAAATTTATTATTATTATTATTTACTAGTTCTTGTACTTGTGCCATGCAGGAGTGTATTACGTGTATTTATTATTTTGTTTGGACTGTTTGTTTTAATTTTAGAAAATAACAAATTAAATTTGTGTAGTATTTGAAGTGAAAAATCATGACATAGGCATTGTGTTAATTTTGGAAACACCTACATAATTTATATTTTTAAAATTTTATATTGGGATTACTGTTCAAGCGTTTAAATTTGGAAACTATGTACAAAAAAACATCAGGATCTCAGAATTAAATCAGTTACAAATAGGGGTACAAAGTAGAGATCCTTATATTATAGTGACAATTGATACCAAACAAACTTAATGACACATTACACTCCGAGAAGGAAAATAATAAAACAAAATATACTTGATATACATATAAGTATACACCTGCAATAAGATATTTTTTTATATACAACCAGATTGTGCCAAATATTCTTTTTAAACTTCTATAGTCACGGTCACTGTTCTTTGATCTGATAATCAAATAAAGTTTCATAAACGAATTTTTTTAATTCGATACTTTTGAATAATTTTTTCAACCAATTAAGATACTTTATTATTTCCTTGGAACCACATATACTTGTCAAATTGTGGATTAACTTATAATCACTAATAAATATAATTCAGCAGCTAAAGCAAGTTAATACTATTTAATGGAAAAAAGAACGAACAAAACATTAAAATAGTTCTATATGATCATGCTTAATTTCCTTTGAATAGCTTATACTTGTTAAATAATATAATAACTTATAGTAACTAAGTAATATAATTCAGGAGCTAAAGCAAGTTATTAATACTTGATAGAGACAAAACTAAAGTTTGATTATCAAAATCGGACAAAGACATTGACAAAATCCAACACAATGACAGAATAGAAATTCTAATTTCTAAATTTCATTCAAGTATTATGTCAAAAAAAAAAAAATTCAAGTAAATATCCAATTTGGTCCCTGAAACTATAGGGTCATTTCAACTTAATCCTCCACGTTATCAATTATCAATATTCCAAAATGATCCTTGGAATTACAAAATGTTAATCATATTCGTCCTTCCGTTGATATTTGCATGGACTATAATGACATTAAGTTGGTAATGTCAAGAACGCTTTTGAAACTAAGTGAATAATATCAAGGATGCATTTGCTAACGAAGTCACATGGAGGGACGAACCTGATTAACATTTTGCAATTCCAATGATCATTTTGGAATATTGATAATGTAAAACTAAGTTGATACAACCCTTCAATTTCAGGAACCAAATTGGATATTTACTCAAAAAAAATTCATTCAAGTACATTGAAGCCGGGTACAAAGTGGCTCTTGAATTGGTACCTTGTTAGAACAATAGATAATACTGATCCAAGGAATGATTTTATAAGGTGTCAAATGCACTTTTATGCGCCAAATCCACATCAATTTCCTAAAGAGATAAATAAAGCATACAATGACTTACAATTAGACATTTAATCAGATAAAGTAATGCAGCTTTATTCCTCCATCTACAACTTCAGATAAATCTGGTAAATGAAAGGTATTGCGCTTTTGCAAATGGGACTGATCAGGAACATCTAAACAGAAAGTATTTAAAAGGGATGGAGTTGACACCAAAAAGAAATGAAAAGAAACCAAATAGATGTTAGAAAAATGCATTATGTTCTCACCGATCAATACAATCAAAGTAGAATAAGATCAGAAATTAGAAATACTTGATGATTAAAAATAGGATCAACAAAAGTTTCTCGAATCAAATCCTACCTTGAAGTGAACACTGTTATCTTAATACCTTTCAACTACTAAGTGCATGTTTGGATTTGCATTGGAATAAGTTCAAACGTACGTTTAAATAAAAACAACAAATTCTTGCTTTCACGTTTTGTGTCTCGTAAACTGTGTTTTTCCGTTAGACGCTATTTCAAACGCAAATCCAAATACACCCTAAGATCTAATAGCTTGTCAAAGGTGAATAATATCATAAATAAGATGGGTTTGGCAAAAACCTACAAAATGGAAAAGTAAGATTTTTTTCGATAGAATGAATTGAAAGAAAATACTATTAAGGAATCAACATAATTAACTTCAGGTTGCTATATAAACTTCAATTTTAAACTATGTATTGTGTAAAAAGCTGGGGGGCTAGGAAGTCAGTATACAACCCCATATTGGTCTTAATGGAAGAAAGGCATACATAATATGAAAAAAAAGGAAATGACAGATTTTCACTCAATTCGTCTTAATATTATATATATACTCAAAAATACATTGAAGCATATATTATAAGAAGAAAAAAAGGATAACAAATACCTGTGTTTTTGTTATAATTCCATTGTTGTCCCCTGATAGTAAACTATCCACTGGAAGGAAAAAACAAAACAGAAATGGGGAATTCAAGTAGTATATTGAGATATTCTGCAACTCAATGTGAATTACAGGAGGTATAAACTGAAGAAATGAAAGAAAACAAGTGCAGGCAAGTTAGAGAGTGCCTATGTTCTCTCCCAGAGGCCAATACCCAAAACCAACCTGAAGTTCTATTTTCTCTCTCTTACTTTCTTATATGAGCTCATACACAAAACGTGCTGCTCTGCTAGAATCCTAATGACCAATCACACTCTGCCAGCTAGGCAGAGTTTGTTACAATTGTTCCCTCCTTTTTCTCTCAGTTTATGTGCGTAAACTTTCCCAAATCTTTTGGGACCCACTCCACTAGCATCACTCAGGTGCCTATCAACACCCCCCCTTCAAGACTCACCTTGTCCTCAAGATGAAATTGAGGAAACAAATCTTGTAATTCCTGCCATTCCTCCCACGAATTTTCACAATCAAGAAGATGTTTCCACTTGATCAGCACTTCAACCAAACCTTGAGCATTAGTCCTCACAGCCAAAGCTTCTGCCGGTTCCACTTGCAATTCCCATTCATCAGATAGATAAGCAGGCAAAGGTTGAGCTACCACTGCTGTTGGCACTGCCTTCTTCAACAGAGACACATGAAAGACCGGATGCACTCTGCTCTCAGCTGGTAATTTCAGTTTGTAGGCCAAAGAACTAATCTTCTCAATGATCGCATAAGGACCGTAGTATTTGGGACTAAGTTTCTGGTTGATTCTTTTAGCCAACTGTCCGAGCTTGTAAGGTTGAATTTTGAGATAAACCGAGTCTCCAACTTCAAAAGTGACCTCCCTTCTATGACCTTCAATTTATCGGCATGCTCCTTTGCTTTAGCTAGTAAATCCTGCACTATGACCTTCAATTTATCATCATGCTGGACCTCATCATCCAATCCCTCCCATTCATGACAATGTGCTGTGGAGATGGCAAAATATTGAAGCTTCCTTGAGAGTGCATCAGTCACTCTATTCTCAGCTCCAGGTTTGTATTTGATGTCAAATGTGAACCCCAACAACTTGGTGACCCATTTTTGTTGCTCTTCACCCATTAGTCTCTGGTCAGTCAAGAACCTCAAGCTCTTTTGATCGGTGTGCACCACAAAATGCCTCCCCAATAAGTAATGTCTCCATTTGTGAACTGCTGATAGATTCAACTGGTATTTCGGATTGTAATCGAAGCAAATTGGGGAATCTCGCCCCAAGTAAGTTTTATTGATGAACAAGAAAATGGTTACAACTGGGGAACTGAACTATGGTGATTCGAGAGCGCCAATTCTCTCCTAAAGTTCTTACTCAATTCCTAACTACTTCACTAACTGAGCCTACTATTCTATTTATAGGCAAACCAACCACCCGTTCAGTTCCCCGCCCCCAACTAACCGAAACAACTAACTGAGAAACAACTAACTGCTAGCCTAATACTTAGTGAGTACCCCTAACATACACCCTGCTTACTATCGGGTGCCTATCAATACTCCCCCCCAAGACTTTCACCTTGTCCTCAAGGGAAAAAGAGGGAAAGGTGCGCTGGAGAGTGACTAAATCCTCCCAGGAATTCTCACACTCAGGAAGGTCTTGCCACTTAACCAATACCTCGGCCGCACCCTGTGGATTATACCGGAGTTGGAGCACATCTTCAAGTTGTGGCTGGAGTTCCCAGGCTGCCGTCAATTCAGGAGGAAGAGGGCGGGGCTGGTAAGCTGCAGGGACTGCCTTCTTGAGCTTGCTCACATGAAACACCGGGTGAATCTTGCAGTTGTCAGGGAGCTTCAGCTTATACGCAACAGAACCTACAGCCTGCAGCACTTGGAAAGGACCATAGAAGCGGGGGCTAAGCTTCTCATTCCTGCGTGTAGCTAGGGAGCTCCACCTATAGGGGATGGCTTTCAAGTAAACCCAATCACCGGCTTGGAGTTGAACATCCCTCCGTCTCTTGTCAGCCTGTCTCTTCATTCTCTGTTGCGCCTGACTGAGGTTCTGGTGTAACTGGTCCAGGATGGTATCCCTCTGCTCAATTTGGGCGTTGACAGCTTCTACTAATGAAGGGATAGCCGGACCCTTGAGTAGCACTGGTGGATCCCGGCCATAGAGAGCTTTGAAAAGGGTCATCCCAATAGAGCTGTTATAGTTGGTGTTAAACCAATATTCAGCCCAACTCAACCAAGATGGCCAAGTGTTAGGTTTTTCCCCTGCATAACACCTCAGATAAACCTCCAAGCACCTATTAGTAACTTCAGTTTGGCCATCACTTTGGGGGTGGAAGGTTGTGCTGTATCTCAGCTTGGTCCCTGCTTGTTTGAACAAGTCACCCCAAAAGTGGCTAAGGAAGATTTTATCTCTATCAGAGACAATCGAGGAGGGAAACCCATGCAACCGAACAATCTCCGAGATGAATACGGCCGCTACTTCCTTGGCAAAAAAAGGATGGCCGAGGGTGATGAAATGGGCATACTTAGTTAAGCGATCAACGACCACAAGAATAGTATCCTTCCCCTTAACTCTAGGCAATCCGCCAATAAAATCCATTGAGATATCCGCCCATACCTGAGTGGGAATAGGTAAAGGCTGCAATAATCCCGCTGGGGCCAAGCTATCATACTTGTTCTGTTGGCACACCATACATTGTCCAATGAAGTTCTTGATGTCCTTGGTCATACCTTCCCACTGAAAAATGCCAGAAATGCGTTTGTAGGTTCTAAAAAACCCAGAGTGGCCACCCATAGGAGAGGCATGAAATTCAGCGAAAATCACAGGGATCTTAGAAAAATGTTTAGGTAGGACCAAGCTACCCTTGTGGAACAGAACTCCGTGCTGCAAAGAATACTCTGGAAAGTTTTCAGGTTGCAAAAGCACTGCCTGGAGTAAGCCTTGCAATTTGCTATCTGCAGCAATCTCCTTTTCCCATGCTTCCCATTCCGCAAAGTTTATACCCGAGAGGGCTGCATACATCATCTGTCGTGAAAGGGCATCAGCTGCCTTGTTACTGGCTCCCGTTCGATATTGAACTTCAAAATCAAACCCCATTAACTTGGATATCCATCGAAACTGATCTTCTCCCAAAATCCGCTGATCAGTTAGGAACTTTAGGCTCTTCTGATCTGTTCTGGTAATGAAATGTTGTCCTAGGAGGTAATGCTTCCATTTCTGAACGGCCAACACTATTGCCATCAATTCCCTTTCATAGATTGATTTTTGTTGCGCCCTAGGGGACAAGGATTGACTCAAATACGCTACTGGTCTATTTTCCTGAGTTAGAACAGCACCCAAACCTTTGCTAGAGGCATCAGTTTCCACTGTAAAAGGTTTGGTGAAATTAGGGACTGCTAGGACGGGGATGGACGTCATTGCTGTCTTAAGTGTAGCAAATGCTTGCTCCACTGTAGGACTCCACTGAAACTGATCCTTCTTCAACAAATCGGTGAGAGGTCGTGCCAACAAGCCATAGCCTTCAACAAATCGTCTGTAATATCCCGTCAAGCCTAAAAACCCTCTCAAACCTTTGATGTCCTTAGGGGTCGGCCAATCAACCATTGCGGAGATTTTGCCTGGATCAGCTGAAACCCCTTCGGCTGAAACGATATGGCCCAGATACTCAACCCGTCGGACCCCAAAGCTGCACTTCTTTTGGTTAACCACCAAGTGATTCTGCCTCAATACTCGAAAAACTTGCTCAAGGTGTGTGTAGTGGCTCTCCTCATCCCTGCTATAGACCAGTATGTCGTCAAAAAAAACCAAAGCAAACCTTCTCAAGAACGGCTTAAGTACCTCATTCATCAATGATTGAAACGTGGATGGGGCGTTGGTCAACCCAAATGGCATCACCAAGTATTCATAGTGGCCTTCATGAGTTCTGAAGGCCGTCTTCTCAATGTCGTCATCCTTCATTCGAATCTGGTGGTAACCAGATTTAAGGTCCAGCTTTGTAAAGATAACCGCCCCTGCTAATTCATCAAGTAGCTCATCGATGATAGGAATAGGAAACTTGTTTGGGACAGTAATCTTGTTTAAAGCCCTATAATCAACACAGAATCGCCAACTACCATCCTTCTTTTTGACTAAGATGATAGGGCTAGAATAGGGGCTTATGCTTGGCCGTATGATGCCCGACGTCAGCATATCTTGTACCAACTTTTCTATCTCATCCTTTTGGAAGTGAGGATACCTATAAGGTCTGAGATTAGGTATAGGACCTCCCTCTTTTAGCAAGATTGCATGATCATGCCTCCTTTGGGGTGGCAGCCCCTGTGGGCTTCG
Source organism: Ammopiptanthus mongolicus (assembly GCA_039655645.1). Lineage (NCBI taxonomy): Eukaryota > Viridiplantae > Streptophyta > Magnoliopsida > Fabales > Fabaceae > Ammopiptanthus > Ammopiptanthus mongolicus. Next base: position 40,691,176 of record CM077349.1, read on the forward strand.
AAAAATGTCATCAAACTCATCGATAACCTTCTGTAATGCTGCTGGAGGGTCAGTCGTCAGCTGCTGATAGAAACATTCCACCACATACCCCCTGCCTCCTCTTGCAACTCCCTGCTCATAACCTTAGCACTAACCTCACCTTTACACAAACTAGGATCACCCTTCACCACCACTCTAGTATTGCCCTCCTTAATCTTCAAAGTCATGTCTTTAAAGTTGGCCTTGACATCTCCCAGTTTTTCTAACCATTCCATCCCTAACACCATATCCTCCCCTTCGAGTGGGAAGACATAGAAGTCCCCTTTACAGTGGAATCGTTGCAACTGTAATTCCAAACCTTTACAAACTCCCCTGGTTTGGATCCTTTGTCCATTTCCAATTTTCACCCAGTAGGGAATTGTGTGCTCAACCTTCAAATTCAGCTGCTGAGTCACCTGCTTGGATATAAAATTGTGAGTGGCCCCGCAATCTATTAACACCATAATCTGTTGATCCTTCACAATACCCCACAACATGAAGGACTTTCTTGAAGTTAGTCCCGCTATGCTGTGAAGAGTGAGCTGCTTAAACTGTTCTCCCCACACAATCTCCTCTTTATCGTCTTCCTCATTTTCCTTTTCAGTATCAGAATTCGGCTCTTCAACTAGCATAATCCGCAAAGTCTTGTTCTTACAAATGTGGCCAGGGAAAAACTTCTCATCACATGTAAAACATTGCCCTTTTCGTCGCCTTTCTAAGTATTCATCTTCTGGTAAGAATTTAAAGTTGGAGTTCTTTCCTTTGTCTTCCTTACTGCCTCTAAAATTAACCACATCCCTACTAGTTCCTTCGCCCGGTTTGCTCGTGTTTGCCCAGTTGTTAACAGCTTGGGTCCTAAAAGTTCTAGTGTTATCCTCATTTCTTCCCCATCGATTAAAACTCTTGTTAGTTTGGCCCTTGCTCGCGGTGATTTTACTATTTTTTCCATATACTTCATTCCTTTCATCCACAAGTAGTGCTAAATCCATCATTTCTTGTAAAGATTTAGGGCGATGTAACCTTACCTCAGCTTTGATTTCATCTTTCAATCCATTTGCAAATATTCCACTCAAGTATTTGGGATGCGTGATCTTCACTGGTCCAGCTAGAACTTCAAATTGCTCCCTGTATTCCTGGACTGAACCCTCTTGCTTCAAACCCAAAAGTACCTCGAACGAATTCTCTACTAGCGACGGTTGGAACCTCTTCATCACAGCTTCCTTAAACTCTTCCCAAGTAGGACTCTCCGTGCAAGCTTCCCACCATTGCATCCACGATAACGCTACTCCATCCACCGCAACGAACACTGCCTCCATTTTCTCCTCTTCGCTCAAATTACGGAATCGAAAGTAGCGTTCGATTTTTCCGATCCAACCGGGTGCATCCTCTCCAGAGAAAATAGGAATATCGATTTTTCGGAATCGATCTCCTCCTTCTAGTGCACGAGAATTCTGAGCATCTTGCACTACCGGAACTCCACCTCTGCTTCCGATACCGTTGCTTCCTCCTACATTTCCGTCCCCATTACCATCGTCGCCTTCGTTCCTGATGCGATTGAATCTTGCATCTAACGCTCGTTCCACACTTTGCATTATCCTTTCCTCCATCTGTTGTGACGATGCTTGCAACAAGTTTTGCATCATCTCTGCTCATCCATGTTTATTCGCGCAGATTTCCTCACCATCAACGTCTCCACTGGATCGAAACTTCTCTGATACCAGTTGATAGATTCAACTGGTATTTTGGATTGTAATCGAAGCAAATTGGGGAATCTCGCCCCAAGTAAGTTTTATTGATGAACAAGAAAATGGTTACAACTGGGGAACTGAACTATGGTGATTCGAGAGCACCAATTCTCTCCTAAAGTTCTTACTCAATTCCTAACTACTTCACTAACTGAGCCTACTATTCTATTTATAGGCAAACCAACCACCCGTTCAGTTCCCCGCCCCCAACTAACCGAAACAACTAACTGAGAAACAACTAACTGCTAGCCTAATACTTAGTGAGTACCCCTAACATACACCCTGCTTACTATCGGGTGCCTATCAACTGCTAACACAATGGCCATTAATTCCCTTTCATACACAGATTTATTCTGAGCCCTTGGAGACAAAGTTTGGCTCATGTAGGCAACGGGCCTACCTTCTTGCATAAGGACTGCTCCCAACCCCTTCCCTGACGCATCAGTCTCTAATACAAATTGCTTAGTGAAATCAGGAATCACTAAGACAGGCAATGTAGTCATAGCTGTTTTGAGTTGCTCAAAGGCTTCTTGAGCTTCATCATTCCAAAGGAAACTGTCTTTCTTCAGCTGTTGTGTCAATGGCCAAGCAATCTTGCCATAATTCTTCACAAAGCGTCTATAGTACCCTTTGAGTCCAAGGAAGCCTCTCAAACCCTTCACATTTTTGGGATCCGGCCAATTCACCATGGCACTGATCTTAGCAGGGTCAGCAGAGACACCCTTGCCTGAAAACAAGTGCCCTAAATATTCTATCTGCATTTGACCAAACTGACACTTCTTCTTGTTGGCAAATAAATGATTAGTCCTCAGGATTTGTAACACAGTCTCTAGGTGCTCAATGTGGCTGTCAACACTAGGACTATAAATCAATATGTCATCAAAAAACACCAATGCATACTTCCTCAACACAGGCCTCAGAATTCGGTTCATTAGAGCTTGAAAAGTTGATGGAGCATTAGTGAGCCCAAATGGCATCACTAGGTACTCATAATGCCCCTCATGAGTCCTAAAAGCAGTTTTAGGTATATCTTCAGGTTTCATCCTAATCTGATGGTAACCTGATTTCAAGTCCAACTTAGAAAATATCACAGCAGAACCAATCTCATCTAATAACTCATATATCACAGGAATTGGAAACTTATCCGGTACTGTATGCTTATTTAATGCTCTATAATCAACACAAAATCTCCATCCACCATCTTTCTTCTTAACAAGCAAAACAGGGCTAGAAAAAGGACTTACACGAGGTCTTATGATACCTGATTGAAGCATTTCATTCACAAACTTCTCAATCTCATCCTTCTAGTAATGTGGGTATCTGTAAGGTCTGATATTAGGTGTAGGAGCCCCTGGTTGTATTGTAATGGCATGGTCTTGTTCTCTCATTGGAGGCAGACCTGTTGGCTCTTTGAAAACATCCTAGAAGGCTACTAATACCCCCTCCATTTCCTCATTCCGTTCCATAGGTGAATCAGCCACTGTGTCTAGTTGATAGTAATCCACCAGAAATCCTTCACCATCTTGTTGCATGTCCTTGATCATAGTCTTCACCAAAACTTGTTGTCTGCTAAGAGAGGGCTCCCCCCTCACCATAAACTCTTCAGTCCCCTTCTTCCATTTGATAACTAGTTGTTTGAAATTTGCCCTTATATCTCCAAGACTAGCCAAGCAATCCATGCCCAAAACAATCTCAGTACCACCCAATGTCATGAGAAAGAATTTTTGTTCTATTTCAATTCCCTGCAGAGACAGTTTCAACCCCTTACACACTCCTCTATGGTGTACCTTCTCTCCATTTCCAACTGCAATGGTATACTCTTCTGTGTCCTCCACTAATAACTTCAGTTCCTCCACCAATTTGTAAGAAATGAAATTAGTGGTGGCTCCTGAATCAATCAGAATAAGCACTGCCCTGTTGCCAATCAATCCCCACACTTTGAAAGACTTGTTGGAAGTAAGCCCTTCTTTGCTCCTCATAGACAATTGGAGCTCTTTCATTTCTAGCACAATCTCCTCTTCCTTCTCCTCTTCACTATCCTCTGCTTCACTCTCCACCAATTCAAGTTGAAGATGTCTCAACTTGCATTTGTGATCATGACCCCATTTTTCTCCACATTTGAAGCATAGCCCCTTTCTACTCAACTCTCTCAAGTCCTCAGGACTCAATCGTTTGCTTCCACCATTCTTCTTTGTATCTCCTTCCTTCACTTCTGGCCCCTTAATGGCAAGAGGAACAGGCCTGGTTACGTAACCCTTCGCACCACTGCTAGACCCCTCCTTACTTTGTTTCCAATTGTTTGAACGATCACACCAATCACCTCTGTCTCTGGCGTTGGATCTGGTTTTCTGTATCACAGCATTCTTCTCTTCAATCAGTAAAGCCCTGTCCATCAGTTCAGCTAACGAATTCGATTCATGGAGCTTCAATTCCGCTTGGATCTCTTCCCTCAATCCATTCATAAAAATATTGTCTAACATGATTCTCTCGTCCTTCTTCAAAGGAGCAATCAACATTTCAAACTTCTCTCTATACTCCATCACCGTCCCTGTCTGCTTCGTCGTCAACAACGGACCAAGCGGATTCTGCACTAGAGCAGGCTGGAATCTACGTATCACTGCACGCGTAAATTCTTCCCAGCTCAATTCCTCCGTTTGTTCTTCCCACCACTGATACCAATTAAGTGCGCATCCTTCTAACGCAATTACAGCAGCATCAAGCTTGTCTTCATCGTGCACATAGTTCACACGGAAGTAGCGTTCTACACGGACGAGCCAACCGTGAGCTTCCTCGCCGTTGAACACTGGTATTTCGAGCTTCCTTCCACGCGAGTAGTATCGCCTTGGTGAATGAGATGAATTATGACGTGAAAGGTGTCGCCAAGGTGTCGTGCTGTTTCCTGGGCCATTTCGGTGTCGTTCTCGCGACGACGTTCTTCCTCGCCGACGATGACGTGCACGGTCTTGTCCTTGTCGTTCAAGCAGGCGTCGTAACTCCGCCAGTTGCTCGCGATTTTCCTGTCGCATCTCCGTGATTTCCCGTTCAACAATCTCAACTCGTGCTTCCATAATGGCTCGCGTGACCACCATTCAACTCTGAGTTTCTGGTGCTTTGATACCAGTTGATAGTAAACTATCCACTGGAAGGAAAAAACAAAACAGAAATGGGGAATTCAAGTAGTATATTGAGATATTCTGCAACTCAGTGTGAATTACAGGAGGTATAAACTGAAAAAATGAAAGAAAACAAGTGCAGGCAAGTTAGAGAATGCCTACGTTCTCTCCCAGAGGCCAATACCCAAAACCAACCTGAAGTTCTATTTTCTCTCTCTTACTTTCTTATATGAGCTCATACACAAAACGTGCTGCTCTGCTAGAATCCTAATGACCAATCACTCTCTGCCAGCTAGGCAGAGTTTGTTACAATTGTTCCCTCCTTTTTCTCTCAGTTTACGTGCGTAAACTTTCCCAAATCTTTTGGGATCCACTCCACTAGCATCACTCAGGTGCCTATCATCCCCTTTTTTCAAACTCACTCAAATTCTACATGAGTATGCATATACAGAGATTATGCTCTGTGTATAACTCGTTAATTTATTAATATTGTGCCCTAGAAGTGAAGCTCTATAAGATTTTTTTAGCAGTGAAAGTTCGATAAGTTGAAATAGACAAAGACAAATACAGATGTAACAGAATTGGTATAACGGTATAGTGGAATGTGTGCACATGATAATTATAAAAGCTTATACAAAACTTGACCAAAACTTAAAAAGCAAAATAACAAGAGCCAACATGGTTGCACCGAATTGAATACTAATGACTAATGACCGAGCTTACTGCAATATTTTCATAATGGTGTTTCCTCACTTGAAGCTTAAATGAAGAGATTGCAGGAAAGAATATAATTGTAAAGGGATATATGCAATATAACTTCAAATTGTTCAGAAACACCAGACACAAGAATTCTTCAGAAAGGAACCTATTAAACAAAGAAAGATAGTAAGAAACATCCACAATTGTTCACAAATCGCCGATATCTAGCATTGATATAGGAAGAATCATCAACCATGTATAATACCCCAAAAAAAATTGAAGAGGTGAGGGAATACATTTTTGCAATTGAGCAGACATGGGAGTAGCAATTAAACCAAAGACTCTCACGTATATAATTACAACAACAAAAATTCTATAAAAAAGGGAAAAGAAGTTACAGGAAGCAATATTTCTCACTAATCCCCGCCACAAACAGCCAGACCCCATTGCGAACCCATCGCCTTCCCCGACCGCATGAGCACCATCTTGTTGCAGCCGCCGTGAGCAGTAGCTGCCTCCACCGCGACCTCACCATCTTGACAAATGCTGATTACTTTTCCTGTATTAATTCCTGAATTAAGTAATACAAAAAGAAATTCACTATTTGTAGTTGTACAATATAAATCTCACTTAAACTAAGTGAATAAACAAAGCAGTACGTCTTGATTCCATAAAACATTGCTCCCATATAAACCATGAAGTAACCTTATAATTACAAAAACAAAAAATCCATAGTGCAAAAAACAATAGAATCAGCTCAATGAACTAAAGTCATGAAATTCGGCATCAAAATCCACACCCTTTGGATGTTCAAGAGAGCAAATCTTGTACCCATAAAAATATGTTTTAGAATCACACTAAACAGTAACTATTTTGATGTTAAAAAAACCTGACAATTCAACTAATTATGATGTCGATACTGTTGTATATCAACAAATTCAGCAATGATATCTGTTCAAAGAAAAGAAGCCTAAATTGGTCATTCTCTCTCTCCATTGTCTATTACACATATACAACTTAATTGTACACATCTTTGTTTTTTTGTTTTATTGGGTTAGTTAGATGAATATATCAGTTGCTGAAGACTTTATATATACATACGAGATGTATCAGCTTGATTCAATCAAGCAAAGCAAGAATGCAGGTTGAGCAGATATCAAAAGAATAGAAAAAGAAAAGGAGAGAAAATGCAGGCTGAGATAAAACTGTCGCTGCCCCATATCTATAAAAAAGGAAATCCTTATGTTACCTATAAATACCTTGTAATCTAAGAGCTAAAGCTAGTTCTATATTTAAGTCCTTATAGTGCCTTTGAAATCATTATTGTAAAGAGGGCTGAACTCTTTATATGTTATTAACAAATAAACTTAACCTATTGTCAATTTATATTAAACTTAACCTTCTATTGAGTCCAGTATGGTAACTCAGTCATTGAATTCATGACCCTACTTCATTATCTACGCTTGTCCGTACTCTACTTAAGGGACTTACCGATCCTAACGAGCATACACAATATTTTGCACAACTAAACTGGAATCTTTGGGTGCCATGCCAAGGAATTAAACATATCAAAACGCAAGAATTTGTTGAATTACTAAACAACCATTACAACAAATTGTATCAGTTAGTGAAATAGTATAAGAAATATATAATCTTTATAACAACCACTTCCTGCTGTTATAATAAAAAAGACATGCTCCCCAATTATGGTCCTATGTTAGAAAACATACAACTAAATTTAGTCACATCCTTTAGAATCAACTCAAATGCTTAACATTTAACAACTAAATTTAGATATGAAGTGCTGGAAGCTGCCAACTCAAATGCAAAAGGAAAAATTCAAATGAGTATTCAAATTTCAGTTACAGAGGTGTTTAATACAACATAACTCTGCCCTGCTTCTACTATAATCAACTGGCAATTGCATGAATTTTAAACAAAAAGGTTACTACAGTATGAAACTTTGCATCATCCTTGATGGATTGTCATCTATATATTATAAAAGTAGTTGTCATAAATCTAGGAATATTAGGAGATTTCGTTGACAGGAAAATCAGGGATTTGGAATGCATTTTGCTATCTATTTTTACGATTTTTTGGCTGAAGGATAATATTTTTTTACAGATTTTATGTAATCCTCTATTTAAGCAGTATTTTCTACTGCTTAACTGCATAAGAAAAGAACCTACATGGTATCAACCTCAAAATGAACTTTTATCTAACACCTCAGCTGCATTATTCATCAAGTGCGCAAAGAAATATATCAACCCAAATCACCCAAACAAACTTAAAATCAAACCCAATTTTCAGAATCAAGCGAAAGATATAGATCAAGTATAAACAAAATAATGTAGACTTATAATATAAAGAACAAACAATACAAAGAGAATGAACTACAATAGAAAACAATAAAATAAAATACAGGAAAATATAGCTACCTAGAAAAAAAAGGGTTATGAACATCGTTCAACTACCTCCGCAGCAAAATTAAAATTCAAGATGCAATTTTAGTATTACTCAGAATCAGTACTCTACAAAGAATAAAGATAGCTTATGAGCAAAGAGGATTTGAGAAAGAGGATCTAAATATAGTACTATACCAGTAAAGGTAACTTGATTATTACATGATGAATACATCATCTTCTATTGCCAGTGGTTGTCCATTTCCTTTTGGCTTTATGTTGTGCGATTTGTTCCTTTCCACACGAAGCCATAATTGCTGCAAAGAATTGGGACAATAAATTGGATTGAATGATGAGGAGGCATATACACATGGCTGTGGATGCAACCCATGTTAAACGTATCTTAAAATACCTAGTAAAGTGAAACTGCTCTCTGAATTCGCCTTTATATTTGCCTTGTTGCTTTCTCTTCTCCAAAAGGTTTTCCTCGAGGTGGAGAGTTCCGACAGCATCGACGGCGTTTTCGTAGCTTCCACCGTCTGTTTTCATGGGTTTATAAATAGTTTATTTGGATTTATCTATTAATATAAATATTTGTCAAAATATTTGAAAAAATTTATGAAAATAGCTTATGACATATCATAAATTATTTTTAACTTATTTTAATAAACTCTTTAAAATAACTTATGAAAACAACTTATAATTTATATGAAAATAATTTGATTATATTTTTTTTAATTATAAAAATAATTTATACATAAATACTTATATAATAAACGCTTAATTAAATTATTTATCTAACGATATTCATTTTGCCTTTGCTTCTATTGAAGCCTTTCTTCCCAATCGACGAAAACGAAAAGGCAGAGACAAGAAGACAGAAATAGAAAGAGAAAGAAAGAAGCCTTTTGTTCACAATCGAAGAAAATGAAGAGGCAGAGCATAAAACAGTAAGCAGTAACATTTACTGATATATATCTATTGATATTGATTTTCACATAATAGTAAAGATCTGAATTGGTCCTCAATAAAAAATTATGATGATATTTTGATTTTCAAGTAATAAAAAATATCAATTTGATCCTCAAGAATATAAAATGCGGGTCAAAATAATTTCTAATAAAGACTAAAATATTCCTAAAAATTATCCTAAAAAGGACTAATTTGACCTGTATTTTATATTATTGAGGATCAAATTGATATTTTCCATTTCTCAGAGACCAAAATATCACTGTGATTTTTTATCAATGACTGATTTGGACCTTTACTCTTGATATAAGGTTAAAGTATAACTTGGTTCCTATACGTTTCTTCATTTAATCCCTATACATAAAAAATTTGTAAATGAGTCCTTACAAGTGTAAACGTTAGCAAATTTGATTCCTAAATGTGCAAACGTTAGCAAATTCGTCGGTACCGTTAGCAAATTAGTCCTTATACGAGACACAAATTTTTTATTTGGCCCCTAAACCAGAAAAAAATTAAATTGGTCCCGGTATGTGCAATCGATAATAATTTTGTCTCTATCGTATACCAAGAAGCTCGGGCCCAACTAAAAATTCTTGTCGTATTGATTATTTTTCATATATTATATCAATCTATTTCTTCTATTAAGAGTCAACTTGGATAATTTTAGAATATAAAACCATTTACGGACCAAATTATATAACTTTTACTCTTAATAGAAGAAATAGAATTATATAATATATAGAAAATATTCAATTCGAAAAGAATCTTTAATTAGTTCCGAGCTCCTGGATAGATGGCAGATACAAAATTATTATCGATTGCACATATTAGAACCGATTAAAATTTTTTTTCCAGGTGTAGGGATCAAATCAAAAATTGTGTCACATATAAAGACCAATTTGCTAACCACAGGGATGAATTTGCTAATGTTTGCACATATAGGGACCAAATTTGCTAACATTTATTTACACATATAGGGACTCATTTCCAAATTTTTTACGTATAAGGACTAAATGAAGAATCTGTGTCCCGTATAGGGACCAAATTATTACTTTAACTTTGATATAAATATAAGAGTGAAGACTGTCGCTCAAAATATTTGGGAACCCACTTTTAGTCCCTGAAAAAAATAAATTAATCATTTAGTCTCTCAAATTTACAAACATGGGACACATTAGTCCCTAGGTTTAGTTATGATGTTCATTTACTTCCCTGCATGTCCCATTAACCATCTTACTTGACCCGTTAGTGATCCTGCGTGGCCTATGACGAATTTTTAGCGTGAAAAAAGAATGAAAAGTGAAAAAACGCATAATTTTTAGGTATTTTGGGTTTTAAAATTGTGGATGTTTTCCACTTTTAATTCGTTTTCCACACAGAAAATTTGTTATAGGCCACACAAAAGCACTAACGAGTCAGGTAGGATGGTTAATGAGACACGCAGACAAGTAAACAGATGTTGAAACTGGACTAGGGGATTAAAGTGTCCCGCATTTATAAATTTGAGGGACTAAAATAATTAATTTATTTTTTTTAAGGACTAACAATTGTTAGAACCAAAACAGTAATGACTCATGACCCCTAAAAGTTTTAATGATTAACAAAATTATTATATGTTTAATGAATATACTCGAAGTCCAGATTATGCTAATCCATAAGGTCAAAAGACTTTTTTATGTTTCTGACTTCAGACGAACTCTCAAAAATATCATTATTTCTCAAAGTCCAAAGTTTCATCTCGTTCATAAAGAAACAAAAAGCTCAAAGCAATATCTGCGTCCAAAGAAACATTGTGGTTCGTCCAAAAGATTTCTGGACTAAAGTAGTAAAGGCCTACGTACAGACATCATCATATAATATCTTTGTGCATCCAACTGTCTACACAATTGTGCGTCAAATTGTCTTACAAATTGTGCGTCAAACTGTCTATACATTTGTTAAAGGGTGAACCAGAATAAAACCTGCTGTGTGATCTCTCTCTTTCCCTGAACTCTTTAGTTTGATTATTTATCTTAACTAACATTTAACTAAAGGGGTTTTAATTGTGTTTATCAAACTATTTTCATCTTGCATGTTTATCAAACTATTTTCATCTTGCATGATTGTGTGTTTTCTGTGAAAACCTTCAGACGAATCATTAGTCTGATTGACCTGTCTTAGTTTACTCGTCTATTCCTTACACCTGTCTGTGCTTGCGAAAAAGTTTCTTAATTCCGCATAAATTTGTCAAACACCATTCAACCTCCCTTCTAGTGTTTGTATCTGTCTATTTCAGTTGGTATAAGAGCTCAGCCTTTGAGTTGAGCACCTAACAATGTAGAGAAAAGATCCTGAAGAATAGACAATGACTTCCGGAGCAAGCTCAAGTGGAAACCCCCAACCTGAAGGAGGATCCATGACCAGACCCCCTTTCTTCAATGGTGTAAATTACAACTACTGGAAAGAAAGATTTCAATGGTTCATCTTGTCAACAAACTCTGATGTATAGGATGTCATCATTGATGGTCCTTATACTCCTCGAAATGATGATGGCTCAGACAAGCCAAAGGCTCTGTGGACACCTACAGAAAAGACAAGATGGGATCTAAACCATAAAGCCAGATATGTTATAATTTGTGCTCTCAGTCCAGAAGAATTTGAAAAAGGTATGTGCTTGTGATTCTGCTAGAGAAATGTGGGATTCCTTATCTGTCACACATGAAGGAACTGCCAAGGTAAAATAATCTAAAATTTCTATTCTTGTTAGAAAATATGAATTATTCACCATGGATGAAGGTGAATCTGTTGCTCAAATGATTGGTAGATTCCAAACTATTACAAATAGTTTGAAATTTCTTGGTAAAATATATACTAATGCTGAGAAAGTTACTAAGATTCTCAGAAGTCTTCCAAGACAGTGGAGACCTCTTGTCACTGCTATATCTCAAGCCATGGATCTTACTTCCTTGATAATGGATGAACTTCTTGGCACACTCACTGTTCATGAGCAAGAGTTCAATGAAGATGTGTCAATCAAAAAGAGCAAAGTCATTGCTCTAAAGGTTAATCTAAAGGCATCTAAAGCCTTAAAAGCTTCAAGGGCAGACGAGTCTGACTGTGACATAGACAAGTCTGAAAATGAGGATTCTGACAGTGATGAAGAGACTTCTCTCATGACCAGAAAGATGAAAAAGCTCCGGAGAAAGAAGAAGTTTAGAAAGGAGAAGCCTTTCAGAAAATTCCACAAAGAATCCACATCAACATACAAGAGTCCTGTTGTCTGCTATGAGTGCAAGAAGTCTGGTCACATCAAACCTGAATGCCCTCTTTTAAAGAAAGCTTCCAAAAAGAAATTCTTCAGAAAGAAGAAGAAAGGAATGCTGGCCACATGGGAAGATCTTGAATGTTTATCTTCTGAAGGAGAAGAGACAGAAGAGGAAGCTAATCTCTGTCTGATGGCCAACATAGATTCAAAACCTGAAACTGAGGTACATTCTGAACTTCAGGAATTGCATGATGCTTATGATGAGCTGGTAGAGGAATCCAAAGGTTTATCTAAGGCCTTCAAATCCCTCAAGAGAGATTATGTCAAACTCCTCAGTGAGCATAAACAAAAATCTCAAGAGTGTGAGATGCTGGCCAAAGGGAATAGCCAGCTGAGGACTGAAAAATCTGATGAAGCATCGATCTCAAGTGAAACATCACATTCTGAAGAAGTTGTCACACTTCAACAGAAAGTGAAAGAGCTCACTTCCGATCTTGCTAGATTTGTTAATGGCAAAGATAATCTGACAAAACTACTTGGATGTCAGAGACACTTTCTTAACAAAGAAGGCATTGGATATGATCGTCAAACTGATCATAAAGTATCAACAAAAACCCCCAACTGTCTATGTTAAACCCACTCCAGTTATAATTAGACCCGTCTGTAAATTCTGTGGAAAAGCTGTACATGTTATGTCTAAGTGTCTTCACAAGAAGAAGAGGAAGTCTTCACAGACTCCTAGAACTAATAGAAAAGGACCCAGAAAAATATGGGTACCTAAAGATAAAATAATTTCTGTTGCAGATATCTTTAATAGGACAAAGCAGACGCCTCTGCTGGTACCTAGACAGTGGCTGCTCGCAACATATGACGGGAGAAAGGTCTATGTTCCAAGACCTCCAGTCTAAAAATGGTGGATATGTTGCCTTTGGAGACAACCAAAAAGGAAGAGTAATTGGCGTTGGTACAATTGGTGGTAAACATCCTTTTCCCTCAATCTCTAATGTGCTTATGGTTGAAGGACTAAGACACAATTTACTTAGCATAAGTCAATTATGTGATAGTGGATTTGATGTCTCCTTCACTAAAAATGAATGCATAGTCAAAGACAAGAGTGACAAGACCCTCTTTTCAGCTAATAAACAGCAAAATCTTTATAAGATTGAGCTAACTAAACTTTTCGATCAAAGTGTAATCTGTCTGATGTCTAAAGAGGATGAAAGATGGTTATGGCATAAGAAACTAGGGTATGCTAGTATGAAATTTATTTCGAAATTGAAAAAGGATAACCTTGTGAGAGGATTGCCTGATATTAGTTTTAAGAAAGATGTTTTATGTGATGCATGTCAGAGAGGTAAACAAGTAAAATCAAGTTTCAAATCAAAAAACCTTGTATCAACCTCTAGACCTCTTCAGCTGTTACACATGGATCTGTTTGGACCCGTTAGTGTTGCCAGTTTAGCTGGAAGGAAATATGGATTTGTCATTGTTGATGACTATTCTAGATTTACATGGGTACTTTTCTTAACCCACAAGGATGAGTCTTTTAAGGCCTTCTCTGTATTCTGTAAGAAAGTACAAAATAAACAAGGTTTCTGTATTTCTACCCTTAGAAGTGATCATGGGGGAGATTTGAAAATGAGCAATTCAGACTATTCTGTGAAGAAAATGGAATCTCTCACAACTTCTCTGCACATGGAACTCCACAGCAAAATGGAGTGGTTGAGAGAAAGAACAGATCTCTACAAGAGATGGCTAGGTCAATGCTCAATGAAAATAATCTCCCTAAGTACTTCTGGGCTGAAGCAGTAAACACTGCATGTTATGTGCAAAATAGAATACTTATAAGGTCTATCTTAAAGAAGACTACTTATGAATTGTGGAAAGGTAGAAAACCCAACATATCTTACTTCCATGCATTTGGATGTGAATGCTTCATCCTAAATACCAAGGATCAACTTGAAAAGTTTGATTCCAAGGTAGACAAAGGTATCTTCATTGGATATTCTGAAATGTCTAATGCATATAGAGTTTTTAACTCTAGAACCTCTGGTGTTGAGGAATCCATTCATGTAAAATTCAATGATAATTTAAAGACTGATAGGGAACTATCAGATCTAGAAGATGATCTTACAAGACTCGACCTTACCCAGCAGACGAGTCAACAGCTAGACGTATCTAAAATTGAGTCTGCTGAGGAATCTGTCAGACAAGTGGAGCAGACGAGTCATCAGTCAAGTCAACATCAGCATGATGATCTTAAAAGAGACTGGAAATTCAAAGTTCATCATCCTGAAGATCTTATCATTGGAAGTCCTTCTGAAGGTGTTAGAACCATGTATGTCTTAAGAGAGTCAAGTAATATGGCTTTTTTATCTGAAATTGAACCAAAACATATTGAGGAAGCTCTTGAAGATGAAAGCTGGATTCTTGCCATGCAAAAGAAACTTAATCAATTCAAGATGAATGATGTCTGGAAACTTGTCTCCAAACCAACAGACAAGTCTGTTATAGGAACAAGATGGGTTTTCAGAAACAAGCTAGATGAAGATGGCAAAGTCGTCAGAAACAAAGCAAGGTTAGCGGCCCAGGGCTACAACCAACAAGAAGGTATTAGCTATACTGAGACTTTTGCACCTGTAGTTAGAATAGAAGCTATTCGCATACTCATATCATATGCTGCACAACATCAAATCACTTTATTTCAAATGGATGTAAAAAGTGCTTTTTTAAATGGAATAATTGAAGAAGAAGTTTATGTCAAACAACCTCTTGGTTTTGAAGATAATGAAAAATCAGATCATGTTTTCAAACTTAAAAAGGCTTTATATGGTTTAAAACAAGCGCCTAGAGTATGGTATGATAGACTTAGTTCTTTTCTTATGAATATAGGCTTTATGAGAGGAAAAGTTGATACAACTTTATTCAAGAAATGCTCAAAAGATAACTTCATAGTAGTTCAAATATATGTTGATGATATTATTTTTGGAACTACTAATGAAAAATTGTGCAATAAATTCTCTAAGCTGATACAAGCAGAATTTGAAATGAGCATGATGAGAGAATTGAAGTTCTTCCTTGAACTGCAAATCAAGCAGACGAGTGATGGTATCTACATCCATCAACAAAAGTACATCAAGGAAATTCTAAAGAAGTACAAAATGGATTAGCTCAAAGATCATGAAAACTTTCATGCAAACTAATGCTAATCTAAGCAAAGATGAGGAAGGTAAAAAGGTAGACCAAACTGTCTACAGAGGTATGATTGGATCTCTTCTTTATTTAACATCTAGCAGACTTGATATTCAGTTTAGTGTCTGTATGTGTGCTAGATTCCAATCTGATCCCAAAGAATCTCATCTTAAGGTTGTTAAAAGAATATTTAGATATTTGCATGGAACTACTAATCTTGGTTTAATGTACTTAAGAACACAAGATTATAGATTAGTTGGTTTTTATAACGCTGACTTTGCTGGAGATAGAATTGAAAGGAAAAGCACCAGTGGATGATGTCACTTCATTGGAGCAAACTTAGTCTCTTGGTCAAGCAAAAGACAGATGACTATTGCTCTTTCAACTGCAGAAGCAGAATATATCTCTGCTGCAAGTTGCTGCTCATAGCTTTTATGGTAAAACATCAACTTGAAGACTACTTTATATTTGAGCATAATATATTTGTCTGGTGTGATAATTCAAGTGCTATTTGCTTAACTAAGAATCTCATACAACATTCTAAGGCTAAGCACATAGAAATCAAACATCACTTCATAAGAGATTATGTTCAAAAAGATGTATTTGATGTTAAGTTTGTTAAAACTGAAAATCAATGGGCTGATATCTTTACAAAACCATTAGCTGAGGATAGGTTTAAGTATATAAGAGATAACTTGAATATACATTGCATTGTTGAATAACCTGTCTAATGAGTATTGTATTACATGTCTCTGATTAACCGTCTGACTCTATAACTCATACTCATATTTGATATAATCGTTTCAAATGGTTATTATCCTTTAATGCCATTTCTTTATCTGAGACAAAACATATACAAGGCAGCTTTGTTGTTTTTGTTTAAAATTAAAACCGTCGATGGTCTTTAAAAAGGGAAAACCTTTTTTCTTTTAAAAGGTATTTCGTTCTTACGTTTTCAAATCTCTTTCTCTTCGTTTTTAAAGCCGTCAAGAGGATGCATCTGCTCAGGAGGAGCAGTTGAAAAAGTCTTTAGGCAAACCCAAGAACAAACGTGCCTTTCTTTCTTTTTGTTCTTTTTAGTACCTTTTTGTAATTCTTTTTTAAATTACCTGGTACACAACCAATAATGGTTAAATAAAATTATCTTTTCTGTTTCTCCGTTTTTATCTTTTGCTGATGTCAAAAGGGGGAGAAAGCTAAATGAAAAATGTTTTAATGTTATAAGCTGATATGAACAAATGTTTATCCGTCTGATATGGAAATATGATACACAACAGTATCTTTTCTTTTCTCTCTGTCTCTTTTTATTGTTTTGATGATAATGTCAAAAGGGGGAGAAAATGCTAAGGTAAGACTAAAATAAAAAGATCAATACTTATCTGTCTGATGCTTATCTGTATGAGTATGTTAAATAATGGAACAACGTTTTAACCTGTCTGATCATATTACAATTGCAATAATGGAACAATGTTTAACCTGTCTGATTATGTTACAATTGTTTGATACACATACATGTCTACTTTACGTGAATTTTCTTAAGTTCATTAAATCATTTAACATGTTTTGTCATCATCAAAAAGGGGGCGATTGTTGAGTCTCCAAAATTTCTGATGTGCATTTTTCATAGTTTTGATGAGATTAAAACAATTATTCAATGATTTAATTGAACCCGTCTGTGGTGGTTAACTCGTCTACTCAGTGTGCAGATTAAAATATTAAGTGTCTATATGAACTGAGCTCTAGCGTGTTATCACCCATTTGGATCTAAGGGAAAAGTTCACTCGTCTGAACTAACAAAAGTTCACTCGTCTGAACCAAGGAAAGTTCACTCGTCTGAACCAAGGAGAAGTTCACTCGTCTGAACTATCAAAAGTTCACCCGTCTGAACTATTAAAAGTTCACCCGTCTAAAGAAGTCTTCACTTGTCTGTTGACCAACGTTGAAGAAATCCCTTCAACTCGTCTGATGAAGTAATCAACCGTCTGATCAAAGAAAGACTCACCTCTCTGACAGACTACGCAACTGACGTCATTCTTTTAATTAAGAGTCAACCCGTCTAATGAAGTTACTCACCTGTCTGGTGACTAACGTTGAAGAATATATTGGATGAAAGCTGTCTCATCTCTGAAAAGGAACTTCAACAAAGAGCTTTACCTGAACACAACTGCATCTTACACTACAAGGGAAAGTCTTCCCTCTGATGGCAAAAAACAAGTATAAAGACCTGCTAAGACCAAAGGTGTATCAGAAGTCTTTATCATTCTGATGAGAGAGAACAAGCGAAGTTCTTAAGGCTTTAATAGCTGATCAGAACGACTCTTTTGCATTTAATGAAAATCTGCAAGAGGCCAAGCTTTCAAATAATGTGTCTAACGGCTTTAAATCTTGAAGCCTATTTAATGAAGAAGACTTTGAAGATTCAAGTAGAGAAAAGAGAAGAGAAAAAACACAGCATTCAAAGAGCAAATTTACTCTGCGCATTTATATCTTCATTTTTTCATTATTTATTCTTCAATCATTTGAAGTTATTACGTAGTCTTTTAGAACTTCACATTTAATACACTCGTCTGAGTGCTTGTGAAAGACTTGCAACTTGTAATTTACTTTACAACTTCTCTCAAACAATATCTGTCTGAGCCTGGAGAGGCTAGGTGTGCAAACAATACTCGTCTGAGCCTGGAGAGGCTAGGTGTGCAAACAATACTTGTCTCCAGCTTGAAGAGGCTGGGTGTGAAAATAATACTTGTCTGTCTTGTAACCTGGTTCAGTTATAGTGAGAAAACTTAGTGCTGCCGAGGACTGGACGTAGCCTCATTTGTTAAGGGGTGAACCAGGATAAAACCTGCTATGTGATCTCTCTCTTTCCCTTAACTCTTTAGTTTGATTATTTATCTTAACTAACATTTAACTAAAGGAGTTTTAATTGTGTTTATCAAACTATTTTCATCTTGCATGATTGTGTGTTTTCTGTGAAAACCTTCAGACGAATCATTAGTCTGATTGACCTGTCTTAGTTTACTCATCTATTCCTTACACTCGTCTGTGCTTGCGAAAAAGTTTCTAAATTCCTCATAAATTTGTCAAACACCATTCAACCCCTCTTCTAGTTTTTGCATCTGTCTATTTCAGTCTTTGATTTGAAAAAGGTGAACCAGGATATATCTTTGTGTGAATCTCTATATCCCTATCTTGTTAAGTTTATTTATTTACTAACTTAGGGGTTGAAAACAAGGTCTCTTAAACGTTGGTTATCGTTTTTATTTGATTATTTCATCTTGCATGTCTAAAACGCTTTTCAGAAAAGGATTTCGAAAATCGATTAAGAAACACAATTCAACCCCCTTCTTGTGTTTCCCTGTTTCACTTTCAGTCGGTATCAGAGCTCAGCCTCTGGGTTGAGCATTTAGCCGTGCTTGAGGAAAAGATCCAAAAAGCTCGATGGCAGGACAAGGGATGCCCAGTGGAAGTCAACCTGTTCTTGAAGGTACCTCCTTGATTAGACCGCCATTTTTTAATGGCACTCACTACCTCTATTAGAAAGAAAGATTCAAAGGATTCATCTTAAGTACCAACTCTGCGCTTTGGCCTTTAATCATGAACGGTCCTCACATCGTCAACAATCCTGATAGCACTGAGAAAGATGAATCTCAGTAGACTGATGATGAGAGAAGAAGGATGGAGCAAAACTACAAAGCTAGATACACACTGATGTGTGCACTTAGTCCAGACGAGTTCCAAAAAATTAATGTATGTGAATCAGCGAAACAAATCTGAAATACTCTATCCAATGTTCATGAAGGAACATCCAAAGTAAAGGACTCAAAGATCATTATTATTATGAGTCAATATGAAATGTTCACAATGGAAAATGGTGAAACCATCGTTGATATGATAGGTCATTTTCAAACTATTATCAACAATCTCAAGTCTCTTGGAAAAGTTTATACTACAAAATAAAATGTTACGAAGATCCTCAGGAGTTTACATAGGGAATGGAAACCACTCATCACTGCAATCACTCAAGCCAAGGATCTGTCAACCTTGACCTTGGATGATTTTGTGGGAACTCTTCAAGTTCATGAGCAAGAGCTTAACCAGGACAACCCTACAAAGAAAGGCAAGACTATTGCCTTAAAAAGTCAAAAAGCCAGGAGCTCGAAAGTTCTCAAAGCAAATGAGTCCAGCGACGAAAATGATCAAGATGAAGAAGAAGAATCTGACGATGCGCTGTCTCTCATATCAAAGAAACTTGAACGTATTCTGAAAAAGAAAAACATGAGAAGAAGACCCTTTACAAAGAAAAACGTCAAAGACCATGGTGAAACCAAGGGCAAAAATCCAATGGTTTGCTATGAGTGCAAGAAACCAGGCCACCTCAAGGTTGGGTGCCCTCAGCTGAAAGATAAGACAAAGTTCTTCAAAAAGAAAAGCAAGAATCTCATGGCAACATGGGAAGACCTTGACTCCTCTGAAGAAGAAGAAAACGAAGAAGAGGCAAACCTATGTTTCTAGTCTGAAAATCAAATCTTTGAAGAATCTTCTGAAGAAGAGGAACATTCTACCTCTTCAATCATCTCATATCCTGAGGCTGAGTCATTAATGGATTTCAGTAGTCTTTCTATAAGCAGACCACCTATGTTCTATGGAACTGGTGATTATGCCATGTGGACAGAACTATTCATGATATTCAACTTAGAACAAAATGTTGATGACCCATGGAGAGCATATACCGATGATAACCTTTTTCCTACTACTATTATCAATGGTGAACGAATAGTTAAACCAAGGGCTAAGTGTTCTGAAGAAGAAGAAAGAAGAGTGAGAATCAATGCTAGAGCTGTTTACACTCTTACGTGTGCCCTGGAAGAAAGAACTGTCTACATTGTGATGTATTGTGATATTGCAAAAGAGTGCTTGACATGCTTGACGCTCTATCCATGAGAAGGCAGCTTGCTCATTTTGGAGCACCATCTATTTATCAATCATCAGAATCAGAATATGAAGCTTGGAAAGAAAACTTCAGATCCTTTGTAACAACCCAAGGATCAGAAGAACACTGGAAAACTCTCACCGATGAAGCCTTCTGTCCCATCATCATCATCATCAATGGAGAATACACCATGAAACCTCTAGAATATTGCACCTTAGAGGAAAGAAGAAGAGTTGCTCTTGATTGTGAGGCAATAGCTTTCCTGTTTTGGAGTGTACACAGAGCAAGAAGAGAAGCCCTGGCTGAAGAGACAACTGCTTGGGGATTGATGAACCTAATGGATATTCTGGAAAGATCTCCACCTACATCCCTAACAGCAGATATGTGTCTCATGGCAAGTATTTCCTCTGAGACAGAAATAGAAAAGGAAGAGGTAAATATATCTGACTATTCTAAAGATGCATATGAAGAGCTATTAAATGAATCATGCACTATTTATCCAGAATATAAAGCTCTTAAAAGAAAATTGACCAAACTCAATAAAGACTTTGACAAAATCAAAATTGAGTTGTTAGTTGAAGGGTTAAAACACAATCTGCTTAGCATAAGCCAATTGCGTGACAGCAGGTTTGTGGTTTCTTTCAACAAAGATAAATGTATAGTCAAATATGCTGATGAATCTACTCTATTTACTGGTAAGAGGCAAAACAATGTATATAAAATTGACTTGCAGGACCTCTCTAATCAAAATGTATTATGTCTAATGTCTGTGAATGATGAGCAATGGATTTGGCACAAGAAATTTGGTCATGCAAGCCTGAGATTAATCTCAAAGCTATAAAAGCATAATCTCGTAAGAGGATTACCAAAGCTGGCCTATAAATCAGCTGTTTTCTGTGATGCCTGTCAAAAAGGGGAACAAGTTAAAAATTCTTTTGATTCAAAGAATATTGTTTCAACATCCAGACCTTTAGAATTGCTACATTTAGATTTGTTTGGTCCAACAAAGACTGCCTCCCTAAGCGAAAAGAAATATGGACTTGTCATTATTGATGATTATTCTAGATGGACATGGGTAATGTTGGTTATCGTTTTTATTTGATTCTTTCATCTTGCTTGTCTAAAACGCTTTTCAGAAAAGGATTTCGAAAATCGGTTAAGAAACACAATTCAACCCTCCCTTCTTGTGTTTTCCTGTTTCACTTTCAACAATGAGTCCCTGAAAATTTTCAAGGACCAATTTGGGACTTCACTCTAAATATAAATTGCCAACCGAATTGAACTTTTTATCCTAAGTATGCTTCGGACTACAACAATAAAATTCAGTGGTACTAAGTGAAATTATTATAGTGGCTTTGTTATTGCATTCCTTTTATATATAAAGATGTAAAATTTTTTAATATTTAATATTTGATAAAAAATCTATCTTCCATTTCTATTAAAAGAAATCATTTTCTTAATCAGTACTACTTTACTAGAAATTTTTTTGAGTAAATACTCAATCTGATCTCTAAAATTGTAGGATCGTATCAATTTAGTCTCTCACTTTATCAATATTCCAAAATGATCCCTCGAATTGCAGAAAGTTAACCAGATTCGTCCCTCTATTAGTATTTACATGAAATATAATAACATTAAGTTGCTAATGTCGGATGCATTTGAAATTAAGTGAATAATTTTAGGGATGCATTTGCTAATGAATTCAAATGGAGAGACGAACCTGATTAACATTTTGCAATTCCAAGTATCATTTTGGAATATTGATAATGTGAGGGACTAAGTTGATATGACCCTACAATTTTAGGAATCAGATTGAATATTTATTAAATTTTTTTTCATGTAAAACATGTTAATTTTATTTTTGTATCTACATTATTTATTATTTTCATATAAAAATTATTTACTTATTCTCCTGTACACAATGTTAACCAACACCTATTGGTTTAAGTGGGTTAACTTGGTTTCCCTTAAATAGGGCCTCGGGTTTGAGTATTATGAATGGAAAAAATAAGCGTTGGGAGAACTTTACCCCCTTCAATGAGTCCTCCCGGCTCGACTCGAAATAATCGGAGTTCAATATGATTTTTGGATATCGAAAGTCTAACAAAATAAACAAAATGTTAATATAAGCACAAAAAATATAGAAAATGGCAACACATGGTTGGTGTGAGTGATAACGAGTTCGGATTCATTAAGCAAGTGATCAGGGAGTTCGACTCCTGACTTTTATATATGGAGAAAATATGATTGTGAGGAAACAACCTTTAAATGCCGTCGAGGTCCCCAATGAAAATTAGATTGACCGTGAATACTTCGTTATCAATAACATGATTATATAAAAAAAGAATTCGGCCCCTCTAAAGTAAATGAAGATTTAAAGTGAGAAAGTAAGAAGTTATTCACCATTAATTTGATTAAATACATAGAAATCTTAACCTATTAAATAATCTATTAATAGATAATCTTTTACTTTATCATGTTAGAGCTCTATTGCCAAATCAATAAAAAAATATACAAAATGTGAATATGGCGTGGGGGCTGCCAAGTGCGAATATTTAATAACTCAATACGATGACAATTAGCAATTTTTCAAGTGTGTTTTGGTGAGATTAGTAGTAGGATGGTAACCTCCTGAAAAGTCCTTATCTTTTACCTCACCACTTTTCTTTCCCAAAAAAAAAAAAAACACAAGTTTTTAAGTATATATAGAATATAGATTGCCGAGTTCATTCCATAACGAGATATATAGGTTGGTAAAGTTGCAGAGGAGGAACTACTGACAAGGAGTTTGATACTCGGTGCCAGGTGATTCATTGGGATCAATGGGTCGGTGCCGAGCCACGTCGCGCTCTGCTGATGATGACCCGAACCAAAGGTTTCTTTGTGATTTCGCAATGCGTATTATTTTAATTTTGGTTTAGGACTCGTTTCTGTTGCTACTATGAAATGAAACTTGGGGGAGAAGGAAAATCCTTCAAGTGTTTATATTTATTGGAAGTTTGGCGGAATGAAGCATACCCTGAACTCGTTTTATTGGTTTGGGATAGGGAGGGTACGAGTTTTTGTGGTGAAAAGTTTTTTGATGTTATTTGTGGCAGTAACCTTTTGAGAATTAAGGATTTTAATTGTTCAAGTTTCTTTGGACTTAGGCATCATATATTATTGAAAGTGCTTTTCTCTCTTGTTGATGTTATGCTCCTGTCATTTTTTCCGTTATCAGTCGAGTTAATGACATGGTGTCATGGATTGTTTCATACAGAAGAGTGCTATTAGGTGGTCTGATATGAGCCTTTTAGTTTGAAAGGAAGTTTTGAAGCTTGTGCAGATGTTACTGCTGAGACTCTTTTCTTTTTTCTTTTTGTTGTCTTCTTCTTTCCAAACCCGCATTTACGATAGAACATTGTGACATCATTTGATTCATGTAGCCGATCCCACCTAGTGAGAAAAAGACTTAGTTGTCATTGTTGTTGTTGATCTTTCCAAACCCTCGTTATTGCATAGAGATCCTAGGGTATGATTGGATGGTGAATTTTGGAGGAGAAGGGAGGGGACGGTTAATTTTTCATTTCCTAATTGAGAAAATTATAAAATGTCTTTGCAATTGTTATTAGGAAAGCCAAATGACTTATAGCATTCTTAGGTTTTTCAGTTAACTTTAGAAAAATATATTGTGTGGATTTCTTTTTATTGCAGCTGAGGAAAATTTGATTAAGTGGCTTGTATTTATTACGGGCTTGGCCCAACAAGTGACGACAAGGAACTTTGAAGGAGATTTGTGGTGGAAGTGAAGGGATTAGGTTGATAGGTTTTAGAGTGTACTAAATCTTAGTAACAATGAGGATTTGGGGGTATTGGATTAGGGTTTGAGTGTTGAGGGGCTACTTCCTATAGTGAATTTTCTCTGTTTTTCATGTGAATGTAGGCCTATAATTCACTATAGGTGAAACCAAGTTAAAGTTCTTGTCTATTTTCTTCTCCATAATTTCCGGTTGCAACAGAAAATTTGGGCTTATGTATAGTTATTTAGTAGTGAAGAAAATTCCATTACATTTGTCCAAAAGGTTTTTCTAAAGGATGGGTATAATGAGGGGTGCCAAGGTGGAAAGAACAAAGAGTAGGAAACTATATGCATGAGCTCCATGTTGCAGAGATGAGGATGTTGCGTTGGATGAGTGGATATACAACTATTTTGTTTAATCGTAAATTTGTTTCTTTCTCTGCTTTCTGGTTTTAGATCCAAGAGAAAAAGGGATGCTTTGAATGTAGAGAATTTAAACACTTCATCTACAGGTATTTTTCATCAACAAATTCTCCTCTTCCCTTCAAAATGTCCATTATCATCTTCCCTAACACTAACACTATTTTATAAATGTTGTAGGACTAGGAATAATAACTGATGGAAAAGTATCTCTATACCACTGTAATTATTGCAACAAAGATGTTTCAGGGAAGATTCGCATTAAGTGCGTTGCGTGTCAAGATTTTGATCTCTGCATAGAGTGCTTTTCTGTTGGCGCTGAGGTGACACCTCACAAAAGCAATCATCTGTATAGGGTTATGGTATGCCTGTTTATTTGCATTGTTCCTTTTTATATTTGTTATATTACTTTCATAGAGTTGTCGAATGATCTAAAATATCACAACAGTTTGGGTCAGTCTCTGTTTTCATTCTATCACAATAGTTCCATCACAATCTGCTTTTTGCCTCCATTTTATGCATATAGAATAATTTAGAGTAAACCATCATTTTGGTCCCTAAAAGTGTGAGGCGCTGTCAGATCAATCCCTGAAAACAGTTAAATTATCAAAAAGTCCCTCAATGTTAATTCTGTTAGTCAAGTTAGTCCCTGTCATCACCCCACTTAGAGACCATCTTGACAAACGAAATTAACATTGAGGGACTAACTTGAATAACAAACTTAACATTGAGAGACTTTTTCATAATTTAATTGCTTCCAGGGACTGAACTACAGCACCTCACACTTTCAGGGATCAAAATGATGGTTTACTCAATAATTTATAAGTTGATTTTTCTTTAAGACATCTTTTATTCATGCTGAAACTTCTAAAGTAATAATTTTTGGTGCTGAGCCTGAAATTAATAATTTTTTCCAAATTCTTCGTGAATTAAGTTTCTACTATAAGTGCTTCCATGCTCATGGTTAAGATATATGTGTATTAATTTAAGTTTCAAAACAAGTATTGTTTGTACAGGACAATCTGTCTTTTCCTCTTATATGTCTAGACTGGAATGCAGATGAAGAGATGTTACTTCTAGAGGTATGTGATTTGAGTGTGGGGAACTCTTCTCTTTACTTCCCCGTTCCCACAATATATGTTAATTTATGTTTGCTTCTACTTCCCTGCTTGTTATCAAATTTTGTGTATCTTAACCAACTTGTTTCATTTTAGGGCATTGCAATGTATGGATTTGGCAATTGGAATGAAGTTGCAGAATATGTTGGAACAAAAAGCAAATCTCAATGTATTGACCACTATAATGCCGTATATATGAATTCACCATGTTATCCTCTCCCTGTAAGACTACTTGAGAACTCTGTCATTGATATTTGATAGTATACATGCAACCAGCATTTGCATGCATAGTGTAATTGTTCATTTGCACACCCAGGATTTGTCTCATGTTATGGGAAAGAGCAGAGAGGAACTCCTTGCCATGGCAAAGGGACATGTAGTCAAGAAAGGTTTGTTTCTCAACGATCTAAATCACAACTTTTGGAGATTTTGCGTGCAAGATTTGATTAGTGTGTTCCATCTATGAACTTACATACATAGTATTCTAAGCAACCAAGTGGTTGAAATAAACATTGTTTAATTATCTTTTAAACAATCATTCCAGTTTTTTGTAGTTAAGTCATTTGCTCAACTTGTTCCAGTACTGTATTTGTTTTTCTAGCAATCAGTGGGAGAAGTGTATTGTTGTACTATAGGAGGCTTTTTGGGTGTAGCTATTGTCTTTTTTTGTTGGGTATATCTAGAATTTTCTAGATTTTCAAACACGAAAATGGAGTAACAAAGTTAGGAAGTCTTGAACCGAAAAGGAAAATGAGTTGAATTGATTGCTGGAAACAAAGGAGGAAGGTGGTTTTGGAGTAACAAAGTTAGATGTTCAGAACAAGGCCTCTATCATGTCTTGAATCATATACTTTATCTCGTAGTATTTCTATCTACTTGAAGAAAATTATCTCTGAAGTGTCATGCTGGAGGTAATTTATATCTTGAAACACAGATGCCAAATCAGAGATAAGAAAAATCATTTTTGCATTCCAAAGTAGGTGAAGGAAGCAATATTTTCCTATATTTTGATGATTTGATCAGTGGCACAAAGTTGGTCCTTGTGAGAAAAGTATGAATCTTTTAACAATCCAGAACAGAACTGAACTATATGTCAACTAAATAGTGGTGTATACTACAACAAAACAAGTTGGTATCCGATCGAGTGTGTGTGCCTAAATGGAATCAAATCCCAATCTTCAACGAGGTTTTCAGAGATTTGCACCGTAGATGTATATTGCTTTGATAAGCTATCGGGCAATAGTGTGTTAAATGAAGTGGAAATTGGATTAATGTATCTCTGGTCAGATTTTTGTTGTTATTATTTTTTAATTGGAAATCTATAGTCAGATTTTTAACAGTGGTGAAGTTGAGGCTTTTTTTATGTTCTGCATAATGGAAGCTAAAGGCCAATTGTTATCCAATTATTGACAAAATCTGGACCCTGTTTGGAGAAAGTTACGTCATTGAAGGGTGTGAGGCCAGGAAGTTAATATGCTGAATTGCTGATCAATAATGCAACAGGATATTTTACATCTGCTGCTATAAAACACAGATGTGGTGGGCAACCAGTTGTACATTATTTTTACTTGGCATGAAAGAAAAAAACTTTTTCTAGCTGTTCTAGAACAGAATAAGATTGGTACTTCAATTTTAATGTCTGACGATATTAAGAAGGTGTTTTCATTTATTTTGATTGCAGACTTTTTTGGGCAACACAAAAATAAAAACACTCTTGTTGTGGACTGATGATGTTAAAAAAATTCTCTAAGGAAAAATTGGTAACCAGTGCTTGCTTTGCTACTGTTAATTTTCTTTGGATAGTCTATAATCCGTATCCGTCTTATGTCTTTGGGCCGGGACTCCTGCATTTTTTGTACTCCCTAATTTGTTGGTTGCGTTTTGCAATATTAAGTTTCTGGAATGTAATTGTAATGATACAAGTACCATTTGTTATTATTCTTGCAGAATTTCCTCCATCTTTAGAGCTTACTCTGAAAGAAGAACCTCGCTTCTCTGAAGGAATAAAGTACAGTTCACCAATTTACACTGATTATTTAAATGGATCATTTATAACTTTGCTAATTCTTCGGTCTAACATCTCAGCTCTGAAGAATCTAGTAAGGCAGGAATCACTAATCAAACAATGTCTAGGTTAACCTCAGGTACAAGTATATAACTTGAGAAAAGTCTGTCTATCGGTTTGTGCTGACATATTATGTTGCTGCGTATAATTTTTGTGGATGATATGGGTTCAGGATGCAGCAAAGCTTACTCAAGTACAGTTAAGAAGGCTTCCAACGTGAGCCAGAATAATGATGGAGTTAAGGTGGAAGGTATGTTTTCTGAAGTATGCTTTAAAGTTATTGCCCCTTCATTTTGTGAATAAAGTTGGCATTTCTTTTGATGATACATTTGTTGCTTTTAACACTGATTTAAATATGGGCTAGTTTAGAAAGCTTGAACAAGTAAACCCCCATTTTGGTCCTCCGAGGATTCTTGGAACATCAATTTGGTCCTTGAGTGATAATAAACATCAAAACTGTTTGGAAACTTGTATTATTAGTTATTGTACTGTAGCCTATTTTACAGTAGATGTTCCACATGTAAATACTATATATATATTTGTGATTTAGAAGGGAGAGATGGTAATTGTTGGAGAGGAAAAAAATATTTCTCACTTATTATTCAAGGGTGGCGCTACCCGCACCACCCCACTTTTTCTTTTTTACAGGTGAAAAGGCAAAAACCCCCTTTCCGAATGTGTTCCGGCAATTAGTTGCCTGAATGCAAAAAATTTGAAAAATTTCGGAACATATTTTTTTTGTATTCCGGCAACTAATTGGCGAAACACAAATTTTTTTTGTATTCCGGAAACTAAATGCCGGTAAGTCAAAAAACTTGAAAAATTCCAGAGCACTAATTTTTATGTATTCCGACAACTAATTGCCAGAACACAATTTTTTTGTATTCCGGAAACTAATTGCCGGTAGGTTAAAAAACTTGAAAAATTTCAGAACACAAATTTTTTGTATTCCGGCAACTAATTGCCGGTACATCAAAAAACTTGAAAAATTTCGAAGCACAAATTTTTTGTATCCTGACAACACAATTTCTTTGGCGCAGAATGGGGTGGTGCACATAGGGGTATCTTGGGAGTAAAAAAATTAAAATAAAGATGTGGTGGTGGATGAGTAAATGGGGTGGTGTAGGTAGCAATTCCCTTTATTCAATAGGGCTACAACTGTAAATATAAATAGGCTGGGCTGCCAAAAGAAGACCTTTACAACCCTGATTACAAACTGAAATGAAAAGATAAGAGAGAGAAAACAAAATAAAATCAAATCAGATCAGATTAGAATATTCGGATCCTGATCTTAACTACCTAATCCTCCTAGAAATCTGTTTTATTTAAATTTAAAATACTAAAGCTGTTAAAATACTACAGCTGTCGACACCCCCCTCAAGTTGGTGCATAGATATCTAGCATACCCAACTTGCTTACAAAAAAATAAAAATTGGTTTTGAACAACACGTTTGTAAGAATGTCCGCCACTTGTTGTGAAGTAGGAACAAATGGCATGCAAATTAGGCCCGCATCCACCTTCTCTTTTATAAAGTGTCTGTTGAGACGTCCTGCCTCGTTAGTAACCTAATTATCCAATCTTAGTACATGCCAAAAATTTAAAACTTTAAACATATAGTAAATACATACAACACACTGATAGATTTAAGTACATGCATCCATGGTTGTCAAACTCGCGAGTCAACTCGTTGACTCGTCCGAGTTTACAATTCTAGATAGGCCAAACGGGTGGACTCGGTGGTAGAATTGGTAGGGGGTAGACTCGGGCTGACTCAGACTGACTTGCGAGTCCATGGAGCGAGTTTGCGAGTCTGGCCGTTTTTTATTTTTGCCCCAGAAAGCCCAAAACGTTGCGTTTTGGGATTGAATTTTTGGATTCCCTCTCCTCTTCTCTTCACAATCCCAACTCCCTTCTCTATTCTTCATTCTCTGGACTGAAACTTGAAGAAGGGGCCCTAACCTAAAAACCCAACCTCCTTCGGTCCTCCCTGCGCCGCCTCCCTCCCGGTTGCGCCTCCCTCCCGGTTGCGCCTCCCTCCCGGTTGCGCCTCCCTCCTACCGCGTGCACATTCTCCTCCCTTCCCTGGTTGAAGCTTCTTCCTTCCCCTTCCCTGATGGCAACTCGCAATTTCTTCACTGGTTCCTTCCAAACTCGAGTTTGGTACTTAACTTATTCTCTTCCTCTTCACTGAATAACTTTTGTTCATCCTTGTAATGTTTGGTTCGGGTTCCAACACTGCTGCAACAGCATCCGGAAGTTCTAGGGGCAGGGGGAGGGTTAATATCCCAGGAAATAGGACTGATCCTGGTTGGAAACGTGGGACTGATGTACTGGGCAATGGAAAAAAGGTGAAATGTAATTATTGCTCACAGATTGTTAGTGGAGGAATTTATCTATTCAAGCCTCACCTTGCCGGTAGTAGGGAAGATTCTGAACCATGTGCTTCGGTGCAGGATGAAGTGAAACAATTGTTTATGAAAGTTGTTGCCGATGCTAAAGAGGCATCAAAGAAGAAAAGAAGATTGATCGATGTTGATGAAGATGTTGCAGATGATCAGCTTCCGGTTGCACCATCTGGCTCTAAAAAAGTGGTTTTTCCTTTGCTAGAGGGGGAGTAAAAGTCGGTGGTGGAGTTCAAACAACGGTCAATCAAATATGGAGATAGGATTTAAAGGAGGAAATTGATGACCGGGTAGCTCAATTTTTCTATACAAGTGCAATTGCTTTCAACTGTATAAAAAATCCAGAGTTTGCAAAGATGTGTGAGATGATTGGTAGATATGGAATTGGCTACAAACCTCTCCATCTTACCATTTCATTAGAGAATGGCTTTTGAAAAAAGCGGTGGTTCGAACCAATAAAAAGCTAGAAGAGTTTAAAGAGGAGTGGAAGAGAACCGGGTGCACAATAATGTCCGATGGGTGGACGGATAAGAAGAGACATTCTTTTTGGTGAATAGGCCCAAGGGGACGGTCTTTCTCTATTCATTGGATACTTCTGACATCTCAAAATCGACTGATAAAGTGTTTAAGATGTTGGATGATGCAATCAGTCAAGTTGGAGTGGAGAATGTGGTTCAAGTGGTTACTGACAATGCTGCAAATTTCAAAACAGTGGGTGAGATGTGGATGCAAAAATATCCTCACTTGTATTGGACTCCATGTGTTGCCCACTGCATTGACTTGATGTTGGAGGACCTTGAGAAACATCTGAAGGAGCACAAGGTTACTATAATGAAAGGTAGAAAGGTTTGTACCTACATTTATTGTAGAACTTTGTTAATTAGCTTGGTGAAGAAATTTATCGAAGGAAAAGACTTGATTAGGCCTGGCAAGACTAGATTTGCCACTGCCTATTTGACATTATCTTGCCTTAATGAGAACAAGGCTGCATTGATGAGCATGTTTAGCTCAGATGACTGGACTGGAAGTAAGTTTGCCAAAACCCAAGAGGGGAAAAAAGTGGAAGATATCATTTGTGATAATCGGTTTTGGAAGAACATAATAGTATGTTTGAAGGCAACTGCTTCTCTCATTGTAGTCCTTCGTCTGGTAGATTCTGATGAAAAACCCGCCATAGGTTTTATATATAAAGGGATGGATTCAGCGAAGGAGAAGATAAAGAGCAACTTCAATGGAGTTAAAAAATGGTAAACATGTCTAACTTCATCTCATTTGAAAGTTTTACTTTATTTGTGAGTGTTACTAATATAGCATATTTGGTATTTGTAGCTATGAACCCATCTGGAAAATAATTGATTATGAATTTATGATAATGTTAATTGACTTTATTACTATTTTGTTACTATTGTGCTAAGTATATATGTCATTTATAGGTATTTTTTATAGTAGGTAGACTCGTAGAGTCTACGAGTCGAGTCTACGTGTCAAGTCTATCCCCCTCCACAAGTCAACCTAGACTCGCGAGTCTGATAACCATGCATGCATCCATAAAGTACCTTCGTCAGAGTACACAGCTTAATGGCATACCGCTTACACAACAACTGCTAAACGAAGAATACATAAGAAGTCATACCAAAAACAACTAATAAAACATGTTATCTCTCGTCGCAGCCTACCTTACCAAAATACATCAAAATATAAACACTGAAGACTCTCATGCCTGCTGAGACGCACTGGCCAGACGCTCATATCAATAAGTATGATATGGTGGTTTTGAACTACCCTCTACCCCAGGTCTCTCACTGTTGGTATTTGCAGCTCTCCCGTCGGCATCGGGTTCATAGGGAATGCCATCCTCCTCTAGAATCGGTTCCTCAACTGCAACATCTTTTTCACGTACCAAGAGAGGAAACATACATAGAGGAAATAGGGAGATAAGGATCTACAACAAACATCATACATGGGAAAGAAATCATAGAATAACATATCTTAACATCACATGCATCACCTAAGCATGTACACAAACATCTCCCAATTATACCACTTATACTCATCGCCTATGCTATATGTATCTCAAATCTACATGTATGTCGGCCGATATCTCAAACTTGTTCTCAATCTCGTTCTGCACATGTTGTATAATGATTTATGATTGAGTATTGTATGTTGATTTATGTAGGTATTCTTTTCAAGTGTGGTTGACTGTTATTGTTATTACACATATATGTACTTCTTAGTGAAGATGATATCAATATGTATTGCTTGTTATATTGTATCTTGTGAGTTTATAGTGTTGGTATTGACATTCTTGCATGTGCATATGTATGTGTAGTTATTTGTACTGCATATACCTATGCTTAGTATACTTTTATGTATGGGTGCTTTAAAGTGCTATACCATGTACTTGTAGTTTCATTCATAGATGTTACTTTCTAAAACCTTGAGTTTCTTTTAGGATGAGATTAGAATAAATTCCTTCCTAAAAAGTTTGAAGAGTGTGTTAAGGTCGCTTGGAGTCCTCGTGAACCCTCTTGATAGTACCAACATGATGTTGTTATGAAATATTTGAATTTTGACATTGTGTGCTTTTCCTAATATGTCAATATTTTTTTTTATGTGCTACCATAGCATTGTATGTGTCATTTCTTGATCGTATTCAATATGGGTAATTGATAAGAATCTTTGGCATGCATGCATGAATTATTAGATTGTGCACATGAATAGGTATCAATCAGTTATTTCCGTGTGTGTTACATCCTTATGTACATAATCATATATGTGCTTGGTGTTTTTTTCCTTCTAAATTAGTGATATCTAAAATGATTGGTGTAATAAGTACCACTACTATTTGAATAAGATTGTATGCTATACTTTTATTATTATTGTTGTCATAAAGTTTCTATCAGCTTGCTATTGATTGAAATATCTGTCATGCATGATAATTGGACCCTAGCGAACCTAGTATCAGTGATAACCAAATAGTTAATGATTATGACTTGTCTTCGAAACCTCTTAGACCCGAAGGAAGGAACTTAGAGTTGAGCCTCTCACAAGAAGCGCCATCAAGATAGAGTTAAACGGGGTAAGAGTGGTAAACCCTAAGAGAACACCAAAATCTTTCCCTTTGGGTCAACGGGACCTATATTTCACTCCTAGAGTTAGATGCACAAGTTTAAGATTTCAATAAGAGTCTTCAAGAGTTAAACCCAAGAACTAATGTATAGGTGTCCCAAACCTTCCACCACCAGTTCATCGATAAAGATTCAAGCTTACGAACAAAACCTTATTGATTAGAGTATGCAGCGGAAGCTTTTAAGCTTAGTAGCTGCTAGACGAGGGATCTTGTAGGAAGCCATCTAGGAATCTAAATGCAACACCTAAGCATCAACAATCTTACTTGCACCATAGGATGAATTTGTTTTTTTTTTTTTTGGTGCTTTAAATGTGTGTATATATATATATATATATATATATATATATATATATATATACACACACACACATATACCTATGTGATGCAAACTGGAGCTGTTTTGTGTTTTCAATTCTCACTTGCATGCTTTTAATGGTCATGATGTGGGAAGATTGCCGACGTAACAATCGGTGTTTAGTGTGAATTATGTGAAATCACTGTTATTGCTTTCCTCTCGGGTAAGTTGTCTAAATTTTGAGGACAAAATTTCTTTACGGGGGAGAGTAATGTAATATCCTTCCCCAAGGGTATTTTAGTCATTTCATTATGATTGTGATCATGGATGTGATTTAATCCTATACATTTCGTAAGTATGCAACTGTATGATTTATGAACTGGTGAGCTAGTTATTTGTGGGTTTAATGAGGGAATAATTTCAATATAACTTTGTTTGATTAATTGGTATAAATCTAGAATTTGGCCTATAGAGTCAGAAGCCTTAACTTAGATTAACTTCTATTAGATAAGAAATTAAAAATTATCCCTCTGCTCCTCCCACCCACCCACGGCCTACACATATTTTCCCCAATAAAAATAATTGTTTGCATTTTATCCTAATCTATCCACATAAAATCCACCCCAACCAACCAAGGCACATGCATTTGCACTAACCAATCCTCACCCTTCTTTCTCTCTCTCCTAACCTTCAGCCATCTAAGGAGAAAAAGGGGGACAAACATTTCAGCCCCTTCTCATTTTCCCATTCCTCTCCAACAAATCCTCCTTCTGCCACCACCACCATCACTCTCCTTCTCCAAAAACCACCACAAATCTCTCCTACATCCCAACACCACCTCCATACCTTGACCTTCCCTACCTTTACAGCCCTGAAAACAAGCATGCAAGACACCCCACAAAGGCATCAAGAATTCGGCCAAAGCTAGGCCAAGAGGAAGGGACTTTCCTTCCTTCAAGCTTCAACAAGGGAGGGGCTACATAGGGAACCAAGAAGACCCATTTCTACCACTTCAAAGATTAGAGAAAAGTGAAGGATTTAGTGGTCCTAAGGGAGGAGATTTCAGCCATCAAGAGAAAAGAGAGAAAACTCAAACACAAGCTTCATAACCTCTACACCACAAGTGAGTTCTTGCTTGTTAGTAACATTGTTTGGGTAACCATAAATCCCAAATAATTACTAAATGATTTATTGATTCTGTAAATTGTTAATTTTTGACTCTGTTTGTGGTATGAATCATTGGGTTTAATTGCATGGGTGAATAAGGGGCTGATTTGGGTGAAATTGATAAAGGGGAAGGAATCAATCTCCAAACCCGTATTGACACCCTGTCAGTATTTTGTCGATAACTTCCTCTACAAAGGTCTTTCTGAAATGAATTTAGAACCATTGGAAACTAGACAAAATTTGTGATGAAATAGACACTGGAATGGCTAAATTTCATTAAGTTTCGAAGAAGAAAACAGACTTTTAAGTTGCTGTCAAAAACAGAGAATTTGTTTTTATGTTGCTGTGGTGTTCTGGCCATAACTCCCTGTACAGCCACTGGATTGGAACCATTCTTGTACCGATAGAAAATAAACATGTTTGGCTATATTTAGGCTTTGAAAATTTTAATTTTGATAGAGTTTTGGTGGAGAAAACCCAGTTCCAAGTTACTGCAAATTCTGTTTATATAACTATGAGCATAATAGTACTTGATTTGTGTGGAATAGATTCCTATGTGTTTAATTTAATTCTATCCAAACATGAATAATAAGTATATTTGCACTTGGTATGGTGCTCTTTGTGGTTGTATGTTCTGATTGTTTGATGGTGAATTGGTTGGTGTGAATTGTATCATAAAGGTGTGACAATTCCTAATTGTGACATGTTTGCTCTCTTTGCATTTTTCTGGGTGTTTAATGACACTAACATTTTAATGTAGTTGCGGAACTTTTGATGCAATTGTCTTCCATTGGAGAAGATGTACAAGAAAGTGAATCATAGCATGGCATTAAAATTTTAAAATGGTTTATATTTAGTGAAACATAAAGTTTCAAAACTAAATTTAGCCATTACGGCCTATGTTATCAATCCCGGATAGCGGCCGACCCCCAAAACTACTATAGCTGGATAGCGGGAGCGGTATGACCGCTATTTGAAAGTGTAGACATATAAGATAAAAAATTAAATATACACATATATGTAAATGCTAAAACATAACAAATTACCCAATAATGCAAACAAGCTCATAATATATATTCATAATTCATAACTTATAATGTGTACTGTAGACTAATGCTGCTAACAAAATCAAGGAACTATCAAAATAGACTAATTCAGCAAACAAAAGTAGAGAGTAGACTAATGCTACCAACAAAAGTAGACTATTAATACTGCAAACAGAATCAAAGAACTATCAAATACTACGATTCTAATCATCCTCCAAATCTTCCAATGCTGGCTCATGGTTGTGTGAAAGAAGCAGCCATGACTGAGATGAAAAACCGAACAAAGATGAAGAAGAGAAGGAACAAAAACAGAGAAAAAACAGAAGAAAGAAGAAAAGACGGAAAGAATTAAAAGGAGGAAGAAAAGAACAGAGAAGGAAAGAAGAAAAGAATAGAAAAAGCATAAGAAAAGAAGTCCAAACCTGTGTTGAAGAAAGAAGGTGGTCGGAAAAGATGGCGTCAGCAAGTGGAAGATTTGGAGGATGAAGCGGTGGAGTGAGTCGCAGAGCAGAGTGAAACGGTGGAGTTGAGCTACGAAGAGCAAATTGAAGTGGTGGAGTTGAGTTACGAAGAGCAAAGTGAAGCGGTGGAGTGAGTTGCACTTGGGAAAGAAAACAAAGTGAAGCGGTGTAGTTGTGCACTTATGAAGAGTGTAACAGTGACCTAAACCCCAAAAATACCCCCACTTATTGTCTTTAGGCGTGCATTATGGGAGGTTAAAATTGGGTTTCCGGGCAGAAAATTCCCAAATCTAAGTAGCGCCACTTTTTTATGCTTTTTGCCGCTAAAACACGCGATTCTCAAGCAAATAGCGTCCGCTATCGCTGCTATGAAAAACTGCTACGCTATGCAGACTCCATAGCGTGGAGGAGCCGCTTTGCTCCGCTACTCCGCTATAGCGGCGCTATTTACTACTCTGATTACGGCCACAATAGCAATTGTGGGTGAGATATGTTTTCGTAAGTCCTTCATTTTCTTGAAGGCTAGGATATGGTACTAGCAATTAAGGGACGTCGATTGTTGTCATAGAGCTCTGACTTCCATATCAACCAGTTTAAACTACGCGTACCTTAAGTCCCTCACACTTGAGGTACCTATTAAAGGTTTTTATACTTAAAATGCCTATGCTTAGATTCATTTTCATAAAGATGGAATATATTGATTATTCACTTGTTTTTGCTTGAAGCAGGAACTCATTGAGATTTATTTCTCACTAGCCTCTTTCTTTGTTTCAGATAATTGGAACATATTGGAAACTGATAAGCAAGTTCCGGAGATTGCTTGACAGTCACCCAATAGTGTCCCAAGATAAGAGTTTATTTCACAGCCGGACTGGAGTTGGAGTCTTACTAGGAGTCAATGTTTATATGAAATTGAATTGTAAAGTAGGGGTGTGTTGTAGGATGGATTGATGCTCGCTGTGTACTCAGCTAATCCTTCAACAATGATTCCCTTTTTTGATCTGTGAACGTTAGGAAAGGGATTCTGTTCCCTAACTTAGTGGGTTCCTAAACTACTCCAAAGAGCGTTTAGTGTAAAAGTGAAAATGAGAAAAGAACTAAACGCAAAAAGACTATGAACTTAAGGTAAAGAATATGAAAATTTGCAAGTTGTATTTGATTGATTGTTTTTAATTCGACATATACAACTCATATTTATACTCAGCATTCTATACTAAAGCTTCTTCCATTGACCACTAACTCCTATTTTTCAGCAACTAAGATATATCTTCTCCCACAAGAACATCAGATTCCTCATTCATCAAGTTATCTACTTTCTTCTCTCCTGTTTGGGCATCTAATTCGTTCTGCTGAAGGTCTTTTTGTTCTTCTTTCCTTTCTTCCTTAGGGAAACCGAATGCAGCATCTAAGGCCTCGGCTACCTTAGGAGAAGAAACCTCACCTCTGGTTACCTTTTTGGCCTCAGCTAACTTCTGTAACGTTTGCTTCATTTTCTGTACCTGGGCCATTCTCTGTTTTCTCCTTTTCTGGGTTCGTGTTAACTGGATCCCCACAGGATCAATTGGCTTCAAATTCTTCGCATATTTATTCAAAAACCAATGTTCCTCTTGAACATTAGCCGCGGGCTTGACCATTCTCTGCGGCTTTATGTCTTCATCATTGCGCACGATGATCCTTAGAGAAGTCATACCCTCCTTTTCACTAAATTCTGCAACACGCCTTTTTTGTGCTGGGACAGGACTTTCATCTATCCTTGGCATCCTCCCCTTTTCTTTTCTAATATGCCTTTGAATAGGATTATTTTGAACAATCTTATCATGGGGTCTTGTCTGATAATTAGGCCTCCTCGATTGAAGGGCTTGTCGTTCAAACTGAACCCTCAAAGCCTCCACTCTTTCCTGGTTAGGTTCTGATAAATCGGTCACCCATCCATTCAAGCGGCGGAATGTTTGGGGTCTAGGAAATCCCCGGGGACCATACCTTCTCGGCTGTTGCTCTAGCCTGTGAAAAACACTACTTCTTGAATTAACATGACTTGATTTGGATGCTTCTGACCTTTGCACCGCCATGATCCTAGGAGTTCCCAGCTTTGCAAAGACATTTGGTTTGTTCCTTATCTGGCTTTGTCCCTGAATCGTGGCAGTTTCACCCTTTTTTGTCCTTCCGAAACTTCTCCTTTTCTTCTCCATTGCTGCCGGATTGGCTGTTTCCAACTTTTGCGTGGAGACCCCGTTGGTCCAGAAAAGGAGACCATACCGATGGTAATGGCTGGGAACGGGTCAACATCAACTCCCATTTCAGTTATTGCCTTGTCAGCCAATTTGAATCTACCATCCTTAACAGCCTTTTGGATGGCCTTTCTGAATACCACCCAGTTCACAGTAGCATGACTATAGGAATTGTGCCATTTACAGTATTTCTTGTTTTTTAGTTCCTCGGTAGAAGGAATCCTGTGTCCTTCGGCCAGCCGAATCTGCTGATCTTTCAACAAATAGTCAAATATTTGGTCTGCCTTGGAAATGTCGAAGGTATATTCCACTTTGTTCTCTGAGACAGCTATTTCCTTTCCCTTAGGAGATCTCAACGCAGGGCATGAGTATGGTTTACCCCTCAAGATTTCAGCCGCCATAATGTCAGCCGTGGAATCGGCTAAGCATTCGGCTGCCTCATCTGAGTCTTCAGTTTCAATAATGGAAACCATATGTCGTCCCCTTCTTCGGTTAGCCCTCTTTTGTTCTCTTTCCATGATGTATTGCTCGATTCTGGTGGCTTTAGAAGCCAACTGGCTCAAATCATCGCAATCTTGTGCCACCAGTTTCTCTCGTAATTGGGGATGCATGTTCCCAACCGCCATACTCGCATATTCTGCCTCAGGGAATTGCACACTACACCTACTTCCCAATTTTTTGAGTCTCGCAATGAAATCTGCAACAGGTTCGTCCACTTGCTGCTTGAGACTCATAACATCAGCCACTGTCACCTCAAGCTGTGGTCTATAGAACCTATCATGGAAGCACCTTTCCATGTCTGTTCAATTCTGAACGGAATTAGGGGGTAACGTTGAATACCATGTGAATGCCATTCCCGTCAAGGACAACGGGAACAATTGCAATTTGTAGAATTCATTTTGGTTAGCCTCCCCACACTGAGTTGTGAATCTACCAATATGTTCCATGGTTGACTTGCCATCATCCCCAGAAAAAGTAGCAAAGTCAGGAGTCTTGAAACCCCTAGGCAAGGTCATCATCTTATCAACCCATTCTGGATATGGTTTCCTGTAGACTGGCCTGTCTAACGGCTTCAGCTGCACACCAAAATACGTCCTGATAGTCTCAGCGATCATGTTGGGATCAATCAGCTGAGGTCCAAAAGGCCTGTCATCGGCTGCCAGCCCCTAAGGATAGGTCCCCCCAGGTGTAATGGCTGGCTGCCTGATAGGCATAGGTGCCCCCTGGTATTGATTCTGATACCCAAGATCAAGTGTGCAGAAGTTCACGGCCTGGCCACTCGGCTAAGGTGGGTGCATAACCCATTGCTGCTCAGTCATGTAACCATCGGGAACCCTGTGTTGATATCCCTGAGCGGCTGTGCAATTACCCGAGAGAGGTGGGCACATGCCCCATGGCTGCTCCCCTAAGTATTCTTCAGCCGTTTTACACAAAAATCCTCTCGGAGGAGCCGAACCCATTTGACCAAAGGGTGGCTGTTTTGGTATAGACAGAAGGACTGGCATGTTGTTTGAGGCAGGTGGAAGCACATTCCATGGCTGCTGTCCCGTATGATTACTAGATTGTCGTGCCTGCATAACTCCATAGCCCGTGGATGATCCCATTCCTTGGGTTTGATGATTGACCAGCATGTTGGCACCATGTGCCACAGCACTTGGTTCCAATCGCGGCATGCCCATGGTTGTTAGAATCGGGAGTTGACTCGCTGACTTGGACGAGTCCACGAGTCTGGGTGTGGAAATCGGGTACAGCACTTGGTTCCAATTGCGGCATGCCCATGGTTGTTAGAATCGGGAGTTGACTCGCTAACTTGGACGAGTCCACGAGTCTTGGTGTGGAAATCGGGTGAACTCGGAGGTAGACTCGCCGGAGGGGTAGACTCAGTCGTGACTCGCTCGGACTCGGCTGGACTCAGTAGACTCGCGAATCCGAGTCGGCGAGTCTGGTTTGTCAGCTCTGATGCCTGAAACGCTGTGTTTTTGGGTCCAAAATTTGGATCCCTTTTCTTCTTCGAGAGACCGATTTGCTTCTTCCCACCGTTTTCTTCTTCCTCTTCGCAAAAACACAACACCTCCAACCCTAACAACGTTCTTCCTCCCTGTCGCGCCTCCCTTTGGCCTCGCCGGACTCAGCCGCGCCGCGCCTGCCTTTTGTCGCTCGCGCCTCCCTTCCCTGCACGCAAGTTCTCCTCCTCCTCCCTTCTCCTCTCTGGTTCGCAAGTTCTCCTCTCTGCCTTAGGTCGCGCGACGCGCCTCCCTTCTCCTCCCTGCAACACTTGCTCTCTTAAATCACTTCACTTGCTCTCTATTTCTTACAATGTCTTGCTCTCTATAAAAATCACTTCAGTTGGAGGATTAGATTTAGACATGTAAAGAAATTGATTATGTACTTGACTTATGTTTGTATTCCTAATTTACTACTATTTGGATTTGGATTATGAGTATGTATGACTACTTAAGTTTTAATGATTATGAATTTATGATAATGTTAATTGGCTTTATTACTATTTTGTTACTTTTGTGTTATGTATATATGTCATTTATAGGTATTTTTTATCGTAGGTAGACTCTTATGAGTCTACGTGTCGAGTCTAGCCCCCTCCACGAGATAACCTAGCTCGCGAGTCTGACAACCTTGGGCATGCCTATGTACCCCGTTGTTCCTGCTGGTTTTCTAGCCATAGAAACCTGCCCAAACTGTAGATTAGAATGAGATTCACCACATGTTCCAGGAAAGCTTATAGGATATTGGTTAGAAACGATAGCATTAGAATAAATAGGAGTAGGCAATGGTACCTGCTGCACGTTGTTCGGCTGGACCACGGATAGGGCCCTTGCCTGAACTGGTGGCATACCAAAACCAAGGTGACTTCCTATTGGGAGAGTCGTACATTGCTGACTCGGCTGTCCTGGTTGCCCTAGGTTAGCCGAAGCTGTGGAATTTTCAACAGAACCTTGTCTAGGCTCTGCTTGTTGGGCCTGTTGAACCTCATTATGTACCATTGGCTTCACTATATCAGCCAGTTGCCTGGACATCTGATACATCAGCTCGTTCAGTCCTGTGTCTATCAGTTGTTTTATAAAAGAAGTTGTTGTTGGAAATAGCATTATTAGCTAATGACTTCTCTTCCCTAAAGAGTTAGATTCATTGTATAGAAGTGGAATAGGTGCACCGTCCACATTAATAGTTTTACATTGTAAATTGTATTTAGAATATTAGTTCCTATGTAAATCACATGTATAAATAAATCTTTTGCTGAGTGCATTACTCAAGCAAATACATTCAGAAATATTGTGTCCCTTTGTCTGCTTGACTTCTCCTTTTTTTACATGGTATCAGAGCTCCCGATCTTGGGAGTCTCTGTTTCTTTTTTGTTCCGCTACCTCAGCCTTCATTGCTGATTTTTCTTAGGTACCTTGCCTTCATTGCAGGACCTGACCCTTCATTGCTCTGATTTTATTCTCAGTTTTATTTGAGCCTTCATTGCTCTGTTTTTGTCCCAACACCCCTCCAAACCCCAACCCAGTTTTTTAAACCCATTTTTTCACCAAATACCAAACACCAAACAGACCACCACCACTTTTCCAGCCAAACCCACCAACACCCATTTTGTTCCGACCACCAGAAAGAAAGTTGACCGCCGACATCCGCCGTGGACCGCAACATTTCAGACCAGCAACCATACCCGAAGAACCGCCGCTCTGAGATCGGCCAGAACCCGGAAGACCGCGGGAAAAAACCACCGCACGCGCTGTCACGCGCCGCCACACGCGCATTCGCATTCTGGCGCGTGAATCCCACGCGCCTCCTTCCAGTCATCGCACGCGCTGCCTGCTTGCTTCGTTCTGATCGGAGGCATCTTTTGAACCTGTTTTTGGGGGTCGGTTTTCTGATCGGTCCTCTCTTTTTTTGGGTCTCTATACAGTTCTACTTGGTGGGGGTCTCGATTCTTTTTTAAGAGTGAAGAAATTGTGAACCTCTTCAGGTAATTGTCTCAACAGTATGGAGAAATCATCAGGTAATTGTAGTGTGGTGTGTTCAGGTATGTTTTCACCTTCATTTGGATCCAATGTCTCAAATACACATTCTCCTCTCTTCTGGATTTTAGACTCTGGAGCCACTGACCATATGACACCCTCACCTAACCATTTTTCCACATATTCTCCATGTTCCAGCAATAAGAAAATTGCCACTGCTGACGACACTCTTATAACTGTTGCTAGCATAGGGAACATTGATATTAATTCATCCATCACCTTAAAAAATGTCCTTCATGTCCCAAAACTGTCCACCAACCTTGTTTCTATACAGAAACTTACTAAAGACTTATCATGTAAAGTGATTTTTCACATTGATTGTTGTCA
This sequence comes from Ammopiptanthus mongolicus, assembly GCA_039655645.1. NCBI lineage: Eukaryota > Viridiplantae > Streptophyta > Magnoliopsida > Fabales > Fabaceae > Ammopiptanthus > Ammopiptanthus mongolicus. The sequence continues at coordinate 40,733,966 of CM077349.1, forward strand.
TCTTCAGGACAAGGAATCGGGGAGGACAATTGGACGTGCTAGTGCTAGAGAAGGGAATGGCCTTTATTACCTTGAAGACCATTTGTCTCAATCATTCATGTCAGAGTCTGTTCTTTCAAAAAGGGAAAAGATTTTGCTTTTTCACTATCGGTTAGGACATCCCTCTTTTGAAACCATCAAATTTATGTTTCCATCGTTGTTTTCTGGATTAAGTATCGAGAGTTTTCACTGTGACGTGTGTGAAATTGCAAAACACAAACGTATACCTTTTCCATTAAGTAACAAAAGAAACTCATTTCCTTTTTATCTTGTTCATTCTGATGTTTGGGGTCCATCTTCTGTTCCAAATGTTTCTGGAACTAGATGGTTTGTAACTTTTATTGATGATTGTATCCGGGTTACTTGGATTTTCCTTCTTAAACACAAGTCTAAAGTGAGCAATGTTTTTCAAACCTTCTTCTCAATGATTAAAAATCAGTTTGGTGTGACCTTAAAAAGACTTAGGTCTGATAATGGCAAGGAGTATTTTAATCATGACATTACTCTATTCTGCCAAAAAGAGGGAATAATCCATGAGTCTTCTTGAGTCAAAACACCACAACAAAATGGGATTGCAGAAAGGAAAAATAGGCATCTTTTAGATCAAACCCGGGCACTGTTGTTTCACAAAAATGTTCCAATTTTTTTTTGGGGGGAAGCAGTTCTTACAGCAACATATCTCATCAATCGGTTACCCTCTAAAGTCTTGGGGGTTTAAAAATCCTATGGATGTTCTTTCCTCCTTTTTTCCCAATGTGTCCAGTTCGAATAATCTTACACCAAGAGTCTTTGGGTGTGTTTCATTTGTCCACGTTCATTGTCAAGATAGGGGAAAACTTGATCCTAGAGCTCTAAAATGTGATTTTGTTGGGTATTCCCCTACTCAAAAAGGATATAAGTGTTACCATCCACCCTCCAAAAAACTCTCTGTGTCTCGAGATGTAACCTTTCAGGAAAAACAAGCTTATTTCACTCAACCTTATCTTCAAGGGGAGGATCTAAGAGAAGATGAGGAAATTCATCTTGAAACTCTTGTTCTGCCTAGCCTTGAGTTAAATATCTCATCCTCATCAGCTGAAACGGAACCTGCAGCTGAAACTAAACCTACAGTTGAAGCTGAATCTGCATCTGAACCTGAAGTTGATGTACGATGGGGAAAAAATCAGGTGTTCCTAAGGAAGCAAAAGGTCATTCCTGAATCGACACATGTTCAAGAGTCCGACCCAACTCCTCAGGTAACAAATTCTGATTCCATCACTTTACAAGATAATGAAATGGTTGAAAATGATCTTAACCTTCCAATTGCTTACAGAAAAGGAACCAGAAAATGTACTGAAAAACCATTATACCCTCTTGCAAACTACCTTTCATTTCAAAAATTCTCACCAACCCACAAGAATTTTCTTGTAAACCTAAACAATACCTTCATTCCCACCAGTGTTTTTGAGGCATTATCTAATAGAAGGTGGAAACAGGCCATGGATACAGAATTGGAGGCATTGGAGAAAAATAAAACATGGGAATTGGTTACTTTATCGGAAGGAAAGAAACCAGTTGGTTGCAAGTGGCTATATACTGTAAAGTATAACGCCGATGGTTCAATTGAGAGGTACAAAGCAAGGTTGGTAGCCAAAGGTTTCACACAAACCTATGGAATTGATTATTCAGAAACATTTGCTCCTGTTGCAAAGATGAATACAGTTCGAGTAATATTATCTCTTGCAGCCAATTATGGCTGGGAATTGCAGCAGTTTGATGTGAAAAATGCTTTCTTGCATGGGGAGCTTGAGGAGGAGATATATATGGAGGTACCACCAGGATATGGGAAAAATATTAGTGGCAATATTGTTTGCAGCCTAAAAAAGGCGTTATACGGGTTGAAACAATCACCTTGAGCATGGTTTGGAAGATTCACTAAGGTTATGACAACCTTAGGATACAAACAAAGTCATGGAGATCATACATTGTTCATCAAACACTCAACTTCAGGGGGAGTAACTGTGTTTTTAGTCTATGTGGATGATATCATTGTCACTGGAGACGATTGGAAAGAACAGCAAGTCTTGAGTCAACATCTAGCAAAGGAATTTGAGATAAAAACTCTTGGGAGACTAAAATACTTTCTGGGAATTGAGGTGGCTCACTCCAAGAAAGGTATTTTCATATCTCAACAAAAATGTATCACAGATTTGCTCAAAGAGACAGGAAAGACAGCTTGTAAACCTGTAAGTACTCCCATAGAACTGAACCTTAAATTGGGTAATGAAGAAGATAGTGTAGTGGTGGATAAAGAGATGTACCAGCGTTTGGTTGGTAAATTAATTTATTTGTCTCACACAAGGCCAGATATTGCATTTGCAGTAAGTTTGGTTAGTCAATTTATGCATTGCCCAAGAGAAGTTCATTTGCAAGCAGCTCATAGAATCCTGTAGTACCTTAAAGGAACTCCGGGAAAAGGAATTTTATATAGAAGGAATGGGAATGCAATCCTTGAAGCCTACACCGATGCCGACTATGTAGGATCAGTAACCGATAGGAGGTCCACTATTGGATATTGTACTTTTCTTGCAGGAAATGTAGTGACGTGGAGGAGCAAAAAACAGAATGTTGTGGCCCGTTCTAGTGCTGAAGTTGAGTTCCGAGCTATGGCTCAAGGTATTTGTGAGCTACTTTGGCTCAAAATAATTTTAGAAGACTTAAAAATCAAATGGGGAGGTTCTATAAAACTCTACTGTGATAACAAGTCAACAATCAGCATCGCTCATAATCCTGTTCAGCATGATCGAACGAAACACATTGAGGTGGATAGGCATTTTATCAAAGAGAAGCTTGATTCTGGTCTAATTTGTACCCATTTGTACCTCCACAAGGCCAACTTGCAGACATTCTTACCAAAGGATTGTGCAATGCAGATTTTGAGAGAATTGTTTGCAAGCTGGGAATAGAAAACACCTATTCTCCAGCTTGAGGGGGAGTGTTGGAAATATCATTATTAGTTAATGACTTCTCTTCCCTAAAGAGTTAGATTCATTGTATAGAAGTGGAATAGGTGCACCGTCCACATTAATAGTTTTACATTGTAAATTGTATTTAGAATGTTAGTTCTTATGTAAATCACATGTATAAATAAATCTTCTGCTGAGTGCATTACTCAAGCAAATACATTCAGAAATAGTGTCCCTTTGTCTACTTGACTTTTTTTTTTTTTTTTTTTTTTTTACAGTTGTCATCACAATGGGTTGTGGTGACCCTTCTTCTTTAGATGAACTTCCCACTGCGCCGGTGCTTGGCATAGCAACACTGGAGACAGGGGTAGTTGGGGATGTCTGTGGAGAAGATGGCATTCCCAAAAGTACAAAACCATCTCTTGCCTTCTTTGATGCATTTTTCTTAGTTGGCTGTGACTCCATGTTTCCTAGATCTCTTCCTGACCGCAAGTGCATACGCCAAAAATAATCGTGACCAGGAGAAATGAACCTCCCAATTTGTTCACCTTCGCTGGTCCCACCGGGCGTGCCAAATTTGTTGTGGGATGGATTGGATGCTTGCCGTGTACTCGGCTAATCCTTCAACAATGATTCCCTTTTTTGATCTTTGAACGTTAGGAAAGGGATTCTATTCTCTAACTTAGTGGGTTCCTAAACTACTCCAAAGAGCGTTCAGTGTGAAAGTGAAAATGAAAAAAGAACTAAACACAAAAAGACTATGAACTTAAGGTAAAGAATATGAAAATTTGAAAGTTGTATTTGATTGATTGTTTTTAATTCGACATGTACAACTCATATTTATACTCAGCATTCTATACTAAAACTTTTTCCATTGACCACTAACTCCTATTTTTCAGAACCTAAGATACACCATGGTTGACAAAAGACACTTTAATACGTAAATGGTTACAAAACCAACGGCTAACCATGACTAACAACATTTCCTATATTTTGGGCATATCTTCACGGTCATCCTAGTTGGTTGATCCTTCAATTTAATGCAGATCCTCGAAACGGCAAGCCTTCCAGCGTTTGGCTTTCAAACGGTCTTTTCTTCTCTTTACCCAAATCCCGTTTTTGTAGATACCAATAGTTAGCATTCCTAAATCCATGGGCCTCACTTGATCTTCAACTAATCAACTTAGCTCAATTATTAACCATGCAAATTTCTTTATATAATCCAGTCAGAATACTTAAGCAATTCATCAATCATCGTAATAACTCAATATTAAAACGGCTACCAATTTTATCACTAATTCGGCTACCATTAATAATATTATTTCGGCTGCCTAAAATAATATATACTCGGCTGCCCTTATTTTATTCATTCGGCTCTTCTTACTCGACTATTGCCTCACCCCATTCATTCGGCTGACCATTAATCAATATCAACCGAGTGAATATTTTTTGTGGAGACAACATGGTGTAATGCTTATTTGTATTAACCTGACCCAATACTATGTTTAATTCTACAAAAATCTCTTGTAAAAAAAAAACGTTTCACTTAGTTTTCAAAATATTTTCTATGCTCTGCTACTATTCCTTATGCTATAATAAGGTTTATATATATTAGTACGTAGTGATATCCAGGTGGATGTCGGGATATTACATTGTGCTCAGTTAGTTTGTCCAGGTAACCTTTCTGCTCGCCGTGACCAATAAGAGTGCATCCCCACTCCAACTCTCGGGAAGGGTGTCTTGGTTGTCTCGGAATGTCCACCTGCGACGTGGAAAACTCAGGGTTCAGTCGAGATAACCAGGCTCTAGCGGGCATCACGACACGATAGGAGCAATCCCATCCGTCACATGTGATAAGTCCCGATCACGATTACATCCCCAAGATCACAAAGATCATCCCTTCCGTAATTCGTACCCGCAATCTGGTACACTAACCTTGTGTGTCCCATACTACACGGCTTGCCACTTGGCACATGATTATGCTATGCATGTCAACCATCACTTGTGCCACCATTATCTCGATACTCATAATCCACTTGTCCACGATGCGACGGTATCCATGACCTCTTACCTCACAACATGCAATGTGGCACTTTCATTCACTGTCATCATCATCATCATAAAGCATGCAGACACAATATTCAGCACCTTAACATACCAAGCTAAGCATAAAAACACATAAATCTCATAAAGCATAATAAGCACATCAAGCATACCAGTCTAACTTATAAACACATAAATCACATAGAGCACATATTCGCAATCACACCAAACATACCAATCATCCATCCAACAATAGTCATCTAGCCTAGGGCATATTCTTAGTGGTGATAGCCCAAAGATACCTATACCTAGGGTTTAGGTACTTTGTCAGGGCTCAACCTCTTGTAGGGTTTAGGGTTCCCTTACACATGTCAATATATATTATTCTACTCTTGCCTTCCCAACGAATGTGTGATTCTTTCTCCCCACCTGACAATGATGCGTACAAACTCACGAACACAACAAACGCAACCAAGCTCTCCAACCTCCTCCTCACAGCCGCAGCCTTCATATCACGCACGATCACGAACACAACTTCGAATTTTTCCCTACTCACGAAAACAACACGTATACATCATGGTTAGCTCTAAAACGAATCGAAACGAGGATCGAAACTAAGAAACATATGTAGAACACGAAGAACGCTCGAAGCACGTCGATGTCGACGACGTCGGCATATACAAAACTACGACATACCTTCGACGATTCGAGAAACTGATTGGTCGGATTCGAAGATAACAAAGATACGAGCACGAAGGTACGATCGAATTTGAGTTTCGATGCTTGAATAACCTCAATCCAAGCTCCAAGAAGCTTAACAATGGCTGGCTCAAGGTCCCATGTGTGTTTTCTGAAGAAAGGAGAAGGAATTTCGTGTAAAAACTCTGAAAAATGAAGTTTCGTGTCCTTTTATACATGGCTGTTAGATTGAGAACGTTTTGACGTGGGGACACTCCACGCTTGAGCGTGGGAACGCTTGAGCGTTCCAATTTCCCACGCTTGAGCGTGGAACGTTTCCTCACAGCTAAGGCATCGCCCATTTTGACGCGCGCGCATGTGTACTGACACGTGTGTCTCCACGTACGTACTCCCCATGCTTTGATGTGGGTTTTCCCCACGCTCGAGCGTCCACGGTCAACGTTTGAGTGTTGGGTCACTCAACATCCAAACGTTGGATGTTGATTTGACCCGTTCTTTCATGTTTTCGCACTTTCTGAGCTCGTTTCAAGGCCAAATCTCTTCAAATTTGGACCATAGTTCTATCATATCATATAGATCACATCCAAACACTTAAACATACTTAGCTCATGCCTTAAACACATATTGATAAAACGGGATGTTACATCTGTCAATCTCCACATGTTTAGTTCGATCATGCTGGACTAGATTCTGAGATATACTAATTGCGGCTTTGTTATCACAGTATAACTTCATAGGGAGAGCGATGGGAAGCTGTAATTGTTCTAGAATTCTTGAGCCATAGAATTTCACAAACTCCTTGTGCCATTGCCCTGTATTCAGCCTCAGCACTACGTCTAGCCACCACATTCTGTTTTTTGCTCCTCCAAGTGACCAAATTTCCCCAAACAAAAGTACAATAGCCAGATGTTGATTTCCGGTCAGTAATGGAACCAGCCCAATCTGCATTTGTGAACACTTCGATGCCTTGCTGCCCAGTTTTCTTAAAAAACAGGCCCCTGCCTGGAGCACTTTTTAAATACCTTAAAATCCTATAAACTGCCTCAAGGTGTTTTTCATGTGGTGAGTGCATGAATTGGCTCACTAAGCTTACTGCAAAGGCTATATCTGGCCGAGTATGTGATAAATAAATTAGCCTTCCCACTAATCTTTGGTACCGAGCTGTGGGTACTAGATCTCCTTTGTCTTTACTTCCAAGTTTTTGGTTAGGATCTATAGGAGTCTCAGCTGTACGACATCCCATCATTCAAGTTTCTTTAAGAAGATCTAGAATATACTTCCTTTGGGACACTACAATTCCCTTCTTCGATCTTGCAACTTTCATCCCCAAATTTTGTTTAAGGATCCAAGGTCTTAAATCTCAAATTCAGCTACTAGAGAAGCTTTAAGCTTATTTAATTCACTGTAATCATCTCCGGTAATCTCAATGTCATCCACTTAAACAATTAACACAACCAGTTTTCCTTCAGAAGAATGTTTCACAAACATTGTATGGTCACTCTGACATTGACGATACCCTTGCTTCTTAACAAACTGAGCAAATCTCTCAAACCACGCTCTTGGTGATTGTTTCAAACCGTAGAGAGACTTCTGAAGCCTACAAACTTTCTGATTAAAGAGTGATTCAAAACCTGGGGGTGCATCCATGTAGACTTCTTCCTCCAAGTCTCCATTTTAAAAGCATTCTTGACATCTAGCTGTTGTAATGGCCAGTCTAAATTTGCAGCTAATGATATAAGAACTCTTATGGTATTTAACTTAGCAACGGGAGCAAACGTTTTTGAGTAATCAATACCATAAGATTTGAGTAAAGCCTTTAGCAACTAACCTGGCTTTATATCTCTCAACAGATCCATCAGCTTTATACTTGACAATAAACACCCATTTACACCCGACGGTTGTCTTTCCTCTAGGCAAGTCCGCCTTCTTCAAAGTCTGAATCTTCTCCAGGGCTTTCATTTCCTCCAAGATAGCTTCCTTCCACTCAGGAACCCTTAAAGCAGCCTGTATATCCTTTGGAATTTCTGTTTTTGTCAGTTCAGAAGTCAAGGCCCGAAAGGTAGGGGATAAATTTTCATATGACACAATTAGAATGGGATGTTTTGTACATGATCTTACACCCTTCCTGAGAGCAATAGGAAGGTCAGACTCATTAAAGGTAGGTTCAGTAGTAGTTTGGACAGAATTAGGAGGATAGTTACCTGAGGGGTCCTCGGATGCATGGCAGTCTTGAGGATCATTTGGCTCTATTATATGAGAATATTTCCTTTTTCTGACGAAAAAACGATCAAAGGGTGCTAAAATCCTGTTCCCCATTGTAACCGTCTCTTTTCCAGTTTCAACAATGTCAGAATTTTCAGTTTCTAAAACTGGTTTGGTTTCAGTTTCTAAAACTGGTTCTGAAATTGATCCAGTTTCTGGAATGCTGCTTTGTAGACTTGATTCAGCCGGTTCACCATTTCGAAGTCCTGAACTTCTTTCATCATATAGGGGATCTAAGAATAAAGAATCTGAATTCTGTATTTGTAAGTATTGTATAGCATCTTCCTCTTTTCTTCCCCCTGAAGATGATGTTGAAAAAAAGGTGTGTTTTCAAAGAAAGTGACGTCCATAGAAACAAGGGTTTTCTTAGAAATAGGATCAAAGCATTTTTAGCCTTTTTGGTTGGGAGCATAGCCAAGAAACACACACTTTGTTGCTCTGGGTTTGAGTTTACTTTGATTGGGTTCATGAGAGTGCACAAAAATTGTACACCCAAATATTCTTAGAGGTAGAGTGCATGAAAGTCTATTATTTGGAAAAATATTCGTGAAAACATCAAAAGGGGTTTTGAAGTTCAAAACTTTGCTAGGCATCCTATTAATTAAATATAGCCCGAGCAAAGATATTTTGGTACCATATTTTGAAACAACAATGCCCGAGCAACCTCAAGTATGTGTTTCTTTTTTCTTTTGGCCACTCCATTTTGTTGTGGAGGGTCAACACAAGTGCTTTGATGGACAATACCATTTGCAAGAAAAAAATCATTTAGGTGTTTGTTAAATACTCCCTCCCATTGTCACTACGAAAAACTTTGTTCTTTTCCTAAAATTTTTGAATATAAAAAAAGTTTTTGAATATGCTCTCAACTTCAGATTTTGTTTTCATCAAGTAAACCCATGTTAATCTCGTATGATCGTCTATAAAGGTGACAAACCATCTTTTTCCATTTGATGTGGGGTCACGACTAGGTCCCCAAACATCACTGTGAATTAAAGTGAAGGGACTAGATTTTTTATAGGATTGAGGGGGATAGGAGGAATGATGATGCTTTGCAAGTTGACAACTTCACAAGAAAACATATTTGGATTTTTATTCTTATAGAGTTCAGGAAACAAATATTTCAAATAAAGGAAACTTGGGTGACCTAGCCTACAATGCCATAGCATTATTTCTTCATCTGCATGAATAAGAACTGAATTGAGACAGTTACTCTCAGTTTTGTCTTTGAAAACAACTTCATTCTGGAAGAGATAGAGTCCATCAACCTCTTTAGCACTGCCAATCATCCTCCCCGAACTCAACTCTTGAAATTTACAAGTAGAGATCAAACACAGCCAGGCAGTGTAAATCATGTGTCAATTTACTCATGGATAAAAGGTTACATGACAAATTTGGGACATGTAGAACATTATTAAGTGTTAGAGATTTAGATATAGGAATAGAAACAACACCAGCTATGGTAGAAAAGGTCCCATCTGCAATTTTGACCTTTTTATGTCCTGCACTAGGGCTATATGTAGGCAGCACATATGGTGGAAAGTGGAGGCTGTGGATAATAGAGACGGCGTGACTCAGATCCTGCTCCAATCGTCTACCCTGTACTCCGGTCCTGGATAGAAAAAGAATTAGAGGTGAAGGTTATGGAACAATTAGGAGATCGAGTAAGTTGACTAATAGAAGTTAAATTAAAAGGACATCTAGGTATAAATAAGACCGAATTTAAAGACAGAGTGGGAAGAGGTGAAGCTTGACCAATACCAGTGGCTTGTGTTTTAGAGCCATTAGCAAGGGTGATGTGATGTGGTGTTTTGGTAGAGGGTAAAGAAGAAAAGAAAGAAGAGTTACTAGCTCTATGATCAGAAGCACTAGAATCCAAAATCCAGGAACCAACAGGAGATGAATGGAGAGACAAACCGTAGAATTACCAGTATGAGCTATAGTGGCTGAAGATGAGACATGTTGGATTGCTTTAAGTTGAAGGTACTCCTTGTATTCATCAACTGAAAAAAGGTTCTGAATGTCATTCTTCTGATAATCACTCCCAATCTCAATTTTCTTATCAGAAGACATTGGAGCTTGAGACTGTGTTACATTAGCTGTCTTTTCTGGGAAACCATGCAGAGAGTAACACTTGTCTTGAACATGACCCAAGCGCTTACAATAGGAACACTGGAGGTGACTACCTCTACCATGACCACTGTGACGCGCCCAAAACTAAACCTTCGCAGATTTGTTACCATAAACATACCAATAAGACTTAATTAAAACTTAAGCAGATAAGCAATTATTACAACTTGTAAACCCTGCTTCAGAGCTCCGCCTGGAAGCCATGGCATAAAATCAGATTACTCATATATAAACGCCCCACTGGCCGTGGTACAAACACTACGGGAGACTCAAGGATACCTCTAAGGCCTCTTCATCTGCTTGAGAAGTAACACTGTCAACCTTGTTGCGGAAGAAGGATCCCGTCTCGATTCAGCGTCACCCGCTACAACACTCTTGACAGCCAACCAGCACCTCCGTCTTCGGATCACGACCCGAACAACACACATAAAGAATCAGGGAAACATGCACAAGAGGTAAGAAACTCTACAACTATCTTGTATAGGGAAAACACGTAGAATATAACACACCAACATACACAACAACACACACAATCATCTCTCGAGATCTCCACAACAATCATCCTCCAGATTATCACGACTAAAGATCGCTGCCTATTCTACATGCACAACTGAGTCTACATGATTGGCCAATTCTACAACGTGCACTCTTAGCCATGAGAATACAACAGTCAACCTCCAACTGCAAGGAATGACAATCCAATCTCCAACTGTGAGGGTAGCTGTTCACCAAGGTAAGAATGTTGCCTCCAACTGTGAGGACTTCGAGTCGAACGTTCAGGTAACCGCCTTCTGAGTTCCCAAGACAGTGCAACAGTGGTTCCTCCAACTGTGAAGAGCACTGCCTCCCCTAGCCCCTCCAACTGTGAGAAGACCCGAGAAGTTCTCCAACTGTGAGAAAGCACCTACATCCCTCCAACTGTGAGTTCAGCCGTCTTGGTCGCCCCAGAGTGTCCACCTCGAACACCAACCTCGTGTGACAACCACTCAAACTGCTGTTGCAGCTGTACACACGACTTTTCACCACAACAATGCAAATGCTATGATTATTCATCTATCACCTCAACAACGTCTCAACAACAACTTAACCAACTTCTCAAGGTCTACATCCTCCAACTGTGAGGATGTTGCTCTCCAACTATGAGAGTCACCTTCAACTAAGATCAACTTCCTTATTCTATGACTTGGATACCATCAATTATTCTATCAGTCTATCAGCACACCAATCATCTCCACAGTCAATCAAGATCAGAGCCAATCACAATATCATCATATACACAAGTAGCATATTATCATATCAGGCACTAACTATACATGTATTCACAACAAGCATACCCTAGCATCTTAACTTAGCATATTATCCAGCATCTCGGTTAGCACGTAATCACATATGACACCATTTAAGCATATTATCAAATATAGCATATAGGCATCCAACCTCGATCCAGAATATAAATCATCCTATTGGCGATAAACCTACAATGCCTATACCTTAGATTGATACCACTCCACGGTAGTCACCAATGTAAGTTAGGTGTTGTCGGTTACTTAACCACTAGCATGGTTTGAGGAGCCCTACATATGCCAACAGTTATATCCTAGCCTACGTTTCCCAGATATTTGTGGTTTCTTCCTCCTCATCTGGTAATGGATATACGTAAATTCCTGAACTAACGAACTGCCTTGATCCTCGATCGCAACTGATCACGCGCATGAGTTTCCCGATCACGGCTCCGCGACCGATACCATTTTGACACGCCTTCCAGCAATACCGCCAAACTGCCACCGATACCCCTGGCATGTGCATTGGACCAAAAATTGCCTCGAGCACACGCACTCGTCGGTAAGTCCAGGTGTTTTCTTTTGCATTTTCCCTGTGTACCCTACTGTTGAGATAATTTTTTACTGATTACTTCCAACTTATGCATAAATCAAAGCCCTTTTCAAACCTTCTTTTATCCATATGATAACACATATCTAAGCTTCATTAATCACTTGATTATCCTTAACTAAGGCCTTGAAAAATCGGGATGTTACAACCACCTCTTCCGCCACGTCCACGGCCTTGTCCTCCATGGTCTACTGAATTAGAGATAAAGGTTGAAGGATCTGAAGTTGCCCGAGAACCAATCTCGGGTGTCTCCACCGGTGACAGAACTCGTAGTAAACGCTCAATGAGTTCCTCCACCGTGGGGATATTAGCATTTGTTAAACATTGATTTCGGACACATTCAAAGTCTTTATGCAAACCATGAAGAACGAAAATCATATACATATTATCAAGTTTCTCAAGTACCATTGTAAGATCATCTCCTAACAAGATGCGTTTGATGTCATGGATGACTGATTGTGCTCTGTCTAGATAAGAAGGAAGATCACGGTCTGTCATATGAAGTGTAGCCAAATTGTGGATAGAGGCATCGAGAGACATTTTGAGCTTTCTTCCAAATTTCATTACAAGTTTTGTAAGGCCAATAGTGCACCAACAACTAGGGGTGGCAAAACGGGCCAACCCGCCCCGCCTAAAACGGGGCGGGGCGGGTTCACCTGCTTGAACAAAATGGGTTAGAGCTCCTAACCCACCCCGTTTAATGGTGGGTTGGCGGGTTGGTCCGGCAAAAATAAAAAAACTAAAAAATAGGTTAATGAGTTGGCGGGTTGACCCGCCAAAAAATAATAAATAAAATTTAAAACAATTATAAAAAGATAGGAATTAGGCATAAAAACCGAAAATGGGTTGGCGGGTTGGTGGGTCAACCCGCCCCGCCCCGCCTCCAAACTATTAAAATAGTAAAAAACTAATTAAAATATATATATTTTTAGAATAGGTGGGATGGCGGGCAAACCCGCCCCGCCTTCTTGGTGGGTTAAGCGGGGCGGGTCAAAACAGGTTGGTGGGTTGAGAACCCCAACCCAATCCGCCAAAATAGGTGGGTTGGGCCAACCCATTTTGCCACCCCTACCAACAACCTCGGCTCAATGGACTGCCATAGTAGGGATACCAACTGATAATCTGCTCTTTTCCGGTCATCACGCAACTTAGCATCAATTTCAGCTTCCTTCTTGATGAGATGACCATGGTCCCTTGACCTAAAAGCCAAACTTCAACAACATTATACTAATCCACAAAATTCTTACCATTGTGTTTTTCCGATGTGATTGTGGGGTTGCCAGAGAAGGCAAAAGAGATGAGGCCTTTCCCTGTAGACCCAGAACCTTGTTTAGAAGTGGCAGTGGATGAATCATGAATCCTTGATCAATATAGTGAGAGGGAGATGACAAAAATGACCAAGATGGCAAAGCTAATCCGAAAACGTGTTTGACACTTAGAATAGGGGCAGAGGGCACTGGAAAAGAGGTCGGAAACGAGCAGAAGACGAACGTGCGGCTGGATGGCGGAGGCGCATGCGGCAGCGGACAGTGATGGGTCTGCACCGAACAAACTCGTCAGTCGTTTCTGAGGTGTTCGGTCACCTTACCTTGGTGATCGGAGACGGTCCCCGGAAAACAGTAACCGAAAAAAAAGGTTCTTAAAACCCTAGCTTTGATACCGACTTATGATGTTGAATAGCTCGAGAGAGGCCCTCTGATTTTATAGACTAATGATTTACAAATATGCAATATCAAATCCCTTGATTTTAGGGATTGACCATATCATCTATTTATATCTACAATAAGTAAACTAGGAAACTGAATCAGATAATATCAACAACATATCAAAACTAGTCATAATGTATATCAAGAGTAAAAGGATTTGAGTTTTTGAAAAATAATGAACATTCGATCTTAACTTAGTATTTTACAAGCTTAAACGTGTTTTGGAAACTTAGTAGAAGATAGGTTTTGGTCCAAGGAAATTATACTTTGAACTAAGAGGGATTTCGAATCAAGGTTATGAAAAGTAAAGGAGTCATGATACAAAATGTCCTCTATGAGCTTTCAAAGAATTTGTTTATGGTTTTGGTATCAATGTACCCCTTTTTATTCAAAGGGATGTTTGTGAAAGAAAAACATTTTCAAACTATTCTAAGTGTTTTCGATGTTTGATTTTAAGCTAGGTATAAACGATTTAAGATAACGAACTTCACTTAAGAAGTCTTCAATTTCTTAAAGTTAAGGCGAAAGAGTTTTGAAAATGTCCAACTTATAGACGCAACTATAACTAAAGTACTTTGAAACTATGTTTCAAAGGCTTGGGTAAAAATACTAAGGCACTTGCTAAAGTATAAAACAAACGAGTTTACATACTTATCTATCTTTCAACCAAAAGTTATACATTTAGAGTAACATTTGAATGAAATGAGTTTTGAAAGGAAAAGCCCCTCAAATCATCATAAGTATTTTACATACTCATGGTGAAATTTTATAAAGTTAAAAGAGTCCCCACTTATATGAGTTTTTAGTAAAAGACACAAAGGAGTTATCCACCCAAAATTAAATGTTTTCCTAAGTTATAAACCCTAGGTCAAGTAATTGGCTTAGAGTAAAAAGATGGGATAATAAAGTATAGATTTTGGGGGAACAAGACCGTGAACTATATTATTGATGAATCATTCGTTAATACATTCATAAGATTTATATGAACCAAGAATTGTTTAGTTACTTGAGGAACGAGTGACCTTGTAACTTAGAAAAGATCTAAGAAATTAACGATGGGATCTATCAATCCTTTTCATAATGGAATTAGGACTCGAATAACAATATCATAAGACATGAACATAAACATGAAACGTTTTGTTTTAAGGTAGTAGTTCGATGGCGGGTCGGAGGGTCGGACCCGAGAACATCGCCTATCTATATTGGTCTTGTGATGACTCGATCCCCGAGGGATCACGAGATTTATCTGATGGAATAAAAGATAATTGATATACTTGAAATCGTGTAAGAAACTCTTAATGAGAAGATTCATATGGAATTATGAGGTTTAGTCGGTGGATAAACATTTTATCACATCTTCTTTTATGTGTAAGCATTGACATCATTTGCATAGGTCAGCTAAGGCCCTTGAGCCTAGGCGTTGAGGTTACACCTCGTGCGGGTGCAAATATAATGGTGCTGGTCGGTTTGGCATAGAGGAGATTGGGGTGTGTCATTCCACATGTGACTAGTTGGTAGCTTTTCTTTGTTGTGGTAAATCAAGATCCCGCTTCAATCTCTCGACTAGCCACTGCCTTATTCAAGATTGGTATAGAGTGTCTTTGCAAAAGGCCAGTATTCACTCGTGGTTACGAATGTTGTGGCACTTATTGCCGAATGGCTGGCGCATGCAAAGCATGTACTCCCGATCACTTTCTCCGACGATTGTTTAGCTCCATGGAGTAGGGGTTTGAGAACATTGCATAGTACGACATGTTTTGATGATACTGTTATTTGGCATAATTGCATTGCTGCCTATTTGATGATTCATGATGATATTACTTAAAGCTGTGATCCCTTGTGTGTCATACTTTCTTCATTTGCCCTATGTTGTGTTGATGATTGGGAATCTCACCCATTACATATATTGTTTAGCTATGTATCCTCGCTGTTTCTGAGAAGATTGCTATGTCTTCTTTCGACACTTCGGGCATATGTCCTCGCTACCCCGTCTGATCATCCGGAGGGATGAATGCTGAGACTCGTAGGCGGATCGGAAGAGCCTCTTGGAGATGCTGTCCACACGTTCCAGATAGCCTGAGGTCGTGGCATGTATTCTTTTATGTTGTGTTTATTTCCCTTGAGTCGTGAGTGTCTGTCGATAGTTCGTGGGCTTTTGGTAGGCTTGATACCCCGAACCATTCCATGCCTTTTCCTCATGGTGGATGGGAAGGCGTAAGGGTAGAGTTGTTTATCGGGTGCCCCTATCCGGTTCATTCCACCATCATTTGAGGAGGGACTAGAATGAGGATCTATGGGTTGTGCCGGTAAGCGGCTTTTCCGTTTAGTGTCTTTTGGCCAGCTCATAACGTTTATGTTTTTATTTATCTTTTGTGGAGCTGCGTCTCCATACAGTTTATGTTTAGGAGCTACGTTTTGAGTTCTTTATGTTGAGTCTGTATCTTCTAAATTTCTTTGTAGTCGGGTTGGGCTTTATGTAAGTCTCTTTTGAACTTACGAACCCTACATTGCGAAATGTTTATCATTTACCTTACATTAGTAGTTAATCATAAGTCTTTATATTTATGTCTTGTGCAAAAGAAAAACTCATGCTATGTTTAAGCAAGAAATTTCAATTAACTCGTTTTTTCGGCTTATAGTATCCTAAAAATGTCACTAAAAATGTATTCCCGAGAAGGGTGTTACACTTCCTAGTGTTGAACCTGTTAATTGGGCATCTTCTAGCATAGAGCCACAAAAGAATACAAAAAAGGGAGAGAAAGCATAATGAGAAGCTAGACAGACAAGATTGAATTAGAGTGATTGGACAACCCAAAGAGAAAAAAGCACACTTTCATCAATCTAATCGCTTACAAATCTTACCAACCCCCGGATCCCAGATTGACAAAGCACGAGGATGAACGCCCATAGGAATTCAGCGTAGTACAATGTATTTACAGGAAAATAAGCTAGTAGTGCAGCATAGTGCGAAGGACATAAATACCGTCAAACATTTAAGCATACACGTACTACACTTAATTCATAACATGCCCCCTTCAAGTTTTGTTACAAAGGTAATCAGCCCTACTAATATTAAGTTTAGGTTAGGAAGTCAGCTATCTATTCTACGGTTAACATGTCCTGTAGTTACAAGTGCCTGCTGGACCTTTCCCTAATGAAATGGAAATAGGCTTTTATTTATTCTGTACTTTATGAAATAGCAGGTTTGAGGCAATGTGAATGACAGCATGATAGTGTAGCAATGGTTTGATCCAACAATGTTGTATCCCTATTGGAAAGTATGAAAGATGTTTGGAAAATTGTACCCAATGTGGGTAAACGTCTATATATACAGTAAAATAGGTCAGCAGTACAATGTAGTGTAGGATAATTCAAAAAATTAATACTCTTGCACATTAAACATGCGGGTACACTTAACTCTCGACACTTACAATTCAAGTGCTCATGTCATCTGATACTTGAATGTTTCATGCTTTGAAAGAATCAATGAGTTGTTATGTGCTTATACCCAACTGGAAAATTAAAGAACGTGTATTTCGTGTATTAATATGTCTGACTGCATTTTTTTAGTAGAATCTCAAGTGGATCGGAGCATCGGAGAGAAGAAACCTAAATCTGGGGAAGATAGACCTTCTATGACAGAGTTGAGTGGATATAGTTTTAAGAGAGAGGAATTTGAAATAGAATATGACAATGATGCAGAGCAAATATTGGCAGACATGGAATTTAAAGATACTGATACTGAAGGTGAACGTGAAATGAAACTGCATGTGCTACATATCTACTCAAAAAGGTATTGGTGCCGTACCTTATAGTCAAAGGAAAAAAACTTCTTATTCTTCCTAATAAAAGAACTAACCATTTTGAAATGGCCTTCATGGAAAAAATTATGGTTAAGAATTATGTGCAATGATTAAATTATTCCACTACTTTTAATTTCATGATTAAGCATCAGATTATTGTATATCGCATCTTTGTTGGTCTTTTTTCTATCTATTTCTTTATTTAATACCATTTAGCAGGATAAAGTTTGAAATATTTGCTTGCATCTATGCTATGGTAGAACAACTGTAGAGGCGGAGGAAAGGGGGCCACCTAAGGGAGCCGTGTTTCCCCCCCAAACTTACCACTTTTCCAAATACACAATGTCCATATGCCCCCTTTTGTGAAATGAATATTTGTACTTCTCACTTAAGACAAAAGGCAACTAATAATAAATAATATAGCGTGTCATTTTCTATGCTTATATTGCATGATCATTAGATTTTTTGACTTCAATGTTTGATGATGTCAGAATAACCACATGTCATATGTGTTTCTCATGTATCACATGTTAAATGTATCTAGCCTCATTGGAATTAGTGTCTAGGAAATAGATTCCAGTTCCACTTATCCTGTTGGGATTTGCGGATAAAAACACACCGCAGCAGAAAAAATTCCCACCAAATGGATCTGTATGAATGGCCTTGATTCATGCTTTTCGAGTTTACCTCTTGAAGCCCATAACGCTGTGAAGAACGCAGCAAATCATTAGCACCACAACAAGAGTGACACCTCTATGGTATCCACACCGGCAGACTTTGCCTCTAAATATATTGGAATTTATTGTCATTTTGTTCGTGAGAAGGTTCTTTCAAAGGAAATGATCACTGCATTTGTTAGTTCTAATGATCAACCAGCAAATATCTTCACAAAGTCTTTGTGGGGGCCGAGAATTCAATCTATTTGTTCCAAGCTTGGAGCATTTTCTTAGTAGAAATTAATTTGGACTCATGAACTTTAACAATTCATGTACCTAGTTTGTATCTATACATGTACTTAGGAAATAGCTATCATTAATCTCCTTGTAAACATAAATTGTATTTAGCCCTAATTGTATATAAATATTAGTGTGTTGAGTGCAATTTCACTCAAGCATTTCACAAATCTTAGTCTATATTATTCCAAGTCTTTCAAGTGCTCCCATTAACCTTCTTATAGACACAAGGTTTATCTTCATTTTTGATGAATCCAAATTGTCTTATAACATCATCAAAACGAAGATTCCAGCTTCTGGAAGCTTGCTTCAATCCATAAATAGATCGTTGCAACTTGCGTACCTTTCCAGCGTCCTCTGGAGTATCAAAACCCCAAGGTTTTGTCATGTTCACATCCCCGAGAAGATTTTCATTACGGAAAGCAGTCTTGACATCCATCTGCCATATTTCATACTCATGGTATGCTACAGTAGCAAACAAGATCCGAACCGAATTTGCTTGAAACCCTTAGCGACTAATCACGCCTTAAAGGTATGCACGTTACCATCCATGTCAGTTTTCTTTTTGAAAACCCACTTGCACCCTATAGGTTTTATAAGTTTAGAGAGGGAAAAAAATACTTTATTCTCTCTTAAGGAAATACGATGGGTACAAGCCTAAATATATAGGCTGGGAGGAAACTAGACCTAGGAACAAACTTGCTAAAATACCGGAAGGAAAAAAGCCTAGGATCTGGTCAAATATCAAATTGATATTGACCAGATTTATTACAATAATAATTTACTACAAGAAAGGAAATAAAATAAATAGGGAGATAATTGTGATATTGATGGACCAAATCAGGTCCATATCGCAACACCCCCCCTCAAGTTGGTGCATAGATGTCTATCATGCCCAACTTGCTTACAAGTGATTCAAAGTTGCTTCTGAACAGTCCTTTAGTGAGAATATCAGCTACTTGTTGTGAGGTTGGGACAAATGGCATGCAAATAGTTTTGTTCTCTATTTTTTCTTTGATGAAATGCCTATCAATCTCCACATGCTTGGTACGGTCATGTTGGACAGGATTTTGGGCAATGCTAATTGCTGCCTTGTTATCACAATATAGCTTCATTGGAAGTTTAGTAGCCATTCCAAGCTCTTCAAGAACTCCTTTCAACCAGATCAACTCACATACACCATGTGCCATTGATCTATACTCAGCTTCAGCACTACTCCTTGCAACAACACTTTGTTTTTTACTTCTCCAAGTTACAAGATTTCCCCATACAAAGGTACAATACCCAGAAGTAGACCTCCTATCAATTGTGGACCCTGCCGAGTCAGCATCAGTGTATGCCTCAACAGATTGTTGTGTAGTTTTTTTGAATAGTAACCCTTTACCCGGTGCACTCTTCAAGTACCTTAGGACTCTGTAAACTGCTTCAAGATGTTCTTCATAAGGAGAGTGCATAAATTGATTTACAAGACTTACAGGGAATGCAATATCTGGCCTTGTATGAGCCAAATAAATGAGTTTCCCAACAAGTCTTTGATAGCGCGTGGTATCCACAGGATTTCCTTCCTTGCCATCTCCAAGTTTCTTGTTTGGGTCTATGGGTGTCTTGGCTGGTCTACACCCACTCATACCTGTTTCCTTTAGAAGATCAAGAATATACTTCCTTTGTGAGAGTACATTTCCTTTCTTTGACCGTGCTACTTCCATTCCAAGAAAATATCTCAAGAGTCCTAAATCTTTAAATTCAAATTCAGCTGAAAGAGTTTGTTTTAGTCTTCCCATTTCCGGTAAATCATCACCTGTAAGGATGATGTCATCCACATAGACAATGAGGACAGCAATTTTCCCTTCATTTGATTTTTTCATGAACATTGTATGATCCGTTTGACCTTGGGAATATCCTTGCTTCTTGACAAACTGAGCACAGCTCTCAAACTAGGCCCTGGGAGACTGTTTTAGTCCGTAAAGGGCCTTTAATTTGCATACCTTGGGATAGACCCCTTGTTGGAAGCCTGGTGGTTCAGCCATGTAAACTTCTTCCTCTAAGTTTCCTTTTAGGAAGGCATTTTTTACATCCAGCTGTAGTAAGGGCCAGTCAAGATTTGCAGTTAGAGATAAGAGAACTCTAATAGTGTTGAGTTTTGCAACTGTTGCAGAAGTTTCTGAGTAATCAATGCCATTGGTTTGGGTATAGCCCTTAGCAACTAACCGGGCCTTGTATCTTTCAAGAGTACCATCAGAGTTGTACTTGATGGTGAATACCTGTGAAAAAAGGAGAAGTCAAGTAGACAAAGGGACACAATATTTCTGAATGTATTTGCTTGAGTAAAGCACTCAGCAGAAGATTTATTTATACATGTGATTTACATAGGAACTAACATTCTAAATACAATTTATAATGTAAAACTATTAATGTGGACGGTGCATCTATTCCACTTCTATACAATGAATCTAACTCTTAGGGAAGAGAAGCCATTAACTAATAATGTCATTTCCAACACTCCCCCTCAAGCTGGAGAATAGGTGTTTTCTATTCCCAGCTTGCAAACAATTCTCTCAAAATCTGCATTGCACAGTCCTTTGGTAAGAATGTCTGCAAGTTGGCCTTGTGAAGGTACAAATGGGGTACAAATTAGACCAGAATCAAGCTTCTCTTTGATAAAATGCCTATCCACCTCAATGTGTTTTGTTCGATCATGCTGAACAGGATTATGAGCAATGCTGATTGCTGACTTGTTATCACAGTATAGTTTCATAGAACCTTCCCATTTGATCTTTAAGTCTTCTAAAATTATTTTGAGCCAAAGTAGCTCACAAATACCTTGAGCAATAGCTCGGAACTCAGCTTCAGCACTAGAACGGGCCACAACATTCTGTTTTTTGCTCCTCCATGTCCACTAAATTTCCTCCAAGAAAAGTACAATATCCAGTAGTGGACCTTCTATCGGTTACTGATCCTGCATAATCGGCATCAGTGTAGGCTTCAAGAATTGCATTCCCCTTCCTTCTATATAGAATTCCTCTCCCTGGAGTTCCTTTAAGGTACTGCAGGATTCTATGAGCTGCCTGCAAATGAACTTCTCTTGGGCAATGCATAAATTGACTAACCAAACTTACAGCAAATGCAATATCTGGCCTTGTGTGAGACAAATAAATTAATTTACCAACCAAACGCTGTTACATCTCTTTATCCACCACTGCACTATCTTCTTCATTACCCAATTTAAGGTTCGGTTCTATGGGAGTACTTACAGGTTTACAAGCTGTCTTTCCTGTCTCTTTGAGCAAATCTGTGATATATTTTTGTTGAGATATGAAAATGCCGATCTTGGAGTGAGCCACCTCAATTCCCAGAAAGTATTTTAGTCTCCCAAGAGTTTTTATCTCAAATTCCTTCGCTAGATGTTGACTCAAGACTTGATGTTCTTTCCAATCATCTCCAGTGACAATGATATCATCCACATAGACTAGCAACACGGTTACTCCCCCTGAAGTTGAGTGTTTGATGAACAATGTATGATCTCCTTGACTTTGTTTGTATCCTAAGGTTGTCATAACCTTAGTGAATCTTCCAAACCATGCTCGAGGTGATTGTTTCAACCCGTATAACGCCTTTTTTAGGCTGCAAACAGTATTGCCACTAATATTTTTCCCATATCCTGGTGGTACCTCCATATAAATCTCCTCCTCAAGCTCCCCATGCAAGAAAGCATTTTTCACATCAAACTGCTGCAATTCCCAGCCATAATTGGCTGCAAGAGATAATATTACTCGAATTGTATTCATCTTTGCAACAGGGGCAAATGTCTCTGAATAATCAATTCCATAGGTTTATGTGAAACCTTTGGCTACCAACCTTGCTTTGTACCTCTCAATTGAACCATCGGCATTATACTTTACAGTATACACCCACTTGCAACCAACTGGTTTCTTTCCTTCCGGTAAAGTAACCAATTCCCATGTTTTATTTTTCTCCAATGCCTCCAATTCTGTATCCATGGCCTGTTTCCACCTTTTATCAGATAATGCCTCAAAAACACTGGTGGGAATGAAGGTATTGTTTAGGTTTACAAGAAAAGTCTTGTGGGTAGGTGAGAATTTTTGAAAGGAAAGGTAGTTTGCAAGAGGGTATAATGGTTTTTCGGTACATTTTCTGGTTCCTTTTCTGTGAGCAATTGGAAGGTTAAGATCATTTTCAACTATTTCATTATCTTGTAAAGTGATGGAATCAGAATTTGTTACCTGAGGAGTTGGGTCGGACTCTTGAACATGTGTCGATTCAGGAATGACCTTTTGCTTCCTTAGGAACACCCGATTTTTTCCCCATCGTACATCAACTTCAGGTTCAGGTTCAGATGCAGCTTCAGCTTCAACTGTAGGTTCAGTTTCAGCTGCAGGTTCCGTTTCAGCTGATGAGGGTGGGATATTTAACTCAAGGCTAGGCAAAACAAGAGTTTCAAGATGAATTTCTTTATCTTCTCTTAGATCCTCCTCCTGAAGACAAGGTTGCAAGGTTGTCAAACTCGCGCTCCAGATCGTAGGAGCGTCCGATTCTACGATTTTTGCAACCATCAGCGAGGTGGAGCGGCGGCGAAATCGGGGGAGGAGCCGGCGCGGCGGGATCGCCGGGGAAGATCGTGAAAGCGGGTGGATCGCCGCTTTCTGGCGGCATGCACAACTTAGGGTTTTCTAACCCGTTTTCCCAAAATTCCGGGTTTAAACCCGTTTTGCCAGAAAAAAACTGAAATGGGCCAAGTTTTACATGGTTTCCAGCCCAGAATATCAATAGCCAACACATAAAGTCTAATATTTTACCCTAAGCGGCTGGTATCTTCATTAATTGGTAATATTTTATTGGAATTTGTCATTCTTTAATGCAAGAGTAATACACTCTTCCATCATTAAAAAAATGAGTAATACACTCTTCCTTCCCAAGACAGAAATAACGTCTTTCTCTCTGAGTAATACATACTCATACTCATTCTTTAAATATTGCACTCTTTCTTCAGCATCTCACATATTCTCATCTTACATTTTCTTCTCAATTTTCTACTCGAATTTCAGTTCCTACTCTCTCTCTCTGTTTTCTTCTCAAGTGATCAACATGTCTTCAAGCATCCTTGTTGGTGGCACCTCTGGTTCTGCATATATAAATAATTATCAACATGTTCTCTATTTTATTTTCTTAATTATGTAATTTTATATGCATATATAAATAATTAAATATAATTTTGTCTCTTTGGTAGGATCTTACGATCCGTGTTACGATCCCACGATTTACGATCTTCCTTCCCCCAAATGATCCTAGGTGGGATCTCGAGTTTGACAACCTTGCAAGGTTGAGTGAAATAAGCTTGTTTATCCTGAAAGGTTACATCTCGAGACACAAAGAGTTTTTTGGAGGGTGGATGGTAACACTTATATCCTTTTTGAGTAGGGGAATACCCAACAAAAACACATTTTAGAGCTCTAGGATCAAGTTTTCCCCTATCTTGACTATGAACATGGACAAATGAGACACACCCAAAGACTCTTGGTGTAAGATTATTAGAATTGGGCACATTGGGAAAAAAGGAGGAAAGAACATCCATAGGACTTTTAAACCCCAAGACTTTAGAGGGTAACCGATTGATGAGATATGTTGCTGTAAGAACTGCTTCCCCCCCCAAAAAATTTTGGAACATTTTTGTGAAACAACAGTGCCCGAGTTTGATCTAAAAGATGCGTATTTGTCCTTTCTGCAATCCCATTTTGTTGTGGTGTTTTGACACAAGAAGACTCATGGATTATTCCCTCTTTTTGGCAGAATAGAGTAATGTCGTGATTAAAATACTCCTTGCCATTATCAGACCTAAGTCTTTTTAAGGTCACACCAAACTGATTTTTAATCATTGAGAAGAAGGTTTGAAAAACATTGCTCACTTCAGACTTGTGTTTAAGAAGGAAAATCCAAGTAACCCGAGTACAATCATCAATAAAAGTCACAAACCATCTAGTTCCAGAAACATTTGGAACAGAAGATGGACCCCAAACATCAGAATGAACAAGATAAAAAGGAAATGAGCTTCTTTTGTTACTTAATGGAAAAGGTATACGCTTGTGTTTTGCAATCTCACACACATCACAGTGAAAACTCTGGATACTTAATCCAAAAAACAAAGATGGAAACATAAATTTGATGGTTTCAAAAGAGGGATGTCCTAACCGATAGTGGAAAAGCAAAATCTTTTCCCTTTTTGAAAGAACAGACTCTGACATGAATGATTGAGACAAGTGGTCTTCAAGGTAATAAAGGCCATTCCCTTCTCTAGCACGTCCAATTGTCCTCCCCGATTCCTTGTCTTGAAGAAGACAACAATCACTGTGAAAAATCACTTTACAGGATAAGTCTTTAGTAAGTTTCTGTATAGAAACAAGGTTGGTGGACAGTTTTGGAACATGAAGGACATTTTTTAAGGTGATGGATGAATTAATGTCAATGCTCCCTATGCCAGCAACAGTTATAAGAGTGCCATCAGCAGTGGCAATTTTCTTATTACTGGAACATGGAGAATATGTGGAAAAATGGTTAGGTGAGGGTGTCATATGGTCAGTGGCTCCAGAGTCTAAAATCCAGAAGATGGGAGAATGTATATTTGAGACATTGGATCCAAATGAAGGTGAAAACATACCTGAACACAACACACTACAATTACCTGATGATTTCTCCATACTGTTGAGACAAATACCTGAAGAGGTTCACAATTTCTTCACTGGTAAAAAAGAACCGAGACACCCACCTAGTAGAACTGTACAGGGACCCAAAAGGAGAGGTCCGATAAGAAAACCGACCCCCAAAACAGGTTAGAAGATGCCTCCGGTCAGAACGAAGCAAGCGGGCGGCGCGTGAGGTGATTGGAAGGAGGCGCGTGTGCTTCACGCGCTAGAATGCGGAGGCGCATGTGGCGGCGCGTGAGGGCGCGTGCGGTGGTTTTTTGCCGCGATCTTCCGGGTTCTGGCCGATCTCAGAGCTGCGGTTCTTCTGGTATGGTTGCTGGTCTGAAATGTGGCAGTCAACGGCGGATGTCGGCGGTCAACGTCCTTTTTGGTGGTTGGAACAACATTCAGAAATACAGAGCAATGAAGGCTCTGACTGAGAATAAAATCAGAGTAATGAAGGGACAGGCCCTGCAATGAAGGCAAGGTACCTAAGAAAAATCAGCAATGAAGGCTGAGGGAGCGGAACAAAAAGAAACAGAGACTCCCAAGATCGGGAGCTCTGATACCATGTGAAAAAAGGAGAAGTCAAGTAGACAAAGGGACACAATATTTCTGAATGTATTTGCTTGAGTAAAGCACTCAGCAGAAGATTTATTTATGCATCTGATTTACATAGGAACTAACATTCTAAATACAATTTACAATGTAAAACTATTAATGTGGATGGTGCATCTATTCCACTTCTATACAATGAATCTAACTCTTAGGGAAGAGAAAGCCATTAACTAATAATGTTATTTCCAACAATACCCATTTTCACCCTACTGTTTTCTTCCCCCTTGGTAGCTCCACAATCTCCCATGTCTTATTTTTTTCAAGAGCTCTCATTTCTTCTAAAACAGCCCCCCTCCACTCGGGAACTTTCAAAGCATCTTGTATATTATTTAGAATTTCCTTGCATGACAGCTGTGAAGTAAAGGCTTGAAAAGAGTGTGAGAGTTTTTCATAAGACACAAAATTAGATAAAGGGTGTTTGGTACATGACCTCACACCCTTTCTAAGGGCAATAGGAAGATCTGAATCATCTAAGATAGGTGACTTACTGGCAGTATCAATAATGGTATTTTGTAAAGACTCAGGGTGAGTTTCAGGATGAGATTTACCTTGTGGCTCCTCGGATTCATGGCAATGTAGAGATTGATCTTTGGACTCTTTCTCCTTGTTCTTTTTTCGTCTTGTGAAGACTTTTATGCCTTTGTGAATTTCTTTCTCAATTCCGCCTTTTTCTAAAGGTTCATTGTTTCCTTCATTTTGAACTATGTTGTCTTCACAGTCTTGCCCATTACAATCTCTATTCCCATCACTGTTACTGGGAGAATCATTGCTGATCTCATCTCCTTCTACTCTACTAATATCCACCAAATTTTCATAAAAAAATTTAGGATCATTTTCTATCAAAATGCAATCTACTGGTGAATTAGTTTGAGTAGTTTGTAACGAGTCTTCATATACTTTCCCCCCCTGAAGATGAGTCTTAAAGAAGGGTTTTGATTCAAAAAAGGTTACATCCATGGTGACGAAAGTTTTCTGAGAGTTAGGATCCAAACACTTGTACCCCTTTTGTGTGGGAGAGTAACCAATAAAAATACATTTCTTGGCGCGTGGGCTTAATTTGCTTTGATTAGGCTCATGATTATGAACAAAAATAGTGCACCCAAAAACCTTTAAGGGAATTGTGGACAGCAACCTATTTGCAGGAAAGTTAGTCAAGAATACCTCCATAGGAGTTTTGAAACCTAAGATTTTACTTGGCATACGACTAATCAAATAGGCAGCTGTAAGAATAGCTTCTCCCCAAAGGTATTTAGGCACACCATTTTGAAAAAGTAAGGCCCGAGCAACTTTTAACAAGTGTTTGTTCTTTCTCTCAGCCACCCCGTTTTGTTGGGGTGTGTTTACACATGAACTTTGATGTACAACACCATTTTCTAGCAGAAAATTCTTTTCCATTATCACTTCGAAAAATTTGAACTTGTTTTTGAAATTGTGTTGTCACCATTTTGAAGAAAACTTTTACAATAGACTCAACTTCAGATTTTTCCTTCATCAAATGCACCCATGTAGTCCTAGTATGGTCATCAATAAAGGTGACAAACCACCGTTTACCTGAAGGTGTTGGATGCCTACTAGGGCCCCAAACATCACTATGGATGATTGTGAAGGGGCTGGATGATTTGTAAGGGTGAGACAAGTATGAAGAACGGTGATGTTTAGCTAATTGGCAAGTTTCACAATTGAAGGAAGACATAACTTTATTATTATTATGAAAAAGATCAGGAAACAAATGTTTCATATAATTGAAACTAGGATGGCCTAACCTATGGTGCCATAACATAACTTCATCTTCTGTAGAACTAAGGCTAGAATAGAGACGGCGATTCTGAACTTGTCTTCCCAATTCTTTATCGTCTTCAAACAAGTAGAGTCCATCAATTTCTCTGGCATTGCCAATCATCCTCCCCGAAATCAATTCCTGAAATTTACAACTAGAAGAGTCAAATATGGCACAACAGTTCAAATCAAGAGTAATTTTGCTAACAGAAAGTAAATTGCAAGATAAATTTGGCACATGAAGGACATTATGTAAGGTTAAGGAAGAAGACAGAGGGATTGATCCAATGCCAGCAATTGCAGAAAAAGAACCATCTGCAACCTTGATTTTTTTGTTTCCTGCACAAGGACTATAGGAGGAAAAAAGTGTTGAACAATCTGTCATGTGGTCAGTGGCCCCTGAATCGATGATCCAGAGGGGTGTTAAATTATGTTCAGTATGACAGAGGGAAGCAATAGGGTGAGTACCTTTTTGGGCTAAAGAGCAAGAAGGATTAGCTGTCAATTTTTGGGAAAACATTTTATGTAGATGCTCCAATTGTTCCTTAGTGTAAAGGGATGTTTCAGTTGAAGATGATTGCTCCTTAGTCTCCTCAATACTGGTTTGAAAAGCACTGCCCTCTCCACTGAATGTTTTCTTCAAGTTTGCCGGTTTTCCGTGAATTTTCCAGCATGTCTCCTTTGTATGCCATGGTCTCTTGCAGTGATCACACCAAGGTTTCTTCCTCCTATCTCCATCAGGATCGAACCCCTTTGTGGCAAGGGCTGATCCTTCTATTTGCTGCGGGGTAGATGATTCTGGGGCATGTAACATGACCCTTCTTCTGGCCTCTGCACGTCGGACCTCAGAAAATACTTCTCGAATGGAGGGTAGGGGCTTTCGAGCAAGAACTCTTCCCTTTTCGAGTAAGAACTCTTCCCCTTACCTCATCAAGACTCCGATCCAAGCCAACAAGAAACATATAAACTCGGTCATTCTCTTCCCTCTTCTTGAACCGCGCAGCATCCTTGGGGTTCTCCCATTCTTCTCCATAGCATTGATCTAACTCTTGCCACAGAGTTAGCATTAGGTTGTAATAAGTGGTAACATCTCGGTCTCCTTGTTTGAACTGCCATAGCCGCGTCTTTAGATCATAAATCTGAGAAGAGTTCTGTAAATCAGAGTAGCAATGCTTCACAGCCTCCCATACCTCTTGTGCAGTTTTCAAGAAAAGGTAGGGCTTACCAATGGCTGGGTCCATGGAATTGATCATCCAAGACATGATCAGCGAGTTTTCAGCCTTCCATTTTTGCCATGTGGGGTCGTCCTTCGCTGGTTGCTTGACTTCTCCTATCAAGTAACCCAAGCGGCTTCTCCCTTCCATCGCCAGCTTCACCGACTGAGCCCACTCAAGGTAATTTTTGCCGTTTAGCTTGTGTACCATGAGTTGAAGATTGAGAAGCTTCGAAAGATTCTCAGTAGAACAGGTTTGGGACTCGGCTGAAGTCTCATCGTCACCGGCAGTCTTGTTCTGCTCATCCTCGGCGGCGCTGTTGGAGGGCTTGGTCGCTCCTACCATCGCAGTTTTCACCATCGGCGCTGTTGGAGGGTGCCGCGAACAGAGAAGGCAAGGTTCAGAGAGCAAGGTGCTTCTGATACCATATAAGTTTAGAGAGGGAAAAAATACTTTATTCTCTCTTAAGGAAATACGATGGGTACAAGCCTAAATATATAGGCTGGGAGGAAACTAGACCTAGGAACAAACTTGCTAAAATACCGGAAGGAAAAAAGCCTAGGATCTGGTCAAATATCAAATTGATATTGACCAGATTTATTACAATAATACCACAAGAAAGGAAATAAAATAAATAGGGAGATAATTGTGATATTGATGGACCAAATTCGGTCCATATCGCAACAGGTTTTACCCCTTCAGGTGGTTCAACCAAGGTTCACACCTGGTTAGTGTATATGGATTCCATCTCAGATCTCATAGCCTCAAGCCATTTCTCAGATTTTGGACCAATAATGGCTTCTTGCTAAATCACAGGCTCATCTTGATCCATGAGCAATACATCACCCTGTTGGGTCATGAGAAATCCATATCCCTTAGGTTGATTACGTATCCTGTTAGACCTACAAGGATCTTGTGCCACTGGAGCAGGTTGTTGTACCATAACGTCTTGGGGAGGTTGCTTTAGTTCCACCATTGGTTCGTTTCTACTTTGTAAACCTTGAATTTCTCCACGCTTTATTTTCCTCCCACTGGTTCCTTTGGAGATAGACTCCTTTTCTAGGGATACACCAGTTCGCACGACAAACATTTTGCCCTCGAAAGGATTATAGAAAGTGTTCCTTGGGAAAAGAAGTATTTACCTGATTTAGGTCCAACCTTAATCGAAACTTGACGCTTCACACACGCTTTGTAACCCCATATCTTCATAAAATACACATGAACCGTCTTTGATGGTATACGATTAAGTGTGAAAGCTTGTTAACAAAGGAAGAAGGCATCTGGAAGGTTTGCATGACTCATTGTGGATTGAGCCATTTCCAACAAGGTCTGATTCCTCCTCTCTGAAACACCATTCCATTGTGGTGTTCCAGAAGGAGTGAGTTGAGATATTATCTGACACTCATTCAGATGATCATCAAATTGTCGGCTTAAATATTCACCATCTCGATTTGATCGAAGGGCTTTAATATTTTTGTCAATATAGTAAAGCGGAATGCTATTGTAATTTTATTCATCAGTCTAGAACTGGTATATATAGAGAGTTTACAGTAAAGTCTCTTCCTAAAATTAAGGAAGGAAATAAGAATAAAATCAAAGTAATAAAAGAGATAAAATAAAATAGAATATTTTAGATTCTCCTACACCCCACCTCAAGTTGGTGCATAGATATCTATCATGCCCAACTTGCCTATCAAATTTTCAAACATGGGTTTTGCTAGGCTCTTGGTCAAAATATCAGCCGTTTGTTAGTTGGAAGTCACAAAAGGCAGGCAGATAATTCCAGCATCCAATTTCTCTTTTATTAAGTGGCGATCAATCTCAATGTGTTCGGTTCTATCATGCTGGACCGAATTGTGAGCTATGCTGATTGCTGCCTTGTTGTCACAGTACAGTTTCAATGGAAGGTCAACCTTCATCTTGAGTTCCTCCAAGACTTTGTAGATCCACAACCCCTTCACAGATTCCTTGGGCACTTCTAGCAACCACTCCTTGTTTCTTGCTTCTCCAAGTTACCAGATTCCCCCACACATAGGTACAATACCCTGAAGTGGATTTTCTGTCAGTGACTGATACTGCCCAGTTTGTATCAGTAAAAATTGCAACATTCGTCTCACTGGTTATTCTAAAGTATAGACCTTTCCCAGGAGTGGTCTTCAAGTACTATAGAGTTCTGTAAACTGCCTCAAGATGTTCTTTGTATGGAGAGTACATAAACTGACTTACAACACTCACTGAAAAAGCAATGTCGGGTCTGGTATGAGACAGGTAGATTAGTTTGCTAACTAATCTCTGCTATCTCCCAATATCAATATCTCCTTTCTCCCAAAGTTTCACATTTGGGTCCACGGGAGTATCGGCTGGTCTACAACCACTCATTCCAGCTTCCTCCAAAAGATCTAGAATGTACTTTCTCTGAGAGACCACAATTCCTTTCTTTGATCGAGCAACTTCCATGCCAAGAAAATATCTCAATGCTCCTAAATCTTTGATTTCAAATTCTGCTGCCAAGTTTTCCTTCAATCTTCCCATTTCTACTACATCGTCCCTGGTAAGAACAATTTCATCAACGTAGATAATTAGTGCAACAATTTTCCCATTAGAGGAAAATTTTGTGAATACGGTGTGATCAGCTTGTCCTTGACTGTATCCTTGTTTCTACATTGACTGGGTAAACCTTTCAAACCATGCTCTCAGAGACTGTTTGAGGCCATAGAGAGACTTCTTCAATTTACGCACATTTGACCCAAATTTTTTTTCAAAGCCAGGAGGGCCATCCATGTACACCTCTTCTTCTAGGTCACCATTGAGGAAGGCATTCTTCACATCCAGTTGGTGCAGAGGCCAATCTAAGTTGGCAGCAAGAGACGAGAATTCTGACAGCGTTTAATTTTGCAATAGGAGCAAACGTCTCTGAGTCTATGCCATAGGTTTGAGTGAACCCTTTGGCCACCCAGCGTGCCTTATACCTTTCCACTGATCCATCTGAATTATACTTCACAGTGAAAACCAACTTGCAACCAACAGTATTTACTAGACAACTGTGAAGTAAATGCAGCAAAAGAACAAGACAAATTTGAATATGACATAAATTTAGACAAGGGATGCTTAGTACAAGATCTAATACCTTTGCTAAGCACTATGGGCACGTCAAACTCAGATGGGGGCTCATTATCACTATTAGGTTCAGATGGGGACTCACCTTTGTCAAGATCACTAGTTGGATCTTCCTTTGATTCAGACTCATGGCAGTGTTGGAGAGTAGGTTTATCATTCCTTTTTTATGGTTTTTTTTTTCACATAGAACTTTCCTTTCCACTTCTGGTCACCATCTTTGAACCTGTTTTCTTCTTCACAAGAAACATTATGTTGTGGCATTACGTTTAGTTTTTCATTATCATCAATTTCCAAAGATTGTTTGTCAGGATTTTGATTTAGGGATGTAGACCCAGATTCAGTGGGAGCCTTACTCATGATGGAAGTAGGTCCAGATAATGAATCCTGGTCCTTTGCTATTGGTGCAGTCTTAGAATCATGTGAAGTGAGTGTATTTTCAGATAAAATAATAGTTTCAAATGAATCTTCATGTGAATTCCACCCCTGAAGATGAATGTTTTTAAAAAAAGGTTGTTTTTCAAAGAAAATGACATCCATGGTTACAAAAATTCTCTTGGATTTTGGATCAGAACACTTCTATCCCTTCTGGGTTGGTAAGTATCCAATAAAAACACATTTTATAGCACGGGGTTCTAGCTTCCCAAGGTGCTTATGCTCATGAACAAAAGCTGTGAAACCAAATATCTTCAAAGGTAAATCGGCTGAAAGACGAGCCGTAGGAAAATATTCTTTAAAAATATGAAGGGGAGTTTGAAATTGTAACACTTTGGATGACATACGATTAATCAAATGTGCAGTAGTTAAAACAGCTTCACCCCATAAATATTTGAGAACTTTTGTTTCGAAGAGTAAAGCTCTAGCCAGCTCTAGGAGATGTCTATTTTTTCTATCTGCAATCCCATTTTATTGGGGTTTATCAGCACAAGAACTTTGATGCACAATGCCATTTTCAAGAAAAAATTCCCTGAAATTGTGTTAAAGTATTCCTTCCCATTATCACTTCTAAAGACTAGAATATTTTCTTGAAATTGATTCTGCACAATTTTAAAGAAATTTCTTACTGCTTGACTAGCCTCAGATTTTTCTTTTAACAAGTACACCCAACAAGTTCTAGTGTGATCATCAATAAAAGTGATGAACCAGTTTTTGTTGGTGATTGTACTAGTTTTATTGGGACCCCAAACATCACTGTGAATAATAGAAAACGGTGTTGAAGGCTTACAAGATGGCATAGGGAAAAAAGAGTGATGATGTTTCGCAAATTCACAGGTTTCACAATGAAACAAAGAAGGGTCTTTATTAGAAAACAATTTAGGAAATAAATGTTTTAGGTACCTAAAACTTGGGTGACCTAACCGTAAATGCCATAACATAATATCATTGTTATTATTAGAAATGAAACAAAGCAGGAACCTATCGGTGGGGATTGTTGTCGTGATCCAAGTCCACCGGCAAAGTAGGAAAGTCCTCCATTCTCCTTAGCACTACCAATCATCGTCCCCGAGTTCAAATCCTGAAACACACTGTGAGAAGGAAAGAAATTAGTTTGACAGTTTTTATCCGAGGCTAATTTACTGACCGATAAAAGACTACATGACAAATTTGGGACATGAAGGACATCTTGGAGAGTTATCATCGGATACAGGACAATGGACCCTTTCCCTGCAATGGCTGATAGGAAGGCATTTGCAATTTTTATTTTCTAGTTACCTGCACAAGGACTATAAGAAGAGAAGAAACTTGACTCTCCTGTCATATGATCAGTAGCACCTGAATCAACAATCCAAGTATGATTGACACTAAGAAGGGCAGTTTTAACAAAGTTACCTTTCTGGGCTATTGAGCAAAAAGGGGTTTGAGACTCGAGTAGTTTGTACTGTTGGTCTAATTGTTCCTTAGTGAAAGGAAGCGCGCTTGAAGGAGATTGCTTTTCAGGTACTAGCCTGGAATGCACTACTGTCACCACCACCCTTCTTCTTCCAATGTGGAGGCTTGCCATGGAGCTTCCAACATGTCTCACGATGCCATGGGCGCTTGCAATGATCACACCATTTATCATATTTCTTGCCATCTCTCTTCCCAGCTTCATTATAATTTCTACTAGCAAGCGCAAAGCCCTCCACTTCTGAAATTGGTGCTGCCTTACCCATCATAACTCCTTGTCTGGCCTCCTCTCTTCTTTCTGCTGAAAGGGTTTCACGAATAGTGGGGAGAGGTGTCCTTCCCTAGAATTCTACCTCTTACTTCATCAAGTTCCTTATTCAGGCCAGCAAAGAACGTAAACACACGATCATTTTCTTGCCTTTTTATGAATAGGACACTATCTTCAGTATACTTCCAGTTGTCCTCATAGCACAGATCCAATTCCTACCAAAGAGTCATCAGTTCATTATAATAAGTCGTCACATCTCTGTTACCTTGTTTGGCATGCCATAACTTGGATTTCAACTCAAAAATTTGAGAAGAATTCTGAATGTCAGAGTATGTGTCTTTGATAGCTTCCCAGACATCTTTTGCGGTTGGCAAGAACATGAAGGGCTTTTCAATTGAGGGTGATTGAGACATGCAAGCATATGAATTACTGGTGTGTGCAACCAAAGTAGTTGATCCAAAGGGCTGGCGATCCTCAAACCACTGGAGAAAATCTTCATAATTAGCCGGAGAGGCCTAAGGAGGATCCACGGTCTTAGGAGGATCTATGGAACTAGAGGAGGCCATAGATTAGTAACAAAAGGTCAAAAAAAAAAAAAAAAAAAGACACTCGATACCTGGAAAATTCTCGAAACGGCTCACGCACACTGCGCCACAAGCAAACGTGCTCGGATCGGGGTGAGAGGGGTGGCGTTGGAATCGCAGGAGAGAGTCGACCACGGCGCCGGAAACACCCACCGGAATGGCGACGCCACGTGCCGGCGAAAGGTGCTGTGCGTTGATGCTTGGCAACGCGGGTGAGAGCGCGTGGGAGAATGTTTGGGGCTGGGTCTCGGGGCGTGGGCCACGCAGGGTGGTCCGATGCTGATGGTGGGGTGCTCGGCTGGAATGGTCGCCGGAAAAGGTGGCGGTTGAGGGCGGCAGAGAGTTCGGAAAAGGTGCCAGAATGAGGTCATAGTAGCGAAGAAGGGGGCAAACCGAAGTAGGAACACAGTTTGTCGGAAATTTTTTTTTTCACCAGAGGACAGTGGGTCCATCGGGTAAGCACGGTTGTAGGGTTACCTCAACCTGGCTCTAGATACCATGTTGAAATAGAGAAAATAGAGGCATATGATGCTGAAACCGTGTGTCTAAACTACACAGTGGAGTCTCTTTTATATAGGCTTAATGAAATAATCACAAAATTAATATAGGAGATTCTATTCCTATTTACATGATATGATATGCCTATACAATAAATACAAAGATCCTAAACATATTTTCAACAGTGATGAACCTTTTTTTGTTGGAAAGTGTACTCGTCATATTTGGGCCCCAAACATCACTATGAATAATAGAAATTAGTTTTGTTGGTTTGTAATTGCATCGGAAAAAAAGAGTGATGATGTTTCACGAATTCGCATGTTTCACAATGAAACGAGGAAGGGTCTTTATTACACAACAACTTAGGAAATAAATGTTTTAGATACCTAAAACTTGGGTGAACTAACCGTAAATGCCATAACATAATATCATTATTATTATTAGAAATAAAACTAGATTCAATGCAGGAACCTATTGGTTTCGATTGTTGCTTTGATCCAAGTCCATCGTTAAAGTAGTAGAGTCCTCCAGTCTCCTTAGCACTGCCAATCATCTTCCCCGAGTTCAAATCTTGAAACACAGTGAGAAGAAAAGAAATTAGTTTGACAGTTTTTATGCCGGGCTAATTTACTAACAGACAAAAGACTACATGACAGGTTTGGGACATGAAGGACATCATGGCGAGTTATCATTGGGGATAGAACAATGGAACCTTTCCCTGCAATGGCTGATAGGGAGGCATATGCAATTTTAATTTTCTGATTACCTGGACAAGGATTATATGAAGAAAAAAGACTAGACTTTCCTATCATATGATCAATAGCACCTGAATCAACAATCCAAGTATGATTCATACCAAGAAAGGCAGTTTTAACAAAGTTACCTTTCTGGGCTATGGAGCAAGAAGAGGCTTGAGACTCAAGGAGTTTGTACAGTTGGTCTAATTGTTCCTTAATGGAAGGAAATGAGCTTGAAGAAGACTGTTTTCTTGATCCGATGAACTAGATTGGAATGCACGACCCTCACTTCCACCTTTCTTCCAATTCGGGGGCTTGCCGCCACCTGTGTAGTTTTTCCCATAAAGTCGCGGAACACTGACGTGGAGGGAATTAGAATTGGAGAAACCCTTTTTTCTATTAAAATTGTAATTCAGACCACCACTAGTACTGTCGTCGCTTGCACCGGCGCCTGTAGTCGAGTGGCTGTCTGCTCTTGTGCCGTTGCCAGCATCTCCCGAACCAGCACTGGCGCCTGTACTTGCACCGCGCCGCCGCTGCCCGTGCCGTCGTTGCCAGCGCCACCTCCATTGCTTGCGCCGCCGTCTCTAGTTGTTGTGGAGTCATCGGTGTAGGCGGTGCCTATAAGAGCATGCCCCCATGAATTTGGGCATGCTGTCATGAGGGAGGGAAAGGAAACCCTAACCCTAACCTAGAGCTGGTGATACCATGTAAAAAGAGGTGGTGGAATGCTGTTGTATATTATTCATCAGCCAAGGGCTGTTTAAATAGAGTGCTTACAATCATAGAAATAATGAAAGAAATAAAAATACGATCATAGTAATAAATAGAGAATAAAAACAAAAAAATTAATAGAGAATAAAATCAGGAATATTATTCCCTGATTCTCCTACACAACCAATAAAACACGGCGGAAGCTGAGCCCCCTAGATTAGGAGCTTTGATACCATGTTGCAAAAGATATCAAGTAGAGGAAAAATCTAACACAGGAATTTCTGAATGTGCTAGAGTGCCTTTTCCACTCA
Organism: Ammopiptanthus mongolicus; assembly: GCA_039655645.1. Classification (NCBI taxonomy): domain Eukaryota; kingdom Viridiplantae; phylum Streptophyta; class Magnoliopsida; order Fabales; family Fabaceae; genus Ammopiptanthus; species Ammopiptanthus mongolicus. The sequence continues at coordinate 40,770,849 of CM077349.1, forward strand.
GCTGAATGATCTATTTATACATATTAAATTTACATAAGAAATAAAGCTAAATACAATTTACAAGGAAGATAATTAAGCTAACATCACTCCCTAAGGTGCATTGCATCTATCGTATTTTTGTACAATGAATCTGAGCTACTTGGGACCTGGAACAATTAATTCTATTCTAATTCCAACAAAACCCATGAAGAGAGTAACAAGTCTTTTGAGTGCATTGTGAAGATCGCGCACTACCTCATAGGATCGTTCGATCCTACGATTTTTCACCCTTCAGCGAGGTTACTCGTAGCCAAAGCTCGGACAGCGGCCGGTGCGGTGGGATTGTTGGGGAAGTGCGGAAAAACGGTGGGAGCGGTGATCTCTGGTCGCATTGCACGTTTCTGCAATTTTTCGAGTCATCTCGTTTTCGGCCCAACAACCCGGTTATAGCCTGACCCTAACCCACTTTCTAGTAACTCTTAACCCGTTTCCGACCCAATAACCCAGTTACAGCCTAACCCTAACCCTTTTTTTTTCTTCACTTTTTCACTACGGTCATTCTTTATCTTGACGTTTTACATTTTAAACTTTCACATTTCACGTTGCAACGACACAAAGAGACGGTGACATCGTATTGTCTATTTCTTCTTCCTTGCGATGGGTGGCAGCTCTATTTCTTCTTCCCTACGGGGGACATCTTGTTCTCTGTTTCCATAGCAGCTCTGTTGACGTTGTTCTCTGCTTCATGTTTCACGTTCTTCATCTTTTCCTCTGTTTCACGTTTCTTCTCAAGTGGAAAGATGTCTTCTGTTATACCTGTTGGAAAGATGTCTTCTATATAACATGCTTAATTTATTTTGCTGTTTTAATGTTATTATTTAATTTGTTATTTTATATGTATATATAAATTTAAATACTTAAATATAATTTTGTGTCTTTGGTGGGATCTTACGATCCATGTTACGAACCAGAAATAAGCTACAGTGTGAACAAAGTGTGTCACTTCCTCTCCCAACCATTAGAGGAATACTGGAAAGTGGTAAAAAGGATCCTAAGATATCTGAAGGGTTCAATCTCTCATGGCCTGTTACTGCAGCCTGCTATGGCAAATCTCAACCTATAAGCATACTGTGATGCAGACTGGGCATCTGACCCAGATGACAAAAGGTCCACTTTTGGGTCATGCATAAATCTTGGTCCCAATCTAATATCTTGGTGGTTGAAGAAGCAGCCACTAGTAGCCAGATCTAGTACAGAGACCGAATACAGAAGTTTAGCCAACACTGCATCAGAAATTTTGTGGATTCAATCTCTGCTAAAGGAACTGAATGTAGCTACCTCCGTTCCCACCATATATTGTGACAATCTCAGTACAGTAGTACTCTCTCACAACCCTGTCCTGCACTCCAGATGCAAACACATGAAGCTGGACTTGTTTTTTGTAATGGAAAAGGTCATCAGCAAGCACCTTGTAGTGACTCATGTTCCAGCTCAAGATCAGAATGATGACATTCTGACAAAAGCTCTCTCAGCACCAAGTTCACTGAACTGAGAGATAGACTAAGGGTTTTGGATCTTTACTCACTAACACAACCCTACGAGTTTCAAGGGAAAATATTGGAGTAGTTAGTCACTATTGTAATATTACTGTGGACTGTTACAGTTATTTACATTGACCACACCTTTTGTAATGGTGAGCCAAACTATAACTACCTCTCTCTCTCTCTCTCTCTCTCTCTCTCTTCTCTCTCGGTGATACAATTCTAATAGCTACAACTCCCAATAGTAATTGCTACTAATTCCAACATAGTTATTTTATTTATTTATTTTATATGTTATGCATCTTGTTTGCTCTAAGGATCAGATAAATACTTTTCGTAAAACAAGACTGAAAGGCATAGTACTGATTTTGATTTGTTAATTTCTAAGGATAAATCTTGAGTTCTTAACATGTTAGTTGTTGTAACTTGTAAGGGATGGCAAAATTTCCTACCTTAGCAGGGTCTGGATTGCCCACCTAATGGGGTTCATTTAATATGCATGAAATTAAATATATGTGTGTATGTCTATTATATTATTGGAAAGTGGATATTTACTTTTGTATAATTATAATTTTAAATTATCTTATACAATTTATAAAGATATTCATAGAATTATAACTTTCAAATGGTAAAAGGAAATATGTGGGGAGTCCTGTTATTGTAGCATGCATCTTTGACTTGCCTTGTATTTCCAGAATCCGGTGTACCATATTTTCTGCACATATTGGAATTTCAGTTTTGTTATTAACTTTCCTCCATATCTAGTACATAAATATGAGAAACTTCTCGGCAGGTTAGATGAGCGAAAGTGCAGAAAGGATTTTATACTTGAAAGAAATTTACTTTATCCAGATCCTTTTGAGAAATCCCTTTCACCTGAAGAGCTTGAAATATGCCAACGCTACAAGGTCTTCATGCGGTTTCACTCGAGAGAAGAGCATAAGGAGTTGCTAAAAAATATTATTGAAGAACACCGACTTGTCAAAAGAATACAAGATTTACAGGTATTACATTCTATTACGCATTCGTGGTTGTGTCAAGTTTCTTTATTGTAGTTTCTCTAGATTCTTTACATCTATGCACCCTCGATCTAAGCCGTTGGTCATTTAGAAATAATGATCTATGCTTGAAAACCAAACCTTTTTTCTTGGTATTGCCCCCACCTTCACCATCACCATCACCATCTTGGCCACCCACCCTCACCACCATCTCAGATACCTTCTCCACCCCCTCACAATGGAACCCCTCATCCGAATCCTATTTCTTCCTATCTGAAACGATTCTTCCTCCACGAAGAAGCCTTCACCAGGGTCTTCAAACTCGCCGCCCTTACCTCAGTCAATTACTTAACCCTTGATAGCTGACTCTGCAGCCACCTCTTAAATTGGGCTTGAATCGGCAAAACCGCCCATATCCCCACCAACAACCTAGACCTTGAACTTACGCTTTTGTTAGGGCATGACAAAAAAGGAGGTGGCTCTACTCATGTTCAGTGTTATCAATGGCGGATGGCAGTCCATGGTGGAAAGCCAAAAATCCGCCATACAAATGGCGGATGGCGATGCGGCCATATGGCGGACAACATAAAAAATATATATATATATATATATATATATATATATATATATATATAGCAAAAAAATGCAAAAAAAATAGAAAATCCAAAACAAGACACAATATATGTCAAGAACCATATCTAATTTGATAGAAAATATCATGTAAGTCTCATTTTCACCTATCATAGGCTACTAACAAGACTACTTACCATCAAGTTCAAGATCTTAAAATGCAAATAACAATAAAATGATAAAAACAACAATACAAACACAAAGTAAATGTCTAATCCTCCTCCTCTACCCCAGCATAATCATTTTCTTTGTCATCTATTGGGGCATATCCTTCTTTCTGTCCGGAGAAGAAAGAAAAAGCGATAAGCTGGTCGGACAGGTTGCTGGACAGAGATGGTCGCCAGTTGCTGGTCGCCGGTTGCTGGTCGTTGGAGAGGTTGATGGTCGCCGGACAAGTTTATGGACGAAGAATGGTTTGAGAGATGAGAGAAGAAATGGGTCGATGGGAAAGAGAAGAGAGGGATCGAGGGATGAAAGAGAAGCCTTTAGGGTTTGTAACCCCAAATGGGCCGTGAATCGGGTCGGGTCGCGCGACCTAGACCCGTGAAAACCCCCCAAAAAAAGCAACTCAGCCGCATTTCCACCATTGCCGCCTTTCCGCCATGGACTGCCACCGCTATTCGGCCGCCATGGACCGCCATACGAAACCCGCCACGCCACGCCTTCCCTGTGGCGGTTTGTCCATTTTCCGCCACCGCTTTCCGCCATGGCGCCGCCATAACCTATTTTCGATAATACTGCTCATGTTGCCATCTGTTAGCATGACTTGTCCAGCTACCACCACCTCATATTATCACTCCACTAGGGTCCTCGTCTCCCTGTTGGCAGCGCCATGTCCGAGCCTAGGACCACCACCTATGACATGTTACAACTCTCTGTTGGCAATCATTGTAGATTTATTTACTCTTATTGTATAGATTCTTGCTTATTTATTTTAAATTATTTGAACGGACTTGTTACGTGTAATATAGCTCTACTCTAGGCAAGTAGTTATGAGCACATGTCTATATAATGTAAATTCTTGTATCGATCTTTTAAGAAATAATAATATTCAGATTAATTCCATCTTTTCAAGTTGGTAACAGAGTCTCCCATATCTCTACCTCCAAATACAACCCTAGGTTGCCTTTATTGCAGTTGCCGCCATCATTGCGGCTAGTTCCTGGGTTTGTTGTGCCTTCATTGCGCTAATTCTCGTTGCTATTATCTGTCACCATCAGTCGCCACCTCTGTTCACGCCAACAACCTTACCGAACAGACCGTGAGGTCCATGCGTCCCCACTCCCAGTCGTGCATGATTGCGGCCTTGTTTGGTTCTGTTTTTGGGTGTGGATTCTCCAAAAATTCAGCCTCCATGACTATCCACGATCTGCGGACACTCCTTGATTCTCTTAGTAAGTCTTCTGACATTCGTTCTCAAGCCATGACAGGTAAGAATTCATGTACCTTATCTCTTAATGCTTCTAGTACCGTGTTTGAGAATTCATGGATTATTGACTCTGGTGCGACTAACCATATGACCTTACATTCCCTACATTTGTCATCTTATCAACCCTTTATCAAAAAACATTATATAACCGTAGCTGATGGCTCTCATACCTCAGTTGTGGAATATGGTAAAATCACTCTCAAAAGGATGTATTTCATGTTCCTAAACTTTCTCATAATCTTATTTCCATCCATAATCTTACGGTAACTTTTTTTTCCATTCTCATTGTGTCTTTCAGTATCTTGCCATAGGTAGAACGATTGGGGTTGCTAAGGAACAAGGAGGCTTGTACTATCTCCTCATTACTGTTGTTGCATATGGTTCTGGTCAGAAGTTGCTACCTTCTTGCCATCAGATTGGCTCAAAATCTTACTTCTCAAATTTGGCTTCAACATAAGCGTCTGCTACGAAAAACGCCATCCGATTTCAAAGTAGCACGATCTAATTCAAAAATTTCACTCTATATTATATACACGTAAGGCAAGCAATGGCTAACGCTTTATTAGTAAAGGGGGGCGCCCTAGAAAGCCCAGAAGATTCTGCGGGATCGGACGCAGCTGGGCCATCCTGGACTTGAACCAGAGACCTCGCCCGTGAAGTAAATCATCGCACCTACGGTCCAACCAATTGGGAGAGAATTGCAATTTAGAATACTCGAATGGTCGATTCAACGAAGAATCAATAACAATTCTCTAATCCAGATCGGCTAATTGTTCTCGGATAGCACCTGCTCCACTAGAAATTTCTCGATTTCGAAATATATCGAAACCTTGGGTAGTAAAAAAAAGTGGGATGTTGTATTTCCAGGATTGGATTTCATATTCGAATGAACCTCGTAATCGTAAGAAAGTGGGTTTTTTAACTATGGGCCTAGCAAACGAAAAATTTGGATAGTAATCAAGAACTTATTATTCTTAATTCTTGGGGAGGCTCGAGGGCTTGTTAAGGAAGGCGGCAAGGGCCGACAAAGTTACCGTACCCGCTGTTAAAATTAGGTCTGCCTGACTAGGACTAGATTGTGGTACCAATCCATAACGATCAAAGTCGATCCCTTCACTCCCCGGGGATTCCGTACAGCTATACAATCACGGTTCGGCGATGATAGGTGGATCTGGTAATTGGTCTGTTCCGATTCTGATAGGTGCACCTGTCTTTTTCAGCATCCAATTATTGAACGTAAAAAATATTTTCATTGGCTCAAAAATATCGAGAGAAAAGAACGAAGGTTTCTCAATTTTGTCCAAAAAAGGAGGCGGTCGATACCATTCCTTGTCACTTCGAGAATGTATTCAAAAAGTAGCTATGTCTCCCTACCCTAAAGGTAGTTGTGTCCCCCCTCAGTTTTCACAACTCAATCATGTATGATGGAATCCTTTTCTCTTGATATTTTTGAGCCAATGAAAATATTTTTTACGTTCAAAAATTGGATGCGGAAAAAGACATCCTATTGGGATAGGTAGGCCCAGCCCAATTGCCCTCCCCGCGAGCCCCTTCTCGGGCGAATTCCTCCTTTTGCTCCTCAGCCTACGGGGTATTAGCATCCGTTTCCAGCGCGATTGGACGGGACGGGGAGCGCGGGCCCTGGACAATCCCCGTGCGGCCTCATTAGAAGGGAGGTTCCTAAACTTGGAATGGATGGCGGAGCGTAGGTGGCAAACAAATCGAAGCAGATGAATAATCATCTGCTTCTCACGTTCCATGAATAGTCGGCACATTGAAGAATATCCAGAAAGGCATTTAGGGAATCGCTCTGATTCGATCTCTGTTTCTATTCGTTCTGATTTGATATCTGTTCGTTCCGTTTGAAGAAAGGAAGGACCTCTCGGGGACTTGCTTAAGAATTAAGATACGAAGGCTTCTTATTCCACAACAACGAAAGCACTTTTTCACTCTTTCATATACTAGGGGATTTCACTTGGAAAAGAAGATGTTCCATACTAATGGATTCGAGTCGATCCTTACATCTCCCACTACTGGTGGGGTGACCGCTAGTTTTGGCATGTTGGGGGATATCATTATTGCTGAACCCAATGCTTACATTGCATTTGATCCGCGGACCTATTGATTGACCATAGATGCGAACCGATCGACTTTTTAACGCATATTCAGTCGTACAGGCATGGCCCCATTGATTTGTTTTCGATCGGAGCATCAAGCAGCGCAACCCGATTCTACTTGACTAAGCTCCGTGCTCGTCCAGGGAGGGAGTTTGCTTTACCCAACTCCCTTTTTGATAACAAGGCAGAAAGCCCCGACCCGACATTCATTAGTTTCGAATCCCAAGCGCGACCTCTGTAGTATGGAGAGCCACTCCACTTGCTGGATCAAGATCCGCCTTCTTGTGTCCAATGGGAGCAATACTCGAAATAGCAATCCATAAAAAACATCGATATTGAGATCGCATACCAAACATCTCATCGAGCCTAGTAGGTGAAGGTGTGGGATTAGACACACACAGTTTGAGACTCAGAGGCAGAGGAGGCAAACCAGATGCCGAGGCAGACCTTCTCATGGACGATGGATTGGCAACCCCATTGATATGCTCCGGCGAATGAAAATGAAATGGGGTCACCGGAAATCCGCTGGCGGTGGCCGCAGGTGGGTTGTACGGGTCAGAAATGCACCGTCGAAGAACAGGGCTTTGCGTTCTGGGTTGTAGCCAAGGTTCTAAGGGGTCACCCTCCTTTTTCTTTACTTAAGGTTATGATCGTTGTTGTTGAAAGAGTCCGTCGAGTCGTTTCAATGTGATGTCTGTTAGTTTGCTAAACATCACTGTGCATCTTTTTCTCCTAGTTCTAATAAAAGTGTTGCACCTTTTGTTCTTATTCATTCTGATGTGTAGGGACTTGCATTCGTTCCTACTGTTTCTGGCAAAAAGTGGTTTGTTTCCTTTATTGATGATTGTACACGTGTGACTTGGCTTTTCCTCATGAAAGGTATATCTGAAGTGTTCTAATTATCTGTTCAATTTTACCATATGATTCAAACCCATTTTGGAAAACCAATTTAACGCTTTCGTTCTGATAATGGTAGGGAGTTTGTCAACTAAGATCTTTGTATATTCCTTAAAGAGCATGATATCCTCCATGAACTCACGTTGTTGATACTCCCCAACAAAATGGTGTTGTAGAAAGAAAAAATCGTCACTTACTTGAAAGTCACAAGTGCTTTGTTATTCCAAAGGGTTGTTCCTTAATCTTATTGGGGAGAAGCAGTTTTAATCACCACCACTCTCATAAAGAGGTTACCTTTTGTTCTGGGTGGTGTCAGCCCTGTCACACACATGACCTCTTCTTTTCCTTCTGCTCCTATTTTGAGGAATCCGTTTCGTATATTTGGTTGTGTTGCATTTGTTCATGTCCATAGATAGCGTGATAAACTTGGTCGTTGTGCTGTTAAGTGTGTTTTCTTGGGTTATTCTCCTAACATGAAGGGAAATAAATGTTATCATCCCCCAAGTCGACGCTTCTTTGTTTCTATGGACGTTACCTTTCCTGAGACCTTTATACCCTCTCGAGTCTCGTAAATCTTTTGTACCTACTGAGTTTGGTATACTCTTAGTGTTGCCTTCTATTGCATAAGAATTAGCTTCTTCTAATTCACCACCTAAAGCTACTAAGGCCAAAGCATACACCAAAATTGGTGTATCAGAAAAGGAACAAAACCGAGCTGGTCCAACAACAACTTTAGATGTCTAAGCCTCTGATAAATACTAAGGTACTAGTCCTAATGTTCTTCATTCTAGTACTTTTGGATATTTCTCTAAATAATTGTGACCCTAACCCAGGTGACTTAACCATTGCCTTGAGGAAAGGGAAAAGGTCTTGAGAGACCAAGGGACAAAAATCCTTTAGGGTGAAGGTGGATATATACAATTAAATATAGATCTGATGGCACTCTTTGACTGGTTTATGGCAAGACTGGTTGCAAAATGGTACACTAAAACCTATGGAATTGACTGAGGAAACAATTGCTCCGGTGGCAAAGATGAATAGAGTAAGGATCCTCCTTTCTCTTGCTGCACACTTCGGTTGGGAATTACATCTTGGAAGACGAAGTCTATATCGAGATTCCTCTAGGATATGGCTCACATGATGGAAGGTATAAGGTGTGTAGATTAAAGAAGATCTTATATGGATTGAAACAATCACCTCGTGCTTGATTTGGGAGATTCACAAAGACAATGTTGTCCTTGGGATATAGGCAAAATCAAGGTGATCACACCCTCTTCTTTAAACATTCTCATGGAGGTAAGCATACTATCTTACTTGTGTATGTGGATGATATCATTATATCTGGTGATGACATGAGTAAGAAACAACTTTTGAAGGAGAAACTAGCAGCTTCAAAGAAGGCATTTTCATTTCCCAAAAAAAAATGTCCTAGATCTTCGTAAGGAAACTGGGAAACTCAGATGTAAGGCCATTTGTGTTCCCGTTGAACAAAATCAAAGAATGGGGAATGATGAAGAAAGTCCCAAAGTTGATATGCTATCATTGTGGTTACCCAGTTTAAGCATGACTCAAGGGTGTGACACTCTCAAGCTGTGGATTGTATTTTGCAGTATCTTAAAACCATATCTGGAAGATGATTGAAAATCTAGCTATGGAAGTGTGCACCGATTCAGATTATGCAGGTTCAATTGTTGACAGAAAATGAACATCTGGGTACTGTATGTTTCTTGCTGGGAATCTTGTATCATGAAGTAAAAAACAGAATGTGTGTTGAAAGAGAGAAAATAGAGGTATAGGATGCTTAAACCGTGTGTATCAACTACACAGCGGAGTCTCTTTTATCTAGGCTTAATGAAATAATTACAACATAAATATAGGAGATTCTATTCCTATTTACATGATATGATACGATATGATATGCCTAAACAATAATTACAAAGATTCTAAATATATTTTCAACATTCCCCTCAAGTTGGAGCATATAAGTCATATGCACCGAGCTTGTTACATAGATAACTAATTCGAGGATGATAGAACACATAGAAAACAAGACTGAAAAGCAACACGGAATTCAATATAGAAGCAAAATTGGGAACCAAGTTCCTACAAAACCAGAGCTGAGCTCCTTAAAGAAGGGATACCATAGATAATGCTCCTCAGGGAAGAGATAATGTCTCTCTCTGTCTAACAAAATAACAGAATAATCATCATACCCTCTACACCTCACTCCCCCTCCCTATACGTGCATGTTTTGCCACTAACTAGCCAACTCAGCATTTTCCGAACTCTCTTCTTTCTCCCATTATCTTCCTATGACTATACACTCTCCATATCTTGGGCCTTCCTTGATGCAGGTCCACTAGGCGGTCTCTTTCACTTTTAATGTCAAACCCAGTGTCAAGAATTCTATTAGAGGATCTCTCAAGGATTTGGTGAAGGCATCTGCCAGTTGATCACTGGAGTTGACAAAACTAGTGGTGATGTCCCCTGATTGGATCTTCTCCCTAATAAAATGACAATCTATCTCAATATGTTTGGTCTTCTCATGGAAAACTGGATTAGAGGCAATATGCAGTGCAGCTTGATTATCACAGATTAGCGTCATTTGCATAGTCTCTTCAAATAGAAGCTCTTTAAGTAACTGTTTCAACCAAATGAATTCGCATGTTGCTAATGCCATAGCCCTGTATTCTACTTCTGCACTAGACCTTGCAGCGATATTCTGTTTCTTACTTTTCCAAGATATCAAATTTCCTCCAATGAGTACATAATACCTGGAAGTTGATCGTCTATCAATAGGTGAACCTGCCCAATCGGCATATGAGTAAGCAACTATCTGAGTGTGTCCTCGGTCTTCATAAATGAGACCTTTTCTTGGAGCACCTTTAATGTACTTAAGGATTTGAATCTCAGCATCCAAATGGTCCTGGCAAGGAGAATTTAAGAATTGGCTTACCACACTGACTGCAAAAGAGATGTCTGAATGAGTGACTGTAAGGTAGTTCAATTTCCCGACCAATCTCTTGTATCTCCCTGGATCTGATAGTGGCTCCCCTTGATCAGGTAGAAGTTTGATGTTTGGATCCATAGGAGTGTCAACTGGTTTGGCATTCAGTAATCCTGTATTTTCAAGAATATACATAGCATACTTGCTTTGTGAAATCACTGGACCATCCTTCGATTGAGCTACCTTGATACCCAAGAAATAACCGAGTTTACCAAGGTCTTTAGTCTGATATTGTTGAGAGAGATGTTTCATCTGTAGTATGCCATGCTGATCACTACCAGTTATAACAATATCATCCACATAAACAATCAGATAATTGCATTCTTGGGCCGAATGGTGATAAAATACAGAGTGGTTAGCTTCGTTGGGAATCATATCAAACTGTTGCACTACAGTGCTGAATCTGCTGAACCAAGCCTGAGGGGACTGTTTAAGACCATAAAGAGACCTGTGAAGCCGACAGACCATGGTAGAGGACACCCCCTGAGCAACAAATCCAGGTGGTTTCTCCATATACACTTCCTCTTCGAGATCACCATGCAAGAAGGCATTTTTAATGTCAAGTTGATGAAGAGGCCAGTGGCGGAAGGCATTTTTAATGTCAAGTTGATGAAGAGGCCAGTGGCGGATGGTAGCAATGGATTGGAGGAGGCGAACAGAGGCCATTTTGGCCACAGGAGAGAAAGTATCACCATAATTAAGCCCAAATATCTGAGTGTAGCCCTTGGCAATCAAACGAGCCTTAAACCGATCAATCTTACCATCAAAACCCACCTTGACCAATTCCCATGTACCACTGCTTTGAAGAGCAATCATCTTATCAATCATTGCTTGCCGCCACTCAGGGTGAGATAAAGCTTCACCTGGAGATTTAGGAATAGAGACAAACGACAAAGAAGAAAGGCAAGCATAATGCAAAGGAGAAAGGTGATGATAACTCAAAGCAATATAATGCGGAGACGGGATTCAAGTAGAACGTATACCTTTACAAAGAGCAACGGGAAGGTCAGGTTCAGGTGGCAGGGCCGGATCCGGTAAAGGAGGTGGTGCCGGGGAAGAGTCCATCATGGCCTCAGTAGCAGGAACAGGGGCAGGGACATGCACCAGGGAGGGTGGTGGGCGACGACGATATATCTGGAATGGGCGAGTAGCAGGGGGATCCAGAGGCGGGGTCTCCGGTGGGACGGACTCGTGAGGGACCATAGTAGAAGGAACAAGGACGACTATAGATAACGGCTCAGGAGGCGGTTGAGTCGTATCAAAGTAAGGGACAGACTCGAAGAAGGTAACATCGGCCGATATAAGGAAGCGTCGAAGAGTAGGAGAAAAACAATGATAGCCTTTTTGGGACCAATGATAACAAAGGAAGACACTTGAGTGAGTGAGCCGAGAGTTTGTCAAGTCCGGGAGAGATTGTTGACAAAACAAGTGGACTCGAAGACACGTGGTGGAAGTGAATGAAGAGGGATATGGGGAAAAAGGACCGGGTGAGGTACTTGGTCATCAAGGACAGAGGAGTATATGCGGTTTATGGGATAGTAAGCTGTCAAAACAGCATCGCCCCAAAACCGATGTGGAATATTGCCATGAAGGAGAAGGGTCTGAGTTTTCAATGAGATGCCGAGTTTTGCGTTCAGCAACCCCATTTTCTTGAGGTGTATGGACACAAGACGTTCGCTGAAGAATGCCATTAGAAGCCATAAAAGTTTGAAATTGTTGGGACAAATATTCTTGGGCATTATCTCTATGTAAAGAGCGATTGGAGACACCAAATTGAGTTTTAATTTCCTGATAAAACTGCTGAAAAATTGAAAACACTTCAGACCTGTTTTTCATTAAAAATAACCACGTACGCTGTTAAAATCATCAATAAAAGTGACAAAGTATCTGGACCCATGAGCAGAAATGGTATGAGAAGGACCCCATACATCTGTGTGAACTAAAGCAAAAAGGATGAAGCCCGTTTATTAACTCGATCCGGAAACCGACTATGAGTGTGTTTCTCTAGTTGACACAACTCACAATGCAAATTAGATAACTTAGACAGACTCAGCACCAATTTCTAGAGTTTGGGGAGACCTGGATGACCCAATTGAGCATGTATGGTACGAGGGGAATCTGTGGCAGAGCAAACCCAGGACGAGGTGGAGAGCTGGTAAGGCCATAACACTCACATCCGGTGCCAATCGTCCGTCCCGAACTCCGATCCTACAGGATAACAGTGTCTTTAGTCAAGGTAATCAAACAATTATGAGAACGAGTTAAACGACTAACAATGAGTAAATTAAAAGGACAACCAGGGACATAAAGGACAGAATCAATTGACAGTGAAGGGAGTGGATGGGCAGTTCCGATTCCTTAGTATTTAGATTGGGAACCGTTAGCCAAAGTGACAACAGGTAAATAGCCAGATGTAGAAAGAGAGGAGAAATGAGCCTTATTACTAGAGATATGGTCACACGTACCAGAATCAAGAACCCAAAGACCAAGTGAGGGTGACTGAGATATGCAAGCATATGAATTACCAGTGTGTGCAACCAAAGCAATAGATGCAGAGGTCTGGTGATGCTCAAACCACTAGAGAAAATCTTCATAATTAGCCGGAGAGGCCTGAGGAGGATCCATGGTCTTAGGAGGATCTGTGGAACTAGAAGAGGCCATAGATCAGTAATAAAAGGTCCAAAAACAGCAAAAGTGCTCGAATTGGCCTGGGAGTGGTGGCGTTGGAATCGCCGGAGACAGTCGGCCACTGCATCGGAAAGACCCACCGGAACGGCGCTTCCACGCTCCGTCATGCGTCGACGAAAAGAGCTGCTTGCTGATGTTTTGCGATGCACGTGTGGGAGTTATTGGGGCAAGGTCTCGCGGCGTGGGCCACGCAGGACGGTCCGGTTTTGATGGTGGGGTGGTCGGGTAGAAAGGTCGCCGGAAAAGCTGGTGGTCGACGGCGGCAGAGGGTAAAAACGACCGAAAGAGATACCGAAATGAGGTCACGGCAACAAAAAAGAGGCAAACCGTAGTTGGAACACGGTTTGCCGAGAAAATTTCTCACCTGAGGACAATGGGTCCACCGGGTAAGCACGGTTTTAGGGTTACCTCTGTCTAGCTCTAGATACCATGTTGAAAGAGAGAAAACAGAGGCATAGGATGCTGAAATCGTGTGTACCAACTACACAGCGGAGTCTGTTTTATATAGGCTTGATGAAATACTTACGATATAAATGTAGGAGATTCTATTCCTATTTACATGATATGATACGATATGATGTGCCTAAACAATAATTATAAAGATTCTAAATATATTTTCAACAATGTGGTTGCCTGATCTAGTGCAGAGGCTGAATTTCGAGCTATGACACAAGGGGTTTGATAGGTTCAGAGACACATGATAGACTGAATACTACGGTAACTTGTATAGGAGAATCAAAACTAACAAGAAAAAGAGAGAAAATCTGATAGACAAAGTATCTACCAGCCCTTAGCCAAATGGCTCCCTCACCAGAGAAGATTCTCGGTGATCCCTCTCTCCCCCATAATAGAATTCATCATAATCCCCTCCTCTCTCTCTTATTCCTTGCATAACTAACTCACTCATTACATGTTATTACCCTCCCTCACTTGCCATCTCAACCTTTCTATTCTTCTCGAAACGTTTCCTATAATAGACATGCCAAATCTTGGGCCTATTCTCTTTACTTAGTACTAACTGGCCCAATTCCTCCTCACGGTTCCTATCAATACCACCCCCTATAATATCAGCCTTGTCCTCAAGGCTAAACTCAGGGAACTGGCTGTGAATGAAGATGTCATCTTCCCAAGTCACATTCGCAATTGGACTGCCCTTGCACTTGATCAAACTCTGCCGCACTGTGGTCCCTCCTTTAGTAATAGTTCTCTGGCCCCTTTGTTGTGCATTTGTTAGCCCCATTTCTGCTGCGGCAATACTTCTCTCTCTATTATATACCCTTCCAAAACTTCCCTGTAAGGTTGCCATATGACCTAGGTGATGAAATTGCATAGACAAGTCCTTCCAATTCATCACCACTTTGCCTAAGGTGCTCAGCCAAGAAACTCCCAAGATCAGGTCCCGGCCCCTAAGTTCTCGCACAAAAGCACCCACCACGAATTCATGCTTGCCAAGCTAGATTTTGAGGCTTCTGCAAACACCCTTGGTGAACATTGTGTCCATCACCCAACCGCGTCCCTTTTTCTTGTTCTTTGTTACCGTTATGCTCAGGGCGGTGGTGAATTCAGGAGAAATGAAGTTGTGGCTCGCACCACTGTCCATCATCACCCCTATGTCAATTCCCAAGAGCTTCCCTCCTACTTTCATGGTCCTACACTCAGCTGAGGGTTCCCCGTGCGACCTAATACTTCCATCAATTTACACTCTAGCTCTTCTTCCTCATAGTCCTGGCTTTTAGGGCTACAATTTCTCCCACTAAGTTCCCAGTTTCAGGTTCGTCCAGCACCAACAGACGAAGTTGCTTTTCATGGCATTGGTGCAGAGGATGGAACTTGTCCCCACATTGGAAACAGAGGCCCTTAGCTCTTCTCTCCATAAGCTCTGGGTACGATAATTGTTTGAACCCTTTCATCCTCTTGGAAACGCCGCTCCGCCGCTCATTGTCACCCTTTCTCCACATCGAGGCTAATGAAGAATATGCGTAACTGCTCTGATTGGCAGATCTGGTTCGTCGGCCTTTCCAACCCGGGCTCGAAGTGCTGGTTACGTTCTTCTAGGCTGGTTTGAAGGCACGAAAGCTCTGAGCATAGCTCCTTCTTTCAGTCCGACCCATTTCCCCTCCTCGTCCCTATTGAAAGAGAGAAAACAGAGGCATAGGATGTTGAAACTGTGTGTCTAAACTACAAAACGGAGTCTCTTTTATATAGGCTTAACGAAATAATTACAAAATAAATATAGGAGATTCTATTCCTATTTACATGATATGATATGCCTATATAATAAATACAAAGATCCTAAGCATATTTTCAACACACCCCCTCAAGCTGGAGCATATAAATCATATGCACCGAGCTTTTTACATAGATAACTAATCCGAGGACCTCTCAAGGATTTGATGAAAGCATCTGCCAGTTGATCATTGGATTTGAGGAAACTAGTGGTGATGTCCGCTGATTGGATCTTCTCCCTGATAAAACGACAATCTACCTCAATATGTTTGGTCATCTCATGGAAAACTGGATTAGAGGTAATTTGCAAGGCAGCTTGATTATCACAGATTAATGTCATTTGCATAGTCTCTTCAAACTGAAGTTCTTTGAGTAACTGTTTCAACCAAATGAGTTCTCAAGTCGCTAATACCATGGCCCTGTATTTTGATTCTGCACTAGATCTTGCAACTACATTCTATTTCTTACTCTTCCAGGATATCAGGTTTCCTCCAATGAGTACATAATACCCAGAAGTGGATCGCCTGTCAATGGGTGAACCTGCCCAATCGGCATCTGAGTAACCAACTATCTGAGTATGCCCTCTATGTTCATAAATGAGACCTTTTCCTGGAGCACCTTTAATGTATTTCAGGATCTATATCACAGCATCCCAATGGTCCCGACAAGGAGAATTTAAGAATTGGCTTACCACATTGACTGCAAAAGAAATGTCTGGACGGGTGACAGTAAGGTAGTTCAATTTCTAACCAATCTCCTATATCTCCCTGGATCAGAAAGTGGCTCCCCTTGATCGGGTAGAAGTTTGACATTTGGATCCATAGGAGTGTCAACTGGTTTGGCATTCAATAATCTTGTCTTTTCAAGAATATTCATACCATATTTCCTTTGTGAGATCACTAGACCATCCTTAGATTGAGCTACCTCGATACCCAAGAAATATCGTAGTTTACCAAGGTCTTTGGTCTGAAACTGATGAGAGAGATATTGTTTCACCTGTAGAGTGCCCTGCTAATCACTATCAGTTATAACAATATCATCCACATAAACAATCATATAAATTCATCCTTGGGCCGAATGACGATAGAACACAGAGTGGTCGGCTTCGCTTCGAAACATACCAAATTGTTGCACTACCGTGTTGAATCTGCTGAACCAAGCCCGAGGAGACTGTTTGAGACCATAAAGAGACCTGTGAAGGCGACAAACCATGGTAGAGGACTCCCCCTTAGCAACAAACTCAGGTGGTTGCTCCATATGCACTTCCTCTTCAAGATCACCATGCAGGAATGCATTCTTAATGTCAAGTTGATGAAGAGGCCAGTGTCGGATTGCAGCAAGGGAGAGGAGGAGCCTAACAGAGGCCATTTTGGCCACAGGAGAGAAAGTATCACCATAAACAAGCCCAAATATCTGTGTGTAGCCTTTAGCCACCAAACGAGCCTTAAGCCGATCAATTTTACCATAAGGACCAACTTTGACCATATAAAGCCATAGACAATCAACTGAAGACTTCCCAAAAGGAAGAGGGACCAATTCCCAGTTGCCACTGCTTTGAAGAGCACACATTTCATCACTCATTGCTTGCCTCCATCCAAGATGGGATAAAGCATCACCTAAAGATTTAGGAATAGAGACAGACGACGAAGAAGAAAGGCAAGCATAATAATGCAAAGGGGAAAGGCGATGATAACTCAAAGCAATATAATGAGGAGACGGGTTACAAGTAGAACGTATACCCTTGCGAAGAGCAATGGGAAGGTTAGTTCAGGTGGCGAGGTCGGATCCGGTAACGAAAGTGGTGCCGGGGAAGAGTCCATGGCCTCAGTAGAAGGAGTAGCGGCAAGGATGTTCACCAAGGAGGGTGGTGGGTGGCGTTGGTATGTCTGGAATGGCCGAGAAGGTGGGGGATCCACAGGCGGAGTCTTTGGTGGGACATTCTCGAGAGGGACAATAGCAGAAGGAACTTGGGTGACTAATAGAATTAGGTAATCGGTTAGAGGAGAGAGGAGATAGAAGAAGAGAGGAGAGAGAAGTTCTAACTGAATTTCTCAACTGAATTTCTTAATTGGTTCAGTGAGTCTCAAGGCTATTTATAGCTTTGGTTCACTTATTACAAAGGTGCGGTCACTGTACTCAGTGACAACAGTACAGAGAGGTAATAGCAACTAACTATTCTACTCTAATATTCCCCCCTAAAACTCATGGGGGTTGTGTCATTGAGTAAAGGTCCAAAACTCTTACTCCATCTCTTAGTTCAGTAAATCTTGGTGCTGAGAGAGCGTGTGTCAGAATATCAGCATTCTGATCTTGAGCAAGCACACGAGTCACTACAAGATGCTTGCTGATGACCTTTTCTCTTACAAAGAACAAGTCCAACTCCATATGTTTGCATCGGGTGTCTAGGACAGGGTTGTGAGAGAGAGCAACTGTGCTCAGATTATCACAATATATAGTGGGGACGGAGGTGGTTATATTCAGTTCCTTTAGCAGAGACTAAATCCATAAAATTTCTGATGCCGTGTTGGCTAGGCTTCTGTATTCAGCCTCTGTACTAGATCTGGCTACAAGTGGCTGCTTCTTGGACCACTAGGATATTAGGTTGGGACCTAGGTAAATGCATGATCCAGAGGTTGACCTCCAGTCGTCTGGGTCAGATGCCCAGTCTGCATCACAGTATGCATGCAGGTTGAGGTTTGCTGTAGCAGGCTACAGTAACAGGCCATGAGAGATTGAACCCTTCAAATACCTTAGGATTCTTTTGACCACTTTCCAGTGTTCCTCCAAGGGTTGAGAGAGAAATTGACACACGTTGACACTGTAACTTTTTACTGGTCTAGTTATGGTGGCATATTGCAGTGCACCAACGACTGACCTGCAGAGGTGTGGGTCAGAAATGTAGTCTCCTCCATGCTTGCTTAACTGGCATCCACCTATCATAGGTTTTGCTATACCCTTTACATCCCTAAGTTGGGCTCTGTCAAGTAGATCTCTGATGTATTTGGACCGAGTTAGAAGAAGGGAGCCATTGGGGAGGTGTTTCACCTCACTACCCAAGAAATAGTCTAGACTGCCCAACTGTTTTAATGCAAACACAGTGTTGAGTTTGGTGATCAGCTGCTGGACCAACTGGGGACTGCTACGTGTGACTATTATGTCATCTACATAAACCAGGATGTATACTTTGTGTGAAGCACTTGAGTAGACAAATAGAGAAGGGTCACACTTGCTTCACTTGAACCCAAAGGATAACAGAGTGCTGCCCAGCCTTTCAAACCAGGCCCTTGGGGCTTGCTTGAGACCATAGAGTGCCTTTTGTAGCTTGCAAACTAAGGATCTGTTGCTGTCTTCAAATCCCTCTGGTTGGTGAATGTAGACCTCTTCTTCTAGGAGACCATTTAGGAAAGCATTGTTCACATCCAATTGTTGGATGGTCCATTTGTGGGTTAGAGCAAGAGTCAGAATTAGCCTGACAGTGATTGGTTTTACTACCGGTGAGAAGGTCTTAGTGTAGTCAAAACCAGGCTGTTGATGGAAGCCTTTGGCCACAAGCCGGGCCTTGTACTTGTTGATGGACCTATCTGGGTTTTCTTAAATTCGAAAGACCCATTTGCACCCTATAGCAGTCCTATTATGTGGCAGAGGTACTAGAGTCTATGTGTTGTTACTCATGAGGGCATCATATTCAACTTGCATTGCTGATTTCCAGTGAGGACTGGTCAGGGCAGTTTTAACTGAGGTAGGTTCTGCTTGACTTAGAAGCAAGGTAGGGTGCAATCTTGGATAAGGGTGGCCAGTTTTTGATCTTGTAAGCATGGGATTAGTGTTTTGCTGAGAGGGAGGTATGAGGGCAATAGGGGCAGGCGAGCAGCTGGCTGTGAAATGGATGACAGTGTGTCATTAGTAGTATCAGTAATGGTTTCTGGTGTCTGAGCAGTGTCATTAGTAGTATCAGGGGACTAAGTAGTGGTTTCTGGTGTCTGAGCACTGTTGGAGGGAGATGAATTGGTGAGGATGCAGGTGAGTTGGGAGTAGACTCAGTTGGGGAAGGAATGTGTATTGGAGGAGTGAGTGAAGGTAGAGAGGGATTGATTTGAGGTAAGACACTGAGAGGAGTGGAAGTGATGGTGGATGGGGTGTTTGATGTAGATGGTGGTGGACTGACAGAGGACTGACAGGGAAATCTAAACTCATTGAAGAAAACATCCTTTGAAATGTATATTCTGCCGGAAGGAGATAGACATTTGTATCCTTTGTGAAGAGAGTAGCCTATGAAGGTGCACTCCTCAGACCTAAAGTCAAGTTTGTGTTAGAGATAAGGTCGTAAACAGGGGTAGCATGCACACCCAAATATTTTGAGAAAGGAATACTTAGGCTCAGCTTTGTAGAGAAGAAAGTAAGGGACATCACCACTGAGAGAAGCACTGGGCAAGCGATTAATCAAGTACACAGCATTTACAAATGCATGATCCCAAAAGTTTGTGGGTAGGTTGGCTTTTGCCAAAAGGGTAAGACCCATTTCAACAATATGGCGATGTTTGCGTTCAACTTTCCCATTTTGATGATAGGTGTGTGGGCAAATTACTCTAATGAGAGATGCCTTGAGAGGCTAAATAAGTGCTAAAGGGTCTAAATTCTCCCCCCCAATCAGTTTGCCCAGATTTCAAAGTGGTTTGAAATTGAACATTGACAAGTTCATGAAACTGTTTAAAAATGTCTATGGCTTTAGATTTTGCCTTTAGTAAGTATATCCATGTGTAATTTGTACAAGCATCTACAATGGACATGTAGTACTTGAACCCATTGGGTGTGGGTAGAGGTGCTAGACCCCAAAGATCAATAAAAATAAGATGAAAGGGATTAGCATAAACTATAGTAGAGGGATGGGAGGGTAGTCTCTGTGACTTACCAAGGTCACAAGCATGACAAAAATCAGATGTCATTTTATTAATGGGAATATTACATTGTGTCAGAACTTGCCTAACAGTTGCCTCATTTGGGTGTCCTAATCTACAATGCCAGAGAGAAAAGGAAGTGGGAATGCTGCTCTTGGCATTTACAGCAGTAGAGTTATTACAAGTAGGTGTGCATACCAAAGTACAAGGAGAATTTGAGCTATATACAAGAGGATTATTATTAGAACTAGGAAAACTAGACTTAGCTAACTTGATTGGAGGAGCAGATAGCTGAATGCTGTTGAAGGCATACAAACCATCGGATCCAACCGAGCACTCCAGAAGGATGGAGTGATCAACCTGAGATTTCACATAGCAGTTAGTGGGATGAAATTCAAAGTAAACCAAGTTATCTTTGGCAAATTGACTGACACTGACAAGATTTTTAGTTATAGAGGGTACAAGAAGTAAATTTGTAAGGGACAGGGTGGTGTGTGGTTGGTTAGATCTACTGCCAATACTAGTAATAGGGATACCTTGCCCATTGCCCATGAAGAGCTGATCAGCTCCACATAATTATGATCGCTGCAAGAGATTGTTTGGATCAGCAGTGATATGTTGAGAAGCACCAGAGTCAGGGAACCAAAGTTGTGGATTGTAGCTCTGAGTAGTGTTTAGGAAAGCAGCAGGTGTAGCTAGCTGTGACTGATGAAGAAGGTTGATCGAGGGGGCTGCTCCTAAAACATTTGCGGCAAGCTTTAGAGGTCTTCAAGAGGTAAGTAAACACCTTGTCTTAAACACCTCGTCGGCGCCCCTTTGTCCTATTCCACCCACCAGAACCCTAAAACAGTCACCTTTGTTCTTCACCCTCTCCAACTTCCCTTGCTCCCATTACCATGTCAGAAGCTGAATCAACTGTTTAACAGTCTCAGCCTTCAATCTTGAACCTAAGTGACCTTCTATTCCTTCAGCCAAGTTTCCGCCTCAATGGAAAAAATTATCTCCAATGGGCCCAGCTCATTCGAACTATCCTAAAAGGAAGGCTGAACCACATTGAAGGGAAGGCTGCTGAGAAAAATGATCCACAATTTGAGATATGGGATAATGAGGATTCTCTCATTATGACTTGGCTTTGGAACTCCATGTCTCTTGGAATTAGTCGAAATTGTATGTTCTTGCCATGAAAAAGGATATCCCTGCTTGTTATGAGTTGAATGCAAAAAATTTCAAACTAAACAAGGATATCTCTCGGTGACAGATTATTATAGCACTCTGAATGGATTATGGATTGAGGTAGATCAATATCAGAACTTGAAGATGGAGTGCAGTAAGGACACGTCCACCTTGGCTGAATTTGTTGAAAGGGAATCTTTGAGTTCCTTGCAGGACTGAATCCAGAATTTGACCGTATACGGGTTCAGATTTGGGGAAAGGGAAGTTACCCTCTTTATCAGAAGTGTTGTATACAATCCGTGGGGAAGAAAGCCGAAGAGCAGTCATGCTTGATGGAAAGCTAACTGATGGGCCAGCATTAAAATCCGTCAAAACAGGATCTAGTTCTTCATCCTCCTCTAAATCTAATCGTTGGTGCGCCTATTGTAAGAAATCTTGTCATAACAAGGAAAATTGTTTTAAACTCTACGGGAAAGATTAGGTTCTTAGTCGCACATGGGGCTTTAAAAATGTTGCCTGAGGACAGGCTCACTTGACTTCCATAGATTCAGAACCAGAGGTGGAGACCAAGATGATATCCCTGCACTTAGCAACGAGGAACTGGAACACTTGAGGTCTCTTATGGCTTCTCTTAGTAAGCCTTCTAGATCTTGTTCTCTTGTCATGAATGGTAAGAATTTTAGTTATTTATTTTCCCATGCTTCTGGTACTGTTCCTCAGGATTCTTGGATTATTGATTCTGGTGCTACTGATCACATGACCTTTTGTCCGTCCCATTTTTCCTCATATAAAACTACCATTGGTAATCATCACATAGCTGTAGCTGATGGCTCTTATACATCAGTTGCGGGTCTTGGTAATGTTGCACGTAGTCCATTGCTAAATTTGAAAAATGTGTTTCATGTTCCTAAACTTTCATCTAACCTTCTTTCATTACATAAACTTACCAAAGACCTTAATTGTGCTGTAATCTTTTTCCACTCTCATTGTGTATTTCAAGATCTTATCACGGGGAGGTCGATTGGGGTTGCTAAGGAACATGGAGGGTTGTACTAGCTTTAGATAAAAGCATGAGGTGACTCTAATCAAAAGTTGCAACGTTCTTGTCATCACACTTGTTCCAAGCCTTGTACTTCCCAAATTTGGCTCCACCACAAACATCTTGGGCACCCCCCATGTACTTTACTTAAATCTATGTTTCCTGCTTTGTTTTTAAATGAGTCAGTTGAGTCCTTTAATTGTGATATTTGTGAGTTTTCTAAACACTATCGAGCGACTTTTCCTCCTAGTCCTAATAGAAGCAATGAACATTTTTCTCTTATTCATACTAATATTTGGGGTTCAGCATCCAATCCTAATATTTTTTGTGCAAAATGGTTTGTCATTTATTGATGATTGCACTCGTGTTACTTGGATTTTCTTAATGAAAGAAAAATCAGATGTTTTATCCATCCAATTATCCATCCAGTTTTATCATATGATTACAACTCAATTTGATAAAAGTCATAAAACAATTAAGCGTCTGAGGTCTGACAATGGTAGAGAATATGTGAATCAAAATTTCTCCACCTTTCTTAAACATGGCATTGTTCATGAACTTAAATGTGTTGATACCCCCAACAAAACGGGGTTGCTGAAAGGAAAAATCGACACTTGCTTGAAATTACTAGAGCTTTATTGTTTCAGATGTTTGTTCCAAACTCATACCGAGGGGAAGCTGTTTTAATTGCTGCATATTTAATAAATCAGTTATCCTCTAGAATCCTTGGTGGTATGAGTCCTATTCATGTCATGAAATCATTTTTTTTCCTCTGCTCCTATTATGCAAAGTCTTGAATCTCATGTTTTTGGTTACGTTGCTTTTGTTCATATCCATCGTCAGCATCGAGGCAAATTTGACCCTCGTGCTATTAAATGCTTTTTCATTAATTATGCTCCCGACAAGAAGGGATACAAATGTTATCACCTTTCCTCTCGTCGAGTGTATGTCTTCATGGATGTCACCTTTCAAGAAAATCAATCTTTTTTCACTCCCTCTCAGCTGAAGGGGGAGAACACTATCGACTTGGAAGCTGAGATTATTTCAGACGGTAACATTCCCTTAGTTCAACCTTCTGATATGCCATCTGATACACATGAATTAGCTCCTTTTGACAGTCACTTACCTGAACTTGAAAGAAATGTTCGAATTAGGGCAAGCTCGCCAAAAGTGGTTAATCAAAGGAGAAAACAACCTGAGCTGGTCCAGCCACAACCCCAAGCATCCGAACCCATGGTGAGTACTGAAAACACTAGTTCCATTCATTCAGAACCTATTCCTTTGTATAATTTTGATTCTAACATTGATGATGATTTAGATATTGCATTAAGAAAAAGGAAAAGGTGTTGTGCTAAGTACCCTATTTCCAAATTTGTTTCCTCCACAAACCTTTCTTTGCAGCACCAGAGTTTTATTGCAGCCATTGACTGTATCAGAATCCCTAGAACAGTACAAGAAGCATTGAAAGATAAGAATTGGGTTCAAGCCATGAATGAGGATATGCAAGCTCTGGAAAGGAATGGAACATGGGAAATTATTGAGAAACCAAAGGAAAAGAGACTAGTGAGGTGTAGATGGATTTACACTGTGAAGTACGGGTCATATCACTAGATAGGTATAAAGCAAGACTAGTGGCAAAGGGATACACTCAGACCTATAGTATCAATTATGAGGAGACATTTTCTCCATTGGCAAAGATGAATATTGTTCGTATTTTACTTTCTCTTGCTGGGCACTCTAGGTGGGAACTATACCAGTTTGATGTCAAGAATGCTTTCTTGCATGGAAGCTTACAGGATAAGGTGTACATGGAGATTCCTCCAGGATTTGGTCCCACAAGTGGAACAAACAAAGTGTCCAGATTGAGGAAGGCTTTATATGGACTAAAACAGTCTCCGCGAGCATGGTTTGGAAGATTTAGAACAGCAATGGTGTGTCTGGGCTACAAGCAAAGCCAAGGAGATCATACACTCTTCTTCAAACATTCACAAGGAGGAAAACTGACTTTACTTCTTGTTTATGTGGATGATATTATTATTACTGGAGATGATTTGGTTGAGAGACAACTGCTCAATGAAACATTATATTCAGAACTTGAGATGAAGGACCTTGGAAAACTGAAGTATTTCTTGGGGATTGAAGTGGCCTACTCAAAACAAGGCATTTTCATTTCTCAAAGGAAGTATGTGCTTGATCTGTTGAAGGAAACAAGCAAACTTGGATGCAAACCTGCAAGTGTTCCCATCGAGTAAAATCAATGAATGAGCACCGGAGAGGGGAGTGCCAAAGTTGACAAGGTCCAATATCAGAGACTAGCGGGGATGTTGATATACCTGGCGCACACTAGACTAGGTTTAGTTTATGCAGTCAGTGTTGTGAGCCAAATCATGCGTGATCCGAGGGAGAGACACTTACAGGTTGAGAGCCGGTTCATGCATGATGCAGATTATGCAGGTTCAGTGAGTGATAAAAGGTCCACATCAGGCTATTGCACATTCTTATGTGGGAACCTTGTTACTTGGAGAAGAAACAAAGTGTAGTGGCTCGATCAAGCGTAGAGGCAGAATTTAGAGCTATGGCACAAGGAGTCTGTGTGCTATTATGGATGAAATTTGTGCTTGATGATTTGAAGATAAAGTATGATGGCCCTATGAAGTTGTTTTGTGACAATAAATCAGCTATCAGTATTGCTCATAATCTTGTTCAGCATGACAGAACAAAACACATTGAGATAGACCGACACTTCATTAAGGAAAAGTTGGATAATGGATTGATAACAACCTACATTCCCTCTGGGCAGCAATTGGTAGATGTGTTAACAAAGGGCTTACCAACGGAACGATTCAACCAACTTACTTGCAAGCTTGGAATGATAGACACCCATTCTCTAGCTTGAGGGGGAGTGTTGGAATTAACAGACCAGTGTCAAAGGTTCATGAACAATCATTAATATCTTAGGAAATAGCTATTGTAATTAATTAGATTCATGTACTCTTTAGTTCATGAACTTGGGGAATAATTGCATCATTTATTTGTCTTGTAATTATCATAGTTGTAATTAACTCTTCTAGTGTATAAATAGATTACCACTATGCTATGTGTGATTTAACACAAGCAATTCAGAAAATACTTGTTCATTCTTTCAATTGATAGTAGTGATAATGTTATGGTTATGTGATAACTTGGGAATGAATGTGCATGATGAAAATATGGATTTTATAGGAGGATGTTCTAATTCGCTATGTTAATAAATGAGTATGATCATTGGTATCAATGCATGGAGTTTGTTAGCATGTTTGGGGTAATTGTGAATGACCCAAAGGTGGTATGCTTATGTTATGAGTTGTTTAATTGTGCATAATTTTCGATACCTTCTCTTTGAGAGGGGATGACTATTTGAGATACCTCCTCGTCAAAGGGAAAGACAGATACCTCCTCGTCAGAAGGAATGACCTAATATATCACCAAGGCATGTCAACTCGACGGCGTGACATTATATATTACAAGTCATAATGTTATGCATCAACTCGACGGCGTGGCATTATTTATAGAGTCACATATTGCAATTGATATTAAAAGATAGACGTCAACTCGACGACGCAACATTAGGTACAAAGGGGACATATTGCAAATGATAATAAAAAGTGAGAGTCAACTCGATGGCGTGGCATTATGTACAAAGCTATGTAATGCAAGTGATAAAGAACTTGATAAAAAGGATTGACGTCAACTCGATGGCGCACTTGAGGTCACGATCTCCTCAAGTGACAATTAAGTGAGATAATAAATAAGATTATTGATGAATGACTTGTTTGTGCGCTCATTGACTATGATATGTTGATATGTCTTTATTATTTGTAAATGTGATTGTTATGGTTTAAATATATCGTTTTAAAAATATCGGATGTCATGGTTGTTTTTCGGGTTACCGCACCCGCTGAAAGCAACATCTTTTCGAAAACTGTTTTAGAATTGTGTTTGCTTATTGAGCTCATAAATTTCATTAGTTGTGTTGTCTTTCAGAGTTCACAGGTGATATTAAAAATGACACAGTAACTTAGTGTAGACTTTAGGGTGTTGAAGACATTAGTTTTAGTTTTATTTTATTTATTTTTGGATGTCTTTAGTTGTTCATGTTTTGAGGCTAAAACTGTTATTAAAGAATGAGTCTTGCTAACGAGTGCCCTAAGGACATTGGTTAAGGAATTAACAAAAGGAAAATTTGTATTGGCAAACTAAGTGTGAAAGTTTTCAATATATTAAATTTAAAATTTTCCCATACAAAATTTCCTTTCTTGATTCCTTAAACAATGCCAAAAGGTCACTCGTTAGCATTCTCCTTAAAGAATAATATTGTTTTATTAAATAACTTCCAGAGTTTTTATGTAATAAATTGGAAGTTTTGATTTATCTTAGTTTCTAATGCTCCGAATAGATAATTATATTTGTTTGATTATTTATTTCAATTTAATATATTACATTATGATATGGGTACAAACAAATTACCAAAATATGAGACTACAAGTAGTCTTCTATATATATTCAAATTGATCAAAGGATAAAATTTTGGAGAGCTCCTCCCAGTCTCCAACTATAGTTCATTTGAACTCACTAGGATGACTCCGTGAACTCACCAATAGGGTTTTCTGCGTTTTCTGCACATGCATGAGGAGGCTAATATGCACTAGTATACACGTTTTGATTAGTTCAGAGAGTCTTTCCTAGTGATTTTCAATGCACGAGGGGATTTTGCACATGACCTATATTTCGAAGGGGTTTGTTGGGTTTTAGCCTTGATCAAATTATACTAGTTATTGATCTCAAAGTGTGCTGATATGATGCCATTTGCCTTTCAAATATTTTGTAGGAAGCTCGAACTGCTGGCTGTCGAACTGCTGCTGAAGCTTATCGATTTATTGAACTTAAAAGGACAAAGGAAGCTGAACAGGGTGCCTGTAAAGAAAGTGGTCAGATTGGTACAGCTGCTATGATTTTACGGAGGCCAGATTATCTCAAAGGAGACCTTGATAGCAGTCCTCGGGGTCTTCATATGGGGACTACAGCTCCGTTTTCTGGTGTCAAGGATTCACCTAATGCCGTACAAGCTATCTCAAGGTCCCTATAAGAATGGGATATCAGTGAATTTACTGGGGCTGAATTACTATCTGAATCTGTGAGAATTCTCCCTTTTGTTTTCAATCACTTTTTATGTCTATTTATGTTACTGTTTTTTTTTTTTTTTTTTTTTTTTTTTTTTTTTTTTGAAAAATCTGTAATTGGATTTGTTTATTTTTTTGGGATAATGCTACATACATCAGACCCTCCCTAGATCCTATAGTGGTGGGAGTTTTGTACATTGAGCTGCCTTTATTATTTCTTTTGGGGATAGGGTCGGGCGAGTGTTGTATTTGATTTGTCCTGACCATCAATTGATGTGCAGAAGAAAAATCTTTGTAATGAGATCAAAATACTACCGTCACACTATCTCAACATGCTACAGATCATGTCATTCGAAATTTCAAAGGGCAGTGTGACCAAGAAATCTGATGCACATACACTGTTCAAGGTAGAGCCAAGCAAGGTTGATAGAGTCTACAATTTGCTTGTGAGAAAGGTTTTTTTTAATTATAATGAAATGCTCTAATGATTATGAGGCCTTATTTTCACTTTTTTCTTCGACTTCTGCCTCTTTTTCTCCTTCAGAATTAATTATTAGAACACAAGTTCATGAGAACTATCAGAAGGATTTTTTATGTATATATATAAGCACCCTCCTATCACATTCTAGACCATTCTAGACTTGTGAGATAGGATTTATGTTATGCATGAAGGGCGAATGGAGGCACTTATGTGCTTGTGTGAGCACCATTCACCTAATCTCACTTCCTGTAACATCGTCCAATCCAGTTAAATATAATAAAAAATAAAATACACAGCCGAACCTCTGAAAGGACAAAAGGACTATCTAAAATGTTGATTTAGCAAAATTAGTAACAGCTCTACTATACAAAGTCAAAGCATAAGGTTTGTCTCGTCCAAAGGTCTCTCCAGCCGATAGTATTTCCAGTTTGTGTGTGTTTAACAAGCATTAGCATTAAATACTATCAGAAGAAGAACTATCTAATTTGAACATTATAAATTGAAGAATTGAATTTAGAAGAAAGTGTGTGGAGAGAGCACTAATTTAGAATGTTGAAACAAAATCACTACAATCACCGTTGAGCTTATCGTGTAGAATCTCACTTCTAGAGTGTTACTACAAAAATGCTTTGTATTGTAGTATTCAATTCTGAGCTGTTATCCTTCTCAAACTAATATGACATTAAGGTTATCCAAGCACTTGTAAGCTTGTGGAGGATAAGTGATCCTGTAATGTCTTGAGGCAGTTGGAATATGTGGCTTAGATTCAAGAGGCTGCTATAAATTATTTTAAATTATTTTATAAAATGACTTTCTCTTTAATAATTTAATGTGCACGCAATGAAAATAATCAAATTAATAAAGATTTATCATAGTTCAGTCACCCATTGTTGGTGATCTATGTTCTTTCCCCATAATATGTTTTTGGGATTTATCCTCTAATACTAAGCTTCAAGGTGCTTGAATACTTTTAAACCATAGAGTATTCTAACCATGCCTTCTTGTATGTTTCACCCACATGTAAGAGCCTGAACGATTTTTAACACTCTTTTTCGCGACTCTAGATGCCTCACCAGCGCTTTAGAAGTGTCAATTAATTGAACAAAGTATGACAATCAATTGGAGAAGATCAAATTTGTGTACTTTGAAAGTAAACTATTCAATCAATTAAAAGGATCATGAAAATTAGTTGATAATTTGATAACAATTGATTGAAGACTTTTCAAATGGATTCGAAGTTTAAAGGGTTAATCGATTGAGGATTTGAATTAAAGCAAGTTAAGTAGGTGGCTTCTAGCATGAAGCATTAGAGAAAGTGGTACATCGGTGTACCACAAATTTCAACCAAAATGACATGTTATCGGAGGTAAAATATATGATTTTTATGAAAACAAAATTCCAAATTCCATTTCTACACTTACCCTTTCACGCGCAACCATGCTAACAGGCCGCCACCATTCCCATCCCTACCACCACCACCCCTCTTCCCTGGAGATGTCAGATCTGGTTTTTCGGATGATTCTAAATTTCTCGGATTTGGTTTGAGCAAGGAACTAGTTGAGACGAGAATGGGAGCTCGAGTTGAGGCCTTGGATATAAACATGCAAGAACGGAGGCTTCAGGCGGAGGTGTGCATGGTGGGACCCAAAAAGAGGAACCACTCCTTCTACCAGACACTAATGCTCTAAAGTAACAGGTCTCTAAGATGACACCGCTTCGATGACGAAGACCCTATCGAATTGCTCTTCTTGTTAGCTAGTGGGGTCCACGAGTGTAGGCTCGGGGCCACACCGTTGAGGTCATTGTCGTCGTTTGCTTCGATGTTGAAAATGAATACGAGCCCGCCGCTCGCTCTTCCTCGAACATGAGCTTCCTGAGAGGTAAACGACGAGGGCGAGGCCCGAGTGGTAGCATTTCGATGTTGGTGATGGGAAATGGAGGAAACGCAAATGACGTCGTTGAGGAGGTTGCGGTCGAGGAGGGGGTGGGGTAGGTTTGTATGATCTGACCATTGTAGAAAATTTCATCGATGGATACAATCGAGGATCTTGGCCTCATCGTCGGTGACCCCCGGTGGATGATTGGACGGTGGGGTGGGAGGATGAAGGGTAAACTTGTCATTTGAATTTGGTTTGATGACCTATATTACCAGGTAAACATTAATTTTTTTTGGCCAACCAAATCTGGACTGTTGATTATTTTAATATTATATCCAACGGCAGAAATTGGTGGTACACCGATGTACCACCTTGTCTAATGCTTCATCTAGAAGCCACTAGTTTAGTATGTTGCACATACTTTGGCCAAGCGATTGAAATTCAATTCAAGTCCTATAAATCCGTTTACAAACATATGCAGTCGAATAACCTTTATTTAAATCGTTCGGAAAAAATATATTGCTTAGAAATCACTTTGACAAAAACATTATATATTTTCTGAATCAGAAAAACACTTTGTAATTAAAATCATTACGACAAAAACATGTTGCTAATTATATGTTCTAATTAAATTAATTAAATGAGCCACACCATGTTTTTAGTTATCATACCCTTACAAGACATCTAAGACCTAGTATATTACCTCATTCTTGTTTGAGTTTTCGATGCTAGAAACTATGACACTCCTTACTTATTCCTTTCTTGTGTTTCTGACTTGAGTACCTATATGCTCATTAATTATTTTTCCTTTTTGTCCTGCATACTTATGATTAGTGCTTGTTATTCATTAAAACATAATCATATAATCGCATACTTCCCTTTTTGATTATGACAAACCTTACCTTCTTACCTGAGTAATGTTTATATCAAAGTGAATTGCAGCTTGTATGCGTGGAAAGGATATCCCTTTCTAAAGAACATTACTCAATGGAAGGGTCAGAAAATTCATATGGCATAAATTCATCATCAATTCATATTGTATCATCCTTTAAGGAAGCAACAAAAGTGTTTTATCTTTGCTAAACCTGTGTGTTACACTAAATGGGAAATCTTGTCTGCTAAAGGATACAAGTGTTACTGCTGCATCGTATTAATGCTCTTCATATAAAGTGAGAACTGCTCTACCATAACATAGTCCAATGTTCTTCAACATTTATAATCTACCTAGAACGACTCTTAGGCATTAATGGAGATTTGAAGTTTTTGATTTAAAGAACTGACTACCTGTAGAATGTCTATACGGATTCAAGTGATTGAAGGCTTTAGATAGAAGACATTAAATAACTATTGAAAAGAGAGAAGTGATCTTCAACGAACTAAGTTATGTATGAGTTCTGCTTATCATCCTCAAACGAATAGTCAGTCTGAACGAACAATTCAGCCACTAGAGGATCTCTTAAGAGCGTACATGTTGGAGAACATGGAAAGTTAGGACGAGTTCCTTCCATTGATCGAGTTTACTTATAACAACAATTTCCATTCAAGTATTGGCATGGCGTCATATGAGGCACTGTATGGACGTAAATGCAGGACTCCGTTGTGTTGGTTTGATACTAGAGAAAATCATCTGTTAGGTCCGGAGCTGGTACATCAAACAACGGAACAAGTCCGTAAGATACGGGAGAAGATGAAGATCGCCAGGGATAGGCAAAAAAAGCTATGCCGACAAAAAGAGAAGACCCTTGGAATTCCAAGAGGGCAACCATGTCTTCATGAGTGTTACCCCAAGAGCTGGAGTGGGTAGGGCAATCAAATCCAGAAAGCTGACACCTAAATTTATAGGACCGTTTCAGATTCTTCGACGAATTGGCCCTGTAGCCTATCAAATAGTTTTACCACCAAATCTGTCAAATCTCCACGACATCTTTCATGTCTCTCAACTCAGAAAGTACCACCCAGATCCATCACACGTGCTAGAGCCCAATTCAATCCAACTGAAAGAGAACCTTGACTACGAGGCTTTACCTGTTCAGATCGTGGATAAAAGGATTAAGGAACTGCGGGGCAAGCACATTCCGTTAGTCAGAGTGGAATGGAACCCAGTGACTGGCGATTCCACGTGGGAACGTGAAGCTGAGATGCGCCAGAATCATCCTAATCTGTTTACAGGTATGCAACGAAAATTTCGGGGACGAAATTTTCTGTAAGGGGGGTGGTAATATAATATCCCGATTTTCTGTGATTCTAATCGAGCTAGTTAATCTCGATTAGGACTTTGGTTGGTTGTATAAATTGTTTGGTGTTAGTTTAAGACTTAGTTGGAAGCTTAAGAATAGGCTTGAACAAGATTGGAGGTGTCTAAGGTGTTAAACGAGTAACTGTGGAAGTTAGAAGTTTGGAAGGCTCTTCCCAGCTGAGCAGCACGCTCAAGCGTGGGAGGGGAGTACGCCCAAGTGTGCCAACGCTCAAACGTTGGTATGTTGCATGCTCAAGCGTGCTGAGTGCGTTTGCCAGCTGGTGCGCTTTTTGACGCGTGTGCTACACGTGTCAGGCCAGGGTGAAGGCGGAGCGAACAAGGTTCCACGCTCAAGCGTGGAGAGAACCCCATGCGCAAGCGTGGGCACGCTTAAGCGTGCTGAATGTCCAAGCTAAAGCGTGCACAGCGGATCAAGTTGGGTGTTTTCCTTTCTCTTCCTCATTTGCACGAAAATCACTTGGGTTTTTCTGGGAGCTCTGCAACTAGAGAGAGAGGAAGCAGAATTCTAGTGAGAGAAAGCTCAAGGTTAGAGGTGATCGAGCTGCCGGAACGCGATTCCGACTGCATCGTTGTGATCGTGACCAAGTCTTCTGTGACTTTGACGGATCCGTTTCTCGATTCGCCAAAGGTAAGCTCGACTCCCTAAAATGCGTTCTTGGTTCTCTTCGAGTTTCTACCTTTTTCTTTGATCTTTGAGCTTGCCCTAGGGCTAACACTATTGCATATGTGTTGTGCTCGTGATTAGGGCAAAGTCCGGGTTCGTGATTTCTCTCGCTTTGGAGCTTGAGGCCGCAGCTACCAAGGGCGATTTGGAGCTGTTCGTGGCTGAGCTTGCAGCTGCGTACGGAGGAGCTTGTCTTGGAGTTCGCACTACGACTGTTCAGGTGGCGAGAAAGAGTACTACTGCCGTCGGGAAGGCAAGAGTAGTGTAGTCATGATTATACTGTGTGCAGGGAAGCCCTAACTCTACTAGTGGTTAAGCCCTGACAAAGTGCCTAAACCCTAGGTTTAGCTTCCTTTGGGCTATCACCATTAAGTTTGGAAAGCCTAGGTTAGTAAACTATTAATTGAGGATGATCTGCTTTGTATGATCGCTGTGATGTCGATTTCTGTTGTTGCTATCTCTCTAAGTGCCTATATGCTACTTGGTGTATATGATATGCTGCTATGTGCTATTGTTGTTGTTATTTTTGTTCGTATTACTGTTGCTTTTGTGCAGTTGTGGTAATTGTCGTGTGGTGGCGAAATGCCGTAGAGTTAAGTTTGGCTTTGTGTTGTGTTGTTATCGGGTTGATACCGTGGATGGTGCCGTTGCTGTTATGATGGTTTCTTAAGGCTGTGGCCGTGTTGTTTGAGCTGTGGCTCATGGACGCGTGGCGTCGAGTCTGTGGCCGTGTGGATGTAGTGGCATCATGTTGTTTCTGATTGAGATTTTAGGCGTGAGATCCGGTATCAAGCCCGTTCAGGATGTTTGTTGCATATCATCAGCTACCAAGTGGCGAGGCCGTATGACATGTAGTATGGGTTGCCAACGAGGTTAGTTGTACCTGAGTGCGGGTATGGAAAGTAAATGGGGCGGTCAAGTGAGTGACCTTGGGGATGTTGTCGATCTCGAGAATAGTTTACAGTGACGGATGAGGTAGCTCCTATCCTGTCGTGATGCCCGATCCAGTCCGGTTTGCCCGACTAATCCCAGAGCTTTCCATTGTTCCAGGCTAATGTTACGAGGCGACCGAGATACCCTGGTTCTGGTGTGGAAGGGGGATGTACTCTTATTGGTCACGATGAGCGGTTCAGTTTCTTGGACAAACTAACTCCGTTCTGACACAGAACATGTTCCGGTGTGGACTTGCTCGACTGTGGAACCGTTCCGGTGTGGAACCAGTTTTCATGAGCTTTTGGCCGACATGCTCTATGGGATTAGTATCCCGGTCTAGAGGATTGATCTGAGTGTGAGACTCATAGAGATGGATGCTTGTTGCATGTGTTGTCTTAGGAGACGTATGTTTGCGTGCAATAATTGTCGTACTTGTTATACCTGCTACTTGCTACATGATGTTTACTGTACTGCATTACTGTTGTTTTCCGACATTGCTATGCACTGTATTTCTTATCTCCCTACTATTTTCCTTGTTTGTTTGTTTCTGGGTTCGCTTGAAGACGACGAGCTAGCTGAGACACAAGATGGACCCGAGACTTCACCCGTTCATCACGAGGGTACCGCGGATGCCGGTGCTATGTGACATTGAGATTGTTTACCACGACGAGAGGGGATGGCGGGTGGACCCCTTCGACCTTCTTGGTGGTATATGCAGGCCCCGTCAACTTGATCTTTCGGAGCGGTACACCGTCGTACGTGGAAATCATTGGACCCTATCGCTTGTACCAGTTTCTTCCCTTCCCTAGGAAGTGGCATCCTCCGAGGTAGAGAGAGCAAGACTACATGTGGGTGGCACCCCAGTCCTCGGCAATATCCAACAGGAGAGGCTACGTCTACCGAGGCCAGCATCGGAGGACGGAGCACTATTTGAGGACCTACCATCGGCGTAGGATTGTTGTGTCTAGCTCTTCGTCGGAGTATGAGCCCTTGGTGTGGTATAGGTGTACTCATGGCGAGGGCCAGGGTAGTTCAGGGCATCCTCACCGCTGATGGCGGGAGCCTGCCAGTGCGTCCTAGGTGGTGAGCCGAGAGCTTTTCATGTATTTTTGAGTGTGGGACGGGTTGTGCTGGTGAGCTACGAGAGTCTTCTTTTGCTGTTTTGATGTATTTTTTTCGTCCTTTTTCAGTTTTTGCTTATATAGTTTGTATATGTATGTACAGTGTCTTGGTGATGGGGCTAATTCACGCATGTGTTATATATTTTTGTTATGCGTATGCGCTTTACTCTGATGGTTTTCTATGCTTGTCGTTGTTGTTTATTGTTTATCGTTTGTTTCCGCAACACTGTTTGAATACCACGTTATTGCTTTAAATACGGCTAGGCATAGTTAATAATAGTAGGAGCTTGGGACTAATGGGATCGTCTCAAAGACTATGCTACAAGAATGTGAATTTATGGTTGAATTTATGATTCATAGAGTGGTGCTAAATGTAGTTGTGCTGATGGAGCATAATTGGAGAGGAGGAGGGTCAAAAGTGTCTGATGAGGATGAAGCAGACCATGGGTTCAATGGTGGGA
This sequence comes from Ammopiptanthus mongolicus, assembly GCA_039655645.1. Taxonomy (NCBI): domain Eukaryota; kingdom Viridiplantae; phylum Streptophyta; class Magnoliopsida; order Fabales; family Fabaceae; genus Ammopiptanthus; species Ammopiptanthus mongolicus. The sequence continues at coordinate 40,806,421 of CM077349.1, forward strand.
GTTGGTCAAGCACTGAAATTATTGTCGTAGTTTATGCGGTTTCTATGTATTGCATGGATTTCTTTAAGTTTATGAACCTTGTAATTCTTGAACTAGGAATAGTCTTTGAATGCTCATTATCTCTTGGATTCTTGACCTTCATGATTTTTCCTCTTTGAAATACGTAAGGAATTAGGGGTTTTAATTAGGAATTAAAGTTCTTTGGCCTATAGATTTGGGTCTTGGAAAATTAGGAGAATCAGGTAACAAAATAGGTGAAGTAAGTATTAAACCCAATCAAAGTGCAGCAAATGAAATCAAATGAAGCATGATCCCAACTCTTTTATCCAATTGAATTTCATCCTTTGTCATCCAAGTGTTTGAGAAATTGCCTCAAAGAAAACTCAAAAAGAGTTTATTGCTTTTTTAGTTGTTTTATGATTTTGAATTCTCTTCAACTTTAATCAAAGTCTAAATAGTTCTTTTTTTTTTTTTTTTTTTTTTGTGAATTGATATTTGACCATCAATCCCTGAGGACGATATCCGGTTTTTCACCGTTTTTATTACTTGCAACGTCCTGGTACACTTGTCGTGGTCCTCTCACTTACGTATGGTAATCCCATTAGTCCAAAGCTTAAATTATTAAACTATACCTTAACCATATTATAATGTGTGACGATTAACAATAAAAACATATAACACGCATTACGGAAAAGGCAATAATCAGAGTCAAGCGTATAAAAAGATAACTATATACAAATACATGCATAAGCTGGCCCCATCAGTAGGGCTGTCATACTGTGTATATACATACCGACTGCACATAAAAACTGAAAGATATAAACAAGATACAAACAAATGACTCAAAACCCTCAAAAAGCTCTCCAACTCTCCCCCATCCATCTCAAAATACATCAAAATCATCTCACCTCACAACCTACAGTGGACGCATTTGCAGTATCACGTCCTCAGTGATGTGGATACCTGGAACTACCCTGTCCCTCGCCATATGTACGGATATAGATCTGCAAGGGTACATACTCAGACGAGGAACTAGACACAACAACTCTTTGCCGACAGTACGTCCTCAGGTACTGCTCTGATCTCCTTCGCTAACCGCGCAATACAAAGCGCCTCCTAATCGTAACATGAGATGACGCTAGCATCGCCCACATGAAGTCCCGCTCGTGCTGCCTTGGTGGGTGCCACATCTGGGTGAAGGGAAGAAACTGGGTCACTCTGTAAGGTCTGACTATGTTCTCTCTGAGTGGATCACAACTCCTTAACAGCAAACCAACAAGCCCCATGTAGACCATCAGGAATGTTGAGGGGTCCACCTGCCACCCCCGATCATCGTGATAGATGATCTCAAAGTGCCCCAGCACAGGCATCCGTAATGCCTCCTAGATGAACGGGTGATCTCGGGTCCATCTACGTCCTCAATTGGCTCTTCGTCTTCATGCGAACGAAACAACAGAATAGACATACACAGAAGAAATAGGGAGATAAGAATACTATGTCAAGCTAACGGGCTAAGGGCAACAACAGCATAGCATCACATATAACATGTAGCACATAGAGCACATAGCATAGATATGACAAATAAGGCATACAGACAATCATCTCCCAAGTCAAACATACACAGGCAACTATCTCCAACAGTTCTCTTACTCTGATCAATCCTCTACTTGGGATACTAATCTCATGCAATATGTCGGCCAAATCTCTCAACACAAGGTTCCACACAGGAACGAGAGTTAGTTTGTCCAGGAAACCGAACCACTCGCCGTGACCAATAAGAGTGCTCTCCCCCTTCCACACAGGAATCGGGTGTCTTAGTTGCCACGGAACGTTAGCCTGTAACTTGGAACAGCTCAAGGATTAGTTGGGATAACCAGGCTTGATCAGGCATCACAACATGATAGGAGCAACGCCATCCGTCACTATAGATCGATCTCGAGTCTGGTTACATCCCCAAAGCCACACAGACCGCCCCTTCCGCTTTCCGTACTCGCACTCAGGTACAACTAACCTCGCATGACATTGGCAGCCCATACTACTGTCATACGGCCCCGCCACTTGGCCACTATGATATGCAACAAACATCCTCAACGAGCCGATACCGGATCCTCACGCCTAACACTTAGAAATCCAAACACAATGCCTCTCGTCAACACGGCCACTGCCATGACGCCGCGTGTCCACGAGCCATAGCTCCAATCGCAACAACATCAACAGAACCATCCACGGTATCACCTCAGTTACACAACAGCTCACAGCCAGTCGGCAACGTGACAGACATATAGCCACAACACAGTATATGCGACAATACTAACAACAGCTAACATAACATATGCATCATACCAAGCAAGCCAAATAAACAGATAGGCACGTAGATAGGTAGTTCACCAACATCACAATCAACACAACAACAGGTATTCTAATTTAACCTTGAGCAGCAATCGTCTAACCTAGGGTACAACATTAGCGGTGATAGCCTAGAGTAAGATAAACCTAGGATTTAGGTACTTTATCAGGGCTCAACCTCTAGTAGGGTTTAGGATTCCCCTACGCACAAATAGACACACTATACTATTTTTCCCTTCTCGACGACAATGGTAATCTTTCTCCGCACTTGAGAACGATGACGCGAACTCAACCGTGATGCTCTCCACGCCACCAACACCGCCACAAAGTCTCTAACAGCCCTCAAGAGCCACCACAACCGTGATATCAAGCTCCTCAGACACCATGAACGCTGCCTCGAACTTTCCCTAATCACGGGAACAACACACAGGCAATAGTGTTAACCCTAGGGCAATCCCAAAACCAAATAAAAGAGGAAGGAAACTCGAAGAACACGAAGAACATGAAGTCCACGTGCTAGGGATTCGAGTTTAACTTGGACGAATCGAGAAATTGATCGGTCGAAATCGAAGGTTTCGATGTTACGATCATAACAGTGTTGTCAGAATCAAGTTTCGACACCTTGATTGCCTCTAAAACCAAGCTTTCTCACTCTAACTCTATTTCTCTCAGCACTCTTTAGCATGCCAGTTCTCCACAGTGGTTCTACTCAGCACGCTTTAGCATGCAAGTTCTCCACAGTTTAGCATGCCTCATCTACTCCTGCCTTCTCCAGGTCCTAACACGTGTCCCACACGCGTCAAAACTCACACCAGCTGGCAGACGCACTCAGCACGCTTGAGCGTGCACTCTTCCCCCGCTTGATAATTCTTCTAGGCTAGGAAGAGACTTCCAAACTCCTGACTTCCCCCGTTTCTCGTGTTATGCCTCAAGCACCTCCAACATGATTCAAGCTAATTCCTAAGCTTACTACTAGGCCTTAAACTAACACATAATTAACCACACAATCAACCAAAGCCCTAATTGAGATTAACCAACTCGATTAGAGTTACAGAAATTAGGGATGTTACATTACCACCCCCCTAAAAGAAAATTTCATCCCCGAAATTTCAATCGCATACCTGAAAACAAAAATGGAAACTGCTGACGTATATCTACTTCTCACTTCCATGTCGAGTCTCCTGTCATAGGGTCCCACTCCACTCTTACCAAGGGAATATGTTTCCCACGCAGTTCTTTGATCCTTCCATCCACTATCCGTTCAAGTAAAGCCTCGTAGTCAAGGTTTTCTTTCAGTTGAATTAATTCGGGCACTAACTCATGTGATGGATCAGGGTAGTATTTTTTGAGTTGGGATACATGAAAGGCATCATGGAGATTTGAAAGATTAGGTGGCAAAGCGATTTGATAGGTTACGAGACCGTTTTGTCCAAGCAGTTTGTTAGACCCAGTGTATGTTGGGAAGCACAAGTTTTGCTTGTGAAGAAGAAGGATGGGGTGTCTCGTTTGTGTGTGGACCACCGTCAGTTGAATAAGATTACTATCAAGAACAAGTATCCACTTCCGAGGATTGAAAATCTGATGGATCAGATGAGGGGAGCGGTTGTATTTTCTAAGATCGATCTAATGTCGGGTTATCACCAGGTCCGAGTCAAGACGGAGATGTTTCGAAGACGGCATTCAGAACACGCTATGGACACTACGAGTATTTAGTAATGCCATTCGCGGTAACGAATGCACCTACCATATTCATGGATTACATGAATAGGATCTTTTGCCCTTTTTTTAGATAAGTTTGTTGTGGTATTTATCGACGACATTCTTATTTACTCTAGGGATAAAGAAGAGCGTGCGGAACATTTGCGAGTGGTATTGTAAATACTCAAAGAGAAACATTTGCATGCCAAGTTTTCGAAGTGCGAGTTTTGGCTCGGAGAAGTTCAGTTTTTGGGCCATGTTATCTCCAAAGAGGGAATAGCCATGGATCCAGCTAAAGTGGAAGCCATTTTATAGTGGGAACAACCACAGACGGCAACGGAAATCCGTAGTTTCGTCATATTAGCAGGCTACTACGGAAGGTTCATTGAAGGATTTGCTAAGAATATCGTAGCACCGTTGACCAAGTTAACACGGAAGGATCAAGCATTTGCATGGACCGATGCTTGTGAGGCTGCAACACCCTTTCCCGAATGTCACATTCCCGAACATTTATAAGGCCAAAAATAATATTAATGCGGAAAATACGATTTTTTTTTCTTTTCACAATGATGTAATTGGATTAGTAAAGGTAAGTAATAATAAATGAACCTAGGTTTACCATGCATTTCTAGAAGTCGTACAAAATTACATACAGAAATACAAACAATACTGTATACAGACATAGGTCCAAGCCTAACTGATAATAAGTATATAATAAGTACTAGGAGTCACAGCTCCCCAAAAGGGTACAACAGATACTTGACACAACTTGGCCAAACTAAACAGCAAAAGGAGTCCCCCTCCGGACTCAAAGTATATGCTGAACTGAACCGTCATCGTGCCCATCTTCTTAAGCAGAAACAACAATACCAGCAGAGAAGATATACAGATATGGGTGAGATTCCCAATCATCAACACAACAAAATAGTAGAAGTAAAAACGGGACGACGCACCAAGTAATAACATACTTAACATGCATACCATAAATCTCAATATATCATGTTAATCAATTAGCAGCATAAAATAAGGCATTCTCGAAAACAGAACAGCGAGGTACAACAAGTAAATGTAATCATCAACAACCATGCAATGCAATGCAATGTACATGACTCAATGCCATATGCTACAAGGGTAAAACTCTGACCCCTACTCCATGGAGCTAACAAAACATCGGAGAGAGTGAATGGGAGGACATGTTCCGTGTATGCCAGCCACGGGCAAGATGCCACAACATTCGTAACATGCATGTATCTGGCTTTACAGACACACTCTCAACCAAACATGAAAAGTATGGCATCTAGTCGAGGATATCAGTGTATTGCTTGGATTCGCCACGACACAAAAAAGCTACCAACTGGTCGCATGTCAGCCTTTCCAACCCTGATACCTCCAAGACTATTTAAAACGTCACCGTAAGATTCTCACCCGCATCAAGGTGTAAGCTTAACTCCTAGGCTCAAGGCCTTACAACTCATGCAATGAAATGCCAATGCTTACACAAAGCAGGTGCGATAAAGCTATGTCTATTCACTGGATAAACCTCAAGGTTCACTAAGGTTCTCTTCCTTAGGAACGATACGCGTCTTCGTATTACAAAAATTTTATCCACCGGATAAATCTTGTAATCCCTCCGGGATCGAGTCATCACAAGACTGAAACAATTGAACGATTTACCTGGATCCGAATCACCGGTCCGTCATCAAACTACTGTTCCAAAACCCAAAATGTTTCATGTTTGTGTTCATGTCTTATGATTTACATGTCAAGTCCTAAGTATTATGAAGAAGGATTGAGAATCCTCTTAGATAAGTCTTTGATCCTTTCTAAGATATTAATTCCTTGGATTTCGAATAATGAAATAAGTATTGATTCACTTAAGTCTTATGAAGTCATTGATGAACTAAACCATCAATGGTATAGTGCATGGTCTTGTTCCACTATATACTACACTTAATTATCTCTTTTCTTTTATTCTAAGTTAATTACTTCACTAAGGTTTTAATGCGTAAAACCTTACGATCTTGAGTTGAAAACTCTCGAGTTGAAACTTTGCAGACCAAAACCTTTCTCATTAAAACTCTTTTGATTTGAAATAACTTGGTTACTTGCTTGAAGCAAAGTACCTTAACTAATTTGAAAAGGGTTTTTCCTTACTAACTTAGTGTAAAACCATGATCTAAGCTAGTGTAAAATAAAATAGAATTTCATTTAGTTTTCAAACTATGATTCATTTAATTCAAACTTGAGGACAAGGTCCTCTTTATACTTTGAAGATAGAATGTTAACCTAGTTTTAAAATGAAGGTGATATCCCATCAAAACCTAAGGTAACTTTATATTACTTTTACTTCCATGAAATCACTTTCATCATTTTACTTTTAAAACTCTTAAATGTCAAAACTCTATTTGATCTTTGGATCAAAATCACTTCTGGTTTTGTTTTGAAATATATAAATTACTAAAACATTTTCTAACTTTCAAAAGTATTCAATGTTCAAGAACAACTCATGTTCTTCCTTTTTCTTAAGGCCAAGGCCGAATGCTCCCACACAAGGGATGTGAAGATTTTGCTTCACCAACTTGTCAAGTAATAGCTTAAAAGCTCACAATATAATGATGAACAATATTCATGCATCATTTGGTCATAATCAAGCATAAAAATCCTTACTTGATCTAGAAATCAAAGTATGGTTTTCAACATACAAGAAAATATTTTTCCATCCAAGCATGCATCTTCATAAACACATACTAAACATAGAACCATTATTACAATTATGTTCTCAATGAGAACTTCACAATAAAGCAGTGAACCCAAACAAAAGGGTTTCACCAAAACAAACATAAACAACCATTTTCACCTTCCACCAATTTTGGTGTGATGAGGTTCACTCCTCATACCTTTCGGTGAAGTAATCCTCTGGATGAAAGTCGTGTGACCGGTTTGCGAATCTCCCGATTATTCGTCCGAATAGTCAACACCAACTACAATCACACAATCATTCAAACATTAACATCTAACAACACAAATTCTTCCTATTTCCATCAACGTAGGATTCGGCCATTGGGTTTTAAATTTAGCTAGATATGTCTAAAATTTCTTATCTCTTGGATGAATGATTCTTGGGTATACCTGACACTAAAACAAGTCTCATTACTCAAAACATGAATAAAAAAACTCAAGCTTTCCCAACATATGTGATTCGGCCATATATGCCAATATGAGTTAGAGAACTCTTTTGGTTACAAGCTCTTGAATTATGAAAGATAATGATGAAACTAACTCATAGAAATTGGTTTGACAATAAAAGGATTTTTCTACACTTTTCTATGAATTTTTGAAGTTTGAAGTTCAACTTGAACAAAAGCTTGAAAAGCATAGTTTCAATGGAAGAAAATGAAGATTAAGAGACCAAAGAAGAAGTTCATGCCTCTTAGAGGATGAAGGTGAGTGAAGTGATCAACTTTGCTTCTCAAAGTTCTTGAAGTTTCTTAAGGAAAATGGAGAGAAAAAGTGAGAAAGTGTAGAGGAAATGTGTGTTATGAAGAAAAATGGGCGATGGTCCTCTCTTGAAGGTGAAGCTCGAATGAGATGAACGGAAGGGCAAGGATGTCCTAAAATTTTCACTTAAGGGGCAAAATGGTCTTTTCACACAAGGTGTAATTATGGAAAAGGTTAGGGATATTTTGGTCTTTTCACATCCAGATATTTTCAAAATCATCATGACACTTGGCATGCATCCCAAGGTGATGTGGCCTGATTTGACTTCATGATTATCCATTCACGAGTCCTGTTAAATCCATATATAGCTTCGTTCGTCACCCGATTGAAGATTTCGCTTGAATAAAGCGTAGGAACTGATTTTATTCAAATTTAACGAAAATGTTGGAAATACAATTTTAAGACTAACTGTCTTGTTCACGGGTCAAAATAGGTCTTTTGAGTAGTAAAATACTACTGTCAGTGAAAAAACACAGACCGGGCTCCGTTTGAGTTTTCGACCCAAAATTTAACCGTAACTCCCTATGATAGCGTAGAGCGTGACTATGGTCTCAGATTATTTTAATTCACTCTCTAGACCCTCCAATAAAATTCAAACACATAAATACTGTTTATTAATATTATAAAGCTTGAAGAATTGGGGTGTTACAGAGGCCAATTTTCAGGAGTTGAAGAAGTGTCTGACCGGCTCACTAGTGTTAGTACTTCTGGAACCCAACGAACCTTCTGAGGTATTTTGTGATGCTTCCTACCAAGGATTGGGATGCGTCGTGATGCAGAACCAGAAAGTGGTAGCTTAAGCTTCAAGGCAGTTGAAGAATCATGAGAAGAATTACCCGACTCACGATTTGGAGTTAGCTGCAGTGGTTTTTGCTCTGAAGATATGGAGGCATTACAAGAGTTTGAAGTACTTGTTTGACTAGATCAGAGAGAAACAAAGTGGGGATCAGTACGTTATGTGAGAAAGGGAAGTCGGACGGTAAGAGACGACCTCGGAGTTCGCGAAAGGACCGGATGGGATTTTGAGATTGAAGGGCAGAATTTGTGTACCAAGTGATGCGGATCTAAGGAAGGTAATCCTTGAAGAGGCTCACATGTGTAGGTTGAGTATGCATCCGGGATCTACCAAGATGTATCAGGACTCAAAGCGGATGTATTGGTGGCACAGGATGAAAAAGGATGTGGGCAGTTTCGTCTCGTCATGCTTGGCATGCCAGAAGGCCAAAGTGTAACACCAGAGGCCCGCAAGAATGTTGCTGCAACACCCTTTCCCGAGTGTCACATTCCCGAACGTTTATAAGGCCGAAAATATTATTTAGTGCGAAAAATACGGTTTTCTTTTCTTTTTTTTTTTTTCTTTTCACAAGATGTAATGAGATTAGTAAAGGTAAATAATACTAATAAACGAACTTAGGTTCGCCATGCATTTCTAGAACATGCTATATAATAAACATGGAATAGAAACAGAAATAATACTATATACAGACATAGGTCTAATGTATAACTGACATAAGAAATACAATAAGTACTAGGAGTCGTAGCTCCCAAAAGGTAATACAAAAACTGACATAGTCTAGCTGACAACAAAACTAAAACAGCAAAAAGAGTTCGCCTCCGAGCTCAAGGAGACTACTGGACTGAACCATCATCACGTCCATCTGTTCAAGCAGCAACAGCAATTACCAGCAGAAAACATACAGATATGGGTAAGATTCCCGTTCATCAACACAACAAAACAGCAGTAATAAAAACGGGACGACTCACCGGGTAACAACGTACCCAACATGCTTACAAAGGTTCTCAATATAAATCATGTTAAGCAGTCAACAACATAATGTCATGCTAAACATTTAACAGCATAATATAAGGCATTCTTAAACAATACAGCGATGTATAACAGTAAATGTAAACATCAATAGCCATGCAATGCAATGCAATGTATATGACTCAATGTCAATGTCACTGGGTACTACTCTGACCCCTACTCCATGCAGCTAACAAAACATTCGGAGAGAGTGAATGGGAGGACATGTTCCGGTTTCTGCCAGCCATGAGCAAGATGCTACAACATTCGTAACGTGCACGTATCTGGCTTTACGGAAACACTCTCGACTAAACATAAAAAGTACGGCATCTAGTAGAGGATATCAGTGTATTGCACGGATTCGCCACGACACAGAAGAGCTACCAACTGGCCACATGTAAGCCCTTCCAACCCTAATACCTCCAAAAATACCATTGAAGATCGTCACCGTAAGATTCGCACCCGCATCAAGGTGTAAGCTCAACTCCTAGGCTCAAGGCCTTACAACTATGCAAATGAAATGCCAATGCTTACATAAAGCAGATGCGATCAAGCAATGTCTATCCCCCGGGTAAACCTCGAAGTCTACTAAGGTTCTCTTCCTTAGGAACTATACGTGCCTTTTTAAAAACAAAACCTTTATCCACCGGATAAATCTCGTGATCCCTCCGGGATCGAGTCATCATAAGACTGAAACAATTGAACGACTGATCAGGATCCGAATCACCGGTCCGTCATCGAACTACTGTTTCAAAACCCAAAACGTTTCATGTTTGTGTTAATGTCTTATGAAGTCATTGATGTACTAAGTCATCAATGGTATAGTATATGGTCTTGTTTCACCACATATTATACTTAATTATCTCTTGTCTTTAACTCTAAGTCAATTACTTAACTTAGGCTTTTAATGCGTAAAACTTTACAGTTGAGTTAAAACTCCTTTGTAAACCAAAACAACTTCTCAATTGAAAACTCATTTGATTTGAACAACTTTTAAACCACTTACTCTATTTTTTTGCATTTTTTGAAACATGAAATTCGCTTAGCGAAGTTAAATTTGCTTAGCGAAATTGAGGGAGTAATACCTCTCTTGAAACTCCTCGGTATCGCTCGGCGGAACATATTTCGCTTAGCGAAAGTCCACTTTAATCGCTTAGTGAGTCTGATTTCGCTTAGCGAAATGGAGGCGGTTATACCTCTTTTGAGACTCCTCTGGATCGCTCGGCGAGACATAATTCACGTAGTGAAATTCGCTTGGTCCACTTAGCAAATATTAATTCGCTTAGCGAAAGTGAGGCAGTAATGCCTAACTTGTATTTACTCTGTTTTCGCGAATATCAATTCGCTTAGCGAAAGTGAGGCAGTAATGCCTAACTTGTATTTACTCTATTTTCGCCCAGCGAAATTGTATTCGCTTAGCGAAAATTGCCTTGAAACAAGACATTAATCTTATGGAACCATTTTGATTCTCTTCATGAAACCACTGCTTTTCTCATTTTGAGTCACTTGATTAACTAGATGAACTAAGGATAAGGTATAAAACATGTTTCACTTTGGTGAAAACACTTTGAGATTTAATTCCATTTGATCTTTGGATCAAAGTGACTTAGGTTTTTCTTTGAAAAACATAGGTTATTAAAAACACTTTCTTTACATCAAAACTTGATTTGTTCAAGAACTACACATGTTCTTCCTTTTCTCAAGGTCATGGCTAAAAGCCAACTAGGAACCAATGTGAAGTTTTACTTCATCAACTAATCAAATTATGGCTCACAGGACCTGAACTAGTGCAACAAACAACCGAGAAGGTGAAACTGATTCAAGAAAAGATGAGGATAACTCAGAGCTGACAGAAGAGTTATGCGGATAAAAAACGTAGGCCACTTGAGTTTGAGGAAGGGGATCATGGGTTTTTGAGAGTCACTCCGATGACTGGGGTGGGCAGGGTCCTGAAGTCCAGAAAATTCACTCCAAAATTCATTGGACCTTATCAAATTCTTCGTCGGATAGGTCCAGTAGCTTACCAAATAGCTTTACCGCCTTTTCTATCCAACCTTCATAATGTTTTTCATGTTTCGCAATTGCGAAAGTATATTCCTGATCCCAGTCACGTCATAGAGTCTGATTCTGATGTGAGCCCACTAAGGAGCTTGGACCAAGGAGCACTACAAGGACTTGGTGGACCTATGACAAGAGCTAGGATCAAGAAAGCCCAAGAAGTCTTAAACCAAGTGGTGACAACCTTGATGGAAACAAGCCCAAGTTTACGTCTTGATGGAGTGGAGCCCAAATTGGTTACTTGTCTTATCCATCTTGAAGACATATGATGTTGATGGGCATGAGCTTCTTCAAAGCCCATTTACTAGTTTTATTTCTAGTTGAATAAAGTGTAAAAGACTTTGTGTGGATCCAATTTTGGGGGAACTTCACTTTGGTGTCCATGAAGTGTGGGCTACACTAAGTTTGTATGATGACCAAGCCCACTTCATGAGGATGCACGAAAATGGGAAGCTTCTAGGAGGGCAACCTTTGGCTTGCATGCTTAGGTAACTCCTTTAGAAGTTATGGAACCACTTTTTATTAGTCACTCAAGTAGGATAGTTATTAGCCACTTAGTGGATGAGTAAAAGCTTTTATTACACCAATTAGTGGGATGTTCATGAATGGGGTTTTGTCATCTAGTGATGACCCTTTGTATGCATATTCTATGCAGCCCCATCTCCTATAAAATTCAAGTATGATGAATGGAAAAGGGAACTAAGAAGTTGATTTTGGATTGAATCCAATTGTGAGGGTATTGTCTCTCTTAGGTTCTTGATTGAGCCACCTCCTTTGATCTTATCAAGAGTCCAAGACTTTTGTGGCGATCTTCACTAGGCTTATCAAATCCCCTTGGATTTGTGGCGCCTCTCCCCTTCCTCATCTTCATCCATTTTCTTGTTTTCTTTCTTTCTTGAATTGAACACTACTTGTTTTCCTAAGTTTCATTGGTAGTCTAACCAATTGTGCTTGATAATTCAACCTAAGATCATCAACAAGGCAACCCACTAATTTGGTTGTCATCAAGTGGCATCAAAGCTCAGGTTTGGTTGAATTATTTTTGTGTTTTGTTCTTCAATTTTCTTCTTGTTCTTCATCTTCAACCTTTCTTCTTTTCTATCCAAATATTACTTTGATTCTGTTTTGAAGGGAATTTTCGTTGCTTTTATGTTTCTGCCCCAAAACAAGTTTGCAAGTGTTTTTCTCTTCATGGAAGTGTAAAAAAAAAAAAAAAAAAACCAGCGCAAAAAAAAAAAAAAACAGAGAAAGAATAGAAAAAAAAAAATCTTATTTGGGCAAATTGTGTTCATGACAAAGCTTCCCTTCATTCTTGTTTGTATTCTTGTGAAAGCTTTTCCTTGTCTTGCTTTTCCTTTGTTCTTGATAAGTCTTGTTGAATATTGCTATTTGGATTTGGACATTTTTGTGTGGATTGGAAGTTGACTCCTTTAAGAACTATAAGAGGACATATTGAGAGGAAAAAGGCAAGAGTGCAAAATTACATATTGTGTGGAAAAAGCCTAATTGAGTGTATCACAATTTTGAGTGAAACACGTGAGGGAGTGTGGTGAGAAGTTTAAAATTCTTGTTATATTTAATCTTTTGTTTCAAGTGATGGCAGATGATAGCCCACCTCTTTCTCCAAGGTCCGCAATTCTCCAAGCTAGGATGACTAATCAAATCTGCACCGTTACAAGGCAAATGGAGGCAATGCAAGCAAATTATGATAGACAACTTGCCATCCTTCAAACCCGTGATGAGTCAAGTGGATATGAAAGTGAAAGAGGAAGACCTAGAGGAGGAGGACATAGAGGAAGGAGGCGTGATAGAGAAGATAGAATTGAAGGAGTCAAGATCAAAGTTCCTACCTTCCATGGGAAGAATGATCCCGAAGCCTACTTGGAGTGGGAGATGAAGATGGAGCAAGTGTTTGATTGCAACAACTACAATGAAAGGAAGAGAGTGAAGGTAGCCGCTCTTGAATTTAAAGACTATGCACTTGTTTGGTGGGATCAAATGCAAAAAGAAAGAAGACGGTATGAGGAGGAGCCAATTGAAACTTGGGCCGAAATGAAACAAGTCATGAGGAGAAGATTTGTGCCATCCCATTACCATATAGATCTTCACAACAAATTGCAAAGATTGACCCAAGGATCCAAGAGTGTTGATGAGTACCACAAAGAGATGGAGTTGGCCTTGATTAGGTCCAACATTCATGAAGAGAGGGAGGCTACTATGGCTCGGTTCTTACATGGATTAAATCAAGAGATTCAAGATATAGTGGAGCTTCAAAACTATGTGGAGATTGAGGATTTGGTCCAACAAGCTATCAAAGTGGAACAACAACTTAAGAGGAAGAAGTCCAAATTTTCTTCTTCTTCTAAGTTTTCACCTTCAAGTTGGAAGGACAAATCAAAGAAGGAGGGCACCTCAACTTCCACGGAGGCCGTGACTAGCACACATGGAAAGAAACCTATGGAAGCCTCTACTACACCTAGAAACCGTGATGTGAAATGCTTCAAATGTTTGGGTCATGGACATATTGCATCTCAATGCCCAAGTAAAAAGGTGATGATAATGAGGAATGATGAAGTTGTAACACAATCCGAGGCCTCTAGTGAAGAAGAAAATGAGGGAGAAATAGTACCGGAAGGAGATTTGCTCATGGTGAGGAGACTTTTGGGAAGCCAAGTCAAAGAGCATGATGAAAGCCAAAGAGAAAATATCTTCCATACAAGGTGCATGATACAAGGGAAGGTATGCTCTTTAATTATTGATGGTGGGAGTTGTGCTAATGTTGCTAGTGCTAGAATGGTTTTAAATTGAATCTTGTGACTAAACCACATCCACGGCCATATAAACTCCAATGGCTTAGTGAAGTTGGTGAGATGACCGTGAACAAGCAAGTTGAAGTTTGTTTCTCCATTGGAAAGTATCATGATAATGTTCTATGTGATGTGGTACCCATGGAGGCAAGTCATATGTTGCTTGGGAGGCCTTGGCAATTTGATAAAAAGGCCAACCATGATGGATATACAAACAAGTTCTCTTTTATGCACCAAGACCGCAAGGTCACTCTTACACCATTATCTCCAAGAGAAGTAAGTGAGGATCAACTTAAATTGAGAGAAAAAAAAATGCAAGAGGAAAAATAAAAAGAGAGTGAAAAAAAAAGTGATGGCCGAAAGAATAAAGATCAAAAAGAAGAGAAAAAAAGTGAGAAAAATAGTGAGAAGAAAGAGAGTTATTTGGCAACAAAAAGTGAGGTGAAAAGGGCTTTGATTTCTAGGCAGCCCCTATACATGCTTTATTGCAAAGAATATTGTTTGAATGCTAATGCTTCTAATGAACTCTTTTTGCCTAGTGGTGTTGAAACTCTTGTGCAGGAATTGGTGATGTGTTTCCAAAGGAAGTGCCACATGGCCTACCTCCTTTAAGGGGGATTGAACATCACATTTATCTCATTCCGGGTGCATCATTACCCAATAGGCCAGCCAATAGGAGCAACCCTCAAGAGACTAAAGAAATACAAAAGCAAGTTGAGGAGCTGATGCAAAGGGGATGGGTCAAAGAGAGTTTGAGCCCATGTGTTGTACCAGTCATCCTAGTGCCCAAAAAGGATGGGAGTTGGAGGATGTGCACTGATTGTAGGGCTGTCAACAACATCACTATCAAGTATAGACACCCTATCCCTAGACTTGATGACTTGTTAGATGAATTGTTTGGTGCTTGCTTATTTTCTAAAATTGATTTAAAGAGTGGGTATCATCAAATTAGGATAAGGGAAGGGGATAAATGGAAAACTGCTTTCAAAACGAAATATGGTTTGTATGAATGGATGGTTATGCCTTTTGGTTTAACTAATGCACCTAGTACTTTCATGAGGTTAATGAACCATGTTTTGAGAGAATTTTTGGGTAAGTTTGTTGTTGTATATTTTGATGATATCTTGATATATAGCAAAAGCCTAGATGAACATCATGAACATTTTAGGGTTGTTTTGCATGTGTTAAGAAAAGAGAAGCTTTATGCAAATTTTGAAAAATGCACTTTTTGTGTGGACCATGTGATCTTCCTTGGTTTTGTTGTAAATGCAAAAGGGGTCCATGTTGATAAAGAGAAAATTAAGGCCATTCAAGATTGGCCAACCCCCAAAAATGTGAGTGAAGTGAGGAGCTTTCATGGCTTGGCTAGTTTCTATAGGAGGTTTGTGAGGGACTTTAGTACTTTGGCTGCACCTCTTAATGAAATTGTCAAGAAAAATGTTGCTTTTAAATGGGGGGAGAAACAAGAACTTGCATTTCAAGTGCTAAAAGAAAAACTTACTCATGCACCAATACTTGTTTTGCCTAATTTTGCTAAATCTTTTGAGATTGAATGTGATGCTTCTAATATTGGTGTTGGAGCTGTTTTGATGCAAGAAGGGCATCCAATTGCTTATTTTAGTGAGAAATTAAGTGGTTCTGCCCTTAATTATCCCACCTATGATAAGGAGTTGTATGCCTTGGTGAGGGCGTTGCAAACATGGCAACATTATCTTTTGCCCAAGGAATTTGTCATCCATAGTGACCATGAGTCCTTGAAGTATTTGAAAGGACAAGGGAAGTTGAATAAAAGACATGCTAAGTGGGTTGAGTTTCTTGAGCAATTTCCCTATGTCATCAAGCATAAAAAGGGTAAGGCCAACATTATGGCGGATGCACTTTCAAGGAGGTATACTTTACTTTCTACCCTTGAAACAAAATTGTTTGGACTTGAATGCATAAACGAATTGTATGAGCATGATAAAGATTTTTCCCATATCTATGCTACATGTGTGCATGCGGCTCAAAATGGTTATTTTAGGCACCAAGGGTTTTTGTTTAAAGAAAAAAGATTATGTGTGCCTAAAAGTTCCATAAGAGATTTACTTTTAAAAGAGGCGCATGAAGGGGGTCTAATGGGGCATTTTGGGGTCCAAAAGACTTTAGATATGTTGCATGAGCATTTTCATTGGCCACACATGAAACATGATGTGCAAAAGTTTTGTGAAAAATGCATTGTTTGTAAGAAGTCTAAATCTAAAGTGATGCCTCATGGTCTTTACACTCCTTTGCCTATTTCTGATTTTCCTTGGATTGATTTGTCAATGGATTTTGTTGTGGGACTACCTAGGACAAGGAATGGTAAGGATTCAATCTTTGTGGTTGTGGATAGGTTTTCAAAAATGGCACATTTTATACCATGCAAAAAGATTGATGATGCTTGTCATGTTGCTGAATTATTTTTTAAAGAAGTTGTAAGGCTTCATGGCCTTCCAAGAAGTATTGTTAGTGATAGGGACACAAAGTTCCTAAGTCACTTTTGGAGGACATTATGGGGAAAACTAGGTACAAAGCTTCTTTTCTCCACTACTTGCCATCCCCAAACGGATGGGCAAACTGAGGTAGTAAACAGGACACTGTCTTCCCTTCTAAGGGCTGTAATTAAAAAGAACATTAAGTCTTGGGAGGAATGTTTGCCTCATGTGGAATTTGCTTATAATAGGGCTGTTCATAGTACTACCCAATTTTCTCCTTTTGAGATTGTTTATGGATTTAACCCTTTAACTCCTCTTGATTTATTGTCATTGCCTAACTCTTCACTTTTAAAGCATAAAGATGGCAAGGCTAAGGCTGAATATGTGAGGAAGTTACATGAGCAAGTGAAGGCTCAAATTGAAAAGAGGAATGAAAGCTATGTTAGACAAGCCAATAAAGGGAGGAGAAAGGTGGTGTTTGAACCCGGAGATTGCGTTTGGGTGCACATGAGAAAAGAGAGGTTTCCTTCACAAAGGAAATCCAAGCTTCAACCAAGAGGAGATGGGCCATTCCAAGTGCTTGCCAAGATCAATGATAATGCTTATAAGATAGATCTTCCGGGTGAGTATGGTGGAATTAGTGCAACTTTCAATGTGGCTGATTTATCTCTTTTTGATGTAGGTGATGAAGATTTCAATTCGAGGTCGAATTCACTTAAAGAAGGAGGGGATGATGTGAGCCCACTAAGGAGCTTGGACCAAGGAGCACTACAAGGACTTGGTGGACCTATGACAAGAGCTAGGATCAAGAAAGCCCAAGAAGTCTTAAACCAAGTGGTGACAACCTTGATGGAAACAAGCCCAAGTTTACGTCTTGATGGAGTGGAGCCCAAATTGGTTACTTGTCTTATCCATCTTGAAGACATATGATGTTGATGGGCATGAGCTTCTTCAAAGCCCATTTACTAGTTTTATTTCTAGTTGAATAAAGTGTAAAAGACTTTGTGTGGATCCAATTTTGGGGGAACTTCACTTTGGTGTCCATGAAGTGTGGGCTACACTAAGTTTGTATGATGACCAAGCCCACTTCATGAGGATGCACGAAAATGGGAAGCTTCTAGGAGGGCAACCTTTGGCTTGCATGCCTAGGTAACTCCTTTAGAAGTTATGGAACCACTTTTTATTAGTCACTCAAGTAGGATAGTTATTAGCCACTTAGTGGATGAGTAAAAGCTTTTATTACACCACTTAGTGGGATGTTCATGAATGGGGTTTTGTCATCTAGTGATGACCCTTTGTATGCATATTCTATGCAGCCCCATCTCCTATAAAATTCAAGTATGATGAATGGAAAAGGGAACTAAGAAGTTGATTTTGGATTGAATCCAATTGTGAGGGTATTGTCTCTCTTAGGTTCTTGATTGAGCCACCCCCTTTGATCTTATCAAGAGTCCAAGACTTTTGTGGCGATCTTCACTAGGCTTATCAAATCCCCTTGGATTTGTGGCGCCTCTCCCCTTCCTCATCTTCATCCATTTTCTTGTTTTCTTTCTTTCTTGAATTGAACACTACATGTTTTCCTAAGTTTCATTGGTAGTCTAACCAATTGTGCTTGATAATTCAACCTAAGATCATCAACAAGGCAACCCACTAATTTGGTTGTCATCAAATTCAGTACAGCTAAAGGATAACCTAACCTATGAGACATTGCCGGTTAAGATCGAGGACAGAAGGATAAAGAAACTGCGAGGGAAGGAGATAGCTTTGGTCAAAGTTATCTGGAACGAGACCACAGGTGATGCTACCTGGGAAAGAGAGGAAGGCATGCAACAACAGTATCTGAGTTTGTTTTAAGAGGTACGTATAATTTCGAGGATGAAATTCTTTTAAGAGGGGTAGGAATGTAACGCCCCGATTTTCACGTTTTCTAATTCTTTAGTATTTTAATGTCTTTATTTTATTCGAGGTCTTAGGAATAGAAATAAAATATTCCGAGACCATACTCATGCTCGACGATATCGTAGGAAGCTATGATTAAGTTTTGAGTCGAAAACTCAAATGGAGTCCGGTCTGCGGTTTTACACTGACAGTATGATTTTACTGTTCAGAAGACCTCAGATGGACCCATGAACGAGACAGTAAGTCTTAGAATTTGATGCTCTACATTTTGGTTAAATTTCGTAAAAATTTCAGAAAAATCACTTCCTAACCTTCGTTCGGGCGAAATTCTCAATCGGGTGATGAATGGAGCCACATATGGATTTATCGGGACTCGCCAACAGATAATCTTGATATCACATCATCCCAGGAAACTTGGGAGAGTATGCCAGAGTCGTCATGACGTTCGGAAATATCTGGATGCAAAATGACCAAAATGCCCCTAACCTTAGTCTTTTACACTTTTACCATTTTACCCTTTTGGCAAATGACCTTTTTTACCCTTAAGTGAGCTCTTAAGAGGCTGAACTCAGCCCCTCACTCTCTCATTTTCGCACAGCCCCTCACCCTTTAGAGTTCCATAGTTGTTCTTGAGAGAAAACACCATTGTTGGTCTTGAAGCTCCTTGAGTTCTTGTTGGAATCACTTGATTCCTTGAGCAATCTTCCTTCATTTCAAGGTACGATCACTTCTATGACCTCTTAGCTTCTTGAATCTTTCTTTATTTCAAGATCAATATGAAGCACTTTCTCCATCTTGGTACCAACACAAAGGTGCTCTTCAACGTCATCCGTATAAAGCTTCGTAGGGTGTCATCCCTATACTCGAATGACAACTGTTGTTGTAGGTGAACTCTATCAACGGTAGGAAATTCTCCCAACTACCGGCATGTTCCAACACACACGCCCTCAACAGATCCTCTAAAGACTGAATCGTCCTTTCCGATTGTCCATCAGTTTGAGGATGGTAAGCCGAACTTAATCATAACTTTGTTCCTAATGCTTCATGTAAACTTTGCCAAAATCGCGAAGTAAAACGCGGGTCTCTATCTGATATGATACTTGAAGGTACTCCATGCAGTCTCACAATCTCACTGATATAAATCTGAGTAAGCTTTTCCATACAATACTTGAGATTAATCGGTAGAAAATGAGCTAATTTCGTAAGCCTATCAATTATAACCCAAATGGAATCATGTCCTTTAGGTGTCCTTGGCAAACACGTTACGAAATCCATCGCTATACCGTCCCATTTCCACTCTAGGATATCCAACGGAAGTAACATTCCAGCTGGCCTCTGATGTTCAACCTTTGCTTTTTGACATACTAAGCAAGATGCCACATAATCAGCTACATCTCTTTTCATCCCTTGCCACCAAAACAATCGCTTCAGGTCTTGGTACATCTTGGTTGACCCTGGATGCATACTTAACTTGCTTCTATGAGCTTCGTCCAGAATTAACCTCCTTATCTCTAGGTTGTTTGGTACACAAACTCGTTCTCCTCGTCTTAGGATCCCATCCACTCCTTCATTATATTCCGACGTCATCCCTTTCTTTAGATTCCTCCGCTCTTTCTCCAGATACTGGTCGTATACTTGTTTCTCCCGAATCTGATCCATCAGATCACAAGATACTGTAACCATACCCACACATAGTCTTCCTGGCATACTAACCACGGACAGATGCATATCCCTGAACTGTTCCAACATCTCGTGTTCTTTCACCATCATGGCAGACACATGTAACACTTTTCTACTCAGCGCATCCGCTACCACATTAGCTTTTCCCGGATGATACTGCAACTGGAAGTCATAGTCCTTCAAAAATTCCAGCCACCGTCTTTGCCTCATGTTGAGCTCCTTCTGATCGAACAGGTACTTCAAGCTCTTATGATCGCTGAAGACATTGAACGTCGAACCATACAAGTAGTGCCTCCAAATCTTCAACGCAAAGACTACCGCTGCTAACTCCAGATCATGAGTTGGGTAATTCTTCTCGTGCACTTTCAACTGTCTCGAGGCATATGCTACCACCTTTCGATTCTGCATCAGGACACAGCCTAAACCTTGGTATGAAGTGTCACAGTACACTTCAAAAGGTTTGCTTGGATCTGGCAATATCAACACTGGCGATGTAGTCAGCCTCTTTTTCAGCTCTTGAAAACTCTGCTCACAGGATTCAGTCCATTCAAACGCTTTATCCTTCCTTGTCAATTGGGTAAGAGGTCCTACAATCTTAGAGAATCCCTCAATGAACCTCCGATAATACCCAGCCAAACCCACAAAACTGCGTATCTCAGTCACTGTGGTTGGTCTTTCCCACTCAAGAACTGCTTCGACTTTCGACGGATCTATAACAATTCCTTTCTTTGAAATTACATGACCCAAAAACTGCACTTCGTCGGGCCAAAACTCACACTTAGACAGTTTTGCGTACAGTTGTTTCTCTTTCAGAACTTGAAGAACTACACTAAGATGTTCAGCGTGTTCTTCCTGGTCTCGCGAATATATAAGTATGTCATCTATGAAGACAACGACAAACTTATCCAGGTATGGACGAAAGATCCTATTCATATAATCCATGAATATAGCTGGAGCATTCGTCACACCAAACGGCATTACAAGATACTCGTAGTGCCCATAGTGTGTTCGAAATGCTGTCTTCGGTACATCTTCTGCCTTCACACGAATCTGGTGATAACCCGATCGCAAATCAATCTTGGAGAAAACTGCCGCTCCCCTCAATTGATCCATCAAGTCATCTATCCTCGGAAGTGGATACTTGTTCTTAATGGTAACTTTATTCAACTGGCGATAATCCACGCATAGGCGAGATGGTCCATCTTTCTTTTTCACCAACAGCACAGGTGCTCCCCACGGCGACACACTGGGTCTAACGAACTGTTTCCCCAATAAGTCTACCAACTGTTCCTTCAAAGTTTCCAATTCAGCAGGTGCCATACGATACGGTGCCATAGACACTGGTCCTGTTCTAGGCACAAGATCGATCACAAACTCGATGTCCCGAACTGGCGGCAAACCTAGTACGTCTTCAGGAAAGACTTTCGGAAACTCGTTCACGATAGGTACGCGCTCTAAGACTAGCTCACTCTTGGCCTCCAAAGAAGATAGTAACATGTATCCTTGAGCTCCTTCTCTCAAAGAAGCGTTTACTTGGTTGGCAGTCAAAAATCCAGAATTCTCACAACTAGGGAAAACTAAGGTTTTATTTGCACAGTATAATAGGATATGATTAGAAGATAACCAATCCATTCCTAAGATTACATCCATTTGCGAAAGAGGCAAACAGATCAAATCAATCAAAAATATTCTATCTTTAATAGAAATAGAATAATTCAAACAAACTTTTGTAGTTACAACAGGCTTTGCAGTAGGCGTAGAAATTACCAAATCAGAAGGTAAAGAAGACACAGGTAATGCCAACAGATTCACACAGTCATAGGCAACAAAGGAATGCGTTGCGCCTGAATCAAACAGTACAGTTAAGGTTTTACCTCCCATGACACACTAACCTTGGATCAAGTCTTCATTTTGAGAAGCTTCAGCACCTCCCATAGTGTAGACTCTGCCTTTCGCCTTAGGCCTCGTAGCTTGGACATTGTTGACAGAGTGTTCCAATTTCGGTTGCATGCATTCCGGTGAGATATGTCCTGGCTTCCCACACTTGAAGCAGATAATCCCTTTGATCGAACAGTCTCTGGTGATGTGGTTACTCTTCCCACACTTCATGCACTTGGTTGGGGCGTTTCCAGACTGACTGAAACTCCCACTGCTTCCTCCAACAGAACGTTGTTGTCGATCTTGTTGCTTTGCATACAGCTTCCATCGAGATTTGTTGTCTCGACCACCGCTTCCTCTCTGAAACTTGCTCGGTCTAGAACTCTGTACCCGCTTGTCCTTGGGCTCCAAACTCTCGATCAGACGACACTTTTCCATTAGCCTTGGAAAAACAGAATTTTCCAATGGAACTACAGCTCTCTTCAAGTCGATCCTCAGACCTCCTTCGAATTTTCTACACTTCCACTCCTCTCTTGGGTTGTCCAGAAAATAATTTGAAAACTTTGCCAGACTTTCAAATTTGGCCCCGTATTCAGCTACGGTCATTCCCCCTTGTCTCAGCTGGAGGAACTCCATCTCTTTCTCGTGTCTTGCACTCGCAGGAAAATACTTCTCTAGGAACTTTCCCTTAAAAGCATTACAGTCCACAGCTTGTTGATCATGCACCAACATCTGACAGGCTCCTTCCCACCAGTAGTCAGCGTCCTCCACCAGCATATAGGTCACATAAACAACCTTGTCATTCTCAGTGCACCTCATCGCTCCAAAGATCTTTTCCAGCGTTTGGATCCAGTGTTCAGCTAACTCAGGATTGAATTCACCTTTGAATTGAGGTGGATTCCGATGAAGAAATTCATCCAGTCCTCAACCTCCGGCAGCTCTTTCGTCACGTTGAACCATAGCAGCAGCCATTTCCCGTATGGCGTTCACAGCAGCAGTCAGGTTTTGAGCAGCCATTGCTACCTTCAAAACCAGAACTGTCAAACTCAAGAAACCACAACAAAACTAAAGCAAACAACAGAGAATCAAATAGAGAACACAACACAAACAAGACAGACCATAACCTACAAACCCCAAAAAGACTCGGCCAGCTCTGATACCAAATAATGCAACACCCTTTCCCTAGTGTCACATTCTCGAACGTTTATAAGGCCGAAAATAGTATTTAATGCGAAAAATACGATTTTTTTTTTTTCTTTTCACAAGATGTAATGGGATTAGTAAAGGTAAATAATACTAATAAACGAACTTAGGTTCGCTATGCATTTCTAGAACATGCTGTATAATAAACACAGAACAGAAACAGAAATAATACTATATACAGACATAGGTCTAATGTATAACTGACATAAGAAATACAGTAAGTACTAGGAGTCGTAGCTCCCAAAAGGTAATACAAAAACTGACATAGTCTGGCCGACAACAAAGCTAAAACAGCAAAAAGAGTCCGCCTCCGGGCTCAAGGAGACTACTGGACAGAACCATCATCACGTCCATCTGTTCAACCAGCAACAGCAAGTACCAGCAGAAAACATACAGATATGGGTGAGATTCCCGTTCATCAACACAACAAAACAGCAGTAATAAAAAACGGGACGACTCACCGGGTAACAACGTACCCAACATGCTTACAAAGGTTCTCAATATAAATCATGTTAAGCAATCAACAACATAATGTCATGCTAAACATTTAACAGCATAATATAAGGCATTCTTAAACAATACAGCGATGTATAACAGTAAATGTAAACATCAATAGCCATGCAATGCAATGTAATGTATATGACTCAATGTCAAGGTCAGTGGGTACTACTCTGACCCCTACTCCATGGAGCTAACAAAACATTCGGAGAGAGTGAATGGGAGGACATGTTCCGGTTTCTGCCAGTCATGAGCAAGATGCTACAACATTCGTAACGTGCACGTATCTGGCTTTACGGAAACACTCTCGACCAAACATGAAAAGTACGGCATCTAGTAGAGGATATCAGTGTATTGCACGGATTCGCCACGACACAGAAGAGCTACCAACTGGCCACATGTAAGCCCTTCCAACCCTAATACCTCCAAAAAGACCACTGAAGATTGTCACTGTAAGATTCGCACCCGCATCAAGGTGTAGGCTCAACTCCTAGGCTCAAGGCCTTACAACTATGCAAATGAAATGCCAATGCTTACACAAAGCAGATGCGATCAAGCAATGTCTATCCCCCGGGTAAACCTCGAAGTCTACTAAGGTTCTCTTCCTTAGGAACTATACGTGTCTTTTGAAAAACAAAACCTTTATCCACCGGATAAATCTCGTGATCCCTGCGGGATCGAGTCATCACAAGACTGAAACAATTGAACGACTGATCAAGATCCGAATCACTGGTCCGTCATCGAACTACTGTTTCAAAACCCAAAACGTTTCATGTTTGTGTTTATGTCTTATGAAGTCATTGATGTACTAAGTCATCAATGGTATAGTATATGGTCTTGTTTCACCACATATTATACTTAATTATCCCTTGTCTTTAACTCTAAGTCAATTACTTAACTTAGGCTTTTAATGCGTAAAACTTTACAGTTGAGTTAAAATTCCTTTGTAAACCAAAACAACTTCTCAATTGAAAACTCATTTGATTTGAACAACTTTTAAACCACTTACTCTATTTTTTTGCATTTTCTGAAACATGAAATTCGCTTAGCGGAGTTAAATTCGCTTAGCGAAATTGAGGCAGTAATACCTCTCTTGAAACTCCTCTGTATCGCTCGGCGAAACATATTTTGCTTAGCGAAAGTCCACTTTAATCGCTTAGCAAGTCTCATTTCGCTTAGCGAAATGGACGCGGTTATACCTCTTTTGAGACTCGTCTGGATCGCTCGGCGAGACATAATTCGTGTAGCGAAATTCGCTTGGTTCGCTTAGCGAATATTAATTCGCTTAGCGAAAGTGAGGCAGTAATGCCTATCTTGTATTTACTCTGTTTTCGCCCAGCGAAATTGTATTCGCTTAGCGAAAATTGCCTTGAAACAAAACCTTAACCTTATGGAGCCATTTTGATTATCTTCATGAAACCACTTCTTTTCTCATTTTGAGTCACTTGATTAACTAGATGAACTAAGGATAAGGTATGAAACATGTTTCACTTTGGTGAAAACACTTTGAGATTTAATTCCATTTGATCTTTGGATCAAAGTCACTTTGGTTTTTCTTTGAAAAACATAGGTTATTATAAACACTTTCTTTACATCAAAACTTGATTTGTTCAAGAACTACACATGTTCTTCCTTTTCTCAAGGTCATGGCTAAAAGCCAACTAGGAACCAATGTGAGGTTTTACTTCATCAACTAATCAAATTATGGCTCACAAAACTTACACTATTATGATCAACCATAACACACAACATTGCATCATAATTAAGCACCTAAGCACAAAAGTCCATACATAAACACATAAGCACAAAAGTCCATACTTGATCTAGTAATCAAAGTAGGTTTTTCATCATGCAAGAAATCATTTTCTCACCTAGACAACATCATCATAAAACACATGATAAGGCATACAAGCATAACTACAAATATCACACATTGTTCTCCAGGAGAACTTAACACAACTTAACCATTAAAAGTGAACCCAAACTAAAGGGTTTCACCCACACATAACTTAAACAACCATCTTCACTGCCACCATCTTGGTGTGAATGAGGTTCACCCCCCATACCTGTTGATGAGCAGATTCCCGAATCAAAGTCAGTTGATCGGTTTGTGAACCTCCTGATAATCGTCAACAACTACAACAACACAACAATCAAACATTAAACAACAATCAAAGCCAATCTCAACAATTATAACAAAGAGGATTTCGGCCACCCTAGATTAAAAAGGTTAGGAATTGATCTTGGTTTCCCATTTCATGGATTCAAAGGCATTAGGAAAGCTAAGGATGAAATCAAGTGTTAGAAATCAAAAATTGATGAAAACACTATTCATCATCATCAAGAGGGTTCGGCCAAAAAGTGATTTTTGAGCTATGATGAGAGTTGAATCATAAGCTCTTGGGTTTAGGTAGAGATTGATGATGTGAGTTCAAAGAACTTGGTCTTACCTCAAAAGGATTTTTTTACAATTTCCTATTGATTTTCAAAGTTTTGGATCTAAGAAATTCTTTTCATGAAAATGAAGATTGATCTTGAAATAAAGAAAGATTAAAGAAGCTAAGAGGTCATAGAAGTGATCTTACCTTGAAATGAAGGAAGATTGCTCAAGGAATCAAGTTATTCCAACAAGAACTCAAGGAGCTTCAAGACCAACAATGGTGTTTTCTCTCAAGAACAACTATGGAGCTCTAAAGGGTGAGGGGCTGTCCGAAAATGAGAGAGTGAGGGGCTGAGTTCAGCCTCTTAAGAGCTCACTTAAGGGTAAAAAAGGTCATTTGCCAAAAGGGTAAAATGGTAAAAGTGTAAAAGACTAAGGTTAGGGGCATTTTGGTCATTTTGCGTCCAGATATTTCCAAACGTCATGACGACTCTGGCATACTCTCCCAAGTGTCCTGGGATGATGTGATATCAAGATTATCTGTTGGCGAGTCCCGGTAAATCCATATGTGGCTCCGTTCGTCACCCGATTGAGGATTCCGCCCGAACGAAGGTCAGGAAGTGATTTTTCTGAAATTTTTACGAAATTTAACCAAAATGTACAGCATCATATTTTAAGACTTACTGTCTCGTTCACGGGTCCATCTGAGGTCTTCTGAACAGTAAAATCATAGTGTCAATGTAAAAATGCAGACCGGACTCTGTTTGAGTTTTCGACTCGAAACTTAATCATAGCTTCCTAAGATACCGTCGAGCATGACTATGGTCTCGGAATATTTTATTTCTATTCCTAAGACCTCAAATAAAATAAAGACATTAAAATACTGAAGAATTAGAAAACGTGAAAATCGGGGCGTTACAGTTGTAGCCTTTTGATATTCCAGAATGGAAATGGGATGGCATATCCATGGATTTCGTGAATAGTCTACCTAGGACACTGAAGGGCTACAATGCTATATGGGTGATTGTGGATCGACTCACAAAGTCAGCGCACTTTCTGCCCATAAACATCAAGCATTCTATGAAGAAGTTGACCGATTTATACATCGGGGAGATCGTCAGGCTTCATGTGTACCATCCAGTATTGTTTCCGATAGAGACCCGAGATTCACATATCAATTTTGGCAAAGTTTGCAAGAGGCTCTAGGGATAAAGCTGCGATTGAGTTCGGCATTGTTGGTGTAAGACCTAGTGGCCAATCTATTTGGAATAGATCATCATTTGCATCATGACTTTGATCATATATTTGATATATGAATAAGGCATTAATTTATTATGTTATTGGTATTTAGCATAATAAAGTCCTTAGAATAGACAGTTCATTTAATGGAACATCAAATGTGACTTGATCGTGAGATCCCATTAAACTATAGGACACTATTCTTAAAATGTCTGTAGTCGAGTATTATTGTTAATTAGGACAACAATAATACATAGAGACTATTGTGTGAGTAGACTGATGATCACATCTCACGGATCATGGATATGCGATATCAAGTCAACACACAGGTGCAAATATTAGTAGTAATATTTGTACTGGATTGACCCACTATGAGAACGTTGCATAATAGTTATGTAAGTGTCATAAGCGCTTCTCATGGCGACCATAGTGAAGTAGTCCTTCGACTTGAAGTCACTACGATTCCTACATGTGGAGTTGCAGGCTTTAATGCTATCAAACGTCATCCGTAACAGGATGATCATAAAGGTAGTTATTGGGCCTGCAATGAAACATGTTGAGGGATGTGAGTGATATAGATAGGATTCGTCCCTCCTACATAACAGGAGTAATGTCATGGGCCTCTCGATAGAGTAAGATGTGAAATATGCGTGGCCATGCGGAAATGGGCCAATATGTGATATTGGGCCCGTTATTGATTACATATCTACTCGGAGATCGAGGAATATGTAATTGGATTTAACAAGGGTGACACATTTATGCCTTGTGTTCAATTATAACATATGGACAAAGGGACATTTACTACATGGTTATTTGGTCGCAATAAGGTTATGTCAAATCACTGGCATTCTCATTACTTGGGTAGCAGTGATGTGTTGCTAGATACCGCTCACTGCTTGTAGTATTAAATGGGATTTAATATTACTGCCAACGTTATGGTAACCTACAGGATCACACACATAAGAGTAGATTAAAAGGAGCATTGAAAAGAGAGTTGGACTCCCATTTTTCTATTGGGCCTAGCGCATGGTGCATGGCGCTTAGGTCAAATGCAGCTTACTAACTCACTTAAGGAGGTTCTACTATAAGTAGATCGCTTAAGAATTTGTGCCGTCATGCATGACATTACACTAGCCGAACATCAGAGTGAATAGTAAGTTGCAGTTCTCGTTTTTCGTAGCTAGCACTGTGAGACGGAGGCCGCTTCTTGTTTGTGACGTTCGACGCTCACGAAGTCTGCTCGTGTGGATACCGCAGAGGCATCGTTCGTGAGCTGCTCGTGATAGACAAAGTTTTTATCAACGGTCTGCGCTACAAGAGGTAAACACTAATCATGAGTCATTACCATTCGCTTGGACTTTTTGGTGGGAATTTTTCCGCTGCGTTTTTGGTTTTGAAATACGCAAATTCCCAACAGTGGTATCAGAGTCGCTTGCCAAACCATGATTCCTTTTGCGTGTTTGCATGTTGTTTGTTATAACATATTTTTATTTTGAAAAAGATATGATCTTTAACATGTTATGTTTGAAAATCGTAAAAGTGTTTTGCGAAAAACATTTTTCTGAAATCCTTGTTTTGATTTGCGATGACAGCAAGTGTTGCTGTCATGCGCACCTTACATCCAAACGCTCCATAATCGATTATGGTGGAACAATAATCGATTACGAGGGATCAAATGTTGATGCGCTAATCGTCGTGGAAGCAAGGCAAATTCTGGTCAGAACCACAATAATCTATTATATAATCGATTAGGTAATCGATTATATAATCGATTATGCAAAGAGTTTGCATAAACGTTCGTATAACAGATTACATAATGGATTAGGTAATCGATTATGCAATGGATTATGGTAGTACAATAATCGATTATGGTGGTACAATAATCGATTATGAGAGTACAATAGTCATTTTCTGAAAAGTCAGAATAGTAATAATCGACTGTGATAGAACAGTAGTCATTTTCTGAGGAGTCAGAATAGCAATAATCGATTATGAGGATATCAGAAGCGTTGTTTTGAGTGGTTTTTGAAATCACTTAATAATAATAATAATAATAATAATAATAATAATAATTTATTATTAAATTGTTGTTATGTATTTGGTTGTGTATGGTGAATGGTTATGGACTTAGTCCTTTTTCTTCTTTCTTTGGTTATTTTGAAATACGACCTGCGTATCGTGCCTTTCTCCTAATTTCCATATGTACATTCTTTTCTCACCTTATTCCCCTCGAATGTAAAAGAGGTTTCTTCCTATTATAATGTTATGGTGGAGACAAGAAAACGACTTTAGAAGAGGACGACTTGGTAGGTGATCATGCTTGGTGAAGCTTGTATGCAACTAGGGTTTTAGATTAAATTCTCTTATTGGCTTGGGAGAATCAATGCGTTAGGGGCCATAACCATGTCACGTTTATTATATGCTTTGTATGTATGTGATGCATGTATGTATATAGTTAGTTAAAGAGTTTAAACTTATGGTGAGATCAAATTTATAAATAAATCCCTCAAAAGGAAATATTAAGTCATGTAATGCCTTCCGATGCGTGGCACTCGTCAAGGCCAGAATCGAATAACTGTGGGTCTGCCAAAGCAGGGCACCTTAATATATTTTGGTGAGGCGCGATGGGATAATTGTAATATCAATTTGCCAACCATTGGGTTTGACTTAACTAAGAGAATTCAATAGGATTGAAATGGCTTAGAGGCAAAGAGGTTGGGCATCAATTTATTAGATAAATTGGAATAAGGAGTTATTCACCCAACTGATCCAAGAGTTGCATGAGATGCAATTGGAAAGGAGTTTCCTACCTAAATAGCCAATTTCTGGGTGATCAGCCAAAGCTGACTCAGAATGAAGTGAAATATGGATCTTGGTCCTACTAGAAAATCTTCCAACGGGATTTTCCGAGTCAATGGTGACGGTCATTGATTTGAGAAAAATAGTGGGAGGTGTATTTAATAGAAGACCTTATTAAATATGTTTTATCATGATACAAATCTTCTGCATGTTTCTGTATTTAGAATTACCATGGAATTACACTGAATGTTATAACTGCGAAATGTCCGCAGGACAAATCCATAGTTAAATTTCTGGATTGGTACAAGAATTTGAGGATTGTCCTCAAGTATGAGAAAAATTGTATATTCTCGAGCAAATGATTCCTGAGCAACCACTTCGTACTAGGATCGAAAAGGATGCTTACAAGAAGCATCAAATTGATGTCCTGGATGTAGGATGCCTCATGCTTGCAACCATGGAGGCGCATGCTCTATAGAGAGCATGCAATGCATAAGAACATCAAGGCTTCCCGACCCCTTTTCAGTTACGAACTGGTAGAAGGGAAATCCAGACAGTTATCATGTGCTTTATACTATTGAATACATTGAGAATATGGTAAACTGGGCTTTCCTTTAGGCCAAATGTTGGCTAGTGATATGATCTTACAATTGTTGCCGGATAATTATAGTCAATTCATTATGAATGATTCTGACAGACCTCTGCCATAGATTGCAGGTAACTAGAGAACTATCGAGTAGAGTCTCTGCAGTAGAAAAGGGTAGACTATTGTGATAGTTTATAAAGGGAAAGTCTTAAAACTGCTAAAGAAGGAGAAGATTCAGGGCAAGAACGAGTTCAAAGCCCAGTACTTCTGTCTTGAAGTTGATAAGCAGAGTTGCAAAGGAAGACAATTGTTTTCATTGCGGTTTGACAAAACATTGGAAAACTGCCAAAGGTACCATAAAGAGTATTAGAAGAAGAAAGGAAGTACGAATTCCTCTTGGAGCATTGTGTTGTAGAAGTCAACCTACTTTAAAATCATGGGTATTTAATACCGCATGGGGATCTCACATTAATGTGAATGATCAAAGGGAGTAGGACGTTGACTAAAGGCAAAGGTCGACGTATGAGTGGAAATGAAGCAAAAGTTGCTACATTAACTCTAGGAGTTTGAATTTGCCTTATGGACCTTGATGGAAGTAAATAATTGTTATGTTGTTCTAGCTGGTAATAGAAACATCACTTCCATTTCTTGTATAGACAAGAGAGGATTTTGAGTTGTAATAAAAGGACAATTGTTGTTCCATTTATTCAACTGATGGTTTCTATACTAGTGTTCATATGAGATATGGACTTGGTGTCCTTGATCTCAATATGCCTATCTATAACATAAATGCGAATAGGGTCAAACCAAGTGATTTGGACCCTCTATGCCTTTAGCAATATCTTTTAGACCATATAAGTAAGAAACGCATTTTCAAGCTCCACTAAAATAGACTCTTGGACTCATCCGATTGTGAATCGTTTGAGATCTGTGAATCTTCCTTGTTGGGAAATATGACTAAACCTCATTCACCAGTAAGGTGAGAGGGCTGGTGATATTATGGCATGATTCATATTGATGTATGAGGGCCACTAAACAAGTTTGCTAAAAAGCAGGTTTCCATACTTTGTCGCATTTACTAATGGCTTCAATAGACATGAATTTGTGTATGACACAAGTCGAAAATCTTTGAAAGGTTCAAAGAATTCAACAACGAAGCGGAGAATAATAAACCAGGCAAGAGTATTAAGGTCATACGATCAGATCGTAATGATGAATACTAAGGCCACGAGCTTGATGACTATCTTAGTCGTACCCTGCTAATCATCGTCCGATCTATGATGAGTCATTCAGAACTCTATCACTCTTTCTGAAGATATGCTTTACTTACAACTGTTTCTTACCATTAACTGTGTTCCATCTAAAGCGGTTGAAATGATACCTTATATGATATAGGTGGCCTAAAGGACCAATATGTCATTTATGAAGATTTGGCTTGTCAGGTTTATTTGATTTCAAATAAACTTGGACCCAAATAAGATAAATGTACTTTTGTGGGATATCCTAAGGAAACCAAATGATATTATTTCTACAAACCTTTCAAGGACAAAGTGTTTGTCGCTAGGACTGGGGTGTTCCTTGAGAAGGAATACATCTCCAAAGGAGACAGTGGGAGGAATGTAGAACTTCGAGAAATCCAAGTGCCACAAAGTTCTGATCCGCTTGCAATGGAACAAGAACTGGTTCTACAAGATGTTTAGTTCAATCACCGGTTCAAGTAACACAAGAATTACATAGGTCTAACAGGTCACGTCACCAACCTGAGAGATATGGACTTCTCCTGACTCAGGAAGGTGATGTGCTGCTCATGGATCAAAATGAGCTTGTAACCTACCAGGAGGCCCTAATTGGCCCAAAATCTGAGAAGTGGCTTGAGGCCATGGGATCTGACATGGAATCCATGCACACTAACCAGGTTTAGACCTTGTTTGAGCCACCCGAAGGGATAAAACCCATAGGGTGCAAGTGGGTCTTCAAGAAGAAGACTGACATGGATGGTAAGGTGAATACCTTTAAAGTACGACTGGTCGCGAAAGGTTTCAAACAAATTTATGGTGTAAACTATGAAGAGACCTTCTCCCCAGTCGCAATGCTTAAATCCGTTCGGATTCTACTTGCTATTGCTGCATATTACGACTGTGAAATCTGGCAGATGGATGTCAAGACTGCATTCCTTAACGGAAAACATCTCGAGGATGTGTACATGACACAACCCGAGGTTTTTGTCGATCTAAAGGATGCTGGAAAGGTGTGTAAATTACAGAGACCCATTTATGGATTAAAGCAAGCTTTCAGAAGCTGGAATCTTCGTTTTGATGAAGCTGTAAGACAGTTTGGATTCATCAAGAACGGGGATGAACCTTGTGTGTACAAGAAGGTTAGTGGGAGTGATATTGTATTTCTCGTATTGTATGTGGATGACATACTGCTTATGGGAAATGATATCCCTACACTACAAATTGTAAAAATAAAAAAATAAAAAAAAAAAACATGGTTAGGGAAATATTTCTCGGTGAAGGACCAAGACGAGACCTCCTAAGTGTTAGGACTCAAGATCTATAGAGATAGATCGCTAAGGATGCTCAACCTTATTCCGAATACATATGCTGACAAAGTGCTCAGGCACTTTAAATATGCATGATTCTATGTACTAGACTTGTTATCTTGTATGCTTTGAGCATGACAGGAAGGTACCAAATTGATTTCAATGAAGGTCATTGAACTGTAGTCAAGAACATTCTTAAGCACATGACAAGAACTGAAGATACATTCTTGACAAATTAAGGTGAGGAAGAGGTCGTTGTAAGGTGTTACATCGACGTTGTTTCCAAATCGATAAAGATGATTCCAGATCGCAGTCTAGATTTGTGTTTTGCCTAAATGGTGGCACAGTGAGCTTGGAAAGGTTTCAAGCGTAAGACAGTTTCTTAGTTTATCACAGAGGTCGCATTTGAGGCCGTTTGGATCGGGAAGTTCATTTATGAACAAAGGCATAGTTCCTAACTTTGCGAACTCCATTGATCTCGTTGTGATGATGGTGGAGTAATCGCGTAAGCAAAGGAAACTTGATCTCACCAGCAATCCGGACATATACTTAGGCGCTTCCATCCCATTCAATAGATGATCGATAGAGGAGATGTGAAGATGTGCAGAATGACAACACTGAACAATCCGCTAATGGAGTCTCGTGCTCAATAGTAGCATGACACTCACCCTAGATCGATGGGTGTTAGACTGATGCCGATAGGCAGTTTGTTTAATGGAACATCAAATGTGACTTGATCATGAGATCCCATTAAACTATAGAACGCTATACTTAAAATGTCCATAGTCGAGTATTATTGTTAATTAGGACAACAATAATACATAGAGACTATTGTGTGAATAGACTGATGACCACATCTCACGGGTCATGGATATGCTATATCAAGTCAACACACAGGTACAAATATTAGGAGTAATATTTGTACTGGATTGACCCACTATGAGAACACTACATAATAGTTATGCAAGTGTCATAAGCGCTTCTCATGGAGACCATAGTGAAGTAGTCCTTCGACTTGAAGTCACTACGATTCCTACATGTGGAGTTGTAGGTTTTAATGCCATCAAACGTCATCTGTAACAGGATGATCATAAAGGTAGTTATTGGGCCTGCAATGAAATATGTTGAGGGATGTCAGTGATATAGATAGGATTCGTCCTTCCTAAATAACAGGAGTAATGTCATGGGCCTCTCGATAGAGTAAGACGTGAAATATGCGTGCCCACGCGAAAATGGGCGATTGTGTGATATTGGGCCCGTTTGTGATTACACGTCTACTCGGAGATCGAGGAATATATAATTGGACTTAACAAGGGTGACACATTTATGCCTTGTGTTCAATTATGACATATGGATGAAGGGACATTTACTACACGGTTATTTGGTCACAATAAGGTTATGTCAAATCACTGGCATTCTCATTACGTGGGTAGCAGTGATGTGTTGCTAGATACTGCTCACTGCGTGTAATATTAAATGGGATTAATATTGCTGTCAACGTTATGGGAATCTACAAGGTCACACACATAAGAGTAGATAAAAGGAGCATTGAAAAGAGAGTTGGACTCTCATTTTTCTAAAGGAATATCGTATCACCGATATTCTCACTAATTGGGTAACAATGATGTATTGCTAGATGCCGCTCATTATTTATAATATTAAATGTGATTTAATATTATTTCCAATTTATTGAGAACCTATAGGGTCACATACATAGAGCTAATAGTCGGAGAATGAATTAATTTATTAAACATGATTTAATAGTATTAATTATAGATTAGGCACGTAGCGTACAAGCCCATTGGGATTAGGGTAAGTGGGTGACAGCTTATAAGGCTGTGCACGTCACTTAAGCGTTAAGAGATTGTTGCGCATAACCTAGCGGCCGTCACGCCACCTCCTTGGTAGGCGCGCCCCTTTCCCCTGCCATCAACTAGCACGACGTTTTCTCCAACGGTGATTTGTTCGAGTGGACTACGTAGAAGTGCTGCTCTATTGCGGTACTGGTGATAGCATTCATCCTCCTCTTCAGAGCAGTGTTCGTAGTGCTCGTGATCAAGTGAGAAGAACTGTTCTTTCCTCGAGTGATCGCGGTAAATCTTCGCTACAAGAGGTAAGAACTACAATCATGAGTCATGACCATTCACATGGATCTTTTGGTGGGAATTTTTTCGCTGCGTTATAGTTTTTAAATACTCAAATTCCCAACAATGGTATCAGAGCCAGGTTTTGAAACCATGATTCTCTTGTGTTTTTATATGTTATAACATGTTTTGTTTTAAAAGATATAATCTTTAACATGTTATATTTGAAAATCGTAAAAGTGTTTTGAGAAAAACGTTTTCTGAAATCCTTGTTTTGTTTTGCGACAACAGCAAGTGTTGCTGTCATGCATACCTTACGTCCAGATGCGCCATAATCGATTATGGTGGAACAATAATCGATTATGAGGGTTCAAGTGTTGATGCCCTAATCGTCGTGGAAGCAAGGCAAATTTTGGTCAGAACCACAATAATCGATTATGTAATCGATTATATAATCAATTATGCAAAGAGTTTGCATAAACGTTCGTATAACAGATTACATAATGGATTATGTAATCAATTATGTAATCGATTATGCAATGGATTATGGTAGTACAATAATAGATTATAGTGGTACAATAATCAATTATGATAGTACAGTAGTCATTTTCTGAGAAGTCAGAATATTAGTAATCGATTACGGTAATCGATTATGTGGATACCAGAAGCGCTGTTTTGACTGATTTTTGAAATCATTTAATAATAATAATTATAATAATAATAATAATAATAATAATAATAATAATAATAATAATAATAATAATAATATTTTATTATTAAATTGTTATTATGTCTTATGGTGAATGGTGATGGCCTTAGTCCTTTTCTTCTTTCTTTGGTTATTTTGAAATACGGCCTACATGTCATGCCTTTCTCTTAATTTCCATATGTATATTCTTTTCTCACCTTATTCCCCTCGAATGTAAAAGAGGTTTCTTCCAATTGCAATGTTATGGTGGAGACAAGAAGACGACTTCAGAAGAGGATGACTTGGTAGGTGATCATGCTTGGTGAAGCTTGTATGCTACTAGGGTTTTAGATTAGATTCTCTCATTGGCGTGGGAGAATCAATGCGTTAGGGGCCATAACCATGTCACATTTGTATATGCTATGTATGTATGAGATTCGTCTTAGTATATAGTAGGTTAAACAGTTTAACTTATGGTGAGATCAAATTTATAAATAAATCCCCCAAAAGGAAATATTAAGTCATGTTTGAATGTGCCTTCCAATGCATGACACTCGTCAAGACTAATATCGATTGAGCGTAGGTCTGCCAAAGTAGAGTACCTTTGTCTATACTAGTAAGATGCGATGGGATAAATGCAATATCCAATTGTCAACCATTGGGTCTGACTTAACTAAGCCAACTTCAATAGGATTGAAAAGGGGCTTAGAGGCATGGAGTAGGGCATTAATCCATAAGATGGATTAGAATAGGAGTTATTCACCCAATTGATCCAATAATTACATGAGATGTAATTGGAAAGTGTTTCTTACCTAAATAGCCAAGTTCTGGGCTATCAGCCAAAGCTGACTCAGAATGAAGTAAAATATGGATTTTGGTCCCACTAGAAAATCTTCCAACAGGATTTTCCGAGTCAATTGTGAGGGTCATTGATTTGAGTAAAATAGAGGGAGGCGTATTTAATAAAAGACCTTATTAAATATGTTTATGCATGATACTTATATTCTGCATATTTTTGTTGTAGATAACCATATCTGCAAACCACACGTCAAATAACCTATCACTGCGATCTGTCCTTGAGAAGGACAAGTTGTTCGAAATGAATTTCCTGGACTGGTACAGAAACCTAAGGATTGTCCTCAGGCATGAAAAGAAGTTGTATGTTCTTGAAGAACAAATCCCTGAGGAGCCACCGGCTGCTAATGCTTCTACGGCTGAGAAAGATGCTTATAAGAAGCATTAGGATGATGCCTTAGACGTCGGCTTCCTCATGCTTACTACCATGACCTCTGAGCTTCAAAAGCAACATGAGACCATGGAGGCGTACGATATGATCGTGCACCTCAAAATGCTCTATCAAGGGCAGGCAAGGCATGAGCGATTCGAGATTTCCAGAACCCTTTTCAATTCTAAAATGGAAGAGGGAAGCCCTGTGAGTCCTCATGTACTTCAATTAATTGGGTACATTGAGAATCTTGAAAGGCCACCGACGTAGTTCTGCAATCGTTGCCTGAGAGCTATAGTCAGTTTGTCATGAACTACAATATGCATGATCTTGACAAACCGTTGCCAGAATTGTTGAGCATGTTGAGAACCGTTAAACAAAATATTAGTAAAGGAAAGGGGAAGGCCATTATGATGGTCCAAGCTGGAAAGGGCAAAAAGCAGCCCAAGAAACCCATGGATAAGCATAAGGGCAAAGGCAAGGGCTTCCATAATTCTAAACCTAGCACTTTTGGCTTAAAGCCTACGGGTGGAGTTGCTAAGGAGGGCACTTGCTTCCACTGCGGTCAGATTGGACATTGGAAGAGGGACTGCCCCAAATACCTGGAAGAGAGCAATAAAAAGGGAAATGAGACTTCCACCTCAGGTATATATGTTATAGAAGTCAATTTATCTGCTTCTGCATCATGGGTATTAGATACTGGATGTGGATCTCATATTTGTACAAATATGCAGGATCTAAAAGGGAGTAGACCATTGGCAAAAGGCAAAGTTGACCTACGAGTTGGCAATGGAGCAAAAGTTGTTGCTTTAGCTATAGAAACCTATGTATTGACTTTGTCTACTGGGCTTATGATTCAGTTGGAGAACTGTAAATTTGTGCCTGCTATTAGCAGGAATATTATTTTTGTTTCATGTTTGGACAAGAGTGGTTTTCATTTTATAATAAAGGACAAATGTTGTTCTATTTATTTAAATGAAATTTTCTATGCTAGCGCACAAATGTATAATGGAATCTATGTCCTTGATACTGATATGCCTATCTATAACTGTAATATCCCGGCATCCACCAGGATACCACTAAGTACTTATACATATATATATATATATATATATATATATATATATATATATATATATATATATATATATATATATATATATATAAAAACCTTATTATATCATAGGGAATAGTTGCAGAACATAGAAAATTTTGAAAACTAAGTGAAACATCTTTACAAGAGACTTTTGTACATTTGAACTAAGTATTTGGTCAGGTTAATACAAATAAGCATCTCACCCCTATTATACAATTCAATCTCATATAAACATCGACTCCTAGTAAGACTCCAACTCTAATCCGGCTTTGAATTATATCTTGTCTTGGGACACTATTGGGTGACTGCCAAGCAATCTCCGGAACTTGCTTATCAGTTTCCAATATATACCTGTTATCTGAGACAATGAAAGAGCCTAGTGAGAAATAAATCTCAGTGAGTTCATGCTTCAAGCAAAAACATGTGAATAATCAATATATTCCATCTTTATGAAAATGAATCTAAGCATAGGCATTTTTAGTATAAAAACCTTTACTAGGTACCTCAAGTGTGAGGGACTTAAGGTACACATAGTTTAAACTGGTTGATATGGCAGTCAGAGCTCTATGACAACAATCAGGCGTCCCTTAATTGCTAGTACCATATCCTAGCCTTCAAGAAAATGAAGGACTTACGAAAACATATCTCACCCACAATTGCTATTGTGGCCGTAATGGCTAAATTTAGTTTTGAATGTTTCACTAAATATAAACCATTTTAAATTTTAGTGTCATGCTATAATTCATTTTCTCATAATTCTAATCCAATCACAAATGAAGATTTCAAGAAGCAATTCCATCAAGTATCCCAAACAATCATTTATCAAGCATCCATCGATTAAAAATAGCAAAACTTTCACAATTGGAAGGCAATGCCTATGGTTATCATTCACACCATTTAATTCACAGCCCAAACATCCAACCATTAACAACTTGAATTTATTTAAAGTATTAACCAGAACTGACCCTATCAATAAAGCATGGATAACAAATTTGCAAACATTCACAAAACCAAATTCAAGGGATTATCCTATTCGAAATCTGCCTGCAGAAAGTGCAGCAACTTACAGTAGAGATTTCCACACCACAACTGAGTCAAAATTCGAAATTCCAAAGCCTATAATGTCAAAAAATTTCTCTATTTTCTAATGGCACAAGAATTAACTCAATCCGACATGAGTACAATTTATTACAAATTAAACATCCCAACAGTATCAGTACAGAATTTCCCATATCAACAGAAACTTGCATGTCATTTTTATCCCTGAATATATAATTAAGTTTAACCATTACAAGGCCTATTTACAAGGGAATTGAGTCTAGTTTTCAATGGTACAAGAATTAACTCAATCCAACATTAGTACGATTTATTACAAATTAAACATCGCAACAGTATCAGTACAGGGTTCCCCACACCAACAGAAATTTGTATGTCGTTTTTCTCCCTCAATACATAATGCAATTTAACCATTCCAGAGCCTATTTCTAAGGGAATGGAGTCTAGTTTTCAACGGTAAAAGAATCACTTCGAAACAAGCTCTGTGGAGGAAGTTATGGATGAAATACTAAAAGGGGTGCATACGGGTTTGAGAGATTTTTACAGCACCCTTATCAATTTTTCATCAAAATCAAACTCTATTCAACATGCAACCAAAAATCAGTTGTTCAACATCATTTATGAGTTCAATCATGCATTTCACAAAATCAATTGAAACATTTAACAAGAAATTGCGGTTTATGGTTACCCAATGTTACAAACAATAAAAACTCACTTGTATGAAGCTTAAAATGGAGATGTGATGATTTTCTTCCTCCTCCTCCTATTTACTCTTAGTTTCCCTTGAAATCCATATTTGATTATTGAGGTGTGGGGGTTTTCATGCTGATCTTTGATGACGAAATGATGTAGAAGATGTATTTGATGTGGTAATGGTGTTTTGGAAAGGTTTAGGGTGGTTTTGGTGGAGTTGGCCTAAGGGGGTGGAGGATGAGAGTGATTGTTTTGTGTTTTTTTGTGAAATGAAGCAGAATGACGGGTCAGCCCCCTCCTATTCCTTGGTCTAGCTGAATTTATTATCATGAGGTGGGAGTGGTGATTGGCCAACCAAAAGGTAAGATTTGCATGAATAGGTATTGGTCCTTTCAAGGATTTTCTAAGGATAGAGATGGATAAGAAGGATTAAAATAAGTTGGTGTGTGTGTATGTGTATTTGATAAATAAAAAAAATAAAGAGAGAGACATGATTTTTCATCTAATTGGAATTAATTTAAGTGAGGTTGGTGTGTGGTTCCAAAAAATAAAAATCTTGATTAATAATAATTAACTTAACACAATTGTATAGAAACTCTATTCCCTCTCTAATCCACAAATTATTACTTCATAATTCAATCAATCATACAATTGCACATTTATAAAATATAAAATGATCCAATCGCACCTATGATATAATTGTAATGAAAAGACTAGAATACTCTTGGGGAAAGGATATTACATTTCTCTCCTCCTTAAATAAATTTTGTCCTCAAAATTTAGACAACTTACCTACTCAAACAAGTAAGGATACTCCTGGCATAAGTCATCCTCAAAAACAGTGATTTCTCATAATTCACACTAAACACCGATTGTTGCCTCAGCAACCTTCCCACATCATGACCATTAAAAGCATGCAAGTGAGAATTTAAAACACAAAACAACTCCAGTTTGGATCTCACACACACACACAGAGATATATATATATATATATATATATATATATATATATATATATATATATATATATATATATATATATATATATATATATATATATATATATATACACATTGAAAGCGCACAATAAAGAAAATTCATCCAATGGTAAAAGTAAGATTACTGATGCTTAGGGTTGCATTTAGACTCCTAGATGGCTTCCTACAAGATCCTTCGTCTTGTAGCTACTATGCTTCTATTGTGTACTCTGATCAATAAGGTTCTGTTTGTAAGCTTGAATGTATATCGATGAACTGGTGGTAGAAGATTTGGGACATCTATACATTAGTTCAAGGGTTTAACTCTTGAAGACTCTTATCGAAATCTTAAACTTGTGCAACTAACTCTAGAAGTGAAATATAGGTCCCATTGACCCAAGGGGAGAGATTTTGGTGTTCTCTTAGGGTTTGCCACTCTTATCCTGTTTAACTCTATCTTGATGGCGCTTCTTGTGATAGGGTCAACTTTAAGTTCCTCCCTTCGGGTCTAAGAGGTTTTGATGACAAGTCGTAATCATTAATTATTTGGTTATCACTGATACTAGGTCCACTAGCTAGGGTCCAATTATCATGCATGACAGATATTCCAATCAATAGCAAGCTGACAGAAACTTTATGACAACAATAATAATAAAAGTATAGCATACAATATTATTCAAATAGTAGTGGTGCTTATTATACAAATCATTTTAGATATCACTAATTTAGAAGGAAAAAAAATAACACCTAGCATATATATCATCATGTACATAAAGATGTAGTACACTGGGAAATAACTGATTGATACTTATTCATGTGCACAATCTAATAATTGATGCATGCCAATGATTCTTATCAATCGCCCATATTGAACACGATTAAGAAATGACATACATAATGCAATGGTAGCACATAGAAATATTGACATGTTAGGAAAAGCACACAATGTCAAAATTTCAAATATTTCATAACAACATCATGTTGGTACTATCAATAGGGTTCACCACGACTCCAAGGTACCTTAACACACTCTACAAACTTTGAGGAAGAAATTTATTCTATTCCCATCCTAAAAGGAACTCAAGGTTTTAGAAAGTAACATCTATGAATGAAACTAAGAGTACATGGTATAGCACTTTAAAGCATCCATACATAAAACTATAGAAAGCATAGGTATATGCGG
Source organism: Ammopiptanthus mongolicus (assembly GCA_039655645.1). Lineage (NCBI taxonomy): Eukaryota > Viridiplantae > Streptophyta > Magnoliopsida > Fabales > Fabaceae > Ammopiptanthus > Ammopiptanthus mongolicus. The sequence continues at coordinate 40,848,794 of CM077349.1, forward strand.
TACAAATAACTACACATACATATGCACATGCAAGAATGTCAATACCAACACTATAAATTCACAAGATACAATATAACAAGCAATATATATTTATATCACATTCACTAATAAGTATATATATATATATATATATATATATATATATATATATATATATATATATATATGTGTGTGTGTGTGTGTGTGTGTGTGTGTGTGTGTGTGTGTGTGTATGTAATAACAATAACAGTCAACCACACTTAAAAAGAATACCTAAATACATCAACATACAATACTAAATCATACATCATCATACAACATGTGCAGAATTTTTCAGCACCTATAACATTTACAACAGATGTACATTAAATTTGGTGCTTTTAATAAAATACCAAATGAAGTTGGATTTGAGTAAATGACCACTCATTGGAAAGCATAGGTTGTCTAGTTCTTGAATATATATATATATATATATATATATATATATATATATATATATATATATATATATATATATATATATATATATATATATATATATATATAGATTTTTATGAAATAGTCCTTCAATTAGTACGGTTCAACAAATGAGGACACTGATGTACACAAACAGGACAACTATTGTCCCTCAACTTGAGACGCATTTTAAAATATCAATACTCAGTGAAATCCAATGAAATTTGTGTTCAAATTGAAGAAAATAGAGTCTTATTTTCAAATCTATGGCCAGTTTTCCAGAATATAATTCATACAAAAGGTTATAACTGAAAGAAGACACAATGGTCAGGCTAAAAACGTGTTTTTGACAGCCAGAAAACTATAACTTTGGAAATTAATTTAGGGGGTCATAAATCAACCAAATCATGCAAATGAGATGTCAAATTGAAGTAAAATGAGTCTAGCTTCCGACAAAACAAGAATGATTTAGAAAGGAGTGCTATGGAAAGAGTCATGAGCAAAATACTGGACATATGTCTATACGGGTCATGAGGATTGCACCTCGCCCTCTTCAATTTCAACATTATATTCATAAATCTGTTCATCCAAACAATCATAAAGCATTCAAACACATCAGACCATACTTAAATCACAACCAACAAGTAAGAAATTAAAGAAATTATTAACCAAGTTCAGTTTTTCACAAGTTTCCTCAAGTACACATTCAATACTTCACATAATCAACATGCATACTATTACCCTCATTTCAAGCATCTCAAACTGAATTATTCCAACAGGCAATGTAACTGTCCTCTTATTAATCACCATATAAACATAATCACACAATGAAATACTAATCAAACACAAGCATAAATTTCATCACATACAAAACCATCAGGACAAGGCATGATTTCGACCACCAAACATACAAGGCAATTTCAAACACATTGACCAATCAGTACATATTAATCAAAAGCATTAAACTAGCAATACATTAAATAAGAACCATACCATACGCATCTCAACAAAAACTCAATTACCTCTACTAATTCCTTTGGAACATTGGTCTAAGAAAGTAATACTATATCATTTGTCTTTACAAGCATAATTGTTCCTGCATAAGCAATATCTATCAAAAACATTTGGCTTAGAAGAAATCTTGTTTGAAAATTGGTCTTTTGAAAACACTTCTGTGAGTCGTCATCCTTCACCATTCCTCAAACAAATACCTGAGGCGACCTACCTCATTAATTCGTATCAGGAATTTAGAAGACTAACAACATCACAGAACACTTAGACTGACACTCTAAGCTGGACCACTCTAGACTCACCTCACAGCCCGATGGGATCGACCTGCTCTAATACTGTAATGTAATATCTCGGCATCCACCAGGATACCACTAAGTACTTATATATATATATATATATACAAACCTTATTATAGCATAGGGAATAGTTGCAGAACATAGAAAATTTTGAAACCTAAGTGAAACATCTTTACAAGAGACTTTTGTACATTTGACCTAAGTATTTGGTCAGGTTAATACAAATAAGCATCTCACCCCTATTATACAATTCAATCTCATATAAACATCGACTCCTAGTAAGACTCCAACTCTAATCTGGCTTTGAATTATATCTTGTCTTGGGACACTATTGGGTGACTACCAAGCAATCTCCAGAACTTGCTTATCAGTTTCCAATATATACCTGTTATCTGAGACAATGAAAGAGCCTAGTGAGAAATAAATCTCAGTGAGTTCCTGCTTCAAGCAAAAACATGTGAATAATCAATATATTCCATCTTTATGAAAAAGAATCTAAGCATGGGCATTTTAAGTATAAAAGCCTTTACTAGGTACCTCAAGTGTGAGGGACTTAAGGTACACATAGTTTAAACTGGTTGATATGGCAGTTAGAGCTCTATGACAACAATCAGGCGTCCCTTAATTGCTAGTACCATATCCTAGCCTTCAAGAAAATGAAGGACTTACGAAAACATATCTCACCCACAGTTGCTATTGTGGCCGTAATGGCTAAATTTAGTTTCGAAACTTTATGTTTCACTAAATATAAACCATTTTAAATTTTAATGCCATGCTATAATTCATTTTCTCATAATTCTCATCCAATCACAAATGAAGATTTCAAGAAGCAATTCCATCAAGTATCCCAAACAATCATTTATCAAGCATCCATCGATTACAAATGGCAAAACTTTCACAATTGGAAGGCAATGCCTATGGTTACCATTCACACCATTTAATTCACAGCCCAAACATCCAACCATTAACAACTTGAATTTATTTAAAGAATTAACCAGAACTGACCCTATCAATAAAGCATGGATAACAAATTTGCAAACATTCACAAACCAAATTCATATAATTCAAGGGATTATCCTATTCGAAATCTGCCAGCAGAAAGTGCAGCAACTTACAGTAGAGATTTCCACACCAAAACTGAGTCAAAATTCGAAAATCCAAAGCCTATATTGTCTAAATTTTTCTTTATTTTCTAATGGCACAATAATTAACTCAATCCAACATCTACAATTTATTACAAATTAAACATCCCAACAGTATCAGTACAAAGTTTCCCATATCAACAGAAACTTGCATGTCGTTTTTATCCCTCAATATATAATTACGTTTAACCATTCCAGGTCCTATTTACAAGGGAATTGAGTCTAGTTTTCAATGGTACAAGAATTAACTCAATCCAACATCAGTATGATTTATAACAAATTAAACATCGCAACAGTATCAGTACAAAGTTCCCCATATTAACAGAAACTTGTATGTCGTTTTTCTCCCTCAATACATAATGCAATTTAACCATTCCAGAGCCTATTTCTAAGGGAATGGAGTCTAGTTTTCAACGGTAAAAGAATCACTTCGAAACAAGCTCTGTGGAGGAAGTTATGGATGAAATACTGAAAGGGGTGCATACGGGTTTGAGAGATTTTTACAGCACCCTTATCAATTTTTCATCAAAATCAACCTCTATTCAACATGCAACCAAAACTCAGTTGTTCAACATCATTTATGAGTTCAATCATGCATTTCACAAAATCAATTGAAATATTTAACAAGAAATTGGGGTTTATGGTTACCCAATATTACAAACAATAAAAACTCACTTGTATGAAGCTTAAAATGGAGATGTGATGATTTTCTTCCTCCTCCTCCTATTTGCTCTTAGTTTCCCTTGAAATCCATTTTTGATTATTGAGGTGTGGGGGTTTGCATGTTGATCTTTGATGATGAAATGATGTAGAAGAAGATGTATTTGATGTGGTGATGGTGTTTTGGAAAGGTTTAGGGTGGTTTTGGTGAAGTTGGCCTAAGGGAGTGGAGGATGAGAGTGATTGTTTTGTGTTTTTTTGTGAAATGAAGGAGAATGAAGGGTCAGCCCCTCCTATTCCTTGGTCTAGCTGAATTTCTTATCATGAGGTGGGAGTGGTGATTGGTCAATCAAAAGGTAAGATTTGCATGAATAGGTATTGGTTCTTTCAATGATTTTCTAAGGATAGAGATGGATAAGAAGGATTAAAATAAGTTGGTGTATACGTGTGTGTGTGTGTGTGTATTTTAAAAATAAAAAAAAAAATAAAGAGAGAGACATGATTTTTCATCTAATTGGAATTAATTTAAGTGAGGTTGGTGTGTGGTTCCAAAAAAATAAAAATCTTGATTAATAATAATTAACTTAACACAATTGTATAGAAACTCTATTCCCTCTCTAATCCACAAATTATTACTTCATAATTCAATCAATCATACAATTGCGCATTTATAAAATATAAAATGATCCAATCACACCCATGACATAATTGTAATGAAAAGACTAGAATACTCTTGGGGAAAGGATATTACATTTCTCTCCTCCTTAAATAAATTTTGTCCTCAAAATTTAGACAACTTACCTACTCAAACAAGTAAGGATACTCCTGGCATAAGTCATCCTCAAAAATAGTGATTTCTCATAATTCACACTAAACATCGGTTGTTGCCTCAGCAACCTTCCCACATCATGACCATTAAAAGCATGCAAGTGAGAATTTAAAACACAAAACAACTCCAATTTGGATCACATATATATATATATATATATATATATAAAGCACACAATAAAGAAAATTCATCCTACGGTAAAAGTAAGATTACTGATGCTTAGGGTTGCTTTTAGTTCCTATATGGCTTCCTACATGATCCTTCGTCTTGTAGCTACTAAGCTTCCGCAGCGTACTCTGATCAATAAGGTTTTGTTTGTAAGCTTGAATGTATATCGATGAACTGGTGGTAGAAGATTTGGGACATCTATACATTAGTTTAAGGGTTTAACTCTTGAAGACTCTTATTGAAATCTTAAACTTGTGCAACTAACTCTAGAAGTGAAATATAGGTCCCGTTGACCCAAGGGGAAAGATTTTGGTGTTCTGTTAGGGTTGTCGCGACCGAGATCGCGAAGGAGACGACGATAAAAAGAGATTTTATTAAAAACACGGAGCCGCTACCAATTTTATTTAATTTAGGAAAAATTGGAAAACCTTTAGTTTTTGGAAAAAAAAGTTGGTCCTTGGAACCAAATTGAGTTCAGGAGTAACTTGTGTATAGGTAAGGATGGAGACTTAACCCCACAATACCCCTAATGCACCCGTAAAAAACGGTTACCCAAATTAATTGTGCAAATAATTAATGAATGAATGAATTTTAACATATTTATTTTATCCCAAAAATTGTTTACAAGAATATTAAAAGAACTACGAATCAAACTTCCCAAAAATAAAATAAACGGTTTTGAGAAGAAAATTATTGCGTTACATTATCTATTTTAGTTTTTTTATTGGTTTTGTACTTCAAAATTTTCATATTGACAAATCCTAAATGAGGTTAAACATGACATCTAGATCCACAGAGCAACCTCAAATCTAAGGGATTGATCATGACACTTTTCATAGAGCAATCCCAAAATAGAACAGGTTTCATTATTTTACTTAGTAATTCACAAAAGTAAAATAAGACAATTAAAAAAAAAACCAAAAATGAAGATCGTTGTCTTGTGACTATTTTTATTTCTAAATGTTGAAAAATTATAAAAGAGGTTGAACATGACACATAAATCCAGAAAGCATCCCACAACTAAACGTGTTGCCCAACACTATGTAAGGAGCCAGTTACGCTTTGAAAAGATGCAACAATAACACAATAAAAATGTTTTTTGAAACTAAAAAGAAAGAGAGTTGATTAGTATTCCCTTTCTCAATTCAACTTAGCCTATGATTGAATTTAGTACACTGCCCAGTATTTATTCAATTCATATATCTCACACCAATAAACCAACTTAGCATCTTCACGTGTGGATAATCCAGCGACGTAGCATGAAACAATAAATCCAAAATTTAAGAGATAAGATTGCGCAAACATGTTAACATGCAAGTTCCCATTAACTGTGATAGGTTTAGCAAAAAAAGAAATATCTGCTAACACACAAACAACAATGGATAGTGCGCTAACAAAATAAGTATCAAACCCAGCAGCAGGATAATCAGGCACCAACACTTTTTGCTAAGAGCAGAACCCAAAATCAACACATATCCTCATGTTAAATTCAGTCAGCAGGACCAGTTGCAAGAGGAATAATCATGTGAGAAAGCACCAAGCAAAATCAGCACAAAACCAATACAAATGTAAATTCCTTCGAGAACCAAATTGGCATTTTTTCTAAGGACATGACAACAAACAAACCAACCTTTAGAAAAAAAGATTAGAGCACATAAACAGATTGTGCACTCTTAAATGCTAAGCATACAGCAGATCATTGAACAAGCACACATCAACTATCAAATACCTGAGGCTTCATGAACTTAAGGAAGGCAGAATTTGATCCAAATAGGATCTGAACAGAACAGCCCAGTGCGCTATAACAACATCTAAGCATATCATCAACACCATCAAAATATGAACAATAAAACAATAGAGAGATTCACCATCCATTTAGCGCAACAAGGGAACACAATCCAAACTACCCATTCTTTCAGTCATTAACATTAAAAGGAAACTCAATCAAACACATGTCCGATCATAGAATTATAAATGGGAGAGGGATTAATTCAAACACAATGAACTGAGAAGCAATTATCAATGGCCCATCTTTATTAAGGTTTCTGAGTACAAGCAAAACCTATACTTAGCAACAAAATAACATTAGAGGCTCTACCAAGAGGTTGTTGCTGAACACAGCAACTACAATCAAAATGCCTAAACTCTAAAAAAAATAGTCGCTCGAACTCTCCCAGAGATTTTCCCCAAATTACAGTCCCAATTTCAAGTCCCCTTAGTCTTAGAAAAATATTCTCCCCCTCGATTTCTCTTTGTTTTTCTCCTTTCAGTCCGTCCCCGTATCCCCCTTGTTGTCCCCCTTTTATAGAGCTCCTGCGTTCATTATCTCTTCATATCAAATACACGCGTTTTTTCCTGAAATCCAAACAAGAAAGGAATTATTCTCGATGAAAGATGAACGAGAATGGCGCCTACCAAATTCATGCTCACGGAAACTGATACGCTAGACGCGACAATAAGAGCGAAAATCGCGAACTGTGATAGAGCGCGAAGCTGCAGCGAAAATTCCGTGATTGGAGTAGGCGGGTGCGGCTGGGTTTGGTTTTGGGAGAGAAGGAGGTTCTGATGAGAAAGAGTGACATGGGTTTCTGATGAGTGAGGGTTGGATCCGGGTCATGGGTGGAAAATGGGCATTGGGCTTGGTTTAGCAATGGGTAAGGGATTCTCTTTTAGACTTGGTTGGTCTTGACCCAATAAAATAAATCTTTTAAAATAAAATGGTAAAAACTAAATAAAGGATGAAATATTTTGTGATTTTTGAATAAATAAAAATAATTTTATTGATAAATCAAAATGAGATGGTAAAAATAATTTTGTGATTTTGGATTTTTAATAAAAGAGCAAACACTAAGAGTAAATTATTTTTGTGATTTTTCTTTTCTTCTAACAAAACTAAAAAGAACTCTACTTTTTTTTATTTTTCTAAAAAAAAGACATTTTTATGATTTTGACGCTTTTTCCATTTTTTTTTTTGGATCTTTTCAAAATTTTAACAAAAAAAAAAGGGATCCAATCAAAATGAGGTGTTCACAAGGGTTTGCCACTCTTAATCTGTTTAACTCTATCTTGGCGGCGCTTTTTGTGATGGGGTCAACTTTAAGTTCCTCTCTTTGGGTCTAAAGAGGTTTCAATGACAAGTTGTAATCATTAATTATTTGGTTATCACTGATACTAGGTCCGCTAGCTAGGGTCCAATTATCATGCATGATAGATATTCCAATCAATAGCAAGCTGACAGAAACTTTATGACAACAATAATAATAAAAGTATAGCATACAATATTATTCAAATAGTAGTGGTGCTTATTATACAAATCATTTTAGATATCACTAATTTAGAAGGAAAAAAAAAAAATAACACCAAGCATATATATCATCATGTACATAAAGATATACACAGGAAAATAACTGATTGATACCTATTCATGTGCACAATCTAATAATTGATGCATGCCAATGATTCTTATCAATCACCCATATTAAACACGATCAAGAAATGACATACATTATGCGAGGGTAGCACATAGAAATATTTACATGTTAGGAAAAGCACACAATGTCAAAATTTCAAATATTTCATAACATCATGTTGGTACTATCAATAGGGTTCACCACGACTCCAAGGTACCTTAACACACTCTACAAACTTTGAGGAAGAAATTTATTCTAATCCCATCCTAAAAGGAGCTCAAGGTTTTAGAAAGTAACATCTATGAATGAAACTAAAAGTACATGGTATAGCACTTTAAAGCATCCATACATAAAAGTATAGTAAGCATAGGTATATGCGGTACAAATAACTACACATACATATGCACGTGCAAGAATGTCAATACCAATACTATAAATTCACAAGATACAATATAACAAGCAATATATATTTATATCACATTCACTAATATATATATATATATATATATATATATATATATATATATATATATATATATATATATATATATATATATATATATATATATATATATATATATATATATATATCTGTGTGTGTGTGTGTGTGTGTGTGTGTGTGTGTGTGTGTGTGTGTAATAACAATAACAGTCAACCACACTTAAAAAAGAATACCTAAATACATCAACATACAATACTAAATCATACATCATCATACAACATGTGCAGAATTTTTCAGGACCTATAACATTTACAACAGATGTACATTAACTTTGGTGCTTTTAATAAAATACCAAATGAAGTTGGATTTGAATAAATGACCACTCATTGGAAAGCATAGGTTGTCCAGTTCCTGAAGGGTGATGTCCAATTGGGGATGTTACTTTAAATCCCGAGGCGGGATGTTCAATGGGGGACGTGATGTGATGTAAGTGTCCAACTGGGGACGCAATGTATCAGCCGACATGCATATAGGGAAGTCAGCATATACATAGGGATTAGTATCCCTCTTATAGGATTATCCGAGAGAATGACTTTTGAGACGATTGTGATGAGTGATTTAAGAGATGGATGAGGTTGTGTCGTATGATTTAATTGTATTGTGTGATGTATGTATATATATATATATATATATATATATATATATATATACACACTGTACTGATACCCCTCTCCCATATTGATGAATTATGATTCTTATCTCCCTTTATTTTATATATGTGTTATTTTTATTTTATGGGAAGATCCCAAGGAGGAATTAGTTGCTGTGGAGCTGGACGGCATTCCTTACGAGCCTAACACCGGAAGACGTGCCACGGACCCTCGCCTCGAAAGGTCGGCCAATGATCGTGGTTAGCCGGAGAGTTGTCTCTTGGCCTATTTTCGTGCTTTTATTTTGGTTTGTACTGATATACTCTGTATGCACTACTTTATACTATAGCCCTACCGATGGGGCAATGATGTATGTGATATATTTCTTTATATTTTAAAGCTGTGTACTCTGAGGCGTTGCGTGCCGTAAATTGTTTTGCTTCTGGCTCAATTTTTCGCTTCGCTTTGTATTAATAAGGCGCGCTAACGATTATAATGCGATTAAGGTTAGTTAATATCTTAGGTTCTACTGATGGGACAGCGGGTCGTCTCACATGCAACCAAAAATCAGTTGTTCAACATCATTTATGAGTTCAATCATGCATTTCACAAAATCAATTGAAACATTTAACAAGAAATTGGGGTTTATGGTTGCCCAATGTTACAAACAATAAAATCTCACTTGTATGAAGCTTAAAATCGAGATGTGATGATTTTCTTCCTTCTCTTCCTATTTGCTCTTAGTTTCCCTTGAAATCCATTTTTGATTATTGAGGTATAGGGGTTTGCATGTTGATCTTTGATGATGAAATGATGTAGAAGAAGATGTATTTGATGTGGTAATGGTGTTTTGGAAAGGTTTAGGGTGGTTTTGGTGGAGTTGGCCTAAGGGAGTGGAGGATGAGAGTGATTGTTTTGTGTTTTTTTGTGAAATGAAGGAGAATGAAGGATCAGCCCCCTCCTATTCCTTGGTCTAACTGAATTTCTTATCATGAGGTGGGAGTGGTGATTGGTCAACCAATAGGTAAGATTTGCATGAATAGGTATTGGTCCTTTCATGGATTTTCTAAGGACAGAGATGGATAAGAAGGATTAAAATAAGTTGGTGTGTGAGTGTGTGTCATGTAAAAATAAAAAAAATAAAGAGAGAGACATGATTTTTCATCTAATTGGAATTAATTTAAGTGAGGTTGGTGTGTGGTTCCAATAAAATAAAAATTTTGATTAATAATAATTAACTTAACACAATTGTATAGAAACTCTATTCCCTCTCTAATCCACAAATTATTACTTCATAGTTCAATCAATCATTTTATTGCACATTTATGAAATATAAAATGATCTAATCACACCCATGATATAATTGTAATGAAAAGACTAGAATACCCTTGGGGAAGGATATTACAATAACATTAATACCAAAAGGGTCAAACCGAACGAGTTGAACCCGTCTTACCTTTGGCATTGTCGCTTGGGCCACATAAATGAGAAGCGCATTTCCAAACTCCATAAAGATGGACTATTGGACTCTTTTGATTATGAATCATATGAGATATGCGAGTCTTGTTTATTGGGAAAAATGACTAAAACTCCATTCACTGGTAATAGTGAAAGGGCAAGTGATCTTTTGGGCCTAATACATAGTGATGACACATCGGCTAGAGGTGGTTTTCAATACTTCATCACTTTTACTGATGACTTCAGTAGATATGGATTTGTGTATCTAATGAAACATAAATCCGAATCCTTTGAAAAATTCAAGGAATTCGAGAATGAAGTACAAAACCAACTGGGCAAGAATATTAAAGCATTTCGATCAGATCGAGGTGGTGAATATTTAAGCCTGGAGTTTAATGATCATCTGAAAGAGTGTGGGATATTATCTCAACTCACTCCTCCTGGAACACCACAATGGAATGGTATATCTGAAAGGAGGAATCGAACCTTATTAGTTATGGTTCGATCCATGATGAGTCTTGTAGACCTTCCAAACTCCTTTTGGGGACATGCTTTATTAACAACAGCCTTTACACTTAACCGTGTTCCATCTAAGATGGTTGAAAAGATACCATATGAGATATGGACTGGAAGACGACCCAGTATATATTTTATGAAGATTTGGGGTTGTGAGGTTTATGTGAAACGTCAAATTTCTCATAAACTTGAACCCAAATCTGATAAGTGCTTACTTGTGGGGTATCCCAAGGAAACCAAGGGATACTATTTCTACAATCCTTCTGAAGGCAAAGTGTTTGTTGCTAGGACTGGTGTATTCCTAGAAAAGGAGTTTATCTCCAAAGGAACCAGTGGGAGGAAAATAGAACTTGAAGAAGTTCAAGAATCACAAAATAGCAATGAATCTATGATGGAACAGGAGCAACCTCCGCAAGATGTTGTGGAACAACAATCTGCTCCAGTAGCACAAGAGTCGCGTAGGTCTAATAGGATACGTCACCAACCTGAGAGATATGGATTTCTCATGACTCAACAAGGTGATGTTTTACGCATGGATCAAGATGAGCCTGTGACTTACCAGTAAGCTATCACTGGCTCAGAATCTGAGAAATAGCTAGAGGCCATGAGATCTGAAATGGATTCCATGTACACTAATCAAGTTTGGAACTTGGTTGAACCACCAGATGGGGTAAAACCCATAGGGTGCAAGTGGGTTTTCCAAAAGAAAACTGACATGGATGGTAATGTACATACCTACAAAGCACAATTGGTTGCTAAAGGTTTCAAAAATATTCATGGCATAGACTATGATGAAACCTTTTCACCGGTTGCAATGCTTAAATCCATTCGGATCTTGCTTGCTATTCCAACACACCAGGATAATGAAATTTGGCAAATGGATGTCAAGACTGCTTTCCTTAATGGAAATCTACTCGAGGCTGTGTTCATGACACAACCTAAGGGTTTTGACACTCTAGAGAATGCTAGAAAGGTGAACAAATTATAACAATCCATTTATGGATTGAAGCAAGCTTCTAGAAGCTGGAATCTTCGTTTTGATGATGTTGTAAGACAGTTTGGATTCATCAAAAATGAAGATGAACATTGTGTCTACAAGAAGGTTAGTGGGAGCATTGATGTCTTTCTAGTACTGTATGTGGATGACATACTACTTATTGGAAATGACATCCCTACCCTACAAAATGTAAAGACATTGTTAGGGAATTGCTTCTCTATGAAAGACTTAGGCGAGGCTACCTATGTGTTAGGTATCAGAATCTATAGAGATAGATCATTGAGAATGCTCGGCCTAAGTCAGAGTACATGCATAGACAAGATGTTAAAACGGTTTAACATGCATGAATCCAAGAAAGGACTCTTGCCTATGTCACATGGCATATGCCTTTCAAAGGCACAATCCCCTTCCAATCATGAAGAGAGGGATCGCATGAGTAAGATTCCGCATGCATCTGAAATTGGATCTATCATGTATGCCATGTTATGTACTCGACCAGACGTCTCGTATGCTTTAAGCATAACAAGCAGGTACCAGTCTGATTCCGGTGAGAGTCACTGGACTACTGTCAAGAATATCCTCAAGTACTTAAGAAGAACTATGGATACATTCTTGATTTATGGAGGTGAGGAAGATCTCGTTGTAATGGGTTACCCCGATGCTAACTTCCAAACCGATAAGGATGATTCCAGATCGCAGTCTGGTTTTGTGTTTTGCCTGAATGGTGGGGCTATGAGCTGGAAGAGTTCAAAGCAAGAGACAGTTGCTGATTCTACCATAGAGGTTGAGTATATTGCTACCTCCAATGTAGCAAAGGAGGCTGTTTGGATCAGGAAGTTCATTACTGAGCTTGTTATTGTTCCTAGCATTGTGGATCCCATTGATCTCTATTCTGATAACAATGGAGCCGTTGCACAAGCCAAGGAACCTAGATCTCACTAGCAATCCAAACATATACTTAGGCACTTCCATCTCATTCGAGAGATTATCGATAGAGGAGATGTGAAGATATGTAGAGTACCAACACTTGACAATGTTGCTGACCCGCTTACGAAACCTCTTGCTCAACAGAAGCATAATGGTCACACTAGGTCGATGGGTATTAGATTTATGCCTGATTGGCTCTAGTGCTAGTGGGAGATTGTTGGTGTAAGCCCCAGAGGCCATTAGTCTTCTTTTAGATTTACATTACATTTATTTATATATGAGGCATTTCAGTTTATACTATTAATTGTCTAAACGAAGTAAAGTCCTTAGAATAGTTATTTCAGTTCAATAGAACATCAAGTGCATGACTTGATCGTGAGACCCTATTGAACAATTAAAATACTATTCTTAAAGTATCCATAGTCAAGTATTATTGTTAATTAGGACGACAATAATACATCGAGACTATTATGTGGGTAGACTGATGACCATATCTGACGGGTCATGGATATGAGATATCAAGTCATCACATAGGTATAAATATTAGAGTAATATTTATACTGGATTGACCTACTATGAGAACGCTATATAATAGTTATGTAAGTGTCATGAGGGCTTCTCATGGTAACCAAAGTGAATTAGTCCTTTGACTTGAACTCACTACGATTCCTACATGAGGGGTTATAAGCTTTAATGCTACCAAACGTTATTCGTAACAAGATGATCATAAAGATAACTGTTGGGCCTATAATGAATCATGTTGAGGGATGTGAGTGATGTAGACAGGATTCGTCCCTCCTACATAACTGGAGTAATGTCATGGGTCTCTCAATAGTGTGAGAGGTGAAAGTGCATGGCCATGCTGCAATGGGCAAGTATGAGACATTGGGCCCATTTGTGATTACACGTCTACTCAGGAATTGAGAAATAAATAATTGAGCTTAACAAGAATGACACATTTATGCCTTGTGTTCAATTAAGACATATGGACGAAGGGACATTTACTACACGGTTATTTTGGTTACCATAAGGAATATATCGTATCACCGATATTCTCACTAATTGGGTAATAATGATGTATTGCTAGATGCCGCTCATTGTTTATAATATTAAATGCGATTTAATATTATTGCCAATTTATTGAGAACCTATAAGGTCACACGCATAGAACAAATAGCCGGAGAATGAATTAATTTATTAAATATGATTTAATAATATTAATTATAGATTGGGCCTGTAGCGTACAAGCCCATTGGGATTATGGTAAGTGGGTGACAGCTTATAAGGCTGTGCACATCACTTAAGCGTTAAGAGATTGCTGCGCATAACCTAGCGGCCGTCACACCACCTCCTTGGTAGGTGTAACGCCCTTCATTACATTAGTAACCCAAATAAAACATTTAAATAAAGCCTCGTGGAATAATTTTTTTTTATAATATAATACTTAATGTAATAATAATAATAACAATAAATTGGTCTTTACATTGTAAAAATCCTCAAAACTAAATATCATAATATAAATCCAAAAACTCTTAAAACAAATCGCCAACTAAAAACCCAAGCGTATAAAAAATAAAATAACTAAGGTTTAGCCACATACAGCTCCAGTAGATAATAATACTAACCAAAGCTATAAGAAAACTATTAAGAATCTCTAGTCTTCATGCCTCCTCAGTCTCAGGAATAACGTCCTCGTGCTCTGAAAATAACACTACTAATGAGATGGGAATCCCAGTGAACAAAAATAGTTATAAATTATTTTCACAAACAGTGTTATTCTCAGCCGGCGCAGTAACCGGAAAAACAACCATGGCACTTGCTACTTTCAAAAATAATATAATTTTCTATATTGCCAAATATATATAAAATATTCAGACCAACACATCACATATTTCAAATAGTAACATTTAAACGTTTAATTCATGCATTTATTCTACCAGTCATAATCACACAACAATGGCGTCCCATTGCCCACCTCTCTTCATAAGAGGTGTTTCGACATCCCATTCTCTGGTGATGCAACTAGTTTTCGATACCCCTTTCATAGGTGGTATAACTCATTTTTCAACATCCCATTTCCTGGCAATGTAACTATTTTCAATACCCCTTTCTTAGGCGGTAAAACTCATATTTTTGACATCCCAAATAATTGGTGATGTAACTATTTTCAATACCCCTTTCTTAGGCGGTATAACTCATATTTTCGACATCCCAAATAATTGGTGATGTAACTATTTTCAATACCACTTTTTTAGACGGTATAACTCATATTTCAAACATCACTATTGATAGTTAGGTTGTCATGCCAAATCAACACTATATGCCTCTACCCCATATAAGAACACGTTATTCAACCATACATCATATACACCAAATAATGGTCTAGGACAGTACATTTATATATTTATAAAAGCTCATGGCGCAGGGAATATTTGCCAATGGCTTAGTAAATCCAACCAAAACTACCCAATTAACATGCTTGAATTTGGCAAATTGCCTTCAATATGAAAGGGCAAAATGAGTGCACAGTTACGATAAGAAAATAAAAGACGCAGTAGCGTCAACAGAAGAGAAGAAAAGAATCGTACAAGCCGAACAACAACTGAAAGAAAAAAAAACTACTTTTATACATGCAAGGAAAATATATTTACCGAACCAATTCATCAATCGACACAAAAAAATATATTTAAAAAAAATCTCCAATAAGAATCAAGAACCTTAAAATCTCAATGTTTCATGATAGATAAATTTACATATGAAAACTCCAAATTTTTGTACCATGAGAGGATGAGAAATTGTATTTTTACTCACCTCTTGAAGACCTCCAAAAAGCTTCAAATATTTTTTATGAGCAAGTCCTATTTACGGAGTTCTTCCTTCTATCACGTCAAGCAACAAGCTATTTCGTTTACTGAGCACAATGACGCTATTTCTCGCGCAAACTCCAGTTTTTATTTTACTAATGACGGCGCTGGCAGAGCTATCCCAATCTACGTGAAACAAGTATGGTATAAATTCTTGTGAGTGTGTGTGACCTATATTTGACACAAGTCCAATTTCCAAATGATGAACTTATGGGCCCCCATGCTAAGCCCCTTTGTTTTTCTTATTTTTCAATGCTAATAGAAATCCTGTACGTGAATGCTTTCACGTTTTCATCCTTTCAAACAATTTAATATGCTTGTGGGGCCCCATTCCTAAGAATTCCACCTGTTCCTGTACTCCACTTGCGTGCATTTGGCTCATTAGCCAAATATTACTATTACTCACTATTGTGCATTTCTTGGTTTGTTTGTTTGTTTCTTTCTTTTTTTTTTTTTTTTAATTACTAAACCATTCTAATAAATTCTTATACCAAAAATTTTCTATGCTAAACCACATAATATATTAATCTTTTTATTGAATTAATTATATTAGAATTTTAGGATGTTACATTTTCTCCCCTCCTTAAAGAATTTCGTCCCCGAAATTAACTTCTTGCACAAGTATAAATAAAATAAGGGCAATGTACCTTCAATGATGAGGTCCGGATACTGTTGTGTCAACTCCTCTTCCAGTTCCCAAGTAGCTTCTTCCGGAGTCAATCCTTCCCACACCACTTTCACCAATGGAATCGTCTTGTTCCTCAGGGTCTTAGTGCTCTTGTCAATAATCCGTACAGACCTAGGCTTAAAGATCAAATTATCCCTCAATTGTATTGACTCAGGAGCTATGATATGAGACACGTCTGGTATATATCTTCTGAGTTGTGAAACATGGAAAACATCATGAAGGTTTGATAATAGAGGTGGAAGAGCCAATTGGTAAGCAACAGGCCCGACTCTTTTTAGGATTTGGAAAGGACCAATGAATCGAGGATTTAGCTTTCTGACTTTCATGGATCTTCCCACTCCGGTTTTAGGAGTGACTCTCAAGAATACATGTTCACCTTCTTGGAATTCTAAAGGCTTCCTTCTCTTATCGGCATAGCTCTTTTGCCTACTCTGCGCAGTGCGCATTCTCTCCCTAATCATCTTGATCCTGTCTGTGGTTTGCTGAACCAAGTCAGGTCCTATTAAGGTCTTCTCACCTATCTCACACCAACACAAAGGGGATCTACACTTCCTTCCATATAGAGCTTCATAAGGTGCCATGCCTATGCTAGCGTGATAACTATTGTTATACGCAAACTCTATGAGGGGTAAAAACTTATCCCAACATCCACCTTCATCTAAAACGCACGCTCTAAGCATGTCCTCAAGGGTCTGAATGGTCCTCTCTGACTGACCATCCGTCTGGGGGTGATAGGCTGTGCTAAAACTCAACTTGGAACCAAAGGCTTGCTGAAAAGCTCTCCAAAATCTAGAGGTAAACCTCGGGTCTCTATCTGACACTATAGAGGTGGGTATACCATGAAGCTTGACTATCTCCCTGATGTATAAGTCTGCCAACTTATCCAAGCTATATGTTGCCTTAATTGGCAAGAAGTGAGCAGACTTGGTCAACCTATCCACTATTACCCATATGGCATCTAAACCCAAACGAGTCCTAGGTAACCCCATTACAAAATCCATGGATATTTTCTCCCACTTCCACTCAGGAATTTCTAAAGGTTGCAATAAACCTGGAGGTTTTTGGTGTTCTATCTTAACCTTTTGACATACTAAACACTTAGACACAAAAATGGCCACATCCTTTTTCATTCCTGACCACCAATACATCTTCTTAAGGTCCTGGTACATCTTAGTTATCCCTGGATGTATGGTGAATTTTCCTTTATGTGCTTCCTCTAACACTTTTTCCTTGAGGCTCCCCTCCTTAGGAACAACGATCCTACCCTTAAACTTTACTAAGCCATCAGCAGACAACTCATAACTCTCTTGTCCCAACAAGGATAATAATTCTTGATTTAGAAGTTGTTTACGCTTAATCTCTTCCCTAAGGTCGCTATGAATTTCCAATCTATTCAACTTCAAACTCAAAGCACTCAAAGACACATCAAGATTCAAGTCTCTAAACTCCTCTAACAGATTCATCTCTTGCACCATTAAACTAGACATGTGTATGGTCTTCCTACTAAGAGCATCGGCCACTACGTTAGCCTTCCCTGGGTGGTACTTCAATTCAAAATCATAGTCTTTAAGGAATTCCATCCACCTCCTCTGCCTCATATTCAATTCCTTTTGGTCAAACAGGTACCTAAGGCTCTTATGGTCACTAAAAACCTCAAACTTAGCACCATATAAATAATGCCTCCAAATTTTAAGAGCAAAAACTACTGCTGCCAACTCAAGGTCATGTGTAGGATAATTTACCTCATGGGTTCTCAGCTGCCTAGATGCCTAAGCTACAACCTTGCCCTCTTGCATCAAAACACACCCTAAACCATTCTTAGACGCATCGCAATAAACCACAAAACTCACCAAAGGGTCTGGTATGGTCAAGACAGGAGCTGTCACTAATCTCTTCTTAAGCTCTAGGAAGTTTTCCTCACATTCCTGGTCCCACACAAAAGATTTTCCTTTCCTAGTCAACTGGGTTAAAGGTAACGCTAGTCTAGAAAAACCTTCTATAAACTTCCTATAGTAACCAGCTAACCCTAAGAAACTCCTTACTTCAGTTACCGTCTTAGGTGGTTCCCACTCTAGCACTGCATCCACTTTAGAAGAATCGACTGCTACACCACTCTTAGAAATGGTGTGTCCCAGAAACTTCACCTCATCTAACCAGAACTCACACTTCTCTGGCTTAGCGTATAAACGCTCATCCCTTAAGATTTGTAACACTACCCTCAGATGCTCCTTATGCTCCATAGGTGTTCTAGAGTATATCAAGATATCATCTATGAACACCACCACAAACTTATCTAAGAAGGGTCTAAAGATCCGATTCATGTAGTCCATGAAAACGGCTGGAGCGTTCGTCACTCCGAAGGGCATCACTATGTACTCATAGTGCCCATACCTTGTTCTAAAGGCTGTCTTAGAGATGTCCTCACTCCTCACTCTAATCTGATGGTACCCCGATCTTAAATCTATTTTGGAAAACACTGCCGCTCCCCTCAGCTGATCTAGCAGGTCATCTATCCTAGGTAAAGGGTACTTATTCTTTATGGTCACTTTGTTTAGCTGCCTATAGTCAACGCACAACCTCATACTCCCATCTTTCTTCTTTACCAAAAGAACCGGCGCTCCCCAAGGTGACACACTCGGCCTAATGAATCCTTTATCTAACAACTCCTCTATTTGTTTCTTAAGCTCACTCAACTCTAGAGGTGCCATTCTATAGGGTGCTACTGAAACAGGTCCACTACCAGGCATAAGATCTATGTTAAACTCGACCTCCCTACTCGGTGGTAAACTAGAGATCTCTTTAGGAAACACATCTAAAAACTCGCATACAACAGGCAATGCCGCTATATCACTTTCAGCCTCTATCCTAGCAGAAAAGAGAAGTATGTATCCCTGAGCCCCCTCAACTAAGTTCTTGTGGCAAGATACAGCAGACAAAAAGCAATTCGACACAGAAGGGTCAACAGACATTGGTTGTGGACGAAAAGAAATGGTTCGAGAAGAACAATTGATAACAGCATTATTATGTGACAACCAATCCATACCAAGTATGATATCTAGACCCGACATAGGTAAGCATATCAAATCAACATCATAAGACAAGTCTTGGTATATCAAAGAACATTTCAAACAGGCAATAGAAGTTACCAATTTATCTTTGGCAGGAGTAGAAACACACAAATCAAAAGGTAGTTTAGAAACAGGTAACTCTAAATTCTTAACACAACTAAGAGATATGAAAGAATGGGTTGCTCCTGAATCAAACAATATCATAACTTTTCTATCTTTAATAAAACCCATACCTTGTATCAGACCATCTGACTCCTTCACTTGTTCCCCTTGGAGAGTAAAGACTCTTCCCTCGTTCTGTGGCCTCGGTTGGACTTGTTCTCCACCTCTACAGACTCTGGCATAATGTCCCACCTTCCCACACTTGTGGCAAGTGGTCTGTGCTGCTGGACACGTGCGACCCATATGATGCAAACCACACTTGTAGCATGCAGTGCCTTTATCAGTCTGAGCTCCTTGTATTTGCTTCCCTTTGTTGATGGTAGACATAGGCCGCAGGTGTTGTTGAAACTTACCATCCTTCTTTTGGAACTTCTTTCCATCAAAATTAGTCTTCTCCTTGTGCTTCTCCATCGCAAGAGCCTGCATTTTCTGCTCTGCTACCCGGCACTTATTTACTAAGGTTGGGTAGTCCCTGATCTCAAGTATACCGATAAAGCTCTGTAGCTCCGGCTTCAATCCTTGTTCAAACTTTATGGCCTTCCAATCATTCTGGGGATTTTCTCTCAGGTACCGTGAGAACCTTGCCAAGCTCTCAAACTTGGCCACATATTCAGCTACGGACATGTCTCCCTGGCGGAGTTGTAAGAACTCTGATTCCTTCTGGATGCGAACACTGTGAGGAAAATACTTTTCTAGGAACACTTCCTTGAACCTGTCCCAATTTATGGGAACTTCTTGGGCTTGCAGGCCTCCCCTAGCACAATCCCACCAGTGCTCAGCCTCTGACTCCAACATAAAGGTAGCAAAATCCACCTTCTAAGCGTCGTTGCATCTCATCACTCTGAATATTTTCTCCAGCTTCTGAAGCCACTCCTTAACTTCCACAGGGTCTGAGCTGCCGCAAAAAGACGGCGGATCATTTTTCCGAAACTCTGATAATCCCGCATACTGCGGATCTTGAGCTGCAACCATTCCAGCGTTGTTCACGTTACCATTATCCCTCATCTGACGGAGAGTCTCCGTCTGCTCTTGCATGACTCTGGTCATTTCGGCCAAAGTTGCCGCAAGTGCATCATTAGCGTTAGCCCCACGCCTATTAGTAGCCATAAATCTGCACACCACCAATCAAACAATGGGTTGATCAAGTCCAATATCTAAAAGAATAGCATGCAGCATATATAACTCTAACAAGCAGTCCTATGCGCCCATATTCTAATTTTTTAGAAAACAACCCATTATCACAGTCCAATTTAGGATTGAACTGCTCTGATACCAAAAATGTAACGCCCTTCATTACATTAGTAACCCAAATAAAACATTTAAATAAAGCCTCGTGGAATAATTTTTTTTTATAATATAATACTTAATGTAATAATAATAATAACAATAAATTGGTCTTTACATTGTAAAAATCCTCAAAACTAAATATCATAATATAAATCCAAAAACTCTTAAAACAAATCGCCAACTAAAAACCCAAGCGTATAAAAAATAAAATAACTAAGGTTTAGCCACATACAGCTCCAGTAGATAATAATACTAACCAAAGCTATAAGAAAACTATTAAGAATCTCTAGTCTTCATGCCTCCTCAGTCTCAGGAATAACGTCCTCGTGCTCTGAAAATAACACTACTAATGAGATGGGAATCCCAGTGAACAAAAATAGTTATAAATTATTTTCACAAACAGTGTTATTCTCAGCCGGCGCAGTAACCGGAAAAACAACCATGGCACTTGCTACTTTCAAAAATAATATAATTTTCTATATTGCCAAATATATATAAAATATTCAGACCAACACATCACATATTTCAAATAGTAACATTTAAACGTTTAATTCATGCATTTATTCTACCAGTCATAATCACACAACAATGGCGTCCCATTGCCCACCTCTCTTCATAAGAGGTGTTTCGACATCCCATTCTCTGGTGATGCAACTAGTTTTCGATACCCCTTTCATAGGTGGTATAACTCATTTTTCAACATCCCATTTCCTGGCAATGTAACTATTTTCAATACCCCTTTCTTAGGCGGTAAAACTCATATTTTTGACATCCCAAATAATTGGTGATGTAACTATTTTCAATACCCCTTTCTTAGGCGGTATAACTCATATTTTCGACATCCCAAATAATTGGTGATGTAACTATTTTCAATACCACTTTTTTAGACGGTATAACTCATATTTCAAACATCACTATTGATAGTTAGGTTGTCATGCCAAATCAACACTATATGCCTCTACCCCATATAAGAACACGTTATTCAACCATACATCATATACACCAAATAATGGTCTAGGACAGTACATTTATATATTTATAAAAGCTCATGGCGCAGGGAATATTTGCCAATGGCTTAGTAAATCCAACCAAAACTACCCAATTAACATGCTTGAATTTGGCAAATTGCCTTCAATATGAAAGGGCAAAATGAGTGCACAGTTACGATAAGAAAATAAAAGATGCAGTAGCGTCAACAGAAGAGAAGAAAAGAATCGTACAAGCCGAACAACAACTGAAAGAAAAAAAAACTACTTTTATACATACAAGGAAAATATATTTACCGAACCAATTCATCAATCGACACAAAAAAATATATTTAAAAAAAATCTCCAATAAGAATCAAGAACCTTAAAATCTCAATGTTTCATGATAGATAAATTTACATATGAAAACTCCAAATTTTTGTACCATGAGAGGATGAGAAATTGTATTTTTACTCACCTCTTGAAGACCTCCAAAAAGCTTCAAATATTTTTTATGAGCAAGTCCTATTTACGGAGTTCTTCCTTCTATCACGTCAAGCAACAAGCTATTTCGTTTACTGAGCACAATGACGCTATTTCTCGCGCAAACTCCAGTTTTTATTTTACTAATGACGGCGCTGGCAGAGCTATCCCAATCTACGTGAAACAAGTATGGTATAAATTCTTGTGAGTGTGTGTGACCTATATTTGACACAAGTCCAATTTCCAAATGATGAACTTATGGGCCCCCATGCTAAGCCCCTTTGTTTTTCTTATTTTTCAATGCTAATAGAAATCCTGTACGTGAATGCTTTCACGTTTTCATCCTTTCAAACAATTTAATATGCTTGTGGGGCCCCATTCCTAAGAATTCCACCTGTTCCTGTACTCCACTTGCGTGCATTTGGCTCATTAGCCAAATATTACTATTACTCACTATTGTGCATTTCTTGGTTTGTTTGTTTGTTTCTTTCTTTTTTTTTTTTTTAATTACTAAACCATTCTAATAAATTCTTATACCAAAAATTTTCTATGCTAAACCACATAATATATTAATCTTTTTATTGAATTAATTATATTAGAATTTTAGGATGTTACAGTAGGCGCGCCCTTTCCCATGCCGTCAGCTAGCACGGCATTTTCTCCGACGATGATTTGTTCGCGTGGACTACGTAGAGGTGCTGCTCCATTGCAATACTGGTGATAACATTCATCCTCCTCTTCGGAGCAGTGTTCGTAGTACTCGTGATCAAGTGAGAAGAATTGTTCTTCCCTCGCAGTGATTGCGGTAAAGCTTCGCTACAAGAGGTAAACATTGCAATCATGAGTCATGACCATTTGCATGGATCTTTTAGTGGGAATTTTTCCGCTGCATTATAGTTTTTAAATACGCAAATTCCCAACATCGTGGACGCGTGGCGTTGAGGCTGTGGCCGTGTGGATGCAGTGGCATCGTGTTGTTTCTGATTCAGAGTTTAGGCGTGAGATCTGGTATCAAGCCCGTTGAGGATGTTTGTTGCATATCATCATCCGCTACCAAGTGGTGAGGGCCATATGACAGATAGTATAGGCTGCTAGAGTCATACGAGGTTAGTTGTATTTGAGTATGGGTACAGAACGTAGATGGGGCGGTCAAGTGAGTGACCTTGGGGATGTTGCCGGTCTCGGGAATATAGTTTACAGTGACAGATGAGGTAGCTCCTATCCTGTCGTGACGCCTGATCCAGTCCGATTTGCCCGACTAATCCCAAAGCGTTCCATTGTTCCAGGCTAACGTTCCAAGGCGATCGAGATACCGTGGTTCCGGTGTGGTAAGGGGATGCACTCTTATTGGTCACGGCGAGCGGTTTGGTTTCTTGGACAAACTAACTCCGTTCCAACACAGAACCTGTTCCGGTGTGGACTTGTTCGGGTGTGGAACCGTTCCAGTGGGAACCAGTTTTGTGAGTTTTCGGCCGACATGCTGCATGGGATTAGAATCCCGGTCTAGAGGATTGATCTGAGTGTGAGACTTACGGAGATGGATGCTTGTTGCATGTGTTGTTTCGAGAGACGTTTGTTGGAATGCAGTAACTATTATATCTGTTATATCTACTACATGCTATATGCTGTCATTTACTGCATTACTGTTGTTTGCCGACTTCACCATACACTGTATTTCATATCTCCCTACTGTTTTCCCTGTTGTTCTGTTTTGGGTTCGCTTGAAGACGACAAGCCAACCGAGATGCGTGATGGACCCGAGACTTCACCCGCTTATCATGGGGGCACCACGGATGCTGGTGCTGGACGACATTGAGATCATGTACCATGATGAGAGGGGATGGTGGGTGGACCCCTCGACCTTCTTGATGGTTTACACAGGACCCGTCAGCTTGATCTTTAGGAGCGGTACACCGCCATATGTGGACATCGTTAGACCCTATCGCTTGTACCAGTTTCTCCCTTTTCCCAGGCTGTGGCGACCTCCGAGGCTGAGGGAACGAGACTACATGTGGGTGGCACCTCAGTCTTCGGTCGTGTCCAGCAGGAGAGGCTACATCTATCGAGGCCAGCACCGGAGGACAGAGCAGTATCTGAGGACCTACTGTAAGCATAGGATTGTGGTGTCCAGCTCTTCGTCAGAGTATGAGCCTTTGGTACGGTACAGGCGTACTCATGGCGAGGGTCAGGGTAGCTCAGGGCATCCTCACCACTGAGGGTGAGAGCCTGCCAGTGCGCCCTAGGTTGTGAGCTGAGAGCTTTTCATGTACTTTTGAGTGGGGGCGGGTTGTGCTGGTGAGCTCCGAGAGTCTTTTTATTTTGATGTTGATGTATTTTCAGTTTTACTTAGACAGTGTGTACATGTATGTACAGTGCCCTACTGATGGGGCTATGATCTGCATGGTATTTGTATAGTTATCTTTATGTTGCGCTTTTACTCTGATGATTTTCTATGCTTGCCATCGTTGTTTAGTTTGTTTATTGTTTGCTACCGCAACGCTGTTTGAATACCACGCTATCGCTTTATATATGGCTAGGCATAGTTAATAATACTAGGAGCTTGGGACTAATGGGATTATCCTTCTGGGAAAGGAGGGTTGTCTCATTTTGGTGGTATCAGAGCAGTTTGGTTCCATAACAGGCCATGAGGGTCGTTGATGCTACACAGTCCTTATTAGGACCGGAAACTGTGGAAGTTTGGAACCATTACTGCGAGTCTGGAAAGTGTACTGGCTTTAACGGCTGATAACCAAGTTGCATCAGCTGAGTCTGGATTGGGTAGAGTGTCCGATGCGCTAGTTATCGAAGTGTGATAACTATTTTCCTTCATAAGGCATATGATATGTTTAACTGTTAAGTACTATTATATGTCTTATGAATTGGAACTGATAGCTCCTTTTATAGGTGGAAGAGGAAGAGGTGGAAGGCTGGCTATGACCCTAGGTAATGACAATAATAACAATGGTGACCACTCAGGGACAGGAAGTGGTGGTTACACCTCTGAAGCAATGCGGGCCATGCGAGACTTGGCTACTGCAATGATGCAACAAACTCAGCAGACTGCCCAGTATATGCAAAGGCAGGAAAAGAGAGAAGCTAGACAGGATCAGCTACACACAGTCAGAGGAAATGAGACGGTGGACACCTGTCTCAATGCTTTCATGAAGGGAAATCCTCCCCAATTCCATGGAGAATACAACCCTGAAGCTGCAGAGATGTGGTTGCGAGAGAAAAAGAAGGTGTTCATGTCCACACACTGCAGAGTGGACCGAAAAGTTACATACGCTGCTTTCATTCTAGTTGTAGCAGCTGAAGCTTGGTTGAGGACCAAGGCCAGGCTATTAGAGGCCGGAGGAAGGATGTTAACCTGGCAACTGTTCCGGGAGTGCTTCTGGAGAACTACTTCCCGAGGAGCATCAGACAAGCGAAAGAGAACGAGTTCCTGAGTCTAAAACAAGAACAACTGTCAGTTGGTGAGTACGCGATGAAGTTCTCTCAATTCTATCAAATCCACCCTGATGAAGAATGGGTCTGCATAAGGTTTGAAGATGGGTTGAGGCTCGAGTTGAAACGAGTGATGCTACCTTTAAGTATCAACTCTTTTCCTGAAATGGTAGAAAAGTGCACAGTGGTGGAAGGGCATGACCGAGCCGGGATTGTTCCACATCAAGTAAGAAGTGGTGGACTTGTTCAAAGCAACCAGAAAGGTAGGAGCGGCAAATTCCAGCAGAGGCGAGACCGTATGATCGCCCGGCACAAACTAATGTCAACCATGGAGGGAGCAGCTCCAGTCAAAGGCCACAGGAGATCAAGACCTGTTTCCGATGCGGGGGACTTTATCTAGTTAAGAATTGTTTAAGGACCCAACACATTAGGTGCTTCAACTGCAACCAGATGGGTCACTATGCATTAGATTACAAACCCAGAGTCAGCAGAAGGGCTCAGTTTCAACAACAAAGCGGTAGAGCTCAGAGTGGCGGAGCAAGATCGGTAGTGTCAAGTCGGCAGAGTAAGCCACAGACGACCGGAAGGGTGTTTGCCATGAGGGGTTCTGAAGCCTCTCGAAGCCCTGACCTGATTCAAGGTAAATGCTTAGTCTCTAGTAAACTTTTGTCAGTTTTATTTGATTCGGGGGCTACTCATTCTTCCATACCATTAGAGTGCATGGATCATTTAGGGTTGCGTGTTTCTACATTACCCTATGATTTGAATGTCTCAACGCCTACTGGCGATTCTTTGACTACCCTATCTGTATGCCTAAAGTGTCCTATTACGGTAGAAAACCGTCATTTTCTTGTTGACCTTATCTGTTTACCTATCCAACAGATAGAAGTAATCCTAGGCATGGACTAGCTTTCGGCCAACCATGTAACGTTAGACAGTTCAAACAAAACCCTCTGTAATGCCCCGATTTTCACGTTTCCTAATTCTTCAGTATTTTAACGTCTTTATTTTATTCGAGATCGTAGGAATGGAAATAAAATATTCCGAGATCATAGTCATGCTCGACGATATCGTAGGAAGCTATGATTAAGTTGAGTCAAAAACTCAAACGGAGTCCGGTCTGCGTTTTTACACTGGCAGTATGATTTTACTGCTCACAATAAAGATCGAATTCACGGTCAGTGCGTCACGGAAGGTAAAACCTTAATTGTGCTGTTTGATTCAGGCGCAACGTATTCCTTTGTCGCATATGACTGCGTGAACCTTTTTGAGATTATATGTACCTTTCTTTACCTTTAGATTTGGTGTTTCTGCACTTACTGCAAAACTTGTTATAACTGCGAAAGTTTGTTTGAACTGTTCTATTTCTGTTAAAGATAGAACATTTTTGATTGATTTGATCTGTTTGCCTCTTTTGCAAATGGATGTGATCATAAGGATGGATTGGTTATCTCGTAACCATATCCTATTAACAAAACCTTAGTTTTCCCTGATTCTGATAATTCTGGATTTGGACTGCCAACTAAGAAAACGAATCTTTGAGAGAAGGAGCTCGACGAATACATGTTACTAACGAGTTTCCGGAAGTCTTTCCTGAAGACGTACCAGGTTTACCGCCAGTTTGGGACGTCTTAGAAACCTTGAAGGAACAGTTGGTGGACTTTTTAGGGAACACCTGTGCTGTTGGTGAGAAAGAAAGACGAAACATCTTGCTTATGTGTTGGTTATCGCCAGTTGAATGACGTCACCATTAAGGACAAGTAACTTCTTCCGAGGATAGATGACTTGATGGATCAGTCGAGGGGAGCGGTAGTTTTCTCCCAGGATGTTTTGCGATCGGGTTATCACCGGATTCGTGTGAAGGAAGAGGATGTACCAAGAACAGCGTTTCAAACACGCTATGGGCACTATGAGTACCTTGTAATGCTGTTTGGTATGACGAATACTCTAGCCATAGTCATGGATTGCATGAATAGGATCTTTCGTCCATATCTAGATAAGTTTGTCGTTGTTTTCATAGACAACATACTCATCTATTCGCGAGACCAGGAAGAACATGCTAAACATCTTAGTGCGGTTCTTCAAGTTCTGAAAGAGAAACAACTGTATGTAATTGGCTCGACGAAGTATAGTTTTTGGGGTCACGTGATTTCAAAAGGAAGGATAAAGCGTTTGAATGGACTGAAGCCTGTGAGGAAAGTTTGCAAGGGTTAGAGAGAAGATTGACTACTTCACCTGTGTTAGTGCTGCCTGATCTCAAGGGAACATTTGTGTTCACACTTTTACATATTCCTCAGTGTATTAGACAATTGAGTGAATTGGTAATATGGTGTCCATTGGTCTGGACATTTTCGTATTATTTCACTGAAAGTTTTGTTATTACTATTTCTTGAGTTATAACATAAACAACTTCTCGATACTGGAAGTTTCTTGATGAAACTTAGTCTAATCACTTTTACTTTTGGTGAAGGTGATCCAGTCTGATTTTGGGCCAGACTGTTTATCTTTTGATTCCCAAATTTATTGGAAGGTTCTTAGGAAAGAAGGGACTTTATTAGAGTCACGGATGTAAACATGTATTAGCTATGCATTTTTACACTCACGAACCTACTGAAGAGTCTTTTTACATACCGAATATTCTTGTATTCATTCCAGATTGGTAAAAATTCTTCTGTGTACTTTCTCATGAGACCGAGACCAGGAAAAATTTATTTTGTTGAAAATTTCTTTCCTTAATCTTCAGAGACCGAGTAGGTTTAGTTTTAAGTCACGAATTTTGAGGACGAAATTCTTTTAAGAGGGGTAGGAATGTAACGTCCCGATTTTCACGTTTTCTAATTCTTCAGTATTTTAACGTCTTTATTTTATTCGAGGTCTTAGGAATGGAAATAAAATATTCCGAGATCATAGTCATGCTCGACGATATCGTAGGAAGCTACGATTAAGTTTTGAGTCGAAAACTCAAACGGAGTCTGGTCTGCGTTTTTACACCGACAATATGATTTTACTGCTCAAGGGACCTCAGATGGACCCGTGAACGAGACAGTAAGTCTTAGAATTCGATTCTCTATGTTTTGGTTAAATTTCACAAAAACTTCAAAAAAATCACTTCCTGACCTCCATTCGATTGGAATCCTCAATCGGGTAACAAACAGAGCCACATATGGACTTACCGAGACTCGCCAACGGATAATCTTGATATCAAATCATCCCGGGAAACTTAGAAGAGTATGCCAGAGTCGCCATGACGGTCGGGAAAACCTGGACGCAGAATTACCAAAATGCCCCTAACCTTAGTCTTTTGCACTTTTACCGTTTTACCCTTTTGGCAAATGACCATTTTGCCCTTAAGTGAGCTTTTTAAAGGCTGAACTCAGCCCTTACAGCCCCTCATTCACGTACAAACAGCCCTCCTTCCACACTCCATCTGCAACCTTGAGAAACTCCATTGTTGTTCTTGAGAAAAGCTTGATTACTTGTTAGAATCACTTGATTCCTTGAGCAATCTTCCTTCATTTTTAGGTAAGATCACTTCTATGATCTCCTAGCTTCTTGAATCTCTCTTTATTTCAAGATCAAACTTCATTTCATGAAAATCTTTTCTAAGATCCAAAACTTTGAAAATCCATAGGAATTGGTAGAAAAATCCTTTTGATGTGAAACTAATTTCTTTGAACTCACTTCATCATTCTCTACCTAAACCCAAGAGCTTATGATTCAATTCTCATCATAGCCCTAAATCCTCAATATGGCCGAACCCTACAAGGTGATGATGAATAGTGTTTTTCATCAATTTTTGATTTCTAACACTTGATTTCATCCTTAGCTTGCCTATGGCCTTTGAATCCATGAAATGGAAAACCAAAATCAATTCCTAGCTTTATTTTCTTTAGGATGGCCGAAAATCCTGAGGTAGAATTGCTGAGTTTTGTTTTGCTTGTTGTTTAATGTTTGATTGTTTGGTTGTTTGTAGTTGGTGACGATTATCAGGAGGTTCACGAACCGATCAACCGACTTCGATTCGGGAATCTGCTCATCAACATGTATGTGGGGTGAACCTCATCACACCAAAATGGTGGTGGTGAAGATGGTTGTTAAGTTTATGTGTGGGTGAAACCCTTTGGTTCGGGTTCACCATTTAATTTGGTTCTCTTGGAGAACAATGTGTAATAAGTTTAGTTTATGCTTTAGTGTGCTTTAGTGTGCTCTAGCATATGTTTATGATGATGTGATTGGATGAAAATCATTTTCATGTATGTTGAAACACCTACTTTGATCACTAGATCAATTATGGACTTTTATGCTTGACTATGATGCAATGATATGTAATTGTTGTTTGTCTTAATTAGATGAACATTGTGAGTTATAATTTGGCTTGAGGGTGAAGCAAATCTTCACATTTGTCCTAATAAGCTTTTGGCCATGTCCTTAAGAAAAGGAAGAACATGTGTAGTTCTTGAACAAATTAAGGTTTTAGTGTAAAGAGAAATGTTTTAGTGACCTATGTTTCAAAGGAAAACCAAAGTGATTTGATCCAAAGATTAAATGAAGTTTCAATCTTTAAGTGTTTTCACCAAAGTGAATCATGCCTTTTTATCTTAGTCATCTAAGTAACTAACTGATTTAAAAAGAGAAATTTCATGAAAGTTAGCATAGGTTTCATAAAGACTTTACCTTCATTTTAGAACAAGGTTCATATTTTGCTTAAAGGCAAATTTTGCTAAGCGAATTAAATTTCACTAAGCGAAAATAGAGAAATTCCAAGTTAGGCATCACTGCCTCCATTTTCGCTAAGCGAATACAGCGAATTTCGCTACACGAATTCTGTTTCGCCCAGCGATGCAGGGGAGTTTCAAAAGAGGTGTAACCGCCTCAATTTTCGCTAAGCGAATACAACAATTTCGCTACGCGAATTATGTTTCGCCGAGCGATGCAGAGGAGTTTCAAATGCGGTATCACTGCCTCAATTTCGCTAAGCGAATATACTCTTGCTAAGCGAATTTCACCTTTCAGAAAATGCTAGAAATGAAGTAAATGGTTCAAATGTTGTTTCAAATCAAATGAGTTTTCAATTGTAAAAGTTGTTTGGTTTACAAAAGGAGTTTTCTAATTTGATCGTAAAGTTTTGCGCGTGAAAAACCTAAGTTAAGTAATTAAGTTAGAGTTGAAGACAAGGGATTACTAAGTATAGTATGTGGTGGAACAAGACCATGTACTATATACCATTGATGACTTAGTACATCAGTGATTTCATAAGACTTAAGTGGATCAACACTCATTTTCTTTAATTTAAAATCAAAGATTAATATCTTAGAAAGGCTCAAAGACTTATATAAGAGGATTCTCAATCCTTATTTATAATGCTTAGGACTTGAGACATAATTCATAAGACGTAAACACAAACATGAAACGTTTTGGGTTTTGAAACAGTAGTTCGATGACGGGCCGGTGATTCGGATCCAGGTAAATCGTTCAATTGTTTCAGCCTTGTGATAACTGGAATGAGAGAGAGATCCTAAGATTGTGCAGTTATGGGACTGTACCGTGGAAGGAATCCTGAGGCTATGCAGGTATGGGACTGTATAGCTAAGGGAAGGCATATAATAATTGATTGGTACTACCCATACCAACAAGATTTATCTTCTTTTCGGGAGCTTAGAACATAAGAACTTTATAGTTAAGCGTGCTTGACTTAGAGTAATTGTGGGATGGGTGACCTTCTGGGAAGTTTTCTAGAAAGCGTGTGAGTGAAGACAAAACACGCTGAAAAGACTTATGTTGGTTTGTGGGGACCGTCGGCAATTCTGAAAGCAGTTTGGATCATTCCAAAGGTGTCACAAGATATTTATCCGATGGATAAATGTTTTATCTGATGGATAAATATTTTACCCAATGGATAAATGTTTTATAAAACAAAGACGTGTGTAGTTCCTAAGAAAGAGAACCTTAGTGAACCTTGAGATCTATCCAATGGATAGACATTGCTTCATCGCATCTGCTTTGTGTAAGCATTGGCATTTCATGTGCATAGTTGTAAGGCCTTGAGCCTAGGAGTTGAGCTTACACCTTGATGCGGGTGCGAAGCTTACAGTGACGATCTTCAATGGTCTTTTTGGAGGTATCAGGGTTGGAATGGCTGACATGTGACCAGTTGGTGATTCTTCTGTGTCATGGCGAATCCGTGCAATACACTGATATCCTCTACTAGATGCCGTACTTTTCATGTTTGGTCGAGAGTGTTACCGTAAAGCCAGATACATGCACGTTACGAATGTTGTAGCATCTTGCTCATGGCTGGCAAAAACTGGAACATGTCCTCCTATTCACTCTCTCCGACGTTTTGTTAGCTCCATGGAGTAGGGGTCAGAGTTTTACCCTTGTGGCATATGGCATTGAGTCATGTACATGGCACTGCATTGCATGGCTGTTGATGATTTCGTTTATTTGTTCAACATCACTGTTCTGTTTTTAAGAACGCCTTATATTACACTGTTAACTATTTAACATGATATTATCCTGTTAACTGTTTAACATGATTTATATTGAGAATTCTAGTAAGCATGTTGGGTACGCTGTTACCTGGTGAGTCGTCCCGTTTTTACTACTGCTGTTTTGTTGTGTTGATGAACGGGAATCTCACCCATATTTGTATGTTTTTTGCTGGTACTTGCTGTTGCTGTTTGAATAG
The DNA here is from genome assembly GCA_039655645.1 of Ammopiptanthus mongolicus. NCBI lineage: Eukaryota > Viridiplantae > Streptophyta > Magnoliopsida > Fabales > Fabaceae > Ammopiptanthus > Ammopiptanthus mongolicus. The sequence continues at coordinate 40,881,384 of CM077349.1, forward strand.
ATGGACGTGACGATGGTTCAGTTTAGTAGTTTCCTTGAGCCCGAAGGCAGACTCTTTTGCTGTTTTATTTTTGTTGTCGGCCAGACTATGTCAGCTTTTGTAGTACCTTTTGGGAGCTACGACTCCTAGTACTTATTGTATTTCTTATTATCAGATATACATTAGACCTATGTTTGTATACAGTAATGTTGATGTTTCCGTTTCTGTTTTTTGTTTCTGTATTTATCATACAGTATGTTCTAGAAATGCATGGTGAACCTAAGTTCACTTATTAATATTATTTACCTTTACTAATTCCATTACGTCTTTATGAAAAAAAAAATCGTATTGTCCACATTAATAAATATTTTCGGCCTTATAAACGCTGAGGAATGTGACACTCGGGAAAGGGTGTTGCATTATTTGGTATCAGAGCTGGCCGAGTCTTTTTGGGGTTTGTAGGTTATGGTCTGTCTTGTTTGTGTTGTGTTTTCTCTGATTATCTTTCTGTGTTATTGTTTCTGAGAGAAAACAATGTTGGAAAGGATGATGACTTCGGTCTATCCTTTTGTGTTGTTTGTTCTTTGTGTTTTGTTTTTGTAAGGAAGACAACACCTGTTTGTTATTCTTCGCATTATTGTTTCTGAAGGGGAATGATATTGGGCAGGATAGTAATGTCTTTGCTTTCTTTTAAGTTGTCGCTCGCAGAGTTCTTCAGAACGAGTATTTCCCGACGGGTGCAAGACGAGTTGAAAGACATGGAGTTCCTGCAGCTATGTCAAGGAGAAATGTCTGTCAAAGAATATGCTGATCGTTTTGAGTCCCTGTTGAAGTCCTCAAGGTATTTCCATCCTCATCCCGATGAGGAGTGGAAGTGCACAAAGTTCGAAGAAGGTTTAAGGGACAAGATTCGAGGAGCGGTCCTACCTCTCGAGGTCAAAGAGTTCTCGGTGTTGGTAGATGAATGCTTCCTAATCGAAGATTTGATGAAGACTCGTGAAGGAAGGCAACATCACTCTGGACCGACTAGGTTCCATAAAGGCACCAATGGTCGTGATGATAGATCTCGATGGAAACCATATTCAAAATAGCAAGGTCAACAACAGTGTTCTGTAGGAGGAAGCAGTGGGAGTATTAGTCAATCTGGAAGCGCCCCAAAGAAGTGCAGGAAGTGTGGCAAGAACAATCATGTCACCAGAGAATGCTCGATCAAGAGAATAATATGCTTTAGGTGTGGAAAACCTAGGCATACTTCACGCGACTATGTGCAATCAAAAGCTGGACATTCTGTCAACAATGTGCAAGTAGCGAAGCCTAAGGCAATGAGTAGAGTTTATACCAGGGATGGTGCTGAGACTTCTCACAATAAAGATCTGATTCGCGGTCAGTGCGTCACGGAAGGTAAAACCTTAATTGTGCTGTTTGATTCAGGCGCAACGTATTCCTTTATCGCATATGACTGCATGAACCTTTTTGAGATTACCTGTACCTTTCTTTACCTTTAGATTTGATGTTTCTGCACTTACTGCAAAACTTGTTATAACTGCGAAAGTTTGTTTGAACTGTTCTATTTCTGTTAAAGATAGAACATTTTTGATTGATTTGATCTGTTTGCCTCTTTTGCAAATGGATGTGATCATAGGGGGATTGGTTATCTCATAACCATATCCTATTAACAAAACCTTAGTTTTCCCTGATTCTGATAATTCTGGATTTGGACTGCCAACTAAGAAAACGAATCTTTGAGAGAAGGAGCTCGACGAATACATGTTACTAACGAGTTTCCGGAAGTCTTTCCTGAAGACGTACCAGGTTTACCGCCAGTTCGGGACGTCTTAGAAACCTTGAAGGAACAGTTGGTGGACTTTTTAGGGAACATCTGTGCTGTTGGTGAGAAAGAAAGACGAAACATCTTGCTTATGTGTTGGTTATCGTCAGTTGAATGACGTCACCGTTAAGGACAAGTAACTTCTTCCGAGGATAGATGACTTGATGGATCAGTCGAGGGGAGCGGCAGTTTTGTCCCAGGATGTTTTGCGATCGGGTTATCACCGGATTCGTGTGGAGGAAGAGGATGTACCAAGAACAGCGTTTCAAACACGCTATGGGTACTACGAGTACCTTGTAATGCCGTTTGGTATGACGAATACTCTAGCCATATTCATGGGTTACATGAATAGGATCTTTCGTCCATATCTAGATAAGTTTGTCGTTGTTTTCATAGACAACATACTCATCTATTCGCGAGACCAGGAAGAACATGCTAAACATCTTAGTGTGGTTCTTCAAGTTCTGAAAGAGAAACAACTGTATGTAAAGCTGTCCAAGTGTAAGTTTTGGCTCGACGAAGTACAGTTTTTGGAGTCACGTGATTTCAAAAGGAAGGATAAAGCGTTTGAATGGACTGAAGCCTGTGAGGAAAGTTTGCAAGGATTAGAGAGAAGATTGACTACTTCACCTGTGTTAGTGCTGCCTGATCTCAAGGGAACATTTGTGTTCACACTTTTACATATTCCTCAGTGTATTAGACAATTGAGTGAATTGGTAATATGGTGTCCATTGGTCTGGACATTTTCATATTATTTCACTGAAAGTTTTGTTATTACTATTTCTTGAGTTATAACATAAACAACTTCTTGATACTGGAAGTTTCTTGATGAAACTTAGTCTAATCACTTTTACTTTTGGTGAAGGTGATCCAGTCTGATTTTGGGCCAGACTGTTTATCTTTTGATTCCCAAATTTATTGGAAGGTTCTTAGGAAAGAAGGGACTTTATTAGAGTCACGGATGTAAACATGTATTAGCTATGCATTTTTACACTCACGAACCTACTGAAGAGTCTTTTTACATACCGAATATTCTTGTATTCATTCCAGATTGGTAAAAATTCTTCTGTGTACTTTCTCATGAGACCGAGACCAGGAAAAATTTATTTTGTTGAAAATTTCTTTCCTTAATCTTCAGAGACCGAGTAGGTTTAGTTTTAAGTCACGAATTTTGAGGACGAAATTCTTTTAAGAGGCGTAGGAATGTAACGCCCCGATTTTCACGTTTTCTAATTCTTCAGTATTTTAACGTCTTTATTTTATTCGAGGTCTTAGGAATGGAAATAAAATATTCCGAGACCATAGTCATGTTTGACGATATCGTAGGAAGCTACGATTAAGTTTTGAGTCGAAAAATCAAATGGAGTCCGGTCTACGTTTTTACACTGACAGTATGATTTTACTGCTCAGGAGACCTCAGATGGACCCGTGAACGAGACAGTAAGTCTTAGAATTCGATTCTCTACGTTTTGGTTAAATTTCACAAAAACTTCAAAAAAATCACTTCCTGACCTCCGTTCGAGCGGAATCCTCAATCGGGTGACAAACGAAGCCACATATGGACTTACCGAGACTCGCCAATGGATAATCTTGATATCACATCATCCCAGGATACTTGGGAGAGTATGCCAGAGTCGCCATGACGGTCGGGAGAATCTGGACTCAGAATTACCAAAATGCCCCTAACCTTAGTCTTTTACACTTTTACCATTTTACCTTTTTGGCAAATGACCATTTTGCCCTTAAGTGAGCTTTTTAAAGGCTTAACTCAGCCCTTCGAGCCCCTCATTCACGTACAAACAGCCCTCCTTCCACACTCCATCTTCAACCTTGAGAAACTCCATTGTTGTTCTTGAGAAAAGCTTGATTACTTGTTAGAATCACTTGATTCCTTGAGCAATCTTCCTTCATTTTTAGGTAAGATCACTTCTATGATCTCCTAGCTTCTTGAATCTCTCTTTATTTCAAGATCAAACTTCATTTTCGTGAAAATCTTTTCTCAGATCCAAAACTTTGAAAATCCATAGGAATTGGTAGAAAAATCCTTTTGATGTGAAACTAATTTCTTTGAACTCACTTCATCATTCTCTACCTAAACCCAAGAGCTTATGATTCAATTCTATTCATAGCCCTAAATCCCCAATATGGCCGAACCCTACAAGGTGATGATGAATAGTATTTTTCATCAATTTTTGATTTCTAACACTTGATTTCATCCTTAGCTTGCCTATGGCCTTTGAATCCATGAAATGGAAAACCAAAACCAATTCCTAGCTTTATTTTCTTTAGGGTGGCCAAAAATCCTGAGGTAGAATTGATGAGTTTTGTTTTGGTTGTTGTTTAATGTTTGATTGTTTGGTTGTTTGTAGTTGGTGACGATTATCAGGAGGTTCACGAACCGATCAACCGACTTCGATCCGAGAATCTGCTCATCAACAGGTACGGGGGGTGAACCTCATCACACCAAAATGGTGGTGGTGAAGATGGTTGTTTAGTTTATGTGTGGGTGAAACCCTTTGGTTCGGGTTCACCATTTAATTTGGTTCTCTTGGAGAACAATGTGTAATAAGTTTAGTTTATGCTTTAGTGTGCTTTAGTGTGCTCTAGCATATGTTTATGATGATGTGATTGGATGAAAATCATTTTCATGTATGTTGAAACACCGACTTTGATCACTAGATCAATTATGGACGTTTATGCTTGACTATGATGCAATGATATGTAATTGTTGTTTGTCATAATTAGATGAACATTGTGAGTTATAATTTGTCTTGAGGGTGAAGCAAATCTTCACATTTTTCCTAATAAGCTTTTGGCCATGTCCTTAAGAAAAGGAAGAACATGTGTAGTTCTTGAACAAATTAAGGTTTTGGTGTAAAGAGAAATGTTTTAGTGACCTATGTTTCAAAGGAAAACCAAAGTGATTTGATCCAAAGATTAAATGAAGTTTCAATCTTTAAGTGTTTTCACCAAAGTGAAACATGCCTTTTTTATCTTAGTCATCTAAGTAACTAAGTGATTTAAAAGGAGAAATTTCATGAAAGTTAGCATAGGTTTCATAAAGACTTTACCTTCATTTTAGAACAAGGTTCATATTTTGCTTAAAGGCAAATTTCGCTAAGCGAATTAAATTTCGCTAAGCGAAAATAGAGAAATTCCAAGTTAGGCATCACTGCCTCCATTTTCGCTAAGTGAATTAATATTCGCTAAGCGAATACAGCGAATTTCGCTACACGAATTCTATTTCGCCCAGCGATGTAGGGGAGTTTCAAAAGAGGTGTAACCGCCTCAATTTTCGCTAAGTGAATACAACAAATTTCGCTACGCGAATTATGTTTCGCCGAGCGATGCAGAGGAGTTTCAAATGCGGTATCACTGCCTCAATTTCACTAAGCGAATATACTCTTGCTAAGCGAATTTCACCTTTCAGAAAATGCTAGAAATGAAGTAAGTGGTTCAAATGTTGTTTCAAATCAAATGAGTTTTCAATTGTAAAAGTTGTTTGGTTTACAAAAGGAGTTTTCTAATTCAGTCGTAAAGTTTTGCGCGTGAGAAACCTAAGTTAAGTAATTAACTTAGAGTTGAAGACAAGGGATTACTAAGTATAGTATTTGGTGGAACAAGACCATGTACTATATACCATTGATGACTTAGTACATCAGTGATTTCATAAGACTTAATTGGATCAACACTCATTTTCTTTAATTGAAAATCAAGGATTAATATCTTAGAAAGGCTCAAAGACTTATATAAGAGGATTCTCAATCCTTATTTATAAGGCTTAGGACTTGAGACATAATTCATAAGACGTAAACACAAACACGAAACGTTTTAGGTTTTGAAACAGTAGTTCGATGACGGACCGGTGATTCGCATCCAGGTAAATCATTCAATTGTTTCAGCCTTGTGATAACCGGAATGAGAGAGAGATCCTAAGATTGTGCAGTTACGGGACTGTACCGTGGAAGGAATCCTGAGGCTATGCAGGTATGAGACTGTATAGCTAAGGGAAGGCATATAAGAATTGATTGGTACTACCCATACCAACAAGATTTAGCTTCTTTTTGGGAGCTTAGAATATAAGAACTTTATAATTAAGCGTGCTTGACTTAGAGTAATTGTGGGATGGGTGACCTTCTGGGAAGTTTCCTAGAAAGCGTGTGAGTGAGGACAAAACACGCTGAAAAGACTTATGTTGGTTTGTGGGGACAGTTGGCAATTCTGAAAGCAGTCTAGATCATTCCAAAGGAATCACGAGATATTTATCCGATGGATAAATGTTTTATAAAACAAAGACGTATGTAGTTCCTAAGAGCGAGAACCTTAGTGAACCTAGAGGTCTATCCAATGGATAGACATTGCTTTATCGCATCTGCTTTGTGTAAGCATTGGCATTTCATGTGCATAGTTATAAGGCCTTGAGCCTAGGAGTTGAGCTTACACCTTGATGTGGGTACGAATCTTACGGTGACGATCTTCAATGTTCTTTTTGGAGGTATCAGGGTTTGAATGGCTCACATGTAACCAGTTGGTGATTCTTCTGTGTCGTGGCGAATCCGTGCAATACATTGATATCCTCTACTAGATGTCGTACTTTTCATGTTTGGTCGAGAGTGTTATTGTAAAGCCAGATACGTGCGCGTTATGAATGTTGTAGCATCTTGCTCATGGCTTGCAGAAACCGGGACATGTCCTCCCATTCACTCTCTCCGACGTTTTGTTAGCTCCATGGAGTAGGGGTCAGAGTTTTACCCTTGTGGCATATGGCATTGAGTCATGTACATTGCACTGCATTGCATGGCTGTTGATGATTTCATTTATTTGTTGAACATCACTGTTCTATTTTTAAGTACACCTTATATTACACTGTTAACTGTTTAACATGGTATTATGTTGTTAACTGTTTAACATGATATTATACTATTAACTGTTTAACATGATTTATAATGAGAATTCTAGTAAGCATGTTGGGTACGCTGTTACCTGGTGAGTCGTCCCGTTTTTACTACTGCTATTTTGTTGTGTTGATGAATGGGAATCTCACCCATATTTGTATGTTTTCTGCTGGTACTTGTTGTTGCTGTTTGAACAGAGGGACGTGACAATGGTTCAGTTCAGTAGTTTCCTTGAGCTCGAAGAAGTACTCTTTTGCTGTTTTATTTTTGTTGTCGGCCAGACTATGTCAGCTTTTGTAGTACTTTTTGGGAGCTACGACTCCTAGTACTTATTGCATTTCTTATTATCAGATATACATTAGACCTATGTTTGTATATAGTAATGTTGATGTTTCTGTTTTCTGTTTTCTGTTTCTATATTTATCATACAGTATGTTCTAGAAATGCATGGTGAACCTAAGTTCATTTATTAGTATTATTTACCTTTACTAATTCCATTACATCTTTATGAAAAAAAAATCATATTGTCCACATTAATAAATATTTTCGGCCTTCTAAACGTTCGGGAATGTGACACTCGGGAAAGGGTGTTGCACCCTCAGTTTTACTGATCAATCTAGATTGATGCCTGCCGACGAAAGTATCCCGAAGGGTGGACGATCGGACGAGTATATGGTGTTGTTCTCTGTGGAAGTAAAGGAGACTTCTAGTGTTGAAGCTTTACCTATCGTGCGAGAGTTTCCGGAAGTGTTTCTCGATGATGTTCCTGGACTGCCACCAGAGAGAGAGGTGGAGTTTGCTATAGATCTGGTACCGGGAACTGGACCTATATCGATACCATCGTATTAGATGTCTCCTGTGGAGCTGGCAGAGCTGAAGTAACAGTTGGACGAGATGCTAGGCGAAGAGTTCATTAGACCTAGTGCATCTCCGTTGGGAGCGCCGATATTGTTTGTGAAGAAGAAGGACAGTAGCTCGAGACTGTGCATAGATTATCGTCAGCTGAACAAAGTGACGATAAAGAACAAGTATCCATTACCACGGATAGATGATTTGATGGATCAGCTGAAAGGAGCAACCGTATTTTCTAAGATTGATTTGCGATCTGGATACCATTAGATCCGGGTTAAGAAGGAGGATGTGCAAAACACTGCTTTTCGAAGTCGGTATGGTCACTACAAGTACTTGGTTATGCCGTTTGGTGTGACTAATGCTCTAGCTATGTTCATGGACTATATGAACAGGATCTTTCGACTATTCCTTGATAAGTTTGTTGTCATATTCATCGATGACATCCTTGTATACTCTTCGAGTAGAGATGAACACCAAGAGCATCTAAGGGCGGTGTTGCAAGTGCTAAAGGACCGGCAGTTTTATGCTAAATTGTCTGTAACACCCTGATTTCCACTGCCTTTATAAATCAGTAAGTTGTATAAAAGTTTGTATTTTATTGGAGGTTTTCGAAAATGAAATAAAATAAACCGAGACCATATTCATGCTCAACGCTTTGAGCTGAAAACTCAGATAGAGCCCGGTCTACGTTTTTCACTGATAGTAGTATTTTTTACTACTATAAAGACCTAATTTTGACCCGTGAACGAGTCAGTTAGTCTTATAATCATGTTTCTTACCTTTTTGCTAAAATTGGTTTCACGCCTTAAAAATCAGAATAATAATAAATTATTTGGGCGAAAACTCGAATCAGGAGACAAACGGAGCTATAGATGGATTTAACGGGACCCACTAACGGATAAGCTCAGTGTCACATCACCTAGGAATGTGTGTCAGTGTCATGATGGTTTTTCAAAATATCTGGACGCGAAATGACCAAAATGCCCATGGTCTTTTAAAGAAATTACAATTTGGTCCTAATGGGAAATGTCTAAACTACCCTTAAGTGAAAAATATCTTGGACCCTCCCCCCATACTTGGCCAATTCGGCCAGCCCTCTCTTTTCTCTCTATCTTCACTTGTTCTTCATGTTCTTCATCTCCAACAAACTTTCTCTCCATTCTTTCTTCTAATCTTTCAAGATTTTGGTAAAACTAAGTTGATTTCTTACCAAGCTTCATCATCTAAGAGGTAGTAACTTCAATCTCCATCTCTTAATCTCTCTATTTCTCCCTCTAAATTTTATGATTCATGGAAGTTAGGTTTTGAAGTATAACCTTCAAAAATCCATGAATAATTGTAGAAAAATCCTTTTAATGTCAAACCAATTTCTATGAGCTAGTTACATCCTCCTCTTCCATAATCCAAGATCTTGTAACCAAAAGAGCTTCCTAGCTCAAATGGGTCATAGTGGCCGAGCCTAGCTATATTGGGTGGATAGGGTTTTGGTTCAAATTTTAGTGTAATAAGCTTTGATTTAGTCTTATCACACCTAGTAGGTATAGAATCCAAGAGACAAGAATTTTTGGAGCTCCCTAGCCATATTTTCTAGCACATGGCCGAACCACCAATTTGGGGAAAATATGAAATTTTGATTGAAGTTTCAAAATTGAGACTTGATTTGGTGTTAAGGTTACCTAGGGATCCTTCCTTCAAGAGATAGGAATTTTTAGACATTCCTAGCTATTTTTGGCACCCTATTGCCGAACCTAGCTCCTAAAGGATTAGAGAAATTTATGTTGTTAATTGTTGATGATTGGATTGGTTGTGTGTTTGTAGTTGTTGTCGGGTACTTGGATGAGGAATCGGGAGAATTCGTGGACTGGTCGGACGACTTTTCCTTCGGAGGATGACTTCAAGAGGTAAGGGGAGATTAACTCCAATAAGTTTGATGGTCGGATAAGGTTGGTTGTGGTATGATTGTGATGATGTTATTTGAATCAACGTTAATGATTTCTCTTGTGATGTATATGTGAGAATTATTTGGTAAGTGCGTGATTGGATATTGAAATATGAATTGTGGCGTTATTGCCTTGAATGAGATATTGGATATTGAAATATGAATTGTGGCATTTATGCCTTGGATGAGATGATGTTAAATTGTGGTTTGATGTGTGGTTGTGTGTGTGTGTGTGTGTGTGTGTGTGTGTGTGTGTGTATATATATATATATATATATATATATATATATATATATATATATGTATGTATATATATACTGGACTGGTTAAGAGCATAACACTAGCTATAGCTCGAATAATGAAGATTAAGGTACTTTAAAAGTCTTAATCAACGATTTGGAAATGTTTTGGTTTTAGATATGAGAAGCTTTTAAGCTAAAATGGCATAATGGTCAATTTTACTAAAAAGCCACTAGGTTAAGAACCCAAGATGAATTTCGAACAAGACTTAAGAAATTGAGAGTTAGTGAGAAAAATAGGGAAAAGTTGTTTTATCATTATTTTCTAAACATGTTGTACAAAGAAAGAAAACCTTGAGAAATATCTAGTTGTCAAAGAAAGAACCTTCTGAAAGTATTTGATGTTCCGAAAACGAAAATGTCTCTTCATGAAAGTTTGCTCCGATAACAATCTTTATAAAAATGTTTTAAAATGATGGAACCTTTAGAAAAGGCATTTAAAGCCAAAATCCTTTGAAAATGAATCTTTAGGACTTGAGCCTTTGAGAATGGTTTTGTAAAGAGGAGTTTTGTGGAAATTAAGTTTTAGAGCGAAAACGAGTTTTGGTTTATACCAAAGAGATTCTGAGTTTTGTTTTTAAGATTTGAACTACGAAAATGAAATGTGATGAAACTAGTGATTAGCCCTTCACGCATGTGTAGCACAGGAGCCTAGTGACTGAGATGTCGGGCTAGAGTTTTGTGACATGAACGGGCTTTGTGTCCTATATGTGAGTCTAGTGTCCGCGATGTCGGCCAAGTACATTGTGGATTGAGCACTCAGACTATGTGTCTTGTGTTTTGAAAAAGAATGGACATAGTGTCTAGTGTCCGCGACGTCGACCTAGTACTTCGTGAATTAAGAACTTGAACTACTTGTTCTGAAATTTGAATGAACGGGCTATATGTCCTTTAAAACGAGTCATGAGCTGTGTGCCTTGATAGAAAAAGAAAGAATTGAACGAAAAAGATGACAGAAAACTTTCTGCATACATACATGATTCTGCCTATGTGCCATTTGAACCGAGCTACAATCCAAGTGGTTGAGAATATGAGCCAGTTAAGATCACTAGTCAATAGGGGCATTCTGTGTTCGAAACTCCACAAGTAGCCGGAGGCATCGCGACCCCATGCCGTGGTCGAGTCTTTTGGGAACCTTGGGGAATAGGTCTGTTATGTTTTGTTGTGTGATCTCTGGTTGGACCTCGTTGAATTGTTTCCTTGTCGAAACAATGTGTGTTGACACACAAGTATGTGTGTTTTGATGTGTTCTAATCGGGTTGAGGCCTTGTAAGAACTCATGTTTAGTAAATAGTACTTGTATTCATGTTGACACATCATTTATCCTTTTGGGATTATGTCAGACATTTGAACGAGTGTGCCTTAGACAGGTAGAAGAATACCAAAAGTTTTTAAAGTAGATGCACAAGTAGCTAGTAAGTGACTAAAGGAATGGCAAGATAATGACATACTCGCTAATAGAGTTGAGAGACTAGAATAGAATCCAGGTAGAGCATTGGAAGTGTAGTAAGACCTTAGTGGACCTCGAGAAAAGTTATGACTGTGAATATGAACTCGATCATACTCAGACGCAAAAATCTGTTAGAAAAACCACTAAGAAACAACTAAGACACTACTACTTTGATTGACTTTTTCACCTTCTCAGAGGACATATACCTAGAGCTGGTTAGAGTTTTCTACTGCAACGTCCGCCTAGTTGACAGTGTACTCATTTCTAAGGTATGCCATAAACCTATTCGTTTTAATGCTAAGGCTTTTGGGAGAGTTGTGGGGGTGCCCTCTGGTGGCACCCAGGTTACTGCTGAGGGTCATGCTGCACCCTTAGCAAATGAGTTTGCAAGGTTGGATGCCACTAAGGCTATTTTGAGGGATCCTACTGAAGCAACTTGTAGGGAAATCACTGCTAGCCAAATAAAGGTAGAGAGTAGGTTGTTACAATATGTCACTGCTAGGCTTCTATTTCCTAGGCAACACAACTTCTCTCAGCTTCTGAAACTAGATGTAGTGTTGATTTGGCTGCTTGAAAATAATAAAACTATTGATTGGGCTAACTTAGTTATACAGCACATGGCTGATAATAGGAATGGAGGATCTTTGCCCTACGGGCATTTGATTACTCGCATCCTTAGGCATATAAGGGTTAACCTCATTGGTGAGGTCAAGCTAGACATCCAAAATTTCCATGGAATGCTCAATCAAGTGACAATCAACTAAATGGGAATAGATTTCTATGGCAATGCATGGTATACAAGCCCAGGAGCAGAAAACAAGTTGATTATTTTCAAGAGTCTTCTCACAATGCTAGAGCATCCTCATCACTAGCAAATCCTTCTACTGCTTCTCCTAAAATGATGGACATGCTGCAAAACATTCTTTTGGAGGTCCGTTCTAACACCAGTGCAATAAGTAACCTATCTCTTAAGGTGGAACGAATGGAGCAGCGTATGAATGAGGCGGAGATCATCTTTGATAGTCCTATTCGAGCTCCGCCTCAGCCTGCTGCTGCTGATGATGGTGATGAGGAGGAGGATGAGTTGGTTGAGGACTAGATCCTTTTATTTTTTTATGACTCTTTTTGGATGACTGTACCTATATTTTACTACTGTTTTACTGTTTGGTACATTCTTCTTTTACTTTGAATATATGCCTTGCATCTCAACATCTTTCATGCTTTTTGATAATGCCGAAAGGGGGAGAGTTATTTATGGTTGCATAATTCAGGGGGAGTGATTTTTAATGTTTTTAATAATTGTATAAAGTGAGCGGGAGTAGAGCATATATTATATGCGCATAACTCTGATTATTAAATGTTAATTGCTCTAACCCATTTCTTGAGAAAATCCCTCCTTGAGACGTTTGTCATCATCAAAAAGGGCGAGAATGTGAATATATGCCTTGACAGATTTATTTAAGTTTTGATGGATGACAAAAGCAACGTCCCAGAAGGACTAGATTGCAAATAGCGAAAAAGGCTATCTCAGATGATCAAGTCTTTCAGAAGGGGTGAAGGGAATTTTAGTATTTGTATTGTGTGTTTTAGATCATGTTGTACATGGTAGATAAAGCTCTCAAAATCAATCACACACACACACATAATATTAGAAGTAAAAATAAAACGTAATGGGTCGTAAGATCTTTAATTGAAAAAATCAATTAACAGCCGTTAAGTTTAAAATCAGATGGTTTTTGAATGATTATAATTGATTAGGGATTTCTCATAATCGATTATTGTAATCGATTATAGACATAATCAATTGTATGTTTTAAAACAGAGAAACCATAATCGATTATCATAATCGATTATAATGTGACTGAGTCTTAACGCGGTTTGCCTAAAAATAAAATAATTGATTATGACGTTAAAATAATCGATTATAGCGCGAGAAAAAATTATATTGAAAATGGGCTTAACCTAATTCCTATGGGCTCATTCCTTTTTCTATAAATAGGAAGCATTGGGGAGTGTTTCATTACAACTTTTTGCTTTTCTAATCCTAGTTGCGCTAATACTCTGTCAAATTCCTTACTGATCACTCTCACTAGTTTTACACCTTGTCATTTATATTTTGAGAGCTTTATACTTCATATAAGAGAGATTGTAATTGTGCTTCAAGTTGTATTTTCTTATCTGCACTTTTGAATGCTACATTTTCATTTATATTATTATTCTTATTTGGGTGTGAATCCCATAGTTTTGAAAGAGAAGGTTTTTCTCTTGAGACTCTTTCACTGGGGAGGTGATATCCCTGGTCTATGAGGAGTGATCTTCTTTGTGAAGGTTTCTAGCTGAACCTGATTTAAAAGCTAATTATTGAGTGAAAATCTTTGGTGGTTGACCTTGGGGACTGGACGTAGGCTACTGGGGTAATAGGTAGCCGAACTAGGATAAAACTATGAGTCTTATTTTCTTCTTTACTATTTATTATTGCAATTTATTTTATGTCATTTACATTCTGCAACTTTTATTTTATTTCAATTTATTCAACGCACTTTAAATTCTAGTAATTTATTTTTAAGTGCTTTGTTGTGCAAAAAGTTTTAAAAATACACATTACACACAATTCACCCCCTCTTGTGTTTTGAGTCACTTGTCAACAGTTGACCTGGGAGTAGTTCCATGAAAGTTTTCTGGAAAAGTATTTTCCACGAATTGTCCGTCAAGAGAAAGAGAAAGAGTTCCTGAACTTGAATCGGGGACAATTGTCTGTGGAAGAATACACCTTGAAGTTCGAGGCATTGTTGAAGTTCTCGCAATTCTACCAAGAGCATCTAGACGAAGATTGGGTGCACAGAAGGTTCGAAGACGGGCTGCGACCCGAATTGAAGAGGGCAATGCTTCGTTTTAGCATCTGATCATTCTCGGAGCTGGTAGAGAAGTGTACAATGCTAGAAGGGCATGACCAAGCTGGAGTTGCACAACCGCAGACAAGAAGTGGTGGACCGGTTAGAAACAATGGTCAAAGAGACCGAGGAGTAAGGTTCCAATCTAGGGCAAACCTTATAATCGCTCGAATCAACAAACTGCAAGTTTTGGGAGAGGCAGTACTAGCCAAGGACGACCAAGATTCATAACTTGTTTTCGATGTGGAGGACCACTTCTAATCAGAGATTGTCCTCAGGTACCCAATGTCAACTGTTTTCGTTGTGCCAAGGCAGGTCACTATGCCAGTAACTGCAGGCAAGGGAGCGATGGAATGAATCAATCATCACAATAGAGTGGGAGAACTCAGAATGTTGGAACAAGGTCCCAAGTGGTGAGCCAGCAGAACAGACCACAGTCGACTGGGAGAGTGTTGTGAGAGGATCTGAAGCCTCTCGATTTTCCGATCTGATACAAGGTAAGTGCCTAATCGCTGGGAGACTCTTGTCTGTTTTATTTGATTCACGGGCTACACATTCTTTTATTTTGTTAGCGTGTATTGATCATTTGAGCTTACATGTTTCATCATTGCCCTATGATATGACTGTTTCTATACCCATGGGTGATTCCTTAACCACCCTGTTTGTCTACTTAGAATGTCCTGTTGTTATAAAGAACCGATCTTTTCTTGTGGACCTAGTCTGTCTGCCTATGCAGCAGATTGATGTTATCCTAGGCATGAACTGGCTTTCGTCCAACCATGTCATACTAGACCGTTCAAATAGAACCCTTCGCTTCTTAGAGCAATCTGGATCATTGCCTGCCAGTGAATGTATATCAGGAGGTGAACAATCAGGAGGATGCATGGTCTTATTTTCTTTGGAGGCTAAGGAGACTCCTAGCGTGGATAATTCTCCAGTGGTTCATGAGTTTCCAGAATTTTTCCCGGATGATATATTAGGTTTCCACCTAAAAGAGAGATAGAGTTTGAGATTGATGTCGTACCAGGAACTTGACCAATTTTGATAGCCCCCTATCAAATATCCCCAACGGAGTTGGCAAAGCTGAAGAAGCAACTGAACGAATGTTGAAGAAGCAGTTTATAAGACCCAATGTATCATCGTCGGGAGCATCGTTGTTGTTTGTTAAGAAGAAAGATAGTAGTTCAAAGCTGTGTGTGGACTACCGGCAGCTCAACAAGGTAACGATCAAGAATAAGTATAAGTACCCGTTGCCAAGGATTGATGACCTTATGGACCATTTGAAGGGAGCAGCGGTGTTCTCGAAGATCGATCTGAGATCCGGTTAACATCAAATAAAGGTAAAGGAAGATGATGTACCGAAAGCGGCTTTTAGGAGTCGGTACAAGCACTATGAGTATCTAGTTATGCCTTTAGGTGTGACTAATGCTCCAACCGTGTTCATGGACTATATGAGCAAGATCTTCAGATCGTACCTTGATAGGTTTGTCATTGTTTTCATCGATAACATGCTTATCTACTCCTCAGGCACGGAAGAACATCAAGAGCATATGAGGGTTGTACTTCAAGTTCTTAAGGACGGTCAGCTCTGTGCCAAGCTATCTAAGTGGGAGTTCTGGTTGGAAGAGGTACAATTCCTTGGATATGTGATAAAAAAGGATGGCATAACAGTAGATCTTGCGAAGGTGGAAGCTGTGGTTAAGTGGGAAAGCCCTAAGACGATAAGTGAGATCAAAGTTTTCTCGGGCTAGCAGGATACTACAGGAGGTTCATCAAGGGATTCTCGAAGATTACGTTTCCTTTAATGCAGTTAATGAGAAAAGGAAAATCCTTTGAATGGACGGAAGAGTCTGAGGCTAGTTTCCAAGAGCCGAAGAGGAGGCTAACAACATCTCTGGTACTACTCTTGCCAAATCCATCGGCGCCGTTTGAAGTGTACTGCGACGCCTCATAACAAGGCTTGGGTTGCGTACTCATGCAAGAAAAGAAAGTAGTGGCGTATGCTTCTAGACAGTTAAGAGTGCATGAACGAAATTATCCAACCCATGACCTAGAGTTGGCTACGATAGTGTTTGAATTGAAGATATGTAGACACTATCTCTATGGTGCTAAATTCAGCATGTTTAGCGACAATGAAAGCTTAAAGTACCTGTTTGACCAAAAGGAGTTGAACATGGGACAGAGGAGATGGATGGAATTTATGAAGGATTATGAATTCGTCCTACAGTACCACCCAAGGAAGGCCAATGTGGTAGCGGATGCACTAAGTCGGAAATCTTTGCATATGTTCGCTATGATGGTGAAGGAGCTGGAGTTCCTAAAACAGTTATGAGATCTGAAACTAGACATGAAGTCGACTAAAGGGCAAGATAAGTTTGGTGATGGTCACTATCACCAGTGATTTCCTGCACTTAATCTGGAAGACGCAAGGAAAAGATCATTACCTAGAAGAAATGAAGCAGATGGTGGAAGAAGGTAAGACTTCAGAGTTGAAGAGAGGTATTGACGGAATCCTAAGGCTCAGAAATAGGATATGTGTGCCAAAGGATAGCAAAGTTAGGAAAATGACCTTAGAAGAGGCACATAAGAGCAAGTTAAGTTTTCATCCAGAGGCTACAAAGATGTACCAAGACCAAAAGAGGATGTTCTGGTGGCCCAGAATGAAGAAGGAGGTAGCAGAGTATGTCCAATCCTGTTGGTGTGTCAAAAAGCAAAGATTGGACACTAGAAGCCAGCAGGGTTGTTCCAATCGCTGGACGTCCCAGAATGGAAATGGGATAGTACTGCAATGGACTTTGTTTCCGAACAACCAAGGACGCAAAAGAGGTGTGATGCAATCTAGGTAATCGTTGACAGGCTTACGAAATGTGCTCATTTCTTGTCGATCAACCAAAGTTATTCTCTGGAAAGGTTAACCCAGATATACATCAAGGAAGTCGTAAGGTTACACGAAGTACCTTCAAATATAATTTCAGACCTGGATCCGAGATTTACTTCTAGGTTTTGGTAGAGTTTGAACAGTGCTTTAGGAACTAAACTCGGAATGAGTTTAGCTTATCATCCACGGACGGATGGTCAGTCTGAAAGGACAATTAAATCTTTGGGGGATCTATTAAGAGCATGTGTTTTGGAAAACACAGGAAGTTGGGACGATTTCCGTCCACTATTTGAGTTCACGTATAGTAATAGTTTCCACTTGAGTATTGGCATGGCGCCATACGAGGCACTGTGTGGAAGGAAATTCAGGACACCGCTCCATTGGTATGAGACTGGGGAGAATAAGTTGTTGGGTCCAGAGGTGGTGCAACAAATAATGAAACAAGTGAAGAAGATTCATGAAAAGATGAAAGTCGCACGAGATCGGCAGAAAAGCCGGCAAGAGGAAGAGGCCGTTGGAGTTCCAGGAAGGCGACCATGTCTTTAAGAGAGTCACTCCAAGAACTGGAGTTGGCAGGGCAATCAAATCCAGAAAGCTTACCCCTAAATTCATTGGACCATTTCAAATCCTTCTTCGAATTGGTCCAGTTGCCTATCAATTTGCTTTACCTCCCAATCTATCCAATATCTGTAATGTAACATCCCGATTTTTCTGTAACTTGTTGACGAACCGGCAAGTGTACTGGATTGTTGCAAGTAATAAACAAGGTAAGAGATTACCAAGGTCAAACACAAGGATTGGAGTACCAATTTGACCAATTTATCAAGAAAATCAAGACGTTGACTAAGTCAAAAAGGGAGAGTTATGAGGAGAGAGAAAAGAAAATCAAGCATTAAATCAATAACAATTAAAAGAAGATGATAAAGAATCAAGATGAGATTTGATGATGATTAAGGCTCTAAGGTCACGAATCCACCTATTCTATAAAGCAAGCTACCCAAGTGTTTATCCTCTTATCCCTATGTTCAATGCTTTGTCAACCAGGAACCCTCAATTATCCTAATGTCACTGCCGATTTTCAAAAGGAAATATCTCAAATTGTAAGTTGTCAATCTGCCAATATATTCAACCTACAATTAGATTCATTAAGTTCTTGGTTCCCTATAGCGATTGCACCGCTTTTCTACTCTATGCCTAGAGGTATTCAAACAGTGTTCTTAATTCAGGTCCTAAGTACGAATCGCCGGCCAGTATCATCGCACTAGACTAGTTAACCATTGCTCATTTGATTAACACAAACAAATCAGAATTAAGAAATAAGAATAGAGACAAGGGAATAAGAAAATATTACTTGAATAACTTTGCCATCAAAGGAGGCTTCATTTGTTCCCTTAGAAAAGGGAATTAGTTCCTCATGCTTGCAGTGACAACGCACAAACAAAAAGAATTCATCCTAGACTAGAAAGAAAGAGGGAGACACAGCTCCAAGGGGCTAGGATTAGCCAATAATCGGAATCAAAGCCAGAGGTAAAAGCTGCCCTCAAATTGCCCTAAAACATAGCATTTATACGTTACTGGTTTTTGCTCGCTCGCGGGGCGATCGTTCCCTCGAGAGGCGAATTTCAAAACTGAATCGTTTCTGGATTTTGAGGGCTCGCGAGGCGCATAATCTCGCAAGGCGAGACATAACTGCTGCTTCATTCTTCTCAAAAAGACCTTTTCGCTCGCAAAGCGAGACTTGGTTTCGCGATGCGAGACCAAAAAGCTGTGCTTTACTACTCAGGCTGGCCTTCTGGCTCGCATGGCGAGCATGTGATCACGAGGCGTGTAACACCCCCTTTGGGCATTACATGTTGAATACGTGCGGAATTAAATTTAAAAGAGAATTGCTGGTTGCTTTCGGAAAATAATAATTTACTTTAAGTCAGAAAACTCGGGTGTAAATATTTTCTGCATAATACTTTAGAAACGTGATACACACATCACAATAATAAAATCACATTATACTAGACAACACACATAAACTGGGTTTACACATAAACCATTTCATCATCACATATAAGTTTCCCTGAAATTGTTTTTCATACAGAAGTTCCAAACTATATAGAGGTTTTCAAAACCACATATACCGACTTTCTCAGTTTAAACATTGAAAATCCTAAGAGCTGATTTGATAAAAGAACTCTACGGACAATAGAGCCTACTACCTAGAATACATCGTACCAAGGAGACTGGGCCTCGTCGTCAAAAGTCCACACATCTTCGTCGTCGGCATCGAGAAACGCAAACTACAGGGTCCCGAAGTGACCTAAATGACCGTTGAGAAGCATCTGTACGTATCCAAAAACAGAACAGGGTGTCCAACATGTACAGGCAAGGGTGAGTAACCAATATATGGATCTAACCACGGTAACTACATGCATGACACACAAAACAGCATATGAACATATGTAGTATCAACACAGCACAACAGCAGAAGTAACATAGGACAACACACCATGTAACAACATGTCCAACATGCATACCATAAATCGCAATATATCATATTAATCAATTAGTAGCATAAGACATCTTCGAAAGCAAAATAGTGATGTACAATAAGTAAATGTAGTCATCAGCAGCCATGCAATGCAATGCAATTTACATGACTTAATGCCATATGCTACAAGGGTAAAACTCTGACCCCTACTCTATGGAGCTGACAAAAAGTCGAAGAGAGTGAATAGGACGACATGTTCCGTGTATGCCAGCTATGGGCAAGATGCTACGACATTCGTAACGTGCACGTATCTGGCTTTATGGAAACACTCTCGACCAAACATGAAAAGTATGGCATCTAGTAGAGATATCAGTGTATTGCTCAGATTAGCCACAACACAGAAGAATCAGGAATTGGTCTCATGTCAGCCCTTCCAACCCTGATACCTCCAAAGACCATTTAAGATCGTCACCGTAAGATTCGCACCAGCATCTAGGTGTAAGCTCAACTCCTAGGCTCAAGGCCTTACAAACTCATGCAATGAAATGCCAATGCTTACACAAAGGGGATGAGATAAAGCAATGTCTATCCACCGGATAAACCTCAAGGTTCACTAAGGTTTTCTTCCTTAGGAACTATACGCGTCTTTGTATTATAAAACTTTTATACACCGGATATATCTCGTGATCCCTTTGTAACATCCCGGACTGCTTTCAGAATTGCCGACTGTCCCTACAAACCAACACGGGTCTTTTCAACGTGTTTTGTCCTCACTCACACGCTTTTTGGGAAACTTCCCAAAAGTGTTGGAACCAAAGTGGTTATGGTCCAAATAATCCCTTAAATTTTGATGTTAATAAAGAGCTAATTTAAGATGAACAAAGATTTCTTATGGAATAACGTTTTATATTAAGTGTGCAGGTTAAAACTTAATTGACTCCAAAGACTATCCATAGTCCAAAGACTTTATCTCGTCCAACATTTAATCTTGGTTTACGACTAGATGGTAATTTATAGAACCTTGAGTCCAAAGACTCTTTCGGTTACCTTTTGTAATACCTAGTGCAATAAATGCTTTTATATTTCAAGCGCGAATATCTTGTAAAAGTATTTGAATTTGTTATTCCCTATAAAAGGCTTATATCCTTGGGACAAAACATTCTTTGTAATATTCATACAAATGTAAAGCGTAAGCCAGAATGTCTCTGTCACCTAAAGAAGTTGACCTTCTTCTTTTAGAAAAACAAAAGACAACTTTCGTTCTACTCAGAGGATATGTCAGCACCACTTTTAACTATCATCCTGATAGTCTATCCTGCTTATCAGAAACTTGAAAAGCTATCAGACTCAACGGATCAAATGCATTCAATGCTCATCAGAACGGATCCTTTTCCATCCGTTGACGACTGAAGTCTGCTCAAAGACAAGAGGCTATATATACCTCCATCCCCTGAAAGTGCAAGGTTACCGAATCGAACTTGAGCAAAAATACAAGTGAAGCAACACTTAGCAATTCAAAATCTTTCAAGAGATACAAGCAACATTAGCTCAAGAAATCAAAGAGAAAATCTCAAGCTTGCAAAGGATCCTCACTTTCATATTACTCTCTGTGTAGAGTTTTTAAGAATCTAAGCTTTAGTTTCGAATTCTCACATTTAGTGAGTTAGTAGAACAAACTCTTTTCAAAATCTTAGTTTGGTTGAGCCTGAAGAGGCTGTCTGTAAAAGAATACTTAGAGAACCTGAAGAGGTTGAGAATACTGCCTGAAGAGGTGTTGAATACTTTGTAACAAAAGGTTTTTGTTATAGTGGTTAAAGCTCTCAAGTAGAGAGGACTGGACGTAGCTCTTTGGTGAAGAGTGAACCAGGATAATATCTTTGTGTTCTTTTCTCTCCCTTACCCTTACTTAAGCTTATTATCTAACTAACTAACTAGGATTGAATTGCCTTTTCTTACGCTGCTTTCTTATCTTAGTCAAACTAAGTTAGCGTCCAACTTGGTGTTTGGAAGAGCTCTCTTTGCTTTTAATCGTTTTAGCGTCCAACCTTGCAAAAACTATTATCTGCTTACGAAAAGAATTTAAAATCTTCAGAAACACAATTCAACCCCCTTCTTGTGTTTCAAACAGGTTCCTTCAATTGGTATCAGAGCTCAGCCTCTGGGTTGAGCACTTTGCCGTGTAGAGGAAAAGATCCTACTGCAGATATGTCTGGACCAGGTATGCCAAGCGGGAGTCAACCTGTTATGGAAGGTACTTCCATGACCAGACCGCCGTTCTTCAACGGTACTCACTACTTGTACTGGAAGGAGAGATTCAAAGGTTTCATCCGCA
Source organism: Ammopiptanthus mongolicus (assembly GCA_039655645.1). Lineage (NCBI taxonomy): Eukaryota > Viridiplantae > Streptophyta > Magnoliopsida > Fabales > Fabaceae > Ammopiptanthus > Ammopiptanthus mongolicus. The sequence goes on from CM077349.1 coordinate 40,903,206, forward strand.
GTACAAACTCAGCTCTCTAGGTCAGAATCACAAACGGTCCTAACGTTTGTCTCAACTCTGACGGGACAGACAAAGCAGAGGGCGACTAGAGTGATGCTGAACGGGCTAGAATGGAACAGAATCATAAAGCAAGATATGCTTTAATGTGTGCCCTCAGCCCTGACGGATTTCAGAAGATTCACGCATGTGAATCAGCCAAACAAATATGGGACACCTTATCTAATCTCCATGAAGGGACAACCAAGGTGAAGGACTCTAAAATCATCATGCCGGTTGGCCAGTCTGAAATGTTCACCATGGCTGAAAGAGAGTCCATCCTAGACATGATGGGTCGCTTTCAGACGATCATCAACAATCTGAAATCTCTACACTACCAATGAGAATGTCACCAAGATTCTTAGGAGCCTGCCTAAGAAGTGGAGACCTCTTGTCACTGCAATCACCCAGGCCAAAGATCTCTCTACTTTGACTCTGGATGATCTTGTCGGGACGCTTCAAGTTCATGAGCAGGAGCTTGATCTTGACAATCCTAGAAAGAAGAACAAAGGGATTGCCCTGAAAGCTCATAGGTCCAACAACTCAAAAGCTTTAAAAGCTGATGAGTCCAGTGATGAAGCTGATCAGTCTGATGATGATGTATCAGACAATGACGAACTATCCTTTATCTCCAGAAAGATTCAGAATATGTGGAGAAAGAAAAATGGAATGAAAAGAAGGCCATTCCAAAATAAAAGCTTCAAGGATCATGCTGAACCCAAAGATAAAAGTCAGCTGGTCTGTTTTGAATGCAACAAACCAGGACACTTCAAAGCTGATTGCCCTACGCTAAAGGACAAGAAGAAGTTCTTCAAAAAGAAGAAAAAGAACTTCATGGCAACTTGGGAGGACTTGAACTCTTCTGAAGAAGAAGAAGAAGAAACAAATGAAGAGGCTAACTTATGCCTTTGGTCCAATAAACAAGATGAAGACTCTTCAGACGATGAACAACTTGTTGTTCCCGGAGAAAGAAGTCAAGAGTCTACCTCTGAAAGAGGATGGAATGTGAATGTTCCACCCATCTTCAAGGGAACAGACTATCCTTATTGGAAATCAATTTTCCAACTATACGTCCAAGTTCAAGACTATGAGTTGTGGGACATCTTCACTAACGGAGATTATCGTCCAATGATTACCCTTGAGGACGGATCAACATCGTCCAAACATGAAACAGACTGGATGAGTGATGATATCAGACGGTGTTCTCAAAATGCTCATGCTAACTGGTTTCTTGTCAACGCCCTTGATCGTCCAAGACTGGACTTGGTCTCGCGATTCCAAACAGCTAAGGAGAAGCTGGACACTCTGGAACATCGGTTCAGACCAAGGAGCCCGTCTACCTCAAATCTCTGCCTGTTGGTCAAAAGCTCTTCGGATACTGAATCAGAAGATGACGAGATCTGCTTAGCAACACAAAAAGGACCCCAATCCTGGTACTTGGATAGTGGTTGCTCATGTCACATGACGGGAGAAAGGTGTATGTTCCAAGAAATCCGTGAGAAGACTAGTGGATGGGTCACCTTTGGAGGCAACCAAAAGGGAAAGATAGTAGGAATAGGTAAGATTGGTAAGCATTCTCTTCCCTCAATTGATAATGTTCTTCTGGTTGAAGGATTAAAGCACAACTTGCTTAGCATAAGTCAATTATGTGACAGTGGGTCTGTTGTTTCCTTCAATAAAGGTGAATGTATGGTCAAGAACCCTGATAGGTCCATCTTATTCACTGCCAAAAGGCAAAATAATCTATATAAGATTAACTTGGTGGAACTTTCAACTCAAAGTGTATCATGTCTAGTGTCTGTTGAAGATGAGCGATGGATCTGGCACAAAAAACTTGGTCATGCTAGTATGAGATTAATCTCTAGACTAAACAAGCATAACCTTGTAAGAGGTTTACCAAAGATTGTGTTTAGATCAGATGCTCTCTGTGACGCATGTCAAAAAGGAAAACAAGTTAAGAACTCGTTTGAGTCCAAGAACAATGTTAGTACTTCTAGACCACTGGAATTGTTGCATCTTGATTTGTTTGGTCCAACAAGGACTGCTTCTGTCAGTGGTAAGAAATATGGACTTGTCATAGTAGATGACTATACTAGATGGACATGGGTTAAGTTCCTTGCTCACAAGGATGAGTCTATCAAGGTCTTTTCTGTATTCTGTAAGCGAGTTCAGAATGAAAAAGGCATATTCATCAGCTCGATCGGAAGTGATCATGGAGGCGAATTTGAAAATGAGCTTTTTCAAAGGTTCCGTGATGAAAATGGTATTCATCACAATTTCTTTGCTCCTAGAACACCACAACAAAACGGTGTTGTTGAGAGAAAGAACCGATCTCTTCAAGAGATGGCTAGGGCGATGCTCAGTGATACTTCTGTCCCTAAGCATTTCTGGGCTGAAGCTGTAAATACTGCCTGCTACATTCAAAACAGAATATACATAAGACCAATCTTGAATAAGACTCCTTATGAATTGTGGAAAGGACACAAACCCAACATTTCTTATTTCCACCCCTTCGGATGTTAATGCTTTATTTTAAATACTAAGGATCAACTAGGAAAGTTTGATGCCAAAGTAGATAATGGAATATTGTTAGGATACTTTGAAACGACCAAAGCTTTTAGAGTCTATAACTCCAGAACTTTGACTGTTGAAGAATCCATCCATGTTAAATTTGATGACAAACAGCCTGATAAGAGATTATCAGAGCTAGATGATTCTTTTGCAGATATGAATCTGAATGATTCAGATGCTCGTCCAACAACCAACAAAGACGAGGCATCAGACGCTACGCAGGACGCATCATCGTCTCAGCAAGCTGTAAACACCCCTCGTTCGTGGCAATTCAGGACTTATCATCCTGAGGATCAAATCATTGGCAAACCTAATGATAGCGTCCGGACAAGGTCAACCTTCAGAGAGCAAGCTGACTCAACCTTCATCTCTGAGATGGAACCAAAGTCTGTGGATGAAGCCTTACTGGACGAGTGCTGGATCCTCGCTATACAAGAGGAGCTCAATCAGTTTCAACGAAGTGACGTTTGGACGTTGGGCTCCTTGCCTAAGGATAACTTTGTCATTGGAACCAAGTGGGTCTATCACAACAAGCTGGACAAAGATGGCAAAGTCGTAAGGAATAAAGCAAGGCTAGTTGCTCAAGGCTACTCACAAGAGGAAGGTATTGATTATACTGAAACCTTTGCTCCAGTAGCTAGATTAGAAGCTATACGCATCTTACTCTCATATGCTGCACATCATAACATCATGCTTTATCAAATGGATGTAAAAAGTGCATTCCTAAATGGTGTAATTAATGATGAAGTATATGTTGTTCAACCACCCGGTTTTGAAGATCAAAACTGTCCTGAGCATGTATATAAGCTTAAGAAAGCTTTATATGGACTCAAACAAGCTCCTAGAGCTTGGTATGAGAGACTCAGCACTTTCATAATGGAGAATGGCTTCTCAAGAGGAAAAGTGGACACAAATCTGTTTACAAAAGTAAATAAAAAGGAATTTATTGTTGCTCAAATTTACGTTGATGATATAATATTTGGTGCAACTGATGAATCTCTTTGCCAAGAGTTTTCTGACTTAATGCAAAGGGAATTTGAAATGAACATGATGGGAGAACTAAAATTCTTCCTCGGACTTCAAGTAAAGCAGACTTCAGACGGAGTGTACATTCATCAGACGAAGTACACAAAGGAGCTTCTGAAACGTTTCAAGTTGGACGATTGTAAACCTACGAATACACTAATGCATCCAACGTCCGTGCTAAACAAAGATGATAAAGATAAAAAGGTAGACCAAAAGGTATATAGAGGTATGATTGGTTCCCTCTTATATCTAACTACGTCCAGACCTGATATCATGTTTAGTGTTTGCTTATGTGCTCGTTTTCAATCCGATCCAACAGAGTCTCATCTCTCAACAGTAAAAAGGATCTTTAGATATCTAAAAGGTTCTACTAATCTGGGTCTTTTGTATAAGAAATTTGATGAATACAGATTAGTTGGATTTTGTGATGCTGACTATGCTGGAGACAGAATAGAAAGAAAAAGCACAAGTGGAGGGTGTCACTTCATTGGTGCTAATCTTGTCTCATGGTCAAGCAAAAGGCAAAGCACAATTGCTCTATCAACTGCTGAAGCTGAGTACATTGCTACAGCCAGTTGTTGCTCATAACTGCTTTGGATCAAACATCAGTTGGAAGACTACAATGTCTTTGTAAGCAACATCCCTATCATGTGTGATAATACTGCTGCTATTAACTTGTCAAGAACCCCATACTGCATTCTAGAGCAAAGCATATAGAAATAAAGCACCATTTTATTAGAGACTATGTGCAAAAAGGAACGATAGATATTCAATTTGTTGATACTGACCATCAATGGGCAGATATCTTCACTAAACCATTAGCCGAAGATATGTTTACATTTATAAGGAAATATCTAAACATGCATTTCATTGATTGACTGAGAGTCCAATGCATGCGTCCAATATTTGCATTACGTCCAATATATGCTCGTCCATTGTACTTTCTGATTGCTCGTCTAATGCATTAATGGAACTCAATCTTTGTCGAATGAACTATTATCTCTCATTCCCTTAACTGAGTCAGTTTTTGTTTTCTTTGTTTGCCAAAAATGCTTTTTACGGTTTCAAAGTCTAAGTGTGTCAGGCATTTAATGCATGTCGTTTCGCTCTCTCTCTCTCTTTGAAAATACGAAAGGTTTTCATTCTCTCTTCTCCTTTCTTTAAAACTTAAGTTTTGTTAAAAATCAAACCTTTACAAAAAGCTTTCATCTTTCTTCTTGCATCTTCGAAAAGGAAAACCCTTCCTGAAAAACCCTTTTTTCTCTAAACCTCCTCTCTGAAACTATGGCAACCTCTTCTGCTGCTGGCTCTAAGGGTAAAGGAAAAACCTTTAACGCTCAGACTGCTGATGTCATGGTCGAGTTCAAGTTTAATCTACAATTCCTGACTGATAACGGGATTGACATTTTCTCTAACATCCACGCTGCTGGATAGTCAAGCTTCTTTGAAGGTTCTCCAGTAATCTACCCTGCTCTAGTTAGGGAGTTCTGGACAAACACTATTGTCTCTGCAAGGGAGATTCGCAACAAAGTGCTTGATACTGAAGTAATAGTATCTGAAGCAACCATTTCAAATGCGATTGGGTGCGCCCAATCTGGTATAACTGTTGAGGATAACTGAGAGGAAGAGATTGGTGATGCTTCCACCATCAGAGACTGTCTGTTGAAGAACTCGGGTGACAAACTCATAGCCTCAAAAATGACTGACAAGGCTAGGGTTCTTCACTAAATCTTGAACAAGTCTATCCTTCACAAGGCTGGGTCGAAGGACAATATATCAAGGGCTCATCAATTCTGCCTGGTTCATTAGATACTAGAAAGGCAAATAAACCTTCCCCACCTACTCTTTTCCTTCTTCAAGTATGCCATTGAAGGCTCTAGGAAGAATACTTCAATCATCTATGCTGCTCTTCTCTCAAAAATCTTCGAGAAGCATATGGTCTACAATGACCTAAATAACTTGGCTCCAGAAAGAAAAGTCAGATTCTACAGAGTTCATGGCATTGAATGATTACATCAGCCTGAGTTTAGCAGGCAAAGTTTGGTGATGATGCAGTTGGACTTCTTCAAAAAGTCCAAACTTGAAGGTAAACAAAAAGGAGCTCAGATGCAAGGCTCAGAAGAAGCGTCTGAACAATGAGTCACTGCTGGACGCTCCACTGAACTAGCTCGTCCAACACCTAGGACTCATCCTTCTCGTCCAAAGCTCACCGTCCAACCATCCAAAAAAAGGAAGCTGATTCTAGCTCCCATTGATGAGGACGAAGAGGACGATCTACCCATCTCCAGGGTAGTCAAAGGTCCAAGATTGGAAACCTCGTCCGTTGCACCCCTGCCTAAACCTTTTTCAACAAGGGCAAGGTCAACTCGAGCAAAGACAAAAGGTAATACTGAACCTATCTCCAGTTCAGTTATTACTTCTTCTGTTGTCCAATCGTCTGAGATTGAGGACTTGACCTTTGAACCTTCCCTACCACCCTCACCCACTGACCAACCACAAACCCAAACTCTAACCTTACCAAATGAACCCGAAGACTGGTTCACACCCTGGGGAGATCACCCCTTCCAACCTTATGGTGCTCCCTACCCCAGACGGATCTTTCGCAAAAGAAAATATAGACACATCCCTGGAATGAACCACAGTAACAAATGCTCAATTTGGGCTGAGGTCAAACGTGACTTTCCTGTTCTATTCCTTGAACACTCACCCCCCACTACTGAACCTCACCCCAAAAGCCCTCTTCCATTACCTGAATATGAATATGAACAACCAACCACACCACCCACCTCTGGACCACCCCCTGAACATGGCTACTACCCCATCCCACACACATCAACTGAACTGGCCACTGAGATGTACACAGCCCATGGACCCTTGGTTATCTGCCATGAGAAGAAGACGTTTCCTCCAAGGAAAGTCTATCCCAACCTCATCAAGGAGAAGGCATTCCAATGGTGCCACTACAATGTAAATAGGCACGTAGTTCTTCGTAATGAAGACAAGAAAGGCTACAAGACGGAGTACGAAAGAAGAGCAAGGACGTTTGGTTTACCCAACTTCATCCTTGATCCTAATCTATCTTTCATTCCTAGCTACCCAACAACATGGAAGGAGTACTCTGATGTTCGGGACTTTCTTCCTTATTATGCCGTGCGGAAGGAGTGTGACATGACTGGGGAAGCAAAGATTCATCACAACCTTCCAAAGAAATTTTGGTCAAGGACATCCCGCATAAGAGTAGGAGTTGTTCCTCCTCGAGCTTGTCCAAGGATCCCTATTCTAAATCCCAACAAGAATAAGGACCTTCGTAAAAGGCTCGAGTCATGGACGCTGCCTTACAAAAATGCTTTTGATCCCTTGTTTTGGAAGAGACCTCGAGATGACTCTGGGGCTCTTGCAAGCATTTGGAAGAAAGATCCCCGATTCAGATTTGACCCAGATGCTAAGGTCTACTGGGAAAATCACATCTGGAGATGCTCCCAAGAAGCATCATCATCTGGACTATCAATTGAGGAGAAAGAAGAGATTCGCGTCTACCCAAGACAATATCGAATCTATGAGGCTGACTACATGATCATAGACGATGTCTTTGGGATACCTCTTTATCCTAAAGATGTTTTGCCTTCACCTGCTCCCAGATGGAGAGAAAACAAGTATGATGATGGTGAGATCATACTTGAAGTGCTGCCACCTCCACCCCAACCTGTCATTGATCCTAATGCTCCTCCTCCTCCTCCTCCTCCTAAGCCGGTTATTCCTGCAGAGACTGGGGACACCGAAATCGTCTATGCGGACCCCTCCTCTGAAACTCATGCCGAGGAAGTGGAACAAGTTGCAGACTCAGCTCAGTCCAAGTCTCAACCTAACCCTCTCTCAATGGTCCATTCTGTTGATCCATCTCCTTCTCAGGCTCTTAGTGTAGTGCTTGATCAAAGAGGTGTGGACGCAACCAGGGCCACAGCTGAGAGCTCCGCTTCGGTTATTCCTCCTGAGTTTCAAGACTTCGTCCAACGGACCATAGAAGCCAACAATGCGGTGCTCCTTCAGCAAATTGCGGCTATATTCAAAGATTTTATTCCAAAACCTCCTCCCTCTTCTTAAAATTTGTTTTATTTGTTTTCATATATACTGACTATGATGTATTTCTCACTCTTTTGTCTGATGACAAAAAGGGGGAGAAAATGGGTTGATTGAATATATACATCGTGATTGCTTTTATAACATGTCTGGCTTTCCATGCTTAAAAGCTTATATCTGTCTTATATGCTTTAAATGTTTAGATGCTTTAAATGACTAGAATGTTTGTCTTAGGGGGAGCCCTTCAGCTCTCTAGGACTCTTTGTTCAATCAAATTAGTATGTTTTGTCATCATCAAAAAGGGGGAGATTGTTGGAACCAAAGTGGTTATGGTCCAAATAATCCCTTAAGTTTTGACGTTAACAAAGAGCTAATTTAAGATGAACAAAGATTTCTTATGGACTAACGTTTTATATTAAGTGTGCAGGTAAAAAATTAATTGAGTCCAAAGACTATCCATAGTCCAAAGACTTTATCTCGTCCAACATTTAATCATGGTTTACGACTGGACGGTAATTTATAGAACCTTGAGTCCAAAGATCTTTCGGTTACCTTTTGTAATACCTAGTCCAATAAATGCTTTTATATTTCAAGCGTGAATATCTTGTAAAAGTATTTGAATTTATTATTCCCTGTAAAAGGCTTATATCCTTGGGACAAAACATTCTTTGAAATATTCGTACAAATGTAAAGCGTAAGCCAGAATGTCTCTGTCACCTAAAGAAGTTGACCTTCTTCTTTTGGAAAAACAAAAGACAACTTTCGTTCTACTCAGAGGATATGTCAGCACCACTTTTAGCTATCATCCTGATAGTCTATCCTGCTGATCAGAAACTTCAGAAGCTATCAGACTCAACGGATCAAATGCATTCAATGCTCATAAGAACGGATCCTTTTCCATCCGTTGAAGACTGAAGTCTGCTCAAAGACAAGAGGCTATATATACCTCCATCCCCTGAAAGTGCAAGGTTACCGAACCTAACTTGAGCAAAAATACAAGTGAAGCAACACTTAGCAATTCAAAATCTTTCAAGAGATACAAGCAACATTAGCTCAAGAAATCAAAGAGAAAATCTCAAGCTTGCAAAGCTAGCAAAGCTACTCTGATCCTCACTTTCATATTACTCTCTGTGTAGAGTTTTTAAGAGTCTAAGCTTTAGTTTCAAATTCTCACATTTAGTGAGTTAGTAGAACAAACTCTTTTCAAAATCTTAGTTTGGTTGAGCCTGAAGAGGCTTGTCTGTAAAAGAATACTTAGAGAACCTGAAGAGGTTGAGAATACTGCCTGAAGAGGTGTTGAATACTTTGTAACAAAAGGTTTTTGTTATAGTGGTTAAAGCTCTCAAGTAGAGAGGACTGGACATAGCTCTTTGGTGAAGAGTGAACCAGGATAATATCTTTGTGTTCTTTTCTCTCCCTTACCCTTACTTTAGCTTATTATCTAACTAACTAACTGGGATTGAATTGCCTTTTCTTACGCTGCTTTCTTATCTTAGTCAAACTAAGTTAGCGTCCAACTTGGTGTTTGGAAGAGCTCTCTTTGCTTTTAATCGTTTTAGCGTCCAACCTTGCGAAAACTATTATCTGCTTACAAAAAGAATTTAAAATCTTCAGAAACACAATTCAACCCCCCTTCTTGTGTAGCAAACAGGTTCCTTCAAGAAGGTCACCCATCCCACAAGTGCTCCATGTCAAGCACGCTTAACTATGGAGTTCTTATGTTCTGGGCTCCCGAAAAGGAGATGCGTCTTGTTGGTATAGGTAGTACCAACAATTCTTATAAGCCTTCCTTCAACTGTATAGTCCTTTACCTGCACAGCCTATGGATCCCTCTTGTTCCGGTCATCACGAGACTGAAACAATTGAACGACTTTTCTTGCATCCGGACCACCGGTTCGTTATCGAACTACTGTTTCAAAACCCAAAACGTTTCATGTTTGTGTTTGTGTCTTATGAATTATATCTCAAGTCCTAAGTGTTATGAAGAAGGATTGAGAATTGTAACACCCTGTTTTTTTTTACACTATGCTTATATGTGTTAATATTTGCTTGTATATGTTGTATATATGTTGTTTATGATTGTTCTTGATGTCCAAGTTCATAGTTGGGGTAGTTTAGCCTTAAGGAATGGTCAATGCATTCAAGTCCAAGAAACATGTTTTACGGTTTTGTTCATATCTTGAGTTCTAGACATCCGATTGAGGTGATCTAGGATGCGTTGGAAAGCTTAGAGAATTATCTACAAGTCTTATTTCAGGTGTTAAGGCCAAATTCGGCTTCTAAAGTTTCGCGTCGTGAGGATACATTCGCCTCGCGAAACTGACAGCCAGATTTTTACAGCTCTCTGGTTCGCCTCGCGAAAGGCTACTCGCCTCGCTAATCTGCGCGCACCAGAATCGTGTTTTTGGGCTTCTAATCAGCCCATAATGACCCTAACTCATATTTATACCCTAAGACTCGACCTAAACCTACCTTCTAAGTCGAAAAACTCCCAGAAACTGCCTCTTCCTCTCCAAACAAGGATTTCTAAACCCTTTCCAAGGATCCCTGAAGGAGATTGCACCATCTCTTTCACTTGAAGAGCATCACTGCCATCACAAGCCCTCTTCCTAGTTGCTGCTCTTGAACCTTTTGGGGCCGTGATCGTGAAGTCAAGCGTCGTGAGATCGAGCATTCGTGTAGACGCAACCTTTTCCGGACCTTTTCCTTCCTTTATTCGTGGTGATCGTCATACCAGGTATGGGGGGAAGAAATAGATCATGAGTATGTGGGTTTTGGGATAGGTTAAGATGAAGGGGTTAACCCATGACCCCTATATGTTTGTCTATATGCATTGTAAATGCTTATGTATATGCTATGAGTGTAATTATGTGTATGTTATGTATATGCCATGTATATGCCTATGTGAATATTGTATAAATATACATGTTTATGGTTATATGATTATGATCATGGGTGTTTGTCTTGATGATATGATTCAAATAGTATGATGTGCAATGAATAGTATGAATATATATACGATATGCATTGATGAGATTTTATGATGTGCAATGATAATGATGACTTGATGATGATGTGCGTTACGATGAAGAAAATAGGATTAGTGAAAGAACATAGCTTAGGGACGTTTGGCACCCCATAATGAATGAGTTGTTATGAGAGGTGAGATTGATAATATTGGATTAGTTTTGGAAACCCATAGGGATGATTCTTGAAAGATGGGATGATAGGCATAGGGATAACTTAGAGAAATCCTTAAGATTCCCACATTTGTCATGATTCGCCTGGCGAATATCCATTCGCGAGGCGAGACAGAGAGACCATTCGTGGTCTGACGTGATTCGCCTAGCGGATTGTAATCCACGAGGCAAATGAGAGAACCAAATATTGGGGCTCTCGGGCTCGCCTCGCGAGCCAGGATTCGCCTAGCGAATCTAGGAACCTGTTTATGAGCTCTCGGGCTCGCCTCGCGAGCTAGGATTCGCCTTGCGAATCTGGGAACCTGTTTAGGAGCTCTCGGGCTCGCCTCGTGAGCCAGGATTCGCCTAGCGAATCTGGGAACCTGTTTAGGAGCTCTCGGGCTCACCTCGCGAGCCACGATTCGCCTAGCGAATCTGGGTTTCTCACCCAGATTTTGTTGTGAAAGGATAATGTTTAGGGTAATGGGGAAAAGACTGTGAGGTCATAACCCAAGGTTGATAATATAGAAAAGAACGTTAATAACTATAAGACTTGAGATTTAAATATTAGGATTAAGTTATAATCTTAATAAATATATGACTTGAGGTTATTAAGATTAAGTTATAATCTTAATAAAATACGAATTGAGGTTTAGATGATAAGATTAAGTATAATACTTAACAAAGATAATGTTAAGTTAAGACTTAACAAAGAGAACAATTAATAAGACGATGATGTTATTGGTAACGACGTACTGTCACCGATGTTGTTGGTTAAATCATTCTTGATGCTCATTGGTCAAGTTTGATGTTGATAAATCATCTTTGATGCTTGTTGGTCAAAGTTGATAGCCATGTAATGGTGTTGATGGTGGATGGTTGGACATGTGTTTGCATGTCGTTGAGCATAGCATGCATCATACGTTGACGTCGATATGTTGGGTGGAAAGCAAACGATGAATCGCGATAGTGGAGGCCACGATGGGTGTTATCCCGGCCTTGCGGGTACATTGGGTAGGGAAATTCCAGGTGACATGGGCTAGCTACCTATTGTCGGAGTGACCTAAAGGATAAGCTTGAGTACCCTGACTAGCCACTATACGTTATCAGGATTAGTGAGAGTGTTCGGGGATGGCCCATGTTCTGGCATATCATCCACGTTGATAACCGGACATGTACTCCTAATCGTCTTTCCAGAGTTAGAGTTGTTGGCCACATGCATACGGAGTAGTGATGTTGCATTCGCATTGACATGCATCCTTGATATATATTGATTATACCTGTGTTGATTGATGTATGTTGTATGCCATCTTAATTACTATTCCATTCCGTTTACATATATTCATGATTGTGTTTCTTACCCCTCTCTTTGTTATTCTTGTGCATATGTTGTGGTATATGCAGAGGAGGGTGAGCATGCTGACGAGGAGTGATCCCGAGGAGATCTCTCTCAGTAGTTAGGATTTATGATTCATGTTATTTGGTTTTATTCCGATGTATTATCGGTATATGTATACCAGCTCTGATATGTGACATCGGGATTTGGGTTACGTTATTATTTATGTTTTCCGCAGTTCGTTTTTAAAGGATTTTGATTATTTCAGATTCCTATGTTTTACGTTATAGATGATGTGATGCACATTACCCTTGAGAATATGTTTTTATTTTAATTGTTATATTTTTAAAAGACATGTATGATTTTATTTATATTTTATTATATGCGGGGTAGTGGGTGTCACATTTAGTGGTATCAGAGCCGGTCTGTCCTACAGGCCGGGGTATGTGTCTGTTATGTCTCTTCTGTGTACTCTGCAGAAATGTTTTGAACTTGTGTGACTGTTTTATTATGCCTTTTGTTAAAAAAAAAATTCTCTAGTAGGATTTAACCAATTTTGAATTGGTTAAGATCGCTGAGCGATAGGACAATGGGGTCGTGGCAAGGAGCTGTCCGAACCATTGATAGTGAACCTTAACCTGTTTTATTGTTGCCTAAGTGTATGTATGACTTTAGATGCCGATCAATATTATCCTCCTAGAATGTCATTCTTGGTGATGTGTTACAAGAAGAAAGATGGTAGCATGAAGTTGTGTGTCAATTATTGACAACTGGACAAGGTGACCCTTAAGAATAGATACTCACTCCCTAGGATTGATGACTTTATAGACCAACTGATAGGAGCCTGTGTGTTTTCTAAGATAGATTTGAGATCAGTTTACCATCAAATTCGGGTCAAGTCTGAGAACATTCCGAAGACTGCGTTCAAAACACGCTATGGCCATTATGAGTACCTAGTTATGCCTTTTGGTGTGACTAATGCCCCTGCTGTGTTCATGGACTACATGAACAAGATCTTTCATCCATACTTGGATAGGTTTGTAGTTGTTTTCATAGATGATATCCTAGTATACGCTAAGACCAGGGAAGAACATGAGGAACACTTGAGGATGGTCTTGAAGACCCTTAAGGAAAAACAGTTGTATGCCAAGTTGTCTAAGTGTGAGTTCTGGTTAGAGGAGGTGAGTTTCTTAGGACACATCATCTCTAAAGGAGGAATAGCCGTAGACCCATCTAAGGTAGAAACCGTGCTCCAATGGGAAGCACCTAAATCAGTGACCGAGGTTAGGAGTTTCTTGGGTTTAGCCGGTTACTATAGGAGGTTTATAGAAGGATTCTCTAAGATAGCTTTGCCTATGACCCGCCTTACTAAGAAAGGTCAGATCTTTGTGTGGGACTCTAAGTGTGAGGAAAGTTTTCAGGAGTTGAAGAATAGGTTGACCACTGCACCTGTGTTAGTGTTGCCCAATCCTAGTGAACCTTTTGTGGTGTACTGTGATGCTTCCAAGCAAGGTTTAGGTGGTGTGTTGATGCAGAATGGTAAGGTAGTAGCTTATGCTTCTAGGCAGCTTAAGACCCATGAGAAGAATTATCCTACCCATGACTTGGAGTTGGGAGCCGTAGTGTTTGCATTGAAGATTTGGAGGCATTATCTTTATGAAGCTAGATTTGAGGTCTTTAGTGATCATAAGAGTTTGAAATACCTATTTGACCAAAAGGAGCTGAATATGAGACAGCGTAGGTGGATGGAATTTCTTAAAGATTATGAGTTTGAGTTAAGTTACCACCCAGGTAAGGCCAATTTAGTGGCTGATGCTTTGAGTAGAAAAACCTTACATATTTCAGCCTTGATGGTTAGAGAGATGGAGTTGATAGAGGAGTTTAGAGATTTGAGTTTAGCTTGGGAAGTTACCCCTAAGAGCATTAGACTAGGAATGTTGAAAATTACTAGCAGTTTGATGGATCAGATTAGAGAAGGGCACAAGATAGATGTATACCTTTTAGACCAGAGAGAGTTGATTGCTCAGGGTAGAAACCTTAGTTTTAAGGAAGGGACGGATGGAATTTTGAGGTTCCAAGATAGGGTTTGTATACCTGATATTCCAGAGCTTAGGAAGTTGATCCTAGAGGAAGGACATAGGAGTGGTTTGAGTGTTCACCCAGGAGCCACAAAGATGTATCAGGATCTGAAACAGATGTTTTGGTGGCCTAGGATGAAAAAGGATGTAGCTGAGTTTGTGTATGCTTGCTTAGTGTGTCAGAAGGCTAAGATAGAGCACCAGAAACCTTCGGGTAAGTTGCAACCTTTGAGTATTCCTGAGTGGAAGTGAGATAGTATTTCTATAGATTTTGTGTCTGGACTCCCTAAGACTCCAGCTGGTTGTGATGCCATATGGGTTGTTGTGGACAGGTTAACCAAATCTGCCCATTTCATCCCTATGAACATGGAATATCCATTAGAGAAGTTGACTGGGTTGTATATCAGAGAAATAGTTAGATTGCATGGGGTACCGTCTAGCATAGTTTCAGACAGAGATCCTAGATTTACCTCTAGATTTTGGAATAGTTTGCATGAGGCCTTAGGAACTAAGCTTAGATTGAGTTCAGCTTATCACCCACAGACCGATGGTCAGTTTGAGAGGACAATCCAATCCTTAGAGGACTTGTTGAGGGCGTGTGTACTAGAGCAGTCTGGTAGTTGGGATAAGTTTTTACCCCTTATCGAGTTTACCTACAACAATAGCTTCCATTCCAGTATTGGGATGGCACCTTATGAGGCCTTGTATGGTAGGAGGTGTAGGACACCTTTGTGTTGGAATGAGCCTGGAGAGAATGTTGTGTTAGGACCTGAGGTAGTGCAAGAGACTACAGAGAAAGTGAGGATGATACAAGAAAAGATGAGAGTGGCACAGAGTAGGCAAAAGAGTTACCATGATAAGAGAAGAAAAACTCTCGAATTCCAGGAGGGGGATCATGTGTTCTTGCGAGTTACTCCAACAACTGGGGTTGGCAGAGTAATGAAAGCGAGGAAACTTACTCCAAGATTCATTGGCCCTTACCAAATTCTAAAAAGAGTCGGTGAAGTCGCCTACCAGATAGCTTTACCCCCGTTCTTGTCAAATCTTCATAATGTGTTTCATGTGTCTCAACTTCGAAAATATGTTCATGATCCAAGCCATGTGATAGTACCCGATATCATTCCACTAAAGGATAACTTGACTTTCGAGGTGTTACCGCTTCGGGTTGAAGATCGAAGGGTCAAGCAACTGAGAGGGAAGGAAATCCCCTTGGTCAAGGTCGTTTGGAGTGGAGCTACAGAAGAAAGTGCTACTTGGGAGTTGGAGAGCAAGATGAAGGAGTCATATCTGCATATGTTTACTCAAGGTGAGTAGAAATTTCGAGGACGAAATTTTTATAAGGGGGTGGAATTGTAACACCCTGTTTTTTTTTTTTACACTATGCTTATGTGTTAATATTTGCTTGTATATGTTGTATATATGTTGTTTATGATTGTTCTTGATGTCCAATTTCATAGTTGGGGTAGTTTAGCCTTAAGGAATGGTCAATGCATTCAAGTCCAAGAAACATGTTTTACGGTTTTGTTCATATCTTGAGTTCTAGACATCCGATTGAGGTGATCTAGGATGCGTTGGAAAGCTTAGAGAATTATCTACAAGTCTTATTTCAGGTGTTAAGGCCAAATTCGGCTTCTAAAGTTTCGCGTCGCGAGGATACATTCGCCTCGCGAAACTGACAGCCAGATTTTTACAGCTCTCTGGTTCGCCTCGCGAAAGGCTACTCGCCTCGCGAATCTGCGCGCACCAGAATCGTGTTTTTGGGCTTCTAATCAGCCCATAATGACCCTAACTCATATTTATACCCTAAGACTCGACCTAAACCTACCTTCTAAGTCGAAAAACTCCCAGAAACTGCCTCTTCCTCTCCAAACAAGGATTTCTAAACCCTTTCCAAGGATCCCTGAAGGAGATTGCACCATCGTTCATCGTTCTTCATCTCTTTCGCTTGAAGAGCATCACTGCCATCACAAGCCCTCTTCCTAGTTGCTGCTCTTGAACCTTTTGGGGCCGTGATCGTGAAGTCAAGCGTCGTGAGATCGAGCATTCGTGTAGACGCAACCTTTTCCGGACCTTTTCCTTCCTTTATTCGTGGTGATCGTCATACCAGGTATGGGGGGAAGAAATAGATCATGAGTATGTGGGTTTTGGGATAGGTTAAGATGAAGGGGTTAACCCATGACCCCTATATGTTTGTCTATATGCATTGTAAATGCTTATGTATATGCTATGAGTGTAATTATGTGTATGTTATGTATATGCCATGTATATGCCTATGTGAATATTGTATAAATATACATGTTTATGGTTATATGATTATGATCATGGGTGTTTGTCTTGATGATATGATTCAAATAGTATGATGTGCAATGAATAGTATGAATATATATACGATATGCATTGATGAGATTTTATGATGTGCAATGATAATGATGACTTGATGATGATGTGCGTTACGATGAAGAAAATAGGATTAGTGAAAGAACATAGCTTAGGGACGTTTGGCACCCCATAATGAATGAGTTGTTATGAGAGGTGAGATTGATAATATTGGATTAGTTTTGGAAACCCATAGGGATGATTCTTGAAAGATGGGATGATAGGCATAGGGATAACTTAGAGAAATCCTTAAGATTCCCACATTTGTCATGATTCGCCTGGCGAATATCCATTCACGAGGCGAGACAGAGAGACCATTCGTGGTCTGACGTGATTCGCCTAGCGGATTGTAATCCACGAGGCGAATGAGAGAACCAAATATTGGGGCTCTCGAGCTCGCCTCGCGAGCCAGGATTCGCCTAGCGAATCTAGGAACCTGTTTATGAGCTCTCGGGCTCGCCTCGCGAGCTAGGATTCGCCTTGCGAATCTGGGAACCTGTTTAGGAGCTCTCAGGCTCGCCTCGCGAGCCAGGATTCGCCTAGCGAATCTGGGAACCTGTTTAGGAGCTCTCGGGCTCGCCTCGCGAGCCACGATTCGCCTAGCGAATCTGGGTTTCTCACCCAGATTCTGTTGTGAAAGGATAATGTTTAGGGTAATGGGGAAAAGACTGTGAGGTCATAACCCAAGGTTGATAATATAGAAAAGAACGTTAATAACTATAAGACTTGAGATTTAAATATTAGGATTAAGTTATAATCTTAATAAATATATGACTTGAGGTTATTAAGATTAAGTTATAATCTTAATAAAATACGAATTGAGGTTTAGATGATAAGATTAAGTATAATACTTAACAAAGATAATGTTAAGTTAAGACTTAACAAAGAGAACAATTAATAAGACGATGATGTTATTGGTAACGACGTACTGTCACCGATGTTGTTGGTTAAATCATTCTTGATGCTCATTGGTCAAGTTTGATGTTGATAAATCATCTTTGATGCTTGTTGGTCAAAGTTGATAGCCATGTAATGGTGTTGATGGTGGATGGTTGGACATGTGTTTGCATGTCGTTGAGCATAGCATGCATCATACGTTGACGTCGATATGTTGGGTGGAAAGCAAACGATGAATCGCGATAGTGGAGGCCACGATGGGTGTTATCCCGGCCTTGCGGGTACATTGGGTAGGGAAATTCCAGGTGACATGGGCTAGCTACCTATTGTCGGAGTGACCTAAAGGATAAGCTTGAGTACCCTGACTAGCCACTATACGTTATCAGGATTAGTGAGAGTGTTCGGGGATGGCCCATGGTCTGGCATATCATCCACGTTGATAACCGGACATGTACTCCTAATCGTCTTTCCAGAGTTAGAGTTGTTGGCCACATGCATACGGAGTAGTGATGTTGCATTCGCATTGACATGCATCCTTGATATATATTGATTATACCTGTGTTGATTGATGTATGTTGTATGCCATCTTAATTACTATTCCATTCCGTTTACATATATTCATGATTGTGTTTCTTACCCCTCTCTTTGTTATTCTTGTGCATATGTTGTGGTATATGCAGAGGAGGGTGAGCATGCTGACGAGGAGTGATCCCGAGGAGATCTCTCTCAGTAGTTAGGATTTATGATTCATGTTATTTGGTTTTATTCCGATGTATTATCGGTATATGTATACCAGCTCTGATATGTGACATCGGGATTTGGGTTACGTTATTATTTATGTTTTCTGCAGTTCGTTTTTAAAGGATTTTGATTATTTCAGATTCCTATGTTTTACGTTATAGATGATGTGATGCACATTACCCTTGAGAATATGTTTTTATTTTAATTGTTATATTTTTAAAAGACATGTATGATTTTATTTATATTTTATTATATGCGGGGTAGTGGGTGTCACAAGAATCCTTTTAGATAAGTCTTTGATCCTTTCTAAGATATTAATTCCTTGAGTTTCAAGTAATGAAATAAGTAATGATTCACTTAAGTCTTATGAAGTCATTGATGAACTAAGTCATCAATGGTATAGTGCATGGTCTTGTTCCACCATATACTATACTTAATTATTTCTTTTCTTTCACTCTAAGTTAATTACTTAACTTAGGTTTTCCATGCATAAAACTTTACGACTTGAGTTGAAAACTCTCGATTTAAGACTTCGCAAACCAAAACCTTTCTAATTGAAAGCTCATTTGATTTAAAAGAACTTTGTTACCTGCTTGAAGTAAAGTACCTTAGCTAATTTGAAAAGGTTTTTGCTTACTAACTTAGTGTGAAACCATGATCTAAGTTAGTGTAAAAGAAATGGAATTTCATTTAGTTTTCCAACTATGATTCAATTAATTCAAACTTGAGGACAAGGTCCTCTTTATACTTGGAAGATTGAATGTTAACTTAGTTTCAAAGAGTGTGACATCCCATTAATCCTAAGGTAACTTCATTTTACTGTTACTTTCATGAAATCACTTTCATCCTTTTATTTTTAAAACAATTAGTTAATTGGATAAACTATGACTAAAGTAAAACATATTTTCACCTTATTAAAAACACTTGAAGGCCAAAACTCTATTTGATCTTTGGATCAAAATCACTTCTTATTTTGTTTTGAAGTATAAGTTACCAAAACCTTTTCTAACTTTCCAAACACATTGAATGTTCAAGAACCACTTATGTTCTTCCTTTTTCTTAAGGTCAAGGCCGAATACTCCCACACATGGGATGTGAAGATTTTGCTTCCCTAACTTGTCAAGTAATAGCTCAAAATGCTCACAATATTATGATGAACAATAATCATGCATCATTCAACCATAATCAAGCATAAAAATCCTTATTTGATCTAGAGATCAAAGTATGGTTTTGCAACATACATGAAAACACTTTTCCATCCAAGCATACATCATCACAAACATATACTAGGCATAGAACATTATTACAATCACAACGAAGCTCAAACAGATCTACACACATCAATCACGGATAACATATAGTTATCGGGAAAATCCCTCAGGCAAACTCCCCTTACTTCTTGAAGTTTTACTCCAGGCAAAATTTGTCCGATCGGCCTGCGAGTTCTCCCGATTCCTCGTCTGATTACTCAACCACAACTACATACACACAATCCAAACATCAATACTACAAAACACAAATTTCCCTATTTTCTTGCTCTAGGGTTCGACCATGTTGCTTTAAAATTAGTTAGAGATGTCTAAAATTTCTATCTCTTGGATGAAGGATCTATAGGTACTCCTAACATCAAAACAAGTCTCTACACTCAAACTTGAATCAAAGATTCTTGTTTTCCCTAAATGGTGGTTTCGGCCACCCTTTAATAAACTAGGCTAGGAATGTTTTTTTGATCACATACTCTTGGATTCAAGACTCTCTAGGTGTGATAGAACCTAATCACTAGTTCTTGGAACAAAATTTGACAAAAACTCGTGGATCCAAAGGAAGGGGGATTCGGCCCCTTTATACCCATATGGGTTAGAAAACTCTTTTGGTTACTTGCTCTTGGATAATGAAAGAGAATGATGAAACTAGCTCATAGAAATTGGTTTGACATTAAAAGGATTTTTTTACAATTTCCTATGAATTTATGAAAATTGGACTTAGAACTTGAAATCCATTTGAATCATGATTTGGAAACAAGATTTAAGAGAAGAATCATGAAGTTTATGGATCAAGGGAAGTAATCATACCTCTTGGAGGATGAAGATGATCAAGTTTATAAACTTTGTTTCACCAAAAACTTGAAGCTTTTCTTATGAAATGGAGAGAAAGTAAGGTGGAAATGGAGTTATGAAGAAAAAGGAAAGAATGGTGGCTTTCATGAGGGGGGAGGTGTGTGAGAGAAGAGGAAGGGCAAGGAAGTCCACAAAAATTCACTTAAGGGGCAAAATAGACTTTTCACACAAGGTTAAATGGTAATTATGAAAAAGGTCAGGGGCATTTTGGTCATTTCGCGTCCAGGTATTACAGCTCCGTTTGTCACCCGGTTTGAGAATTTGTCCGAATAGTTTATTATTATTCCGATTTTTAGTGCACGAAACCAATTTTAGCAAAATTGTAGAGAATTCAATTCTAAGACTAACTGTCTCATTCACGAGTCAAAATTAGGTCTTTTGAGTAGTAAAACACTACTGTCAGTGAAAAACGCAGACCGGGCTCCGTTTGAGTTTTCGACCCAAAATTTAACCGTAATTCCCTACGATAGTGTAGAGCGTGACTATGGTCTCAGTTTATTTTATTTCACTCTCTAGACCCTCCAATAAAATACAAACTCATAAATACAATTTATTAACTTTAGAGAGCTTGAAAAATCGGGGTGTTACATTACTACCCCACTTTAAAAAAATTTCGTCCTCGAGATTTCGTGACTCAAAACTAAATAGGATTTCTTAATCCCTAGGTTCCACATTGTACCCCGTATGTAATCCTTCCCTAGGTAACATTGTAACCTAATGACAACCTCATACATATCCTCTGTTTGATTTACCGTTAAAATCAAATCGCCTATTCTCAATCCATACCTTAATATCTTACCTTAGTTTCTTCACATGTGAGAAATATAATCAAACTTAACCACTTTTCTTTCAACACCTAATCCACTGTGTATCCAATCAATTCCGATCCACATCTTTAACTCTTACTGTTAACACCAAGATATCCAATCTTAGTCTTAGTTCCTTTTGAACGCAGTCCACCTCTCCAACTTACATCTTAATTATGAATCTCAACCTTAAAGGACAAGATTGCACCTCTTAATGAAACTATAACCAAAAAAAGAAATCACATCGAGTAGAATTATCCAAATCATAAATCTTGAACTTTTCTAGCAACTTAGTTTTACTCAAGGACTTCTCCTTTCTGCTTATATTCAGCTTAGGAAAAACTACTAAGGACACTTTCTTATAAACCTTCAAACTCATACAATCCATCTTAACCTCATACATTGATCATTACCCTAGGTCTCCCACGATTATTCTGCCTCGATCAATACTTGATTTACAATGATCGTCTCACTTACTGAGATTGATCTTAAAGGTTCACATCTTATCAATCACTACTATACCTCAATAAAACTCCCATCACTTCTTGTCTATCCTGCTAAAAGGATGTTTGTAGCTAGATGCTACACGTACTCCTAACCAACCTTCCAAAGATCAAATCGTTTTTCTTGCTCGTCCACTTGAGTTGAGGATGATCAGTTGAACTCAGTCTCCGCTCGATCTTTGAAGATTAAGGAAAGAAATTTTCAACAAAGGAAATTTTTCCTGGTTTCACTCTCATAAGAAAGTATATAGAAGAATTTTACCACTCTAAAAAGAATGCAGGAATATCCAGTATGTAAAAAGATTCCTCAGTAGGTTCGTGAGTGTAAAAATACATAGTTAATACATGTTTACAACCATGACTCTAATAAAGTTCCTTCTTTCACAAGAATCTTCCAGCGAATTAGGGAATCAAAATATGAACAGTTTCGAATCCCAAGAGGATTCATCTTTAGTTGACTTTCGGTGTCATAATTCTCCACAATTTCATGGGGATCCTGATCCGGAAAAAGCTGACTTATGGCTGCATGAAGTGGAAAAGATATTTGTTGTTCTGCGCTGCCCTGAGGGAGTGAAGGTTGACTATGCCACATTCCTGTTTCTGGGTGATGCAGAGTATTGGTGGGGAGGAACCAAACAACTGTTGGAAGCCAACAACCAAGAGATCACTTGGGGAGTATTTCGCACCAAGTTCCTGGACAAGTACTTTCCCCAGAGTGCTAGGACCGAGAAGGAGCAGGAATTTCTAAGGCTGGAGCAGAGGGACATGACTGTTGGGGATTATGCGGCGAAGTTTGAATCACTCCCCAAATTATTTCCGCTGTTTCCAAGCCCAACCTGATGAAGACTAGAAATGCGAAAGGTTCGAAGGAGGTCCGCGCTTCGAAATCAAGGAGTCTGTGTTACTGCTAGAGATTCGTAACTTTCAAGCCTTGGTGGAGAAGTTCAGACAAATGGAAAAGATGAGAAGCGGAAGAGAAAACAAGAGCACTATGGGAGGACCATCTAGGTCCAAGAACTCCGAACCAATACCAGAACCAGAAAGGGAAGCAGTCCTAGAAGAAACCGTATTCCTGATCCCAAGGGAATAGTCAAAAATAGAAATCCTATCGTCCTGTCGCTTCTGCTTACGGTGGAGGGAATGTAAATGATCAGAATCAAGGCCAAGTATGGAGATGTTTCAAGTGTGGGAAACAAGGACATCCAACTGAGGAATGCGCACTGAAGGGAGTTCTATGCTTCCACTGTGGGAAGATAGGACACTTCGTGAGAGATTGCCCTACACTGAAATCTGAGCCGACTGTCAACAATGTACGGACTGCTAGACCAACGGCGAGGGGAACAGTTTATACCATGATTGGCGCTGATGCTTCCAAATCCGATGATCTCGTACAAGGTAGTTTCATCATAACTGGTAATCTCCTAACTTTACTATTTGATTCAGGTGCTAGGCATTCGTTTATCTCCTTGGATTGTGTGAGATGTTTGGAATTGCCTGTTTCTTCGCTATCTTTTGATTTGATTGTCATTACTCCAACTGCTAAAGCTGTTACTGTAAATATAGTATGTTTGAACTGTCCTATTATTGTTGATGATAGGAACTTTCTTGTTGACTTAATATGTTTGCCTTTGACACAATTGGATGTGATCCTAGGCATGGATTGGTTATCTTCTAATCATATCCTTTTAGACTATGCATATAGAACCTTAGTTTTTCCTGACCCTGAGATTTCTGGATTTTTAATTGCCAACTGTAACATCCTAAAAAATAATATAAATAGAGATTATAATATGAGGATTATTTTAGAGTTTTTGGGAAGGTTTAGAATATATGTTTTAAGCCCATGAAGTAAATAAAAGTGATTAAAAATAATTAAAAGTGGTTAAGAGTGATTTTCTAAGGGAAATTCACTTCCTGGAGCATGAGCACGCCCGTGCTTATATGCGCGCCCTGACTTGTTTGAGTACGCCCTTACTCAGACAAGCACGGTTGTGCTAATTATTTGGCACGCCCGTGCCGCTAGAGCACGGTCTGAGTCGCTCCATGCTAACTAATAGCACCCCCGTGTCGGAAATTATGCAAACTTTGACGCTGATTGGCACGGCCGTGCCAATCGAGAGCGCACCCGTGCTCTATGTCAGGATGCGTTAAAAATAGGTTTAAAAATAGGGAACCAGTGCAACACTATATATATACCATCTTATAACACCCTAGTGCGACTAGAAACCCATTTTGCACCCTAAAACACCTTAGTAACGGTTGTAGAGCATCTTCATGCTTGGAAGATGGGATTACAACAAGCAATGAGTTTGGAAGGAGAACAACAACAACAACAAGAAGAAGAGGAAGGAGAACAAGATGAAGGAGAAGGAGAAAGGGATTCAAGACTCAAGAAGGCGACATTTAGGATTCGCCATAGGGTACGCTTGGATATTCTTGGAGGTCTTCAAGAGGTGAGTAGAAATACTCTTTCTCACCCTTTCCATGGTGCAAATTGTCTTGTGGTTGGGTTATGCTTTCAAAAATAAGTTTTTTTTGGAAAAACAATCTTGGTTTGGTCAAATCCTGATTTTACAAATTTGGGGGTTTTACTTCTAAGGTGTTTTTGCTGTCAATTAAATGTTTATTATTGAGATTGGTGCTATGATATATATGATACATACATGGTTTGGTTTAAATGACATGCTATGTATGCATTATTTGATGATATTTGTGATACTGGCATGATTCAATAACTTTAAATGTGATGATTGTTGTTTGCTGCAATACCGCCTATGATAGGGGTATCGAAAGTAACACTGCCAATGAATTGGGGTGTCAAAATATGAAATACCGCCATGATGGGGTATCGAAAGTAACATCGCCACACGTTGGGATGTTGAAATGAGTAATACCACCAGTGTACAATGGTTGGTATCAAAATAAGTAATGTCACTGAAGAGAATGTGACATCGAAATACCTTCATGAGTAAGGTAGGCAATGGGACGTCATTGTTATGTGCAGTTTGAAAGTCATATGACATATGAGGATATTTGAGACTATTTGATATGTGAGATTTTGACACACTTGAATTAAGATGTGTTAATGATGACCGTTTGCTGCCAATAATAATTTATATTATTATTATTATTATTATTATTATTATTATTATACCATAAATTATTTTGAAAATAGCGAGTACCATGGACAGTTTTTCCGGTTATCACACCGGCTGAGAACAATGCTTTTGTGAAAACCTTTTAAACTGTATTTCTGTTCACTGGGATTTTATATCTCATTAGTAGTATTGTTTTCAGAGCCTGAAGACGTCCCTGTTGAGCAGTCAGACGTTTTGAAGACTACCTCTTTTAGTTTTAGAGCTTGGTTAGTATTGTATGGCATATGCCAGGAGGACATTTATTATCTTTTAGTTATTTTCTTATGCAAGATGTTATAGACGTCCTGTTTTGAGGTTTTGAAACTGATTATGTTATTTCGGTTTTGAATTAATGTAAACAATTATTTTAAATTAATATTATATTAAGTAATTATTTAGTATATATTTTATAAGATTTTTATTTACGTTCTTTTATTTAAATTATTAATTTGGGATTACTAATGTAACGAAGGGCATTACACCAACCAAGTAAGAGCTTCTTTGAAAGAAGCTCAGGGATACATGCTTTTATCCTGTTTAGAAATCGAGAAGGACGTTGTCTTGAAGGATGTGCCGGTTGTGAAAGATTTTTCGGAATATTTTCCCGAGGACGTTCTAGGTTTACCACCTGTGAGGGACATTGAATTTTCGATTGACTTATTTCCGGGATCCGGTCCGATCTCTATAGCTCCCTATAGAATGTCACCTACTGAGTTACCCGAGCTGAAGTCCTAGCTAGAGGATCTGATGTCTAAACGGTTCGTGACATCGAGTGTGTCCCCGTGGGAAGCACCAGTGTTATTGGTGAAGAAGAAGGACGGGAGTTCGAGACTCTGCGTGGATTACCGTCAACTCAACAAGATAACGATCAAGAACAAGTATCCTCTACCCCGCATAGATGATTTGATGGATCAATTTCAGGGAGCCACTGTCTTTTCAAAGATTGACCTGAGATCTGGTTATCACCAGATTAGAGTAAAGAACGAGGACGTACCTAAGACAGCATTCAGGACTCGTTATGGTCACTATGAGTACCTCGTGATGCCTTTTGGAGTGACGAACGCACCTGCTATCTTCATGGACTACATGAATCAGATTTTCCGTCCGTTTTTGGAGCAGTTCGTTGTCGTATTCATCGATGATATTCTCATTTACTCGAAGAGTCATGAGGAGCCTGAGGAACACCTGCGACAAGTTTTGCAGATCCTTCACAAGGAGAAGTTGTACGCAAAACTGTTTAAGTGTGAATTTTGTATGGATGAAGTAAAATTCTTGGGGCACGTGATTACAAAGGAAGGGATTGCCATTGACCCTACAAAAGTAAAAGCCGTACTTTTATGGGAAAGACCCAAGACCGTGACAGAAATCCGCAGTTTCGTTGGACTGGCTAGTTACTACAGAAGATTTATCGAAGGATTCTCAAAGATTGTTGCGCCGCTGACTCAACTTACGAGGAAGGACCAACTGTTTACGTGGACTGAGAAATGTGAGGAAAGTTTCCAAACGATGAAGGAACATTTGACAACCTCACCAGTGTTAGTGTTACCCAAACCAGACGAACCTTACGAAGTGTACAGTGATGCTTCGCATCAGGGATTAGGATGTGTACTTATGCAGCATCGGAAGGTTGTAGCGTATGCTTCGCGCCAATTGAAGACTTATGAGAGGAATTACCCGACGCACGACCTAGAGTTAGCTGCCGTGGTTTTTGCACTGAAGATTTGGAGACATTACTTGTATGGATCCAAGTTTGATGTCTTTAGTGATCACAAGAGTTAGAAATGCCTGTTCGACCAGTAGGAGATTAACATAAGGCAGTGATGTTGGATGGAGTTTCTCAAAGACTACTATTTCACTTTGTTATACCACCCTGGAAAAGCAAATGTCGTTGCAGACGCTCTGAGTTGAAAGACCCTGCACATCTCTGCAATGATGGTTAAGGAGTTAGAATTGATAGAGCAGTTTCATGATCTCAATCTAGTTATGGAAGTGGACCACGAGAAGATTTGCTTAGGAATGATCAAGGTATCTAGTGGATTGATGGAAACGATACACGAACAACAAGCAACTGATGAGTACCTTCAAGAGAAAAAGGAGTTACTTTGACAAGAGAAGGCTGCAGAGTTCAACTTGGGAACCGATGAGATCTTGAGATGCAATGGACGGGTTTGTGTACCTAGCAGCCCGGAGATGAGGAAAATGATTCTGGAAGAAGGACATAAGAGCAAGTTGAGCTTTCACCCTGGAGCAACCAAAATGTATCAAGATCTGAAACAGAAGTTTTGGTGGCTAGGAATGAAGAAGCAAGTGGCTGAGTATGTAGCATCGTGTTTGACCTGTCAGAAAGCAAAGGTAGAACATCAACGACCTGGAGGAATGCTTCAATCCTTGGATGTACCCAAATGGAAATGGGAGAGCATCTCAATGGATTTTGTGGTAGGTTTACCGAGGACATCTAAGAGTTTTGATTCAATCTGGGTGATCGTTGATAGGTTAACGAAGTTAGCACACTTCTTACATGTTAAGATCAACTACTCAATGAAGAAGTTAACTGAGCTATATATCAGAGAAGTAATCAAACTACATGGAGTGTCGTCAAGCATAATCTCTGATAGAGACCCAAAGTTTACTTCACATTTTTGGCAAAGTTTAGATCAAGCTTTAGGAACAAGGTTGAGGCTAAGTTCAGCCTATCACCCTCAAACCGATGGACAGACATAGAGGACGATACAATATTTGGAAGATTTGCTGAGAGCTTGTGTTTTAGACCATGGTGGAAGTTGGGATGGTCTTTTACCTCTTGTCGAGTTCACATACAACAATAGTTATCATTCTAGCATAGGGATGGCACCTTATGAGGCCTTGTATGGATGAAAGTGCCAGACACTGTTGTGTGGGTACCAGGATGGAGAAAATATTATTGTAGGCCCCGAACTTGTGCAACAAACAACGGAAAAGATTAAGCAAATCCGCGAAAAGATGAAGACGGCACAAAAGAGCTCCTCCGATAAACGAAGATGACCCCGCGAGTTCCAAGAAGGTGAACACGTGTTCCTGAGAGTCACGCCCACGACTGGGGTAGGTAGTGTAACACCCCGATTTTTGAGTTTTTCCTAATTAATCAGTATTTATGAACTTATATTTTATTCGAGGTCTTAGGAATGGAAATAAAATATTCCGAGACCATAATCATGCTCAACGATATCGTAGGGAGTTACGATTAAGTTTTGAGTCGAAAACTCAAACGGAGTCCGGTCTGCGTGTTTACACTGATAGTATGATTTTACTGCCCAGGAGACCTCAGATGGACCCATGAACGAGACAGTAAGTCTTAGAATTCGATTCTCTACGTTTTGGTTAAATTTCACAAAAATTTCAAAAAAATCACTTCCTGACCTCCGTTCGAGAGAAATCTGCAATGGGGTGGAGAACGGAGCCGCGTATGGACTTACCAGGACCCGACAATAGATAATCTTGATATCACATCATGTCAACTCACTTGGGAGAGCATTCCAATGTCGTCATGACGATCGAGTATTTCGGGGTGCAAAATTACCAAAATACCCCTAACTTAAGCTTTTGACCTTTTACCATTTTACCCTTTGAACCAAATGACCTTTTTACCTTTAATGAGCTTTTAAGAAGGCTGGAAAAGCCCTCTCAGCCCCTCATTTCACGCAGCCAGCCCTCCCAAGAACACCAAGAGCTTCATCTTCTTCCTCCTTGAAAACCTCCATTAAAATCCTTGAGAAATCCTTGAAATTTTGAAGAAAAGCCTTGATTCTTTGACCAATCGTCCTCCATTCTAAGGTAAGATCACTTATATAATCTCCTAGCTTCTTGAATCTCTCTCAATCTCAAGATCAAAACTCCATTTTCATGAAACTCATTCTTAGATCCAAAACTTTGAAAATCCATAGGAAATTGTAGAAAAATCCTTTTGATGGGAAACCAATTTCTTTGAACTCACGTCATCATTCTCTACCTAAACTCAAGAGCTCATGATCCAAGTCTCATCCTAGCTCATTTATCCCAATATGGCCGAACCCTAAGAGTGATGATGAATAGTGTTTTTCTTCGAATTTTTGATTTCTAACTCTTGATTCCATCATTAGCTTTCCTAGTGTTCTTGAATCCAAGTGATGGAAAACCAAATCAATTCCTAGCCTAATTTGTCCAAAATGGCCGAGACCTTCATGAGAGAAATCCATGAGTTTTGTTTCACATTTTTGAGTCATAGGACTTGTATTAGTGTTAACAAAGCTTATTAACCAACCATCCAAAAGTTTGGAACGAAATGAGGTCCCTAGCCTTTTTACCCTTTCATGGTCGAACCCTATGCCTTTTAGGGGAAGAAAATTTGTGTTTTGATGTTATAGATTGATGTTGATTTGTTGTTTGAATTGTGTTGTGTTTGATTGTCTTAGGCGACACGAACGAGAACGGAGCCGGAGCCGAGAACCGATCGAGTTTGGATTGAACACTTCTTTGTGAGGTAAAGGGAGGTAGTCATTTAAGTTTGGTAGTTTCATAGTGCATGTTTGATATATGTGTTATGATGTTTGGATTATTGAATTGGAGATGAGTTTGAATGATGTATGGATTTGTTCTACTTAATGAAACATATTTGCACACTTATTGATAATTAGTGGCATAGATGCCATGATTGATATTATTGTGATATTGAACTGTTGATATACATATATATACTTATATCTTGGATGAGCATAGGACTGGCTATGTCTCGAAAATTATTTACTCGAAACCGAAATCAAAGTTTTGAAAACCGTGTTTTGGAATCAAAAAGTGGTTTTTGGAAAACGTGTTGTTTTCAAGAAAAGTTAAGTCTCCTTTTTGAAAAGTATGTTCTTTTGAAAAGTAAAAAGTGGTTTTGTGAAAAGTCGTGCAAAATGTGTTTTGCTCAGTAAAGTGTTTTAAAAAGGCGTGAAACCTTAGAAAACGGTTTTGTTTACAAGAATGGTGTTTTTCCCAGAAAATGTTTCCTTTGATAAAGAAATATTTTTTTTCAAGAACAATGAATGTGTTTTGTTTTCCAAAGTTGTTTTGAGAAAAACAAAACCAAAAGAAATATGATAAACCTTTGAGATGAGCCCAAACCTAGTGGCTGAGACGTCGGGACTAGTGTTTTGTGGATTGAGCACTCGGACTTCGTGTCCTATGTTTTTGATTTGAGTGGGCTTAATGGCTTTTTGAAACGAGTCGTGGACTTTATGTCCCGACATTTGAAAGAATGAACGCAAAGAAAAACAGAAAACTTTCTGTGTACATGCATGAACCGGCAGACGTGCCATTTGAAACCGAGCTACAACTCTAGTAGTTGAGAAGACCACTAGGTCTATAGGGGCATTCTGTGTTCGAGATGCCACAAGTGGCCGGTGGCGTAGCAACCCCGTGCCGTGGTAAATCGGCTGTCATACACTAATGAACTCGATCAGAGACTGGCGTATTCGGGATATGGTTATGACGTGGTACTCTGGAACAATTGGAGTACAGACCTAAATAGAGAGGCCGACTCATGAGGACAATTGTGTTACGGGTGTTACCACAGCCTATCGCCCGATGTTGGGAAGTTAGAATCTCCAAAGTACATGAATTAGAAAGATGATATTGAAGTCTCATGCATTATTATAACTGATGATAGTGTTTGAGATGTTATATTGTGTTATATAGATAACTGCTCATGTAACTGTATTTATCTGTGGATGTTTATACTGCTGTTTGTCGCCTGTGCGGCTATCGTGATAAACTTTATATGAGTATGTCACCTTTGCCTGTACATGCTGGACACCTTGTTGTGTTTTTGGAACACATGTATAGATGTTGATCATAGGTCCCAGCGGAGACGTGAGGACTCGGATGACGGAGCGTTCTGATGAAGTTGACGTTGGGTTGTACCCCAATGGCTACTTTTAGTCGACCGGCTTAGGAGTTTTTTATTTTGAGTAGTCTTATATTATTACTGCACGTATGTTGAACTTATTTCTAAGTCTGTAATATGTTATATATTAGACCAGGTTTTATGTTATGTTTATGTTTTTATGAACAGTGAATATCAACGTGTGATATGAAGTTTATTTCTTCGTCTTGAGTTGTTTTGTCTATGCATGCAGAAAATTTTTAGAAACCGCGTTTTCGAACGTAGCTACTTAATTAAAGCATATTCCAAAAGCAACCAGCGTTTTATTTTCTTGATTTATTCTGCATTAGAGTCCCAGTATGTAGCACCCGCGAGGGGGTGTCACATTAGTGGTATCAGAGTTGGTCGAGTCTTTCGGGAATCCCTAGGAAGTGAGTCTGTTATGTTTATGTTGTGTGATCTCTGTGAACCTTGTTTGAATTGTTTCTCTGTTGAAGCAATGTGTGTTGACACACTAGTTTTGATTTATGTTTCCTTATTAAGGTATGTTTGGTTTGCCTTGTTGGGAGACATGAATCTTAGAGGTGGTCGTGGTGGAGGTCGCGGCACTGCTGACGACAATGCTGATGACAACAACATGAATCGGGCTATCCAGGCCATGGCTGATATGGCGGCTGCTGCTGCTCAACAGACAGCTATGATGGCTCAACAGAACCAACAAAGAGCTGATCTTGCTGCTGGTGCCAGGGGTTAGTCGATTTTCGGCGTCATGATCCTCCACAGTTTCACGAGGACTGTGACCTGGAAAAGGCTGACCTGTGGCTGCAAGAAATAGAGAAGATTTTTGCTGTTCTGCACTGCCCTGAGGGAGTGAAGGTGGACTATGCCACATTCCTGTTTCTGGGTGACGCAGAGTATTGGTGGGGAGGAACTAGACAACTGCTGGAAGCCAATAATCAAGAGATCACTTGGGGAGTATTTTGCACCAAGTTTCTAGACAAGTACTTTCCCTAAAGTGCCAGAAACGAGAAAGAGCAGGAATTTCTGAAGCTGCGGCAGAGGGATATGACTGTAGGGTAATACGCGGCGAAGTTTGAATCACTCGCCAAATATTTTCGCTTTTTCCAAGCCCAACCTGATGAGGACTGGAAATGTGAGAGATTCGAAGGCGGTCTGCGCTTCGAGATCAAGGAGTCAATGTTGCCAATAGAGATCCGTACCTTCCAAGTTCTGGTGGAGAAGTGCAGAAAGGTAGAAAAGATGAGAAGCGGAAGGGAGAACAAGCGTACTGCGGGAGGACCGTCTAGGTCAAGGAACCCGAACCAGTACCAGCATCAGAAGGGGAAGCAGCCCCAGAAGAAGCCGTATTCCCGACGTCAAGGGAATAGTCAAAAACAGCAATCGTATCGTCTTGTCGCTTCTGCTTACGATGGAGGGAGAGGAAACGACCAGAACCAAGGCCGAGCCCAGAGATGTTTCAAGTGTGGGCAACCCGGACACCCAGCTGATAGCTTCAAGCTGAAAGGAGTTCTATGTTTCCAATGCGGAGAGATAGGACATTTCGCAAGGGAGTGCCCCACACCAAAGCCCGAGCCGACTGTCAACAACATGCAGATTGCTAGACCCATAGCGAGGGGAAGGGTTCATGAGTGGCGTTGATGCTTCCAAATCTGATGATCTCATACAAGGTAGTTGCATCATAGCTGGTAATCTCCTAACTGTACTATTTGATTCGGGTGCGACACATTTGTTTAGCTCTTTGAATTGTGTGAGACAATTAGAGTTGCCTGTTTCTTCGCTGTCTTTTGATTTGATTGTCACAACTCCAACTACTAAGCCTGTTACTGTTAATACAGTATGTTTGAACTGTCCTATTACTGTTCATGATAGGAACTTTCTTGTTGAATTAATATGTTTACCTTTGACTCAATTGGATGTGACCCTAGGCATGGATTGGTTATCTTCCAACCATATCCTTTTAGATTGTGCACATAGAACCTTAGTTTTTCCTGACCCTGAGATTCCTGGATTTATAACTACCAACCAAGTAAGAGCTTCTTTGAAAGAAGGAGATCAGGGATACATGCTTCTATCCTATTTAGAAATCGAGAGGGACGTTATCCTGAGGGATGTGACGGTTGTGAAAGATTTTCCGGAAGTTTTTCCAAAGGACGTACCCTTTTTGCCACCTGTGAAAGACATCGAGTTCACGATCGACTTAGTTCCAGGATCCGGTCCGATCTCTATAACTCCTTATAGGATGTCACCTACGGAGTTAGCCGAGTTGAAAACTCAACTAGAGGATCTGATGTCCAAGCGGTTTGTGAGGCCAAGTGTGTCCCCGTGGGGAGCACCAGTGTTATTGGTGAAGAAGAAGGACGGGAGTTCAAGACTCTGTGTGGATTATCATCAACTCAACAAGATAACGATCAAGAATAAGTATCCTCTACCCCGCATAGATGATTTGATGGATCAACTTCAAGGAGCTGCTGTCTTTTCAAAGATTGATCTGAGATCTGGTTATCACCAAATCAAAGTAAAGAACGAGGACGTACCTAAAACTGCTTTCAGGACTTGTTATGGTCACTATGAGTACCTCGTGATGCCTTTCGGAGTGACGACGAGGACGTGCCTAAGACTGCTTTCAGGACTTGTTATGGTCACTATAAGTACCTCATGATGCCTTTCGGAGTTACGAACGTGCCTGCCATCTTCATGGACTATATGAATAGGATTTTTCGCCTGTTTTTGGATCAGTTTGTCGTCGTGTTTACAGACGATATTCTCATCTACTCGAAAAGTTTCGAAGAGCATGAGGAACATCTACGACAAGTTTTGCAAATCCTTCACAAGGAGAATTTGTACGCAAAGCTAACCAAGTGTGAAATTTGGCTGGATAAAGTCAAATTCTTAGGACATGTGATTTCGAAGGAAGGAATTGTCGTCGATCCTACAAAAGTAGAAGCAGTACTTCTATGGGAGAGACCCAAGACAGTGACAGAAATCCACAGTTTCGTTGGACTAGCTGGTTATTACAGAAGGTTCATCGAAGGATTTTTGAAGATTGTTGCGCCGTTGACTCAACTGACGAGGAAGGACCAACCGTTTATGTGGACTGACAAGTGTGAGGAAAGTTTTCAGACGATGAAGGAACGTTTGACAACCTCACCAATGTTAGTGTTACCTAAACCAGACGAACCGTATGAAGTGTACCGTGATGCCTCGCATCAGGGATTAGGATGTGTGCTTATGCAACATCGGAAGGTTGTAGCGTATGCCTCGCGCCAGTTGAAGACTCGTGAGAGGAATTACCCAACGCATGACCTTGAGTTAGCTGCTGTGGTTTTTGCACTGAAGATCTGGAGACATTACTTGTATGGATCAAAGTTCGATGTCTTCAGTGACCATAAAAGTTTGAAGTACCTCTTCGATCATAAGGAACTTAACATGAGGCAGAGACGTTGCATGGAGTTACTTAAGGACTACGACTTCACTTTGCTATACCACTCTGGAAAAGCAAATGTCATTGCAGACGCTCTAAGCCGGAAGACCCTGCACATCTCTGCAATGATGGTTAAAGAGCTAGAATTGATAGAACAGTTTTGTGATCTCAATCTAGCTGTGGAAGTGAACCACGAGAAGATTAGCTTGGGAATGATCAAAGTATCTAGTGGACTTTTGGAGACGATCCGTGAACAACAAGAAACTGATGAATACCTCCAAGAGAAAAAGGAATTACTTGGACAAGAAAAAGTTGCAGAGTTCAGTATGGGAATTGATGGCATCTTGATATGCAATGGACGAGTTTGTGTGCCGAGCAACTCGGAGATGAGGAAAATGATTCTAGAGGAAGGACACAAGAGCAAGCTGAGCATTCACCCTGGATCAACCAAAATGTACCAAGATCTGAAACAGAAGTTTTGGTCCCCAGGAATGAAGAAGCAAGTAGCTAAGTATGTAGCGTCATGTTTGACTTGTCAGAAAGAGAAGGTAGAACATCAACGACCTGGAGGAATGCTTCAATCCTTGGATGTACCCAAATGGAAATGGGAGAGCATCTCAATGGATTTCGTGGTAGGACTGCCGAGAACTTCTAAGAGTTTTGATTCAATATGGGTGATCGTTGATAGGTTAACGAAGTCAGCACACTTCTTACCTGTTAAGATCAACTACTCGGTGGAGAAGTTAACTGAGCTGTATATCAGCGAAGTGATCAGACTACATGGAGTGACGTTAAGCATAATCTCTGATAGAGACCCAAAGTTTACGTCACGTTTTTGGCAAAGTCTACATCAAGCTTTAGGAACAAAGTTGAGGCTGAGTTCAGCCTATCACCCTCAGAATGATGGATAGTTAGAAAGAACGTACAATCTTTAGAAGATTTGATCAGAGCTTGTGTTCTTGACCATGGTGGAAGTTGGGATGATCTGTTACCCCTTATAGAATTCACCTACAACAACAGCTATCATTCTAGTATAGGGATGGCACCCTATGAAGCCTTGTATGGACGAAAGTGCCAGACACCGTTGTGTTGGTACCAGGATGGAGAGAACATGATTGTAGGCCCCAAACTTGTAAAACAAACAACGGAAAAGATCAAGCAGATCCGGGAAAAGATGAAGACGGCACAGAGTAGACAAAAGAGCTACTCAGATAGACGAAGACAACCCCTAGAGTTTCAAGAAGGGCGTGTTCCTGAGAGTCACATCTACGACTGGGGTAGGTAGAGTGATTAAGTCCAGAAAACTCATTCCCAAATTCATTGGATCGTACCATATTCTTCGTCGTATTGGTCCAGTAGCTTACCAGATTGCTTTACCACCTTTTCTGTCTAACATTCATAATGTTTGCCATGTCTCACAACTTCGGAAGTATATTCCTAATCCGTCCCATGTAATCGAACCTGACATAGTACATTTACGAGAAAACCTGTCTTATGAGACATCGCCTGTGCGAATCGTTGATAAGAGAATCAAGCAACTCAGGGGAAAACAAGTTCCCTTAGTCAAAGTCGTTTGGAACGAAGCAACTGGAGATGCAACGTGGGAGCTCGAGGACAAGATGAGATTATAGTATTCCGAACTTTTTCAAGGTATGTAATTTCGAGGACAAAATTTTTTTTTAGACGGGTAGTAATGTAACACCTCGATTTTCGAGTTTTTCCTAATTAATCAGTATTTATGAACTTATATTTTATTCGAGGTCTTAGGAATGGAAATAAAATATATTCGAGACCATAATCATGCTCAACGATATCGTAGGGAGCTACGATTAAGTTTTGAGTCGAAAACTCAAACGGAGTCCGGTCTGGGTTTTTACACTGACATTATGATTTTACTACTCAGGAGACCTCAGATGGACCCGTGAACGAGACAGTAAGTCTTAGAATTTGATTCTCTACGTTTTGGTTAAATTTCAAAAAAATCACTTCCTGACCTCCGTTCGAGCGAAATCTGCAATCGGGTGGAGAACGGAGCCGCGTATGGACTTACCAAGACCCGACAACGAATAATCTTGATATCACATCATGTCAACTCACTTGGGAGAGCATGCCAAAGTCGTTATGACGATCGGGAATTTCAGGACGCGAAATTACCAAAATACCCCTAACTTAAGCTCTTCACCTTTTACCATTTTACCCTTTGAACCAAATGACCTTTTTACCCTTAATGAGCTTTTAAGAACGCTAGAAAATCCCTCTCAGCCCCTCATTTCACGCAGCCAGCCCTCCCAAGAACACCAAGAGCTTCATCTTCTTACTCCTTGAAAACCTCCATTGAAATCCTTGAGAAATCCTTGAAACTTTGAAGAAAAGCATTGATTCTTTGACCAATCTTCCTCCATTCTAAGGTAAGATCACTTCTATAATCTCCTAGCTTCTTGAATCTCTCTAAATCTCAAGATCAAAAGTCCATTTTCATGAAACTCATTCTTAGATCCAAAAGTTTGAAAATCCATAGGAAATTGTAGAAAAATCCTTTTGATGGGAAACCAATTTCTTTGAACTCACGTCATCATTCTCTACCTAAACCCAAGAGCTCATGATCCAAATCTCATCCTAGCTCATTTATCCCAATATGGCCGAACCCTAAGAGTGATGATGAATAGTGTTTTTCATCAAATTTTTGATTTCTAACTCTTGATTCCATCCTTAGCTTTCCTAGTGTTCTTGAATCCAAGTGATGGAAAACCAAATCAATTCCTTGCCTAATTTGCCCAAAATGGCCGAGACCTTCATGAGAGAAATCCATGAATTTTGTTTCACATTTTTGAGTCATAGGACTTGTATTAGTGTTAACAAAGCTTATTAACCAACCATCCAAAAGTTTGGAACCAAATGAGATCCTTAGCCTTTTTACCCTTTCATGGCTGAACCCTATGCCTTTTATGGGAAGAAAATTTGTGTTTTGATGTTATAGA
This sequence comes from Ammopiptanthus mongolicus, assembly GCA_039655645.1. Lineage (NCBI taxonomy): Eukaryota > Viridiplantae > Streptophyta > Magnoliopsida > Fabales > Fabaceae > Ammopiptanthus > Ammopiptanthus mongolicus. Next base: position 40,940,384 of record CM077349.1, read on the forward strand.
TTGATGTTGATTTGTTGTTTGAATTGTGTTGTGTTTGATTGTCTAAGGCGACACGAACGAGAACGGAGCCGGAGCTGAGAACCGATCGAGTTTGGATTGAACACTTCTTTGTAAGGTAAAGGGTGGTAGCCATTTAAGTTAGGTAGTTTCATAGTGCATGTTTAATATATGTGTTATGATGTTTGGATTATTGAATTGGAGATGAGTTTGAATGATGTATGGATTTGTTCTACTTAATGAAACATATTTGCACACTTGTTGATAATTTGTGGCATGGATGCCTTGATTGATATTATTGTGATATTGAACTATTGATATACATATATATTTATATCCTGGATGAGCATAGGACTGACTATGCCTTGAAAATTATTAAAAGACTCGAAACCGAAATCAAAGTTTTGAAAACCGTGTTTCGGAATCAAAAATTGGTTTTTGGAAAATGTGTTGTTTTCAAGAAAAGTTAAGTCTCCTTTTTGAAAAGTATGTTCTTTTGAAAAGTAAAAAGTGGTTTTGTGAAAAGTCGTTTAAAATGTGTTTTGTTCAGTAAAATGTTTTAAAAAGGCGTGAAACCTTAGAAAACGGTTTTGTTTAAAAGAAATGTGTTTTTCCCGGAAAATGTTTCCTTTGATAAAGAAATGTTTTCTTTCAAGAACAATGAACGTGTTTTGTTTTCACAAGTTGTTTTGAGAAAAACGAAACCAAAGGAAATATGATGAACCTTTGAGATGAGCCCAAACCTAGTGGCCGAGACGTCGGGGCTAGTGTTTTGTGGATTGAGCACTCGGACTTCGTGTCCTGTGATTTTTATTTGAGTGGGCTTAATGCCTTTTTGAAACGAGTTGTGGACTTTATGTCTCGACATTTGAAAGAATGAACGCAAAGAAAAACAGAAAACTTTTTGTGACATGCATGAACCGGCAGACGTGCCATTTGAAACCGAGCTACAACTCTAGTAGTTGAGAATTTAATCAGTCAAGACCACTAGGTCTATAGGGGCATTCTGTGTTCGAGATCCAACAAGTGGCCGGTGGCGTAGCAACCCTGTGCTGTGGTAAATCGGCTGACAAACACGAATGAACTCGATCAGAGACTGGCGTATTCAAGATATGGTTATCACGTGGTATCCTGGAACAATTGGAGTTCGGGCCTAAATAGAGAGGCCGAGTCATGAGGACAATTGTGCTACGGGTGTTACCACGGCCTATCGCTCGATGTTGGGAAGTTAGAATCTCCAGAGTACATAAATTAGAAAGATGATATTGAAGTCTCATGCATTGTTATAACTGATGATAGTGTTTGGGATGTTATATTGTGTTATATAGATAACTGCTCATGTAACTGTATTTATCTGTGGATGTTTATACTGCTGTTTGTCGCCTGTGCGGCTATCGTGATAAACTTTATATGAGTATCTCATCTTTGCCTGTACATGTTGGACACCTTGCTGTGTTTTTGGAACACATGTATAGATGTTGATCATAGGTCCCAGCGGAGACGTGAGGACTCAGATGACGGAGCGTTCTGATGAAGTTGACGTTGGGTTGTACCCCAATGGCTACTTTTAGCCGACCATCTTAGGAGTCTTTTATTTTGAGTAGTCTTTTATTATTACTGCACGTATGTTGAACTTATTTCTAAGTCTATAATATGTTATATATTAGACCAGGTTTTATGTTATGTTTATGTTTTTATGAACAGTGAATATCAACGTGTGATATGAAGTTTATTTCTTGGTCTTGAGTTGTTTTGTCTATGCATGCAGAAAATTTTTAGAAACCGCATTTTCGAACGTAGCTACTTAATTAAAGTATTTTCCGAAAGTAACCAGCATTTTATTTTCTTGATTTATTCCGCATTAGAGTCCAAGTATGTAGCACCCACGAGGGGGTGTTACAGGTAGAGGTATAAAGTCCAGAAAACTCACTCCAAAATTCATTGGACCTTACCAGATTCTTCGACTTATTGGTCTAGTAGCTTATCAGATTGCCTTACTACCTTTTCTCTCCAACATTCACAATGTTTTCCATGTCTCACAACTCAGGAAGTATATTCCTGATTCTTCCCATGTAATCGAACCTAATGTAGTACATTTACGAGAAAACTTATCATATGAGACATCGTCCGTACGAATCGTTGATGAGAGGGTCAAGCAGCTCAGGGGAAAACAATTTCCCTTGGTCAAGGTTGTTTGGAATGAAGCGACTGGAGACGCAACGTGGGAGCTCGAGGACAATATGAGATTACAATATCATGATCTTTTTCCAGTTACGTAAATTCAAGGATGATTTTTTTTTTAGAGGGGTAGTAATGTAACACCCCGATTTTTCACTGCTTTTATATTTAAATAAGAGAATAATTGAGTTTATATTTTATTCGAGGATTTATAAAATGAAATAAAATAAACCGAGACCATATTCACGCTCAACACTATCGTACGAAGCTACGATTAAATTTTGAGCCAAAAACTCAGACGGAGCCCGGTCTGCATTTTTTCACTGACAGTAAGATTTTAATGCTCAGGAGATCTCATTTTGACCCGTGAATGGGAAAGTTAGTCTTAGAATCGAATTTCCTACGTTTTCATTAAAATTGAAAAAAAAAATCAGTTCCCACGCTTTGTTCGGGCGAAATCTTGAATCGGGTGATGAACGGAGCCGAATACGGATTAACCGGGACCCGCTAACGGATAAACTTGATGTCACATCAAGTCAAATCACTTGGGAAAGCGTGCCAGAGTCATCATGACGTTTGAAAATATCTGGACGCGAAAAGACCAAAATACCCCCGACCTTTTCCTAATTGACATTTTAATCCTTGAAGGAAATGACTAAGATGCCCCTAAATGACCCAATTTTGGGACATTTCAGCCCACTTCTCTCACGCATAAGGACCAGATTGGAGAGCTTCAACACTTCATTTTCTAACTTCATCTTCTTCCTTGAGATTCCACCATTTTCACTTAGAGAAAGCTTGAGTTTTTGAGAGAAAAAGTGTGATTCTTGACTAATCTTCTTCATTCAAGAGGTAAGATCACTTCTATGATCCTTAAGCCTCATGAATCTCTCCCTATTTCATGATTGAAAATCTTGAGTTCATGGATTCCAATTTCATGAGCCAAATTTCAAAAATTCCTAGGAAATTGTAGAAAAATCATTTTAATGTGAAACCAATTTCCTTGAGCTATTTTCATCATCTTCTACCTCTATCCATGTGATCAAACTCTCATCCTAGCCTATTTTATTTGAAAGGGCCGAACCCTAGGATTTGGGAAAAAAGAGGGTTTTCTCCAATTTTTGTTCTTGAACACTTGATTCCATTCTTTCCTTTCCTATGGTCAGGGAATCCAAGTGATTGGAAAACCAAATCAATACCTAGCCAATTTTTATCTTCATGGCCAAGACATATAGGGTGTAGAACCATGAGTTTTGTTTCAATTTTTTGGATAATAGGACTTGATTTAGTGTTAAGTATGCTTAAGAACCAACCATCCAAAAGATTGGAATGAAATGAAACCCCTACCCTATTTTGAAAATTTTGGCCGAACCTTAGACCCACTTTCGGGGGGAGGGGGGATTTATGTTTTGATGTTGTTGTTTTGTATTGATTTTTGTTGAGAAATTGAATTGTGGTTGATGGTTGATTGTTTTAGGCGACGCAGACGAAATCGGAACTAGAGCCGAAAACCGTTCGGGAATTGATTTAGAAACCTAACGTGGTAAAGGGAGGTATTTCATAATAAGTTGGTAGTCTCATGATGTGTGATTGTTATATGTGATGTGGTTTTTTTTTTTTAAAGCAAAAATTGCAACACCCTTTCCCGAGTGTCACATTCCCGAACGTTTATAAGGCCGAAAATATTTATTAATGCGGAAAATACGATTTTTCTTTTTCTTTTCTTTTCGTAAAGATGTAATGGGATTAGTAAAGGTAATAAATATTACTAATAAGTGAACTTAGGTTCACCATGCATTACTAGGACATACATACAGTATTATAATACAGAAAACAGAAAACAGAAACAGAAATAACAACATTACTATATACAGACATAAGTCTAATGTATGACTGACATAAGAAAATACAATAAGTACTAGGAGTCATAGCTCCCAAAAGGTACTACAAAAACTGACATAGTCTGGCCGACAACAAAACTAAAACAGCAAAAGAGTCCACCTCCGAACTCAAAGGGACTGCGGAACGGAACCATCGTCGCGTCCATCTGTTCAAGCAGCAACAGCAAGTACCAGCAGAAAACATGTAGATATGGGTGAGATTCCCGTTCATCAACACAACAAAACAGCAGTAGTAAAAACGGGATGACTCACCGGGTAACAACGTACCCAACATGCTTACAAAGGTTCTCAATATAAATCATGTTAAGCAGTCAACAACATAATATCATGCTAAACATTTAACAGCATAATATAAGGCATTCTTAACAATATAGCGATGTATAACAGTAAATGTAGACATCAATAGCCATGCAATGCAATGCAATGCAATGTATATGACTCAATGTCAATGTCACTGGGTACTACTCTGACCCCTACTCCATGGAGTTAACAAAACATTCGGAGAGAGTGAATGGGAGGACATGTTCCGGTTTCTGCCAGCCATGAGCAAGATGCTACAACATTCGTAACGTGCACGTATCTGGCTTTACGGTAACACTCTCGACCAAACATGAAAAGTACGGCATCTAGTAGAGGATATCAGTGTATTGCACGGATTCGCCACGACACAGAAGAATCACCAACTGTTCACATGTCAGCCCTTCCAACCCTGATACCTCCAAAAAGACCATTGAAGATCGTCACCGTAAGATTCGCACCCGCATCAAGGTGTAAGCTCAACTCCTAGGCTCAAGGCCTTACAACTATGCACATGAAATGCCAATGCTTACACAAAGCAGATGCGATAAAAGCAATGTTTATCCATTGGATAAACCTCAGAGTTCACTAAGGTTCTCTTCCTTAGAAACTACACACATCTTTGATTTATAAAACAATTATCCATCGGATAAAACAATTATCCATCGGATAAATATCTCGTGATTCCTTTGGAATGATCCAGACTGCTTTCAGAATCGCCGACTGTCCCCATAAACCAACGCAAGTCTTTTCAGCGTGTTTTGTCCTCACTCACACGCTTTCTAGGAAACTTCCCAAAAGGTCACCCATCCCATAATTACTCTAAGTCAAGCACGCTTAACTATAAAGTATTTATGTTCTAAGCTCCCGAAAAGAAAATAAATCTTGTTGGTATGGGTAGTACCAATCAATTCTTATATGCCTTACCTTAACTATACAGTCCCATACCTGCATAGCCTCATGATTCCTTCCACTATACAGTCCCATACCTGCACAATCTCAGGATCTCTCTCATCCTGGTCATCACAAGACGGAAACAATTGAACGATTAACCTGGATCCGAATCATCGGTCCGTCATCGAACTGCTGTTTCGAAAACCAAAACGTTTCGTGTTTGTGTTTACGTCTTAAGAATTATGTCTCAAGTCCTAAGCATTATGAATAAAGATTGAGAATCCTCTTAGATAAGTCTTTAAGCCTTTCTAAGATAGTGATCCCTTGTTTTTCAATTAAGGAAACAAGTGTTGATTTCACTTAAGTCTTATGAAGTCATTGATGTACTAAGTCATCAATGGTATAGTACATGGTCTTGTTCCACCACATACCATACTTAATTAACCCTTGTCTTCAACTCTAAGTTAATTACTTAACTTAGGTTTTTCTCGCGCAAAACTTTACGGTTGAGTTAGAAAACTCCTTTTGTAAACCAAACAACTTTTACAGTTGAAAACTCACTTGATTTGAAACAACATTTGAACTACTTACTTCATTTCTAGCATTTTCTGAAACATGAAATTCGCTTAGCGGAATTCCATTCGCTTAGCGAAAATGAGGCAGTAATGCCTCCTTTGGAACTCCTCTGGATTGCTCGGCGAAACATCCATCGCGTAGCGAAACGTATTGTATTCGCTTGGCGAATATGTATTCGCTTAGCGCAAGTACAGACGATTACACCTCTTTGGAAACACCTCTGGATCGCTCGGCAAAACAGAATTCCTGTAGCGAAATTTCACTTTATTCGCTTAGCGAGTATAATTTCGCTTAGCGAAATGGAGGCGGTTATACCTCCTTTAGAGACTTCTCTGGATCGCTCAGCGAGACGTAATTCGCGTAGCGAAACTCGTTTGGTTAGCTTAGCGAATACGAATTCGCTTAGCGAAAGTGAGGCAGTGATGCCCAACTAAGACTTTCCCTGTTTTCGCTTAGCGAAAGTAAATTCGCTTAGCGAAAAGTTGCCTTAAAACAAGACATCAACCTTAGGGAACCATTTTGATTCTCTTCATGAAACCACTTCTTTTCTCATTTTGAGTCACTTGATTAGCTAGATGAACTAAGGATAAGGTATAAAACATGTTTCACTTTGGTGAAAGCACTTTGAGATTTAATTCCATTTAAAGTCACTTAGGGTTTTTCTTTGAAAAACACAAGTTATTGAAAACACTTTCTTTACATCAAAACTTGACTTGTCCAAGAACTATTCATATCCCTCCTTTCCTCAATGTCATGGCTAATAGACAACTAGGAATCAATGTGAAGTTTTACTTCATCAACCAATCAAAGTATGGCTCACAATACTTACACAATCATGATAACCATAATACACATTACTACATCATAATCAAACATCCAAGTCCATCACACATTATGGTCTCATAATCAACAATAAAAGTCCATACTTGATGTAGTGATCAAAGTAGATTTTCCAACATACATGAAAATGGTTTTTCATTCAATCATCTCATCATCAACATATGCTAAAACACACTACAACATACTAAAGCATAAACTACACTTATTACACATTGTTCTCCAAGAGAACCAAATTGAATGGTGAACCCAAACCAAAGGGTTTCACCCACACATAAACTAAACAACCATCTTCACCACCACCATCTTGGTATGATGAGGTTCACCCCCCATATCTGTTGAAGAGCAGATTCCCAGATCAAAGTCGGTTGATCGGTTTGTGAACCTCCTAATAGTTGTCACCAACTACAAACAACCAAACAATCAATCATTAAACAACAATCAAACCAAACTCAACAATTCTCACAAAGAGGGTTTAGGCCACCCTAAAGAGAATAAAGCTAGGAATTGATCTTGGTTTTCCATTTCATGGATTCAAAGGCATAGGAAAGCTAAGGATGAAATCAAGTGTTAGAAATCAAAAATTGATGAAAAACACTATTCATCATCATCAAAAGGGTTCGGCCCTAATGTGCTTTTTGAGCTATGATGAGAGTTGAATCATAAGCTCTAGGGTTTAGATAGAGAATGATGAGGTGAGTTCAAAGAAATTGGTCTCACATCAAAATGATTTTTCTACAATTTCCTATGGATTTTCAAAGTTTTGGATCTAAGAAATTCTTTTCATGAAAATGGATCTTGATGTTGAAATAAAGAGATATTCAAGAAGCTAAGAGATCATAGAAGTGATCTTACCTTAAAATGAAGGAAGATTGCTCAAGGAATCAAGTGATTCCAACAAGAAAACAAGCTTTTTCAAGAACAACAATGGTGCTTCTTCAAGAGTAACTATGGTGTTCTTCTCTTTTTGAGAGGGCTGTGCGAAAATGATAGTGTGAGGGGCTGAGTTAAGCCTTAAAACAAGTCACTTAAGGGCAAAATGGTCATTTGCCAAAAGGGTAAAATGGTAAAAGTGCAAAAGACTAAGGTTAGGGGCATTTTGGTCATTTCGCATCTAGATTTTCCCGATCATCATGACGACTCTGGCATACTCTCCCAAGTGTCCTGGGATGTTGTGATATCAAGATTATCTGTTGGCGAGTCCCGGTAAATCCATATGTGGCTCCGTTCGTCACCCGATTGAGGATTTCGCCCGAACGAAGGTCAGGAAGTTATTTTTCTGAAATTTTTACGAAATTTAACCAAAACGTAGATAATCGAATTCTAAGACTTATTGTCTCGTTCACGGGTCCATCTGAGGTCTTCTGAGCAGTAAAATCATACTGTCAGTGTAAAACGCAGACCGGACTCCGTTTGAGTTTTTGACTCAAAACTTAATCGTAGCTTCCTACGATATCGTCGAGCATGAATATGGTCTCGGAATATTTTATTTCTATTCCTACGACCTCGAATAAAATAAAGATGTTAAAATACTGGAGAATTCGAAAACGTGAAAATCGGGGCGTTACAAAAATGGTATGCAAAGGTATCACTATAATGCAAGACATCCCAACTATGTTGGCACCCCAAGCATATGTGATGTGGTTGTTTGATTGATGATTTGAAGATATGTTATGAATGGAGTATGCGGTTGATTTACTTAATGAAATTTGTACTTGGACATTTGAATATGATTTGTGACATTGATGCCTTTGGTGAAATTTATTGTCATATTAGGCTGACTTGATATATATATATATATATATATATATATATATATATATATATATATATATATATATATATATATATATATATATCCTGGATTGGTTAAAAGCATAGCACTGGCTATGACTCGATAAAGAAGATGAAAATACTCGAAAACCGAAATCGGAGTTTTGAAAACGGATTTTGAAACAAAAGGAAAGTTTTGAGAAATGTTTCGTTTATCGAGAAAGAAAACTTCTTTTTTTATATTAGATTCTTTTTGAAAGAAAAAGTCTTTTAAGGAGAGGTCAATGTAAAGTGAAATTCCTTTTTGAAAAACGTTTTTAAAAGAGTTTTTCCTGGAAAATGTTTTCTTTGAAAACAATGTCTTAGTTCAAGGCAATGAAACTGATCTGTTTTCCAAAGTTGTTTTGTGAAAATAAGACCGAAAGAAAAACGATGATTCTTTGTGAGATGTAGGCAAACCTAGTGACCGAGACGTCGGGCTAGTGTTTTGTGAATTGAGCACTCGGACTTTATGTCCTGCATTTTGAATGAACGGGCTTAATGTCCTTTAAAACGAGTCGTGAGCTATATGCCTCAACAAGAATGAATGAATGAAAAAGAAAACAGAACTTCTGTGTACATACATGAAACAGCAGACGTGCCATTTGAAAACGAGCTACAACTCAAGTAGCTGAGAATATGAGCCAATTAAGACCACTAAGTCTATAGGGGCATACTGTGTTCGAGACTCCACAACTGGCCGGAGGCGTTGCAACCCCGTGTCGTGGTAATCGGTTGCCAAACATGGATGAACTCGATCAGAGACTGGACTATTTAGGATATGGTTATGACGTGGTACCCCTGAACAATTGGAGTCCGGACCTAAATTAAGAGGCTGACTCATGAGAACAATTGTGTTACGGGAGTATTTGCGGCTTATCGCTCAATGAAGGGAAGTAGGAATCTCCGGAGAACATGAATTAGAAATATGATATTGAAGTCTCATGCATTATTATAACTCATGATAGTGTTTCAGATATTATGTTGTATAAATATCTGTTATTCCAACTGTATTTATCTGTGGATGTTTATGTTGTTTGTCGCTTGTGCGGCTATTGTGATAAACTTATAAGATGAGTATCTCACCTTTTCCTGTACATGTTGGACACTCTGTTGTGTTTTTGGATATATGTACAGATGATGATCATAGGTCCCCACGGACACGTGAGGACTCGGATGACGAAGTCTTTTGAAGGAGCAGAAAAAGAGAAACCCTCCGAATTCCCCTGGGAATCGGAGCTGACTTTGGGATTCGTATCCCAATGGCTACTTTTAGCCCGACCAGCATAGGAGTTTACTTTTTGAGGCAGTCGTATTTCATTGCTGCACGTATGTTGACTACATATTTTTAAGTTTGTAACATATATACTAGACCTGAACTTATGCTATGAGTTTGAACTATAGTTCTAAGAAACTTATATGCTTCGGCATAATTATGTTATGATTACGTTGTTATGAATGTTGAATATTGATGTGTATTATAAGGATTATTCCTTTGTCTTGAGTTTGGATTACTTGATGCATGAAGACAATTTTTAGACCCAAGTTTTCGAACGTAGTTCATTAATTAAATGAAGTATTTTTCGAAAGCAACCAGCGCTTTATTTTGTTTATGTTTTCCGCGAAATTGAGTTCGAGTATATGGCGCCGAGGGGGCGTTACAGTATATGTTCGGATCACTGGTGAGATCATGTTTCCTTAGCTTACACGATTACTCCATCATGATCGCAACGAGATCAATGGAGTTCGCAAAGTTAGGAACAACGATTAGTTCATAAATGAACTTCCTGTTCCAAATGGCCTCTAAATCTGTATTTAAGGCAACTATATACTCGGCCCCTATAATAAAATTAGCAATTGTCTCAAGCTTGAAACCTTTTTCAAGCTCACACTGCCACCATTAAGGAAAAACACAAAATCAGACTGTGATCTAAAGTTATCTTTAACAGTTTGGAAGCTAGTATCGGTGTAACCTCTTACAACGAGCTCTTCCTCACCATTTCAAATCGAGAATGAATCCTTAGTTCTTCTCAAGTACTTAAGGATATTCTTGACTTTGGTCCGGTGACCCTCACTGGGATTGGATTGGTACCTTCTCATCATGCTCGAAGCATACGAGATATATGTTCGAGTACATATCATGGCATACATAACAGATTCAATTGCCGAAGCATATAATATCTTATTCATGTGTTCCCTCTACATCTGATATAACAGGGACCGTCCCTTGGACAGGTATATGCCACGTGACATAGGCAAGATACCCTTTCGGAATCATGCATATTTAAAGTGCCCAAGCACTTTGTCAATTTATGTACCTTTGACTAAGGCCTAACAATTTCAGAGATCTATCTCCATAGGTCCTGATTCCTAGTACATAGGACGTTTCGTCTAAGTCTTTCATCAAAAAATAATTCCTTAACCATCTTTTCACATTTTGTGGTGTAGGATTATTGTTTCTATAAGTAGTATGTCATACACATACAATACGAGAAAAATAATTATGCTCCCACTAACCTTCTTGTACACACAAGGTCCATCCTCGTTCTTAATGAATCCAAACTGTCTTACAGTTTATATCAAAACGAAGATTCCAACTTCTGGAAGTTTGTTTTAATCCATAAATGGATGTTTGTAACTTGAAAAACCTTTCCAGCATTCTTTGAATAGACAAAACTCTCAGGTTGTGTCATGTACACATCCTTGAGAAGATTCATGTCAAGGAATGCTGTTTTGACGTTCATTTGCCAGATCTCATAGTCATACTATGAAGCAATAGCAAGTGGGATTTGAATCAATGAAACTGGACAAAAGGTCTCATCATAGTCATACTATGAATTTGCTTGAAACCTTTCGCAATCAGTCGCGCCTTGAAGGTATTCACCTTCCCATCCATGTAAGTCTTCTTGTTGAAGACCCACTTGCACCTTATGGGTTTTACTCCCTTTCAGGTGACTCAACCAAGGTCCATACCTGGTTGGTATACATGGATTCTACTTCGGATCCCATGGCTCCTAGCCACTTCTCAGAATCTAGGCCAATGACGGCCTCCTGGTAAGTCACAGGCTCATCATGATCCATGAGCGGTTCATCACCTTCTTGAGTTAGGAGTATTCCATGTCTCTCAGTTTGATGATGTGTCCTGTTTGACTCGCGAGTCTTGTGTTACTTGAACTGATGGTTGGACCACAACATCTTGTAAAACTGGTTCTTGTTCCATTGCAGGCGAGTCAGTACTCTGCGATGCTTGGATTTATCCAAGTTCTACATTCCTCCCACTGTCTCCCTTGGAGATATATTCCTTCTCAAGGAACACTCCAGTCCTAGCGACAAACCTTTTTTCCTCGGAGATGTTGTAGAAATAGTGTCCGTTTGTTTCCTTAGGACACCCCACAAGGAGACATTTGTCAGACTTGGGTCAAATTTTATCTGAGACTAAACGCTTCAATAAACTTGCCACCTCAAATCTTAATGAAAGACATACTTGGACGCATACCAGTCTATATCTCACATGGTGTCTTTCAGTTGTCTTAGATGGACCGTGGTTAGGTGTGAAAGTTGTTGTTTGTAAAGCATATCCCCTGAAAGAGTCAGAGAAATCTGATTGACTCATCATAGATCGTACCATGTTCAAAAAGGTGCGATTTCTCCTCTCGGACACACCATTCCATTATGGTGTTCCAGGAGGAGTGAGTTGAGATATAATTTCACACTCCTTCAGATAGTCATCAAACAATTGGCTTAAGTACTTACCACCACGATCTGATCGCATGATCTTAATACTTTTCCAAAATTAGTTCTCCACTTTGTTCTTGAATTCTTTGAACATTTCAAAGATTTCTGACTTGTGTCATACACAAATCCATCTTTACTAAAGCTATCAATAAAGGAGACGAAGTACGGAAACTTGTCTTCTAGCAAATCTGTTTAGAGGCCCTCATACATCACAATGTATCATGCCAAAAGATTACCAGCCCTTCCACCTTACTAGTGAATGGAGCTTAGTCATATTTCAAAACAAGTAAGATTCGTAGACCTTAAACAATTCATAATTGGATGAGTCCAAGAGTCCATATTAGTGGAGCTTGGAAATGTGTTTCTTACTTATATGGTCTAATGATATTGCTAAAGACATAGAGGGTCCAAATCACTTTGTTTGACCCTATTCGTATTTATGTTATAGATGGGCATATCGAGATCAAGGACACAAAGTCAATATCTCATATGAAAACAAGCATAGAAGATATCAGTTGAATAAATGGAACAATTGTCCATTTATTATAACTTGAAATTCTTTCTTGTCTATGCAAGATATAGAAATGGTGTTTCTATTATCAATTGGAATAAAATAACAGTTATTTACTTCCATTAATGCCCATAAGGCAAATTCAAACTCTTATAGTTAATGTAGCAACTTTTGCTCCATTTCCACTTATAGAGTTGAACTTTACCTAATGGTAAACTCAAACTCCTATAGTCAATGTAGCAACTTTTGCTTTATCTCCACTCATAGGATAGACCTTTACCTATTGGTAAATTCAAACTCCTATAGTCAATGTAGCAACTTTTGCTTCATTTCCACTCTTAGGGTAGACCTTTACCTTTTAGTCAATGTCCTACTCCCTTTCATCCTTCACATTAATGTGAGATCCATATGCAGTATCCAATGCCCATAATGTTGAGTAGATATGTTGACTTTTATAACAAATATGCCTGAACAGGAAGTCATATTTCCTTTCTTGTCTTTATACTCTTTCTGGTACCTCTTATGCCTTGCTAGCTCTTGTTAGAGCATCATAAGGTGCATAATCATATCACACGTCTCTATGATTGCAAGCATAAGATACCGTACACCAATGACATTGACTGGAAGCTTCTATTAAGCATCCCTTTCAACCCTTATGGCAGTAGCTACAAATTGCTTGAGAATTAATTGCTTGAGAACATACAGTTCTTTTCTCGTACTTGAGGACAATCCTCACAATATGTACCAATCCAGAAAATTAATTCTAGATAACTCATCCTTCCCAAGGATGTATCGCAATAAAATAAAAGTTGTGTTTGTAGCCATGGTTATTTAATATAGAAACATACAGAATATAAGTATTATGATTAAAACATATTTAATAGGTCTTTTATTAAATACGCCCCACTATTTTACTCAAATCAATGACTCTCATCATTGACTCGGAAAATCCTGTTGAAAGATTTTCTAGTGGGACCAAGATCCATATTTCACCTCGTTCTGAGTCATCTGTGCTGATCGCCCAGAACTCACCTATTTAGGTAGGAAACTCCTTTCTAATTATATCCAATGTAATTCTTAATTGGGCCAGTTGGGTGAATAACTCCTTATTCTAATCCATCATATGGATTAATGCCCAACCCCATGCCTCTAAGCCATTTCAATCCTATTGAATACGCTTAGTTAAGTTCAACCCAATGGTTGACGGTAGGTTATTTCATGTAACACCCCGTTTTTTTAAAAGCTTTCTATATTAATTAAACAGTATTTGTGTGTTTGTATTTTATTGGAGGGTCTAGAGAGTGAAATAAAATAAAGTGAGACCGTAGTCAAGCTCTACGCTACCGTAAGAAGCTATGGTTAAATTTTGGGTCGAAAACTCAAAAGTAGCCCGATCTGCGTTTTTCATTGACAGTAGTTTTTTACTACTATAAAGACCTAATTTTGACTCATGAATGAGACAGTGTTTTAGAATCATGTTTCCTACGTTTTTGCTAAATTGATTTTTGACCTTCAAAAGTGAAAATAATATAAACTCTTCGGGCGAAAACTCGAACTGGGAGACAAACGGAGCCGCATGTGGATTTATCGGGACCCGCTAACGGATAAACATGAAGTCACCTCAAGTCAAATCACCTAGGAATGCATGTCGAAGCCATGATTGCTTTTTGAAAATATCTGGACGCGAAAAGATCAAAATGCCCCTGACTTTCTTCAAAATTACCATTTTGTCCTTAGGCAAAATGACCATAATACCCTTAAGTGACTTTTGTTGGAATTTCCTACCCTTCCCTCATCCATTTCTTCGGCCATCCTCCCCCTCCCTTCTCCTTCATTTCTTTCTTCTTCTTCTTCTTCTTCTCCATTTCAACATTTTCCTTCATACTTTCTTCAATTTTCTTAAGAGTTTATCAAGAGATTTTGAGAAACAAAGTTGATATTCTTGATCATCTTCATCATCTAAGTGGTAAGAGCTCATCCTTGATCTCTCAATCTTCACTTTTCTCCATCAAAATCTTACAATTTTTCCTATGGTCAACTTTGAAGCTTAAACTTCAAAAATCTCTAGAAAATTATAGAAAAATATTTTTAATGCCAGACCAATTTCTATGATCTAGTTTCATCCTCTTCTATCCCTATCTAAGAGCATGAAATCAAATAATCTTCCTAGCCTATTTATTTTAGAGAGGCCGAACCTAGGTTGAAATTTGGGGGGAAATGGGTTGTTGTTCAATTTGTGTGCAATGATTCTTGATTTCACCTCTTTCATCATCGTGAAATCCAAGTGATTATAAAACCAAATCAAGCTTTCACCTATTTTTAATGGTGATGGCCGAAACCCTATCTTGTTGGTTGAAGGGGTTTTGGTTCAAATCTTTGACAATTGATCATGGATTATGTCTTGGTCATGCTTAAGGGTCATTGATCCAAGAGTTGGTAGAATTTCAATATTCCTAGCCTATTTAAATAAATAGGGGCAGAACCTTAGTCTTAAGGATTAGGGAATTCTTGGTTGAACTGTATTGATTTCTGGTTGTGTTTTGTTGTAAAGGATCGGACAGTGTTCGAGCATTCGACAGCGCACCTGATTGAAAATTGTCGAGCCGCAATCGGAGCTGCACTCGGAACAATACTAAGGTGGGGAGAAAGAACTGCTTTCATCGGGAAGGCAAGCTTAGTATAGAATATATACATGTGTAGGGGAAACCTTAAACCCTACTAGAGGTTGAGCCCTGGACAAAGTGCCTGGACCCTAGGTGTAGGTACTTTTGGTCTATCACCACTAAGATGATAATTTAAGTGATTTGATTGATTGAGGTTGATGTGTTGAATTATTTAATTGCTTATCTGTGATCTGTTTTGTTGAACTGCTTGTATGACTAAATGTTTGTCTGGCATTGTGATGATATATGTACTGGAATAAATTCTGTTGCGATATTTTATTGTGATTGGCTGCTTAGGTGTTGATGAGAGTATGGTGAGTGTTGATGTTGTTCGGGTTGATACCGTCGTGTTCTCGACCATGGAGGTGTGGCTCGTAAACGCAAAGCGTCGTGATGCTGATGTTGATGATGATGTTGATGTTGATGTGGATGCAGTGCATCGTGGCCGCGGTCGAGTGATTTAGGTGTGAGGTCCCGGTATCAACCTGTGATGGATGTTTGTTGCATATCATAGCATTTCATACCATAGCATATTTATCCCAAGGGGGATGTCCAATTGGTGATGTGATGTTTTTAATCCCGAGGCGAGATGTCCAATAGGGAACGTGATGTATTTTTAATCCTTACAAGGATGTCCAATTGGGGACGTGATGTTATCCCGACAGGGATGTCCAACTTGGGACGTGATGTATCGGCCGACATGCATATAGGGAAGTCAGCATATACATAGGGACTAGTATCCCCCTTATAGGTTTATCTGAGAGAATGAATTTTGAGATGGTTGTGTTATATGACTTAAAAGATGGGTGTCGTCGTGTTGTATCTTTTGTATGTGTTGTGTGCTGCATGTATATATCTACTATACTGATGCCCCTCTCCCATATGTGATGATGCATGTTTCTTGTCTCCCAATATTTTCTCTGTATGTTATTTTATTTTATGGGAAGACCCTATGGAGGAACCGGTTGCAGAGGAATTGGATGGCACTCCTTATGAGCCTGATGCCAGTGGACGAGTCATGGACCCTGGCCTCTAAAGGCGGAGGTGACGTTCGCTGTTAGCGGAGAGTCTCCTCTTTACCTTTTGATGTATTTTGATTATAGTTTGTCCTGATGTACTCTTTATGTATACAGTATTACTGTAGCCCTACTGACGAGGCAACCGATGCATGTATGTATCTTTTACATTTGAACTGCGTTACTATGATATGTATTGGCAAAGCCTTAATATCAGTTCATTTTCGTGTTTTATTCTTTCCGCTGCATTTGTCTTAACAAAGCGCGTTAACGTGATAATACGGTTTAAGGTTTAGTTAAATATCATAGGTTCTTCAATGGGACGGCGGGTCGTCTCATTTCACCTTTCGCGCCTCACCAAAATATATTAAGGTGCTCAGCTGAGCATGACCCACACTTGAATGATTCTGGCCTTGACGAGTGCCACGCATCAGGAGGCATTTAATAACTTAATTTATTGAGGGAATTTAATTATTAAATGATCTCACCGGCTTGTTTATCATATAAACGTCTCTCATAGCATACATGGCATACTAGCTTACATACATTCAAAACATATTAAGCATACAACGACATACATGCTATCATACAATTTAAATTCCAAATTTAAATCATATATCACATATATAAACATACAAGACATATAAAAGGTATTATGATTATGGCCTCCTAATGTGCAATAATTAAAATCAATCATTACAATCTTTAACCCTCGAGCAAACTTCCAAAGTTCCTCCAACTGGTGTCATAATTTGGTGTTGCCTCCATGTCATCCGGAACAATTTACAAAATTTAAAATAAAATAAATAAAGTAAATGTCACGACACGCATGCCGTATTTATAAAATAAATACAATAAATCACGACACGCAGGTCGTATTTACCAAATAATAAAACACCAAAACTAGGGCTATAACCATATATCGCACATTTAATAAACAATTTATGAATATGCAAAAGGGGACAAAATCACATTCTATCCATCAGCACGGCCGTGCTAAAAACTCGATGACGTTGTTCAGCATGTGCACGGCCATGCTGAAAGGAGCACAGTCGTGCTCAAAGTTCGTTAACGTTGTTTGAAAGTGGCACGATCGTGCCAAACGGCGCACGGCCGTGCTATACGTTCACTAACGTAGATTCAAACGTGCACGATCGTGCCACAGGGAGCACGGTCGTGCTCCGCGTCGCAGCAGGATTCCAGAAGCGAATCCTTGTTTATGTTATGAGCACAACCAAGCAAATAAACATGTTCAAACAGATTTATATCACATACAAATCATACAAACATGCTTTTAAACATACAAAGCATATTTAAAAGCAATAAACATGTTATCATGCAAAGGCAAACAATCCTAGGATACATGGCAAACTACGACCAACTCTCTAATACCACTGTTGGGGTTTCAAGAAAGATAATTTTCAAAAACAATTTTCAAAAACCTCTTGAGCGGAAAAACACCTTTACAAAAGGACCACGCATTGCACATGAATCACAAGGATATTGTGTTTACCTATTGAAGTGTAGCTTTACCACGAACACTGTGAGTGCACCAACCACATCGGTTAGCCAAAAAAGCTGCTACTTCCGATGCTCATAACTTTCTCTCCAGACCTCGTATTGAAAAATAGAATGGTGAAGACGTAGAACCACATGTCACGAACCTGCTATCCAACTTTCAGCCCAATCCAACGGTTAACGAATCTCGGATCGCGAGATTACGATAACTGTCCAGCCATAACCACTATGAGGAAAGGCTTCTCTGTCACCAGTATTGCAAAGTACAAATACGTCTACTCAGTCCACGCGAGCAAACCAACGCTAGAGATAGTGTAGTACTAACTATCAGGATTGGGAGAGGCGCAACACATAGAGAGAGAAAAGAGGGCATGTTTGTCAAGGGTGAACAGCGGCCGTAATGAGTGCTATTTGTTGTGCTACTTAAGTGACGTGCACAACTTACTAATAGCTATCACTCACTTAACCTAACCCACTATGACCACTGTACGCTACAGGCTCAATGTTTAATTATTAATTAAATCATATTTAATTAATCAATTAAACTTATCCTCGTTTAATTATTAATTAAATCATATTTAATTAATTAATT
The DNA here is from genome assembly GCA_039655645.1 of Ammopiptanthus mongolicus. Classification (NCBI taxonomy): domain Eukaryota; kingdom Viridiplantae; phylum Streptophyta; class Magnoliopsida; order Fabales; family Fabaceae; genus Ammopiptanthus; species Ammopiptanthus mongolicus. Next base: position 40,958,911 of record CM077349.1, read on the forward strand.
AAACTAATTCTTTAAACATTTGCTCAATGCGTGTGACCCTATAGGTTCTCAATTAATTGGCAATAATATTAATTATAATTAATCATATTAATAATCAATTAATATTATAAACAATGAGCGGCATCTAGCAATACATCATTGCTATCCAATTAATTAGAAAATTGGTGATACAATTAAAACCATATTGTAACCATATATAATGTGAAGCCAACGTCCTTTCGTCTCAATGTCTTAATTGAACACAAGTCATAAATGTGTCATCCTTGTTAAGTCCAATTATTTATTTCTTGATCTAGTAATTGACGTACGATCATGTGGGCTCAATATCTCATATTGTCCCACCTTAGCATGACCATGCATTTCTACGTCGCATACCATCAAGAGGCCTATAGACATTACTCATGTTATGTATGAGGGACAAATCTTATCTACATCACTCACATTCCTCAACATATTTCAATGCAGGCCCAATAACTATCTTTATAGTTGTCCTGTTGCAGACAACGTTTAATAGTATCAAAGCCTACAACTACATATGTTAGGAATCGTAGTAACTTCAAGTCGAAGGACTACTTCACTATGGTCACCATGAGAATTGCTCATGACATTTATATAACTATTATGCAGCGTTCTCATAGTGGGTCACTCCAGTATAAATATTCAACTAATATTTATACTTATGTGAAGACTTGATATCTTATATCTATGACCCATGAGATGTGGCCATCAGTACACTCACATAATAGTCTTAATGTATTATTCTTGTCCTTATTAATAATAATACTTGACTATGGATATTTAAGAATAATGTTCTATAATTTAATGACATCTCACGGTCAAGTCATACTTGTCATTCCATTAAATGAACTACATATTCTAAGGACTTTATTATGCTATAAATATGATCATCAAATATAACATAATAAATAAATGCCTTATACATATATCAAATATATGATCAAAGTCATGATACAAATGATTATCTATTCAAAATAGATTGGCCACTAGGGCTTACTCCAACAAGAACCTGGTCCGTGTGGACTTGTTCGGGTGTGGAACAGTTCCAGTGAGGAACCAGTTTGTGAGCTTTCGGCTAACATGCTACATGGGATTAGTATCCTGGTCTAGAGGATTGATATGAGCGTGAGACTCATGGAGATGGATGTTTGTTGCATGTGTTGTCTTCAAAGACATTTGGTTGTATACAGTAACTGATATATATGTTATACATGCTACTTGCTGCACTGCTATTGCCATTCCGATTTGCTATGTCTCGTATTCTTATCTCCCTATTGTTCTGTTGTCTATTTTGGTTCTCGGTTCCTGCGAAGACGAGAAGCCAGCTGATGGATCCGAGGGCGCGCCCCTACATCACATCGGTATCGAGGATGCCGGTGTTGGGCTTGGTCGAGATCATCTATGATGATGATCGGGGGTGGCGCGTGGACCCCTCTACCTTCTGACGGTCTATACGGCACCCGTGAGCATACTGTTCTGAGGAGGGGCATCGCATAGGGAGGACATCGTGGGACCCTTTAGAGTTATGCAGTTCCTACCTTTTCCACACATGTGGTAGCCATTGAGGTGTCACGAGCGGGATTACACCTGCGTTGAGCCAGCTTCTTCGCAGGTGACCAATAGGAGAGGCTTCGTCTATCGAGGTCAGCGCCAGAGGACGGAACAGTTCTTGAGGACCTACCGTAGGTGCAAGGTAGTTGTATCGAGCTCATCGTCTGAGTATGAGCCTTTGGTGACCTATAGGCGTACTCATGGCGAGGGCCAGGGTAGCTCAGAGCATCCTCACCACTGATGGTGGGAGCCTGCCAGTGCGTCCAGGTTGTGAGTCGAGAGCTTTTCATATACTTTTGAGCGGGGGACGGGTAGTGCTGACGAGCTATGAGGGTCTTCTTGTGCTTTTTGACGTATTTTGAGTTTTGTACAATTTGTATACATATGTACAGAGACCTACTGAGGGGGCAACGCGTATGTGCGGTTATGTATAGTTGCTTTTACTTGCGCTTTACTCTAATATGGTTGTCTATGCTTTTCTGTATGATTGTATGCTTTTAATGCGCTTGTTTTCATTACGCTGTTTAAATATCATGCTATCGTTATAATACGGTTAGGCATCGTTAATAATAATATAATAGGAGGTTGGGACTAATGGGATTATCGTTCTAAGTATGAAGGGTCGTATCGTTTTGGTGGTAAGTGTTGAGAACGTTCTGTAGCCAATGAGATGATTTCATAGATGGGGTCGTCTCATGTAATATCCTAAAATTCTAATATAATTAATTTAATAAAAAGAATAAACTATTATGAGGCCTAGTGTGAAAAAATTTTAGTATAAGAATTTATTAAAAATGTTTAGTAATTGAAAAATACAATATTGAAATAAATAAAAAAAAAAGAGGAGAAACAAACAAACAAAAGCACACTAGGGACAAATTGTACAATTTGACTTTTAGCCAAATGCACTCATGTAGAGTGCAGGGTCACGGAGAATTCCATGGGAATTAATAAAAGAAATAAAAAAAAAGTAAAAGAAAAACCATATATAAGACAGTCCCATAAGTACATTATTGATTTGAAAGCATGAAACAATGTTTCATTCACGTACAGGGCACATGGTTTGTTTTCTTAATTGAAAAGAAAATAGCCTACTTTGTTTTCTATAATAAAAAAAAAAAAAAAAAAAGAGCACCAGGTGAAATATAGCTAGGCCACAGCTACCTACACCATCCCATTTTCTACATACACCACCCCAATTTTAAATTTTATGAATTAAAAGACCTAAATGCCCCTATCACTTTGGAAAAAAACAAATCCACCCTTTTGCCTCCTCTTTTTCTTCCGCACCACCACCTCTTTCTTGCTGTTCTTCTTTCTTCCTCTTCTTGCTGTTCTTCTTCTTTCTTTTCTGGCTTCATCATCATCAGCTCCACTGTACGACGTCGGTCAAGCGGGAGTCAAAGTCAGTGCCCACCGTGTACGACGTTGGCCACCACGTCCAACCCACTGTACGACCTCGCCCACCATCTTCTCAAGTAACTCCGCGGCGTTTATTATGTTTTGGGTTTTCGATTATTTCCGGAAATTAGATGCCGAAATACAATATCATGTACTCCGGCATCTAATTTTCGGGATCTTATTATTTCAAATTGTGAGTACCAGAAATATATTTCCGGAAGACAATGTTGTACGTTCCGGTATTTAGAATCCGGAAGTCAACTTTAACGTACCGGAAACTAGAAACCGGAATTTGATTTTTACATTATTTATAATTCCGGCAATAAGTCACCGGAATATGTTTAATGTATGTTCCGGAAACAAATTGCCGGTACAATAAAAAAACTTATTTCTGTATTCCGGATTCTAGTTTCCGGAATTGTAATAATTTTGTTTCTTATATTCCGGAATTTAGAAACCGGTAGTCTAATTTTTTTTTTATGGATTCTAGATTCCGGTAGTGTAAAAAATTTAATTTTTATATTCTCAGAATTAGTTTCTTATGGGGTGAATTGTTATGTACAAACCAAAGGTGGTCATACCGGGGCTGTTGTCGATCGCCGAAGACCCACAGCTTCTGCACACAAAGAACGTGTAGAAGCTAATGCACCCGGAGATCCTAATGATTCGGTGCCTGCTGAGCTAGCTGGAGATCCTAATGCTTCGACACCGGCAGAGTCGTTTCCGGGAGGTCCTGAGGACACGTCAGTCCTTACTCATTTGCGGATCATGTTGCTACTAGATTGTGGATCAATGATGTAAGAGACCTCTATTTTTGTATTTTCTTAATTAAATAAAATCATGGAATCTGAACATAACAACACTTTTATTAATTTAGGATCGTGGTGAGCTGAAGATTGTCTCTAATGGGAAGAAGGTGAGAGAATTCGTCATCCAGAACGACGAGGTACAGACCCTAGTGGAGGACTCAGGGTTGTCACCATTGCTACACTGCAATTATAGCATGGTAGACAAAGGACTTTTGTCTGCGTTTGCTGAGAGGTGGCATCGAGAGACTAGTAGCATCCACATGCCCTTTGGAGAGGTGACTATAACATTAGATGATGTGTCCTCCATACTGCACCTGCCAATCAGAGGTGCCTTCTTCACGAAGCCGAAGATGGATACAGATGTTGCGATTGAGTGTTTGCATGAGCTGTGAGGGGTGGATAGGCTACATGCAGTGCAGGAGTGTCGGTCCACGAGGGGACCACATGTACGGTTTAGGTGGTTGCGGGATACCTATGACAACCTATGTAGGGAGCAGCGTTGGGATCATGCAGCGAGGGCATTTTTGCTCCATCTGGTTGGCTGCACACTCTTTGCGGATAAAAGTGCAACTTATGTCGACGTTGGATTTTTGGAGTGTTTTCGAGATTTGGGTACTTGCGGTACTTGTGCATGGGGTGCTGCCGCCCTCACTTACATGTATGAGCACCTCAATGATGCTAGTGTGCATAACACCAAACAGGTCGGGGGTTACATGACGCTTTTACAGGTATGAAATTTTAGAATCTTCTCTTAAGTTGCTTCTAATTAAAAGTAATTGACTTATTAACATTGATACAGGCATGGATATATGAGCATTTTCCCACCCTCGACACTAAGGAGGAGACCATAGGATACAATGAGGATCTATCCCGAGCCCTTCGATGGACACTTGTTCGGGGTGTAGGTCTTGTGCTCCCCATTAGGAGGGAGGTAGATGACTTGTTGGTGGACCATGTATGTTGGATGCCTTATGGCCCGCATAGAGCACACCGGCCATTTGAGGATATTAGCTTGTTTTCAGGGTACATCAGATGGGGTACCCTCATGCATGCACACTTGTCGGAGAGGGTTTTGCGACAATTTGGACATGCACAGGGCATACCGCGATCACCACGCGAGATTACAGGTGTGGTCACTACTCTAGCTGAGATGGACGAGTGGTGGGTGCATTTCACAGGTCATGTGGTTTCTCGCGCTGCTAGAGGGCCTCAGGCGACATATCCGACTGAGTGCGTAGATGGTTACATATAGTGGTATCATAGGATTTCACATCCTTACATCATACCACGTGATGTTCAGATTCCTGCTGTGGCAGTGGCACCTGCTGCACCTGCCCCTGGATCCAGCGATGATCATCCTTCAGTGGTCAGTTTATACGCATTTGTACTTTATGCCTATATTGTCCAATATATCATGTTGATTAAAACGTAATATTTGTTATTCATACTTGCAGGCGATGTGCTTGAGGATTAGTGAGATTATGCAGGAGATGACTGATAGACAGATAGTTACTGCCGGCACCGATGGTTACTCATTAGCGCGAGAAGCATTGACCTTGGTCCGTACGGGGAGCAGTGGGAGAATAACTTATCAGAGGAAAAAGAGGGGTCGGTCGACTTAGTTTCTGATGTATTTAGGATTCTAATAATTATGTATTTTGACGCATACGATCGTGGTGGTTATTTATATTATTATTATTATTATTATTATTATTATTATTATTATTATTATTATATAACTGATGGCTTTTATCAAGTATTATTTTAATAATTGTGCAATATTAAATGAGTAAGAGCTAATAATACGTGTATATAAGATGGAACTACAGTCATATAATCAATCATCTGCTATATTTACATATTCACGTTCGTGTCTACATAAAGATGCAAAAAGTTGCATGCGACTAATATATGTAGTTTCCCATGATCGAGATTCATCATTGCAGTAAGTAGACCATTGCATAGCAGTGGGAGGTATCGGGGACCCAGGCTTCAACAACACCTATAAATGGCAGTAAACAAAGTCAATCAACTCGTTCTAAATGGGGGAAAATATTTTGAAAACTACTTTGCAAAATGTTGAATCATCATCATATACCTGTACAAAATGACAGTTGTGCACCAAGGCAATGCTAATGGTATGGTGACTAGATAGAGATGACGATGGTCGACCTCTAAGAGGGAAAAATGTCATACACCCATGTGAGGATAAAAAGATAAAAACTAGGTTATATCTAGACGCTATCACACAACCCATGTCAGGTGAAGTCATCCACTTATTCGGACCTGCTACACCGTCAACAGTCGTCCTTTTAGTTAGACTGCCAAATAGAGCGACATATTTAGCTTGCCATTCTACCAGCTCTCTATTACAATTGTCCCGAATAATAGCCCAAGAGTCCTCACCTTTACCAAGTAAGTTCGCAATGGCACGATAACCACAATTACCATCTGCACCCACATCAACAACGCCCTCAATATATGGACGAATATCCAAAGGAAGTTGGTCAAAGTACTTCATTTCGCTCTTCTGTCTTGACCCATTTCCTGATGCATGCGGAGCAACCTGAGTAGATGTGCTATCATGGACGGAATGCAATGCATCAACATGCACAAAGTATGAAAGATCACGCCTAGTTGATTGCTCTAACTTAGACCCATGACCCTTTTTAGGTGCCCCTTTTGTTTTTACCTTTTCAGGAGGAGGGCGAATTGAACTTGTATCGAGAAATTCTAGTTCATACACTTTAGTTCTCAATACAATATTCCCTGCTCGATCAAGTCCATCAAATCGTTTCACCAATGCTTCCACAGCTGGTACTAGTGTCAACTCTGCATCCGGATCACCACTCCTTGAGCACCAAAGTATAACTTCTGCCAGTGAATATGAACAGCATCCAAAGGAATAGAGATATGCATCATAATATACCTAGCAAGCTCACAAGCACAAGGTAGCCCATATGTAGTTCTTATTTTGCAACCACAAATAGAACTATCAACACCAACATGTTTAACTCGTCGTACTCGTCAAGTATACGACCTAGTGCACTCCTTGATACGAAGCCCTGCAAGTGGATGTAAAATGGACTATTGTGCTTGTGTTCTACTATAGTTATGCTTCTCTCAAATGACGCCTTTATTCTGTATGTTTCAGTGTCATCATATTGTGCATGACACTCCAACAAGTACACATGTCTTCCATGCTATCCTGAAGCAACTTCTTGAACGTCCAATGTGCAGACTCAACCCTATTAACAAAAATATAAAGATCATGTCAAATTAAAATCCATAAACTATTTTCACATTGTAATAACATATGATCTCACACATACCTATTAGTTGTTGTGTTCTCCAAGTGCATCAATCGATCAACCCATGCAGTGACAAACTTTTCCTTATGTGGAATCAACCATGTATTTTTCACATATTCACAAAAAATAGGGAAAGTTGAGCATATATTTTCAAACATAGTCAGTAGCTGCACAAACTTACCCTCGGTGGAAGAACTGGCGACACTATCCCATGCATCCATCACGGTTTCCCAAAGCTCCTTCGGACTAACTAACATCTTGCATTTAGCGTTCACATTCTTAGCAATGTGAAAATGACACAATAAATTATATGAAGTAGGGAAAACAAGTTGCACTACATTCATTAAGGCCATGTCTCTGTCAGTCACTATCATATGAGGGGTAGCATCATTTTGTTGAAGTAGCCCTCTTAACTGCTCAAGTGCACAAGCTAAGTTATCAACTCGTTTAGACTCCAAATAAGCAAATGCCACTGAGAATGTCAACTCCGTTGAAGTAACGCCAATAATCTCAAGTAATGGCAACCGGTATTTGTTGGTTTTGTATGTGCTATCAATGAGCAACACAATGTGAAAAGTACTCAACATAGTTACGGCGTTCGGATGTGTCCAGAATATATCCCTCACTGCATTGGACTCCTCAGTCGTTCTATAATAATACACATACAGATCACGTACCATTAATTTCATTAGATGTTGGATTTCAGTTCTTGGACCTTTTTGAGACCTACAATACACTTGACACGCATTATAAATCTGCTTCATAGTACTAACATTATCCTCATTATGATCTTTTAAAGTCAGTAATATGCTTCGCGGCTTGACCATATTTTTTGTCATCTCGCCAACTAAAGACTTCTCTTCACTACTTAGTCGACCGACATATGGATGACTCACCAATGTTAAGGCTAGGTTGTGGTTGTGCAATCCATGCACCACCTTAAGAAACCATCTATCACCATTCGACAAAGGCCTCGCTCTTAGTTTGAAAGGACATTCACATTTCGTAGTACCAGTTGACTTGGTAGGTAAAGAATTCTTGTATGGTCTATACTTTCCACTCCTCTCACAACCAAGAAGTACAAATGTTTTCCTTCCTCTACATCCTATCTCAGTATCTGACCTCGTAATGACAACAACCATTCCATTCTTTCTCCTAACATCTCGAGCCCAATTTAAGCAATCATCTCGAGTAGAAAAAACCTGAAAGTATTAATAAAAATTTGGGTTATAATAGGCACGCACAACTTTGTATCATTAATTTACCATTCAAAATTACCTCATCGTGGTGAATGCATCAGTACAATCCACTGCTGAGGTAGTCTGCGTGTCCAGCTCGTCGGATAAAACATCGTCCATGATCTAAAGCAAACAAAACAGCATTTAAGAAAAAACATTTTAAAAAAAATATTCCGGAAACTAGTTTCCGGAACTATAAATACGTGTTCCGGAAATTAGTTTCCGGAAGCAATAAATACATATTCCGGAAATTAGTTTCCAGAAGCATGTATTTATTGCTTTCGGCAACTAATTGCCGGAATACGTATTTATAGTTTCCGGAACCAATAAATACATATTCGGGCAACTACTTTCCGGAACACATATTTATTGCTTCCGGAAACTAATTTCTGGAACACGTATTTATTGCTTCCGGAAACTAATTTCCAGAGTAAACAGAATCACGGAAAAAAATAGCCTTCTTACCAGCACGACCAGACAAATGCGAAGAGGGAGGGGGAGATACTGTTGAGATGGAGATGGAGATGGAGATGGAGAGGGAGATTATGGAGGTGATGATGATGAGGAAGAAGGAGGGGTGGGGGACCAGGGCTACCCCACCATATAGGGATGGGGGTATTTTTGTAATAATAAAAAAATAAAAGATTGTGGGGTGGTGCAATAGCAATTGGGGGGTGTAGGTAGCAATACCCATATAGCTATGAGGCAATAAGAAACCAATTCTAATGAGGATTGGACTTTGGCCCACGTGAATTACTGGATTAAATTGGAAGAATCAAGACTAGAAAGAAGACAACTCTACCAATTAAAGAGAGAAATTGGTTTTATAATTGGAAATCTATAAAAGCCTCGTAGAACCACACAACAACACCGTCAACGATTTTTTTTAGGGGAGCTTCACAATAAGAAGGTTGCAACTTCACAGCGTCAACACATGGCGCCAATTGGAGATATCCCGCGTGTAATAGAAAAATTGTCACATCCCAAAAATTGGACTTTTGAAAATTTGAAGAAGGTGACGTCTAGGATAAGCCATAGAAACGCTTGGAGCTTTTGGAGGTTTTCAAGAGGTGAGTAAAAACAACATTTTTCTCAACCTTCCATGATGCAAACAATTTTGGGGAAATGGGTTTGATTTATCTAAAGCTTTATGGTAAAATTTCAATGAACGAATGTCTGTTTGGTCAAATCCTATTTTCTGAAATTGAGGTTTTTTTGTGAAAAACGAAATTAATGTTAAATAGATGATTTTATGATATGATTGTCATGAATGTTTATTTGTTCGTTGTGACCCTTGGAATTTGCTGGTGATTGGATTGACATGCTCTTAATTGACATATATGACATGTGTTATTAAATGATATTGATATGCCATGTATTGTTTGCCATACTTATAGAATGACCTTGTTGATTAGCTTGGCATGTACTTAATACTACCACAACAGGTATTAAGGGTTAAGGAAATACCACCATTGTAGGGGTATTGACCTTGTGAAAAACATCATCATTATAGGGATGTTGACAATACCACCATTGTAGGGGTATTAGAATTGAGAAATATCCCATGGTAGGGGTGTCGAAAATAAGAAACATCACCACAGCAGGAATGTCGGAAAATACCATCATTGTAGGGGTATTGAAATAGGAAATATCTCATTGTAGAGGTATCGAAAATAAGAAACATCATAACAGGGATGTCGAAAAATACCACCATGGTAGGGGTATTGAATGAGTAACTTCACCATTGTAGGTGAGGTCGAAACACGCTTTATGAATATGAGTGGGCAATGGGACGCCATTGTTGTGTGTTTATGACTGGAATATTGAACGCATGAATTAAATGTGATTAGCTTGGTAATTGAGATTTGTGATATGTTGGAATGACTAGTTATATTACTGTTATTATGGAAAATTATATTATTTTCGAAAGAGCATGTACCATGGTTTTTTTTTCTTCAGGTTACTTCATCGGCTGAGAATAGCACTTTTGCAAAATTATTTAAGAACTGTTTCTATTCACTGGGATTCACATCTCATTAGTAGTGTTATTTTCAGAGCACGAGGACGTTATACCTGAGATCGAGAAGACTTGAAGACTAGAGATTCTTCTTAGTATTCTTATTAGTTTGTTTAGTATTATGAGGTACTGGAGTCGTTGTGGCTACGACCTTAGTTTGTTTTATTTGATTCGTTTGGGTTTTAGTAGACGCCCTGTTTTGGGAGTTTTTGGTTTATTCCTGTTATTTCGGCATTTAAGGAATTATTAATGTAAAGACTATTTTGAGATTATTATTATTACATAAAGTATTACATTATGAAAAAATTTCATTTCACTATGTTTTATTTAAGTATTTTGTTATGGGTTACTAATGTAACGTAGGGCGTTACACTTTTGGTATAACAACAGTTCAATCCTAAATTGGATTGTGGTAATGGGTTTTTCTTAAAATAAAACTTGGGCGCATAGGAATGCTTGTTAGAGTGATAAATGCTGCATCCTATGCTTTAGGATATTGAGCCTGACCAACTACTGGTAGTGAGAAGATTTATGATGACTAATAGGTGAAGGGCGAATGATGCACATGCAACAGCTTTGGAACGTATGGCCAGAGCTATGCAAGCGCAGATAGATGCTCTATGTCAAGTGAGGGGAAATGGGCAGGACCCTCAATACGTGGGGTTATCAGCAATTCGAAGAACGATCCGCCATCTTTCCAGGACAGCTCATATCTTGTAGAAATTGGATGGAGCCGAAGGGGAATTGTGATTGTAACAAGAAATAATTATGATGTTGATTCATGAGCAATCATTCTTGCATTTCACATGTTTGTGAAACAAAAAAAATTATAATTGACTATTCCTTGTTTGTCTTTGATTGCATGTTTCTACTCCTGCAAAGGATAATATTGTTGCCTAGTGTATCAAGATAAATCTTATGATGTCGATCTTGTTTGTTTACCTATGTTTGGGTCCGACATCATTTTTGGTATGGACTCATTATCATTTGAATTGTGTTGTTATTAATTGTCTAAATAAGACTATTTCTGTTGTTTCATAACCTGTCTATTGATTCTTTTCTGTCGAACCATTCGGTGTCAGTCGTTTCTAGTCATAAGTGCACTTAGTTGAGGGAGCTCAATAATACATACCCTTGTTTCCAGTTAAGATAGAGGTTGATAGTGATGTGATAGTAATATCTATAGTATTGAGTAAAACACTTTTTCAAAACCTCCATGACATGAATTCTTGATGGACTTTGAATGTGGACAATTGGGGTTTTCATATGTAGTATGTTTATTATAAAAAAGAAAATTAGCATTTTATAGTTCTTGATCCTTGATTTGAGATTCTTAATTGTTTGAGATTCCTTTACTAATTGCTTTGGTAAATGTATTTTTTTTTCCTTTAGTTTTATTTTCAGTTCCTTGTTCTAAGTACGCGATATTTTTCCTCCTCTCTCGTTTACGCTGTCTTGCGTTCTTTTTCTAGTGTTGAATTGATTAGTTGGGTTCGCCTCTGCAATAAGATATTGCTTCCAGCATTAGAAATTGGATGCATCCTGTACGTCAAGTTCACATTGCATTCTTTTAAAGTCAATTCGCATTGAATTGAAAACAAGGTTTTCTTCCTCTGATACATCGGCTCACTGTCTCGGGTTGCGTTAAATTTATTTCTTTTATTTTACAATTTTTTTGTCTAATGATAATATTGTGTCAAATCCCACTTTAATTATTGTTACGAAATATGTTTGATTTTGTGATAAGCTTTGAGTGTTTTTAGTAAAAAAATAATAATAATGATGAGAGTACGAGGTTATGTGTGGATAATAGACAATTGAACAAAGTAATCATTATGGACATGCATTTTTTTGTCTAGGATAGATGAATTTAGATCAGTTAAGTAGAGTGACAGCTGACTTTAGTAAAGTAAATGCAGAGATAGGATAAGAGAAACCTAAAACAGTGACAGTTGTGAGAAGTTTCCTAGAATGGGTGGAGTATTATAAAAAGTTATAAATCAGTTCTCTAGAGTAGCCTTACCTCTCACCAAGCCGACTAAGAAAGGAAAATCTCTTGTACGGGATAAAATTCAAAGTTTTTAATGATCATAAGAGGTGGATGAAATTTCTTAAGAACTATGATTTAAAGATGAAGTACAGTCCAGAAAAAAAAAGAATGTAGCAGTTGATGCTCTGAGTAGGAAATCTTAGCAAAGACACATAAAGGAAACTTAGCCATACATCCAGAAATAACCAAGATGTATCAAGATTTAAAGATATATTGGTGGAAGGGAATAAAAATGAATGTTGTATTAAAGGAGTTGTATATATATGCTCAAATTTTATTATTATGTAATTTTGTTATATAATTTTTTTAGAAAATCAATTCCCTTGAAAATTTAGGTTGCTTCTCAAGTGACCAAATATTAATCACGATTAATATATCCCTTGGATTTGTTTTCCATATAGATTAATGGCATGTCTAATCTCAACAAACTTATATTTTTGTCAAAAACTGAAAAAACAAATGTTATTTCTTATTTGTATGTGATACTCAAATATCAAGATGGATCTACTTTCTTAGTAATACTATGTTGTTTATTGGTGGAGTTATTTTTTGTTTTACGGTTGTTTCTCCACAATGTCTGCATAGTTTAATTGCAAGTTTACTAAATCTTTTTTCTCCATTTTGTTATCACATTTATTTTAAGTAGAAAGTGATACTATTTTTTTTTTCTTGTGAAATTATCATTTTGGGCTAAATAAGACTTAGTATACAGATGCCACTAATGCTTCTCCTTTCTTACTTTGTTTTTGTTTATTTATAAAATTCCTCTGTTCGATAAATAATGTAAGAAATTTAGTGAAGAGACTATTAGATCTTCGTACGTATGGTATAAAACTTTACTTCAATTTCTTTTGTGGATTGTTTGTTATAAATCTATTTTTGAGAATGGTTATAATGATGAAATGCAAGTGAATGTATTATAATTATTGGATGATGAACATAAATAAGCGCTTAAGTGGTTGATTTTATTATATAAATGTTACTATTGACTTCATTTTAAATATATTTTTATAATTAAGGTCTCATGAATTGTATAGTTATTATGTGGTGAAATCGTTAATGACTATTATGTCCCCTTTATGTTAGAGCGAAGTAGGTGAAAAGATCTCGTTAGGACTAGATTTAATCCAAGAGACCACATTTAGGATTCAATTGATTAAGGGTAAGATGTGCACTGCGCAGAATAGGTAAAAAGTGTTATGTCGACAAGAAAAGAAAGTCTTTAGAATTTTAGAAAGAGGAACATGTATTCTTGGAGGCACTCATGAGTTTGGGGTGGGGAGGTAAATGTCAGTCAGAAAACTAATTCTTTGTTTCATGAGTCATTTCCAAATTCTAAAAAGTGTAGTCGGGCCTATTTCTTACCAATTAGTTTTTTCAACGCCGATGTCAAATCTTCATGACGTCTTCCATATTTCTTAGCTCCGGAAGTACGTACTAGAAGTTTCATATGTTAGCTCTCGAGTCAATTCAATTAAAGGATAACTTAACCTATAGATTCAAGTCTAGACAAATCATTAACAAGAGCACCAAAACTTCGAGGAATAAGACGATTCCATTGGTGAAGGTGATTTGGAAAAGTTTGACTCCTGAAGAGGTTACTTGGGAACTAGAGAAGAATATCTTGCGTCAGTATCCGGACCATATCAATCAAGGTGCATTAATTTTTGTCACCTTGTTTAATGTACTAACTCTGTGAGGAATGCTTAAATATAAAGATAATTTCGGGGCTGAAATTCTTAAAGGAGGGGAGAAAATGTAACATCCTAAAATTCCAACAAAATCAATTTAATGAAAATAATAGGCTAATATGAGGCCTAGGGTGGAAACTTTTTAGTATAAGAATTGATTAAAAATGTTTAGTAATTGAAAAATGAAATATTGAAAAAAAAAAAAAAAGGAGTAACAAACAAACAAAAGCACAATAGGGACTAATTGTACAATTTGGCCTTTAGCCAAATGCACTCACTTAGGGCCTATTTGTTTTGACCATTTCCTGTTTTCATTTTCAATGAAAATAGAAAATGAACTTGAAAATGCGTTTGATTGAGTTTAGTGAAAATGTTTTCAGTGAAAACATTTCTTGAATTGGACCCAAATCTGAAAATAAAAAATAGTTGTTTTCAATGTTTTCATTTCCAAAATTTTGAAAATAGGAAATGAAAACAGAAAACAGAAAGTCAAAACAAACACGTTTTCAAATTTTTCAAAATTTGAAAATGAAAACAATTTTCAGAAAATAGAAATAGGAAATGAAAATGCAAACCAAACAGGCCCTTAGAGTGCAGAGTCCGGGAGAATTCCATGGGAATTATTAAAAGAAATAAAAAAATAAAACAAAAACCATATATAAGAGGATCCCACAAGTATATTTCAATATTTCATTCACTGACGTTAGGATAATATTTCCCGCCTAAAATGAGGATAAAATAGAGATTTCATAAAAAAATATTATTATGAATTTTCTAATTTGCATTAATTTTTGGGGTGAATTAGTGGGTTATTGGAATTCATGGGAAAGTAGGGATAAGTGCTGTTATCATAATGAAAGCTTTCTCAATAAGCTCAATTTCAATATTCCCAACGCCACCTACTAATTTAAATGACTCGTGAATGACTTTTGAACTTTCATAAGTTTTTCAAATTGTATTGTATTAATAGGACTCTTAAAAACTGCATTTTCATGCTTTAATTCATATTGCATTTATTGATTTATTGATTGATGATATGATATTTTCAAAAACCTTCTCTCTAATCCTTGCTTGCTCTTTATTCTCTATGGACCAGACAGAGAGGAAGTGACCAGCGATGATTGCCTCACGACATTGTTCTGGCGGCGACGATGATGATAATGGCAACAACAAGAATTGACTGTTGTTGGACTCAAAGGCGAAGAGCGTTGGTCGTTGGCTGAAATTGTGCCCGAACATCGTCCAAAGAGGTGGCACAAAGACGCTACCAGCAACATTGTCTGCAAGCATTTCTTCAACTGCCTCGATTGCATCTTCTACGAGGTGCATTCTTCAACTTCCTCCATTTCACGGCCTCTGTCTTTCGATTTTTGCCTCTGCCTCTTCGTTTTCTTCGGTTGGGAACAAAGGCTTCTTTCTTCCTCCCTTTGACGGCCTCTGTCTTCTTTATGGTTGCTTATAATTTTGGTACGCTATGATTCTGTAAAAAAATGGCTTACATTGAACTTATTTGTGATCCTCTCTCTTTCTCTTTGATCATTCATTTGTTCTCATGGCAGATTGAGGAAATGTGGATCTTGCTTGGTCGTGAGTATTTGCTTTTGCAAGGTTCGTGAATAAAGGATGAAGATGAAATGGAGAGGATAAACTTTACAAAACGATTTTTACAAGAACTAGCACTCTTGAAATGCACTTGAAAATAGGGGAGATGCTTGAAGGTAACATTACAAAACCATTTCACTGGGTCGATTTCATTTAAAGGTAATGTTATTTTTTTTTATATGGATGGTCTGTTGCGTCTTCAAAAGTTGTATTACATGCTATCCTCAAAGGAGATGCCGTGGTCATCGATTTTCTGCAACCTTAATAGAGTAAGTTTTACACACCTTCAATCTACATGGAAGTTATGCTAGATTGATATAACTTGAATAGACCAAAATAAGTTGAAAGTCCATTTCTCTAATTGTAAATTGATGTCACTGAATATTCGTTTTTAGGGGAAAATTGTTCATTGAAATGGCTTCACTGAAGGTGCTAGAGGTTGTTTCTTCTTCTAATTAGGAAAATAAACTAGAGTTGGGTTTCCATGATATTCCTATGATGATTTGAGTGATCACTAAATTTGGGCAAAAAAATTAACTACAAGGTATCTTGAATTTAGGAATTGGGATAGCTGGTATGCAAGAGGTGTAGTGCAGGCACCATTTATAGATTGGGTGAATTTTATTTCAATAGATGTTGTGTCCTTACATTACACTTTCCTGTTCATTCTTACATTTGTAGCTGCTCAACTATTACATTTTCCTTTTCATTCTTACCTGTGAGTTAGATTGTTGACTCCATTTCTTATTGTATGGTTCAGGTGGACAGGGGTGTGACCTTGAGTGAGGCTCAACTTATGCATGATAAATGCCTTGAGAAGAAGGGAATAAAGACTCCAACTTTGTTGTGGTTACTTGGTATAACTGGCATTGTCGGGTGATGCTTGAATCTGAGTGTCGATTCAAGAAAATAAGGAAGCCTCCTTATTTCAACCGGTAAATGCTGTAGTATAGAAGTGATTGATGACATGTTTATCCGTATTTCATTTTCAAATTACTTTTGCTTATCTTCATCTTAACTTCTGTTAAGGATTCTTTTCCTTGAGGTATTTGGTGCTGTGAGGTGCAATCAAAAGGAGGTTGTCCAGTTTTAGTTCAGAGGGTATAATTCAAATATACCTTGGAATCTTCTTCTGAGTTCAGAGGGTATAAAGCAGAATAAGGCATGGACCATATTGCAACATCTTAGTGAGGCTTGGCGCAGCTGGACAATTTTATGTTGTTTGCTAAACTATGCCTTAGACAAAAAAAAAATCAGCTATTTGGCAATTGGTGCAGGCAAAAGTTACTGCAATACAATTTGTGTTGTATTTTGTTTTGTGCATAGAGCTAGAAAAATCAAAGGGTGGGGGTTATCGTCATTTTTCTCACCCCAATCTCCAGTCCATGTAGCTAAACCTTTTGCAGTTGATTCTACTGATATTTGCTTATTAAAGACAATAAACCTTTTTCTTAGCAATTAATTGACTGTGAGTAAGAACTGTGAGCTCTTTATCTCATATGTTGGCTAATATCTTGCAATTATAGTAATTGGTTTTAAGAAGGTTTTCATTTTGTCCAAAAAAAAAGTCTTAGCCATGTAGAAGCTAACAACAACGTACCAATTGAGATGTATATTATCAGTTGTAACTTAGAAGCTATTTTAAGTTTGTTGGCCTTTGAAATGGAAATGGAAAGTCTAATGTTACTTCAGTATGGATACAAAATTTTAAGCTACTTTATTTGTGAAAGAATTTGTAGTTTCACTTTATTTTATTTTCTATCACTAATTAGAATTCCATGCATTTACTCTGGCACTGCATGCCACATGACATATTTCTTCTGTCTGGTCTAGGTGATGTGTCGGTAGTTCGTTACTGTCAACAACGTGGATTTCATCCCATGAGGAGCCTTCGAATGGAAGTTCAATATATGAGCACTGCTCTCATGTCTATATGAGCCTTCGAATGTGTGTAAATGTAGTAATACTTTATATACGGGTGAAGAAATGAGAAATGCAACAAAATGACTTAGATGTTATTTTGTTTTATACCGGTGACTTAGATGTGATTTTATGTCTCTGTAGTATTTATATGATTTAGAAAAATTCTTTGAATGGGTGAACTTCTACATTTTGTGATTTATCAAGTTTTTGTTGTATTAAAAAATGTTTCCTGGATAATGGATACGCATTTAAAGTCCACTTCAAAAGAGCATATTGATAAATCATATTAGTTTTGCAACGGTTAGATTACATCTGTTCTACATTATTGCATGGTCATTGCCACTTTTTATTTGAATTGTCCTTATTGTATTTCATTCTTTTCTTAAGTTTTGATACCCAAATTTTGTGATGCTGATGTTGGTGGTGAAACACATATTGGGGATAAAGGCCATTTTGATATGGGATGGAATTCATATGATTTGACCCTGGCAAAGAACAATTATGCAGATGGGACCGGTGACGATGATGGTAGTGGAAATGCCAAAATTCTGAAAAACAAAATTAAGATCGAATAGGAATGCACAATTTATTTGTGGTCTGTTGTGTTCGAGGGAGTTTTATCTTCCTTTTATTTTTAGGATTAATTAATGTAGTTCAAAACAGATTCTTGGTTTGAAGTTTTTGTTTTGAGTTTGGGATTTGTTCATTGTTGGTGGGTATTTATGAAGATAGTCTTCTACAATATTATGTAGCTGTAGATGTTGGCAGTGCCTGAAATATGATTCATTGTATCCAAATTTCAATTGAATTTGGTTTAGGTATTCTTATAAAGAAAGGTGTTGGCAAAGTAAGGTGATCAAAATATTATGTCTGTGTCATCCTTAGAGTTAAACAATTTAAACAACTATTGTTGTTTTGCAAGTCATTTCCTATAATCGTTGGTGTGGTTGTAGTTATGATGGAACATTTAAAATGGGCACAATGAGAAGGTTTATAAATATTCAATCTTTTGATTGAACAAACTATTATTAATGTGTGTTGCTTTAAATTATTGGTAATATTTAGTTGACTGGATTGAAAGATTTCTTAATTTATAGGATAAAGAAGTGAGCGAATGTTCTTTTATGATTTCTCTAAAAAAAAGAGAGGAGATATTCATTTACATATCGTAATGTTTTACCTTTGTTGCAATAATACTATGTGCACGTTAACTGTTATCATATACGTTATAGCCATCACAATAATGCAAAGTGGCTAAAGAAAGACATTACTTAAATTATTTCTTATTACTTTCCAAGTATTGTAGCTGACATTGCTGATAATCTTATTGAATATTGTAGGGTAGGATATAGGAACAGGGGTGAAGGAGAAAAAGATGAACAATAGCATGTTTCATTAAAATGATGTAGTGGATCAATTTTTCCCATTGTTTGCTATTTTGAGTATATGTCCAAACACTTTATATATTTGAATTAAATTTCATAGTGTTGGTTGTAGATTTGTGACCTATTTGGGTCAGTATATATATACTACTCAACAGTTTTAATTATGTTATTATCCTTTACTTACAAAAATTTATTGTCTTTCTAAATGATACATAATTATACTCTCTACACATTATTTTCCCCTGCATCGCACATGTCCATGGTCTAGTTGGTTTTATAATTGGAAATCTATAAAAGCCTCGTAGCACCACACAACAACACCGTCAACGATTTTTTTTTAGGGGAGCTTCACAATAAGAACGCAGCAGCTTCACAGCGTCAACGCATGGCGCCGATCGGAGATATCCCATATGTAATAGAAAAATTGTAACATCCCAAAAATTGGACATTTGAAAGTTTGAAGAAGGTGACGTCTATGATAAGCCATAGAAAGGGAGCTTTTGGAGATATTCAAGAGGTGAGTAAAAAAGATATTTTTCTCACCCTTCCATGGTGCAAATAATTTTGGGGGGAAAAGTTTGATTTATCTAAAGATTTATGGTAAAATTTCAATGAACGAATTTCTGTTTGGTCAAATCCTATTTTCTGAAATTGAGGGTTTTTGCGAAAAACGAAATTAATGTTAAATAGAGGATTTTATGATATAATTGTCATGAATTTTTATTTGTTCATTGAGAACCTTGGAATTTGCTGATGATTGGATTGACATGCTCCTAATTGACATATATGACATGTGTTATTAAATGATATTGATATGCCATGTATTATTTGCCATACATAAAATGACCTTGTTGATTTGCTTGGCATGTACTTAATACTACCACAATAGGGGTATTAAGGGTTTAGGAAATACCACCATTGTAGGGGTATTGACCTTGTGAAAAACATCACCATTGTAGAGATGTTCACAATACTACCATTGTAGGGTATTGGAATTGAGAAATATCCCATGCTAGGGGTATCGAAAATAAGAACCATCACCACAGGAGGAATGTCAAAAAATACCATTATTGAAGGGATATTGAAATGAGAAATATCCCATTGTAGGGGTATCGAACATAAGAAACATCACCGCAACAGAGATGTCGAAAAATACTACCATGGCAGGGGTATTGAATGAGTAACTTCACCATGGAATGGTGAGGTGGAAACACGCCTTATGAATAAGGGTGGGCAATGGGATGCCATTGTTGTGTGTTTATGACTGGCATATTGAACGCATGAATTAAATGTGATAAGCTTGGTAATTGAGATTTGTGATATGTTGGAATGACTAGTTATATTATTGTTATTATGGAAAATTATAGACTTAATTGCATTTTTGGTCCCCCAAGTATTACAATTGTGCAATTTTAGTCCCCCAGATGGCAGGGGTATTGAATGAGTAACTTCACCATGGAATGGTCACCATGGAATGGTGAGGTGGAAACATGCCTTATGAATAAGGGTGGGCAATGGGATGCCATTGTTGTGTGTTTATGACTGGCATATTGAACGCATGAATTAATGTGATAAGCTTGGTAATTGAGATTTGTGATATGTTGGAATGACTAGTTATATTATTGTTATTATGGAAAATTATAGACTTAATTGCATCTTTGGTCCCCCAGGTATTATAATTGTGCAATTTTAGTCCCCCAGATTTTAATTGCGCCAATTGGGTCCTCCAAGTATTACGATAGGGCAATTTTGGTCCCCCAGGTTTCAATTGCGCCAATTGGGTCCCCCAGGTATCACGATAGTGCAATTTTGGTTCCTCAAGTATCACGATAGTGCAATTTTTAACTTTAGTAGCCTACGTGTCCCACGTGGTATTGATTTGGTATTTAGTAAGGTCAACTTGAAAGCTTACAGGACATTCTTATGTGACATCATTGGTATCTCTCACACTTTACTGGTCAAATGTACATCACTAAGTGCTACATAGGAATGACACGCAAGCTGTCAAGCTGGCTTCACTAAGTGCCAAATCAGTCCCGCTTATGTTTCGTATGCTATTGACATTAAAAATTGCACTATCGTGATACTTAGGGGATCAAAATTGCACAATCGTGATACCTAAGGTACCCAATTGGCGCAATTGAAATCTGAGGTACCAAAATTACACAATCTTAAAACTTGGGGGACCTAATTTGCTAAATTAAAACACGGGGGACTAAAATTGCACAATCATGATACTTGGGGGATCAAAAGTGCAATTAAGCCAAAATTATATTATTTTTGAAAGAGGTACCATGGTTGTTTTTCCGGTTACTGCGCTGACTGAGAATAACATTTTGCGAACTTATTTTAGAACTGTTTTTATTCACTGGGATTCTCATCTCATTAGTAATATTATTTTCAAAGCACGACGACGTTATTCCTCAGACCGAGGAGACTTGAAGACTAGAGCTTAGTATTCTCATTAGTTTGTTTAGTATTATGAGGTACTGGAGCCGTTGTGGCTACGACATTAGTTTGCTATATTTGATTCGTTTGGGTTTTAGTAGACTCCTTGTTTTGGGAGTTTTTGGTTTATCCTTGTTATTTCAGCATTTAAGGAATTATTAATGTTAATACTATTTTAAGATTATTATTATTACATAAAGTATTATATTACGAAAAAATTTCATTTCACTATGTTTTATTTAAATATTTTGTTATGGGTTACTAATGTAACGTAGGGCGTTACAATATCCATGATGTCTTTCACGTATCTCGACTCCGAAAATATCATCCCAATCCATCACACGTGATAGAGCCTAAATCAATACTGATAAGGAAAAACTTAGAAGATGAAGCACTGCATGTACTAGTCAAGGTCGTATGGGATGCAATAATTGGAGATGCTACCTAGGAAAGAGAGGAGGACATCCGACAACAATACCCGAACTTGTTTTGAGGTACATCGAATTTCGAGGACGAAAATCTTTTTAAGGGGGAGTAATGTAACATCCCGTTTTCTTGTTTATTGTGTGGGGCATGGATTAAGCATGTCTAAGGGCTTAATCATGTTCCTTATGTGTTGAGAAACCATAGTTCGAATTTGAGACAATTTGGCCTTGGAACGAGCTCAGAAAGTGGAAAAACGTGAAAGAACAGGTTTGATTAGTGTCCAACGCTTTGATGGTTAGTGACCCAATGCTCAAACGTTGGCCGTTGATGCTCGAGCGTGGGTAGTTGCACGTCAAAGAATGGAGGGTTACGCGTGGAGGTGTATGTGTCAGCGCACATGAATGCGTGGCAAGAGACGTGGCGATTAGGAGGCTACGCTCAAGCATGGAGAAAGCCCATGCCAAAGAGTGCCCACGCTCAAGCGTGGAGCGTGCCCACGCTCTAGAGTGGACAGGCTGACAACAAACTCTTAAGTTTTTTCTTTTTTTTTTTTCTCTTGGGACGAAAAAGGTTCACTACGCCAGATTATACATTAAATGGTACACCTTTAATAGCGTTTTTAAGTGAAACGATACTAAAAAAGAGGCGGAGCACTTTAGGTAGTGCTTCGTCAAGGAAGCGCTATCTATTCCCCCTTTCAAAATTTTTTAATTTATTGGTTACTCATTCTCCCTCACTAAACGTACACTTCCTTCCTCACTTCCCTCCTCACGAATCCCTAGCTCCCCGCCTCCCACGAACCCCTGGTTCCTCCGCGAACACCACCACCACTACGTGAACGCCACTACCTCTCCCACTCTCAGTTACTGTAACCTCAGTTTCGTTTCCTCTCCCACGCTGCGAACACCACCACCTTGCCACCACATCTCCCTCTCTCAGTTACTGTTGTAACGCCCCGATTTTCATGTTTTCTAATTCTCCAGTATTTTAGCGTTTGTATTTTATTGGAGGGTTTAGAAAGTGAAATAAAATATTCTGACCAGATAGGAATGTCCTACATAGGCATAGGAAGCTGTGGTTAAGTTTCGGGCAAAAGCTCAAACGAAGCCCGGTCTGTGTTTTCCACGGATAGTAGCCTTTTTCTACTATCAAGACCTAATTTGGACTCGTGAACGAGACAGTAAGTCTCGGGATTTTATTCTCTACATCTTTGATAAAATCCGTCCTGACGACTAAAGTCGGGAATAATATATTATATCCGGGTGTATGTTCGAACCGGGTGACGTTTGGAGCTGTGAAAGGATTTAACGGGACCCGCTACGGATAAGGTTGAAGTCACATGGTGTGCTATGACTCATCAGTGACTCATCAGTGTAATGATTACGTTTAGAAAATATCTAGACGTGAAATGACTAAAATGCCCTTGACCCTTTTCATAATTACCATTTGCCCTTGAATGAAAAGACCGTTTTGCCCCTGAGAATTTATGAAATAACCATACCAACCTTGTGACTCACCATGTCATCATTACCTTTCTAGAAATATCTAGATATTTATAAGAGAAATAACCAAAATGCCCCTAGTCTTTGAAGGAATTACCAAAGCACCCTTTTTGTTGATTTACAAGTTTGCCATGAAGGCAAAATGGCTATAAAACCCTCACCCCACTTGGCCATGCGGCCACACCTTCTTTTTCTCTCTCTCTCTCTTCTTTCTCTCACTTGTTCTTCATGTTCTTCATGAGTTCTTGAGTGTTCATCAAAAGTTCTTTACAAAAACCCTAGTTTGATCTTCAAAAGTTGAAGTTTTTGGGTGAAAACTTGTTTCTTCTTCACTAATCTTTGATCCTAGGAGATATGATCCTCATCTTAACTCTCTCAATCTCTCTATTTCATCTCTTGAATCACTTGATTCATGAAGATCCAAGTTTAGATCTAGAACTTTGAAAATCCATAGAAAAGTGTAGAAATATTCTTTTGATACCAAATCACTTTCTATGAACTAGTCTCATCATTCTCTTTCACCATTCAAGAGCATGAAACCAAATGAGTTTTCTAGCCTTTTCTTTCAAAGGTGGCCGAAATATTAGATGTGAAAAAGGTTGAGTTTTTGATTCAAGTTTTAAGGAATAAGACTTGTTTTAGTGTTAGGAGTACCAAAGGATCAACCATCCAAAAGATTAGAAAGTTTGGACATCTCTAGCTAATTTTCTTAGGGTAGGACCGAATCCTCTTTGAGGAGGAATAGATGAGATTTGTCTTGTTTGATGTTTGATGTTTGATTGTTTGGCTGTTTGTAGTTGGTGACGATTATCAGGAGGTTCACAAACCGATCAACCGACTTTGATCCGGGAATCTGCTCTTCAACAGGTATGGGGAGTGTACCTCATCACACCAAGATGGTGGTGGTGAAGATGGTTGTTTAGTTTATGTGTGGGTGAAACCCTTTGGTTTGGGTTCACCATTCAATTTGGTTCTCTTGGAGAACAAAGTGTAACAATTGTAATTTATGCCTTATATCATGTGTTTTGATGATGTTGATTAGATGAGAAAACATTTTCATGTATGTTGAAAAACCTACTCTGATCTCTAGATCAAGTATGGATTTTTATGTTTGATTATGATGCAATGATGTGTTTTTATTGATTATCATAATTGTGTAAGTTTTATGAGCCATAACTTGGTTAGTTGGTGAAGTAAATCTTCACTTTTGGATTGTTTTGGCTTTCGGCCTTTACCTTGAGGAAAGGAAGAACTTGTATAGTTCCTGAACAAATTAAAGTTTTGATGAAAGAAAAATGTTTTAGTAGCCTATGTTTCAAAGAAAGACCATAAGTGATTTTGATCCAAAGATCAAATGAAGTTTAATCTTTGAGTGCTTTCACCAAAGTGAAATATGCCTTTTATTTTAATCTTAGTGTTTTCACCAAAATGAAACATGTCCTAGACTTTATCATTAGTTCATCTAGTTAATCAAGTGATTTAAAAGTGGATTAATGAAATGTTTTCATGAAAGTCAACATAATTTCATAAAGACATTAACTTTGTTTTAGAACAAAGTCATATTCCTTTTTCAATAAAATTAGAAACCTTTTATCCTTAAGTTGATTAAAATGAATCATAGTTAAGGAAGTTAGAGGAGATTGCATTTTACTTCCTTTTATCTTAGAACATAGTTTTTACACTAAGTTTGTAAGGAAAACTCTTTTGAAAAAATTAGTTAAAGTACTTTGCTTTAAGCAAAGGCAATGTTGTTTCAAATCAAATGAGTCTTCAATGAAAACGGTTTTGTTTACAAAAAGAGTTTCAACTCTTAATCATAAAGTTTTACGCGTGAAATCCTAAGTTAAGTAATTAACTTGGAGTTTAAGACAAGGGATAATTAAGTATGGTATGTGGTGGAACAAGACCATGTACTATACCATTGATGACTTAGTACATCAATGACTTCATAAGACTTAAGTGAATCAACACTTATTTCCTTAATTGAAAATCAAGGATTAATATCTTAGAAAGGCTTAAAGACTCGTCTAAGAGGATTCTCAATCCTTATTCATAATGCTTAGGACTTGAGACATAATTCATAAGACGTAAACACAAACATAAAACGTTTTGGTTTTTGAAACAGTAGTTCGATGACGGACTGGTAATTCGGATCCAGGTTAATCGTTCAATTGTTTCCGTCTTGTGATAACCGGAATGAGAGGGATCCTAAGACTGTGCAGGTATGGGACTGTACAGTGGAAGGAATCCTGAGGCTATGCAGGTATGGGATTGTATAGTTAAGGGAAGGCATATGAGAATTGATTGGTACTACCCATACCAACAAGATTTATCTTCTCTTCGGGAGCTTAGAACATAAGAACTTTAGAGTTAAGCGTGCTTGACTTAGAGTAATTATGGGGTGGGTGACCTTCTGGGAAGTTTCCTAGAAAGCGTGTGAGTGAGGACAAAACACGCTGAAAAGACTTGTGTTGGTTTGTGGGGACAGTCGGCGATTCTGAAAGCATCCCGAATCATTCTAAAGGAATCACAAGATAATTATCCGATGGATAAATGTTTTGGATAAATGTTTTATAATACAAAGACGCGTATAGTTCCTAAGAAAGAGAACCTTGAGGTTTATCCAATGGATAGACATTGCTTTATCACATCTGCTTTGTTTAAGCCTTGGCATTTCATTTGCATAGTTGTAAGGCCTTGAGCCTAGGAGTTGAGCTTACACCTTGATGCGGGTGCGAATCTTACGGTGACGATCTTCAATGGTCTTTTTGGAGGTATCAGGGTTGGAAGGGCTGACATGTGACCAGTTGGTGATTCTTCTGTGTCGTGGCGAATCCGTGCAATACACTGATATCCTCTACTAGATGCCGTACTTTTCATGTTTGGTCGAGAGTGTTACCGTAAAGCCAGATACGTGCACGTTACGAATGTCGTAGCATCTTGCTTATGGCTGGCAGAAACCGGAACATGTCCTCCCATTCACTCTCTCCGAATGTTTTGTTAGCTCCATGGAGTAGGGGTCAGAGTAGTACCTAGTGACATTGACATTGAGTCATATACATTGCATTGCATTGCATGGCTATTGATGTTTACATTTACTGTTATACATCGTTGTATTGTTTAAGAATGCTTTATATTATGCTGTTAAATGTTTAGCATGATATCATGTTGTTGACTGCTTAACATGATTTATATTGAGAACCTTTGTAAGCATGTTGGGTACGTTGTTACCTGGTGAGTCGTCCCGTTTTCACTACTGTTGTTTTGTTGTGTTGATGAATGGGAATCTCACCCATATCTGTACGTTTTCTGCTGGTACTTGCTGTTGCTGCTTGAATAGATGGACGCGACGATGGTTTGGTTCAGCAGTCCCTTTGAGTTCGGAGGTGGACTCTTTTGCTGTCTTAGTTTTGTTGTCGGCCAGACTATGTCAGTTTTTGTAGTACCTTTTAGGAGCTACGACTCCTAGTACTTATTTTATTCCTTATGTCTGTATATAGTAATGTTGATGTTTCTGTTTTCCGTTTTCTGTTTCTGTATTTATAATACAGTATGTCCTAGTAATGCATGGTGAACCTAAGTTTACTTATTAGTATTATTTATTACCTTTACTAATCCCATTACAACTTTATGAAAAGAAAAGAAAATAAAATAAAAATCGTATTTTCCGCATTAATAAATATTTTCGGCCTTATAAACGTTCGGGAATGTGACACTCGGGAAAGGGTGTTGCAACTGTAACCACCAGCATTTTGGTTCTCCGGCCACCACCACTACGCGAGCGCCACTACCTTGCCACCTCTCCCACTTCCATCTCTCTTTTAGACAACCAGAGGTATCGCCCACCATTACCATTTTGCATTTTCTTTAACTTTACAGCATAATTTTTTGTTTTTAATTTTTGTTTTTAATCAAGCATTGAGATTTCAAATTTAGTTTTGATCATCACTATTTTCTCTTATAGAAAAACCTAGAGATTGGAAAGTAGGTAGCAAGGAAGAACACTGCCTATAGCTCCTTGAAAAATTGGTAATGAAGAACACTGGCTAGGCATCATTGGGTATTGTTAGCTATCAATCCCAATGAAGACACAATCTACTACATGGATCCATTGCCTGTACCCTTTACACAATGGAAAATGCTTATGACTACCTTTAACGAGTAAGAAAAATGATTTATTTTTATCTTATATATGTGATGATACAATTGTATGTGTACCTTAATGAATTCGTTTGTTTTTGCATTTCAGTGCTTTGACAATTCATCATAGATGTAGATGGTGAGACGACCCCCCTTTTTTAGAAGAATAATCCCATTAGTCCCAATCTTATATTATTAACTATGCTTAACCGTACTATAGCGATAGCGTGGTATTCAAACAGCGTTGCGAAAACAAGCGCAATGAAAGCATACAATCATACGGGAAGCATAGAACACATCAGAGTAAACGCAGATAACAATAACTATACAGATACCATGCATAAACGTAGCCCTATCAGTAGGGCACTGTACATAAATATACAAACAGTTATACAAAAACCAAAAGAAATGAAAAGTATATCCACAGCCAAAAAGAAGAAAGAACTCTCAGAGCTCGCCAGCACTCCCAAACCCACGCTCAAAATACATTAAAACCTCGTTAATCAACCCAAGAGACGCACTAGCAGGCCTTCACCATCAGTGATGAGGATGCCCTGAGCTACCTTGTCCCTCTTTGTGAGTACGCTTATAAACCCGCGTAGGCTCATACTCGGAGAAGGAACTCGACATGACGATACGACGTCTCCTGTAAGTCCTCAGGTATTGCTCGGTATGCCTCCTCTGATCTTTGTAGACGAAGCCTCGCCTACTGGATACCACTGATGATTGTGGCGTTGCCCACCAATAGTCCCGCTCTCTCTGCCTCGGTGGGTGTCAGATCCTCGGGAAAGGGAGAAACTGCACAACTCTGAACGGTCTGATCATGTCCTCGACGTGCGATGCCCCTCCTTTGAAGAGAATGATCACAGGTCTAGTATAGACCGTCAAATAAGTAGAGGGGTCCACGTGCCACCCTCGTTCGTCATGGTAGATGATCTCGATCAACTCCAGTACCGGCATCCTCGATATTGATAGGATAAAGGGGTGTACCCTCGGGTCCATTAGCTGGCTCGTCGTCTTCACGCACCAAGAGCCAAACAGACATGCAAGAAGCAATACGGAGATAAGAAATATCGTGCATGGCAAAATCAAAAATAACAACAATAGTGCAGTAAAACACAACATATGCATGTAACAAGTATAACAGATATAGCAAATACTGCAAACAACCATACGTCTCTCAAGACAACACATGCAACAAGCACCCATCTCCATGAGTCTCACTCTCAGATCAATCCTCTAGATCAGGATACTAATCTCATGCAGCATGTCAGCCGAAAGCTCACAAAAATGATTCCACACCGGAACGATTCCACACCCGAACAAGTCCACACTGGAACAGGTTCTGTGTCGAAACAAAGTTAGTTTGTCCAAGAAACCGAACCGCTCTCCGAGACCAATAAGAGTGCATCCCCCTTCCACACCGGAACCGGGGTGTCTTGGTTGCCTCAGAACGTTAGCCTGGAATGTGGAAAGCTCAGGGATTAGTCGGGCAAACCGGACTTGATCGGGTGTCACGACATGATAGGAGCTACCTCATCCGTCACTGTAAACTATTCCCGAGACCTGCAACATCCCCTAGGTCACTCACTTGACCGCCCCTTCTACTTTCCGTACCCGCACTCAGGTACAACTAGCCTCGTATGACGTTGGCAACCCATACTACCTGTCATACGGCCTTTCCACTTGGGAGCTGATGATATACGACAAACATCCTCAACGGGCTTGATACCAGATCTCACATCTAAACACTCAATCAGGAATAACACGATGCCACGGCATCCACACGGCCACAGCCACGACGCCACGCGTCCACGAGCCACAGTTCAAACATCACGGCCACAACCTCAAGAAATCAGCATAACAGCAACGACACCATCCACGGTATCAACCCGATAACAACACGACACACAACCAAACTTAACTCTATCGGCATTCCGCCACAACACGACATTTACCACAAACAACATAACAACGACAGTAATAATGACAACAACAATAATATCAATAGTAACACATAGCAGCATATCACATATACCAACTAGCATATAGGCACTTAGACAGATAACAACAATAGTAGTCAATCTTATAATAGCCATACGAAGCAATTCATCCTCAATCAACAGTTCGCTAACCTAGGGTTTCAACTTAACGGCGATAGCCCCAAGTATGCTAAACCTAGGGTTTATGTACTTTATCGGGGCTCAAGCACTAGTAGGGTTAGGGCTTCCCTACACACAGCAGAAAACACACTACACTACTCTTGCCTTCCCGATGGCTGCAGTACTCTTTCTCCCCACCTGAATAGTTGGCGCGAATCTCGATACGTTCATCGACAAGTCCTCCCATGCAGCAAGAACAACCAAGAATAACTCCCAATCCCTCTTGGTAGCCGCAGCCACAAGCTCCCAACACGAGCAATCACGAGCAAAAACTTTGCCCTAATCACGAGCACAACACGTATACAACAGTGTTAGCTTTAGGGCAAGCTCAAAGATCAAAGAAGAAAGGTAAAACTCGAAGAACCACGAAGAACATGAAGAACACGTGTTATGGATTCGAGTTTACCTTTGGCGAATCGAGAAACGAATCCGTCAAAATCGTAGATAACTTCACCGTGATCATAACCATGCAGTCAGAATCGCGTTTCGGCTACTCGATCGCCTTGAAATTAAGTTTCTCTCTCTAAAACACCCAGATCTTCTCTCACTAGTTGTAGGAACCCTTTGAGTTTTCGTGCAAAGTAAGGAAGAGAAAGAAACTCGTCCATCTTGATCTGCTGAGCATGCTTTAGCGTGGGCATCCAGCATGCTTCAGCGTGCCCACGCTTGAGCATGGGGTTCCTCCACGCTTGAGCGTGGAACCTCGTCCACTCCACCTTCACCCTGGCCTGACACGTGTAACACACGTGTCAAAAAGCACACCAGCTGGCAAACGCACTCAGCACGCTTGAGCGTGTAACATGCCAAATCTTGAGCGTTGGCACGCTAGGGCGTGCTTCCTTCCCACACTTGAGCGTGCTGCTCAGCTGGGAAGAGTCTTCCAAACTTCTGGCTTCTACAATTTCTCGTTTAACACCTTTGGCACTTCCAATATTGTTCAAACCTATTCCTAAGCTTCCAACTAAGCCTTAAACTAGCACAAAACAATTCAGAAAAGCATCCAAAGCCCTAATCGTGATTAACCAACTCGATTAGAGTCACAGAAAAATTGGGATGTTACATTACACCCCTTTACAGAAAATTTAGACCCGAAATTTCTGTTGCATACCTGAGAACAGATAAGGATGATTCTGGCACATCTTAGCTTCACGTTCCCATGTTGAATCTCCCGTCACCTGGTTCCACTCCACTCTGACTAACGGAATGTGCTTGCCGCGCAGTTCCTTGATCCTTCGATCCACGATCCGACTAGGTGAAGCTTCGTACTCAAGGTTCTCTTTCAGTTGGATTGATTCGGGCTCTAGCACGTGTGATGGATTAGGGTGGTACTTTCAGAGTTGAGAGACGTGAAAGACGTCGTGAAGATTTGACAGATTTGGTGGTAAAGCGATCTGATAGGCTACAGGACCGATTCGTCGAAGAATCTGAAATGGTCCTATGAATTTAGGTGTTAGCTTTTTGGATTTGATTGCTCTGCCCACTCCAGCTCTTGGGGTAATTCTCGTGAAGACATGGTCGCCCTATTGAAATTCCAAGGGTCTTTTCCTTGTGCCAGCATAGCTTTTCTACTTATCCCTTGCGATCTTCATCTTTTCCCGTATTTTACGGACTTGTTCCATTGTTTGCTGTACCAATTCTGGGCCCAACAACTGACTTTCTCCAATCTCAAACTAGCATAACGAAGTCGTACTTTCGTCCATACAGTGCCTCGTACGATGCCATGCCTATACTTGAATGGAAACTATTATTGTAAGTAAACTCGATCAATAGAAGGAACTCGTCCCAACTTCCCGCGTTTTCCAACACATACGTTCTTAAGAGATCCTCCAATGACTGAATTGTAAGTTCAGACTGACTATCTGTTTGAGCATGATAAGCAGAACTCATACTTAGCTTAGTTCCCATCGCACTGTGTAAGCTTCTCCAAAACCTTGAGGTAAACCTTGGATCGCGATCTGAAACGATGCTTGAAGGTACCCCATGCAGCCTCACAACCTCCTTGATGTAGATCTGAATCAATCGCTCCAGAGAGTAACCCTGGTTGATAGGTAAGAAGTGAGCACACTTCGTCAACATGTCAATGATTACCCAGACTGCATCACACCTTTTATGGTACATCTAGCGATTGCAACAAAGTCCATGGCAATGCTATCCCACTTCCATTATGGGACATCCAGCAATTGCAACAACGCTGCTAGCTTTTGGTGTTCAATCTTCGCTTTTTAACATACCAAACAGGTTAGGATATACGTTGCTACCTCTTTCTTCATTCCCGGCCACCAGAATAACTTCTTAAGATCCTGATACACCTTGGTAGCCCCCGGATGAAAACTCAACTTGCTCTTTTGTGCTTCCTCCAAGATCATATTCTTAACTTCGCTATCTGCTGGCACACAAACCCGATCACCAAACCTATTAACCGATTCACACTCTCGAGGTACTTATCCTCAGCTTGCTTCTTCCATAAAAGATTCAGGAAATCGCTAGTTACTCTAACCATCCTAAGATTCAACTTATCCTCGACGATTTTCGCTTCCAGATTCAGATCTCTAAATGCCTTTAATAGCTCTAGCTCCTTTACCATCATTGCAGACACGTGTAGGGATTTCCTACTGAGCGCATCCGCTACTACATTCGCCCTACCTGGATGGTATTGCAGGTCGAATTCATAGTCCTTTATAAATTCCATCCACCTTCGTTGCCTCATATTCAACTCTCTCTGGTCGAACAGATACTTCAAGCTCTTATGATCGCTAAACACACTGAATCTAGCCCCATAAAGATAGTGTCTCTATATCTTCAATCCAAACACTATCGCAGCCAATTCCAGATCATGCTTTGGGTAGTTCCGCTTATGTACTCTCAACTGCCTGGAGGCATATGCCACCACTTTCCCTTCTTGCATGAGCACACATCCCAAGCCTTGATAGGATGCATCACAGTATACATCAAATCATCCCAATGGATCTGTTAGCACCAACACTGGTGAAGTGGTTAGGCTTCTCTTCAGCTACTGAAAAATTTGCTCGCAAGCCTCTGACCACTCGAAAGCCTTCCCTTTCTCGTCAACTGCGGCATAGGTAACGCAATTTTAGAGAATCTTTCTATGAACCGCCGATAGTAGCCCGCTAAACCAAGAATGCTTCTAACCTCGCTCATAGACTTAGGGCTTTCCCAACTCACCATAGCCTTAACTTTCGCAGGATCCACTGCGATTCCATCCTTGCTGATCACATGGCATAGAAACTGAACTTCCTCTAACCAAAATTCGCACTTCGATAGTTTATCATACAACTGCCGGTCCTTTAGCACTTGCAACACTGCCCTTAAATGCTCTTGGTGTTCCTCCCTACTCGAAGAGTATACAAGGATGTAGTCGATGAAAACAACAACAAACTTATCAAGGAACGGTCGGAAGATCCTGTCCATATAATCCATGAACACAACCGGAGCGTTAGTCACATCGAAAGGCATAACTAAGTACTCATAGTGACCATACCGACTCTGAAAAGTAGTCTTTGACAAATCTTCCTTCTGAACCCGGATCTGATGGTATCTGTAACATCCCGATTTTCTTGTTCTTTTAATTAATCAGTATTTAAGTTATTATATTTTATTAGAGGGTCTAGAAAATTAAATAAATTATTCCAAGACCATAGTCACGCTCTACGCTATCGTAGGATGCTAAGGTTAAAGATTGGGTAGAAAACTCAAACGGAGCCCGGTCTGCGTTTTTCCTTGACAGTAGTGCTTTACTACTATCAAGACCTAATTTGGACCCGTGAACGAGACAGTTAGTCTTAGAATCACGTTTCCTATATTTTCGAAAAATGTGTCCTAATGTCCAAAAATATAAATAATATTTTATATTCGGGCTGAAAATCGATCGGGTAGACGGTTCGAGCAGTCTTAGGATTTTTCGAGAATCTTGAGCCAATAATTTTCATACCAAGGATATGTTAAATTATTTGGGAACTCCTACCAGTGTCGTGAGGATTTTCAAAATGTCAGGGCGTGAAATGACCAGATTGCCCTTGATTATTTTTACTAATCACCCTCACTTTCTCTCTCTTATTTCCGAGCTCTCTCTCTCCTCTCTCACCTTCATCATCTTCTTCTTCTTCCTTTCTTCATCCTTCTACATTTTCTTCCATTTTTCTTCATCTCCATTTTTCTCAAGCTTCCTCAAGCTTTTTCAAGAAAGTTTGTGAAGCAAAGTTGCCCCTCTCATCGTCCTCTATCACCTTGAAGGTATAGATTTCATCCTTGAGCTCTCAATCTTTATTTTCTCCATTTATTTTCATGAGTTTCAATTTCTAGATCTAAACTTCAAAAATTTCTAGAAAATTATAGAAAAATCATTTGGATGCCAAACCAATTTCTATGAGATGGTATCATCCCCTACTATCATAATCTAAGAAATTGAAAGCAAATAATCTCTCTAGTCTATTTATCTAAAAGGGGCCGAATGGGTTATTTTGGGAAAAAATGGGGTTTTTGTTTATTATTCTTGATTTCACCTATTTCATTCCTTAATCATGTAATCCAAGTGATTAAGAGGCCAAATCAAAATCCCACCTATTTTTCATGGTGATGGCCGAAACACTACTTTGTTGGTTTAAGGGGTTTTGGTTCAAATCTTTGATAATTGATAATTGATTATGTATTAGGTATGCATAAGGATCATTGATCCAAGAGTTGGTAGAATTTCAACATCCCTAGCCTAATTAATTAAATAGGGCAGTAGCTCATCCCAAAGAATTAGGGAGTTTTTGATTTAATTGTTTCAATTTCTGGTTGTGTTTTATTGTATAGAACTTGACAGGACTCGAACGTTCGATCGCACACTCGATTGACTGTTGCGGAGCAACATTCGGAATCTCTCAGGAAAATCACTAAGGTGGGGAAAAGAACCACAATATCGTTGGGGAGGCAAGCTTTAAATAATATATATTGATATGCGTAGGGCGACCCAAACCCTACTAGACCGTTAGCTTGATTTTAAGGTACATCGAGGATGTTTGTGATGTGATTGGATACTTGATATATTATATGTGATATATGTGTTATGCCTGCTATATGATTATGATTGATTAAATGTAATTTATCTGTAAGTTGATTTTACTGTTAAATCTGTTTTGGTTGTTATTCATATGCTGTTGTGACTGCTGATGTCTGAGTAGAACTAGGTAGTGATTTCTGATAAATTGGGAGATGAATGTGTGGTGAGAAAGTCGAGGTTATATATGTCATAGTGCTCAACCTAAAGATATAGTAAATCTGTTGTTGTTATGATGTGAATTGATACCCGGTTGAACCGGATGAAGGTTGGTCGTGGTTGTATAAAAGTCATGGTTGAGGCACTAAGTGTTAATCCTGAGATGAATCAGGGAGATTCATGTTGCATAGTTGTTATTCATCACTGTGTTGGCATATCGGCGATTTCGATCTTACCTGCGGGGAGATGGTCGTACCGATTAGTTTGGCGAAGGGGCGATTTCGATCTTACCTACGGGGAGATGGTCGTACCGATTAGTTTGGTGAAGGGGCGATTTCGATCTTACCTACGGGGAGATGGTCGTACCCGTTAGTCGAATTGTAGACGGACGGGCGAATATCTCAACCTAGCCTGCGGGCGGGGGGATATGTCGTTACCGAAAGTTGAGTTGTTAACGGACGGGCAAATGTTTCGACCTACCCTGCGGGCAGGGGAACATGTCGTTACCGTAAGTTGTGTTGTTGACAGGCGAATATTCCGACCTGGCCTGCGGGCGGGGGAATATGTCGTATGTACCCATGAGACGAGTTGGGCCTGCGGGCTTTAGACCGAACCCTACATTTATGGGGGTGGTATAGTGATGATTGGGACACCATGATCCATTGGGGATGTCGCGTTGTGATCGTGTCCATATAGTCGTTAGTTGCATGAGTGTGACAGACAGTAATTAAGGGTAAAATTATTCAGAAGTTGTTTGGTTGTAACTGTTGTGCTTTTGAGTGTGCTATCTATATACATTATTTATATTGTTGTTTTTCCTATGTATGACATATTACTGTTTCTTATCCCCTGTATTTTCTATATCATATTCTCTTTACTCTCGAGTGTACGAGAAGATCTCGTTGAGGATTTGCTAGAGGAGATTGATGGTATCGTAGAACCAGATGCTGGCGGGAGAGCCCTGGATCTCGGTGCTGGAGGACCTTAGACATCGGGGGTTGTTAGTTGTAGTTATTATGGCCAGTACGGGAGACTAAGTCGTCTGTATTTTTATTTCTGCTACTATGCTTTCAGTTTTATTTATTGCGTACTCTGAAGTTTGTTTATTTGGTATCAGTTTTTGTAGGCTCTATTGATGGAGCCGATACTCTTATGTCTGTATATATTGTTATGGTATCAGTATGCTTAATGTTTTAATAATTCCGCAATTTTATACTAATACGCTATGCTTTAATGCTAATAATTATAAGTGGGGTCACCAATGGGACCTCCTAGGAAGGGTTTGTCTCATTTTGTGGTATCAAAACAGTTTGATTCTTAATTAAGGACTGCTTGGGTTAGATTGTGATTTCAGGCTGTGTCTAGTTGAACCAGCATTTGGCATTGACTATGCTTATAAGTTGGGTAGAGCGTCCGATGTGCAGGTTATCGAGTGTGATAATTGCTTTAAGACATGATATATATGCCTAACTTTCTGTCTCGAGAGGCGAGACTTACTTTCGTGAGGCGAGGTTGAAAGATTGCATTTTATTTCTCGGACAGACCTTCTGGCTCGCGAGGCAAGAGTTGGTTCGAGTCGCAAGGCCGAGAGGCTGTAATTTATTGATCAGTCTGGCCTTCTGTCTCGCATGGCGAGAATTCTATCGCACCGTGAGGCCGAGGGACTGTATTTTACTGCTCGGTCTGAACCTCTGGCTCGAGTGGCGAGCATCGTGTCGCGAAGCGAGTGTCTTTTCCCTGGTGTTCTTCTTTTTCTGGCCTTTTCTAGCTGGAAAACTGGATAAGTCGCAGACTTATTGTCTTATGGATCGAAGCATTGTAAGGCATATAATTCATGTGTTTGATAATACAGTGTGTATGTCTTACAAATGTGAGCTGACAATTTCTTCTACGGGAAATTAAGTGACTTGCGGACGAGGTAGAGACAGAAGATGCTGGATTGAGTACTTTATGAAAGATAAGCCGCCACCGTTTAATGGTGACTTCAATCCGGAGGGAACAAAACTCTGGATACACGAGTTGGAAGAAATCTTTACGGCAATGCACTGTCGTGAGGACAAGAAGGTGACCTACGCATCCTTCATGCAGATGGGAGATGCAGGGCTATGATGGAAAGGCAAACAGAGAATGCTTGAAACAGAAAGAAGAGTGATTAACCGAGGACTTTTTCAGGAATTTTTTCTAGGGAAATATTTTCCCATATCGATGAGGAGAGAAATAGAGTTCGCTATGGATATCGCACCAGGAACTGGACCGATTTCGATAGCACCTTATCTAATGGCTCCAGTGGAGTTAACAGAGCTGAAAAAGCAGTTGGGCGATACGTTGGATAAGGAGTTTATAAGACCGAGTGCTTCACCGTGGGGAGCGCCAGTGCTATTCGTCAAGAAGAAGGATGGAAGTTCGAGGCTGTGTGTGGATTATCGATAGCTGAACAAGGCGACAATCAAGAATAAGTATTTGTTGCCTAGAATTAACAATTTGATGGACCAGTTGGAAGGAGCTATAGTGTTTTCGCAGATTGACTTAAGTTCTGGTTATCACCAGATTCGAGTCAAGAGGGAGGATATACCGAAGACGGCGTTCAGGAGCCGGTGTGGACACTATGAGTATCTGGTTATGCCTTTTGGCATAACTAATGCTCCAGCAGTGGTCATGGATTACATTAACCGGATTTTTCGACCGTTCTTAGATAAGTTTGTTGCGTTTATCGACGACATTCTTATTTATTGCCTTAAGCGGGAAGAACATCAGGAACAACTTAGAATCCTACTTCAAGTGTTAAAAGACCGACAACTTTATGCAAAGTTGTCCAAGTGTGAATTCTGATTAGAAGAAGTACAATTCTTGGGTCATGTGATTAATCGTGATGGGATAGCGGTAGATCCAGCAAAGGTTGAAGTTGTAGTACAATGGGAAAGCCCTAAGTCGGTAAGTGAAATATGGAGTTTTCTGGGCTTAGCTGGATATTACCGAAGGTTCATTGAAGGATTCTCAAAAATCGCATTGCCAATGACGCAGCTTACAAGGAAGGGAATATCCTTTGAATGGACGGACGAATGTGAGAAAAGTTTTCAAGAGCTGAAAAAGAGGTTGACTACGTCACCAATATTGACATTACCGGACTCTTCAGAACAGTTTGACGTATACTGTGATGCGTCATACCAAGGATTGGGTTGTGTCCTAATGCAAGATCGGAGAGTGGTAGCATATGCTTCGCGACAGCTAAGAATTCATGAGAGGAATTATCCGACTCATGATTTCGAGCTAGCAGCAATAGTGTTTGCTTTAAAGATATGGCGATACTATTTATATGGAGCTAAGTTTACAGTGTATAGTGACCATAAGAGCTTAAGGTGTCTATTTGATCAGAAAGAGTTAAATATGAGGCAAAGGAGATAGATGGAATTCATAAAGGATTATGAATTCGATCTACAATACCATCCAGCAAAAGCGAATGTAGTAGCGGATGCGTTAAGTAGGAAATCCTTACACGTGTCTGCTATGATGGTGAAAGAGCTGGAATTGATTGAACAGTTTAGAGATCTGAATCTAGGTATGGAATTATCTAGGGATAAGATACGTCCAGGAATGGTCACAATAATAAGCGACTTTTTGAAGACGATTAAGGAGAAGCAGGAGGTTGATCAGTATCTTCAGAAAGTAAAGGAACAAGTAACAGAAGGTAGAACTTTTGAGTTTAGGATGAATCAAGATGGAGTCTTGAGGTATGGAGATAGAATTTAGGTGCCAATGGGTATAGAACTAAGAAGAATGATCTTAGAGGAAGCACACAAGAGTAGGTTGAGTTTTCATCCACGAGCTACCAAGATGTACCAAGACTTAAGGAAAATGTTTTGGTGGCCCGGAATGAAGAAGGAGATAGCTAAGTATGTATTAGCTTGCTTGGTGTGTCAGAAGCCGAAGATAGAACACTAAAAGCCAGCGGGACTGCTATATTCTTTAGATATCCCAGAATGGGAATGGGATGGAATATCTATGGATTTCATGGTTGGTCTGACAAGAACTAACAAGAAGCATGATGTAATTTGGGTAATCGTTGATAGGTTAACGAAGTGTGTTGACTTCCTACCTATTGGCGAAAGTTATACGTTGGAGAGGTTAACCCAAATCTACATCAAGGAAGTAGTAAGGATGCACGGAGTGCCTTCTAGTATTGTTTCCGATAGAGATCCTAGATTTACGTCTAGATTCTGGAAGCAGCTACATGAGGCTTTGGGAACTAAGTTAAGGTTGACTTCTGCTTATCATCCTCAGACAGATGGTCAGTCTGAACGAACAATTCAGTCATTGGAAGACCTCTTAAGAGCTTGTGTTTTGGAACACATAGGAAGTTGGGAGGAGTTCTTGCCATTGATTGAGTTCACTTATAACAATAGTTTTCATTCGAGCATAGGAATGGCACCTTACGAAGCGTTGTACGGCAGGAAGTGTCGAACACCATTGTGTTGGTATGAGACGGGAGAAAGTCAAGTGCTAGGACCGGAGGTAGTGCATCAGATGACGGAACAAATCAAAAGTATACGAGAAAAGATGAAGATCGCACAGAACAGGCAAAAGAGTTACAGCTATAAGAGGAGAAGATCGATAGAATTCCAGGAAGGAGACAATGTTTTTTTGAGAGTGACTCCGAGAACTGGAATCGGCAGGGCAATAAAATCTAGAAAGCTTACTCCTAGGTTCATTGGACCTTTTAAAATTCTTCGCCGAATTGGTCCTGTGGCCTATCACATCGCTTTACCACCAAACTTATCCAATCTCCATGATGTCTTTCATGTCTCTCAGTTGAGAAAGTACTACCTTGATCCATCACACGTTTTACAACTAGAGTCAATACAATTGAGAGATAAGCTTGAGTATGAGGCTCTACCTGTAAGGATCACGAATAGAAGGATAAAGGAACTCCGAGGTAAACATATTCCATTGGTCAAGATCATATGGGACGAGGTTACCGGAGATGCTACTTGGGAACGCGAAGAGGACATGCAACATCAATATCCGAGCCTGTTCTAAGAAGGTACGTCGAATATCGGGACGAAATTCTTTTTAAGGGGGGTAGTAATGTGATATGAGCCAAGGGGGGCAATTCAAGTTTGCAACAAGAGGATGTTAAACCATTCAAGTCCAAGTGACCTTATGCCTTGTTTTGATTGTAACTTGTTCTCTGATAATCCGATTTTCATGTTCTTGGTGGCGTCGAAAAGATAAGTGAATGTTCTACAAGTTGTATTTTTACCATCAAGACCTAATTCGACCTCTATCATGAAGAAAATAGCGCTCGAAGTTCAGCATAAAATTCTGGACGGATTTGGTTTTGATTTTTATTAGTCTTTTGATTTGCATAAGTTACATGAGTTTGTTAGCTTCCTTAGTGGAGGAATCTTTTGGCTTGCATGCCAAAAGTAACTCCTTGTAGTTATGACTCATCTTTATTAGTTGGTTTTTATTAGAATGGTTATGTTTTTTAGGTAGCCACTTATTGTTGTCATCATTTCACCAATTAGTGGCATATTCATGATAGTTATTAGGGGGGTTATGGAATCTTATGATGACTTGGGTAAGCCAACTCTTGGCAGCCCCAATTCCTATATGTATATGCCTACTAACATGAAATAATAGAACTTGGATGTTGAATTTGGATTAAATCCATTTGTGAGAATATTGTTCTCCTAGGTTCTTGGTTGAACCAAACTTAGTTCTTATCAAGAATCCAAGATTCTTGTGGCGAACATCACTTGGCTTATCAAACCTTCTTGGTTTGTGGCGCCTACACCATTTCTTTCTTTCCATTTTCTTATTTCTTTCACTTTCTTTTTGCTACAATTTGTTTCCATGAGAAGAGCACGAAAATAACATGTTTTGAATTCAACCATAAGATCGTTAAAAGGCAACCTCACCATTTGGTTGTCATCATAATGTAACACCCCGATTTTCTTGTTCTTTTAATTAATCAGTATTTAAGTTATTATATTTTATCAGAGGGTCTAGAAAGTTAAATAAATTATTTCGAGATGATAGTCACGCTCTACGCTATCATAGGAGGCTAAGGTTAAAGTTTGGGTCGAATACTCAGACGGAGCCCGGTCTGCATTTTTCCTTGACAGTAGTGCTTTACTACTATCGAGGCCTAATTTGGACCCGTGAACAAGATAGTTAATCTTAGAATCACGTTTCCTATATTTTCGAAAAAATGTGTCCTGATGCCCAAAAATATAAATAATATTTTATATTCGGGCTGAAAATCGATCGGGTAGACGGTTCGAGCTGTATTAGGATTTTTCGAGAACCTTAAGCCAATAATTTTCATACCAGGGATATCTTAAATTATTGGGGGACTCCTACCAGTGTTGTGAGGATTTTCAAAATGTCGGGACTTGAAATGACCAAATTGTCCTTGGTTATTTTTACTAATTACCTTTTTACCTTTTTTACTTTTCTTAACTCCTAAGAAAACTTAAGAAAATATCTAAATTTTCATGATCACCCTCACTTTCTCTCTCTTATTTTCGCACTCTCTCTCTCCTCTCTCACCTTTATCTTCTTCTTCTTCTTCTTCTTCTTCTTCTTCCTTTCTTCTTCCTTTTCCATTTTCTTCCATTTTTCTTCATCTCCATTTTTCTTAAGCTTCCTCAAGTTTTTTCAAGAAAGTTTGTGAAGCAAAGTTGCTCCTCTCATCCTCCTCTATCACCTAGAAGGTATAGATTTCATCCTTGAGCTCTCAATCTTTATTTTCTCCATTTATTTTCGTGAGTTTCAATTTCTAGATCTAAACTTCAAAAATTTCTAGAAAAGTGTAGAAAAATCATTTTGATGCCAAACCAATTTCAATGAGATAATATCATCCCCTAATATCATAATCTAAGAGATTGAAAGCAAATAATTTCTCTAGCCTATTTATCTAAAAGGGGCCGAAGGGTTATTTTGGGGGAAAATGGGGTTTTTGTTTATTGTTCTTGATTTCACCTATTTCATCCCTTAATCATGTAATCCAAGTGATTAAGAGGCAAAATCAAAATCTCACCTATTTTTCATGGTGATGGCCGAAACCCTACTTTGTTGGTTTAAGGGGTTTTGGTTCAAATCTTTGATAATTGATCATTGATTATGTTTTAGATATGCTTAAGGATCATTGATCCAAGAGTTGGTAGAATTTCAACATCCCTAGCCTAATTAATTAAATAGGGGCAGTAGCTAATCCTAAAGAATTAGGGAGTTTTTGATTTAGCTATTTTAGTTTCTGGTTGTGTTTTACTGTATAGAACCTGACAACACTCAAACGTTCGATCGCGCACTCGATTGACTATTGCGGAGCCGCGTTGGGAATCTCTCGGGAAAATAACTAAGGTGGGGGAAAGAACCACAATATCGTCGGGGAGGCAAGCTTTAAATAATATATATTGATATGCATAGGGCGACCTAAACCCTACTAGAGGTCGTTTGACCGTTAGGTTGATTTTTTGGTACATCGAGGATGTTTGTGATGTGTTGGATACTTGATATATTATATGTGATATAAGTGTTATGCCTGCTATATGATTATGATTGATTAAATGTTATTTATCTGTAAGCTGATTTTACTGTTAAATCTGTTTTGGTTATTATTCATATGCTGTTGTGACTGCTGATGTCTGAGTAGAACTAGGTAATGATTTCTGAGAAATTGGGAGATGAATGTGTGGTGAGAAAGTCGAGGT
Source organism: Ammopiptanthus mongolicus (assembly GCA_039655645.1). NCBI lineage: Eukaryota > Viridiplantae > Streptophyta > Magnoliopsida > Fabales > Fabaceae > Ammopiptanthus > Ammopiptanthus mongolicus. The sequence goes on from CM077349.1 coordinate 41,001,518, forward strand.
TATATATATGCCATAGTGCTCAACCTAGTGATACAGTAAATCTGTTGTTATTGTGACGTGAGTTGATACCCGGTTGAACCGGATGAAAGTTGGTCGTGGTTGTATATAAGTCGTGGTTGAGGCACTAAGTGTTAATCCTAAGATGAGTCTATGAGATTCATGTTGCACAGTTGTTATTCATCACTGTGTTAGCATACGGACGATTTCGATCTTACCTGCGGGGAGATGGTCGTACCCGTTAGTCGAATTGTAGATGGACGGCCGAATATCTCAACCTAGCCTGCAGGCGGGGGATATGTCGTTACCGAAAGTTGAGTTGTTAACGGACGGATGAATGTTTCGACCTAGCCTGCGGGCGGGGGAACATGTCGTTACCTTAAGTTGCATTGTTGACGGGCGAATATTCCGACCTAGCCTACGGGCGAGGGAATATGTCGTACCCATGAGACGAGTTGGGCCTGCGGGTTTAGACCGAACCCTTCCTTTATAGGGGTGGCATAGTGATGATTGGGACACCTTGATCCGTTGGGGATGTCGTGTCGTGATCGCGTCCATATAGTCGTTAGTTGCATGAGTGTGAGAGACAGTAGTTAAGGGAAAAATTATTCGGAAGTTATTTGGTTGTAACTGTTGTGCTTTTGAGTGTGCTATCTATATACATTATTTGTATCGTTGTTTTTTCCATGTATGACATATTACTATTTCTTATCCCATGTATTTTCTATGTCATATTCCCTTTACTCTCGACTATACGAGAAGATCCCGTTGAGGATTTGCTAGAGGAGATTGATGGTATACCCGTAGAACCAGATGCTGGCGGGAGAGCCCTGGATCCCGGTGTTGGAGGACCTTGGACATCGGGGGTTGTTAGTTGTACTTATTATGTCCAGTACGGGAGACTAAGTCGTCTGTATTTTTATTTCCGCTACTATGCTTTCAGTTTTATTTACTGCGTACTCTGAAGTTTGTTTATTTGGTATCAGTTGTTGTAGGCTCTACTGATGGAGCCGATACTCTTATGTCTGTATATATTGTTATGGTATCAGTATGCTTAATGTTTTAATAATTCCGTAATTTTATACTACTACGCTACGCTTTAACGCTAATATTTATAAGTGGGGTCACCAATGGGACCTCCTAGGAAGGGGTTGTCTCATTTTGTGGTATCAAAGCAGTTTGATTCTTAATTAAGGACTGCTTTGGTTAGGTTGTGATTTCTGGCCGTGTCTAGTTGAACCCGCATTGGGTATTGACTATGCTTAGAAGTTGGGTAGAGCGTTCGATGTGCAGGTTATCGTCTGTGATAACTGCTTTAAGACATGATATGTATGCCTGACTTTCTGTCTCTCAAGGCGAGACTTGGTTTCGAGAAGCGAGGCCGAAAGGTTGCGTTTTATTTCTCGGATAGACCTTCTGGCTCGCGAGGCGAGAGTTGGTTCGCGTCGCGAGGCCGAGAAGCTGTAAATTATTGATCAGTCTACCATTCTGTCTCGTGTGGCGAGAATTGTGTCGCGCCGTGAGGCCGTGGGACTGTATTTTGCTACTCGGTCTGAACCTCTGGCTCGCGTGGCGAGTATCGTGTCGCGAGGCGAGTGTCTTTTCCCTGGTGTTCCTCCTTTTCTAGCCTTTTCTAGCTGAAAAACTGGATAAGTCGCAGACTTATTGTCTTATGGATCGAAGCATTGTAAGGCATATAATTCATGTGTTTGTTAATACAGTGTGTATGTGTTACAAATGTGAGCTGACAATTTCTTCTATGGGAAATTAAATGACTTGCCGACGAGGTAGAGACAGAAGATGCTGGATTGAGTACTTTATGAAAGGTAAGCCGCCACCGTTTAATGGTGACTTCAATCCGGAGGGAACAGAACTCTGGATACACGAGATGGAGGAAATCTTTACCGCAATGCACTGTTGCGAGGACAAGATGGTGACCTATGCATCCTTCATGCTGATGGGAGATACAGGGCTATGATGGAAAGGCAAACAGAGAATGCTTGAAGCAGAAGGAAGAGTGATTAACCGAGGACTATTTCGGGAATGTTTTCTAGGGAAATATTTCCCCAGATCGATGAGGAGAGAAATAGAGTTCGCTATAGATATCGCACCAGGAACTGGACCGATTTCGATAGCACCTTATCGACTGGCTCCAGAGGAGTTAACAGAGCTGAAAAAGTAGTTGGGCGACATGTTGGATAAGGAGTTTATAAGACCGAGTGCTTCATCGTAGGGAGCGCTGGTGCTATTCCTCAAGAAGAAGGACGGAAGTTCGAGGCTGTGTGTGGATTATCGACAGCTGAACGAGACGACAATCAAGAATAAGTATCCGTTGCCTAGGATTGATGATTTGATAGACCAGTTGCAGGAGCTGTAGTGTTTTCGAAGATTGACTTAAGATCTGTGTTTTCGAAGACTGACTTAAGATCTGTCTATCACCAGATTCGAGTCAAGAGGGAGGATATACCGAAGACGGCGTTAAGGAGCCGGTGTGGGCACTACGAGTATCTAGTTATGCCCTTTGGCGTAACTAATGCTCCAGGAGTGTTCATGGATTACATGAACTGGATTTTTCGACCGTTCTTAGATAAGTATGTTGTGTTTATCAACGACATTCTTATTTATTCCCTTAATCTGGAAGAACATCAGGAACATCTTAGAATCCTACTTCAAGTGTTAAAGGATCGACAACTTTATGCAAAGTTGTCCAAGTGTGAATTCTGGTTAGAAGAAGTACAATTCTTGGGTCACGTGATTAATCGTGATGGGATAGCGGTAGATCCCGCAAAGGTTAAAGCTGTAGTACAATGGGAAAGCCCTAAGTCGGTAAGTGAAATACGGAGTTTTCTGGGCTTAGCTAGATATTACCGAAGGTTCATTGAAGGATTCTCAAAAATCGCGTTGCCAATGACGCAGCTAACAAGGAAGGGAATATCCTTTGAATGGACGGACGAATGTGAGAAAAGTTTTCAAGAGCTGAAAAAGAGGTTGACTACGTCACCAGTATTGACGTTACCGGACTCTTCAGGACAGTTTGACATATACTGTGATGCATCATACCAAGGATTGGGTTATGTCCTAATGCAAGATTGGAGAGAGGTAGCATATGCTTCGCGACAGCTAAGAATTCATGAGAGGAATTATCCGACTTATGATTTGGAGCTAGCAGCAATAGTGTTTGCTTTAAAGATATGGCGACACTATTTTTATGGAGCTGAGTTTATAGTGTATAGTGACCATAAGAGCTTAAGGTATCTATTTGATCAGAAAGAGTTAAATATGAGGCAAAGGAGATAGATGGAATTCATAAAGGATTATGAATTCGATCTACAATACCATCCAGGAAAAGCGAATGTGGTAGCGGATGCGTTAAGTAAGAAATCCTTACACGTATCTGCTATGATGGTGAAAGAGCTGGAATTGATTGAACAGTTTAGAGATCTGAATTTAGGTATGGAATTATCTAGGGATAAGATACATCTAGGAATGGTCACAGTAACAAGCGAATTTTTGAAGACGATCAAGGAGAAGCAGGAGGTTGATCAGTATCTTCAAAAAGTAAAGGAACAAGTAACAAAAGGTAGAACTTCTGAGTTTAGGAAGAATCAACTTGGAGTCTTGAGGTATGGAGATATAATTTAGGTGCCAATGGGTATAGAACTAAGAAGAATGATCTTAGAGGAAGCGCACAAGAGTAGGTTGAGTTTTCATCCAGGAGCTACCAAGATGTACCAAGACTTAAAGAAAATGTTTTCGTGGCCCGGAATGAAGAAGGAGGTAGCTAAGTATGTATTACCTCGCTTGGTGTGTCAGAAAGCGAAGATAGAATACCAAAAGCCAGCGGGATTGCTACAATCTTTAGATATCCCAGAATTGAAATGGGATGGAATATCTATGGATTTCTTGGTTGGTTTGCCAAGAACTAATAAAAGGCATGATGCAATTTGGGTAATCGTTGATAGGTTAACGAAGTGTGCTCACTTCCTACCTATTGGCGAAAGTTATACGTTGGAGAGGTTAACCCCAATCTACATCAAGGAAGTAGTAAGGATGCACGGAGTGCCTTCTAGTATTGTTTCCGACAGAGATCCTAGATTTACGTCTAGATTCTGGAAGTAGCTACATTAGGCTTTGGGAACTATGTTAAGGTTGAGTTTTGCTTTTCATCCTCAGACGGATGGTCAGTCTGAACGAACAATTCAGTCATTGGAAGACCTCTTAAGAGCTTGTGTTTTGGAACACACAGGAAGTTGGGAGGAGTTCTTGCCATTGATTGAGTTCACCTATGACAATAGTTTTCATTCTAGCATAGGAATGGCATCTTACGAAGCGTTGTGCAGCAGGAAGTGTAGAACGCCATTGTGTTGGTATGAGACGGGAGAAAGTCAAGTGCTAGGACCGGAGGTAGTGCAGCAGATGACGGAACAAATCAAAAGGATACGAGAAAGATGAAGATCGCACAGGACAGGCAAAAGAGTTACAACGATAAGAGGAGAAGATCGTTAGAATTCCAGGAAGGAGACAATTTTTTTTCTGAGAGTGACTCCGAGAACTGGAATCGGCAGGGCAACAAAATCTAGAAAGCTTACGCCTAGGTTCATTGGACCTTTTCAAATTCTTCGCCGAATTGGTCCTGCGGTCTATCACATCGCTTTACCCCCAAACTTATCCAACCTCCATGATGTCTTTCATGTCTCTCAGTTGAGAAAGTACTACCCTGATCCATCACACGTTTTAGAACCAGAGTCAAAACAATTGAGAGATAACCTTGAGTATGAGGCTCTACCTGTAAGGATCGCGAATAGAAGGATAACGGAACTCCGAGGTAAACATATTCCGTTGGTCAAGATCATATGGGACGAGGTTACCCGAGATGCTACTTGGGAACGCGAAGAGGACATGCAACATCAATATCTGAGCCTGTTCTAAGAAGTTACGTCGAATTTCGGGATGAAATTCTCTTTAAGGGGGATAGTAATGTAACACCCCGATTTTCTTGTTCTTTTAATTAATCAGTATTTAAGTCATTATATTTTATTAGAGTGTCTAGAAAATTAAATAAATTATTCCGAGATGATAGTCACGCTCCACGCTATCGTAGGAGGCTAAGGTTAAAGTTTGGGTCGAAAACTCAGACGGAGCCTAGTCTGTGTTTTTCCTTGACAGTAGTGCTTTACTACTATCGAGACCTAATTTGGACCCGTGAACGAGACAGTTAGTCTTAGACCTATTGTGAGGATTTTCAAAATGTCGGGACGTGAAATGACCAAATTGCCCTTGGTTATTTTTGCTAATTACCTTTTTACCCTTTTTACTTTTCTTAACTCCTAAGAAAACTTAAGAAAATATCTAAATTTTCATGATCACCCTCACTTTCTCTCTCTTATTTTCGAGCTCTCTCTCCCCTCTCTCAACTTCATCATCTTCTTCTTCTTCCTTTCTTCTTCCTTCTCCATTTTCTTATATTTTTCTTTGTCTCCATTTTTCTCAAGCTTCCTCAAGCTTTTTCAAGAAATTTTGTGAAACAAAGTTGCTCCTCTCATCCTCCTCTATCACCTAGAAGGTATAGATTTTGTCCTTGAGCTCTCAATCTTTATTTTCTCCATTTATTTTCATGAGTTTCAATTTCTAGATCTAAACTTCAAAAATTTCTAAAAAATTGTAGAAAAATCATTTTGATGCCAAACCAATTTCTATGAGATAGTATCATCCCCTACTATCATAATCTAAGAACTTGAAAGCAAATAAGCTCTCTAGCCTATTTATCTAAAAGGGGCCGAATGGGTTATTTTGGGGGAAAATGGGGTTTTTGTTTATTGTTCTTGATTTCACTTATTTCATCCCTTAATCATGTAATCCAAGTGATTAAGAGGCCAAATCAAACTCTCACCTATTTTTCATGGTGATGGTTGAAACCCTACTTTGTTGGTTTAAGGAGTTTTTGTTCAAATCTTTGATAATTGATCATTGATTATGTATTAGGTATGCTTAAGGATCATTGATCCAAGAGTTGGTAGAACTTCAACATCCCTAGCCTAATTAATTAAACAGGGGCAGTATCTAATCCTAAAGAATTAGGGAGTTTTTGATTTAACTGTTTTAATTTCTTGTTGCGTTTTACTGTATAGAACCTGACAGGACTCGAACGTTCGATCGCGCGCTCGATTGACTGTTGCAGAGCCGCATTGGGAATCTCTCGGGAAAATCACTAAGGTGGGGGAAAGAACCACAATATCGTCAGGGAGGCAAGCTTTAAATAATATATATTGATATGCGTAAGGCGACCCAAACCCTACTAGAGGTCGTTTGACCGTTTGGTTGATTTTATGGTACATCGAGGTTGTTTGTGATGTGTTGGATACTTGATATATTATATGTGATATATGTGTTATGCCTGATATATGATTATGATTGCTTAAATGTTATTTATCTATAATCTGATTTTACTGTTAAATCTGTTTTTGTTGCTATTCATATGCTGTTGTGACTATTGATGTCTGAGTAGAACTAGGCAGTGATTTCTGATAAATTGGGAGATGAATGTGTGGTGAGAAAGTCGAGGTTACATATATGTCATAGTGCTCAGCCTAGAGATACAGTAAATCTGTTGTTGTTGTGATGTGAGTTGATACCCAGTTGAACCGGATGAAAGTTGGTCGTGTTTGTATATAAGTCGTGGTTGAGGCACTAAGTGTTAATCTTGAGATGAGTCAGTGAGAGTCATGTTGCATAGTTGTTATTCATCACTATGTTGGCATACGGGTGATTTCGATCTTACCTGCGGGGAGATGGTCGTACCGATTAGTTTGACGAAGGGGCGATTTCGATCTTACCTACGGGGAGATGGTCGTACCCGTTAGTCGAATTGTAGACAGACGGGTGAATATCTCAACCTAGCCTGCGGGTGGGGGGATATGTCGTTATCGAAAGTTGAGTTGTTAATGGACGGGCGAATGTTTCGACCTAGCCTGCAGGCGGGGGAACATGTCGTTACCATAAGTTGCGTTGTTGACGGGCGAATATTCCGACCTGGCCTGTGGGCGGGGGAATATGTCATACCCATGAGACGAGTTGGGCCTGCAGAGGCTTTAGACCGAACCCTACCTTTATGGGGGTGGCATAGTGATGATTGGGACACCTTGATCCGTTGGGGATGTCACGTCGTGATCGCGTCCATATAGTCGTTAGTTGTATGAGTGTGACAGACAGTAGTTGAGGGAAAAATTATTCGGAAGTTGTTTGGTTGTAACTGTTGTGCTTTTGAGTGCGCTATCTATATACATTATTTATATCGTTGTTTTTCCCATGTATGACATATTACTGTTTCTTATCCCCTGTATTTTCTATGTCATATTCTCTTTACTCTCGACTGTACGAGAAGATCCCGTTGAGGATTTGCTAGAGGAGATTGATGGTATACCCGTAGAACCAGATGCTGGCGGGAGAGCCCTGGATCTCGGTGCTGGAGGACCTTAGACATCGGGGGTTGTTAGTTATAGTTATTATGGCCAGTACTGGAGACTAAGTCGTCTGTATTTTTATTTCCGCTACTATGCTTTCAGTTTTATTTATTGCGTACTTTGAAGTTTGTTTATTTGGTATCAGTTGTTGTAGGCTCTACTGATGGAGCCGATACTCTTATGTCTGTATATATTATTATGGTATCAGTGTGCTTGATGTTTTAATAATTCCGCAATTTTATACTACTACGCTACGCTGTAACGCTAATATTTATAAGTGGGGTCACCAATGGGACCTCCTAGGAAGGGGTTGTCTCAGTATCTAGATCGCAGATCAATCTTAGAAAACACATCTGCTCCCTTCAGCTGATCCATCAAATCATCTGACTGTGGTAATGGATACTTGTTCTTTATCGTCACTTTGTTCAGCTGACGATAGTCTACGCATGGCCTCGAGCTCCAGTCCTTCTTCTTCACAAACAACACCGGCGCTCCCCTCGGAGATGCACTAGGTCGGACAAACTCTTTGCCTAGCATCTCGTCCAACTATTTCTTCAGCTCCGTCAGTTCAACTGGAGACATCCGATATGGCGCTATCAAAATAGGCCCCCTCCCTGGAATCAGGTCTATAGCAAACTCCACCTCCCTCTCCGGTGGCAGTCTGGGAACATCATCGGGAAACACTTCGGGAAACTCTCGTACGACAGGTAAAGCTCCAACACTAGGAGTCTCCTTTGCTTTCAAAGAGAATAGCACCACACATCCGTCTGATAGTCCACTCGTCGGTATACTCTTGTCGGCAGGCATCAATCCAGATCGCTCCGAGAAAAGAAGAGTCTTGCTTGAATAGTCTAACATCACATGGTTGGCCGAAAGACAATCTATGCCTAGAATTACATCTATCTGTTGCATAGGCAAACAGATAAGGTCAACAAGAAAATGACGGTTCTCTATAGTGATAGGACACTTAAGGCATACAGATAAGGTGGCCAAAGATTCGCCCGTAGAGGTAGAAACAGTAAGGTCATATGGCAATAAAGAGACAGGCAATCCTATATGATCCATACACTCCAACGATATGAAATAATGAGTAGCTCACGAATCAAATAAAACTGATAAATGTTTACCAGAGACTATGCATTTACCTTGTATCAGGTCAGGGCTTCGAGAGGCTTCAGAACCCCTCATGGCAAACACTCTTCTAGTCGTTTGTGGCCTATTCTGCTGACTTGCTACAGCTGATCTTGCTCCGCCACGTTGAGCTCTCCCACTGGGTTGCTAAAAATGGGCTCATCTGCCAACCCCCAGTTTGCAATCCGATGCATAATGACCCATCTGGTTATAGTTGAAGCATCTGATGTGTTGGGTCCTCGGATAGTTCTTGACTAGATGCGGTCCCCCGCATCGAAAGCAAGTCTTGATATCCTGTTGCCCTTGGCTGGAGCTGCTCCCTCCATGAGTGACATTAAACTGAGCGTGGCCATTGTAAGGCCTCGCCCTTTGCTGAAACCTTCCTTCCTTGCCTCTCTGGGTGCTCCAAACAAGCCCACCACTTCTCATTTGTTGTGGGGCTGCCCCTGCTCGGTCATGCCCTTCCACCACTGTGCTTTTCTCCACCAACTCAGGAAAAGAACTGATACTCAAAGGTAACATTGTTCGCTTCAGTTCTGGTCTTAACCATCTTCGAACCTTCGACATACCCACTCTTCATCAGGATGAACATGATAAAACTGAGAAAATTTGAGTAGCGCCTCGAACCTCATCACTTACTAACCAACTGACATCTGTTCCTGCTTCAAACTCAGGAACTCTTTCTTTTTCTCTTGCTTGATGCTTCTTGGAAAATACTTCTCTAAGAAGCTCTCCCGAAACAAATTCCAAGTAACCATTCTGCCCTTGGTCTCCAACAACATGAGCTTGTTTCTCCACCACCTCCCCTGCGTCTACCAATATTAACGCAGCGTACATCACCTTCCTATCCTCTCTATAGTGTATGGTCATGAATACTTTTTCGATCTCTTGTAACCACATCTCTGCAGCTTCAGGTTTGTACTCTCAGTGGAACTGAGGAGGATTTCCTTTCATGAAAGCATTGAGACCAGTGTCCACCGTCTCATTTCCTCTCACCACGTGTAACTGATCCTATCTTGCCTCTCTCTCTTCCTGTCTCTTCATATACTGGGCAGTCTGCTGGGTTTGTTCCATCATTGCGATAGCCAAGTCCCTCATAGCCTACATTGCTTCAGAAGTGTCATCACCACCACCTGTCCCTGAGTGGTCACCATTGTTATAGTTGTTGTTATTGTTGCCCCCGGTCTCAATCAGCCTACCACCTCTCCCTCTTCCACGTCCTCATGCCATCTAGCTTCCTGTAAAAAGGAGTTATCAGTTCCAATTCATAAGACATATAACAGTACTTAACAGTTAAACATATCATATGCCTTATGAATGAAAACAGTTATCACACTTTGATAACAAGCACATCGGACACTCTACCTTAAACCAGACTTAGTTGATACAACTCGGGTATCAACCGTTAAAGCCGGTACAATACTCAGATTTGCAGTAATGGTTTCAGACTCCACAGTCCTTTATAGAACCAAACTGCTTTGATACCACCAAAATGAGATGACCCTCCTTTCTTAGAAGGATAGTCCCATTAGTCCCAAACGTATATGATTAACTATGTTTAACTGTATTATAGCAATAGCGTGGTATTCAAACAGCATTGCGGAAACAAGCGCAATGAAAGCATACAATCATACGAGAAGCATAGAACACACCAGAGTAAACGTAGATTAAAATAACTATACAGATACCATGCATAAACGTAGCCCTATTAGTAGGGCACTGTATCTAAATATACAAACGGTTATACAAAAACGAAAAGAAACGAAAAGTACATCCACAACCTAAAGAAGAAAGAACTCTTAGAGCTCGCCAGCACTCCTAAACCCATGCTCAAAATATATCAAAACCTCGCAACTCAGCCCTAGGGATGCACTGGCAGGCCTTCACCGTCAGTGATGAGGATGCCCTGAGCTGCTCTGGCCCTCACCAAACTCGCGTAGTCTCACAAGGAGGAACTCGACATGACGATATGACATCTCCTATAAGTCCTCAGGTATTGCTCGGTACGCCTCCTCTGACCTCTGTAGACGAAGCATCACCTACTGGATACCACTGATGACTGTGGCGCCGCCCACCAATAATCCTGCTCTCTCTGCCTCGGTGGGTGCCAGATCTTCGGGAAAGGGAGAAATTGCACAACTCTGAACGGTCTGATCATGTCCTCAACTTGCGACGCCCCTCTCTTAAGAGAATGCTTACAAGTCTAGTATATACCGTCAAATAAGTAGAGGGGTCCACGCGGCACCCTCGCTCGTCATGGTCGACGATCTCGATCAGCCCCAGTACCGGCATCCTCGGTACTGACAGGATAAAGGGGTGTAGCCTCAGGTCCATCAGCTGGCTCGTCGTCTTCACACACCAAGAACCAAACAGACATGCAAGAAACAGTAGGGAGATAAGAAATATTGTGCATAGTAAAATTGGAAATAACAATAGTAGTGAAGTAAAACACAACATATACACGTAACAGGTATAACAGATATAGCAAATTCTGCACACAACCATATATCTCTCAAGACAACACATGCAACAAGCATCCATCTCCATGCTGCTTGTTGGTCGAAAGCTCACAAAACTGATTCCACACCGGAATGGTTCCACACCCGAACAAGTCCACGTCGGAACAGGTTCTGTGTCGGAACGGAGTTAGTTTGTCCAAGAAACCGAATGAATTTTCGTCACCAATAAGAGCATATCCCCTTTCCAGACTGGAATCGTGGTCGCCTCAGAACGTTAGCCTTGAACGTGGAAAGCTCAGGGATTAGTCGGGCAAACCGGACTGGATCGGGTGTCACGACAGGATCGGAGCTACCTCATCCGTCACTATAAACTATTCCCGAGACCGACAACATCCCCAAGGTCACTCACTTGACCACCCCTTCTACTTTACGTATCCACACTCAGGTACAACTAACCTCGTATGACGCTGGTAGCCCATATTACCTGTTATACGGCCTCGCCACTTGGCAGCTGATAATATGCAACAAACATCCTCAACGGGCTTGATAACGGATCTCACGCCTAAACACTCAATCAGAAACAACACGATGCCACCGCATCCACACGGCCACAGCCTCGACGTCACGCGTCCACGAGCCACAGCTCAAGCATCATGGCCACAGCCTCAAGAACCAAGCATAACATCAACGGCCTCATCCACGGTATCAACCCGATAACAACACGGCACATGGCCAAACTTAACTCTAACGGCATTCCGCCACAACATGACATTTACCACAAACAACACAACAACAACAGTTATAATGACAACAACAGTAATATCAACAGTAACACATAGCAGCATATCACATATACCAAGTAGCATATAGGCACTCAGACAGATAGCAACATTAACAGTCAATCTTATAACAGTCATACGAAGCAATTCATCCTCAATTGACAGTTCGCTAACCTAGGGTTTCCAACTTAACGACGATAGCCCAAAGTATGCTAAACCTAGGGTTTAGGTACTTTATCGGGGCTCAACCACTAGTAGGGTTAGGGCTTCCCTACACACAGCAAAAAACACACTACACTACTCTTGTCTTCCCGATGGCAGCAGTACTCTTTCTCCCACCTGAACAGTTGGCACGATTCTCGATACATTCACCGGTAAGTCCTCCCACACAGCAAGAACAGCTCCAAATCCCCCTTGGTAGCCGCGGCCTCAAGTTCCCAACACGAGCAATCACAAGCAAAAACTATACCCTAATCACGAGCACAACACGTATACAACAGTGTTAGCTCTAGGGCAAGCTCAAAGATCAACGAAGAAAGGTAAAACTCGAAGAACCACGAAGAACAAGTGTTAGGGATTCGAGTTTACCTTTGGCAAATCGAGAAACGAATCCGTCAAAGTCGGAGATAACTTCGTCGCGATCACAACCGTGCAGTCAAAATCGCGTTCCGGCAACTTGATTGCCTCGAAACTGATTTTCTCTCTCTAAAACACTCAGAGCTTCTCTCACTAGTTGCAGGAACCCTTTGAGTGTTCGTGCAAAGTGAGGAAGAGAAAGGAATTCTTCCATCTTGATCTGCTGAGCACGCTCTAGCGTGGACATCCAGCACGCTTGAGCGTGGAACCTTGTCCACTCCACCTTCACCTTGGCTTGACACATGTAGCACACGCGTCAAAGAGCACACCAGCTGGCAAACGCACTCAGCATGCTTGAGCGTGAAACACAAGCGTTGGCACACTAGGGTGTGCTTCCTCCCCACGCTTGTGCGTGTTGCTTAGCTGGGAAGAGTCTTCCAAACTTCTGGCTTCCACGGTTTCTCGTTTAACACGTTAGGCACTTCCAATCTTGTTCAAGCTCATTCCTAAGCTTTCAACTAAGCCTTAAACTAGCACAAAACAATTCACACAAGCATCCAAAGCCCTAATCGAGATTAACCAACTCGATTAGAGTCACAAAAAATCGGGATGTTACAGATGGGGAGCCAAGTCCCAATCTTCAAAATCATCAAATACAAAATGGATCTTTGTAGAGGTATTTGTTCACATTATAATTATGCAATTATTTAAATTTAAAACCAATTAACTTATTATTTTGTTTTATAGTGCGCCCGCCAATACAACAACATAGATTGTGGATAATAAGTTCTAAGGTTCATTAAGGATGTCATTGTTCATAACCAAATTCAAATCCCATCGTCGGTACGTAATTTTGGTTTAATTACACTTACATTGGACCATTTGAATGTACTTTGATTCTAACTTAATTTACTTTTCCTATCATATGCAGTACTTTCCCGATAGTAAATATGACACATACACCGATGATCAAGTATTTGAAATTTTGGATGAGTGGTGTAACTATATTATTATGAATCAAGGGAATTAAGTTTGTCTTTTTAGTGTTATATTTAAGTTGTGAGTTGTGATTAGATTGAATTATGTACTTCAAGTTCATTTAATAGCTTGAATTGTCTGAAATTTTGCAGGTTGATGGTTTGCTGAAGTTTTGGGTGCATCATGACTTTTTGATATAGGCTATAGCTAGTTGTTTGAATTTGAATATATATTGTACTAGAATAGATTTTGGTACCTAGCATAGTGTTGATTGTAGAATTAATATTGTTATGTGTTGTAACATTTATAATGAATGGAATGAATTTATGTATACTGTGCCAATTATTGTCCCAAATATTGCTTGTACTGTCCGGGTCTTGCTGACTACAGGGAAGAATAGGAGAAAATTAAAGTAAATAATTTTTTAAAAACAAAACTGGGAATAGATAGCGCTTCCTCGAGGAAGCGCTATCTAAAGCCCAGGACTAGATAGTGCTTTCTCAAGGAAGCGCTATCTATTCATGGGTTTTAGACAACTATCTTTTCTACTTTCCATAGTGCTTTTTAAACACCACTGTTTGTTCAACCTTTAGTAGAGCTATTAAATACCAAAAATAAACGCTATTAAAAGCCTTTTCTGTTGTAGTGGTTCCTAGAGAGAGAGAGGCTTGAGTTTGACGTAGATTGAGGCATTGGATCGTGATTCCGCCTACAAAACTGCGATTAGGACTTCGAGTACTATGAGTTACATCGATTGGTTTCTCGATTCCTCGAAGGTAAGTTCAAATCTCTAACACGTTGACCTTTACGTTGTTCGTTTTCTTTGAGCTTTTCCTTGAATCTTTCTTGGTTTTGGAATTTCCCTAGTGTTAAAAATGTAGCTTGCATGTTGTTCCCGTGATTAGGGCACAGTTCGAGGTCGTGGCGGTGCTCGTTTGGAGGAGGTAGCTCGAACTGCTAGTGGTGGTGGTGGAGAACTGCGTGGTGGTGATAGTGGTGTTGAGATTGTGACTGTGTTTGTGATCGTGTTTGCACAAACTTTCAGGTGGGGAGAAAGAACCGTTATCGTCGAGAAGGCAAGCGTAGTGTAGAATGTATGCATGGGTAGGGGAACCTTAAACCCTACTAGGGGTTGAGCCCTAGACAAAGTACCTAAACCCTAGGTGTAGGTATCTTTGGGGCTATCACCACTAAGATGATACCCTAAGTTAGACGATGTTGTTGTTGAGGACATTTTATTGTGCATGCTAAATTGCCTATGTGACTAGCTGATTATCTGTCTATATGATGAAATTTATATTAGCATGCTTATTGTTGTGATGTCGTTATTACTGTTGAATTGGTGGATGTGGACTGTGTGGTGAGGTTGATAAGTTGAGTGGGTTGATACTGTCGTGGTTCTGAGTGGAGTTGTGGCTCATGGAGGCAAGGCATCGTGTTGATGTTTTTGTGGAAGCAATGCATCATGGTTGTGGCCGAGTTCTTAGGCGTGAGGTTCCGGTATCAACTCGTAAAGGATGGATGTTGCATATTATATCATGATGCTCTACCAATCCCAATGGGGGATGTCCAAATGGGGATGTGACTTGTACCACCTGTCCCAAGACGGGATGTCCAATTGGGGACCTGATGAGATGTGGTGAGATGTGTTCCACTTGTCCCAATGAGGGATGTCCAAATGGGGATGTTGTATGTACCACCTGTCCCAAAGTAGGATGTCCAATTGGGGAATTGATGAAAGCAACCAACATCATATAGGGATTAGCATCCCTCGCATAGGGTTGATCTGAGAATAAAAGCTTTTTGAGATGGATGTGACGTAATGACTCGAGAGATGGTTGTTGGAGTGTGTTGTTTGCCTTATGTGTTGCATGCTACATGTTTACATGCTATATTACTGCTTCTTTCCTATTGGTGATGATACATGTGTCCTTATCTCCTTGTATTTCTCTGTTGTATGTTTTACCGCTCTTCTTCGAGCAGACAACGAGCAGCTAGAGGCTGAGGGACTGCAGACTGCACTCCTACATGACGATGGCACCGAGGTGAGATCATCTACCATGATGATGGGGTTGGCAGGTGAACCCTGCCACGTTTTTGACTATCTATTCTGGTCCCATTAGTATATGATTCAGGAACTATACTTCACCTTTTGGAGATATCCTAGGACTGTATCGAGTAGTACAACACCTATCTTTCTCACAGATGTGGTATCCGTCGAGGCCACGAGTACAAGAGCAGATGTTGGCGGAGCCAGAGTCATCTCATGTCACCAGCAGACGAAGTTTTGTGTTACGCGGACAACGGCGGAGGTCAGAGCAGTATCTAAGGGCGTATCGACGATGGAGGATCGTCGTGTCAAGTTCCTCATCTGAGTATGTGCCTTTACTAGTTTATAGGTTCACATATGGTGAGTGATATGGTAGCTCAGGGCATCAGCGTCGTTGATGATGTGATCCCGCCAGTGCGTCTGTACTAGGAGTGTGATGTGAGATCTTTTGATGTATTTTGAGTGGGGATGCGTTAGTGTTGTCAGCTTGAGAGTCTTTCTGTTATCTTTTTGTGTATTTGCTTTACGGTTATCTTATATGTACTTTGTTTGTATAGATTACTGTAGCCCTATTGAGTAGACAACTAATGTATGTACGTAGTTTTATCCTTCCTTAATTATGCTTGACGTTGATCATTTTGGTGCTTTAATCTCGTTTTTGTTTTCCCCTTTTTTTCCATTTTTCCTCGTTTCTTTAAGAAAGCACGCTAACGTTTATAACACGATTAAGATTAGTTAATAATTAGGTTCTTTAATGAGACAGAGGTCGGCTCAAAAGATCTGTTATGGTCTAATGTGATTGTCTTAAGCGTGCAGATATACAAAGTCCAAAGACAGACCATGCTTCCGATCGCATAAAAGCCAGTTTATTCCTGACACAACGTAGTTGACTCTACTCAATAAGGAAAGACAAAAGGCAACTTTCCGTTACAAAGGAAAGCTATCAGTGCTACTTTCAGCTCTCTCTCTCTCTCTCTTTGATAATCTACTCCAATTTTTAGAAGCCTTCACAAATTATCAGACTCAATGGGATTATGCATTTAATGCTCATTAGAACGGCTCTCTTGCCAACCGTTGAAGAATCAAGATTGCTCACGACTTGAACGCTATAAATACCCTCAATCTTGAAGACGCACAGTAACGAACTTGAATGAAAACTGTCCAAGCTTACAAGTAATCAAAGAAATCAGAGAAAACAAAAAGCTCTCAAGCTTTCTCTAATCTTATCATTCATATTACTCTCTGCGGAGAGTTGTTATTCAGAGTTTGTTCTTAAGTTTCATATCCTCACACATAGTGAGTTAGATTTAAACTAAGAATCTTTTTGAACCAAAAGTTAGTTGATTCTGAAGAGGCTTGTCTGCAAAAGAATGCTTGTAGTGTTCCTGAAGAGGTGTTGAATACTTGTGCCTGAAGAGGTGTTGAATACTGGTAACAAGGGTTTGTTATAGTGGATAAAGCTCTCACGTAGAGGGGACTGGACATAGCTCTTGGGTTAAGAGTGAATCAAGATAATATCTCTATGCTTTATTCTCTCCATTATCTTACCTTTAGTTTATTTATAACTAACGTCTAGGATTGAAATTGTTTTCTTAATGAATGTCTTTCAAAGAAAACGTTTTTGGCGATCGTCCAATGTTTCTTTTTCACACGCTTAGCTTTCGTATCAAGCTTTAGCGTCTAACCCTTTGTAAAAGGTTATATGCTTGAGAAAAAGGTTTTAAAAACTTAAGACGCAAAATTCAACCCCCTTTCTTATGTTTCCAACAAGTTCCTTCATCATGGTTTCCCGATATGGGAATTTTGATGCATGTTTGCCTTCTTTAGATAGTAAGGGGTGCTGTAAAAATGCTTCAGTTTGGAGGAAGGATCTTTGTAATTTGGGAAAGTTCAAAAATGACAAAATGATTGGTTTTTTGATGGCTTGAAGAGAACGTTAGGAAGGTGTAATTGTATTCTTTTTCTGGAGGATGCATGGTTGGTAACTAATAGATTGAGGGATCTTTTTCCTAGACTTTCTTATATTTCAAAGGACAAAAATAAAATGATTATGACCTTGGGAAGCTGGATAGAAGCAGGGTGGAGTTGGTCTTTAAGTTGGAGAAGAAACTTCTTTATTTGGGAGGAAGAGGTAGTATTTGAATTTCAAAATCTTTTGAAGTGTGTGAATTGGTGTACTGATAGGGATGATGAGTGGATTTGGAAGTTACACTACTCTAGATGTTTTTCTGCTAAATCTGCTTACATTTAACTACAAAATCAGTTTTCAACTCATGATAAAATGGTAGATTAAAATGTAGAGTTGTTTAAATTATTTTAGAAATGTCGAGTTCCTTTAAAAGTTCTAGTGTTCTCATGGCAATTGATGGTTGTACAACATGATTTGTTCTGTTCATTTTGTAAAAATATGCTGGAAGACTTCGTTCATTTGCTATTTTCATGCAGGTTTGCGTATCATCTGTGGGTCCATGTGCATTCTTGGCTAGGCGTCTCTGTAATTCTGCCGTCAAATATTACAGTCTGGTCTTTATGGTTAACTCAGAATGGGTTTATTTTAAAAAATGAACCTATTAGTTTTATTAGACTCCTGAATTTATTTAAAATCAGGTCTTAATCATGGTTTTCACCTCTAATGGCGAATTCCTTTTCTTTCTCCGAATGGTGTACAAATCTATTAGCATGTACTAAGTTGTCTAGTTGATGGTATTTTCATGTTGTTTAGTAAGTACACTCTTTGGCCTCCTTAAATAGGGGTTTACTTTTGTTTTATTGGTTGTTATTTGTTAGATTCTTTCTTGAGGCCATCTTTGTTGGTCCGTATCACAACCTTCACCCAAGAGGGGTGAATTTGGTTTTCACTCAATCTTAAAAATCTTTCACATATTAAAAATAACTTTTAAGAAAAATATAAATATGTTATGAAAGATGAAACAGAGATTAACAAAGCAAAGTAAGTAATTAAAACTTATGCAAAGTAAAAAGAGAGTTAAGGAGAAAAGGTTGCAAAATATATTTTATCCTGGTTCGATCATAACCACAATGATCTACATCTGATCCCCATATGAGTATTTTCCATTAAAACCAGTCAACCTTTCAAGGTGCTTGAGAAACCTTCGTTCGGGCACTCTGTAACTCAGACTCCTCACCCTATTATAAATTCCTCTAGAGTTTTTGGACCGCGTCCAAGGCTGCTCTTCACCTCTCCATGATTAATGGGTACTTGGAAAACCTCTCCAGCAATTTGTACCTCATAAGCCTCTAGAGTTTTAGGGTCGAAACCAAGGCTCTTCCTAACCTCTCCAAGTTTCTGGGTACTTGGGAAACTTTATTCGAGCACTACTCTCGTCAGGATGCACCCTTGAGCAAGAGTCTCTAACCTTTACAGGATCGCCTAACCTCATCAAGCTTCACAGGTGTTTGGGGACCTTTGTTCGAGCATTCCTCTCATCGGGCCGCACCCTCGAGCAAGAGCCTTTAGGCTTTCAGGATCTCCTACCCCCATCAAGTGTATAGGCGCTTGGGAACCTTTACATCAAATAACTTAGCCTGTCAGGATTACAACTCAAAGAGTTGGATCTTACAATAAAAATTCTAGAACTAACTAACCACTATAAAAAGCTAAATATGAAGTGATAAGCTCGCAGATGTTGCCAGAGTGAGTATGATTGTGCGTTTAAGCTTGGCGCATTCTCCACATGTAACACCCTGTTTTTCGTATGGTGTGTATGTGTTGCTATAATTATAGGTATTATTATTATTACCGTTATTAGTAGTATAATATTTGACAATATGCTTATTTACATCGTCACTGCATTTTATAAGTATCTATATGAATGTATTTATGTGTATATATTTTAAGTGATAACATGCACACTTATGTTTGTATAATTATAAGTGTGTTTAAATTTTATATATTAAAATGTTATTATATATTTTGTATGTATATATATATATATATATATATATATATATATATATATATAATATGTAATTAATTATTATTGATATGTAAATGATTTATATTAATTATTCCTATATTAATATACGATTGACCGTATTAATAGATAATTGTACATAATTATATTTATATTATTAATTATACTGCATGTATTAATATGTGATCTTATCTATACGAATATATAATTGATTATATTAGTATGTAAGTGTGTGACCTCGTGTACTTATATGAGGTCTTGTATGAACTAATATGATGTGCGTAATTAATGTGTGATCGTATATTTATTTACATGTCATCGATTTTATATATGTTTATATTAATACCAGATCACTTGTAATAATACACAATAGAATTATATTAATATACGATTATCTGTATTCTATTTAGATCATGTTTATATTAATATAAGATATCTATATTTATGATAATTGTAGTTGTATTGGTATAAGATCAATTAGATGTCTTAGAGATTCAATCATTGAATAAATAAGGTTATCTTATCTTAATCTCCTAAAATCCTATCTAGAAACAACTATCTTTTTAACGCTAAACTTATATCGCATTTTGGCCCTGTTAGATTCAGAATTAGGAATGGATTCAAAAATAGGATTTTGTAGAAAATTCTCTTAGCTTTCCAACGCCACCAAGAACACCTAAATCGGACACTCATAGCTCAAGTTAGGAACAAAACAGTGAGCACGCCCGTGCTGATTGTTCAGCACGCCCGTGTCAGTTTTTCAGCACGCCCATTGTAAAAGTTAGCACATCCATGCTCTTCACGCACACCAGAAACGCGTTTTGGGGTCTTTTGGTCAGCCCGTTTCTCCCCAATCCTTTTTATACCTCTTTTGCCCGACCTAAAACTCATATCCGTCATTCCTAGAGTTAGAAACAGCCGTCTTTTACCTTTTCTTGGGTTTCCATTAAATCCTTGAGCGTCCCCAATCCATGTTTAGGGTGTTCTTCGTCAAGAACATATTCCTGTGGTGTTTGCTATTGCGTTTGGGATTAAGCTGCTAGCTTAGTGTTACTCTGAGGTAAGGTAACCAACCATGCTCATCCTTTTTCATTGAATCCCTTTAGTTAATGTTGAACCATTTTGTCCCTGTCAAACCAGACTTCGTGGTTCGTGTGCCAGTGCTATGAACGGCAACTAGCAGATTAGTTCCCCAGGGATCTAATCGAGGTATGTGCATAACCTTTGTGTTAATTTTCTTCCTTTTCTTGTTTGGGAGTTAACTACCTTTGTCTTTTCTTGATGTTCTTGGTCAAGCTCGCTGTACCTGTCGAACTCATTTTCGAGGAGTCAAGTGTGTACTTCGCTCTTGTTGGCTCATGATATGATCCAAATCCGGACCGCCTTGAAGTTTCAGGAAAAGGAATGGATATTGACGCCACACTCAAGATGTAGGTGAGAAGGTGAGTGATAAGTCATGTGTTTGATCGCCACAAGTTGCCTTGATAAGATCGGATTTAGTTCTTTTACCTAAGAACCCAAGGGAAGCTCTCACAATAGAGAAAACTCTTCAAATTTCATTAATCTTCCAAAACTGATTTGAGTAGTACATGAGTTCCCTATTTATAGGCTAAGCTTAAACTCTTGAGATACTAGGAATAAATTCCCACTACCATGCATTTACCTAGAAAGTAAGCATAAACATGATAATAAATCCCCACTAGCCACTATAATGACTTAGAGCACTACTAGGAAGCATTTAGTGAGGCTAGGAGGATGCAAAAGGTCATCATAAAAAACAGCCTAAAAATTAGTACGAAAATTAAAAATAAAATGACAAAAATTGGACTTAATTATTATCTAATAAACCCACTACTAATTAAGAGTCCACTAATCAACCCATGAATGCTTCTTCTCATGTGAATTGGGCTTTCCATTGTGTTGTCTTTAAGATGGACTCAAAGCATCTTCATCAAATTATTGAACCGGATCTGAATATGCTTCTTTTCACATGCTTAATGAATTCTTGATCACATCATTCTCCCCTTCTTCAACATAATTTGTCCTCAAATCTTCATAATATTCTTCATCTACAAACATGGACTTCATATACCTCTCTTTGTATGAATGAGACCACAAATTTCCTAGATCAAAGACTAGTCTTGCTTCCTTAATTTGATTGTCCTTCACCTCATCATAAATTTTAAGATCAGAATCAATAAATAATTTACCAACATTAGGATCACAAAAATATTTCAGGTGAGGTCTTGGAACTAGAGCAATGGGAACTGGAACAAAATCTGCCTCCGATGTGTTGAAACCATCCATTTTTGCATCATTCTCCTCCTCTTGAAAGGGAATTAGTATAACATATAGGTTCTAGGGTAGTGTAAGATGAGGGTTAACCCATGACCTATTTGCTTGCTATATGCCTTAACTGCTGTATGAAGTTGTTATGGTTGTTTATACATGTTAATTGTTTAAATGGTTTGTATGATCTTGGAATGACGTTTATGATGTTGTTTAAGATGTTGTTTATGATGATGATGATATGCCATGATTGTATGAGTTGGTATGGTTGAACTGCTATTAAATATATGTTAATAAAAGACATAGGGATGTTAGTGCTATGCCTAAAATTAGGATTAGTCTAATTGATGTGCATAAAACATAAAGATGTTGATGAGGGGTGAGATTAATGTCAAAGGATTAGTCAAGAACCTTAGGATTGATTTGGAGTGTTGAAATCTAGAGAATTGTGAAGTTTCCCAGATCATAGACGCTGTAACAGCGTTGAGCACGCCCGTGCTTATTATGGGCACGCCGTGCTCTTTGCCCAGTAAAAGCCAGCACGCCCGTGCTCTCATGTAGCACGCCCGTGCCATAAAAACGAGAAAAGTGACGCTGTTTAGCACGCCCTCAGGCCGTGCCACTGTCAGAATTAAGAAATTTCCCTGTTTTAATTGAAAAGAGATTAATACCCTTTTTGGAATAAAAATATGATATAAGAGATTATAAAATACGACCTTGAGGATAGTTAATTAACTAGGACAATGATATGGTAAGATGTAATACTGGAGACATAATAAAGATGTTAATTAGGTAGAAGATGATGTTATGGGTAACGACGTACTGTTACCGATGTTGTTGGTTAAATCATTCTTGATGCTTATTGGTCAAGTTTGATGTTGATAAATCATTCTTGATGCTTATTGGTCAAGTTTGACGTTGATAAATCATTCTTGATGCTTATTGGTAAAGTTTGATGTTGATAAATCATCTTTGATGATTGTTGGTCAAAGTTGATAGACATGTGATGGTGTTGATGATGGATGGTTGGACATGTGTTTGCATGTTGGTGGAACATTGCATGCATCATTGCATAGAGATGGTAGTTTGGGCAGAAAGCAAATGATGAATCGCGACGGTGGAGGCCACGATGGGTGTTATCTCGGCCTTGAGGGTAGTGTTGGGTAAGGACGTTCCATATGGCATGGACTTGCAACCCATTGCCGGAGTGTCCTATCGATAACCTGACTTGCCTGACGAGCCAAGGTACGTTATCAGGATTAGTTGAGAGTATCTACGGACATCACCCATGGTTTGGTGAGTGTTCCAACGTTGATTCTGGCTGCTCAACATGGATATGTACTACTAATCGTCTTTCCAGAGTTGATGTTGATGGATCCACATTGCATGTGGAGTAGTGGAGTGGTTAAGCATCGCATAACATGCTTATATTATGATATGATGGAATGTGTTATAACATGTATGTTGTATTATGATGTTTATATGTTGCATGATTATCTTGGTAACTGCTCTATTACCGTTTATGTTTATATGAACAGTTCCTTACTCCCCATATATTGTTGTTGTGTTTTGCTTGTACCTTTGGTTATGCAGAGGATGGTGAGCTGCCAGCTGAGGAGTGATCCCAAGGAGATTGCTTGCTCATAGTATAGTTTGATTTATGTTTAGTAATGTTAGTTGTTTTCCGATGTAATATTTGTAGTGGTTACCAGCTTTGATTATATGACATCGGGTTGCGAGTTTTGTTTATGTTATGTTTTTCCGCAGTTGTTATTTATGTTTTAAATTTTTTCGGATCATGGCGTTTGCTACCTTTTATGTTAAAGTTTTTATTTTAAAGTGAATGCTTTATTTAATTTTATCGTAAGGTGGGTAGCGGGTGCCACATTTAGTGGTATCAGGGCCGGTCTGTCCTATAGGCCGGGGTATGTGTCTGTTAGTTATCTTCTGTGTACTCTTATATGATTGTCTATGCCTAGCATGGATGATGATATAGGATTGTGTGAACCTTAGTTTCTTGTTAGATGTTGTTTTTGTTGTGGACTGGTTGTCTACCAACCGAGTTCGACATTGTAGAAATTACGGGGACGAAATTTTTTATAAGGGGGTGGAATTGTAACACTCTGTTTTTTGTATGGGTGTGTATGTGTTGCTATAATTATAGGTATTATTATTTTTACCGCTATTAGTATTATAATATTTGACAATATGCTTATTTACATCGTCATTGCATTTTATAAGTATCTATATGAATGTATATATATGTGTGTATATTCTAAGTGATGACATGCACGCTTATGTTTGTATGATTATAAGTGTGTTTAAATTTTATATATTAAATTGTTATTATATATATATATATATATATATATATATATATATATATATATGCAATTAATTCTTATTGATATGAAAATGATTTATATCAATTATTCTTATATTAGTATACCGTATTAACAGATAATTGTGCATAATTATATTTATATTATTAATTATTAATTATACTGCATGTATTAATATGTGATCTTATCTATATGAATATATAATTGATTATATTAGTATGTAAGTGTGTGATCTCGTATACTTATATGTGGTCTTGTATGGACTAATATGATGTGTGTAATTAATGTGTGATCGTATATTTATTTACATGTTATCGATTATATATGTTTATATTAATACCGGATCACTTTTATTAATACACAATAGAATTATATTAATATAGGATTATCTGTATTCATATTTAGATCATGTTTATATTAATATAAGATATCTATATTTATGATAATTGAAGTTGTATTGGTATAAGATCAATTAGATGTCTTAGAGATTCAATCATTATATAGATAAGGTTATCTTATCTTAATCTGCTAAAATTTCAATCTAGAAACAACTATTTTTTTAAGGCTGAACTTATATCCCATTTTTGGCCCTGTTAGAGTTCGAACTAGGAATGGATCGTGAAACATGATTTTGTAGAAAATTCTCTCTGCTTTCAACGCCACCAAGAACACCTAAATCGGACACTCATAGCTCACGTTAGGACCATAACAGTGAGCAAGCCCGTGCTAATTGTTCAGCATGCCCGTGCCAGTTGTTCAGCACGCCCGTGCTAAAAGTTAGCCCGCCCGCGGTCTTCGCGCGCACCAGAAATGCGTTTTGGGCTCTTTTGGTCAGCCCATTTCTCCCCAATACTTTTTATACCTCTTTTGCTCGACCTAACACTCATAGTCGTCATTCCTAGAGTTAGAAACAACCGTCTTTTACCTTCTCTATCTTCTCTTGGGTTCCCATTGAATCCTTGAGCGTCCCCAATCCTTTTTTGGGGTGTTTTTCGTCAAGAACACATCCCTGTGGTATTTGCTGTTGCATTTGGGGTTAAGCTGCTAGCTTACTGTTACTTTGAGGTAAGGTAACCAACCCTGTTCATCCTTTTTCTTTGAATCCCTTGAGTTAATTTTGAACCGTTTTGTTCCTATCAAACCAGACTTCGTGATTCATGTGCTAGTGCTGTGAACGGCAACTAGCAGATTAGTTCCCCAGGGATCTAAACGAGGTATATGCATAACCCTTGTGTTAATTCCCATCCTTTTCTTGCTCGGGAATTAACTACCTTTGATCTTTCTTGATGTTCTTGATCAAGCTCGCTGTACCCGTTGAACCCGTTTTCGAGGAGTTAAGTGTGGACTTCGCTCTTGTTGGCTCATAGGTTGCAATCGTCATCCCAGGTATGTGGAGAAGGGATTAGTATAACATATAGGTTCTAGGGTAGGGTAAGATGAGGGTTAACCCATGACCCTATTTGCATGCTATATGCCTTAATTGCTGTATGAAGTTGTTATGGTTGTTTATACATGTTGTTAATTGTTTAAATGGTTTGTAAGATCTTTGAATGACGTTTATGATGTTGTTATGATGTTATTTATGATGATGATGATATGCCATGATTGTATGAGTTGGTATGGCTGAACTGTTATTAAATCTATGTTAATAAAAGACATAGGGATGTTAGCGCTAAGCCTAAAACTAGGATTAGTCTAATTGATGTGCATAAAACATAAAGATGTTGATGAGGGGTAAGATTAATGCCAAAGGATTAGTCAAGAACCTTAGGATTGATTTGGAGTGTTGAAATCTAGAGAATTGTTAAGTTTCCCAGATCTGAGACGCTGTAACAGCGTTGAACATGCCAGTGCTCATTATAGGCACGCCCGTGCTTTTTGCCCAGTAAAAGCCAGCACGCCGGTGCCATAAAAACGATATAAGTGACACTGTTTAGCACGTCCGTCTCTCGCACAACACGCCCGTGCCAGGTAGCTAGCACGCCCGTGCTCAGGCCGTGCCACTGTCAGAATTAAGAAATTTCCCTTTTTAATTGAAAAGATATTAATACCCTTTTTGGAATAAAAATATAAGAGATTATAAAATACGACCTTGAGGATAGTTCATTAACTAGGACAATGATATGGTAAGATGTAATACTGAAGACTTAATACAGAGGTTAATTAATTAGAAGATGTTGTTATGGGTAACGACGTACTGTCACCGATATTGTTCGTTAAATCATTCTTGAAGCTTATTGGTCAAGTTTGATGTTGATAAATCATTCTTGAGTCTTATTGGCCAAGTTTGACGTTGATAAATCATTCTTGATGCTTATTGGTCAAGTTTGATGTTTATAAATCATCTTTGATGCTTGTTGGTCAAAGTTGATAGCCATGTGATGGTATTGATGATGGATGGTTGGACATGTGTTTGCATGTTGGTTGAACATTGCTTGCATCATTGCATAGAGACGATAGTTTGGGCGAAAAACAAACGATGAATCGCGACAGTGGAGGCCACGATGTGTGTTATCCCAACCTTGAGGGTAGAGTTGGGTAAGGAGGTTCCATATGGCATGGACTTGCAGCCCATGGCCGGAGTGTCCTATCGATAACCTGACTAGCCTGACGAGCCACGATACGTTGTCAGGATTAGTTGAGAGTATCTACGGACGTCACCCATGGTTCGATGAGTGTTCCAAAGTTGATGCTGGATGGTCAACATGGATATGTACTCCTAATCGTCTTTCCAGAGTTGATGTTGATGGATCCACATTACATCTGGAGTAGTTATGCATCGCATAACATGCTTATATTGTGATATGATGGAATGTGTTATAACATGTATGTTGTATTATGATTTTTATATGTTGCATGATCATCTTGCTAACTGCTCTATTACCATTTATGTTTATACGAACAGTTCCTTACTCCCTATATGTTGTTGTTGTGTTTTGCATGTACCTTTGGTTATGCAGAGGATGGTGAGCTGCCAGCTGAGAGTGATCCCAAGGAGATCGTTTGCTCATAGTATAGTTTGGTTCATGTTTAGTTATATTAGTTGTTTTCCGATGTAATACCTATAGTGGTTACCAGCTCTGATTATGTGA
This sequence comes from Ammopiptanthus mongolicus, assembly GCA_039655645.1. NCBI lineage: Eukaryota > Viridiplantae > Streptophyta > Magnoliopsida > Fabales > Fabaceae > Ammopiptanthus > Ammopiptanthus mongolicus. The sequence continues at coordinate 41,028,606 of CM077349.1, forward strand.
CATCATGTTGCGGGTTTTGTTTATGTTATGTCTTTCCGCAGTTGTTATATATGTTTTAAATGTTTTCGGATCACGTGGCACTTGCTACTTTTTATGTTAAAGTTTTTATTTTAACTTGCATGCTTTATTTAATTTTATCGTATGCGGGTAGCGGGTGTCACATTTAGTAGTATCAGAGTCGGTCTGTCCTACAGGCCGGGGTATCTGTCTGTTATGTTACCTTCTGTGTACTGTTATATGATTGTCTATGTCTAGCATGGATGATGATATAGGATTGTGTGAACCTTAGTTTCCTGTTAGGTGTTGTTTTTGTAGTGGACTGGTTGTCTACCAACCGAATTCGACCTTGTAGAAATTTCGAGGACGAAATTTCTACAAGGGGGTGGAATTGTAACACCCTGTTTTTCGTATGGGTGTGTATGTGTTGCTATAATTTTAAGTATTATTATTATTACCGTTATTAGTAGTATAATATTTGACAATATGCTTGTTTACATCGTCACTACATTTTATAAGTATCTATATGAATGTATATTTATGTGCGTATATTCTAAGTGATAACATGCACGCTTATGTTTGTATGATTATAAGTGTGTTTACATTTTATATATTAAAATGTTATTATATATATATATATATATATATATATATATATATATATAAATAATATGTAATTTATTCTTATTGATATGTATATGATTTATATCAATTATTCATATATTAATATACAATTATCGATATTCATATTTAGATCATGTTTATATTAATATAAGATATCTATATTTATGATAATTGCAGTTGTATTGGTATAAGATCAATTAGATGTCTTAGAGATTCAATCATTGAATAGATAAGGTTATCTTTTCTTAATCTCCTAAAAATCCTATCTAGAAACAACTATCTTTTTAATGCAGAACTTATATCACATTTTTGGCCCTGTTAGATTTCAAATTAGGAATGGATCGTGAAAAATGATTTTGTAGGAAATTCTCTTAGCTTTCCAACGCCATCAAGAACACCTAAATTGGACACTCATAGCTCAGGTTACGACAAAAACAGTGAGCACGCCCGTTCTGATTGTTCAGCACGCCGGTTCTAAAAGTTAGCACGCCCGTGCATTTCACGCGCACCAGAAACGCGTTTTGGGCTCTTTTGGTTAGCCTGTTTCTCCCCAGTCCTTTTTATACTATTTTGCTCGACCTAAAACTCAAAGCCGTCATTCCTAGAGTTAGAAACAACCGTCTTTTACCTTCTCTTGGGTTCCCATTGAATCCTTGAGCGTCCCCAATCTTTGTTTGGGGTGTTCTTCGTCAAGAACTCATCCCTGTGGTGTTTGCTGTTGCGTTTGGGGTTAAGCTACTAGCTTAGTGTTACTCTGAGGTAAGGTAACCAACCCTGTTCATCCTTTTTCTTTGAATCCCTTGAGTTAATCTTGAACCGTTTTTGTTGGTGTAAGCCCTAGCGGCCAATCTATTTTGAATAGATCATCAATTGCATCATGACTTTGATCATATATTTGATATATAAATAAGGCATTAATTTATTATGTTATTAGTATTTAACAAATTAAAGTCCTTAGAATAGGCAGTTCGTTTAAGGGAACATGAAATGTGACTTGATCGTGAGATCCCATCAAGCTATAGAACACTATTCTTAAAGTATTCGCAGTCGAGTATTATTGTTAATTAGTACAACAATAATACATAGAGACTATTGTGTGAGTAGACTGATGACCACATCTCATGGGTCATGGATATGCGATATCAAGTCAACACACAGGTGCAAATATTAGGAGTAATATTTGTACTAGATTGACCCAATATGAGAACGCTGCATAATAGTTATGTAAGTGTCATGAGCGCTTCTCATGGTAATCAAAGTGAAGTAGTCCTTCGACTTGAAGTCACTACAATTCCTACATGAGAAGTTGTAGGCTTTAATGCTACCAAACGTTATCCGTAACAGGATGATCATAAAGATAGTTATTGGGCCTAAAATGAATCATGTTGAGGGATGTGAGTGATGTAGACAGGATTCGTCCCTCCTACATGATAGGTTTAATGTCATGGGCCTCTAAATAGAGTGAGACGTGAAAGTGCATGGTCATGCTGTAATGGGCCAATATGAGATATTGGGCCCATTTGCGATTGGACGTCTACTCGGGAATTGAGAAACAAATAATTGAACTTAACAAGGATGACATACTTATGCCTTGTGTTCAATTAAGACATATGGACGAAAGGACATTTATTACACGGTTATTTTGGTTACTGTAAGGTATGTATCGTATCACCGATAATCTCACTAATTGGGTAACAATGATGTATTGCTTGATGCCGCTCATTGTTTATAATATTAAATGTGATTTAATATTATTGCCAATTTATTGAGAGCCTATAGGGTCACACGCATAGAGCAAATAGTCGGAGAATGAATTAATTTATTAAATATGATTTAATAATATTAATTATAAGATTGGGCCTGCAGCGTACAAGCCCAATGAGGTTAGGTTAAGTGGGTGACAGCTTATAATGCTGTGCACGTCACTTAAGCGCTAAGGAGAGCTTACTACGCATAACCTAGTGGCCGTCACACCACCTTGGTAGGCGCGCTCCCTCACCCTTGCCATCAGCTAGCACGACGTTTTCTCTGACAGTGTTTTGTTCGCGTGGACTACGTAGAGGTGCTGCTCCATTGCGGTATTGGTGATAGCGTTGTTCGTAGTGCTCGTGATCGATTGAGAAGGACTGTTCTTCCCTTGCTGTGATCGCGGTAAAGCTACGCTACAAGAGGTAAACACTACATCATGAGTCATGACCATTCGCATGGATCCTTTTTATTGGGAATTTTTCTGCTGCGTTTTTCGTTTTTAATACGCAAATTCCCAACAGTGGTATCAGAGCCGCTTGCGAATCCATGATTCTCTTGTGTGTTTATTTATTAAAATATGTTTTGCTTTTGAAAGATATGATCTTTAACATGGTATGTTTGAAAATCGTAAAAGTGTTTTGCGAAAAACGTTTTTTTTCTTCTGAAATCCTTGTTTTGATTTGCGGCGACAGCAAGTGTTGCTGTCATGCGCACCTTACATCCAGACGCGTCATAATCGATTATAAGGGGTCAAGTGTTGATCCCTAATCGTCGTGGAAGCAAGGCAATTCTGGTCAGAACCAAAATAATCAATTATGTAATCGATTATGCAAAGAGTTTGTATAAACATTCGTATAACAGATTACATAATGGATTATATAATCGATTATGTGATCGATTATGCGACGGATTATGGTAGTACAATAATCGATTATGGTGGTACATTAATTGATGATGATAGTACAATAGTCATTTTCTGAGAAGTTAGAATAACAGTAATCGATTATGGTAATTGATTATGTTATTTTCTGAGGAGTCAGAATTACAGTAATCGATTATGGTAGTCGATTATGAGGATATCGGAAGCGTTGTTTTGAGTGATTTTTGAAATCACTTAAAAATAATAATTAATAATAATAAATAATAATAAATATTTTATTATTAATTTTTATTATGTATTTGGTTGTGTATGGTGAATGGTTATGGCCTTAGTCCTTTTTCTTCTTTTTTGGTTATTTTGAAATACGGCCTGCGTGTCATGCCTTTCTCTTAAATTCCATATGTATATTCTTTTCTCACCTTATTCCCCTCGAATGTAAAAGAGGTTTCTTTCAATTGTAATGTTATGGTGGAGAAAAGAAGACGACTTCGGAAGAGGACGACTCGGTAGGTGATCATGCTTGGTGAAGCCTGTACGCTACTAGGGTTTTAGATTAGATTCTCTCATTGGCTTGGGAGAATCAATGCGTTAGGGGCCATAACCATGTCACATTTGTTATATGCTATATATGTATGAGATGCATGTTAGTATATAGTAGGTTAAACGATTTAACTTATGGTGAGATCAAATTTACAAATAAATCCCTCAAAAGGAAATATTAAGTCGCGTTTAAATGTTCCTTCCGATGCATGACACTCATCAAGACTAATATCGATTGAGCGTAGGTCTGCCAAAGTAGAGTACCTTTGTCTATACTAGTAAGATGCGATGGGATAAATGCAATATCCAATTGTCAACCATTGGGTCTGACTTAACTAAGCCAACTTCAATAGGATTGAAAAGGGCTTAGAGGCATGGAGTTGGACATTAATTCATAAGATGGATTACAATAAGAGTTATTCACCCAACTGATCCTAGAATTGCATGAGATGCAATTGGAAAGGAGTTTCCTACCTAAATAGTCAAGTTCTGGGTGATCAGCCAAAGCTGACTCAGAATGAAGTGAAATATGGATCTTGGTCCTACTAGAAAATCTTCCAACGTGATTTTCAGAGTCAATGGTGAGGGTCATTGATTTGAGTAAAATAGTGGGAGGCGTATTTAATAAAAGACCTTATTAAATATGTTTTATCATGATACAAATCTTCTACATGTTTCTGTATTTAGAATTACCATGGTATTACACTGAATTAATTGTGAAATGTCCGAAGGACAAGATATCCAGAATTAAATTTCTGGATTGGTATAGGAGTTTGAGGATTGTTCTCAAGCACGAGAAAAGGTTTTTACTCTCGAACAAATGATTCCTGAGCAACCACTTCCTACTAGGATCGAAAAGGGTGCTTATGAGAAGCATCAAATCGATGTCCTGGATGTAGGATACCTTATGCTTGCAACCATGGAGGCGAGTGATGTGATCATGCACCTCATGATGCTCTATTGAGAGCATGCAATGCATAAGAACATCAAGGCTTCCAGACCCTTTTTCAGATGCGAACTGGCAGAAGGGAAATCCAGACAATTATCATGTGCTTCATACTATTGAGTACATTGAGAATCTGGTAAACTGAGTTTTCCCTTAGGCCAAATGTTGGCCAGTGATATGATCCTGCAATTGTTGCCGGATTATTATAGTCAATTCATTATGAATAATTCTGACAAACCTCTGCCAGAGATTGCAGGTAACTAGAGAACTGTCGAGCAGAGTCCCTATAGTAGAAAAAGGTAGACTATTATGATAGTCTATAAAGGGAAAGTCTTAAAACTGCTAAACAAGGAGAAGAACTAGGGCAAGAACGAGTTCAAAGCCCAGTACTTCTGTCTTGAAGTTGATAAGCAGGGTTGCAAAGGAAGGCAATTGTTTTCATTGCGGTTTGACAAAACTTTGGAAAACTGCCAAAGGTACCAGAAAGAGTTTAAGAAGAAGAAAGGAAGTATGACTTCTTCTTGGAGTATTATGTTGTAGAAGTCAACCTACTTCAAAATCATGGGTATTTAATACCGCATGTAGATCTCACACTAATGTGAAGGATCAAAGGGAGTAGGACGTTGACTAAGGCAAAGGTCGACGTATGAGTGGAAATGGAGCAAAAGTTGCTACATTGACTCTATGAGTTTGAATTTGCCTTGTGGACCTTGATGGAAGTAAATAATTGTTATTTAGTTCCAGCTGGTAATAGAAACATCACTTCCATTTCTTGTATAGACAAGAGAGGATTTTGAGTTGTAATAAAAGGACAATTGTTGTTTATTTATTCAACTGATGTTTTCTACACGAGTGTTCAATTGAGATATGGACTTGGTATCCTTGATCTCGATATGCCCATCTATAACATAAATGCGAATAGTGTCAAACCAAGTGATTTGGACCCTCTATGCCTTTAGCAATATCTTTTAGACCATATAAGTAAGAAACACATTTCCAAGCTCCACTAAAATGGACTCTTGGACACATCCGATTGTGAATCGTTTGACATATATGAATCTTCCTTGTTGGGAAATATGATTAAACCTCATTCACCAGTTAGGTGAGAGGGCTAGTGATATTATGGCATGATGCATATTGATGTATGAGGGCCACTAAACAAGTTTGCTAAAAGGTAGGTTTCCATACTTCGTTGCATTTACTAATGACTTCAATAGACATGAATTTGTTATGACACAAGTCGGAAATCTTTGAAAGGTTCAAAGAATTCAAGAATGAAGCAGAGAATAAACCAGGCAAGAGTATTAAGGTCATACGATCAGATCATAATGATGAATACTAAGGCCACGAGCTTGATGACTATCTTAGTCGTACCCTGCTAGTCATGGTCCGATCTATGATGAGTCATTAAGAACTCTATCACTCTTTCTGAATATATGCTTTACTTACAACTGTTTCTTACCATTAACTGTGTTCCATCTAAAGCGGTTGAAATGACACCTTATATGATATAGGTGGCCCGAAGGACCAGTATGACATTTATGAGGATTTGGCTTGTCAGGTTTATTTGTTTTCAGATAAACTTGGACCCAAATCAGATAAATGTACTTTTATAAGGAAACCAAATGATATTATTTCTACAACCTTTTCAAGGACAAAGTATTTGTCGCTAGTACTGGAGTGTTCCTTGAGAAGGAATACATCTACAAAGGAGACAATGGGAGGAATGTAGAACTTGGAGAAATCCAAGTGCCACAAAGTACTCATCCGCCTGCAATGGAACAAGAACTGGCTCTACAAGATGTTGTAGTTCAATCACCGATTCGAGTAACACAAGAATTGCGTAGGTATAACAGGTCACGTTACCAACCTGAGAGATATGGACTTCTCCTGACTTAGGAAGGTGATGTGCTGCTCATGGATGAAGATGAGCTTGTAACCTACCAGGAGGCCGTAATTGGCCCAGAATCTGATAAGTGGCTTGACGCCATGGGATCTAACATGGAATCCATGTACACTGACCAAGTTTAGACCTTGTTTTAGTCACCCGCAGGGATAAAATCCATAGGGTGCAAGTGGGTCTTCAAGAAGAAGACTGACATGGATGGTAAGGTGAATACCTTTAAGGCGCGACTAGTCGCGAAAGGTTTCAAACAAATTTATGTGTAAACTATGAAGAGACCTTCTCCCAGTTGGAATGCTTAAATCCGTTCGGATTCTACTTGCTATTGCTGCATATTACGACTATGAAATCTAGCAGATGGACGTCAAGACTACGTTCCTTAATGGGAAACTTCTCGAGGATGTGTACATGACACAACCCGAGGTTTTTGACGATCCAAAGGATGTTGGAAAGGTGTGTAAATTGTAGAGATCCATTTATGGATTAAAGCAAGCTTTCAGAAGCTGGAATCTTCGTTTTGATGAAGATGTAAGACAGTTTGCATTCATCAAGAACGAGGGTGAACCTTGTGTGTACAAGAAGATTAGTGGGAGTGAGATTGTATTTCTTGTATTGTATGTGGATGACATACTGCTTATCAGAAACGATATCCCTACACTACAAAATGTAAAAACATGGTTAGGGAAATGTTTCTTGGTGAAGGACCAAGGCGAGACGTCCTAAGTGTTAGGACTCAAGATCTATAGAGATAGATCGCTGAGGATGCTCAACCTTATTTCGAATACATATGCTGACAAAGTGCTCAGGCACTTTAAATATGCATGCTTTGAGCATGACAAGAAGGTACCATATTGATTTCAGCGAATGTCACTAAACTGTAGTCAAGAACATTCTTAGGTACATGACAAGAACAGAAGATACATTCTTGACAAATGAAGGTGAGGAAGAGGTTGTTGTAAGGTATTACATCAATGTTGTTTCCAAACTGATAAAGATGATTCCAGATCGTAGTCTGGATTTGTGTTTTGCCTAAATGGTGGCACTAGAAGCTTGAAAAGGTTTCAAGCGTAAGACAATTGCTTATTTTATCACAGAGGTGGAGTATATAGTTACTTCAAATGCAGATTTTGAGGCCGTTTGGATTGGGAAGTTCATTTATGAACAAAGCATAATTCCTAACTTTGAGAACTCCATTGATCTCGTTGCGATGATGATGGAGTAATCGCATAAGCAAAGGAAACTTGATCTCACCAGCGATCTAGACATATACTTAGGCGCTTCCATCTCATTCGATGATGATCGATAGAGGAGATGTGAAGATGTGCAGAATGACAACACTGAAGAATCCGCTAATGGAGTATCATGCTCAATAGTAGCATGACACTCACACTAGATCGATGGGTGTTAGATTGATGCCCGATTGGCTCTAGTGCTAGTGGGAGATTGTTGGTGTAAGCCCTAATGGCCAATCTATTTTGAATAGATCATCATTTGCATCATGACTTTGATCATATATTTGATATATGAATAAGGCATTAATTTATTATGTTATTAATATTTAACATAATAAAGTCCTTAGAAATCAAATATGACTTGATCGTGACATCCCATTAAACTATAGAACACTATTCTTAAAGTATCTGTAGTCGAGTATTATTGTTAATTAGGACAACAATAATATAAAGAGACTATTGTGTGAGTAGATTGATGACCACATTTTACGGGTTATGGATATGCGATATCAAGTCAACACACAGGTGCAAATATTAGGAGTAATATTTATACTGGATTGACCCACTATGAGAACACTGCATAATAGTTATGTTAATGTCATGAGCGCTTCTCATGGTAACCAAAGTGAAGTAGTCCTTCGACTTGAAGTCATTACGATTCCTACATGAGGAGTTGTAGGCTTTAATGCTACCAAACGTTATCCGTAACAAGATGATCATAAAGATAGTTATTGGGCCTACAATGAATCATGTTGAGGGATGTGAGTGATGTAGACAGGATTCGTCCCTCCTACATAACAGGAGTAATGTCATGGGCCTCTCAATAGAATGAGAAGTGAAAGTGCATGGCCATGCTGTAATGGGCCAATATGAGATATTGGGCCCATTTGTGATTGCACGTCTACTCGGGAATTGAGAAACAAATAATTGAACTTAACAAGGATGACACACTTATGCCTTGTTTTCAATTAAGACATATGGACAAAAGGACATTTACTACATGGTTATTTTGCTTACCGTAAGGTATGTATCGTATCATTGATATTCTCACTAATTGGGTAACAATGATGTATTGCTAGATGCCGCTCATTGTTTATATTAAATATGATTTAATATTATTGCCAATTTATTGAGAACCTATAGGGTCATACGCATAGAGCAAATAGTCAGAGAATGAATTAATTTATTAAATATGATTTAATAACATTAATTATAAGATTGGGCCTGTAACATACAAGCCCAATGAGGTTAGGTTAAGTGGGTGACAGCTTATAATGTTGTGCACGTCACTTAAGCGCTAAGGAGAGCTTAATGCGCATAACCTAGTAGTCGTCACACCACCTTGGTAGGCGCGCCCCTCACCCTTGCTGTCAGCTAGCACGACATTTTCTCCGGCGGTGTTTTGTTCGCGTGGACTACGTAGAGGTGCTGCTCCATTGCGGTACTGGTGATAGCGTTGTTCCTAGTGCTCTTGATCAATTGAGAAAGACTGTTCTTCCCTTGCAGTGATCGCGGTAAAGCTATGCTACAAGAGGTAAATACTACATCATAAGTCATGACCATTCGCATGGATCATTTTTATTGGGAATTTTTCCGCTGCATTTTTCGTTTTTAATATGCAAATTCCCAACAGTTTTATCCTTATCAAACCAGACTTCGTGGTTCGTGTGCCAGTGCTGTGAACAGCAACTAGTAGATTAGTTCCCCAGGGATCTTATCGAGGTATGTTCATAACCCATATGTTAATTTCCTTACTTTTCTTGTTTGGGAATTAACTTCCTTTGTCCTTTCTTGATGTTCTTGGTCAAGCTCGCTGTACCTGTTGAACCTATTTTCGAGGAGTCAAGTGTGGACTTCGCTCTTGTTGGCTCATAGGTTGGAATCGTCATGGCAGGTATGGGGAGAAGGGATAAGTATAACATAAAGGTTCTAGGGTAGAGTAAGATGAGGGTTAACCCATGACCTTATTTGCGTGCTACATGCCTTAACTGCTGTATGAAGTTGTTATGGTTGTTTATATATGTTATTAATTGTTTAAATGGTTTGTATGATCTTGGAATGACGTTTATGATGTTGTTTATGATGATGATGATGATATGTCATGATTGTATGAGTTGGTATGGTTGAACTTCTGTTAAATCTATGTTAATAAAAGACATAGGGATGTTAGTGCTAAGCCTAAAACTAGGATTAGTCTAATTGATGTGCATAAAACATAAAGATGTTGATGAGGGGTGAGATTAATGCCAAAGGATTAGTCAAGAACCTTAGGATTGATTTGGAGTGTTGAAATCTAGAGAATTGTTAAGTTTCCCAGATCTGAGACGCTGTAACAACGTTGAGCACGCCCGTGGTCATTATCGGCACGCCCGTGCTCTTTGCCAAGTAAAAGCCAGCACGCCCGTGCCATAAAAACGATAAAAGTGACGCTGTTTAGCACGCCTGTGCTCTCGCACAACATGCCCATGCCAGTTGGCCAGCACGCCCGTGCTCAGGCCGTGCCATTGTCACAATTGAGTAATTTCACAGTTTTAATTGAAAAAAGATTAATAACCTTTTTGGAATAAAAATATGATATAAGAGATTACAAAATACGACCTTGAGGATAGTTAATTAACTAGGACAGTGATATGGTAAGATGTAATAATGGAGACTTAATAAAGAGGTTAATTAATTAGAAGATGATGTCAACGACGTACTGTTACCAATGTTGTTGGTTAAATCATTCTTGATGTTTATTGGTCAAGTTTGATGTTGATAAATCATTCTTGATGCTTATTGGCCAAGTTTGACATTGATAAATCATTCTTAATGCTTATTAGTCAGGTTTGATGTTGATAAATCATCTTTGATGCTTGTTGATCAAAGTTGATAGCCATGTGATGGTGTTGATGATGGATGGTTGGACATGTGTTTGCATGTTGGTTGAACATTGCATGCATCATTGCATAGAGATGATAGTTTGGGCGGAAAGCAAAAGATGAATCGCGACGGTGGAGGCCACGATGGGTGTTATCCCGACCTTGAGGGTAGAGTTGGGTATGGAGGTTCCATATGGCATGGACTTGTAACCCATTGCCGGAGTGTCCTATCGATAACTTGACTACCCTGATGAGCCACGATACGTTATCAGGATTAGTTGAGAGTATCTACGGACGTCACCCATTGTTCGGTGAGTGTTCTAACGTTGATGCTGGATGGTCAACATGGATATGTACTCCTAATCGTCTTTCTAGAGTTGATGTTGATGGATCCACATTGCATATGGAGTAGTGTAGTAGTTATGCATCGCATAACATGCTTATATTGTGATATGGTGGAATGTATTATAACATGTATGTTGTATTATGATGTTTATATGTTGCATGATCATCTTGCTAACTGCTCTATTACCGTTTATGTTTATACGAACAGTTCCTTACTCCCTATCTGTTGTTTTTGTGTTTTGCATGTACCTTTGGTTATACAGAGGATGGTGAGCTTCCAGCTGAGGGGTGATCCCAAGGAGATCGCTTGCTCATAGTATAGTTTGGTTTAGGTTTAGTTATGTTAGTTGTTTTCCGATATAATATCTGTAGTGGTTACCAGCTCTGATTATGTGACATTGGGTTGCGGGTTTTGTTTATGTTATGTTTTTCCGCCGTTGTTATTTATGTTTTAAATGATTTCGGATCATGTGGAGCTTGCTACTTTTAATGTTAAAGTTTTTATTTTAACTTGTATACTTTATTTAATTTTATCGTATGCGGGGTAGCGGGTGTCACATTTAGTGGTATCAGAGCCAGTCTGTCCTACAGGCCGAGGTATGTGTCTGTTATGTTATCTTCTGTGTACTCTTATATGATTGTCTATCTCTAGCATGGATGATGATATAGGATTGTGTGAACCTTAGTTTCTTGTAAGATGTTGTTTTTGTTGTGGATTGGTTGTCTACCAACCAAGTTCGACCTTGTAGAAATTTCGGGAACAAAATTTTTTATAAGAGGGTGGTATTGTGACACCTTGTTTTTCGTATGGGTGTGTATGTGTTGCTATAATTATAGGTATTATTATTATTACCGTTATTAGTAGTATAATATTATGAATGTATATTTATGTGTGTATATTCTAAGTGATAACATGCACGATTATTTTTGTATGATTATAAGTATGTTTACATTTTATATATTAATATGTCATTATATGTTTTGAATATATATATATATATATATATAGTTAATTCTTATTGATATGTAAATGATTTATATTAATTATTCTTATATTAATATACGATTAACCGTATTAATAGATAATTGTGCTTAATTATATTGATATTATTAATTATTAATTATATTGCATTTATTAATATGTGATCTTATCTACATGAATATATAATTGATTATATTAGTATGCAAGTGTGATCACGTGTATTTATATGTGGTCTTGTATAGACTAATATGATGTGTGTAATTAATGTGCGATTGTATATTTATTTACGTGTCATCGATTATACATATGTTTGTATTAATACCGGATCACTTGTATTAATACACAATAGAATTATATTAATATACGATTATCTGTATTCATATTTAGATCATGTTTATATTAATATAAGATATCTATATTTATGATAATTGTGGTTGTATTGGTATAAGATCAATTAGATGTCTTAGAGATTCAATCATTGAATAGATAAGGTTATCTTATCTTAATCTCCTAAAAATCCTATCTAGAAACAACTATCTTTTTAACGCTGAACTTATATCGCATTTTTGGCCCAGTTAGAGTCTGAATTAGGAATGGATCGTGAAACATGATTTTGTAGGAAATTTGCTTAGCTTTCCAACGCCACCAAGAACACCTAAATCGGACACTCATAGCTCACGTTAGGACCAAAACAGTGAGCAAGCCCGTGCTAAAAGTTAGCACGCCCGTGCACTTCGCACGCACCAGAAACGCATTTTGGGCTCTTTTGCTCAGGCCGTTTCTCCCCAATCCTTTTTGTACCTCTTTTGCTCGACCTAAAACTCATAGTCGTCATTCCTATTGTTAGAAATAGCCGTCTTTTACCTTCTCTTGGGTTCCCAATGAATCTTTGAGCGTCCCCAATCCTTGTTTGGGGTGTTCTTCATCAAGAACACATCCCTGTGGTGTTTGCTATTGCGTTTGGGGTTAAGCTGCTAGCTTAGTGTTACTCTGAGGTAAGGGAACCAACCGTGTTCATCCTTTTTCTTTGAATCCCTTGAGTTAATGTTGAACCGTTTTGTCCCTGTCAAACCGGACTTCGTGGTTCGTGTGACAGTGCTGTGAACGACAACTACCAGATTAGTTCCCCAGGGATCTAATCGAGGTATGTGCATGACAGCTGTGTTAATTCCCTTCCTTTTTCTTGTTTGGGAATTAACTACCTTTGTCCTTTCTTGATGTTCTTGGTCAAGCTCGCTGTACCCGTTGAACCCGTTTTCGAGTAGTTAAGTGTGGACTTCGCTCTTGTTGGCTCATAGGTTGGAATCGTCACGCTAGGTATGGGAAGAAGGGATTATTATAACATATAGGTTCTAGGGTAGCATAAGATGAGGGTTAACCCATGACCCTATTTGCGTGCTATATGCCTTAACTGCTGTATGAAGTTGTTATGGTTGTTTATACGTGTTGTTAATTGTTTAAATGGTTTGTATGATCTTGGAATGACGTTTTTGATGTTGTTTACAATGTTGTTTATGATGTTGTTTATGATGATGATGATGATATGCCATGATTGTATGAGTTGGTATGGTTGAACTGCTGTTAAATCTATGTTAATAAAAGACATAGGGATGTTAGCATTAAGCCTAAAACTAGGATTAGTCTAATTGATGTGCATAAAATATAAAGATGTTGATGAGGGGTGAGATTAATGCCAAAGGATTAGTCAAGAACCTTAGGGTTGATTTGGAGTGTTGAAATCTAGAGAATTGTTAAGTTTCCCAGATCTGAGACGCTATAACAGCGTTGAGCATGCCCGTGCTCATTATCGGCACGCCCGTGCTCTTTGCCCAGTAAAAGCCAGCATGCTCGTGCTCTCATGTAGCACGCCTGTGCCATAAAACGAGAAAAGTGACGCTATTTAGCACGCCCGTGCTTTCGCATAGCACGCTCGTGCCAGTTGGCCAGCACGCCCGTGCTCAGGCCGTGCCACTGTCAGAATTTAGAAATTTCACTGTTTTAATTGAAAAGAGATTAATACCCTTTTTGGAATAAAAATGTGATATAAGAGATTATAAAATACGTCCTTGAGGATAGTTAATTAACTAGGACAATGATATGATAAGATGTAATAATTGAGACTTAATAAAGAGGTTAATTAATGAGATAATGATGTTATGGGTAACGATGTACTGTTACTGATGTTGTTGGTTAAATCATTCTTGAAGCTTATTGGTCAAGTTTGATGTTGGTAAATCATTCTTGATGCTTATTGGTCAAGTTTGAAGTTGATAAATCATTCTTGATGCTTATTGATCAAGTTTGATGTTAATAAATCATCTTTGATGCTTGTTGGTCAAAGTTGATAGGCATGTGATGGTGTTGATGATGGATGGTTGGACATGTGTTTGCATGTTGGTTGAACATTGCATGCATCGTTGCATAGAGATGATAGTTTGGGCTGAAAGCAAATGATGAATCGCGATGGTGGAGGCCACGATGGGTGTTATCCCGACCTTGAGGGTAGAGTTGGGTAAGGAGGTTCCATATGGTATGGACTTGCAACCTATTGCCGGAGTGTCCTATCGATAACCTGACTACCCTGACGAGTCACGGTACGTTATCAAGATTAGTTGAGAGTATCAACGGACGTCACCCATGGTTTGGTGAGTGTTCCAACGTTGATACTGGATGGTCGACATGGATATATACTCCTAATCATCTTTCCAGAATGATGTTGATGGATCCACATTGCATATGGAGTAGTAAAGTAGTTATGCATCGCATAACTTGCTTATATTGTGATATGATGGAATGTGTTATAACATGTATGTTGTATTATGATGTTTATATGTTGCATGATCATCTTGCTAACTGCTCTATTACCGTTTATGTTTATACGAACAGTTCCTTACTCCCTATCTATTGTTGTTGTGTTTTGGTTGTACCTTTGGTTATGCAGAGGATGGTGAGCTGCCAGCTGAGGAGTGATCCCAAGGAGATCGCTTGGTTATAGTATAGTTTTGTTTATGTTTAGTTATGTTAGTTATTTTTCGATGTAATATCGGTAGTGGGTACCAGCTCTGATTATGTGACATCGGGTTTCGGGTTTTGTTTATGTTATGTTTTTCCACAGTTGTTATTTCTGTTTTAAATATTTTCGGATCACGTGACAATTGCTACCTTTTATGTTAAAGTTTTTATTTTAACTTGCATGCTTTATTTAACTTTATCATATGCGGGGTAGCGGGTGTCACACTACACATTTTCTTCTGTCTTTAGTTCTTCATTTTATGATCTTCAAGAATGGAGCCGTTGAAGACTAACACTGATCACCCTTGTCTTGAATTTGTAGTCGTTCTGACTTTCATTTAATGGACATAGTCATTCACCATGCTAGATTTGGGATTTAATAGCGCATATTTTTGGAATTTCATAGCGCTTTCGAGCGCTATATATCTTGCGCTATTAAAAGAGGTAAACAATGATAGTGCTTTCGAAGTGTTGTCATAGACTTACCTACAATTGTGTTTCCTCGACGAAACGGTATAGTAGTTCACGCTAAAATGCGCATCCAAGAAGAGGGGTAGACGTGAGGTTGGACTTAAGATAACGCTCACTGAAAGAAGCATTATCCTAGTGAAACAAAGAAGGTAGCGCTTTTCCAATAAAGCGCTATGCTAGTGACACAAAGTTGATAGCTTTTCCTTGAAGAAGCTGTCTTTTCCCTATTTTTTTTTTTTAATATATCTTCAATGCTTTCTGCATATTCCCCTGCATTCAACATTCAAAAAATAACATTCAGCATATCAAAAAATAGCATTCAGCATATAAAAAAAATATCATTCAGCATTCAAAAAACAACATCCAACATTCAAAGAAAGAGATACTCCAATGAATATACCATAATTTGACAAAGTCCAGTTTGCATGCTTTTGAAGCACTAATAACTAGAAACTCCCAACTTGCTAGTTGTTGCCATGTACCTACAACAATATTATAACACACAATTAAATCATCAGTGGACAATAATAAGTGAAGCATACATGTTTAAGTTATAGTAATTCAAAATTTTTGTATAGTAATTCAAAACATACATGTTTAAGTTGATCTTTTCCTTTTCCTCGTTGGATTGAGTCCCATATATTGAGCAATACTTGTTTACACTAAACCCAAAGTGCTCGAAAGTGTGGGCATTTAACATTAACTAGTAAAAGGTAAGCATATAAATCTATGGTACACATAACCACAGATGCTTCAGGTGAAAATAAAAACAAGGAAAGAGTGTTGAAATTCCAATGGTTGACCAAGCCATAACAAGCTTCTTGTTGAAGAAATGTTGAGTTAGAAAATCCTAAGCAACATTTAACAGAACAATTGACTCACCCTGTGGTGAGAGGTTCCGGAATCAAAATGATAAAGTAGATATGTTTAGATAAGAAGTTAACAACATAATCAAATAGTTAGACAATAATTAAGTTGTATATTACATCAAATTTGTCTCCTTTACTTCTTTATAAAAGTCGGCCCACGTTTGGACCTCATTTTCTGGGAGTTGGATGCACTCTAAGTTACCCTAACTGCAACAAAATTACTACAAGAATCAAATTGACTTTCCATGTAACATCCCAAAAATCCTATATCTATTTTGTTTAACTATTTGTGTGAGTAACTTGATTGAGAACACAATCCGATTAATTATAATCATAAAAGTAGTTAATAGTTAGAAATTCATGTCTGAATTTCAATTATGAGCTTAATAATCATAAAAATTTTTTTTGAGCTCGATGTAATGTTTTGGGTCGGAATCAAAAAAAATATTATTATTTTAATCAAAACCGCTTTACATTGGGATGCGTGCCAGTGCCTGGGAAATAATCTGGCCCGGGGCTGGGAAGTTGTTCTAGCCCAGAGCCGGGAGTAGTTCATGACTACTTTCATGTTTCTCTAAACTCTATAAACCATTGGTTAATAACCTACCTACATGGATGATGGGAACTCCCCCACTTCGCTCATTGCATAGCTGCTCAGAACCTTTCAAGGTTGTGGTCTCCCACCGGCATCAGGCTCATACAGAGTGTCATCGAATATATTCCTCAGCAATTGGTTCTTCCACCGGGTCTTCTCACAACATAAGAGAAACAAACAATATAGAGCAGGGAGATAAGAATTACATCTCATCATAAAACAAGGATAAAAGAAAAGTAGTTGACATGATAGCCCAACCACACACAATGATCACAACAACCACATTCCTACGACACAATGTATCCCTTACCAAACAAGATATTCATCCCCTACCAAGTAGGATGGAAGCCAAACGTTATCCAAGCAGCAATTCCATTACACTCATGAGTACATTACATCCACTAACAAGCAGGATGCTCACCCCCTACCAAGCTGGGTGACACTATTCTCAATTCCCAATAGGAATAATTGTCACGGTATCAAAAATTCGTATCGAAGATCTCAGAATCTCACAGTAGACCTACCAAACATCTATCTGTTATTCCGGTTTGATCTCGTGTAATCCCATATCTACGCGGCTATGCAATCTAGCGTGAATCCTCACGACTCATTTCGATCAATAGCTTAGTAACTCAACCTTGTCACCTGATATAATGAACACCAACACTCCCTACCAAGCAGAGTGTTCATGACTAATCATAGTGCTCAATCATTTCATCAGGTTGGGTACAATAGCTTGATACCACCAAATGATCTTATCTCACACATCATCCGATTCACAATGATCATCTCTTAGCTCAAGGCATACCAACAATCACATGTACAATATCATGTTATCACCCAACATATCATCATCATATCATCAAATAAGGCAATAAAGCATGTTATCATCATATCAACAAATAGGACAATAAAGCATGTCATCATGGTATCACCAAATAGGACAATAAAACATGTTATCATGATCATGGCAAACACATATTCATAGACACATCATGGCAAGCATATAAGCATATTAAGCATACGACCTCGATCAACATAATATCAACCTCCGGTGATAAACTTACAATGGCAAAACCAACATTGGTACCACTTTACGGTGATCGCCAATGTGGACTTAGGTGTTGTCGGTTACTCAACCACTAGTAGGTTTAGGATCTCCTATGCATATGAATCTATTCTACTCTACTCTTGCCTCCCCAAAGAGTGTGATTCGTTCCCCTCACCTGAAACTGCTATGTGCGCACTTTCCCGTACAAATTCCTGGCTGCGAGTCCGCAACCGGTACGCCAAGTACGCTCTCCAAAAACCTCACAACACCGCTCTTAACACTTCCAAGACAACCCCTGACATGCATATTGGACCAACAATCATCCCGAGCACATGCAGGGGGGTCAAAAAACAGGCAGAAACTCAGAAACAACAACAAACAATCGAAAAGTCCAAATCATTGAAAACAAAGGAAAGGACCACGAAATTGGAAGAAGAAGCTCACCAAGACAGAGGCTATACCCTTCAAGGGAAGATCCACCATGGTTCCTTCGTGCTCTCCCTCGAATGATCGATTGGACGGAAAGACCTATAAAAGCCTAAAACGCACCGAAACGATGTCGAAAATAAGAACGAGTGTATAATGAACTTAAAGAGCTTAAAAGGAACAAAGGTCGATATTACAACGTCCCGACTTACCTCGAGGAAACTCACATACAATGATAGCAATACGAAGGTTTCGTAGCTACGAACCTGAATACGCGGTCAGTTTAAAATTCCAGTGACCGGAACCACCGTAACTCGAGCTTCAAAGCTTTCGGCAATGGCTTCCCAAGGAGAATTTCTCCACTTCCTATTCTAGTATTAGGCGCAAATGAGATGAAGAAAGTGCAATTAGTGGAGTTTTGTCATGTTTTAGTACATTTTAGGATTATTTTTTAAGTTAGTGGAAAACACATGTGACCATGTTAGGCCATTTAGGTGAAAGTGGGCTAGGTGTTGTGATATTAGAGGATTAAGCTTATGTTAGTGGAGTCCATGTGTCAATATGGTGTCGCAACACATGTCACCTTGTGTTGCCCTGTCGGCACGCCTAGATGTTTTCTTTCGCAGTTTCTCGTGTAACCTACTGTCGAAATATCTTTCTGTATTATTTTTAGGCTATCCCTAAAAGCCTATTGTACTCAAGTACCCTTATAATTCTTATATGTTAACTCTCCATTAATTAATTAATTAATCAATTAATCGCTCGGTTAACGTTTCTTCGAGTTTGGGACCCGTTCTTCCACGTTTTTGCACTTTCTGAGCTCGTTCCAACACCAAATTGTCTCAAATTTGGACCATGGCTTCCTTAACACACAAGAAACATGATTAAGCCCTTAAACATGCTTAAATTATGTCCCACATACTAAACAAGAAAACGGAGTGTTACATTACTACCCCCCTTAAAAGAAATTTTGACTTCGAAATTTAACATACCATAGAAGAGATGAGAATACTATTGTAACATATCTTCTTCTCTTTCCCAAGTAGTCTCTTTGGTCACGGAATCCCAATGCTTGAGTGCAAACTTTTACAGTAGGTGAACTTGATCGAAAGCAAAAACTTATCCCAACTTCCTGTATGCTCCAACACACAGGCTCTTATCCTTTCTTTCTCATCCAATCATGATTAAGCCAAACACATGAGGTGAATGAATCACGAAACATACAATAGTCAATTCTTAATTGATCAAACTAAGAATAACCATGAAAATTAATAATACTTATGTTCCTTGAGCAGTTCACTCCAAATCTTAGTAACTTATTCTATCTTAAAAGGGACCATAGTACCCTATTCATTAAGTTCATCTCAGACTCCAAGATTCAACTTTGATTTAGGATTGATAAACATAAGGGAGAATAATTAAAATTCTCGTTTCTAGCAGATTCATCTTGTTCCTTAAAATTAGCTCCAGCGGGATTTGTTTGCCTTCAATTTGGCGATCTGAAATGCAAAGTTAGTAACAACCTACTCTTGGTAGCCCCTAGATGAAAACTCAGCTTACTCTTGTGTGCTTCCTCCAAAATCATTTTCTTAACCTCGCTATCCGCTGGCACACAAACCCTTTCGCCGAACCTAAGCAAACCATTAGTACCTTGGTAAAATTCTGAAGCCATAACTTCTTCTATTAACCTGTTCACACTCTCGGGGTACTTATGCTCAGCTTGTTTTTTCCATAAGAGATTCAGGAAATCGCTAGTTACTTTAATCATCCCCAGGTTCAACTTATTCTCGACAATTTCCACATCCAGATTCAAACTCCTAAACGCCTCTAACAGCTCTAGCTCTTTCACCATCATGGCAGATACGTGTAGGGACTTCCTACTAAGCGCATCCGCTATTACATTCGCTTTACCTGGATGGTATTGCAGGTCGATTTTGTAACATCCCAAAATTCCTATAGTTTTCTTTTAACTGATTGTGTGAATAACTTGACTGAGAACACAACCTGATTAATAATAATCGAAAGAATAGTTAATAATTGAAAGTTCATATTGAATTTCAATTATGAGCTTAATGACCATAAAATATTGTTTTGAGCTTGCTATGTTATTTTGAGTCGGGACACTCACTGGTAACCTATAGTTGTCAAAACACTTGTTGGGCACGAATGGAACTCATAAAGAAGTCCAAGGGTATTTTGGTCACTTCGTAAAGAATCTTAGATATTTTTCTAGGAAGCCATCATGACAAATAATGAGTCATAGAACAAGGATGGAATTCCATTAGTTCCTAGGGGCAAAATGGTCTTTTCCATCATAAAATATCTTAGATATTTCTAAAAGCAATCATGACTATGGTGAGTCATGAGGGCAAGGGTGGAATTTCATTAGTTCTTAGGGACAAAAGATTAAAATTACCTAGGGACACTAATGGTATTTCACTAAAAGGCTAAGGGCATAATGGTCTTTTTTCCATAAAATATCTAGATATTTTAGAGAAGTCATCATTACTAGTGGTGAGTCATGATGACTCACCCACTGACTCATCGCATCGGGTGACCCGCGTCTCTTGTCCGGTGTCCGGTTTTGTCTCTAAGCGTCCGTTTTTGACCTCGTCAATTTTCCGATTTAATATTTCGCCCGAATAAAATATCTTATTTCACTTTTCGTGAAATATTTCAAAATAACCAAATTCGTCAGGAATTCGATATTAAACCTAATTGTTTCGTTCACGAATCGAAATTAGGTTTTCTGATCAGTAAAATTTTACTGTCAATGGAAAAACACAGGCCAGTTTTGTTTGAATTTTCAACCTAAAATCTAACCATGACCTTCTACAATAAATTAGAGTATGGACAATCATTCTTTTGTCAATTCATGACAACTTTCACTTTGTCAACTTTCTTTCATGGAAAAAGCTAAACTACTTGCTCTTGGCTAATCTCTACAATTTTTATGGAAGCAACACCTATCCATTCCCATTAGATCTTGGCCTTTCATTGCATCACACTCTAACAAAATATCTTGGTGATAAGCCAACAAGGCCATTCGGCCATTCAATCACAATAACACTAAACAACATTTTTTTTTACACTTAAAGATCTAACACATCTTTTCTCTCAAAATCTCAAAATCCTCTCGCTTTTCTCTACACGGTTCTCCTTTCTAAATCACTAACAAAAATTACTTTTTCAATTCTAAAACCATAATTCAACTTGTCTTGATCCGAGGATCGACTTTGGTGAAGGAAGTTTCTTGATTTGGAGAAGTTGTTCTTCAACCTCAAGAACTCCATCCAAAACCTAGGAGTTGTTCTTGTGTTGGTAAACTTCTAAATCCTTTTTCTCTTCATTTCCTTGCTTATTACCTTGAGTGATCATCTTCTAGTTCTTCATTTTCATGAAAACAAGTTAAAGATCTCACCTTTTCTTTCCTATAGGTTCGGCCTCCTCTCTCTTTTAAGGAGCTTGGAATTCCTTTCACTTAAACCTCTTCACTAAAGGTATGGGGAGTGAACCCTATCACACCAAAATTGGTGGAAGATGAAAATGGTTGTTTGTGCTTGGTTTGGGTGAAATCCTTTTGCTTGCTTTCACTACTTTTTTTTTGTGAAGTTCTCTTTGAGAACATGCTTGTAATAATGGTTCTATGCTTAGTATATGCTTATGATGGTGTATGGTGTTCGGCCATGGTTAATAGAAAAGGAAGAACATGAGTTTGTTCTTGAACTTCAATGTTTTTGAAAGTTAAAAAGTGTTTTAATAACTTATATTTCAAAAACAAAGAAGAAGTTATTTTGATCCAAAGATCAAATAGGGTTTCGGCCTTCAAGTGTCTTAACTAAAGTGCAAATGTATTTTTTACTTTAGTCATTGTTTATTCAATTAACCAAGTGTTTTAAAAATAAAATGATGAAAGTGATTTCATGAAAGTAAAAATTAATGTGAAGTTACCTTAGGTTTTAATGGGATGTCACATTCATTTTAAAACTAAGTTAACATTCAATCTTCAAAGTATAAAGAGGACTTTGTCCTAAAGTTTAGATTTAAAGGAATCCTAGCTTGAAAACTAAATGAAATTCCATTTTCTTTTACACTAACTTAGATCATGGTTTTACACTAAGTTGGTGTGGAAAAACCCTTTTCAAATTAGTTAGGGTACTTTACTTCAAGCAAGCAAAAAAGTTCTTTCAAAAACCAAATGAGTTTTCAATTTGAAAGGTTTTAGTTTACAAATTCTCAAATCGAGAGTTTTCAACTCTAAATCATAAAATTCTATGCATGAAAACCTAATTTAAGTAATTAAGTTCGAGTAAAAGAAAATAGATAATTAAGTATAGTATATGGTGGAACAAGACCATGCACTATACCATTGATGACTTAGTTCATCAATGACTTCATAAGACTTAAGTGAATCAATACTTATTTCATTACTTGAAACTCAAGGATGAAGGAACCTGTTTGAAACACAAGAAGGGGGGTTGAATTGTGTTTCTTAAGTTTTTAAAACTTTTCGCAAGCAAATATATATATTTTCGCAAGTTTGGACAATGAAATGTTTAAAGGACACTAGAAGCGTTTCCAACACTGATTAGACGCTCACTTAGTCCGATGAAGATAAAGAGACAAGCATAAGGAAAACAATTCAATCCCAAGACGTTAGTAAGAAAATAAACTAAAGCAGAGATAAGGGAGAGAAAAGAACACAGAGATATTATCCTGGTTCACTCTTCACCAAAGAGCTACGTCCAGTCCCCTCTACTTGAGAGCTTTATCCACTATAACAAAAACCCTTTGTTACAAGTATTCAATACCTCTTCAGGGCAAGTATTCTACACCTTTTCAGGCAACACTAAGTATTCTTTTACAGACAAGTCTCTTCAGGCTCAAGTATTCTTTCTAAGCAAGCCTCTTCAGGCTCAACCAACTAAGGTTTTGAAAAAGGTTTTGTTCTTGCTGACTCACTAAATGTGAGGGTATGAAACTAAGCTCAGAACTCTAAACAATACTCTTCACAGAGAGTGATATGAAAGTTTAAGAATAGAGTAAGCTTTTAAGCTTTGATTTTTCTCTTGATTGCTTGTGTTTTCTTGTGTGCTTGTATTTTTCTCAAATTCGGTAACCTTGCATCTTTAAGGGGTGGAGGTATTTATAGCCTTTTGTCTTTGAGCCATCTTCAGTCTTCAACGGATGGAAAAAGGTCTGTTTTGATCATGCATTAAATGCATTGGTCTGTTGAGTCTGATAATCTCTTTGAAGCTTCTGATCAGCAAAGTAGACTTATCAGGCTTGATAGCTAGAAATGGGACTGACATATCCTCTTTGTACTCAAAAGTTGCCTGTTGTCTTTCTCAAAGAGGAAAGTCAACTTCTTTATGTGACATGGACAGTCTGGCTTTTTACTTTTGTCTGAACGAGTGTTACAGGGAATATTTGTCTAAAGGGTATAACCTTTTTACAAGGAATAATAAATTCAAAAAGCTTTACAAGAGTATTCGCGCTTAATAAATAAAACATTATTGTGAAAGTGGTTGTGGTCCAAATAATCCCTTAAGTTTTGATTGAACAAAGAGTCCTAGAGAGCTGAAGGGCTCCCCCTAAGACAAACATTCTAATCATTTAAAGCATCTAAACATTTAAGGCATATAAGACAGACATAAGCTTTTAAGCATGGAAAGCCTGACATATATTCAAAAGTAATCAAGATGTAAATATTCAATCAACCCATTTTCTTCCCCTTTTTGTCATCAGACAAAAGAGTGAGAAACACATCATAGTCAGTATATTTGAAAACAAATAAAACAAATTTTAAGAAGAGGGAAGAGGTTTTGGAATAAAATCTTTGAACATAGCCGCAATTTGCTGAAGGAGCACCGCATTGTTAGCTTTTATGGTCCGTTGGACGAACTCTTGAAACTCAGGAGGAATAACCGAGGCGGAACTCTCAGCTGTGGCCCTGGTTGCATCCACACCTCTTTGATCAGGAACTATACTAAGAGCCTGAGAAGGAGATGGATCAACAGGATGGACCATTGAGAGAGGGATAGGTTGAGACTTGGACTAAGCTGAGTCTGCAACTAGTTCCACTTCGTCAGCATGAGTTTCAGAGGATGGGTCCGCATAGATGATTTCGGTGTCCCCAGTCTCTTCAGGAATAACCGGCTTAGGAGGAGGAGGAGGAGGAGGAGGAGCATTAGGATCAATGACAGGTTTGGGTGGAGGTGGCAGCACTTCAAGTATGATCTCAGCATCATCATACTTGTTTTCTCTCCATCTGGGAGCAGGTGAAGGCAAAACATCTTTAGGATAAAGAGGTATCCCAAAGACATCGTCTATGATCATGTAGTCAGCCTCACAAATTCGATATTGTCTTAGGTAGACGCGAATCTTTTCTTTCTCCTCAAATGATAGTCCAGATGATGATGCTTCTTAGGAGCATCTCCAGATGTGGTTTTCCCAGTAGACCTTAGCATCTGGGTCAAATATGAATCGGGGATCTTTCTTCCAAATGCTTGCCAGAGCCTCAGAGTCATCTCGATGTCTCTTCCAAAACAAGGGATCAAAAGCATTTTTGTAAGACAGTCCATGACTCAAGCCTTTTGCGAAGGTCCTTATTCTTGTTGGGATCTAGAATGGGGAGCCTTGGGCAAGCTCGAGGAGGAACAACTCCTAATCTTGTGCTGGATGTCCTTGACCAAAATTTCTTTGGAAGGTTGTGATGAATCTTAGCTTCCTGAGTCATGTCACACTCCTTCCGCATGGCATAATAAGGAAGAAAGTCCCGAACATCAGAGTACTCCTTCCATGTTGTTGGGTAGCTTGGAATGAAAGATAGATCAGGATCAAGGATGAAGTTCGTTAAGCCAAACGTCCTTGCTCTTCTTTCGTACTCCATTTTGTAGCCTTTCTTGTCTTCATTACGAAGAACAACGTGCCTCTTCACATTGTACTGGCACCATTGGAATGCCTTGTCCTTGATGAGGTTGGGATAGACTTTCCTTGGAGGAAACATCTTCTTCTCATGGTAGATAACCAAGGGTCCATGGGCTATGTACATCTCAGTGGCCAGACGTTTTTGTTGATGTGTGTGTGATGGGATAGTAGCCATGTTTAGGGGGTGGTCCAGAGGTGGGTGGTGTGGGTGGTTGTTCATATTCATATTTAGGTAATGGAAGAGGGCTTTTAGGGTGAGGTTCAGTAGTGGGGGGTGTGTGTTCAAGGAATAGAACAGGAAAGTTGCGTTTGACCTCAGCCCAATTTGAGCATTTGTTATTGTGGTTCATTCCTGGGATGCGTCTATATTTTCTTTTGGGAAAGATCTGTATGGGGTAGGGAGCACCATAAGGTTGGAAGGGGTGATCTCCCCAGGGTGTGAACCAGTCTTCGGGTTCATTTGGTGAGGTTAGAGTTTGGGTTTGTGGTAGGTCAGTGGGTGAGGGTGGTAGGGAAGGTTCAAAGGTCAAGTCCTCAATCTCAGACGATTAGACAACAGAAGAAGTAATAACTGAACTGGAGATAGGTTCAGTATTACCTTTTGTCTTTGCTCGAGTTGACCTTGCCCTTGTTGAAAAAGGTTTAGGCAGAGGTGCAGCCGATGAGGTTTCCAATCTTAGACCTTTGACTACCCTGGAGATGGGTAGATCGTCCTCTTCGTCCTCATCAATGGGAGCTAGAATCAGCTTCCTTTTTCTGGATGATTGGACGGTGAGCTTTGGACGAGAAGGAGGAGTCCTAGCTATTGGACGAGCTAGTTCAGTGGAGCGTCCAGCAGTGACGCATTGTTCAGACGCTTCTTCTGAGCCTTGCGTCTGAGCTCCTTTTTGTTTTCCTTCAAGTTTGGACTTTTTGAAGCAGTCCAACTGCATCATCACTAAACTTTGCCTGCTAAACTCAGGCTGATGCAATCGTTCAATATCATGAACTCCGTAGTATCTGACTTTTCTTTCTAGAGCCAAGTTCTTTAGGTCATCGTAGACCATATGCTTCTCGAAGATTTTTGAGAGAAGAGCAGCATATATGATTGAAGTATTCTTCCCAGAGCCTTCAATGGCATACTTGAAGAAGGAAAAGAGTAGGTGGGGAAGATTTATCTGCCTTCTAGTATCAAATGAACCAGGCAGAATTGATGAGCCTTTGATACATTATCCTTCGATCCAGCCTTGTGAAGGATAGACTTGTTCAAGATTTGGTGAAGAACCCTAGCCTTGTCAGTCATTTTTGAGGCTATGAGTTTGTCACCCGAGTTCTTCAACAGACAATCTCTGATGGTGGAAGCATCACCAATCTCTTCCTCCCGGTTATCCTCAACAGTTGTACCAAATTGGGCGCACCCAATCGCATTAGAAATGGTTGTTTCAGATACTATTACTTCAGTATCAAGCACTTTGTTGCGAATCTCCCTTGCAGAGACAACAGGGTTTGTCCAGAACTCCCTAACTAGAGCAGGGTAGATTACCGGAGAACCTTCGAAGAAGCTTGAACATCCAGCAGCATGGATGTTAGAGAAAATGGCAATCCCATTATCAGCCAGGAATTGTAGATTAAACTTGAACTCGACCATGACATCAGCAGTCTGAGCGATAAAGGTTTTTCCTTTACCCTTAGAGCCAGCAGAAGAGGTTGCCATAGTTTCAGAGAGGAGGTTTAGAGAAAAAAAAAAGGGTCCTCCTTTTCGAAGATGCAAGAAGAAAGATTAAAGTTTTTTGTAAAGGTTTGATTTTTAACAAAACTTAGGTTTTAAAGAAAGGAGAAGAGAGAACGAAAACCTTTCGTATTTTCAAAGAGAGAGAGAGATCGAAACGACGTGCATTAAATGCCTGACACACATTCAGACTTTGAAACCGTAAAAACCATTTTTGGCAAACAAAGAAAACAAAAACTGACTCAGTTAAGGGAATGAAAGATAATAGTTCATTCGACAAAGATTGAGTTCCATTAATGCATTAGACGAGCAATCAGAAAGTACAATGGACGAGCATATATTGGACGTAATGCAAATGTTGGACGCATGCATTGGACTCTCAGTTAATCAATGAAATACATGTTCAGATATTTCCTTATAAATGTGAACCTATCTTCAGCTAACGGTTTAGTGAAGATATCTGCCCATTGATGGTCAGTATCAACAAATTGAATATCTATTGTTCCTTTTTGCACATAGTCTCTAATAAAATGATGCTTTATTTCTATATGCTTTGCTCTAGAATGCAGTATGGGGTTCTTTGACAAGTTAATTGCTTTAGATTATTTCTATGTAACCTTCATCAAAATTCAGTGAGCCTGAAGAGGCTAGGCGAAAATAGTACTGGCAACGGTCTGGAGATGCTGGTTAAGAAGAATACTTATTGAGTCTGAAGAGGCTAGGTGAAAAGAATACTCAACGGCCTGGAGAGGTCGGTGAAGAACAATACTCAATGAGCCTGGAGAGGCTAGGTGAAAAGAATACTCAACGGTCTGAAGAGGTCGGTTAAGAACAATACTTGCTGAGCCTGGAGAGGCTAGTTGTGCAAATAATACTTGTTGTAATTATCTGGTATGATAATGAAAGAAAACTCAGTTGACGCTGGGGACTGGACGTAGCTCATGGTTTTTATGAGTGAACCAGGATAAATCTTGTTGCATGTTTCTCTCTGCCCATATCTCTTTATCTATGTTGTTTTATGTATTTCAACAAGTTTGTAACAAGGGATAAGAACTATGTTCTAAAATTGTTTTCAAAAGTATTTATCCCCTCACAACAGATTGCCTAATCTGGTTAGAGTCCAGCGTCCGCTGTAATTGGACTCAGCATAGTCCGATGTGATTGGACTCAACACAATTTGCGTCCGATGTAATTGAACTCAACACAGTTTGCGTCTGATGTAATTGTACTCAGCATAGTCCAATATAATTGGACTCAACGCAATTTGCGTCCGATGTAATTGATAGTCCGATGTAATTGGACTCAACACAATTTGCGTCCGATGTAATTGGACTCAACATAATCCGATGTAATTGGACTCAGAGAAACTAACAAACTCTAAGTTATTTTGTATTACCAAATATGTTAGTAAAACATCTCTGATTCATCTCAATGTTCCTTGAACATATTCAGAAAAGAGTTTTTGGTGCCGGTTATCTGTTTTGAAGAAAAGTTTTTAAAATTCCCACATCGCCCAATTCACCCCCTCTTGTGTGATGGTTGCTTGACCCAACATATTGGACTATAACGAATACACAAGGATAGGAAGAGTCTTTGGACTGATGATTCTTTTGTTACTGCTTATTATCGTCTAGTCTGAGTAAGAACTTGAACCACTTCGGAGGTTGGACGAGTTAAAGGCCTTGGACTTAGATAGACATTGGACTTATATTGATTATATCCTGCACACTTACGGTAGAACGTTAGTCCATAATAAATCTTTGTTCTTTTGAAATTAGTCCTTTGTTAACATCAAAACATAAGGGATTACTGGACCATAACCCCTTTGGTTCCAACAATCTCCCCTTTTTGATGATGACAAAACATACTAATTTGATTGAACAAAGAGTCTTAGAGAGCTGAAAAGCTCCCCCTAAGACAAATATTCTAAACATTTAAAGCAGTAAGACAGAGCAATCAATCAAGCATATATAACAAAACATATAAAGAATATGCAATCAAGATTTACTATGATTTAATAAACATCCAATTCAATCCAACCCTTTTCTCCCCCTTTTTGTCATCAGACAGAAGAAGGAAAAACACATTATAGTCAATATTAAAACAAAACAAAAGAAAGTTTTAAGAAGGAGCAGGTGGAGGAGGAGGAAATTTGGGAATGAAGTTTTGAAACATGGCTGTGATTTGCTGAAGAAGCATTGCATTGTTGGCTTCTATGGACCGTTGGACGAACTCTTGAAACTCCGGAGGAACCGCAGAGACAGAGCTTTCAACGGTGGTCTTAATTGCATCCACATCTCTCTGATCAGGAACTACACTGAGAGCCTGAGAGGGAGATGGATCAACAGGATGGACCACTGAAAGAGGAATAGGTTGACACTTAGAAGGGGCTGAGTCTGCAAATTGTTCCATTTTATCAGTATGAATTTCAGGAGAGGGGTCCTCATAGACAATCTCAGTGTCCCCAGTTTCTTCAGGAATAACAGGTTTTGGGGGGTAGGTGGAGGAGCTTTAGGATCAATGACAGGTATGGGAGGATGTGGAAGCACATCAAGGATGATCTCAGTATCATCATATCTATTTTCTCTCCATCTTGGGGCAGGGTCTGGAAGCACATCCCATGGATACAACGGTATTCCAAAGATGTCATCCATGATCAGAAAGTCAGCATCAGAGATTCGATATTGTCTTGGGTAGACACGAATCTTCTGCTTTTCATCGATAGAGAGACCAGATGAGGATGCTTCTTGAGAGCATCTCCAGATGAAGTTTTCCCAGTAGATTTTTGCGTCTGGGTCAAACCTTTGGAAAGGATCCTTCTGCCAAATGTGGGCCAGCTCTACTGAATCATCTCTTGGCCTTTTCCAGATAAGAGGATCAAAGGCATGTTTGTAGGACAGCGTCCAAGTTTCAAGCCTTTTTCGTCCATCTTTATTCTTGTTTGGGTCCAATATTAGAATCCTTGGACAAGCTCTAGGAGGATCAATTCCTACTTTTATTGCAGAGCTTATGGACCAAAGCTTCATTGGCAAGTTATGATGGATCTTGGCTTCTCTGGGCATGTCACATTCCTTCCTGGCAGTGTAGTAGGGAAGAAAGTCGCGAACATCAGAATATTCCTTCCAGGCTGTGGGATAGCTTGGAATGAATTTGAGGTCTTGATCAAGAAAGATGTTGGTCAGACCATACGTCCTTGATTTTCTCTCATCTGTGGTTTTGCAACCTTTCTTCTCTTCATTCAGAATTACTACGTGCAGTTTGACATTGTAGCGGCACCACTGGAAAGCCTTGTCTTTGATGAGATTTGGATAGATTTTCTTTGGAGAAAACTTCTTCTTCTCAAGATAAACAACCAGGGGTCCAAGAGCAGTGTACAGTTGAGTTGCCAAAGGTTCAGTGGATGTGTGAGGAATGGGGTAGCAGCCATGTTCAGGGGGTGGGCCAAAGGGATTTTGAGGTGGAGTAGAAGGTGTTTCATATTGGGATTCTGGTGGTGGTAAAGGGCTTTTGGGATGTTGAGAGGTAGAAGGAGGTGAGTGTTTGAGAAAGAGAGCAGGAAACCTTCATTGAATATCAGCCCATTTGGAGCTTTCGTTTCTGAAGGTAATCCTAGGAATGCGTCTATATTTTATTTTTCGGTAGATTATGTTGGGGTAAGGTGCACCATAGGGTTGAAAGGGGTGATCTCCCGATGGTGTGAACCGGTCTTGAGGTTCGGATGGTGAGGGAAGGGTTTTTGTTTGAGGTAAGGTGGGGGGTGAAAGGGGTAAGGACGGTTGAGAGTCTAAGGTAAGGTCATCAACCTTAGGGTTTTGCTCAACAGTGGAAGTAAAAATTGAACTAGACTGAGGTTCAGTATTACCTTTAGTTTTAGCTCTTGTGGACCTTGCTCTTGTTGCAGTAGGCTTAGGCCGAGAGGCTGCAGAAGTGGATTCCCTCCTTGGACTTTTGATCACCCTAGAGATAGGTTGATCGTCCTCATCTTCCTCATAAAAAGAAGCTAGAACCTACTTCCTTTTTCTAGAGGGTTGGACGGTAGGCTTTGGACGAGCAGAGGCAGCCTTGGCTGTTGGACAAGCAGGCTCAGTTGAGCGTCCAACGGAGACTTGTTGGATAGATGCTTTGTCAGAACCTTGCGTCTGGGCACCCTGCAGCTTTCCTTCCTATTTGGCCTTCTTGAAACAGTCCAATTGCATCATCACCAAGCTTTGTTTGCTGAACTCAGGTTGATGCACACGATCTATTCCATGAACACCATAGTATTTGCTCCTTTGTTCTGGAGTCAGATGAATAAGATCCTCATAGACCATGTGTTTCTCAAAGATACTTGAGAGAAGAGCGGCATAGATGATAGAGGTGTTCTTCCCAGAGCCTTCAATGGCATACTTGAAGAAGGCGAACAGAAGGTGTGGAAGATTAATCTGTCTCTCCAGAATCAGATGAACTAGGCAGAACTGATGTGCTTTAGAAACATTATCCTTCGACCCAGCTTTGTGAAGGATAGCCTTGTTGATTTGTCAGTCATTCTTGAGGCTATGAGCTTATCTGACAAGTTCTTGAAAAGACATTCTTTGATGGCTTCAGGACCTCCCATTTCTTCCTCCCATTTGTCCTCACAAGTGATTCCCGATTGAGCACACCCAATGGCGTTGGAAATAGTTGCTTCAGACACGATAACTTCAGTGTCAACCACCTTATTGCCTATTTCCCTTACAGAAACAATAGGGCTTGTCCAGAACTCCCTAACCAGAATAGGGTAGATAACAGTGAACCCTCAAATAAACTAGACCAACCAGTGGCATGAATGTTTGGGAAGATATCTATCTCATTATCAGCAAGAAACTATAGGTTGAACTTGAATTCTACCAGAGCATCAGCGGTTTGAGCATCAAAGGACTTTCCTTTGCCCTTAGCAACAGCAGCTGATGAGGTTGCCATTGTTTCAGAGAAGAGAATTTTTGAAAAGAGGGATTTTCACAAAGAGAGGTTTTTCAGAGAAAAGGATTGAAGATGAAAGGTGAAAGCTTTGTAAAGATTTAATTTTTAACAAGTTTTGGGTTTTAAAGAAAAGACGAAAACGTTTCGTATTTGCAAAGAGGAGAGAGGGTGGCAAAACGATGTGCATTAA
This sequence comes from Ammopiptanthus mongolicus, assembly GCA_039655645.1. Classification (NCBI taxonomy): domain Eukaryota; kingdom Viridiplantae; phylum Streptophyta; class Magnoliopsida; order Fabales; family Fabaceae; genus Ammopiptanthus; species Ammopiptanthus mongolicus. Next base: position 41,060,855 of record CM077349.1, read on the forward strand.
ATGACTGACACACATTCCAGTCCTTGAAACCGTAAAAAGTAGTTTTTGAAATTAATTGAAAACAAAACTGGCTCAGTTAAGGGTATGAGAATTAATTTCACACTCGACAAAGATTTAGTTCAATTAATGCATTGGATGAGCAAGAGATACATATTGGACGAGCAAACATTGGACTAAGGCAAATATTGGACGCATGCATTGGACTCTCATTTAATCAATGAAATGCATGTTCAGATATTTTCTTATAAATGTGTAGCTAAAGGTTTGGTGAAGATATTTGCCCATTGATGGTCAATATCAACAAATTGAATATCAATTACTCTTTTTTGCACATAGTCTCTAATGAAATGATGCTTGATTTCTATATGCTTTGCTCTAGAATGCAATATGGGGTTTTTAGACAAGTTAATTGTAGCAGTGTTATCACACATGATTGGAATGTTACTTACAAACACGTTGTAGTCTTCCAACTGATGTTTAATCCAAAGTAGTTGTGAGCAGCAACTTGCAGCAGCAATGTACTCAGCTTCAACTGTTGATAGAGCAATTGTGCTTTGCCTTTTGCTTGACATGAGACTAGATTGGCTCCAATGAAGTGACAACCTCCACTGGTACTTTTTATTTCTATTTTGTCTCCAGCATAGTCAGCATCACAGAATCCAACTAATCTCTATATACCTTTTGGTCTACCTTTTTATCTTTATCATCTTTGTTTAGTACGGAAGTTGGATGCATTGGGGTATTCATTGGTTTGCAATCGTCCAACTTGAAGCGTTTCCGAAGCTCCTCTGTGTACTTCGTCTGATGAATGCACACTCCGTCTGTTGTTTGCTTTACTTGAAGCCCGAGGAAGAATTTTAATTCTCCCATCATGCTCATTTCAAATTCCTTTTGCATTAGATCAGAAAACTCTTGACAAAGAGATTCATCAATTACACCAAATATTGTATCATCAAGGTAAATTTGTGCAACAATAAAGTTCTTTTTATTTGATTTTCTAAAAAGAGTTGTATCCACTTTCCTCTTGAGAAACCATTCTCCATTAGGAACATGCTGAGTCTCTCATACCAAGCTCTAGGAGCTTGTTTGAGTCCATATAAAGCTTTCTTAAGCTTATATACATGCTTAGGATGGTTTTGATCTTCAAAACCAAGTGGTTGAACAACATACACTTCTTCATTAATAAAACCATTTAAAAAAGCACTTTTTACATCAATTTGATAAAGCATGATGTTATGATGTGCATCATATGAAAGTAAAATGCGTATGGCTTCTAGTCTAGCTACTGGAGCAAAAGTTTTAGTGTAGTCAATACCTTGCTCTTGAGAGTAGCCTTGAGCAACTAACCTTGCTTTAATTCTTACAACTTTACCATCCTCATCCAGCTTGTTGCGATAGACCCACATAGTTCCAATGACAGACTTATCCTTTGGAAGAGAGACCAGCATCCAAACGTCACTACGTTGAAACTGGTTGAGCTCTTCTTGAATAGCGAGGATACAACATTCATCCATTAAGGATTCGTCCACAGACTTTGGCTCCAATTCAGAGATGAAGGATGAGTCAGCTTGCTCTCTGAATGTTGACCTTGTCCGGACTCTATCATTTTGTTTGCCAATGATTTGATCCTCAGGGTGATAAGTCTTGAATTGCCACGAACGAGGGGTGTTGACACCTTGCTGAGACGATGAAGCGTCCTGAGTTGCGTCTGGTACTTTGTCTTTATTAGGCGTTGGATGATCTTCTGTATCATTCAGATTCAGATCTGCAAAAGAATCACCTAGCGGTGATAATCTCTTATCATGCTGTTTGTCATCAAACTTAACATGGATGGATTCTTCAACAACCAATGTTCTAGAGTTAGACTCTAAAAGCTTTGGACGTTTCAGAGTATCCTAACAATATTCCATTATCTACTTTGGCATCAAACTTACCAAGTTGATCTTTAGTATTTAAAATAAAACATTGACATCCGAAGGGGTGGAAATAAGAAATGTTGGGTTTGCGTCCTTTCCACAATTCATAAGGAGTCTTATTCAAGATTGATTTTATGTATATTCTGTTTTGAATGTAGCAGGCAGTATTTACAGCTTCAACCCAGAAGTGTTTAAGAACAGAATTATCACTGAGCATTGCCCTGGCCATCTCTTGAAGAGATCGATTCTTTCTCTCAACAACACCATTTTGTTGTGGTGTTCTAGGGGCAGAGAAATTATGATGAATACCGCTTTCATCACAGAACCTTTGGAAAAGCTCATTTTTAAATTCACCTCCATGATCACTTCTGATTGAGCTTATAGATATGCCTTTTTCATTCTGGACGCGCTTACAGAATATAGTAAACACCTTGATAGACTCATCCTTGTGAGTAAGGAACTTAATCCATTTCCATCTAGTATAGTCGTCTACTATGACAAGCCCATATTTCTTACCATTGACAGAAGCAGTCCTTGTTGGACCAAACAAATCAAGATGCAACGGTTCTAGTGGTCTTGAAGTACTAACAATGTTCTTGGACTCAAAAGAGTTCTTAACTTGTTTTCCTTTTTGACATGCGTCACAGAGAGCGTCCGATCTATACACAATCTTTAGTAGACCTCTTACGAAGTTATGCTTATTTAGTCTTGAGATTAATCTCAGACTTGCATGACTAAGTCTTTTTTGCCAGATCCATCGCTCATCTTCAACGGACACTAGGCATGAAACACTCTGATTTGAGAGTTCCCTCAAGTTAATCTTATACAGATTATTTTGCCTCTTAGCAGTGAATAAGATGGATCCATCAGGGTTCTTGACTATACATTCACCTTTATTGAATGAAACATCAGACCCATTGTCACATAATTGACTTATGCTAAGCAAGTTATGTTTTAATCTTTCAACCAGAAGAACATTATCAATAGAGGGAAGAGGATGCTTACCAATCTTACCTATTCCAACTATCTTTCCTTTCTGGTTGCCTCCAAAGGTGACCCATCTACCAGTCTCCCACGTAGTTCTTGGAACATACACCTTTCCCCGTCATGTGATATAAGCATCCACTGTCCAAGTACCAGGATTGGGGTCTCCTTTGTGTTGCTAAGCAGATCTGCAACAGGGATTATCATGTTCTTAGGTACCCAGATAGACTTGGGTCCTTTTTGGTTTGTTTGTGGTTTTCGTCCATGCATTTTGGTTTTCTTTTTGTGTATGCATTTTGAAGAGATATGACCACTCTTTCCACATAAATTACAATAAATATTGGATGCATGCTGTTTGTTTTCTTTTTGCTTTCCATAAGTTTGAAAGGTCTTATGATATTTATTGGACCTTGATACTTTCTTAGAAGCTTCTTGTTTCTCAGAGTCATAGCCTAGGCCAGACTTATCGTGAGGTGATCTTGAATACCTCAATATCAAGTTTAGCTTCTCTGAACCTCCAACAAGCTTTGATACGCTTTTGGTTAGGTCAAATACCTCTTGTTTTAGTCTAGTTACCTAGTGAGGTTCACTAGACCCAGAGGTGAGTCTGTCAGTTAGAGTGATATTCTCAGCTTTCAGCTTATTGTTTTCTTCAATGAGCTATTTGTTTTGTTTATTGGAATCTTCCAACTCCTTATTTACTTTTGAAAACTTTCTTTTAAGCATAATATATTGATGATGCAATAAAGAAGAATCATTAAGCAGTTCATCATATGCTTCTTAAAGAGAATCAGAAATAGATACCTCTTCTTCTTTTTTTTCTTCAGATTCAGCGTCTGATGAGGTGTTTGCCATAAGACAGAAGTTAGAGGCAGATGGACTCCTTGGACTGAACAGTTGTTCTAATGCATCCAGCTTTTCCGTAGCAGTTTGGAATTGTAAGACCATCTCCAGTCTCGTCCGATCAAGAGCGTTGATGAGACACTAGTTGGCATCAGCATTCAGCGAATACCGTCTGATATCCTCATTCGTCTAGTCAGCTTCAGGTTTGGACGCTGTTGAGCCATCCTCAAGAGTGGTCGTTGGACGATGATCTCCATTGGTAAATATATTCCACAACTCATAATTTTAAGCTTGGACATATATTTGAAAGATTGATGGGTAGTCCGTTCCTTTAAAGATGGGTGAAACATTCCATCCTCTTTCAGAGGTAGCCTCCTGAGTTCTTTCTTCGGGAACAACAAGTTGTTCATCATCCAAAGAGTCTTCATTCTGATTGTTGGACCAAAGGCATAAGTTAGCCTCCTCATTTGTTTCTTCTTCTTCTTCAGACGAGTTAAGATCCTCCCAAGTAGCCATGAAGTTATTTTTCTTCTTTTTGAAGAACTTTTTCTTGTCCTTTAACATAGGACAGTCAGCTTTGAAGTGCCTTGGCTTGTTGCACTCGAAACAGACCAGCTGAATTTTGTCTTTTGGTTTAGCGTGATCTTTGAAGTTTTTCTTTTGGAATGGCCTTCTTTTGATCCCATTTTTCTTTCTCCACATGTTTTGAATCTTTCTGGAAATGAAGGATAGTTCATCATCGTCTGAGACTTCATTGTCAGATTGATCAGCATCATCACTGGACTCATCAGCTTTTAAAGCTTTTGAGTTGTTGGACTCCTGAGCTTTCAAGGCAATCCCTTTATTTTTCTTTCCAGGATTATCAAGATCAAGCTCCTTCTCATGAACTTGAAGCGTTCCAACCAGATCATCCAGACTCAAAGTAGAAAGATCTTTGGCCTGGGTGATTGCAGTAACAAGAGGTCTCCACTTCTTAGGAAAGCTCCTAAGAATTTTGGTGACATTCTCCTTGGTAGGGTAGACTTTCCCAAGGGATTTTCGATTGTTGATAATCGTCTGAAACTGACTCATCGTGTCTAGGATGCACTCTCCTTCGACCATGGTGAACAATTCATACTGGCCAACCAGCATGATGATTTTTGAATCTTTTACCTTGGTGGTCCCCTCATGGAGATTTGACGAAGTATCCCAGATTTCCTTTGCTGATTCACATGCGTGAATCTTTTGAAATTCATCAAGACTGAGAGCGCACAATAAAACATATCTAGCTTTATGATTTTATTCCATTCTTGCTCTTTCAGCATCCGTCCAAGCATCTTCTGCTTTGTCTATCCCATTAGAGTTGAGACACACATTTGGACCATTTGTGATTCTGGCCCAGAGAGCTGAGTTTGTACTTAAGATGAAGCCTTTGAATCTCTCCTTCCAGTACAAGTAATGGTTTCCGTTGAAGAACGGTGGTCTGGTCATGGAAGTACCTTCCATAACAGGTTGACTCCCGCTTGGCATACCTTGTCCTTCCATATCTGCTGTAGGATCTTTTCCTCTACACGGCTAAGTGCTCAACCCAGAGGCTGAGGTCTGATACCAATTGAAGGAACCAGTTTAAAACACAAGAAAGGGGGTTGAGTTGTGTTTCTTAAGTTTTTAAAACTTTTCGCAAGTATATATATTTTCGCAAGGTTGGATGATGAAATGTTTAAAGGACGCTAGAAGCGTTTCCAACACTGATTGGACGCTCACTTAGTCCGATGAAGATAAAAAGACAAGCGTAAGGAAAACAATTCAATCCCAAGACGTTAGTAAGAAAATAAACTAAAGCAGAGATAAGGGAGAGAAAAGAACACAGAGATATTATCCTGGTTCACTCTTCACCAAAGAGCTACGTCCAGTCCCCTCTACTTGAGAGCTTTATCCACTATAACAAAAACCCTTTGTTACAAGTATTCAACACCTCTTCAGGCAACACTAAGTATTCTTTTACAAGCAAGCCTCTTCAGGCTCAAGTATTCTTTCTAAGCAAGCCTCTTCAGGCTCAACCAACTAAGGTTTTGAAAAAGGTTTTGTTCTTACTGACTCACTAAAGTGAAGAAAATGAAGAACAAAGTGGTGAAGGGTGTTCTTTGAAGGGGGGCCGAGTGGAGGGGTTGGAGGGCAAGGTTTTCCAACCAATTTTTCATTAAGGGTATTATGGTCTTTTCCATAAGGACCAAATGGTAATTTCCTTAAAAGTTCAAGGGTATTTCGGTCATTTCGCGTTGAGATATTTTCTAAACGCAATCATGACGCTGGCACGCTTTTCCATGTGATGTGACTTGATGTGACACTGGGTTTATCGTTAGTGGGTCCCGGTAAATCCATCTACAGCTCCGTTTGTCTCCCGATTCGAGTTTTCGCCTGAATAGTTTATATTATTTTCACTTTTGAAGGTCAAGAACCAATTTTAGCAAAATTATAGGGAATTTAATTCTAAGCCTACTTGTCTTGTTCGCAAGTCAAAATAAGGACTTTTGAGTAGTAAAATACTACTATTAGTGAAAAAACGTAGACCGGGCTCCGTCTGAGTTTTTAGCCCAAAATTGAATCATAGCTTCCTACGTTAGGGTTGAGCATGAATATGGTCTCGGTTTATTTTATTTCATTTTCTAAAATCTCGAATAAAATATAAACTTAATTATACAACTTACTGATTTATAAAGGTAGTGAAAATCGGGGTGTTACAATTTTTCTGTTTCGAAGATGCCTTATATATGCTGATAATTGATTAACATGATATATTCAGATTTATGGCATGTATGTTGAAAATGTTATTACCTGGTGCGTCGTCCCGTTTTTACTTCTGCTATTTTGCTATATTGATGATTGGGAATCTCACCCATATCTGTATATCTTTTCTGCTGGTATTGTTGTTTCTGTTTCAGAAGATGGGCCTGCGACGACTCAGTTCAGCGTCTACCTTGAGTCCGAAGGGGGACTCCTTATGTTGTTTTGTCTTGGCCATGCTATGTCAATTGTCAGTTGTATCTTTTAAGGAGCTGTGACTCCTAGTACTTATTTATGTACTTATTATCAGATAGGCTTGGACCTATGTCTGTATACAGTATTGTTTTTATATCTATATTTTAATTCTGTATGACTTCTAGAAATACATGGTGAATCTAAGTTCATTTATTATTACTTACTTTACTAATCCCATTACATCATTGCGAAAAGAAAAAAAAAAAAAGAAAACTCGTATTTTCCGCATTAATATTATTTTCGGCCTTATAATCGTTTGGGAATGTGGCATTCGGGAAAGGGTGTTTCATTACTTGGTATCAGAGTTGGCCGAGTCTTTTGGGGTTTGTAGGTTATGGTCTGTCTAGTTTGTGCTGTGTGTCCTCTGTGTATTTCTCCGTTGTTATCTCCGCAAGGAAGATAATGTCGTTTGCTTTGGTTGTGCTGTGGTCCCTTGAGTTTGACAATTCTGGTTTTGAAGGTAGCAGTGGCTGCACAAAACCTGAATGCTGATGTGAACGCCATACGAGAGATGGCTGCTGTGATGGTTCAACGTGATGAGAGAGCTGCTGGGGGTAGAGGACTGGACGAATTCCTCCGCAGGAACCCACTTCAGTTTAAGGGTGAGTTCAATCCTGAGCAAGCTGAGCGTTGGATCCAGACTTTGGAGAAGATCTTTGTAGCCATGAGGTGTACCGAGAACGACAAGGTTATCTACGCAACATATATGTTGGTGGAAGATGCTGAATACTCGTAAGGAGCCCGTCAGGTGCTAATGCATGATAAACAAGTTGTAGACTGGAATGCTTTCAAGGGGAAGTTTCTGGAAAAGTATTTTCCTGCAAGTGCGAGGCACGAGAAAGAGATGGAGCTCCTCCAGCTGTGACAAGGGGGAATGTTTGTAGCTGAGTACGGGGCCAAGTTTGAAAGCTTGGCGAAATTCTCAAACTATTTCCTAGACAACCCAAGGGAGGAGTGGAAATACAGGAAGTTCGAAGGGGGTCTGAGGCTCGATTTGAAAAGGGCTATGGTTCCTTTGGAGATTTCTGTGTCTCCTAGGCTGATGGAAAAGTGTCGCCTAATCGAGAGCTTGGAGCCTAGCAAGGATAAGCGAGGGCAGGGTTCTGGACCGCCAAGGTTCCACAGAGGTAACAGTGGTCGTGACAACAGATCTCGATGGAAACCATATTCAAAGTAGTAAGATCAACAACAACGTTCTATGGGAGGAAGCAGTGGGGGTTTCAGTCAGTCTGGAAACGCCTCGAACAAGTGTATGAAGTGTGGAAAGAATAATCATGCCACAAAACAATGCTCAATCAAGGGGAAAATATGCCTCAGGCGTGGGAAACCGGGACATAATTCTCGCGACTCTGTGCAACCAAAAGCTGAACATTCTGTCAACAATGTGCAAGTAGCGAGGCCTAAGGCAAGGGGCAGAGTTTATACTGTGAGTGGCGCTGAGGCTTCTCAAAATGAAGACTTGATCCAAGGTCGGTGTGTCATGGAAGTTAAAACCTTAACTGTACTGTTTGATTCAGGTGCCACACATTCCTTTATTGTTTATGACTGTGTGAAACTTTTGGGATTGTCTGTGTCTTCTTTACCTTTTGATTTAGTGATTTCTACACCTACTGCAAAGCCTGTTATAACCGCTAAAGTTCATTTGAATTGTTCTAGTTATGTAGAAGATAGAACGTTTTTGATTGATCTGATCTGTTTGCCTCTTTCACAAATGGATGTAATCTTAGGGATGGATTGGTTATCTTTTAACCATATCCTCTTAGATTGTGCAAACAAAAGCTTAATCTTTACTAGTTCTAAGAATTCTGGATTTTTGACTGCCAACCAAGTAAACGCTTCTTTGAGAGAAGGAGCTCAAGGATACATGTTGCTATCTTCTTTGGGAGTCAAAAGCGAGCTAGTCTTAGAGCACGTGCCTGTCGTGAACGAGTTTCTGGAAGTATTTATTGAAGATGTACTTAGTTTACCGCTAGTTCGAGACATCGAGTTTTCGATTGATCTTGTGCCAGGAACAGGACCCGTGTCTATGGCACCGTATCGTATGGCACCTGCAGAGTTGGAAACCTTGAAGGAACAATTGGAGGATTTATTGGGGAAGCAATTTGTTAGACCCAGTGTGTCGCCGTGGGGAGCTTTTGTGCTATTAGTGAAAAAGAAGGATGGAACTTCTTGCTTATGTGTGGATTATTGCCAGTTGAATAAGGTTACCATTAAAAACAAGTATCCTCTTCCTAGGATAGACGACTTGATGGATCAGTTGAGGGGAGCGACAGTTTTCTCCAAGATTGATCTGCGATCAGGTTATCACCAGATTCGTGTGAAGGCAGAGGATGTACCAAAGATAGCGTTTCGAACACGCTATGGACACTACGAGTACCTTATAATGCCTTTTGGGGTGACGAATGCTCCCGCCATATTCATCGATTATATGAATAGGATCTTTCGTCCCTACCTAGATAAGTTTGTCGTTATCTTCATAGACGACATACTCATCTATTGGCGAGACCGGGAAGAACACGCTGAACATCTTAGTGTGGTTCTTCGGGTTCTAAAGGAGAAACAGTTGTACGCGAAGCTGTCTAAGTGTGAGTTTTGGCTCGATGAAGTGCAGTTTTTGGGTCACGTGATTTCAATTAAGGAATTGCTATAGATCCTTCAAAGGTTGAAGCAGTCCTTGAGGGGGAGAAACCAACCACAGTGACTGAGATACGCAGTTTTGTGGGCTTGGCTGGGTATTATCGGAGGTTCATCGAGGGATTTTCTAAGATTATAGGACCCCTTACCTAGTTGACGATGACGAGGAAGGATAAAGCTTTTGAGTAGACTGAAGCCTGTGAGCAAAGTTTCCAAGAGTTGAAAAAGAGGCTGACTACTTCGCCAGTACTAGTGTTACCAGATCCAAGTGAACCATTTGAAGTGTACTGTGACGCTTCATACCAGGGGTTTGGCTGTGTTGTGATGCTGAATCAGAAAGTGGTAGTGTATACCTCGAGACAGTTGAAAGTGCACGAGAAGAACTACCCTACTCATGATCTGGAGTTAGCAGCGGAGGTCTTTGCTTTAAAGATTTGGAGGCACTACTTGTATGGTTCGACGTTCAATTTCTTCAGCGATCATAAGAGTTTGAAGTACCTGTTCGATCAGAAAGAGCTCAATATGAGGCAGAGACGGTGGCTGGAATTTTTGAAGGGCTATGACTTCCAGTTACAGTATCACCCGGGGAAAGCTAATGTGGTAGCGGATGCTCTGAGTAGGAAGGTGTTACACGTGTCTGCCATGATGGTTAAGGAACATGAGTTGTTGTGACAATCTAGAGATATGCATCTGACAGTGGTCAGTATGCCAGGGAGACTTTGTGTGGGCATGGTCACAGTGTCATGTGATATGATGGATCAGATTCGAGAGAAACAAGTGTATGATCAGCATCTAGAGAAAGAGTGAGGGAATCTGAAGAAATGGATGATGTCTGAGTACAAGGAAGGAGTAGATGGAATCCTAAGATAAGGAGGTTAATTCTGGACAAAGCTCATAGAAGTAAGTTGAGTATGCATCCAGGATCAACCAAGATGTACCAAGACCTGAAGTGGTTGTTTTGGTGGCAAGGCATGAAAAGAGATGTGGTTGACTATGTGGCGTCTTGCTTGGTGTGTCAAAAAGCAAAGGTTGAACATCAAAGGCCAGCGGGAATGTTACTTCCGTTGGATATCCCAGAGTGGAAATGGGATGGCATAGCGATGGATTTTGTGACGTGTTTGCCAAGGACACCTAACGGGTGCAATTCCATTTGGGTAATAATTGATAGGCTTACGAAGTCAGCTCACTTTCTACCTATCTATATCAAGTATTCCATCGAGAAACTGACTCAGATTTATATCAGTGAGATTATTACTCTACATGGGGTACCTTCAAGCATCATATCGGATAGAGACCCACGTTTTACTTCGCGGTTTTGGCAGAGTTTACATGAAGCCTTAGGAACGAAGTTATGGCTGAGTTCGTCTTATCATCCTCAAACAGACGGACAATCAAAAAGGAGGATCTAATCTTTAGAGGATCTATTGAGGGCATGTGTATTGGAACATGCTGGAAGTTGGGAGAGTTTTCTACCATTGATAGAATTCTCCTACAATAACAGATATCATTCAAGTATAGGGATGGCGTCCTACGAAGCTTTATACGAATGACGATGCAGAATGCCTTTATGTTGGTATCAAGATGGAGAAAGCGCTTCGTTAGGACCTGAACTAGTGCAACAAACAACTGAGAAGATGAAAATAATTCAAGAAAAGATGAGGACAACTCAGAGCCGACAAAAAAGTTATGCGGATAAAAGATGTAGGCCCCTTGAGTTCGAAGAAGGTGATCATGTGTTTTTTGAGAGTCACTCCAACGATAGGTGTTGGCAGGGTCCTTAAGTCCAGGAAACTCACTCCAAAATCCATCGGACCTTATCAAATTCTTCGTCGAATAGGTCTAGTAGCTTACCAAATAGCTTTACCACCTTTTTTATCCAATCTTCATAATGTTTTTCATGTTTCGCAATTGCGAAAATATATTCCAGATCCCAGTCATGTCATAAAGCCTGATTCAGTACAGCTAAACGATAACCTAATCTATGAAACACTGCCTGTCAAGATTGAAGATAGAAGAGTAAAGCAACTGCGAGGGAAAGGGATATCCTTGGTTAAGGTTATCTGGAACAAGACTTCAGGTGAAGCCACTTGGGATTTGGAAGATAGGATGATGGAACAGTTTCCGCATCTCTTCTAAGGTAAATTTTGAGGACGAAATTTCTTTTTGGAGGGTAGTGTTGTAACATCCCAATATTCCTATAGCTATCTTTTAACTGATTGTGTGAATAACTTGACTGAGAGCACAACCTGATTAATAATAATCGACAGAATAGTTAATAATTGAAAGTCATATTGAATTTCAATTATGAGCTTAATGACCATAAAATATTGTTTAGAGCTTGCTATGTTGTTTTGAGTCGGGACACTCACTGATAACCTATAGTTGTCAAAACACTAGTTGGACACGAATGAAACTCATAAAGAAGTCCAAGGGTATTTTGGTCACTTCGTAAGGAATCTTAGATATTTTTCTAGGAAGCCATCATGACAAATAATGAGTCATAGGACAAGGATGGAATTCCATTAGTTCCTAGGGGCAAAATGGTCTTTTCTATCATAAAATATCTTAGATATTTTTAAAAGCAATCATGACTATGGTGAGTCATGGCGGCAAGGGTGAATTTCATTAGTTCTTAGAGACAAAAGAGTAAAATCACCTAGGGACACAAATGGTATTTCACTAAAAGGCTAAGAGCAAAATGGTCTTTTTGCCATAAAATATCTAGATATTTTAGAGAAGTCATCATTACTAGTGGTGAGTCATGATGGTGACTCACCCACTGACTCATCGCATCGGGTGACCAGCGTCTCTCGTTCGGTGTCCGATTTTGTCTCTACGCATCCGTTTTTGACTCCATCATTTCCCGATTTAATATTTCGCCCGAATAAAATATCTTATTTCACTTTTCGTGAAATATTTCAAAATAACCAAAGTCGTCATGAATTCGATATAAAACCTAATTGTTTCGTTCACGAGTCAAAATTATGTTTTCTGATCAATAAAATTTTATTGCCAATGGAAAAACAGAGACCGGTTTTCGTCTGAATTTTCAACCTAAAATCTAACCATGACTCTATAAAGTAGAGTATGGACAATCATTCCTTTGTCAATTCATGACAACTTTCACTTTGTCAACTTTCTTTCATGGAAAAAGATAAACTACCTACTCTTGGCTAATCTCTACAATTTTTATGGAAGCAACACCTATCCATTCCCATTAGATCTTGGCCCTGCATTCCATCACACTCTAACAAAATATCTTGGTGATAAGCCAACAAGGCCATTCGGCCATTCAATCACAAAAACACTAAACAACTTTCATTTTTACACTTCTAAAGATCTAACACTTGTCTTGATCCAAGAATCAACTTTGTTGAAGGAAGTTTCTTGATTTGGAGAAGTTGTTCTTCAACATCATGAACACCATCCAAAACCTAGGAGTTGTTCTTGTGTTGGTAAACTTCTAAATCCTTTTTCTCTTCATTTCCTTGCTTATTACCATGAGTGATCATCTTCTAGTTCTTCATTTTCATGAAAACAAGTTAAAGATCTCACCTTTTCTCTCCTATAGGTTCGGCCTCCTCTCTCGTTTAAGGAGCTTGGAATTCCTTTCACTTAAACCTCTTCACTAAAGGTATGGGGAGTTAACCTCATCTCATCAAAATTGGTGGACGATGAAAATGGTTGTTTATGCTTGGTTTGGGTGAAACTCTTTTGCTTGGGTTCACTACTTTTTTTGTGTGAAGTTCTCTTTGAGAACATGATTGTAATAATGGTTCTATGCTTAGTATATGCTTATGATGATGTATGCTTGGATGAAAAAATGTTTTCATGTATGTTGAAAACCACACTTTGATCTCTAGATCAAGTAAGGATTTTTATGCTTAGTTATGATTGAATGATGCATGATTATTGTTCATCATAATGTTGTGAGCATTTTGGGCAATGACTTGACAAGTTAGTGAAGCAAAATCTTTACATCCTTGGATGTATGGTGTTCGGCCATGATTACTAGAAAAAGAAGAACATGAGTTTGTTCTTGAACTTCAATGTTTTTGAAAGTTAAAAGGTGTTTTAATAACTTATATTTCAAAAACAAACAAGAAGTGATTTTGATCCAAAGATCAAATAGGGTTTCGGCCTTCAAGTGTCTTAACTAAGGTGAAAATGTATTTTTTAGTTTAGTCATAGTTTATTCAATTAAACAAGTGTTTTAAAAATAAAATGATGAAAGTGATTTCATGAAAGTAAAAATTAATGTGAAGTTACCTTAGGTTTTAATGGGATGTCACATTCATTTTAAAACTAAGTTAACATTCAATCTTCAAAGTATAAAGAGGACTTTCTCCTAATGTTTAGAATTAAAGGAATCCTATTTCGAAAACTAAATGAAATTCCATTTTCTTTTACACTAACTTAGATCATGATTTTACACTAAGTTGGTATGGAAAAACCCTTTTCAAATTAGTTAGGGTACTTTACTTCAAGCAAGCAACAAAGTTCTTTCAAAAACCAAATGAGTTTTCAATTTGAAAGGTTTTGGTTTGCAAAGTCTCAAATCGAGAGTTTTCAACTCTAAATCGTAAAGTTTTATGCATGAAAACCTAAGTTAAGTAATTAACTTGGAGCAAAAGAAAAGAGATAATTAAGTATAGTATATGGTGGAGCAAGACCATGCACTATACCATTGATGACTTAGTTCATCAATGACTTCATAAGACTTAAGTGAATCGATATTTATTTCATTACTTGAAACTCAAGGAATTAATATCTTAGATAGGATCAAAGACTTATCTTAGTGGATTCTCAATCCTTCTTCATAATAGTTAGGACTTGAGATGTAATTCATAAGACACAAACACAAATATGAAACATTTTGGGTTTTGAAACAGTAGTTCGATGACGAGCCGGTGATTCGGATCTAAGAAAGTCGTTCAATTATTTCAATCTTATAATGACTTGATCTCGGAGGGATCATGAGATTTATCCGGTGGATAAAAGTTTTATAATACAAAGACACGTATAGTTCCAAATGAAGAGAACCTTAGTGAACCTTTAGGTTTATCCGATGGATAGACATTGCTTTATCGCATTTGCTTTGTATAAGCATTGGTATTTCATTGCATGAGTTGTAAGGCCTTGAGCCTAGGAGTTGAGCTTATACTTTGATGCGGGTACGAATCTTACGGCGACGTTTTAAATAATCTTGAAGGTATCAGGGTTGGAAAGGCTGACATGTGACCAGTTGGTAGCTTTTCTGTGTCATGGCAAATCCGAGCAATACACTGATATCCTCGACTAGATGCCGTACTTTTCATGTTTGGTCGAGAGTGTTTCCGTAAAGCCAGATACGTGCACGTTACGAATGTTGTAGCATGATGCCCATGGCTGGCATACACGGAACATGTCCTCCCATTCACTCTCTTCGACGTTTTGTTAGCTCCATGGAGTAGGGGTCAGAGTTTTACCCTTGTGGCATATGGCATTAATTCATGTACATCGCATTGCATTGCATGGGTTTTGACGATTACATTTAATTGTTGTACATCATTATTCTATTTCGAAGATGCCTTATATATGCTGATAATTGATTAAAATGATATATTGAGATTTATGGCATATATGTTGAGTATGTTATTACCTGGTGCATCGTCTCGTTTTTACTTCTGCTATTTTGCTGTGTTGATGATTGGGAATCTCATCCATATTTTTATATCTTTTCTGCTGGTATTGTTGTTTCTGTTTTAGAAGTTGGGCGCGACGATGACTTAGTTCAGCGTCTACCTTGAGTCCGGAAGGGGACTCCTTATGTTGTTTTGTCTTGGCCAGGCTGTGTCAATTCTCAGTTGTACCTTTTAAGGAGCTATGACTCCTAGTACTTATTTATGTACTTATTATCAGATAGGCTTGGACCTATGTCTGTATACATTATTGTTTCTATTTCTGTATTTTTTCTGTATGACTTCTAGAAATACATGGTGAATCTAAGTTCATTTATTATTACTTACTTTACTAATCCCATTACATCATTGCGAAAAGAAAAAAAAAAAAAAGAAAACCCGTATTTTCCGCATTAATAATATTTTCGGCCTTATAATCGTTCGGGAATGTAGCACTCGGGAAAGAGTGTTGCAGAATTCATAGTCCTTTATGAATTCTATCCATCGTCGCTGCCTCATGTTCAACTCTCTCTGGTCGAACAGATACTTCAAGCTCTTGTGGTTGCTAATACACTGAATTTAGCACCATATAGATAGTGTCTCCATATCTTCAATGTAAACACTATCGCCGCCAACTCCAGATCATGCGTTGGGTAGTCCCACTCATGTGTTCTCAACTGCCCTGAGGCATACGCCACCACTCTTCCTTCTTGCATGAGCACACATCCCAAGCCTTGATAATATGCATCACAATATACATGAAATCGCCGTTAAGGATCTAGTAACACCAACACTGGTGATGTGGTCAGTCTTCTCTTCAGCTCCAAAAAACTCTGCTCGCAGGCCCCTGACCACTCGAACGTCTTCTTTTTTCTCGTCAGGCAACGCAATCTTTGAGAATCCTTTTATAAACCGCCGATAGTAGCCCGCTAAGCCAAGAAAGCTTCTAACCTCGCTTACAGACTTAGGGCTTTCCCAACTCACTACAGCCTCAACCTTCGCAGGATCCACTGCGATTCCATCCTTACTGACCACATGGCCTAGAAACTGCACTTCCTCTAACCTGAAATCGCACTTTGATAGCTTAGCATACAACTGTCGATCCTTCAACACTTGCAGCACCACACGAAGATGCTCTTGGTGTTCCATCTTACTTGACAAGTAGATAAGAATGTCATCGATGAACACGACAACAAACTTGTCTAGGAACGGTCGGAAGATCCTGTTCATACAGTCCATGAACACAGCTGGAGCATTAGTCATACCAAAAGGCATAACTAAGTACTCATAGTGACCATACCGACTCCGAAAAGCAGTCTTCGGAACATCCTCCTTCTTAACCCGGATTTGATGTGGTATTCAGATCGTAGATCGATCTTAGAAAACACAGCTGCTCCCTTCAACTGGTCCATCAAATCATCTAATCTTGGCAATGGGTACTTGTTCTTTATCTTCACTTTGTTTAGCTGATGATAGTCCACACATAACCTTAAGCTCCCATCCTTCTTCTTCATAAACAGCACCGGTGCTCCCCACGGAGATGCTCTAGGTCTGATGAACTCTTTGCCTAGCATCTCATCCAACTGTTTCTTAAGCTCCGCCAACTCCACTGGAGACATCTGATATAGCGTTATCGATATAGGCCCAGTCCCCGGCACAAGGTCTATAGCAAACTCCACCTCTCTCTCTCTAATGGCAGTTAGGGAACATCATCGGGAAACACTTTAGAAAACTCTCGGACAACAGGTAAAGCTCCGACACTAAGAGTGTCCTTAACTTCCAAAGACAACAACACCACGAACTCGTCCAAGCACCACCCGTCAGAATACTCTCGTTGGCAGGCATCAATCTAGATCGCTCAGAAAAACGGAGGGTTTTGTTTGAACAATCTAACACAACATGGTTGGCCGAAAGCCAGTCCATGCCTAGGATAACATCTATCTATTACATAGGTAAATTGACAAGGTCAACAAAGAAAGTTTGCTTTTCTATTATGATAGGGCATTTTATGCATACAAACACTATGGTTAAGGATTCACTTGAAGGTGTAGAAATAGTAAGGTCATAAGGCAATGAAGAAACAGGTAACCCTAGATGATCCATATACTCTATCGATATAAAAGAATGCGTAGCCCCCGAATCAAATAAAACAGATAAAACTTTACCAGAGACTAGACATTTACCTTGTATCAGATCAGGGCATCGAGAGGTCTCAGATCCCCTCATGGTAAACACCCATCCGATGGTTTATGGGCGACTTTTCTAGCTTGCACACTATGATCTTGTACCACCACTCTGAGCTCTTCCGCTCGGTTACTGAAACTGAGCCCTTCTACTGACTCTAGGCTTGCACTCTGACGCATAGTGACCCATCTGATTGTAGTTGAAACATCTGATGTGTTGGGTCCTTAAGCAGCTCTTTACCAGATGTCGTCCCTCGCATTGAAAACATGTCCTGATCTCTTATTGCCCTTGATTGGAGCTACTACCTCCATAAGTAATGTTATACGGAGCTGGGCGATCATACAGTCTTCCCCTCTATTGAAATCTGCCACTTTTGCCTTTCTGGCCACTACTTCTAACTGGTCCACCACTCTTAACTTGTGGCTGGACTGTCCCTGTCTTGTTGTGTCCTTCCAGCACTGTAGATTTCTCGACAAGCTCCGAGAAAGACGTGATGCTGAAGGGCAGCATCGTCCGCATCAACTTGGGCTTCAGCCCATCCTCAAACCTCCTGCAGACCCACTCCTCGTCTGGATGGACCTGATAAAACTGAGAAAACTCAAGCAGCGCTTCAAACCTCATCGCATACTCACCATCTGACATATGTTCCTGCTTCAGACTCAGGAACTCCTTCTCATTCTCTTGCCTAACACTCCTTAGGAAGTACTCCTCGAGAAACTGTCTCTGAACAACTCCCAGGTGACAATCCTTCTTTCACCTTCTAGTAACCTCAACTTGTTTTTCCAACAAGCTTCCGCTGTACCTACTAGCATGAACGTAGCATATGTAACCTTTCGGTTTTCTTTGCAATGGATGGCCATAAACACCTTCTCTATCTTGTGTAGCCACATCTCTACGACCTCTGGGTTGTACTCTCCATGGAATTGAGGAGGATTTCCCTTCATGAACACGTTGAGACCCGTATCCACAACCTCCTCTCCCCTCACAACATGTAACTGATGTTGTCTTGCTTCCCTCTCTTCCTACCTCTGCACATACTGGGCAGTCTGTTGAGTCCGTTGCATCATCGCAGTAGCCAAGTTCCGCATGGCTCTCATTGCTTCAGACATGTCACCACCATTTCCAGTTCCGGAGTTGTCATCGTTGTTATTGTCTTCGGTTGTAGCTGGCCTACCTCCACTCGCACCTCGACCACGGGCCATTTAGCTTCCTGTAAAAAGGAGTTATTAGTTCCATTTCATAAGACATATGACAACACTTAACAGTTAAACATATCATATGCATTATGAATGAAAACAGTTATCACACTTCGATAACTTGCGCATCAGACGTTCTACCCAAAACTAGTCATAGTTGATACAATGCGGGTATCAACCATTGAAGGCAATACACTTCTTAGACTTGCAGTTATGGTTCTAGACTTCCACAACCCTTTGTAGAACCAAACTGCTCTGATACCACAATTGAGACAACCCCACTTATGTAGGACCATCCCGTTAGTCCCAAGCTTACATTATTAACTATGCTTAACCGTATTATAGCGATAGCGTGGTATTCAAGAAACGTTGCGAGAAAAAATGCAATCAAACATACAAGCATACGGAAAAGCATAGATCATCAGAGTAAACGCAGATGTGATAATAACTATACATAAACCAAGCATGAATATGGCCCCATCAGTAGGGACTGTGATACTGTATATATACAAACGAACTGTACATCATAGCAACAAAAGAAAAGCCCTCACAGCTCGCCTGCTCTACCCGCCCATCTCTCAAAAAAATAGATGATAAGTGCTCAGCTCTCCACCTAGACGCACTGGCAGGCTCTCACCATCAGTGATGAGGGTGCCTTGAACTACCCTGGTCCTCGCTATAATTACGCCTATAAGTCACCAGAGGCTCATACTCATACGACGAACTGGACACCACGACCCTATGCCTATGGTAGGTCCTCAGATACTGCTTCGTCCTTCGTCGTTGGCCTCTATAGACAAAACCTCTTCTGCTGGATGCACGGGACATAACTGGCTCAGCCCAAGCGTAGTCCCGCTCATGACGTCTCGACGGCTGCCACATTCGTGTGAAGGGTAGAAACTGGATGACTTTGAAGGGTCCCAAAACATCCTCTCGGTGCGACGCCCCTCCTCTGAATAAGATGCTCACCGGCCTCGTAAAGAGCGTCAAGAAGGTGGAAGGGTCCACACGCCATCCTCTATCATCATGATAGATGATCTCAATCAGCCCCAACACCGGCATCCTCAGTGCGGACGTGATAAGAGGGTGTGCCCTCGGGTCCATCGTCTACAACAAATGACTCCTGGCCTTCATGCGAACCAAGAACAAAACAAACAACAAGGAAAACAGTAGGGAGATAAGAATACAGTGCATAGCATATCAGAATGACAATAGTAGTGCAGTAAACATATAGAGCAAGTAGCATGTACAACAAATATAGCAAATATTTCACACTTCTAAACATCTCTCAAGACAACCCAAGCAACAAACATCCATCTCTATAAATCTCACTCTCAGATCAATCCTCTAGATCGGGATACTAATCTCATGCAGCATGTTAGTCAATTTCACAAAGATGGTTCCACATCGGAACAGAATCCACACCGGAACAGGAGTTAGTTTGTCCAAGAAACCGAACCGCTCTCTGTGACCATCAAGAGTGCATCCCCCTTCCAAACCGGAACTGTGGTGTCTTGGTCGCCTCGGAACATTAGCTTGGAACGTGGAAAAATCAGGGATTAGTTGGGCAAACCGAACTGGATCAGGCATTATGACAGGATAGGAGCTACCTCATCCGTCACTGAAAACTATTTTCGAGACCTCCCCTTCCACCTTCCGTACCCGAACTCAGCTACAAGTAACCTCGTATGACGTTGGCAAGCCATATTGCCAGTCATACGGCCTTGCCACTTGGCAACTGATGATATGCAGCAAACATCCTCATCGGGCTTGATACCGGATCTCACATATAACGCTCAATCAGCAACAACATGATGCCACGCTTTAGCATGGCCACAACCTCGACGCCACGCGTCCACGAGCCACAGCTCAAAGAACACGGCAACAACCTCAAGAAATCAGCACAACAGCAACGACACCATCCGCGATATCAACCTGACAATACACATGGCACACAACCAACTTAACACTAACAGGCATTCCGCAACAGCACACAACATCATAGCCTACAGCACGACAACAGCACATCTATATACATACGGCAACAGTAATAATATGCAGGCATATCATATACCAAGTAGCATGTAGGCGCGTATACAGATAGCAGTTATCATAAACAACACCACAACCATCCTACAAAGCAGTTCATCCTCGATCAACAGTTATCTAACCTACGGTTCAACTTAGTGGTGATGGTCCAAAGTATACTAAACCTAGGGTTTATGTACTTTATCGAGGCTCAGTTAGGGCTTCCATACACATAGCAGACGACACGACTACGCTACTCTTGCCTTCTCGACGAGAGCAGTACTCTTTCTCCCCACCTGAACAGTTGGCATGAAAATTCACGCGATCACTAGCTAGTCCTCCGAAGCTTAAGTTTACAGCCTCCTAGCCAAGAACAGCCACCTTGCAGCCGCGAGTACACCTCCAAGACTCGGACAATCACAAGCACAAACTTTGCCCTAATCACGAGCACAACGCATGTACAATAGTGTTAGCCCTAAGGCAATCCCAAAACCAAGGAGAAAAGGTAGACACTAGAAGAAACACGAAGAACACGTGTTAGGAATTCGAGTTTATCTTGGGCGAATCGAGAAATGAATCCGTCAAAGTTGTAAAGAACTTCACCGCGGTCATAACCGTATAGTTAGAATCGCTTTCCGGTAGCTCGATCACCTCGAAACTTCGGTTCCTCTCACTAAAAATGCAAAGCTTCTCTCACTAGGTTGCAGGAGCATTTTGAGAATTTCGTGCAAAGTGAGGAAGAGAAAGCAACTGTCCAAACTTGTTCCACTGTGTAGGATTTAGCGTGGACAATCTGTACGCTTGAGTGTGGGGGTTTGTTGATGCTTGAGTGTGGAACCTTGTCCATTCCACCTTCACCCTGGCCTGACACGTGTCACACACGCGTCAGAACTCACACCAGCTGGCAAACACACTCAGCACACTTAAGTGTGCAACATGCCAACGTTTAAGCGTTGGCATGCTAGGACGTGCCCCCTTCCCACTCTTGAGCATACTGCTCAGCTGGGAAGAGCCTTCCAAACTTATGACCTCCCCAATTTCTCGTTTAACACCTAAGGTACCCGCAACCTGGGTCAAGCCTATTCCTAAGCTTCCAGCTTGGTCTTAAACTAACACAAAACAATCAACACAAGCAATCAAAGCCCTAATCGAGATTAACCTACTCGATTAGAGTTACAGAAAACTCGAGATGTTACATTACCACCCCCTTAATGAAAATTTCGTCCTCGAAATTTCCGTTGTATACTTGTAAACAGAAACGGATAACTCTGGCGCATCTTAGCTTCACACTCCTATGTCGAGTCACCAGTCACTAAGTTTCACTCCACTCTCACCAGAGGGATATGTTTGTCATCTAGCTCCTTGATTCTTCTATCCACTAATTGTACCAGTAAAGCCTCGAACTCTAGGTTTTCTTTCAGTTGGATTGATTCGGGCTCTAACACGTGCAATGGATCAGGGTGGTATTTTCTGAGTTGAGAGATGTGAAAGACATCATGTAAGTTGGAAAGATTTGGCGGTAAAGCTATTTGATAGGCTATAGGGCCGATTCGTCGAAGAATCTAAAACTGTCCTATGAATTTGGGTGTTAGCTTTCTGGGTTTTATTTCCCTGCTTACTCCAGTTGTTGGGGTAACTCTCATGAAGATTCTCCCTATTAGAACTCTAAGGGTCTTCTCCTCTTGTCGGCATAGCTTTACTGCCTATCCCTTGTAGTCTTCATCTTTTCCCTGATCACATGGACTTGTTCCATTCTTTGCTGTACAATCTCTGGACCTAAAAGCTTGCTTTCTCCAGTCTCAAACCAACACAACGGAGTCCTGCACCTTCGTCCATACAGTGCCTCGTATGGCGCCATGCCAATACTGGAATGGAAATTGTTGTTGTAAGTAAACTTGATCAATGGATGGTGCTCGTCCCAACTCCCCGTGTTTTCCAACACGTACGCTCTTAAGAGGTCCTCCAAAGATTAAATTATTCGTTCGGACTGAATATCCATTTAAGGATGATAAGAAGAACTCATACTGAGCCTAGTTCTCATAGAACTGTGTAAGCTCCTCCAAAAACTTGAAGTAAATCTCGGGTCACGATCCGAAATTATACTAGAAGGTATTTCACGTAGCCTCACAACCTCCTTGATGTAAATCTGAGTTAACCTTTCCATGGAATAACCCTGGTTGATAGGTAAGAAATGAGCACATTTCGTCAACCTGTAAATGATTACCCAGATTGCATCACACCCTTTCCGAGTCCTCGGCAACCTAGAAACAAAGTGCATGGCAATGCTATCCAACTTCCAGTCTGGGACATCAAGCAATTGCAACAACCCTGCTGGCTTCTGGAGTTCAATCTTCGCTTTCAGACACACCAAACAGGTTAGGACATAAGCCGCCACCTCTTTCTTCATCCCCGGCCACCGGAACAGATCCTGGTACATCTTGGTAGCCTCCTGATGAAAACTTAGCTTGCTCTTGTGTGCTTGCTCCAAGATCATTTTCTTAAATTCGCTCTCCGCTGGCACACAAACCCTATCACCATACCTAAGTAGACCATCAATACCTCTCTTGAATTCCGAAGTCTTACCTTCTTCTATTAACCTGTTCACACTCTCGAGGTACTTATCCTCAGCTTGTTTCCTCCACAAAAGATTCAGGAAATCGCTAGTCATATTAACCATCCCCAGATTCAACCTATCCTCGAAGATTTCCACATTAAGATCCAGATTCCTAGATGCCTCTAATAGCTCTAGCTCCTTTACCATCATGGTAGATACGTGTAGGGACTTTCTATTGAGCGCATCTGTAACTACATTCGCCTTACCTCGATGGAGTGCAGGTGGAATTCGTAGTCCTTTATGAATTCCATCCACTTTCACTGCCTCATGTTCTACTCTCTCTGGTCGAACAGATACTTCAAGCTCTTATGGTTGCTACATACACTGAATTTAGCACCATACAGATAGTGTCTCCATATCTTCAATGCAAACACTATCGCAACAAATTCCAGATCATGTGTTGGGTAGTTTCGCTCATGTACTCTTAACTGCCTGGAGGCATACGCTGTAACACCCGGGACTGACGAGGGCGGGGAGTGATCGCCGGTGCATGAGGCACGGACAAGGAGCGGCTCCTAGCAGGCTTCTAGGCGGAGGGATACATGAATGAACCGATTCACACCGGAATGAGAGGGATCCTGAGGCTGTGCAGGTATGGGACTGTACAGTTGAGGGAAGACTTATAAGAATTGATTGGTACTACCTATACCAACAAGATGCATCTTCTTTTCGATAGCCCATCACTTAAGAACTCCAAAGTTAAGCGTGCTTGACTTGGAGTAATTCTGGGATGGGTGACCTCCTGGGAAGTTTTCCTTGGAAGCGTATGAGTGAGGACAAAGCACGCTGAAGAGACTCGTGTTGGTTTGTGGGGACAGTCGGCAATCCTTAAAGCAGTCCAGGGCCGTTACAAATGGTATCAGAGCGGACCTCTCCCAGTACGGTGTGGTTCGGGGACGAACCAAGCGGAAGCTGGTGGGCATGTAACACCCGGGACTGACGAGGGTGGGGAGTGATCGCCGGTGCATGAGGCACGGACAAGGAGCGGCTCCTGGCAGGCTTCTAGGCGGAGGGATACATGAATGAACCGATTCACACCGGAATGAGAGGGATCCTGAGGCTGTGCAGGTATGGGACTGTACAGTTGAGGGAAGGCTTATAAGAATTGATTGGTACTACCTATACCAACAAGATGCATCTTCTTTTCGATAGCCCATCACTTAAGAACTCCAAAGTTAAGCGTGCTTGACTTGGAGTAATTCTGGGATGGGTGACCTCCTGGGAAGTTTTCCTAGGAAGCGTATGAGTGAGGACAAAGCATGCTGAAGAGACTCGTGTTGGTTTGTGGGGACAGTCGGCAATCCTTAAAGCAGTCCAGGGCCGTTACATACGCCACCACTTTTCTTTCTTACATGATCACACATCCCAAGCCTTGATAAGATGCATCACATTATACATCAAATCATCCTATAGGATCTGGTAACACATCGGTGATGTGGTCAGTCTTCTCTTCACCTCCTGGAAACTCTGCTAGCAAGCCTCTGACAACTCAAACGTCTTCCCTTTTCTTGTTAACTGCGTCATAGGTAACGCAATCCTCGAGAATCCTTTGATGAACCGCCGATAGTAGCCCGCTAAACGAAGAAAGCTTCTCACCTCCCTTGTAAACTTAGGGATTTACCAGCTCACTACAGCCTCGACCTTCGCAGGATCCACTTTGACAATTTAACATACAACTATCGGTCCTTTAACACTTGCAGTACCACACGAAAATGCTCTTGGTGTTCCTCTTTACTCGAAGAGTAAATAAGAATGTAAACAAAAAACATGACAACAAACTTGTCTAGGAACGGTTGGAAGATCCTGTTCATATAATCAATGAACATAGCTGGAGCGTTAGTCTAAGTACTCATAGTGGCCATACCGACTCCGAAAAGCAGTCTTCAGAACATCCTCCTTCTTAACCCAGATTTGATGGTATCCAGATCGCAGATTAATCTTAAAAAACACATTTGCTCCCTTCAACTGGTCCACCAAATCATCTATGCTTGGCAACGGGTACTTGTTCTTTATCGTCACTTTGTTCAACTGACGATAGTCCACGCATAACCTCGAGCTCCCGTCCTTCTTCTTCACAAAAACCATTGGCGCTCCCCACGGAGATGTACTAGGTCTGATGAACTCTTTGCCTAGCATTTCGTCCAACTGTTTCTTAAGCTTTGCCAGCTCCACTGGAGACATCCGATATGGCGTTATCGACATAGGCCCAGTCCCCGGTATAAGATCTATAGCAAACTCCACCTCCTTCTCCGGTGGCAGTCCGGGAACATAATCGGGAAACACTTCCAGAAACTCTCGCACGATAGGTAAAGCTCCGACACTAGGAGTCTCCTTAGCTTCCAAAGAGAACATCACCATGCATCCGTCTGATCATCCACCCGTCGGAATACTCTCGTTGGCAGGCATCATTCCAAATTGCTCTGAAAAACGGAGGGTTTTCTTTGAACAGTCTAACACCAGATGGTTGGCCGAAAGCCAGTCCATGCCTAAAGTAACATCTATCTGTTGCATACGCAAACAAACAAGGTTAACAAGGAAAGATCGATTTTCTATTATTATAGGGCATTTTAGGCATATGAATACTGTGGTTAAGGATTCACCCATAAGTGTAGAAGTGGTGAGGTCATAAACACCTTCTCTATCTCTTGTACCCACATCTCTGCGGCCTCTGGGTTGTACTCTTCGTGGAGTTGAGGAGGATTCGCTTTCATGAAAGCATTGAGACTTGTGTCCGCGGTCTCGTTTGCTCTAACAGCCTGCAACTGAGTCTGCCTTGCTTGTCTTTCTTCCTGCCTTTGTATATACTGGGTAGTCTGTTCAGTTTGTTGCTTCATTACAGCAGCCAAATCTTGCATGGCTCTCATCGCTTCAGAGGTGTCACCACCACTTCCAGTACCAGAGTGGTCACCATTGTCGTTGTTGTTGTTTCCGGTCGCAACTGGCCTACCTCTCGTACCTCGCCCAGGGGTCATCTCGCTTCCTGTAAAAAGGAGCTATTAGTTCCAATTCATAAGACATATAACAACACTTTAACAGTTAAACATATCATATGCCGTATGAATGAAAACAGTTATCACACTTTGATAACTAGTGCATCAGACACTCTACCCAAAACCAAACATAGCTAATTCAACGTGAGACGACCCTCCTTTCATAGAAGGATAATCCCATTAGTCCCAAGCTCCTATTATTAACTATGCCCAACCATATTAAATTGATAGCGTGGTATTCAAACAATGTAGTGGAAAACAAATGATAAATAGACAATGAATATGGCAAAGCATAGAAAACCACATCAGAGTAAAGCATAAATAAAACAACTATACATATATATACAGGCATATCGTAGCCCCATTAGTAGGGCGCTGTACATACATATACATATGGTCTGTATAAAAAGATAAACTCAAATTACATCAAAAGCAAAAGAAGAAAGAACCCTCAGAACTCGCCAGCACTTCCCAGCCCACACTCAAAATACATCCAAAAACCTCGCCACTCAGTTCTAGAGACGCACTGGCAGGCATTTACCTTCAGTGATGTGGATGCCCTGAGCTACCATGTCTGTGACACCCACTACCCCGCATATAATAAAACATGAATAAAAGCATACATGTCTTTTAAAAAAATATAACAATTAAAATAAAAACATATCCTCAAGGGTAATGTGCATCACATCATCTATAACTTAAAACATAGGAATTTGAAATAATCAAAATCCTTTAAAAACAAACTGCGGAAAACATAAATAATAAATATAACCCAAGTCCCGATGTCACATATCAGAGCTGGTATACATATATCGATAATACATCGGAATAAAATCGAATAACATAAATCATAAATCCTAACTACTGAGAGAGATCTCCTCGGGATCACTTCTCGTCAGCATGCTCATCCTCCTCTGCATATACCACAACATATGCACAAGAATAACAAAGAGAGGGGTAAGAAACACAATCATGAATATATGTAAACGGAATGGAATAGTAATTAAGATGGCATACAACATACATCAATCAACACAGATATAATCAATATATATCAAGGATGCATGTCAATGCGCATGCAACATCACTACTCCGTATGCATGTGGCCAACAACTCTAACTCTGGAAAGACGATTAGGAGTACATGTCCGGTTATCAACGTGGATGATATGCCAGACCATGAGCCATCCCCGAACACTCTCACTAATCCTGATAACGTATAGTGGCTAGTCAGGGTACTCAAGCTTATTCTTTAGGTCACTCCGACAATAGGTAGCTAGCCCATGTCACCTGGAACTTCCATACCCAACGTACCCGCAAGGTCGGGATAACACCCATCATGGCCTCCACTATCGCGATTCATCGTTTGCTTTCCACCCAACATATCAACGTCAACGTATGATGCATGCTATGCTCAACAACATGCAAACACATGTCCAACCATCCACCATCATAATCAATCACATTGATTATCAACAAAGATTATCAACAATGACCATCAACGATGATCATCAATCAACTAGGCGCTAACCATCGTTATTGCCTTTATCAGCATTGCCAATATTATCATCATAATCAATCACATTGATTATCAATAATACCATCAACGATGATCATCAACCAACTAGGTGCTAACCATCATTATTGACTTTATCAACATTGCCAATATTATCATATCATCATTATTAATATTAACGTTCTTTTCTATACTATCAACCTTGAATTGTGATCTCACAGTCATTTTTCCATTACCCTATTTATTTCTTCTTCACAACAGAATCTGGATGAGAAACCCAGATTCGCTAGGTGAATCGTGGTTCGCGAGGCGAGCCCGAGAGCTCCTAAACAGGTTCTCAGATTCGCTAGGCGAATCGTGGCTCGCGAGGCGAGCCCGAGAGCTCCTAAACAGGTTCCCAGATTCGCTAGGCGAATCCTGGCTCGCGAGGCGAGCCCGAGAGCCCCAATATTTGGTTCTCTCATTCGCCTCGCGGATTACAATCCGCTGGGCGAATCACGTCAGACCACGAATGGTCTCTCTGTCTCGCCTCGCGAATGGATATTCGCCAGGCAAATCATGACAGATGTGGGAATCTTAAGAATTTCTCTAAGTTATCCCTATGCCTATCATCCCATCTCTCAAGAATCATCCCTATGGGTTTCCAAAACTAATCCAATATTATCAATCTCACCTCTCATAACAACTCATTCATTATGGGGTGCCAAACGTCCCTAAGCTATGTTCTTTCACTAATCCTATTTTCTTCATCGTAACGCACATCATCATCAAGTCATCATTATCATTGCACATCATAAAATCTCATCAATGCATATCGTATCTATATTCATACTATTCATTGCACATCATAATATTTGAATCATATCATCAAGACAAACACCCATAATCATAATCATAGAACCATAAACATGTATATTTATACAATATTCACATAGGCATATACATGGCATATACATAACATACACATAATTACACTCATAGCATATACATAGGCATTTACAATGCATATAGACAAACATATAGGGGTCATGGGTTAACCCCTTCATCTTAACCTATCCCAAAACCCACATACTCATGATCTATTTCTTCCCCTCATACCTGGTATGACGATCACCACGAACAAAGGAAGGAAAAGGTCCGGAAAAGGTTGCGTCTACACGAATGCTCAATCTTACGACGCTTGACTTCACGATCACAGCCCCAAAAGGTTCAAGAGCAGCAACTAGGAAGAGGGCTTGTGATGGCAGTGATGCTCTTCAAGTGAAAGAGATGAAGAACGATGAATAATGGTGCAATCTCCTTCAAGGATCCTTGGAAAGGGTTTAGAAATCCTTGTTTGGAGAGGAAGAGGCAGCTTTTGAGAGTTTTTCGACTTAGAAAGTAGGTTTAGGTCGAGTCTTAGGGTATAAATATGGGTTAGGGTCATTATGGGCTGATTAGAAGCCCAAAAATACGATTCTGCTGCGCGCTTCGCTAGGCGAACCAGAGAGCTGCAAGAATCTGTCTGCCAGATTCGCTAGGCGAAGTTATTTCGCTACGCGAAACTATAGAAGCCGAATTTGGCCTTAACACCTGAAATAATACTTGTAGATAATTCTCTAAGCTTTCCAACGCATCCAAGATCACCTTAATCGGATGTCTAGAACTCAAGATATGAACAAAACCGTAAAACATGTTTCTTGGACTTGAATGCATTGACCATTCCTTAAGGCTAAGCTACCCCAACTATGAACTTGGACATCAAGAACAATCACAAACAACATATATACAACATATACAAGCAAATATTAACACGTATAAGCATAGTGTAAAAAAACAGGGTGCTACAATTCCACCCCCTTATAAAAATTTCGTCCTCGAAATTTCTACTCACCTTGAGTAAACATATGCGGATATGACTCCTTCATCTTGCTCTCCAACTCCCAAGTAACACTTTCTTCTGTAGCTCCACTCCAAACGACCTTGACCAAGGGAATTTCCTTCCCTCTCAGCTGCTTGACCCTTCGATCTTCAACCCGAAGCGGTAACACCTCAAAAGTCAAGTTATCCTTTACTGGAATGATATCGGGTACTATCACATGGCTTGGATCATGAACATACTTTCGAAGTTGAGATACATGAAACACATTATGAAGATTTGACAAGAACGGGGGTAAAGCTATCTGGTAGGCGACTTCACCGACTCTTTTTAGAATTTGGTAAAGGCCAATGAATCTAGGAGTAAGTTTCCTCGCTTTCATTACTCTGCCAACCCCAGTTGTTGGAGTAACTCGCAAGAACACATGATCCCGCTCCTGGAATTCGAGAGTTTTTCTTCTCTTATCATGGTAACTCTTTTGCCTACTCTATGCCACTCTCATCTTTTCTTGTATCATCCTCACTTTCTCTATAGTCTGTTGCACTATCTTAGGTCCTAACACAACATTCTCTCCAGGCTCATTCCAACACAAAGGCGTCCTACACCTCCTACCATACAAAGCCTCATAAGGTGCCATCCCAATACTGGAATGGAAGCTATTGTTGTAGGTAAACTCTATAAGGGGTAAAAACTTATCCCAACTACCAGACTGCTCTAGCACATACGCCCTCAACAAGTCCTCTAAGGATTGGATTGTTCTCTCAGACTGACCATCGGTCTGTGGATGATAAGCTGAACTCAATCTAAGCTTAGTTCCTAAGACCTCATGCAAACCATTCCAAAATCTAGAGGTAAATCTAGGATCTCTGTCTGAAACTATGCTAGACGGTACACCATGCAATCTAACTATTTCTCTGATATACAACCCAGTCAACTTCTCTAATGGATATTCCATGTTCATAGGGATGAAATGGGCAGATTTGGTTAACCTGTCCACAACAACCCATATGGCATCACAACCAGCTGGAGTCCTAGGGAGTCCAGACACAAAATCCATAGAGATACTATCCCACTTCCACTCAGGAATACTCAAAGGTTGCAACTTACCCAAAGGTTTCTGGTGCTCTATCTTAGCCTTTTGACACACTAAGCAAGCATACACAAACTCAGCCACATCCTTTTTCATCCTAGGCCACCAAAACATCCGTTTCAGATCCTGATACATCTTCGTGGCTCCTGGGTGAACACTCAAACCACTCCTATGTCCTTCCTCAAGGATCAACTTCCTGAGCTCTGGAACATCAGGTATACAAACCCTATCTTGGAACCTCAAAATTCCATCAGTCCCTTCCTTAAAACTAAGGTTTCTACCCTGAGCAATCAACTCCCTCTGGTCTAAAAGGTATGCATCTATCTTCTGTCCTTCTCTAATCTGATCCATCAATCTGCTAGTGATTTTCAACATTCCTAGCCTAATGCT
Organism: Ammopiptanthus mongolicus; assembly: GCA_039655645.1. Classification (NCBI taxonomy): domain Eukaryota; kingdom Viridiplantae; phylum Streptophyta; class Magnoliopsida; order Fabales; family Fabaceae; genus Ammopiptanthus; species Ammopiptanthus mongolicus. Next base: position 41,091,775 of record CM077349.1, read on the forward strand.
CTTAGGGGTAACTTCCCAAGTTAAACTCAAATCTCTAAACTCCTCTATCAAATCCATCTCTCTAACCATCAAGGCTGAAATATGTAAGGTTTTTCTACTCAAAGCATCAGCCACTACATTGGCCTTACCTGGGTGGTAACTCAACTCAAACTCATAATCTTTAAGAAATTCCATCCACCTACGCTGTCTCATATTCAGCTCCTTTTGGTCAAATAGGTATTTCAAACTCTTATGATCACTAAAGACCTCAAATCTAGCTCCATAAAGATAATGCCTCCAAATCTTCAAGGCAAACACTACGGCTCCTAGCTCCAAGTCGTGGGTAGGGTAATTCTTCTCATGGGTCTTAAGCTGCCTAGAAGCGTAAGCTACTACCTGACCATTCTGCATCAACACACCACCTAAACCTTGCTTTGAAGCATCACAATACACCACAAAAGGTTCACTAGGATTGGGCAACACTAACACAGGTGCAGAGGTCAACCTATTCTTCAACTCCTGAAAACTTTCCTCACACTTAGAATCCCACACAAAGATCTGACCTTTCTTAGTAAGGCGGGTCATAGGCAAAGCTATCTTAGAGAATCCTTCTATAAACCTCCTATAGTACCCGGCTAAACCCAAGAAACTCCTAACCTCAGTCACTGACTTAGGTGCTTCCCATTGGAGCACGGTTTCTACCTTAGATGGGTCTACGGCTATTCCTCCTTTAGAGATGATGTGTCCTAAGAAACTCACCTCCTCTAACCAGAACTCACACTTAGACAACTTGGCATACAACTGTTTTTCCTTAAGGGTCTTCAAGACTATCCTCAAGTGTTCCTCATGTTCTTCCCTAGTCTTAGAGTATAGTAGGATATCATCTATGAAAACAACTACGAACCTATCCAAGTATGGACGAAAGATCTTGTTCATGTAGTCCATGAACACAGCAGGGGCATTAGTCACACCAAAAGGCATGACTAGGTACTCATAATGGCCATAGCGTGTTCTGAACGCAGTCTTCGGAATGTCCTCAGACTTGACCCGAATTTGATGGTAACCTGATCTCAAATCTATCTTAGAAAACACACAGGCTCCTATCAGCTGGTCCATAAGGTCATCTATCCTAGGAAGAGGGTACCTATTCTTAACGGTCACCTTGTTGAGTTGTCGATAATCGACACACAACCTCATTCTGCCATCTTTCTTCTTCACCAACAACACCGACGCTCCCCACGGAGACACACTAGGCCTAACAAACTGCTTCTGGAGCAATTCCTCTAACTGTTTCTTCAACTCAGCTAGCTCTAGAGGGGACATCCTATAAGGTGCTATGGATATAGGTCCTGTACCTGGCACTAAGAACCTCTCTCTCAGGTGGCAAACTATAAATGTCCTCTGGAAAAACTTCTGGGAACTCTCTCACAACTGGCACATCCTTAACCTCAGCCTTTCTCTCTACTTCCAGGGAAGATAAGATCATGTATACTTGGGCTTCTTCTCTAATAGAAGCCTTGACTTGGTTGGCAGTCAGAAAACTCGGATCCTTAGGATTGACAGCAGTTCCAAAAACAACAGTTTTATCAAATCAATTTAAAAGGACATGATTAGCGGATAACCAGTCCATACCAAGAATAACATCAAGTTGTTTAAGGGGTAAGCATATAAGATCAACTATGAAATTTCTATCATCAATGACAATGGAACAACCTTTACAAATATGTGGGTTAACAACAGGCTTATTGGTAGGGGTAGCAACAACTAGATCATATTCAAGTTGGGCAACAGGTAATCTAAGGTACTCAACACAATCATGTGATATAAAAGAATGCGACGCACCCGAATCAAACAACACTATTAAAGGAGTTCCTTTGATGAGGCACTTACCTTGAATCAGGTCTTCGGATTCTGAGGCTTCAGCTCCACTGAGAGTGAAGACTCTCCCACTTGTCCTCAGTCGATTGGCTTGAGAACTCTTGCTGGCACTCTGTGGCTCCATCTTTTCCCCACTACAATCCTTACTGATATGACCAGGCTTCCCACACTTGAAGCAGATGATGTCTGTCTCCTTGCAGTCCCAGGTAAAGTGCTCCTTACCACACTTGCCACACCTGATCGGCCTAGAAGAGGCAAATCCTCCGCCACTAGCTGGTACCGACGTATAATGCGGTTTCTTGCCGGCGTGCTTGAACCCACGGCTAACTGGAGCCAACTGCTGCTTACCTTTATCCTGCTGGGTCATCCTCTTACTCCCTTGAGGACCAGAATTCTTGAACTGGGCAACTCTGGACTTGTAGTCTTCCTCAAAGATTCTGCATTTGTTCACCAAGGTGGGGAAAACACGGATTTCTTGGTAGCTGATGGCTTGCTTAATCTCTGGGCGCAAACCATTCTCAAACTTCACACACTTGGAGCGATCATCATTACAATACTGGTAGAGTGGATAGTAACGTGACAGCTCCTCAAACTTAGCGGCATATTCCCCAACGGACATGCTTCCCTGAGTAAAAGCTAGAAACTCCATCTCCTTCTTGTCGCGTATATCAGCAGGAAAATACTTCCCCAAGAATCTCTCCTTGAAGGCATCCCAAGTAAGAGCGGCGCCCTCAGCTTCCAAACGTTGGCGGCAATTCTCCCACCAATGTTCAGCTTCTTCTACTAACATGAAGGTAGCAAAGGTAACCTTCTGTGCATCGGTGCATGCCATGGCCCGAAAGATCTTTTCAAGTTCCCGGATCCATGTCTGAGCACCTTCAGGGTCATAAGCTCCCTTGAAGGATGGTGGATTATTCCTCTGGAACTTATCCAAACCCTGGAATTCAGCAGGTCCACCTCCGTTGTGATTCTGATTCTGCCCTATGGCATTAGCTAATGCTTCCAGGGCATCAGCAATCGCACGATCGTTTCTACCTGCCATAACTTCCTGCATCGTTCAAGCAAATTGCTTAATATCGAAAGTCAAGTAAAACAAAACTAAACACTTAATACTCTATACCATCGTCACAGACAATCATATAAGAGTACACAGAAGAGAACACAACAGACACATACCCCGGCCTGTAGGACAAACCGGCTCTGATACCACTAAATGTGACACCCACTACCCCGCATATAATAAAACATGAATAAAATCATACATGTCTTTTAAAAAAATATAACAATTAAAATAAAAACATATCCTCAAGGGTAATGTGCATCACATCATCTATAACATAAAACATAGGAATCTGAAATAATCAAAATCCTTTAAAAACAAACTGCGGAAAACATAAATAATAAATATAACCCAAGTCCCGATGTCACATATCAGAGCTGGTATACATATACCGATAATACATCGGAATAAAATCGAATAACATAAATCATAAATCCTAACTACTGAGAGAGATCTCCTCGGGATCACTCCTCGTCAGCATGCTCACCCTCCTCTGCATATACCACAACATATGCACAAGAATAACAAAGAGAGGGGTAAGAAACACAATCATGAAAATATGTAAACGGAATGGAATAGTAATTAAGATGGCATACAACATACATCAATCAACACAGATATAATCAATATATATCAAGGATGCATGTCAATGCGAATGCAACATCACTACTCCATATGCATGTGGCCAACAACTCTAACTCTGGAAAGACGATTAGGAGTACATGTCCGGTTATCAACGTGGATGATATGCCAGACCATGGGCCATCCCCGAACACTCTCACTAATCCTGATAACGTATAGTGGCTAGTCAGGGTACTCAAGCTTATTCTTTAAGTCACTCCGACAATAGGTAGCTAGCCCATGTCACCTGGAACTTCCATACCCAACGTACCCGCAAGGCCGGGATAACACCCATCATGGCCTCCACTATCGCGATTCATCGTTTGCTTTCCACCCAACATATCAACGTCAACGTATGATGCATGCTATGCTCAACAACATGCAAACACATGTCCAAACATCCACCATCATAATCAATCACATTGATTATCAACAATGACCATCAACGATGATCATCAATCAACTAGGCGCTAACCATCGTTATTGCCTTTATCAACATTGCCAATATTATCATCATAATCAATCACATTGATTATCAACAATGACCATCAACGATGATCATCAAACAACTAGGCGCTAACCATCATTATTGCCTTTATCAACATTGCCAATATTATCATATCATCATTATTAATATTAACGTTCTTTTCTATACTATCAACCTTGAATTGTGATCTCACAGTCATTTTTCCATTACCCTATTTATTTCTTCTTCACAACAGAATCTGGGTGAGAAACCCAGATTCGCTAGGCGAATCGTGGCTCGCGAGGCGAGCCCGAGAGCTCCTAAACAGGTTCCCAGATTCGCTAGGCGAATCCTGGCTCGCGAGGCGAGCCCGAGAGCCCCAATATTTGGTTCTCTCATTCGCCTCGCGGATTACAATCCGCTAGGCGAATCACGTCAGACCACGAATGGTCTCTCTGTCTCGCCTCGCGAATGGATATTCGCCAGGCGAATCATGACAGATGTGGGAATCTTAAGAATTTCTCTAAGTTATCCCTATGCCTATCATCCCATCTCTCAAGAATCATCCCTATGGGTTTCCAAAACTAATCCAATATTATCAATCTCACCTCTCATAACAACTCATTCATTATGGGGTGCCAAACGTCCCTAAGTTATGTTCTTTCACTAATCCTATTTTCTTCATCGTAACGCACATCATCATCAAGTCATCATTATCATTGCACATCATAAAATCTCATCAATGCATATCGTATCTATATTCATACTATTCATTGCACCTCATAATATTTGAATCATATCATCAAGACAAACATCCATAATCATAATCATAGAACCATAAACGTGTATATTTATACAATATTCACATAGGCATATACATGGCATATACATAACATACACATAATTACACTCATAGCATATACATAGGCATTTACAATGCATATAGACAAACATATAGGGGTCATGGGTTAACCCCTTCATCTTAACCTATCCCAAAACCCACATACTCATGATCTATTTCTTCCCCCCATACCTGGTATGACGATCACCACGAACAAAGGAAGGAAAAGGTCCGGAAAAGGTTGCGTCTACACGAATGCTCAATCTTACGACGCTTGACTTCACGATCACAGCCCCAAAAGGTTCAAGAGCAGCAACTAGGAAGAGGGCTTGTGATGGCAGTGATGCTCTTCAAGCGAAATAGATGAAGAACGATGAACAATGGTGCAATCTCCTTCAGGGATCCTTGGAAAGGGTTTAGAAATCCTTGTTTGGGGAGGAAGAGGCAGCTTCTGAGAGTTTTTCGACTTAGAAAGTAGGTTTAGGTCGAGTCTTAGGGTATAAATATGAGTTAGGATCATTATGGACTGATTAGAAGCCTAAAAACACGATTCTGCTGCGCGCAGATTTGCTGCGCGAATACATTTTCGCTAGGCGAACCAGAGAGCTGCAAGAATCTGTCTGCCAGATTCGCTAGGCGAAGTTCTTTCGCTACTCGAAACTATAGAAGCCGAATTTGGCCTTAACACCTGAAATAAGACTTGCAGATAATTCTCTAAGCTTTCCAACGCATCCAAGATCATCTTAATCGGATGTCTAGAACTCAAGATAACCGTAAAACATGTTTCTTGGACTTGAATGCATTGACCATTCCTTAAGGCTAAACTACCCCAACTATGAACTTGGACGTCAAGAACAATCACAAACAACATATATACAATATATACAAGCAAATATTAACATGTATAAGCATAGTGTAAAAAAACAGGGTGTTACAATGTCCCTCTCTGTGTGTAAGCCTATACAACCGTGTAGGCACGTACTCGGGGAACTCGACACCACAATGCGACGTCTCCTATACATCCTTAGGTACTGCTTGGTACGCCTCCTCTACCCTTTATAGACGAAGCCTCGCCTACCAGACACCATTGATGACTGTGGCGCTGCCCACAAATAGTCTTGCTCTCTCTGCCTCGGTGGATGCCAAAACCTCAAAAAAGGAAGAAACTGTACAACTTTGAACGGTTCTATCATGTCCTCCAAGTGCGACGCCCCTCCTCTAAAAAGAATACTATCTGGCCCTGTGTAGACCATCAAATAGGTAGAGGGGTCCACGCGCCACCCTCTCTCGTCTTGGTAGACGATCTCGATCAGCCCCAGTATCGATCCTCGGTACTGACATGATAAAAGGGTGTACCCTCGGGTCCATCAGCTAGCTCCTCGTCTTCAAGCAAACCAAGAACGAAACAGACATATAACCAACAGTAGGGAGATAAGAAATACAACATACGGGAAAATGGAATAACAATAGCAGTGCAATAAACAACATCATGTAGCAAATATCAGTATAGCATGTATAACAGTTACTGCAAACAACCAAGCATCTCCCAAGACAACACATGCAACAAGCATCCATCTCCATGAGTCTCAATCTTAGATCAATCTTCTAGACTGGGATACTAATTCCATGCAGCATGTCGGATGAAAGCTCACAAAACTGGTTCCACACTGGAACAGGTTCTGTGTCGGAACAGAGTTAGTTTGTCAAAGAAACCGAACCGCTCTCTGTGACCATTAAGAGTGCATCCCCCCTTCCACACCGGAATAGGGGTGTCTTGATAGCCTCAGAACGTTAGCCTGGAATGTGGAAAGCTCAGGGATTAGTCTGGCAAACCGGACTGGATCAGGCGTCACGACGGGATAGGAGCCACCTCATTCATCACTGTAAACTATTCCCGAGACCCGCAACATCCCCAAGGTCACTCACTTGACCGTCCCTTTTACTTTCCGGACCCGCACACAGCCAAACTTAACTCTAACGGGCATTCCACCAACACAACATCACCACAAACAGCATAACAAGAACATTAATAACATCAACAGCAACATATAATAGGCATATCATGTACCAAGTAGCATGTAGGCACGTAGACAGATAGTAACAATAGCAATCAATCATCACAATGTTGACAAGTTACTCCAAACACGAGGAGGGCGAATTGTGTGTGACCTTGAATTTGAAAAACTTTTGCAAATAAAGCTTTTGAATAATAAATCGCAGAAAGAAAATAAAAAAAATGTAAATTGCGATATTTAAAATGCAACAATTAAATGACTGAAATTAAAGTTCAATAAATAACTGTGATAATAAAAGGATAGGGAAAAGAGAAGGAACACGAAGATTTATCCTGGTTCGGCTACCCACTATCCCAGTAGCCTACATCCAATCCCCAAGGTCAACCACCAAGGGTCTTCACTCAATAACTAGATTTTAAATCAGGTTCAGCTAGAAACCTTTACAACCAAGAGCACTCTCATAGACCAGGGATATCACCTCCCCCAGTGAAAAAGCCTCAACCAAGCTTAACAGGTGCTGGTAACCTTCCGAGCACTCCTCATAGACCAGGGATATAACCTCCCCCAGTGACAGAGTCTCAACCAAGCTTAACAGGTGCTAGCAACCTTGAGAGCACTCCTCACATACCAGGGATATAACCTCCCCCAGTGAAAGAGCCTCAAACAACCCAAGAGATATCACCTCTCTTGTCAATTGGTAACCAAAAGATGGTTTGAGTCGTTTGACTCTTACCACAATATAGCACTCTTAATAGTGCAGATTAAAAGCAAATTGAAGCACAATACAATTCAAACTATATGGAGTAAAAGCTCTCTCTAGGTATAATCAAAGTGTAGTAGTAGTGAAAGTGATAAAAAGATTTGACAGAGTTTTAGCGCAATAGGATTAGTGAGTGTGTTGTGTGGATGGCTGGCTCAACATCCCTATTTATAGAAAAACATTTAAGCCCATAGGAATTAGGTTAGCCCATTTAGAAAACAAGCTAATCGAGTCATAATCGATTATTGTAAGGCCATAATCGATTATCTGATATATTTTAGAAAACACGCTGGAGAGGCAGTCGCATCATAATCGATTATGCTAATCGATTATGGGTTCTCTGTTTGAAGCTCACTCACACGCATAAGAGCATAATCGATTATTCAATCGATTATGTATATAATTGATTACTTCTTCACTGTTTTGGGAAACGCTTTTCAGATATATGATAATCGATTATGAGAAATCTATAATCGATTATTATCATTAAAAGCCATCTGATTTTAAACTTAACGGTTGTTAATTGATTTTATCCAATTAGATCGCTTGAAGCCTATTAAGTTTATTTTATGTGTGTGTGTGTGATTGATTTTAGATTTGAGAGCTTTACTACCACTTACAACATGATCTAAATAGACAATACAAATAATGAAAATTCCCTTAACCCCATCTTGAAAGACTTGATCTTCATCAAATTCTTTTCCGCTTTTTGCAGTCTAGTCCTTCTGGGATTTCCTTTTGTCTATCATCAAAACTAAATAAATCTTGTCATGGCATATATATTCACACACAACAGTCATACGAATCAGATCATCCTCAAATAACAATTCTCTAACGTAGGGTTTTCAAACTTAACGGCGTTAACCCAAAGTATGCTAAACCTAGGGTGTAGGTACTTTATCGAGGTTCAACCACTAGGAGGGTTAGGGCTTCCCTACGCATAGCAGAAAACACAACTACACTACTCTTGCCTTCTCGACGACAGCAGTACTCTTTCTCCCCTCCTGAACAACTAGCACGAGAATCAACATGAACACTGGCTCACCAAGCTCGCAGCCACCACCTCCTTGGACAGCCACCAACAGCTCCAAGAACAGCCGCCACGCAACCTCAAACTCGCCACCTACTCACACAATCACGAACACGAACTTTGCCCTAATCACGAACACAGCACGTACACAATAGTGTAAGCCCTAAGGCAAGCTCAAAGATCCAAAGAAAAATGTAGAAACTCGAAGAACACGAAGAACGCGTGTTAGGGATTCGAGTTTACCTTAGGTGAATCGAGAAACAAATCCATCAAGGTTGGAGAAAACTTGGTCGTGATCACAACGATGCAGTTGGAATCGCGTTCCGGTACTTCGATCGCCTCAAAACTGAGCTTTCTCACTTAAAAACCTCAGTCTCTCTCTCAAGAACGCAGGAAATCTCTGTGGATACTCCAAGCTTCAAGCAACAAATAAGGAAGAGAAAGAAACCTTGTCCATCTTGATCTGCTGAGAATGCTTTAGCGTGGGACATGTCCACGCTTTAGCGTGGAGCCTCGTCCACTCTGCCTTCACCCTGGCCTGACACGTGTCTCACACGCGTCAAAAAGCACACCAGCTGGCAAACACACTCAGCACGCTTGAGTGTGCAACATGCCAACACTGAATCGTTGGCACGCTAGGGCGTGCATCCTTCCCAGGCTTGAGCGTGCTGCTCAGCTGGGAAGAGTCTTCCAAACTTCTAACTTCCCCAGTTTCTCGTTTAAAGTCTTAGGCACTTCCAATCTTATTCAAGCCTATTCCTAAGATTCTAACTAAGTCCTAAACTAACACGAAACAATTCACAAGCATTCAACGCCCTAATCGAGATTAACCACTCGATTAGACTCACAGAAAATCGGGAAGTTACATTACCAACCCCTTAAAGAAAATTTTGTCCCCGAAATTTTCGTCGCATACTTGAGAAAATATAAGGATGACTCTGACGCATCTCAACTTCACATTCCCACGTGGAATCTTCCGTTACCGGGTTCCACTCTACTCTGACTAACGGAATGTGCTTGCCGCGAAATTTTTTGATCCTTCTATCCACGATCCGAACAGGTGAAGCCTCGTAGACAAGGTTCTCTTTCAATTGGATTGATTCGGGCTCTAACACGTGTGATGGATCAGGGTGGTACTTTCTGAGTTAAGAGACGTGAAAGACGTCGTGGAGATTTGACAGATTCGGTGGTAAAGCTATTTGATGGGCTACAGGACCGATTCGTCGAAGAATCTGAAACAGTCCTATAAATCTAGGTGTTAGCTTTCTGGATTTGATGGCCCTGCCCACTCCCACTCTTGGGGTAATTCTCATGAAGATATGATCGCCCTCTTGAAATTCCAAAGGCCTCCTCCTCTTATCGGCATAGCTTTTCTGCCTATCCCTTGCAGTCTTCATCTTTTCCCATATCTTAAGTACTTGTTCTGTTGTTTGATGTACCAGCTTCGGACCTAACAGCTGACCTTCTCCCGTCTCAAACCAGCATAACGGAGTCCTGCACTTTCGTCCATACAGTGCCTTGTACGGTGCCATGCCAATACTTGAATGGAAACTATTGTTGTAAGCGAACTCGATCAGTGGAAGGAACTCATCCCAACTTCCTGTGTTCTCCAACACATACGCTCTTAAGAGATCCTCCAAGGATTGAATTGTCCGTTCAGACTGACCATCTGTTGGAGGATGATAAACAGAGCTCATACTTAGCCTAGTTCCCATCGCACTGTGTAAGCTTTTCCAAAACCTTGAGGTAAACTTCGGATCACGATCTGAAACAATGCTTGAAGGTACCCCATGCAGCTTCACAACCTCCTTGATGTAAATCTGAGTCAATCGTTCCAGAGAGTATCTCTGGTGGATAGGTAAGAAGTGAGCACACTTCGTCAACCTGTCAAGGATTACCTAGATTGCATCATGTAACGGCCTTCGTTACATTAGTAACCCGAATAAAATATTTAAAATAAAACCTCGTGAAATAAAATTTTCATAATATAATACTTAATAATAATAATAATAATAATAATAATAATAATAATAATAATAATAATAATAATAATAATAATAAAATGGTCTTTACATCATAAAATTCTCAAATCTGAAATAACATAATTAATCCAAAAACTCTTAAAGCAAGGCACCAACTAAAAACACAAACGTATAAAAATAAAATAACTAAGGTCTAGCCACATACGGCTCCAGTACTTTATCATACTAACCAATGCTATAAATAATACTAAACAATAACTCAAGTTTTCAAGCCTTCTCGGTCTCAGGAATATTGTCCTCGTGCTCTGAAAATAACACTACTAATGAGATGGAAATCCCAGTGAATAAAAACAGTTATATATTATTTTCACAAACAATGTTATTCTCAGCTGGCGCAGTAACCGGAAAAACAACCATGACACCTGCTACTTTGAAAATAATATAATTTTTCTATAATATCAATAATAAAAATATTCAGACCAACACACCACATATTTCAATTACAAACAAGAACAATTATCCTATGCAATTATTCTACCATTCATAACACACAACAATGGTGTCCCATTGCCCACCTGATATGAGCCCACTAAGGAATATGGACCAAGAAGCACTACAAAGACTTGTTGAGCCTATGACGAAAGCAAGAGTCAAGAAAGCCCAAGAAGTTCTAAACCAAATGGATCTTTTAATGGCCACAAGCCCAAGTGCAAGTCAAGAAGACATTGAGCCCAAGTTGGTATCTTGCATCATCCAACTAGAAGATTCATAATGTGGGGCGCATGACATGAAGAAGTTTCCAATTTTAGTGGTTTTTCTTTTATTTTTTCAATAAGTGTATGTGGGTCCAATTTGTTTAAATGTTACAATTGGATTCCTTCATAGTCTTACACGAAATTAGAGAGTCTTGGGGAGGGAATCTTTGGGTTGCATGCTATAAGAAACTCCTCATTAAGTTGAGTGAATAAATTGTAAGTTGTGGGTGTTACACTTTTAATTTGAAAAGCAAAGTGTAACCACCCATAATGAAGGGAGAGTAGGCGTGTATATGAGTGCTTGGGGCTGACTTCAATTGCTTCATGGTGAGTTATGAGTGTCTTGGTGGCTGCCTTCAATTGTTTGGGTGTTACACTTTTAATTTGAAAAACAAAGTGTAACCACCCATGATGAAGAAATGGTAGGCGTGTATGAATGGGTTTGGGGGCTGACTTGAATTGTTTTAGTGGTCATTTAAGTTAGGAATTAGGCCATTCAAAGTGGGGGTTATGCCTTGTCTTTGGATGCCAAGAGTTGGATGACTACTATATGTATGCATCTAGAAACATGGAATAAGATAACTTTGAAGTTATTTTGGATCAAATTCCATTGAGTGAGAATTGTTTCGCCTAGGTTCTTGGTTGAACCAAACTTAGTTCTTATCAAGAATCCAAGGTTCTTGTGGCGAACATCACTTGGCTTATCAAACCTGCTTGGTTTGTGGCGCCTTCATCATCTCTTTCTTTCCATTTTCTTACTTTCTTCACTTTTATGTTCTTTCATTTTGTTTCTATACAAAGAGCACGAAATTATCATACTTAGAATTCAACCATAAGATCTTTAAAAGACAACCACACCATTTGGTTGAGAACAAGTGGTATCAAAGCTTAGGCTTTGGTTGAATTTGTTTTTGTGTGTTCCTGAATCTATCTTTGTTCTTCATCTTCTACTCGTTCTTCTTTTCTTCTCAAAACCAAAAAAACAAAAGTTATTTTGATCTTTTTCTTGAAGGGAAAATTCGTGGTTGTTGTGTATTGCTCCAAAAACAAAGTTTTCAAGAGTAATTCTCTTCAACAATTTAAAAAAAAAAAAAAGAAATTCGTGTAAAAAAAAAAAAAGAAGAGAAAGTTTCATTTGAGCAATTTGTGTCTTGAATATTGTTTTCCCTTCTTCCTTTGTTTCCTATTTCTAAACCTTTTCTTTTCTAGCCTTTGTTCTTCGTTTCCTTTCTCAACCTTTTCTAAACCTTTGTTTTGATAAGTTTTGTGATTTTTGTTACTTGAATTTTGGTATTTTTGTGTTTTGTGTTTGATTCCTCTAACAACTAAAGGAGAACATTTGAGAGGAAAAAGGCAAGAGTGCAAATTTACTTCTTGTGGGGAAAAAACCAAAAGAGTGAAATTCATTTGTGTGACAAGTGAGGGAGTGTAGTGAGGAAACATAAATCATGGCAAACAATGAAGATAGTGCACCACTTTCACCAAGGTCCGTGGTCCTTTTTGTACGAATGACTACTCAAATGCAAGCCCTTCAAAGGCAAATAGAGACGATGCAAGCCAACTATGATCAACAACTTGCCAACCTTCAAAATGATGAGTCCAGTGGCAATGAAAGTGAAAGAGGAAGGCCTAGAGGAGGAAGACATAGAGAAGGAGGACATAGAGGAAGGAGGCATGATGAAAGGCTTGAGGGGGTCAAAATTAAAGTTCCTCCCTTTCTTGGGAAGAACGATCCGGAGGCTTACTTGAAGTGGGAGCTAAAGATAGAACAAGTCTTCGATTGTAATTCTTACAATGAAGGCAAGAAGGTGAAAGTAGCCGCCCTTGAAGGGGAGCCTATAGACACTTGGGAGGAGATGAAGTATGTCATGAAGAAGAGGTTTGTCCCAAATCATTACCAAAGGGACATTCACAACAAATTGCAAAGACTTACCCAAGGGACCAAGAGTGTAGATGAATATTTCAAGGAGATGGAGTTGGCCTTACTTAGGTCAAATTTTCAAGAAGATAGGGAGGCTACCATGGCAAGATTCTTACATGGCTTGAATCAAGATATTCAAGACATTGTAGAATTACAAAATTATGTGGAGCTTGAAGATTTGGTGCAACAAGCAATCAAGGTGGAGCAACAAATTAAGAGGAGGAAGTTCAAATATTCTTCTTCTTCTTCTTCAAATTTTCCATCATCAAATTGGAAGGACAAGCAAAAGAAGGAGGGTGCACCAACCAAAGAAGCCGTGAGCACCTCTCAAGGCAAGAAACCAATGGAGACAACCACTAGGAGCCGTGAAGTAAAGTGTTTCAAATGCCTTGGCCATGGGCACATAGCCGCCCAATGTCCAACAAAGAGAACCATGGTGACCATGAATGGTGAAGTAGGATCACAATCCGAGGCTTCAAGTGGGGAGGAAAGTGAAAAAGATGTGTTTATGCCGGATGGTGATTTACTTATGGTAAGGAGGCTATTGGGGAGTCAAGTGAAAGAACATGAAGCAAGCCAAAGGGAGAACATCTTTCATTCTAGATGCCTAATTCAAGGAAAGGTATGCTCTTTAATTATTGATGGAGGAAGTTGTGCCAATGTTGTAAGTACTAGATTAGTGCCAAAACTAAATTTGGTAACTAAGGCACATCCAAGACCATATAGGCTTCAATGGTTAAGTGAGGTAGGAGAAATGGTGGTGAACAAACAAGTGGAGGTTCCATTCTCAATTGGGAAGTATGAGGATAGTGCTCTTTGTGATGTGGTGCCTATGGAGGCAAGCCACTTGTTGTTGGGAAGGCCTTGGCAATATGACAAGAAGGCCATCTATGATGGGTTCTCAAATAAGTATACTCTCATGTATCAAGACCGAAAGGTCATACTTGCTCCTTTATCTCCAAAGCAAGTTAGTGAGGATCAAATAAAAATGAGAGAAAAGAGAGAGCAAGAGAGAAAAGAAAAAGAAAGTGAAAAAGAGATTGAGAAAAAGAGTGAAGAAAAATCAAAAAGAAATCATGAGAAAAAAGGTGTACAAAACCGAGTGGAAAAAGAGAGTGAAGAAAGCTTTCTTGCAACAAAGAGTGAGGTAAAGAGTGCATTGGTCTCAAGGCAGCCCCTATACATGCTCTATTGTAGGGAATTTTGTTTGAATGCTAATGCTCCTAATGAACTCTTTTTGCCTAGTGGTGTTGAAAAGTTTTTGCAGGAATTTGGTGATGTGTTTCCAAAGGTTCCTCAAAAGGATGCTTGCAAGGCTATTTTGGGTCTTGAAGAAGTTGAATCAAGTGAAGCACTTATTGGTTTAACCCTTTGCATATTTAATCCTTCCACTTCTTTAATTGATATGTTTCGTGTTAAATTGTTTGGGAAGTGCTTTCCTCCTATGCTTGCTAGATTTGCAAATTTGCATGTTAAAATGCCTAATTTGTGTTATCTCCATAAATCTAGTTTAAGTGTTGAAACCGAAAGGCATGATGTGTTTAATACAAAATATTCTTCTACACTTGATTTGAGGATTAGGAGCCAAGACTTAAATGAATTCCTTGAGAAGTGTGTTGTTGTGCTCTCTATTGATCACTTAGTTCATGACAACAATTTGGAAGTTTGTGTTGAATTTCTAAGAGAAAGCTTGTTTGCTAACTTGGCCACTTACTCTTTTATCCAAAATAAAGTTAGCAATTTGAGGTTTGTTATGAGCACTAAAGGTTTGCATGTGGCATTAATTGATGGGTTCACTACTACACCCTTTCTTACTCTACTTATTCTTGTGAATTCTTCTAAGCTTCCATATGATGCTCCTAATGTGTTTGAGGGGCTTGTTTTGTCTCAAAAAGAGCCGTACTTTGTTTGTGATGAGGAGAATGTTAATGAGGTTCAATTTGCCTTGGAGTCTTTGCAAAGACAAATTACTTTCTCTTTTGTCATCAAGATCAAGCCTAGCAAGGTACATTTGGTCATATATGTCAACTCATGGAGGTATAACTTTGTGCTTACCTTTAAAATTCCCTACCTTGGCTATGAATGTGTTGGGATGTTGATTGTACAAGATGAACATGTTTGTCACCTACTTGCTACAATGGGTGATTTCTCTCAATTTCCATTTGACCCCGATGGAAGGGTTAACATTGTTCTTCATGTGATTGACTCTCAATTTTTCTTCATGTAGGTTATGAAGGAGGTGAATTCGAGGTCTAATTCATTTAAAGAAGGAGGGTATGATATGAGCCCACTAAGGAATATGTACCAAGAAGCACTACAAAGACTTGTTGAGCCTATGACGAAAGCAAGAGTCAAGAAAGCCCAAGAAGTTCTAAACCAAATGGATCTTTTAATGGACACAAGCCCAAGTGCAAGTCAAGAAGACATTGAGCCCAAGTTGGTATCTTGCATCATCCAACTAGAAGATTCATAATGTGGGGCGCATGACATGAAGAAGTTTCCAATTTTAGTGGTTTTTCTTTTATTTTTCAATAAGTGTATGTGGGTCCAATTTGTTTAAATGTTACAATTGGATTCCTTCATAGTCTTACACGAAATTAGAGAGTCTTGGGGAGGGAATCTTTGGGTTGCATGCTATAAGAAACTCCTCATTAAGTTGAGTGAATAAATTGTAAGTTGTGGGTGTTACACTTTTAATTTGAAAAACAAAGTGTAACCACCCATAATGAAGGGAGAGTAGGCGTGTATATGAGTGCTTGGGGCTGACTTCAACTGCTTCATGGTGAGTTATGAGTGTCTTGGTGGCTGCCTTCAATTGTTTGGGTGTTACACTTTTAATTTGAAAAACAAAGTGTAACCACCCATGATGAAGAAATTGTAGGCGTGTATGAATGGGTTCGGGGGCTGACTTGAATTGTTTTAGTGGTCATTTAAGTTAGGAATTAGGCCATTCAAAGTGGGGGTTATGCCTTGTCTTTGGATGCCAAGAGTTGGATGACTACTATATGTATGCATCTAGAAACATGGAATAAGATAACTTGGATGTTGAATTTGGATTAATTCCATTTGTGAGAGAATTGTTCTCTTAGGTTCTTGGTTGAACCAAACTTAGTTCTTATCAAGAATCCAAGGTTCTTGTGACGAACATCACTTGGCTTATCAAACCTGCTTGGTTTGTGGCGCCTTCATCATCTCTTTCTTTCCATTTTCTAACTTTCTTCACTTTTATGTTGTTTCATTTTGTTTCTATACAAAGAGCACGAAATTATCATACTTAGAATTCAACCATAAGATCGTTAAAAGGCAACCACACCATTTGGTTGTCATCACCACCCCTACTCATGAGGAGTGTTTCGACCTCACCTACTGTGGTGAAGTTACCAAATCAATACCCCTGTTGTGGTGGTATATTTCAACATCCCTGTTGTGGTGATGTTTCTCATTTCAATACCCATGCTGTGGTGGTATTTTTCGACATCCCTGTTGTGGTGATGTTTCTTATTTTTGATACCCCTACCATGGGATATTCTCATTTACAATACCCCTACAATGGTGATATTGCCAACATCCCTACAATGATAATGTTTTACTCAAGGTCAATACCCCTACAATGGTGGTATTTCCTCAACCCTTAATACCCGTGTTGTGACAGTATTAAGTACATGTCAAACAAACAATAAATCATTCTTTTCATGGCAATCATACATGACATATTAATCTCATTTAATATCAAATATCATATATGACATATAGCAACATACCAATTCAACCATCAAAGAATTCCAAAATTCGCATTAAACAAACAAACATTCATAGCATTCATATAATAAAAATCTCTATTTAAATATTAATTTTGTTTTGTACAAAACCCCCAAATTCAGAAAATAGGATTTGATTAAATATGCACTCTTTCATGGAAATTTCACCCTAAATCAATAGATAAATCAAACCCCTTTTACCAAAATCGTTTGTACCATGGAAAGGTGAGAAAAGATCGTTTTTACTCACCTTTTGTAGATCTCCTAAAAACTCCAAATATTATCGAAGATAAATCCTAGTGTTCCACCAAAAATTATTCATCTCTCTACTGACGTTATTATTCCCTCTAATGGCGTAAACCTGTGCCCTCCTCTGCTGAGCACTGCAAATGTCGTTCTCAGTATTTTTTTTTTTACTTTACTATGGTTGTGTGGCGCTGCACTACATCGAACCAAATACGTCTTTACTTTTCATTTAGAAAGATCAACCCTGTACGTGAAAATATGTTTGGCACAAACCAAAATCCAAATATAACCACCTGACCCTATTTTTTTTTTTCTTTTTCCTTATCCTAATAACGGCGTGGCCCACCTACCTCATATGCTAAGAATTTAAATTGAATTCTTTAGTATTGGAGGTGAACTCCACGTGACTTGCAACTTGGCTAAAAGCCAAAATTTGCATTCTTTTTATTTTAAATATCAATTTTGTATTTTTTCTAAATTTTTAAACAATTCTAATAAATTCTTGTACTAACAATTTTTTATCCTAAACCTCATAACAAATAATCTTTTTATTAAAATAATTATATTGGAGTTTTAGGATGTTACACATCACACCTTTTCTGAGTCCTCGACAATCCAGAAACAAAGTCCATGGCAATGCTATCCCACTTTCATTCTGGGACATCCAGCGATTGCAACAACCTTGCTGGCTTCTGGTGTTCAATCTTCGCTTTTTGACACACCAAGCAAGTTAGGACATACGCCGCCTCCTCTTTCTTCATCCCTGGCCACCAGAACAACTTCTGCAGGTCCTGATACATCTTGGTAGCCCCCGGGTGAAAACTCAACTTACTTTTGTGTGCTTCCTCCAAGATCATATTCTTAACCTCGCTATCCGTTGGCACACAAATCCGATCACCAAACCTAAGCAGACCATCAGTACTTCTTCTGAAATCTGAAGTCTGACCTTCCTCTATTAACCAGTTTACACTATCGAGGTACTTATCCTCAGCTTTCTTCTTCCATAAAAGATCCAGGAAATCGCTAGTTACTCTAACCATCCCAAGATTTAACTTATCCTCGATGATTTTCGCTTCCAGATTCAGATCTCTAAATGCCTCTAACAGCTCTAGCTCCTTTACCATCATAACAGATACGTGTAGGGATTTCCTGCTTAGCGCATCCGCAATTACATTCGCCTTACCTAGATGGTATTGCAGGTCGAATTCATAGTCCTTTATGAATTCCGTCCATCTCCGCTGCCTCATGTTCAACTCTCTCTGGTCGAACAAATACATCAGGCTCTTATGGTCGTTAAATACACTGAATTTAGCACTATAAAGATAGTGTCTCCATATCTTCAATGCAAACACTATCGCAGCCAATTCCAGATCATGCATTGGGTAGTTTCGCTCATGTACTCTTAACTGCCTGGAGGCATACGCCACCACTTTTCCTTCTTGCATGAGCACACATCCCAAGCCTTGATAAGATGCATCACAATATACATCAAATCGTCCTAAATAATCTGATAGCACTAACAATGGTAACGTGGTCAGGCTTCTCTTCAGCTCCTGGAAACTTTACTCGCAAGCCTCTTGTCATGACCCAAAAAAAAAAATAAAAAAAAAAAAAAATGGTCATGACCGGCCGAAAAGAAAGACAAAATTTCCCTTTCGTAGCCTATCGAACCTACTCAAATTTTTTTTTTTTCATCCAAAAGTCAAGAATACTTTCAATATTGATTTATGATACCGAAATTATAATGCATCAGAGTGCTACAAACCATAAGGGAATACAAGTCCTGAATATAACAAAATAATTATAGGTTGCAACCCTTAACAAAACCAGGTGAAACAATTAAAACATAACCATAAGAAACTGCCTTCACATAGTAACCAAGACTCAAAAGCACTGCCTAAGCATGAGAAGATCCAGGTTTATCTGTACATATGCCTACAACATAGATAAAGGGGAGTGGGTGAGTATAAAACTCAGTGAGGGTCCCCACATCTACACACACAAAATTTACAATAAAATAACATATACCAGGCAACAATTAAAATAAACCAACTCATGACATGTAGATTTGTTAAAGAAACACCTGTGGAATGGCTTGGTAAATCTCATCAATTATACTCATAAAAAAAAAAATTTCTACCAAGGAAACGTCGCCATGAGCCTGAATATAATGAACTGAATCTTTGGGTTATCCTTGGGGTTGTTCACTAAGGTCCCCCGCCTCGACGGTTTTTGTTTATATTCCGGAGATTTCTGCCCCCTCCGGTCATCAAATTCCCTCCTTAACTCCGGGGTTGTTCACTAAGGTCCCCAACCTCGATGGTTTTATTATTTATATCCCGGAGATTTCCGCCCCCTCCGGCCGGATACCCCAAAGTTTCACATAATCAAGTCAATCCATTCCACCAAACACAAACTTCAAGACATACAACAATACTAGTAGGAGGGGAAAAATATATATATATATATATATATATATATATATATATATATATATATATATATATATATCTAAGCAAATACTTTACTATCTAACACTTATCGTGCTGCTACCTTGATACCATGTGGAGCCAATACTTAACATATATATATATATATATATATATATATATATATATATATATATATATATATATTTCAAGAAAAGCAAATAGAAATTAAGTCGTAATACCTCACTCACACGCTTCCTAGGAAAACTTCCCAGAAGGTCACCCATCCCACAATTGCTCCAAGTCAAGCACACTAAAGAGACTCGTGTTGGTTTGTGGGGACAGTCGGCAATCCTTAAAGCAGTTCGGGCCGTTACACCTCTGACCACTCGAACGCCTTCCCTTTTCTCGTCAACTGCGTCATAGGTAATGCAATCTGATATGAGCCCAAAGAAGGAGCTTGGACCAAGGAGCACTGCAAGAACTTGGTGGACCTATAACAAGGGCAAGGATCAAGAAAGCCCAGGAAGTTCTATATCAAATGATAAAAATCTTCATGGAAGCAAGCCCAAAGTCAAGACTAAATCAAATGAAGCCCAAATTGGTTACTTGTCTCATCCACTTTGAAGACATAGGATGATGAGGGGCGTGTGCCATCTTCTTCAAGCCCATTTACTAGTTTTGTTCCTAGTTGAATAAAATGTAATAAACTATGTGTGGATCCAATTTTTGGGTGTTTTACTTTGATTTCTATGATAAGTGGGTTACACTAAGTTGGGCTAAGACCCATTAGAAGGAGAGCTTGAAATTCATGAAGACAAAGGAGGATAACCTTTGGCTTGCATGCCTAGGTAACTCTTTGGAAAGATGAAGAGTTAACTTAATTAGACATTTAGTGGATAGTTAGTTCTTTTATTAGACTTGGTGGATAGTTACTAGTTTTATGAGGGGTTATGACACTTCATGGTGACCTCTTGTTGCATCTTCATGCAACTCCCTAAATCCTATTTGTAGTTCGAATCCATCAATGGGAATGATAACTAAGAAGTTGATTTTGGATTGAATCCAATGGTGAGGGTATTGTCTCTCTTTGGTTCTTGATTCAGCCACCCCCTTTGATCTTATCAAGAGTCCAAGACTTTTTTGGCGATCTTCACTAGGCTTATCAAATCCCCTTGGATTTGTGGCGCCTCTCCCCCTTTCTCATCTTCATCCATTTTCTTGTTTCCTTCTTTCTTGGATTGAACACTACATGTTTTCCTAAGTTTCATTGGTAGTCTAACCAATTGTGTTTGATAATTCGACCTAAGATCATCAACAAGGCAACCCACTAATTTGGTTGTCATCACAATCTTAGAGAATCCTTCGATGAACAGCCGATAGTAGCCTGTTAAACCAAGAAAGCTTCTCACCTCACTTACAGACTTAGGGTTTTCCCAACTCACTACTGCCTAGACTTTCGCGGGATCCATCGTGATTCCATCCTTACAAATCACATGGCCTATAAACTGAACTTCCTTTAGCCAAAACTCGCACTTCGACAATTTAGCATACAACTACCGATCCTTTAGCACTTGCAACACCGCCCTTAAATGCTCTTGCTGTTCTTCTCTACTCGAAGAGTACACAAGGATGTCGTCGATGAAAGCAACAACAAACTTGTCAAGGAACGGTCGGAAGATCCTGTTCTCCCAGGCTGGAGCTACTTTCTCCATGTGTGATGTTGAACTGAGCTAGGCGATCATATGGTCTGGTCCTTTGTTGAAATCTTCCTCCTTTGCCCCTCTGGCCACTGCTGCGGATAGGTCCACCACTCTTTGGTTGTGATTGGACTGTCCCTGCTCGATCGTGTCCTTCTAACACCATACACTTCTCGACCAACTCGGGAAAAGAATCGATGCTCAAAGGCAGCATCATTCACTTTAACTCTAGCCTCAATCCGTCATCGAACCTTCGACATACCCACTCTTCAACCGGATGAACTTGATAGAACTGGGAAAACTTGAGGAGTGCTTCAAACCTCATTGCATACTCGCTGACGGACATCTGTTCCTGCTTCAGACACAGGAACTCCTTCTCCTTCTCTTGCCTGATGCTCCCTGGAAAATACTTATCTAAGAAGCTCTCCCAAAACAATTGCTAGGTCACAATCCTTCCTTCGGGCTCTAATAGTCTGGTCTTGGTCCTCCACCAAGCTTCTGTTGCTCTGACCAGCATAAAAGTAGTGTATGTAACTTTTCGATCCTCCCAGCAATGCATTGCTACAAAAACCTTTTCAATTTCCTGTAACCACATCTCTGCGGCCTCTGGATTGTACTCCCCATGGAACTAAGGAGGATTCCCTTTCATGAAAGCATTAAGACTGATGTTCACAGTCTCGTCTCCTCTTACCACATGCAACTGATTCAGCCTAACTTCTCTCTCTTCTTGCCTCTGCATGTATTGGGAAGTCTGTTGAGTTTGCTGCATCATTGTGGTAGCCAAGTCCCCCAAGGCCCTCATTGCCTCAAAGGTGTCACCACCACTTCCAGTACCTGAGTGGTCACCGTTGTTGTTGTTATCGTTGCCTCCGGTTGCAGGTAGCCTACTTTCTCTTTCTCGTCCACAAGCCATTTAGCTTCCTATAAAAAGGAGCTACTAGCTCCAATTCATAAGACATATAATAGTACTTAACAGTTAAACATATCATATGCCTTATGAATGAAAACAGTTATCACACTTCGATAACTAGCTCATCGGATACACTACCCAAAACCAGACTCTGTTGATATGACTCGGGTATCAATCGTTAAAGCCAGTACACTCGTTAGACTTGCAGCTATGGTTCCAGCCTTCCACAGTTTCTGGTCCTACAAAGGATTGTGACGTGTCAACGGAACAAAACTACTCTGATACCACCAAAATGAGACGACCTCCTTTCATAGAAGGATAATCCCATTAGTCCCAAGCTCCTATTATTAACTATGCCTAACAGTATTAAAAAGATAGCGTGGTATTCGAACAACGTAGTGGAAAACAAACAATTAAAAAACAACGAATATGGCAAAGCATAGAAAACCACATCAGAGTAAAGCGCGAATAAAACAACTATACATATATAAACAGGCATAACGTAGCCCCATTAGTATGGCGCTGTACATACATATACATACCGTCTGTACAAAAAGATAAACTCAAATTACATCAAAAGCAAAAGAAGAAAGAACCCTCAGAGCTCGCTAGCACTTCCCAGCCCACACTCAAAATACATCCAAAAACCTCGCCACTCAGTCCTAGAGACGCACTGGAAGACATTCACCATCAGTCATGAGGATGCCCTGAGCTACTCTGTCCCTCTTCGCGTGTACACCTATACACCCGCATAGGCTCGTACTCGGACGAGGAACTCGACACCACAATACGATGTCTCCTATACGTCCTCAAGTACTGCTCGGTACGCCTCCTCTGCCCTCTGTAGACGAAGCCTCGCCTACTGGACACCACTGATGACTGTGGCACTGCCCACAGATAGTCCTGCTCTCTCTGCCTCGGTGGGTGCCAAAACCTCGGAAAAAGAAGAAACTGTACAACTCTGAATGGTCCTATCATGTCCTCCACGTGCGACGCCCCTCCTCTGAAGAGAATACTATTCGGCCCTATGTAAACCGTCAAATAGGTAGAGGGGTCCACATGCCACCCTCTCTCGTCATGGTAGACGATCTCGATTAGTTCCAGTACCGCTATCCTTGGTACTGACATGATAAAAGGGTGTACCCTTGGATCCATCAGCTGGCTCCTCGTCTTCATGCGAACCAAGAACAAAACAGACATACAAGAAATAGTAGGGAGATTAGAAATACAGCATAAGAGAAGACGAAATAACAATAGCAGTGCTGTAAACAACATCATGTAGCAAATAGTAGTATAACATGTATAACAGTTACTACAAACAACCAAACATCTCCCAAGACAACACATGCAACAAGCATCCATCTCCATGAGCCTCAATCTCAGATCAATCCTCTAGATAGGGATACTTATCCCATGTAGCATGTCGGACGAAAGCTCACAAAACAGGTTCCACACCGGAACGGTTCAACATTCGAACAGGTTTTGTGTCGGAATAGAGTTAGTTTGTCCAAGAGACCGAAACGCTCTCCATGACCAATAAGAGTGCATCCCCCTTCCACACCGGAACCGGGGTGTCTTAGTTGCCTCGAAACGTTAGCCTAGAATGTGAAAAGCTCAGGGATTAGTCGGGCAAACCGGACTGTATCGGGTGTCACAACAGGATAGGAGCTACCTCATTTGTCACTGTAAACTATTCCAGAGACCGGCAACATCCCCAAGGTCACTCACTTGACCGCCCCTTCTACTTTCCGTACACACACTCAGGTACAACTAACCTCGTATGACGCTAGCAGCCCATACTACCTGTCATACGACCTCACCACTTGGCAGCTGATGATATGCAACAAACATCCTCAACGGGCTTGATACCGGATCTCAGGGCTAAACACTCAATCATAAATAGCATGATGCCACCGCATCCACACGGCCACAGCCTCGACACCACGCATCCACGAGCCACAGCTCAAACATCATGGCCAAAGCTTCAAAAAACCAACATAACAGCAACGACACCATCCACGATATTAACCCTACAACAAACACGGCACACAACCAAACTTAACACTAACAGGTCTTCCGCCATAACACAACATCACCACAAATTGCATAACAACAACAGTAATAACATCAACAGCAACATATAACAGGCATATCATGTAGGCACGTAGACAAATTGTAACAATAGCAATCAATCATCACAACAGTCATACGAATCGGATCATCCTCAATCAATAGTTCTCTAATGTAGGGTTTTCAAACTTAACGGCGATAGCCCAAAGTATGCTAAACCTAGGGTTTAGGTACTTTATCGGGGCTCAACCACTAGTAGGGTTAGGGCTTCCCTACGCATAGCAGAAAACACAACTACACTACTCTTGCCTTCCTGACGACAGTAGTACACTTTCTCCCCACCTGAACAACTAGCGCGAGAATCAACACGAACACTGGCTCACCGAGATCGCAGCCACCACCTCCTTGGAAAGCCACAAATAGCTCCAAGAACAACCACCACGCAACCTCAAACTCGCCACCTACTCGCACAATCACGAACAAGAACTTTGCCCTAATCACGAACACAGCACGTACACAATAGTGTAAGCCCTAGGGCAAACTCAAAGATTAAAAGAAAAAAGTATAAACTCGAAGAACACGAAGAACGCATGTTAGGGATCCGAGTTTACCTTAGGCGAATCGAGAAACTAATCCATCAAGATTGTAGATAACTTGGTCGCGATCCAAACGGTGCAATTGGAATTGCGTTCTGGTACTTCGATCGCCTCGAAACTGAGCTTTCTCACTCTAAAACCTCAGTCTCTCTCTCAAGAACGTAGGAAATCTCTCTGGATACTCCAAGCTTCAAGCAACAAATGAGGAAGAGAAAGAAAACTCGTCCATATTGATCTGCTGAGAATGCTCTCATCCATATTGATCTGCTGAGCATGCTTTAGTGTGGGGCTCTTCCACGCTTGAGCGTGGAGCCTCGTCCACTCCATCTTCACCCTGGCCTGACACGTGTCTCACACTCGTCAAAAGGCACACCAGTTGGCAAACGCACTCAGCACGCTTGAGCGTACAACATCGTTGGCACGCTAGGGCGTGCACCCTTCCCTCACTTGAGTGTGCTGCTCAGCTGGGAAGAGTCTTCAAAACTTCTGACTTCCCTGGTTTCTCGTTTAACACCTTAGGCACTTCTAATCTTGTTCAAGCCTATTCCTAAGCTTCCAACTAAGTCTTAAACTAACACAAAACAATTCACACAAGCATCCAAAGCCCTAATCGAGATTAACCACTTGATTAGAATCATAGAAAATCGGGATGTTACACAACAAGGGTATCAACTATTGGAGCCAGTACACTTCTCAGACTTGCAGTTTTGGTTCCAGACTTCCATAGCCCTTTATAGAACCAAACTGCTCTGATAACACCAAAAAGAGACACCCCACTTACGTAAGACCATCCCATTAGTCCCAAGCTTACATTATTAACTATGGCTAACAGTATTATAGCGATAGCGTGGTATTCAAGAAACGTTGCGCAAATAAATGCAATAAAACTTACAAGCATACGGAAAAGCATAGATCATTCGAGTAAACATAGATGTGATAATAATTAGACATAAACCAAGCAAGAATGTGGCCCCATCAGTAGGCACTGTGATACTGTATGTGTACAAACGAACTGTACATCAAAGAAACAAAAGAAAAGCCCTCACAGCTCGCCAACTCTACCCGCCCATCTCTCAAAAAAATACATGATAAGTGCTCAGTTCTCCGCCTAGAAGCATTAGCAGGCTCCCACCATCTGTGATGATGGTGCCCCGAACTACCCTGGCCCTAGCCATGAGTACGCCAATAAGTCACCAGAGGCTAATACTCAGACGATGATCTGGACACGATGACCCTACGCCTATGGTAGGTCCTTAGATATTACTCCGTCCTCTGTCGCTGGCCTCTGTAAACAAAACCTCTCCTGTTGGACACATGGGACGTAGCTGGCTTAGCCCAAGTGTAGTCCCGCTCATGATGTCTTGAAGACTGCCACATCCGTCTGAAAGGTACAAACTGGATGACTCTGATGGGTCCGAAAACATCCTCCCAGTGCGACACCCCTCCTCTGTACAAGATGCTCACCGGCCCTGTATAGACTGTCAAGAAGGTGGAAGGGTCCACACGCCACCCTCTATCATCATGATAGATGATCTCAATCAGTCCCAACACCGACATCCACGGTGCTAACATGATAAAAGGGTGCGCCCTCGGGTCCATAATCTACAACCGATGGCTCCTCGCCTTCACGCGAACCAAGAACAAAAAAAACAATAAGGAAAATAGTAGGGAGATAAGAAATACCGTACATAGAAAATCAGAATGACAACAGTAGTGTAGTAAACATACAGAGCAAGTAGCATATACAACAAATATAGCAAATATTTCACACTTCCAAACATCTCTCAAGACAACCCAAGCAACAAACATTCATCTCCATAAGTCTCACTCTCAGATCAATCCTCTAGACCGGGATACTAATCCCAAGCAGCATGTTGGTCGAATCTCACAAAGTTGCTTCCACACCGGAATAGGTTCCACACCGGAACAAGTTCCACATGAGAATAGGTTCCACACTGGAACAGGAGTTAGTTTGTCCAAGAAATCGAATCGCTCTCCTGGACTAATAAGCGTGCATCCCCCTTCCAAACCGGAACTGGGGTGTCTTGGTCGCCTTCGAACATTAGCCTGGAAGGTGGAAAGTTTAGGGATTAGTTGGGCAAACCGGATTGGATCGGGCCTTATGACAGGATATAAGATACATCATCCGTCACTATAAACTATTCCCATGACCGACAACATCCCCAAGGTCACTCACTTGACCGCCCCTTCCACCTTCTGTACCCGTACTAAGGTACAACTAACCTCATATGACGTTGGCAACCCATACTACCTGTCATACGGCCTCGCCACTTGGCAACTGATGATATTTAACAAACATCCTCAACGGGCTTGATACCGGATCTCACACCTAACGCTCAATTAGCAACAACACGATGCTATGCTTCAGCACGGCCACATCCTCGATGCCACGTGTCCATGAGCCACAACTCAAAGAACACGGCCACAGCCTCAAGAAATCAGCACAATAGCAACGGCACCATCCGCGGTATCAACCAGACAACACACACGGCACACAACCAACTTAACATTAACCGGCATTCCGCCAGAGTACACAACATCATAGTGTACAGCATGACAGTAGCACATGTATATACATACGCCAACAGTAATAACATCAGTAGCAGGCATATCATATACCAAGTAGCATGTAGGCACGTATACAGATAGCAGTTATACAACCGTCATACAAAGCAGTTCATCCTCGATCAACAGTTATCTAACCTAGGGTTCAACTTAGCGGTGATAGCCCAAAGTATACTAAACATAGGGTTTAGGTACTTTATCAGGGCTCAACCTCTAGTAGGGTTAGGGCTTCCTTACACATAACAGACAACACGACTACGCTACTCTTGCCTTCCCGACGACAGTAGTACTCTTTCTCCCCACCTTAACAGTTGCGGGAAAAATCGATGCGATCACCAGCTTGTCATCCCAAGCTTGAGTTCACAACCTCCTAGCCAAGAACAGCTGTGACATCCACTACCCTGCATACGATAAATATAAAATATATCAAATAAAGAGTCAATAAGTTAAAACTCAAAAGGTAGCAAGTACCACATGATCCTAAACGTATAAAACAATAAATAACAACTGCGGAAAAACATACATAAAACAAACCCAAATCCCACTGTCACATATCAGAGTTAGTAATCACTATCGATAATAAATCGAAAAACAAACTAACATAAACTGAAACCTATACTAAGAGTAAGTGATCTCCTCAGGATCACTCCTCAACTGGATGCTCACTATCCTCTACATAAACCAAAGGTACATGTAAGAAAACAACAACAATAGGAAGTAAGAAATTGTATGTATAAACATAAACGGTAATAGAGCAGTTAGCAAGATGATCACACAACATATAATACATCATATAACAGATTACATCATACCATATCATAGCATACGATATCACATCGATAAACATGCTATGCAATGCAGAGCTACTCCACTACTCCATATGCAATGTGGATCCAATAACTAACTATAGAAGACGATTTTGGAGTTATATATCCACATTGGCCAACAAGCACCAACGCCGGGAGTTCACCAAACTCTCGGATAAACCACTTGGATAGCTGATCCACCTTACTCTCGGATGGACCACCGCGGATGCACTTAATTCACCTAACTCTCGGACGAACTCCCCAGTCATCGTAACTTCCCCCAACTATCAACTCTATGTAATGAATGCATGCAATGCTCAACAACATGCAAACACATGTCCAACAAACTACCATCATGACCAATCAGATTGATTATCAATAGTGACCATCAAAGATGAAGATCAAACAACTAGGCACTAACCATTGTCATCGCCATTATCAAAATCGCTAATAATAACACATCGTTATTATTAGTATTAACGGTCTTTTCTGAATTATCGTATTCAATTATGACCTTACATTCCTTTTCTAATTCCCTTAATTAGTTACTTCTTCTCAATAATAGCTGGGTGAGGAACCCAGATTCGCTAGGTGAATCGTGGCTTGCGAGGCGAGCTCGAGAGCTCCTAAACAGGTTCTGAGATTCTCTATGCAAATCTTGGCTTGCGAGGCGAGCCAGAGAGCCCCAAAAATAGTGGTTCTCAAATTTGCCTCACCAATCACAATCTGCTAGGCGAATCGCATTAGATCACGAATGGTCTCTCTGTCTCGCCTCGCGAATTCCTATTCACTAGGCGAATCGTGACCGATCAAGGACCTTAATAATTTACTAAGTTTTCCTCATGCCAATTATCCTATCCCTCAAGGATCATACCTATGTGTTCTAACTAACCCAATATTCAAAGGTCTCACCTCTCATAATAACTCATTCATTATGGGGTGCCAAACGTCCTAAAACTATGTCCTTTAAGTAATCCTAATTTCATCATAACTCTCACAATTAAATCATCATCATCACCATCATGCCATCATCAATGCACATTCAACATATCATCATCAATTTTATATAAATCATGTCAAGATATTATAACCACATATGAACAACTATCATCATACATATATCAACAATAACAATTAGGAATTCATTCATCAATTAAGGCATATAGCACACAAAAGGGGTCATGGGTTAACCCTCATCTTACGTTACCCCTAAACCTATATGCGCATAATAATCCCATCTCCCAATACTTGGTATGTCTATTCCTGCCTGAGAGCCAAACTTCATCAAAGGTCAAACTTGACTCCTTCCAACGGGTTCAACGAGCTTAAGTAAGAACATCAAGAGAAAAGGATGATTAATTCCCAGTTCAAAGAATTGAAGGGAATTAACATAAGGGTTACAAGATTACCTCGATTAGATCTTAGGAGAACTAACCGCTTTATTGCCGTTCACAATGCCAGCACTCGATAACTAGAGTCTGATTCGGAAAAGGAATGGTTCAACATTTAATTCAAGGAATTAAAAGGAAAGAAAGAAATAGGATTGGCTACTTTACCTTAAATCAATAATAACAAAGCGACTTATCCTCCAATCGCGGGAGTAAACACCAAGGATGTGTTCATGAGGAAGAACACTCAAAACTAGGATTGAAAGCTTGAGAGATTTGAAACACACTCAAGGGATTCAATGAGAACCCAAGAGAAAGAGAGAAGACGTTTATTTGTAGAGTTAAGAATGATAATTTTAGGGTTTAGGTCGAGCTAAGGGGTATAAATATGAGCTAGGTTCATTATAGGTGATTAGAAGCCCAAAAACACGTTTCTACTGCACGTCGATTCGCTAGGCGAATCAATTTTCACAAGGCGAACTAGAGAGCTCCAAAAGCTGTCTGTCAAATTCGCGAGGTGAACTTGAATTCGCGAGGCGAACCGATAGGAGACGAATCAGGCCCTAACACCTGAAATAAGACTTGTAGATAATTCTCTAAGCTTTCCAACGCGTCCAATATCACCTCAATCAAACATATAGAACTTAAGATACGGCCATAACCGTAAAACAGGTTTCTTGGACCCGAATGGATTGACCCTTTCTAAAGGCTAAACTACCCGAAACATGAACCTATACATTAAGAACAAACATAACAAGCATATACGAACATATATAAGCCAAAAATAACACATATTAATATAAAGTGAGATTTAGTAATGTTACAAGATACATTCCCAACATAAAGATTTGGAGACGCAGCTCCGTTAAAGATAAAACAAGACATAGACGCACTAAGCTGGCCAAAAGACACTAAACAGAAGATTCATTCACCGACACAACACCTAGATCCCCATACTAGTCCCTCTTCAAACAAGAGCAGAATGAATCTGATAGGGATAACTTGGTAAACTACTTTATCCTATCGCCTTCCTATAAACCACAAGGGGAAAGGCTCGGGATGATCTGGAGTATTGGACTACCCAATAGCTCACAAACCATCGGCAAACACTCTCGACTCCAAGAGAAGAAAAACAGACAAAGCATCCATGTCATAACCTTGGACCATCTGGAACGTGAGAACGACACCTCCAAGAGACTCCACCGGTCCACTCTCGAGCCCAAGCGTCCGTCCCTCCGGTTGATCAGTAGGGATAGTGAGGATATATGTCAGAAGTGTAAAGTAAAGTATCGACACAACAGTCTTCTCAAACAATAAGGATACATAGCAAGAGAATATAAAGTAATGGGTGAGATTCCCAATCACCAACACAGTCATACAACAAATGAAGATAGCGCGACACACGAATAATCACAACATTAAGCATATCATCATGAATCATCAATACACAACAATATAGTTAAGCCAATTAACAGAATCATCAAATCCATGTCATGTAATGCGATGTTCATGATGCATTCACTATGCAAATGGGTATGACTCAAACTCTACTCCATGGAGCTAACAAAATATCGGAGAGAGTACATGTTCCGTGTACGCCAACCATGGGCAAGATGCTACAACATTTGTAATGTGCACGTATCTGGATTTTACGTAAACACTCTACACCAAACATGAAAAGTACGGCATCTAGTCGATGATATCAGTGTATTGCTCAGAGTCGCCTTGACACAGAAGAGCTACCAACTGGTCACATGTCAGCCTTTCCAACCTTGATACCTCCAAGACCATTTCAAATGTCACCGTAAGATTCACACCCGCATAAAGGTGTAAGATCAACTCCTAGGCTCAAAGCCTTACAGACTCATGCAACATAATGTCACTGCTTACACAAAGCAGATGCTGAGACGACCCGCGCGATAAAATGTCTATCCACCGGATAAACCTCGTGATTCCACAGGAATCTTCTCATATAGGTCTTTCACCACTAGAGTGTTTTATAATATTTATCCATCGGATAACTTCAAGATTCACTAAGGTTCTCTTCCTTAGGAACTTCACACATTTTAAGTGTTTTGAACTTTTATCCACTGGATAAATCTCGTGATCCCTCCGGGATCGAGTCATCACAAGACTATACAGTTAGACGATATTCTCAGGTCCGACTCACCGACCTGTAATCGAACTATTGTTTTACAAAAAAAAAAAATTTGGGTTTGTGTACACGTCTTATGATATCATTTGTCGAGTCCTAAATGCGTTATGTAATAGGATTTGGAAAATCCATTTATTAATTACTTAGATCTTTTCTAATTTAGGAGGTTACTTGTTTCTCAAGCAACTAAACAATTCTTGATTCATTTAAGTCTTATGAATCCATTGATGAGTAAATCATCAATAGTATAGTACATGGTCTTGCTTCACCATAAACCACACCTTATATCTCTTTTATTTTGAGTTAAGCGTTTAGCTTAAGAAAATCCATTTACCTTGAACTCATTTGTTCTATACTAAAAGTCAATAGTTTGAAAGAGGTTTTCCTTTCACAAATTATTCCTTAACTAAAAGTCACCATTACTTAGGTACACTAGTACCAAATCATTTAGCAAAATACTTTAAATCCTTAGAGGATTTAAATGGAATAACTCCTCTATTTCCACTTGTTTTAAGTCAAATACCCTATAAGTTTCAAGCGTGATTTTCTATATCAAAATTCTTATCCATCTAAGTTTTCAAATGTTAAATCTTATATTACGAAATCACTAAGTTTAGAGTTCATGAGTATTCTCACTCAAAGTCCAAAAATTGGTTAAAAGCTCTCTAAGTTCGAAAATAGAAGTTTCCCTTTTTTTAAAACTTGAAATCATAAAACATCAAGTCAAGGCTTTAAAAACATTTTCACATCTAAGAAGCCAATATGACCAAATCCACCCATGGTAAATTAGGTTAGGTTTTATTATTGAAAAACGTAGTTCCATTTGATTTTCGAAACACATTTAGATTACCTTAAACCATTAGTTGAAGATTAAAATATTTTTAAGTGTAAAAACATCTTCATGGCCGAATTGCACATGAAGGATTTTAGGTTAACATTGTTCATCGTTGTTCTTAGATTCTATGATCATTTAACCACCTAATAATCGCTCAAACGTCTTAATTTTCAAAAGTTGAAGTCTTTTTCCTCACTTAACCACTCATGGCCGAATTGAACACAAGCAAAAGGATGAAATTTTACTCCACCCAAATATCTCAAAATCAAGCATGAACAATATAGCATGATAATCAACAACATAATATGAAGGAACCTGTTTGAAATACAAGAAGGGGGTTGAATTGTGTTTCTTAAGTTTTTAAAACTTTTCGCAAGCAGATATATAAGTTTTCGCAAAGGTTGGACGCTAAAACGATAACGGACGCAAGGAGTGTTTCCAGACACTAGTTCGACGCTTACTCAGAAAGATTAAGATAAAAGAAACAAGCACAATAAGAAAGCAATTCAATCCCAAGGAGTTAGTTAGAAAATAAACTAAAGCGAAGGTAAGGGAAAGAAAAGAACACAGAGATGTTATCCTGGTTCACTCTTCACCAAAGAGTTACGTCCAGTCGTCTCTACTTGAGAACTTTCTCCACTATAACTAAGACCCTTTGTTACAAGTATTCAGCACCTCTTCAGGTAAGTATTCTACACCTCTTCAGGCTCACTAAGTATTCTTTCTACATAAGCCTCTTCAGGCTTAACCAACTAGGTTTTGAAAAGAGTTTTGTTCTACTAACTCACTAAATGTGAGAATTTGAAACTAAAACTTAGAACTCTTTGAACAATACTCTACGCAGAGAGTGATATGAAAATTAAGAGCAGAGTAAGCTTTTCGAGCTTAGTTGATTTTCTCTTGATTGCTTTGTGTGCTTGACTATTTTTCAATTGTTGATTCAGTTGTGCATCACTTCGCTTGTCTCTCAATTTGCATCTTCAAGAAGAGAGATATTTATAGCGGACTTGAATTGATCAACTTTAGTCTTCAACGGATGGAAAAAAATCCGTTCTGATTGATCATTAAATGCGTTAGTCCGTTGAGTCTAATAACTTGTTGAGGCTTCTGATCAGCAAAGTAGACTATCAGGTTTGATAGCTAGAAATGGGACTGACATCTTTTTCTTGTACTCGAAAGTTGCCTTTTGTCTTTCCTTTTGATGAAGGTCAAATCCTTTTTGTGTCAGGGACAGTTTGGCTTCAGCTTTTGATGGTAAGAAGATTACAAGGAATGTTTGTCTAAAGGATATAAACTTTTTACACAAAGAACAATGAATTTAAAAGCTTTACATATGTATTCGCGCTAAGACAAATAAAGCTTTTTGGACTATAAAGATTACATTGCATCAACAGGAAGAGTCTTTGGACTCATGATTCTATTGTTAAAAAGACTTATTATCATCTGGACTTAGCGAGAGCTAATCCACTAGGAGTTTGGACGAGCGAAAGTCTTTGGACTTAGATAGTCTTTCGACTTATATATATTTTTATTCCTGCACACTTAAGATAAAGCGTTAGTCCATAACTAATCTTTGATCTTCTGAAATTAGTCCTTTGTTAACATCAAAACTTAAGGGATTAGTGGACCACAACCACTTTGGTTCCAACAATCTCCCCCTTTTTGATGATGACAAAACATAATAATTTGATTGAACAAAGTTTCCTAAAGAACTGAAAAACTCCCCCTAAGACAAATACCCTAAGCATATAAAGCATGTAAGAGAGAGTGCGAGCAATCAAGCTGTTATAACAAAACATACTAATCAAGCAGTTTATAACAAAACATACTATGACAATCAAATAGTTATAACAAAACATACAATGAATTTTAATCATCATTTCAATCAAACCCTTTCTCCCCCGTTTTGTCATCAGACAAAAGAGAGAAAAACACATCATAGCCAGTTAAAATAAAGACTGAAAAGAAAAGAATGTATTTAAGAAGGTGGAGGAGGAGGAGGTTTAGGAAGAAAATTCTGAAACATGGTTGCAATCTGTTGAAGTAGTACGCTTCTATAGACCTTTGGACGAACTCTTGAAATTCCGAAGGAATAGCAAAAACAGAACTTTCAGCTGTGGCCTTTCTTGCTTCAACATTTCTCTGATCAGGAACAACACTCAGAGCCTGAGAAGGAGAAGGATCAACAGGATGGACCACCGAAAGAGGGATAGGTTGAGACCTAGAGGGTGTTGAGTCTGCAACTTGTTCAACTTCCTCGGCATGCTTTTCAGGGGAAGGGTCCTTATAGACGATCTCTGTGTCCCCAGTGTCTTCGGAAACAACCGATATTGTTGCAGCTGCGGGTGCCTAAGAGTTAGGATCATCTTAAATGACTGGTTTAGGTGGGGGTGGAAGTACATCAAGAATGATCTCAACATCGTCATACCCATTTTCTCTCCATCTAGGTTTAGGTGCTGGAGGCACGTCTCTTGGATACAATGGTATTCCAAAGATGTCATCCATTATCAAGAAGTCAGCGTTAGAGATTCTGTATTGTCTTTGAAATACACGAATCTTTTGTTTTTCTTCAATGGAAAGACTAGATGTGGACGCTTCTTGAGTGCATCTCCAGATGATGTTCTCCCAGTAGGTTCAAGCGTTTGGGTCATACCTTTTGAGAGGATCCTTCTACCAGATGTGGGCCAGTTCCACTGAATCGTCTCTTGGTTTAGTCCAGAAGAGAGGATCAAAGGCAGTTCTGTAAGGCAGCGTCCATGTTTCAAGCCTTTTTCGTCCATCTTTGTTTTTGTTTGGGTCCAGAATAAGAATTATTGGACAAGCTCAAAGAGGAACAATGCCTAATCTTGTTTCTGAGCTTCTGCCCCAAAATTTCTTTGGCAAATTGTGATGGATCTTGGCTTCTCGTGACATATCATACTCCTTTCGGATAGCGTAATATGGCAAGAAGTCTCTAACATCAGAGTATTTTTTCCAGGCTGAAGGATAGCTTGGAATGAACTTGATGTCTTGATCAAGGAAGATGTTGGGCAAACCATACGTCCTTGATCTTCTTTCCTCTGTGGTTTTGCATCCTTCTTTTTCTTCATTAAGAATGACCACATGTCTTTTGACATTGTAGTGGCATCATTGAAATGCCTTGTCCTTAATGAGGTTAGGATAGATCTTCCTTGTAGGGAATTTCTTCTTTTCCAGACAGACAACCAAGGGTCCATGAGCATTGTAGAGTTGAGTTGGCAGAGGACCGGTGGGTGTGTAAGGGATGGGATAGTAACCATGTTCAGGGGGTGGACCATAGGGATTTTGAGGTGGAGGGGAAGGTGTTTCATATTGGTATTTTGGTGGAGGAATAGGGCCTTTAGGGTGTTGAGAGGTGGAGGGAGGTGAATGCTTAAAGAACAGAACAGGAAACCTTCTTTTAACGTCAGCCCAATTAGAGCTTTCATTTCTAAAGGTAATTCTGGGTATGCATTTGTATTTTCTCTTTGGGTGCAACACCCTTTCCCGAGTGCCACATTCCCGAACGTTTATAAGGCCGAAAATATTTATTAATGCGAAAAATACGATTTTTCTTTTTCTTTTGTTTTCATAAAGATGTAATGGGATTAGTAAAGGTAAATAAATAATACTAACAAGTGAACTTAGGTTCACCATGCATTACTAGGACATACATACAGTATTATAATACAGAAAACAGAAATAACAACATTACTATATATAGACATAAGTCTAATGTATGACTGACATAAGAAATACAATAAGTACTAGGAGTCATAGCTCCCAAAAGGTACTACAAAAACTGACATAGTCTGGCCGACAACAAAACTAAAACAGCAAAAGAGTCCACCTCCGAACTCAAAGGGACTGCGGAACCGAACCATCGTCGCGTCCATCTGTTCAAGCATCAACAGCAAGTACCAGCAGAAAACATACAGATATGGGTGAGATTCCCGTTCATCAACACAACAAAATAGTAGTAGTAAAAACGGGACGACTCACCGGGTAATAACGTACCCAACATGCTTACAAAGGTTCTCAGTATAAATCATGTTAAGAAGTTAACAACATAATAGCATGCTAAACATTTAACAGCATAATATAAGGCATCCTTAAACAATACAAAGATGTATAACAGTATATGTAAACATCAATAGCCATGCAATGCAATGCAATGCTATGTATATGACTCAATATCAATGTCATTGGGTACTACTCTGAACCCTACTCCATGGAGCTAACAAAACATTCGGAGAGAGTGAATGCGAGGACATGTTCCGGTTTCTGCCAGCCATGAGCAAGATGCTACAACATTCGTAACGTGCACGTATCTGGCTTTACGGTAACACTCTCGACCAAACATGAAAAGTACGGCATCTAGTATAGGATATCAGTGTATTGCACGGATTCGCCACGACACAGAAGAATCACCAACTGGTCACATGTCAGCCCTTCCAACCCTGATACCTCCAAAAAGACCATTGAAGATCGTCACCGTAAGATTCGCACCCGCATCAAGGTATAAGCTCAACTCCTAGGCTCAAGGCCTTACAACTATGCACATGAAATGCCAATGCTTACACAAAGCAGATGCGATAAAGCAATGTCTATCCATTAGATAGACCTCAAGGTTCACTAAGGTTCTCTTCCTTAGGAACTACACACATCTTTGTTTTATAAAACATTTATCCATCGGATAAAATATCTCGTGACTCCTTTGGAATGATCCAGACTGCTTTCAGAATCGTCGACTGTCCCCACAAACCAACACAAGTCTTTTCAACGTGTTTTGTCCTCACTCACATGCTTTCTAGGAAACTTCCCAGAAGGTCACCCATCCTATAATTACTCGAAGTCAAGCACGCTTAACTATAAAGTACTTATGTTCTAAGTTCCCGAAAAGAAGATAAATCTTGTTGGTATGGGTAGTACCAATCAATTCTTATATGCCTTCCCTTAACTATACAGTCCCATACCTGCATAGCCTCAGGATTCCTTCCACTGTACAGTCCCATACCTGCACAATCTCAGGATCTCTCTCATTCCGGTCATCACAAGACGGAAACAATTGAACGATTAACCTGGATCCGAATCATCGGTCCGTCATCGAACTACTGTTTTGAAAACCAAAACGTTTCGTGTTTGTGTTTACATCTTATGTCTCAAGTCCTAAGCATTATGAATAAGGATTGAGAATCCTCTTAGATAAGTCTTTAAGCCTTTCTAAGATATTAATCCCTTGTCTTTCAATTAAGGAAACAAGTGTTGATTTCACTTAAGTCTTATGAACTCATTGATGTACTAAGTCATCAATGGTATAGTACATGGTCTTGTTCCACCACATACCATACTTAATTAACCCTTGTCTTCAACTCTAAGTTAATTATTTAACTTAGGTTTTTCACGCGTAAAACTTTACGATTGAGTTAGAAAACTCCTTTTGCAAACCAAACAACTTTTACGATTGAAAACTCATTTGATTTGAAACAACATTTGAACTACTTACTTCACTTCTAGAATTTTCTAAAACATGAAATTCGCTTAGCGAGAGTACATTCGCTTAGCTAAATTAAGGTAGTGATTCCTTTCTCGCGGGGCGAACAGAAGTTTTGGCGTCGCGAGGCTGAGAGTTATATTTGCTCCTTATACAAATCCTCTGTATCGCGAGGCGAATATTGTCTCGCGTCGCGAGGCAGAGAACTGTATTTCAAACCGACCTTCTGCATCGCGAGGCGATAATTGTCTCGCGTCGCGAGGCAGAGCTGCAATTCTTCACTGCTTAGGCGGTTCGCGGGGCGAGAACTACTTCGCTACGCGAGGCAGAGAAGCTGCATCTTTGCTGCTCGGGCTAGTCCACTGTCTCGCGAGGCAAGGCAATGTTAGCCTGGCGAATGCCTTATCTTCCCTCTGTCTCGCGAGGCGAGACGGGGTTCGCTGGGCGAGTGCCCTGTTTTCACTTTTCCTTAACTTCTTCATTAATTCTCTTTTGAAACACTTAGTTTGATTAACAAACCTATGGCTAAAGAAAAGACATTTTCCACTTTGGTGACACACTTAAAAGGTTAAAACTTCATTTGATCTTTGGATCAAAATCACTTTTGTTTCTCTTTGAAAACATAGGTTATGAAATCATGTTTTTCTTACTTCAAAACCTTGCTAGATCAAGAACAACACATGTCCTTATATTTCCTCTTACTAAGGCCACAAGCCTACTCCAATGAAAAATGGAGACTTTGCTTCACCAACTAAGCAAATATAGCTCAAAAGCTCACACCAATTATGATAAACCACAATTACACCTTATTACATCATAACCAAAACATACAAGTCCATCACACATCATAGTCTCATGACCAAGCATAAAAGTCCATACTTGATCTAGTGATCAAAGTAGGTTTTTCAACATACAAGGAAATGATTTTCATAATCATATCATCATCAACTTATGCTAAAGCACACTACAACATACTCAAGCATAAACTCATCATAACAATCTTGTTCTCCAAGAGAACTTAACAAAACTTAACACACAAAAGTGAACCCAAACTAAAGGGTTTCACCCACACATAAACTTA
This sequence comes from Ammopiptanthus mongolicus, assembly GCA_039655645.1. Lineage (NCBI taxonomy): Eukaryota > Viridiplantae > Streptophyta > Magnoliopsida > Fabales > Fabaceae > Ammopiptanthus > Ammopiptanthus mongolicus. Next base: position 41,131,134 of record CM077349.1, read on the forward strand.
AACAACCATTCTCACTACCACCATCTTGGTGTGATGAGGTTCTTCTCCCCATACCTGTTGAAGAGCAGATTCCCGGATCAAAGTCGGTTGATCGGTTTGTGAACCTTCTGATAATTGTCACCAACTACAAACAACCAAACAATCAATAATTAAACAAAAATCAAACCAAACTCAACAATTCTCACAAAGAGGGTTTCGGCCACCCTAAAGAGAATAAAGCTAGGAATTGATCTTGGTTTTCCATTTCATGGATTCAAAGGCATTAGGAAAGCTAAGAATGAAATCAAGTGTTAGAAATCAAAAATTGATGAAAACACTATTCATCATCATCAAGAAGGGTTCGGCCCTAATGTGCTTTTTGAGCTATGATGAGAGTTGAATCATAAGCTCTTGGGTTTAGATAGACAGTGATGAGGTGAGTTCAAAGAAATTGGTCTCACATCAAAATGATTTTTCTACAATTTCCTATGGATTTTCAAAGTTTTGGATCTAAGAAATTCTTTTCATGAAAATGGATCTTGATCTTGAAATAAAGAGATATTCAAGAAGCTAAGAGATCATAGAAGTGATCTTACCTTGAAATGATGGAAGATTGCTCAAGGAATCAAGTGATTCCAACAAGAACTCAAGCTTTTTCAAGAACAACAATGGTGTTCTTCTCTCAAGAACAACTATGGAGCTCTATCTTTGGAGGGGCTGTGCGAAAATGAGAGTGTGAGGGGCTGAGTTCAGCCTTAAAACAAGTCACTTAAGGGCAAAAAGGTCATTTGCCAAAAGGGTAAAATGGTAAAAGTGTAAAAGACTAAGGTTAGGGGCATTTTGGTCATTTCGCATCTAGATTTTCCCGATCGTCATGACGACTCTGGCATACTCTCCCAAGTGTCCTGGGATGTTGTGATATCAAGATTATCTGTTGGCGAGTCTCGGTAAGTCCATATGTGGCTCCGTTCGTCACCCGATTGAGAATTCCGCCCGAACGAAGGTCAGGAAGTTATTTTTCTAAAATTTTTACGAAATTTAACCAAAACGTAGATAATCGAATTCTAAGACTTACTGTCTCGTTCATGGGTCCATCTGAGGTCTTCTGAGCAGTAAAATCATTCTGTCAGTGTAAAAACGCAGACCGGACTCCGTTTGAGTTTTTGACTCAAAACTTAATCGTAGCTTCCTACGATATCGTCGAGCATGACTATGGTCTCGGAATATTTTATTTCCATTCCTAAGACCTCGAATAAAATAAAGACATTAAAATACTGAAGAATTAGAAAACGTGAAAATCGGGGCGTTACATTCCTACCCCTCTTAAAAGAATTTCGTCCTCGAAATTCCGTGACTTAAAACTAAACCCACTCGATCGCTGAAGATTAATGAAAGAAATTTTCAACAAAGGAAATTTTTCTTGGTCTTGGTCTCAGAAGAAAGTAAGAACGTATACAAAAGAATTTTACCAATCTGGAATGAATACAGGAATATCCGGTATGCAAAAAGACTCTTCAGTAAATTCGTGAGTGTAAAAATGCATAGCTAATACATGTTTACATCCATGACTCTAATAAAGTTCCTTCTTTCATAAGAACCTTCCAATAAACTTTGAAATCAAAAGATAAACAGTCTGGCAAAAATCATACTGGATCACCTTCACCAAAAGTAAAAGTGATTAGACTAAGTTTCATCAAGAAACTTCCAGTATCAAGAAGTTGTTTATGTTATGTTATAACTCAAGAAATAGTAATAACAAAACTTTCAGTGAAATAATATGAAAATGTCCAGACCAATGGACACCATATTACCAATTTACTCAATTGTCTAATACATTGAGGAATACGTAGGAGTGTGAACACAAATGTTCCCTTGAGATCAGGCAGCACTAACACAGGTGAAGTAGTCAACCTTCTCTCTAATCCTTGCAAACTTTCCTCACAGGCTTCAGTACATTCAAATGCTTTATCCTTCCTTTGAAATCACATGACCCAAAAACTTTATTTCGTCGAGCCAAAACTCACACTTGGACAACTTTGCATACAGCTATTTCTAATCACACTAAGATATTCAGTGTGTACTTCCTGGTTTCGCGAATAGATGAGTATGTCGTCTATGAAACAACCACAAACTTATCTAGATATGGACGAAAGATCCTATTCATGTAATCTATGAATATAGAGGAGTATTCGTCATACAAAACGGCATTACAAGGTACTCGTAGTGCCCATAGCGTGTTTGAAACTCTGTTCTTGGTACATTTTCTACCTTCACATGAATCTGGTGATAACCCGATCGCAAATCAATCTCGGAGAAAACTGTCGCTCTCCTCAACTGATCCATCAAGTCATTTATCCTCGGAAGATAATACTTGTTCTTAATGGTAACTTTGTTCAACTGGCGCTAATCCACACATAAGCGAGATGTTTCGTCTTTCCTTCTCACCAACAGCACAGGCGTTCCCGACACACTGGGTCTAACGAACTGTCTTCCCAATAAGTCCACCAATTGTTCCTTCAAGGTTTCCAACTCAGCAGGTGCCATATGATAAGGTGCCATAGACACTGGTCCTGTTCCTGGTACAAGATCGATCACAACTCGATGTCTCGAACTGGCGGTAAACCTGGTACGTCTTCAGGAAAGACTTCCGGAAACTCGTTAGTAACATGTATTCGTTGAGCTCCTCCTCTCAAAGAAACGTTTCCTTGGTTGGCAATCCAAATCCAGAATTCTCACAACCAGGGAAAACTAAGGTTTTGTTTGCACCGTCTAATGGGATATGGTTACAAGATAACCAATTCATCCCTATGATCAAATCTATTTGCGAAAGAGGCAAACAGATTAAATCAATCAAAAACGTTCTATCCACTACGGAAAATAGAACAGTTCAAACAGACTTTCGCAGTTATAACGGGCTTTGCAGAAAGTGCAAGAATTACCAAATCCAAGGGTAAGGAAAGATACAGATAAGGTTTTACCTTCCACGACGATCTGACCGTGAATCAAATCTTCCCTTTGAGAAGTCTTAGCATCATCCCCAGTATAAGCTCTACTCATTGCCTTAGGCTTCGCTGCTTGCACATCGTTGACAGAATGTCTAGCTTTTGATTGCACACAATCGCGTGAAGTATGTCCTGGCTTCGCACACTTGAAACACATGTTTCCCTTGATCAAGCATCCTCTGGTGACATGATTGTTCTTGCCACACTTCATGCACTTCTTTGGGGCGCTTCCAAATTGACTAATACTCCCACTACTTCCCCCTACAGAACGTTGTTGTTGACCTTGCTGTTTCGAATATGGTTTCCATCGAGACCTATCATCACGACCATTGGTGCCTTTATGGAACCTAGTCGGTCCAGAGTGACGTTGCCTTCCTCCACCAGTCTTCATCAGATCTTCGATTACGAAGCATTCATCTACCAAAACCGAGAACTCTTTGACCTCAAGAGGTAGCACCTCTCCTCGAATCGCGTCCCTTAAACCTTCTGCGAACTTTGTGCACTTCCACTTCTCATCGGGATGAAGATGGAAATACCTCAAAGATTTCAGCAGGAACTCAAAATGATCAACATATTCTTTGACAGACATTCCTCCTTGACGTAGCTGCAGGAACTCCATGTCTTTCAACTCGTCTGGCACTAGTCGGAAAACACTCGTTCTGAAAAACTTTGCGAGCGACAACTTACAAGAAAGCAAAAACATTACTACCCTGTCCAATATCATTCCCCTTCAGAAACAATAATGCAGAGAGTAACAAACAAGTTTTGTCTTCCTTACAAAAACACAACACAGAGAACAAACAATACAAAAGGATAGACCGAATTCATCATCCTTTCCAACATTGTTTTCTCTCAGAAACAATAGCACAGAAAACAATCAGAGAAAACACAACACAAACAAGACAGACCATAACCTACAAACCCCAAAAAGACTCGGCCAGCTCTGATACCAAATAATGCAGCACCCTTTCCCGAGTGCCACATTCCCGAACGTTTATAAGGCCGAAAATATTTATTAATGCGAAAAATACGATTTTTCTTTTTCTTTTGTTTTCATAAAGATGTAATGGGATTAGTAAAGGTAAATAAATAATACTAACAAGTGAACTTAGGTTCACCATGCATTACTAGGACATACATACAATATTATAATACAGAAAACAGAAATAACAACATTACTATATATATATACATAAGTCTAATGTATGACTGACATAAGAAATACAATAAGTACTAGGAGTCATAGCTCCCAAAAGGTACTACAAAAACTGACATAGTCTGGCCGACAACAAAACTAAAACAGCAAAAGAGTCCACCTCCGAACTCAAAGGGACTGCGGAACCGAACCATCGTCGCGTCCATCTGTTCAAGCATCAACAGCAAGTACCAGCAGAAAACATACAGATATGGGTGAGATTCCCGTTCATCAACACAACAAAATAGTAGTAGTAAAAACGGGACGACTCACCGGGTAACAACGTACCCAACATGCTTACAAAGGTTCTCAGTATAAATCATGTTAAGAAGTTAACAACATAATAGCATGCTAAACATTTAACAGCATAATATAAGGCATCCTTAAACAATACAACGATGTATAACAGTATATGTAAACATCAATAGCCATGCAATGCAATGCAATGCTATGTATATGACTCAATGTCAATGTCATTAGGTACTACTCTGACCCCTACTCCATGGAGCTAACAAAACATTCGGAGAGAGTGAATGGGAGGACATGTTCCGGTTTCTGCCAGCCATGAGCAAGATGCTACAACATTCGTAACGTGCACGTATCTGGCTTTACGGTAACACTCTCGACCAAACATGAAAAGTATGGCATCTAGTAGAGGATATCAGTGTATTGCACGGATTCGCCACGACACAGAAGAATCACCAACTGGTCACATGTCAGCCCTTCCAACCCTGATACCTCCAAAAAGACCATTGAAGATCGTCACCGTAAGATTCGCACCCGCATCAAGGTGTAAGCTCAACTCCTAGGCTCAAGGCCTTACAACTATGCACATGAAATGCCAATGCTTACACAAAGCAGATGCGATAAAGCAATGTCTATCCATTAGATAGACCTCAAGGTTCACTAAGGTTCTCTTCCTTAGGAACTACACACATCTTTGTTTTATAAAACATTTATCCATCGGATAAAATATCTCGTGACTCCTTTGGAATGATCCAGACTGCTTTCAGAATCGCCGAATGTCCCCACAAACCAACACAAGTCTTTTCAACGTGTTTTGTCCTCACTCACATGCTTTCTAGGAAACTTCCCAGAAGGTCACCCATCCTATAATTACTCGAAGTCAAGCACGCTTAACTATAAAGTACTTATGTTCTAAGTTCCCGAAAAGAAGATAAATCTTGTTGGTATGGGTAGTACCAATCAATTCTTATATGCCTTCCCTTAGCTATACAGTCCCATACCTGCATAGCCTCAGGATTCCTTCCACTGTACAGTCCCATACCTGCACAATCTCAGGATCTCTCTCATTCCGGTCATCACAAGACGGAAACAATTGAACGATTAACCTGGATCCGAATCATCGGTCCATCATCGAACTACTGTTTTGAAAACCAAAACGTTTCGTGTTTGTGTTTACATCTTATGTCTCAAGTCCTAAGCATTATGAATAAGGATTGAGAATCCTCTTAGATAAGTCTTTAAGCCTTTCTAAGATATTAATCCCTTGTCTTTCAATTAAGGAAACAAGTGTTGATTTCACTTAAGTCTTATGAACTCATTGATGTACTAAGTCATCAATGGTATAGTACATGGTCTTGTTCCACCACATACCATACTTAATTAACCCTTGTCTTCAACTCTAAGTTAATTATTTAACTTAGGTTTTTCACGCGTAAAACTTTACGATTGAGTTAGAAAACTCCTTTTGCAAACCAAACAACTTTTACGATTGAAAACTCATTTGATTTGAAACAACATTTGAACTACTTACTTCACTTCTAGAATTTTCTAAAACATGAAATTCGCTTAGCGAGAGTACATTCGCTTAGCTAAATTAAGGTAGTGATTCCTTTCTCGCGGGGCGAACAGAAGTTTTGGCGTCGCGAGGCTGAGAGTTATATTTGCTCCTTATACAAATCCTCTGTATCGCGAGGCGAATATTGTCTCGCGTCGCGAGGCAGAGAACTGTATTTCAAACCGACCTTCTGCATCGCGAGGCGATAATTGTCTCGCGTCGCGAGGCAGAGCTGCAATTCTTCACTGCTTAGGCGGTTCGCGGGGCGAGAACTACTTCGCTACGCGAGGCAGAGAAGCTGCATCTTTGCTGCTCGGGCTAGTCCACTGTCTCGCGAGGCAAGGCAATGTTAGCCTGGCGAATGCCTTATCTTCCCTCTGTCTCGCGAGGCGAGACGGGGTTCGCTGGGCGAGTGCCCTGTTTTCACTTTTCCTTAACTTCTTCATTAATTCTCTTTTGAAACACTTAGTTTGATTAACAAACCTATGGCTAAAGAAAAGACATTTTCCACTTTGGTGACACACTTAAAAGGTTAAAACTTCATTTGATCTTTGGATCAAAATCACTTTTGTTTCTCTTTGAAAACATAGGTTATGAAATCATGTTTTTCTTACTTCAAAACCCTGCTAGATCAAGAACAACACATGTCCTTATATTTCCTCTTACTAAGGCCACAAGCCTACTCCAATGAAAAATGGAGACTTTGCTTCACCAACTAAGCAAATATAGCTCAAAAGCTCACACCAATTATGACAAACCACAATTACACCTTATTACATCATAACCAAAACATACAAGTCCATCACACATCATAGTCTCATGACCAAGCATAAAAGTCCATACTTGATCTAGTGATCAAAGTAGGTTTTTCAACATACATGGAAATGATTTTCATAATCATATCATCATCAACTTATGCTAAAGCACACTACAACATACTCAAGCATAAACTCATCATAACAATCTTGTTCTCCAAGAGAACTTAACAAAACTTAACACATAAAAGTGAACCCAAACTAAAGGGTTTCACCCACACATAAACTTAAACAACCATTCTCACTACCACCATCTTGGTGTGATGAGGTTCTTCTCCCCATACCTGTTGAAGAGCAGATTCCCGGATCAAAGTCGGTTGATCGGTTTGTGAACCTTCTGATAATTGTCACCAACTACAAACAACCAAACAATCAATAATTAAACAAAAATCAAACCAAACTCAACAATTCTCACAAAGAGGGTTTCGGCCACCCTAAAGAGAATAAAGCTAGGAATTGATCTTGGTTTTCCATTTCATGGATTCAAAGGCATTAGGAAAGCTAAGAATGAAATCAAGTGTTAGAAATCAAAAATTGATGAAAACACTATTCATCATCATCAAGAAGGGTTCGGCCCTAATGTGCTTTTTGAGCTATGATGAGATTTGAATCATAAGCTCTTGGGTTTAGATAGAGAATGATGAGGTGAGTTCAAAGAACTTGGTCTCACATCAAAATGATTTTTCTACAATTTCCTATGGATTTTCAAAGTTTTGGATCTAAGAAATTCTTTTCATGAAAATGGATCTTGATCTTGAAATAAAGAGATATTCAAGAAGCTAAGAGATCATAGAAGTGATCTTACCTTGAAATGATGGAAGATTGCTCAAGGAATCAAGTGATTCCAACAAGAACTCAAGCTTTTTCAAGAACAACAATGGTGTTCTTCTCTCAAGAACAACTATGGAGCTCTATCTTTGGAGGGGCTGTGCGAAAATGAGAGTGTGAGGGGCTGAGTTCAGCCTTAAAACAAGTCACTTAAGGGCAAAAAGGTCATTTGCCAAAAGGGTAAAATGGTAAAAGTGTAAAAGACTAAGGTTAGGGGCATTTTGGTCATTTCGCATCTAGATTTTCCCGATCGTCATGACGACTCTGGCATACTCTCCCAAGTGTCCTGGGATGTTGTGATATCAAGATTATCTGTTGGCGAGTCTCGGTAAGTCCATATGTGGTTCCGTTCGTCACCCGATTGAGAATTCCGCCCGAACGAAGGTCAGGAAGTTATTTTTCTGAAATTTTTACGAAATTTAACCAAAACGTAGATAATCGAATTCTAAGACTTACTGTCTCGTTCATGGGTCCATCTGAGGTCTTCTGAGCAGTAAAATCATACTGTCAGTGTAAAAACGCAGACTGGACTCCGTTTGAGTTTTTGACTCAAAACTTAATCGTAGCTTCCTACGATATCGTCGAGCATGACTATGGTCTCGGAATATTTTATTTCCATTCCTAAGACCTCGAATAAAATAAAGACATTAAAATTCTGAAGAATTAGAAAACGTGAAAATCGGGGCGTTACATTGGGTAAATCATTTTGGGATAAGGTGCACCATAGGGTTTAAAGGGAAGGTTTCCCCATGGTGTAAACCAGTCTTGAGGTTCAGATGGTGAGGGAGATGGTGGTCTTTGTGGTGAGGGAAAGGTTTGTATGTGAGATGAGGTAGATGGTGAAACAGTTATGGACGGTTGAGCGTCCAAGGTCAAGTCTTCAAAATAGGAGTAATAACTGAACTAGATTGAGGTTAAGTATTACCTTTAATTTTGGATCTAGTAGTCCTTGCCCTAGTTACAGTATGTTTGGGCCGAGAGGCTTCAGAGCTAGACTCCATTCTAGGACCTTTGATCACCCTAGAGATAGGTTGATCGTCCTCGTCTTCCTCATCAACAGAAGCTAGGACCAACTTCCTTTTTCTGGAAGATTGGATGGAGGCTGTTGGATGAGCAGAAGATGTCTTAGCTTTTGGACGAGCAAGCACGATTAAGCGTCCAGCAGAGATTTGTTGATCAGACACTTCATCAGTACCTTGCGTCTGAACACCTTTCAGCTTTCCTTCTTTCTTGGATTTTTTGTGATAGTCCAATTGCATCATCACCAAACTTTGCCTACTGAACTCTGGTTGATACACAAGATCAATGTCATGAACAACAAAATATTTGAGTTTCTGTTCTGGAGTTAGGGACAAAAGATCGTTGTAAACCAAATGCTTTTCAAAGATTCTTGAAAGCAGAGCAGCATACAGAATGGCAGTATTTTTCCTAGAGCCTTCAATAGCGTACTTGAAGCAAGTGAAGAGAAGGTGTGGAAGGTTGATTTGCCTTTCCAGAATCAGATAGACTAGGCAGAATTGGTGTGCCTTTGAGACATTGTTCTTCGAACCAGCTTTGTGTAGGATGGACTTGTTTAGAATCAGATGAAGAACTCTAGCCTTGTTAGTCATTCTTGTGGCTATAAATTTGTCAGGTAGGTTCTTCAAGAGACATTCTTTGATGGTGTCAGAACCACCAAGTTCTTCTTCCCATTTATCTTCACAAGTGATTCTAGATTAGGCACAACCAATGGCAATGGAAATGGTTGCTTCAAAGACAATGACTTCAGTGTTGAGAACCTTGTTTCTGATTTCCCTTATAGAGATTGTAGGGTTTGCCCAGAACTCCCTTACAAGAACTGGGTAAATGATTGGAGAACCTTCGAAGAAACTTGACCAACCAGCAGCTTGAATATTTGGGGAAATGTCTATCCCGTTATCAGCGAAGAATTTCAAATTGAACTTGAACTCAACCAATACATCAGTAGTCTAAGCATCAAAGTTCTTTCCTTTACCCTTAGGAGTAGCAGCGATGGAGGATGAAGAAGCCATTGTTTCAGAGAAGGGGATTTTTCTCAACAGATGTTTTTAGAAAGAATGGTTTGAAGATGATGAGTTTGTAAATGTTGTTTCTTTAAAGAGAGAGTTTTTATAAAGACCAAAAGAAAGAAACTGTTCGTATTTTCAAGAGCAAATTTTTAAAAGAGGAGAGAAGGTGGTGAGGCGACTTGCATTAAATGACTGACACACATTCCAGACATTGAAACCGTAAAAAGCAATTTTGTAATTTATGGAAACGAAACTGACTTAGTTAAGGGAATGAGAAATAAATTTTCAGTCGACAAAGATTCAGTTCAATTAATGCATTGGACGAGCAAACAATATACATTGGACTCACATATATTGGACTAAGCCAAATGTTGGACACATGTATTGGGCTCACAATTGATCAATGAAATGCATGTTCAGATATTTTCTTATGAATGTGAACCTATCTTCAGCTAAAGGTTTGGTGAAGATATCTGCCCCTTGATGGTCAGTATCAACAAATTTAATATCAATTATTCCTTTTTGAACATAATCTCTAATGAAATGATGCTTGATTTCTATATGCTTTGCTCTGGAATGTAGTATGGGATTTTTAGACAAATTAATAGCAGCAGTGTTGTCACACATTATTGGAATATTACTTACAAACACGTTGTAGTCTTCCAACTGATGTTTAATCCAAAGCAGTTGTTAGCAGCAACATGCAGCAGCAATGTGCTTAGCTTCAGCAGTTGATAGGGCAATTGTGCTTTGCCTTTTGCTTGCCCATGAGACTAGATTGGCTCCAATGAAGTGACAACCTCCACTGGTACTTTTTCTTTCTATTCTGTCTCCAGCATAGTCAGCATCACAGAATCCAACTAATCTGTATTCATCAAATTTCTTATACAATAGACCCAGATTAGCAGAGCCTTTGAGATATCTAAAGATTCTCTTAACTGCTGAGAGATGAGACTCTCTTGGATCATATTGAAATCGAGCACATAGGAAAACACTAAACATGATATCTGGTCTAGACGCATTTAGATATGAGAGAGAGGCAATCATACCTCTATATACCTTTTCGTCTACCTTTTTATCTTTGTTTAGCACGGACGTTGGATGCATCGGGGTATTCATTGGTTTGCCATCATTCAACTTGAAGCGTTTCAGAAGCTCCTTTGTGTACTTCGTTTGATGAATGTACACTCCATCTGGTGTTTGCTTTACTTGAAGTCCGAGGAAGAATTTTAATTCTCCCATCATACTCATTTCAAATTCTTTCTGCATTAGCTCAAAAAACTTTTGACAAAGAGATTCATTAGTTTCACCAAATATTATATCATCAACGTAAACTTGTGCAACAATAAAATTCTTTTTGCTTGATTTTCTAAAAAGAATTGTATCCACTTTTCCTCTTGAGAAACCATTTTCCATTAAGAATGTGTTGAGTCACTCATACCAAGCTCTAGGAGCTTGTTTGAGTTCGTATAAAGCTTTCTTAAGCTTATATTCATGCTCAGGATGGTTTTGATTTTCAAAACCAGGTGGTTGAACAACATAAACTTCTTCATTAATGAAACCATTTAAAAAGGCACTTTTTACGTCCATTTGATAAAGCATGATGTTATGGTGTGCAGCGTATCAGAGTAAAAAACGTATGGCTTCTAGTCTAGCTACTGGAGCAAAAGTTTCAGTATAGTCAATACCTTCCTCTTGAGAGTTAGCCTTGAGCAATTAACCTTGCTTTATTCCTTACAACTTTGCCATCTTCATCCAATGACAAACTTATCCTTTGGCAAAGATACCAGCGTCCAAACGTCACTACGTTGAAACTGGTTGAGCTCCTCTTGCATATCGAGGATCCAACATTCATCCATTAAGACTTCGTCCACAGACTTTGGTTCCACTTCAGATATGAAGGCTGAATCAACTTGCTCTCTGAAGGTTGACCTTGTCCGGACTCTATCATTTGGTTTACCAATGATTTGATCCTCAGGATGTTAAGTCTTGAATTGCCACGAATGAGGGGTGTTGACTACTTGCTGAGATGATGATGCGTCCAGAGGTGCATCTAGTACTTCGTCCTTGTTAATCGTTGGACGATCTTCTATATCACTCAGACTCATATCTGCAAAAGAATCATCTAGCTCTGATAATCTCTTATCAGACTGTTTGTCATCAAACTTAACATGGATGGATTCTTCAACAACCAATGTTCTAGAGTTATAGACTCTAAAGGCTTTGGACATTTCAAAGTATCCTAACAATATTCCATTATCTACTTTGGCATCAAACTTTCCAAGTTGATCCTTAGTGTTTAAAATAAAACATTGACATCCGAAGGGGTGGAAATAAGAAATGTTGGGTTTGCGTCCTTTCCACAATTCATAAGGAGTCTTATTCAAGATAGGTCTTATGTATATTTTGTTTTGAATGTAGCAGGCAGTATTTACAGCTTCAGCCCAGAAGTGTTTAGGAAAAGAATTATCACTGAGCATTGCCCTAGCCATCTCTTGAAGAGATCGGTTTTTTCTCTCAACAACACCATTCTGTTGTGGTGTTCTATGGGTAGAGAAATTATGATGAATACCGCTTTCATCACAGAACCTTTGAAAAAGCTCATTTTCAAATTCACCTCCATGGTCACTTTTGATTGAGCTTATACATATGCCTTTTTCATTTTGAATGCGCTTACAAAATATAGTAAAGACTTTGATAGATTCATCCTTGTGAGCAAGGAACTTAACCCATGTCCATCTAGTATAGTCGTCGACTATAACAAGCCCATATTTCTTACCACTGACAGAAGCAGTCCTTGTTGGACCAAACAAATCAAGATGCGACAACTCTAGTGGTCTTGAAGTACTAACAATGTTCTTGGACTCAAAAGAGTTCTTAACTTGTTTTCCTTTTTGACACACGTCACAGAGAGTGTCCGATCTATACACAATCTTTGGTAGACCTCTTACGAGGTTATGCTTGTTTAGTCTTGAGATTAATCTCAGACTTGCATGACCAAGTCTTTTGTGCCAGATCCATCGCTCATCTTCAACAGACACTAGACATGACACACTTTGATTTAAGAGTTCCCCCAAGTTAATCTTATAAAGATTATTTTGCCTCTTGGCAATGAATAATATGGACCCATCAGGGTTCTTGACTATACACTCACGTTTATTGAAGGAAACATCAGACCCACTGTCACATAATTGACTTATGCTAAGCAAGTTGTGTTTTAATCCTTCAACCAGAAGAACATTATCAATAAAGGGAAAAGGATGCTTACTAATCTTACCAATTCCAACTATCTTTCCTTTCTGGTTGCCTCCAAAGGTGACCCATTCGCTAGTCTTTTCACGTAGTTCTTGGAACATAGACTTTTCTCCCGTTATGTGATGTGAGCATCCACTGTCCAAGTACCAGGACTGGGGTCTTCTCTATGTTGCTAAGCAGGTCTACAACAGGTATTATCATATTCTTAGGTACCCAGATAGACTTAGGTCCTCTTTGGTTAGTCTGTGGTCTTCGTTCATGCATATTGTTTTTCTTTTTGTGTAAGCATTTCAAAAAGATATGACCACTCTTTCCAGATAAGTTGCAATAAGTATTGGATGCATGTTGTTTGCTTTCTTTTTGCTTTCCATGAGATTGAAAAGCCTTATGATATTGATTGGTCCTTGATACTTTATGAGAAGCTTCTTGCTTCTCAGAGTTATAGCCTAAGCCAGACTTATCGTGAGGTGATCTTGAATACCTCAATATCAAGTTTAGCTTCTCTGAACCTCCAACAAGCTTTGATACGCTTTTGGTTAGGTCAGATACCTCTTATTCAGTCTGGTTACCTCGTGAGGCTCACTGGACTCAGAGGTGAGTTTGTCAGTTAGGTTGACATTCTCAGCTTTCAGGTTATTGTTTTCTTCAATAAGCTGCTTATTTTGCTTGTTGGTATCTTCCAACTCTTTATTCATTTTTGAAGATTTTCTTTTAAGCATAAAATATTGATGATGTAATAAAGAGGAATCATTAAGCAGTTCATCATATGCTTCTTGAAGAGAATCAGAAACAGCTACCTCTTCTTCTTTGGATTCAGCGTCTGATGAAGTGTTTGCCATCAGACAGAAGTTTGAGGCAGACGGACTCCTTGGACTGAACATTTGTTCTAAGGCGTCCAGCTTCTCCTTAGCAGTTTGGAATTGCAAGACCATCTCCAGTCTTGATCGATCAAGAGCGTTGATGAGACATCAGCTGGAATGAGCATTTAGTGAATACCGTCTGATATCCTCAATTATCCAGTCAGCTTCAGGTTTGGATGTTGTTGATCCGTCCTCAAGAGTGACTGTTGGACGATGATCTCCATTAGTGAATATATTCCACAACTCATAATTTTGAGCTTGGACATATATTTGAAAAATTGATTTCCAATAAGGATAGTCCGCTCCTTTGAAGACGGGTGGAACATTCCATCCTCTTTCAGAGGTAGCTTCTTGAATTCTTTCTTCAGGAACAATAAGTTGTTCATCATCCGAAGAGTCTTCGTTTTGGACGTTGGACCAACGACATAAATTAGCCTCCTCATTTGCTTCTTCTTCTTCTTCTTCTTCTTCAGACGAATTAAGATCTTCCCAGGTTGCCATGAAGTTATTTTTCTTCTTTTTGAAAAACTTCTTCTTGTCTTTTAACATGGGGCAGACAGCCTTGAAGTGGCCTGGCTTGTTGTACTCATAACAGATCAGCTAATTTTGTCTTTGGTCTCAGCATGATCCTTGAAGTTTATCTTTTGAAATGGCCTTCTTTTTATCCCTTTTTTCTTTCTCCGCATGTTTTGAATCTTTTTGGAGATGAAGGATAACTCGTCATTGTCTGATACTTCATTATCAGATTGATCAGCATCATCACTGGACTCATCAGCTTTTAGAGCTTTTGAGTTGTTGAACTTTTGAGCTTTCAAAGCAATCCCTTTATTTTGCTTTCCAGGATTATCAAGATCAAGTTCCTGTTCATGAACTTGAAGAGTTCCTACCAGATCATCCAGCGTCAAGGTAGAGAGATCTTTGGCCTTAGTGATTGCAGTAACAAGTGGTCTCCACTTCTTAGGCAAGCTCCTAAGAATTTTAGTGACATTCTCCTTGGTAGTGTAGACTTTCCCAAGGGACTTTAGATTGTTGATGATAGTCTGAAAACGACCCATCATGTTCAAGATGGACTCTCCTTCGGCTATGGTGAACAATTCATATTGGCCAACCAACATGATGATTTTTGAATCTTTTACCTTGGTGGTCCCCTCATATGTGTAACACCCGGGGTTGATGAGGGCGGAGAGTGATGGCCGGTGCATGAGGCACTAACAAGGAGCGGTTTCTGGCAAGCTTCTAGGCGGAAGGATACATGAATGAACCGATTCACATTGGAATGAGAGGGATCCTGAGGCTGTGCAGGTATGAGACTGTACAGTTGAAGGAAGGCTTATAAGAATTGATTTGTACTACCTATACCAATAAGATGCATCATCTTTTCGGGAGCCCAAAACATAAGAACTCCATAGTTAAGCGTGCTTGATTTGGAGTAATTGTGGGATGGGTGACCTTCTGGGAAGTTTTCCAGAAAGCATGTGAGTAAGGACAAAGCACGCTGAAAAGACCCGTGTTGGTTTGTGGGGACAGTCGGCAATCCTGAAAGTAGTCCGGGCTGTTACAATATGCAACACCCTTTCCCGAGTGTCACATTCCCAAACGTTTATAAGGCCGAAAATAATATTAATGCAGAAAATACGATTTTTTTTCTTTTTTTCTTTGATAAAGGTGGAATGGGATTAGTAAATGTAAGGATTAATAACTGAACTTAGGTTCACCATGCACTTCTAAAAGATGAACTGAAATAAAATACAGAAGCAGAAATAGGAATAGTATTGTATACAGACATAGGTGCAATGCCTAACTGGCAACAGAATATAATAAGTACTGGGAGTCACAGCTCCCAAAAGGTACAACAGATACTGACATAGTCTGGCCAAAACGAAACTAAACAGCAAAAGGAGTCCCCCTTCGGACTAAAAGCAATGCTGGACAGAATCGTCGTTGCATCCATCTGCTCAAGCAGAAATAGCAATACCAGCAGAAAAGATATACAAAATATGGGTGAGATTTCGATCATCAACACAACAAAGTAGCAGAAGTAAAAACAGGACGACTCACCAGGTAAAGACGTACCCAACATGCTTATCATATATCTCAATATAAATCATGTTAAACATGTAGCAGTATAATATAAGGCATCCTCAAAAACAGAACATCGATGTACAATCAGTAAACGTAATCATCAATAGCCATGCAATGCAGTGCAATGTACATGACTCAATGCCATATGCCACAAGGGTAAACTCTGACCCCTACTCCATGGAGCTAACAAAACATCGGAGAGAGTGAATGGGAGGACATATTCCGTGTACGCCAGCCTTGGGCAAGATGCTACAACATTCGTAAAGTGCACATATTTGGCTTTACGGAAACACTCTACACCAAACATGAACAGTACGACATCTAGTCGAGGATATCAGTGTATTTCTCGGATTTGTCACGACACAGAAGAGCTACCAACTGGTCACATGTCAGCCTTTCCAACCCTGATACCTCCAAGATTATTCCAATTGTCACCGTAAGATTCACACCCGCATCAAGGTGTAATCTCAACTCCTAGGCTCAAGGCCTTACGACTCATGCAAATGAAATGTCAATGCTTACACAAAGCAGATGCGATAAAACAATGCCTATCCATCGGATAAACCTCAAGGTTCACTAAGGTTCTCTCCCTTAGGAACTATACGTGTCTTTGTATTTCAAAATTTTTATCCATCGGATAAATCTCGTGATCTCTCCGAAATCGAATCATCACAAGACTGAAACAATTGAACGACTGACCTAGATCCGAATCACCGGTCTGTCATCGAACTAATATTTCAAAACCCAAAACGTTTCGTGTTTGTATTTATGTCTTAAGTCCTAAGCATTATGAATAAGGATTGAGAATCCTCCTAGATAAGTCTTTGAGCCTTTTTAAGATATTACTCCTTGATTTTCAATTAATGAAATAAGTGTTGCTTCACTTAAGTTTTATGAAGTCATTGATGAACTAAGTTATCAATGGTATGGTACATGGTCTTGTTCCACCACATATCATACTTAATTATCTCTTGTCTTCAACTCTAAGTTAGTTATTTAAACTTAGGTTTTCATGCATAAAACTTTACAATTAAGAGTTCAAAAACTTTCTTTGTAACTAAAACCTTTTCTTGCGGGGCGAATATCAGTTTTGCAACGCGAGGTTGAGAGGCCATTTTTTTACTTCTTAGACAGTCCTTCTGGTTCGCGCGGTGAGAGTGGTCTCGCGTCGCGAGGCCGAGAAGCTGTATCGCTACTGCTCGGGCTAGCCCTTTGCCTCGCGTGGCGAGACCAGGTTAGCCAGGCGAATGCCTTTTTTTTCCCTTTTTCCTTAACTTCTTCATTATTTCACTCTTTGAAGCACTTGGTTTAATTAAATGATCGTATGTCTAAAATAAAAGACATTTTTTACTTTGGTGAAATACTTAAATGTTGAAACTATATTTGATCTTTGGATCAAAATCACTTTTTGTTTTTCTTTGAAACATAGGTTATGAAGATACTTTTCTTATTTCAAAACTTTGGTAGATCAAGAGCAACACATGTTCTTATGTTTCTTCTCATTAAGGCCACAAGCCTACTCCAATGGAAAGTGAAGATTCGCTTCACCAACTAGATAAGTTATAGCTCAAAATGCTCACAAAATTATGACAAACAACAATCACATATCATTGCATCATAATCAAGCATAAAAATCCATACTTGATTCTAGAGATCAAAGTAGGTTTTCAACATACATGAAAATGATTTTCATCCGATCAACATCATCATAAACATATGCTAAAGCACACTAAAGCATAAACTAATTATTACAACTTTGTTCTCCAAGAGAACTTAACAAATGAAAGTGGTGAACCCAAACCAAAGGGTTTCACCCACACACAAACTTAACCAACCATATTCACCTCCACCAACTTTGGTGTGATGAGGTTCACCCCCCATACCCGTTGATGAAATAATCCTCCGGATGAAAGTCGGTCGATCGGTTGCAAACCTCCCGATTACTCGTCTGAATACTCGTCACCAACTACAAACAACGTAACCAAACAATCGTTAACATCAAACAACACAAAACTTTCCTATCCTCACCATCCTAGGGTTCGGCCCCTACATAGGATAATAAGCTAGAGATGTTCAAAACTTCTTATCTTTTTGATGGATGATCCTTATATACTCCTAACTCTAAAACAAGTCTTAGTACTCAAAACTTGAATCAAAAACTCAACCTTTTTCTTCATATGGGTTTTGGCCATTTTTAAAAGAAAAGGCTAGAAAACTTATTTGGTTTCATGCTCTTAGATTATGAAAGAGTGATGAAACTAGTTCATAGAAATTGATTTGGTATTAAAAGGATTTTTCTACACTTTTCTATGAATTTTCAAAGTTTTGGATCTAAACTTGGATCTTCATGAATCAAGAGATGAAATAGAGAGATTAAGAGAGTTAAGATGAAGATCATACCTCTTAGAATCAAAGACTAATGAGAAAAGTAACAAGTTTTCACTAAACTTCAACTTTTATGAAGATCAAAGTAGGTTTTTGTGAAGAACTTGTGAAGAACAAATGAAGAACTTGGGAGAAGAAGGAAGAACAAGTGAGAGACAGTATGGCCGAGAGGCCTAGTGAGAGAGTGAGAGAGATATTTATATTTTCATCCTATGGCAAACTTGTAAATAACTAAAATGGCAATTTGGTCATTTCCTTAAAAGACTAATGGCATTTTGGTCATTTCACGTCCAGATATTTCCAGAAAGCCATCATGATAAGGCCATGAAATTCGACTTGATGGGACACCAAGATTATCCGTTCGCGGATCCCGTTAAATCCTTTCGCAGCTCCAAACGTCTCCCGGTTCGAGTATACGCCCAAATATAATATATTATTTTCAATTTTGACCCCCAGGATGGATTTTAATAAATATGTAGAGATTTAAATCCTAAGACTTACTATCTCGTTCACGAGGCAAAATTAGGTCTTGACAGTAGAAAAACACTACTATCCGTGAAAAACGTAGACCAAGCTCCGTTTGAGTTTTTACCCAAAACTTAACCATAGCTTTCTACGATAGCGTAGAGCATGACTATGGTCTCAGAATATTTTATTTCACTCTCTAGATCCTCTAATAAAATACAAACGTTTAAATACTAAATAATTATAAAGCTTGAAAATCGGGGTGTTACATCATGGAGATTTGATAAGGTATCCCAGATTTGGTTTGCTGATTCACATGCGTGAATCTTCTGAAATTCATCAAGACTGAGAGCACACATTAAAGCATATTTGGCTTTATGATTTTGTTCCATCCTGGCTCTTTCAGCATCAGTCCAGTCTTCTTCAGCTTTTTCTGTCCTATCAGAATTGAGACACACATTTGGACTATTCATGATTCTGGCCCAAAGAACAAAGTTTGTACTTAAGATAAAACCTTTGAATCTCTCCTTCCAGTACAAGTAATGAGTTCCGTTAAAGAACGGAGGTCTGGTCATGGAAGTGCCTTCCATAACAGGTTGACTTCCGCTTGGCATACCTTGTCCTACCATATCTGCTATAGGATCTTTTCCTCTACACGGCTAAGTGCTCAACCCAGAGGCTGAGCTCTAATACCAATTGAAGGAACCTGTTTGAAACACAAGAAGGGTGGTTGAATTGTGTTTCTTAAGTTTCTAAAACTTTTCGCAAGAAGATATATAAGTTTTCGCAAAGGTTGGACGTTAAAACGATAACGGACGCAAGGAGTGTTTCCAAACACCAGTTGGACACTTACTCAGAAGGATTAAGATAGAAGAAACAAGCGCAATAAGAAAACAATTCAATCCCAAGGAGTTAGTTAGAAAATAAACTAAAGCGAAGCTAAGGGAAACAAAACAACACAGAGATGTTATCCTGGTTCACTCTTCACCAAAGAGCTACGTCTAGTCCTCTCTACTTGAGAGCTTTCTCCACTATAACAAAAACCCTTTGTTACAAGTATTCAACACCTCTTTAGGCAAGTATTCTACACCTCTTCAGGCTCACTAAGTATTCTTTCTACACAAGCCTCTTCAGGCTTAACCAACTAGGTTTTGAAAAGAGTTTTGATCTACTAACTCACAAAGTGTGAGAATTTGAAACTAAAGCTTAGAACTCTTTGAACAATACTCTACACAGAGAGTGATATGAAAATTAAGAGTAGAATAAGCTTTTCGAGCTTAGGTGTTTTTCTCTTGATTGCTTTGTGTGCTTGAATATTTTTCAATTTTTGATTCAGTTGTGCATCACTTCGCTTGTCTCTCAATTTGCATCTTCAAGAAGAGAGATATTTATAGCGGACTTGAATTGATCAACTTTAGTCTTTAATGGTTGGAAAAAAATCCGTTGTGATTGATCATTAAATGCATTAGTCCGTTGAGTCTGATAACTTGTTGAGACTTCTGATCAGCAAAGTAGACTATCAAGTTTGATAGCTAGAAATGGGACTGACATGTTTTTCTTGTACTCGAAAGTTGCCTTTTGTCTTTCCTTTTGAAGAAAGTCAAATCCTTTTTGTGTCAGGGATGTCTGGCTTCAGCTTTTGATGGTACGAAGATTACAAGGAATGTTTGTCTAAAGGATATAAGCTTTTTACACTGAGAAGAATAAATTTAAAAGCTTTACATATATATTCGCGCTAAGACAAATAAAGCTTATTGGACTATAAAGATTACATTGCAATAGCAGGAAGAGTCTTTGGACTCATGATTCTATTGTTGAAAAGACTTATTATGGTTTGGACTTAGCGAGAGCTAATCCACTAGGAGTTTGGACGAGCGAAAGTCTTTGGACTTAGATAGTCTTTCGACTTATATATATATTCTTATTCCTGCATACTTAAGATAAAGCGTTAGTCCATAACTAATCTTTGTTCTTCGAAAATTAGTCCTTTGTTAACATCAAAACTTAAGGGATTAGTGGACCATAACCACTTTGGTTCCAACATAATAAACATTCTAAATAATCACCATCAAAATCCATACTTTGACTAATAATCAAAGTAGGGTTTTCTGTAACATCCCAAAATTCATGTATCTGTCTGTGTGAATAACTTGGCTGAGAATATAATCTGATTAATAATAATCGTAAAAATAGTCAATAATTGGAAATTCATGTTTGAATTTCAATTATGAGCTTAATGATCATAAGATATTGTTTTGAGCCTGTGATGTTGTTTTAGGTCGGAACCGGTGAAAATATTATTTTTTTAATCGAGACTGCTTCACCTTGGGAAGCGTGCTAGGGTCGGTGAGTAATCAGGCCCGGGATCGAGAGGTTAATCTGGCCAAGAGTCGGGAGAAGTTGAGACTGCTTATCACGCTTCACGAGTAGATATCTTTTTTCCTTTCATGACAACTTTCACCTTTGTCAACTTTTCCTTTTATGGAAAAAGCCAAACCACCTACTTTTGGTTAATCTCTACAACTTTGAATATGGTGTCAGCACCTATGTACTTCATCAAATCTTGGCCCTTCATTTCCTTACACAATTTTCTATCAACTTTAACTAGAAATTGGTGATACGTCACCGAGGCCATTTGGTCATTTCATGACATAAACACCCATCCACTTTCATTTCTCATCTTCTAAAGATCAAAGCTTTCATTTCTTAAGTTTTTGAAAAATCCTCTCTTCTATCTCTTCATCATAGATTCGGTTATTCATTCTAAACCACCAACCAAATTTCTTTCTTCAATTCTAAAACCATACTTCACCTTGTCTTGATCTAAGGATCAACTTTGGTGAAGGAAGTTTCTTGATTTGGAGAAGTTGTTCTTCAACCTCAAGAACACCATCCAAAACCTAGGAGTTGTTCTTGTGTTGGTAAGCTTCTAGATCCTTTTCCTTTTCATTTCCTTACTTATAACTTGAGTAATCATAGTCTAGTTTTTCTTTTCATGAAAATAAGTTCAAGATCTCACCTTTTTCTCTCCTCTAGGTTCGGCCTTCTCTTTGTTTTGATGGCTTGGAGTTTCCTTTCACTTAAACCTCTTCATTGAAGGTATGTGTGAGTGAACCTCATCACACCAAAATTGGTGGAGGATAAAAATGGTTGTTTATGTTTTGTTTGGGTGAAACCCTAGCTTGGGTTCACTACTTTCTTAGTGAAGTTCTCTTTGAGAACATGTTTGTAATAATGTTTCTATGCTTAGTATATGTTTATGATGATGTATGCTTGGATGGAAAAATGTTTTCATGTATGTTGAAAACCATACTTTGATCTCTAGATCAAGTAAGGATTTTTATGCTTGTTTATGGTTGAATGATGTATGATTATTGTTCATCATAATATTGTGATCATTTTGAGCTATTACTTGACAAGTTAGTGAAGCAAAATCTTCACATTCTACGTGATGGTATTCAGCCACGGTTAGTAAAAAGAGGAACAACATGAGTTTGTTCTTGAACTTCACTAATAAGCAGTTTAGTAACTTGTATTTCAAAAACAAACAAGAAGTGATTTTGATCCAAAGATCAATTAGGATTTTGGCCTTAAGTGTTTTTAACTAAGGTGAAAATGTGTTTTACTTTAGTCATAGTTTATTCAATTAAGTAAGTGTTTTAAAAATAAAATAATGAAAGTAATTTCATAAAAGTAAAATTAATATGAAGTTATCTTAGGTTTAGTAGGATGTCACATTCTTTTAAAACTAAGTTAACATTCAATCCTCAAAGTATAAAGAGGACTTTGTCCTCAAGTGTGAACTAATTGAGTCATAGTTTGAAAACTAAATGAAAGTTCCATTTCTTTTAGGCTAACTTAGATCACGGTTTTACACTTAGTGAGGAAAAACCTTTTCAAATTAGTTTAGGTACTTTACTTCAATCAAGTGACAAAGTTCTTTTAAATCAAATGAGTCTCAATTAGAAAGATTTTGGTTTACAAAGTTTTAAATCGAGAATTTTCAACTCAAATCGTCAAGTTGATAATTAAGTATAGCATATGGTGGAACAAGACCATACGCTATACCATTGACGACTTAGTTCATCAATGACTTCATAAGACTTAAGCGAATCAATACTTATTGCATTACTTGGAACTCAAGGAAGAAAGGATCAAAGACTTATCTAAGAGGATTCTCAATCCTTCTTCATAACACTTAGGACTTGAGATGTAAGTCATAAGACACAAACACAAACACAAACATGAAACGTTTTGGGTTTGAAACAGTAGTTCGATGACGAACCGGTGATTCGGATTCAAGAAAATCGTTCAATTGTTTCAGTCTTGTGATGACTCGATCCCGAAGGGATCACAAGATTTATCCGATGGATAAAAGTTTTATAATACAAACACGTATATAGTTCCTAAGGAAGAGAACCTTAGTGAGCCTTGAGGTTTATCCGGTGGATAGACATTGCTTTATCACATCTGCTTTATGTAAGCATCGGCATTTCATTGCATGAGTTTGTAAGGCCTTGAGCCCACGAGTTGAGCTTACACCTTTATGCGGGTGCGAATCTTACGGTGACGATCTTAAATAGTCTTGGAGGTATCAGGGTTGGAAAGGCTGACTTGTGACCAGTTGGTAGCTCTTCTGTGTTATGGTGAATCCGGGCAATACACTGATATCCTCGACTAGATGCCGTACTTTTCATGTTTGGTGTAGAGTGTTTCCGTAAAATCCAGATGCGTGCACGTTACGAATGTTGTAGCATCCTGCCTAAGGCTGGCGTACATGGATCATGTCCTCCCATTCACTGTCTTCGATAATTTGTTAGCTCCATAGAGTAGGGTCAGAGTTTTACCTTTGTGGCATATGGCATTGAGTCATTTACATCGCATTGCATTGTATTGCATGGTTGTTGTTGATTACATTTCACTGTCATACCTCATTATCCTATTTTTGGTGATGTCTTTTGCTACTAATTGATTAGTAGGATATATATTGAGATGTTTAGTATACATGATGGGTATGTTGTTACATGGTGTGTCGTCCCATTTTTACTTCTACTGTCTTGCTGTGTTGATGATCTGGAATCTCACCCATATCTGTATCTGATCTCTGCTTGTATTGCTGTTTATGCTTGAGAAGATGGGTGCGATGACGACTAAGCTCCGCGTCTAACTTGAGTCCGGAGGGGGACTCCTTATGTGGTTTTGTTTTGTCCAAGCTGTGTCCAGTCGTCAGTTGTACCTTTTGAGGAGCTGCGTCTCCTAGTACCTATTTATGTACCTATTTTACAGTTAGGCTTGGACCTATGTCTGTATTCAGTATTGTTTACATTTCTGCACCTTATTTTTGTTTGAATTTTAGAAATGCATGGTGACCCTTAGTTTAATTATTAGTACTCATTTAAAAAATCTCATTTCATCATTATTATGAAGAGAAAAAAAAAAAAAACCCGTATTTTCCGCATTAATAATATTTTCGACCTTATAATTGTCCAGGAATGTGACACTCGGGAAAGAGTGTTACATTATTTGGTATCATTGCTGGTCGAGTCTTTCAGGTTTGTGGTTTTGGTCTGTCTTGTTTGTACTGTGTGTTCATTGTGTATTTCTTTGCTATTATTTTCGTAAAGAAGATAATGTTGTTTGCTTTGGTTGTGCTATGGTCCCTTGAGCTTGACAAATCTGGTTTTGTAGGTAGCGATGGCTGCTCAAAACCTGAGTGCTGTGGTGAATGCCATACGGGAGATGGCTGTTGTGATGGTTCAACGTGATGAGAGAGCTGCTGGGGGTAGACGACTGGATGAATTCCTCTGTAGGAACCCAAATCAGTTCAAGGGTGAGTTCAAGCTGAGCGTTGGATTCAGACTTTGGAGAAGATATTTGGAGCTTTGAGGTGTACCGAGAACTACAAGGTTGTCTACACAACTTATATATGCTGGGGGAAGATGCTGAATACTGGTGGGAAAGAGCCTGTCAGGTGCTGATGCATGGTCAACAGGTTATCGATTAGAATGCTTTCAAGGGGAAGTTTCTGGAAAAGTATTTTCCTGCAAGTGCGAGGGATGAGAAGGAGATGGAGTTCCTCCAGCTGAAACAAGGAGGAATGTCTGTAGCTGGGTACGGAGCCAAGTTTGAGAATTTGGCAAAGTTCTCGAACTACTTTTTGGACAACCCAAGAGAAGAATGGAAATGCAAGGAGTTCGAAAGGGGTCTGAGGCACGAGTTGAAAAGGGCTGTGGTTCCTCTTGAGATTTCTATGTTTCACAAGCTAACTGATCGAGAGCTTGGAGCCTAGCAAGGATAAGCGAGCATAGAGTTCTGGACCGACTAGGACCCACAAAGGCAATGGTGGTCGTGACAACAGATCTCGATGGAAACCCTATCCGAGACAGCAAGATCAATAACAACGTTCTGTAGGAGGATACAGTGGGGTTTTTAGTCAGTCCGGGAACACCCCAAACAAGTGTATGAAGTGTGGGAAGAATAGTCATGCCACAAAAGATTGCTCAATCAAGGGGATAATATGCTTTAGGTGTGGGAAACTGGGGCATATCTCACGCGACTGTGTGCAACCAAAAGCTGAACCTTCTGTCAACAATGTGAAAGCAGCAAGGCCTAAGGCACAGGGCAGAGTTTATACTGTGAGTGGTGCTGAGGCTTCTCAGAATGAAGACTTGATCCATGGTCAGTGTGTCATGGGAGGTAAAACCTTAACTGTAGTGTTTGATTTAGGTGCAACACATTCCTTTACTGCCTATAACTGTGTGAACCTTTTGCGGTTGCCTGTGTATTAATTACCTTTTCATTTAGTGATTTCTACACCTATTGCAAAGCCTGTTATAACTACTAAAGTTTGTTTGGATTCTTCTATTTCGGTAGAAGATAGGACGTTCTTGATTAATTTGATCTGTTTGCCTCTTTCGTAAATGGATGTAATCTTAGGGATGGATTGGTTATCTTCTAACCATATCCTGTTAGATTGTGCAAACAAAACCTTAATCTTTCCTAGCTCTGAGAATTCTGGATTTTTGACTGCCAACCAAGTAAACGCTTCTTTGAGAGAAGGAACTCAAGGATACATGTTACTATCTTCTTTGGAGGTCAAGGGTGAGCTAGTCTTAGGGCATGTACCCGTCATGAATGAGTTACCGGAAGTCTTTCCTGAAGATGTACCAGATTTGCCGCCAGGTCGGGACATCGAGTTTTCGATTGATCTCATACAAGGAACAGGACCCATGTCTATGGCACCGTATCGTATGGCACCTGCAGAGTTGGAAACTTTGAAGGAGCAATTGGAAGATTTATTGTGGAATTAGTTTGTTAGACCCAGCGTGTCGCCGCGGGGAGCTCGTGTGCTGTTAGTGAAAAAGAAAGATGGAACTTCTCGCTTGTGTGTAGATTATCGCCAGTTGAACAAGGTCACCATTAAGAACAAGTATTCTCTCCCGAGGATAGATGACTTGATGGGTCAATTAAGGGGAGCGGCAGTTTTCTCCAAGATCGATCTGCGATCGCGTTATCACCAGATTCATGTGAAGGCAGAGGATGTAGCAAAGACAGCGTTTCGAACACGCTATGGGTATTACGAGTACCTTGTGATGCCTTTTGGGGTGACGAATGCTCCAGCCATATTCATAGGATTTTTCGTCCCTACGTAGATAAGTTTGTCGTTGTCTTCATAAATGACATACTAATCTATTCTCGAGATCAGGAAGAACACGCTGGACATCTTAGTGTGATTCTTCGGATTCTGAAGGAGAAACGGTTGTATGTGAAGCTATCCAAGTATGAGTTTTGGCTCGACGAAGTTCAGTTTTTGGGTCACATGATTTCAAAGGAAGGGAGCAGTGGATCCGTCAAAGGTTGAAGCAGTTCTTGAGTGGTAAAGGCTAACAACAGTGACTGAGATACACAGTTTTGTGGGCTTGGCGGGTAATTATTGGAGGTTCATCGAGGGATTTTCTAAGATTGTAGGATCCCTTACCCAGTTGACAAGAAAGGATAAAGCTTTTGAATGGACTGAAGCCTGTGAGCAGAGTTTTCAGGAGCTGAAGAAGAGGCTGACTACTTCGCCAGTGTTGGTGTTACTAGATCCAAGTGAACCTTTTGAAATGTACTGTGACACTTCATACCAGGGGTTAAGTTATGTTCTGATGCAGAATAGGAAAGTGGTAGCTTATGCTTCACAATAGTTGAAAGTGCACGAAAAGGACTACCCTACCCATGATCTGGAGTTAGCAGCGGTGGTTTTTGCGTTGAAGATTTGGAGGCACTACTTGTATGGTTCCACATTCAATGTCTTCAGTGATCATAAGAGTCTGAAGTACCTGTTCGATTAGAAAGAGCTCAACATGAGGCAGAGACGGTTGCTGGAATTTCTGAAGGATTACGACTTCCAGTTACAGTATCATCCGGGGAAAGCTAATGTGGTAGCAGACGCTCTGAGTAGGAAAGTGTTACATGTGTCTGCCATGATGGTTAAGGAACATGAGTTGTTGGAAAAATTCAGAGATATGCATCTGTCAGTGGTCAGTATGCCGAGAAATCTTTATGCGGGCATGGTTACAGTGTCATGTGATCTGATGGATCGGATATGGGAGAAGCAAGTGTATGATTAGTATCTAGAGAAAGAGCGAGGAAAAGGTTGACGTCTGAGTACAAAGAAGGAGCAGATGGGATTCTAAGGCGAGGAGAACGGGTCTGTGTGCCAAACAACCCAGAGTTGAGGAAGTTAATTCTAGACAAAGCTCATAGAAGCAAGTTGAGTATGCATCCAGGATCTACAAAGATGTACCAAGACCTGAAGCGGTTGTTTTGGTGGCAAGGCATGAAACGAGATGTGGTTGATTATACGACATCTTGCTTGGTGTGTCAGAAAGCAAAGGTTGAACATCAAAGGCCAGCAGGAATGTTACTTCCGTTGGACATCCCAGAGTGGAAGTGGGATGGCATAGCAATGGATTTTGTGACGTGTTTACAAAGGACACCTAAGGGGTGTGACTCCATTTGGGTGATAGTTGATAGGCTTACAAAGTCAGCTCACTTCTTACCTATCAATATCAAGTACTCTGTGGAGAGACTGACTCAGATTTATATCTGTGAAATTGTGAGACTACACGTGGTACCTTCAAGCATCATATCAGATAGATATATGCGTTTTACTTCACGGTTTTTGCAGAGTTTGCATGAAGCTTTAGGAACAAAGTTACGGCTGAGTTCGGCTTACCATCCTTAAACAGACGGACAATCAGAGAGGAAGATACAATCTTTAGAGGATTTGTTGAGGGCGTGTGTATTGGAACATGCCGGAAGTTAGGAGAGTTTTCTACCGTTGATAGAATTCACCTACAATAACAGTTATCATTCAAGTATAGGGATGGCACCCTATGAAGCTTTATACGGATGATGATGTAGAACACCTTTATGTTGGTATCAGGATGGAGAAAGTGCTTCGTTAGGACCTGAACTAGTTCAACAAAAAACTGAGTAAGTGAAACTGATTCAAGAAAAGATGAGGACAACTCAGAGCCGACAGAAAAGCTATGCGGATAAAAGACGTAGGCCCCTTGAATTTGAAGAAGGTGATCATTTGTTTTTGAGAGTCACTTCAACGACTGGGGTTGGCAGTAATTCAAAATTCACTCCAAAATTCGTCGGACCTTATCAAATTTTTCGTCGGATAGGTCCAGTAACTTACCAAATAGCTTTACCACCCTTCTATCTAACCTTCATAATGTTTTTCACATTTCGCAATTACGAAAATATATTCGGGATCCCAGTCATGTCATAAAGCCTGATTCAGTACAGCTAAAGGATAACCTGACCTATGAAACACTGCTTGTCAAGATTGAAGACAAAAGAGTTAAGCATTTACGAGGAAAGGAGATATCCTTGGTCAAGGTTATCTGGAACGAGACTTCAGGTGATGGCACCTGGGAGTTGGAAGATAGGATAAGGGAACAGTTTCCGCATCTCTTCTAAGGTAAATTTCGAGGACAAAATTTCTTTTTGGAGGGTAGTGTTGTAACATCCCAAGATTCCTGTATCTGCCTTTTAACTATATGTGTGAATAACTTGGCTGAGAACACAATCTGATTAGTAATAATCGTAAAAATAGTTAATAATTAGACATTCATGTTTGAATTTCAATTATGAGCTCAATGATCATAAGATATTGTTTTGAGCCTGTGAAGTTGTTTTGGGTCAGAACCGGTGAAAATATTATTATTCTTATCGGGATCACCTCACCTTGGGAAGCGTGCTAGGGCCGGGGAGTAATCGGGCCCGGGATCGGGAGGTTACTCTGGCCCAGAGAGGGGAGAAGTTGAGACTGCAAGGAGGTATCTTTTATCCTTTCATGACAACTTTCACCTTTGTCAACTTTTCCTTTTATGGAAAAAGCCAAACCACCGACTTTTGGTTAATCTCTACAACTTTGAATATGGTATCAACACCTATGTACTTCATCAAATCTTGGCCCTTGATTTCCTTACACAATTTTCTATCATCCATCCGCTTGATGTCCTCTGTATCTGTATCTATTCTCTGCTTGTGTTGCTATTTCTGCTTGAGAAGATGCGCGTGACAAAGACTCAGCTTCGCGTCTACCTTGAGTCTGGAGGGGGACCCCTTATGTGGTGTTGTTTTGTCCAAGTTGTGTCCAGTCGTCAGTTGTACCTTTTGAGGAGCTGCGTCTCCTAGTACCTATTTATGTACCTATTTTACAGTTAGGCTTGGACCTATGTCTGTATTCAGTATTGTTTAGATTTCTACACCTTATTTCTGTTTGACTTTTAGAAATGCATGGTGAACCTAAGTTTAATTATTAGTACTCATTTAACAAATCTCAATTCATCATCATTATGAAAAAAAGAAGAAGAGAAAACCCGTATTTTCCGCATTAATAATATTTTCCACATCCTTAAATTTTCACCAACCAAACCATTTTCTATCAAGCCCCCCACATAATAATCACCACAAACACTATAAATAAATTATTACATCCAAATGAACATCAACAACCGTAAATTAAGTAGGAGAACCCAAAGTACTTAGGGTTTCCATAACCAAATGAGAGAAACCAGCTTCATCCACCATATGGTGTGATGAGATTCACTCCCCATTACCTTAAATGAAGTCTCTTTGATGAGAAAGCTCCAAGCACCAAATCCAAGTGGTGGCCGACGGTGGTGTTGTCGTCTTGGCTTCCTTTGACGCTTCCTATGACGTCCCCAAGTCCCACTCGAGGAAGCCCCATTATTTAGAACCCAATATACTTAGTAATTATAACTTGATGATTATGCGCTTGTTAAAAACAACGATAACATGTAATCAATTCAAAAGCGCACAATATCAAAGTAAGCACAACAGGTTATAAGAAACACATGTAGTACTGATATTTATAGAAGATGGCCCCATCAGTAGGGCTAAGTAATACTACAGACCAAAGTACATAAAAAGTAATTGAAAGCATAAACAAAGTACATTTCAGGACCTCCAAAAAGAAGCTCTCAGGCTCACCAGCACATTCCCCAGCCCACTCTTAAGTACATCAAAAATCTCTCCACACAATCCTAGGGACGCACTGGCTGGCTCTCACCCTCAATGGTGAGGATGCCCTGAACTACCTTGTCCCTCTCCATGAGTGCGCCTATAAACCTTCATAGACTCATACTCGGACAAGGAACTCGACACTATAATCCTGCCCCTTTGGGTTGCCCACAAGTACCACTCCGAGCGCCTGCGCTGTCCCCAGTGCACAAAGCCTCTCCTACTAGATACGACGGAAGACTGAGGTGCCGTCCACAAGTAGTCCCGCTCTCTTTGCCTCAGAGGATGCCACATCTGAGAGAAGGGAAGAAACTGATACATTCGATAAGGTCCGATGCGGAGTGCCGCCCTGGAAGATCCAGCGGACAGGTCCTGTCTACACGGCCAAAAAGGTCGAGGGGCCCACCTGCCATCCCCTCTCATCGTGGTAGACTATCTCAAGGTCTCCCAGCACCGGCATCCGTGGTGCCCCTGTTATGAATGGGTCAAGCCTCAGGTCCATTCTGATCCTCTACTAACCCGTCGTCTGTCGGCAGAACCGAAAGTACACATACAAAGAAATATAGGGAGATAAGATATACAACACATCTATAACGGGGATGATGCAATGCAGAACATATAGCAAACACAATCATCGCTCAATATCACGACGCCACGGTATCCCCCTAGCAAGATGTACACATACTATTGCTATGCATGCCGGCCGGTACTAAACACCCTACTATGTGCAACATCTCGTCCGCTTAACGGACCACAAGTTGGTTTGTTCCGGTAATCTGTTCCGCTCGCCGTGACCCATAAGAGTGCATCACCGCTACTCTATCCCAGACAAAGAGGGTTAACTAGGCCTCCTCCGAAGATCCACCGGCAACTGGAAAGACTCAGGGTCCAATCGGGATAGTAGGACGTGCCCAAGACCGCCACGACACGATAGGAGCTACCTCATCGGTCTCTTGTGGGTACACCTGTGTCCAGTATATCCCCGAGGTCACACAAACCTTCCCTTCCATTTTTCGCACCCGTACTCGATGCACCAACCTCGTATGCCTCACAGCATACGGCTTGCCACTTGGCATCAAATGCATATGCTTTGCATGTCATCCATCTCTCTTGAGCTGATATCGCAGCACATGCAAACTTGCTCGTAGCAACGTGAGCTCCAAGCTCCACAGGTACACATACGAGCTCCAAGCTCCAAGGTACATACACGATCTCCAAGCTCCATGGGTACACATATGAGCTCCAAGCTTCCATCATAACCTTATGAGCTCCAAGCTCCACTATACCTCAGCTCTTAACCATTATCAGCTCAAACATCCAACCCGAGGTCAAAGCCCAAATCATGCTAAACCTCCGAATCTCATACATACATGTATTTCCAAATATAGTGCAATATTTCACCAATTATCAACATGCTCAATAAAGCAACAAACAACATAACATACTAATATACCATCATCAATAATATTTCATGCATCTTTTACAGTTAACAGTTATCATAGATAGCAGGTACACATATATCATCAAATATCACATATAATCATGCCTCACAAATCTGCTATCTTAGGGTGTCAAATACAATGGTGATAGCCCAAAGTAGACTAAACCTGGGGTTTAGGTACTTTGTCAGGGCTCAACCTCACATAGGGTTTAGGGTTCCCCTATACACATAAAACACACAATACAACTATATGGACTACTCTTGCTTCCCCGACGTGTGTAACTCTTTCTCCCCACCTGGTAGCGAATACGGTGATAACTACGAACACCACGAGCACTCCTTTGCTCCTCTCCTTGCCTTGCAGCCGTAGCCTTCTTGCTCCCCAAGGGTTCCGTACGCAGCTTCCAAACTTGCCCTAATCACGGAAATAACATGTAGACCATAGCATTAACCCTAATACGGAGTTAAAACCGTGAAAAGAAGCTTAAACCAAAAGATAACATTGTATAGGTACAATGTAGGTAGATACGGAACCTCGGCTTACCTGTGACGAATCACAAAAGTAAATCGGTAGAATTGAAGTAGAAGTTGCGCTGATCACGAAAAAACGATCGGAATTGGAATCGGACGAACAAACCATTCAACTCAAGATCAAAGCTTCAACATGTTCCTGGAACTCTCAGCCTCGAATTCTCTCTACCTCAGGAGTTTTGGTAAAAACTCCCCTCGGTGAAAATGATGAAGTGTTTATAGAGAAAGATTCTGTTGTCCATGCTTTAGCGTTGTAATTCTCCACGCTTTAGTGTTCCAATGCTTGAGCGTTGTCCTCATCAACGCTTGAGCGTTGACGTTTCCTCACCGCTAAGGCACCACCCATCACGTGCCAGCCGCGACGCATAACCGACACGTGTCACTTTACGTCCCATCACTGCCAGTTGTTGGTCAAAGAGTCCACGCTTGAGCGTCCAAATCCCTCCACGCTAGAGCGTCTGCACGCTTAAGCGTTCTACGGTTCCACGCTTGAGCATTATGCCCCTGTTCCTTTGTTCTTTATCCTTCTCCTATCCTATGCATTTCTACTCTCAGCATATCCTCTAAACATACTTTCAAGCCATAACAATGACTATAAGAAATATATATAATTACCAAATTACAACTTCTAAAAATCGGGATGTTACATTACCACCCCCTTAAAGAGAATTTCGTCCCCGAAATTCCTTGTTCATACCTGTAAACAAAGATGGATATTGTTGGTGCATCCGGGCCTCTCTTTCCCAAGCTGAATCTCCGGTCACAGGGTTCCATTCCACTCTTACCAAGGAATTTGTATACCGCGAAGTTCCTTGATCCTTCTATCCACTATCCGAGCAGGTAAAGCCTCGTATTCAAGGTTCTCTCTTAACGAGATTGATTCGGGCTCTAAAACATGCGATGGATTAGGGTAATATTTTCTAAGCTGGGATACATGAAAAACATCATGGAGTCTTGACAAGTTAGGTGGTAAGGCTATTTGGTAAGCTACTGGGCCAATTCGGCGAAGAATTTAAAATGGTCCTATGAATCTAGGTGTAAGCTTTCTGGATTGAATTGCCCTGCCAATACCAGTCCTTGGAGTAACTCTAATAAATACATGATCGCCCTCCTGGAATTCTAAAGGTCTCCTCCATTTGTCAGCATAGCTCTTCTGCTTATCCCTCGCGATTTTCATCTTTTCCCGGATTACTTTAACTTGTTTCGTTGTTTGTTGTACCAACTCAGGGCCTAACAATTGATTTTCTCCAGTCTCAAACCAACACAACGGAGTCCTACACTTTCTTCCGTATAAAGCTTCATATGGTGCCATCTGGATACTCGAGTGATAACTGTTGTTATAGGTAAATTTAATCAAAGGAAGAAAATCGTCCCAACTTCCTATGTGTTCCAACACACAAGCTCTTAACAAATCTTCCAATGATTGAATCGTCCGTTCTGACTGGCCATCTATTTGGGGATGATAAGCAGAACTCAACCTTAACTTAGTTCCCAAGGCATCATTCAAGCTTCTCCAGAACCTCGAAGTAAACCTCGGGTCTCGGTCCGATATAATACTTGAAGGTACACCATGTAGCTTTACCACTTCCCTGATGTAAATCTGAGTCAATCTTTCCAGAGAATAATTCTGGTTGATAGGTAAGAAATGAGCACATTTCGTCAACCTGTCTATGATGACCCAAATTGCATCACATCTCTTCTGAGTCTTTGGTAACCCAGAAACAAAGTCCATTGCAATACTGTCCCACTTCCATTCTGGAACATCCAACGATTGCAATAGCTCTACTGGCTTCTGGTGCTCAACTTTTGCTTTTTGACACACCAAACAGGATAAAACATAAGCCGCTACATCTTTCTTCATCCCTGGTCACCAGAATAACTTTTTCAAGTCCTGATACCTCTTAGTAGCCCCTGGGTGAAAACTCAACTTGCTCTTATGCGCTTCCTCCAAAATCATATTCTTAACTTCACTATCCTCAGGCACACAGATTCGATCGCCAAACCTGATAAGACCATCCGAACCTCTCTTAAACTCAAACGTTTCACCTTCATCGATCGACTGATTAACCTTTTTAAGGTACTCATCATCAGCTTGTCTTCTCCAAAGCAGATTCAAGAAATCGCTAGTAACCTCAATCATCCCAAGATTCATCTTATCCTTGACGATTTCTACGTCCAGATTCAGATCTCTAAATTGCTCTAACAAGTCAAACTCTCGCACCATCATTGCAGATACGTGTAGGGACTTCCTACTGAGCGCGTCCGCTACGACATTCGCCTTTCCTAGATGGTATTGCAGGTCGAATTCATAGTCCTTTATGAATTCCATCCACCTCCTCTGCCTCATGTTCAACTCCTTCTGGTCGAACAAATACTTTAGGCTCTTATGGTCGATAAATACGCTAAATTTAGCACCATATAGATAATGTCTCCATATTTTTAAACCAAACACTATCGAAGCTAGCTCCAGATTGTGAGTCGAGTAGTTCCGCTGATGCACTCTCAACTGTCTAGAGGCATACGCCACCACTCTTCCTTCTTGCACGAGAACACAACTCAATCCTTGATACGACGCATCACAATATACGTCCAAACGTCCCAACGGGTCTGGCAAAACCAAGACCGGCGACGTAGTCAACTAACGCTTTAGTTCTTCGAAACTTTGCTCATAAGCTTCCGTCTACTCGAACGCCTTTCCTTTTCTCATCAATTGCGTCATAGGCAACTCAATCTTAGAGGATCCCTCAATAAACCACCTGTAGTAGCTCGCCAAACCAAGAAAACTGCGAACCTCGCTCACAGACTTCGGGCTTTCCCACTTGACTACCGCTTCCACCTTGGCAGGATCCACCATGTTTCCATCCTTGTTGATCACGTGTCCTAGAAACTGTACTTCTTCCAACCAGAACTCACACTTGGATAACTTAGCATATAACTGCCTATCCTTCAGTACTTGCAACACTACTCGAAGATGCTCTTGATATTTCTCTCTATTCGGAGAGTAGATAAGGATGTCGTCGATAAACACGACAACAAACTTGTCTAGGAACGGTCGGAAAATCCTATTCATATAATCCATGAACACAGCCGGAGTAGTAGTCACACCAAACGGCATAACCAAATACTCGTAATGCCCATACCGACTTCGAAAAGCAGTCTTCGGTATATCCTCCTTCCTTACTTTGATTTGATGGTATCCAGATCGCAGATCGATCTTGGAAAACACAGTTGCCCCCCTCAACTGATCCATCAACTCATCTATCCTCGGCAATGGATACTTATTCTTTATCGTCAGTTTATTGAGCTAACGATAGTCCACACATAACCTTGAACTCCCATCCTTCTTCTTGACGAACAATATCGGAGCTCCCCATGGCAATGCACTAGGCCTGCACTAGGCCTGATGAACTCCTTGCCTAGCATTTCATCCAATTGCTTCTTCAACTCCGTCAACTCCGCTGGAGACATTCGATAAGGTGTTATCGAAATAGGTCCAGTTCCTGGTACAAGATCTATGGTAAACTCAATCTCCCTTTCCGGCGGTAACCCTGGAACATCATCCGGAAATACCTTCAGAAATTCCCACACAACCGGCAGCGCTTCCATGTTCGGAATTTCCTTTGCTTCCAAGGAGAACAGTACCATGCACTCTCCTGATCGTACATCCTTCGGAATACTTTCATTAGCAAGCGTCAATCCAGATTGCTTAAAGAAACAAAGAGTCTTATTAAAACAGTCCAAAATCACATGGTTAGCCGAAAGCCAATCCATGCCTAAGATAACATCAATCTGCTGCATAGGCAGACAGACTAGGTCAACAATGAAATGTTTGTTTTCTACTATGATAGGGCATTTCAAACACACAAACAAGGTAGTCAACGAATCACTAGTAGGTGTGGAAACAGTAAGGTCATAGGGCAAAGATGAAACTGGTAACCCTAAATGATCCATGCACTCCATAGAAATAAATGAATGAGTAGCCCCCGAATCAAATAACACAGATAAGAGTTTACCCGAAACTAAACACTTACCTTGGATCAATCTGGGCATCGAGAGGATTCAGCTCCCCTCACGACAAACACCCTTTCTGCAGCTTGTGGTCTCACCATCTGTCCAATCACACCGG
Organism: Ammopiptanthus mongolicus; assembly: GCA_039655645.1. NCBI lineage: Eukaryota > Viridiplantae > Streptophyta > Magnoliopsida > Fabales > Fabaceae > Ammopiptanthus > Ammopiptanthus mongolicus. The sequence continues at coordinate 41,167,470 of CM077349.1, forward strand.
ACGGTCTTGCATTTCCCTGTCTGCAATCCTTAGCCATGTGTCCTAGCTTCCCACATGCATAACAAGTCATGGTCCTCCCGGACGCCTGACTCCTGCAATCTCGAGCCATGCGTGGTCCTCCACACTTAAAACATCCTTGCAACCCCTGTGTTGCACTTGGTCCTTGATGTCCCGCATCTCCGGTTCTTTGTACCAGTTTTTGATATGGCCCCCGGCCACTCTGAAACTTTCCTCCTCTGCCTCTCTGGTTACTGCGGATAGGTCCTCCGCTCCTGGTTGCCACCTCTCTTCTCCTTTCAATGTTCTCAATTACCAAACACCGATCCAGCATGTCGGGAAATATAGATCCCCAACGGTACTATCGCCTTCTGAATCTCGTATTTCAGTCCATCTTCAAACATGCGGCACATCCATTGCTCATCTGGGTACCGCTGATAAAACTCTGAAAACTTAAGCAGCGCCTCAAACCTTGCTACATATTCCCCGATTGTCATGTTGCCTTGATTCAGACTCTGAAACTCTTTGTCTTTTTCCCTCCTGGTCATCCGAGGGAAATATTTCTTGAGGAAACATTCTTGGAACATTCCCCAAGTTACAGCCCTTCCTTCAGCTGCAAACAGCATCTGCTTCCTTTTCCACCACATCTCTGCTCCTCCCACTAGCATGAAAGAAGCATAAGAAACCTTCTGAATTTCGTCACAGTGTGTTGCTGCAAAAATCTTCTCTAGTTCTTGAATCCATAACTCTGCCCCCTCGGGATTGTAATCCCTATTAAACTGTGGAGGTTGTCGCCTCATGAAGGCATCTAAACCTGCATCCTCATTCCTCACATTCCTCTGTTGTTGCTGTTATTGCTGATTCTCGTGGGTTAGTTGAATGAGTTGAGCATTTTGTTGTGTTTGTTCAAGCATAGCAGTAGCCATATCCCTCATAGTCCTGAGGGTTTCCAAAGATTCGGCCCCGTTTCCCGTGTGTGAAGCAGCAGCCTCTGGACCTCCATTGGGTCCGGTCCTACCCCTGCCTCTACTTCTTCCTCGAGCCATTGGTTCCGGATTCAAGTAACCGTCAGCTCAAAGTTCAAACATGATAAGTAACATAAGTACATACATCAACTTATCATTCATACAAACATTACAACTGTCAATCGCGTGTTTTCTACCCCTCTAGACGCAGTCGTATTCTCTTGCAGAGACGATAAACTATGCCAGTTCAACTCCCTAATACCTCACAGTTTTGGTCCTCGACTTCCACAGTCCAAATAGGACCAAACTGCTCTGATACCACCTTAATGTGACGTCCCCAAGTCCCACTCGAGGAATTCCCATTATTTAGAACCCAATATACTTATTACTTATAACTTAACGATTACGCACTTGTTAAAAACAAAGATAACATGTAATCAATTCAAAAGCGCACAATATCAGAGTAAGCACAACAGGTTATAAGAAACACATTCAGTACTGATATTTATACAAGATGGCCCCATCAGTAGGGCTAAGTAATACTACAGACGAAAGTACATAAAAAGTAATTGAAAGCATAGACAAACTACATCTCAGGACCTCCAAAAAGAAGCTCTCAGGCTTACCAGCACACTCCCCAGCCCACTCTCAAGTACATCAAAAACCACTCCACACAATCGTAGGGACGCACTAGCTGGCTCTCTCCCTCAATGGTGAGGATGCCCTGAACTACCCTGTCCCTCTCCACGAGTGCGCCTATAAACCTGCATAGGCTCATACTCGAACGAGGAACTCGACACTACAATCCTGCGCCTCTGGGCTGCCCGCAAGTACCGCTCCGAGGGCCTGCGCTGTCCCCGGTACACAAAGCCTCTCCTGCTTGATACGACAGAAGACTGAGGTGCCGCCCACAAGTAGTCCCGCTCTCTCTGCCTTGGAGGATGCCACATCCGAGAAAAGGGAAGAAACTGATACACTCGATAAGGTCCGATGACGTCTACATATGGCGGAATGCCGCCCCGGAAGATCAAGCTGACAGGTCCGGTATACACGGCCAAAAAGGGCGAGGGGTCCACCTGCCATCCCCTCTCATCATGGTAGACTATCTCGAGGTCTCCCCGCACCAGCATCCGTGGTGCCCCCGTGATGAATGGGTGAAGCCTTGGGTCCATTCTGATCCTTTATTAACTCGTCGTCTGTCGGCAGAACCGAAAGTACACATACAAAGAAATACAGGGATATAAGATATAAATCACATCTATAACAGGGATGATGCAATGCAGAACATATAGCAAACACAATCATCTCTCAATATCACGACGGCACGGTCGCCCCCTAGCTAGATGTACACATACTCTTGCTATGCATGCCGACCGATACTAAACACCCTACTAAGGGCAACATCTCGTCCGCTTAACGGACCACAAGTTGGTTTGTTCCGGTAATCTGTTCTGCTTGCCGTGACCCATAAGAGTGCATCATTGCTCAACTGTCCCAGAAAAAGAGGGTTAACTGGGCCTCCTCAGAAGATCCACGACAACTGGAAAGACTCATAGTCTAGTCGGGATAGTAGGATGTGCCCAGGACCGCCACGACACGATAGGAGCTACCTCATCGGTCTCTTGTGGGTACACCTGTGTCCAGTATATCCCCGAGGTCATACAAACCTTCCCTTCCATTTTTCGCACCCGCACTCGGTGCACCAACCTCGTATGCCTCACAGCATACTGCTTGCCACTTGGCATCAAATGCATATGCTTTGCATGTCATCCATCTCTCTTGAGCTGATATCGCAACACATGCAAACTTGCTCGTAGCAACGTGAGCTCCAAGCTCCACACGTACACATACGAGCTCCAAGCTCCAAGGTACATACACGAGCTCCAAGCTCCACAGGAACACATATGAGCTCCAAGCTCCCATCATAACGTTATGAGCTCCAAGCTCCACTATACCTCAGATCTTAACCATTATCAGCTCAAACATCCAACACGGGGTCAAAGCCCTAGTCATGCTAAACCTCTGAATCTCATACATACATGTATTTCCAGATATAGTGCAATATTTCATCAATTATCAACATGCTCAATAAAGCAACAAATAACATAACATACTAATATACCATCATCAATAATATTTCATGCATCTTTTGCAGTTAACAGTTATCATAGATAGCAAGTACACATATATCATCAAATACCACATAAAATCATGCCTCACAAATCTGCTATCTTAGGGTATCAAATACAACGGTGATAGCCCAAAGTAGACTAAACCTGGGGTTTAGGTACTTTGTCAAGGCTCAACCTCACATAGGGTTTAGGGTTCCCCTATACACATAAAACACACAATACAACTATATGGACTACTCTTGCCTCCCCGACGTGTGTAACTCTTTCTCCCCACCTGGTAGCGAATACGGTGATAACTACGAACACCACGAGCACTCCTTTACTCCTCTCCTTGCCTTGCAGCCGTAGCCTTGTTGCTCCCCAAGGGTTCCGTACGTAGCTTCCAAACTTGCCCTAATCACAGAAATAACATGTAGACCATAGCGTTAACCCTAATACGGAGTTAAAACCGTGAAAAGAAGCTTAAACCAAAAGATAACATTGTATAGGTACAATGTAGGTAGATACGGAACCTCGGCTTACCTTTGACGAATCATAAAAGTAAACCGGTAGAATTGAAGTAGAAGTCGCGCTGATCACGAAAACACGATTGGAATTGGAATTAGACGAACGAACGAGTTACAACTCAAGATCAAAGCTTCAACTTGTTCCTGGAACTCTCAGCCTCGAATTCTCTCTGTCTCTGGAGTTTTGGTAAAAACCCCTCGGTGAAAATGATGAAGTATTTATAGAGAAAGATTCTGTTGTCCACGCTGTAGCATTGTAATTCTCCACGCTTTAGCGTTCCAACACTTGAGCGTTGTCCTCATGAACGCTTGGTCGTTGACGTTTCCTCACCGCTAAGGCACCTCCCATCATGTGCCAGCCACGACGCGTAACCGACACATGTCACTTTACATCCCATCACTGTTAGTTGCTGGTCAGAGGGTCCACGCTTGAGCGTCCAAATCCCTCCACGCTAGAGCGTCCGCACGCTTGAGCGTTCTACGGTTCCACACTTGAGATTCTTTATCCTTCCTATCCTATGCATTTCTACTCTCAGCATATCCTCTAAATATACTTTCAAGCCATAACAATAACTATAAGAAATATGTATAATTACCCAATGACAGCTTCTGAAAACCAGGATGTTACACTTCCCAACACATGCAAGTTGCTCCACAACCGCTCCAAGAATGCATATCCAACTCCCCCAAGCAAGCATAGCCACAACCAAAAACCAAGAGATAACATCCAAGCATATTCAACATCCAAACAACATAACAATCAATTAATCATCACTAAAAACATAATCTAATGGATTTTAATATTTTATTTAATAAAAACAGAATTGATTTTCCAATAAAATCAATTTGGCCGGGGAAAATAAGGTTCATTAACACAATTTGGAGAAAACCAATTTGGTCATAGAAATATGAAATTAACTTAGGGAATCATTAATTAACAACTCTAATTGCACTAAAACAGAATTAATTTCATGATTAGAGTAAGATAAAAATTAGGGTTTTTAGTGAAATTAGGGGAATCCGAATTTAAAGGGGATTTGAAAAATTGGCATAGGGAACTTGAAATTGATATACCCAATTGCATAAAAACAGAATCAATTTCACATTTAAAGCATGAAATCAAAATATTAGGGTTAAGGTTTCAAATTGGGGATTTAGGGTTTCCAATCAATTTGGGGAAGAGCACAAAAGAGAGAAAAATAACTCACTGAAAGAATAAGGTGAACGGTGATAGCCTCTGCTTCTTCCCACTTAATTTTCTTTGATTCTTAAAACACCTTTGGCTCATTTTCAAAACATCTTATGAAGATCAAAACATGTTCTTAGTTCAAAAACTCATAAAAACCTAATATTTATTTCCATTTCAAGTTCAAAAACAATCTAAGTCTTTCTCAAAACTCATGATCTTTGGATCATTCATGGACTCATCAAAACACATTAGTTTTCAAAGTTGAAGTTGTCTCCCTCACTAATTCTCTCATGGCCGAATACTATCCTAATAAGATGGTGAAGTTTCATTTCACCAAATCCTCTCAAAATCAAGTATGATGTATATTCAAATATAATGAATAACAATATAAGATTCATATTCAAGAATCACATCAAAATCTCCTACTTTGACCAAAGCAAAAGCTAGGGTTTTCACCATCCAAAAGTCGTTTTCATCATGTAAATAGCATAACAAACGCAAAAAGCATATAGACTAAATTATTACAAACCAACATCATGAAAATCAACAAACAAAGTGGAGAACCCATTTTCACACATAGGGATTTCCAACGCTTAGCAAACCATCTTCTGTTGGAACCAAAGTGGTTATGGTCCATAAACTCCTTAAGGTTTGATGTTAACAAAAGACTAAAATTAAGTGAACAAAGATTTATTGTGGACTAACATGTTTATCTGAGTGTGCAAATACTTTCTAAGTCCAAAGACTTAACGATCATCTTATCCTCGTGATCACAAAGAGTTCTCGTTGGAATACAAGCTTTTAACCCTTTATCTGAGTCCAAAGACTCCCTTCTGTAAAGTTTATTTTACATAGTCCAACATATAGTCCATAAGTTTTATAATCTGGACTTTAACTTATCGTGAAATTGTACTTATAACAGTTTGAATTTATTATTCTTCGTGTAAAATTCTTATATCCTTTAGACAAATATTCCTTTTAGTCTTCGCACCAAATAAAGTGCTGAAGCCAGCCTGTTCCTGACACAAGGATTTGACTATCTCCTAAAGGAAAGACAAAAGGCAACTTTTGGGTACAAGGAAAAGGTGTCAGTACTACTTTGCTTTTCAGAAGTTCACACAAGTTATCAGAGTCAATGGGATAATGCATTTAATGCTCAATCAGAATGGTTCTTTTTCCATCCATTGAAGACTAAAGATCGTTCAAGTCTTGAAGGCTATAAGTACATTCATCTTTGAAGAAGCAAAGATACAGAACTATGCACAAATTTTCAATACAAGAACAAACAAGCTAGCAAAAGAAATCTAAAGCATACAAGCTTACTCTGTTCTTAAACTTTCATATCACTCGTTGCGAAAAGTATAGTTTCAGAGTTCTGTTCTTAAGTTTCAAACCCTCACACATAGTGAGTTAGTTGAACTTAAAACTCTTTTGAAACCTTTGTTGGTTGAGCTTGAAGAGGCTTGTCAGAAAGAGAATACTTGAGGCTGAAGAGGCTTGACCGTACAATAATACTTGGAGTTCCCTAAAGAGGTGTTGAATACTTGTAACAAAGTTTTTGTTATAGTGGAAAAAGCTCTCAAGTAGAGGGGACTGGACGTAGCTCTTTGGTGAAGAGTGAACCAGGATAAGATCTTTGTGTCTCACTTCTTTCCCTTATAGTTGTCTTAGTTTGCTTTTAACTACCTCTTTGGGATTGAATTGTTTTCTTAACGCGCGTGTCTTTAAATGTAAACATACACAGCGAGTGTCCAAACTTTGTTTGTACACGCTCTCTGTGTCCGTTAACATATTTGCGTCCAATCCTTTGCGAAAATATATTTGCTTGTGATAAAGTTTTAAAAACTAAAGAAACACAATTCAACCCCCTTCTTGTGTTTCAAACAGGTTCCTTCATCATCCCCACCAACATGGTGTGATGAAGGTTCACTCACCCGTACCGTAAGGAAGTTCCTTTTGAATGAGCAAAACTCCAAGCACCAAGTCCATGAGGTAGCACCAAGTCCATGAGGTGGCCAGTCCTACTAGTACCAAAAGAACAAGGTTTTAAACTTTGTTTCAGAAGATCATGAACTAAGAAGGTTTTTTCATGATTATATGGTTAGAAATGAGGAGAAATAAGTTTATAATACTTACTTTGAAGGTAGAACTTGAAGAACAAAGTGTTGATATTTTTGAGTTCTTGAAGGTCAAAACTCAAAGTAGCTCAAAATGATAAACTTTGTGAAGAAGAAGTGTTTAGATGGTTGAAGGACGTAAGGTTATGGTCTTAGAATGTTGAAACAAGTTTTGGATCACAAATATCTAGTCAAAACCGAAATGGAAGATAAGAGATAGAAGAGAGAAAACTCAAAGTGTTCTTGGTGATGAAGAACAAAGTGTCTTGAATCAAGACATTTTGTGAAGATAAGGTGTTTAGATGGTATTAGTAAGCAAGGATATGAGGTTAGAACTTGAAAAAAAAACTTGGATGGTAATTATTCAAGCCAAAACCGTGGCCTTAGAGAGGAGAGAGAAGAGAGAAAAGTTTGAATGTTCTTGATTGATTTATGAAGAACGTGAAGAAAAAGGCCTTGAATGACAAAACTCTCTTCATGAAAGTTTTTTGTATGATGGATAAGATTTAGGATCAAGGTTTAGAAGTTAAAAACAAATGGTTATGGTGAAGATTCAAACTTGGCCGAATTTGAGAGGAGAAGGGAGAGAGAAGATAGAATTTTTGGATTTTTGAGAAAAAGTGAGGCTTTGATCTTGTAAAATGAAAAATGAAAGTGTAATGTTGTTTTTGCGGGTGGCATGCTCGAAATGTATAGCCTTCTGGGTGATAAAAATAATTCAAAATGAAAAGAAAATCAGTGATGAATGGTTGTGATGAAAATGGACAATCTTGCTTGATTTGGAGGGGAATAATAAACACTTTCATAAAGCAAAGTTGTCTCCCTCTCCAAAAATGGAAAAAGGTGGAGATAATTTGTAAAAAGGTGATGGTGACTTAATCTTGATTAAGAAGAGGATTAAGGTAATTGATGATCATCAACTACTCTCGCCTCCGAGCTAGAATATTTTCTCGGCCCCGGGCCTAAAAACCAAAACTCAACGGACCCGATCAAAATAATAATATTTTTACCAGCTCCATCAGAAAATATCACAGATGGCTCAAACAATTATATTATGATTTATCAGACTCAAACTTCTCCCTGGGTCATTAGGGTTCATAGATCTCAGTGTGAATTCCTACGGTCTGCTAAAACGCGGTCCGGTTTCTAAAGCACTTTTTCTATTTTTGATTAATCTTACCATCTTTAAATCTATGTTCAACAAGTATTACTACTTGATTCAATCTTATCCATCCTTTTCTTACCATTAATCAAATCAAAGTCTCATGCAAATTTGATTAATTTGATGAAGCAAAATTCTTATCCTATATGCACTAATGCTACAGGGTTTTGAAGTGCAGTATTACACTTGAATTCTTTTAATTTTGTCCTTGTTTAATCATGATACAAATATATATACTACTAATTATCCTCTTTTACATTCAAAAAATCTTCGTCTAACCATTTATGGTTTAAAACAAAATATGACACATTAACATTAGTGATAACAAGTCAAACTTACATCAACTTTCACTAATCACCTCACCTTTCACCCATTTTCACACTCCACCTTTTATTTTCTTCCTTTCTTTTTTTTTTTCCCCTTCTTTCTTTCTCTCTTTTCTCCTCTTGGCCGTAGCTCTCTCACTCTCTCCTATCGATTCCCTTTTATTAGACTTAACTTACACACTTAAGTTAAAAACATCATCTTCTCCAACTCTTAACCTCTCAAGCTCTCTTCAATGGCTAGAAATAGGCCATCTCTCTCTCTCTCTCTCCACACTCCATTTCTCCTCTTACAAAACAAAATACATATTCATGACCACCATGACTCCTAGATCATCTTTGATGAAGAAAGTTTCTCCATTGGAGCAACTTTTCTTTTAAGTTTCAAGCCTACACTTCATCTGTTGGACTTGTTCTTCATGGGTAAGTTGCTCTACTCACATTTATATTTCATTTTCTCTCTTTGAGCTTTTGAAAATAATCACTCTTGTTCAAAGCATTTTTTCAAAATATACCCTTTTTCAAAGCTTATGTGTTTTCTTGCTAGGATATCCTATTCTAAGCACTTTTTCAACTTCATCTTCAAGGAGCACTTAGTGGATCTACAAGACGTAATTATGGGAGTGAACCACATCACACCATATTGGTGGTTGTGAAAATGGTTTTTGTGTTTGGTTTGGGAAAACCATAAACCAAGGGTTTTCTACTTTGTCTATTTGATTCTTTATAAAAACAATGTTGTAATAATTATTTGTGGCTTGATTAATGTTCTTTGGTGTGTTTATATGGTTTAAAATGGTTTCATGTGTTGGCAAAACAATAACCTAAGGTTCCTCCATTTATTTGTTGAAAAGAGTTTGTGAAAATGTAATTTTTGAATCTGACCTTGTGTGAGTTGTAACGCCCCGATTTTCACGTTTTCTAATTCTTCAGTATTTTAATATCTTTATTTTATTCGAGGTCTTAGGAATGGAAATAAAATATTCCGAGACCATAGTCATGCTCGACGATATCGTAGGAAGCTACGATTAAGTTTTGAGTCAAAAACTCAAACGGAGTCCGGTCTGCGTTTTTACACTGACAGTATGATTTTACTGCTCAGAATACCTCAGATAGACCCGTGAACGAGACAGTAAGTCTTAGAATTCGATTATCTACGTTTTGGTTAAATTTCATAAAAATTTCAGAAAAATCATTTCCTGACCTTCGTTCGGGCGGAATTCTCAATCGGGTGACGAACGGAGCCACATATGGACTTACCGAGACTCGCCAACAGATAATCTTGATATCACAACATCCCAGGACACTTGGGAGAGTATGCCAAAGTCGTCATGACGATCGGGAAAATCTAGACGCAAAATGACCAAAATGCCCCTAACCTTAGTCTTTTGCACTTTTACCATTATACCCTTTTGGCAAATGACCATTTTGCCCTTAAGTGACTTTTTTTAAGGCTGAACTCAGCCCCTTCCAGCCCCTCATTCACGAAATTGCTGCCCAAAGAAGAACACCATTGTTGTTCTTGAAGAGAAACTCCATTTTTCTTCTTGAAAAGCTTGAATCACTTGTTAGAATCACTTGATTCCTTGAGCAATCTTCCTTCATTTTAAGGTAAGATTACTTCTATGATCTCTTAGCTTCTTGAATATCCCTTTATTTCAAGATCAATCTTCATTTTCATGAAAAGAATTTCTTAGATCCAAAACTTTGAAAATCCATAGGAAATTGTAGAAAAATCATTTTGATGTGAGACCAATTTCTTTGAACTCACCTCATCATTCTCTACCTAAACCCAAGAGCTTATGATTCAACTCTCATCATAGCTCAAAAAGCACATTAGGGCCGAACCCTTCTTGATGATGATGAATAGTGTTTTCATCAATTTTTGATTTTTAACACTTGATTTCATCCTTAGCTTTCCTATGCCTTTGAATCCATGAAATAGAAAACCAAGATCAATTCCTAACCTCTTTACCCTAGGGTGGCCGAAACCCTCTTTGTGAGAACTGTTGAGTTTGGTTTGATTGTTGTTTAATGTTTGATTGTTTGATTGTTTAATCTGCTCTTCAACAGGTATGGGGAGAAGAACCTCATCACACCAAGATGGTGGTGGTGAAGATGGTTGTTTACTTTATGTGTGGGTGAAACCCTTTAGTTTGGGTTCACTTTTAATTGTTATGTTTTGTTAAGTTCTCTTCAAGAACAAGGTTGTCTTGATGAGTGTATGCTTTAGTATGTTGTAGTGTGCTTTAGCATATGTTGATGATGAGATGATTGAATGAAAAACCATTTTCATGTATGTTGGAAAACCTACTTTGATCACTAGATCCAGTATGGACTTTTATTGTTGATTATGAGACCATGATGTGTGATGGACTTGGATGTTTGATTATGATGTAGTAATGTGTATTATGGTTATCATGATTGTGTAAGTGTTGTGAGCCATACTTTGATTGGTGGATGAAGTAAAACTTCACATTGATTCCTATTTGGCTATTAGCCATGACCTTGAGGAAAGGAAGGATATGAATAGTTCTTGGACAAGTCAAGTTTTGATGTAAAGAAAATGTTTTCAATAACTTGTGTTTTTCAAAGAAAACCCTAAGTGACTTTAAATGGAATTTAATCTCAAAGTGCTTTCACCAAAGTGAAACATGTTTTATACCTTATCCTTAGTTCATCTAGCTAATCAAGTGACTCAAAATGAGAAAAGAAGTGTTTTCATGAAGAGAATCAAAATGGTTCCATAAGGTTGATGTCTTGTTTTAAGGCAACATTTCGCTAAGCGAAATTACTTTCGCTACGCGAAAAACAGGGAAAGTCTTAGTTGGGCATCACTGCCTCACTTTCGCTAAGCGAATTCATATTCGCTAAGCGAATCCAATACATTTCGCTACGCGAATTACATCTCGCTGAGCAATCCAGAGAAGTCTCCAAAAGAGGTGTAACCGTCTGAACTTTCGCTAAGCGAAATCATACTCGCTAAGCGAATAAAGTGAAATTTCGCTACACGAATTCTGTTTCGCCGAGCGATCCAGAGGTGTTTACAAAGAGGTGCAATCGTCTGAACTTGCGCTAAGCGAATTCATATTCGCTAAGCGAATACAATATATTTCGCTACGCGATTTGTGTCTCGCCGAGCGAACCAGAGGAGTTCCAAAGGAGGCATTACTGCCTCATTTTCGCTAAGCGAATGGAATTCCGCTAAGCGAATTTTATGTTTCAGAAAATGCTAGAAGTGAAGTAAGTAGTTCAAATGTTGTTTCAAATCAAATGAGTGTTCAATCGTAAAAGTTGTTTGGTTTACAAAAGGAGTTTTCTAACTCAATCGTAAAGTTTTGCGCGTGGAAAACCTAAGTTAAATAATTAACTTAGAGTTGAAGACAAGGGTTAATTAAGTATGGTATGTGGTGGAACAAGACCATGTACTATACCATTGATGACTTAGTACATCAATGACTTCATAAGACTTAAGTGAAATCAACACTTGTTTCCTTAATTGAAAGACAAGGGATTAATATCTTAGAAAGGCTTAAAGACTTACCTAAGAGGATTCTCAATCCTTATTCATAATGCTTAGGACTTGAGACACAATTCATAAGACATAAACACAAACATGTAACGTTTTGGGTTTTGAAACAATAGTTCGATGACGGACTGATGATTTGGATCCAGGTTAATCGTTCAATTGTTTCTGTCTTGTGATGACCGGAATGAGAGAGATCCTGAGATTGTGCAGGTATGGGACTGTACAGTGGAAGGAATCCTGAGGCTATGCAGGTATGGGACTGTATAGTTAAGGGAAGGCATATAAGAATTGATTGGTACTACCCATACCAACAAGATTTGTCTTCTTTTCGGGAACTTAGAACATAAGTACTTTATAGTTAAGCGTGCTTGACTTAGAGTAATTATGGGATGGGTGACCTTCTGGGAAGTTTCCTAGAAAGCGTGTGAGTGAGGACAAAACACGCTGAAAAGACTTGTGTTGGTTTGTGGGGACAGTCGGCGATTCTGAAAGCAGTCTGGATCATTCCAAAGGAATCACGAGATATTTATCCAATGGATAATTGTTTTATCCGATGGATAATTGTTTTATAAAACAAAGATGTGTGTAGTTCCTAAGGAAGAGAACCTTAGTGAACCTTGAGGTCTATCCAATGGATAGACATTGCTTTATCGCATCTGCTTTGTGTAAGCATTGGCATTTCATTTGCATAGTTGTAAGGCCTTGAGCCTAGGAGTTGAGCTTACACCTTGATGCGGGTGCGAATCTTACGGTGACGATCTTCAATGGTCTTTTTGGAGTTATCAGGGTTGGAAGGGCTGACATGTGACCAGTTGGTGATTCTTCTGTGTCGTGGCGAATTCGTGCAATACACTGATATCCTCTACTAGATGCCGTACTTTTCTTGTTTGGTCGAGAGTGTTACCGTAAAGCCAGATACGTGCACGTTACGAATGTTGTAGCATCTTGCTCATGGCTGGCAGAAACCGGAACATGTCCTCCCATTCACTCTCTCCGAATGTTTTGTTAGCTCCATGGAGTAGGGGTCAGAGTAGTACCCAGTGACATTGACATTGAGTCATATACATTGCATTGCATTGCATGGCTATTGATGTTTACATTTACTATTATACATCGCTGTATTGTTTAAGGTTGCCTTATATTATGCTATTAAATGTTTAGCATGCTATTATGTTGTTAACTGCTTAACATGATTTATACTGAGAACCTTTGTAAGCATGTTGGGTACGTTGTTACCCGGTGAGTCGTCCCGTTTTTACTACTGCTGTTTTGTTGTGTTGATGAACGGGAATCTCACCCATATCTGTATGTTTTCTGCTGGTACTTGCTGTTGATGCTTGAACAGATAGACGCGACGATGGTTCGGTTCCGCAGTCCCTTTGAGTTCGGAGGTGGACTCTTTTGCTGTTTTAGTTTTGTTATCGGCCAGACTATGTCAGTTTTTGTAGTACCTTTTGGGAGCTATGACTCCTAGTACTTATTGTATTTCTTATGTCAGTCATACATTAGACTTATGTCTATATATAGTAATGTTGTTATTTTGTTTTCTGTATTATAATACTGTATGTATGTCCTAGTAATGCATGGTGAACCTAAGTTCACTTATTAGTATTATTTACTACCTTTACTAATCCCATTACATCTTTATGAAAAGAAAATAAAAAGAAAAATCGTATTTTCCGCAAAAATAAATATTTTCGGCCTTATAAACGTTCGGGAATGTGACACTCGGGAAAGGGTGTTGCATGAGTAAATTTGGTTTTTATCTTAACTTAGACCTCAGATTTCAAAACTTGTTTTTGATCCTGAAACTAGTCATCTGGGGCTTCATTTGGATCACAAATCGTGTTTGGTTTCATGAACATTTGACCCTTGAAAATCTGTTTCAAACTAGGCATAGGTTTCTGTCTTGGATTCTGACATTGGTGTGCTATTTCGTGAAACTGTACTACCGTGATGACTGTTTGTGAAAACAAATTTTATATACAAAAATTGGAAATCCTAAGATTTCATATGAATACTCATTTGCTCGAACTCAAGTTTGGTTGGTCAATCATATGTTTGCCACAATGTGGTGTTTGAAAGCTGAAAAATTCTGTATACGGCTTTTGGTGTTGATATTTGGAAATTGATGTTATGTTGCTGTTACCCTTTATATAATGATGATCATACTTGATTGTAGAATGTTTCTGTGAAGCAAAATCTTCCCATTGTCTAGTATAGGATTCGGCCAAAACTAGAACAAAAGAGTTTTAAACTTCAATCTTTGAAACTCAAGTGATTTTAGAACTTTCAAATGATTTCAAGAACAATGGATCAAACAAAATATGAAATCATCTTGAACCAAAACTCTTGTATAAGATTCTTCTAAGATGTTTTAAAAAGGTTAGAAAAGTATTTTAATCTTAATTTATTCTTTAATTGGATCAAATTATGTTTTGAAAATTAATGACTCAAGTGACTTCAACAATAAACAACTTTGGGGAATCTTGTGTAACATTCGGTTACTATGTAGGTTTTTAACGTAAAACCAATCTTTGATTTTCAATACAATACTTACTTTTAAGTTCTGTACAAATGACTTCAAGTTAAAAATGATTTAAACTTAAGAAGATTTTCCTTCTTAAGTTAAAGCAAAAGAGTTTTAAACTCCAACTTCCAACTTTAAGTGTAATTAAAGTTACAAAGCTTTTTGAAATAATGTTTTCAAAGTATAAGACTTTGTGGTCAAAGGTACTAAGGAACTTTTCCAAAGTATGAAACAAATGAATTTATGTACTCACCTTTTACGAAGAGTTTATACACTCATCTATTTTCAACTAAAATAATGGTACGTTCAAATTGAGTTTTTGAATAAAGTGAGGTATTAGAAAAGGAAAAGCTTTCAAGTCATCATAAGTGTTTTGATATGCTTTTGAACTCAAAACTAAAGATTTTCCTAAGTTAAAACCCTAAGTCAAATAATTAACTTAGACTGAAAGAAAGAGATAAGAAAGTATAGGGTATGGTGAAACAAGACCATATTCTATACCATTGATGATTCGTTCATCAATCTATTCACAAGACTTAAGTGGATCAACAATTATTTCATTACTTGACAGACAAGTGACCTTTAACTTAGAAAGGATCTAAGACTTAACGAGAGGATTCTCAATCCTCCTTCATAATACATTTAGGACTTGAGAAATATGTCATAAGATACAAACAAATAAGATACAAACACAAATACGAAACGTTTTGGTTTAAAAGTTATGGTTCGATGGTGGTTGTAGAGCGGACCCAAGAGCGAAAGACTCAAGACAAGTCTTGTGGAAAGATGGTTTTCGTGGGAATCATGTGGTTTATCCTAGGGATAAACGTGTTTGAATATTATTTCTATTGCACTTGGTTGCATGCATATGCATTGGTTGTATAAGTTTGTAAGGCCTGGGGCCTAGGAGTTGAACGTACACCTTGTGCGGGTGCGATTCTTGGAGTTGATGATCTTGGAGATCTTGAGGACGTCGGGGTTGGGATGACCACATATGGCCAAAGGGTAACTCCTCTATGTCGTGGGTGGCTATCAAAAACACCAATGATCCGGACTGGACACTGGAAAAATCATGATTTGGTGTAGAACGTCCGACATGAGCTGTGGATACGTGGACAACGTTCTCTCAATCACTCACTCAGAAATAATGTCTAGTTCGATGGAGTAGGGGTTTTCGATTCGTGTTCATGTGCATTGGATGCGTCATGTCAATCATGTTCATGGCTTGACTAATCGTTGTATGCATACTCTTACTCTTGTTTATACTTGAGGTGATTGATGTTGCTATCTTGTTTAAATGTAATATAGTTTACATGGTGATTTTCTAATGAGCATGACTATTGATGTGATATACAATGTACATGTGTTTCGTACTATTTTCACATCTACTATATGTTGTGTTGATGAATGGGAATCTCACCTCATTACTTTGTATTGCATCGTTGTGTGCTTCTTTGGTTGTCTTTTGAGAATGGTCATGATGTTGAGACTTCACCCGACGATATGGGAGTTCTTCTCCGTTGAATTCCCGATGATTCCGGCGTTTGGACATCTAGCCATGGTGGACGACTAGCAACGTACATGGGAAAAACCAAACTCACCATGCGCATGGATCACAGAGGAAAGGGTCATAATTGCTTCACCACTTGTCTTCATGTCATTTGCCGTCAGGGCTGTGGTCGTCAGTGGAATTCTAGGTGGACTTTCCTAGTGGAGCATTCAGTGCCTTCTCCCACTCTTAGGGATGGGCCTCTTGTTAGCAGAGTTGCATCTGAGGCAACTCTTGTGATGTCTTCCATAGCGACGCCAATAGTAGTCCCTGCTAGGGTTCCTGCTAGGCCTCATTTGACGGGTCCTGGTTGGAAGACAATAACTGATAAGATTAGAAGGGAGGTGATCTATCCACGCCTTTCTATTCCTTTCACTTGTTTTTCCATTAAAGGAGAAGTCGGAGGAAAGATCCCGCGGTTGATCCGTAGGAAGTCTTCCCATGTAGTCTGTTGTCGGCTGGTGTAAGGTGTCAGAGCGTCTGTACCTTTCTTTTATCTTTTGTGGAGTTGCATCTCCAAGCATCTTATGTTTAGGAGCTGCGTCTCCAATTCTTTATGTCAAGTTTGTATCTTTGTGTTTTATTTCTGTTGTCGGGTTCGATTTTTACGTAAGTCCTTTATGAACTTATGACCTTATATCAAGAAATGTTTCTCTTTTACCTCGCTCGTATAAACAGTTACAAGCTTTTACATTCATGTCCTGCGAAAAGGAAAAATTTACCCTATCTTTCTTAGGTGATTTTAATTAACCCATTTTCCGGCCTTATAGTTTTATAAAAATGTCCGTAAATGTGATGCCCCCAGAAAGGGTGCTACATTCCATATGAAGTAACCCTAAGTATTTCAAATGAAGAGACTTAGCAGTTGACGTGGAAGACGGAGAGAGTGAGTTTCTCGGTAGTGGTGGTGTGAGTCTAAGAAAGGGAGGGAGCAAGAGAAAGAAAGAGAGAGAGGGTCACGAAGAAGGAGATGGAGAGTCTGAGAGCGCGCACAGGTTTAAAAGAGTGGGAGAGAGTAATAGTGGTCACAAAGAGGAAACACTACCTTTAATACCTATTTTAGATCGACCATACCTTTATGGCTTTGTTTAGGAAACACTATTATATCCTAATAGCTTTTTTAACAACACTTGGTTGGAGAAACTCTATTATTGATAGCTATTTTGGGCGGGAATGATACCGAGTGACAGAGCACACCTGCATGTGATCTCTTTGTCTTCTCCACCAACGTTGTAACTTCTATCTAAAAATGCACGATTGCATGTCTTTGTCTTCTCCATTAACTGCAATTCCACTCGTGTGTATAAATAGAACCATTCCATACTCTGAAACCATTCCACACTTTGAAACCTTTCACTCTCTAAAACCCAAATGACGTCCAAATTTCACCCCGTTACAATGAGGAGAATTATTCTTGAAGAGCTTAAAAAGGATGGATGTGACGCAACTAGAGAGATTGTTTTTCAAGGATCAACTAATTACTTCTACGTGTGGAGAGCCATCCTTGTTGTAGAAATTAGGGAGTTCTAGTCAAATGTCGATATCAATGCTGACGGATCCATCACTGGGCACATAAGTAATGGTGCACTAGTGACCATCACCCAGGCTTTTGTTGCTAAAATAACAAGAGTTCTAAACAATGGTTTAAATACTTTCAGAACTCTAGAGTGGATAAAGTGAAACCCAGACTTTCTCCGAAGAGGGTGTATCAGAGTCTGTTTGGGGGCAACACTGGTCTGAAGAACAATGAGACCAAACTACTGACCAACAAGGCTAGATTCTTACTAGAGTGTTGCCGCCATTTCATTCTTCCCCTAAGAGAAAGTGAAAGCTTGTACTCTTTTGGTCTACAAAATCTTAAATGACCATGGTCTATATCTCCTCACCTACTCCAAAATCAACCTTCCATACATACCTCATATGGAATATCTAAAATACCATCTTCCCTGGAATGATGGAAGCACCCTCTATGGAATGCTCTTTATTAGGATCTTTGGATCTAATCAAGCCTTGTAATATCCTCAATTTTTAAAACGCTAATTAGAAATCGAGTAGTTAATTAATTAATTAAATGTTGGGTTAAATATTAAAATTAGACGGGAACTAGAGGTGGTGTCGCAAACAACGGAAAAAGTACAAAAACTCCGAGAGAAGATGAAAGCGGCAAGTGACAGGTAGAAAAGCTACAAGAACAAGAGGAGGAGACCCTTATAATTCTAGGAAGACGATCACTTATTTATGATAGTTACTCCAAGAACTGGAATCGACAGAGCAACAAAATCCAGAAAGCTTACCCCCAGATTTATCGGACCATTTCAAACTCTTCATCGAATTGGTCCAGTCGCCTACCAGATAGCCTTACCTCCAAACCTATCCAATCTCCATGATAACTATAGTGTGTCTCAACTCAGAAAATATTACCCAGATCCATCACACGTGTTAGAGCTCGAATCGATACAGTTAAGAGAGAACTTAGAACATGAGGCAATGCCTGTATAGATGGCAGATAGACAAGGTGGTTTAGGATGAGACTACCGATGATACGACTTGGGAGCGAGAGGCTGACATGCGACAACAATACTCCCATCTATTTTAGTTTAAGTTACCCTAAAATTTTGAGGACGAAATTTTTTTAAAGGGGGCTAGTAAGTGTAACATCCTTGATTTTTAAAACGCTAATTAGAAATCGAGCAGTTAATTAACTAATTAATTAAATGTTGGGTTAGAGTACTAAAATTAGATGGTTATGGAGTAAAATAGGCTTTACGGGGTAGCCTAAAAGTATAAAAAAATGTCACAGGCGCAAGTTATGCGAGAAAATGAGGAAGAAAACACCTAAGCATGCTGACGAGGCGACACTCGGGGAGAGCACGTGTCGCGACACCTAACTTGACCCAAGACTCCACTAACTCATCTAGCTAAGCTATCCAAAAAACCAACTAATCCTAAGTTATACTAAGAGTGACCTAATAACTTAACTAACCTAAAACCGTGACACCTAGTACTTAACTAACCTGAAACTATGACACCTAATAAACTAACCAAGCAAAAAAAAAAAAAAAATGGACACCTAAAGCTCTCCACCGAACAACCTACCACAAAACATTAGTAATTCACTTCAAGTGAACAAATTATCAAGCCATCTTCTTCTTGTGCGTGAATAAAGGAAGACTAGAGAACAAGAGCAAGTTGCCTTTATTGGAAGCTTGGTTCAAGTGTCATCGAAAAATCATCACCGGAGAGTCATTCACCATTGGATCTTGCTAAAACTTGGTCAGGAGGTTTCAGACATTTGGTTCTCCGTTTTCAATGATTGGATCATCGGTTCGATCTCCAAAGTGTGAGATATTCAGATCGACCGTAGCCCTAGCGTAACACCCCGATTTTTCAAGCTTTCTAAGGTCAATAAACTGTGTAAATGCGTTTATATTTTTATCTGAGGTTTAGAAAAATAAATAAAATAAAATAAGACCATAGTTGCGCTCTACGCTATCGTAGGTAGTTACGGTTAAATTTTGGGTCAAAAACTCGGACGGAGCCCGGTCTACATTTTTCACTGATAGTATGATTTTACTGCTCAGACGACCTAACTTTGACTCGTGAATGAAACAGTTAGTATTAGAATCGAATTTCCTACAATTTTGATAAAATTGGTTTTTCGCACTAAAAAGTGAAATAATATAAGTTATTCGGACGAAATCTCAAATCAGGTGACGAACGGAGCTAAATTTGGATTTATCGGGACCCGCTAACGGATAAACATGAAGTCACATCAGGTCACATCACCCAGGAAAGTGTGCCTGTGTCATGATGACGTTAGAAAATATTTGAACGCGAAAAGACCAAAATACCCCTAACCTTTTTCATAATTATCGTTAATCTTGTGTGAAAAGACCATTTTGTCCTTAAGTGAAAAACTTTTGGACATCCTTGTCCCTCCCTTCATATCCCACGCTTAAGCTAGCTTCATGAAGCCTTCACCATTTCATTTTCTTACTTCATCTTTCTCCTTAAGTTTCTCTCATTTCCTTTAAGAGAAAACTTGATTTTTGGTGAAGAAAAAATGTTGAATCTTGTTCATTCTTCATCATTCAAGAGGTAAGATGACTCCTTTGATCCTTAAACCTCATGAATCTTCTCTTATTCTTGTTTGAAAACCTTGATTTCATGAGTTTCAACTTCTTGATCCAATCTTCAAAAATTCATAGAAAAGTATAGAAAAATCTTTTTAATGTAAAACCAATTTCTATGAGCTAGTTTCATCATCCTCTCTCACTATCCAAGAGCATGTAAACAAAAGAGTTTCATAGCCCATACGGGTATGATTAGGCCGAAACCTATAGGGTAGGAAAGCTTGAGTTTTTGATTCAAGTTTTGAGTAATGAGACTTGTTTTAGTGTTATGTATACCTAATGATCATTCATCCAAGAGATAGGAAATTTTACACATCTCTAGCTAATTTTAGAGCCCTAAGGCCGAACCTTAAGTCTAAGGAAATAGGGCAATTTTGGGTTTTTTAATTTTGATGTTTGATTAGTTGTGTGAATGTAGTTGGTGTTGAGTAATCGGGTGTGTGATCGGACGATTCGCGAACCGATCAGACGACTTTTCATTCGGAGGATTACTTCACAAAAGGTATGGGGAGTGAACCTCATCACAAAAAATTGGTGGAAGATGAAAATGGTTGTTTATGCTTTGTTTGGACGAAACCCTTTTGCTTGGGTTCACTACTTTATTTGTGAAGTTCACTTTGAAAACATGGTTGTAATAATGGTTCCGTGTTTAGTATATGCTTATGATGATGTATGTTTGGATGGAAAAATATTTTCATGTATGTTGAAAACCATACTTTGATCTCTAGATCAAGTAAGGATTTTTATGCTTGATTAATATGATTGAATGATGCATGATTGTTGTTCATCATAACCTTGTGGGCATTTTGAGCTATTATTGGACAAGTTAGTGAAGCAAAATCGTCACATCCCTTGTGTGGGAGTATTCGGCCATGACCATAAGAAAAAGGAAGAACATGAGTTGTTCTTGAACATTCAAAGTTTTTGAAAAGTTAGAAAGTGTTTTAGTAACTTATATTTCAAAACAAAACAAGAAGTG
The DNA here is from genome assembly GCA_039655645.1 of Ammopiptanthus mongolicus. Lineage (NCBI taxonomy): Eukaryota > Viridiplantae > Streptophyta > Magnoliopsida > Fabales > Fabaceae > Ammopiptanthus > Ammopiptanthus mongolicus. Next base: position 41,188,581 of record CM077349.1, read on the forward strand.
ATTTTGATCCAAAGATCAAATGGAGTTTCGACCTTCAAGTGTTTTACTAAGGTGAAAATGTATTTTTACTTTAGTCATAGTTTATCCAATTAACTAAGTGTGTTAAAAATAAAATGATGAAAGTGATTTCACGAAATTAAAAGTAATATAAAGTTACCTTAGGTTTAATTGAATGTCACACACTTTTGAAAACTAAGTTAATATTCAATCTTCAAAGCATAAAGAGGACTTTGTCCTAAAGTTTCGTTTTAAATGAATCATAGTTCGAAAAACTGAACGAAATTCAATTTTCTTTTAAACTAACTTAGATCATGGTTTTACACTAAGTTAGTAAGGAAAAACCCTTTTCAATTTAGTTAAGGTACTTTAATTTAAGCAAGTAACAAAATTCTTTCAAATCAAATGAGTTTTTAATTAAAAAGGTTTTGGTTTACAAAGTCTCAAATCGAGAGTTTTCAACTCTAAATCGTAAGGTTTTACGCATGAAAACCCAAGTTAAGTAATTAATTTAGAGCAAAAGAAAAGAGATAATTAAGTATAGTATATGGTGGAACAAGACCATGCACTATACCATTGATGATTTAGTTCATCAATGACTTCATAAGATTTAAGTGAATCAATACTTATTTCATTACTTGAAACTCAAGGAATTAATATCATAGAAAGGATCAAAGACTTATCTAAGAGGATTCTCAATCCTTCTTCATAACACTTAGGACTTGAGATGTAATTCATAAGACACAAACACAAATATGAAACGTTTTGGGTTTTGGAACAGTAGTTAGATGACGGACTGGTGATTCGGATCCAGGTCAATCGTTCAATTGTTTCAATCTTGTGATGACTCGATCCCGGAGGGATCACGAGATTTATCCGGTGGATAAAAGTTTTGTAATACAAAGACGCGTATAGTTCCTAAGGAAGAGAACCTTAGTGAACCTTGAGGTTTATCCGGTGGATAGACATTGCTTTATCACATCTGCTTAGTGTAAGGGTTGGCATTTCATTGCATGAGTTGTAAGGCCTTGAGCCTAGGAGTTGAGCTTACACCTTGATGCGGGTGCGAATCTTATGGTGACGTTTTAAATAGTCTTGGAGGTATCAGGGTTGGAAAGGCTGACATGTGACCAGTTGGTATCTCTTCTGTGTCATGGCAACTCTGAGAAATACACTGATATCCTCGACTAGATGCCGTACTTTTCATGTTTGGTGTAGAGTGTTTCCGTAAATCCAGATACGTGCACGTTACGAATGTTGTAGCATCTTGCCCATGGCTGGCGTACTCGAAACATGTCCTCCCATTCACTCTCTCCGACACTTTGTTAGCTCCATGGAATAAGGGTCAGAGTTTTACCCTTGTGGCATATGTCATTGAGTCATGTACATTATATTGCATTGCATGGTTGTTGATGATTACATTTACTTGTTGTACATCACTATTCTGTTTTCGAGGATGCCTTATATTATGCTGCTAATTGATTAACATGATATATTGAGATTTATGGTATGCATGTTAAGTATATTATTACTTGGTGCGTCGTCCCGTTTTTACTTCTGTTATTTTGTTGTGTTGATGATTGGAAATCTCACACATATCTGTATATCTTCTCTACTGGTATTTTTGTTTCTGCTTAAGAAGATGGGCACGAGGATAATTCAGTTCAGCATATACTTTGAGTCCTGAGGGGGACTCTCGTTGCTGTTTTGTTTTGGCCAGGCTGTGTCCAAGTGTCAATTGTACCTTTTGGGGAGCTGTGACTCCTTGTACTTAATTATATACTTATTATCCGTTAGGCTTGGACCTATGTCTATATATAATATTGTTTTTATTTCCGTACTTTAATTCTGTAACACTTCTAGAAATGCAAGGTGAACCTAAGTTCATTTATTATTACATACTTTACTAATCCCATTATATCATTGCGAAAAGAAAAAAAAAACAGTATTTTTCGCATTAATATTATTTTCGGCCTTATAATCGTGCGGGAATGTGACACTCGGGAAAGGGTGTTGCACCTAGAGTGTGAGATAGTCATCCCGTATACCCACCTACCTGTCGCTACAAATTGTTGTCGGAGATTCGTTTACCGTTGGATTGGGCTGAAACTTTGCTAGAAGGTTTATAATGTATGGTTCTTCGTTGTCAACGGTTGGATCAACAATTCAAGGTCTGGAGCATGAAATATGGAGCTCGCATAGTAGCCATTTTGGTACATATTCCTTTAGACTTTGAGCTCAGTTTCGAATCTAACTTAGCCTTAGTCCAACCGTTGTATTGTTTTGGTGTTGTGTTGAAAAATGTGCTGAGATCATTGTTGGAAGACTCGTCAAAGTGGTATCAGTTGCAGAGCTATGATCAAATTTTTTTACGGGAAAGCGTGTGTACTGTTAGGTGGGGAGAAAGAATCTGTAATCATCAGGGAGGCAAAAGTAATGTAAAATGTTAATATGTGTGTAGGGGACCCCAAACTTACTAGTGGTCGAATCATCGACAACACCTAATCTACATTGGTGACTACTGCGAGGTGGTACCAATTAAGGCTACGCATTGTGGGTTTATTGCCGATAGGATTGATAACCTAGGCTAGAAGACTATTGCTTGATAGATGGTTGCTATACATGATGTTGTGCTTGATTGATTGATTATGTGCTTATGTACGTTATTTTGGTATGCTTGGTGAAAATGATCGTATGTTTATTCACATGCTAAGTTAACATGCTAGTGTTTGATAGACAAGTCCTTGTTCCTGACAGAAGCAAGCATGATGACTCCCTCCACAGTTGAAACAAAAGGGTTGGGGTGTGGACGATTGTACCTCAACCCCTTGCCTCTGCCCATGTTGTGATGCCCTTAGTCTACCCACGTAAGGCCCCTTCTGGAAGTCTCCTCCCTTCCTCTCATGCCGCATTGGACCAACATGCTTCCCCTTGTCCTCTCTTGGCCTCTTTACACTATCCAGCACACTGCACTTCTCCACCAAAGTAGAAAAGTCAGTCATACTCAACACCGCTACAGACCTACGAAGTCTTGGATGCAGTCTTTCCTCAAAATTCTCACACTTCCAATGCTCATGAGGATGCAACTGATAATACTAGGAGTACCTTCCGAGTCCTTCAAACTTTGCAGCGTATTCCCCTATCGATTGTAATGGCCCAGACTTATTTCAGGATTGTCAACTGTCCCCACAAACCAACACGGGTCTTTTCAGCGTGCTTTGTCCTCACTCACACGCTTTTTGGGAAACTTCCCAGAAGGTTACCCATCCCACAAGTGCTCCAAGTCAAGCATGCTTAACTATGGAGTTCTTATGTTTTGGGCTCTCGAAAAGAAGATGCATCTTGTTGGTATAGGTAGTACCAATCAATTCCTTTAAGCCTTCCTTAACTATGCAGTCCCATACCTACATAGTCTTAGAATCCCTCTCATTCCGATGTGAATTCGGTTCATTCATGTGTCCTTTTGCATAGACGCCAACCAGGAGCCGCTCTTTGTCCGTGCCTCATGCACCAGCAATCACTCTCTGCACTCGCCAGCCTCAGGCGTCACACCGACAAGTTGCCCTGCACCAACCTCAAGAACTTAGATTCTTTAGCATGCCTCAGATGCCTTGGAAAATATTTTCCAAAGAGCCTCTCCTTGAACATTTCCCAAGACACAGGAGTGCCCTCTACCTGCAGCAACCTCTGAGTGTTGGTCCACCAAGACTTAGCTTCACCAACCAACATGGAAGCAGCATAAGTAACCTATTGATCATCCGCGCATGCCATCGCCCTGAAGATCTTCTCCAGCTCCAGGACCCAAGACTCAGCCCCCTCAATATCAAACCCACCTTTAAACTGGGGAGGGTTGTTTATCCTGAACTTAAACAAACCATGCAACCCAGGTCTGCCATTACCCCCATACTAGCGGAGTTGCGTCTGGCCATTGTGTCCTCCATAGTATTAAGTGAGTTAGAGACCAGAACCCACCACTAGTGCCAGAACACTGCCTCAAGTTAGGCATCCATCCATTAAACCATCAGAGATAACGCTGCCTCAAGTTAGGCATCCATCTATCCACTCTAATGTGATGTCCCTAAGCCTGACCTGAGTCGTTATTCTTTATTAATTACTTTATTTAGCATAATTGATTTGGTTATTCGTTTAGATTATTAACCCGGTACTTAGAATAGATACACAAACACTCAGATCACACTCAAGATACATCCATCACATTACTTAAAATAAACCTGAAAATATGAAGAAAGCCATATTGTAACATCTCAAAAACCCTATGTCTGTCTTTTAACTGTTTGTGTGAATAACTTGATTGAGAACACAATTCGATTAATCATAATCATAATAATAGTTGATGATTGGAAATTCATATTTGAATTTCAATTATGAGCTTAATAATCATAAGGTGTTGTTTTGAACCCAGTGTGCTGTTTTGAGCCGAAACCGGTAAAAAATATTATTATTTTAATCAGGACCGCTTTACCTTGGGATGCGTGCCAGGGTCGGGAAGTAATCTGGTTCGGGGTCGGGAAGTTGTTCTGGCCTAATGTCGGGAGTAGTTCATGACTGCATCTCACGCTCAACGAGACGTTTTCAACCATCCATCACCTTTTCATTCCTTTAACCAATGGATTAGATTCTTATGACTCCTGGTTAATAACCTAGCATCTTTTCCTTTTATGGAGAAAGCAACTTAACCACTTATGGTTAATCTCTACACTTCGAATGAGAGTTCAACACCTCTTGTCCTTGTTTGATCATGGCCTTCCATTTTCTTACACTTAATCACATCATATGTCATAGAAGTGTGATTAATTTTGGAACCAAAATCAATTGGCCTTCACGGCCAAGTGTTGTCTTAACACTAGGAAACACTTTTCATTTTTTATTCCTAAGATCAAAGCTCCCTTTGTTCATGAGCATTTCATTTTCTCTCTTCTCTTTCATGCACTCTCATATTCGACCCTTTCTAGAGAATTACTATCCAAATTTCTCTTCTTGATTCTAAAACCATAGATCATCTAGTCTTGATCTCCTACACATCTTTGGTGAAGAAAGTTTTCTCTTTGGAGGAACTATGTTCTTTAGCCCTAAGAACATCAACCTTGATCTTCAAACTATTCTTCATAAACTAAGCTTCTAACCTTATTTCTTCTTCATTTCATTTCATAGAATCATGAAGCAACCTCTCCTAGCTCATGATTTTGCTAAACAAAGTTTAAAATCATGATGTTTTTTGCTAACATAGGTTAGGCCATCTCTTATTTCTTGGTGCTTGGATTTTTTCTCATCCTAAAGATCTTCATTAAGGTAATGGGGGAGTGAACCTCATCACACCACATTGGTGGTTGCAACACCCTTTCCCGAGTGTCACATTCCCGAACGTTTATAAGGCCGAAAATATTTATTAATGCGGAAAATACGATTTTTCTTTTTTTTTTCTTTTCATAAAGATGTAATGGGATTAGTAAAGGTAATAAATATTACTAATAAGTGAACTTAGGTTCACCATGCATTACTAGGACATACATACAGTATTATAATACAGAAAACAGAAAACAGAAACAGAAATAACAACATTACTACATACAGACATAAGTCTAATGTATGACTGACATAAGAAAATACAATAAGTACTAGGAGTCATAGCTCCCAAAAGGTACTACAAAAACTGACATAGTCTGGCCGACAACAAAACTAAAACAGCAAAAGAGTCCATCTCCGAACTCAAAGGGACTGCAGAACCGAACCATCGTCGCGTCCATCTGTTCAAGCATCAACATACAAGTACCAGCAGAAAACATACAGATAACAGCAGTAGCAAAAACGGGACGACTCACCGGGTAACAACGTACCCAACATGCTTACAAAGGTTCTCAGTATAAATCATGTTAAGCAGTTAACAACATAATAGCATGCTAAACATTTAACAGCATAATATAAGGCATTCTTAAACAATACAGCGATGCATAACAGTAAATGTAAACATCAATAGCCATAAACATCAATAGCCATGCAATGCAATGCAATGTATATGACTCAATGTCAATGTCACTGGGTACTACTCTGACCCCTACTCCATGGAGCTAACAAAACGTCGGAGAGAGTGAATGGGAGGACATGTTCCGGTTTCTGCCAGCCATGAGCAAGATGCTACAACATTCGTAACGTGCACGTATCTGGCTTTACGGTAACACTCTCGACCAAACATGAAAAGTACGGCATCTAGTAGAGGATATCAGTGTATTGCACGGATTCGCCACGACACAGAAGAATCACCAACTGGTCACATGTCAGCCCTTCCAACCCTGATACCTCCAAAAAGACCATTGAAGATCGTCACCGTAAGATTCGCACCCGCATCAAGGTGTAAGCTCAACTCCTAGGCTCAAGGCCTTACACCTATGCACATGAAATGCCAATGCTTACACAAAGCAGATGCGATAAAACAATGTCTATCCATTGGATAAACCTCAAGGTTCACTAAGGTTCTCTTCCTTAGGAACTACACACATCTTTGTTTTATAAAACATTTATCCATCGGATAAAACAATTATCCATCGGATAAATATCTCGTGATTCCTTTGGAATGATCCAGACTGCTTTCAGAATCGCCGACTGTCCCCACAAACCAACACAAGTCTTTTCAGCGTGTTTTGTCCTCACTCACACGCTTTCTAGGAAACTTCCCAGAAGGTCACCCATCCCATAATTACTCTAAGTCAAGCACGCTTAACTATAAAGTAGTTATGTTCTAAGTTCCCGAAAAGAAGATAAATCTTGTTGATATGGGTAGTACCAATCAATTCTTATATGCCTTCCCTTAACTATACATTCCCATACCTGCATAGCCTCGGGATTCCTTCCACTGTACAGTCCCATACCTGCACAGCCTCAGGATCTCTCTCATTCCAGTTATCACAAGACGAAAACAATTGAACGATTAACCTAGATCCGAATCATCGGTCGGTCATCGAACTACTGTTTCAAAAACCAAAACGTTTCGTGTTTGTGTTTACGTCTTATGAATTATGTCTCAAGTCCTAAGCATTATGAATAAGGATTGAGAATCCTCTTAGATAAGTCTTTAAGCCTTTCTAAGATATTAATCCCTTGTCTTTCAATTAAGGAAATAAGTGTTGATTTCACTTAAGTCTTATGAAGCCATTGATGTACTAAGTCATCAATGGTATAGTACATGGTCTTATTCCACCACATACCATACTTAATTAACCCTTGTCTTCAACTCTAAGTTAATTACTTAACTTAGGTTTTTCACGCGTAAAACTTTACGGTTGAGTTAGAAAACTCCTTTGTAAACCAAACAACTTTTATAATTGAAAACTCATTTGATTTGAAACAACATTTGAACTACTTACTTCACTTCTAGCATTTTCTAAAACATGAAATTCGCTTAGCGGAATTCCATTCGCTTAGCGAAAATGAGGCAGTAATGCCTCCTTTGGAACTTCTCTGGTTCGCTCGGCGAGACACAAATCGCGTAGCGAAACTTCACTTTATTCGCTTAGCGAGAATGATTTCGCTTAGCGAAAGTTCAGACGGTTACACCTCTTTTGGAGACTTCTCTGGATTGCTCAGCGAGATGTAATTCGCGTAGCGAAATGTATTGGATTCGGTTAGCGAATATGAATTCGCTTAGCGCAAGTTCAGACGGTTGCACCTCTTTAGAAACACCTCTGGATCGCTCGGCGAGACAGAATTCGCGTAGCGAAACTTCACTTTATTCGCTTAGCGAGAATGATTTCGCTTAGCGAATGTTCAGACGGTTACACCTCTTTTGGAGACTTCTCTGGATTGCTCAGCGAGATGTAATTCGCGTAGCGAAATTTGCTGGGTTCGCTTAGCGAATATGAATTCGCGAAAGTGAGGCAGTGATGCCCAACTAAGACTTTCCCTGTTTTTCGCGTAGCGAAAGCAAATTCGCTTAGCGAAAAGTTGCCTTAAAACAAGACATCAACCTTATGGAACCATTTTGATTCTCTTCATGAAAACACTTCTTTTCTCATTTTGAGTCACTTGATTAGCTAGATGAACTAAGGATAAGGTATAAAACATATTTCACTTTGGTGAAAGCACTTTGAGATTTAATTCCATTTAAAGTCACTTAGGGTTTTTCTTTGAAAAACACAAGTTACTGAAAACACTTTCTTTACATCAAAACTTGACTTGTCCAACAACTATTCATATCCTTCCTTTCCTCAAGGTCATGGTTAATAGCCAACTAGGAATCAATGTGAAGTTTTACTTCATCAACCAATCAAAGTATAGCTCACAACACTTACACAATCATGATAACAATAATACACATTACTACATCATAATCAACATATCCAAGTCCATCACACATCATGGTCTCATAATCAACAATAAAAGTCCATACTTGATCTAGTGATCAAAGTAGGTTTTCCAACATATATGAAAATGGTTTTTCATTCAATCATCTCATCATCAACATATGCTAAAACACACCACAACATACTAAAGCATACACTCATTGTTCTTGAAAAGAACTTAACAAAACATAACAATTAAAAGTGAACCCAAACTAAAGGGTTTCACCCACACATAAAGTAAACAACCATCTTCACCACCACCATCTTGGTGTGATGAGGTTCTTCTCCCCATACCTGTTGAAGAGCAGATTCCCAGATCAAAGTCGGTTGATCGGTTTGTGAATCTTCTGATAATTGACACCAACTACAAACAACCAAACAATTAAACATTAAACAACAATCAAACCAAACTCAACAATTCTCACAAAGAGGGTTTCGGCCACCCTAAAGAGAATAAAGCTAGGAATTGATCTTGGTTTTCCATTTCATGGATTCAAAGGCATTAGGAAAGCTAAGAATGAAATCAAGTGTTAAAAATCAAAAATTGATGAAAACACTATTCATCATCATCAAGAAGGGTTCGGCCCTAATGTGCTTTTTGAGCTATGATGAGAGTTGAATCATAAGCTCTTGGGTTTAGGTAGAGATTAATGATGTGAGTTCAAAGAACTTGGTCTTACCTCAAAAGGATTTTTCTACAATTTCCTATGGATTTTCAAAGTTTTGGATCTAAGAATTAATTTTCATGAAAATGAAGATTGATCTTGAAATAAAGATATATTCAAGAAGCTAAGAGATCATAGAAGTGATCTTACCATAAAATGAAGGAAGATTGCTCAAGGAATCAAGTGAATCCAACAAGTGATTCAAGCTTTTCAAGAAGAAAAATGGAGTTTCTCTTCAAGAACAACAATGGTGTTCTTCTTTGGGCAGAAATTTCGTGAATGAGGGGCTGGATGGGCTGAGTTCAGCCTTTAAAACAATTCACTTAAGGGCAAAATGGTCATTTGCCAAAAGGGTAAAATGGTAAAAGTGCAAAAGACTATGGTTAGGGGCATTTTGGTCATTTCACGTCTAGATTTTCCCGATCGTCATGACGACTCTGGCATACTCTCCCAAGTGTCCTGGGATGTTGTGATATCAAGATTATCGGTTGGCGAGTCTCGGTAAGTCCATATGTGGCTCCGTTCGTCACCCGATTGAGAATTCCGCCCGAACGAAGGTCAAGAAATGATTTTTCTGAAATTTTTACGAAATTTAACCAAAACGTAGAGAATCAAATTCTAAGACTTATTGTCTCGTTCACGGGTCCATCTGAGGTCTTCTGAGCAGTAAAATCATACTGTCAGTGTAAAAACGCAGACCGGACTCCGTTTGAGTTTTTGACTCAAAACTTAATCGTAGCTTCCTACGATATCGTCGAGCATGACTATGGTCTCGGAATATTTTATTTCCATTCCTAAGACCTCGAATAAAATAAAGACATTAAAATACTGAAGAATTAGAAAACGTGAAAATTGGGGCGTTACAGTGGTGGTGAAGATGGTTTATGGGTTTGGTACCGGTTTGGGGAAAACCCTAAACCAAGGGTTTCCTATTTTGTCTATTTGGTTCTCTATGAGAACAATGTTGTAATAATTATTTATTGCTTGATTTGTGTTCATTGATGCATTTGAATGGTTAAAAATAACTTTTATGTGAGGGAAAACCCTAACCTAGAGTTCCTTCATCTTTTGTTGAAAAGAGTTTGTGAAAATGTGATTTTTGGATCTGACCTTGTGTGAGTCATTTCGGTTTTTGTCTCAACCTAGATCTTGGATTTCAAAACTTGTTTTTGATCCTAAAACTAGACATCTTGGGGTTCATTTGGAGCACAAATTTCGTGTGATTTCATAAAGATTTGATGCTTGAAAACATGTTTCAATCTAAGCATAAAATTTTGTCTCGGATTCTGACTACTGTGACTTATTTCGTGAAACTGTACTAACTCATTTACTTCTTGTGAAAATGAATTTTATATCCAAAAACTAGACATCCTAAACTTTCATATGAGTCCTCATTTACTCAAATCCGATTTCGTTTGGTCAATCAAATGTGTGTCACAAATTGATGCTTGAAATGCTGAAATTTTCTGTATACGGGTTTTGGTGTTGATCTTTGGAATTGTATGTTATGGTGTTGGTGTGACTACTTGTGTTTGAGTTTTAGTATTGAAAATCATTTTGGCATGGTGAAAAATTATTCTTAGGGTCAAGACCAAAGGATAGGATTCTTGAATGATGAACTTGTTCATGCATTTACTACTTGATGGAATGACTATATGTTGAGATGTTTTTCATGATGCTAGCATGTTGTGGGATGGCTTGTATTTTGTTGGAAAACACCATGTGAGGTTCGGCCTTGTTAAGATAGAAAGGGGAAGCCAATGCTTCTATGTTCAAGTAATGGTGTAATGGACTTAAATGATTCCAAGAAGGCAAAAGAAATTAAAAAGACCTACCTTACTTACATGGAGGCATTCGGCCATACCATAGTAATTAGGGCTAGGAACCTAAAATGTTGATGCTAAGAGGCTTAATGTGTTTATACTAAAGTATAAAAGGAATAGAAATTAAAAAGGTATTCCAAAGAATTCAAGTTTTGGTCCCAAAGAACCAAGTGTTGTAAATTAAGTATTTTGATCTCGTGTGAAAAGTATGTAAGGATATGAGGGTTTGATGTTGATCAACCACTTATTTTATCATGTTGTTTCAAGGAAAATATTTTCAAGAACAAAGAGTTTTCTAAATGATTCATGTGGTTTCCAAAGGTTTTGGTTAGTAAACCTACTTTTAAGAGAAATGAGAATCCTTGTAGGTATTTTCTTTAAAACGATGAGTCCTTACACTACTATGATTAATTTTGGAATCTTACCAAATAAAAGAGTTATAGTTTTCATTTGAAAATGAAAAAGGTGATTTAAGGAAAATTATGTTTTCCCTTTTTACACTAAGTAAAGAAAATAAGTATTATTCTAAAGGAAATTTTACGTTAGTTTGGCAAAAGATGAGGTACTATGTATCTTGGGGCCTTGAATACCTTACGAGTATATGTATAGAGTTTCAAAACTATGTTTGATAAAAGGGGATTTCATGAACCAGTTTACCACTAAGGAAAGTGAAGATCTTACTACAGTAGCGTAATTATGTATTATCTTCAAAAAGGAAATTCAATGAGTTCCATAATGTACTCACAAAGATTTAGTAAAAGGCATGCACTAACGTCTAGTGGTCATGACAAAATCATGTTCCACACCCTTGATGATTTGGGTCATCTAAGAAATCCAGAACGTTTAAATCACTAAGAGTTACTTATAGCAAATAAGTAATATTCCTTTGGTAGACAAGTGAGAAGATTGATGAAGGGGATCCTTGTGGACCCTGTCCTCTATAATACATTTAGGTTATGAACTAATGTATCATAAGACGTGAACATCGTGTTACGAATGACGAGGTGGTACGCGATTGCAAGGAACGAAACCAAGAATGGGCGACTGATGGCAAGTCGTGTGAAAGTGGGTCCCGTAAGGGTATCCTGTGGTTTATCAAGAGATAAATGTGGTAATGCAGTGATGCGATACTACGTGGCTGTATTGTGATATTTCTTGACATGCATGTGCATCTGTGCATGAGTTGGGCGGTATGCCTAGGAGTTGAGATTACACCTTAGTGCAGGTACGATATCTGAGGTATCGATCATGAGGATCTTGGAGACATCGGGGGTTAGGGAAGACCCATGTGGCTAGACAGTAGCTCATCTGTGTCGTGGATATCCATCGAAAAACACTGACATCCTGACTGAAACACCGGGAAAATCATGATTTGGGTAAAGAACATCTGGCGTAAGCCATAAAAGCGAATTCGTAATCTTGTTGAGATAGCACATGTTGGGCTGAGATAACGCAGACAATGTTCTCCCAATCACTCACTCTAGTTATGTTTAGCTCAATGGAGCAGGGGTCAGAGTCTTACCCTTGTAGCATATGACATTGAATCATGTACATCGCATTGCATTGCATGACTGTTGATGGATACATTTACATGTTATACATTATTATCCTATGTTGATGATGTCTTATGCTGTTGATTGGATAATATGAGATATTGAGATGTATGATATGCATGAGTAGTATTTTATTATCTTGTGTGTCGTACCGTTTTTACTTCTGCCATGTGTTGTGCTGATGAATGGGAATCTCACCTCATTACTTTGTATTGCATCGTTGTGTGCTTCTCTGGTTGTCTCCCGAGAAGGCCGTGTTACCGAGACTTCACCCGACGTTTTGGATGCACCTCTCTATTGAGCCTCCCAGTGGTTTTGGTGTTTGGACATCTAGTCATGATGAGCTTCTAGCAAAGGACATGGGAAAAGCCACACTCACTATCCGCAAGGGTCGCAGAGGAAGAGTTCTTGACCGCTCCACAGCTTGTCTTTATGTCGTCTACTATCAAGGTCGTACTTGTAAGTGGAATGCTAGATGGACTTTTCCACCGATGCGTTCAGTGCCTTCTCCCTCTGTTAGGGATAGGCCGCTTGTTAACAGAGTTGTTTCTAAGTCAACTTCTGTTATGTCTTCCATAGGAATGCCAGCAGTAGTCCGTGCTAGGGTTCCCGTTAGGTCTCGTTTGATGATTCCTGGTTGGAAGGCGATGAGTGAAGAGACTACACTACTAGAAAAGCATTATTTAGCATCGAATATTTAGCGTCGGCCCCGACACCGACGCTATTAGCGTCGGCCAAACCGACGCAAAACGCAACACTATCAACCGCATATTTTTATCTTTTTATTCATGAATCAAATTTTGTGTGGGCCTGGCCGACGCTATTTTGTGGATTTAGCGTGGGCCTAGCCGATGCTAAGATGAATTTAGAGATAGCGTCGGCCAGCCGACGCTATATTTGGGGAACTTCTTCGCGCGAACCATTTTCCCTCCTCTTTTGTATTTTTCTTTTACTATTTCTCTTTCTGGATTTCATGGGTCAGCCCACTATCTGATATATTTTTTCACATGACCAAGTAGTGGCCAAGTAGCGCGCCTCCACCGTCAACCTCCACCGTCAACAAGCTCAAAACCCAAACGCGAGGCCGCGCTCACTATATTGCAACAGTCAACGACCACCGTAAATTTTGACACTCACCTTCTTTCTCGTCACTTTCCTTTTCACTCTCCTCTGAACTTCATTTTTGTATGATTCCTAAATTCCTAATTTCCAAAATACCTCAAATTAGGTTCAATTTTCGCGAGTGGCTCTTTGTGTTCGATCGATCTCACAGTCTCTCAACCCTTAATCTCAATCTCTCAGGTATAGGTTCTTTTATTGTTCTTCAATTGTTTCAGATGTTTGTTGTTCAAATATTTAAATTTGTGCTCTTCAATCATCTATTTGCTAATTATTGAATGCTTATTTTCCCTTTCACACTCTCAGATCTCAACCCCGGCTTTCAATCTCACTCCTCTCTTTGAATACTATAGATATTGTTCTTTTCTCAGGTTCTTCAACTATTTTAATTTTTTTATCTATATATTTATTGCTCTATGAATTTGGACTATGGTTGTGGTTGTTTCATTGTTTTATGGATATTTGATAATTGGTATAATTATCAATACTTTGTTTTTTTTTTGCCTGACCTGTTATTTTGCTTGTGTATGAATCTAAGTATAATGGGTAAGTTGTGTGCTTTGTATAATGCTATATATAGCAGATTGTCATTCATGTTTATTGCCAAATTTTCTATGGTCGGAAGATCAAAGAATTGACTATAAGTTGATTGCTTGCTGTTGGTTACCATCCTAGGTTTATTAGTTAACGATACTGTAAAATAAAAAAATTGTGTTTTGCTATTTAATCTTAACAGTTGAAGTTAAAAGTGTTGAAGCACTTTACACACACTCACACACTTCGTTCTTAGAAGAGTAGAAGGGAATATAGAACTTTTAGGAATTGAATAATACTTTTACACTTGAACTTGATTATTATTGAATGACAATCTGCTATATATAGCAGTATACAAAGCTAACTAACTGATACAACTCATAACTGTTTTAACTAATACTAATAGTTATTGCTTAACTAGCATCTACCAACTAATTGAATTATATTCACAATACACCCCCTAATTCAGTTTGTCTAGAGAAAGCATGCCTAGCTTTTCTCTAAGTTCTTCAAATTTACTGCACTTCATTGATGTAGTGTGTATCGAGCTCTTACCTCATTAGAGGTTCTGCTTTAAGGTCTGTTTGAGCTCAGTTTGAGATGGTGCAGAGATGATGCAGAGATATTAAGCATTGGTGGAAATGATGCAGATTTTAATCACAAAAAAATTGTTATAGTTATCTACTTTTTGGATGGAAAGCTATAATTTCACTTAATGGTTACCAAATACACCATAGCCATAAACCAATATCTCTTTAATGCGAAAAAGCATACTCCTGACACCATGCACTTATTGAAGCTTATGAAGAAATAGCTGGACCAAAGTTTGGATTAAAGTATAGACTTTCATAATTTAAAATATGAATTTGCTGGTCAATTGTAAATTAGTCCAATGATATTTTAGATTCACTTTAGATAGCAGACATATATACTCAGCTGAACTGCACTTAGTCCTAATAATAACTGCCAGAAGTTGCCTACAAAAATGTTTTCTGCTGGTGCATCCTTCATGTGTATTGTGCAAGGAATGTGTACACAAGAATGCTAATGCAGTACCTCCTTGAGTTTCAAAATAACATGACAGTTTTAGGCATTTGGATTCTTAATGTATCATATTTTATAGCATTGATTTGACCAGAAAGCTGCTATTGATTTGATTTTTCAGATTGATCGAGCATGTTTGCTCATAATTTTCACTGTTTGGTTCTTTGTTATTTTCACTGTTTCTATTTTTTTTTAGTTCATGTTACTGAATGTCTCAATTTTATTTTGCTGCCCCAACATGCATTAAGGAAAAACCAATGATAACTCAAGTCCTACTGATACAATTATTGTAGCAGCTCCCTTCTGTTAGTACGTAGGAGACCCAGCAGCTCCAAACACTTTACAAAGCTTCAAAATAATCGGGCAATAACCATATAACAAGTATAAAATAGTCAAAAAGGACAGCAGCTAAACTTTAAGCTTTAAGCTTTAATATGACACAGAAACCCCTCATTTTATTACACTCAATATATAACTTTAAGCTACACTCACTGTTTCTCCCCCACTCTAATTTCTCCTCCTCACTAGTGTTTCACTCATTCTCATCAAACCTTCTTGAGCCTCATGATATGAAGATGTGGCAAAAATCAAATTGAAACCTCATCTCTTGATGATTTATTTTCTGTTTCAAACCCTCTCCCTTTTCGATTTTTTTAATGACTCAATCTCTTTGAATACTGAACTCATTCATATCTGTGTGTTGCACTCAGTTTCTATTTAGTTCCTGCTCTCCTCACCGAACACCTCCTCTCAGTGTCCGCTCTCAGGTGAGTATAATTTACATATACTGTTTGGGTGATTGCACACCTATTTGATGAAATGCTCAAATTGCACACTTGTTCATGTACTGTTTTGTTCTCTGTTTGCTCTCATTTTCGTTTGACTTATGGTTGGATTTTGTAATTTAAAGAGAATAGGCTTTTTGGATGTCATGTAATTTTGTGTGTTTTAATGCCCTGGATTTGGAGTATGGATACGGGTTTGGGTTCGGGTTTGTCACGGTCTATATTGATCTTAAAGTGCAAGTCATGAAGAACATTATAGTGTCATAAGGGATCTTTTCAAAGGGATCATTTTCATTGTCACAACACATTGTCACAATAGATCTTTTCAAAGGGATCACTTTCATAGTCACAGAACATTGCAGAGCTAATATCTCAAATACAAACCTGTCTGCTAGCAATTAGATCAGCTGCCAAATCTGAATGGATCAGATTAGGTACACATGCATATGCTTGACTTAATAACAATTAATTAAGGAAAATGCTAGATCGCTACAAGTTTTACCAGAATTTTTGACATGGCTAGGTGGCTTGCTTATTGTCTCTTAAGATGGATAGGTGGTTCTTATAGATAACTAGACCAGAATTAGGCATGGATATGTAGATTATTTTAGGGTTTATAAAGCTTTATCTCCTCTGGTAAAAAAGTAATTTATACAAATTTAAAGATAAACGTAATAATATATGTATTAAAAAAATGTTGTTTAGATAGCACTCCACGTGACGAGTAAATTACCTCTTGCGAATTGTGGATTTAAAGGATATTGATGCAGAACATACACTTATTATATATTATCATTTGATTTGATCATAGCTGATCTTATTTTTTAATACATATAAGAGGATGTGAGGTTAGAATATTTGCATCAAGCATTTTCTCCTAAAATAAGATGTACCATGATGTGGATAGCTGGATCATTGATTAAACATGTACATGCTATGTTTTTTTTTTTTTTTTTTGGTGATCGCATGTATAAGCTATGTTGCTATCACCAAACCTTAACATGCTACTCCGGATGCTTAACTTCGGCATTAATTTTTTCTTAAGAAAATGTAGGATGTCTGTAGCAATTAAACTCTATTTTGTTTATTGTTTATTTAAAATTATCTGTTAAAATGGGTGAAGCTGAAATTAACTCGAATAGCAATAGCATGCATGATAAGATATATAAATTTTGACTGACCCGAATGCAAAATCGAATTGGTGATCGCATGTATTTGATCTTATTCGTATTGTTATTGTAAAAAAAAATTGTGAAATGTCCAAAATTCAGGGTTTAAGCTGCAAAATGTTTTTCAAGTTTGTGCAATACCTCTAGTGGCTACCCTAACGGCTTGTAATTATATGTTTGCCATATAGAAAATGGATCGTAGCTGGATGTATGATAGAGTAAATCCTGATAGGAGAGGCTTGAAAGATGAGTTTGTTAATGGAGTTGCAGAGTTTGTCAAAAAGGCTAAGGAACAACCCTACTTTTTGTCCGAAGGAGGGATCAGGTGTCCTTATGTGAAGTGCAAGTGCATGAAGTTGTTGACTCCAAACGAGGTGAAACTTCACTTGTACAAGTCCGGGTTTAAGCCAAACTATTGGATCTGGACTGAACATGGAGAAGTGAAGCCGATTATTGACGTAGGGGGTCATCCAAGCAGTGGCTATCATGTGGATAATGAAGATCAATTTCTGTCAATGCATCAGATGGTGTATGACGCTATTAGGCCAATTGTTGATCCCCCCATGTCAATGCTAACGTGGAAAACGAGACATTCAATGAGGAACCCAATCCAGAAGCTCAACAGTTTTATAATACATTGATATCTGCAAACCAACCCATTTACGAAGGAGCTACTGAATCTAAGTTATCAATATCTATTAAGGTTTTGGCAGCTAGATCTAACTACCATGTTCCTCAAAAGTGTATAGACCTTTTTACCCAAATGCTTGTCGATGTAGCTCCAACAAAACACTGCTTACCTGAAAACTATTACCAAGCAACAAAGCTGGTGCGTAAATTAGGTCTGAAGGCTGAGAAGATTGATTGTTGTGTGAATGGCTGCATGTTATACGGAAAAGGTAACAAATCAATGGAGTGCAGTTTTTGTCATGCTGCGAGGTATGTTCCTCGAAAGAATGGGATGGGGAAATACAGTGATGTTCCAGTGAAGAGAATGTTCTATTTGCCAATCATTCCCAGGTTACAAAGATTATATGCATCAATGGAATCTGCGGCTCAAATGAGATGGCATCATGAGAACAAAAAGAATTCAAATATTATGAGTCATCCATCCGATGGGAAAGTGTGGAAACACTTTGATGATGTTTATCCAGATTTTGCCAGGGAGCCAAGAAATGTAAGACTGGGTCTATGTGCGGATGGGTTTACACCTTACATCCAAGCATCTACTTCTCCATACTCATGTTGGCCGGTAATAGTTACACCTTACAATCTCCCCCCTGAAATGTGCATGACCAAACCATACATGTTTTTGACTTGTCTTATACCTGGACCATCTAACCCAAAGGCAAAGATAGATGTCTACTTGCATCCCTTAATTGATGATCTACAACAATTGTGGAGCCGTGGCTTTTGGACTTGTGATATTTCCACGAAACAAAACTTTGTCATGAGAGCGTGCTTAATGTGGACAATCAATGATTTTTTGGCCTATGGTATGTTATCTGGATGGGGAACACAGGGTAAATTGGCATGTCCTTATTGTATGGAAGACACAAAGGCTTTCACCTTGAAGTACGGTGGAAAAAATTCATGGTTTGATTGCCATCGTCGATTCCTGCCAGCAGATCATTCTTTCAGAAGAAGTAAAAGGGGCTTTACAAAAAACAAAGATGAGAAAGATGGTCCGCCTATGGTGTGTTTCATAATTGGACTAAACGAAGTGTATTTTGGGATCTTCCATACTAGAAGGACAACTTGTTCAGGCACAACCTTGATATGATGCACATCGAGAAAAATTTCTTTGATAATGTGTTTAACACTGTCATGAATGTTAAGGGTAAAACAAAGGACAATGAAAAGGCGAGAATGGATATATCTGTTTTCTGTGCACGCGGGGACTTGGAGATGCAACCCTTAGGGAACGGAAAGATGGGAAAGCCAAAGGCAAACTATACCTTGACACCAGAAGATGCAAAGTTAGTGTGTAAATGGATTAAGGAACTGAAGATGCCCGATGGTTATGCTTCAAACCTCGCAAGATGTGTCGATCTCACCAATGGTAAGATGCATGGTGTGGAAAGCCATGATTGTCATGTTTTCCTTGAGTGTTTACTCCCAATTGCCTTTCGTTCCTTACCAGAATGTGTATGGAAACCACTAACTGAATTAAGTCATTTCTTCAAAGATCTATGTTGTAATACATTGAGGATGGATGACTTGGTTAGATTGGATCAGAACATTTCCATCATCATATGCAAGTTAGAAAGGATTTTTCCACCGGGTTTCTTGGATTCAATGGAGCATCTACCGATTCACCTACCTAATGAAGCAATCCTTGGTGGTCCGGTTCAATATCGGTGGATGTATCCATTTGAAAGGTAAATGATTTTTTTTTGAACCATTTACATCATGATTTATTTGAACTTCATAGATTTATGGTCATTTTACATGTAGATTCATGGGAGGCTCAGAGAGGGCGGTTAAAAATAAGGCTAGGGTGGAAGGTTCCATATGCGCTTTCTACTTACACCGCGAGACAACCTATTTCTGCTCTCACTATTTCAAGACCTTTAGATTGTTGCCAACCACAAGTTTTAGGAACGATCCTCGATCGGGAGATGAGGGTATCCAACCAACGTTATCAGTCTTGAACAAATCCGGCCGTCCTAGTGGGAAGCCTCAAATCCATTGGCTGACAGATGACGAATGGAAATCTGCTCATGTACATGTCATGATCAATTGCAATGAGGTTAAACCATATCTTGAGTAAGTAAAATTAATATCACATCAAGTATGTGTTTGATATAGTGCGTATTGTTGATTTATTTATCAATTATGTGCTTTGTGTCAGTGCATTCTCGCAATATCACTCCATCAATGATCGAGATGCTTTCGGTCGTATACATGCAGAATTTCCCATGTGGTTGAAGACATATGTAAGTGTGATGTACACAATTAATGTAATTATTAACAAACACACTCTAAGCATCTGTGTATCTTCTGTATAGGTTCATGATGAGAGGAATGGGGTGACCAACACAGACATAAAATCATTAGCTTGGGGTCCCATATCAAAGGCAACATCGTGGCACATGTACTTTGTTAATGGGTACAAGTTTCACACTAAGGCTTGGAGTGAGGGTAAAAAAACCGGCAATTGCGGGGTGCACGTAAAAGGTCTTATTGAAGGAGAAGAAGATGATTTCTACGGTATCATCCAACATATCTTTGAATTGGAATATCCTGGTTTGAGTAATAAGATTGCCCTATTTTATTGTGAATGGTTTGATCCAACGAAGAATAGAGGCACAAGGGTTCATCCGCAGTATAATATTGTCGATATTAAGATGAGTAGACGATATGGTCGATATGATCCGTTCATCTTAGCAGAGAAAGCAAGATAGGTATATTATGTCCCTTATCCAGAAATGTGTAAAGACATGCGTGGAAAACCAAGGGGTCATGTGGAAGTCGAGGACACAGAGGATGAAGTGCCTTATCAAGCTGATGAGATGCCACTTGTTCTACCAATTACAGAAGTTGAACCAATAAATGGCTTACTTGATGAAATAGTAAATGAGTTCGAACAGATAGTTGATCCTAATAGCACTCCAATGGTTGCGGATGGTCAATCAAAAGATGAAGATGTTTGTACAAAATATATTGACGAGGACGGGGAAGAAGATGAGGATGAGGACGAGGAGGACATTTACCAGGAGGATGACGATGACGAGGATTACCTTAACTTATAGGTTTAGAATATAGTGATTTTGCACTATTAAACTTTGTGATTAACTAGTTAGCAGTTTTGGCTTATATTTTTCTGATTGATGTAGATGACCATTTGAATATATATAAGAGCTTTATGTTAAAAGGTTGATAATTTAATTATTTTTGCATATGGGTTGGAGTACTTCTCGAACTCCTAAAAATAAATTTTATCCGCTTATTTAAAAAAGACCTTAGGTTATATGTATTTTTATCTGTTATATTTTGCACTAGAGCAAATTTCAGGAGGAGATCGTGACGAGAGGGGCAAGATGCCATTGAAGAGGGGTCGAGGAAAGCTTCTACGACCTGGTGATCTTACTGCACATACTGAGCGGAGGTGCCGCCAGAGACCGTCGACAACTCCACTTTCCCATCCTACACCACCCCCACCCCAGCTTACCCCACCGCCAGTCCAGCCTACACCACCACTTTCCCAGCCGACACCACCACCTTCCCAGCCTACCCCACCACCAGTCCATCCTACACCACTACTTTCCCAGCCGACACCACCACCTTCTCAGCCTACACCACCACTTTCCCAGCCGACACCACCACCTTCCCAGCCTACACCACCACCAGTCCAGTCTACCCATGGCACCTGCACCATGATCCCTACCCCGGGATACTTACCCTCTGGACGGTTCAAGTCGGGTTCGTCTTCATACCATATTACACAAGAGCTTGTGAGGCAGCAACCTCTTCAAGAGGAAGAGGTAGATAGACAACAGGAGCAGGAGTAGCAGGAGGAAGAGGAGGAGGGGGAGCATGACCCTTCTCTTTAGGGTTCGAGGCAGTACCGGAAAGATACTGATGGGAAAATCATCATAAGTCCTCTTGGTCGAGGGTAAGTTATAATTTTCTTTGTTTATTTATGTATTTATTAAGCATTCAATTTTATACATACATTTGATTTGATATTTGATAGAGTTTGAATTTTTTTTAGGTGGACTCCTAGCGGAGTGGCTGCTAATGCGATTAGGGATACCATCCGGGCACAGTTTCGGGGTCCTCACCATTGCTGGACTGAGACCCCCGATAGGGTGAGGAAATATTGGTGGGAGAGATTTAGCGTAAGTTGTGTATAATTAATTGCAATTATTTGATAACTAAGTAATTTCATCTATGTCCCCACCAACTATTTTGATTAATTCCTTTTACAGGAGAAATTTTCATGGGATCCTCGTCATCATGACATTATCTTCAACACTTTTAAGCAAAAATGTGCCAAATGTCTTACTGATATGCTCATGAAGGCGAGGAAGATGGGGAAGAAGCCTGGATGGGTGGGGGACGAGGCATGGGCTACTCTTCTTGCCCATTGGGCGAGTGAAGACTTCCGAAAGATCTCGGCCTAAAATAAGACTAATCGGGCTTCAGCTAAAGGTGGAGCAGTCCACACCACAGGACTTAAGTCACATAATGACGTGGCACCAGAGATGGTATGTATTTAACAACCTAGATGAAAAAGCAAGTGGTTGACACCCTTTTATTAGTCAATTGTCCATTGTCAACTTTGTGATAAAACGAAGGCCTAAATTTATTAGGATAAACTAATTAACAAGGCCCTAAAAACTCATTCTGTAAAAAAAAAGGCCTTATATGCTATCTGCAATTTGTTATCATAAGTACAGTATCTGCAACCAATTTTAAGATGCTACAAAAAGGCCCGACTTTTAAGAGCTGAAATTATCTTTATAAACTAATTGTTGTTCCTTTTATGTATGTGCTCCAACTGAAAGTATTTAGCACGCAGCTTTGATTGTTATTGTTCCTGTGTCTGAGTAAGGCAGTTTCGAACTGAAAGTATTCGATTAGTCCAAGTGTTTATCTTTGCTTAAAGTCATTGCCTTTCATGTATTCCTAAAGAAAGTATTACTAAAGCAAGTCTTTGCCTTTATGTTTCAAACTCATTCTATTTTGACTATTACTTAAAGTCATGAATTTGACTTTGCTTTGTATTGATGTTCATTAGTAGCAACCTACAGGCTGCAAGCAACTTGATTGATATTAATGGCTGCAAGCAACCTGATTAGCTTGTTTTACTAGGTTCTGTTTTTATGTTTTATTTAGAAAGTCTTATGATTTGTTATCAGATAGTAAAATTGTATGTTCATTAATCTGTTCTTGTTAACTTATTATAGATAGAATTTAGCTTCCTTCTATGGATTTTGTACTTATAATATCACACAGATCTGTACCTTTTTCTGGTTACATGTCATTCATTTCTAAATTAATTAATAATTAAAATACATAGATCTGAGTACAGATGATATAGAATAAAATCAATTTTTACAAGTTTGGGTATATTTTCCTGTGGGTGTTGCAGAATTATATACCTGTTTTTTCAGTAGACAGTCTTTTTCGTGCTATGTATTCATATCTTTGCAGTTGCAGTTGCTCTCCTTTGTGCTTTCATGTGGTGCAACACTTATAGTTGATTTTATATGTTAGATTCAGGTTGTTTAATATGTAAGCCTGCATCAAGTGGCTACACTATTTCGATTTGAAATATATTTGATAGGACCCCAAATTATTTCAAGAGGGTGGCAATGATAGGACCCCAAGTGAGAATTTGGGCCCAAATAGGCAATCAACACAACAGCTGCCCAAACCCATTATGAGTATAATATTCCTTTTATCGCAACTGTGTGGTTTGGGTTCGCATAATATTCCTTTTATCCTCTTTTTCATTAGAGAGCAAATCTTTACTTGATACATGTCAATTCATAATGACAACTATTTGATGAAGTATAATAAATAAGTATATGCTTTTTTGGCAGGGCGTACAACTTGGACGGCCTGTGGAGCCTGATGAGCTCTTCTTGGCCACTCACAAGAGGAAGTCCGACGATTGGGTTGATAGTCGCTCTCAAAGAACATATGTAAGCTGTTTTCAAAGTTCCAATTTGTGTACAATTTGGTGCTTTTTTTTTTTTTTTTTCATTTTCGGTTTCTAATGTGCTAAATGGTTATTTTTCCTAATTGGTGGAGAATGTTAATTTAGAGCTGTCATTCTGGCAATGCTATGCTAACCAAAAGATAATATCTTGTTTTCTTATTGATTATTGATTGTTTCACTTAACTGGGAGAACTATTTTCCACCATTGAATTGTTTTTCTTTGGCTCCATCAAATCCTACAAAAACATACTAAATGATCAATACACCAATTTAGATAATATGATAGTGATTGGGTAGAGCTTTGTTTCAAATATGAAATATATAAGGGTGCTTCGATGCTTAACCAGTTCCTTAGGGTATAGTTGAAACTAAAAGTCTTAGTAAGCAATAGATTTTATTCATTAGTGTATGTTGGAATGGTTTTGTTATCTTTTCCAATTTGAAGTAGCTTGCTTATGTACAATTTCGCATGCTTCTCTTCAATTTTGTTTTTGTATTGGTAGTTTGGTGGCTTGCCACATTGTGCTTAATTTTGTATTGGTTGTGATTTCTTTATGTATAAAGTAGGTGTGTATTCAGTAGTCATCTTGGGTGTATGTTGTTTCTGTTTCAAAATGTGAGTTCCTCTTTTTGCTTTGGCTTTTGAATTGCTTTGTATCAGGAGTACTTTTCCAAAAGCTGCAAATTGAAAGTGATACAAGTTTTGAAAATCAATTTTTTCGTTAATCTTAACTAGTAGCTGAGTTTCAAATGATATAGTAGCTGATTTATGTTTTCTTTTGACCAGGACTCCTATCAACAACGGTTGAACCAAATTCGGACGCAGGTTGAGTCCTCTACCAGTGGGTCGCAAGAGCTTGATGGGGCGAGGAAGCTTGAATTGTGGAAGGAGGTTGTTGGGGGCAAGACTCGGGGCCGATGTTATGGCACCGCAGACTTGTCTTCGAACATAAGACGTGGTATATCGTCTATGACTTAGGAGTCCCGGGCAACTTCTAGTTGCAGTGATGGGTATGAGGGAGAGAGGGCTGCTCGAGCTGAGGAGAGAGCCACCAGAGCTGAGGAGAAGGCCGCTAGAGTTGAGGCACGCTATGATAACTTGGAGGACCAATTTCGCACTAAGATGGAACGTATGGTAGCTCTGGAGCGCAAGTCGGGGAGTGCTTCTTGTGGTGCGAGTCAGTCTCGCGTCATCCTGATTACGACGATGATCTTGATGACCATTCGTTAGATGAGGCATCATCATATGGTCGATGTCGCTGATGTTGTATTTCACTAAGTTTAGATATTTTCCATTTAGTTTGATGTTACGCTTGTAGTTTTTGTTTTGGCTATTGTACTTGTCTCTTTTATTGCAGACATAGAAATTTGATGATACTGGTAATGCCTGTTACAAAGGATTATATTTTGGGGGATTTTTTTGGCCAAGATTGTAATACATCATTGAGTTTGATGTTTATACAGGTCATTTTGCACATTAGTGTTCAGGTAGTTTAAACAACAAAATAAAAAAAATAAAAAACCAAATTAGCGTTGGCCTACAAGAATAAAATAGCGTCCACAGGCCAGAAATATAACCGATGCTAACTAACATGGGCTTGCTTCGATACTAACTTTAGTGTCGGCCTTTCGATGCTAAACAACATAGTGAGGACGACGCTAACTTAGAGTCGGTCATTTTAACCAGCTAAAAATGGAGTTAGCGTCGAATTAGCATGGGCCTGGCCGACGCTAATTAGTGTCGGTCTTGTCTGGGCCGACGCAAAATATTTGCTTCGAGAAACTTAGCGTCCGCCCGGTTGCCGACGCTACGATAGCCGTTAGCGTGGGCTTTTCCATTTTAGCGTGGGCTTTTGGCCTACGCTAAAAGCTGTTTTTCTTGTAGTGCTAGGAGTGAGGTGATTTATCCACACCTTTCTATTTTTTTCGCTTGTCTCTCCGAAAAGGAGAAGTCAGAGGAAGTATTTAGCGGTTGATCCGAGGGATATCTTCCTCTGTTGTTGGCCAGTGTAGGGTGTCAGAGAGCCTGTACCTTTGTTTTATCTTTTGTGGAGCTGCGATTCCAAGCATCTTATGTTTAGGAGCCATGTCTTCAACCTTTTATGATGAGTCTGTATCTTTCTGTTTTCTTTCTATAGTCGGGTTGGGTTCTTATGTAAACCTTTATGAACTTATGAACTTATATTACGAAGTGTTTCTATTTACCTTACATGCATAAACGGTTTACAGCTATGTCTTGCGAAAAGGAAAAATTCATCCCCATCTTTCTTAAATGTTTTAATTAACACGTTTTTCGGTCTTAGAGTATTTTAAAATGTTCGTAAATGTGATGACTTCCGAAAGGGTGTTACACATATCATTCATATATGTCCAACAAGATATATCGTTACATTATTTACATAATCCCCATATGCCACTATATCAGAGCTGATTTCTATTAATTATAAAAAAAGAGTTTTTAAAACTTTTGCGTTTGGTCCTCACACTCTACGCTCCTCGACAGACTGCTCTATGCATGCACGATCAGAAGGAGCACTGAAGGACGTTATGTCAAAGGCATCTATCGATCACAACACCGATTTACCATACAAAGGAGAAAAGGAGGCAAAAAGGGAGTGAGTTTACAAGATCAGTCGCATATAGAAAGGAAGCAGAAATAAACTTTACTAAACATCATTATAAAGCACATGTTACAGACGCAAGAACTAATACGAAAAGGATTGGACGTTACAAGTGCATTAACTTATATTACACGTATGAGTACCACAGCCCAGACACAATATAACCAAACATCTGACGCTTCACATCAATATATATTGGACGTTGCTCAAGACCCAAAAAGGATGGTACAACCTTGGACGGACACTTAACACTCTAAAGTACAGACCCAACTCTAGACGCACACGTACAGAATTTGAAATAACAAAGCTCATGAAATGATTATGCCATAGTCCATTCATGCTAGTGTTTCCATGAAATGCAAGACAGTCACAATTTGTGGAATATGTTATGTAGGTCATGCTCATCCTCGGGACCCAGCTTAACCATCCTTTGACATCTCAGAGTCCAACTGTAACATTCCTAACTTATATAACTCTAATCGAGTTGGATAATCTCGATTAGAAGTTTGTTGTTTGCTTGCTTACTACAACAGAAAAGGAATTAGACAGCGTTTATTTTTTGCCTACAACAGCGCTTACATGTAACTGTTGTGGTATGTTGGAAGGAAAAGACAACGATTCCGAAGTGCTGTCTAAAAGATAATTAAACAACGCTTCCTCGAGAAAGCGCTGTCTTTGTTGTGAATAAGACAGCGAGGAAGTGTTGTCTATATACCATACACAAACACAGCCCTTCCTTGAGGAAGCGCTGTCTTTGTTGTGAATAAGACAGCGCTTCCTCAAGGAAGCGCTGTGTAATTATCTTTTAGACAGCGCTTCCTTGAGGAAGCGCTGTGTTTTGTGTATTTTAGACAGAGCTTCCTTAAGGAAGTACTGTCTATACCCTTATTTTTTTTTTAAAAATTTTACATTCTTTTTTCAATTATCCATCCCCCTGTACTCAGCAAAACCAATACATACCAGTTGCAATTTCTCAGCAAAACCAGTACATATATACCAAAATAACCATTCAAGTATAATTTCTATACCTAATTAATTACTAACACAGTATACAAAAAGAAGTCTGCTCTTAAAATTTGTACTACACTAACAGTACTAACAGAGGTTCACTAACAACACTTATACACTATGTACAACAACACTTTACACTACATACTATAGCTTCACTACTTAATACTAGCTAGCTGCATGTAGGTGCACTTCATATATATCCAAGCTTGTTGCTGCCCCTGCATACAAAATACACACAACTTAAATTTACAACACATCAACAAATTAGATATACACACACACAATCACTTGCACAATGCACACAAACCTAATAGGAGAGACACTACTCTAACTTATAACATCATAGTATAAGTGTACTCTACCTTTATTTTTGGATAAAATATGTAACAACATAGCGACACCACTCTTCCCTGAGTTCAATAAGTTGATCATCATAATATGTGTCACATTTACACTCAGGAAAGTACTGCAAAATGAAAATTAAATCAATTAGAATTAAAGTACATTCAATTAATGATAAAATGTGTGTAATTTAATTATTAAACTAGAGCTAAAATTACATACCATCGTTGGGATTTGCGTTTCGTTTTGAACGACGATATCCTTGATAAACTTCAGGACATAGTAGCCACAATCGTCACTATTCGGTTGGCGGGGGCACTATAAAACCGAAAATAATAAATTAAAAGTTTCAAGTTAATTTTTAACCTAAATAATTGCATATGGGTTTTTGTAAATACCTCTATAGATATCCATTTAGTCTTGGATGACTTAGAATATCTTGACTTGGCTCCTCCACTACAGGCACGATGAATTAGCAAAGCCCTGATTTCAAAATCAAACAACCTCATTAAGTTACATAATCATGATCACTATTTATATATATGAAGATAAAAATAAATGCATATATACTTACTGATTGTAGATATCCTTCATTTTTTAGCGAATGTTATAGTCAGTATGCAAGGGGTCTAAATAGTACACTATGTCTTCTTTGGGATTGATCGCTAACAATACCCAATGTTGCCTACAAAAAGGTTTATTATAGTTAGCAATCATCACATTTCACAAAAGAAAACAATATTGCAAACTATGTGATATACTATATGATTTAATGACTCACCCTACGTTGCACGGTGACAAAAACAAGGTCTCATAATCTGGATTTTCTAATGACAAGCGATCAGCTATATATTGTTGATGCCCAGATCCGTATTGCATAGCTATTCGTAAAAGGCATAGAAATCTGAACCTCTGAGTCCTTTGTTCAGGTACCAGGAACATATGGTACAAGTATCTAAAATTAAAACATGTATATAAATTAATAGATTAATAACAAATCAATATTTTAGACGAGATATAACCTTTAAAGTTTGATGTAATACCAGAGATATACACTAATAATAGAGAACCCCAGCCATTCATGATTAAGGATTTCTTTGATTTCCGTATCACCACCGAGCATTAATGTGTGCTCATAACCCAGAATGTCTTCCTCCATATGAATATTGACTTGATCATTCCCCAATATTGTTAGCACATGGACTCTAAGGTAGACTATGAAATCTGTACCATGTGCTACAAGAGCCCGAGAGGGTTGAGATTTGTTCCCATTTTTTACTGGGGATGTAATTGACCCCTTTGTGTGCTCCTTGCCAGCTACAATAGGGGAAGGCCAAGATTTTGTCGCTTTCATGCCAGCTGTGTTCTCCGACCCTTTGCCCTTGCCCTTGGATTTAGATTTGGATTTTTGGGGTGCCTATATAAAAAACATTGCAATACATTAATGAGTTAGTGACCACCTAATTTAACAAACATATATATGATAATGAATCCTATTTATTGACATATACCTTGTCACATGTACCTATGAGGCTGATTGGCCATGCCACATAAGTACCTATTGCCTTGTCCACTGTCATGACATCTGCCTCCTCAAGTGGTACAGGCAATGGTGCATCACCCTCAACACCAAACTCAACTGCAACTTTCACATGACTAGGAGGCAATGGTCGGTTATGCAGTGTCACACCCGGTTTGTTATAGACCATCCCCCTAGCTACAATGCGATGAGTTGGGCTTGACAAATATAGGTTGCATGGGTTGTTGCCCTAAACCAGTGATAAACAAAATATTAATATGTGAACTGTCAATGCAATACGTACAAGTAAAGAAAACAACATAACAATTATTACCTCAGGAGGCATACGAGTGCAACTATCTCTGACACTACGTGGAGTAGGTAAATCACGCTCAAGCTCAGGCTCATGCTCATGCTCATGCTCATGCTCACGTCCCTCCACCGTTGTCTTGTTCTGTATGCAGCTTTACAACGCTCGAACTTGTTGCGCCAGATTAGCTACTTCCCTCCTCAACTCCACCACTTCAACAACATCTGCTTCTTTGGCACGCTGTTGTGCTCCTACGATAGTTTTCTGTGAGGGACCAAATCCCACGCCCTTATAACGACTAGGATACTCTTTAGCGGGTATAGCTCTGGCAAGGATGTCATGGCGACCAACACAATCTGTTATCTCCCCCTGTGGTACAAACTGTGATATGGTGTCCTGAGACACAAATATCTTTCACAAAGATGTTTCACATTATTCACAAATATCAAAAGAGGATTACAAATGTAAATGTTAATATGAGAACATATACTTACAATTCTTTCAGCCACTTGCCTAGAGTTGGGATTTACAATCACACCCTGCTCATTCATACGGGTTTCTGGCCACAAAATATGTTGTTCAATGCTTTCGGTTTCTGGGTCTCGTCCTACCTCCCGCAACTGTACATTTGAATAAACAAATTGAAATCCATCAATGCTAAGAAATGAACCAAAAAATGCGTTAAATAAAATGACTTATTGTACATACCTTTTTTTCCTCAATGCCGGCATACCCTACATTCCCTTTATGGTAAGGGTAGGGAGGAGATGACGCTCTCTCTCGATTTTCACTGCTTATTTTCTACATAGACACAGAAGTAAGTATTAATGCACACTGACCTAAATAAGTAGCAATGCATAGTATACACAAAAGTAAGTACATACCAAAAAATCCTCATCTTCAGTCCGTTTTATGACAAAGGCTCTCCAATCCTCCGGTCATATAATCTCAGCATATTTGGATGGAGGCTCTTGTCTGACATTCCCACCATCATCTCTTAGCCACTTTGTCATTAACTTACTTCTGAAGTTGCAGTGTAATTTTTCGGCTTCCTTAAGTATCATGTCTCGCCGAGTCACATCAACATTAAAACAGGCCTACAAAGATAATAAAAAAATGTCACAATATAAATATGTTTACATAATTAACTAATGCTAATTAATTTACTTGTATATCACGCCAGATGTCATCTTTCAGACCGTCCAAATCTCTTGACTTCCAATTGCCACAAGTAATTGGGACCATCTGCCGCACTATGGCTCCAATGTAATTAACCAACTGCTTATTATTTGTACCAATTGACTGACCCTTTACATTCCAAGTAACCTAAAAATATTTGATGAAATGTATAAATTAAAGATAACAAACTATAGAATCAAACCATTAACTGCTGTTGAGTTAGTAATATATTACCTCAAGTCTCACTCCTCTACTCCTATGACGGACGATATTCTACTTAAAAGTCGGTCCACGACGCCTCATATTTTTCTTAGGCTCGGCCCCACTATCATGACTGGGAGATGCCATTTACCTGTAACAAAATTAAACACACAAGTAAAAACGTCAATTCACAATCATACAAGTTTATTTACAGAAATCGATGAATGAAAATTTAATTGATCAAGAAATTAAAAAAAATGTAATGACTACATACATGTGTAAGTCTATCTTTTTCTTTTCCTTGTTGGATTGAGATTTGCGTCTCTCTTTTTGGTACGAAATAATGGATTGACCCAAAGCCCCTCATTATGATCATTTCTAATATACATATCATCCTCTCTAGTTGGATTAGCCTCGAGTGATTGTGATGTCCCGAAGAAAGGATCATCCTCAATATCAGCATCTTCATGTGTTTGATCATTGATCTCATTAAGAATCATTTTGTTAGACAATAGAACAATGGACCAATTTGTATTAGCTGGATCGGTGATATAGAACACTTGATGAGCTTGCGATGCTAAAATAAAAGGTTCATCTTTATACCCCACTTTATTGAAATCCACC
Organism: Ammopiptanthus mongolicus; assembly: GCA_039655645.1. Taxonomy (NCBI): domain Eukaryota; kingdom Viridiplantae; phylum Streptophyta; class Magnoliopsida; order Fabales; family Fabaceae; genus Ammopiptanthus; species Ammopiptanthus mongolicus. The sequence continues at coordinate 41,220,104 of CM077349.1, forward strand.
CGCATGAACCCCAATTCATCCATTGTACACCGTTATTATTGTCAACCCACATACAATGGAACATTGGCACCCGAAACATAGTGTAATCCAACTCTCATATGTGTTCAATGAGCCCGAAGTATGACATGTTTGCGTATATAGGGTTTCTGTCTTTGGCACTTGAGAAATGCATAGATTGAGCTACAAGAGTCACCCCACTATTTTGCATTGTACTCCGATCATCTTGTTCTTTTGTATAGAATGTGTATCCATTCATCAGATAACCGGTGTAAGAGAAAACATGCACAGTTGGACCCTTCGCTAACCATCTTAATCTCTCCGAAATTGAAGTAGGATTTATAGTCAACTTTGCAGAAATATGATCTTTAGCCACGTTATAAAACAACGATTGTGTTCTCTTGTTAACCAAGTTTGAGTCTTATTTGGATAAGAACTCTTAAGTAGGTCCTTGTGTTTTACAGCAAATGGCTCAACCTCATCGGCATTGTGAAGAACATATAAATGTGCTTGCTCCTATTCTGTCCTTGTTATAGTCAATATTTCAGTTCCAGTAACCCCTTGCCCTATGGTTCTTTCTCTGTGACGAGACATTGGCAGCCCTACGAAATATTCAATATTGGATAGGTATTCGGTACAGAATTCAACCGCTTCTTCGACTATGTACCGTTCAACAATACAACCCTCTGGTCGAGATTGATTTTTCACATACCCTTTTAATATTTTCATGTAACGCTCAAACGGATACATCCATCTCATATAAGTTGGCCCACACAATTGTGTTTCTCTGGCCAGATGAACAGTTAGATGAACCATTATGTCAAAGAATGAAGGTGGGAAATACATCTCAAGCTCACACAGAGTCACAACAATTTCTTTTTGCAAAGCTGGCAACTTTCCAGGGTCAATCACTCTGCTGCAAATTGCCTTGAAGAAGAAACAAAGTTTAGTTAAGTTCTCCCGCACTTTCTTGGGCAAAATGGATCGCATACCGATAGGTAGCAAATTCTCCATGATAACATGGCAATCATGGGACTTTAGACCCTTTAACTTGAGATCTTTCATTGATACGAGGTTCCTAATGTTTGAAGAGTATCCTTCTGGAACCTTAACTCCATGAAGAAACTTACACAAAACAATTTTCTCTTTTCTAGATAGAGTATAAGCGGCCGGAGGTAAATATGTACTTTTCCCCTTCTTTACCGGTCCCAATTCTCGTCTCAATCCCATACTAACCAAGTCCAGCCTTGCATTGATGTCATCTTTAGTCTTCCCTGGCACATTGAGTAAGGTACCAATGACACTGTCAAATATATTTTTTTCAACATGCATCACATCAATGACATGTCTTGCGTATAATGACTTCCAATAAGGGAGCTCAAAGAAAATAGACCTTTTCTTCCACCCTCGTGTAACAAGCTCTCCCACAAAAGGTTTCCCGAATTCAATATTCAAATCTTCTACCTTTTCAAATAGTTGCACACCCATCAACGGCAAAGGAGCTCAACGTTCTTCTGTATTCCCATTGAATGCTTTTCTCCAAAATCTATAATGATGACTCGAATGCAAAAATCTACGATGCCCAAGGAAGACATTCTTCTTACCATGTTCCAACCGCATCCAATCCATACCATCTTCACATATAGGGCATGCACACTGACCTTTGGTACTATATCCTAACAGATTACCGTATGCCGGAAAATCATTAATTGTGCCGAAGATCATACATTTTAAGGTGAAAATTTCTTCTCTATACCCATCATACACATCTACACCTGTCTCCCACATTTGCTTCAAGTCTTCAATTAAAGGAGCCAAGTATATGTCGATATCATTTCCTGGCTGTTTGGGCCCAGAAATTAACAAAGACAACATCATATATTTGCGCTTCATGCATAGCCATGGAGGTAGGTTATAAATCACCAAAATCATAGGCCATATACTGTGAGAGCTACTTTGAACACCATGCGGGTTAAATCCATCAATAGACAATGCAAGTCGTAGGTTTCTTGGTTCTTGCCCAAAATGAGGATAATCATGATCAATTCTTTTCCATTGAGGAGAATCTACCGGGTGACACAGCTTGCCATCTTTAATCCTTTCATCCTCATGCCATGTCAAGTTTTTTGCATATTCTGAACTACGATACATGCGCCTAAATCTGGGAATTATGGGAAAATACCACAAGACCTTCTCTGGAGCCGATTCTTTCTTCTTATACCTTGAGGCATTACACTTAGGACACGTCTTTAACTTTGCATAGTCATTCTGAAATAAAATGCAATCGTTAGGACAAGCGTGTATCCTCTCATAGCTCATGCCAATAGATCGTAACATTTGTTTAGCCTCATATGTCCGATTAGGAAGCACATTATCCTCCGGCAACATATCTTTCAATAGTGTGAGTAAGTCCATAAAGCTCTTGTCAGTCCATCCATTGCCCGATTTCAAGTTATACAACTTTAGCATCGCTGACAATCTTGTGAAGTTAGTACAACCCTCATACAATGGTTTCTCAGCATCACTTATCAACTTCTCAAACATTTGAGGACAATCACGGATATCTTCTTCAACCGCGTGTGTCATCTCCTCAAAACGGTCGCCTTCAAATGTATTTGTACCCGTATCATCTGACACATATCTCCCACTATTACCCATATCACTAGATTCACCTCTCCTCTCACCATGTTTTGTCCAACAGGTATAACTTTGATCAATTCCATAGCACACTAAATATCCTTCCAACTCAGCTACATTGATTCGTCTTGTATAACAACAACTTAAACAAGGATATACGATTCTACTAGGGTTTTCTGCATGCCCAACTGCAAACCTAATAAAATCTTGCACTCCATCCTTATATTCCTTCGACAAACGATTGGCAGACATCCACTTCCGATCCATATTTTCACAATCTACCACAAGTTTAGAGAGATTGATGTCTACATTTAATGAGTACGACATGCATGCATGGTGCATATGTCTCCTTGATACTACAGGATGGGGTTCCTATCCTATCCAAGATTGTAAATTTCGTATTATATTATCGTATATCTTAGATACTTCTTGTTCTAAGAAAAATTTGGCGGCATTTCCCCTTGGTTCTCCAAGCACACAACTTAATTCAGGTGATTATGACCCAAATTATGTATATACGCCCAGAGAACAAAGAGAAAATACAAACCAATGACATTCTTAGATCAAGAAGGAAATAAGACATACAATAATATGGGTTGAATGCGAAGTTAAAATCTCAGACTGTCCACTTAGGACAATTCAAGAACAACTTGTATATTGTGCCCAAAACAATATACAAATCGTTCTTGAACAGGAAACTAAGGTTAATGCATGTGTATACCGATGCTAAAATAAACATGTCTAATGTTACAACTAAATGATTAAAAAAATTTAGGGGAATAGCAAGTACCGTAGTGAAGCCGAGCAGCTTGAACAGCAGAGAGTTGATTGACAGAGGTGCCTGAGAGAAACAACGTTTTATTAGTTTCTTTATTTCTTCCGAAATCAAGTACCAAATTTTAAAGGAAGTACCAAGAGCTAGTCAAGTAAGCTACCTGAGAGAGGAGGCAACCGAGCACACCAACAAGTTTGCTCCAATCGAGCAAACAACAACAATGAAACTAAAACTGAAATCAAGCAAACACGAGCACACACACATACACAAATCAGAACTCATAATTGATCACTAACCTAGCAACTAAGAAGCAATGTATAACAAAGTAGACCAAATCAAACCATACTTACCTTTTCAACAAGATGCTTTTTAGGAGGTGCAAGCAAGTAGTTCGGAATGCAACCCAACTGGCCCAAGATTTCAAATCTCTGCACTAGAAATAACACACAACTACATCAGAAACATAAATCCAACCTGAGATAAGTTGAGACATAGGTCTTAGTTTTAATGCTCTTGTAAAGCATAAAAATACTAACCAATTTATACACATTATGGTTAGGAAAAAAAAAGTTGAATTCGAACATGAAACAAAAGTCATTGTGTATGCACATTACTCAACAGTATAACCAACACCACAAGGGCCAAATTCATGATTATCAACTCCAGGGAAATGACAGTGTCTGCTTCTTGGATAATGTAAGAGATGATGGATTAAAAAAACTCAAGAACTATCCCTATGACAGTATGGAAAATGTGTCACGAGTGAGCTATGATGGATTAGACATTCTGTAAGTCTGGTATACAACCTAAGAGGGGGGTGAATTAGGTTGAACGATTTTCGAGTGACTTTTAGAGATTTTTCGTTCTTTTGTTTTATGGATAGATAGATGGAGTTTGATTGATAAACAAAAGTAAAAGGATAAGGAAGAAGATTGAGACACAAGAATTTATACTTGTTCCCCTAACCACATGGGTACATCCAGTTCTTCTGACACCTGCAGAGCAATTCACTATGATAGAAATTCTTGCTACAAGCAAGCCTCACCCCAAGGCTCCCTAACAATCTCTATACAACAAGATAGCACCCCACTATCTTTTCAAACCAAAACCCAACACAAGGATGAGTTTAATAATTGTGAAGAATGGTAAAGCATATGGCTGTATCAGATCAATATCACTTTGTAACTATACAACTTAGTGCTCAAGAACTTTTTCAGAATATGAAAATAGTATCAAAGTTCTAGGCAAGAAAGTTTTGAAAGTTTAGAACTTGTAAAATGATATTGAACTCTTATGATTGAAAGAATGAAAGTTGTATCTGTTCTAATGTAAAAGAAAGGTATATATATAATCATCAGAGTGTGTCTGAAGCAAGGTGATCGTTTGGCAACTTTCCAGGGACCAAAACACACCATTTGAAATCATAACGTTTCAGAAAATTTGATTTTGAAACAATGGTAATCGATTACGTCGTTGTGGTAATCGATTACATGTGTACGTTGAAAATCAGTTATTCAAAAATTTAGTTGATGTAATCGATTATACCTTTTAGGTAATCGATTACATCCTCATCACCGAGACTTTAGGTAATCGATTACAGCTTTGAGGTAATCGATTACTGCAATTAAAACAAAAAGTTTTTTCTTGAGATTTCAAAAGGATTGCTTCAACACTTAACTTTGAAAATAACTTAGATTAAGTTTTAAACTTAAGGAATGATTTGTTTGAGCACATCTAAGTTATATAATCACAGCTTGTAATATGTCAAAGATACAAACCATACTTACAGAGAATTGACAATACATAATTAAAGTCTCTGTAGAATCGTTGACTTGATCTATCGGAGGCTTTTCTTCTTTTTGATCAGCAATCTTGTCATCATCTAAACCCAGCCAAGTTTAAGAAGGAAATCTTCTTCACAATCTCCCCCTTTTTTATGATGACAAACACCAATCACCAATCTTGTTAATGGTTTGCGAACGGAAAAGCTCCCCCTGTCTTGTATATCTCCCCCTTTGTATTGGAGTTGGGAAACCTGAAAAGTTAGTAAACTACAAGATATACAGATAATATCTCCCTCCCCCTTTTGACATTATCAAAAAGAAGAAAAAAAACATAAACATAAGAAAGCACATATAGTTACCAAGCTCAGGCAAACACAAACTAAATACTTAATATGAAACATCCATACAAACATTGCAAAGGTCCTACGGAATAAAGTCCAAATAAAAAGCAGAAATCAAAGTAAAATTAAAGAAAGAATTACATAACTAGAAATCCAACATAAACAAGTATGACATAATGATAATATGATGCATGCATGATGAAGCAAATCAGGCTACTCTTCATCCTCCTCATTGTCATTTCCAAAAGCTTCAAGGCGGTCCATGCGAGCAGACAGTTGATCAAACCTCTCAGCCATGTAACCACGGACACGCCGAAGCTCATCCAAAATCATTTGATTTGTGACCGCACCATCTTGAGGTTCTTCATCTTCTTGTGCAGGAGGGTGTAGTAGATCGCTTCGATGCTTGTAGACTCTTTCAGCAGCATCCCAGTTTATACCCATCTTTGGTAAGATATCCATATGGATTTCATTTTCAGCAGGTGTCATTTCCAGAGAAACCTCATTGTTGGTGTCTACATTGCAGCACTCCAACAATCGGGAGATTTGTCTAGCATAAGGCAAACTTGTAGTTCGCTTCTTCAGTGACAACATGTGATTCACAACCAAATAGGCCCAGTTGATAGGTTTGGTATTCTTGATAGCATACATGATTTGCATTTCAAAATCATTGATTTAAGAGTAGTTTGAGGCCTTAGGTACTAAGACATAGCAGAGAACATAATGAAGAAGTCGATCATCAACGTTCAAGTGTCCTACAGAGAGAATATTTCTAGCAGATGAGGCTGCACCAGACCTTTGTCTTTTGTGGGCAATTTCAGTCTCATCATATCGACACATGGATAAATAGAAGTCTCTCTTGTCATACTCCTCCCAATCACATAAGAAATCAGTATGAATCCTTTCTCCCTCAAATGGAATTTCAAGAAACTCTCCAATTTGCTTCAAGGATAATTTAATAGGAACCCCTTTTACCCAAGAAGCCAGACCACTACCCTTAGCCTCTAAATTGCAATAGAACACTCTAACAAGATCAGGGTAATATTTTCCAAAATCAATAGCAAATGGTGTCACTTCCTGACTTTCCAGCAATGAAGGAAAATTGAATCCAGCAAAGGCAATAAGACTCACATACTTTGGAGTGATGAGTTTCCTACCAATGAACTGTTGGAAGCGAGTTCGTTGATCAGTGTTAGCCAACAGCCTTGATAAGTCCAGAGGATTGGGATTCGCTCTCCTTGCATCATTCACAGAAGGATTCTTGCTTCTGAACTTCCTTGAATGTTCCATGGTGATGATAGTGTGGAAAGAGAGTTTAGGGATTCGAAATTTGGGAAAAAAATAGAAGAGGGCCACAAAATGGAAGAGGATTAGGGATTAGAAGTGAAGGAGTTGAGCAACAATGGTAGAAATGAGGATTTGAAGGTGTGTGGTTGAGAAAGGATGAGAGGTAACCGATTGCAAGAAATGAATGGAATGATGTGTAAACTGATTTTATGTAGAAAACCTGTCAGTGTGCGCAAATTTTCGCGGATGTAATCGATTACACCCAAGTGGTAACCGATTACACGTCGGGTCTGTTGTGCGAAAAACTGAACTTTTGGAACATGTAATCGATTACCCTGATACTGTAATCGATTACACATTGTAAAAAATGAAAAATTATTGATAAAACATGCAATGTGTGAGTATCTATTCTATGTATAACATACATATCACATAGATTTATGATTAAAAACACATACATACACTAGAATGACACAATAAAAGCGTATAGGTTAAATGAAAGAACCTGTCACCAAATGTGTTGGTCTCATATATCCTTTTCATCCAAAATGCCAAGTTCTCTTCTTATCTTGAAGAAGGGTTCTTTGGCTAATGGCTTTGTGAAGATATCTGCTAATTGTGCATGAGTATCAACAAATGTAATCTCCACGTCTCCTTTTAGAACATGATCTCCTAGAAAATGATGTCGAATGTCTATATGCTTGGTACGAGAGTGCATAACAGGATTCTTTGAAATATTTATAGTACTTGTATTGTCACACCTTAAAGGAATGCATCCATGATTGATTCCATAATCACAGAGTTGTTGTTTTAGCCAAAGACTTTGAGCACAACAGCTTCCAGCTGCAATATATTCTGCTTCAGCGGTGCTGAGAGCAACACTTGCTTGTTTCTTGCAAGACCAGGATATCAAATCATTTCCAAGGATATGGCATGTGCCACTAGTACTTTTTCGATCAGTTTTGCATCCTGCATAATCAGAATCTGAGTAGCCAACTAAAGAACAGATACTACCTTTGGGATACCATAGGCCAACATTTGTTGTCCCTTTTAGATACTTCATGATCCTCTTTACCGAAGAAAGATGAGATTCTTTTGGATTGACTTGAAATCGAGCACAGAGACATACACTAAACATAATGTCAGGACGACTGGCAGTTAAGTATAATAATGAACCAATCATATCTCGATATTTCTTGATGTCTACTGATAAACCTGACTCATCTTGATCAATATAAGTACCAGATCCCATAGGAGTTGCAATCTCTTTGTATTTATCCATGTCAAACCTTTTCAACAGTTCTTTACAGTATTTTGATTGATTTAGGAAGATACCATTCTTAGTTTGCTTGATTTGAAGTCCAAGAAAGTAATTCAGCTTTCCCATCATGGACATTTCAAATTCTCCTTGCATTACCATTGAGAACTCTTCACACAAATCTTTATTGGTTGATCCAAAAATGATGTCATCAACATAAATTTGGACCAATAGAGTGTGATCCTTAATTCTCTTGATGAATAGAGTAGTATCTACCTTACCCTTTTCAAAGCCTTTTTCACTTAAGAATTGACTAAGTCTGTCATACCAAGCCCTAGGGGCTTGTTTTAAGCCATAAAGAGCTTTCTTCAATTTGAATACATGTGAGGGGTTTTTGAAATCTTCAAACCCAGGAGGTTGTTTGACATAAACTTCCTCATTTATGTATCCATTCAAGAAGGCACTTTTGACATCCATTTGAAATAATTGAAAATCTAGAGAGCAAGCATAACCAAGTAATAAACGTATAGCTTCTAAACTTGCAACAGGAGCGAATGTCTCTTCAAAATCAATTCCTTCCTCTTGATTATAGCCTTGAGCAACCAACCTTGCCTTGTTTCGAATAATTATCCCATTTTCATCAAGTTTGTTCTTAAACACCCATTTTGTACCAATGATGTGTTTGTCTTGTGGTCTAGGGACAAGTTCCCAAACTTGGTTCCTTTCAAATTGGTTTAACTCTTCTTGCATGGCAAGAATCCATTGATCGTCTTCAAGAGCTTCATTTATCTTTGAAGGTTCTATTTGAGAGACAAAAGCCATGTATAGGCAAGCTTCCTTCAGATTTAATCTTGTTTTTACTCCTGATTCAATATCACCAAATACTTTGTCAAGAGGATGATCCCGATGAATTCTCCATCCACGAGGTAGATCAGGATGATTCTGCTCTTGTTGAAGATTGTCGTCTTGGTGATTGATTGAATTAATTTGTTTTTCTTTGACAGAGTCTTCCTTAGGTAATTCTGACTCAGCATCCTTAGTAGTGTCTTTTGTAGACGCTTCCATTATATCATCATCATCGTCACAAGAAACTTTCTCTACTGTTGGGTTAGTTTCATCAAAGGAAACATGCATAGATTCTTCTATAACTAAGGTTCTTTTATTATAAATTCTATAGGCTTTACTTGAAAGAGAATAGCCAAGAAATATACCTTCATCAGATTTCTCATCGAACTTACCTAGGTTGTCTTTGTCATTGTTGAGTACAAAGCATTTGCATCCAAAGACATGAAGATGTGAGATGTTTGGCTTTCTTCCTTTATATAGTTCATAAGGAGTCTTTTTCAAGATCGGCCTGATATTGACTCGATTTGTAACATAGCAAGCTGTACTTACTGCATCTGCCCAGAAGTACTTTGGTAGACTTGAATCACTGAGCATTGTTCTAGCCAATTCAATTAGAGATCGATTCTTTCTTTCTGCCACGCCATTTTGTTGAGGAGTCCTTGGAGCTGAGAAGTAGTGAGTGATACCATGTTCTTCACAGAATTCCTCAAAAAGAGCATTTTGGAACTCCCCACCATGATCACTTCTAAGTGACATAATCTTCATAGATTTTTCATTTTGCATTGCACTTGTTTTGCATATTTCTTGAACGCCTTAAATGCATCACCTTTTTGTGCTAAAAATAGAGTCCAAGAATATCTAGAGAAATCATCAACAATAACTAAAGCATAAACATTACCTCCAAAGCTTCTAGTTCTTGAGGGACCAAACAGATCCATGTGAATCAACTGAAGTGGTCTTGTAGTTGATACCACATTCTTTGGTTTGAAAGAGGATTTTGTTTGTTTCCCCTTTTGGCATGCGTCACATAATCTATCTTTGACAAATTTCATTTTGGGTAATCCAATAACAAGATCATGTTTGACAAGCTTATTCAAATGTTCCATGTGAATATGTGCTATTCTTTTGTGCCAAAGCCATGCATCATTATTGTTTACCACTAGACATTTAATCTTCAAAGATAAATCATCTAGACATACCTTATAGGAGTTGTCGATTCTATTTCCCACTAACTTCTCTTCAGGAGAGGCTTCATTTTCAATGATACATTTTTCCTTGATGAAGTTTACTTTGAATCCTTTATCGCAGAGTTGACTTATGCTAATCAAATTGTGCTTCAAACCTTCGACATATAGGACATCATCAATAGTTGTGAAGGAAGAAGCTCCAATCTTTCCAATCCCAAGAATCTTTCCTCTATTGTTATCTCCATATGTGACATATCCTTTAGATTTCAGCTCCAGAGATGTAAACTTTGTACAATCACCAGTCATGTGCCTCGAACAGCCACTATCAAGATACCATGTGTTGCTGGTGCTGTTCAGGCATTTCTACAAAACATATTTAATGTACGTTAGGTACCCAAAGTGATTTGGGTCCTGATGGGTTAATGCCTTTCCTTACCCATATGAATTCTCCATAAGGAACTCCAAAGTTTCTTATGTAGCAAGCATTGGGGGTATGGCCTTTTGACATACAGTAATCACAATTCTTATAAATATGACTAGTGATAGAACTACTACGCTTGTCTCTTTTTACATTTCTAGAAATTGAATGATTTCCATTCTTAACCTCATTTCCAGAGTTTGCTTTAGAAGAGTTTCCAATATGCAATTTAGATGATTCTGAGTTGTTGGTAGTTGTGCTTGCTTTGACAAATATAGTTTTGTTAGGACTTGGTGTTTGAAAATTTGAAAAACCAAGATCATGTTTGTTGTTTGAATATCTTTGTCTACTAAGCACTTCTTCTAAACCAATTTGACCTTTTTCATATCTTTTGATCACTTGGTTTAGATCAACAATCTTAGATTCATATCTTAAACATTTATTACATACAGAATTTTTGAGATTTTCTAACTCCACACATGTGTCATTAGAACTTCTTTCTAGTTCTAAAATTAATTTCTTTTGTTTCGAAATTGTTCTAGAAAGTATCAAACATTCTTCATGTAACTCATGAAATGCATTCTGTAATTCTATATAAGATGGTTTTTCATTAGACATAGAAGAACTAATCTCTTGTTCATCATCTGAGTGATGTGATGCCATTAGTGCTTTGACTTCAGATTCTCCACTTTCTGAATCGGAGGATGTACTTACTTCATTGTCATTCCATGCAATGTAGGCCTTTTTGGATTTGAATTCCTTTTTCCCTTTGAAGTACTTCTTCTTTGTCAGATTAGGACATTCTGCTTTCATATGTCCTTCCTTACCGCATTCAAAACATGTGAAGTTCTGATTTGAAGTGGATGTATCCCTTTTCTTGAAAAATTTCTTTTTGTTATCAAATTTAATATTTTGGTCTTTCTTAAGAAATTTTCCAAACCTTTTTACCAGGAGGGTGATGTTCTCATCTTCATCAGTGCTTTCTTCTTCATGTTGTTTTCTGGTTTCAACCTTTAAGGCAAGGCTTTTGTTCTTCTTCTCTTTGACTTCAGTCTCTTCTAATCTTCCAAGTTCCAATTCATGTTCTTGGAGTTTTCCAAATAATGCCGCAGAAGTCATTTTTGACAGACTTTTCTTTTCAGAAATTGCTGTAACCTTTGGTTGCCATTGCCGAGTCAATGATCGAAGAATTTTAAGATTCAACTCATCATTGGTAAAGGTCTTTCCAAGAGCCATTAAGTGATTTGTCAAATGAGAGAATCTCTTTTGCAAATCAAGTATTGATTCACCGGGCTGCATTCTAAACATTTCATACTCTTGTGATAGAGTATTCAGTTTAGATCTCTTTACTTCTACTGTTCCTTCATGGGTTACTTCTAGAGTATCCCAAATCTCTTTAGCAGTTTTACAATGTGAGATACGAAAGAATTCATCCATACCTAATGCTGACTGTAGAATGTTCTTGGCCTTTTTGTCGTAGAGCACGCTCTTCTTGTCATCATCCGTCCATGAGGTTTTGACTTTATCTTGAACTTCATTGTTGATGACTGTTGTAGGCACATAAGGACCATTCTCGACAGCATCCCATATTTCTTCTCCTTGTGCTTCAAGATAGGATTGCATGCGAATCTTCCAGAAGTCATAGTGTTCTCCAACGAAACATGGAGGCTTGTTGTTACTGCCACCATCTCTAAAAGTAGGATTGTTGCTTGCGGAAGCCATGGATCGAAGGAGCAGGTTACCTTAACCTGCTCTGATACCAATTGTAAGTCTGGTATACAACCTAAGAGGGGGTGAATTAGGTTGAACGATTTTCGAGTGACTTTTAGAGATTTTTCGTTCTTTTGTTTTATGGATAGATAGATGGAGTTTGATTGATAAACAAAAGTAAAAGGATAAGGAAGAAGATTGAGACACAAGAATTTATACTGGTTCCCCTAACCACTTGGGTACATCCAGTTCTTCTGACACCTGCAGAGCAATTCACTATGATAGAAATTCTTGTTACAAGCAAGCCTCACCCCAAGGCTCCCTAACAATCTCTATACAACAAGATAGCACCCCACTATCTTTTCAAACCAAAACCCAACACAAGGATGAGTTTAATAATTGTGAAGAATGGTAAAGCATATGGCTGTATCAGATCAATATCACTTTGTAACTATACAACTTAGTGCTCAAGAACTTTTTCAGAATATGAAAATAGTATCAAAGTTCTAGGCAAGAAAGTTTTGAAAGTTTAGAACTTGTAAAATGATATTGAACTCTTATGATTGAAAGAATGAAAGTTGTATCCGTTCTGATGTAAAAGAAAGGTATATATATAATCATCAGAGTGTGTCTGAAGCAAGGTGATCGTTTGGCAACTTTCCAGGGACCAAAACACACCATTTGAAATCATAACGTTTCAGAAAATTTGATTTTGAAACAGTGGTAATCGATTACGTCGTTGTGGTAATCGATTACATGTGTACGTTGAAAATCAGTTATTCAAAAATTTAGTTGATGTAATCGATTATACCTTTTAGGTAATCGATTACATCCTCATCACCGAGACTTTAGGTAATCGATTACAGCTTTGAGGTAATCGATTACTGCAATTAAAACAAAAAGTTTTTTCTTGAGATTTCAAAAGGATTGCTTCAACACTTAACTTTGAAAATAACTTAGATTAAGTTTTAAACTTAAGGAATGATTTGTTTGAGCACATCTAAGTTATATAATCACAGCTTGTAATATGTCAAAGATACAAACCATACTTACAGAGAATTGACAATACATAATTAAAGTCACTGTAGAATCGTTGACTTGATCTATCGGAGGCTTTTCTTCTTTTTGATCAGCAATCTTGTCATCATCTAAACCCAGCCAAGTTTAAGAAGGAAATCTTCTTCACACATTCCACAACAAAAAATCTTTCTAAACATTGCATTTTTTTTCACTGCATTACCAATTCTCTGTTCTGTACCAATGTCATTTGCTAACAAAACCAAATCAGAGCAGGGGTGTTGTCCTCATTCTTATCATTTAATTCAAATATATAAGCTGAAAATGTAAAATACAAGAATTCAACAGCCTAATAAGATAATCTATATTACTATTTTAAAATTTCAAATTTTACAGTATATAGGGAATGAAGGGGTTACAGGGAAGAGGAGGATTTGCAGTGAAGATGGGGTTGTAGGGAATGATGGGTTACCTGGGAGCTTGCAGTGAAGAAGAGGGCTTTCAGAGAGAAGGTGGTTGTCGAGTTGGGTGAAGAGGTGGTTCTCCCGGTGGTTTTCCCGGTGGTTCTTGCGTTGGGCAGAGAGCAGGTCGCACGAACAATGCACTTGATGAGAGGTGGTTCTCGCGGTGGTTTGAGAATTAATGGTGTTTGCTGTGGTTCTCGCGGAGGTTAAGGTTCGAGAATGGTGGCAATGATGACGATGAATGGTGTTTGAACTTAGGTCGTGGAGGAGGGAATGAACAGTACCTACATGTTTTGTGTGAGCGCGCGAGGAGGAAGTATACGTTATGAAAATTTAATGCAAGGGTAAAAGAGAATAGACAGCGCTTACTCAAGGAAGCACTGTCTTAGTGTGACCTTAGACAGCGCTTCCTTGAAAAAGCGATGTCTATTCCCATACATTAGACAGCGCTTTCTTAAGGAAGCGCTCTCTATTCTCTTATCAACCTTTTAACAGCGCTTCCTTCATAAAGCGTTGTCTACTCTCATTCATCTAACAGCGCTTGCTAGGAGAAGCGCTATTGCACATTCTCCGCATCATTAAACACAGCGTTTCACTAGAAAATGCTATTGAAGGTGCGCTTCCAAAGGCATAATTTGGCGTAGTGTTGGTTGTTAGTTATGTTTAAGTCTAGTGAAAGGTTTGGAACTAGGCTTGAATTATGCTGGGAGCGCCTAAGGCGTAACACGAGAAATGGGGAAAGATCGGAAGTTTGGGAGCGTCTTCCCAGCTAAGAAAAACGCTCAAGCATGGGGTAGTGGCATGCTCAAGCGTGCCAACGCTATGATGTTGGCAAGGAGCACGCTCAAGCGTGCAGTGTGTTGGCGCCAACTGTTCTGAGTTTTGACGTGTGTTGGACATATGTCAAGCCCTGGAGAAGGCTGAGTGGATGAGGCTCCACACTTAAGCGCGGCCTTCTGGCATGCTTTAGCTTGTTGTGTAGGTTCAATTAAGTGAAAGTTTTTCACTTTCACTTCACTTGCACGAAATTTTCAGCATCCCCTTGGATAGTGTGGACGTTCTAAGTCACAAGTGGATGTTCCGAGGCGACCAAAACAACCATCCCTGTTTTGGACAGTGGACTAGTGATGCACTCTTATTGGTCACTGTAAGCGGAAAAGTTACTTAGACGATCTAACTTGTCCAATTAGGGACGGAAACATATTGTCCAAAAGGGACAGAGAGATATTAGCTGACATACATAAAGGGGTTAGTATCCCTAGTCGAGGTTTGATTTGAGGGTGAGAATATCTTTGAGATGGTTACTCATGTTGGAGTTGGGAGATGTTTGACTGCATGTTATATATGTATTTGTGTTATACGTTTATCTGTTGATATTTTATACTATTGCTTCTTTCCCTTTTTGGGATGATGTTGTATTCTCATCTCCCTACTCTTCTCTGTGTGTTTCCGTTGGTTACTATTGAGAAGACCCTGTAGACGGGGACACAGATGGACCCCAGGAGGAGTATACTGGACATGGCACCCCATGTCCTGGTGTTGGGGGATCTGGAGTTTATTTATCATGATTCCGATGGATGGCAGGTGGACCCTGCACCTTTTTTACCATATACATTGGCCCCATAAGTATACGATTTCCGTTCGAAGCTTTACTTTTTGGAGATATCGTGGGACCGTTTCGAGTCATCTAGTAACTACCGTTCACTCAGATGTGGTATCCGCCACGACCCAGCACCCATGCCGGTATGTGGGACGTACCGAGGCTTCACATGCCACTAGTAGACGAGGTTTTGTCTACCGAGGACGCATACGCCATAGTGAGCATTTCTTGAGGACTTGTTAGAGGCGGAGGATCGTCATGTCTAGCTCTTCATCGGAGTATGTTCCTAGAACGGTTTATAGGCGCACCAACGACAAAAGTGAGGGTAGTTCTAGGCATCCATACCACTGACGGTATGAGGCCGCTGGTGCGCCTGCCTTAGGTGTGTGGTGAGCATGTTTTGATGTATTTTTTAGAGCGGGCAGGTGGCGTGCTGGTGTGGTTTGAGAGCTTACCTACAAGACCCTTTTAATGTACCTTTCCTTATGTTTTACTCCTTTCTTGTATAATGTTTATGTACAGTACATTAGCCCACCCTAATGGGGCATATTTATGCTTGTTTATGCATGTATATAGTTATGTTCAATGTTGCGTACGTTTTACTCTGATGCTTGCTTGTATGTTTTCCGTTTGGATTTGATCTGCTTCGTTTTTAATAAGCGCGCTAATGTTTATAATGCGGTTAAGGCTTAGTTAGTATTAGGATCTTTAAATGGGATTGTCTCATTAAGTTGGGGCTATCTCATTTTGGTTGTATCGAAGTAGCCTGATTCTAACCGGACTGTGAGGTTTAGAATGTTTACTTGCCTTGTTAGTTGGATCCACGACGGATACCAAAATTAATGGCTTGTGGACGCGGTAGAGGAAGAGGTATCCCTTCGAAGACAGGAGATTAAAACCATAACGGAGATAACTCAAGGACTAGAGGTAGTGAAGAAACCTCTTAAGCGATGAGAGCCATGAGGGACTTCGCAGCCGCTATGTTGCAACAAACACAGTAGAATGCACAGTTTATACAAAGGCAAGAGGAGTGAGATGTAAGGCAAAAACAGTTACATCCAGTGAGGATGAGACCGTGGACATAGGTCTAAATGCCTTCATGTAAGGAAATTCTTCGCAGTTTCATGGGGAATACAATCCGAAAGCTGCAGAATTATGGCTTCAGGAAGTTGAAAAGATCTTCGTAGCCATACACTGTCGAGAAAATAGAAAGGTTACCTACGCTTCTTTTATGTTAGTAGGAGCAGCCGAAGCGTGGTGGAGAAACAAGGCAATGCGGTTGGAAACTGAGGGAATAATCATTACTTGGGAGCTATTTAGAGAGAGTTTCCTCGACAAGTACTTCCCCAGGAGTGAAAGGCAGGAGAAAGAAAAAGAGTTTCTAAATCTGAAGCAGGAAGAAATGTCTGTTGGGGAGTACGCCATGAGGTTTAAGGCGTTGTTGAAGTTCTCACAATTCTACCAAGTGCATCCAGATAAGGACTGGGTGTGTTGGAGGTTTGAAGACGGGTTGAGACCCGAGTTGAAGATAGCCATGCTACCATTGAGTATCCAATCGTTCCTAGAGCTAGTGGAAAAGTGCACCATGCTGAAAGTACATGACCAAACTGGAGTCGTTCAACCACAAGCAAGGAGTGTAGGACCAATTTGCAACAGCAGTCAGAGGGGTAGAGGAGGAAAATTCCAACAGAGGGCAAGACCTTACAACCGCCCAGCTCAGCAAATTGTGAACTTCAGAGGAGGAAGTTCAAGTCAAGGACCACAAGGAATCTTAAGTTGTTTCCATTCTAGAGGACCGGATCTTATCCGGAACAGTCCTAAGACCCCACATTTCAACTATTTCAGTTGTGGTGATCAGATGGGCCACTATGCCAAAGACTATCAACAAGGGAGTCAGTTCCCACAACAAGGTGGGAGAGCTTGTAAAATCCTTTTCCCGGGGTGTCACTAATGCAAAATGTTAAATAATACACCTCTGAAAATAGCGGAATATATATATGTAATAAGGTTTGTAATATTTACGGTTTGAAATTTTGATTTTCACATAGGCTAGTCTGTAATGCAGAATTGAAACATACACCATAAAGGTAAAAAAACATAACTTGTCATACAACTGAAACAAAATAGGTTCGTACAATAGTATGAAATCCTACCTAGGAGAGCAGGAAGAGTACAGATAGTGTAGAGTCGTAATAATAAGTATTAGGAACATATATAGTCTCTAAAAGAATGGTAATAATAAGGGGTACATACTCCTCTGACCGATGTAACCCTGAGCATGACCATAGTAATCTAATACTGATGGTGGGAAAACCCAACGATGAAATACTGCACGACCACCATCATCAAAACGTTGTACCACCGGTGCATGTCCAAAATAATCATAAACAATGCCGGTCCACCACGATGTGGACGGATGGTCGTGGTCGCAGGCAAGATGAACCATCGGACATGCATATGGTCAAGGTTCGCCAAGGACTATGGTGCAGTGTGGAACTACACTTCAATATGGAAGGGAGACCTCAATAGGGTCATCTAGCGATGGCACATGTAACAAAAGTAAACAATAGAACTATGGAGGTAAGTTTCTTGTAATCAACACAACTTACGGTGAAGAAAAATGGTACGACTCACGGTTAAAGCAGATATAACATGGCACGTGATATCTCAAAAATAAACAGTACTCAACTCATCACAATAACACAATAGCACACACACACACACACACAC
The DNA here is from genome assembly GCA_039655645.1 of Ammopiptanthus mongolicus. NCBI lineage: Eukaryota > Viridiplantae > Streptophyta > Magnoliopsida > Fabales > Fabaceae > Ammopiptanthus > Ammopiptanthus mongolicus. Next base: position 41,238,155 of record CM077349.1, read on the forward strand.
ACACACACACACACACACACACACATATATATATATATATATATATATATATATATATATAGAGTCAGGATCCGTTGACACCAGGTGTAAGTTTTTTGACTTACACCAAATCTAAAACGTTGAAGTTAATTAATCAGATGGTTAGAAAAATTTCAATTATAAAATTTTAAAAAATCAAAAAGTATCACGTGACTACACTGCAATTCTAATTTTTATCTCTTTCCCCCATTCATTCATCAGACCCCCCTCGCCCCCTTTCTTCTCAACAACGTTACCAAGCTCGTTCAGCACGCCACGCCCATTGCTGCCGTCGCGAGGTTTTTTTTTGCCAGATCCTAATATTCCTATCCAAGACTCCACCATGATGCTTTCATTATTAGCACACAGTTGTAAGGATCAAGGCATCAGTAGCAATCATGTAGCATTAGGAAAGAATGGCATTGAACGGAAAAAAGAAAATACAAATTTTACACAATGGGCAATGGCGGCGATATTGAACGGAAGAGTTATGTGGCGGCAACGGCGGCAATAGTTTGAATCAAGTTATAGCAGTGGGCAACGGTGAAGGCAGTGGGAAGCGGCCCAGTAGCGGCGACGGCGAGAGAAAGGGAACCTTCGTAACGTTGTCAAGAAGAAGAGGGGTCTGATGAAAGAAGGGAAAGGGAAAAAAATTAATGAACAGTCATGTGATGCTTTTTGTTTTTCTATTTTATTTTTTAATTAAAAAATTTTGAACCATCAGATTAATTAACTTCAACCATTCAAATTTGGTGTAAATATTTTGACTTACACCTGGTGTCAACGGATCCTGACTCATATATATATATATATATATTGCATAACTGCATATGGTATGTCATCAATCAACAGTATACAATCCATAACAATAACACGATAACAAATAATCTAGACATATGAGTTATGATGTCATGATGCAATCCAAACATGCATTTGATATGACTACGGTTCAATCAAAACATGCCACCTTTATGATTATGATTTCGGTGCATTCAATCACGGGCAACCAACATGACTTGGATCCCTACTCCAGAACTACAATGGGACAATCGGAAGGAGTGGTAATAGTACATGTTCATCAAAACGCTATCCTTGGGCCAAATTGTGCTTCCAAAATTCCATGTTACTAGTAACCATAGGCTTTTATAATGACACTCTAAAACCATGGATAAACTTATGCCTAGTTGCAGATGTCAAAGCAGTGCCCAGAATGCCACAACTCAGAGGAGCTACCAACTGGTCATCTGTAGGGTTTCCAACTCAGACATTGCCAAGATCATTGAATATCATCACCCTAATATCTGCACCCGCACAAGGTGTAAGCTTAACCTCCTAGGCACGCAGGCCTTAAACTCGAATTTATATGCAATATGGTTAAGCCTACTAGGCGAATGCGTTCAAGTTTATCAACCGGATAAACTTCGGTAATACTCCGGCAACTCAAGCCACTCTAGAGGCTTATATGATAGTTCCCAAACTCTTGGATTCAAACACCTCATTAGTCCATCATTGGTACCCAATGTTCTTAAGCTTTAGTATTTGTGCATGTTCTTTTTGGTGCCCTTCTATAGGCGATTAGATAGTACCAAACTCTTGGATCCAAACACCTCATTGGACTATCTATGTTTTGCAAACGCTTAAGTGTATTATGGAGGTGGATTCTCAAATTCGACCCTTTATCATCTTTGTTTCCTTCCTGAAGCGTAGTTGTTTGCCAAGCAAGTAACAAAAATACTCTTTGAATGATTAAGTATTTTGGATCCTTTTTGATGATGTGAAATCATCTAAGGCACATATCATTTCATGATATATTCTTAAGATTCATATCTTATATTTTGAGTCCATAAGAACTTAATTGAAAATAACTTTGACTTTTGGTCAAACGTTGATTTTAGTGTAAAACTTTCACTTTTGGTGTAAGACAATTAATTTTCAAAACATGTAGAATTCTTTTGCTAAATCCATCCAAAATCACTTTGAAGTTAATTTCTGATAAACCTTAATTCTGTGTTAGGGGGAATTTGGGTTGAATTTTGAGGCATTTCATGATGATTATTGTTATATTTCACTCTTTTACTTAAGTTTTGACAGAATTGACGTTTAGAGGCAGTTTGGGGAATATATGATAAAGGATGAAGGTTTTTTGAGCTAAAATGAAGAGAATATTGAAGTTCTGAGCTCGAGCATGGTCGTGCCAGGAATGAGCATGCACATGTAAGCCCTCTAGCTCATCCATCCAAACAAAGCCTTACAAGAAGAACTTAAAGCCGACCTCTGAAGATGAAACACGGTCGTGCCAAACAGCAACACGCCTGTGCCAAAGTGAAGCAAGGGCTGATTGAAGCAAGCACGACCTTACAACTGAAGAGCACGGTCGTGCAGAAGATTGAGCACGCCTGTGCTATAGCCCGTGCACTACAACGTTGTTTTACGAAGTTGGTATGCCCATGCAGAATTGAGCACAGCCTGGCATAATAAAGGGCACTGTCGTGCTAACTGATGAGCACGCCCATGTTGGTTGCGCTGAAGACCTAATTTTAGACCCTATTCTCATATTTTCCTATAAATAGAGGCCCTCTGTACCACTATGATGACATATAATCTTATGCTTTGATATTCTATCATACTCTTATCTTTTGTAATAGTTTTATTATAGTTTATAGCTTTTATTAGTTTAGATTTCTAGAGTAGGATTTGAACCTGGGGGTGAAGTTGGAGACACTTCTTCTTCTAACTCTTCAAGAGGCGTTTCCCTTTGTTGACTTAAGTTTTATCTATTCTTACCGGTAGCTAAATTCACCACTAGAGTTATGGTGGATTTTTTATTATTAGAAACCCTTTTTGCTATGTCTTAGCTTTAATTCGAATTCTATTTGGTTTCAAAGTTGCGATTTGAATAGTGTTATTCTGTTGTTCGTCGTCCCATACAAGGATTGCGTACTCTTTGTATGCTCTTAATCAATTGATTGATATTTTGGCTATCAAGCCCAATTAAATTAGTAAATCTATAGGATAACCGGGGTTTAAATTATAGCATGACCAAATGTGATTTACTCCTTTCAGTCATTCAACCTCTATGTTCTCTATGCTTTCTAATCATTTAAACTTTTTGCCTGACAAGCATTGGGTTCACCTGGGAAAATATTATTGATTGCTTGACAAATGGGCAACCCTCCTTTCCCAGAATAATCCTATTAGTCCCAAGCTTATTTTATTAACTATGCCTAACCGTATTATCGCGATAGCGTAGTATTCAAATAGCGTAGCGGAAACAAACGATAAACAAACAACGCATACGGAAAGCATAGACAATATCATAGTAAAGCGCAATCATAAAGTAGCTATACATCTACCATGCATCAACGTAGCCCCATCAGTAAGGCACTGTACATACATATACATACGGTTTGTACAAAGCTGAAAGGATAAACTGAAAATACATCAAAAGCCAAAGGAAGAACCCTCGCAACTCGCCAGCACTACCGATCCCACACAAAAGTACATGCAAAACGCTCAGCTCACAACCTGGACGCACTGGCAGGCTCCCACCATCAATGGTGAGGACACTATGCAGGAAGCGCTTTTAACGTCTATTAAACATGGATTTTAACGTCAGTTATAGCCTAAACGTTAATCTAGCCGACGTGAAAGGTGTGATTTTTAACGTCGATTTCTTTAACTGCTGTTAAAGTTGAAGCTTTTAATGTCTGTTGCTTTTGAAACAAATGTTAAAAGAACAAGTGGTATGCTAAATTTGAAGAATTCTGCAGGGAAAGGGAAATAATTTTAACATCTGCTGTTTATAAAACAGACGTTAAAATTATACTTTTAACGCCTGTTGTTTATAAAACAGACGTTAAAATCAACTTTTAACGTCTGTTTTATAAACAACAGACATTAAAAGTTGCCTTTAACGTCTGTTCAATAAACAACAGACATTAAAAGTTTTTTTTTTTTTATTCTCATTATTCATTATATATCCTTTTTTTCTTGCAGAATTCTACAAATTTAAAACACACCACTCAGAATTACAGGTTCAGAATACATAATTTGCAGAATTCTACATCCAGAATTACAGGTCCACAATATAGAATTTGCATTACAAAATTTGCATCACAATACAGAATTTGTATTTACGATTCATCACAATACAAAATTCTATATACAAGCTAGTCCAACTACAATATATAATTCAGAATTCTATACAACCTAACAAACCTAAATATACATGCAATTCATAAATAAACTAATCATCATCTTCATCATCAACAACAAAGTATGCAGGATCTATTTTTTCTACTCTTTTATCTGCAACATACTTAAAAAAGAAGTTTGCAAACTGCACCCTCAAGTCTTTCAATTCAGGTTTAGCGAGAGGAGACTGATTCCTAAAAACCCGCACAAGTTCAAATAAACTCAACATTAAATTAAGTCATCAACAAAAACAAAATATAATTAATTAACTTGTTAAATTAATTATCGTCTTCCATCCGTTGATAATAGACGCGGAGACAATGGTCAACATATAAAACATCACATAATAAGCACATTCCCAACCATCGGGTTGACGACGAGACTGCAAATGAATATGAAAATGAATATGAAGTAAATGTATAAATATATTAATAATAATAATAATAATAATAATAATAATTACTATTTAATAAACTGCTTACCTTTGGGATAATCCACTCAGGATTTGCTTTTGTCTTTGAAGGCCTACTTTTCCCATTCGCACTATAAATGCTACATGCCTTCGTAGCCCTATGATAAACAAAATATTTCTATCAATTATATGTTCATGTAATAAAATAAAAGCAAATGTTACAAATTAAATTAAATAAAAGTTTACGTACGTATTGATTGAAGCCACCAACTCCTTCGCCGACTCATAGTGCAATGAGCATAAGAAGACGACAAGATGCTTGTCAGGAATAAGTATGACCAACTGCCAATGGCCAGACCTTAGGATTGGTGCTAGATATATTTGTTTCCGATCATCCCTTTCCATTAAGGTCTGCATGCATGCACTCAGTTTATTGTGATCAGTGATGAAAGTACCCATAGTGGTGGTAGGGTCTAAGAATCCGTGCAAGGTATTGTTTCCCCCTGTCAACTAATTGGTGATACAGATGCCAAAGATATAAAATAAGTTGATGTTAGTTAAGTAATTATATATTGAAATAAATTATAAAATTAAAATATACTTACGTGCACCAGAGACTTGGAATCGTGTTGATATCCAATTACCATCAGTGCAAAAGTGTTTAATATCTTCAGTACACAATTGAACAGGAAGTTGTCCCACAGAGCCATCGTGTTCCAACGAATTATTAATCATTTCCTTATCATAATCCTCAGCAAATGCATGCAAACGAGCTAAGGGAGACTGCTTCGGCTTCGACTTCAATTGTATATGCAGAAAACATCAAGTAATTGACAGTAAAGAAAACATAAAAGCATAAGTAATTGAGAAATATGATTATGAATACCTGGGACAACTCCATCTCCCGCCATTTCAGCTCCAACTCCATCTCCCGCCGTTTCAACTCCAACTCCAACTCCCGCTGATTCAACTCCAATTCCTGCTTCGACAACTCCAACTCCAACTGTATCTTTGGACAACTCCCAGTTGTGCTCACAGGTGAAGGTTGGGCAACTTCTTGGGATAGCTTGGATGAAATATGCTTCATAAGCTTTTGTGTGAAGTGTGGGTTCGTTAGAAACCTGCTCATAAGCTGATCTGCAAAATTATGGTCGGCCCTGAGCTTCTGTTTAAGCAGCTATTCTCTAAGCTCCTCATTATCGGCCCGCCTACGTGACCTGCATGATCCATGGAATTTCTTAATTCCCACTATCCCTGGAACACCACAGACACTGCCATGGTGGTCGTCTTTGCCTAAGGCAACGACCAAGATATCCGAATGTCCTGGTGGAACGAAGGATCCCTGCGAGCTTTTTTCCTTCATCTCCTCATACAAAGACAAAAAACATGTGTAAGACAATTACAATTAAAATTTGTTAGAATGTGTTAAAAAAGATTGTTACTTACAATCTTTTCTGCCACAATGCATGTGGCTTCAACTTTAAAATCTCCAGACTTGGTCTTTCTGCCTTCCAGCCAATAGTCCTCATGTGGGGATGGAGACGGAGGATCAACAATTGTGTCCTCATCTTCTTCTCCTGCTTCTATCATCTCTTTCAACTTCTCCTATTTCTCTCTCAACTTCTTCTCCAGCAACTTCTTTTCGACATGTCTATACCCACCTTGAGACATGGTGTGGGGGTGGATATTCTTGGCTTGATTCGCCTTACCATTTTCCCTTTTCGCCTGTTACAAATAGCACGTATTCAATTTAGTTAAATAAAAAAAATTAATATCTGACATATTATTAAACTAACTTCAACTAACCAGAAACTCAAGTGTGCCTCGGCTCTCCACAAATTTATCCCATGTTTCCTTATCAATGTATTCGTAAACATCAACAATAGATTTGTTGGTCTTCTCTCCAAATGTGTATTGTTTACCCAAAAAAGACTTAAACCCCGTCCAACGCTTAGCCACAAGGGATAGCCATTTTTTCTTATGTTCCTCAGTATTCGGTACGGTCTATGCGATCTACATTAATTACAGAACAAAAATGAGGAATTAGTAATGCTTAAATAATGTACAGACAAACTAGGGTAAAGTAAATACCATGATTGACTCCCAAATATGATCCTTCACATTATGCGGTACGTGTTCCCAATTCTCATACAGAATGCTAGTATGTTCTTTAGCTTCACAAGCTACAAAAGTTATGAATTGCTTACCAAGGGGTCCCTTGGGCTCCAGCTCTCCATCAAACTCGACCTCATGCCTCTAACCATTAATCCTATATCTGGCCAAAGTTATCAAACTTGTAGCTTTTCTAACCCTTTTTTTGGAAGGCCGAATAGCCGAATCTGCTGAATTAGACCTATGTGATGCCTGTTTAGACAAAAAAATAATAAATTATATTAGTTTAACATGCATGGATAAATAAAAATATAAGCCTACTTAATTAACATTATATGTATAAATAAAACTTACACTATCAGCTGGTGTAGTCGCGACCGACCCATCCTGTGAATGAAGGATGTCTGCTGAATTAGCCATGTATATGCCTATTTACACAAAAAAAAAAATTATGTTAGTTTAACATGCATGGATAAATAAAAATAAATCTACATTAACATGGATAAAAAAAAAACTCACACTATGGATAAACATAACTTACACTATATATGGTCAAGTTTAATTTAGCTAAATCAATATCCCTTCATGATGATCATCACGAGTAGCATGTACATCGTCCACCTCATTTTCTTCAATGAAAGTAGGCATGTGTGTTGCGAAAGAAGGAGTCTCAGGAGGAATATCAAGAGTTGAATCTTGATTTTCATCACTAACATTATGCATGCTTTTTCCTTGGAGAACCACTAACAACCTTTTGTTAGAAGGATCATTGATATAAAAAACTAGTCTTGCTTGGGAAGACATGATGAAAGGCTCTTCCGTACGATCTACCTTGCCATGGTCTACCAATGTAAATCCATATTCATCAGTTTGTACACCACTTTAACTATCAACCCACTTACATATAAAAACAGCCACCGTAAACTTAGTGTAATCGATCAGCGAAATCTCTTCAATGCTCCAAAGTAAGTTATCGGTGCCATAACTGAGTTTGTATCTTTTGAACTAGCAAAGTGCATGGACTTAGCCACGATCATAACCCCACTATTTTGCATGGTACTCTTGTTATCTTGTTCCTTTGTATAAAAGGAAAAGTTATTGATGTCGTATCCGCTCCAACATATGACATTAAAGCTAGGCCCATGTGCTAGCCATTTTAATGTATCAGAAGCAGTGCTTTCATCTTTCAAAATTTCTTCTTTAAACCATGCTAAGAAAGTCTTGTTATGCGTGTTCAACAACCACTTTTCGTTCATTCGAGGGTTTCTTTCCTTGACTTTTCTTTTGTGATCACATAAGTAAGGTTGAACTTCTTCAATGTTATTCAATATATACAAATGTGCTTGAAGCACTTCCTCCCGACCCTTTGTCATTACCATTACACATGTGTAACCTGCCCTTCACATCTTCTCTCATCATGACGAGGCTTAGGAACCCCTATAGCATCCGTTTTAGGAATGTAGTTTGAACAAAACTCAATAGCTTGTTCTGCAACGTACCTGTGAACAATAGATGCTTCAGGACGGTGTGGATTCATCACACACCTTTCAAGATCTTCATGTATCGCTCAACTGGGTACATCCACCTCAAAAAAACGGGGTCATATAATCTAATCTCCCTCACTAATTGAACAATTAAGTGAATCATGATGTCGAAAAATGAAGGAGGGAAATACATCTCCAATTGGCACAAGATTATAGAAGCCTCAACTTCCAACTCCTTCAACTTATCGGGGTCAATGACTTTGCTATATATAGCATTGAAGAATGAGCACAACCTAGTTATGGCATGTCTAACATTTTTAGGAGCAATACCACGAATTGTCACTGGCAGTAGTTGCTGCATCAAGACGTGGCAATCATGAGACTTTAAGCCAACTAATTTGAGATCACTTGAGACAAGCTTCTTGACATTTGAAGCGTAACCATGTGGCACTTTGATGCCCTGAAGACACTCATAAAAACTTTGTCTCTCTTTTTTTGACGAAGTATGACATGCTGGAGGCAAATATGTCCGCTTACCATCCTCATTAATTGGAGCCAACTTCTCTCATATACCCAGCTCAACAAGATCGAGACGAGCAATCACGCCGTCCTTTGGCTTGCCATGAATGTTGAGAAGCGTTCCGATTACACTATCACACACATTTTTCTCCATATACATCATCAATATAATGTCTGACATCAAGTTTGCACAAGTATGGAAGATCAAAGAAGATCGACCTCTTCTTCCATATGTTTTTCTCAGTACCCGTAGCCTTTTTTTTTTGGTCTTTCCGAAGATAACATTGATGTCCTTCACCCGTTGATAAACTTGCTCTCCATTTAAGGCCTGCGGAGTAGGTCCACTCTCTCGGCATCCGTTAAAAGCTTTTTTCAATCTACAATAAGGGTGATCACATCTGAGAAATCTCCGATACCCAAGGTAAACTGTCTTCCTCCCATGTTTCAGTTGAGTGAAGCATGTGTCTTCTTCACATATAGGGCATGCTTTATGCCCCTTAATACTATACCCGGACAAGTTACCATATACTGGAAAGTCATTGATGGTGCAAAATAACATGTCACGCATCTTAAAAGTCTCATTAGAAGACCAATCAACTACATCAACACCTTCCACCCACAACTTTTTCAAGTCTTCAATCAAGGGACTTAGATAAACATCTAAGTCATTTCCTAGTTGTTTTGGGCCCGAAATCATCATAGATAACATCATGTATTTGCGCTTCATGCACAACCAAGGAGGTAGGTTGTAAATTATCACGAGAACAAGCCATGAACTAGGAATACTACTTAAGTTACCATATGGATTCATTCCATCCGTAGCAAGTCCAAGCCTAAGGTTTCTTGGATCATTAGCGAAATCCGAAAACAAAGTATCAATTTTCTTCCATTGGTCAGAATCAGCCGGATGGCGAACCTGTCCATCATATTTCCTCCCATCCTTATGCCATCTAATGTTCTTTGCGTCTTTTACATTAACGAACAATCGCTCGAACCTTGGAATTATTGGAAGATACCACAACACCTTCGCAGGAGGACCCTTTTTCACATCACAACCAGAATCGTCACAATCATCACCATCCTTCACTTTGTAGCGTGATAACCCACACTTGGGGCAGTCGTGAATCTTTTCATAATCACCCCTATACAATATGCAATCATTGGGGCATGCATGTATCTTCTTATACTCCATACCCATTAGACACAGTACCTTCTTCGCTTCATAGTTACGGTCAGGCAATGTGTTGCCCTCTGGAAGCAAGTCTTTCAAAAATTCAAGCAATTTGGTGAAGCTTTTATGGCTCCAACCATCTCTCGCCTTCACGGTGACCAATTTTAACACTGTTGACAACCGTGTATGAGTAGTGCACCCCGGATACAAAGGCTTATCCACATCACTGCATAATGTTTCATACACATGTGCTCGCCGAAAAGATTCGTGTCGAATATCACGAATCATGTCCTCTACTCGATCATCTTCCATATCTACGTCAACTTCCTCCCTTTGGGACACACTTGGCTTGCTATTTAACAAGGCATCACCATGCCATATCCATCTTGTATAATTCAAGAAAATCCCTTTACAAATAAGATGAGTATGTATATCCTTAACTACACATTTCCTTTTATTCAAACATTTGACACAAGGACAACAAAACATTCCATTACTATCGGGAACATTTTTTTTAGCAAATTCTATAAACTCTTCCACTCCCCTCAGATACTCATCACTTGTGCATTTACAAACCATCCAACTACGATCCATAACTAGATAGCTTCTGTAGATAAACACACATATATCCAATATAAGCACAATATGGGAGATTGGAAAAGCACTAGTATTTGAAAGCCTAACAACCATATATATACCTAAAATTCAAGATAATTTCATGGCAATATTGGTACCATTATATCCAATTAAGGCAACTCAGAAGCAAACAAATTGGTACCATTGTAAGCCAATAGACCTAAAACAGGAGCCAAATATGAATAACCAGGTAAAGGGTAAAAAATTTCAGAACAATTTCCTGAGTTTTGGTATACCAAAACAACCCTTTCTACATAAGGTTTTTCAATAACCTTAATTGGGATCTGAAATTCTTTGTAACTTTGAACACCTCTAGTTCTGAAACTACCACTACTAAGCCTCATTACTGAGACTCTAACCCTTCCAAATCCTTAGTGTGTAAAAATAACATGATAACCACTACTCAACAGCATCAAATTCCTTCTTTTGCTTGTTTTTTACATAAGCAAAAATACGATGGAAATCAGAATTTCTTTTCAACATGATTGTTACATATTTTGGGCGCATTTGATTGAATCCTTCCCAATCCTTATTTTGGAAAAGAAAGGCTTGTACCATAAAAATAGTTTTTTGTACTCTTGAATCATTCATCTCAATGCGGTTTAATAAGAATAAGCAATGGCAATGAGAACAGTGCGAGGAAAATGGTTCTGACTTGAGGAAAGGAAAATGGCAATGGCAATGAGAACAGTGCAAATGAACGTGGTGCACGGGGGGAGGAACTGGTGCCTTTGCTTGAAATGGCGCGAAAGTGACCTAAATGAGAGAAGAGAATGATTAGGGAAGAGAAAGGAGAAAGGAGAAAAGAGAAAGGGAGAAGAGAAAGGATACGAAGCATACCTGACCGGAGGAGAGACTGAGGAGGCGCGACGAAGGAGACAGTGGTGGCTTTGCTTCACGGAGGAAAGACTGAGTGGCTTTCCTTCATGAAGGGTTTTGAGTGAGAAGTGAGTGAAAAGGAGAGTTAAGGAATTGAATTAGGCGCGATATATAGTATATCTGTATAACGTTATAATTTTTGGGTACATCTTTAACGTCTGTTGTTACAATAACACATGTTAAATAAGAGATTTAACGTTGGTTGATAAAAGAACAGGCGTTAAAAGCTTTTCTTTCATGTCTGTTTACAATAACAGACGTTGTTGATAAAAGAATAGACGTGAAAAGCTTTTCTTTCATGTCTGTTTTTAATATAACAAACGTTAAATCGATTTAACGACAGTTATTATAACAATCGACGTCAAAGGTTATTTAAATGAATGAAATATTTACGGTTCTATCACCGCGTCTTTTTTAACGTCCATTTTTTTTTAATAGACATTAATACTGGTCGTAAAATCCATATTTTCCACCAGTGGGATGCCCTAAGCTACCTTGGCCCTCACCGGGAGTACGCCTATAAGTTAAGAGAGGCTCATACTCCGACGACGAACTCAACACACAACCCTATGCCTGGGGTAGGTCCTCAAGTATTGCTCCATCTTCCGTCTCTGCCTTCGGTAGATGAAGCCTCTCCTGCTAGATGCGAAGAAGCTGGCTCAACCCAGGTGTATTCTCGCTCATGGCGGCTCGGCGGCTGCCACATGCGTGGGAAAGGTAGAAACTGCAAAACTCTGTAGGGTCCCACGATGTCCTCTCTGTGCGACACCCCTCCTCGGAAAAGTATGCTCACCGGCCCAGTGTAGACCGTCAGAAAGGTAGAGGGGTCACACGCCACCTCTAATCATCCTGATAGATGATCTTGATCAGGCCCAACACCAACATCCTCGGCATTGATGGGATGTAAGGGTGCGCCCTTGGGTCCATCGTCAAACGTAGACGGCTACTCGTCTTCACGGGAACCAAGAACACCAGAAATAAAGAACAATAAGGAGATAAGAATACAATGTGTACATAACAGGAATGACAACAATAGCATAGCATCAATAACACATAGCAAGTAACAAATAGCATGAATAGCAATACAGTAGATATTTCTGTAATACCTGATAATTTTAATAATTTAAATATATGTTTCAAATGACATTATGCACGATAAATTAAAATTTCTTACTACATGAAAGCTATATCTGTTAAGTTTGTTTTAAGTTACAAATGTGTTTTTATTTAATAATTTATGCTATAATAAAAGGTAAAAAATAAATAAATATTATTGTAGCTCTATTTAAAAGTTTAAATAAAGATTTTAAGGCATAGTTAGGGTAGTGCATAATTTGACACACCCTTAGTAAACTAATTAAGTATAATTTGTAAGCTATCAATAATTTATGTGATTTGCCCATAATACCCTTTTAGTAAAGGGCAAAATTGTCCAATGTCATATGTTTGTATTTAAGTAAGGAAAGGCTTTTCCACCTCTCTCTTTTTTTTTTTTTTTAATAAAATCAGAAAAGAGACTAGGTTAAGGGTAAAAAAAAAAAAGAAGAAGAAGAAGAAGAGGAAGATGCAGAGCAAGGAGAAGGCAAATGGAGAAGATTTTTGGAGCTATTTCTTCTTCTCCTTTTTCTTATTTTTTCGGTTGAGCTTTCAAACTCAATTACTTACAACTTAAGGTGAGGGATTTTATATGATTGTATATGATTTTCGGGGTTTTGAGTTTGGGTAATGTCAAGAGTGTGTAAGTGGATGATTTTCTTGCTAATATGTCAATGGCAGTGAAAAATTCATCAATCATTTCATGAACATTTGTTCCAGTAATTGCATAGTAGATATTTCCCCCTCTGTTTTAGTGATTGCATGATGGGAATATACATTCACATAATTTCCACTCTCCGCTCCACGATTTGGTGCACACCCATTTTTTTCTTCTTCTAGTATCAGTTTCTTTGCTCCATTTATCTAATGCCTATTATTTTGTTTTATATATATATATATATATATATATATATATATATATATATATATATATATATATATATATATATATATATATATATTCATATATACTTTTATTTTTATCTTTTTGTATGCTGATTTGGTTAGACTTTCAGAGTGAATTGATTAGAGGTTGCCTTCCAAATTTAGATAAAGAATTAATAGTAATACCACTTGATTGCTACCTCTGTCTTTTCTAAGTGTAAGTGCCACAATTTTTTTTATTTTTTATATTAGCTTTATGTTTAAATTTCTAATTTTCTATATTCATAATCAAGGCATTAATAATTAATGAAAAGAATTAGATTCTTTTTTTTTTATATAAATGAAATGGTAGCAGCTATATTGTTGCAATTGGAAGTTGCTTGTGAGAGTCTTCTCTTGGCGGTATTGTACAAACAGGTGGGAAGTAAATTTTTATAGTTCTCTATGTTTTGGGTAGTAGTATTTTGCTGCATATTTTTTTTTTTTTGGGCTGCTTGGGAATAAGTTCAGAGCTGTTTAAGTTTAATTTATTGTAATAAAACTAAGTTTTGAATTGATTTCAATAATTCTTATTATGTGTAGAATTTAGCTTATTCGCATTTTTGCTTAATCTTACAAAGTAACTATATATACTGACTTTGTTGCATTTAGACGCATCATCAAGCTCTAATTTCTTTTAATATCTCCCGGTTAAGGCTAAGTGTATTTTGTAACATTTAACATGTGAACTATACCTAGAGAGAGTAATCAGTACCATTGTTCAAAGCTTATGAAAATCTGAGAGATTTGTTGCATTTCTTATCTTGTCCCCAATATATGCTCTCGGCCTCACTTTTCTCTAAATTGTTGCTGGACTTACATAATTTGTATTCAAATTATGTTGATTTGATGACAAAGTGAGATGTGATGTATTGATCATTAGGTGTATGATTGTGTGCGAAGGAATGTTATGGTGTTTTGAGATAAATACCCATTTGTGAAAGTTTATGGTACTAATATAGTGAGGTGAATTGGATTGCTATCTTGTTTCCTATGTGTGGTTTTGTATGATTATCGAAATGAGTACTTTGTGGATTGGATTGATATGATAATGATTTATGTATCCTTGGGAATCCGACCGGAGGGGGCGGTATCTCCGGTATATAAGCTAAAACCGTCGAGGTTGGGGACCTTAGTGAACAACCCCGGAGTTGAGGAGGGATGTTGATGGCCGGAGGGGACAGTATCTCCGGGATACGAAATTAAAACTGTCGGGGCGGGGGACCTTAGTGAACAACTCCAATTGGAATCCCAAGACTCTACATGAATATGTTTATGTGATGTTTCCTCTTATGTGCGGGCACATGAGCCATCGGAAAAAAAAAAGAGAGTTATCTGCAAGTCATTCCACAAGTACCCAATTTGAGGATACGATGTTCATCGTTGCTTATGTGTGATTATAGTGTTGTTATGTATTTTAGATGATATGGTATTTGGATATATATGAATGTATGTGTGTTTTTAGTTCTCACTTGTTTTTGTATGACTGCATGTGTTTGGGGAGACTCCCTCACTGGGTCAATGGACTCACCCCATGTTTCACATTTCAGTTGCAGGTATATCCGAAGCCGCCAGAAGCCTTGGATGCCATGAGGACAGTTTGAGGGGTTGTGCTCTTAGTTTTAAGTGTTTCTAGTTAATCAGGACATTGTAATTTTCTATGTGTTGTTCATTACTTTGATACAATTATATTCATCATGTCGTTGTAGTTGATGACTGTAATAGTTTACTTTGGATAAAACGAATTTATGTATGCTTCTGAGGCTGCGAAGGGGAAAGGTGAGGCTTTCCCTTTCGGCCGGTCATGGCTACGAAATTCGGGTCATGACAAAGTTGGTATCAGAACCAGGTTTATAAAGTCTTGAAAGAGGAAATAGGCGTTGATAACATTTGTGTTCGGATCTCGAACCCGGGCGAGGTCTAAGACAAAAGTTATTAAGCTTAATTTTGACTTTGTTTTATAGGGAAAAAAAAATAAAAAATTAAGTTGATCCCTCATGGCAGCAAGGCGGCGGTGTGAGGTAAGTTTGTTGGTATATTTAAGTTCCCTTATATTATGAGTTTTATTGGGCTATCTTTACATTTTCGCTTATCATGAATATTCACTGGGTGAAAGTAAGTAAGAGTGTTGAAAACAAAAATTTAAAAGGAGAAAAGGTCAAAATATCAGTTTCGAATCAGCGAGGGTGAGATGGTAAAGTTATGTATGGTATTATGAACTGTGAATTTATTGATATGTTATGTGTATAAGGAGTTAAAATAAGTGAACAATAAGCTGATGATATTGCTTAAGCAAGAACAAAGTAAATATTTGTGATTGTGGTATGCTTAGTACGTTGTTAGGGAATGTGCTTTTTTTAATGATGAATATGTTCTATGAATGGTGTGATTAAGGTATTTTCTCATTCTTTCGAAATATGGGTTCAAGTTCTGAGTTTTTTTTGTTGGACTTCGGAGTTATAAAAATATATGCCTTGGTAATTTATATAGTAGGAATATGAATATAAATTATGAGTTTGTGATTGCATGCCTCCTTGACAATGACATGTCTTGAGTTGAAAAAAGGACATTGAGTGTATGATCTCTTTGTGTTAGCATTGCATGGTGTTAATTCTGGGTGAAAAGGTTCCTCCGTACCCCAACTTCACTGTTGCGATTTGATGTATATATGGAAACTGGAGTGCCGCAGCGTGCTCCTATGTTTCCTGGCCTATGTGTATTGGTCACTCTGATTACAGATGGCACCAAAAAAAAAAAAATGCCAAAACTTCAAATAGTTTGAAAGATTTATGATGGAGTCTGAATTTTTTTTTATTATTGATATGAAATAGAGAACCAAATTAAATAGTTCAATAAAGCATTAATATCGGTTAGCTTATTGGAGATAATGCCAAGTTGCAGAACTTGATGCGCCACTTGATTTGCCTAACATTGTTGTTTAGTGCCTTGAAAAAAAAAAAAAATTAACAATCAAATCAGTGGTTTCAATTCCCTTTCTATAAACCCGAGTTGAGGTTGATTGATTTTGTAAGATACCATCAACGTTGATAACTGATATGCATTTGGCTTATATTACAGATGACAAATTAATATATAAAGCAAGATTATTCAAAATTTGACACTTTTGAAACTATCTTGGACATGTTTTAGCAAGTCTTTTGGTTTTGTTTTTTTTTTTTTCTGGTTTGATTTTCGTGTGGTACTAGTTCTATATGGATTGAAGATGTGCTATTTTTAGGAAGCATCCAGTTTGAATTTGGGTTTCTCTTGTTTTATCTTGTTATTGTTTACTGGTTGATGAAATTCTTGAGTAGTGAGTGAACTAAATTTTTAGTTGTTCTTATTGTAAGATAACTTGACTTTATATGTTTCTGTTTTCTTAGATGTTTTGGTTTGTTACTATTATTTGCATCATTTGGTCTGTGGGTTTCATGATCGAATTGTTTATATTATTCCCCTTACTGTGATTAATGTTTATGCATATTAATTATGGAACCCGTTATCATCTTGTGGAACTATCTTAGTAAAAACTTATTTCAGGGGTTGTTATGTCAATGATACTTGATTTATGGTTGATTCTACGTTATAGGCTTTTGTGGTAGACTAATTAATTTATCCATGAGAATATTATTTTATGTGCTTAATGAGCTATTTAAGTATATGTTACAATTGTTTTGTTATAGTTTTTGGTATGTGCCCTTGGAATTCAAGGACGAATTACTTTTAGAGGGATAGCATATAATACCTGATAATTTTAATAATTTAGATATATGTTTCAAATGACATTATGCTCGATAAATTAAAATTTCTTACTACATGAACGCTATATCTATTAAGTTTGTTTTAAGTTACAAATGTGTTTTTATTTAATAATTTATGCTATAATAAAAAGTATTATATATATATATATATATATATATATATATATATATATATTCTTGTAGCTCTATTTAAAAGTTTAAATAAAGATTTTAAGGCATAGTTAGGGTAGTGCATAATTTGACACACCCTTAGTAAACTAATTAAGTATAATTTATAAGCTATCAATAATTTATGTGATTTGCCCATAATACCCTTTTAGTAAAGGGCATAATTGTGCAATGTCATATATTTGTATTTAAGTAAGGAAAGGCTTTTCCCCCTTTCTCTTTTTTTTTTTTTTATAAAATTAGAAAAGAGACTAGGGTTAAGGGTAAAAAAAAAAAAAAAAAAAAAAAAGAAGAAGAAGAGGAAGATGCATAGCAAGGAGAAGTCAAATGGAGGAGATTTTTGGAGCTATTTCTTCTTCTCCTTTTTCCTCATTTTTGCGGTTGAGCTTTCAAACTCAAGTACTTACAACATAAGGTGAGGGATTTTATATGATTGTATGTGATTTTCGTGGGTTTTGAGTTTGGGTAATGTCAAGAGTGTGTAAGTGGATGATTTTCTTGCTAATATGTCAATGGTTGTGAAAAATTCATCAATCATTTCATGAACATTTATTCCAGTAATTGCAAAGTAGATATTTCCCCCTCTGTTTTAGTGATTGCATGATGGGAATATACATTCACATAATTTCCACTCTCCGCTCCACGATTTGGTGCACACCCATTTTTTTCTTCTTCTAGTATCAGTTTCTTTGCTCCATTTATCTAATGCCTATTATTTTGTTTTATATATATATATATATATATATATATATATATATATATATTATTCATATATACTTTTACTTTTATCTTTTTGTATTCTGATTTGGTTAGGCTTTCAGAGTGAATTGATTAGAGGTTGTCTTCCAAATTTAGATAAAGAATTAATAGTAATACCACTTGATTGCTACCTCTGTCTTTTCTAAGTGTAAGTGCCACGGTTTTTTTTTTTTTTTTTTATATTAGCTTTATGTTTAAATTTTTAATTTTCTATAATTCATAATCAAGGCATTAATAATTAATGAAAAGAATTAGATTCTTTTTTTTTTTTTTATAAATGAAATGGTAGCAGCTATATTGCTGCAATTGGAAGTTGCTTGTGAGAGTCTTCTCTTGGCGGTATTGTGCAAACAGGTGGGAAGTAAATTTTTATTGTTCTCTATGTTTTGGGTAGTAGTATTTTGGTGCATATATTTTTTTTGGGCTGCTTGGGAATAAGTTCAGAGCTGTTTAAGTTTAATTTATTGTCATAAAACTAAGTTTTGAATTGATTTCAATAATTCTTATTATGTGTAGAATTTAGCTTATTCGCATTTTTGCTTAATCGTACAAAGAAACTATATATACTGGCTTTGTTGCATTTGGACGCATCATCAAGCTCTAATTTCTTTTAATATCTCCCGGTAAAGGCTAAGTGTATTTTCTAACAATTAACATGTGAACTATACCTTGAGAGAGTAATCAGTACCATTGTTCAAAGCTTATGAAAATCTGAGAGATCTGTTGCATTTCTTATCTTGTCTCCAATATATGCTCTCGGCCTCACTTTTCACTAAATTGTTGCTGGACTTACATAATTTGTATTCAAATTATGTTGATTTGATAACAAAGTGAGATGTGATGTATTGATCATTAGGTGTATGATTGTGTGCCCAGGAATGTTATGGTGTTTTGAGATAAATACCCATTTGTGAAAGTTTGTGGTACTAATATAGTGATGTGAACTGGATTGCTATCTTGTTTCCTATGTGTGGTTCTGTATGATTATCGAAATGAGTACTTTGTGGAATGGATTGATATGATAATGATTTATGAATCCTTGGGAATCTGACCGGACGGGGCGATATCTCCGGTATACAAGATAAAATCGTCGAGGTTGGGGACCTTAGTGAACAATCCCGGAGTTGAGGAGGGATGTTGATGGCCGGAGGGGGCAGTATCTCCGAGATACGAAATTAAAACTGTCAAGGTGGGAGACCTTAGTGAACAACTCCAATTGGAATCCCAAAGAATCTACATGAATATGTTTATGTCATGTTTCCTCTTATGTGCGGGCACATAAGCCATTGGAAAAAAAAAAAAGAGTTATCTGCAAGTCATTCCACAAGTACCCAATTTGAGGATACGATGTTCATCGTTGCTTATGTGTGATTATAGTGTTGTTATGTATTTTAGATGATATGGTATTTGGATATATATGAATGTATGTGTGTTTTTAGTTCTCACTTGTTTTTGTATGACTGCATGTGCTTGGGGAGACTCCCTCACCGGGTCAATGGACTCACCCCTTGTTTCACATTTCAGTTGCAGGTATATCCGAAGCCGCCAGAAGCCATCGATGCCATGAGGACAGTTTAAGGGGTTGTGCTCTTAGTTTTAAGTGTTTCTAGTTAATCAGGACATTGTAATTTTCTATGTGTTGTTCATTACTTTGATACAATTACATTCATCATGTCGTTGTAGTTGATGACTGTAATAGTTTACTTTGGATGAAACGAATTTATGTATGCTTGTGAGGCTGCGAAGGGGAAAGGTGAGGCTTTCCCTTTCGGCCGGTCATGGCTACGAAATTTGGGTCATGACAATTTCACACATCCACATGTCTCTCGAGACAACCCATGCAAACAGCAACCATATCTGTCAGTCTCACCCTTAGATCAATCCTCTAGACCGGGATACTAATCCCATGCAACATGTCAGCCGAAGCTCACAAGTTGGTTCGACACTGTAACGGTTCGACACCGGAACAAGTCCACACCAGAATAGGTTCTGTGTCGGAACGGAATTATTTTATCCAAGAAATCGAACCACTCTCCATGACCAATAACAGTGCATCCCCCTTCCGCACTAGAATCGAGGTGTCTTGATCGCCTCAGAATGTTAGCCAGGAACATGGAAAGCTTAGGGATTAGTCGGGAAAATCGGAATGGATCGGGCATCACGAAAGGATAGGAGCTACCTCATCCATCCTTTTAAACTATTCCTGAGACCGGCAACATCCCCAAGGTCACTCACTTGACCGCCCCATCCGCTATTCGTACCCGCACTCAGGTACAACAAACCTCATATGACATTGGCAGCCCATACTACCTGTCATACGGCCTCGCCACTTGGCAGCTGATGATATGCAACAAACATCCTCAATGGGCGTGATACGTCTAATGCCTAATACTCAATCAGCAACAACACGATACCACCGCATCAGCACAGCTACAGCCTCGATGCCACGAATCATGAGCCATAACTCAAACAACACGACCACAGCCTCAAGCAATCAGCATAACAGCAACGACACCATCCACGGTGTCAAACCGACAACAAACACGGCACACAACCAAGTTAACACTAACCGGGATTCCGCCATAACACGACATCGCAACATACAACATAACAGCAACTACAATAATATCAACCACAATAATATAACAGGCATATCGTACACCAAGTAGCATGTAGGCACGTATACAGATAGCATATAGCACAATTAACACCACAACAGTCATGTGAAACAGCTCATCCTCAAGCAACAGTTACCTAACCTAGGGTTTTCAAACTTAATGGTGATAGGCCAAAGTATGCTAAACCTAGGGTTAGGGCTTCCCTACATATAACAGAAAGCACAACTATGCTACTCTTGCCTTCCCGACGACAGCAATACTCTTTCTCCCCACCTGAAAACTTGGCACATAAATCCACGCGAACACGAACGCAACAATCACGCTTCCTCTCCAACCTCAAGCTCGCTGGTCTCCTTCAATGGCAGCTCCAAGAACAGCTATGTTCACACCTTCGACACTCGAGCAACCGCAAGCACGAACTTAGCCCTAATCACGAGCATAACACGTATACAACAGCAACAGTGTTAGCTCTAGGGTAAGCTCAGAGATCAAAGAAGAAAGGTAAAGACTCGAAGAACCATGAATAACACGTGTTAGGGATTCGATTTTACCTTTAGCGAATTGAGAAAGCAATCCGTCAAAATTGTAGAAAACTTCTCCACGATCACAACCGTGTAGTCAGAATCGCGTTCCGGTACTTCGATTGCCTTGAAAACGAGTTTTCTCTCTCTAAAAGTCTTAGAGCTTCTCTCTCTAGCTTCTGGTCTCAAGTGAATCTTCGTGCAAAGTGAGGAAGAGGAAGAAACTCCTCTAACTTGATCTATTGTGCACGCTTTAGCGTGCAAATTTTGCACTCTTTAGCGTGCCCACACTTGAGCGTGGGGTTCTCTCCACGCTTGATAGTGGAACCTTGTCCACTCCGCTTTCACCCTGGCCTGACACATGTCGCACACGCATCAGAAAGCACACCAGCTGGCAAACGTACTCAGCGCGCTTCAGCGTGCCACATTCCAACGCTTGAGCGTTGGCACGCTAGAGCGTGCACCCTTCCCACGCTTGAGCGTGCTACTCAGCTAGGAAGAGCCTTCCAAACTTTTGACTTCAAATGGACTCTCAATGAACACTAAGTTTCAGCGACCAAAGTTATACAAAGTTCATATTGGACTATAAGCTCAAAGTATTTTATGCGTCCAATGGCACAATTGGTTATCGACCAATGTAACGTCCAAAGAAAATCATGTGGATCGTCCAACTGGTCCATAGACTTTATCCTTGAAGGATAAGTGCCTTGCGTCCAATAGTTACAAGCAAGTTTTATTGTGTGTCCAATCTTTTTATATTACTTGTGCGTCCACTTACTTTGTTTTGCAGATGACGTGGCACATGTTTTAAAAGTCTTTAAAGTTCGTAAAAGAAGAATATCTTTCTATAAAGACAAAACAAGGTACAATGTGGTACACGTCGAGCCACAAAAAGCAAAAAGCATGACGACCAAAGTAAGAGGGTACTCTGCTCTACTCAACTTGCTACAATCTGCTATCACTGCTATTCTGCCAAAAGCAAAACATGCCTCCCTGCTCACACAAAGAAAGGACAACTATGCACAGAAGACAGCTTGCAAATGGACATGTGTCTAACGGATATTTCACTGAGTCTCAACGGACATGTTTAATACTGTTTGAAATCCGGAAGATAGTCAAGACTACTTAAAGACCATCATTTGAAGAAATAAATAAGAAGAAGAGAAAGCACACACTATTTAACATTTATTCAAAAAGCTATCATTACTCTCTAGTCAAAGATCTATAAATCGTCATATTCTTTCTTTGCAAAGTTTCAAACAAATTCAAAGAGTTGAACCTTGTAATATCCTCATAAATAGTGAGTTTGTAAAAAAGCTCAAAACTCTCTTCAAATCTTAGGATTGGTTGAGCCTAAAGAGGCTAGTCTGTAAAAGAATACTTGGAGCCTGGAGAGGTGTAGAATACTTGGAGTTGTAAGGTCAGGAGTAACTAGGAAACAACTTGTGGTTGGTGCTAATTGTTTTAGTGAAAAACCTTCAAGTAGAAGGGACTGCACGTAGCTCTTCGATTTGTAAGAGTGAACCGAGATACATCCTTGCGTGAATCTCTCTATCCCTACTCTTTTCAAGTTTATTTATTCACTAACTTGGGGATTGAAAACAAAGTTTCTTAACGTCTTTAGAAAACTTGTTTTCTGTGTGTTTTGTTAAACATCCTGCTTGCTTAAAACGTTTTTGAAAAAGGTTTTTCAAAAAGGTTTAAGAAACACAATTCAACCCCCCTTCTTGTGTTTCCCTGTTGCACTTTCAATTGGTATCAAAGCTCACCCTCTGGGTTGAGCATTCAGTCGTGCTAAGGAAAGATCCACTCAAAGCTAGATGGCAGGACAAGGAATGGCCAGCAGGAGTCAACCATTGCTTGAAGGTACTTCCTTGACTAGACCACCAATTTTTAGTGGTACTCACTACCTCTACTAGAAAGAAAGATTTAAAGGATTCATCTTGAGCACTGTGACACCCACTACCCCGCATATAATAAAACATAATAAAATCATACGTGTCTTTAAAAAATAATATAACAACTAAAATAAAAACATATTCTCAAGGGTAATGTGCATCACATCATCTATAACGTAAAACGTAAGAATCTGAAATAATTAAAATCCTTTAAAAACAAACTGCGGAAAACATAAATAATAAACATAACCCAAATCCCGATGTCACATATCAGAGCTGGTATACATATACCGATAATACATCGGAATAAAACTAAACAACTGAACGTAAACCCTAACTACTACTACTAAGAGAGATCTCCACGGGATCACTCCTCGTCGGCATGCTCACCCTCCTCTGCACATACAACATCATACGCACAAGAACAACAAAAGATAGGGGTGAGAAACACGTTCATAAATATATGTAAACAGAATGGAATAGTAATTAAGATGACATACAATATACATCAATCAACACAGATATAATCACTGTATATATCAAAGATGCATGTCAATGCGAATGCAACATCACTACTCCATATGCATGTGGCCAACAACTCTAACTCTGGAAAGACGATTAGGAGTACATGTCCGGTTATCAACGTGGATGATATGCCAGACCATGGGCCATCCCGGAACACTCTCACCAATCCTGATAACGTATAGTGGCTAGTCAGGGTACTCCAGCTTATTCATTAGGTCACTCCGATAATAGGTAGCTAGCCCATGTCACCTGGAACTTCCATACCCAATGTACCCTCAAGGCCTAGATAACACCCATCATGGCCTCCACTATCGCAATTCATCATTTGCTTTCCACCCAACATATCAACTTCAACGTATGATGCGTGCAATGTTCATCAATATGCAAACACATGCCAACCATTCACCACCATAATCAATCACATTGATTATTAACTATGACCATCCACGATGGCCATCAACAACATCACTAATAATAACTCATCGTTATCATTATTAACAACATCTTCGTTATTATCTTTATTATTTCATGACGTTCTTCTCTAACTTGTTCGAATTTAAACCATGGGGTTACATCCTAGTGTTAAGTAAGTGCAAAGATCAAGTATTATTAAGCTCCTAACGGTAATCTAAAGTCCTTAGATCATATCGTACTTACATAACACTATCCATCAAGCATAAGGGGTCAAAACTACTTCCGAACGTGCGAAAATCGATTCCATAAGTTAGGAATCGATTCTAGAAGTCCTAAATCGATTTCCCCATGATGGGAATCGATTTCGACAAGGCCAAATTGATTTCCACACCATGGAAATCGATTTTGGAGGATTCAAATCGATTTCCATGTGCTGGAAACCGATTTCTGGGTGTCAGATCAAGCAGAAACGGGTTTTCTGCGCTATCGGACCATTCTACATTCTCTAATTGATATATCATTCAAGCCTAATATCACCAATTTGATTAGCCTAACACTCATAAATTATAACCTAAGTGTTCTCAAACTAATCCTTGGTCATCAATCTCACATTGCCTATTTATTTTCTCCCTATAACTATGTTCATATAGCATAAGGTTAACAAAACACCATATCATGGCATAAACAACATGCTCATCATCATCAATTCATCAAAAATCATATAAATCATGAACTCATAATTCTAAACATGTTATAACATCAAATTATTCATCAATCAATACTCATATAGCCAGAAAACAACATAACAACATTCATAGGCATACGCAGGCATACACAGGGGTTATGGGTTAAACCCTTCATCTTAACCTATCCCAAAACTCACATATTCATGACCAATTTCTCCCCCCATACATAGTACGATGATTCACAGCCTAAGGGAAAGAGAACGGAGCCAAGTTCCGCTACGGTTCCTCCTTACGCGTTCAACACTTGATCACGATCGCAGCACTGGAAAGCAGAGTCGATCTTTAAGTTAAGGATTGAAAGGGAACCGACTATAGCATTAGATAACTCACCTTGGTTTCTAACTTAGGAAGATTAACTCTAGCAACAGGGATAGACTTGCCAAGCAAAGGCGTGTTCTTGACGAAGAACACCAAAACAGGATTCATCTTTTGGGTTTTCTAGAGCAAGAGATCAGTGAGAGCTCTTAGGGATGAGAAGAGGAAACTTGTAAGTATAAGTGAGTGTAAAGGCTAGGTTTAGGTCATACACTATGTATATATAGCTGTTAGGGATGTTTTAGGACGAATGGGCCGTACACAGCATAGCCCGATAACACAAACGCATACACAAGCTCTGACAAGCATGAGAATCGATTGCACAACCATGGAAATCGATTTTCCATTGACCAAATCAATTTTCTTATCAAAGAAATCGATTTACCCTTTAAGAAATCGATTTCCATTTTTTGGAATCGATTTCTTCAGCTAGAAATCGATTTTCCAAATCGATTTCCCCTTCAAAAATCGTGTTTTTGGCCTTGACACCTGAAGAGGACTTGTAGATAATTCTCTAAGTTTTCCAACGTATCCAAGATCACCCCAATCGGATGTCTAGAACTCAAGATATGGCCAAAAACGTGAAAAAGGTTACTTGAACTCGAATGGATCGATTATTCTAAAGGCTGAACTACTTCAACTATGAACTTATGCACCAAAAACAAGCATAAACAACATATGCAAACATCTATAAGCAAGTATTAACACATATAAACATAGAGGTGAAAAGCAGGGTGTTACAAGTACCAACTCTGCTCTCTGGCCATTAATCACAAATGGTCCTCACATCGTCAACAATCCAGATTGCATTGAGAAAGACCAAACTCAATGGACGGATGATGAATGAGATATGTGCCATGAGTCCATATGAGTTCCAAAAGATTCATGCGTGTGACTCAACAAAACAAATCTGGGATACTCTATCCAATGTTCATGAAGGAACATCTAAAGTAAAAGACTCCAAAATCATCATACTTATGAGTCAATATGAGATGTTTACAATGGAAAATGGAGAAACCATCCTTGATATGATGAGTCGTTTCCAAACCATCATAAACAATCTTAAGTCTCTTGCGAAGGTTTACACGACCAAATATAATGTCACAAAGATCCTCAAGAGTTTACCTAAGGAATGGAGACCACTTATCACTGCAATCACTCAAGCCAAGGATTTGTCAACCTTGACTTTGGATGATCTTGTGGAAACTCTTCAAGTCCATGAGCAGGAGTTCAATCAGGACAACCCCACTAAGAAAGGCAAAACCACTGCCTTAAAGACTCAGAAAGCCAGCAGCTCAAAGGCTTTCAAAGCCAATGAGTCCAGCAATGAAAATGATCAAGAAGAAGAAAAAGAATTTGATGATAAACTGTCTCTCATATCAAAGAAACTTGAGCATATTCTGAAAAATAATAACATGAGAAAAGACCTTTTGCAAAGAAAGACTTCAAAGATCTTGGTGAAACAAAAGACAAAAATCCAATGGTTTGCTATGAATTTAAGAAACTTGATCACTTCAAGGCCGAGTGTCCTCAGCTGAAAGATAAGAAAAATTCTTCAAAAAGAAGAACAAGAATCTCATGGTAACATGGGAAGATCTTGACTCTTCTAAAGAAGAAGAAAATGAAGAAGAGGCAAACTTGTGTCTCTGGTCCGAAGATTACCTTTTTGAAGAATCATCTGAAGAAGAGGAACAATCTACCTCTTCAATCACTCCATATCCTAAAGCTGGTCCTTTAAGGGAATTTAGTGGTCTCTTTATAAATAGACCACCTATTTTCTATGGAATAGGTGACTATACTATATGGAGAGAACTATTCATTAGATTCAACTTAGCCCAGAACGTTGATGATCTATGGAGAGCATACACTGATGATTTTTTTGTCCTATTGTTTTTATCAATGGTGAGCGTATGGTAAAACCAAGGGTTGAGCGTTCAGAAGAAGAAGAAAGAAGAGAAAGAATCAAAGCAAAGGCCGTCTACACCCTTACTTGTGCTTTGGATGATAGAACCGTCAATGTTGTAATGTGTTGTGATATTACAAAAAGAATGGTTGACATGCTTGATGCCCTCTACATGAGAAGGCGAACTACTTGTTCAGGAGGACCACCAATCTATCAATCTTCAGAATATGAAGCATGGAGAGAAAGCTTCAAGTCTTTTGTCATAACACAAGGATTAGAGGAGCATTGGAAGACTCTCACTGATGAAACCTTCTGCCTTATAACAATCACCAATGGAGAGTACACTATGAAACCTTTGGAGGATTGCACCACAGAAGAAAGAAGAAGAGTTGTTCGAGACTATAAGGCAAGAGCTTTTTTATTTCGTATCGTTCATGGAGCAAGAAGAGAAGTCCTGGCTGAAGAAACAACCGCTAAGGGAATGATGAACTTAATGGATATCCTTGAAAAATCTCCACCAGCATCCCCACCAGCAATAGACCTTTTTCTCATTGCAAGTATCTCTTCTGAGGCAGAAACAGAAGAAGATGAGGTAAATATATCCAACTATTCTAAAGAAGCATATGATGAATTAATAAATGAATCATGCATTGTTTATTCAGAATATAAGGCTCTTAAAAGAAAGTTCACTAAAGTCAATAAAGACTTCGACAAAGTCAAAACTAAGAATGGCAAACTAAAAGAAGAGATAATCAGTCTCACTAAAATCTCAAGTTCTGAGTCCAGTGCATCCTGTAAAGTTAAGAAACTTGAGCATCAAGTTGCATATCTAACTGACAATCTGTCAAAATTTACTGTTGGATCAAAGAAACTCAATTTAATTCTTAGATATAGATCTCCTCATGATAAATCTGGTATAGGCTATGAGATAGAGAATTTGAAAACCTCTTACAAGAAAATTGAGACAAATAAAGTTATATATTGTTCTGTTTGTGGCAAGAATGGACACTCTGCGTCCAAATGTGTACACAAGAAAAATGCTAGAACTATTAAACTGCCTGCAACTAACCAAAAAGGACCCAAGTCTATTAGGGTACCTAAAAGCATGATAATCCCTGTTGTAGACTTGCCTGAAAGCAGGAAAAAGACATCAATCATGGTACCTGGACAGTGGATGCTCACGTCATATGACGGGAGAAAAGTCTATATTCCTAAACCTAAAGCCAAAAAATGAAGGCTCAGTTGTCTTTAGAGGCAACCAAAAAGGAAGGATTGTGGGTATTGGTAAGATTGGTAAAAACAACTCTCCTTTTATAGATAATGTGTTGTTAGTTGAAGGGTTAAAACACAATCTGCTTAGCATAAGCCAATTGTGTGGTAGCAGATTTGTGGTTTACTTTAATAAAGATAAGTGTATAGTCATGTATGCAGATGAGTCCGCTCTATTCATTGGCCAGAGGCAAAACAATGTATATAAAATTGACTTGGAGGATTTCTCTAATACAAATGTATCATGTCTAATTTCTGTAAATGATGAACAGTGGATTTGGCAGAAAAGACTTGGTCATCCAAGCTTGAGGTTAATCTCAAATCTACAAAAGCATAACCTCGTAAGAGGTCTACCAAAGCTTGCCTATAAATCAGATGTTCTCGGTGATGCCTGTCAAAAGGGGAAACAAGTTAAAAATTCTTTCAATTCAAAGAATATTGTTTCTACATCCAGACCTTTAGAATTACTACATTTAGATTTGTTTCGTCCAACAAGGACTGCCTCTCTAAGTGGAAAGAAATATGGGCTTGTCATTATTGATGACTATTCTAGATGGACATGGGTGATGTTCCTAGCTCACAAAGATGAGTTTTTCGAAGTATTCTCAATATTCTGTAAAAGAATTCTGAATGAGAAAGGTATATGTATAAACTCAATCCGAAGTGATCATGGAGGGGAGTTTGAGAATGAAAACTTCCAACTATTCTGTGAAGAAAATGGTATTCTTCACAATTTTTCTGCCCCTAGAACACCTCAACAAAACGGGGTCGTTGAGAGAAAGAAAGGTCTCTTCAAGAGATGGCAAGAACATTACTCAATGATAACTCTGTCTCCAAAAACTTTTAGGCTGAGGCTGTTAACACGGCATGCTATATTCAAGATAGAGTATAGATAAGACCAATAGTGAAAAGACTCCATATGAATTGTAGAAAGGACGAAAACCCAACATATCTTATTTTCATCCTTTTGGATGTGCTTGTTTTATATTAAATACGAAGGATAATTTAGAAAAATTTGATGCCAAAGTTGATAATGGTATTTTCTTAGGTTACTTAGAAACTTCGAAAGCTTTTAGGATTTATAACTATAGATCATTAATTGTTGAAGAATCAATCCATGTTAAATTTGATGACAAGAAGCCTGATAAAGTATTATCAGAGCTGGAGGAATCTTTTGTAGATCTTGCCCTGACTGATCTCCGTCCAACCAACAAAGGCAAGGAATTCGTCGAGGAAATCAAAGCTGATGAGCCCACACCTCAATTGTAACACCTCGATTTCCACTGCCTTTATAAACCAGTAAGTTGAATATTAAAGTTTGTATTTTATTCGAGGTTTTATAAAATGAAATAAAATAAACCGAGACCATATTCATGCTTAACGCTATCGTACGAAGCTACGATTAAATTTAGAGCTGAAAACTCAAATGGAGCCCGATCTGCGTTTTTCCACTGATAGTAAGATTTTACTGCTCAGGAGACCCTAATTTGCCCCGTGAACAAGACAGTAAGTCTTAGAATTGAATTTCCTACATTTTCGTTAAATTTGAAAAAAATAACTTTCTGACCTTCGTTCGAGCGAAATCTTCAATCGAGTGAAGAACGGAGCTGCATATGGATTTACCAGGACCTGCTAATGGATAATCTTGATGTCACATCAAGTCACATCACATGGAAAAGCGTGCCAGAGTCATGATGATTTTCAAAATATCTGGACGCGAAATGACCAAATGTAACGCCTCGATTTTCCAGTTTTATAATTCTTCAGTATTTAAACATTTGTATTTTATTGAAAGCTCTGGATAGTGAAAAAAAATATTCTGAGAACATAGGAATGCCCTACACAACCATAGGAAGCCATGGTTAAGTTTCGGGCGAAAGCTCAAACGGAGCTCGGTCTGCGTTTCTCACGAATAGTAGTGTTTTACTACTAGCAAGACTTAATTTTGACTCGTGAAACGAAACAGTAAGTCCCAGGATTTAATTCTCTACGGTTTGGTTAAATTTCAAAAATAATAAAAAAAAAATCATTTCCTGACCTTCGTTCGAGCGAAATCCTCAATCGGGTGACGAACGGAGCCGCCTATGGATTTACCGGGATCCGTCGACGGATAATCTTGATACCACATCATGCCAAATCACTTGGGAGAGCATGCCAGAGTCGTCATGACGTTAGAAAATATCGGGACGCGAAATGACCAAAATACCCCTAACTTAGCCTTATTTCACTTTTACCATTTTACCCTTGAAGCAAATGACCATTTTGCCCTTAAGTGAGTTATTTAGAAGGCTGAACAACCCCTTCTCCAGCCCCATTCACGCAAGTCAGCCCCCTTGAAGAGCCAAGAACACTTCATCTTCTTCCTCCAACCAAAACACCATTTTCTTCTTAAGAAATCCTTGAAACCTTGTGAGAAAACCTTGAATCTTTGATCAATATTCATCCATTCTTAGGTAAGATCACTTCTATGATCTCCTAGCTTCTTGAATTTCTCTCAATCTCAAGATCAAAATCTTGTTTCATGAAAATCCATTTTATGATCCAAAACTTTGAAAATTCATAGGAAATTGTAGAAAAAATCCTTTTAATAGGAAACCAATTTCTTTGAACTCACTTCATCATTCTCTACCTAAACTCAAGAGCTCATGATCCAATTCTCATCCTAGCTCCTAATCCCCAAAGTGGTCGAACCCTAACAAGGATGATGAATAGTGTTTTTGATCAAATTTTTGATTTCTAACTTTTGATTCCATCCTTAGCTTTCCTATTGTCTTTAAATCCAAGAGATTAGAATTTTGAACAACTCTAGCTCATTTTCCTATTGTTGTTTGTCATAATTATATGAGCATTTTGAGCTATAATTTGCTTAGTTGGTGAAGCAAAGTCTCCACTTTTCATTGGAGTAGGCTTGTGGCCTTAGTAAGAAGAAACATAAGAACATGTGTTTTTCTTGATCTATCAAAGTTTTGAAGTAAGAAAAGTATTTTAATAACCTATGTTTCAAAGAAAAACCAAAAGTGATTTTGATCCAAAGATCAAATGAAGTTTCAACATTTAAGTGTGTCACCAAAGTGAAAAATGTCTTTTACTTTAGCCATAGGTCATTTAATTAAACTAAGTGTTTCAAAAAGAGAATTAATGAAGAAGTTAAGGAAAAGTGAAAACAAGGCATTCGCCTGGCTAACCTTGTCTCGCCACACGAGACAGAGGGAAAACAAGGCATTCGCTTGGCTAACCTTGTCTCGCCACGCGAGACAGAGGGCTAGCCCGAGCAGCAAAGATACAACTTCTCGGCCTCGCGACGCGAAGCCATTCTCGCCTCGCGAACCAGAACGACTGTCTAAGAAGTAAAAATAGCCTCTTAGCCTCGCGTCGCGAAACCTATATTCGCCTCGGGAGAAAAGGTTTTGTTTACAAAGAGAGTTTTTCAACTCAAACCGTAAAGTTTTACACATGAAAAACCTAAGTTAAGTAATTAACTTAGAGTTGAAGACAAGGGATAATTAAGTATGGTATGTGGTGAAACAAGACCATGTATTATACCATTGATGACCTAATTCATCAATGACTTCATAATACTTAAGTGAAGCAACACTTATTTCATAAATTGAAAATCAAGGAGTAATATCTTAGAAAGGCTCAAAGACTTATCTAAGAGGATTCTCAATCCTTATTCATAATGCTTAGGACTTGAGACAAATTCATAAGACATAAACACAAACACGAAACGTTTTGGGTTTTGAAACAGTAGTTCGATGACGGACCGGTGATTTGGATCTAGGTCAATCGTTCAATTATTTTCAGTCTTGTGATGACTCGATCCCGGAGAGATCACGAGATTTATCCGGTGGATAAAAGTTTTGAAATACGAAAATACGTATAGTTCCTAAGGAAGTGAACCTTGGAGAACCTTGAGGTTTATCCGGTGGATAGACATTGCTTTATCGCATCTGCTTTGTGTAAGCATTGGCATTTCATTTGCATAAGTCGTAAGGCCTTGAGCCTAGGAGTTGAGCTCACACCTCGATGCGGGTGCGAATCTTACGGTGATGATTGGAAAGGGTCTTGGAGGTATCAGGGTTGGAAGGGCTGACATGTGACCAGTTGGTAGCTCTTCTGTGTCATTGGCATTTAGTTATCCTTTTTTCGAAAGCAACCAGCAATTCTTTTTTAAATTTAATTCCGCACGTGTTTAAGATGTAATGCCCAAGGGGGGTGTTACAAGTAGAAGAAGTAAAAATGAGACGACTCA
This sequence comes from Ammopiptanthus mongolicus, assembly GCA_039655645.1. Classification (NCBI taxonomy): domain Eukaryota; kingdom Viridiplantae; phylum Streptophyta; class Magnoliopsida; order Fabales; family Fabaceae; genus Ammopiptanthus; species Ammopiptanthus mongolicus. Next base: position 41,270,748 of record CM077349.1, read on the forward strand.
CCAGGTAACAGCGTACCCAACATGCTTACTAGAATTCTCAATATAAATCTGTTAAACAATTAATAGTTAACAGCATAATATAAGGCATTCTTAAAACAGAATAGCGATGTATAACAGTAAATGTAAACATCAACAGCCATGCAATGCAGTGCAATGTACATGGCTCAATGCCATATGCCACAGGGTAACACTTTGACCCCTACTCCATGGAGGTAACAAATCGTCGGAGAGAGTGAATGGGAGGACATGTTCCGTGTACGCCAGCCATGGGCAAGATGCTACAACAAATGTAACGTGCACGTATCTGGCTTTACGGAAACACTCTCGACCAAACATGAAAAGTACGGCATCTAGTCGAGGATATCAGTGTATTGCTCGGAGTCACCACGACACAAAAGAGCTACCAACTAATCACATGTAAGCCTTACCAACCCTGATCCCTCCAAGATTATTCCAATCGTCACTGTAAGATTCCCACCCGCATCAAGGTGGAAGCTTAACTCCTAGGCTCAAGTCCTTACAACTCATGCAAAGAAATGCCAATGCTTACACAAAGCAGATGCGATAAAGCAATGTCTATCCACCGGATAAACCTTAAGGTTCACTAAGGTTCTCTTCCTTAGGAACTACACGCGTCTTTATATTATAAAACATTCATCCACCGGATAAATCTCATCATTCCATAGGAATGTTGCCGTTACAAGGCTTTCACAGATATCAAGTGTTTATAATACATGCATGAGTCGGCTGACGTGCTATACGAACCGAGCTGCAATCCACATGGTTAAGAATATGAGCCAGTTAAGACCACTATGTCTATAAGAGCATCCTGTGTTCAAAACTCCACAAGTGGCCGGAGGCATCGCGACCCCGTGCCATGGTAAATCGGCTGCCTAAGACGGATGAACTCAATCAGAGACTGGACTATTCATGATATGGTTGGACGCAGTACCCCGGAACAATTAGAGTTCGAACCTAAATTGAGAGGCCGACTCATGAGAACAATTGTGTTATGAGAGTATTCGCGGCCTATCGCTCGTTGAAGGGAAGTAGGAATCTTCGGACCGCATGAATTAGAGAGTCGAATTGAAGTCTCATGCATTCATTTGACTTATCTTGATAAATGAGTATGATATTTTGAAAGCGAAATTATCCTATTATGATATTATGTTGATTATTGATACTTTATCATATGACTGTGTTGATGCATTATTTGTATGTTGCTTTAGTTGTGTGGCTATTACGATAAACTTGTGAACGAGCATCTCACCCTTGCCTGTACATGTTGGACACCCTGTTGTGTGTTTTGAACACATGTACAGATATTTTTCCAACGGTCCTCTGGGTCACTGCGGGACCCTGTAGCTGAGTTCCTTGGTGCCGACGACAAAAGACAAATAGACTGTTGATGACGAGGCCCAGTCTTATCGGGGCGATGCAGGCTAGGTAGTATACATTATTGTTCTTAGAGTTTTGTTAGACCAGCTCTTAGGATTTTTGATGTTTAGAGTCAGGTTTTTTAACCATGACTCAATATGATGTGTATTAGGAGATTGAAGTGATGTATGCCTTAAGGCGAAATTGAATGAGTTTTATAGTTGATGAGTTTGAATTCGTTTCTCAGTTGTTGTTAAAGGTTTAAATTGGTATCAGATTTCCGCAACTAGTCTAATGAGTATTTGCGAAAAGGTTTTAATTAACCGAAAAAGAGAATTTGGGTTGCGGACTGTGACACCGAGAGGGGGTGTTACAAAGTGGTATCAGAGCTGGTTGATGTCTTTTGGGATCTAGGTTATGGATTCATGATGTTTTTGCTGTGTTTACTCTGTGTTTTGTTTTGATAGAGGACAATAAGAGTAAGAATAGTCTCTGATGACTTGTGTCTTTTGGAATACAACCAATTGGATTGGTTGGATCCGATGATTGAGATGCGTTAAGACTCTTAAGAAGAGTTATACGATTTATTAAGAGGTAACATCTAAGGTATGCTTTGAGATAGCCCCTTAATCAGTTCTAGCAAATAGGCTTGAATATACATTTACTTTATAAGTCAAGGATGTTAGACTCTTAGTTATCAAGCGAGTGAAGACTCCTTGGTATGTGAAGGAAGTTTGAATGTTGGGAAGGTTTGCCGAAGGGATGAGTGTGCCTTAGGCAAGTAGAAGAATAGTAAAAAGTTTTGGAAGTAGATATGTAAGTAGCTAGTAAGCGACTAAAGGAATGACAAGAAAACGATATGTGCTCTAAAAGAGTTGAGAGACTGGAACAGAATTCCGGTAAAGTAATAAAAGTGTGGTACTGTGTGAAGTTTCTTCTGATAGTATTTTAAGAAATGATTGGAGCCTCTGCTGTTGTGAATTTGATTGATAGAATATTTGCCCGTTAGGACAGATGAAAGGCTACACTTTATGGGTGGACTTGTGATCCATGTTGTTGATGGTGAAGGATTCATATAATACCTAAGTATAAACTTTCAAAGGTTGCGAATGATCAGAGACTGAGTGAACCATAATTGAAATGTGAACTTTGGCTATAGGATGAGTGTCCTTAAGACTGGTATCAGTAGGGTAAAGAATCACAAGAATCCTATATGGATAGGAGTATTGTCTTGTTAATAGAACTTAAGACAGTGACCGGCAGAGATAAGTAAGACAGATGAGTTTAGACCCGTTTCCAACGACCACTATCTGAGGATATGGTTGACTCCTTGTTTTGATACTTTCAAATTCGAGGACTTGGACTAAGTTTGATATTAAGTTTGGATTTTCACTTAGATATTGGAAATCTTAAGTGAGCCTATTGGGATTCAGACTGCATTAGAGTTATTGGTGAGATTGAGACGTGTAATAACGAAATAAGAACTAGAGTAAGTGTTTGCCTTAATCATGGAAGTAAGTCTTTCGTGAAGGATTGGTAGTAGAGAATGACGGACTAATAGGTCAGTGAAATAAGGAATGACTTTCCCGATAGTTGATGGATAAGCAAAGGACGGATGATAAGTTTCAGGAGTTAATTTTATTTCTCCAAAAGAGTAGGAACTTGTTGAAATTGTTTCCTTGACGAAACAATGTGTGTTGACACACAAGGGTGTGCGTTTTGTTGAGTTCTGATCAGGTTGAAGCCTGGTGAGAACTCACGTTTAGAGAAAGGTACTTGTATTCATGTTGACATGTCGGTTGTCCTTTTGGGATTGTGTCAGACATTTGAACGAGGTGCCTCTCATGGGAAGATTTTCAGGATAAATTTTCTGAGAATATTCCGAGTCTGCATTGCAAAGGACGTTGAGTTTTCAATTGATCTAGTTTCAAGATTCAATTAGATCCCCATCGCTTATGTAGGATATCGCCTACAAAGTTGGCTGGGTTGGACTGTATGAAATGGAATTTCGTTTGGTTCTTGTGAAATTCGTCATCATCGGCATGTTTTCGTTACTCTAGGAGTCATGAGGAACATGGGGAGACTCTGCTTCAAGTGTTACGGACCCTACGCGAGAAGAGTTGTCATGAAGTTACTTAAGTACGAGTTGACTCGATGGTGGTAAGAATTCTTAGGGTGTGCAATCTCGGACGAGCCTTTGTACTCACACTCCCATGTATGAGACATTTGAGTGGATCAGTTTAATAGTAACCTTTGACTTGGACATTTCCATGTCATTCCATCGAAATATTTTTTACGACTATTTCGTGAGTTGTAACACAGACAAATTCTCGATACTGGAAGTTTCTTGATGATACTTAGTCTAATCACTTTTACACTTGGTAACTGTGATCTAGTCTGATTTTTGGCCAGACTGCCCATCTTTTGATTCCCGGATCTATTGGAAGGTTCTTATGAAAGAAGGGACTTTATTAGAGTCATGGTTGTAAACATGTATTAGCTATGCATTTTTACACTCACAAACCTACTAAAGAATCTTTTTACATATTGGATATTTCTGTATTCGTTTCTGAGTGGTAAATGCTTTCTATATATGTTCGTATGAGAGTAAGACCAAGAAAATTTCCTCTTTTGAAAATTTCTTTTATTGAAAGATTTCTTTCCTTAATCTTCAAGGACCAAATAGAGATAAGTTCAACGGATCACCCTCAACTCAAGTGAACGAGCAAGAAGAATATTTTGATCTTTGAAAGTTTGGTTAGGATTAAGCTAGCATAGTAATCTAACTTCGAACATCCTGTCAGCAGGATAGACGATAAGTGATGGGAGTTTTGTTGAGGTATAGTGTGGTGGATAAGATGTTGGACCTAGAACTTAAGAAGATCCTATCCAGTTTTGAGCCGTGAAATTTTGAGGACGAATTTTTTTTTTAGAGGGGTAGTAATGTAACACCTCGATTTCCACAGCCTTTATAAACCAGTAAGTTGAATATTTAAGTTTGCATTTTATTCGAGGTTTTAGAAAATGAAATAAAATAAACCAAGACCATATTCATGCTCAACGCTATCGTACGAAGCTACGATTAAATTTTGAGCTGAAAACTCAAACGGAGCCTGGTCTGCGTTTTTCCAGTGATAGTAAGATTTTACTACTCAGGAGACCCCAGTTTGACCCATGAACGAGACATTAAGTCCTAGAATTGAATTTCCTACATTTTCGTTAAATTTGAAAAAAATCACTTCTTGATCTTCGTTTGAGTGAAATCTTCAATTGAGTGAAGAACGGAGCTGCATATGGGTTTACCGGGACCCGCTAACGGATAATCTTGATGTCACATCAAGTCACATCACATGGGAAAGCGTGCCAGAGTCATGATGATTTTCAAAATATCTGGACGCGAAATGAATAAAATGCCCTTGGTCTTTTAACAAAATTACCAATGAAGGAACCTGTTTGAAACACAAGAAGGGGGGTTGAATTGTGTTTCTTAAGTTTTAAAACTTTTCGCAAGCAGATATAGATATTTTCGCAAGGCTGGACGATAACACGTTTAAAGGACGCAGGGTGCGTTTCCAAACACCAGTTGGACGCTTACTTAGTCCAATGAAGATAAAGAGACAAGCGTAATAAAAAAGCAATTCAATCCCAAGGAGTTAGTCATAAAATAAACTAAAGCGAAGATCAGGGAAAGAAAAGAACACAGAGATATTATCCTGGTTCACTGTTCACCAAAGAGCTACATCCAGTCCTCTCTACTTGAGAGCTTTATCCACTATAACAAAAACCCTTTCTTACAAGTATTCAACACCTCTTCAGGCAAGTATTCTACACCTCTTCAGGCACACTAAGTATTCATTCTACACAAGCCTCTTCAGGCTTAACCAACTAGGTTTTGAAAAGTTTTTGTTCTACTAAATCACTGAGTGTGAGAGTTTGAACCTAAAGCTTAAAACCCTTGAACAAAACTCTACGCAGAGAGTGATATGAAAATAAAGATCAGAGTTAGCTTTTCAAGCTTTGAGTATATCTCTTAATTGCTTTGTGTGCTTGACTATTTTTCAAATCTTTGAATCAGTTATGCAGAATTTCGCTTATCGTTCAATTGTCCTCTTTTTGAATACTTCACTTCTTCACTACTAGTTGTATCTTCAAAAACAGAGGTATTTATAGCAGACTTGATTTGATCAACTTTGGTCTTTAACGGATGGAAAAGGATCCGTTATGATTCATCATTAAATGTGTTAGTCCATTGAGTCTGATAACTTCCTTGAAGCTTCTGATCAGTAAAGTAGACTATCAGGCTTGATAGCTAGAAAAAGGACTGACATATCCTCTTTGTACTCGAAAGTTGCCTTTTGTCTTTCTCAAAGGAGAAGGTCAACTTCTTTTTGTGTCAGGAACAGTTTGGCTTTTGCTTTTGTTTGAACGAGTGTTACAAGGAATATTTGTTCAAAGGATATAAGCTTTTTACATAGAATAATAAATTTAAAAGCTTTACAAATGAATTCGCGCTAAACAAATAAAGCATTGTTGGACTATAGCGATTACATAATAACGGGAAGAGTCTTTGGACTCAAGACCTTATAGATACAGCTTATTATCGTCTGGTCTGATAGAGAGTTATTCCTGTTTAGAGTTTGGACGAGTGAAAGTCTTTGGACTTAGACAGTCTTTGGACTTATATATATTTTATCCTGCACACTTAAGATAAAGCGTTAATCCATAACAAATCTTTGTTCTTCTGAAATTAGTCTTTTGTTAACATCAAAACATAAGGGATTACTGGACCATAACCACTTTGTTTCCAACAATCTCCCCCTTTTTGATGATGACAAAACATAATAATTTGATTGAACAAAGTTTTCTAAAGAGCTGAAAAGCTTCCCCTAAGACAAATTATTCTAATCATATAAAGCATGTAAGACAGAGCAGGCAATCAAGCAAACAAGCATATATACGAAGACATGTTATGAAACAAGGCATACTATGAATATGAATTTTATATCTATTTCAATCAAACCATTTTCTCCCCCTATTTGTCATCAGACAAAGGAGAGAGAACCACATCATAGTAAGTCTTTGAAAGAAAAGAAAACTAAAAGATTTTAAGAAGGAGGAGGAGGTTGTTTGGGCAGAAAGTTCTGAAACATGGTCGCAATTTGTTGAAGAAGAACAGCATTGTTAGCTTCTATAGACCTCTGGACGAACTCTTGAAACTCCGAAGAACAAAAGAGACAGAACTTTCAACTGTGGCCTATGTTGCTTCAGTATTTCTCTGATCAGGAACTACAGTGAGAGCCTGAGAGGGAGATCGATCAGCAGGATGGACCACTGAAAGGGGAATAGGTAGAGACCTACAGGGTACTGAGTGTGCAACTTGTTCCACTTCCTCTGCATTCTCTTCAGAGCAAGGGTCCTCATAGACGATCTCTGTGTCCCCAGTTTCTTAGTAAACAACTGGTGGTGGTGCAGGAGGGGGTGCAGCAGAGTTAGGATCATCTTGAATGACAGGTTTGGGTGGAGGTGGAAGCACTTCAAGGATGATCTCAACATCTCCATATCTATTTTCTCTCCATCTGGGTTTAGGTACTGGAAGCACATCTCTTGGATATAGCGGTATACCAAAGATGTCGTCCATTATGAGGAAGTCAGCATCAGAGATTCTGTATTGTTTGGGAAATATACGAATGCTCTGTTTTTCCTCTATAGAAAGACCAGAGGAGGATGCCTCTTGAGAGCATCTCCATATGAAGTTTTCCCAGTAGATCCGAGCGTCTGGGTCAAACCTCTTGATAGGATCCTTCTGCCAGATGTGGGCTAGCTCTACTGAATCATCTCTTGGCCTTTTCCAGAAGAGAGGATCAAATGCATGTTTGTAAGGCAGCGTCCTAGTCTCAAGCCTTTTGCGTCCATCTTTATTTTTATTTGGGTCCAGAATAGGAATTCTTGGACAAGCTCGAGGAGGAACAATGCCTAATCTTGTTTCAGAGCTTTGGGACCAAAATTTCATTGGCATGTTGTGATGGATCTTGGCTTCTCTTGAAATGTCACACTCCTTTCTGACAGCGTAGTAAGGAAGAAAGTCTCTGACATTAGAGTATTCTTTCTAGGATGAGGGATAGCTTGGAATGAACTTGACGTCTTGATCAATAAAGATGTTGGTCAGACCATACGTCCTTGATTTTCTTTCGTCTGTGATTTTGCAACCTTTCTTCTCTTCATTCAGAATGACTACGTGCCTTTTGACATTGTAGTGGCACCACTGGAAATCCTTGTCTTTGATAAGATTTGGATAAATTTTCTTTGGAGGAAACTTCTTCTTCTCAAGGCAGACAACCAAGGGTCCAAGTGTAACACCCTCCTCGGGTGCTACGTACTCGAACTCAAAATGCGGAAAATATCAAGAGAATAAAACGCTAGTAGCTTTCGGAAAATAATTTAATTATTTAGCTACATTCGAAAACGTGGTTTCTAAAAGTTTTCTGCATGCATAGGCAAAATAAACTCAAGATGAAGAAATAAACTTCATAACACGCTAATATTTAAGGGGCATAAAACATAAACATAGGTTCATGTCTAAAATATATCCAATTACAGACTTAAGAACATAAATCCAATATACATGTAGTAGAATATATAAAACTGTTTCAAAAATAAAAGACTCCTAAGCTGGTCGGCTAAAAGTAGCCATTGGGATACAACCCAAAGTCAACTTCTTCAACAGGCTCCGTCATCCGAGTCCTCACGTGCCCGCGGGGACCTATGAACAACATCTGTACATGTGTTCCGAAAACACAACAGGGTGTCCAACATGTACAGGCAAAGGTAAGATACTCATATAAAGTTTATCACGATAGTCGCACAAGCGACAAACAGCATAAACATTCACAGATAAATACAGTTATAAGAGCAGTTAACTATATAAGGCAATATAATATCTCAAACACCATCATGAGTTATAATAATGGATGAGACTTCAATATCATCTTTCTAATTCATGTACTCCAGAGATTCTAACTTCCCAACATCGAGCGATAGACCGTAGTAACACCTATAACACAATTGTCCTCATGACTCGGCCTCTCAATTTAGGTCCGAACTCCAATTGTTCCAGGGTACCACGTCTCACCATATCATGAATAGTCCAGTCCCTGATTGAGTTCATTCGTGCTGGGTAGCCGACTTAACACGGCACGGGGTCGCGAGGCCACCGGCCACTTGTGGAGTCTCGACACACAGAATGCCCCTATAGACCTAGTGGTCTTAACCGGTTCCATTCTCGACTACGAAAGTTGTAGCTCGGTTTCAAATGGCACGTTTGCCAGTTCATGCATGTACACAGAAAGTTTTCTGTTTTCTTTTTCTTTCATTCTTTCAATTGTCGAGGCATAAAGCCCACGGTTCGTTTCAAAAGGACATTAAGCCCGTTCAAATAAAAAACACAGGACACGAAGTCCGAGTGCTCAATCCACAAAACACTAGCCCGACGTCTCGGTCACTAGGTTTGGGTTCATCTCAAAAGATCCATAATTTTTCCTTTTATTCAAACTTTCTCAAAATAACTTTGGAAAACAAAACTCAATTTTGTTTTCTTGAAACAAAACATTTCTTGATCAAGGAGAACATTTTTCCGGGAAAAACACTTTCTTGAAAACAAAACCCTTTTTCTAAGGTGCACGCCTTTTTAAAACGTTTTTCGGAAACAAAACTCGTTTTGCATGACTTTCCACAAAACCACTTTTTATTTTGAAAATGGCATCACTTTTTCAAAAAACAAGATAACTTTTCTTGAAAAGGCAACACGTTTTCCAAAAACCATTTTTTGATTTCAAAATGCGTTTTTCAAAACTTTGATTTCGGATTTCGAGTCTTTTAATAATTATCGAGACATAGCCAGTCCTATGCTCATCCAGAATATAAATATATGTACATATATATATATATATATATATATATATATATATATATATATATATATATATATATATTAAACAGTTTATAATCACAATAATATTCATCAAAGGCATCCATGCCACAATTCTAAATCAAATACTCATGTGCAAACTCCATCAAGTACATAATTCAACCATTCACAACTACCAATCATCAATTAACAACAGTACATCTCATATAACAAGTCATATACCATGAAGCTATCAAACTCAAACGACTACCTCCCTTTACCTCAAAAAGTTCTTAGTCCAAACTCGAACGATTCTCAGCTCCGGCTCCGATTTTGTCCGCGTCGCCTAAGACAATCAAACACAATTCAATTCAAACAACCAATCAACATCAAAATACAACATCAATACATAAATTTTCTTCCCCTAAAAGGTCTAAGGTTCGGCCATGAAAGGATAAAAAGGCTAGGGATCTCATTTGATTCCAAACTTTTGGATGGTTGGTTCATGAACTTAGTTAACACTACTACAAGTCTTAACACTCAAAAAAGTGAAACAAAACTCAAGGTTTTGTCACATGAAGGTTTCGGCCATCTAGGGCAAAATAGGTTAAAAATTGATTTGGTTTTCCATCACTTGGATTTAAGGACAATAGGAAAGCTAAGGATGGAATCAAGAGTTAGAAATAAAAATTTTGATCAAAAACACTATTCACTCATGAACATAGGGTTCGGTCATATTGGGGGTTATGAACTAGGATGAGAATTGAATCATGAGCTCTTGGGTTTAGGTAGATAATGATGAAGTGAGTTCAAAGAAATTGGTTTCCCATTAAAAGGATTTTTCTACAATTTCCTATGAATTTTCAAAGATTTGGATCTCAAAATGGGTTTTCATGAAAATGGATTTTGATCATGAGATTGAGAGAGATTCAAGAAGCTAGGAGATCATAGAAGTTATCTTACATAAGAATGGATGAAGATTGATCAAAGATTCAAAGTTTTTCTTCAAAGATTCAAGGATTTCTCAAGGTAACAATGGTGGTTTCTCTCAAAGGAAGAAGATGAAGTTCTTGGTTCTCTTTGGGGGGCTGGGCTGCGTGAATGAGGCTGAGGAGGGGCTGTTCCAGCCTTCTAATAAGTCACTTAAGGGCAAAAAGGTCATTTGGTTCAAGGATAAAATGGTAAAAGGTGAAAAAGGTTAAGTTAGGGGTATTTCGGTAATTTCGGGTCCAGATTTTCCCGAATGTCATGATGACTCTGGCATGCTCTCCCAAGTGATTTGACATGATGGTACCAAGATTATCCATTGTCGGGTCCCGATAAGTCCATATGCGGCTCCGTTCTCCACCGGATTGAAGATTTTGCTTAAACGAAGGCCAGGGAGTGATTTTTTTGAAATTTTTGTGAAATTTAACCAAAACGTAAAGAATCGAATTCTAAGACTTACTGTCTCATTCACGGGTCCATCTGAGGTCTCCTAAGCAGTAAAATCATACTGTCAGTGTAAAAACGCAAATCGGACTGTGTTTGAATTTTCAACTCAAAACTTAATCGTAGCTTCCTACGATATCGTTGAGCATGACTATGGTCTCGGAATATTTTATTTCCATTCCTAAGACCTCGAATAAAATATAAGTTCATAAATACTGTATAATTAGGAAAAGCTTGAAAATCGGGGTGTTACACCAAGAGCAGTGTACAACTGAGTTGCTAGAGGACCAGTGGGAGTATACGGAAGGGGGTAGTAGCCATGTTCAGGGGGTGGACCAGAGGGGTTTTGAGGTGGAGGAGAAGGTGTTTCGTATTGGTATTCTGGTGGAGGAATAAGGCTTTTGGGATGTTGAGAGGTAGAGGGAGGTGAGTGTTTGAGGAAAAGAGCAGGGAACCTTCTTTGAATGTCAGCCCAGTCGGAGCTTTCATTTCTGATGGTAATTCTGGGTATACGTCTGTATTTTCTTTTTGGGTAGATCACGTTAGGGTAAGGTGCACCATAGGGTTGAAAGGGGTGATCTCCCCATGGTGTTAACCAGTCTTGGGGTTCGGATGGTGAGGGAAGGGTTTGTGTGTGGGTTAAGGTGGAGGGTGAGAAGGGTATGGACGGTTGAGAGTCCAGGGTTAGGTCCTCAATCTCAAGAGGTTGCTCAACAACAGGAGTAATAACTGAACTAGACTGAGGTTCGGTATTACCTTTGGATTTGGATCTGGTGGTCCTTACCTTTGCTGTAGCAGGCTTAGGTTGAGAAGCTTCAGAAGCAGACTCCTTCCTTAGACCTTTGATCACCTTGGAGATCGGCTGATCATCCTCATCTTCCTTATCAATAGAAGCTAGAACCAGCTTCCTTTTTCTTGAGGGTTGGACGGTAGGCTTTGGACGAGCAGAAGAAGTCTTAGCTTTTGGACAAGCAGGCTCTGTTGAGCGTCCAGCTGAGACTTGTTGATTAGACGCTTCATCAGAATGTTGCGTCCGAGCTCCTTTCAGCTTTCCCTCTTGCTTAGACTTCTTGTGATAATCCAGTTGCATCATTACCAAGCTTTGTTTGCTAAACTCAGGTTGACGCACACGATCTATTCCATGAATACCATAGTACTTGAGTCTTTGTTCTGGATTCAGATTAATGAGGTCCTCATAAACCATAAATTTCTCAAAGATTCTTGAGAGAAGAGCAACATAGATGATGGAGGTGTGCTTTCCAGAGCCTTCAATGACATATTTGAAGAAGGCGAACAGAAGGTGTGGAAGATTTATCTACCTCTCCAAAATCAGATGAACTAGGCAGAACTGATATGCCTTAGAAACTTTATCCTTCGAGCTAGCTTTGTGAAGAATAGATTTGTTCAAAATCTGATGAAGAACCCTAGCTTTGTTAGTCATTTTTGAGGCTATCAGCTTGTCTGACAAGTTCTTCAAGAGACATTCTTTAATGGCGTCAGAACCTCCGTGTTCTTTTTTCCATTTGTCCTCACAAGTTATTCCCGATTGAGCACACCCAATGGTGTTGGAAATAGTTGCTTCAGAGACAATGACCTCGGTGTCAATCACCTTGTTTCTAATTTCCCTCGCAGAAACGGTAGGGTTTGTCCAGAACTCCCTAATTAGAACAGGGTCGATGAAAGGAGAACCCTTGAAGAAACTTGACCACCCACCAGCGTGAATATTTGGGAAGACATCTATCCCATTATCAGCAAGAAATTGAATCTTGAACTTGAACTCTACCAGAACATCAGCAGTTTGAGCATTAAAGTTCTTTCCTTTACCCTTAGCAGCAGCGGTGAAAGATGAAGTTGCCATTGTTTCAAAGAAGGGGTTTTCACAAAGAGAGAGACGAGTTTGAATATGAAGAGATTGTAAAGATTCAATCTTTAACAAGTTTTAGGTTTTATAGAAAAAGAAAAGGAGAAGAGAAAACCGTTCGAATTTTCAAAGAAGAGAGAAGGTGGTGAAACGACGTGCATTGAATGACTGACACACGTTCTAGACTTTGAAACCGTAAAAAGCAGTTTTGAAATTTATTGAAACTTAAGCTGACTCAGTTAAGGGAATGAGAATTAATTTTACATTCGACAAAGATCTAGTTCAATTAATGCATTGGACGAGCAAGTGATACATATATTGGACTCACATGTATTGGACTAAGGCAATTATTGGATGGATGCATTGGACTCACAATTAATCAATGAAATGCATGTTCAGATATTTTCTTATAAATGTGATCCTATCTTCAGCTAAAGGTTTGGTGAAGATATCTTCCCATTGATGATCAGTATCAACAAATTGAATATCAATAATTCCTTTTTGCATATAGTCTCTAATGAAATGATGCTTGATTTCTATATGCTTTGCTCTAGAATGCAATATGGGATTTTTAGACAAATTAATAGCAGCAGTGTTATTACACATTATTGGAATGTTACTTACAAACATGTTGTAGTCTTCCAATTGATGTTTAATCCAAAGAAGTTGTGAGCAACAACTTGCAGTAGCAATCTATTCAGCTTCAGCAGTTGATAGAGCAATTGTGCTTTGCCTTTTGCTTGACCATGAGACTAGATTAGCTCTAACGAAGTGACAGCCTCCACTGGTACTTTTTATTTCTATTCTGTCTCCTGCATAGTCAGCATCACAGAATCCAACTAATCTGTATTCATCAAATTTCTTATACAATAGACCCAGAGTAGTAGAACCTTTGAGATATATAAAGATTCTCTTTACTGCTGAGAGATGAGATTCTCTTGGATCAGACTGAAATCGAGCACATAAGCAGACACTAAACATGATATCTGGTCTGGATGCAGCTAGATATAAGAGAGAGCCAATCATACCTCTATATACCCTTTGGTATACCTTTTTATCATTGTCATCCTTGTTTAGTACGGACGTTGGATGCATTGGTGTATTCATTGGTTTGCAATCATCCAACTTGAAGTGTTTCAGAAACTCCTTTGTGTACTTCATCTGATGAATGTACACTCCGTCCAGTGTTTGTTTTACTTGAAGTCCGAGGAAGAATTTCAATTCTCCTATCATACTCATTACAAATTCTTTCTGCATTAGCTCAGAAAACTCTTGACAAAGAGATTCATCAGTTGCACCAAATATTATATCATCAACGTAAATTTGTGCAACAATAAAATTGTTTTTGCTTGACTTTCTAAAAAGAGTTGTATCCACTTTTCCTCTTGAGAAACCATTCTCCATTAGGAAAGTGCTGAGTCTCTCATACCAAGCTCTAGGAGCTTGTTTGAGTCCATATAAAGCTTTCTTAAGCTTATATACATGCTCAGGATGGTTTTGATCTTCAAAACCAGGTGGTTGAACAACATACACTTCCTCTTGAGAGTAGCCTTGAGCAACTAACCTTGCTTTATTATTGTCTGGTCTGATAGAGAGCTATTCCTGTTTAGAGTTTGGACGAGTGAAAGTCTTTGGACTTAGACAGTCTTTGGACTTATATATATTTTATCCTGCACACTTAAGATAAAGCGTTAGTCCATAACAAATCTTTGTTCTTCTGAAATTAGTTATTTGTTAACATCAAAACATAAGGGATTACTGAACCATAACCACTTTGGTTCCAACAACCAAGACGTCCTAAACTTAACTACAAGTTTGCCATTGAGACAAAATAAATATCTCACTCACTCACACTCATAGGCCACTCGGCCATCACTCTCTTCTCTCTCCTCCCCCCTTATTCTTCATTTCCTTCAAACATTTCTTCACTTTGATCTTGAAAACTTGAAGAGCTTTTGGTGAAACAAGTTGATATCTTCTTAAGCTTCATCATCTAGGAGGTAGTAACTTCAATCTCCATCTCTTAATCTCTCTAGTTCTCCCTCTAAGTTCTCTGATTCATGGAAGTTAGGTTTTGAAGCTTAAACTTCAAAAATTTCTAGAAAATTGTCGAAAAGTCCTTTTAATGTCAAACCAATTTCTATGAGCTAGTAGCAACCTCCTCTTCCACTATCCAAGATCTTGTAACCAAAGGAGCTCTCTAGCTCCAATGGGTGATGAAGGCCGAACCTACCCCCTTTTGGGTGACTAGAGTTTTTGTTCGATTTTGGGGATTCTAAGCTTGATTCTAGTGTTATCACACTTAGCTAGTATAGAATCCAAGAGATGGGAATTTTTGGAGCTCCTTAGCCATTTTCCCAAGCACATGGCCGAACCCCAATTTGGGGGAAAATATGAGATTTTGATTCAAGTTTCAAAATTGAGACTTGATTTGTTGTTGAGGATACTTAAGGATCCTTACTCCAAGAGATAGAAATTTATAGACATCCCTAGCTATTTTTGGCACCCTATGGCTGAACCTAGCTCCTAAGGGATTAGAGAAATTATGTGTTAATAGTTGATGATTGGATTGGTTGTGTGTTTGTAGTTGCTGTCGGGTACTCGGACGAAGAATCGGGAGAATTCGCGGACCGATTGAGCGACTTTTCCTTCGGAGGATGACTTCTAAAGGTAAGAGGAGATTGACTCCAAATGATTTTGATAGCCGCATGAGGTTGGTTGTATTATGATTGTGAATGATTTCTCTAGTGATGTATATGTGAAAATTAGTTAATAAGTGCGTGATTGAATATTAAGAGGTGAATTGTGACGTTATTGCCTTGAATGAAATATTTGATATGGAAATATAAATTGTCGCATTTTTGCCTTGGATTGAACATATGTATGATGTTGATTTGAGTTTGGAATGGATATATGTGGTGTATGTACTTGATTTGCTTGATGAATTATATATATATATATATATATATATATATATATATATATATATATATATATATATATATATATATATATATATATATATATATATATATATCCTGGACTGGTTAAGAGCATGGCACTGGTTATAGCTCAATAATGAAGATTAAGCTAGTCTTAATAAAAAATTTAGAAATGTTTTGATTTGAGAAATGAAAAGCTTCTAAGCTAAATGTTATAATGGCCAATTTTACTAAAAAGCCACTAAGTTAAGAACCCAAGATGATTTCGAATAAGACTTAGGAAGTCGAGAGTTGGTGAGGAGAATAGTGAAAGGTTGCTTTATCATTATTTTCTAAACATGTTGTACAAAGAAAGAAAACCTTGAGAAAAATCTAGTTGTCAAAGAAAGAACTTTTTGAAAGTATTTGATGTTCCGAAAACGAAAAATGTCTCTTCATGAAAGTTTGCTCCGATCATAATCTTTTGAAAAATGTTTTAAAACGATGGAACCTTTAGAAAGGGCATTTAAAGCCAAAATCCCTTGAAAATGCATCTTTAGAACTTGAGTCTTTGGGAATGATTTGTAAAGCAAAGTTTTGTGGAAAATAGTTTTAAAGCGAAAACGAGTTTTGGTTTATACCAAAGAGAATCTGAGTTTTGTTTTTGAGATTTGAACTACGAAAATCAATCTGATGAAACTGGTGATTTCCCCTTCACTCATGTGAAGCACATGAACCTAGTGACCGAGACGTTGGGCTAGAATTCTGTGACATGAACAGACTTTGTGTCGTATATGCTAGTCTAGTGTCCGCGATGTCGGTCTAGTACATTGTGGATTGAGCATTCGGACTACGTGTCCTATGTTTTGAAAAAGAACGGACTTAGTGTCCTACATGCGAGTCTAGTGTCCGCGACGTCGGCCTAGTACTTCGCAAATTAAGAACTTGGACTACGTGTCCTGAAATTTGAATTGAACGGGCTATATGTCCTTTAAAATAAGTCATAAGCTGTGTGCCTTGACAAAAACATACAGAATGAACGAAAAGAAAGAATGAACGAAAATAAAAAATAGAAAACCTCCTGCAAACATGCATGAGTTGGCCGACATGCCATACCAACCGAGCTACAATCCATGTGGTTGAGAATATGAGCCAGTTAAGACCACTAGGTCTATAGGGGCATCCTGTGTTTGAAATTCCTCAAGTGGCCGGAGGCATCACGACCCCGTGTCGTGGTAAATCGGCTGCCCAACACTGACGAACTCAATCAGAGACTGGACTATTCATGATATGGTGTGACGTGATGCCCCGGAACAATTAGAGTTCGGACCTAAATTGAAAGGTCGAATCATGAGAACAATTGTGTTATGAGAGTGTTCACGACCTATCGCTCAATGAAGAGAAGTAGGAATCTCTGGAGCGCATGAATTAGAGAGTCGAATTGAAGTCTCATGCATTTATTTGACTGATCTTGATGGATGAGTATGATATTTTGAAAGCGAAGTTATCCCATTATGATATTATGTTAATTATTGATACTTTATCGCATGACTGTGTTGATGCATTATTTTTATGTTGCTTTACTTATGTGGCTATTACGATAAACTTTTGAAAGAGCATCTCACCCTTGCCTGTACATGTTAGATACCCTATTGTGTTTTTTGAACACATGTACAGATATTTTTCCAACGGTCCTATGTCACCGCGGGACCCGGTAACACCCCGATTTTCTAATTAAACAGTATTTATGTGTTTGTATTTTATTGAAGAGTTTAGAGAGTGAAATAAAATAATGCGAGACCATAGTCATGCTCTACGCTATCGTAGGGCGCTACGGTTAAATTTTGGGTCGAAAACTCAGACGGAGCCCGGTCTACGTTTCACGGATAGTAGTATTTTACTACTATAAAGACCTAATTTTGATTAACGGTCAGAACCATTAGTCTTAGAATTTGATTCTTTACATTTTTGCTAAAATCCGTCCTGACGTCCAAAAGTGAAAAATAATATATTATATTCGGGCGTATACTCAAATTGGGTGCCGAACGGAGCTGGATATGGATTTAACGAGACCCGCTAACGGATAATCTTGCAGTCACATCAGTTCAACATCATCTTGGGATGCGTGCCAGGGTCATGATGATTTTCAAAATATCTGGACGCGAAATGACCAAAATGTCCCTGATCTTTTAAGGAAATTGGCAAAATGTCCTAAAGGTATTTACAAGTTTGCCATGGATGAGAAAATATCTATTTCTCTCCCTCACCCTTGGCTAATTTCGTTCAGCCCCTCTTTCTCTCCTATCTCACTCTTTTCTCTTCATTTCTTCTTGCTCTTCAAGTGTTCTTCATAGATCTTCAAAGTTTGATCTTAAAAATTGAAGATTTTGAGTAATTCTAGTTGGTTTCTCACCAAGCTTCATCATCTAGGAGGTAGTAACTTCAGTCTCCATCTCTTAATCTCTCTATTTCATCTCTTGAATCTCTTGATTTATGAAGATCAAAGCTTTGATTCATAAACTTCAAAAATTTCTAGAAAATCATAGAAAAATCCTTTTAATGTGAAATCAATTTCTATGATCTAGTTTCATCATTCTCTTTCATTATCCAAGAGCATGAAATCATGAACCGGTCAACCGACTTTCATCCGGAGGATTACTTCTCCAACAGGTATGGGGGTGAACCTCATCACACCAAAATTGGTGGAGGTGAAAATGGTTGTTTATGTTTGTGTGGGTGAAACCATTTGTTTGGGTTCACACTACTTTATTGGTAAAGTTCTCTTGGAGAATATGATTTGCAATAATGGTTCTATGTTTAGTAGTACATGATGATATGTGATTGGATGAAAAATGTTTTCATGTATGTTGAAAACCATACTTTGATCTCTAGATCAAGTAAGGATTTTTATCCTTGATTATGATGCAATGATGTATGATTATTGTTTGTCATAATATTGTGAGCATTTTGAGCTATGACTTGTCAAATTGGTGAAGCAAAATCTTTACATTTCATTATGAGAGCATTCGGCCTTAGTTAAAAAGAAAAGGAAGAACATGAGTTGTTCTTGAACATTCAATGTTTTTGAAGTAAGAAAGTGTCTTAATAACATATGTTTCAAAGAAAAACAATAAGTGATTTTCATCGAATGATCAAATGGAGTTTCTATATTCAAGTGTTTTACTAAAGCGAAACATAGCTTTTTACTTTAGCCACAGTTAGACAATTAACTAAGTGTTTTAAAAAGAGAAATGATGGAAGTAATAACATGAGAGTTACCTTAGATTTTAAAAAGATACCACCTTTATATTAGAACCAAGAGAACATTCCATTTTCAAATATAAAGAGGACCTTGTCCTTAAGTTTGAACAAAATGAATAATAGTTGAAAAATTAAATGAGATTACATTTCCTTTACACTAACTTAAATCAATGGTTTTACCCTAAGCTAGTAAGGAAAAACCTTTTCAAAGTAATTAAGGTACTTTACCTTAATCAAGTAACAAAGTTCTTTCAAATCAAATGATTTTCAATTAGAAAGGTTTTGGTTTACAAAGTTTAAAATCTAGAGTTTTCAACTCAAGTTGTAAAAGTTTTACGCGTAAAATCTAAGTTAAAGTAATTAACTTAGAGTTGAAGACAAGGGATAAATAAGCATAGTATGTCGTGGAACAAGACCATACACTATACCATTGATGACGTAGTTCATCAATGACTTCATAAGACTTAAGTGAATCAGCACTTATTTCAGTATTTGAAACTCAAGGAATTAATTAATATCTTAGAAAGAATCAAAGACTTATCTAAGAGGATTCTCAATCCTTCTTCATAATACTTAGGACTTGAGATGTAAATCATAAGACATGAACACAAATATGAAACGTTTTGGGTTTTGGAACAGTAGTTCGATGACGGACCGGTGATTCGGATATAGGTCAATCGTTCAATTGTTTCAGTCTTGTGATGGCTTGATGCCGAAGGGATCACGAGATTTATCTAGTGGATAAAAGTTTTGTAATACAAAGACATGTATAGTTTCTAAGGAGGAGAACCTTAACGAACCTTGAGGTTTATCCGGTGGATAGACATTGCTTTATCGCATCTGCCCTGTGTAAACATTAGCATTTCATTGCATGAGTTGTAAGGCCTTGAGCCTAGGAGTTGAGCTTACACCTAGATGCTGGTGCGAATCTTACGGTGACGATCTTAAATGGTCTTTGGAGGTATCAGGGTTGGAAGGGCTAACATGAGACCAGTTGATGAATCTTTTGTGTCGTGGGAATCCGAGCAATACATTGATATCCTCTACTAGATGTCGTACTTTTCATGTTTGGTCGAGAGTGTTTCCGTAAAGCCAGATACGTGCACGTTACGAATGTTGTAGCATCCTGCCTATGGCTGGCAATAACCAGAACATGTCCTCCCATTCAATCTCTCCGACACTTTGTTAGATCCATGGAGTAGGGGTCAGAGTTTACCCTTGTGGCATATGGCATTGAGTCATGTACATTGCATTGCATTGCATGAATGTTGATGATTACATTTATTTGTTGTACATCGCTATTCTGTTTTTTAGAGTGCCTTATATTATGCTGCTAATTGTTCAACCTGATTTATATTGAGATTTATGGTAAGCATGTTGGGTACGTTGTTACCTAGTGCGTCATCCCGTTTTTACTTCTGCTATTTTGTTGTGTTGATGATCGGGAATCTCACCCATATTTGTATATCTTCTCTGCCGGTATTGTTGTTTTTGCTTAAGCAGATGGACAAGACGACAATACAGTCCAACATTTACTTTGAGTCCGGAGGGGGACTCCTTTTGCTGTTTAGTTTTGGCTAGGCTGTGTCAAGTGTCAGTCGTACCTTTTGGGGAGTTGTGACTCCTGGTACTTATTATATACTTATTGCCGGTTAGGCATTGGACCTATGTCTGTATACAGTGTTGTTTCTATTTCAGTACTTTAATTCTGTATGACTTCTAGAAATGTATTGTGAACCTAAGTTCATTTATTATTACTTACCTTTACTAATCCTATTACATCATTGTAAAAAAAAAAAAAAAAAAAAAAAAAATCGTATTTTTCGCATTAATATTATTTTTCGGCCTTATAATTGTTCAAGAATGTGACGCTCGAGAAAGGATGTTGCATTATTTGGTATCAGAGCTGGTCGAGTCTTTCGGGAACCTTGGGGAATAGGTCTATTGTGGTTTTGTTGTGTGATCTCTAGCTGAACTTGATGTTTCCTTGTCAAAACAATGTGTGTTGACACACAAGCATGTGTGTTTTGATGGGTTCTAATTGGGTTTAGGCTTTGTAAGAACTCATGTTTAGTAAATGGTACTTGTATTCATGTTGACACGTTATTTATCCTTTTGGGATTGTGTTAGATATTTGGACAAGTATGCCTTAGACAGGTAGAGGAATACCAAAAAAAAATTTCGATGCATAGGTGGCTAGTGAGCGACCAAAGGAATGGCAAGATAACGACATGCTCGTTAATAGAGTTGAAAGACTGGAATGGAAGTATGAATTTTAGATATAGAATGGATCTCCTTAGGACTAGTATCCGTAGGGGAAAGAATTATGATGGATCCTACAGAGATAGGAGTAGTATCTCATTAAGGGAACTTAAGACAGTGGCCGGTGTAGATAAGTAAGAAAGATAAGTTTGGACTCGCTTGCAACGACAACTATCTGAACATATTGTTGACTCTTTGTTTCGATACTTTCAATTTTCGAGGACTTGGACTGAAGCATGTAAGGAAAGTTTTCAAGGATTAAAGAGAAGGTTGACTACTTCACCAATGTTAGTGCTGCCTGATCTCAAGTGAACATTTGTGTTCACACTCCTGCATAATCTTAAGTGTATTAGACATTTGAGTGGATTAGTTAATTAGTGTCCATCGGTCTGGACATTTTCATATTACTTCATTGAAAGATTTGTTATGACTATTTCTTGAGTTATAACATAAACGATTTCTTAATACTAGAAGTTTCTTTGATGAAATTTAGTCTAATCACTTTTACTGTTGGTAAATGTGATCCAGTCTGATTTTTGGCCAGACTGTTTATCTTTTGATTCCCAAATCTGCCAGAAGATTCTTGTAAAAGAAGGGACTTTATTAGAGTCATGGTTGTAAACATGTATAAGCTATGCATTTTTACACTCACGAACCTACTGAAGAATCTTTTAACATACTGGACATTCCTGCATTCTTTTCAGAGTGGTAAAATTCTTCTATCTACTTTCTTATGAGAGTAAGACCAAGAAAATTTCCTTGCTGAAAATTTCTTTCCTTAATCTTCAAAGACCAAGGAGAGACCGAGTTCGACTGATCATCCTTCAACTCAAGTGGACGATCAAGGAAAACGATTTGATCTTTGAAAGGTTGGTTAGGAGTAAGTGTGGTAACTAACCGCGAACGTCCTTTAAGCAGGATAGACAAGAAGTGATGGAAGTTTTGTTGAAGATATAGTTGTGATTGATAAGATGTGAATCTTTGAGATCAATCTGATAAAGTGAAACAATTACTATGAGTCAAGTATTGATCAAGGCAGAATAGTAGTTGGAGAACCTAGGGTAATGATCAATGTTTGTAGTTAAGATTAATTGTATGAGTTTGAAGATTTATAAGGAAGTGTTCTTAGTAGTTTTACCTAAGCTAAATATAAGCAGAAGAGAGGAGTTTCTGAGTAGAACTAAGTTGTTAGAAAAGTTCAAGACTTATGAATTTAGATAAATCTACCCGATGTGATTTCTTTTTGGCTGTAGTTGCATTAAGAGGTGCAATCAAGTTCTGTAAGATTGAGGTGCATGATTATCATGTAAGTTGGAGAGGTGGACTACGTTCAAAAGGAATTAAGACTAAGATTGGATATCTTGGATCGGAAGTGATGGATGTGTCGTAAAAGAAATGTGTATTGTAGTTTAAATCTTGGTGTTAACAGTAAGAGTTAAAGATGTCAGATGTAACACCCCGATCTTCACTGTCTTTATAAATCAACAAGTTATATAATTAAGTTTATATTTTATGCAAGGACCTAGAAAATGAAATAAAATAAACCGAGATCATATTCATGCTCAACGTTATCGTATCAAGCTACGATTAAATTTTGAGTTGAAAACTCAAACGGAGCCCGGTCTGCGTTTTTACACTGACAGTAAGATTTTACTGCTCAGGAGACCTCAGATGGACCCGTGAACAAGACAGTAAGTAGTAGAATTTAATTCTCCACGTTTTGGTTAAATTTTAAAAAAATCAGTTCCTGACCTTCGTTTGAGCGAAATCCTTAATCGGGTGACGAACGGAGCTGCATATGGATTTATCGAGACCCGCTAACGGATAATCTTGATGTCACATCATGTCAAATCACATGGGGAAGCGTGCCAGAGTCATCATGACATCTGAAAACGTGAAAAGACTAAAATACCCCTAACCTTTTTCACTTTTACCATTTTACCCTTGAAGGAAATGACCAAAATACCCTTAAGTGACCCATTTTAAGGGCTGGTCAGCCCCACTCTCACGCCCCCCAACCTGCTTAAGAGAGCTGCATCACCTTCTCCTTCACACTTCATCTTCTTCCATGGAAATACTCCATTTTCTTCTTAAGAAAAGCTTGAATCCTTTGAGAAAAAGCTTGAATCTTTGATCAATCTTCATCCTTTCCTAGGTAAGATCACTTCTACGATCTCTTAGCTTCATGAATCTCTTCCTATCTCAAGTTCAAATCTTGATTTCATGAAAATCAAGTTTATGATCCAAAATTTCAAAAATTCATAGGAAATTGTAGAAAAATCCTTTTAATGGGAAACCAATTTCTTTGAGTTAGGTTCATTATCCTCTGCCTAAACCTAAGAGCATATGATGAAACTCTCATCCTAGCCTATTCTTCTAAAAGTGGCCGAACCCTAGAGTTCTTGGTGAATAGTGTTTTTGTTTAAATTTTTGATTTCTAACTCTTCATTCCATCCTTACCTTTCCTATTGTCTTTGAATCCAAGTGATGGAAAACCAAATCATTTTCTAACCCTTTGCTCCCTTCATGGCCGAGACCTTCATAAGTGAAAAACCATGAGTCATGTTTCATATTTTTGGGTATTAAGACTTGTCTTAGTGTTAACCAAGTTTAAAAGCCAACCATCCAAAAGTTTAGAACCAAATGAGATCCCTAGCCTTTTTATCTTTTCTTGGCCGAACCTTGGACCTTTCTGGGGAAGAAAATTTATGTTTTTATGTTGTAACTTTGTGTTGATTGTTGTTTGAATTGAATTGTGCTTAATTGTTTTGGCGATGCGGACGAAAACGAAACCGGAGCCGAGAATCGTTCGGGATTTAATTGAGCAACTTAGATAGGTAAAGGGAGGTATTTCATTTGAGTTTGGTAGCTTCATAGTGCTTGATTGATATATGTGATGTGGTGGTTTTGATTGATGATTTGGAGATGTGTTTGAATGAGATATGAAGTTCTTTTACTTAATGAAACGTACTTGTATACTTGTTGATGATTTGTGGCATGGATGCCTTGGATGAACTTTTGTTGTGATATTGGACTATTTTGGATGTGCATATATATATATATATATATATATATATATATATATATATATATATATATATATATATATATATATATATAGATATATATATATATATATATATATATATATATATATATATATATTGGACTGATAAAGAGCATAGTACTGGCTATGTCTCGACAAATAATTGAAATGCTCGAAAACCGAAATCAAAGTTTTGAAAACCGAGTTTTGGAACCAAAAAGGTGTTTTTGGGAAAACATGTTGCTTTTCAAGAAAAGTAGTCCTACCTTTTTGAAAAGTTATGCTCTTTTGAAAAGGAAAAAGTGGTTTTGTGGAAAGTTGTGCAAACCAAGTTTTATTTCAGAAAAGCGTTCAAAAAAGAAGTCGAACCTTAGAAAACAATTTTTGTTTACGAGAAAGTGTTTTTCCCGGAAAATATTCTTTTTGAAAAAGAAATGTTTTAGTTCAAGAACAATAAAAGTGTTTTGTTTTCCAAAGTTGTTTTGAGAAAATAAGACCGAAAAGGAAAAACGATGAATATTTTGAGACGAACGCAAACGTAGTGACCGAGACGTCGGACTAGCGTATTGTGGATTGAGCACTCGAACTTCGCATCCTATGTTTTGATTTGAACGGGCTTAATGTCCTTTAAAACGAGTCGTGGGCTATATGGCTCGACAAATGAAAGAATGAACGAAAAAGAAAACAGAAAAATTTCTGTGTACATGCATGAACCGGCAAACATGCCATTTGAAAACGAGCTACAACTTACGTAGATGAGAATTCAGCCAGTTAAGACCACTGGGTCTATAGGGGCATTCTATGTTCGAAACTCCACAAGTTGCCGGTAGCTTTGCAACCCTGTGCCGTGGTAAATCGGTTGCCAAACATGAATGAACTCAATCAGAGTTCGAACCTAAATTGAGAGGTCGACTCATGAGAACAATTGTGTTACGGGTGTTATTGCGGTCTATCACTCGATGAAGGGAAGTAAGAATCCCTGAAGTACATGACCTAGAAAAATGATATTGAAGTCTCATGCATTGTTATAACTCATGATAATGTTTGAGATATTGTTTCATATGAATAACTATTATTATAACTGTATTTATGTGTTACTGTAACTGTTGTTTGTCGTGTGCGCGACTATCATGATTAACTTATAAATGAGTATCTCACCTTTGCCTGAACATGTTGGACGCCCTGTTGTGATTTTGAAACACATGTACAGATGTTGATTATAGGTCCCCGTGGACACGTGAGGACTTAGAGGACGGAGCCTTTTGAAGAAGTTGACTTTGGGGTTGTATCCCAACGGCTACTTTTAGCCCGACCAGCATAGGAGTCTTATATTTTGAAGCAGTCTTATATCTATTTGCTGCATGAATGTTGACAATGTGTCTTAAGTCTGTATATATATATATATATATATACAAGCAAGACTTGAACCTATGTATTAATCATGTTTTTATGAACATTGAATATTGATGTGTGTTAAGAAGTTTATTTCCTTGTCTTGAATTAGATCACCTATGCATGCAGAAAATTTTTAGAACCACGTTTTTGAACGTAGCTATTTAATTATATTATTTTTCGAAAGCAACCAGCGTTTTATTTTCTTGATGTTTTTCCCGCATTTTGAGTTCGAGTATGTAGCACCCGAGGGGGTGTTACATTAGTGGTATCAGAGCTGGTTGAGTCTTTCAGGAATCCTTGGGGAATAGGTCTATTATGTTTGTGCTGTGTGATAACTGTTTTGTTCGTAGGACACATGATTTATATTGAATGTTGCTTCATTCTTCTAAGACTGGCCTTCTGGATCGCGAGGTGAGATTGGGTTTCGCGTCGCGAGGCCGAGAAGCTGAACTTTGCTGCTCAGGCACAGCTTTTGGCTCGCGGGGTGAGCATAGGGTCGCTTGGCGAGTACCCTGTTTTGTCTTTTTCCTTTGTTTTCTTCATTTTCCCACTAGTACTTGATACACAAGTTTATGTTTCCTTATTAAGGTATGATTGGTTTGCCTTGTAGGGAAATATGAATCTTAGAGGTGGTTGTGGTGGTGGTCGCAGCTCTGCTGACAACAATGCTGATGACAACAACATTAATCAGGCTATCCAGGCCATGGCTGATATGGCGGCTGTTGTTGCTCAACAAACAGCTATGATGGCTCAACAGAACCAACAGAATCAACAAAGAGCTGATCTTGCTGCTGATGCTAGAGGGTTAGTCGATTTTCGGCATCATGATTCTCCCCAGTTTCATGGGGACTGTGAACCGGAAAAGGCTGACTTGTGGCTATAAGAGATAGAGAAGATTTTTGATGTTCTGCACTGCCCCGAGGGAGTGAAGGTGGACTATGCCACATTCCTGTTTCTGGGTGATGCAGAGTATTGGTGGGGAGGAACCAGACAACTATTGGAAGCCAACAACCAAGAGATCACATGGGGAGTATTTCGCACCAAGTTCTTGGACAATTACTTTCCCCAAAGTGCCAGGACAGAGAAAGAGCAAGAATTTCTGAGGCTGCAGCAGAGGGACATAACTGTTGGGGAATATGCGGCGAAGTTTGAATCATTCGCCAAATATTTTCAATTTTTCCAAGCCCAACCTGATGAGGACTGGAAATGCGAAAGGTTCAAAGGAGGTCTGCGCTTCGAAATCAAGGAGTTTGTGTTACAGCTGGAGATTCGTAATTTCCAAGCTCTGGTGGAGAAATGCAGAAAAGTTGAGAAGATGCACAGAGGAAGAGAGAACAAGAGTACTGCGGGAGGACCGTCTAGGTCAAGGAACCCGACCCAATTCCAGAACCAGAAGGGGAGACAGTCCCAGAAGAAGCCATATTCCCAACCCCAAGGGAATAGTCAGAGACAACAATCTTATCGTCCTGTCGCTGCTGCTTACGGTAGAAGTGGAAACGATCAGAATCAAGGACAAGTTCAGAGATGCTTCAAGTGTGGGAGGCAAGGACATCCAGCTGATAACTGCAAGCTGAAGGGAGTTCTATGTTTCCAATGCGGGAAGATAGGGCATTTCGCGAGGGATTGCCCTACACCAAAGTCTGAGTCGACTGTTAACAATGTAAGGACTGCTAGACCAGCGGTAAGAGGAAGAGTGTATACCATGAGTGGCGCTGATGCTTCTAAATCGGATGATCTCATACAAGGTAGTTGCATCATAGATGGTAATCTCCTAACTGTACTATTTGATTCGGGTGCGACACATTCGTTTATCTCTTTGGATTGGGTGAGACTGTTGGACTTGCCTGTTTCTTCGTTGTCTTTTGATTTGATTGTCTCGACTCCAACTGCTAAGCCTGTTACAGTTAATACTGTATGTTTGAATTGTCCTATTATTGTTCATGATAGGAACTTTCTTGTTGACTTAATATCTTTGCCTTTGACTCAATTGGATTTGATCCTAGGCATGGATTGGTTATCTTCCAACCATATCCTTTTAAACTGTGCACATAGAGTCTTAGTTTTTCCTGATCCTGAGATTTATAGATTTTTTTACTGCCAACCAAGTAAGAGCTTCTTTGAAAGAAGGAGCTCAGGGATACATGCTTCTATCCTGTTTAGAAATCGAGAAGGACGTTGTCTTAAGCGATGTGCCGGTTGTGAAAGATTTTCTGGAAGTTTTTCCTGAGGACGTTCCAGGTTTGCCACCTGTGAGAGACATCGAGTTTTCGATCGACTTAGTTCTAGGATCCGGTCTGATCTCTATAGCTCCTTATAGGATGTCACCTACGGAGTTAACCGAGCTGAAAACCCAACTAGAGGATCTGATGTCCAAGCGGTTTGTGAGGCCAAGTGTGTCCCCGTGGGGAGCACCAGTGTTATTGGTGAAAAAGAAGGACGGGAGCTCCGGACTTTGCGTGGATTACCATCAACTCAAGAAGATAACGATCAAGAACAAGTATCCTCTGCCCCGCATAGATGATTTGATGGATCAACTTCAAGGAGCCGCTGTCTTTTCAAAGATTGACCTGAGATCTGGTTATCACCAGATTAGAGTAAAGAACGAGGACGTACCTAAGACTGCTTTTAGGACGCGTTATGGTCACTATGAGTACCTTGTGATGCCTTTTGGAGTGACGAACGCGCCTGCTATCTTCACGGACTATATGAACTGGATTTTTCGTCCGTTTCTGGATCAGTTTGTTGTCGTGTTCATCGATGACATTCTCATCTACTCGAAGAGTCCCGAGGAGCATGATGAACACATGCGACAAGTTTTACAGATCCTTCACAAGGAGAAGTTGTACGTAAAGCTGCCCAAGTGCGAGTTTTGGCTAGATGAAGTCAAATTCTTGGGACACGTGATTACGAAGGAAGGGATTGTCGTAGACCCTACAAAATTAGAAGCAGTACTTCTATGGGAGCGACCCCAGACTGTGACAGAAATCCGCAGTTTTATTGGACTGGCTGGTTATTACAGAAGATTCATTGAAGGATTTTCAAAGATTGTTGCGCCGTTGACTCAACTTACGCGAAAGGACCAACCGTTTACGTGGACTGAGAAATGTGAGGAAATTTTTCAGACGATGAAGAAACGTTTGACAACCTCACCAATGTTAGTGTTACCTAAATCAGACGAACCGTACGAGGTGTACTATGATGCTTCGCATCAAGGATTAAGATGTGTACTTATGCAGCATCGGAAGGTTGTAGCGTATGCTTCGCGCCAGTTGAAGACTCATGAAAGGAATTACCCAACGCATGACCTTGAGTTAGCTGCTGTGGTTTTTCAACTAAAGATCTAGAGACATTACTTGTATGGATCCAAGTTCGATGTCGTCAGTGACCACAAGAGTTTGAAGTACGTGTTCAATCAGAAGGAACTTAACATGAGGCAGAGACGTTGGATGGAATTTCTCAAGGACTACGACTTCACGTTGCTATACCACCCTAGGAAAGCAAATGTCGTTGCAAACGCTATGAGTCAGAAGACCCTGCATATCTCTGCAATGATGGTTAAGGAGGTAGAACTGATAAAACAGTTTCGTGATCTCAATCTAGCTGTGGAAGTGAACAGCGAGAAGATTTGCTTGAGAATGATCAAGGTATATAGTGGACTGATGGAGACGATCCGTGAACAGCAAGCAACTAATGAGTACCTACAAGAGAAAAATGAGTTACTTGGACAAGAGAAGGCTGCAAAGTTCAGCTTGGGAACTGATGGCATCTTGAAATGCAATGGACGGGTTTGTGTACCAAGCAACCCGGAGATGAGGAGAATGATTCTGGAAGAAGGACATAAGAGCTAGCTGAGCATTCACCCTAGATCAACCAAGATGTACCAAGATCTGAAACATAAGTTTTGGTGGCCAAGAATGAAGAAGCAAGTGGCTGAGTATGTAGCATCGTGTTTGACCTGTCAGAAAGCAAAGGTAGAACATCAACGACCTAGAGGAATGCTTTAATCCTTGGATGTACCCGAATAGAAATGGGAGAGCATCTCAATGGATTTTGTGGTAGGATTATCGAGAACTTCTAAGAGTTTTGATTCAATCTGGGTGATCATTGATAGATTAACGAAGTCAGCACATTTCTTACCTGTTAAGATTAACTACTCAGTGGAGAAGTTAACTGAGCTGTATATCAGAGAAGTAATCAGACTGCATGGAGTGTCGTCAAGCATAGTCTCTGATAGAGACCCAAAGTTTACGTCATGTTTTTGGCAAGGTCTACATCAAGCTTTAGGAACAAGGATGAGGCTAATTTCAGCCTATCACCCTCAAACTGCTGGACAGACATAAAGAACGATACAATCTTTGGAAGATCTGCTAAGGGCTTGTGTTCTAGACCATGGTGGGAGTTGGGATGCTCTGTTGCCTCTTATCGAATTCACCTATGACAACAGCTATCATTCTAGCATAGGGATGGCACCCTATGAAGCCTTGTGTGGACGAAAGTGCCAGACACTGTTGTGTTGGTACCAGGATGGAGAAAACATGATTGTAGGCCCCGAACTTGTGCAACAAACAATGAAAAAGATTAAGCAAATCCATGAAAAGATGAAGACGGCACAGAGCAGACAAAAGAGCTACTCAGATAAACGAAGACGCCCCTCGAGTTTCAAGAAGGTGAACACGTGTTCCTGAGAGTCACGCCCATGACTGGGGTAGGTAAAGCTATGAAGTCCAGAAAACTCACTCCCAAATTCATTGGACCTTACCAGATTCTTCGACGTATTGGTCCAGTAGCTTACTAGATTGCCTTACCACCTTTTTTGTGTAACATTCATAATGTTTTTCATGTCTCACTAGATAGCTTAGAAAGTATATTCCTGATTCCTCCCATGTAATTGAACCTGATATAGTACATTTACGAGAAAACTTGTCTTATGAGACATCGCCTGTGCGACTCGACGATAAGAGGATCAAGCAACTCAAGGGAAGACAAGTTCCCTTGGTCAAGGTTGTTTGGAATGAAGCGACTGGAGACGCGACGTGGGAGCTCGAGGACAAGGTGAGATTACAGTATCCCAATCTTTTTCAAGATACGTAATTTCGAGGACGAAATTTTTTTTTAGAGGGGTAGTAATATACATCGATTTTCACTGTCTTTATAAATCAACAAGTTATATAATTAAGTTTATATTTTATTCAAGGACTTAGAAAATGAAATAAAATAAACCGAGATCATATTCATGTTCAACGATTTCGTACCAAGCTACGATTAAATTTTGAGTCGAAAACTCAAACGGAGTCCGGTCTGCGTTTTTACACTGATAGTAAGATTTGACTGCTCAGGAGACCTCAGATGGACCAGTGAACGAGACAGTAAGTCTTAGAATTTAATTTTTTACATTTTGGTTAAATTTCAAAAAAATCACTTCCTGACCTGCATTCGAGCGAAATCCTCAATCGGGTGACGAACGGAGCTGCATATGGATTTACCGGGACCCGCTAATGGATAATCTTGATGTCACATCATGTCAAATCACAAGGGGAAGTGTGCCAGAGTCATCATGACGTTTGAAAATATCTGGACGGGAAAAGATCAAAACACCACTAACCTTTTTCACTTTTACCATTTTACCCTTGAAGGAAATGACCAAAATACCCTTAAGTGGCCCATTTTAAGGGCTGGTCAGCCCCATTCCCACGCCCCCCAACGTGCATAAGAGAGCTTCATCACCTTCTCCTTCACACTTCATCTTCTTCCATGGAAAAACTCCATTTTCTTCTTAAGAAAAGCTTGAATCCTTTGAGAAGAAACTTGAATCTGTGATCAATCTTCATCCTTTCTTAGGTAAGATCACTTCTATGATCTCTTAGCTTCATGAATCTCTTCCTATCTCAAGTTCAAATCTTGATTTCATGACAATCAAGTTTATGATCCAAAACTTCAAAAATTCATAGGAAATTGTAGAAACATCCTTTGAATGGGAAACCAATTTCTTTGAGGTAGCTTCATCATCCTCTACCTAAATCCAAGAGCATATGATCAAACTCTCATCCTAGCCTATTCTTCTAAAAGTGGCCAAACCCTAGAGTTCTTGGTGAATAGTGTTTTTTTTTAAATTTTTTATTTCTAACTCTTGATTCCATCCTTACCTTTCCTATTGTCTTTGAATCCAAGTGATGGAAAACCAAATCATTTTCTACCCTTTCTCCCTTCATGGACGAGACCTTCATGAGTGAAAAACCATGAGTCATGTTTCATATTTTTGGGTATTAAGACTTGTCTTAGTGTTAACCAAGTTTATGAACCAACCATCCAAAAGTTTAGAACCAAATGAGATCCCTAGCCTTTTTATATTTTCTTGGCCGAACCTTGGACCTTTTTGGGGAAGAAAATTTATGTTTTGATGTTGTAACTTTGTGTTGATTGTTTTTTGAATTGAATTGTGCTTAATTGTTTAGGCGACGCGGACGAAAACAAAACCGGAGCCAAGAATCATTCAAGATTTAATTGAGCAACTTAGTTCAAGAACAATAAAAGTGTTTTGTTTTCCAAAGTTGTTTTGAGAAAATAAGACCGAAAATAAAAAAACGATGAATCTTTTGATACGAATGCAAACCTAGTGACCGAGACGTCGGACTAGTGTATTGTGGATTGAGCACTCAGACTTCGCATCCTGTGTTTTGATTTGAATGGGCTTAATGTCCTTTAAAACGAGTCATGGGCTATATGCCTCGACAAATGAAAGAATGAACTAAAAAGAAAATAGAAAAATTTATGTGTACATGCATGAACCGGCAGAGGTGCCATTTGTAAACGAGCTACAACTTACGTAGTTGAGAATTCAGCCAGTTAAGACCACTGGGTCTATAGGGGCATTCTGTGTTCGAAACTCCACAAGTGGTCGGTGGCATTGCAACCCCGTGTCATGGTAAATCGGTTGCCAAACATGAATGAACTCAATCAGAGACTGAACTATTCAGGATATGGTTATGACGTGGTACCCTGGAACAATTGGAGTTCGGACCTAAATTGAGAGGCCGACTCATGAGAACAATTGTGTTACGGGTGTTATTGTGGCCTATCGCTCGATGAAGGGAAGTAAGAATCTCCGGAGTACATGAACTAGAAAGATGATATTGATGTCTCATGCATTGTTATAACTAATGATAGTGTTTGAGATATTGTTTCATATGAATAACTATTATTATAACTGTATTTATGTGTGACTGTAACTGTTGTTTGTCGCTTGCGTGACGATCGTGATAAACTTATAAATGAGTATCTCATCTTTGCCTCTATATGTGGGACACCCTGATGTGTTTTTGGAGCACATGTACAGATGTTGATCATAGGTCCCCGCGGACACGTGAGGACTCAGATGACGGAGCCTTTTGAAGAAGTTGACTTTGGGGTTGTATCCCAATGGCTACTTTTAGCCCGACCAGCATAGGAGTCTTTCATTTTGAAGCAGTCTTATATTTATTTGCTGCATGAATGTTGACAATGTGTCTTAAGTCTGTAATATATATATATATATATATAT
The DNA here is from genome assembly GCA_039655645.1 of Ammopiptanthus mongolicus. Taxonomy (NCBI): domain Eukaryota; kingdom Viridiplantae; phylum Streptophyta; class Magnoliopsida; order Fabales; family Fabaceae; genus Ammopiptanthus; species Ammopiptanthus mongolicus. The sequence goes on from CM077349.1 coordinate 41,303,742, forward strand.
ATATATATATATATATATATATATATATATATATATATATATATATATATATATATATACACCAGGCCTGAACCTATGTATTAACTATGTTTTTATGAACAATGAATATTAATGTGTGTTAAGACGTTTATTTCCTTGTCTTGAATTGGATCACCTATGCATGTTTAGAACCACGTTTTTGAACGTAGCTATTTAATTATATTATTTTCTGAAAGTAACTAGCGTTTTATTTTCTTGATGTTTTTCCGCATTTTAAGTTCGAGTATGTAGCACCCGAGGGGGGTGTTACATCAGAGGAAGATTTTCCTAAGTGGATTGTGTTGAAAGAAAAGTGGTTAAGTTTGATTATATTTCTCACTTGTGAAGAAACTAAGGTAAGATATTAAGGTATGGATTGAGGGTAAGCGATTTGATTTTAACGGTAAATCAAACAGATGATATGTATGAGGTTGTCAATAGGTTACAATGTTACCTTGGGAAGGATTACGTATGGGGTACAATGTGGAACATGGGGATTAAGAAATCCTATTTAGTTTTAAGTTACGAAATTTCGAGGACGAGATTTTTTTAGGTTGGGTAGTAATGTAACACCTCGATTTTCTAATTAAACAGTATTTATGTGTTTGTATTTTATTGAAGGGTTTAGAGAGTGAAATAAAATAATGCGAGACAATAGTCATGCTCTACGCTATCGTAGGTCGCTACGGTTAAATCTTGAGTCGAAAACTCAGACATAGCCCAGTCTACATTTTCACGGATAGTAGTATTTTACTACTTTAAAGATTTAATTTTGACTAACGGTCAGAACCATTAGTCTTAGAATTCGATTCACTAAATATTTGCTAAAATCCGTCCTGACATCCAAAAGTGAAAATAATATATTATATTTGGGCGTATACTCAAACCGGGTGCCGAACGGAGCTGGATAAAGATTTAACGGGACCTGCTAACGGATAATCTTGAAGTCACATCAAGTCAACATTATCTTGGGATGCGTGCCAGTGTCATGATGATTTTCAAAATATCTAGACGCAAAATGACCAAATGCCCCTGATCTTTGAAGGAAATTACCGAAATGTCCTCAAGGTATTTACAAGTTTGTCATGGATGAGAAAATATCTATTTCTCTCCCTCATCCTTGGCCAATTTCGTGCAGCCCCTCTTTCTCTCCTATCTCACTATTTTCTCTTCATTTCTTCTTGCTCTTCAAGTGTTCTTCATAGATCTTCAAAGTTTGATCTTGAAACTTGAAGATTTTGAGTGATTCTAGTTGGTTTCTCACCAAGCTTCATCAACTAGGAGGTAATAAATTCAATTATCTTAATCTCTCTATTTCAATCCCCTAAGTGGATGGAAATAGGGAAAATTTGTGTTGTTAGATGTTAATGTTTGATTGATGGTGTTGATTGTAGTTGGTGACGAGTGTTCAGGCGAATAACCGGGAGATTCACGAACCGATCAACCGACTTTCATCCGGAGGATTACTTCTCCAACAGGTATGGGGGTGAACCTCATCACACCAAAATTGGTGGAGGTGAAAATGGTTGTTTATGTTTGTGTGGGTGAAACCCTTTTGTTTGGGTTCACTACTTTATTGGTAAAGTTCTCTTGGAGAACATGATTTGTAATAATGGTTTTATGTTTAGTAGTTCATGATGATGTGTGATTGGATGAAAAATGTTTTCATGTATGTTGAAAACCATACTTTGATCTCTAGATCAAGTATGGATTTTTTTGCTTGATTATGATGCAATGATGTATGATTGTTGTTTGTCATAATATTATGAGCATTTTGAGCTATGACTTGTCAAATTGGTGAAGCAAAATCTTCACATTTCATTATGAGAGCATTCGGCCTTAGTTAAAAAGAAAAGGAAGATCATGAGTTGTTCTTTAACATTCAAAGTTTTTGAAGTAAGAACGTGTTTTAATAACATATGTTTCAAAGAAAAACAATAAGTGATTTTGATCCAAAGATCAAATGGAGTTTCTATATTCAAGTGTTTTACTAAAGTGAAACATATCTTTTTTACTTTAGCCATAGTTAGACAATTAACTAAGTGTTTTAAAAAGAGAAATGATGGAAGTAATAACATGAGAGTTACCTTAGATTTTAAAAAGATACCAACTTTATATTAGAACCAAGATGACATTCCTTTTTCAAATATAAAGAGGACCATGTCCTTAAGTTTGAACAAAATGAATTATAGTTAGAAAATTAAATGAGATTGCATTTCCTTTACACTAACTTAGATCAATGGTTTTACCCTAAGCTAGTAAGGAAAAACCTTTTCAAAGTAATTAAGGTACTTTACCTTAATCAAGTAACAAAGTTCTTTCAAATCAAATGATTTTCAATTAGAAAGGTTATGGTTTACAAAGTTTCAAATCGAGAGTTTTCAACTCAATCGTAAAAGTTTTATGCGTGAAAACCTAAGTTAAAGTAATTAACTTAGAGTTGAAAGCAAGGGATAAATAAGTATAGTATGTGGTGGAACAAGACCATACACTATACCATTGATGACGTAGTTCATCAACGACTTCATAAGACTTAAGTGAATCAACACTTATTTCATTATTTGAAACTCAAGGAATTAATATCTTAGAAAGGATCAAAGACTTATCTAAGAGGATTCTCAATCCTTCTTCATAATACTTAGGACTTGAGATGTAAATCAAAATACACGAACACAAACATGAAATGTTTTAGGTTTTGGAACAGTAGTTCGATGACAAACCGGTGATTCGGATCCAAGTCAATCGTTCAGTTGTTTCAGTCTTGTGATGGCTCGATCCCGGAGGGATCACGAGATTTATCCGGTGGATAAAAGTTTTGTAATACAAAGACACGTATAGTTCCTAAGGAAGAGAACCTTAACGAACCTTGAGGTTTATCCGGTGGATAGACATTGCTTTATCGCATCTGCTCTGTGTAAGCATTGACATTTCATTGCATGAGTTGTAAGGCCTAGAGCCTAGGAGTTGAGCTTACTCCTAGATGCTGGTGCGAATCTTATGGTGACGATCTTATATGGTCTTTGGAGGTATCAGGGTTGGAAGGGCTGACATGAGACCAGTTGGTGATGTAACATCCTTTCCGGGGGCATCACATTTACGTACATTTTATAAAAGCTATAAGGCCGAAAAACGGGTTAACTAAAACATATAAGAAAGATGGGGGTAAATTTTTCCTTTTCACAATACATTATTGTAAAAGCTTGTAACCGTTTATGCATGCAAGGTAAATCAAACATTTCATAATATAACTTTATAAGTTCATGAAGGAACCCAACCCGACTACAAAAAGAAAACAGAAAGATACAGACTCAACATAAAGGATTGGAGACGCAGCTCCTAAACACAAGATAGTTGGAGGCGCAGCCCCACAAAAGATAAAAGAAAGGTACAGACACTTTGACACTCTACACTAGCCGACAACAGATTACACAGGGAAACACCCCACGGATCAACCGCTGAATGCTTCCTCTGACTCCTCCCTTATGGAGAGAAAAGCGAAAGGAATTGGAGGCATGGATGGATCACCTCCCTCCTAATCTCCTAACTTATCGCCTTCCAACCAAGACCTGTCAAACGAGACCTAACAGGAATCCTAGCAGGGACTACCACTGGAATTCCTGTGGAAGACATCGCAGAAATTGCCCTAGAAGCAACTTTGCCAACAAGCAGCCTATCCCTAACAGAGGGAGAAGGCATTGAACACATCGGTGGGAAAGTCCATCTAACATCCCACTTACGAGTACAACCTTGACAGCAAACGACATGAAGACAAGCTGTTGAGCAGTCAAGAACTCTTCCTCTGTGACCCTCGCTTATAGTGAGTGTGGGTCTTCCCATGTACTTTGCTAGAAGCTCATCATGACTATATGTCCAAACGCCAAAACCACTGGGAGGCTCAACAGATAGATGCATCCAAAACGTCGGTTGAAGTCTCGGCAACACGACCTTCTCGGGAGACAACCAGAGAAGTACACAACGATGCAATACAAAGTAATGAGGTGAGATTCCCATTCATCAGCACAACACATGGCAGAAGTAAAAATGGTACGACACATAAGACAATAAAATACTAGTCATGCATATCATATATCTCAATATCTCATATTATCCAATCAACAGCATAAGACATCATCAACATAGGATAACAATGTATAATATAAGAATGTATCCATCAACAGTCATGCAACGCAATGCAATGTACATGACTCAATGCCATATGCCACAAGGGTAAGACTCTGACCCCTACTCCATGGAGCTAAACAAAACAAGAGTGAGTGATTGGTAGAACATTGTCTGCGTTATCTCAGCCCCACAATGCCACATCAAGATCGCAATTGCTATAACGGCTCACGCCAGACGTTCTTTACCCAAATCATGACTTGCCCAGTGTTTCAGTCAGAACGTCAGTGTTTTTCGATGGATATCCACGACACAGAGGAGCTACTCTCTGGCCACGTGTTTTCCCCAACCCCCGACGTCCCCAAGATCCTCATGATCGACATCTCAGACAATCGCACCTGCACTAAGGTGTAATCTCAACTCCTAGGCATCACGCCCAACTCATGCACAGATGCAGATGCATATCAAGAAATGCCACAAAACAGCCATGTACTACCTCATCACTGTAGTACCATGTTTATCTCTTGATAAACCATAGGATACCCTTACATGACCCACTTTCACACGACTTGCCATCAGTCGCCCATTCTTGGTTCCGTTCCTTCCAATCATGTACCATCTCGTCGTTCGAAACACGATGTTCACGTCTTATGATACATTAGTTCATACCCTAGATGTATTATAGAGGATAGGGTCCACAAGGATCCCCTTCATCAATCTTCTCACTTGTCTACCAAAGGAATGTTACTTATTTGCTATAAGTAACTCTTAGTGATTTAAACGTTATGGATTCCTTAGATTATCTAAATCATCAAGGGTGTGGAACATGATTTTGTCATGACCACTAGATGTTAGTGCATGTCTTTTATTTAGCTTTTGTGAATCCGTTATGGAACTCATTGAATTTCCTTTTTGAAGATAATACATAATTACACTACTATAGTAAGATCTTCAACATTCTTTCCTTAGTGGTAAACTGGTTCGTGAAATCCCCTTTTATCAAACATAGTATTGAAAACTCTATACATATACTCGTAAGGTATTCAAAGCCACAAGATACATAGTACCTCATCTTTTGCCAAACTAACATAAAACTTCCTTTAGAATAATATTTATTTCCTTTACTTAGTGTAAAAAGGGAAAACATATTTTTCTTTAAATCACCTTTTCATTTTCAAATGAAAACTATAACTCTTTTACTTGGTAAGATTCCAAAATTAATCATAGTAGTGTAAGGACTCATTGTTTTAAAGAAAATACTTACAAGGATTCTCATTTCTCTTGAAAGTAGGTTTACTAACCAAAACCTTTGGAAACCACATGAATCATTTAGAAAACTCTTTGTTCATGAAAATATTTTCCTTGAAACAACATGATAAAGTAAGTGGTTGATCAACATCAAACCCTCATATCCTTAAATACTTTTCACACGAGATCAAAATACTTAATTTACAACACTTGGTTCTTTGGAACCAAAACTTGAATTCTTTGGAAAGCCTTTTTAATTTCTATTCCCTTTACACTTTAGTATAAACACATTAAGCCTCTTAGCATCAACATTTTAGGTTCCTAGCCCTAATTACTATGGTATGGCTGAATGCCTCCATGTAAATAAGGTAGGTCTTTTTAATTTCTTTTGCCTTCTTGGAATCATTTAAGTCCATTACACCATTACTTGAACATAGAAGCTTTGGCTTCCCCTTTCTATCTTAACAAGGCCGAACCTCAGATGCTGTTTTCCAACAAAATACAAGCCATCCAACAACATGCTAGCATCATGAAAAACATCCCAACATATAGTCATTCCATCAAGTAGTAAATGCATGAACAAGTTCATCATTCAAGAATCCTATCCTTAGGTCTTGACCCTAAGAATAATTTTTCACCATGCCAAAATGATTCTCAATACTAAAATTCAAACACAAGTAGTCACACCAACACCATAACATACAATTCCAAAGATCAACACCAAAAGCCGTATACAGAAAATTTCAGCATTTCAAGCATCAACTTGTGACACACATTTGATTGACCAAAACAAAATCGGATTTGAGTAAATGAGGACTCATATGAAAGCTGAGGATGCCTACTTTTTGGTTACAGAACTCATTTTCATAACCAGCAACCGAGTTAGTAAAGTTTTACGAAACAAGCCACTGTAGTCAGAATCCAAGGCAGAAATTTATGATCAGATTGAAATAGGTTTCCAAGGGTCAATTCTTCATGAAAACACATGAAATTTGTACTCAAAATGGATCCCAAGATGTCTATTTTCAGGATAAAAAGCAATTTTTGAAATCCAAGATCTACGTTGAGAGAAAAACCAAAATGACTCACACAAGTTCAGATCCGAAAATCACATTTTCACAAACTCTTTTCAACAAAAGATGAAGGAACTCTAGGTTAGGGTTTTCCCTCACATAAAAATTATTTCCAACCATTCAAACACATCAATGAATACAAATCAAGCAACACATAATTATTGCAACATTGGTCTCATAGAGAACCAAATAGATAAAGTAGGAAACCCTTGGTTTAGGGTTTTCCTCAAACCAAACTCATAAACCATCTTCACCACCACCAATGTGGCGTAATGAGGTTCACTCCCCCATTAAGTTAATGAAGATCTTTAGGATGAGCAAAACTCCAAGCTCCAAGAAAGAGTGACAAGGCCGAACCTTCATAGAAAGAAAAGGTAAGATCTTGGACTTGTTTCACAAAAATCTTGAACTAGAAGAAGTTGTTTCATGATTCTAAGAAAATGAACGAAGAGAAAAGTAAGATTAGAGACTTACTTAGTAAAGAACACATGATGAACAAAGTTGGTGTTCTTGAGGTTCAAGAACAAGGTTGTTCAAAATCAAAAACTTTCTTCATCAAAGATGCTTAGGAGGCTAAGACAAGAACAACTATGGTCTTAGAAATTGAAGAAGAAGTTTGGATGATGTAGCTCTTGTGTTGGCCGAATATGAGGGAGGAAGAGAGAGAAGAGAGAATATGTTTAAGTGTTCATGAAAACTCCATTTGATTCATGAAATGTGATGAAATGAAATGGCCAAGTGTTTGATACACTTGATGGCCGAATTTTGCTCTCCATATAGGCTAGGAATTAATCAAAATTTTAATTCAAATGTTTATGACATTGATGTGATCATGTGTAAGAAAAAGGATGGCTAGGATTTAAAGAGTAAGATGTGTTGTTGAGCTCTTATTCAAAGTGTAGAGATTAACCATAAATAGGTTAATTGGCTTTCTCCATAAAAAGAAAAGATGCTAGATTATTAACCAAGAGTCATAAGAATATAATCCATTGGTTAAAGGAATGAAAAGGTGATGGATAGTTGATAACGTCTCGGGAAGCGTGAGATGCAGTCATGAACTACTCCCGACACTGGGCCAGAACAACTTCCCGACCCCGGGCCAGATTACTTCCCGACCCTGGCACGCATCCCAAGGTAAGCAGTCCCGATTAAAATAATAATATTTTTACCGATTTCGACTCAAAACAGCACACTGGGTTCGAAACAACACCTTATGATTATTAAGCTCATAATTGAAATTCAAATATGAATTTCCAATCATCAACTATTATTATGATTATGATTAATCGAATTGTGTTCTCAGTCAAGTTATTCAAACAAACAGTTAAGAGAAACAGATATAGGATTTTTGGGATGTTACAGGTGATTCTTCTGTGTCCTGGCGAATCCGAGCAATACACTGATATCCTGTACTAGATGCCGTACTTTTCATGTTTAGTTGAGAGTGTTTCCGTAAAGCCAGATACGTGCACGTTACGAATGTCGTAGCATCCTGCCCATGGCTGGCAATAACCGGAACATGTCCTCCCATTCACTCCCTCCGACACTTTGTTAGCTCCATGGAGTAGGGGTCAGAGTTTACCTTTGTGCCATATGGTATTGAGTCATGTACATTGCATTGCATTGCATGGCTGTTGATGATTACATTTATTTTTTGTACATCGTTGTTCTATTTTTGAGAATGCCTTATATTATGCTGCTAATTGTTCAACATGATTTATATTGAGATTTATGGTAAGCATGTTGGGTACATTGCTACCTGGTGAGTTGTCCTGTTTTTACTTCTAATATTTTGTTGTGCTGATGATCGAGAATCTCCCCCATATTTGTATATCTTCTCTACTGGTATTGCTGTTTTTGCTTGAGCAGATGGACGCGACGATGATACAGTCCAGCATATACTTTGAGTACGGAGGGGGACTCCTTTTGCTGTTTAGTTTTGGCCAGGCTGTGTCAAGTGTCAGTCGTACCTTTTGAGGAGCTGTGACTCCTAGTACTTATTATATACATATTGCCAGTTAGGCATTGTGTAACACCTCGATTTTCACGTTTTCTATTTCTTTAGTATTTTAATGTCTTTATTTTATTCGAGGTCTTAGGAATGGAAATATCGTAGGAAGCTACGATTAAGTTTTGAGTCGGAAACTCAAACGGAGTCTGGTCTGCGTTTTACACTGACAGTATGATTTTACTGCTCAGAAGACCTTAGATGGACCCGTGAACGAGACAATAAGTCTTAGAATTCGATTATCTACGTTTTGGTTAAATTTCACAAAAATTTCAGAAAAATCACTTCCTAACCTTCGTTCGGGTGGAATCCTCAATCGAGTGACGAACAGAGCCACATATGGATTTATCGGGACTCGCCAACAGATAATCTTGATATCACATCATCCCAGGACACTTGGGAGAGTATGCCAGAGTCGTCGTGACATTCGGAAATATCTGGACGCAAAATGACCAAAATGCCCCTAACCTTAGTCTTTTACACTTTTACCATTATACCCTTTTGGCAAATGACCTTTTTACCCTTAAGTGAGCTTTTAAGAGGCTGAACTCAGCCCCTCACTCCATCATTTTCTCACAGCCCCTCACCCTTTAGAGTTCCATAGTTGTTCTTGAGAGAAAACCCCATTATTGGTCTTGAAGCTCCTTGAGTTTTTGTTGGAATCACTTGATTCCTTGAGCAGTCTTCCTTCATTTCAAGGTAAGATCACTTCTATGATCTCTTAGCTTCTTGAATCATTCTTTATTTCAAGATCAATCTTCATTTTCATGAAAAGAATTTCTTAGATCCAAAACTTTGAAAATCCATAGGAAATTGTAGAAAAATCCTTTTGAGGTAAGACCAAGTTCTTTGAACTCACATCATCAATCTCTACCTAAACCCAAGAGCTTATGATTCAACTCTCATCATAGCTCAAAAAGCACTTTTGGCCGAACCCTACTTGAAGATGATGAATAGTGTTTTCATCAATTTTTGATTTTTAACACTTGATTTCATCCTTAGCTTTCCTAATGCCTTAGAGTCCATGAAATGGAAAACCAAAACCAATTCCTAACCTTTTTAACCTAGGGTGGCCGAAATCCTCTTTGTGAAGATTGTTGAGATTGGCTTTGATTGTTGTTTAATCTTGGATTGTTGTGTTGTTGTAGTTGTTGACGATTGCCAGGAGGTTCACAAACCGATCAACCGACTTTGATCCGGGAATCTGCTCATCAACAGGTATGGGGAGATGAAGCTCATCACACCAAGATGGTGGTGGTGAAGATGGTTGTTTAAGTTTATGTGTGGGTGACACCCTTTACTTTGGGTTCACTTTTATGTGTTAAGTTTTGTTAAGTTCTCTTGGAGAACAAGATTGTCATGATGAGTTTATGCTTTAGTATGTTGTAGTGTGCTTTAGCATATGTTGATGATGAGATGATTGAATGAAAATCATTTCCATGTATGTTAAAAAACCTACTCTGATCACTAGATCAAGTATAGACTTTTATTGTTTGATTATGAGACCATGATGTGTGATGGACTTATATGTTTGATTATGACGTAGTAATGTGTATTGTGGTTTATCATTATTGTGTGAGCTTTTGGGCTACATTTTCTTTGTTGGTGAAGCAAAGTCTCCATTTTTCATTGGAGTAGGCTTGTGGCCTTAGTAAGAGGAAAGTATAAGAACATATGTTGTTCTTGTTTTGGCAAAGTTTTGATGCAACAAAAACATGATTTCCTAACCTATGTTTTCAAAGAGAAACAAAAGTGATTTTGATCCAAAGATTAAGTGAAGTTTTAACCTTTAAAGTGTGGCACCAAAGTGGGAAAATGTCTTTTCTTTAGCCACAGGTCTTTTAATCAAACTAAGTGTTTCGAAAGGAGAATTAATGAAGGAGTTAGGGAAAATGAAAAACAGGGCACTCGCCCAGCGAACCCCGTCTCGCCTCGCGAGACAGAGGGAAGATAAGGCATTCGCCAGGCTAACATTTCCTCGCCTAGCGAGACAGTGGACCAGCCGGAGCAGCAAAGATGCAGCTCCTCGGCCTCGCGTCGCGAAGTCGTTCTCGCCTCGCGAACTGCCTAAGCAGCAAAGATGCAACTTCTCGGCCTTGCGTAGCGAAGCAGTTCTCGCCTCGCGAACCGCCTAAGTAGTGAAGATGCAGCTTCTCTGCCTCGCGTCGAGACACAATCCTCGCCTCGCGAAGCAGAAAGACTTTCCAAGCAGTAAAGATAACTTCTCAGCCTCGCGAGAAATGGTTTGTTTATAAAGAGTGTTTTTCAACTCAAACTGTAAAGTTTTATGCTTTAAAAACCTAAGGTAAGTAATTGACTTAGAGTTGAAGACAAAGGATAATTAAGTGTAATATGTGGTGAAACAAGACCATATACTACACCATTAATGACTTAGTACATCAATGACTTCATAAGACATAAACACAAACATAAAACGTTTTGGGTTTTGAAACAGTAGTTCGATGACGGACCGGTGATTCGGACCCCGATCAGTCGTTCAATTGTTTCAGTCTTGTGATGACTCGATCCCGGAGGGATCACGAGATTTATCTGGTGGATAAAGGTTTTGTTTTCAAGAGACGCGTATAGTTCCTAAGGAAGAGAACCTTAGTAGAATTCGAGGTTTATCCGGGGGATAGACATTGCTTGATCGCATCTGCTTTGTGTAAGCATTGGCATTTCATTTGCATAGTCGTAAGGCCTTGAGCCTAGGAGTTGAGCTTACACCTTGATGCGGGTGCGAATCTTACGGTGACGATCTTCAACGGTCTTTTTGGAGGTATCAGGGTTGGAAGAACTGACATGTGACCAGTTGGTAGCTCTTCTATGTCATGGCGAATCCGTGCAATACACTGATATCCTCTACTAGATGTCGTACTTTTCATGTTTGGTCGAGAGTGTTTCCGTAAAGTCAAATACGTGCACGTTACGAATGTTGTAGCATCTTGCTCCTGGCTGGCAGAAACCGGAACATGTCCTCCCATTCACTCTCTCCGAATGTTTTGTTAGCTCCATGGAGTAGGGGTCAGAGTAGTACCCAGTGACATTGACATTGAGTCATATACATTGCACTGCATTGCGTGGCTATTGATGTTTATATTTGCTGTTATACATCGTTGTACTGTTTAAGAGTACCTTATTTTATGCTGTTAACTGCTTAACATGATATTATGCTGTCAACTGCTTAATATGTTTGACATTGAGAATTCTTGTAAGCATGTTGGGTACGCTGTTACCCGGTGAGTTGTCCCGTTTTTACTACTGCTGTTTTGTTGTGTTGATGAACGGGAATCTCACCCATATCTGTATGTTTTCTGTTGGTACTTGCTGTTGCTGTTTGAACAGATGGACGTGACGATGGTTCAGTCCAGTAGTTTCCTTGAGCCCTGAGGCGGACCTTCTTTTTGTGGTTTAGTTTTGTTGTCGGCCAGACAACGTCAGTTTTGTAGTACCTTTTGGGAGTTACGACTCCTAGTACTTATTGTATTTTTTATGTCAGTTATACATTAGACCTATGTCTGTATATAGTATTATTCCTTTTTCTGTTTATATCCCTGTATTTATTATGCATTATGTTCTAGAAATGCATGGCGAACCTAAGTTCGTTATTAGTATTATTTATCGTTACTAAATCCCATTGCATCTTGTGAAAAGAAAAGAAAAAAAGAAAACCGTATTTTCCTCATTAATAAATATTTTCGGCCTTATAAACGTTCGGGAATGTGACACTCGGGAAAGGGTGTTGCACATTGGACCTATGTCTGTATACAGTGTTGTTTCTATTTCAGTACTTTAATTCTGTATGACTTCTAGAAACGCATTGTGAACCTAAGTTCATTTATTATTACTTACCTTTACTAATCCCATTACATCATTGTGAAAAGAAAAAAAAAGAAAAAGAAAATCATATTTTCCGCATTAATATTATTTTTCGGCCTTATAATTGTTTGGGATTGTGACACTCGGGAAAGGGTATTGCAGACCCTATAGCTGAGTTCCTTGGTGCCGACGACGAAGACGGATGGACTGTTGATGACGAGGCCCAGTCTCATTGGGGCAATGCCGGCTAGATAGTATACTTTATTGTTCTTAGAGTTTTGTTAGACCAACTCTTAAGATTTTTGATGTTTAAAGTTAGGTCCTTTGACCGTGACTCAGGATGATGTGTATTAGGAAATTGAAGTGATGTATGCCTTAAGGCGAAATTTAATGAGTTTTATAGTTGATGAGTTTGAATTCGTTTCTCAGTTGTTGTTAAAGGTTTAAATTGGTATCAGATTTTCGCAACTAGTCTAATGAGTATTTTTGAAAAGGTTTTAATTAACCGAAAAAGAGAATTTGGGTAACGGACTGTGACACCGAGGGGGGTGTTACATCAATCATCAAATGACAGTCAGAAAACTTGGCAATTCAAAACCTATCATCCTGAAAATAAAATCCTTGGTTTACCAAGTGACAAAGTAAGAACAAGGTCAACTCTCAGAAATCAAGCTGACTCAACATTAATCTCTGAGTTAGAACCAAAGATAGTGGATGAAGCTCTCTTGGACGATGGATGGATTTTGGCCATGCAAAAGGAGCTTAACCAGTTTGAGAGAAAAATCCAAAGAAAAATCCATAATTGGAACGAAATGGGTTTTCAGAAACAAAATGGACGCAAAATGGAAAAGTTGTGAGAAACAAAGCAAGGTTAGTAGCACAAGGTTATTCTCAAGAAGAAGGCATTGATTATACTAAAACCTTTTCTCATGTTACTAGATTAGAGGCAATACATATTTTACTTTCTTTTGCAGCTCACCATAACATAACCTTATATCAAATGGATGTTAAGAGTGCTTTTCTAAATGGAATAATCAATGAAGAAGTCTATGTAATGCAACCCCCAGGGTTTGAATATCATTCCCATCCTGAGTATGTATACATGCTTCATAAAGCTTTATATGGACTCAAGCAAGGTCCCAGAGCTTGGTATGACAAACTCAACTCATTCCTTATGGAAAATGGTTTCTGTATAGGAAAGGTAGATACTACCCTGTTTAAGAAATCAAATAAAAATAATTTCATAATAGTCCAAATTTATGTTGATGATATCATTTTTTGATCTACTAATGAGTCTTTATGCAAGGAATTTTCTGAGCTCATGACAAAAGAATTTGAAATGAGCATGATGGGAGAACTCAAGTTCTTTTTGGGTCTACAAGTGAGACAAACCTCAAAGGGTGTGTATATTCATCCGACCAAATATACTAAAGACCTTCTGAAGAAATTTCAAATGGACGATAGCAAGCCAATGAGCACACCTATGCATCCAACATCCATTCTAACCAAAGACATCAAAGATAAAAAGGTAGATCAAAAGGTATACAGAGGTATGATTGGATCTCTCTTATATCTTACTGCATCTAGACCTGACATAATGTATAGTGTATGTCTTTGTGCATGTTTTCAAGTTGATCCCTATGAAAATCATCTAACAGCTATCAAAAGAATCTTTAGATATTTAAAAGGTACTACTAATCTGGGTTTATTCTATGAGAAATCAAATGAGTACAGATTAATGGGATACTGTGATGTTGACTATACTGGAGATAAAATTGAACAAAAAGCACAAGTGGTAGCTATCACTATCTTGGAATAAATCTAATATCATGGTCAAGCAAGAGACAAAGCATCATAGCCCTATCAACTACTGAAGCTGAATATATCTCTGTTGCAAGTTGTTGTTCACAACTCTTATGGATTAAACATTAGCTGGAAGATTACAACATCTATGAAAGTAAGATCCCAATCTATAGTGATAATACTGCTGCAATTAATTTATCAAAAAATCCCATATTGCATTCAAGGGTTAAACATATAGAAATCACACATCACTTCATTAGAGATTACACTCAAAAACGTGTGTTTGACATAAAATTTGTTGATACTGACCATCAATGGGCAGATATCTTTACAAAACCTCTTGCAGAAGATAGGTTTTCTATCATAAGAAAACAACTCAACATGCACTATGTTGAATAACCTTGCGTCCATAAAGCACTTGCGTCCAATATGCTTGCGTCCAATTATTTGCTTTGCTCTTCATCCAATACATGCTTGCATCATTTATTGTAATGAATAATGAATATCTTGAATACCATGAACATTTATTTCTTTCAATTTTTTTTAAAAAGTTTTGAAATCAGTTACTCTGGCACCAATGCTGAGTCAGCAACAACCTTTAGTTATTCAAATGTCGTGCGTCTGTTACCTCCCTCTTAAATAGCCACCCTCGATAACTGCAAGTCATCATGATTCTTTAACCACGATTACTTCTGACAGTTGGTTAGCCCCCACACACACTCTTTATAAGCATAACCTGTGAGTTAAAATCACATCAAACATTTCATTCTCTGAAATCCTTCTCTCTCTCCTTCAAGTGTTCATCTTCTTCGAAGCTCTCTCTTCTAAAAAATGGGAAAAAACCGCCGTTCAGCTGGTGAAGGTAGCAGCAGCGTCCCTCAAGAAGGTATATCACCTTTGGGTCACCCAACTCATGAAGTTCCAAACAACTGTCATATCAACATTGAGCATCAGATCGACTTGGATCTGTTTGCTAGACTGGGAATAGATGTCAGAAACTCCATTGTTGGTGCTAGGTGGGATCAATTCTTCACAAATTACCCAGAAGTCTATCCCGGGCTCCTCATTGAATTCTGGAGGACTACTCACATGGAAAAGGAGGGTCAAATCACTGGATACATTTTGGGGACGCAGAAGGTCGTCGTCTCTAGAATAAGCATTGCGTCTGCAATTGGTTGTATGTCGTTTGGAGCCACCTTCTCCAAATCAAGGCACAACAAGTTTGGGGGAAAAGACAATGTCTTCAACTTCCCGATGCTCATCCAAATGCCCTTTTCCGAGCTGCTATCATGAAGGATGATGCCAGGATTCTGAATCAGATCCTGAATAAGGCTGTTTTGCACAAAGCTGAGTCTAAGGACTCAATCTCTGATTTGCATGCCTTTCTTCTCACTCATGTCCTCTACTACATGAAGGCAAACCTACCATCTCTTCTCTTTGATCGTTTCAAAGAAAATTGCATAGATATTGTCTCTGTCAAAACAATCACCTATGCAATTCTTCTTTCTCGAGTCTTTAAGAAATAGGGGATTTACCGGATGCTAAGTAAGGTCCACCCAAGTATAAGGCATGTTTACCAGAAGATCAGTTGCCCACAGTTTGGAAGGGCAAATCTCTCAAAGATGCAACTTCCATCTGTTCTTGCCTTTGAACGAGCTCAGTCCGAACTAGCTCAGACTCAACGCCAGGAACCTCTTCAAAGAAGACAAGGAAGGAAGAGTCAGTTATCCAATGTTGACAATCAACCTCAAGTCTCTTCTGGATCGTCATCTTTGGAAGGTTTATTTGAACAATCTTAGACTGAGACTCACAATGTGTTTGAAGAATATGAGGTGAAGCCGAATCTGGAGTTTACAACGACGATCAAAGGAATTGCATACACCATTAATGGAGAAAACATCATCAAGGTCAATGGTGTTGTCAGAGCTTTTGTTGAACAGGTTGATGGACCTTTGCTCAAAGCAAACTTTGGTTCCACTGCCAGACAACAACCTGCTCAAGCAAGTGCGTCTACACAAGCTCAGCAAACATCCAAGACTCAAGCAGCTGAATCGTCCGATCCCAGGTATGGAAAAAGGAAGCTTCTTGTGGAAGAAGAAGATGACGAAGACAATGAGGAAGATTTTCCCATTGCCTTACTTCTATCCAAGAAAATTAAGGTAGCACCATCTCCCTCAACCTTACCCAACCCTCCTACCACTTCTATACCTTCCATCTCACCTGAAGCTTCATCCACTACTCAAAACACCAACCCAAACCCCTCTCCGTCTATACCTCCACCACCCAGAAGGATGATGATTAGGACTGTAGCCAAAAAACCACCATGACCAAAAATCATAAATCTTTCTCAGACCACCTCCTCCTCCACCACTCCATCTCAACAACCAACCACTCAACCTATATCACCATCCATACTACCTACCCCAACCCAGACTCAGTCTTCCGATCCTACACCTCCACCACCTTTCTCACCCACCGCTTTATCCTCAAATGAAGATAGAGGATTTAGTGAAGATCTACCCCCTACCCCTCCTCCACAGGTCCTGGAATCATCTCCTTCTCCTCCTCTTGTGCTCCTGTTACCCTGGTACTCGAATGAGGAAGCTACCTCTTTAGAGATTTCAGTGACTAGAGAACATGAATAAGTTCTTGAAGAAGTGACCAAAGCCTTTGGTCAAGCATCCCTTCATTTCTATCAGCCTGCTGAAGACTTCTGTGCTGAGTCTACTGGACCTCAAGCAGATGCAAGATGCGAAGACTCTGTTATCCCTGAAGATCAAGCAGAAATAAGCTCCGTCAAGCGCACTGATCGCCTTGATCATGACCCCACTTTATCTGATCATACTATGGAACTTAATCTTGATGATGAAGATGACGAGGTCAACACTTCTGCCGCTGAAGAAGCTCACCCTGCTCAAGCTTCAGAGCCTCCTCTACCACAAGGGCTTTCTCAGGATATTGCTGACTATTTGGTAGAAAGAGTCTCTAAACGAGTCACTCAAGAGATGAATCGAAGGACGGATTAGCTGTTGAACTATCTTCACCAAGTTTTTCCTCACATCCCTCCTCCATCCCTTCCATCCTCTTGAGTCTTTTCGTGTCTTTTCCTTTCTTTCTTTTTAGCTGACTATGATGTTTTCCCTCCCATTTCCTTTTTGTCTAATGACAAACAGGGGGAGAATATGAAAGTGTAATTAAAAATGCTATCAATATAAACACTTTCCTATGCATAGCTGTATCTTTTATGTGTGTTGAATTCCATGCATTAATGCTTTGATCATATTTTCTTCTAAGTTATGTTATCTATGCTTAATCTATTTTGTTTAAAACATATTTCTAAGTGATGAATAATGTTAGGGGGAGCTTTTGCTCATCAGAAAACATTTTGCAAAACACTTTATAATAATGTTTGTCATCATAAAATAGGGGGAGATTGTTAGAACCAAAACAGGTATGGTTTATGACCCCTCAAAGTTTTAAAGATTAACAAAATTATTATATGTTTATGAAAATGTTTTAAGTCTAGTTTTTACTAATTCATAAGGTCAAAACACCTTCTCTATGTCTCTGACTTTAGATGGACTCTCAATGAACACGAAATTCCAGCATCCAAAGTTATACAAAGTTCATACTAGACTATAAGCTCAAAGTATTTTCTGCGTCCAATGGCACAATTGGTTATCAACCAATGTAACGTCCAAAGAAAATCATGTGGATCGTCCAGTTGGTCCTTAGACTTTATCCTTGAAGCATAAGTGCCTTGCATCCAGTAGTCAGAAGCAAGTTTTATTGTGCGTCCAATCTTTTTATATTACTTGTGCGTCCACTAACTCTGTTTTGCAGATGATGTGGCACATGTTTTAAAAGTCTTTAAAGTTCGTAAAAGAAGAATATTTTTCTATAAAGACAAAACAAGGTACGATGTTGTACACGTCGAACCAGGAAAAGCAAAAAGCATGACAACAAAAGTAAGAGGACAGTCTGCTCTGCTCAACCTGCTACAATCTTCTATCACTGTTATTCTGCCAAAAGCAAAACATGCCTCCCTGCTCACACAAAGAAAGGACAACTATGAACAGAATACAACTTGCAAATGGACATGTATCTAACAGATATTTCACTGAGTCTAAACGGACATGTTTAGTACCGTTTGAAATCTGGAAGATAGTCAAGACTATTTAAAGACCATCATTTGAAGAAATAAATAAGAAGAATAGAACACACGCTATTTAACATTTATTCAAAAAGCTATCATTAATCTCTAGTCAAAGATCTGTAAATCTTCATATTCTTTCTTTGTAAACTTTCAAACAGATTCAAAGAGCTGAACCTTGTGATATCCTCACAAATAGTGAGTTTGTAAAAAGCTCAAAACTCTCTTCAAATCTTGGGATTGGTTGAGCCTGAAGAGGCTTGTCTGTAAAAGAATACTTGGAGCCTGGAGAGGTTTTAGAATACTTGGAGTTATAAGATCAAGAGTGACTAAGAAACAACTTGTGGTTGGTGCTAAGTGTTTTAGTGAAAAACCTTCAAGTAAAAGGGACTGGACCTAGCTCTTCGGTTTGTAAGAGTGAACCAGGATACATCATTGCGTGAATCTCTCTACCTCTAATCTTTTAAAGTTTATTTATTCACTAACTTGGGGATTAAAAACAATGTTTCTTAACGTATTTCGAAAACTTGTTTTCTGTGTGTTTTGTTAAACATCCTGTTTGCTTAAAATGTTTTTGAAAAAGGTTTTTCAAAAAGGTTTAAGAAACATAATTCAACCCCTTTTTTGTGTTTCCCTGTTTCACTTTCACCTCCTTGATGTAAATATAAGTTAATCGCTCCAGAGAGTAACTCTGGTTCATAGGCAAGAAGTGAGCATACTTCGTCAACCAGTCAATGATTACCCAGATTGCATCACACCTTTTTTGAGTTCTCGGCAACCCAGAAACAAAGCCCATGGCAATACTATCCCACTTCCATTCTGGGACATCTAGCGATTGCAACAACCCTGCTGGCTTCTAGTGTTCAATCTTTGCTTTCTGACACACCAAGCAAGTTAGGACATACACCGCCACTTCTTTATTCATCCTTGGCCACCAGAACAACTTCTTCAGGTCCTGGTACATCTTGGTAGCCCCGGGATGAAAACTCAGCTTGCTCTTGTGTGCTTCTTCTAAGATCATATTCTTAATTTCGCTATCCGCTGGCACACAAACCCGATCACAATACCTAAGCGGACCATCAGTACCTCTTCTGAATTCCGAAGTCTTACCTTCTTCTATCAACCCGTTCACACCCTCGAGGTACTTATTCTCAACTTGTTTCTTCCATAAAAGATTTAGGAAATCACTAGTTACTCTAACTATCCCAAGATTCAACCTATCCTTGACGATTTTTGCTACCAGATTCGGATCCCTAAATGCCTCTAAAAGTTCTAGCTCCTTTACCATCATGGCAGATACGTGTAGGGATTTCCTACTGAGCGCATCTGCTACTAGATTCGCCTTATCTGGATGGTATTGCAGGTCGAATTCATAGTCCTTTATGAATTCCATCCATCTTCGCTGCCTCATGTTCAGCTCTCTCTGGTCGAACAGATACTTCTGGCTCTTATGGTCACTAAAGATACTGAACATTGCACCATAAAGATAGTGTCTCCATATCTTCAATGCAAACACTATAGCAGCCAACTACAAATCATGCGTTGGGTAGTTCCACTCATGTGTTCTTAACTGCCTGGAGGCATACGCCACCATTTTTCCTTCTTGCATGAGAACACATCCCAAGCCTTGATAAGATGCATCATAGTATACATCAAATCATCCTAAAGGATCTAGTAACACCAACCCCGGTGAAGTGGTCAGTTTTCTCTCCAACTCCTGGAAACTTTGCTCGCAAGCCTCTGACCACTCGAACGCCTTCCTTTTTCTCCTCAACTGTGTCAGAGGTAACGCAATCTTAGAGAACTCCTCGATGAACCACCGATAGTAGCCCGCTAAACCAAGAAAGCTTCTCACCTCGCTTACAAACTTAAGGCTTTCCCAACTCACTACTGCCTCGAGTTTCGTAGGATCCACCGTGATTCCATCCTAACTGATCACATGGCTTAGAAATCGAACCTCCTCTAACCAAAAATCGCACTTCGACAGTTTAGCATACAACTGCCGGTCCTTTAGCACTTGCAACACCGCCCTTAGGTGCTCTTCGTGTTCCTCTTTACTCGAAGAGTATATTAGGATGTCGTCAATAAACACAACAACAAACTTGTCAAGGAACTGTCGGAAGATCTTGTTCATATAGTCCATGAACACAGCTGGAGCATTAGTCACACCGAAAGGCATAACCATATACTCGTAGTGACCATACCGACTCCGAAAAGCAGTCTTTGGCACATCCTCTTTCTTAACCCGAATCTGATGGTATCCAGATTGCAGATCGATCTTAGAAAACGCAGCTGATCCATCAAATCATCTATCCATGGTAACAGATACTTGTTCTTTTTCATCACTTTGTTCAGCTGACGATAATCTATGCACAACCTCGAGCTCCCGTCCTTCTTCTTAACAAACAGCACTAGCGCTCCCCACAGAGATACACTAGGTCTGATGAACTCTTTGCCTAGCATCTCGTCCAACTGTTTCTTCAGCTATGCCAACTCGACTTGAGATATCTGATATGGTGCTATGGATATAGGCCCAGTCCCCGGAATCAAGTCTATAGCAAACTCCACCTCCCTCTCCGATGGCAGTTCAGGAACGTCATTGGGAAAAACCTCCAGGAACTCCCACACAACAGGAAAAGCTCCCACACCAGGAGTTTCCTTTGCGTCCAGTGAGAACAGCACCACGCACCCCTTCGATTGTCCACCCATCGAAATACACTCATTGGCAGGCATCAATCCAGGTCGCTCGGAGAAAAGAAGGGACTTGTTTGAGCAGTCTAACATCACATGGTTGGTCGAAAGATAGTCAATGACCAAGATAACATTGATTTGTTGCATAGGCAAGCAGACCAGGTCCACAAGAAAGTCACGGCTCTCTATGGTTATGGGACATTGAAGGCATACAGACAAGGTAGTCAAAGAATTACCAATAGGCATGGAAACGGTTAAATCAAAAGGTAAAGAAGAAACAAGCAATCCTAAATAATCCATGCGCGCTAACGATATAAAAGAATGAGTAGCAACTAAATCAAATAAAACTAATAAAAGTTTACCGGAGACTAAGCATTTACCTTGTATCAAGTCAGGGCTTCGAGAAGCTTCAGAACCCCTCACGGCAAACACCCTTCCAGTCGTCTGTGGTCTACTATGCTGGCATACTACAGCTGATCTTGTACCACCACTCTGAGCTTTCCCGCTCGGCTGTTGAAACTGAGCCCTTCTGCTAACCCCTGGTTTGTAGTTTGAGGCGTCATGGCCCATCTGGCCACAGCTGAAGTACTTGATGTGCTACCTCCTCGAGAAACTTTTGATGAGATGTGGCCCACCACATTTGAAACAGGTCCTGGTATCTTGCTAGGCCTGTAACACCCCGATTTTCAATTTTTTTATTTATTTAACAGTATTTATGAGTTTGTATTTTATTGGAGGGTCTAGAGAATGAAATAAAATAAACTAAGACCATAGTCAAGCTCTACGATATCGTAGGAAGCTATGGTTAAATTTTGGGTCGAAAACTCAGACGGAGCCTGGTCTGCATTTTTCACTAACAGTAGTGTTTTAACTACTATAAAGACCAAATTTTGACTCATGAACAAGACAGTTAGTCTTAGAATCACGTTTCCTACATTATTGCTAAAATGGGTCTTGACCTTCAAAAATGAAAATAATATAAACTATTCGGGTGAAAACTCGAACCGGGAGCCAAACAGAGTCGAATAGGGATTTACCAGAACCCGCTAATGGATAAACTTGATGTCACATCAAGTCACATCACATTGGGATGCGTTCCAGCGTCATGATACGTTAAAAAATATCTGAACGCATTCACACTGCAAAAAGACTAAAATGCACTTAGTCTTTTTCTTAAAAGACATTTGTGTCCCTAAAATATCTAAAAAGTTGGATGACTCACCCCTCCCCTCCCTCTTTTTCACTCGGCTGCCTCTCTTTCTCTCCCCCTCCATCTTCTTCTTCTTCCTTTCTTTTTCTTCTTCTTCCTCCATTCTCCATTTTTCTTCCTTACTTTTCCTTCATTTTTCTCAAGCTTCCACAAGAATTTTCAAGAAACTTTTTGAAGCAAAGTTGATCACCTCATCCTCCTCTATCATCTAAGAGGTATAGACTTCACTCTTGAGCTCTCACTCTTCATTTTTCTCCATTAAAAGTTCATTGTTCCAAGGTTGTTCTTCAAACTTCAAAAATCTATAGAAAATTGTAGAAAAATCCTTTTAATGCCAAACCAATTTCAATAATCTAGTTTCATCCTCTATTATCATAATCCAAGAGAATGAAATAAAATTAGCTTTCTAGCCTATTTAATTTATGTAGGCCGAACCTAGGTATGGTTTTGGGGAAAATGGGTTTTTGTTCAATTTGTGTGAAATGATTCTTGATTTCACCTATTTCATTCCCTAATCATGTAATCCAAGTGATTAGGAAGCCAAATCAAACTATCACCTATTTTTAGAGGTGATGGCCAAAACCCTATGTTTTTGGTTGAACGGGTTTTGGTTCAAATCTTTGACATTTAATCATGGATTATGTCTTAGGTATGCATAAGGATCATTGATCCAAGAGTTGGTAGAATTTCAACATCCCTAGCCTATTTAGTTAAATAGGGGCAGTAGCCTAATCCTAAGGATTAGGGGGTTTGGGATTTAACTGTATTAATTTCTGGTTGTGTTTTGTTGTAAAGGATCAGACAGGATTCGAACATTCGACCGCGCACCCGATTGACAGTTGCGAAGCCGTAGTCAGAATCTCACGGGAATATCACTAAGGTGGTGGCAAGAACCACAATATCATCGGGGAGGCAAGCTTTAAAATAATATATATTGATATGCATAGGGCGACCCAAACCCTACAAGAGGTCCTTTGACCGATAGGTTGATGTTAGCATATATTGAGGATGTATGCTCTGTGAATGGATATTTTTTATTATATATATGATATTTATGTTATGCCTATTATATGTTTATGATTAGTTAAATATTATTTATCTGTGAGTTGATATTATTGTTGAATCTGTTTCTGGTTGCTATTGATGTGTTGTTGTGACTGTTGATGCCTGAGTGAAGATAGGCAGTAAATTCTGATGAGTTGAGAGATGAATGTGTGGTGAGAAAATCGAGGATATATAAATATATCGTAGTGCTCAACCTAGAGATACAGTTGATCTAGGGATGCTGTGATATAAAGTCGATACCCGGTAAAGCCGGAGGAAAGTTGGTCGTGGTTGTTTATAAGTCGTGGTTGAAGCACTAAGTGTTGATCCTAAGATGAGTCGATGAGATTCATGTGTATAGGCGATTCTGATCTTGCCTGCGGGGAGAGCCCCAAATCCTAGTGCTGGAGAACATTAGGTATTGAGGGTTAGTAGTTGTAGTTGTTATGGCTAGTGTATGGGTTAAGTGACATGTAATTTTTGGGCTAGGAGAGGAAGTCGTGTGTACTTTTATTTCTGCTGCTATGCTTTCATTTTATCCTTCTAGTTGCGTACTCTGAGACTTTCATAATTGACATCAGTTGTTGTAAGCTCTACTGATGGAGCCAATACTCTTACTTACGTATAATTCATTTATGGTATCAGTGTATTGAAAGTCTTAATATTTCCGTATTTTTATATTACCACATTACGCTGCGATGTTAAGAAATCGAGTTTGGGTTACCAATGGGACCTCCGAGGAAGGGGTTGTCTCATTTTATGGTATCAGAGCAGTTTGATTCTTAATCAAGGACTGTTTGGGTTAGGTTGTAATTTCTGGCCGTGTCTAGATAAACCCGCATTGGGTATTGACTATGCTTAGAAGTTGGGTAGAGTGTTCGATGCGCGAGTTAGCGTAAGAGGTAACTGTTCGAACATTTGTGAGGCAGATGATGCATGCATATGATAATATGGTTTGGTATGTCTTACAAATGTGAGGTGATAATTTCTTCCATAGGAAATTAAATGGCTCGCAGACGACCTAGAGGACATGGCGGAAGGGTCACAACGAGTGCCATTGAACTCGGGAATGGTTATGAAGGAAATTCCCACGTTGGTGGTGGGATAAAATCAACCGAAATTCTGAGGACAGCTAGGGAATTGGCAACGACAGTGCTGCATCAGACGCAGCAGAACGCTCAACTACTATAGTTGACCATGCAACAACAACAAAGACAGAATCAGCGAGGTGAAGTCGTAATGGAAGACACCAGACTGAATACTT
The DNA here is from genome assembly GCA_039655645.1 of Ammopiptanthus mongolicus. NCBI lineage: Eukaryota > Viridiplantae > Streptophyta > Magnoliopsida > Fabales > Fabaceae > Ammopiptanthus > Ammopiptanthus mongolicus. The sequence goes on from CM077349.1 coordinate 41,328,192, forward strand.
TTCTGAAAGGGAAGCCGCTGCAGTTCAATGGCGACTTCAACCCAGAAGGAGCTAAACTCTGGATACAAGACCTGGAGAAAATCTTTGTGGCAATGCATTGCCGTGAGGACAGAAAAGTGACTTATGCATCCTTCATGCTGATGGGAGGTACATAACTGTGGTGGAAAGGCAAGCAGAGGATGCTTGAAGCAGAATATAGAGTTATCAACTGGGGACTATTTCGGGGATGCTTCCTGGAGAAGTATTTCCTCAGGATGATGAGAAGGGAAAAGGAGAAAGAGTTGATGGGTCTGAAGCAAGGGGTCATGTCTATTGGTGAGTACGCTGCAAGATTCGAGGCTCCACTCAAATTTTCTGAATTTTGCCAGAGGTTCCCTGATGAAGAACAGGTTTGCAGGCGTTTTAAGGACGGCTTGAAATATGATTTGTAGAGGGTGATCGCATCACTGAATATCACCCGATTGCCTGAGATGCTGGAGAAATGTTCAGTCATTGAGAACATCAACAAGAAGCGAGAGCTGCAGCAAGGCAGAACTAGAGGACCTACCCGGAGATTCGATCAGAGAGGTCGAGGAGGAAAGGGAAGATTTCAGATGGGACGGAGGCCTTATAACCGTCAAACAACAAGACCAGCTGAAGGACAACTCCAACCAAGTGGCTGCTTTAGGTGTGGAGGATCACATCCAATTCGGGATTGTTCGATAAGGGAGACTCGCCAGTATTTTAGATGTGGCCAAGTGGGTCACATAGCGCCAGAATGTACACAAGGAGCGAGGTACAACACAGGCGGGCAGGACCCAGTGACCAAGACCCAAGGAACAGGACAACAAGCAAAGAGACCGCAAGCCACCGGAAGGGTATTTACCATTAGAGGAGCTGAATCCTCTCAATCCCCTGATCTTATACAAGGTATGTGCCTAGTGTCAGGTAAAATCTTATCAATATTGTTTAACTTGGGAGCTACTCATTCCTTCATATCCCAAGAGTGTGTGGATCATTTAAAATTGCCTGTTTCTTTACTTCCCCATGACTTAACTGTTTCTACTCCTACCAGTAATTCTTTGACAACCGTAACTATTTGTTTAAATTGTCCTATTATCGTTGAGAATCGAACTTTTTATGCTGATCTCGTATGTTTGCCTATGCAACAACTTGATATAAGTTTAGGCATGGATTGGCTTTCGACTAACCATGTAGTGTTAGACTGTTCTAAAAAGACCTTATCATTCCCTGAGCAATCTAGATTGATGCTTCCAATGATAGTAAACTAGGTAGTAAATCTCAGAAACACGTGTTTCTACTCTCTATGGAAGCTAAGGAATCTCCTAAGCTGGATTCGTTGCCTATAGTACCAGAGTTTCCGGAAGTTTTCCCTGATGATGTTCCAGGTTTACCACCGGAAGGAGAGATAGAATTCGCTATAGACCTCGTAACGGGAACTGAACCAATTTCGATAGCACCTTATCGAATGGCTTCAGCGGAGTTAGCAGAGCTGAAAATGCAGTTGGACGACATGTTGGATAAGGAGTTTATAAGACCGAGTGCTTCACCTTGGGGAGCGCTGGTGCTGTTCGTCAAGAATAATGACGGAAGTTCAAGGCTGTGTGTGGATTATCGACAGCTGAACAAGGCGACAATCAAGAATAAATATCCGTTGCCTAGGATTGACGATTTGATGGACCAGTTGAAAGGAGCGGTAGTGTTTTCAAAAATTGACTTAAGATCTGGCTATCACCAGATTCGATTCAAGAGGGAGGATGTACCGAAGACGGCGTTTAGGAGCCGGTATGGACACTATGAGTATCTGGTTATGCCCTTTGGTGTAACTAATGCTCCAGCAGTGTTCATGGATTACATGAACCGGATTTTCTAACCGTTCTTAGATAAGTTTGTTGTGGTATTTATCGACGACATTCTTATTTATTCTCTTAATTGGGAAGAACATCAGGAACATTTTAGGATCGTGCTTCAAGTGTTAAAGGACTGAAAACTTTATGCAAAGTTGTCCAAATGTGAATTCTGGTTAGAAGAAGTACAATTCTTAGGTCACGTGATTAATCGTGATGGGATAGCAATAGATCCAGCAAAGGTTGAAGCTGTAGTACAATGGGAAAGCCCTAAGTCGGTAAGTGAGATACGAAGTTTTCTGGGCTTAGCTGTATATTATCGAAGGTTCATCGAAGAATTCTCAAAGAACACGTTGCCAATGACGCAGCTAACACGGAAGGGAATATCCTTCGTTTGGACGGAGGATTGTGAGAAAAGTTTTCAAGAGCTGAAAAGGAGGTTGACTACATCACCAATACTGACGTTACCGGATTCTTTCGGACAATTTGACGTGTACTGTGATGCGTCATACCAAGGATTGGGTTGTGTCCTAATGCAAGAAAGTAGAGTCGTAGCATATGCATTGCGATAGCTAAGAGTCAATGAGAGGAATTATCCGACTCATGATTTGGAATTAGCAGCTATAGTGTTTGCTTTAAAGATATGGTGACATTATTTATATGGAGCAAAGTTTATAGTGTATAGTGACCATAAGAGTTTAAGGTACCTGTTTGATCAAAAGGAGTTAAACATGAGGCAAAGGAGGTGGATGGAATTCATAAAGGATTATGAATTTGATCTACAATATCATTCGGGAAAGGCGAATGTAGTAGCGGATGCGTTAAGTAGGAAATCCTTACACGTATCTGCTATGATGGTGAAAGAGCTAGAACTGATTGAATAGTTTACAGATCTGAATCTAGGTATGCAATTATCTATAGATAAGGTACACCTAGGAATGGTCACAGTAACTAGTGACTTTTTGAAGACGATCAAGGAGAAGCAGGAGGTTGATCAGTATCTTCAGTAAAGGAACAGGTGACGAAGGCAAAACTTCTGAGTTTAGGATGAATCAAGATGGAGTCTTGAGGTATGGTGATAGGATTTGTTTGCCAATGGATATAAAACTAAGAAGGACAACCTTGGAAGAAGCGCACAAGAGTAGGCTGAGTTTTCATCTAGGAGCTACCAAGATGTACCAAGACTTGAAGAAATGTTTTGGTGGCTCGGAATGAAGAAGGAGGTAGCTGAGTATGTGTTGGCTTGCTTGGTGTGTCAGAAAGCGAAGATAGAACACCAAAAGCCAATAGTATTATTACAATCTTTAGATATCCCAGAATGGAAATGGGATGGAATATCTATGGATTTTGTGGTTGGGTTGCTAAGGACTAACAAGAGGCATGATGCCATTTGGGTAATCATTGATAGGTTGACGAAGTGTGCTCACTTCTTACCTATTGGCAAAAGTTATATGTTGGAGAAGTTAACTCAAATCTACATCAAGGAAGTAGTAAGGTTGCACGGAGTGCCTTCAAGTATTGTTTCTGACAGAGATCCTAGATTTACATCTAGATTCTGGAAGCAGTTACATAAGGCTTTGGGAACTATGTTGAGGTTGAGTTCTGCTTATCATCCTCAGACGGATAGTCAGTCGAAACGAACGAGTCAATCATTGGAAGATCTCCTGAGAGCTTGTATTTTGGAACACACAGGAAGTTGGGATGAGTTCTTACCGTTGATTGAGTTCACCTATAACAATAGTTTTCATTCGAGCATAGGTATGGCACCTTACGAAGCATTGTATGGCAGAAAGTGTAGAACACCACTGTGTTGGTATGAGACAGGAGAAAGTCAAGTGCTAGAACCGGAGGTAGTACAACAGATGACGGAATAGATTAAGAGGATAAGGGAAAAGATGAACATCGCACAGGATAGACAGAAGAGTTACAGCGATAAAAGGAGAAGACCTTTAGAATTCCAGGAAGGAGATCATGTATTCTGAGAGTGACTCCGAGAACTGGAATCGGCAGAGCAATCAAATCTAGAAAGCTTACTCCTAGATTCATTGGACCATTTCAAATTCTTCGCCGAATTGGTCTTGTAGCCTATCATATCGCTTTATCACCAAACCTATCCAATCTTCATGATGTCTTTCATGTTTCTCAGTTGAGAAAATATTACCCCGATCAATCACACATCTTAGAACTAGAGTCAATACAATTGAGAGAGAACCTTGAGTATAAGGCTCAACCTATAAGGATCGCGGATAGAAGGGTTAAGGAACTCCGAGGTAAACATATTCCGTTGGTCAAATCATATGGGCTGAAGTTACAGGAGATGCTACCTAGGAATGCGAGGAGGACATGCAGCAGCAATGTCCAAGTTTATTTTAAAAAGGTACGTCGAATTTCGAGGACGAAATTCTTTTTAAGGGGGTAGTAATGTAACACCCTGATTTTCAAGTTTTTTTTATTTAACAGTATTTATGAATTTGTATTTTATTGGAGGGTCTAGAGAGTGAAATAAAATAACCTAAGACCATAGTCAAGCTTTACGATATCGTAGAAAGCTATGGTTAAATTTGGGCTCGAAAACTCAGACGAAGCCCGGTCTGCGTTTTTCATAGGAGCTACCTCATCCGTCACTGTAAACTATTCCCGAGACCGGCAACATCCCCAAGCCACTCAATTGATCGCCCAATCTACTTTCCATACCGGCACTCAGGTACTGGTAACCTCGTATGACGCTAGCAGCCCATACTACCTGTCACACGGCCTCGCCACTTGGCAGCTATCCTCAACGGGCTTGATACCGAATCTCATGCCTAAGCTCTCAACCAAATCAAAACATCACGATGCCACTGCATCCACACGGCCACATCCTCGACGCCACGTGTCCACAAGCCACAGCTCAAACAACACGGCACACAGCCTCAAGAAGTCAACATAGAAGCAACGGCACCATCCACGGTATCAACCCGACAACAACACGGCGCACAGCCAAACTTATTCTACGGCATTCCGCCACAACTCTCAATATTACAGCATACAGCATAGCAACAGTAATAAAATCATAGCAGCAGTAATATCAATAGCAGCATAAAAGCATCTAGCAGCATATCATGTATACCAAGTAGCATATAGGCAGACTGAAAGCAACAACAGTCAACAGCGCACAGTCATACATCAGCAAACATCCTCAATTAGCAGTTCTCTAACCTACGGTTTCCAAACTTAACGGCGATAGCCCAAAGTAAGCTAAACCTAGGGTCAAGATACTTTGTCAGGGCTCAACCACTAGTAGGGCTAAAGCTTCCCTACGCATAACAGAAATCACAACTACATTACTCTTGCCTTCCCGACGGCAGCAATAGTCTTTCTCCCCACCTGAACTGTCAGCACGCAAATCCACGCGATCACCGGCTCATTCCTCCTTCCTCAAGCTCGCAGCCCCCTTCAATGGCCGCTGCAAGAACAGCCCCCAATCTCCTTGGTAGCCGCGGCCTTAGTCCTCAATTTGCGGGAAGTCACAAGCACGCACTTTGCCCTAGTAACGAGCACAACACATATACAACAGTGTTAACCCTAGGGCAAGCCCAAAAGATCAAAGAAAAGGTAAAGACTAGAAGAACGCCAAGAACACGAAGAACATGTGTTAGGGATTCGAGTTTACCTCAGGCGAATCGAAAAACCAATCTGTCAGAGTTGTAGATAACTCAGCCACGATCACAACGGTGCTGTCAGAATCGTGTTCCGGTACTTCGATCACCATCAACCTCGAGCTTTCTCACTCTAGAAATCTCAGAGCTTCTCTCACTAGTTGCACAAAACTTGGGAGATTTCGTGCAAATGAGAAGATGAAAGTGGAAGCTCCACTTATGGGTTCTGCTGTCCACGCTTAAGCGTTCATCAATTTGCACGCTGGAGCGTTGCCACGCTCTAGCGTTTGGTTCTCACCACGCTTGAGCGTGGCACCTCGTCCACTCCGCCTGTTCCCTGGCCTGACACGTGTCTCACACGTGTCCAAACGCAGAACAGCTGCACAGCGCACTCAACACGCTGAGGCATCCAACTCCTCCCACGCTTAAGCTTCGTAACGCTTGAGCGTTGAATTCTCACACGCTTGAGTGTCAGCTCAGCGAGAGAAGAACTTCTAGCCTCCACAGTTACTCATTTAACGTCTTAGGCACCTCCAACCTTGTTCAAGCCTGTTCCTAAGCTTCAAACTAGGTCTAAAACTAACACACAACAATTCACACAATCATCCAAAGCCCCGATCGAGGTTAACCAGCTCGATCAGAGTCACAGAGAAACCGGGATGTTACAAAAATTTTATAAAGGGGGCTGGAATTGTAACATCCCATTTTTCGTATGGGTGTGTATGTGTTGCTGTAATTATCAGTATTATTATTATTATTACCATTATTAGTAGTATAATATTTGACAATATGTTTGTTTACATCGTCACTGCATTTTATAAGTATTTATATGAATGTATATTTATGTGTGTATATTTTAAGTAATAACATGCACGCTTATGTTTGTATGGTTATAAGTGTGTTTGCATTTTATATATTAAAATGTTATTACATATTTTGTATATATATAATATTAATTGATTCTGTAAATGATTTATATTAATTATGCTTATATTAATATACGATTGAGTGTATTAATAGATAATTGTGCATACTTATATTTATATTATTAATTATTAATTATACTGCATGTATTAATACGTGATCTTATCTATATGAATATATAATTGATTATATTAGTATGTAAGTGTGTGATCTCGTATGCTTATATGTGGTCTTGTATGGACTAATATGATGTGTGTAATTAATGCGTGATCGTATATTTATTTACATGTCATCGATTATATATATGTTTATATTAATATCGGATCACTTGTGTTAATGCACAATAGAATTATCTAAATATACTATTATCTATATTCATATTTAGATCATGTTTATATTAATATAAGATATCTATATTATGATAATTGTAGCTGTGTTGGTATAAGATCAATTAGATGTCATAGAGATTCAATCATTGAATAGATAAGATTATCTTATCTTAATCTCCTAAAAATCCTATCTAGAAACAACTATCTTTTTAATGCTGAATATATATCGCATTTTGACCCTGTTAGATTCAGAAATAGGAATAGATCGTGAAACATGATTTTTTAGGAAATTATCTTAGCTTTCCAACGCCACCAAGAAAACCTAAATTGAACACACGTAGCTCAAGTTAGGGCCAAACCAGTGAACCTGATGTATGAGCATGTCCATGCTTCACACGCGCATCAGAACGCGTTTTGGGCTCTTTGGTTAGCCCGTTTCGCTCTAACTCTTTTTATACCTCTTTTGCTAGACCTAAAACAGATAGCCGTCATTCCTAACGCTAGAAACAGCCGTTATCGCTCTTTCTCTTGAGTTCTCTTTGAATAACTTGATTTCTCCCTAAAGACATCATCTTCCAAATCCTTGTTTTGTGTTGTTCTTCATCAAGAACACACTCTTTTGCGTTGATTCTCGCGATTGGGGGATAAGTCGCTTCGCCTAGTTGTTAATCATTACGCTGGTTAACGAGGGTCGTCTCAAGCTCGTTGAACCCGTTTGAACTCGTTTGAGGGAGTCAAGTTTGGATCTTTGCTACCATTGGCTTTTAGAATGGAATCGTCATACCACGTATGAGGAGAAGGAATTGGTAAGAACATATAGGCTTTGGGGTAGCATAAGATGAGGGTGAACCTAGAATCCTTCTTTGTGTGCTATATGTCTTCTTTGATGTTTGAATTGTAATTGTTACTATATGTATGATGTTGATTGTTTATACTTGATTTATATGTTATGTCATGATAACATGATATCCTGATTTGATGATGATTGTTTGTTATAATGATATGAGTTGATATATTCGTATCATGATATGATGTTTGATGTTGCTAACTATGTTGTTTAAGTATAAAATTGTTGCTGAATTAACCATGATATTATGTTTGGTTAACTAATTTTCAAAAGACATGAAGATAGCTATCAGAGGTGAGGTTAATGCCCATTGGTTTAGTCTAAGAACATATAATAAATATATGATTTGAGATTTAGGTATTAAGATTAATTTATAATCTGAATAAAGATATTATTCGAGGTTTAGATGTTAAGATTAAATTATAAACTTAATAAGGATATGATTCGAGGTTTAGATTTTAATTAAGATTAATTTATAACCTTAATAAAGATATAATTTGAGATTTAGATATTAAGATTAAGTTATAATCTTAATAAATATATGACTTGAGGTTTAAATATTAAGATTAAGTTATGATCTTAATAAGATTTGAATTGAGGATAAGATAATAAGACTAAGTCTAATACTTAATAAATATAGTGTTAAGTTAAGAATTAATAAAGATAACACTTAACTTAACATCCCGATTTTCTCTACTTTCTAAGGTCGAAAATGAATATAAATAAACTTATATTTTATCCGAGATTTAGAAAATAATTTTGACTAAATCAAAGTCATATTCATAATCTACGGCATCGTAGGGAGTTACGATTAAATTTTGGGCTAAAATTTTAGACTGAGCCCGGCCTGTTATACAAGCAAAATCTTAAATCGCGTAATTAATGGAGCTGAATATGGATTTACCGGGACCCGCTAATGGATAAACTCGAAGTCACGTCAGGTCAAGTCACCCAGGAAAGCGTGCCATGACTCACCACTGTCATAATGACAAATGAAAATATCTGAACGCGTTCACACTGGGAAAAAACCAAAATGCCCCTAACCTTTTTCTTAATTACATTTTGCCCTAAGATGAAATGTCCATTTTGTCCCTTAAGTTAAAATTTTTGGACATCCTTGCCCTCCCTTTTCTGTCCCACGCCTAACCTCTTCATGAAGGCTTCATCCACTTCTTCTCACAACTTCATCTTCCTCCTTCATTTTCTCTCATTTCGCCAAGTAGAAATCAAGCTCTTTTGTGAAGGAAAGTGTTGATCTTTGCTCATTTTCATCCTCCAATAGGTATGATTGCTTCCTTTGATCCTTTGAGTTGCATGTTCTTCATTTAAATCTTGTTTTCAAGTCATGATTCCATGAGTTCCAATTTCTATGGCCAAAGTTCATAAATCTCTAGAAAATTGTAAAGAAAACCTATGATCATGAAACCAATTTCTATGAACCCATCATGATGTGTATATTGAGTATCTAGAAGCTTGAACACAAGAAATTTTCTCCCTATTATTCTAGCAAGAGGCCGAACCCTAGAGCTTGAAGAATCATGAGTTTTTTATTCAAGTTTTTGTGTAAAGAGACTTGATTTAGTGTTAGGTATACCTAAGGATCATTCATCCAATATTTAGAAATTTTTAGACATCCCTATCTAATTTAAGCTTTGATGGCCGAACCTAGTCCTGGGAGAAAAGGAATTGCATTGATGTTTTATTAAAGATTTGAGTTGTTTGTGTGAAGGTGATTGTTGGTGAGTGTGTCGGGAAATTGATCGAAGAACTTGCAGATCAACCGGATGACTTTCATTCAGAAATTACCTTGAGAGGTGTCGCAACCGGAAATCGCGAAGGAAACGACGAAAAAAAAGAAGGCTTTTAGAAAAAGAGTGGAGTCGCCATCAATTTTATTCAATTTGGAAAAAATTGGAAAACCTTAAAAAATGATCTTTCAAACCGAAACTGAATTCGAGAGCCAATTGCGCATAGGGAAGGATGAAAAATCAATCTCACAGCACCCCTAATACAACCGTAGGAAAACGGTTATCCAAATTAATCGTGCAAGCAATAATGAATTTTAACATATTTATTTTACCCCCAAAAATATTTACAAGAATATAAAAAGGATTATGAATATTTAAAAAGAAGGAAAAAAGGATTTAATAAGAAAATCATTTTTATATTTGTGGTTCTAAGCGGGGTTGAACATGACATATAAGTCCATAAAGCAACCTTAAATTAAAGGATTGAATATGACACTCAAGTCCACAGTGAAATTATGAATTATTTTAATAAATTAACAGAATTAAAATTCAAAGAAAAATGGATTATTGTTTACGATTTTTATTGCTTATTTATTTTTACTTCTAACTTTCGATGTCGAAAAATTCTAAGCGAGGTTGAACATAACATATAAGTCCATAAAGCAACCTCAAACATAAGGGATTGAGCATGATACTTTTCATATAACAATCCTAAATTAACATGTGTTCAACTATTTAATTAATTATTTTTTATCTTTACTCATTACCTTTTACTGCTTCTTCAACGCAATCAAAAAATACAAAATAGAAGAATGCCCTATAATAAATAAAAAAAAAAAAAGTACGATAAGCTAGTGCCCAGGAATCAAATCAGCGTGAGAAGTTCAGTCCAAAGCCAATGAATAAGGCTAAGCAAAAGTATATTTACAAAAAAAAAAAAAAAAAAACTCACAAAGCCAAAACTCTTCAGACAATAATCATTTAAATTTGTTAAAGAACAGATCATGAAAGTCCATTGAAGTCATAGCCAATAATCATTCAAGCAAGAACTCCACCCTCTTTTAAACCATGCGAGTAACTACTTAAATCTCCAATAACCCAGAAGCAAGTCAGAGGCATTCACACACCAAGAACATTAATTGACAAACCAAAATAAATTCAAAGATTCAAGTTAAACATGCATGGAATCAAATTTATAAACCATACCACAAACCGATACAAGATATGCACTTACATATATTTCTGATGTCATTCACAGATAAACTTTAATCATCGAGAGATGATCTTTTCCAACACAGTTGAGCAATAAAAAAGATTTCACCTCTCTTGAACTCCCAAACCTTTAATTTCTTCCTCTAATTCCCTGAAACATTACAGCAGAAAAAAAAAAAAAATCCTCCCCAAACTAACTAAACAAAACGTAATCTCTCCCTCTTCCCCTCTTTTCTCTAAAAATACTAAGAAAATTTGAATCCCCTTGTGTCTCTGTGTCAGCATTTTTTTACCGTCCAATCTCTTTTGAGTGCTCTGTGTCTGTCAAAGGGTCCCCCCTTTCTACGTTTTGTAACCAGAATTTATAGGACTGGAAACCGAAATTCCCATTTTCCTTTTTACCTGCAAATCAAGACAACAATTAATTCCATGATTGAAAATGATAATGGAAAGGAATGATGCTTACCAGCCTTTGATCCGTCAATAAGATGAGGAAGGGAAAGAATCGCGACTTCCCTCTCCTTGCGTCCCAAAATCGCGCACCCAGTGCGTGGAATCGGTTCTTGATCCGTCAACTACGCAAGAGATAGAAATAAATCACGTCCTCTTTGTCTTTATTTCCCAAAATCCTGCACTGGAGTGGGTGAATGGCGAAATCTCTGTGATTTGGATGGAGCATGCGGCTGTTAGGGTTTTTTGGGAGGGAAGGGTGGCTGCTGATGGAGTCGAAGGAAATGGGGTTGGATTTGGGTTTGGGTCAAAATAAATGGGTAATGGGCTTGGTAAAAAGATCGGTTCTGACCCAAAATGAAAAAACAAGCAAACATATTTTCTCTAAAATAAATATTTTTGTAAGTCTTCTTTTTTTTTTTTTTTTTTTTTTTTTTTTAGGATTTTTCTAAAAGACAAAATGTAGGATGAAATATATTTTTGTGATTTTTATTTTTTTCTATTTTTAAATTTTTTTTTTCAATAAAAGTTAAAAAGAAAGTTATAAACAAATTCCATTCTTTCTAATTTTAATCACAAAATTTGAGATATTTTTATGCTTTTCATTTTTTTTTTCACTTTTTTTGTAATTATGGTAAATTTAAGTGAAAAACAAAAGGGACTCGGTCAAAATGGGATGTTCACATGAGGTAAGGAGAGATTACCTGAGGAACTTGATTTTCAATGGCTACATACTGTATTTGTGTGTAATCTTTAAAATTATAATGCACTGTCTTCGATTGTGGAGTGTTTTGTATGCTTGATTATGTTTAAGTATGCTCAAATATGCTTAAGTATGCTTGATTATATTTGATTATGCTTACAATGGTATGTTGACTAAAATGATGATTGATATTGTGCTAAGGACCTAACATTGATTAGTGTTCAAACTAAGTAAAGGTAAAAGCTTCAAAAAGCTTTAGACATAAAGTTAAGCAGAGCAAAAGTTATGAATTTTGGAAAAGATTTGAAGACACCGCGTCTTGACGTTTGATTTTGGAAATAAGAAAAATGAAATATATTTTATTAATGGAATAAAAAGATAAAAGGAAAGAAATTTAAAAACAAAGTTTGATTTTAGGAAAAGTGAGTTTTAAAATGACAAGTTTCATTAGAAAATCATCAATAGAGTTAGAAGGATAAATTAAGGTATTTCAAGTAAAAGTAATTTCAATAAATCAGTTTTAGAAGCAAAATTGCTTTATCGAAGAAAAAGAGTTTTCATGAACTATGTTTTTAAGTGTTGATGTTTTACTAAAGTTTGTTTTCAAAAGAAAAGTGGTGTTGATAAAAGTTGGTTTTTATGAAAAACCGATCCCGATGACTTTGTGTGTAAGCTTTGGAGATTTGGGTTTTGTTCTTATGTTTCAAAAATAGAAAAGTTATTTTGGAGGTGAACCTAAAAATCGAGACGTCGGGGTTCTAGTGTTCTGCATAACACGTGAATCGAGGATCTGCGTTAGTGAAGTGGTGGAGGTATTCTACACAAAGCGATGGAGGTCCAACTGAATCTAGAAACTAGATCAATCGAAACTCCACATCCTTCGCAACACAAACTTGGAACATTTTCAGAAAATTCTCCCGAAAGTCTTACACGATAGGCACCTCATTCAGATGTCCGATACAATATCAAAAGGATAAATGATGTGTTACATGTATACAAGTACCATTTACTGATCATGAGTTCTTACAAGGCCTCAACCCGATTAGAACCCAACAAAACACGCATACACGTGTGTCACATATTGTTTCTACAAGGAAACAATTCAACATGATCATACTCTCCAGGAGAAGTAAAACTAACTTTAGAAACTTATCATCAGCTTTTTCACATGTTAGTCAATTACTCTCTACTACAAATCCGTCACTAAAGACTTGCTTCCATCCTTTCTTCCACTCAGTCTCTGATCAATCGTAACCTCCAAAAAAAAAAAAATACATAGGTATCATACATACCCCTTACCATCATCAGCATGGATCACAAGTCTACCCACAACGCATAACCCTCAATCTGTCCTAATGGAGACAAAAAGTCTTATCCATCAAATCCACAAACAGCGGAGGCTCCAATCATTTCTTAAAATACTAACAGAAGAAACTTCACGCGATACCACACTTCGAGGGACATCATCGCTGAAATATTATCGGGCTCCTAAGTTCCTCTCTTTCAACATTATAGGGTCATCTATCCTTTAACACAAGGACTATCATCAGGGGTATTGGCTAACTTAAAACAATATGATTAATTCTACATCGAATCATCATAACACAGCTATACAAATTTTTCATTTTGTTCAAATCATCAAGCCTTAGTCCTTACTACACTTCCATTGCTCCACCTGGATTCCATTCCAGTCTCTCAACTCCATTAGTAAACATGCTATTATCTTGCCGTCCCTTTGGTCGCTTATTAACCACCTATGCATCTACTTCAGAAACTTTGGTACGCTCGTTTTCCTTGGCAACTTTCCCAACAATCGAACTTCCTTCACATATAAGGGAGTCTTCCCTTACTTGCTAACTAAGAGTCTACCATCCTTGACTCATAACATAATGGTCATATTCAAGCCTATTTGCTAGAACTGACTAAGGAACTGTCTTAAAGCCAACCTTACTTAGTAACTCAGATAACTTATACACATACATCATTTCCAAGAAGGAAATAAAAAGAAGAACAAGAAACCAGTTACTCGCCAGGCGACCGTACCCTCGCGACGCGAGACAGAGGGTCAGCCCGAGTAGAAACATCCCAACTCTCGGCATCGCGACGCGAGACAGATTCTCGCCACGCGACCCAGAGAGTCTGCCTGAGGAGCAAAGAACAGCTCCTCGGGCTCGCGACGCGAAAATCATATCGCCTCGCGATCCAGGAAGCCTGCCTGAGAAGCAGAATACCACTCCTCGGCCTCGTGACGCGAAAGCTCAGTTCGCCCCGTGATACAGAGAACCTGCCCGGGAAGCAAAACACCACTTCTCTGCCTCGCGACACGAAATCCCGTTAGCCTCGCGATGTAGAGAGCATGCCTGAGAAGCAAAACACCACTTCTCTGCCTCGCGACGCGAAATCCCGTTCGCCTCGCGATACAGAGAACATGCCTGAGAAGCAAAACACCACTTCTCTGCCTCGCGACGCGAAATCCTATTCGCCTCGCGATTCAGAGAACATGCCCTGAACACATCTGGATCATCGGATCCAATCAATCCAATTGGTCGGATTTCGAAAGGAACAAGTCATCATAGACTGTTCTTACACCTACTGACCTCTATTCAATCAAAACACAGAGTAACACAGCAAAAACACAATGAATCCATAACCTAGATCGCAAAAGACATCGACCAGCTCTGATACCACTTGTAACACCCCTCTCCTTCGGGTGTCACTTTTGTAACCCAAAATATCCATTTACCCTTATTAACAAAAGACTTTTTCGAAAATAACTCTATAGTGTTTGCGGAAATCTGATACCAAAAGAAAAGCTTTAACAATCCGAGGAAACAAAATGAAACTCATCATATATGACAATAATTCAAGTTCTGCCATTAGGCATACATACTTCGAATCTCTCAATACACAATACTCATAGTCACAGTCGGAAGACTGAACTTACACATTTATAAATCTTAAGAGCTGGTCTGACAAAAGAATTTTATGGACAATAAAACTTACTGTCTAACATAAGTCATACTAATGAGACCGGGTCTCGTCGTCAACAAACTACACCTCTTCGTCGTCAACCTCAAGCACTCAAGCTATAGGGTCCCGGAGTGATTTAGAGGACTGCTGATAAACATCTGTACATGTATCCAAAAACACAACAGGGTGTCCAACATGTACAGGCAAGGGTGAGAAACCAATATATGAATCCAAAAACGACAACTACATGCCCAAACACAAATAGTAGATTCATACAAGCATATTTCACCAAATATCATCATGCATCACATAGTACAACATATATATCCATGTACTAATAGTAAAACACAAGGGTTTCGTACCCCACAATCAATGTTATTCTCTAAACGTATGCATGGCACTTCCATATATCTCAACTAATATTCAAACTAGATTTCCGGAAATCCCATCACCATAAACACGAGTTGATCAGACTCAACGTTATTGCCCCGTAGGATACAATAACCAACGCCAGAATCAACATTCGGCCAAACGTGAGCACGTAACCTTTCCAGGAAATAATACATGGACGCGCATGTCAGTGGTACTCACGATGTATAAGTCATACTATATTGTCCTCTTCACTGGGCACAATACGCTCTCCCTGGCACGTATGAAATCATTGTCCATCAAGGCACAATGTTACATAATGACATTAAGTCATCTCAGGTTCCCCTTGCCTATCAAGGTCCCCCGTTTCACGGCACGTCTGCCCAACACACAAAATGCATAAGAAAACTATCTAGTTTCCGATAATTGATTTTTGTCGCATCAATATTTCCTCGTTGTAGCATCAACGCTAACAACCACCATAATGTGTTAGAATCTTTAAGCCTCAAAAACATTTTCTCAAAACAGGACATTTAGTCCAAAAACAACTCAAATCCGAAACATCCCTAACCGATGCACCAGTCTAGAACGTTGGATTCAAGATCATAAAAACATCCTCAAGCTTACAGGACCACAAAGATCGTCCCTAAGCCGACAGGACCACAAACTAACATGGATCCTTGATCCACGTGTTCTGTAGAACCCTAGAACCCCGACGTCTCGGTTTCTAGTTTCTAAGCTTTAAAGTAACTTTTCTTGAAAACTCCAAAACCAAAAACCCAAATCTCCGAAACTTACACAAAGCCCTCGGGATCGGTTTTCCATAAAACAAAATGTAGTCCACAGACTATTTCTTTTTCTTTCGTTGTTTTTCGGTAAAACACAAACCTTAAAACAAAGCTTGTAAAATCCTTTCCTTGGATAAAACCAATAAATTTTGTAAATCACGTTTATTAAAACGCTTTTGCTCAAACGGTTAACTTTATTAATTTAAAAACTAATAAAGGTTTCTAACATCCTATTTAATTTAAAAACATCGTTTTTCGTTATTAAAAACCACCTTTTCACAACTTTGCTCTTTTGAGTTGATTTTCCTTAAAAGCAGCTGTTCATTATATTTTATTTCAAAATATTTTATTTCAAAAGAGATAATTCATTTATTTTCTCTTAAATTAAACTGAGAACCAATAAAACATATTTATTTCCTCAATTTAACATTTCAGACTTTTAAAGTTTTTAAGTTACACGATGTTGGATCCTAATCAAAATTAGGTCCTCTAACGCCTTAAATCCCATAGCAGGGCACACGATACAGCCATATAATTATTCAACAATTATAGCATGTATTCAAATATGTCAGCAGTTATATCATGCATATTCAAATCAACAGCAGTAAGCCAAACAATCAACCAACAATCAGATACAGAATATTTAATTACAATACAAACACTAATGCAGCACATAGCTGTCAGAAATGGAGTTCCTCAGGTTTATCCCCTTACCTTAAATGAAGTCACTTTGATGAGCAACTCCAAGCATCAAATCCCAGAGGTGGCTGAAGGTGGCATTGACGTCCCAACTCCACAACAACTCCAAGAATGCATATCCAGCTCCTCCAAGTAAGCACAACCACAACCAAAAACCAAGAAATAACATCCAAGCACATTCAGCATCCAAACAACATATCAATTTACTAATCATCATTTAAAAACATAATCTAATGGATTTAAATATTTTACTTAGTCCAACAGAATTACTTTTCCAATAAAATCAATTTGGGAAAAACCAATTTGGTCACGGAAACATAAAATTAGCTTAGGGAATCATTAATTAACTACCCTAATTGCACTAAAACAGAATTAATTTCATGATTATAGTAAGATAAAGATTTGGGGATTTAGTGAAATTGGGGAAATCCGAATTCAAAGGGGGATTTGAACAATTGACATAGGAAACTTGAAATTGATATACCCAATTGCATAAAAACATAATCAATTTCACATTGCATGAAATTAAAATGTTAGGGTTTTAAATTGGGGATTTACGGTTAGGGTTCCTCGTGAAATCAAAAGCCAAGAGAAAGGACTGAAGGATTTTTACCCAGGAGGAAGAAAGAGCGGCTCCGGCGGTCCCGGCAGTGGCGCACAGTGGCGGCGCACGGCGGCTCTGGCGGTGGCAGTGGCGGTGCTTGGTCCAAAACGTGGAGGAAGATGCCGCCTTCCACATGGTTGGTTCATTTATGGAAAGGGAGGCCAAACGATGGCCGGAAAACCCCAAAAACAGTGGCGGTTCTATGGTGGCTCCGCCATCAACGTTGTTAGTTTGCAAAAATGTTGAGCTAGAAATGTAGAGGAAGGTGAGGAGAGTAAAGTTACAAGGTTGGTTTGGTGAAAAGTGGCCGGACGGTGGCCGGAAAACGCCCAAACAGTGGCGGTGGCCCCGTCGTCAACTTTCTCTGTTTGGAAAAATGTGCGGTTAGAATTGTAGAGGAGAAGATAGGGAACATTTATATTATTTTGGTTTTGTGAGAGGTGGCCGGAGTTGGCCGGAAATGAAGAGAGAAGGAGAGAAAGTTTAGAGAGGGAGAGAGACGCCGTTCCAGGAAGAAGAAAGAAAAGAAAGGAGAAGAAAGAAAAGAAAAGAAAAAGAAAGAGAGAAAGAGGGAGTCAGGTGGTGGGGTGGGGTGTTGGGTTTTCTCTTCTTTTCTTCTTTTTTTTTTTGTAGTTATAGGTGAAAATTGAGTAGTTGAGATTAAATAAAAAAAAAAAAAGAAATAAATCTTGACCCTTTAATCTAAAAGCAAAGAGAAACAAATCGAAATTTTCAAATTTTGAAATAAGATAGAGATTGATGATTAAATTTATCAACCTAGGGAATCAATAATCCAAAATAAATTTTTGATTAAATCAAAACCATTTTATTTTCAAATCTAAAATCAAATAAATTAAATTTGGAAAATAATTTCTTTCAATCATATTATTTAAATAATATTTTTCTAAACACATACTAATAATAACAATAACATAATATTTTTGTCTTGCAAAAGTGTATAAACTATGATAACGCACCCAATAAAATAAAAAAACTAATTTAAGCAAATAAAATTAATTATTCACAGATATAGGATTTTCGGGATGTTACGTTGTGCTTCAACAAGGAAATAACGACACGAAACAGAAAAACATACGAAAACAAAGGTTTTCTCATGCATTTGTTTTTGGCAGACGTGCCATCAGAATGGGGGACCTTGATGGTAGGGAGCCCTGTGATGACTTTAAGTCATCGTATATCATTGTGTCTCGATGGATAATGAACAAAAATCCATATAATGTGAACCATTGTACCTTGTGTTGGACAGTGTGATATGGTAGGAAAACCCATATAATGTGAAGCACTGTGCCTTGTGTTGGACAGCGTGATATGGTAAATAAATCCATATAATGTGAAGCATTATGCTCTTTGTTGGATAGCGTGATATGATAAATACTGTGTGCCTTAGTTGGCAATCGAGTTTGATCAACTCATTTATAAGGAGATGGGATTTCCGGAAATTAAGAACCAAGTATTAGATATTATATATGGAGATGTCATGCATATGTATTTCAAAATAATGATGACTGTTGGTGTAACACCCTGATTTTCATGCTTTCTACTAGCAGTAAATTATATAAACGAGTTTATATTTTTATCTGATGTTTAGAGAATGAAATTAAATAAACTAAGACCACATTCACGCTCTACGCTATCGTAAGGAGTCATAGTTAAATTTTGGGTCGAAAACTCAAACGGAGCCCGATCTGCGTTTTTTCACTGACAGTATGATTTTACTGCTCAGCAGACCTAATTTTGATCCATGAAAGAAACAGTTAGGCTTAGAATTGGATTTCCAACATTTTTCGTTAAATTTGAAAAAAATAGGTTCCTACGCTTTACTCGGGCGAAATCTCAAATCGGGTGACGAACGAAGCCGAATAGGGATTTACCGGGACCCCCTAACTAATAATCCTGAAGTCACATCAAGTCACATCACCTAGGAAAGCGTGCCAGAGTCATGATGGCTTATAGAAAATATTTGGACGCGAAATGACCAAAATACCCCTAATCTTTTTCACATTTACCATTTTACCCTTGTGTGAAAAGACTATTTTGCCCTAAAGTGGAAAAATTTTGGATACTTTGGTCCCTCCATTCTCACGCCCCTAAGCCACCTTCATGAAGCCATTCACTTCATTTTCTTCAAACTCCATCTTTCTCTCAAGTTTCCTTTTATTTTCAAGTTGAAAACCTTAACCATTTTGGGGAGGAAAGGTGTTGATCTTGCTCACGTTCATCTCTCAAGGAGGTAAGACTACTTCCCTTGATCCATGAGTTTCTTGTTCTTCATTCTTTTCTTGATTTCCATCCATGGTTTCATGAGTTTCAAGTTTGACTTCAAACTTCAAAAATCCATGAAAAATTGAAGAAAAATCTTTTTAATGTCAAACCAATTTCTATGATCTAGTTTCATCTTCTCTCCCAATCCAAGAGATTGTAACCAAAAGAGCTCTCTAACCCATATGGGTATGGAGAGGCCGAACCTAGGATTTTTGGTGGAAGATGAGTTTGCTTCAATTTTACTGAATGATTCTTGATTTCACCTCTTTCATTCTATGATCATGGAATCCAAGTGATTAGAAAACCAAATCAAACTCTAACCTATTTTTATCCATGATGGCCGAACCCTACCTTGATTGGTTGGATGGGTTTTGGTTCAAATTTTTGGCAGGTAACCATTGATTATGTCTTAATCATGCTTAAGGATCATTGACCCAAGAGTTGGTAGAATTTCAACACCTCTAGCCTGTTTTAAGAAATAGAGGCCGAACCCTAACCTTGTAGGAATTTGATAAGTTTGATTGGATTTTATTGATTTCTGATTATGATCTTTTGTGAAGGATCTGACGGTGTTCGAAGGTTCGAAAGCGCGTGCGATTGACAGTTGCAGAGACGCAGTCAGAGTTGCCTGGGGAAGCACGCGGGAAAACTATTCAGGTGGGGGAAATAACCACAATATCGTCAAGAAGGCAAGATTTAAAATTATTTATATTGATATGCGTGGGGCGACCTAAACCCTACTATTGGTCGAATGACCGATAGGTTAATCTTATGATATATCGAGGTTGTATGTTGAGTGATAGTATGTGTAATATGATATATGTGATATGTATGTGGTGCCTAGCAATATGTTTATGCTTACTTGAATTTATGCCTACGAGTTGATATTAGTATTGAACATGTTTACGGTTGCTTTGTAATATGATGTTGTGATTACTGTTGAATGAGTAGTGATAGGCAGTAATTTCTGATAAGTTGGGAGATGAACATGTGGTGAGGATTTGAGGATATGTATGTTGTAGTGCTCAACCTAGAGATTCTATTGATATGTTTATGTTGAGATGAAGTTGATACCCATTTAAGCCGGAGAAAGTTGGTCGTAGTTGTGTATGAGTTGTGGTTGAGACACTAAGTCGTTGATCCTGAGATGAGTTGGTGAGGTTCATATTGCATCGTTGTTGTTCGACACTGTGTTAGCGTATGGTCGATCGATCTTGCCTGCAGGGAGATGATCGTACCCATTAGTTGTGAACGGATGAATATCCCCACCTGGCCTACGGGCGGGGGGATATGTCGTTACCATAAGTTGCGTTGTTGATGGGCGAATGTTCCGACCTGGCCTGCGGGCGGGGGAATATTTTGTACCCATGAGATGAGTTGAGCCTGTAGGCTGTTGGCCGAACCTTGCATTACGAGGGGTGGCACAAAGATGAATGAGACATTTTGATCTGTTGGGGATGTCGCGTCGTGATCGCATCCATATAGTCGTTAGTCGTATGAGTGTAAGAGACAGTAGCTAAGAGAGCAGGATTTGGGAGATGATAGCTTGACATTGTTGTGCTGTTGTATGTTGCTATCTATATATCTTATTTTATAGTTGTTTTCCTATTTATAATGTATTGTTGTTTCTTATCCCCATATTTCTCTATGTCTTATTTTATTTATTCTCGATCGCACGAGAAGATCCTGCTGAGGAATTGCCAGAGGAGATTAATGGCATACCTGTTGAACTCGATGCTGGCGGGAGAGCCTCGGATCCCAGTGCTGGGAGACTTTAAGCAGCTCTATGCAGAGGACGACCGTCTCTAGGAGATTGACTACTCTCAGCGAAGAGTAGTGTATACGGGCCCGACTACTGTATACATTAGACTCGTGATTGGGTAGTCAATCTTAGTTTTGTTATGGCCAGTACATGGGTTTGAGCGAAATGTATTTTGGGGCCTGGAGAGGATGTCTGATGTATTTTATTTTATTGCCATGCTTTCAGATTATATGTGTTGAGTACTCTGAGATGGTATCAATGGTTGTAGGCTCTACTAATCGAGCCAGTACTTTTATATGTATGTTATATATAATCGTGGTATCAGTGTTGTTTGTTTTCAATATTTTTCGCATTTTATTAATCATGCTACGCTGTAACGTTAAGAAGTTGAGTTCGGGTTACTAATGTGACCTTCGAGGAGGGGCTGTCGCAGTTGGGTATGAGATGCTTGCTTCACTTTCACTGTAATAATATTCTGTGTTATGCCTATGATGCTTCTGAATCATATTTGGGATATATATATATATATATATATGAACTTGCTATTTGTACATGATGTAGGTAGTTGTCGTATTTTGAGTTCATATATTGGTTTCTCACTTTTGCTGGATTCTTGGCTATGCTGTTTTTCGAAAGTAACCAGCAAACTGTTATTTCATGTTTTATGTTGTTTTTGGGTCACCATGTGATGCCAGATTAGGTTGTCACAAATATGTAACTTCGAAATTGTCTTCCTGAGTTAGTTATTGGAACCACATTCGATATGGATTAGCGGAGTAGTATTGCATCGCATAGCATGTTTATAATGTGATATGATGGAATGTGCTATAACATGCTATATTATGATGTTTTAGATGCTGCATGATCATCTTGCTAACTGCTCTATTACTGTTTATGTTCATATGTACAGTTCCTTACTCCCTACTGTTGTTGTTATTTTTCATGTACCTTTGGTTATGCAGAGGATGGTGAGCAGCCAGCTGAGGAGTGATCCCGAGAAGATCGCTTGCTCATAGTATAGTTTAGTTTATGTTAGTTGTTTTTATGATGTATTATCAGTAGTGGTTACCAGCTCGGATATGTGATATCGGGGGTTGGGGTATTTTATGTTTATGTTTTCCGCAATTGTTATTTATGTTTAAAACATTTTGGATCATGTGCTACTTATTACCCTTTGGTTTTAATTTATGGACTTTATTTATATGATATATTTTTTATAATTCTTATATGCGGGGTAGCGGGTGTCACATTTAGTGATATCAGAGCTGATCTGTCCTACAGGCCAGGGTATGTGTCTGTTGTGTTTTTGTGAAACCCATCCCTTGGTATGTGAGGTATTAAAAAATTTTGACTTCTTTTACCTTTGATAAAGATTAAAAATAAAAATAAATAAATAAATAAATGACAATAATTAGGTTAATGGTACTAAAGAAATAATATTATTTTTTAATCTAATAACCAAATAACAAATATGAGGAGGAAAGAACATATATACTTTAAGCTAGGGGCTTATGTGCAATAAACAAAAAAAAAGTCATGATATTAAAAGCAAAGAGGAAGTAATCTCCCCTCTCTGATTCTAACGTGAGATCTGGAGTAAAAAAAAAGAGAGGAAGAGTGTTTGTGCTAGGATTTTTGCCTTGGGAGAAACTAGGGTAGAAGGAGGAGGAGCTAGAAAGGGAAACTTGAAGGAACCTCTTCCTTCTCAAGAGGCTAGGCTTTGAGAGATTAAGTGATTTTTAGATGCAGGTAATGCAGCTACTGGACTATCTCGTGCTACCCCGACTTCTTAACTGGGGTTCCTAGTGCAATGCCTTGATCATACCGAGTGTTATTTATTTTCTTTTGGATGAACTTGGTTATGTAAAACCTTTTATTTACCATGGATTCATTATTTTGTTTGGGGTTGATTCCCAAGAGATTGTCTTTTAATACCTTTGTAAGCTTTTTTTTTTTTTTTTTTTCTGGATTACTTGAAATGGGATTTCACTATTTTTGAATTAGGTATATATATATATATATATATATATATATATATATATCTGTGTGTGTGCATGTGCGTGTATGAAGTGGGAAAAAAAAACATCAAGTTAGGGACTCCTTTGGAACATTTTTGGGAAGGCTTCGGGATTAGGGCCTAACCCCCTTTCCTGGCCTGCCACGACCCCGATTTTGGGTCATGACAAAGTTGGTATTAGAGCGTAGGCTATTTTTTTTTTTTTTAGACAAATGAAAATAAAGAAATTCTGAATTTGTGAAACCTTATGTTTGAGGTTAACTTTAATCATAATTGAGATCGGCATTGCACTAGCTCGAGGATGTACCAGTCAGATGGGGTAAGTTTATGAAGTGGTTAGGTTTATGATTGGATGAAAATGTATGGAATTATCTGTTTATGTGATAGTAATTTGAGTTGTAGGATCACTCTGATGCTTGAAAGGTCCCTTGAAAGTCGCATTGGGGAAAGTGAGACGTAACGCCCGAATGCGTGAGATCCAGGTTATGAAAATTCACTGGGGACTGCGAGACGTAACGCCCAGAATGTGTAACGTTATGTATGGCTTACTATGGACAGCGATACGTAACGCCCGGTAGAGCATGGGATGTGATGAGATGGCTGTATACTGGGGACGCCAAACAATTTTAAATCCGCACTGGGGACAGCGAGACGTAACGCCCAGTGTCGGATGGATTAAATGCTTATCGGGGACTACGAGACGTAACGCCCGATAATGCGAATGAAATTGGTCGACATTGACAGTTGAGATAATTCAAGCATCAGGGTAGAAAAGTCCTCTATCAGGAGAAGTTTTGATATTATTATGGTTTATGATACATTGTAATGAAATTGACATGGATTGTAACATGGATTGTCTGTTATATGTATTGCCAAAGGTGATATCTTGAATTATCTTTGTAGACATTCTAATGATTCAACCTTGGTTTTTCTTTATATAGCTATGGTGGACACCCGGCGTGGAACCGCTACTGGTCGTTCAGAGAGGAGGGAGGGGGATCGGCCTGTGATCGAGGAGGTATCCCAGCAGCAGGCAGGGGAGAACCAGGGACACCTTGTTGAGACCCGGAGAGTGATGACTCAGACAATGGCTCAGATGCAAGGTGTGCTAGGGGACTTGGTTTAGCGGTTACCCCCTGCTCCTCAGAATGTTCCACCACCACCTCCACCTCCACCTCCACCTCCACCTTCTTCAGTTGCGTCCTCAGGGGAGAGTAGGGATGTTCAGAGGGGGGACAAATAGTCTAGGATGCCCCCATCTCCGCCACCTCCGCCTGAGAGTGAGACTTTGATTGTTGTTTTGAAGGAGTTCAGGAGGCTTAAACCTCCCACTTTCTCCGGCACTAGGAAAGGAGAGGATCCTACTCGATTTCTAGACGAGACAGAGCAACTCCTCACTGCCTTGGGATGCACGCCCACCAGGGCAGTGGAGGTGGTTAGCTTTCAGCTGCTTGGGGCAGCCAAGGATTGGTTTACTTCTTACAGACATCAGAGGGGCGTACAGGTGGAGCCGTTGGATTGGGGAGTTTTCCAAGCAGCACTGCTACAGACTTTCTTGCCTCGAGTAGAGAGGCAACGTCGGGCCAAGGAGTTTGAACTGCTCAAACAGGATGGTATGTCAGTCACAGAATACCGTGACAGGTTTTTGTTGCTTGAGAGGTACGCACCTCACTTGGTGGGCACCCCTCAACTTAGGGTGTTCCGCTTCGTCGAGGGGTTGAAGGACGACATATATGGATCCATCCCGACCACTGATGAGACCACTTTTGATGAGGCTATGAACCTAGCCCTCAGGATGGAGAATAGAAGGACCGAGATAAATCAGAGACAACAAAAGAAGCAGAAGGTGAGTGAGGATGCATTTGAGGGATCCAAAGGAAATTTCTCCCACAAGCCATCATTCTCTAAGAAACACTCGTCAGGGAATGCTCGCTTTGGGAACTACCGGAAGGGAGGAAACTCCCGTTTTCCACCTTCGGGGGGATCCCAAGGGAGCGTTTCAGTGCACTCACCACCGGCTAGCTTTCTGGTTTGTGGATCATATGGGAGGAAGCATGTTGAACCATGTATGGCTAGACCTTCCATTTGTTACACTTGTGGTCAGCCTAAACATCTCAGCAGGGATTGCCCCACAAAAAGGGGTGGCAGAGGTAGTCAGTTTGCACCTGCAGGGTCATCGGCCCCGTACCCTGGCAGAGGGAGAGGGGGTAGAGGCAGTGTTGGCACAGGCAGAGGTCAGGGAAATGCAGGCAGAGCAACCGCTAGAGTTTTTGCTTTGAGCCAGCAAGAGGCACAAGCTTCCGCAGATATGATTATTGGTATGTTAACAGTAGGTTCTGCTAAAGCTAGGGTAATTTTTGATTCGGGAGTTACTCGTTCTTTTGTGGCTTTGCATTATGTTACTATGAATGGCTTGCCCTTGGGGGCGTTATCGTGTGCTCTAGTGATCTCGACTCCTTTGAACGGGCAGTGTGAGACCACAGTTCAGGTAGAAGATTGCGAGGTTTGGGTCAATGGGGTAAACCTGCTGATTGACTTGGTTGTTTTGGAGATGCTCCAAATAGATGTGATTCTGGGTATGGATTGGTTGTCCAAGTATAATGCTAGTTTGGATTGTAGTAGGAAAATGATTACCTTGTCACTGCCAGGACAAGAGACCATGACTATTCAGGGGGACCGAAGTCAGGTCTTTCAGAATGTGATTTCAGTTGTGAAGACTGAAAGGCTTTTGAGGCATGGGGCGATGGTGTTCTTAGCTTCAGTGGTTGCCACAGAGGCTGAGTTAGGGGATTCGGATTGGATGCCTATTATTGGAGAGTTCGCAGATATTTTTTCGAAGGATTTGCCGGGTTTACCACCTTCTCGGGAGATCGAGTTTGCGATTGACTTGGTGCCCGGTACTCAGCCTATATCCATTCCTCCCTACCGCATGGCCCCTGTGGAATTAAGGGAGTTGAAGAGTCAGTTAGAGGATCTGTTGGATAAGGGTTTAATTGGCCCCAGCTCATCGCCTTGGGGGGCCCCAGTACTTTTCGTTAATAAGAAGGATGGGTCCTGGCATGTGTGTACTATCGGCAGTTAAATAAGGTTACCATAAAAAACAGGTATCCCTTGCCTCGGATAGATGATTTATTTGATCAGTTAAGAGGTGCACGAGTTTTCTCCAAGATTGATCTTAGGTCTGGGTATCACCAATTGAGAATTAAGGATGAAGATGTGGTGAAGATGGCTTTCTGAACTAGGTATGGTCACTATGAGTTTTTCGTTATGTCTTTTGGACTAACCAACGCCCCAGCTGCTTTTATGGATTTGATGAACAGGATCTTTAAGCCATACCTGGATCGGTTTGTTATAGTTTTTATTGATGACATCCTTATTTATTCGAAATCTGAGGTAGAACATGAAAAGCATCTAAGGATAGCTCTGGGGACCTTAAGGGGGCATCAACTTTATGCCAAGTTCTCCAAGTGTGAGTTCTGGTTGTCCGAGGTAGCTTTCTTGGGCCATGTGGTGTCCGAAGCCGGAATTTCTGTCGATGCAAAGAAAGTGGAAGCGGTTCAGGAGTGGCCAAGACCTTCTAGTGTGTCAGAGATACGGAGTTTCTTGGGTTTAGCCAGTTACTACCGTCG
Source organism: Ammopiptanthus mongolicus (assembly GCA_039655645.1). Taxonomy (NCBI): domain Eukaryota; kingdom Viridiplantae; phylum Streptophyta; class Magnoliopsida; order Fabales; family Fabaceae; genus Ammopiptanthus; species Ammopiptanthus mongolicus. The sequence goes on from CM077349.1 coordinate 41,355,011, forward strand.
ATTCATTGAGAATTTCTCTCGGTTAGCGGCTTTTCTGACTAGACTCACTCAGAAAGGAGTGAAGTTTGAGTGGGGACCCCCAAGTGTGAGGAAAGTTTTAAGCAGTTAAAGGGTGAACTGACCACATCACCAGTGTTGGCTTTACCCTCGGACGGGGGAAATTATGTGGTTTACTGTGATGCTTCCCAAATCGGCTTGGGATGTGTGCTCATGCAGCATGGGAGAGTGATAGCCTATGCCTCGCGTCAATTGAAGAAACATGACGTTAATTACCCTGCCCATGATCTTGAGTTGGCCGCGGTGATCTTTGCTTTAAAGATTTGGCGGCATTATCTTTATGGTGAGGCTTGTGAGATTTACACGGATCATAAGAGTTTGAAGTACATTTTTGATCAGTAAGACTTGAACTTGCGACAACGAAGGTGGTTGGAACTACTCAAGGACTATGATTGTACTATTTTGTATCACCCTGGTAAGGCTAATGTGGTGGCCGATGCCTTGAGTAGAAAGTCTATGGGTAGCCTGGCCCACTTGGAGGAAAGTAGGCGAGGAATTGCCAAGGAGTGCCACTTAATGGTGAATTCACTAGGGACCTTTGAGTTTACTAGTCAGAGAGCGTTAGTAGCCCATGTGGGAGTTAAACCCAATATTCTGGTGAATATTGGGGCATGCCAACAGCAGGACTCAGAGATTTGTAAAATTCGGGACAAGGTAGTGATCAAGGGTTGTGAAGACTATAGCGTTGATGAGCATGGCTTATTACGGTATCAAGACCGAGTGGTTGTACCATTGGGGGCTAGAAAGAGGTTGATGACCATGGCCCATTCTTCATCTTACACCATGCACCCTGGTTCGACAAAAATGTACCAGGACCTGAGGGCTTTGTATTGGTGGCAAGGAATGAAGAAGGATATAGCCGAATTTGTGTCTCGATGCCTTACTTGCCAGCAGGTAAAGGTGGAACATCAGAGACCTGCTGGTTTATTGCAGATTTTGGAGATTCCTGAGTGGAAATGGGATAAGATCACCATGGACTTCATAGTGGGCTTGCCTAGGACTATGAAGGGTTATGACTCGATATGGGTGATTGTGGTTCGACTAACCAAGTCAGACCATTTTCTTCTAGTGAAGACTGCCTATACCGCGGAACAGTATGCAAGGCTATATTTGGATACGGTAGTGACATTGCATGGGATTCCCACCTCCATAGTGTCTGATAGGGGATATCAGTTTACATCCTGCTTCTGGAGATCCTTTCAGCAGACTTTGGGTACTCAAGTGCAGTTCAGCACGGCCTTCCACCCTCAGACCGATGGACAGTCCGAGAGGACGATTCAAACACTGGAGGACATGTTGAGAGTATGTACTCTTGAGTTTGAGGGATCTTGGGATAGACACTTGTCGCTCATGTAATTTGCTTATAATAACAGTTATCACAGCAGTATTCAGATGGCTCCTTTTGAGGCTCTTTACGGAAGAAGATGCAGGTCACCAGTAGGATGGTTTAAGACTGGTGAACACCGATTGTTGGGACCAGATTTGGTCCAAGACTCCATTGAGAAGATCAAGCTGATACAAGAAAGACTCCTTACGGCACAAAACAGGCAAAAATCTTATGCGGATGTGAGGAGACGTGACTTGGAGTTTCAAGAAAGGGACCATGTGTTCCCCAAGGTGTCGCCATTCAAGGGAACCTTGTGGTTTGGTAAAAAGGGAAAGTTGAGTCCTCTGTATGTTGGGCCATATCAAATCATTAGCCGAGTAGGGAAACTAGCGTATGAGCTAGCCCTACCACCAGAATTGTCACACGTGCACCCAGTATTCCATGTTTCTATGTTACGGAGGTACTTGAGAGACGATTCACATGTCCTACAACCACAACCTGTGGAATGCGACAAACAGTTGGGTTTCAGGGAAGAACCCTTGAGAATCATAGATCGACAAGTGCGAAGGCTACGAAACAAGGAGGTACCCTCAGTGAAGATAGCCTGGAGTCACCCAAGAGGTGAGGAATACACCTGGGAGCTAGAAGATGCCATGAAAGTGAAGCATCCACATTTGTTCCCAATAGGTAAACTTTTGTCCTTAGTTGAATCTTCGGAATTCAGGACGAATCCTTTTTAAGGGAGGAAGATTGTGAAAACCATCCCTTGGTATGTGAGGTATTAAAAAATTTTGACTTCTTTTACCTTTGATAAAGATTAAAAATAAAATAAAATAAAATAAAATAAATAAATGACAATAATTAGGTTGATGGTACTAAAGAAATAATATTATTTTTGAATCCAATAACCAAATAACAAATATGAGGAGGAAAGAACATATATACTTTAAGCTAGGGGCTTATGTGCAATAAACAAAAAAAAAAGTCATGATATTAAAAGCAAAGAGGAAGTAATCTCCCCTCTCTGATTCTAACGTGAGATCTGGAGTAAAAAAAAAAAGAGGAAGAGTGTTTGTGCTAGGGTTTTTGCCTTGGGAGAAACTAGGGTAGAAGGAGGAGGAGCTAGAAAGGGAAACTTGAAGGAACCTCTTCCTTCTCAAGAGGCTAGGCTTTGAGAGATTAAGTGATTTTTAGATGCAGGTAATGCAGCTACTGGACCATCTCGTGCTACCCCGACTTCTTGACTGGGGTTCCTAGTGCAATGCCTTGATCATACCGAGTGCTATTTATTTTCTTTTGGATGAACTTGGTTATGTAAAACCTTTTATTTACCATGGATTGATTATTTTGTTTGGGGTTGATTCCCAAGAGATTGTCTTTTAATACCTTTGTAAGTTTTTTTTTTCTGGATTACTTGAAATGGGATTTCACTATTTTTGAATTAGGTATTTGATATATAAATATATATATATATATATAAATATATATATATATATATATATATATATATATATATATATGTGTATGAAGTGGGAAAAAAAAAACACAAGTTAGGGACTCCTTTGGAACATTTTTGGGAAGGCTTCAGGATTGGGGCCTGACCCCCTTTCCTAGCCGGCCACGACCCCGATTTTGGGTCGTGACAGTTTTCTTCTGTGTACTCTTATATGATTGTCTATAACAATGGTAGAGAGTATTAAGTGTTTGATGTTCATTTTGGCTTAACTTTAATGTTAAGTGGTTATTTTTGGAATAGTTGTCTATCAATCAAGTCTGAGCTTGTAGAAATTTTGGGGGACATAATTTTTATAAGGGGGTGGAATTGTAACACCCCGTTTTTCATATGGGTGTGTATGTGTTGCTGTAATTATAGGTATTATTATTATTACCATTATTAGTAGTAAAATATTTAACAATATGCTTGTTTACATCGTCACTGCATTTTATAAGTATTTATATGAATGTATATTTATGTGTATATATTTTAAGTGATAACATGCGCGCTTATGTTTGTATGTTTATAGCTGTGTTTACATTTTATATTTTAAATTGTTATTATATAGATATAATATTAATTGATTCTTATTGATATGTAAATGATTTATATTAATTATGCTTATATTAATATACGATTGACAATATTAATAAATAATAGTGCATAATTATATTTATATTATTAATTATTAATTATATTGCGTGTATTAATACGTGGTCTTATCTATATGAATATATAGTTGATTATATTAGTATGTAAGTGTGTGATCTCGTGTGCTTATATGTGGTCTTGTATGGACTAATCTGATGTGCGTAATTAATGTGTGATTGTATATTTATTTACATGTCATTGATTATATATATATGTTTATATTAATATCGGATCACTTGTATTAATGCACAATAGAATTATATTAATATATGACTATCGGTATTCATATTTAGATCATATTTATATTATTATAAGATATTTATATTTATGATAATTGTAGTTGCGTTGGTATAAGATCGATTAGATGTCATAGAAATTCAATCATTGAGTAGATAAGATTACCTTATCTTAATCTCCTAAAAACACTATCTAGAAACAACTATCGTTTTAACACTGAATTTATATCGCATTTTCTACTCTGTTAGAGTCCGAATTAGGAATAGATCGGAAACATGATTTTGTAGGAAATTCTCTTAGCTTTCCAACACCACCAAGAACACCTAAATCGGACACTCGTAGCTCAAGTTAGGGCCAAACCACTGAACCTGATGTGTGAGCACGCCTGTGCTTCGCACGCGCATTAGAACCCATTTTGGGCTCTTTGGTTAGCCCGTTTTGCTCTAACCCTTTTTATACCTCTTTTGCTCGACCTAAAACAGATAGCCGTCATTCTTAACGCTAGAAACAATCATTATCGTTTTTTCTCTTGAGTTCTCTTTGAATCCCTTGAATTCTCCCTAAAGACATCATCTTCCAAATCCTTGCTTTATGTTGTTCTTCATCAAGAACGCACTCTTTTGAGTTAATTCTCGCGATTGGGGGATAAGTCGCTTCGCCTAGTTGTTAATCATGACGCTAGTTAACGAGGGTCGTCGTTGTGAAGGGTAATCAATTAGATTAGTTCTTCTAAGATCTAATCAAGCTCGTTGAACCTGTTTGAGGGAGTCAAGTTTGGATCTTTGCTACCATTGGCTTTTAGAATGGAATCGTCATACCAAGTATGGGGAGAAGGAATTAGTATGAACATATAGATTTTGAGGTAGCGTAAGATGAGGGTGAACCCATAATCCTTCTTTATGTGCTATATGTCTTCTTTGATGTTTGAATTATAATTTTTTTTTTTTGATGAATTTATATATATTTTTTGATGAATAATTGTAATTATTACTATATGTTTGATGTTGATTGTTTATACATGATTTGTATGTTATGTCATGATAACATGATATCCTGATTTGATGATGACTGTTTGTTATAATGATATGAGTTGATATATTTGTATCATGAGATGATGTTTGATGTTGCTAACTATGTTGTTTAAACATAAAATTGTTGATGAATTAACCATGAAATTATGTTTGGTTAACTAATTTTCATAAGACACGAAGACAGCTATCGGAGGTGAGGTTAATGCCCATTGGTTTAGTCTAAGAACATATAATAGATATATGATTTGAGGTTTAGATATTAAGATTAATTTATAATCTTAATAAAGATATGATTTGAGGTTTAGATGTTAATATTAAGTTATAATCTTAATAAAAATATGATTTGAGGTTTAGATATTAAGATTAAATTATAATCTTAATAAGGATATGATTCTAGGTTTAAATTTTCATTAATATTAAGTTATAATCTTAATAAATATATTATTTGAGGTTTAGATATTAAGATTAATTTATAACATTAATAAAGATATGATTTGAGGGTTAGATATTAAGATTAAGTTATAATCTTAATAAATATATGACTTGAGGTTTAAATATTAAGATTAAATTATGATCTTAATAAGATTTGAATTGAGGATTAGATAATAAGACTAAGTCTAATACTTAATAAATATAATGTTAAGTTAAGAATTAATAAAGATAACACTTAATAAGAAGATAATGTTATTGATAACTCTTAATAGCGATTTTTGGGTAGTCTGTTATTGGCTACTGATGGCCATGGTTTTAGAGATATGGTTTCCAGACTGTCGCTACCTAGTATTAGGATTCATAGTATTTTACTTTTTGGTTAGTTTATCTTTTGAAAACGGACATGTTTGTCCAATGGTTTCTTTATGTATATGGCTCACTGATGATGCATATATTTATATACGGTAGTGTTGATGACTTCTCTTGAGTAGTTGTTATTTATCGTTGTCAGAAGAAAATTTTTTTTATCACAATTTTCAAAGTAAGAATGATCTAAGTAAAGAAAATCTGTTTTCCGAAAGTAACCAGCAAATTTTTATTTCGTATTTCATGTCTATTTTTGGGTCACCATGTGAAGCCAGATCAGGGGGTCACACTTAATAAGAAGATAATGTTATTGGTAACGACGTATTGTTATCAATGTTGTTGGTTAAATCATTCTTGATGCTTATTGGTCAAGTTTGATGTTGATAAATTACTTTGATGCTTATTGGTCAATGTTGATAGCTTTTTAATGGTGTTGATGGAGGTGGTTGCCATGTTGTTTGTATGTTAGCATTGCATGCATCATGACATGGTGTTGTTAGTTTAGGGGAAGTTGCAATGACCGGGGAGTTCGTCCAAGAGTATGGCAAACTGGTTGTCCGCGGTGATTCATCCGAGAGTTAGATGAATCAAGCGCATCCGTGGTGGTCCATCCGAGAGTAAGGTGGATCGGCTATCCAAGGGGTTCACCCGTGAGTTTGGTGAACTGCCGGCGTTGGTGCTTATTAGCCAATATGGATATGTAACTCCAAAATTGTCTTCCTGAGTTAGTTATTGGATCCACATTGCATATGGAGTAGCAGAGTAGTATTGCATCGCATGTTTATAATGTGATATGATGGAACGTGTTATAACATGTCATATTATGATGTTTTATATACTTTGCATGATCATCTTGCTAACTACTCTATTACTGTTTATGTTCATATGTATGGTTCCTTACTCCCTACTGTTGTTGTTGTTGTTTTGCATGTACCTTTGGTTATACAGAGGATGGTGAGCAGCCAGCTAAGGAGTGATCACAAGAAGATCGCTTGCTCATAGTATAGTTTAGTTTATGTTAGTTGTTTTTCCAATGTATTATCGGTAGTGGTTACCAGCTCGAATAAGTGACATCGGGGTCTGTGGTTTTTTATGTTTATGTTTTCTGTAATTGTTATTTATGTTTAAAACGTTTTGGATGATGTGGTACTTATTACCCTTTGGTTTTAATTTATTGATTTTATTTTATATGATATATTTTTTATAATTATTGTATGCGGGGTAGCGGGTGTCACAATATGTATAAGCTCAATCAAAGTGACTATGGAAGCGAATTTGAAAATGAGCTTTTCCAAGAGTTCTGTGATGAAAGTGATATTCATCATAATTTCTCTACCCCTAGAACACCACAACAGAATGGTGTTGTTGAAAGAAAGAACCGATCTCTTCAAGAGATGGCTAGGGTAATGCTCAGTGATAATTTTGTTTCCAAACACTTCTGGGTCAAAGCTGTAAATGTTGCCTGCAACACCCTTTCCGGGGCATCACATTTACGGACATTTTATAAAACTAAGATCGCAAAACGGGTTAATTAAAAACATTTAAGAAAGATGGGGGTGAGTTTTTCCTTTTCACAAGAAAGGATTGTAAAAGCTCGTAACCGTTTATGCGTGAAAGGTAAATTGAATCATTTCATAAGTTCATAAAGGATTTACACTAAACCCAACCCGACTACAGAAAGTAAACGGAAAGATATAGACTCAACGTAAGGAATTGGGGATGCAGCTCCTAAACATAAGAGACTCGGAGACGCAGCTCCACAACACATAAAATAAAGGTACAGACACTCTGACACCCTACACTGGCTGACAACAGACTACACAGGAGGATATCCCTCGGATCAACCGCTGAATGCTTCCTCTGACTCCTCCCTTATGGAGAAACAAGCGAAAGGAATAGGAAGGCATGGGTAGATCACCTCCCTCCTAATATCTTCACTTATCGCCTTCCAACCAGGACCCATCAAATGAGACCTAACAGGAATCCTAGCCGGGACTACTGCTGGCATTCCTATGGAAGACATCGCAGCAGTTGACCTAGAAGCAACTTTCCCAACAAGCGGACTATCCCTAACAGAGGGAGAAGGCACTGAACACTTCGGTGAAAGAGCCCACCTAGCGTTCCACTTTCGACCACTGCCTTGACGGCAAACGACAGAAGACAAGCGGTGAAGCGGTTAAGAACCTTTCCTTTGTGATTGATGTGGATGATGAGTGTGGCTCTCCACATGTACGTTGTTGGAGCCTATCATGACTAGGTGTCTGACTGCCGAAACCCCTGGAAAGTTCCACAGAGAGATGCATCTGAAGCGCCGGGTGGAAACTCGGTATCACGACCTGCTCGGGAGACCACCAGAGAAGCAGACAACGATGCAATTCAAAGTAATAAGGTGAGATTCCCATTCATCAACACAACACATGGCAGAAGTAAAAACGGTACGACTAATCATGCATATCATACATCTCAATATCTCATATAAATCAATCATCAACATAAGACATCATCAACACAGGATAATAATGTATAACATAAAAATGTATCCATCAACAGTCATGCAATGCAATGCGATGTACATGACTCAATGCCATATGCCACAAAAGTAAGACTCTGACCCCTACTCCATGGAGCTAAACATAACTAGAGTGAGTGATTGAGAGAACATTGTCTGCGTTATCTCAGCCCCACAGTGCCACATCAAAGATCGCAATTGCTATAATGGCTCACGCCAGACGTTCTTTACCCAAATCATGATTTGTCGGGTATTAAGTCAGGACGCCAGTGTTTTCGATGGGTAACCACCACATAGAGGAGCTACTCTCTGGCCACATGTCCTCCCTAACCCCCAATGTCCCCAAGATCATCAAGACCAAAACCTCAGACAATCGCACCTGCACCAAGGTGTAAGCTCAACTCCTAGGCATAACGCCCAACTCATGCACTGATGCGTATGCATGTCAAGACAATGTCATTACACCAAAACAAGTAATTCATTATTTCTGTAGCACGACGTTTATCTCTTGATAAATCACAGGAAACCCCTACGGGACCCACTTCCACATGACTCGCCATCAGTCGCCCATTCTTGGTTCTGTTCCTTATGTCCGCGTACAACTCCGTCGTTCGGAAAACGATATTCAAGTCTTATGACATGTTATTCCATATCCTAAGCGTATTATGGAAAATAGAATCCACAAGGATTCCTTCATCATATCTTCTCAAATATCTATCAAAGGAAACATTACTTATTTTGTATAAGTAACTCTTTGTGGTTAAGTATTATGGATCCTTAGATGACCTAAATCATCAAGGGTGTGGGACATGGTTTTCCATGACCACAAGGTATAGGTGCATATCTTTTATTTAGTCTTTGTGAGTTCATTATGAAACTCATTGAATTTCCTTTTTGAAGATAATACATAATTACGCTACTATAGTAAGATCTTCAAAACACTTTCTTTGGTGGTAAACTAGTTCATGAAATCTGCTTTATCAAACATAGTTTTGAAAAACTCTATACATATACTCGTAAGGTATCCAAAACCCCAAGATACATAGTACCTTGTCTTTTGCCAAACTAACATAAAACTTCCTTTGAAATAATATTTATTTCCTTTACTTAGCGTAAAAAGGGAAAACATATCTTTCTTTAAATCACATTTTCATTTGCAAATGAAAACTATAACTCATTTGTTTTGTAAGATTCCAAATTAATCATAGTAGTGTAATGACTCATTCTTTTATAGAAAACACTTACAAGAATTCTCATTTCTCTTGAAAGTAGGTTTACTAACCAAAACCTTTGGAAACCACATGAATCATTTAGAATACTCATTGTTTCTTGAAAATATTTTCATTAAAACAACATGCTAGAATAGGTGGTTGATCACCATCAACTTCCCTATCCTAAAAATATTTATCATATAACTCCAAAGATACTCATTTTCCAATACTTGGTTCTTTAGAACAAAAACTTGATCTCTTAGAAAACCTTTTTAATTTCTATTTCTGTTATACCTTAGTATGAACACATTAAAACCCTTAACATCAACATTTTAGGTTCCTAGCCCTAGTTACTATGGTATGGCTGAATGCCTCCATGTAAGTAAGGTAGGTTATTTTAATTTTCTTTGCCTTCTTGGAACAATTTAAGTCCATTACACCAATACTTGAACATAGAAGCTTTGGCTTCCCTTTTTAACTCAACAAGGTCAAACCATACATGGTGTTTTTTTAACAAAATACAAGCCATCCAACGATATTCTAGCATCATAAAAATTATCTCAACATATAGTCATTTCATCAAGTATTTAAAGAATGAACAAGTTCATCATTCAAAAATCATATCCTTAGGTCTTGAACCTAAGAATAATTTTCCACCATTCCAAAATGATTTTCAACACTCCAACAAAAATAGTCACACCAACACCATAACATACAATTCCAAAAATCAAAACCAAAACCCGTATACACAAAATTTCAGCATTTCAAGCATCAATTTGTGACAAACATTTGATTGACCAAACGAACTCGGATTTGAGCAAATGAGGACTCATATGAAAGCTTAGGATGTCTAATTTTTGGTTATAAAATTCATTTTCACAAAAAGTAACCGAGTTAGTACAGTTTAATGATATAAGTCACTGTAGTCAGAATCCAAGACAGAAATTTAGGCTTAGATTGAAACCACATGAAACTAGTGCTCAAAATGAAGCTCAAGATGTCTAGTTTCAGGATAGAAAAATAGGTTTTGAAATCCAAGGTCTAGGTTGATAGAAAAATCGAAATGACTCACACAAGGTCAGATCCGAAAATCACATTTTCATAAACTCTTTTCAACAAAAAGATGGAGGAACCCTAGGTTAGGGTTTTCCCACACATAAAAGTTATTTTCAACCATTCAAACACATCAATGAACATAAATCAAGCCACAAATAAATATTACAACATTGTTCTCATAGAGAACCAAATAGACAAAGTAGAAAATCCTTGGTTTAGGGTTTTCCCAAACCAAACCCATAAACCATTTCCACCGCCACCAATGTGGTGTAATGTGGTTCATTCCCCCATTACCTTAATGAAGATCCTTTGTGAATGAGACAACTCCAACACCAAGAAACTGAAGATGGTTGAACCTATGGAGTACAAAACAATAAGGTTTTGAAAATTGTTTCACATAAATCATGAACTGGAAGGTGTTGTTTCATGATTTAATGAAGGGAAATGAAGAGGAAAGTAAGGTTAGAGACTTACTTAGAGAAGAACACTTGATGAACAAGGTTGGTGTTCTGGAAGGTCAAGAACCAAGTTGCTCCAAAGAGAAAACTTCCTTCATCAAAGATGATTAGGAGGCTAAGACAAGAACAACTATGGTCTTAGAAATTGAAGAAGAAATTTGGTTGATGTAGCTCTTGTGTTGGCCGAATGTGAGGGAGGAAGAGAGAGAAGAGAGAATATATTTAAGTGTTCATGAAAAACTCTCTTTGATTCATGAATTGTTATGAAATGAAATGGCTAAGTGTTTGATACACTTGATAGCCGAATTTTGCTTCTCCATTTAGGCTAGGAATTAATTAAAATTTAATTCAAATGTTTATGACATGGATGTGATCATGTGTAAGTAATTTGGATGGCTAGGATTTAAAGAGTAAGATGTGTTGTTGAGCTCTCATGCAAAGTGTAGAGATTAACCATAAGTGGTTAAGTTGCTTTCTCCATAAAAGGAAAAGATGCTAGGTTATTAACCAACAGTCATAAGAATTTAATCCATTAGTTAAATGAATGAAAAGGTGATGGATGGTTGACAACGTCTTGTGAAGCGTGAGATGCAGTCATGAACTACTCCTGGCACTGGGCCAAAACAACTTCCCGACCCCGGGCCAGATTACTTCCCGACCTTGGCACGCATCCCAAGGTAAGAAGCGGTCTCGATTAAAATATTTTTAAGGAAAAGATGCTAGGTTATTAACCAACAGTCATAAGAATTTAATCCATTAGTTAAATGAATGAAAAGGTGATGGATGGTTGACAACGTCTCGTGAAGCGTGAGATGCAGTCATGAACTACTCCTGGCACTGGGCCAGAACAACTTCCCGACCCCGGGCCAGATTACTTCCCAACCTTGGCACGCATCCCAAGGTAAGAAGCAGTCTCGATTAAAATATTTTTACCGATTCTAACTCAAAACGGCATATCGGTCTCAAAATAACATTTTATGATTATTAAGTTCATAATTGAAATTCAAATATGAATTTCCAATTATTAACTATTTTTATGATTATGATTAATCAAATTGTGTTCTCAGTCAAGTTATTCACACAAACAGTTAAAAGGCAGACATAGGAATTTTGGGATGTTACATCGCCTGCTACATTCAAAGCAGAATATACATAAGACCTATCTTGAATAAGACTCCTTATGAACTGTGGAAAGGACGCAAACCCAACATTTCTTATTTCCACCCCTTCGAATGTCAATGTTTTATTTTAAATACTAAGGATCAACTTGGTAAGTTTGATGCCAAAGTAGATAATGGAATAATGTTAGGATACTCTGAAACGTTCAAAGCTTTTAGAGTCTATAACTCTAGGACTTTAATTGTTGAAGAATCCATCCATGTTAAGTTTGATGACAAACAACTTGATAAGAGATTACCAAAACTAGATGAATCTTTTGTAGATATGAATCTGAATGATATAGAAGATCGTCCAATGCTTAAAGAAGATGGAGCATCAGACGTAACTCAAGACGCATCAACGTCTTAGCAAGTTACTAACACCCCTCGTTCGTGGCAATTTAGGACTTACCAGCCTGAGGATCAAATCATTGGCAAATCAAATGATAGAGTTCGGACAAGCTCAACCTTCAGAGAACAAGCTGATTCAGCCTTCATCTCTGAATTGGAACCAAAGTCTGTGGACGAAGCCTTAATGGATGAGTGTTGGATCCTTCCTATGCAAGAGGAGCTTAACCAGTTTCAAAGAAGTGATGTTTGGACACTGGTCTCCTTGCAAATGGATAAGTCTGTCATTGGAACCAAGTGGGTCTATCGAAACAAGCTGGACGAAGATGGCAAAGTCGTAAAGAATAAAGCAAGGTTATTTGCTCAAGGTTACTCACAAGAGGAAGGTATTGATTATACCGAAACTTTCGCTCCAGTAGCTAGACTAGAGGCCATACGCATATTACTATCATAACATCATGTTTTATCAAATGGACGTAAAAAGTGATTTCTTGAATGGTTTGATTAATGAAGAAGTTTATGTTGTACAACCACCTGGATTTTGAGGATCAAAACCACCCTAAGCATGAATATAAGCTTAAAAAGGCTTTATACAGACTCAAAGAAGCTCCTAGAGCTTGGTATGAGAGACTCGGTATGAGAATGGTTTCTCAAGAGGCAAAGTGGACACAACTCTTTTTATAAAAACATGTAAACAAGATTTTATTGTTGCACAAATTTACGTTGATGATATAATATTTGGTGCAACTGATGAATCTCTTTGTCAAGAGTTTTCTGAGCTCATGCAGAAAGAATTTGAAATAAGTATGATAGGAGAACTAAAATTCTTCCTCGGACTTCAAGTCAAACAAACATCGGATGGAGTGTATATCCATCAAACGAAATACACAAAGGAGCTTCTCAAACGCTTCAAGTTGGATGACTGCAAACCAATGAATACCCAAATGCATCCAACGTCCGTACTAAACAAGGATGACAAAGATAAAAAGGTAGACCAAAAGGTATATAGAGGTATGATTGGTTCCCTCTTATATCTCACTGCACCCAGACCTGATATCATGTTTAGTGTTTGTCTGTGTGCTCGATTTCAATCTGATCCTAGAGAGTCTCATCTCTCAGCAGTTAAAAGAATCTTTAGATATCTCAGAGGTTCTACTAATCTAGGTCTGTTGTATAAGAAATTTGATGAATACAGATTAGTTGGATTTTGTAATGCTGACTATGTTGGAGACAGAATTGAAAGAAAAAGCACCAGTGGAAGCAGTCACTTCATTGGAGCCAACTTAGTCTTATGGTCAAGAAAAAGGCAAAGCACAATTGCCTTATTAACTGCTAAAGCTGAGTACATTGCTGCTACAAGCTACTGCTCACAACTTCTATGGATTAAACATCAGTTGGAAGACTACAATGTATTTGTAAGTAATATTCCAATAATGTGCAATACAACTGCTATTAATCTATCTAAAAATCCCATATTGCATTCTAGAGCAAAGCATATAGAAATCAAGCATCATTTCATTAGAGATTATGTGCATAAAGGAATAATTGTTATTCAATTTGTTGATACTGACCATCAATGGGCAGACATCTTCACCAAACCTCTAACTGAAGATAGATTCACATTCATAAGAAAAATATCTGAACATGCATTTCATTGATTGATTATGAGTCCAATGCATGCGTCCAATATTTGCTTTAGTCCAATACGTGTCAGTCCAATATATTTATTGATTGGTTCGTCCATTGCATTAATTGAACTAAATCTTTGTCAAAGACAAATTTATTTCTCATTCCCTAACCGAGTCAATTCCGTTTTTCTTTATGGCAAAACTGTTTTTTACAGTTTCAAAGTCTGGAACGTGCGTCAGACATTAAATGTGCATCACCTCACCTTCCTTTTCTTTTCTTTGAAACTTATTTATTTGAAAAATGCGAACTGTTTTTCTTCTATAAAAACCGTATTTGATAAAGGTGAAACCTTTACAAACTTTTCACCTTCATCTATCTCTATTTGAAAACTCTCTCTTGCGAAAAGGCTTCTTTCTCTGAAACAATGGCTTCTTCATCCTCCATAATCGCTTCTACTAAGGGCAAAGGAAAAGCCCTTCATGTTAAGACTGCTGAGGTACTGGTTGAGTTCAAGTTCTGTCTAAAGTTCTTCACTGACCATAGGATAGATGTTACCCCTAATATTCAAGCTGCTGGCTGGTCAAGTTTCTTTAAAGATACTCCTGTCATCTACCCAGCACTCATAAGGGGTTCTGACCTAACCCTACCATCTCGGCAAGGGAAATCAGAAACAAGGTCCTCAACACTGAAGTGATCGTCTCTGAAGCTACCATTTCCAATGCCATTGGGTGTGCCCAATCTGGAATCACTTGTGAAGATAAATGGGAAGAAGAATTGGGTGGTATGGACACTATCAAGGAGTGTCTACTGAAGAATTTGTCTAACAAACTGATAGCCTCGAGAATGACTGACAAGGCTGGGGTTCTTCATCAGATTCTGAACAAATCTATCCTTCACAAAGCTGGCTCGAAGGATTCCGTTTCAAAGGCTCATCAATTCTGCCTAGTGTATTTGATTCTGGAGAGGCAAATAAATCTTCCACACCTTCTCGTCACCTGCTTTAAGTACGTCATTGAAGGCTCTAGAAAGAATACTGTCATCATCTATGTTGCCCTTCTCTCAAGAATCTTTGAGAAACATCTGGTTTATGATGATCTTATGTTTCTGACTCCAGAACAGAAACTCAAATATGTTGGAGTTCATGGAATGGAACATGTGCTGCAACCAGAGTTCAGCAAACAAAGTTTGATGATGAGGAAGTTGGACTGTACTGAAAAGTCCAAGAAAGAAGGAAAGCTAAAATGCAACACCCTTTCCCGAGTATCACATTCCCGAACGTTTATAAGGCCGAAAATATTTATTAATGCGGAAAATACAGTTTTCTTTTTTTCTTTTCACAAGATGCAATGGGATTTAGTAACGATAAATAATACTAATAACGAACTTAGGTTCGCCATGCATTTCTAGAACATAAGGCATAATAAATATAGGGACATAAACAGAAAAAGAAATAATACTATATACAGACATAAGTCTAATGTATATCTGACATAAGAAATACAATAAGTACTAGGAGTCGTAACTCCCAAAAGGTACTACAAAACTGACCTAGTCTGGCCGACAACAAAACTAAACCACAAAAAGAAGGTCCGCCTCAGGGCTCAAGGAAACTACTGGGCTGAACCATCGTCACGTCCATCTGTTCAAACAGCAACAGCAAGTACCAACAGAAAACATACAGATATGGGTGAGATTCTCGTTCATCAACACAACAAAACAACAGTAGTAAAAACGGGACGACTCACCGGGTAATAGTGTACCCAACATGCTTACAAGCATTCTCAATGTCAAACATATTAAGCAGTTGACAGCATAATATCAGGTTAAGCAGTTAATAGCATAAAATAAGGTACTCTTAAACAGTACAACGATGTATAACAGTAAATGTAAACATCAATAGCCATGCAATGCAATGCAATGTATATGACTCAATGTCAATGTCACTGGGTACTACTCTGACCCCTACTCCATGGAGCTAACAAAACATTCGGAGAGAGTGAATGGGAGGACATGTTCCGGTTTCTGCCAGCCATGAGCAAGATGCAACAACATTCGTAACGTGCACGTATCTGGCTTTACGGAAACACTCTCGACCAAACATGAAAAGTACGGCATCTAGTAGAGGATATCAGTGTATTGCACGGATTCGCCATGACACAGAAGAGCTACCAACTGGTCACAGGTAAGCCCTTCCAACCCTGATACCTCCAAAAAGACCATTGAAGATCATCACCGTAAGATTCGCACCCACATCAAGGTGTAAGCTCAACTCCTAGGCTCAAGGCCTTACGACTATGCAATGGAATGCCAATGCTTACACAAAGCAGATGCGATCAAGCAATGTCTATCCCCCGGATAAACCTCGAAGTCTACTAAGGTTCTCTTCCTTAGGAACTATACGCATCTTTTGAAAACAAAACCTTTATCCACCGGATAAATCTTGTGATTCCTCCGGGATCGAGTCATCACAAGACTGAAACAATTGAACGACTGATCGGGATCCGAATCACCAGTCCGTCATCGAACTACTGTTTCAAAACCCAAAACGTTTGTAAACCAGAACAACTTCTCAATTGAAAACTCAGTTGATTTGAAACAACTTTTAAAACACTAACTTACTCTATTTTTCTGCATTTTCTGAACATGGAATTCGCTTAGCGAAATTGAATCAATAATGCCTCCTTTGGAACTCCTCTGGATCGCTCGGCGAAACATACATCGCGTAGCGAAATGTATTGTATTCGCTTGGCGAAAATACAGGCGGTTACACCTCTTTTGAAACACCTCTGGATCGCTCGGCGAAACAGAATTCATGTAGCAAAATTTCACTTTATTCGCTTAGCGAGTATAATTTCGCTTAGCGAAATGGAGGCGGTTATACCTCCTTTGGAGACTT
Organism: Ammopiptanthus mongolicus; assembly: GCA_039655645.1. Classification (NCBI taxonomy): domain Eukaryota; kingdom Viridiplantae; phylum Streptophyta; class Magnoliopsida; order Fabales; family Fabaceae; genus Ammopiptanthus; species Ammopiptanthus mongolicus. Next base: position 41,371,871 of record CM077349.1, read on the forward strand.
CTCTGGAACGCTCAGCGAGACGTAATTCGCGTAGCGAAATTCGCTTGGTTAGCTTAGCGAATATTAATTCGCTTAGCAAAAATTGTTGAGTCTCCAAATGTCTGATGTGCATTTACCTTAGTTTTGATGAGATTAAAACAGTTAGTCAATGATTTAATTGAACCCGTCTGTGGTATTTAACTCGTCTACTTAGTGTGCAGATTAAAACATTAAGCGTCTATATGAACTGTTCACTCGTCTGAACTTAGATAAGTTCACACGTCTGAACTAACTAAAGTTCACTCGTCTGAACTAAGCTAAGTTCACTCGTCTGAACCAAGATGAGGTTCACTCGTCTGAGCCAAGAGAAGTTCACTCGTCTAATGAAGTCTTCAACCGTCTGATCAAAGGAAGACTCACTCGTCTAAAAGATTTTGCAACTGACGTCATCTCTTTGTTAAAGAGTCAACTCGTTTAATGAAGCTACTCATCCGTCTAAAGACTAACGTTAAAAATACATTGGATGAAAGCTGTCTCGACCCTGATAAAGAACTTCAACAAAGTGCTTTAACTGAACACAACTGCATCTTACACCAAAAGGGAAAGTCTTCCCTCTGCAAACAAAAAGCACGTATACAGACCTGCTGAGACCAAAGGTATATCAGAAGTCTGCATCACTCTGATGAAAGAGAACAAGCAAAGTTTCCTATGCTTTAATGGCTGATCAGAACGACTCTATTGCATTTATTGAAGATCTGCAAGAAGCCAAAGACTTCAGACTTTGTGTCCAACGGCTTTAAATTTTTGAAGCCTATTTAATGAAGAAGACTTCGAAGATTCAAGCACATAGACAAGAGAACAATAAAAAGCAATCAAGAGCAATTACTCTGTGCATTTATATCTTCATTCTTTCATTATTTATTCTTCAATCATTTTGAAGTTATTACGCAGTCTTTTAGAACTTCACATTTAATACACTCGTCTGAGTGCTTGTGAAAGACTTGCAAAGTGTAATCTTTTTACAACTTCTCTCAAACAAACCCGTCTAAGCCTGAAGAGGCTAAGTGTGAAAATAATACTTGTCTGGAGCCTGGAAAGGCTAGGTGTGAAAACAATACTCGTCTGGAGCCTGAAGAGGCTAGGTGTGAAAATAATACTTGTCTGTCCTGTAACCTAAATCAGTTATAGTGAGAAAACTTGGTGCTGCCAAGGACTGGACGTAGCCTCATTGTTAAGGGGTGAACCAGGATAAAACCTGCTGAGTGATCTCTCTTTCCCTTAACTCTTTAATTTGACTTTGTGTCTTAACTATCATCTAACTAAAGGGGTTTATAATTGTGTTTATCAAAACTTTTCTTATCTTGCATGATTGTGTGTTTTCTGTGAAAACCTTCAGACGAGTTATCAGTCTGATTGACCTGTCTGTGTTTACTTGTCTATTACAACCCGTCTGTGCTTGCGAAAAAGTTTCTATATTCCGCATAAATTTGTCAAACACCATTCAACCCCCCTTCTAGTGTTTGCATCTGTCTATTTCAGTTGGTATCAGAGCTCAGCCTCTGGGTTGAGCACCTAACAGTGTAGAGAAAAGATCCTGAAGAATAGACAATGTATTCTGGAGCAAGCTCAAGTGGGAACCCCCAACCTGAAGGAGGCTCTATGACCAAACCCCCTTTCTTCAATGGTGTAAACTATAACTACTGGAAAGAAAGGTTTCACTGGTTCATCTTGTCAACAAACTCTGATGTATGGGATGTCATCACTGATGGTCCTTACACTCCTCGCAATGATGATGGCTCAGACAAGCCTAAGGCTCAGTGGACACCTGCAGAAAAGACAAGATGGGATCTAAATCATAAAGCCAGATATGCTATAATCTGTGCTCTTAGTCCAGAAGAGTTTGAAAAGGTATGTGCCTGTGACTCTGCTAAAGAAATGTGGGACTCCTTATCTGTCACACATGAAGGTACTGCAAAGATAAAAGAATCTAAAATTTCTATCCTTGTTAGAAAATATGAATTGTTCACCATGGCTGAAGGTGAATCTGTTGCTCAAATGATTGGTAGATTCCAAACTATTACTAATAGTTTGAAATCTCTTGGTAAAACATATACAAATGCTGAGAAAGTTGCTAAGATTCTCAGAAGTCTTCCAAGGCAGTGGAGACCTCTTGTCACTGCTATTTCTCAAGCTAAGGATCTCACCTCCTTTACTATGGATGAACTTCTTGGCACACTCACTGTTCATGAGCAAGAGCTCAATGAAGATGTGTCAATCAAAAAGAGCAAAGCCATTGCTCTAAAAGTTGATCTAAAGGCAGCTAAAGCCTTAAAAGCTTCAAAGGCAGACGAGTCTGACTGTGACATAGACGAGTCTGAGGATGAGGATTCTGATGATGATGAAGAGACTTCTCTCATGACCAGAAAGATGAAAAAGCTCTGGAGAAAGAAGAAGTTCAGAAAGGAGAAGCCTTTCAGAAAATCTCACAAAGAATCTACATCAACAGACAAGAGTCCAGTTGTCTGCTATGAGTGCAAGAAGCCTGGTCACATCAAACCTGAATGCCCTCTTTTGAAGAAAGCTTCCAAAAAGAAGTTTTTCAGAAACAAGAAGAAAGGAATGATGGCCACATGGGAAGATCTTGAATGCTCATCCTCTGAAGAAGAAGAGACAGAAGAGGAAGCCAATCTCTGTCTGATGGCCAATACAGATTCAGAACCTGAAACTGAGATACATTCTGAACTTGAGGAATTGCATGATTCTTATGATGAGCTGGTAGAGGAATCCAAAGGCTTGTCTAAGGCTTTCAAATCCCTCAAGAGAGATTATGTTAAACTCCTCAGTGAGCATAAACAAAAATCTCAAGAGTGTGAGATGCTGGCCAAAGAGAATAGCCAGCTGAGGACTGAAAAGTCTGATGAAGCTTCGATCTCAAGTGAAACATCACATTTTGAAGAAGTGTTCACACTTCAACAGAAAGTGAAGGAGCTCACTTCTGATCTTGCTAGATTTGTTAATGGCAGAGATAATCTGACAAAACTGCTAGGATGTCAAAGACACTCTCTTAACAAAGAAGGCATTGGATATGATCATCAAGCTGATCATAAAGTATCAACAAAATCTTCAACTGTCTATGATAAACCCATTCCAGTTAGACTAAGACCCGTCTGTAACTTCTGTGGAAAAGCTGGACATGTTATGTCTAAGTGTATTCACAAGAAAAAGAGGAAGTCTTCACAGACTCCTAGAACTAATAGAAAAGGACCCAGAAAAATATGGGTACCTACAGATAAAATAATTTCTGTTGCAGACATCCTTAATAGGACAAAGCAGACGCCTTTGCTGGTACCTGGACAGTGGCTGCTTGCGACATATGACAGGAGAAAGGTCTATGTTCCAAGACCTCCAGTCTAAGAATGGTGGATTTGTTGCCTTTGGAGGCAATCAAAAAGGAAGAGTAATTGGTGTTGGTACAATTGGTGGTAAACCCCCTCTTCCCTCTATCTCAAATGTGCTTATGGTTGAAGGACAGAGACACAATTTACTTAGCATAAGTCAATTATGTGATAGTGGATTTGATATCTCCTTCACTAAGAATGAATGCATAGTCAAAGACAAGAGTGGCAAGACCCTCTTCTCAGCTAATAGACAGCAAAATCTTTATAAGATTGAGCTAACTGAACTCTCAGATCAAAGTGTAACCTGTCTGATGTCTAAAGAGGATGAAAGATGGTTATGGCATAAGAAACTAGGACATGCTAGTATGAAACTTATTTCGAAATTGAAAAAGGATAACCTTGTGAGAGGATTGCCTGATATTAGTTTCAAGAAAGATGTTTTATGTGATGCATGTCAGAGAGGTAAACAAGTAAAATCAAGTTTCAAATCAAAAAAACATTGTATCAACCTCTAGACCTCTTCAGTTGTTACACATGGATCTGTTTGGAGCAGTTAGTGTTGCCAGTTTAGCTGGAAGGAAATATGGATTTGTCATTGTTGATGACTATTCTAGATTTACTTGGGTACTTTTCTTAACCCACAAGGATGAGTCTTTTAAGGCCTTTTCTGTATTCTGTAAGAAAGTACAAAATGAGCAAGGTTTCTGTATGTCTACCCTTAGAAGTGATCATGGGGGAGAATTTGAAAATGAGCAATTCAAACTGTTCTATGAAGAGAATGGAATCTCTCACAACTTCTCTGCACCAAGAACTCCACAGGAAAATGGAGTGGTTGAGAGAAAGAACAGATCTCTGCAAGAGATGGCTAGATCAATGCTCAATGAAAATAATCTCCCTAAGTACTTCTGGGCTGAAGCAGTAAACACTGCATGTTATGTGCAAAATAGAATACTTATAAGGTCTATCCTAAAGAAGACTCCTTATGAATTGTGGAAAGGTAGAAAACCCAACATATCTTATTTCCATGCATTTGGATGTGAATGCTTCATCTTAAATACCAAGGATCAACTTGGAAAGTTTGATTCCAAGGTAGACAAAGGCATCTTCATTGGATATTCTGAAGTGTCTAAAGCATATAGAGTTTTTAACTCTAGGACCTCTGTTGTTGAGGAATATATTCATGTAAAATTCATTGATAATCTAAAGACTGATAGGGAACTATCAGATCTAGGAGATGATCTTGCAGGACTTGATCTTACCCAGCAGACGAGTCAACAGCCAGACGTATCAAAAATTGAGTCTGCTGAGGAATCTCTCAGACAAGTGGAGCAGACGAGTCATCAGTCAGATCAACATCAAAATGATGATCTCAGAAGAGACTGGAAGTTCAAAGCTCATCATCCTGAAGATCTTATCATTGGAAGTCCCTCTGAAGGTGTTAGAACCAGATCTGTCTTAAGAGAGTCAAGCAATATGGCCTTTTTATCTGAAATTGAACCAAGGCATATTGAGGAAGCTCTCGAAGATGAAAGCTGGATTCTTGCCATGCAAGAAGAACTTAATCAGTTCAAAAGGAATGATGTCTGGAAACTTGTCTCCAAACCAACAGACAAGTCTGTTATTGGAACAAGATGGGTTTTCAGAAACAAGCTAGATGAAGATGGCAAAGTTGTCAGAAACAAAGCAAGGTTAGTAGCTCAAGGCTACAACCAACAAGAAGGTATTGACTATACTGAGACTTTTGCACCTGTAGCTAGAATAGAAGCTATTCGCATACTCATGTCATATGCTGCACAACATCAAATTACTTTATTTCAAATGGATGTAAAAAGTGCTTTTTTAAATGGAATTTGAAGAAGAAGTTTATGTTAAACAACCTCCTGGTTTTGAAGATAATGAAAAACCAGATTATGTTTTCAAACTTAAAAGGCTTTATATGGTTTAAAACAAGCGCCTAGAGCATGGTATGATAGACTTAGTACTTTTCTTATGAATAATGGCTTTATAAGAGGAAAAGTTGATACAACTTTGTTTAAGAAACGCTCAAAAGATAACTTCATAGTAGTTCAAATATATGTTGATGATATTATTTTTGGAGCTACTAATGAAAAATTGTGCAAAGAATTCTCTGAGTTGATGCAAGCAGAATTTGAAATGAGCATGATGGGAGAATTGAAGTTCTTGCTTGGACTGCAAATCAAGCAGACGTGTGATGGAATCTACATCCATCAACAAAAGTATATCAAGGAGATTCTAAAGAAATATAAAATGGATAGCTCAAAGATCATGAAAACTCCAATGCAAACTAATGCTAATCTAAGCAAAGATGATGAAGGTAAAAAAGGTAGACCAAACTGTCTACAGAGGTATGATTGGATCTCTTCTTTACTTAACATCTAGCAGACCTGGTATTCAATTCAGTGTATGTATATGTGCTAGATTCCAATATGATCCCAAAGAATCTCATCTTAAGGCTGTTAAAAGAATATTTAGATATTTGCTTGGAACCACTAATCTTGGTTTAATGTATTTGAGAACACAAGATTACAGATTAGTTGATTTTTGTGATGTTGACTTTGCTGGAGATAGACTTGAAAGGAAAAGCACCAGTGGAGGATGTCACTTCATTGGAGCAAACTTAGTCTCCTGGTCAAGCAAAAGACAGACAACTATCGCCCTCTCAACTGCAGAAGCAAAATATGTCTCTGCTGCAAGTTGCTGCTCACAGCTATTATGGGTAAAACATCAACTAGAAGATTACTCTATATTTGAGCATAATATACCTGTCTGGTGTGATCATTCTAGTGCTATTTGCTTAACCAAGAATCCCATACAACACTCTAAGGCTAAGCACATAGAAATCAAACATCACTTCATAAGAGATTATGTTCAAAAAGGTGTATTTGATGTTAAGTTTGTTAAAACTGAAAATCAATGGGCTGATATCTTTACAAAACCTTTAGCTGAGGATAGGTTTAAGTTTATACGAGACAACTTGAATATACATTGCTTTGCTGAATAACCTGTCTGATGAGTTTTTATGATACCCGTCTATGTTTAATCGTCTGACCTTATGAGTCATTCGCTCTTCTTTTAAAAAAATTCTTTTTTAAATGGGTATTTCATTTTCTTCTAAGTGTCGTTTCATTATCTGAGGCAAAATGTGTACGTAGATGTTTTTGTCTTACTTTAAATCTGAACCGCTCTTTTTTTCTTTTTAAAATCTCCATCTGTACGTTTTTCTTTAAAATAACTCTCTTTATTTCACTCTCGTTTCGTCTTCTTCCCTCTTCACTCACTCTCTGACTCTCAAACTTCTCTAACCCTAACTTCTCTGAAATGGCACCTCTAAAACAACTCTCTGCTGATGTCATTGCTAAGCGTTACGACCTTGATGTTGAAGCTGTTCACAAAATCATCCCTGGGAAGCTTATTGACCTTTCGGCTCTAAGTCGGTCGGGTTTAGATGTGCTTGAAGAGCTCAACTACTCCAGCTGGACTCCTTTCTTCGACTTGAAGGAGCCTGTGCACCCCAAGTTGGTCACTGACTTCTGGACCAACGTCGTTGTTCTTCGCTCTCCAAGTGGCTTTCCCACGGAGATTCAAGCTCGCATTTCCAACCAACGCTTCTCCTTCTCCCTCAACACTCTGGAACTGGTAACTGGATGCCCTAGACATGGTGCTGGTTATACAGACAACTGGGTAGATTCAGTAAGCTAGAGCGACATCAACATCGCCCTTTTTGGTAACCCTAACCCTACTAATTTCAAATCGAGTTACCTTGCTCCCAAATGCCGCTTCTTGCTCAAGCTTTTGCAAGAATGTGTGCTACCTAGGAACGGCTCAAGAGACTACATCTCTAAGATGGATTCGTTTGCCCTCTTTCATCTCATTCACAAAATCAAGGTAGACATCAATGACCTCATTTTCAATCATTTCGTGTCATTGATTAAGAGACCTAGCTCTCCTACATATCCCTATGGCATGCTTCTGACCAAGCTCTTCAGAATCAAAATCTTTGTCCCTGAAGAAGTCACCTTTGTGGACATGGCTAGACCTTTAGCCAAACAGACTGTCTCCTTGATGAGGTTCTCAACCCCTGTGCCATCCTCTTCAAATCAAGCATCTGAGGAGCAGAAGAGTAAAACTCATGCTGAATCAACCAATGAGTCTGAGGCCTCTGCATCTGAACATATTTGCAAACCCTCTGGAAAGTTTGCAGGCCAAAGCCAGCCCCCTTCTTCAGAAGTAAGTGCTCCTATTCTCTCCTTGAAGAAGAGGAAGCTGACTCCCAAGAGACAAGTTCTTGTCGTGGTGGATTCTGACTCCAGTGAAGAGACTGAACTTGCTCAGGGGGAGCAACTGCCAAAGCCTTTAGGACCCACCTTGGACCACCCAGTCTTTTGTCCTGGCACTATTCCTAAAAGGAAGAGGTCTGGTATTCCTGTTGTAGCTGCTGCCATAGAAGCCCCTCAAGTTAGCCAACCTGCTGTCTTTGTGGCTCCTAAACGCATTAAGCTCAGAATGTCAGAAAACTCTACCCTTGGCAAGTATTCACCCTCTTCCTCCTCATCTCATGATGAACCTCAGGCTTCACCCTTTCAGGAAAACTCCACTCTTTCCTCCTCTTTCATCATTGTGTCTGATTTGTGTCTTGGTTCAAGGGATTCAACTCCTGACAAACCTATTGGCACTTCTTTTTTGTTCAAGACTGATTTGCAACTTTTAATGTCTAACAGTGTCTCTAACCTCTCTGTTGTACCTCCTCCTCCATCTCACTTTACCAATACTTGTAGAGATATATGTGTTTTTGAACCTATTGTTATCATGTTTCATCACCCTAATCCTTCCATCACCCATCCAAACTCTGTTGTTATTCTTCCTAACTATTCAACACCTTGTTTCATTCTCATTACTGGATCAAATTTCTTCATGGAATATCTTGATCTATTAATCCCTGATTATCCCTCACTTCCTGTTGCACCTTTACCCACATCTTTTCATTCATCTCTCTCCATTCTGTCCTCTGTTTCTCCCTCACCTCCAGCAGATAACTCCTCTGATGATTCTTTCCATCAGATCACCTTTCTACCTTTTATCTTCTATCACAATCTTCACTTACGTTTCTTTCCCCGGATTTCAGAAGCCTTCTCTATCCCTTCTGCACCACTTGTCTATGCTCTTCCCTGGCCTTCTACTGACTCTGCTGATCACATTCCTGTGCCCAGACGAGATCTTCAAGCTTTGCTCTCTGAAGTAGCATCTCTCAGGACCTTGGTAGAAGCTGCTCACCAAGATCTTGCTGCAGAAAGAAAAGCTAGAACTGTTTTAGAGGCTAGAGTAGAAGCTCTTTTTGATCTTTTTAACACTTATTTGTAATTTTCTTTTTAACGAACCTTGTACACAGCCAATGATGGTCTAATACCTCCTTTTCTCTTTTTTGATTATGACAAAAGGGGGAGAAAGTTAAATGAAACATGTCTTTATATTACAACTGTCTGCTATGAACAAATGTTTACTTTTAATATGATGTATTTTTTCTTTTTATATTATACTGCTTTTGATAATGTCAAAAGGGGAAGAAAATACTAAGAAAAGGCTAAGATAAAAAGTTAAATGCTTCTGAGTATATTATAATCATGGAACAATGTTTTTAATCTGACTAATCATATACATGACTGATTTATGTGAATTTTCTTAAGTTCATTAAATCATTTAACATGTTTTGTCATCATCAAAAAGGGGGAGATTGTTGAGTCTCCAAATGTCTGATGTGCATTTACCTTAGTTTTGATGAGATTAAAACAGTTAGTCAATGATTTAATTGAAACTGTCTGTGGTATTTAACTCGTCTACTTAGTGTGCAGATTAAAACATTAAGCGTCTATATGAACTGTTCACTCGTCTGAACTTAGATAAGTTCACACGTCTGAACTAACTAAAGTTCACTCGTCTGAACCAAGATGAGGTTCACTCGTCTGAACCAAGAGAAGTTCACTCGTCTAATGAAGTCTTCAACCGTCTGATCAAAGGAAGACTCACTCGTCTAAAAGATTTTGCAACTGACGTCATCTCTTTGTTAAAGAGTCAACCCGTCTAATGAAGCTACTCATCCGTCTAAACACTAACGTTAAAAATACATTGGATGAAAGCTGTCTCGACCCTGATAAAGAACTTCAACAAAGTGCTTTAACTGAACACAACTGCATCTTACACCAAAAGGGAAAGTCTTCCCTCTGCAAACAAAAAGCACTTATACAGACCTGCTGCAACACCCTTTCCCGAGTGTCACATTCCCGAACGTTTATAAGGCCGAAAATATTTATTAATGCAGAAAATATGATTTTTCTTTTTCTTTTCTTTTCATAAAGATGTAATGGGATTAGTAAAGGTAGTAAATAATACTAATAAGTGAACTTAGGTTCACCATGCATTACTAGGACATACATACAGTATTATAATACAGAAAACAGAAAACAGAAACAGAAATAACAACATTACTATATACAGACATAAGTCTAATGTATGACTAACATAAGAAAATACAATAAGTACTAGGAGTCATAGCTCCCAAAAGGTACTACAAAAACCGACATAGTCTGGCCGACAACAAAACTAAAATAGCAAAAAGAGTCCGCCTCCGGGCTCAAGGAGACTACTGAACTGAACCATCGTCACGTCCATCTGTTCAAGCATCAACAGCAAGTACCAGCAGAAAACATACAGATATGGGTGAGATTCCCGTTCATCAACACAACAAAACGGCAGTAGTAAAAACGGGACGACTCACCGGGTAACAGCGTACCCAACATGCTTACAAGGTTCTCAATATAAATCATGTTAAGCAGTTAACAACATAATAGCATGCTAAACATTTAACAGAATAATATAAGGCATCCTTAAACAATACAGCGGTGTATAACAGTAAATGTAAACATCAATAGCCATAAACATCAATAGCCATGCAATGCAATGCAATGTATATGACTCAATGTCAATGTCACTGGGTACTACTCTGACCCCTACTCCATGGAGCTAACAAAACATTCGGAGAGAGTGAATGGGAGGACATGTTCCGGTTTCTGCCAGCCATGAGCAAGATGCTACAACATTCGTAACGTGCACGTATCTGGCTTTACGGTAACACTCTCGACCAAACATGAAAAGTATGGCATCTAGTAGAGGATATCAGTGTATTGCACGGATTCGCCACGACACAGAAGAATCACCAACTGGTCACATGTCAGCCCTTCCAACCCTGATACCTCCAAAAAGACCATTGAAGATCGTCACCATAAGATTCGCACCCGCATCAAGGTGTAAGCTCAACTCCTAGGCTCAAGGCCTTACAACTATGCACATGAAATGCCAATGCTTACACAAAGCAGATGCGATAAAGCAATGTTTATCCATTGGATAAACCTCAAGGTTCACTAAGGTTCTCTTCCTTAGAAACCACACACGTCTTTGTTTTATAAGACATTTATCCATCGGATAAAACAATTATCCATCGGATAAATATCTCGTGATTCCTTTGGAATGATCCAGACTGCTTTCAGAATCGTCGACTGTCCCCACAAACCAACACAAGTCTTTTCAGCGTGTTTTGTCCTCACTCACACGCTTTCTAGGAAACTTCCCAGAAGGTCACCCATCCCATAATTACTCTAAGTCAAGCACGCTTAACTATAAAGTACTTATGTTCTAAGCTCCCGAAAAGAAGATAAATCTTGTTGGTGTATATGCCTTCCCTTAACTATACAGTCCCATACCTGCATAGCCTCAGGATTCCTTCCACTGTACAGTCCCATACCTGCACAGTCTCAGGCTCTCTCTCATTCCAGTTATCACAAGACAGAAACAATTGAACGATTAACCTGGATCCGAATCACCAGTCCGTCATCGCACTACTGTTTCGAAAACCAAAACGTTTCGTGTTTGTGTTTATGTCTTATGAATTAAGTCTCAAGTCCTAAGCATTATGAATAAGGATTGAGAATCCTCTTAGATAAGTCTTTGAGCCTTTCTAAGATATTAATCCCTTGTCTTTCAATTAAGAAAATAAGTGTGGATTTCACTTAAGTCTTATGAAGTCATTGATGTACTAAGTCATCAATGGTATAGTACATGGTCTTGTTCCACCACATACCATACTTAATTAATCCTTGTCTTCAACTCTAAGTTAATTATTTAACTTAGGTTTTTCACGCGTAAAACTTTAAGATTGAGTTAGAAAACTCCTTTTGTAAACCAAACAACTTTTACAGTTGAAAACTCATTTGATTTAAAACAACATTTGAACTACTTACTTCATTTCTAGCATTTTCTGAAACATGAAATTCGCTTAGCGGAATTCCATTCGCTTAGCGAAAATGAGGCAGTAATGCCTCCTTTGGAACTCCTCTGGTTCGCTCGGCGAGACACAAATCACGTAGCGAAATATATTGGATTCGCTTAGCGTATATGAATTCGCTTAGCGAAAGTTCAGACGGTTACACCTCTTTTGGAGACTTCTCTGGATTGCTCGGCGAGACAGAATTCGCGTAGCGAAACTTCACTTTATTCGCTTAGCGAGAATGATTTCGCTTAGCGAAAGTTCAGACGGTTACACCTCTATTGGAGACTTCTCTGGATTGCTCAGCGAGATGTAATTTGCGTAGCGAAATTTGCTGGGTTGGCTTAGCGAATATGAATTCGCTTAGCGAAAGTGAGGCAGTGATGCCCAACTAAGACTTTCCCTGTTTTTCGCGTAGCGAAAGTAATTTCGCCTAGCGAAATGTTGCCTTGAAACAAGACATCAACCTTATGGAACCATTTTGATTCTCTTCATGAAAACACTTCTTTTCTCATTTTGAGTTACTTGATTAGCTAGATGAACTAAGGATAAGGTATAAAACATGTTTCACTTTGGTGAAAGCACTTTGAGATTTAGTTCCATTTAAAGTCACTTAGGGTTTTTCTTTGAAAAACACAAGTTATTGAAAACACTTTCTTTACATCAAAACTTGACTTGTCCAAGAACTATTCATATCCTTCCTTTCCTCAAGGTCATGGCTAATAGCCAACTAGGAATCAATGTGAAGTTTTACTTCATCAACCAATCAAAGTGTAGCTCACAACACTTACACAATCATGATAACCATAATACACATTACTACATCATAATCAAACATCCAAGTCCATCACACATTATGGTCTCATAATCAACAATAAGAAGTCCATACTTGATCTAGTGATCAAAGTAGGTTTTCCAACATACATGAAAATGGTTTTTCATTCAATCATCTCATCATCAACATATGCTAAAACACAACACAACATACCAAAGCATAAACTCATGACATTCTTGTTCTCCATGAGAACTTAACAAAACATAACAACTAAAAGTGAACCCAAACTAAAGGGTTTCACCCACACATAAAGTAAACAACCATCTTCACCACCACCATCTTGGTGTGATGAGGTTCTTCTCCCCATACCTGTTGAAGAGCAGATTCCCGGATCAAAGTCGGTTGATCGGTCTGTGAACCTCCTGATAGTTGTCAGTTGTCACCAACTACAAACAACCAAACAATCAATCATTAAACAACAATCAAACCAAACTCAACAATTCTCACAAAGAGGGTTTCGGCCACCCTAAAGAGAATAAAGCTAGGAATTGATCTTGGTTTTCCATTTCATGGATTCAAAAGCATTAGAAAAGCTAAGGATGAAATCAAGTGTTAAAAATCAAAACTTGATGAAAACACTATTCATCATCATCAAGAAGGGTTCGGCCCTAACGTGCTTTTTGAGCTATGATGAGAGTTGAATCATAAGCTCTTGGGTTTAGGTAGAGATTAATGATGTGAGTTCAAAGAACTTGGTCTTACCTCAAAAGGATTTTTCTACAATTTCCTATGGATTTTCAAAGTTTTGGATCTAAGAAATAATTTTCATGAAAATGGATCTTGATCTTGAAATAAAGAGATATTCAAGAAGCTCAGAGATCATAGAAGTGATCTTACCTTGAAATGATGGAAGATTGCTCAAGGAATCAAGTGAATCCAACAAGTGATTCAAGCTTTTCAAGAAGAAAAATGGAGTTTCTCTTCAAGAACAACAATGGTGTTCTTCTTTGGGCAGAAATTTCGTGAATGAGGGGCTGGATGGGCTGAGTTCAGCCTTTAAAACAAGTCACTTAAGGGCAAAATGGTCATTTGCCAAAAGGGTAAAATGGTAAAAGTGCAAAAGACTAAGGTTAGGGGCATTTTGGTCATTTTGCGTCTAGATTTTCCCGATCGTCATGACGACTCTGGCATACTCTCCCAAGTGTCCTGGGATGTTGTGACATCAAGATTATCTGTTGACGAGTCTCGATAAGTCCATATGTGGCTCCGTTCGTCACCCGATTGAGGATTCCGCCCGAACGAAGGTCAGGAAATGATTTTTCTGAAATTTTTACGAAATTTAACCAAAACGTAGATAATCAAATTCTAAGACTTACTGTCTCGTTCACGGGTCCATCTGAGGTCTTCTGAGCAGTAAAATCATACTGTCAGTGTAAAAACGCAGACCGGACTCCGTTTGAGTTTTCGACTCAAAACTTAATCGTAGCTTCCTACGATATCGTCGAGCATGACTATGGTCTCGGAATATTTTATTTCCATTCCTAAGACCTCGAATAAAATAAAGACATTAAAATACTGAAGAATTAGAAAACGTGAAAATCGGGGCGTTACATTCCTACCCCTCTTAAAAGAATTTCGTCCTCGAAATTCCGTGACTTAAAACTAAACCTACTCGGTCGCTGAAGATTAAGGAAAGAAATTTTCAACAAAGGAAATTTTTCTTGGTCTTGGTCTCAAAAGAAAGTAAGAACGTATACAAAAGAATTTTTCCAATCTGAAATGAATATAGGAATATCCAGTATGCAAAAAGACTCTTCAGTAGGTTCGTGAGTGTAAAAATGCATAGCTAATACATGTTTACATCCATGACTCTAATAAAGTTCCTTCTGTCATACGAACCTTCCAATAAGTTTGGAATCAAAAGATAAACAGTCTGGCAAAAATCAGACTGGATCACCTTCACCAAAAGTAAAAGTGATTAGACTAAGTTTCATCAAGAAACTTCCAGTATCGAGAAGTTGTTTATGTTATAACTCAAGAAATAGTCATAACAAAACTTTCAGTGAAATAATACGAAAATGTCCAGACCAATGGACACCATATTACCAATTCACTCAATTGTCTAATACATTGAGGAATACGTAGGAGTGTGAACACAAATGTTCCCTTGAGATCAGGCAGCACTAACACAGGTGAAGTAGTCAACCTTCTCTCTAATCCTTGCAAACTTTCCTCACAGGCTTCAGTCCATTCAAACGCTTTATCCTTCCTTTGAAATCGCATGACCCAAAAACTTTACTTCGTCGAGCCAAAACTAACACTTGGACAACTTTGCATACAGCTGTTTCTCCTTCAGAACCTGAAGATTCACACTAAGATATTCAGCATGTTCTTCCTGGTTTCGCGAATAGATGAGTATGTCGTTTATGAAACAACCACAAACTTATCTAGATATGGACGAAAGATCCTATTCATGTAATCCATGAATATAGCTGGAGCATTCGTCACACCAAACGGCATTACAAGGTACTCGTAGTGCCCTTAGCGTGTTTGAAACGCTGTTCTTGGTACATCTTCTGCCTTCACACGAAACTGGTGATAACCCGATCGCAAATCATTCCCGGAGAAAACTGTCGCTCTCCTCAACTGATCCATCAAGTCATTTATCCTCGGAAGAAGATACTTGTTCTTAATGGTAACTTTGTTCAACTGGCGCTAATCCACACATAAGCAAGATGTTTCGTCTTTCTTTTTCACCAACAGCACAGGCGTTCCCTACGGCGACACACTGGGTCTAACAAACTATTTTCCCAATAAGTCCACCAACTGTTCCTTCAAGGTTTCCAACTCAGCAGGTGCCATATGATACGGTGCCATAGACGTTGGTCCTGTTCCTAGCACAAGATCGATCACAACTCGATGTCTCGAACTGGCGGTACACCTGGTACGTCTTCAAGAAAGACTTCCGGAAACTCGTTAGTAACATGTATTCGTTGAGCTCCTTCTCTCAAAGAAATGTTTCCTTGGTTGGCAGTCCAAATCCAGAATTATCCGAATCAGGGAAAACTAAGGTTTTGTTTGCACCGTCTAATGGGATATAGTTACAAGATAACCAATCCATCCTTATGATCAAATCCATTTGCGAAAGAGGCAAACAGATTACGTTCTATCCACTACGGAAAATAGAACAGTTCAAACAGACTTTCGCAGTTATAACAGGCTTGGCAGAAAGTGCAAGAATTACCAAATCTAAGGGTAAGGAAAGATACAGATAAGGTTTTACCTTCCACGACGATGTGACCGTGAATCAAATCTTCCTTTTGAGAAGTCTCAGCATCATCCCCAGTATAAACTCCACTCATTGCCTTAGGCTTCGCTGCTTGCGCATCGTTGACAGAATGTCTAGCTTTTGATTGCACACAATCACGTGAAGTATGCCCTGGTTTCCCACACTTGAAGCATATGATCCCCTTGATTAAGCATTCTCTGGTGACATGATTGTTCTTGCCACACTTCATGCACTTCTTTGGGGCGCTTCCAGATTGACTAATACTCCCACTGCTTCCTCCTACAGAACGTTGTTGTTGACCTTGCTGTTTTGCATATGGTTTCCATCGAGATCTATCATCACGACCATTGGTGCCTTTATAGAATCTATTCGGTCCAGAGTGATGTTGCTTTCCTCCACGAGTCTTCATCAGATCTTCAATTACGAAGCATTCATCTACCAACACCGAGAACTCTTTGACCTCAAGAGGTAGCACCTTTCCTCGAATCTCGTCCGTTAAACCTTCTTCGAACTTTGTACACTTCCACTCCTCGTCGGGATGAAGATGGAAATACCTCGAAGACTTCAGCAGGAACTCAAAACGATCAGCATATTCTTTGACAGACATTCCTCCTTGACGTAGCTGCAGGAATTCCATGTCTTTCAACTCGTCTTGCACCCGTCGGAAAACACTCGTTCTGAAGAACTCTGCTAGGGACAACTTACAAGAAAGCAAAAACATTACTACCCTGTCCAATATCATTCCCCTTCAGAAACAATAATGCAGAGAGTAACAAACAATCGTTGCCTTCTTCACAGAAACACAACACAGAGAACAAACAATACAAAAGGATAGACCGAAGTCATCATCCTCTCCAACATTGTTTTCTCTCGGAAACAATAACATAGAAAGACAATCAGAGAAAACACAACACAAACAAGACAGACCATACCCTACAAACCCCAAAAAGACTCGGCCAGCTCTGATACCAAATAATGCAACACCCTTTCCCGAGTGTCACATTCCCGAACGTTTATAAGGCCGAAAATATTTATTAATGCAAAAAATATGATTTTTCTTTTTCTTTTCTTTTCATAAAGATGTAATGGGATTAGTAAAGGTAATAAATAATACTAATAAGTGAACTTAGGTTCACCATGCATTACTAGGACATACATACAGTATTATAATACAGAAAACAGAAAACAGAAACAGAAATAACAACATTACTATATACAGACATAAGTCTAATGTATGACTAACATAAGAAAATACAATAAGTACTAAGAGTCATAGCTCCCAAAAGGTACTACAAAAATTGACATAGTCTGGCCGACAACAAAACTAAAATAGCAAAAAGAGTCCGCCTCCGGGCTCAAGGAGACTACTGAACTGAACCATCGTCACGTCCATCTGTTCAAGCATCAACAGCAAGTACCAGCAGAAAACATACAGATATGGGTGAGATTCCCGTTCATCAACACAACAAAACAGCAGTAGTAAAAACGGGACGACTCACCGGGTAACAGCGTACCCAACATGCTTACAAGGTTCTCAATATAAATCATGTTAAGCAGTTAACAACATAATAGCATGCTAAACATTTAACAGCATAATATAAGGCATCCTTAAACAATACAGCGGTGTATAACAGTAAATGTAAACATCAATAGCCATAAACATCAATAGCCATAAACATCAATAGCCATGCAATGCAATGCAATGTATATGACTCAATGTCAATGTCACTGGGTACTACTCTGACCCCTACTCCATGGAGCTAACAAAACATTCGGAGAGAGTGAATGGGAGGACATGTTCCGGTTTCTGCCAGCCATGAGCAAGATGCTACAACATTCGTAACGTGCACGTATCTGGCTTTACGGTAACACTCTCGACCAAACATGAAAAGTACGGCATCTAGTAGAGGATATCAGTGTATTGCACGGATTCGCCACGACACAGAAGAATCACCAACTGGTCACATGTCAGCCCTTCCAACCCTGATACCTCCAAAAAGACCATTGAAGATCGTCACCGTAAGATTCGCACCCGCATCAAGGTGTAAGCTCAACTCCTAGGCTCAAGGCCTTACAACTATGCACATGAAATGCCAATGCTTACACAAAGCAGATGCGATAAAGCAATGTTTATCCATTGGATAAACCTCAAGGTTCACTAAGGTTCTCTTCCTTAGGAACCACACACGTCTTTGTTTTATAAGACATTTATCCATCGGATAAAACAATTATCCATCGGATAAATATCTCGTGATTCCTTTGGAATGATCCAGACTGCTTTCAGAATCGTCGACTGTCCCCACAAACCAACACAAGTCTTTTCAGCGTGTTTTGTCCTCACTCACACGCTTTCTAGGAAACTTCCCAGAAGGTCACCCATCCCATAATTACTCTAAGTCAAGCACGCTTAACTATAAAGTACTTATGTTCTAAGCTCCCGAAAAGAAGATAAATCTTGTTGGTATGGGTAGTACCAATCAATTCTTATATGCCTTCCCTTAACTATACAGTCCCATACCTGCATAGCCTCAGGATTCCTTCCACTGTACAGTCCCATACCTGCACAGTCTCAGGCTCTCTCTCATTCCAATTATCACAAGACAGAAACAATTGAACGATTAACCTGGATCCGAATCACCAGTCCGTCATCGAACTACTGTTTCGAAAACCAAAACGTTTCGTGTTTGTGTTTATGTCTTATGAATTAAGTCTCAAGTCCTAAGCATTATGAATAAGGATTGAGAATCCTCTTAGATAAGTCTTTGAGCCTTTCTAAGATATTAATCCCTTGTCTTTCAATTAAGAAAATAAGTGTGGATTTCACTTAAGTCTTATGAAGTCATTGATGTACTAAGTCATCAATGGTATAGTACATGGTCTTGTTCCACCACATACCATACTTAATTAATCCTTGTCTTCAACTCTAAGTTAATTATTTAACTTAGGTTTTTCACGCGTAAAACTTTAAGATTGAGTTAGAAAACTCCTTTTGTAAACCAAACAACTTTTACAGTTGAAAACTCATTTGATTTAAAACAACATTTGAACTACTTACTTCATTTCTAGCATTTTCTGAAACATGAAATTCGCTTAGCGGAATTCCATTCGCTTAGCGAAAATGAGGCAGTAATGCCTCCTTTGGAACTCCTCTGGTTCGCTCGGCGAGACACAAATCGCGTAGCGAAATATATTGGATTCGCTTAGCGTATATGAATTCGCTTAGCGAAAGTTCAGACGGTTACACCTCTTTTGGAGACTTCTCTGGATTGCTCGGCGAGACAGAATTCGCGTAGCGAAACTTCACTTTATTCGCTTAGCGAGAATGATTTCGCTTAGCGAAAGTTCAGACGGTTACACCTCTATTGGAGACTTCTCTGGATTGCTCAGCGAGATGTAATTTGCGTAGCGAAATTTGCTGGGTTGGCTTAGCGAATATGAATTCGCTTAGCGAAAGTGAGGCAGTGATGCCCAACTAAGACTTTCCCTGTTTTTCGCGTAGCGAAAGTAATTTCGCCTAGCGAAATGTTGCCTTGAAACAAGACATCAACCTTATGGAACCATTTTGATTCTCTTCATGAAAACACTTCTTTTCTCATTTTGAGTTACTTGATTAGCTAGATGAACTAAGGATAAGGTATAAAACATGTTTCACTTTGGTGAAAGCACTTTGAGATTTAATTCCATTTAAAGTCACTTAGGGTTTTTCTTTGAAAAACACAAGTTATTGAAAACACTTTCTTTACATCAAAACTTGACTTGTCCAAGAACTATTCATATCCTTCCTTTCCTCAAGGTCATGGCTAATAGCCAACTAGGAATCAATGTGAAGTTTTACTTCATCAACCAATCAAAGTGTAGCTCACAACACTTACACAATCATGATAACCATAATACACATTACTACATCATAATCAAACATCCAAGTCCATCACACATTATGGTCTCATAATCAACAATAAGAAGTCCATACTTGATCTAGTGATCAAAGTAGGTTTTCCAACATACATGAAAATGGTTTTTCATTCAATCATCTCATCATCAACATATGCTAAAACACAACACAACATACCAAAGCATAAACTCATCATGACATTCTTGTTCTCCATGAGAACTTAACAAAACATAACAACTAAAAGTGAACCCAAACTAAAGGGTTTCACCCACACATAAAGTAAACAACCATCTTCACCACCACCATCTTGGTGTGATGAGGTTCTTCTCCCCATACCTGTTGAAGAGCAGATTCCCGGATCAAAGTCGGTTGATCGGTCTGTGAACCTCCTGATAGTTGTCAGTTGTCACCAACTACAAACAACCAAACAATCAATCATTAAACAACAATCAAACCAAACTCAACAATTCTCACAAAGAGGGTTTCGGCCACCCTAAAGAGAATAAAGCTAGGAATTGATCTTGGTTTTCCATTTCATGGATTCAAAAGCATTAGAAAAGCTAAGGATGAAATCAAGTGTTAAAAATCAAAACTTGATGAAAACACTATTCATCATCATCAAGAAGGGTTCGGCCCTAACGTGCTTTTTGAGCTATGATGAGAGTTGAATCATAAGCTCTTGGGTTTAGGTAGAGATTAATGATGTGAGTTCAAAGAACTTGGTCTTACCTCAAAAGGATTTTTCTACAATTTCCTATGGATTTTCAAAGTTTTGGATCTAAGAAATAATTTTCATGAAAATGGATCTTGATCTTGAAATAAAGAGATATTCAAGAAGCTCAGAGATCATAGAAGTGATCTTACCTTGAAATGATGGAAGATTGCTCAAGGAATCAAGTGAATCCAACAAGTGATTCAAGCTTTTCAAGAAGAAAAATGGAGTTTCTCTTCAAGAACAACAATGGTGTTCTTCTTTGGGCAGAAATTTCGTGAATGAGGGGCTGGATGGGCTGAGTTCAGCCTTTAAAACAAGTCACTTAAGGGCAAAATGGTCATTTGCCAAAAGGGTAAAATGGTAAAAGTGCAAAAGACTAAGGTTAGGGGCATTTTGGTCATTTTGCGTCTAGATTTTCCCGATCGTCATGACGACTCTGGCATACTCTCCCAAGTGTCCTGGGATGTTGTGACATCAAGATTATCTGTTGACGAGTCTCGATAAGTCCATATGTGGCTCCGTTCGTCACCCGATTGAGGATTCCGCCCGAACGAAGGTCAGGAAATGATTTTTCTGAAATTTTTACGAAATTTAACCAAAACGTAGATAATCAAATTCTAAGACTTACTGTCTCGTTCACGGGTCCATCTGAGGTCTTCTGAGCAGTAAAATCATACTGTCAGTGTAAAAACGCAGACCGGACTCCGTTTGAGTTTTCGACTCAAAACTTAATCGTAGCTTCCTACGATATCGTCGAGCATGACTATGGTCTCGGAATATTTTATTTCCATTCCTAAGACCTCGAATAAAATAAAGACATTAAAATACTGAAGAATTAGAAAACGTGAAAATCGGGGCGTTACATTCCTACCCCTCTTAAAAGAATTTCGTCCTCGAAATTCCGTGACTTAAAACTAAACCTACTCGGTCGCTGAAGATTAAGGAAAGAAATTTTCAACAAAGGAAATTTTTCTTGGTCTTGGTCTCAAAAGAAAGTAAGAACGTATACAAAAGAATTTTTCCAATCTGAAATGAATATAGGAATATCCAGTATGCAAAAAGACTCTTCAGTAGGTTCGTGAGTGTAAAAATGCATAGCTAATACATGTTTACATCCATGACTCTAATAAAGTTCCTTCTGTCATACGAACCTTCCAATAAGTTTGGAATCAAAAGATAAACAGTCTGGCAAAAATCAGACTGGATCACCTTCACCAAAAGTAAAAGTGATTAGACTAAGTTTCATCAAGAAACTTCCAGTATCGAGAAGTTGTTTATGTTATAACTCAAGAAATAGTCATAACAAAACTTTCAGTGAAATAATACGAAAATGTCCAGACCAATGGACACCATATTACCAATTCACTCAATTGTCTAATACATTGAGGAATACGTAGGAGTGTGAACACAAATGTTCCCTTGAGATCAGGCAGCACTAACACAGGTGAAGTAGTCAACCTTCTCTCTAATCCTTGCAAACTTTCCTCACAGGCTTCAGTCCATTCAAACGCTTTATCCTTCCTTTGAAATCGCATGACCCAAAAACTTTACTTCGTCGAGCCAAAACTAACACTTGGACAACTTTGCATACAGCTGTTTCTCCTTCAGAACCTGAAGATTCACACTAAGATATTCAGCATGTTCTTCCTGGTTTCGCGAATAGATGAGTATGTCGTTTATGAAACAACCACAAACTTATCTAGATATGGACGAAAGATCCTATTCATGTAATCCATGAATATAGCTGGAGCATTCGTCACACCAAACGGCATTACAAGGTACTCGTAGTGCCCTTAGCGTGTTTGAAACGCTGTTCTTGGTACATCTTCTGCCTTCACACGAAACTGGTGATAACCCGATCGCAAATCATTCCCGGAGAAAACTGTCGCTCTCCTCAACTGATCCATCAAGTCATTTATCCTCGGAAGAAGATACTTGTTCTTAATGGTAACTTTGTTCAACTGGCGCTAATCCACACATAAGCAAGATGTTTCGTCTTTCTTTTTCACCAACAGCACAGGCGTTCCCTACGGCGACACACTGGGTCTAACAAACTATTTTCCCAATAAGTCCACCAACTGTTCCTTCAAGGTTTCCAACTCAGCAGGTGCCATATGATACGGTGCCATAGACGTTGGTCCTGTTCCTAGCACAAGATCGATCACAACTCGATGTCTCGAACTGGCGGTACACCTGGTACGTCTTCAAGAAAGACTTCCGGAAACTCGTTAGTAACATGTATTCGTTGAGCTCCTTCTCTCAAAGAAACGTTTCCTTGGTTGGCAGTCCAAATCCAGAATTATCCGAATCAGGGAAAACTAAGGTTTTGTTTGCACCGTCTAATGGGATATAGTTACAAGATAACCAATCCATCCTTATGATCAAATCCATTTGCGAAAGAGGCAAACAGATTACGTTCTATCCACTACGGAAAATAGAACAGTTCAAACAGACTTTCGCAGTTATAACAGGCTTGGCAGAAAGTGCAAGAATTACCAAATCTAAGGGTAAGGAAAGATACAGATAAGGTTTTACCTTCCACGACGATGTGACCGTGAATCAAATCTTCCTTTTGAGAAGTCTCAGCATCATCCCCAGTATAAACTCCACTCATTGCCTTAGGCTTCGCTGCTTGCGCATCGTTGACAGAATGTCTAGCTTTTGATTGCACACAATCACGTGAAGTATGCCCTGGTTTCCCACACTTGAAGCATATGATCCCCTTGATTAAGCATTCTCTGGTGACATGATTGTTCTTGCCACACTTCATGCACTTCTTTGGGGCGCTTCCAGATTGACTAATACTCCCACTGCTTCCTCCTACAGAACGTTGTTGTTGACCTTGCTGTTTTGCATATGGTTTCCATCGAGATCTATCATCACGACCATTGGTGCCTTTATAGAATCTAGTCGGTCCAGAGTGATGTTGCTTTCCTCCACGAGTCTTCATCAGATCTTCAATTACGAAGCATTCATCTACCAACACCGAGAACTCTTTGACCTCAAGAGGTAGCACCTTTCCTCGAATCTCGTCCGTTAAACCTTCTTCGAACTTTGTACACTTCCACTCCTCGTCGGGATGAAGATGGAAATACCTCGAAGACTTCAGCAGGAACTCAAAACGATCAGCATATTCTTTGACAGACATTCCTCCTTGACGTAGCTGCAGGAATTCCATGTCTTTCAACTCGTCTTGCACCCGTCGGAAAACACTCGTTCTGAAGAACTCTGCTAGGGACAACTTACAAGAAAGCAAAAACATTACTACCCTGTCCAATATCATTCCCCTTCAGAAACAATAATGCAGAGAGTAACAAACAATCGTTGCCTTCTTCACAGAAACACAACACAGAGAACAAACAATACAAAAGGATAGACCGAAGTCATCATCCTCTCCAACATTGTTTTCTCTCGGAAACAATAACATAGAAAGACAATCAGAGAAAACACAACACAAACAAGACAGACCATACCCTACAAACCCCAAAAAGACTCGGCCAGCTCTGATACCAAATAATGCAACACCCTTTCCCGAGTGTCACATTCCCGAACGTTTATAAGGCCGAAAATATTTATTAATGCAAAAAATATGATTTTTCTTTTTCTTTTCTTTTCATAAAGATGTAATGGGATTAGTAAAGGTAATAAATAATACTAATAAGTGAACTTAGGTTCACCATGCATTACTAGGACATACATACAGTATTATAATACAGAAAACAGAAAACAGAAACAGAAATAACAACATTACTATATACAGACATAAGTCTAATGTATGACTAACATAAGAAAATACAATAAGTACTAAGAGTCATAGCTCCCAAAAGGTACTACAAAAATTGACATAGTCTGGCCGACAACAAAACTAAAATAGCAAAAAGAGTCCGCCTCCGGGCTCAAGGAGACTACTGAACTGAACCATCGTCACGTCCATCTGTTCAAGCATCAACAGCAAGTACCAGCAGAAAACATACAGATATGGGTGAGATTCCCGTTCATCAACACAACAAAACAGCAGTAGTAAAAACGGGACGACTCACCGGGTAACAGCGTACCCAACATGCTTACAAGGTTCTCAATATAAATCATGTTAAGCAGTTAACAACATAATAGCATGCTAAACATTTAACAGCATAATATAAGGCATCCTTAAACAATACAGCGGTGTATAACAGTAAATGTAAACATCAATAGCCATAAACATCAATAGCCATAAACATCAATAGCCATGCAATGCAATGCAATGTATATGACTCAATGTCAATGTCACTGGGTACTACTCTGACCCCTACTCCATGGAGCTAACAAAACATTCGGACAGAGTGAATGGGAGGACATGTTCCGGTTTCTGCCAGCCATGAGCAAGATGCTACAACATTCGTAACGTGCACGTATCTGGCTTTACGGTAACACTCTCGACCAAACATGAAAAGTACGGCATCTAGTAGAGGATATCAGTGTATTGCACGGATTCGCCACGACACAGAAGAATCACCAACTGGTCACATGTCAGCCCTTCCAACCCTGATACCTCCAAAAAGACCATTGAAGATCGTCACCGTAAGATTCGCACCCGCATCAAGGTGTAAGCTCAACTCCTAGGCTCAAGGCCTTACAACTATGCACATGAAATGCCAATGCTTACACAAAGCAGATGCGATAAAGCAATGTTTATCCATTGGATAAACCTCAAGGTTCACTAAGGTTCTCTTCCTTAGGAACCACACACGTCTTTGTTTTA
The DNA here is from genome assembly GCA_039655645.1 of Ammopiptanthus mongolicus. NCBI lineage: Eukaryota > Viridiplantae > Streptophyta > Magnoliopsida > Fabales > Fabaceae > Ammopiptanthus > Ammopiptanthus mongolicus. The sequence continues at coordinate 41,396,995 of CM077349.1, forward strand.
TAAGACATTTATCCATCGGATAAAACAATTATCCATCGGATAAATATCTCGTGATTCCTTTGGAATGATCCAGACTGCTTTCAGAATCGTCGACTGTCCCCACAAACCAACACAAGTCTTTTCAGCGTGTTTTGTCCTCACTCACACGCTTTCTAGGAAACTTCCCAGAAGGTCACCCATCCCATAATTACTCTAAGTCAAGCACGCTTAACTATAAAGTACTTATGTTCTAAGCTCCCGAAAAGAAGATAAATCTTGTTGGTATGGGTAGTACCAATCAATTCTTATATGCCTTCCCTTAACTATACAGTCCCATACCTGCATAGCCTCAGGATTCCTTCCACTGTACAGTCCCATACCTGCACAGTCTCAGGCTCTCTCTCATTCCAGTTATCACAAGACAGAAACAATTGAACGATTAACCTGGATCCGAATCACCAGTCCGTCATCGAACTACTGTTTCGAAAACCAAAACGTTTCGTGTTTGTGTTTATGTCTTATGAATTAAGTCTCAAGTCCTAAGCATTATGAATAAGGATTGAGAATCCTCTTAGATAAGTCTTTGAGCCTTTCTAAGATATTAATCCCTTGTCTTTCAATTAAGAAAATAAGTGTGGATTTCACTTAAGTCTTATGAAGTCATTGATGTACTAAGTCATCAATGGTATAGTACATGGTCTTGTTCCACCACATACCATACTTAATTAATCCTTGTCTTCAACTCTAAGTTAATTATTTAACTTAGGTTTTTCACGCGTAAAACTTTAAGATTGAGTTAGAAAACTCCTTTTGTAAACCAAACAACTTTTACAGTTGAAAACTCATTTGATTTAAAACAACATTTGAACTACTTACTTCATTTCTAGCATTTTCTGAAACATGAAATTCGCTTAGCGGAATTCCATTCGCTTAGCGAAAATGAGGCAGTAATGCCTCCTTTGGAACTCCTCTGGTTCGCTCGGCGAGACACAAATCGCGTAGCGAAATATATTGGATTCGCTTAGCGTATATGAATTCGCTTAGCGAAAGTTCAGACGGTTACACCTCTTTTGGAGACTTCTCTGGATTGCTCGGCGAGACAGAATTCGCGTAGCGAAACTTCACTTTATTCGCTTAGCGAGAATGATTTCGCTTAGCGAAAGTTCAGACGGTTACACCTCTATTGGAGACTTCTCTGGATTGCTCAGCGAGATGTAATTTGCGTAGCGAAATTTGCTGGGTTGGCTTAGCGAATATGAATTCGCTTAGCGAAAGTGAGGCAGTGATGCCCAACTAAGACTTTCCCTGTTTTTCGCGTAGCGAAAGTAATTTCGCCTAGCGAAATGTTGCCTTGAAACAAGACATCAACCTTATGGAACCATTTTGATTCTCTTCATGAAAACACTTCTTTTCTCATTTTGAGTTACTTGATTAGCTAGATGAACTAAGGATAAGGTATAAAACATGTTTCACTTTGGTGAAAGCACTTTGAGATTTAATTCCATTTAAAGTCACTTAGGGTTTTTCTTTGAAAAACACAAGTTATTGAAAACACTTTCTTTACATCAAAACTTGACTTGTCCAAGAACTATTCATATCCTTCCTTTCCTCAAGGTCATGGCTAATAGCCAACTAGGAATCAATGTGAAGTTTTACTTCATCAACCAATCAAAGTGTAGCTCACAACACTTACACAATCATGATAACCATAATACACATTACTACATCATAATCAAACATCCAAGTCCATCACACATTATGGTCTCATAATCAACAATAAGAAGTCCATACTTGATCTAGTGATCAAAGTAGGTTTTCCAACATACATGAAAATGGTTTTTCATTCAATCATCTCATCATCAACATATGCTAAAACACAACACAACATACCAAAGCATAAACTCATCATGACATTCTTGTTCTCCATGAGAACTTAACAAAACATAACAACTAAAAGTGAACCCAAACTAAAGGGTTTCACCCACACATAAAGTAAACAACCATCTTCACCACCACCATCTTGGTGTGATGAGGTTCTTCTCCCCATACCTGTTGAAGAGCAGATTCCCGGATCAAAGTCGGTTGATCGGTCTGTGAACCTCCTGATAGTTGTCAGTTGTCACCAACTACAAACAACCAAACAATCAATCATTAAACAACAATCAAACCAAACTCAACAATTCTCACAAAGAGGGTTTCGGCCACCCTAAAGAGAATAAAGCTAGGAATTGATCTTGGTTTTCCATTTCATGGATTCAAAAGCATTAGAAAAGCTAAGGATGAAATCAAGTGTTAAAAATCAAAACTTGATGAAAACACTATTCATCATCATCAAGAAGGGTTCGGCCCTAACGTGCTTTTTGAGCTATGATGAGAGTTGAATCATAAGCTCTTGGGTTTAGGTAGAGATTAATGATGTGAGTTCAAAGAACTTGGTCTTACCTCAAAAGGATTTTTCTACAATTTCCTATGGATTTTCAAAGTTTTGGATCTAAGAAATAATTTTCATGAAAATGGATCTTGATCTTGAAATAAAGAGATATTCAAGAAGCTCAGAGATCATAGAAGTGATCTTACCTTGAAATGATGGAAGATTGCTCAAGGAATCAAGTGAATCCAACAAGTGATTCAAGCTTTTCAAGAAGAAAAATGGAGTTTCTCTTCAAGAACAACAATGGTGTTCTTCTTTGGGCAGAAATTTCGTGAATGAGGGGCTGGATGGGCTGAGTTCAGCCTTTAAAACAAGTCACTTAAGGGCAAAATGGTCATTTGCCAAAAGGGTAAAATGGTAAAAGTGCAAAAGACTAAGGTTAGGGGCATTTTGGTCATTTTGCGTCTAGATTTTCCCGATCGTCATGACGACTCTGGCATACTCTCCCAAGTGTCCTGGGATGTTGTGACATCAAGATTATCTGTTGACGAGTCTCGATAAGTCCATATGTGGCTCCGTTCGTCACCCGATTGAGGATTCCGCCCGAACGAAGGTCAGGAAATGATTTTTCTGAAATTTTTACGAAATTTAACCAAAACGTAGATAATCAAATTCTAAGACTTACTGTCTCGTTCACGGGTCCATCTGAGGTCTTCTGAGCAGTAAAATCATACTGTCAGTGTAAAAACGCAGACCGGACTCCGTTTGAGTTTTCGACTCAAAACTTAATCGTAGCTTCCTACGATATCGTCGAGCATGACTATGGTCTCGGAATATTTTATTTCCATTCCTAAGACCTCGAATAAAATAAAGACATTAAAATACTGAAGAATTAGAAAACGTGAAAATCGGGGCGTTACATTCCTACCCCTCTTAAAAGAATTTCGTCCTCGAAATTCCGTGACTTAAAACTAAACCTACTCGGTCGCTGAAGATTAAGGAAAGAAATTTTCAACAAAGGAAATTTTTCTTGGTCTTGGTCTCAAAAGAAAGTAAGAACGTATACAAAAGAATTTTTCCAATCTGAAATGAATATAGGAATATCCAGTATGCAAAAAGACTCTTCAGTAGGTTCGTGAGTGTAAAAATGCATAGCTAATACATGTTTACATCCATGACTCTAATAAAGTTCCTTCTGTCATACGAACCTTCCAATAAGTTTGGAATCAAAAGATAAACAGTCTGGCAAAAATCAGACTGGATCACCTTCACCAAAAGTAAAAGTGATTAGACTAAGTTTCATCAAGAAACTTCCAGTATCGAGAAGTTGTTTATGTTATAACTCAAGAAATAGTCATAACAAAACTTTCAGTGAAATAATACGAAAATGTCCAGACCAATGGACACCATATTACCAATTCACTCAATTGTCTAATACATTGAGGAATACGTAGGAGTGTGAACACAAATGTTCCCTTGAGATCAGGCAGCACTAACACAGGTGAAGTAGTCAACCTTCTCTCTAATCCTTGCAAACTTTCCTCACAGGCTTCAGTCCATTCAAACGCTTTATCCTTCCTTTGAAATCGCATGACCCAAAAACTTTACTTCGTCGAGCCAAAACTAACACTTGGACAACTTTGCATACAGCTGTTTCTCCTTCAGAACCTGAAGATTCACACTAAGATATTCAGCATGTTCTTCCTGGTTTCGCGAATAGATGAGTATGTCGTTTATGAAACAACCACAAACTTATCTAGATATGGACGAAAGATCCTATTCATGTAATCCATGAATATAGCTGGAGCATTCGTCACACCAAACGGCATTACAAGGTACTCGTAGTGCCCTTAGCGTGTTTGAAACGCTGTTCTTGGTACATCTTCTGCCTTCACACGAAACTGGTGATAACCCGATCGCAAATCATTCCCGGAGAAAACTGTCGCTCTCCTCAACTGATCCATCAAGTCATTTATCCTCGGAAGAAGATACTTGTTCTTAATGGTAACTTTGTTCAACTGGCGCTAATCCACACATAAGCAAGATGTTTCGTCTTTCTTTTTCACCAACAGCACAGGCGTTCCCTACGGCGACACACTGGGTCTAACAAACTATTTTCCCAATAAGTCCACCAACTGTTCCTTCAAGGTTTCCAACTCAGCAGGTGCCATATGATACGGTGCCATAGACGTTGGTCCTGTTCCTAGCACAAGATCGATCACAACTCGATGTCTCGAACTGGCGGTACACCTGGTACGTCTTCAAGAAAGACTTCCGGAAACTCGTTAGTAACATGTATTCGTTGAGCTCCTTCTCTCAAAGAAACGTTTCCTAGGTTGGCAGTCCAAATCCAGAATTATCCGAATCAGGGAAAACTAAGGTTTTGTTTGCACCGTCTAATGGGATATAGTTACAAGATAACCAATCCATCCTTATGATCAAATCCATTTGCGAAAGAGGCAAACAGATTACGTTCTATCCACTACGGAAAATAGAACAGTTCAAACAGACTTTCGCAGTTATAACAGGCTTGGCAGAAAGTGCAAGAATTACCAAATCTAAGGGTAAGGAAAGATACAGATAAGGTTTTACCTTCCACGACGATGTGACCGTGAATCAAATCTTCCTTTTGAGAAGTCTCAGCATCATCCCCAGTATAAACTCCACTCATTGCCTTAGGCTTCGCTGCTTGCGCATCGTTGACAGAATGTCTAGCTTTTGATTGCACACAATCACGTGAAGTATGCCCTGGTTTCCCACACTTGAAGCATATGATCCCCTTGATTAAGCATTCTCTGGTGACATGATTGTTCTTGCCACACTTCATGCACTTCTTTGGGGCGCTTCCAGATTGACTAATACTCCCACTGCTTCCTCCTACAGAACGTTGTTGTTGACCTTGCTGTTTTGCATATGGTTTCCATCGAGATCTATCATCACGACCATTGGTGCCTTTATAGAATCTAGTCGGTCCAGAGTGATGTTGCTTTCCTCCACGAGTCTTCATCAGATCTTCAATTACGAAGCATTCATCTACCAACACCGAGAACTCTTTGACCTCAAGAGGTAGCACCTTTCCTCGAATCTCGTCCGTTAAACCTTCTTCGAACTTTGTACACTTCCACTCCTCGTCGGGATGAAGATGGAAATACCTCGAAGACTTCAGCAGGAACTCAAAACGATCAGCATATTCTTTGACAGACATTCCTCCTTGACGTAGCTGCAGGAATTCCATGTCTTTCAACTCGTCTTGCACCCGTCGGAAAACACTCGTTCTGAAGAACTCTGCTAGGGACAACTTACAAGAAAGCAAAAACATTACTACCCTGTCCAATATCATTCCCCTTCAGAAACAATAATGCAGAGAGTAACAAACAATCGTTGCCTTCTTCACAGAAACACAACACAGAGAACAAACAATACAAAAGGATAGACCGAAGTCATCATCCTCTCCAACATTGTTTTCTCTCGGAAACAATAACATAGAAAGACAATCAGAGAAAACACAACACAAACAAGACAGACCATACCCTACAAACCCCAAAAAGACTCGGCCAGCTCTGATACCAAATAATGCAACACCCTTTCCCGAGTGTCACATTCCCGAACGTTTATAAGGCCGAAAATATTTATTAATGCAAAAAATATGATTTTTCTTTTTCTTTTCTTTTCATAAAGATGTAATGGGATTAGTAAAGGTAATAAATAATACTAATAAGTGAACTTAGGTTCACCATGCATTACTAGGACATACATACAGTATTATAATACAGAAAACAGAAAACAGAAACAGAAATAACAACATTACTATATACAGACATAAGTCTAATGTATGACTAACATAAGAAAATACAATAAGTACTAAGAGTCATAGCTCCCAAAAGGTACTACAAAAATTGACATAGTCTGGCCGACAACAAAACTAAAATAGCAAAAAGAGTCCGCCTCCGGGCTCAAGGAGACTACTGAACTGAACCATCGTCACGTCCATCTGTTCAAGCATCAACAGCAAGTACCAGCAGAAAACATACAGATATGGGTGAGATTCCCGTTCATCAACACAACAAAACAGCAGTAGTAAAAACGGGACGACTCACCGGGTAACAGCGTACCCAACATGCTTACAAGGTTCTCAATATAAATCATGTTAAGCAGTTAACAACATAATAGCATGCTAAACATTTAACAGCATAATATAAGGCATCCTTAAACAATACAGCGGTGTATAACAGTAAATGTAAACATCAATAGCCATAAACATCAATAGCCATAAACATCAATAGCCATGCAATGCAATGCAATGTATATGACTCAATGTCAATGTCACTGGGTACTACTCTGACCCCTACTCCATGGAGCTAACAAAACATTCGGAGAGAGTGAATGGGAGGACATGTTCCGGTTTCTGCCAGCCATGAGCAAGATGCTACAACATTCGTAACGTGCACGTATCTGGCTTTACGGTAACACTCTCGACCAAACATGAAAAGTACGGCATCTAGTAGAGGATATCAGTGTATTGCACGGATTCGCCACGACACAGAAGAATCACCAACTGGTCACATGTCAGCCCTTCCAACCCTGATACCTCCAAAAAGACCATTGAAGATCGTCACCGTAAGATTCGCACCCGCATCAAGGTGTAAGCTCAACTCCTAGGCTCAAGGCCTTACAACTATGCACATGAAATGCCAATGCTTACACAAAGCAGATGCGATAAAGCAATGTTTATCCATTGGATAAACCTCAAGGTTCACTAAGGTTCTCTTCCTTAGGAACCACACACGTCTTTGTTTTATAAGACATTTATCCATCGGATAAAACAATTATCCATCGGATAAATATCTCGTGATTCCTTTGGAATGATCCAGACTGCTTTCAGAATCGTCGACTGTCCCCACAAACCAACACAAGTCTTTTCAGCGTGTTTTGTCCTCACTCACACGCTTTCTAGGAAACTTCCCAGAAGGTCACCCATCCCATAATTACTCTAAGTCAAGCACGCTTAACTATAAAGTACTTATGTTCTAAGCTCCCGAAAAGAAGATAAATCTTGTTGGTATGGGTAGTACCAATCAATTCTTATATGCCTTCCCTTAACTATACAGTCCCATACCTGCATAGCCTCAGGATTCCTTCCACTTTACAGTCCCATACCTGCACAGTCTCAGGCTCTCTCTCATTCCAGTTATCACAAGACAGAAACAATTGAACGATTAACCTGGATCCGAATCACCAGTCCGTCATCGAACTACTGTTTCGAAAACCAAAACGTTTCGTGTTTGTGTTTATGTCTTATGAATTAAGTCTCAAGTCCTAAGCATTATGAATAAGGATTGAGAATCCTCTTAGATAAGTCTTTGAGCCTTTCTAAGATATTAATCCCTTGTCTTTCAATTAAGAAAATAAGTGTGGATTTCACTTAAGTCTTATGAAGTCATTGATGTACTAAGTCATCAATGGTATAGTACATGGTCTTGTTCCACCACATACCATACTTAATTAATCCTTGTCTTCAACTCTAAGTTAATTATTTAACTTAGGTTTTTCACGCGTAAAACTTTAAGATTGAGTTAGAAAACTCCTTTTGTAAACCAAACAACTTTTACAGTTGAAAACTCATTTGATTTAAAACAACATTTGAACTACTTACTTCATTTCTAGCATTTTCTGAAACATGAAATTCGCTTAGCGGAATTCCATTCGCTTAGCGAAAATGAGGCAGTAATGCCTCCTTTGGAACTCCTCTGGTTCGCTCGGCGAGACACAAATCGCGTAGCGAAATATATTGGATTCGCTTAGCGTATATGAATTCGCTTAGCGAAAGTTCAGACGGTTACACCTCTTTTGGAGACTTCTCTAGATTGCTCGGCGAGACAGAATTCGCGTAGCGAAACTTCACTTTATTCGCTTAGCGAGAATGATTTCGCTTAGCGAAAGTTCAGACGGTTACACCTCTATTGGAGACTTCTCTGGATTGCTCAGCGAGATGTAATTTGCGTAGCGAAATTTGCTGGGTTGGCTTAGCGAATATGAATTCGCTTAGCGAAAGTGAGGCAGTGATGCCCAACTAAGACTTTCCCTGTTTTTCGCGTAGCGAAAGTAATTTCGCCTAGCGAAATGTTGCCTTGAAACAAGACATCAACCTTATGGAACCATTTTGATTCTCTTCATGAAAACACTTCTTTTCTCATTTTGAGTTACTTGATTAGCTAGATGAACTAAGGATAAGGTATAAAACATGTTTCACTTTGGTGAAAGCACTTTGAGATTTAATTCCATTTAAAGTCACTTAGGGTTTTTCTTTGAAAAACACAAGTTATTGAAAACACTTTCTTTACATCAAAACTTGACTTGTCCAAGAACTATTCATATCCTTCCTTTCCTCAAGGTCATGGCTAATAGCCAACTAGTAATCAATGTGAAGTTTTACTTCATCAACCAATCAAAGTGTAGCTCACAACACTTACACAATCATGATAACCATAATACACATTACTACATCATAATCAAACATCCAAGTCCATCACACATTATGGTCTCATAATCAACAATAAGAAGTCCATACTTGATCTAGTGATCAAAGTAGGTTTTCCAACATACATGAAAATGGTTTTTCATTCAATCATCTCATCATCAACATATGCTAAAACACAACACAACATACCAAAGCATAAACTCATCATGACATTCTTGTTCTCCATGAGAACTTAACAAAACATAACAACTAAAAGTGAACCCAAACTAAAGGGTTTCACCCACACATAAAGTAAACAACCATCTTCACCACCACCATCTTGGTGTGATGAGGTTCTTCTCCCCATACCTGTTGAAGAGCAGATTCCCGGATCAAAGTCGGTTGATCGGTCTGTGAACCTCCTGATAGTTGTCACCAACTACAAACAACCAAACAATCAATCATTAAACAACAATCAAACCAAACTCAACAATTCTCACAAAGAGGGTTTCGGCCACCCTAAAGAGAATAAAGCTAGGAATTGATCTTGGTTTTCCATTTCATGGATTCAAAAGCATTAGAAAAGCTAAGGATGAAATCAAGTGTTAAAAATCAAAACTTGATGAAAACACTATTCATCATCATCAAGAAGGGTTCGGCCCTAATGTGCTTTTTGAGCTATGATGAGAGTTGAATCATAAGCTCTTGGGTTTAGGTAGAGATTAATGATGTGAGTTCAAAGAACTTGGTCTTACCTCAAAAGGATTTTTCTACAATTTCCTATGGATTTTCAAAGTTTTGGATCTAAGAAATAATTTTCATGAAAATGGATCTTGATCTTGAAATAAAGAGATATTCAAGAAGCTAAGAGATCATAGAAGTGATCTTACCTTGAAATGATGGAAGATTGCTCAAGGAATCAAGTGAATCCAACAAGTGATTCAAGCTTTTCAAGAAGAAAAATGGAGTTTCTCTTCAAGAACAACAATGGTGTTCTTCTTTGGGCAGAAATTTCGTGAATGAGGGGCTGGATGGGCTGAGTTCAGCCTTTAAAACAAGTCACTTAAGGGCAAAATGGTCATTTGCCAAAAGGGTAAAATGGTAAAAGTGCAAAAGACTAAGGTTAGGGGCATTTTGGTCATTTTGCGTCTAGATTTTCCCGATCGTCATGACGACTCTGGCATACTCTCCCAAGTGTCCTGGGATGTTGTGACATCAAGATTATCTGTTGACGAGTCTCGGTAAGTCCATATGTGGCTCCGTTCGTCACCCGATTGAGGATTCCGCCCGAACGAAGGTCAGGAAATGATTTTTCTGAAATTTTTACGAAATTTAACCAAAACATAGATAATCAAATTCTAAGACTTACTGTCTCGTTCACGGGTCCATCTGAGGTCTTCTGAGCAGTAAAATCATACTGTCAGTGTAAAAACGCAGACCGGACTCCGTTTGAGTTTTCGACTCAAAACTTAATCGTAGCTTCCTACGATATCGTCGAGCATGACTATGGTCTCGGAATATTTTATTTCCATTCCTAAGACCTCGAATAAAATAAAGACATTAAAATACTGAAGAATTAGAAAACGTGAAAATCGGGGCATTACACCTGCTGAGACCAAAGGTATATCAGAAGTCTGCATCACTCTGATGAAAGAGAACAAGCGAAGTTTCCTATGCTTTAATAGCTGATCAGAACGACTCTATTGCATTTATTGAAGATCTGCAAAAAGCCAAAGACTTCAGACTTTGTGTCCAACGGCTTTAAATTTTTGAAGCCTATTTAATGAAGAAGACTTCGAAGATTCAAGCACATAGACAAGAGAACAATAAAAAGCAATCGAGCAATTACTCTGTGCATTTATATCTTCATTCTTTCATTATTTATTCTTCAATCATTTTGAAGTTATTACGCAGTCTTTTAGAACTTCACATTTAATACACTCGTCTGAGTGCTTGTGAAAGACTTGCAAAGTGTAATCTTTTTACAACTTCTCTCAAACAAACCTGTCTAAGCCTGAAGAGGCTAAGTGTGAAAATAATACTTGTCTGGAGCCTGGAGAGGCTAGGTGTGAAAGCAATACTCGTCTGGAGCCTGAAGAGGCTAGGTGTGAAAATAATACTTGTCTGTCCTATAACCTAAATCAGTTATAGTGAGAAAACTTGGTGCTGCCAAGGACTGGACGTAGCCTCATTGTTAAGGGGTGAACCAGGATAAAACCTGCTGAGTGATCTCTCTTTCCCTTAACTCTTTAATTTGACTTTGTGTCTTAACTATCATCTAACTAAAGGGGTTTATAATTGTGTTTATCAAAACTTTTCTTATCTTGCAAGATTGTGTGTTTTCTGTGAAAACCTTCAGACGAGTTATCAGTCTGATTGACCTGTCTGTGTTTACTCGTCTATTACAACCCGTCTGTGCTTGCGAAAAAGTTTCTATATTCCGCATAAATTTGTCAAACACCACTCAACCCTTTGCATCTGTCTATTTCAAAAATGAGGCAGTGATGCCCAACTTAGAATTCCTCAGTTTTCGCTTAGCGAAAGTAAATTCGCTTAGCGAAAAGTTGCCTTAAAACAAGACATTAACCTTATGGAACCATTTTGATTCTCTTCATGAAACCACTTTTTTTCTCATTTTGAGTCACTTGATTAACTACATGGACTAAGGATAAGGTATAAAACATGTTTCACTTTGGTGAAAGCACTTTGAAATTTAATTCCATTCAAAGTCGCTTAGGGTTTTTCTTTGAAAAACACAAGTTATTGAAAACACTTTCTTTACATCAAAACTTGACTTGTCCAAGAACTATTCATATCCTTCCTTTCCTCAAGGTCATGGCTAATAGCCAACTAGGAATCAATGTGAAGTTTTACTTCATCAACTAATCAAAGTGTGGCTCACAAAACTTACACAATCATGATAAACCATAATACACATTACTACATCATAATCAAACATCCAAGTCCATCACACATTATGGTCTCATAATCAACAATAAAAGTCCATACTTGATCTAGTGATCAAAGTAGGTTTTCCAACATACATGAAAATGGTTTTTCATTCAATCATCTCATCATCAACATATGCTAAAGCACACTACAACATACCAAAGCATAAACTCATCATGACAATCTTGTTCTCCATGAGAACTTAACAAAACTTAACACATAAAAGTGAACCCAAACTAAAGGGTTTCACCCACATAACTTAAACAACCATCTTCACCACCACCATCTTGGTGTGATGAGGTTCTTCTCCCCATACCTGTTAATGAGCCGATTCCCGGATCAAAGTCGGTTGATCGGTTTGTGAACCTCCTGGCAATCGTCAACAATTACAACAACACAACAATCCAACATTACACAACAATCAAAGCCAATCTCAACTATTCTAACAAAGAGGATTTCGGCCACCCTAGGTTAAAAGGTTAGGAATTGGTTTTGGTTTTCCATTTCATGGACTCTAAGGCATTAGGAAAGCTAAGGATGAAATCAAGTGTTAAAAATCAAAAATTGATGAAAACACTATTCATCATCTTCAAGTAGGGTTCGGCCAAAAGTGCTTTTTGAGCTATGATGAGATTTGAATCATAAGCTTTTGGGTCTAGGTAGAGATTGATGATATGAGTTCAAAGAACTTGGTCTTACCTCAAAAGGATTTTTCTACAATTTCCTATGGATTTTCAAAGTTTTGGATCTAAGAAATTCTTTTCATGAAAATGAAGATTGATCTTGAAATAAAGAAAGATTCAAGAAGCTAAGAGATCATAGAAGTGATCTTACCTTGAAATGAAGGAAGATTGCTCAAGGAATCAAGTGATTCCAACAAAAACTCAAGGAGCTTCAAGACCAACAATGGGGTTTTCTCTCAAGAACAACTATGGAACTCTAAAGGGAGAGGGGCTGTGCGAAAATGAGAGAGTGAGGGGCTGAGTTCAGCCTCTTAAAAGCTCACTTAAGGGTAAAAAGGTCATTTGTCAAAAGGGTATAATGGTAAAAGTGTAAAAGACTAAGGTTAGGGGCATTTTGGTCATTTTGCGTCCAGATATTTCCGAACGTCATGACGACTCTGGCATACTCTCCCAAGTGTCCTGGGATGATGTGATATCAAGATTATCTGTTGGCGAGTCCCGGTAAATCCATATGTGGCTTCGTTCGTCACCCGATTGAGGATTTCGCCCAAACGAAGGTCAGGAAGTGATTTTTCTGAAATTTTTATGAAATTTAACCAAAACGTAGATAATCGAATTCTAAGACTTATTGTCTCGTTCACGGGTCCATCTGAGGTCTTCTGAGCAGTAAAATCATACTGTCAGTGTAAAAACGCAGACCGGACTCCGTTTGAGTTTTCGACTCAAAACTTAATCGTAGCTTCCTACAATATCGTCGAGAATGACTATGGTCTCAGAATATTTTATTTCCATTCCTAAGACCTCGAATAAAATAAAGACATTAAAATACTGAAGAAATAGAAAACGTGAAAATCGGGGCGTTACATAAAAGGTGTTCAGATTGATAAGACGCAAGGTGTTGATGAAGCGTCTGATCAACAAGTCCCTGCTGGACACTTGATAAAGCCTGCTCGTTCAAAAGCCAAGTCATCTTCTAGTCGTCCAATGATAGCTTCTGCCCAACCCACTAGAAAAAGGAAGCTGATTCTTGCCTATGTGGAAGAAAAAGATGAGAATGATCAGCCTATTTCTAGGGTGATCAAAGGTTCTAGAAGGGAGTCTACTTCTGAAGCCTCTTGGCCTAAGATTGCTGCAACAAGGCCAAGGACCACTAGGTCCAAAACTCAAGGTAATACTGAACCTCAATCTAGTTCAGTTATTACACCTATTGTAGAGCAACCTATTGTGGTTGAAGATTTGGCAATGGACTCACAACCGTCCATAGGCTTTTCACCCCCTACCTCACCTCAAACACAAACCGTCCCTTCACCACAAAGGCCAACCATAACCCCACCTACCCTTGAACCTTTTAGACCTTGTGGTGCACCATTTCCCTAAATGCTCTAACCCAAAAAGAAATATAAATGCATACCCAGAATCACCTTTGCCAACGAAAGCTCAAACTAGGCTAACGTTAAAAGAAGATTCCCTATTCTTTTCCATAGACACACACCTCCTTCCACTTCCCAACATCCAAAAATCCAATCCCTCCCCCAAAATATCAATACGAAACACCTTCTCCAGAACCACATAACCCCTCCGGTCCACCTCCTGAACATGGTTATTATCCAATCCCATACACACCCTCTGGACCACTGCATAGCCAACTCTACAATGCTCACAGACCTCTATTAGTCCGTCTTGAGCAAAAGAAGTTCCCTCCAAAGAAGCTCTATCCTAATCTCATTAAGGACAAAGCATTCAAATTGTGTCACTACAACGTCGTCAGACATGTGATTCCACTTAATGAAGATAAGGAAGGGTGTAAAAGGATTGAAGAAAGAAGATGTAGGTCCTTTGGCTTCGACAGTTTTATATTTGATCGTTATGTCAAGTTTATTCCAAGTTATCCCTCTGACTGGAAAGAATATACCGATGTAAGGAATTTCTTACCTTACTATGCTGTTAGAAAAGAATGTGCGTGTCAAGGGAAGCAACAATTCTTCACAATCTGCCAAAGAAATTCTGGAGCAGATCTTCTAAAACAAGAGTGGGAGTTGTCCTTCCTCAAATTTGTCCAAGGATCCCGATGCTGGACCCTAGCAAGAATAAAGATGGAAGAAAAAGGCTTGAAACATGGACGTTGCCTTACAAAGTTGCTTTTGATCCCTTGTTCTGGACTAGACCAAGAGATGACTCACAAGAACTTGCCCACATCTGGCAAAAGGATCCCTCTGAGAGAAATGACAAAGATGCTCGCATTTACTAGGAAAACTTCATTTGGAGATGTACAAGGGAAGCATCCACGTCTGGTCTATCAGATGAAGAAAAGAGCAAGACTCGCACATTCCGAAGGGAGTACAGAATCTCTGATGCTGACTTCTTGATTATAGACGACATTTTCAGAATTCCTCTGTATCCAACAGACGTACTTCCTGGGCCTAAACCCAGATGGAGGACAAAAAGTAGATATGATAATGCTGAGATCATTCTTTATGTACTTTCACCTCCACCTAAACCAGTTATTCAAGAAGATCCTAACTCTGAGGCACCTCCAGCTACACCAGTCCAAGTTATTCCTGAAGAATCTAGAGACACAGAGATCGTCTATGAGGATCCATATCCAGAAGAGCAAGTTGCAGACTCAGAACCTTCTAAGTCTTAACCAATTCCTCCCTCTGTGGTGCATCCTGCTGATCCATCACCGTCCAATGCCTTGAGTGTGATCCCTAGTCAGCAGAACCCTGAAGCAACAAAGGCCACTGCTGAGAGCTATGCCTCTGCTGTTCCTCCAGAGTTTCAAGAGTTCGTCCAATGGTCCATTGAAGCAAACAATGCGGTGTTGCTCCAATAGATTGTGGCCATGTTTCAGAACTTTCTTCCGAGACCCCCTCATCCTCCTCCACCTTCTTAAAACTTTCCTTTTAGAGTTTCTTTTGACAATGATGGTTTACTCTCACTTTTGTCTGATGACAAAAAGGGGGAGAAAGGGAATTTGATTTAAGAATGCTTGTCTGATTGCATACATCTATGCATGCTCTTCTCATATATAATTGCTTAAGTTTATATTTGTGCTTATTGGACTATAGTTTTCCATCCTTATACACTTAGTTTGATAATAGTCTTTTTCTTAGATGGAGCTTCTCAGCTCTCTAGGAAACTTTGTTCAATCAAATTAGTATATTTTGTCATCATCAAAAAGGGAGAGATTGTTGGAACCAAAGTGGTTATGGTCCATTAATCCCTTAAGTTTTGATGTTAACAAAAGACTAGTTTAAGAGAACAAAGATTAGCTATGGACTAATGTTTTATCTTAACTGTGCAGGAAAATCTAAGTCCAAAGACTATCTAAGTCCAATGACTTACAACAAGTCCAAACAAAGACTTAGTTCTTGCTCCGTCTGAATATTAATCTTTAAATGTTGTATCTGAGTCCAAAGACTCTTTCTAATATATGTTCTTTTTATTGAGTCCAATATCCTCTGATACTCTTAGCACGAACTCATATGTAAACCATTTGAATTTATTATTCTATGTGTAAAAGCTAGTATCCTTTGAACAAACATTCTTTGTAATCTTCGTACCATTGAAAGCTGAAGCCAGTTTGTCTCTGTCACAAAAGGATTTGACCTTCTCCAAAAGAAAAGACAAAAAGCAACTTTCGGGTACAAGGAAAATATGTCAACACTACTTTAAGCTATCAAGCTTGATAGTCTACTTTGCTGATCAGAAGCCTCAACAAATTATCAGACTCAACGGACCAACGAATTTAATGCATGATCAGAACAGATCCTTTTCCATCCGTTGAAGAATGAAGTTTGATCAAGGCCAGATGGCTATAAATACCTTCACAATTGAAGATGCAAAGTGACGAAACTTGAGAAAAATACAAGCATACAAGAAAACAAGCAATCAAGAGAAAAATCAAAGCTTACAAGCTTATTCTGTTCTTAAACTTTCATATCACTATCTGGGAAGAGTATTGTCTAAAGTTCTAAGCTTAATTTGAAACCCTCACACTTAGTGAGTTAGTAGAACGAACCTTTTTCAAAATCTTAGTTGGTTGAGCCTGAAGACACTTGTCTATAAAAGAATACTTAGTGTTGCCTAAAGAGGTGTAGAATACTTACCTGAAGAGGTGTTGAATACTTGTAACAAAGGGTTTTTGTTATAGTGGATGAAGATCTTAAGCAGAGAGGACTGGACGTAGCTCTTTGATGAAGAGTGAACTATGATAACATCTCAGTGTTCTTTTTCTCTCCCTTGCTTCTACTTTAGTTTATTTTCTACCTAACCACTTGGGATTCAATTGATTTCTTAACGCGCTTGTTCTCTTATCTTAATCCTTCTAAGTGAGCGTCCAACTAGTGTTTGGAAACGTTATTTGCGTCCGTTGTCGTTTTAACGTCAAACCTTTGCAAAAATATATATATCTGCATGCGAAAAATTTTAAAAACGCAAGAAATACAATTCAATCCTCCTTCTTGTGTTCCAAGCAGGTTCCTTCAAATTGATTCTTTAATTAATTGGTAGCTAATGGTGAAAATAGGCGAGTATGGTTAATAAGCCAATGTTAGCAGCCGAAGATAGGCATTTTTAGTTTTGGGCTTATATGACTAAGGATTAATCATAAAGATAAATAAAGATTTTTGAAGACTTCAAGTTTGAACGCCATGGGACTTTTTGAAGATTATGTCAAAATGTTGGAAGTACCCACTAACAAATGAACATGAAACGTGGTTGGAATATATGAATGCTTTGTTGGTCATGGTTAGCCGTTAAAAGCATTTTTGAAGCCATCGATTAAAAGTGTAGCCGTTTTTGTCAAGCCACGACGTATATATGGTCACATAAAAATAGGGGTAGTGGCCAATCGGGACTATTATTTAGGTAGTTTATTATTTATATATAAATATGAGTTGTACAATTGGAAGCGGACACGAACAATCAATCAAAAAACAACTTGTACCTATTATCTCTGCGCTTTGTTTTCTCTTTACTGTTATTCTTATCTTTATTTTTATGCAACGTTAGCTTTATTTTTGTTCAAGCGTTTATCAAGTTCACTTTTCAACTAAGACACTTCCTTTAGTAGTTTAGGAACTGAGAGTCAGGGAACATAATTCCTTCCTTCGGGAATTGTTTGATATCAAAAGGAATCAAAAGGTATAAGTCAGCTGAATTGTTCAGTTCAGTTAAATTTACAATACAACACTTTCTTACATCCACATTAGGATGGAATGTTTACTCTAATTCGGTTAAATTAACTTCTGATCCTTACAGTTTCTGAATTTTTAAATAAGTTCCTATAATTTAAAAGTTTTTAATTATGTCTCTATACTTCAAAAAAATTTAAATAAGTCCCTGCTACTGGCACCAGTTTTAGAAATTCAATTACAAAATTCTATAATGAGGAATTAATTAAAAACTTATTTAAGTTCAGGTACATATTTAAAAAAATTCAAAGAATGAGAACTTTATTAAAAACTTCGAGGAAACTACACTAACCTCACAAAGTTTGCCGTATTTACTCATAATACCGTCGTTTTAAAAATTACGCCAACCTCAATTGAGGTCTATGATTTGATTACATTGACATCCCTTTAAGTTTATGAGTTAATTACCTCCACTGACTCCAAGATAATAGGGGTGTTATTGTAGGCTTGCAAGTTGCAAATAAGAGGAGTTTCGAATGTAATTTCAACAAACCTCAGGGAAAGTCTATACAATTTTTCCTAAACTTTTAAATTCCAGAAACCTTAAAACTTGAATGAAATTGTAAGGGCCAAAAATTAATATAACCTTTAGTCTTCAGTCGCTCAGAACGCATAACGGTAGATGGCATCTGCTACACCATCTTCATCATTGCTGGAACCAATTACTTTAGCCACAGCTTTCGTCTTCTCAGATCCATTACTAAGTGCGATGCCTAGAGAAACCAACTCAAGCATTTCGACATCATTTTCCCCATCACCAATAGCCATTATCTACATTTAAGTGATTTGGGGGAGAAATGTAAAGGAAGTCCATACAGCAACACTATGATATATTTAAAATTTAAAATATAACATTGACAACTTAAATCAGCAATCATACTAAAAGAGTGAAGACCCAAATTGGTCCCTGAAAAATTTCGGAGACCCACTTTTAGTCCCTGAAAAAAAATAATTTATCAATTTAGTCTCTCAAATTTATAAACACGGGACACATT
This sequence comes from Ammopiptanthus mongolicus, assembly GCA_039655645.1. Lineage (NCBI taxonomy): Eukaryota > Viridiplantae > Streptophyta > Magnoliopsida > Fabales > Fabaceae > Ammopiptanthus > Ammopiptanthus mongolicus. The sequence goes on from CM077349.1 coordinate 41,415,624, forward strand.
AGTCCCTAGATTTAGTTCCGACGTCCATTTACTTGCTTACGTATCCTATTCACCATCCTACTTGGCCCATTAGTGGTACTGTGCAGTTATGACGAATTTCTGGCATGAAAAATTAATAAAAGTGAAAAAAATGCATAATTTTCAGATATTTGGGTTTTAAAATTGTGCATGTTTTTCACTTTTTATTTGTTTTCCAGAGAAGAAATTTGTTATAGGCCACACAGGACCACTAACGAGTTAGCTAGGATGGTTAATGAGACACGAAGGCTACTAGGCAAGTAAACAGACGTTGGAACTGGACTGAAAGACTAAAGTATCCCGCGTTTGTAAATTTGATGGACTAAATGGTTAATTTATTTTTTTCAGGAACTAAAAGTGGGTCCCCGAAATTTTCCAGGGATCAATTTGGACCTTCACTCTTAATAAAATTCAATAGATATATGCCATCATGTGAAATGTAATCTCCAAAGTCATGGAAAACTTGGCCAGAGTTTAATGGTTAACATTTTAAACAGTGAAATTAGATTAGCAAAAATGACTATTGTCATTCAACAGCCTATATTATGTTAATTCAAATATTACCACCCATTTCGTATATGTGAATCAGAGTTTGGGAGATACAGACAAGTAGACAACACTAAATATCAGAGGGGAATAGATATGTGGTACCTCCTTAGCAGTAACCCCTAAATGATCTAGCAGCACTTTTACACCATTCCCTTTCGATGTTCCCAAGGGTACAATTTCTAGCATGTCTGGCACGGCTTGAACAACAGTGGCACGATCTTTTGTTGCCTCTGACCAGTATGGCCGTAAAGTACTAGCCACCCTCTGGGCAGTGTCCAAGAAAATCATTTTCTGTAGAACCAAATATTACTGTTAGCAATAACGGGAAGTGAGAAGTGACAAGCATAATAACAAATTCAGTTATTACCGCAGTTCGATTTTACAAACAACTTGTATGTAATATATACTTAAACCATGAAGAAAAACTGAAAAAAAATATACATCCAAGGTGAAATGTCAAAATTCAAGGTTCAAATTATGAGTTTGTCTCCCCTTCCTAGCATTCAAGAACTTAAGTGGTGTGCAGTGAGTAGCAGCCTATAATGAATTGCAAATTATGATACCATATCATTGAGCAACCACGCAAACAATAACCAGAAACTGAAAAATTAGGGAGATGTATACCTGTATGTCAGCAGAAGCCAGAAGATGTTCAACGGAAGGCATGATCTCAGCCTGCAAAGTATTTTTGCCTAAGACACAAAGTAAACGGCAAAATAGAAGAAGTGTATAGATTTCAAAAATGAGGTACCTTTGGTTCATGGTATACTGTATGCAGTGAATCAACAAGCGGGTCATGAAAAAGGGTTAAGCAGCGGCCTTCACTGAATGCAATAAGTGGAACCTTACACTCCAAAGAGTAAAGACATGCCTGCATTTTAAAGAAACACAATTCGTTCTTTTATTCAATGACAAGAAGAATTTTCCCGCAAAGCATAAATAATTCGATATTTAGATTTGAAAGTTGAAACCCTCAATCTTTCTGTAAGAAAACTGGAATAAGAAATTAGTTTCCACATATGCAGGAAAATGTGCTGGATCAAAAATGTTCTTTTTCTCATTTTGTTCAAAGAAAACAAAACATAAGAAACTTATAGTGGGAGAAACTTAAGATGGTCACTTAAGGTGGGAGGGTTTGATTGAGGGCTAAGTATTTGTCATTTTTTTTCAAATGAGAAGTTCTGCTAAATGAAAAAGAGAATTGAGGAGGTTACCTCTCTACAGACGTTTAGATCTAAGTTGCTCCTAAATATTTCTCGACCTTGTCTACCATAAACAAGCAATCCCTGGAATCATGTGGTGTATGGAATTTAAGGCACAAGATAATAAATCTCACAATTCAAGACGATAGAGCAACTTAAAACAAAGGAACTATGAAAGAGTGAAAATTATGTAAAAAATTAAAGTCAGACACTTCATGTTGTTGGTTATTCAATTAAACAATATGATTGGGGCCCAATAGGCCCAATAGGCCTTGGCCCATGACTACGTGTATCATGTATATATAGTCTTGTACTTTTTTTCATAATTAATGTTATAGAATCATTTTTCCTTAAAAGAGGGTATGGATGGTTTAGGGTGTGTTTGATACAGCTTCCATTTGGACGATCACGTCCAAGAGGTGGGGACGTGGAAGCTTCAATTTGAAGCTATTTCACGATTTGTTCCCGAACTTTGACAACGATGCCACTATTACCGTTGTTTTGGTCAGAACGTGGTTTCCTGACGCAATATCAAACAGGTACTTACTAGTTCGAGACCTTTGGGCTATGATGCACAAATATGATACGAGTATCGGATATGATACGTCTTTCCTTAAAAATATAGGATACGATACGTTTAGGATACGTATATAAATATTTATAAAAAATTCACAAAATATTATACATATATTATTGTAATTTAAAAATAGAAATTACAAATCACTGTTTCCAAAAATCCAAACTAAATAATTGCATGGGTGGGGTAAAATATAGTGTTGCTTTTGCAAAAATAAATAAAAAATAAACAACTAAATAACTTATAATATTAATTAATTTTAATAAAAGACATAATGGGTGGGGTGGGTAAAAGACATGCAATCAGTCCGCGGCTTCATAAAGAATAAAGAAATAGATAAGGAAAAAGAGATCAGAAATAGACGAGAAGATGGTGCATGACTTGAAAAACAGAGCTGTTGAGGTGAATAGCAAGATAAGAAGAAAAAACAGAGGCTCGCTGGAGCAAAGCTGGTGCGTTGGAGACTTGGAGTTTCAACTTTCAAAGTGAAAAAGAGGAAGAGTCACGAATAGCGGAGAAGTCACGAAGGGGCGAAGCAGTACAACGTATCGACGTCGTACCCATCGGCATCTCGACGACGTCCTCACACCGTATCAGGATTTATTTATTTTATTTTTTAAAATAATATCCTCCGATACTTTGCCGACGTGTGTCGATGGCATATCGCAGCGTATCGCGGACGACTTGCTCATGAATTTCACTTATCGATGCTTCATAGCCTTTGGGATTCTAAAATAAGGATTGGGAGTGCTTTTGTTTTCTTTTGGAGTCGAAAGGTGTGATGGTCATTTGGGACACCAGATTTGCCTTTAAGGTTGATTCATAATAATGGTAGCTTTTCAGTGTCAGTCTTGATGGATATCAACGGGAAATAGTCCAAGGCAGCTTTCTTTCTTTTCAGAGGAGTTGGGTTTTTTCTCTGCTTTTTATGGGTTGCATTAATGTTTGGGTGGGGATTTCAATGATACTAGATCCCCAGCTAAAAAGCTGGGTGGCAATCATCTCTCTTCTTCTATGAGGGGTTTTGTGATAGGCACCAAGATTTAAAGAGTAGAAAAATAGAAGAGGTGTATTATTACTGATTCCAAGACTGTAATGAGGAATTACAGTAATGAGATGAAGAAGGGAAATACAAGAGGATAGGCAAATTAGAGAGTCCCTAATTCTCTCCCAAGTCTAGTCCAATTCCAGTCTGAAAACTGATATGAGAATCCCTCTAACAATATATCCCTCCCCCAAAGGTTGGACGTAGCACTCACAGCCTGTTTCCTCTTTCTCTCTCCTGCCAAGTCAGCATAATTAGTTATGCTGGCCAGTATCTAGTGGGGCTTGCCCCGTAGAGTCATCAAGTGCTCTCTTGGTGTTTTTGAATTTCTTTCTAACATCAAACTTAACAAGCTTAGCCCCAACAAGCCCACTAGACCCCAGGTCCGTATCAACTCTTCCCCCTTCGAAATCCACCTTGTCCTCAAGGTGAAACTCAGGGAATTTTTCCATAAAGGCAGCCAGTTGTTCCCAAGAGTTTTCAGAAGAGGGTAGGTGCTTCCATTTGACTAAAATCTCAGCATTGTCTTGTGCCCCCTGCCTCCCAACCAAAACATCTTCAGGCTGCACCTGCAGCTCCCACCCCTCTGATAGAAAGGAGGGTAGTGGTTGTGCAGTAACACCTGTGGACACGGATTTCTTCAGTAATGAGGCATGAAAAATTGGATGGACCCTACTCCCTTCAAGCAACTGCAACTTATAAGCAACTGGACCAATCTGCTCAATGATCTCATAAGGTCCATAGAATCTTGGACTGAGTTTCTGATTCACCCGCTTGGCTAGACTTTTGAGTTTGTAGGGCTGTATTTTTAAGGAAAACCGAGTCTCCTACGTTGAATTCAACTTCCCTTCTATTCTTATCTGCTTGCAGTTTCATACGGTTCTGAGCTCTTGCTAACTGCTCCTTTAATTCATTCAGCAACACATTCCTTTCCTCGGTTACCTGTCCCACTTCTTCCAATGTGGTCTTCTCTACATCCCCACGAATTATAGCTGGAGGATGTCTTCCATACAGTGCCTGAAATGGGGTCATTTTGATGGCTGAGTGATAGTTTCTGTTGTACCAAAACTCAGCCCAGCTCAACCACTTTGGCCATTGTTTTGGTCTTGTTCCAGTGATGCATCGCAGGTAAGTTTCCAGACATCTATTCACTACCTCCGTTTGGCCATTCGTTTGAGGATGGTAGGCTGAACTGAATCGTAGCTTTGTCCCCGCTAATTTAAAGAGTTCTGTCCAGAAAGAGCTGAGGAAGACCTTGTCTCGGTCAGAAACAATGGATGCTGGAAACCCATGGAGTCGCACCACCTCCTTGAGGAAAATTTCAGCAACATCCTTTGCTGTGTAAGGATGAGCTAAAGGGACAAAGTGTGCATATTTAGTGAACTAGGATAGTATCCACTCCCATGGCCCGTCGAAGTCCACCAATAAAATCCATGGAGATGTCTGTCCATGTTTGAGAAGGAACAGGTAATGGTTGCAGCAGTCCTCCGGGGCTAAGAGCTTGATATTTATTTTGTTGGCAGATTCCACATTGTTGCACATACTCCTGCACTTTTTTTTTTTCATTCCCTCCGAGTAAAACAGCCCAACTATGCGTTTATAAGTGCGAAAATATCCAGAGTGACCCCCCAATGCTGAACCATGGAACTCTTTAAGTATAAGTGGAATTTTCTGGGAGTCTTTAGGAACAACCAACCTGTCTTTATAGTAGAGTCTCCCCTTGCATAATTTGTAACCCGGGTGGGAGCCAGAATCAGCTAGCAAATCCTGGACTTTCTGCCTCAACACTGCACTTTGGTTTATCTCTTCCTCTCGATCCTCCCATTCATAAAACTGTACTATGGAGAGTGCTGCCAGATGCAATTTCCGAGAGAGAGCATCAGCTGCTCTATTTTCAGTCCCGGGTTTATATTTTATTTCAAAGTCATAGCCAAGGAGTTTAAAGGTCCAACGTTGCTGTTCTTCACCCATAATCCTTTGTTCTGTTAAAAAACTGCAAGCTCTTTTGATCAGTGTGCACTACAAAGTGCCTCCCCATTAAGTAAGGTCTCCATCTTTGGACTGCTAATACCACTGTCATCAATTCCCTTTCATACACGGACTTCCTCTGAGATCTATCTGACAAGGTTTGACTCATATACGCTATAGGCCGCCCCTCTTGCATCAGCACTGCTCCAAGGCCCTTGCCTGATGCATCTGACTCAATCACAAATATTTTATCGAAATCCGGGACTGCTAGAACTGGTACTGTGGTCATGGCATGCTTCAGCTGCTCAAAGGCTTCTTGTGCTGCAGCCCCCCATGCAAAACTATCTTTCTTGAGTTGTTGGGTGAGTGGCCAGGCTATCTTGCCGTAGTCCTTGACAAATTTGCGATAATACCTTGTCAACCCCAAGAAACCCCTCAATCCCTTCACATCTTTAGGTGTAGGCCAATCCAACATATCTTGAATCTTTTTTGGGTCAGCTGCCACTCCCTTCCCCGAAATAACATGGCCTAGATACTCAATCTGATTCTGACTGAAAGCATTTTTTCTTATTAGCAAACAGCCTATGTTCCCTCGGCACTTGCAGCACTTCTCTAAGGTGAGTAATATGGTTGTTTGTATCTTTTCTATAAATGAGGATATCATCGAAAAACACCAAAACAAATTTCCTCAAATAAGGCCGTAGTACTTGGTTCATAAGAGCTTGCAAGGTAGAGTGCATTCGTTAATTCGAAGGGCATCACTAGGTACTCGTAGTGCCCTTCGTGAGTCCTAAATGCTGTCTTCGGTATGTCCCCTGTCCTTATTCGTATATGGTGATAACCGGATTTTAAATCCAGTTTAGAGAATATGGTGGCCCCTCACAATTCATCCAGCAACTCTTCTATGACGGAGATTGGAAACTTGTCTGGAATAGTTAGCTTGTTCAGAGCTCGGTAGTCTACACAAAACCTCCACCCCCCATCCTTCTTCTTGACCAAGATTACAGGACTGCTATATGGACTCATGCTCGGCCTGATGATCCCAACTTGTAGCATCTCCTTGACAAGGTTCTCTATCTCATTTTTTTTGGTAGTAGGGTTATCTATAAGGGCATATGTTGGGAATTGAGGCCCCTTCCTTCAAGGTTATGGCATGATCTTGATCTCTCTCAGGTGGCAGCCCCTTGGGTTCTTGAAAAATATCATCGAACACAGCTACCAATCCCCCAATGGCCTTGGGTATTTGTTCCTAGTGTGACTCTATCAGTTCTTCACCCTCCTCTTGCCCATAAGCAACATAAAATCCTTCCCCCTCATCCTGTAAAACCTTTAGCATGGCCTTCCAAGATGCTCTAGTTTTTGTTTGGTCGGGGTCCCCTCTAAGGGTGTACCTGCTTCCTCTCTGCTTCCACTTGATAGTTAAGCTTCTGAAGCTTGCTTCAATGTCACCAAGGCTGGCTAACCAATCCATCCCTAGCACAACCTCTGTACCTCCCAATTCCAAAATAAAGAAGTTCTGAACAATGTCCACCCCCTATACTTGCAAACTCAGCTTCTGACACACTCCTCTGTTTTTAATCATATATCTCCTGTCCCTACCTCTACTGAATACTCTGGGGTATTTGTTACCTTCAAATGTAGTTGACCCACTAATTCTTGAGAGATAAAGTTGCTAGTAGCCCCACAGTCAATTAGCACCAGTACCTTCCTTCCTTCAATATGTCCCCAGGTTTTAAAGGACTGATTAGATGTAAGCCCCTCCTTGCTGCCCAATGACAGTTGCAGAGTTTTGTGCTCCATATTTGGCCCTTCCTCGCTGTTTTCTAGAGTGGGTTCCTCCTCTTCACCTTCTGGGCTCTCAACCAACACAAATTGGTAGTGCTTCAACTTGAATGTGTGCTCAGGACCCCATCTCTCCCCACACTTGAAACACAAGCCCTTCTTACTCCTTTCCTTGAGTTCAGCCTGCGATAACCTTCCCCCCACATTTCTCTCCCCTGCTGCAGCTCCGGCGGTTTTGGATTCCGCATTACTACTGGCCCTGGGTCGGGTCACACCCGGTTTGACGTAGCCCGCCTCTGTTGTGGATCAATTCTTCCACGGGGTGGGCCTATCTCTCCATTCTCCCTTAGACCCTTGGCCCTTTTGAAAAGCCGATTCTTCTCTTCCAACAACAAGGCGCGGTCCATGAGTTCTTTCAGTGATCGGGTCTCATAGAGCTTCAATTCCGCTTGGATCTCCTCTCGAAGTCCATTCAGGAAAATACTATCCCTTTCCTCTCTTCTCAGCGGAGCGATCATCATCTCAAATTGCTCCTTGTACTCCAAGACAGATCCAGTTTGTTTAATGCTTAGCAGAGGACCCAGCGGGTTCTGGACCAATCTCGACTGAAATCGCCGAAGAGCAGCCCTCTTGAACTCATCCCAGTTGAAGTTCGGTGTCTGCTTCTCCCACCACTGATACAATTCAGGGCTCGATCTTCCAAGGCAATCACAACAGCGTCGAGTTTCTCCTCCTCCCTGATAGAATTCACCCGAAAATACCTCTCGACCTTCACAATCCACCCATAAGCATCCTCACCGCCGAAGATCGGGACCTCTAGCTTCCTTCCTCCGTAATCATACGCCGATGCTCGAGGTCACGAATGAGAGCGCGAATCATCATAGTGATGATTCTGACTTTCCCCTCCTGATCCTCCTCCGCGAGGTGTTCTGTGTCGCAAGCGACCTCGGTGACCCCTCCTGAGCTCCTGCATGATTCGACGAAGCTCAGCGAGCTGGTTCTGGGTTTCGATTCTCTTGTTCTGGTTCTCTAGCCTCCACTCCTGGAAACCGCGTTCCAGGTTCTCCATTCGAGTGTCCATTGCAGTGCTTGTAATGACCATCAACTCCCGAAATCGAGAGCTTTGATACCAATTGATAGGTACCAAGATTTAAAGAGCAGAAAAATAGAAGAAAGAGGTGTATTATTACTGATTCCAAGACTGTAATGAGGAATTACAGTAATGGGATGAAGAAGAAGGGAAATACAAGAGGATAGGCAAATTAGAGAGTGACTAATTCTCTCCCAAGTCTAGTCCAATTCCAGTCTGAAAACTGATATGAGAATCCCTCTAACAATATATCCCTCCCCCAAAGGCTGGATGTAGCACTCACAGCCTGTTTCCTCTTTCTCTCTCCTGCCAAGTCAGCATAATTAGTTATGCTGGCCAGTATCTAGTGTGGCTTGCCCCATAGAGTCATCAGGTGCTCTCTTGGTGTTTTTGAATTTCTTTCTAACATAAAACTTAACAGGCTTAGTCCCAACAGGCCCACTAGACCCCAGGTCCGTATCATTTTGACAGCTTTATTAGGGATGTTCCCATTTCCAACGCTAGGTTCATTTGGTCGGTTAGGAGGCAATGCATTTTTGCTTTTTGGTTGTGTTAAGAGTGTATTAGAGAAACAATAGGTTAGCCTATAGAGAATAAGGCGCCTGCTGACTCAGCAAGGCAGTTACAATTAGTTAGGCTTAGCTTCTCTTACAAGTTTCTTAGTTATGCTATATATAGCTATCCCTATAACAGATTCATTCAACTAATTCTGAATACACTTTCAGTTACAACTTCTTTTCTCTCTCTCTCTCTCTTTCTCTCTGTTTGTAACATGGTATCACGAGCTTGACTCGGCCATGTCTTCCGCTATGAACAACGGTGCTCCGCCGCCACCAACGCCTCCGCCCACAACGGCGCCCTCAACTCCCAATCTCTCTTCAGTAATCACAACGAAGCTCATCGATAACAACTTCTTACACTGGAAACAAATCGTAGAAGCAGTTGTTCGCGCGAATCACCTTGAACGATTTGTGGTGAGTCCACGCATTCCTCCACGCTTCCTCATCGATGCTGATCGACAAAGCGACACTATGAATCCTGAGTTTCTAGCGTGGGAAGCTCAAGACCAGCACCTGTTCATATGGATGCTAAACTCCATTTCAGAGACGATCCATGCCAGAGTCATTGGATGCACACACGCTTGGGAACTTTGGGATGCCTTGCACAACCATTTCAACTCTCAGACAAAGGCGCGTAGTACTTAGCTTCGTGCAGAGCTTCGTCACATGGTGAAAGGTGATCAAACAATTTCAGAATATCTACTTCACATTAAAGCCATTATCGACACTTTGATCTCCATCGGTAATCTTGTCACGCTTCAAGAGCATCTTGATGCGGTTCTTGAAGGACTACTGGAAGAGTATCACATCTTACTTCCAACCATTGAAAGTCAAGTAGAACCATACACAGTTGCAGAGGTTGAGTCTCTTTTGCTCTCACATGAGTCTCGCATAGAAAAATCCAAGGCAAAAGCGTCATCCAATGCCTTTTCGGTGAATCTTGCACAAACTGCACCTTCTCCTCAGGTGTCTGATTAGGCACAATACTCTTCCACTCCACAACCTACTTCCACCTACCCTAGCAATAATAACTATCAAAACTCTAATGCCACTTTTCACTCTGGAAATGGCTTTCGAGGTGGACGAGGTGGTCGCTTTGGTCAGCACGGCCGTGGACGTGGTGGCAGAGGTCGGTATGGTGGTGCCTCATGCCAGATCTATCATCGCAACAATCATTCTGCCTTGGATTGTTACTATCGATATGATGACTCATACTCGGCACCTCAGACCAATCAGCACCAACCTTATGGCAGAGGTCAAGCATATGTTGCACAGAACTATGCACCTCTAAGCTTTGTGCCACAGAACTATGCACCACAGAGCTATGCGGCTCCTAACACTGGCTTTCACCAATATGCTCCAACTCAGAACTTTGCTTCTAGTTCACAACAGCAACAATTACCTGCTCAGCCTCAACTACCTGCTCCACCTCCCTTACTGCAACTTCCTTGGCACAACACCGCTTCCTCTAGCCAGCATAACTCACACCAGGCAATGCTCCCATGGCAATGGTTGCATCTAACTCGGGCTCCGATTCTAATCTCTGGTATCCTGATAGTGGAGCTACACATCATGTCACAGCTGATGCTTCGAATTTAAACCAGCAAGGTGATTCCAGTGGCATTAACCAAATCTACATGGGTAACGGTTTTGGTCTTAAAATACTTGCTACAAGTTCTACCACGGTTATTTCTCCTTATGATAACACTTACACTCTTACACTTAATGACCTTCTTTATGTTCCTGCTATCACTAAAAATCTCCTAAGTGTTAGCCATTTCTATAAGGAAAACAATGCATACTGTGTTTTTGCCTCATGCCTGCTTTGTCAAATCTCAAGTTGACAACAGAATTCTCTTAGAAGGATCTGTAAATTATGATGGTCTCTATGTTTTCACCAAGTTTCCTGTTGGTGCCAAGAGTGCACCAGCTGCTTCTAGTAATGTACCTCGGTCTCCTAGTTGTCTAAGTGTTTCGTGTTCAATAAATTGTATCACAAATAAAGTGCCCCTTCCCTACTTTGTATGGCACTGTAGGCTAGGACATGCCAATGACATGGCTGTAAAAACTGTTTTGCAAAAATGTAACATCAATCATGTTAATAAAAATATGTTAGATTTTTGCACTGCTTGTTGCTATGGAAAGTCCAAAATACTTCCTTCTCAGTCCTCCACAACTCAATATGCTAAACCTTTTGATTTGCTATTTATTGATCTATGGGGCCCAGCCCCTTTGCAGTCTTCTACTGGACAGTCCTATTACATGTCCATTGTAGATGCTCACTCCAAGTTCACTTGGATCTATTTGCTCAAACAAAAATAAGAAGCCCTCACCATCTTTAAAAAGTTCAAGGACTTAATCCAAGTTCAATTCCAAACCATAATCAAATCTGTCCAAACAGATTGGGGAGGTGAATTTCGTCCCTTCACCAAATTCCTAGCAGATCTAGGGATCATCCATAGAGTGATATGCCCGCACACACATCATCAAAATGGTAGTGTGGAGCGCAAACATAGGCATATTGTAGAGACTAGCCTAGCCCTCCTTGCCCAAGCTTCTTTACCAATGAAATTTTGGGACCATGCATTCACCACTGCCACCTATCTCATAAATAGACTACCCACCCCTGTCCTCAATCAAAAATCACCCTACTTTGCCTTATACAACACTGATCCTGACTACATGTTTCTCAAAATTTTCGGGTGTGCCTGTTACCCTTGTCTCAGGCCCTATAACAAAAACAAGTTAGACTACAGGTCATGTGAATGTACCTTTTTAGGCTATTCCTCCACTCACAAAGGATACAAATGCCTCTCAACTGATAGCAGAATTTACATCTCTAAAGATGTCCAATTTAATGAACACCTATTTCCCTTTGCAAAAAACAGTGCAAACCCAACAAACACAGCTCATGAATCTATTTCTCAACATGGCAATACCTGTCCAATGCCTCTTACAGTGGTCCAGCAATTTCAACACTTTATGTCTCCTCCTCCTTCCAACTCCTCACATGGTGAGTCCTCTCCCACCTCTAGCTCAGTTTCTCTCTCTGCTAACAACCCTCAATCCAGTCCTGTCCCTGCTACTGCAAGTGACAGTCCCTTTGTCACTGCAGCCAGCACCTATTCCTTTAGTCCTCCCTTTATACTCCAATCCATTCCCTTTCTTCCAATTCCCATCACTATTGTTCCACCTTCCCCTTAGTCCAGTCAGTCCACCTCCTCCTCTTTGCCCTTACTGCACTCTGGTCTGACTCCTCATTATCCCTCAGATCAGTCTCCTCCCTCTCCACATCACAACACACATCCTATGGTCACAAGGTCTAAGACTAGGGTGTTATCACAGGGAGATCCCACTGTGCTCCTCACTCATCTAGAACGTAGCAGTCCTAAAGAGCCCCTAACTGTTCCCCATTGGAAGGAAGCAATGCAAGCTGAATATGATGCCTTAATTGCCAATAAAACATGGACTTTGGTTGAGCTACCACCTCATAGAAATTCCATTGGCTGCAAGTGGGTATTTAGGATCAAAGAAAACCCAGATGGTACCATCAACAAGTACAAATCAAGGTTGGTGGCAAAGGGGTTCCATCAGAAACTGGGCCATGACTATACAGAAACCTTTTCACCTGTTATGAAGCCTGTAACTATCAGAGTGGTTCTAACTCTAGCCATAACACACAACTGGACATTGCAGCAGCTAGATGTAAACAATGCATTTCTTAATGGACTTCTAGAAGAAGAAGTTTACATGGAACAGCCCACAGGCTTTCATAGTTCAGTCCCCCATTAGGTGTGCAAACTTAACAAAGCCATCTATGGCCTTAAGCAAGCTCCAAGAGCTTGGTTTGAAAGACTGACCAAGACTCTAGTTCTCTTTGGCTTCAAACCAAACAAGTGTCATCCCTCACTTTTCATTCACACCCATTTTGGTCACACATCCTATGTGTTGGTGTATGTGGATAACATAATAGTAACAGGCTCTTCATCACAAAGGATTACTGAATTGATCACCAAATTAAACACTGTTTTTGCTCTCAAACAGCTGGGTAATTTGGATTACTTCCTTGGTATAGAAGTAAAAAGGCTGCCTAATGGGGCTCTAGTTCTCTCTCAGTCCAAGTATATAAAGGACCTTCTCACCAAATCTCAAATGGCAGGAGCCAAAGGACTGCCAACTCCCATGTTCAGTCACTGCAAACTAACCAAATTTGGAGGGAATTACATGGAAGATCCCTCTCTCTATAGATCTATAATTGGAGCCCTGCAATATGCCACCATTACACGACTAGAGATCAGCTATAGTGTTAGTAAAGTCCGTCAGTTTCTATCTCAGCCACTAGAAGAGCACTGGAAAGCGGTAAAAAGGATTCTTAGATACCTACAAAGCACGATTTATCATGGTTTGGTTCTGAAACTAGCTAGTCTGGCCCATCCACTGACTCTCCAAGCTTTCAGTGATGCTAACTGGGCAGCAGATGTTGATGACAGAAGATCCACCTTTGGTTCTTGCATTTATCTTGGCCCTAATCTAGTTTCCTGGTGGTCAAGGAAGCAGCAACTAGTAGCAAGATCCAGTACTGAAGCTGAATACCGAAGCCTAACTGCCACTACAACTGAGGTGATCTAGATACAGTCACTACTTAAGGAGCTAAACATTGACACACTAAAGCCAGTTATCTACTGTGACGACCTAAGCACAGTCTCTCTCTCACACAATCCTGTGCTTCACTCCAGAACCAAACACATGGAACTGGATAATTTCTTTGTTAGAGAGAAAGTTATCAACAAGTCTCTCATTGTGTGTCACATTCCAAGACAAGACCAAGTAGCTGACTTACTCAAAAAGCCGCTATCACAGACTAGGTTTGAAGAATTGAGAAGCTACCTTGGGGTCCTAGATAAGTTTTCCCTTGAACATCCACCTTAGTTTCTAAGGAGATATGTTATACTGTAACTCCCTGAACCCCTTTTGCATCTCTGTAAACACTGCTAGCTACCCACCTTGTTCTTATAAGGGGATATGTTAGAGTGTATTAGAGAAACATGTTAGAATCCCACCATACATTATTTCCTTTTATAGATAAGATTAGAATCCCATAATTAGCAGATTTGATTAGCTGTATATTTTGTATTTATGAATAGGAATCATTGACCCTTAATTATAGGAATTGATAGTGGGTACAATGATTAGCATTAATTTAGAAGATTCCTTTTTTGAACTACCTTGTATTCTATTTAAGAGCACATGCTCTTCTATCAATATTATCAGAGAATTATCTTCTGACATGGTATCAGAGCTCTAAAATCCGTGGGAGCCTGTGTAAACTCGTGGCCTGCATTGCCACATTTTTTTTCTTCCGTTGTACGGCCTGCATTGTCGTTTTTTTCCCCTACCTTGGACGGCCTATATTGCCATTTTTCTATCCTAAAACACCCTCCACGCCTTTGAATCTCACCCAACAAAACTGAGAATGTCTGAAATAGCCAATAACTCTACCCAAACAGGCACTGTTGAGCTGCAACATATTCAACCTAGCCTTCGTCTCAATGGCAGAAATTACCTCAAATGGTCTCATTTTGTCCAAACCTTTCTAAAAGGGAAGGGTAAATTGAATCATCTTACTGGGAAAGATGCTCCAAAACCCACAGACAATAAATTTGGTGCATGGGATAAAGCAGATGCAGTCGTACTGTCGTGGTTGTGGAGTTCCATGGTGCCAGAGGTGAGTGATGCTTGCATGTTCATGAAGTCCGCCAAGGATGTGTGGGAGAGCTGTAAACAAAACTATTCCAAGGTTGGTGATGCTGCTCCAATTTATGAAATTAAAGTGAAGATCGCGACTACCAAACAAGGAGATCGATCTGTTAGTGAGTATGCTCAGACTCTACAGAATCTATGGCTGGAGTTAGACCATTATGAACAATTTGAAGCCAAATGCACAGAAGATGCTGTAAGTTTGATCCTGTAAGAATTCAAGTCCTAGGAAAGGAGTTATCCTCACTCAAGGAAACCATGGCTACCTTCCGGGCAGAAGAAGCACGTAGAGGAGTGATGATGGAACCTCAATCCACTGAAAGTTCTGCCTTAGTTGCACAAAGCAAGGGAAAGAAGATTGATCTGTTGCAGACCAGTCAACCTGGAGGCGTAGCCCCCAAGATAGAGATCGACAAAGGGGATAACAAGGATTCTCTATGGACTACCTTCTGTAAAAAGCCAAGATACACCCAAGACAGATGCTGGAAACTTCATGGTAAGCCTCCAAATCAGAACCGAAATTGGACCACCAAAGGCACTCAACGAGGAGGACCAGCACAAGTCCACTTGGCTCAGTCAGGTGCTGCAGGGGACAGTCCTTCTAGAACCCTTACAGATTTCAATGCAGAAGAAATTAACAAATTGAGGGAATTCCTGGACACTTTAGTCAAACCCACAGACACAGGTAGCTCTTCCTTGGCATTCTCAGGTAATTCCCAAGCATATGCTCTCAGTGTTCTAAGATCTACAGCACAAGGGGCATGGGTTGTTGATTTTGGAGCTACGGATCACATGACCCATTCCTCTACTGAATTTATCTCATATAGACCTTGTCCCAGCAATAAAAAAATTGCAACTGCAGATGGCACATTTATTATAGTTGCTGGAAAGGGTGATATTCTCCTAAGTCAAGATTTAATTTTGAGAGATGTCTTACATGTGCCTAAATTATCTGCCAAACTGCTTTCTATTCATAAACTTGCAACAGATTTACAATGTTTAGTGACATTCTCTCCTACACTTTGCAAATTTCAGGATCAGGGAACGGGGAAGATGATTGGACTTGCTAGGGAGGAAAATGGGCTCTACCTTCTTGAGGAAGCTCGTGGGACATGTAGCACTAAAAGTCAACTTCCATTGTCTTTGCTGTCAGAATTACTTCCTTCCCACAATAAAGAAATCCGGTTGTGTCACTTTCGTTTAGGTCACCCTTCATTTAGTACTCTAAAAATAATGTTTCCTAGCTTGTTTCAGGGACTAGACATAGGAATGTTTCATTGTGATGATTGTGAATTTGCAAAACACAAACGTGTTAGCTTTCCTATTAGTAATAAAAGAATGTATGTTCCTTTTTCCTTAGTATATAGTGATGTTTGGGGTCCCTCCAAAATTCCAAATATTTCTGGGGCCCGTTGGTTTGTTATTTTTATTGATGATTGTACTCGGGTATCATGGGTGTATCTTTTGAAACAGAAAAGTGAAGTCAGTCAGATATTCCAAATTTTTTTTCAAATGATAAGTAACCAGTTTGGGACAGCCATCAAAAGATTTCGTTCTGATAATGCCAAAGATTATTTTAACCAAACACTGTCTTCCTTCTTCAATAAACATGGAACTATTCATGAATCATCATGTGTTCACACCCCACAACAAAATGGGGTGGCTGAACGAAAAATTGGGCATCTTCTATCTGTAACCCGAGCATCTTTATTCCACACAAATGTTCCAAAACAGTATTGGGGGGAGGCAGTCTTTACTGCTGCCTACTTGGTTAATTATTTACCCTCTCAGACTCTACAAAACAACAGCCCCATTCAATTGTTCTCTAAGTTCTACCAACACTTCAAAACCTCAAATAATCTTATTCCTAGGATCTTTGGGTGTGTGTCCTTTGTCCATGTTCATTCTCCTCATCGAGGAAAACTTGATCCTTGAGCTATTAAATGCATATTTATTGGTTACTCCCCAACCCAAAAGGGTTACAAGTGTTATCATCCTACCACAAAAAAGGTTTTTGTGTCTATTGATGTCACTTTTGTTGAAACTGAATGTTTCTTTTCCCAACCTTATCTTCAGGGGGAGAACTCATGCATGGAACATAAGGATGATTTGTTCAAGAATCTTTCTTTCATCTTCCCAAGGGAATCCAATATACTTGAGTCAAGTCCTATACACATTCCTTCCAGTCCTATACACACCTCCCCTGATCCGAGTCCAAAGACAATCGGAACACAAACTCAAAGTGCTGCTCATCCACTACATGTTTTCACACGAAGGATAGCATCTATTATCCAACCTGTGCAAGTTCCAGATTCTGAACTAATACCTGAAACTGAAACTGATGAGACTGTTTTGGAAGAGCAGAATATACTCCCTGAAACTAAAACTAATGGGATTGTTTTGGAGGAACAAATATGCCCACTGATGCTGGGGATTTTCCGATTGCAATAAGGAAGGGTGTTAGAGCATGTACACAAAGGCCAAGGTATCCATTGTCTTACTTTATGTCTTATGATAAACTGTCCAGCAATCATAGAAGTTTTCTTGCTCATTTGAACACTATCACTATCCCAAAAACCGCTAATGAAGCACTGGATAGCAAAGAATGGAGAGAAGCTATGAAAGTTGAAATGGATGCATTGGAAAAAAATGAAACTTGGGAGTTGGTAGAACTTCCTAAAGAGAAGAAACTCGTTGGCTGTAAGTGGGTATTCACTGTTAAATATAAGGCAGATGGGACACTAGAAAGGTATAAGGCAAGGTTAGTAGCTAAGCGATATACTCAAACATATGGGATTGACTACCTTGAGACTTTTTCTCCTATTGCAAAAATGAACACTGTTAGAATATTGTTATCGCTGGCAGCTAACTATGGATGGAGTTTGCAGCAATTTGATGTCAAGAACGCTTTCCTACATGGCAACCTTGAAGAAGAAATTTACATGGAGGTCCCACCTCGGTTTAACTTCGAGAAAGGCAAGGTTTGTAAGCTAAGGAAGGCTCTCTATGGATTGAAACAGTCCCCCAGGGCCTGGTTTGGCAGGTTTGCTACAGTAATGAAGGCAATGGGGTATAAACAAAGTCAAGGAGATCACACTTTGTTCATTAAACATTCAGCTTGAGGGAGAGTCACTGCACTAATTGTCTATGTGGATGATATAGTTGTAACAGGAAATGATCAAGCAGAAATAGACATCCTAAAAAGGTGTTTGATAAGAGAGTTTGAGATTAAAGAGCTAGGCAGATTGAAATACTTTCTTGGCCTTGAGGTGGCACATTCCCGTCATGGTATTTTCATCTCACAACAGAAATATGTGCTGGATTTATTATCTGAAACTGTTAAATTGAGATGCAAACCAGTAGAAACTCCTATTGAGCAGAATCACAGACTTAGTGAATCTGTTGAGGATGCAACCGTGGACAGAGAATCCTATCAAAAACTGGTTGGAAAATTAATCTATTTGTCTCATACCAGGCCAGACATTGCTTATGCGGTGGGAGTGGTAAGTCAGTTCATGCATAATCCCAAAGAAAATCACCTTAGAGTTGTTTATCGCATTCTGCAATACTTGAAAGGAACTCCTGGGAAAGGAATTTTATTTACAAAAAGGAAGGAAATGACTTTGGAGGCCTATACAGACGCTGACTATGCTGGATCAGTAGATGACAGAAGATCCACCTCCGGATACTGCACTTTTCTTGGAGGAAATTTAGTAACTTGGAGGAGCAAAAAACAGAACGTTGTTGCAATGTCAAGTGCAGAAGCAGAATTCCGGGCTATGGCCTTAGGAATTTGTGAACTCCTATGGCTGAAAATAATTCTAGATGACCTAAAGATTGAGTGGAATGGACCTATGAAGCTATACTGTGATAACAAGTCAGCAATAAACATTGCACATAATCCAATACAACATGATAGGACCAAGCATGTTGAAGTAGATAGGCACTTCATAAAGGAAAAGTTGAATAATGGGACAATCTGTACACCATTTGTATCCACAGGAAATCAGCTGGCAGATGTTCTAACAAAAGGATTAAGTGGCTCTACATTTCAATCTATTGTTAGCAAGTTGGGAATGGATAATATCCACTCACCAACTTGAGGGGGAGTGTTAGAATCCCACCGTACATTATTTCCTTTTATAGATAAGATTAGAATCCCATAATTAGCAGATTTGATTAGCTGTATATTTTGTATTTATGAATAGGAATCATTGAACCTTAATTATAGGAATTGATAGTGGGTTCAATGATTAGTATTAATTTAGAAGATTCCTTTTTTGAATTACCTTGTATTCTATTTAAGAGCACATGCTCTTCTATCAATATTATCAGAGAATTATCTTCTGACAAAACAATAGGTTAGCCTATAGAGAATTAGGCGCCTGCTAACTCAGCAAGGCAATTACAGTTAGTTAGGCTTACCTTCTCTTACAAGCTTCTTGGTTATGCTATATATAGCTATCCCTGTAACAGATTCATTCAACTAATTCTGAAAATACACTTTCAGTTACAACTTCTTTTCCCTCTCTCTCTCTTTCTCTCTGCTCTCTGTTTGTAACAGGTTGGATAGATTCCTGTTTACCTCCACTTGGGAGGATGCATTTCCCAATCTTGTACAAGAGAGTTTGTCTTGCTAAGTTTTGGACCACTTCCCTATCGTGCTGGAATCGAGTAAGGTGAAGTGGGGTCCCAGCCCTTTTAGATTTGAGAACATGTGGCTTAATCATCAATCTTCTATCCCTTTTAAGGAAGCTTGGAATTTATGAGGTGATAGGTACCAAGTAATTAACAGTAGAAAATAGAGAGAAATTAAGAAAGAGTGTTGTATTATTACTCTCTCAAGTCTGAATCTAGGTGATTACAGAGCTTGAGTAGGATGAAAATGGTAGAAGAAAGGTTACAAGCCAATGAAGGAGAAAAGGAATATACTAGACAGTTAGAGAGGTCTAGTCTCTCCCAAGATTCCAAGTCCAGCCTACCTCTCTCATTCCCCCTCTACCCGCTTATACTCTCCCTCTACAAGGAATATGCACACTCTCTCACTACCAGCAAGGCAGTTTGTTACAATTTCCCTCTTTCGATTCAAATCAGGTACATCACTCCTAACATCCCTCTTTGTTACAATTTCCATCTCTTCCTAACATACATATTACCCGACTTGGGCTTAGGCTTAGTGGGCCTCAGGCCTCCATCAACTCTCCCCCCTTCAAAATCCACCTTGTCCTCAAGGTGGAAGTCAGAAAAATGCTCCTTGAATTCAGTCGACAACTCTCAGTGCGACGAGAACGTTCTCGGGTACGAGGTCTCCCCTTCCGTTGCAGCAATTGCCTCAGCTCACTCATCTAAGCTTTGCTCTCAGCTCTCCAGTCTCTGATGCTGCGCTCCAAAACCTCCACTCTAGACTCCATTATAGACCGCGTGCTAACCATTCAAGCTCCTAGATCGAGAGCTTTGATACCAATTGATAGGTACCAACAAGTAAAAGTATTGGGAAAAACCCAAGTCCCACATTGACTAGAGATAGAGCCTCATAAGAGCTTAATAAGTTTGGGAAATCCTCAGCTCTTGAGCTAGCTTTTGGGGTTGAGTTAGGCCCAAATCTAATATGGTATTAGAGCCTATCCGAGATCCGTTGGGCCACCCGTAGATGTCCAGTCCTGCAAACTTCACGCTCCAGATGTCCAATCCTGGGCGTGAGGGGGGTGTTGGAGTCCCACATTGGATAGTGATATGGCCTGAATAGTGTTTATAAGTGGGGGGCAATCCTCACCGCATGAGCTAGCTTTTGGGGTTGAGTTAGGCCCAAACCCAAATTCTAAGAAAAAGGAATAGAAATAGAGAAATAGTTGTATTATTCAAGTAATCCTAGATGATATCAGGGTGATATCTGGTCCAAGTTCCAGTGTTAAAGAGAAAATAGAAGAAGATAGAAGAAAAGTGATAGGAAGGCAAATTCGAGAGTGCCCAATTCTATCCCTAATTCCAACTGAATCCCAGCCTACCTCATCTCTCCAAACTTCCCAGGCTTATACTCTCTCTCACTCCCCTAAAATGCACGCACACCCCACGCCCTCCACTGCTAGCTAGGCAGTTAGTTATGCTATTCTCTCTCCTAATTCGGCTTGGGTGCATCACACCCTAGGGATTTATTCGGTGCATCGCACCTCTTTTCCTTCCTTTCCTCACATAGAACTTCTTAATTTTATCAATCATCCTGAGAGGGGCACTATCAATACTTCATTGGCAGAATGGTCAGAATCACCTCTGAATAACATAGGAGGTTCTCTGCCATACAAGGTTTTGAAGGGGTAGTTCTAGTGGCTGAATGGTAATTGGTGTTATACCAGAATTTAGCCCAACACAACCATTTAGGCCATTGTTTAGGCCTGGTTCCTGTCACACACCTGAGATATGTCTCCAAACATCTGTTAACCACTTCAGTCTGCCCATTCGTTTGAGGATTATAGGCAGAACTATATTTTAATTTGGTGCCAGCCATTTTGAACAGCTCCATCCAAAAATTGCTGAGGAAGACTCTGTCCTTATCAGAAACTATTGAAATGGGAAACCCATGCAGCTTCACAATCTCTCTGATGAACACTTTTGCAATGTCCTTAGCTGTATATGGATGGGTAATGGATATGAAGTGGGTATACGTAGTGAATCTGTCCACCACTAAAAAGATGGTATCCACCCCTAAGGTTTTTGGCAAGCAATGAAGTCCATGGATATATTAGACCAAATTTGAATCGGAACAATTAGGAGCTGCAACATTCCAGCTGGTCATAGAGTTTGATACTTGTTCCTTTGACAAACCTCACAACCTTGCACATATCGTAGGATCCTAGATTTCATGCCTTCCTAGAAAAACAGCCCTGAAATCCTCTTGTAAGTTCTGTGCACACCTACATGACCCCCAATGGCTGAATCATGGAATTCTGATAATAACAAGGGAATTCTGGATGAATTCTTTGGAATGGCCACCCTACCTTTGTAATAAAGTCCGCCACCTTTAAGGAGAAATCCAAAATGAGACTCAGGTTGTTGCACCAAATCTTGGATAATGCCTCTAAGTCTCTCATCTGCTTGTATTTCACTTCCAGCCCTTCCCATTTTTGGCACTGAACTGTGGATAAAGCCGAAAACTGAAATTTCCTACAGATGGCATCAACAGCACTATTTTCCCTTCCAGGTTTGTATTTTATTTCAAAATCATAGCCTAACGGTTTGGAAACCCATCTCTGTTGGTCTTCCCCAAGTCTCTGATCTGCCAAGAACCTCAGACTCTTCTGACCACTATAAAATGTCTCCCTAGAAGGTAATGTCTCCATTTTTGAATGGCTAATACAATAGCCATCAAATCCCTCTTATAGACCGATGTGTTTTGGGCTCTACTACACAAAGTCTGGCTCATGTAAGAAACCGGTCTGCCCTCTTGCATGGGTACGACACCTATCCCTTTTCCAGAAGCATTAGTTTCTATCACAAAAGATTTGTCAAAATCAGGAACTGCAAACACTGGCAGGCTAGTCATGGCATGCTTGAGCTGATCAAAAGCCTCTTGAGCTTCACTACCCCACTTGAAACTGTCTTTCTTGAGCTATTGAGTCAAGGGCCATGCAATTTTCCCATAATTTTTCACAAATTTCCAATAATACCCAGTCAATCCCAAAAATCCTCTCAAGCCTTTGACATCAGTAGGGATTGGCCATTGCAGCATATCCTACATTTTATTAGGGTCTGCAGAAACACCCTCACTCGAGATCAAGTGTCCAAGGTATTCAAGCTGTTTTTGTCCAAAGGTGCATTTTTTTTCTATTAGCAAACAACACATTCTCCCTCAAAACTTGCAGTACTAAGTTGAGGTGTTCTTTGTGAATATCCTCATCTTGACTATAGATAAGAATATCATCAAAGAAAACCAACACAAATTTCCTTAGATAAGGCCTTAGGCCTCTATTCATGAGAGCTTGGAAACTAGAAGGAGCATAGGTAAGGCCAAAAGGCATGACCAAATACTCATAGTGCCCCTCATGAGTGATAAAGGTTGTTTTTGGTATATCTTCCTCCCTTATCCTTATCTTCTGATAACCAAATTTCAAATCAAGTTTGGAAAAGACCCTGGCAGTTCCCAGCTCATCCAATAACTCATCAATAACAGGTATTGGGAATTTATCAGCCACAATCAGCTTATTCAATGCCCTATAATCAGTGCAAAATCTCCATCCCCCATCTTTTTTTTACTAGAATAACAGGATTAGAGAAGGGACTAGTACTAGGCCTAATTATTCCAGCTTGCAACATTTCTTACTATCTTTTCAATCTCATTCTTTGGTAATAGGGATACCTGTAGAGTCTGATGTTAGGAACTGAAGCTCCCTCTTCGAGAATGATTGCATGATCTTGCTCCCTTCTAGGTGGTAGTCCAGTAGGTTCCCTAA
Organism: Ammopiptanthus mongolicus; assembly: GCA_039655645.1. Taxonomy (NCBI): domain Eukaryota; kingdom Viridiplantae; phylum Streptophyta; class Magnoliopsida; order Fabales; family Fabaceae; genus Ammopiptanthus; species Ammopiptanthus mongolicus. Next base: position 41,438,616 of record CM077349.1, read on the forward strand.
ACACATCTGAAAAGACATCCAACACCACTTCCACATCCTTAGCCATCCAATTCTGATCCTCTTCAATCTTAGTCAGCTGGTGATACTCAACATAGTAACCATCTCCCTGGTCCTGTAGTGCTTTGATCGGTGTTTTCCAAAAGGCTTGTGCTTTACAAAGAGAAGGGTCCCCTTTGATCATCATTCTCTGATTTCCTTGTTTTCATTTAATCACCAAATTTGCGAAGTTGGCTTCAACGTCACCCAGACTGGCTAGCCAATCCATTCCCAAAACGACTTCTGTAACCCTTAAGTCTATCATGAAAAAAAAACTGTTCAAAACCCACTCCCACTTCCACTTTAACCTTCTTACAGACGCCTTTATTCCTCACCTTGTCTCTTGTTCCTACATCCACTATATATTCTGGTGTGTCAACAACAGTGAGGTTCAACTCTCTCACCAGTTCCTTCGCTATGAAATTACTGGGGGGCCTTGAATCCACTAGAATCAATACAGGTCGGCTGCTAATACTTCCCCAGATCTTGAAGGATTGGTTGGTTGTGAGTCCCTCTTTGCTCCTTAAGGACAAGCGAAGTGTTTTGGCCTCGAGTTGAAGTATTTCCTCTTCTCATGGGCTTTCAGTTTCATTCTCCAATTCCTCCTCCTCACCTTCCAATAGCACAAACTGGTGAAGCTTGAATTTACATATGTGATCAGGCCCCACACTTGAAACACAACCCCTTCCTACTTCTTTCACGCAATTCAGCTTGGGACAATTTTCTTCTTCCACCCATATACTTCCCTTTGTTACTTCCTGCAACTGTTTTAGCATCACTATTGCTAATGTTAGTGACATTGGGCCTAGCCCCAATTGCCTTGACCCCGCCTGTCTCCAATCCGTGACCCACTCCCGCTTTGGGCTTCCATTCCACCGAGTAGTCTCTTCCTTCTCCTTTCTCCTTCGGTACACTCCCCTTCCTCTAGAAGACCACGTTCTTTTCTTCAAGCAACAGAGCACGATCCATCAATTCAGCAAGAGAGTCGATCTGGAATAACTTCAACTAAGCTTGGATTTCGTCCTTAAGTCCATTGAGGAAAATGCTTTCTAGCATAACGTGTTCCTCTTTGGCCAAAGGAACAATCAACAATTCGAATTTCTCTCGATACTCCACGGTTCCGGTCTGCTTGAGGCTCAACAATGGTCCTAAGGGGTTCTGGACAATTCCCAGTTGGAATCGTTGCGTCACGGCTCCCTAAACTCCTCCCAACTCGGAGCACTCGCCTGCTCCTCCCACCACTGAAACCAGTTCAGCGCTCGATCTTCGATTGCGACCACCACTGCATCAAGCTTATCCTCCTCCGGAATTGAATTCAGCTTGAAGTATGTCTCCACTCTTACAATCCACGCATGAGCATCATCACCACTGAATATCGGAATCTCCAATCATCTTCCTCGCGTCTCGTAATCACCATCTCTCCTCCGCAATGGTGTTTGCGATGACCATTCACTATGATCCCCATCGCTTTCTTCATTTCCTGCTCTGGTTGGGGTTCGCCAACGACGAGAACGTTCTCGAGTACGAGGTCTCCCCTTCCATTGCAGCAATTGCCTCAGCTCACTCGTCTGAGCTTGGCTCTCAGCTCTCCAGTCTCTGATGCTGCACTCCAAAACCTCCACCCTAGACTTCATTACAGATCACGTGTTGACCATTCAAGCTCCGGGATCGAGAGCTTTGATACCAATTGATAGGTACCAACAAGTAAAAGGAATAGAAACAGAGAAATGGTTGTATTATCCAAGTAATCCTAGATGATATCAGGGGGATATTTGGTCAAGGTTCCAGTGTTACAGAGAAAATAGAAGAAGATAGAAGAAAAGTGATAGGAGGGCAAATTCGAGAGTGCTCAATTCTCTCCCTAATTCCAACTGAATCTCAGCCTACCTCATCTCTCGAAACTTACCAGGCTTATACTCTCACTCACTCCCTTACAATGCACACACACCCCGCGCCCTCCACTGCCAGCTAGGCAGTTAGTTATGCTATTCTCTCTCCTAATTCTGCTTGGGTGCATCACACCCTAGGGATTTATCAGGTGCATCACACCTCTTCCTTCCTTCCTTTCCTCACATAGAACTTCTTAATTTTATCAATCATCCTGAGAGGGGCTCTATCATGTACCTTGTTGTCATCTGGCAGTTTCAGCTAGTATGCTACCGAGCCAATCCTCTCTAGAACTTCATGGGGGCCATAGAATCTCGGGCTTAGTTTCTGATTTGTTCTCTTGGCTAGGTTCCTCAGATTATAAGGCTGAATTTTCAAGAAAACAAGTTCTCCCACTTGATATTCCACATCTCTTCTCTGCCTGTTTGCTTGTTTCATCCTATTTTGGGCCTCGATCAATTGTTCTTTCAATTCCCCCGATATCACATTCCTTTCAACTGTCATTCTACTGACTTTCTCCAATGAAGTTTGGCCCATATCTCCTTTGATTACCGCAGGTGGGTCATGACCATACAATGATTGGAATGGGGTCATTATGGTAGATGAGTGATAGTTACTGTTGTACCAAAACTCTACCCAATTTAACCATTTTGGCCATTGTCTCAGTTTGGCTCCTGTGATGCATCTCAAGTAGGTTTCTACACATCTATTGACCATTTCTGTTCGGCCATCAGTTTGTGGGTGGTATGCAGAGCTGAACCTCAATTTGGTACCTGACAATTTGAACAATTCAGTCCAAAAGGAGCTTATGAAGACTTGGTCTCTATCTGATACAATTGAAGCTGGAAAGCCATGGAGTCTCGCCACCTCCTTGAGGAAAACTTCTGCAATATCCTTGGTTGTATAAGGATGAGTGACAGCAATGAAGTGTGCATATTTAGTCAAACGATCCACCACTACCAAGATAGTGTCATACCCGACAACTTTGGGTAGTCCTATGAAATCCATAGAAATATCAGACCAAGATTGAGTGGGAATTGGTAAAGGTTGTAGCAACCCAGCAGGACTTAAGGCTTGGTATTTGTTTCTTTGTTTCATTATAAGCTCGTTTTGACATAATGAAGTAAGAACATGATTGAAGTACTCCTTGCCATTATCCGTCCCAAGTCTTTTTATGTTCACACCAAACTAATTTTTAATCATTGAAAAGAAATTTGGCAAAATGTACTTACTTCATAGTTATGTTTAAGTACGAAAAGCCAAGTAACCCGAGTATAGTCATCTATAAAATTCACAAACCATCAAGCCCTAAACACATTTGGAATAGAAGATGGACCCCAAACATCAGTATGGACAAGATAGAAAGGGAATGTGCTTCTTTTATTGCTTAATGGAAAAGGTGGAAAAGGTGGACGCTTGTGTTTTGCAATTTCACATATCTCACAATGAAAAATCTCAATACTCAATCCAGTAAACAAAGATGGAAACAAAATCTTGATGACATTAAAAGAGGGATGACCTAACCGAAAATGAAACAGAAGAATCTTCTCTCTATTAGACAGTACGAATTCTAACAATGAGTGAGATGTGTTGTTTGTGGTTATGTTGGACATACTTGGTTCTTCAAGATAGTAAAGGTCATTCCCTTCTAAAATATACTCCCCGAATCCTTGTCCTGAAATATACAACAACCACTATGAAAAATCACATTACATGATAGGTCTTTTGAAAGTTTCTGAATAAAGACAAGATTTGTGGATAGTTTTGGAACATGGAGAACATTCTTTAAAATTAAAGATGGATTTATCTGAATGTCTCCAATGCCAGCAACAGTTACAAGAGTGTCATCTACAGTGGTAATTTTCTTATTGCTGGAACAAAGTACAAGTACTTGGTTTCGCCAAACTACTAAAGAAAGCTCGCATCCCTTCTATCTCCTCCTGGTTTAGACAAGCCCATTCAGATTTACCAATAGACTCTCATCTGTCTTCTTCATTTTGTCCACCAGCAATATAAGCCTTACCAGTACTCTGCATATCTCTAGCTGACGAAACTGAGAACTCTCACCTAGACTAAATAGAAACTAGAAGTCAAACTAGATTCAAATAAAAATTGATCAAATAGACGAAAAAAACCGTCTACTCACTTGAAGAGACTACCTCCAGGAAATAACTCAAAAGGGCTTACACACAGTCGTTAATTAGAGTGGAGATGGAGCAAAATGACCCCTGAAAACAGGTCCAAGAGGCGTCGGCAATGCGTGCGGCGGTTTCTGACGAAGTCCTTCTGGGTTCTGGCCGATCTCAGGGCGGCGAACCTACTGGGGAAACTTTCGATCTGAACCGTGGTGATCAAAGGTGGCCAATCACTGGTCAAACAGAGGTCAACAAAAGGGACTTGACAGCACACGGTGCCCAGTCAAGTTTTTAGGTTTCTGATAGCTTAGAACGCCCAATCATATCTTCTACAGAGTCTTTTTTGTGCGGAAGCAAAGCCCCCTAGATCGGGAGCTCTAATACCATGTGGAAAAAAAGACGGCAAACTTTTCCGAACATGCTTGAGTGAATTGAGAACTCAATAGAAAGATATATTTATACACTACTGATTTACATAGGGAAGCTAAATCCAATTTACGAGATAAGCAATTATGCTAGTATTAATTCCTAAGATGCATTGTATCTATTCTACTTCTATACAATGAATCTAACTACTTGGGAAGAGGAGACATTAATTCTATTCTATTTCCAACAGTAAAGAATAATTGACTTTCATCATGATAGGTAGTTTTAGTGAAATCCAAGTCCTAGAATCTTAGTGATTAGTTGATTCCCATAATTTTGTTTAGTTGCATAGTTTTATTTTTAACTTTCTCCCTTATTTAATTTTTGCCAGTATTTTTATTTAAATAATTGAAATTGTTGTAGTTTGGTAATCACACAATCCAGGTGGAACGATACTATACTCATCACTACTAATTAACAACCCGTGCTTTTGTTGAATCACAAACAAAAAACAAAACACAAAGTATATTGTTTGGTAGGGAAAAAATGTTTACGTCAAATATGCATTTATACGTCAAATTGCTAGAATCCATATATCAATTATTGCTTACACAGGTTATTCTGATGCCCAACTTGATTTTTTGTTAAAGAGTTAGCATAGTTATGTTTTTTGTTATGTTCTAAGGTCATCATTGTCATCAAATATCCACCTGGTGATTAATGTTAGTTACTTTGTCATTTCTAAAATTATATTGTTGGATTACTTTCAATTAGATGGAGGAAGCATAACTTACTAATGTAAATTTAGATGGAGAACATTGAATAGCAGGTGTTAGATATATGCAAAATTGTTACACAGAGACAAATGTATGAGAAGAGATTATAATATTCTATAATGCTTTCAGCCATGCAGATGGACTGCCTTGCTGAATCAAGCAACATCATGAACATTAAAAGGGAACAGAGAACTGACCTGTAGGAAAACCCCAGGAGAAAATTCTGAAACAATGCCATCTTTTCCAGCTAAATCCACCATCTTAAAAATATCTATCACAGCTGGACGAGCCTATTCCCCAATGTTCAAAACCAACTATCAAAACATATTTTAAACCATTTGTATGTCTATATTTATAGTACAAAATTTACTAACAAATATAGCAGTAACAGTAACCAACGATTGATATGTATTAACCAATATAAAATAAAAAATGTCTAACATGATGCCCAGACAAATAATGAATCTATTAGGTCTTACTTTTCCAGTAGCTATCACAATTTTTACACCCCTTGCTGTGGCCTCTCTCAAAGCCTTGGCAGTCGTGGGCGTAATTTGACTTTTGCTGTTCAGCAATGTTCCTTTATATAATACAGGAGTCTATTAAAACCCAGAAAAAGGATAACAAATATCTTAAGAGTATGTTTGCTGTGATCTTACCATCCATATCACAGAAGACATAGCTGAACTTTGGTTTGTAAAATCTAAGACTGCCTTCTTTCTTCCTATCTTTCGACAATTCATCTGTAAGATTATTTTTACCCACAAACTTTTAGATATGCAAATGACAGTTACTTGAATTAGAGGGAAGCGTATAAAAACAAAAATAATACAAGTTAATGGATGCTGATGCCTACTAGTAAAAAATACAAATACCATCTGAACTGTCTTGGTGTGAATTCGAATTTGTTTCAGCATCACATGCACTCTTTATTAGCCCTTTTCCTTTCCAACCAAGACTCTTTAGAAGGAGTTCCTCCTCTCTCTCCATTTCTGTTTCAGCCTCTTCGCTTATTTCATGATCAAATCCCAAAAGATGTAACAACCCATGAACCTGCAAAAGGTTGAAGTAATTACTATTCTCAAGTCTGAGCCTTCAGTTCACACAATGTAGACACGGTCTTAGAAGATAAAACACCAATATGCTTTCTCATTTTCTTTATGAACTACACACCCATACCTAGAAGAAAATGAAACACCATTTCACTTTCCACCTTATGTATCTTTAGTCTTAGCGAACAATTTGTTTCTGCTCAAATTTCAAACTGAAATGGAAAGTAAAGTATTTGATTTTTGCACTTTCAGTGTATTGATTCTTGCAAAGCAGGGTACCTCATCCCCCCCTTTTTAGTTGCAACTACATGATGCACTAGATGGGTGTCAGTAATAATTACTTTACTTTTTTTCGCTCTTTTGTAATGACTAATGAATTCCTTTGAAATTTATGTTCATAGACGTGCCATTTGAAAAGATTAATTAAAACTATCAACATTAACTGAAGCAATTGAAGAAAGAAACCAATATAAAAGCTAAGCAGTTGCCTCATTCATCTGAATTTAATCATGGCTGCAACAGAAGACAGATAATATTATATAACATAATAAACTTCAGCCCAAGACAGAAAATAATCAGAATATCATCAAGCCAACCATGAGGATACGGATCTCATCAAAAAGAGTTAGCCCTCTTTCCTCTGCTTGCCTTGCCGCTGTCTCAACAGAAATTACAATATCACCCAACATAAGCTGCAAATAACAGAAGTCATCATGCACTTAGCTTCCTAGACAAGCTCTGAATTTTTATCGATTGGCTGCATGCCTACAACACCCTGCCCTACTTAAAATCAGCTAGACAACGCAATTCTTACAATAGGAAGCTTAAGCCCTGGTATATGTTGTGACATTGAGAGAACATCCGTAGCGTGATCCTCATCTCTCCATTCCTTGTTAAGTTTTCGAATAAACTCATCATTGCAAAGAAGCACTGATAACTCAACACTTTCAAATCCACCAACATCACTTATAGAAGCATCTCTGGTTTTATACCCCGAATCTTTCAAACCATCAAATACAAGTTTCATTGCCATCGGCACATTTAGCCGTAGCATCTCTGCAATGCTCTGCACTCGGTGAAAACAAAGAAAGCAGAAAGAATGATTATTGTAGAACTCCAATATAAATCTTCTAAAAAATATTCACGTTGAAGGGAAATTAACAATATTTATTCCAGAACGGGCAAACACTTTCATAAGACTTCAATCTAGTCAAAGAAACTATGAAATATGGACACTTCAAAATAGTTGCCATGCATGGACACGTATTCATATCAGACACTTTCGGATACTCCGAATTCTACTTTACAACATTTTATTTTTTACGTTTTGAATTTTTATAACATTATAGATGGAAACGTCTCAATAATTAAACAAATATTAGCATTTTATTATGTTTACAATGACTCGTACTATCAAAGTATAGTATTGATTATGTAAACCTGAAAGTTAACTGTCATCAGTTAGGAGAGTTAAGCTTGGTCAGCTAAGTTAGTTAGAAACAGAAACTGCACCAACTCAGGTTCTGTTCAATATATACCCTCTTGTATCAGAATTCAGATCAATCAATGAAAATAAGGTTTCTCTCTCAATTAGAATTTTATATATTCTATCAAGAGCCTCTTCTTGAACCCGCCCTGCTTTCGCACCCACCCAACCTCTAACCCCTCAAATCATGGCTGCCAAGCAGGCCTTTCCGGCGGATCCTCAGGCTCTGCGCTCACATCCGCCACCGCCCAATGGAGCAGTGACACCACAAGCTCCCACCACCTTCTCGCACGCGATCTCTGAGAAGCTGGATGCGAAGAACTTAATCACTTTCTGGTCTGCCCGCAGAACCCACCCAGGTTTCTTACTGAAGAAGATAGAGAAAATGGAAATATCAATGAAGCCTACTCGCATGGGGAACAGGCCGTCTATCAGCCATCGGATTCTCACCCGAATGATTGGGAGCATTCATTCTTGGGAACTTTGAAACAAAGTTCATTCATACTTCCACAATCAGATGAAAGCAAAAGCAGTACAACTGCGCACCAAGCTAAGAAACACAAAGGTAGGTATTGAAGCTTATACACAGTTCCAGTGTACACAGTTCTACATTTGCCACTTGGCATCCTAGTTATCATACATTGAAGCCTTTCAGTTCCAAACAAAAGTGTTTTTGATTTCTGCTCTGCTTGCTGCCTTGGCAAGGCCCACCGCCTACCATCCACTGATTCTACTACTATATATGAGTGTCCCTTATATGGGTTCACTTGAAAGGAGAAAATAATTCTAAATTTCTGAATATTATTTCTCACTCAATTTTGTACAATAGCTTATTACAATACATAGACTAATGACAATGATTGCTATACTAAAAATAGAGGAGGAAAATCTGCCCTAATGATAAAAAGAATACAAAACAGATTTGCATAACTAAAAAGGGAATAACGGAAATATCATCCTATAAGGCTTAAACTTCTTTGTTCATTGACTTTTGTTGTTATTAACTTGTATGGTTTGCTTAGGGCCTATAACTATTTGTTATGAATGATGAATATATCATGAATTTTGAGTAAGTTTAACTATTTAAGCATGTATATGTATATTGGTATAAAACTTTAAAAATTTTAACCTGTATAAAAAAGCCTAAAATAGCAGCCATCTTGCTATGCGCTATACCGCTATAGCGTTTTTGGGGTCAGCCGCTACGTGCCGCTATCCGGATTGATAACTCTGTACAGTATATTACAATACTCCTAATAGGGACCTAGAATAACTAAGGTGTACATGAGGAAAAAGAGAGGCGCAATGTAGGGGATTATGACCCAATGCAACTAACTGCAAAGCTGGCAGCAGGGAGGTTAATGAGAATGCGGGAGTCAGTTGTAAAATGGGTATATAGGAAAGGAATGAGAGAGGGAGAGGCAGGCTGGAATTGGGACTTGCGACTAGGGAGAGACTAGGCACTCTCCAATTTGCCTAGGCTATCTTGTTCTCTGTTTTCTTTATTTCTCTTTGTAATCCTTCCATTTTGGATTTCCATAATAACACACATTTCTCTATTTCTTCTCTATTATTTTTCTGGTTCCTATCAATGGTATCAAAGCTCTTGATCCCGAGAGCTAGACTAATAAATACCAAATTGTCATTGGACAACAAAAATCGATCCCGATGTGACCGTACTCCAAGTCGCCATGCCAAAAAAGATAACCCCAGAAGAAGTGGAGGGAGAATGGATCCAGCCGCATTGAAGAGAAATCTGGAGATGGAGATTCCACTGTTTGACGGAGAAAATGATGCATATGGGTGGTTTATTTGCATTCAGCAGTACTTTGAGGCAATGGGAACACCAAAAGTGAAGAAGTTGCCAAAGGCTGTGAAGGCACTGAGAGATCATGCTCTCAAATGGTGGCACCGGTGGGGTCCACGCCATCCACAAGAAAATTGGCTAACGTTTCTAGTTGCATTGCACTACCGTGGCGTTTTAAGCCCAAGTACAGGGACGTTCTGCCGATACTGGATGGGGATGATGTAATGGAACCGATGGAGCCGGAAAACAAAAGCAAAGATGATGGCATAAAGATTGATAATCCGAGTGGTGCGGGAGGCACGAACCACTGTGAACCAAACCCAGAGACAGAAACCAACATTGACCAGACAAGGTAGATGCTAGAAATTGCAAGAGTGGAGGCTCGAGATACGAATATGGTGGCCGTCATGGAGAATGAAGAATCGTGGGGTGTCGGTCGACCCACACAGATAACAAATCATGGGCCGAGGTCGGAGATAGTCTCCAGGCTATTGAATCGCCGCCATGCAAGGGAGCAACTGGAGTGGCCTGAAAAATGGGTCGGTGATGACTGGTTTCAGGGAATAGGTGGTGGCCACAACAGAAGCGACGACGACTGTTGTGTTGGTGGTAGCGACTTACACAACAGCGACGACGGATGCTATGAGGGTGGTGGCCGAGGTAGTTTGGAGGCAACAATGGTCGGTGGTGAGCGTGTACCGCCGCCTGAGCAGTCGGATCGTGATGCGTCGACAAAGGAAAGTGGGTCATGGGCGGCAGCGGAGGTGGGGTTGTCACTGTTCGAACCTCTATGGCCACTAGAGGCTGACATAAAAAGTGAAATGAGAAGCAGATTAAGAGGGGTAAAACTGAGATTACAAATAAGTGATCATATTTTCAACCTAATGGGCCAAGCCCAACACCAGAAGTGGAGAAATGGAATTTTGGAGATTGAATCTCATCTAAGAATTAGAGAGAATGTATCAGAAAATGCAAGGTTGGGATTTGGGCCTAACATTGCATGTACATGGCCCATTAAGTCTGGGTTTACTGCTGAAGTTATTGTTACCCTATTGACGAATGCAGCTTTAACAAAGCTAACAAAGCCGCAACAGTTAGAGGAATCTGTTAGATATAGGGCCTTAATGGGCTCTGTATGTTAGTAGGCAGGCCTGTTAGAAGGAGTTTATTAGCCTAGTTGTAACTGATTGTAATAAATAGAACTAAAAGGAGGGAAATAGGGCATTCGCTTATTTGGTTGGTTTTGGGAAGGGAGAGGCCAAGCTCTCGAACATTCTTGGCAGGGCAGTTACTTGTACTCTTTTCTCTCTATTTGCCATTTCCATCTCTGATTTAGGAGTATTTCCCCAGATATCTCAGCAATATACTGCCCTATTCAGTAAATCAACTACTTAATCATATCAGTTTCTATCAACTGGTATTAGAGCTCTCAAGATCTTGGAGCTGTGGTATCAATGGAGATTCCAGTGTTCTATGACGGCGACGACGCGTATTGGTGGGTGATTAACATCCATAAGTACTTTGATGCAAGGGAAACACCAGAGGAGCAGCGATTGGCGGAGGCAGTGAGCGGGATGACCGGACAAGCTCTGGATTGGTGTCGATGGTCGAATCTACAAAATCTAGGGTCGACTTGGTTGAAATTTCAGATTGCTCTAATCTAGTGTTTTAAACCAGAATACAGGGACGTTCTGCCGCTAACCGAAGAGGGTGAAGAAGAGGAAAATGAAGATGAAGGTCTGAGGATGAATCTTGGGGATGAATCAAGAAAGGAAAATGAAGATGAAGATGAAGATCTGAGGGTGAATCTTGGTGATAAAAAGGAAAAAGAAACAGCAAAGGGAGAATACAAACCAGGAAGGAAAACAATTCTTGAGTTAGCGAGGGAAGAGGTAACGGAAGATGATGAGGGTGATGTTGACGAAGTGAAGATGGCGGTCGTCCATGAGACGACGATCGAGAACAAGATGGATGAGGCACGAAAACTCCAAGCTGGTAGCATCACTCAAAAGAAGGGAGCGACGTCGGACGGGACACTTTCGGTCAGGCCATCGCCGGAACCTCCGGACCGAGATGCTTAGGCGGCAACTAAGGAGGCACTAGCAATTAAGAAAAAGGCGGAGATGACGATCGCAATACAACCACAGATCATTAGCATCGCGGCAAAGAAGGGAGGTGGAACGGTAAGATATAAAGGTCTGATCAGACCGCCGCTGGACTGGGGTACTCCTAGGGAGACTGGCAACACCAGAGCAGCGGCGCGGGAGGAAGAGAAAGGGGCCGCACAGCAAACCCCAGCCAGTTGCGCCGTCCATGAGAAGAGGAGAACGACCGTTGTTGGAACAATTACGATCACACCGCTGCCACAGCCGGAACCATCGGACCATGATACTCGTGCGGTGGTGGTCGAAGAGATCAGGAGCAGCGTAAATGGAGCACCGAAGGAGATTAGGGAGGAATTGGTCTTCCAGAATTTGTGCCAAGGGTTTGTCTTAATGGGTGAAGCCCAAAGTAATGAGGGAAAGAAATGGGGTTTACTAGGCCCTACTGTTTTGGGCCCAACAGATTTGACAGCTCAAATGATAGATCACAAATTAACTTCACAGCTACCTACTCATACTGGAAGCACCGTACAAAACAAAGAGAAAGAAAGAAGGGCAGAATGGGTAAGTTTCTTTGACAAAATGGGTTAGGCCCAATTCGGTGGAAAGAGGTGGCTTAGCATAACTATTGTTGGGTGGACACTGGGTGACCAGATTTTAGTCAATAGTAGGCATAGTCATCAGACTTACCTGAATGTTGGGCCACAGCCCAAAACCTTGAGTAAGGCTGAGAGAAGTATGGGGGACATAAAAGCAGAATGGGGTCAAAGCGAACAGAAGCAAGATATGATAAGTTTTTCGGTGGAAATTGAAAAGGGGCAACAATGGGACCCCGGTGGACAACTGTACCCAACGACTGCAGCAGGGCCGACATGCTTCAAGCAGTGGGACCCAGGAAAAGTGTTGCAAGCTAACCAGATTCTTGAAATTCAGAGATCGTCACTCGCTAGTAGTGCAGCCATTGGACCTTCCAGGTATAAAAATTCTCAAATTTGACTTTGTTGACCCTCCTTCATCTGAGTCCTTCCAAGATGCCTTGAAGCAATTATACCGGGTTGATGCTATTGTTGAAACTGATGCTATTATATGTATTGGACATAAAATGGCTAAGCTTCTATTAGAACCTTCCCACTCCTTAATGGAGGAAAACAATTATGATTGCATATCCGAGGGTTTGTCTGTCGTTGCCATGTTATCAGCTGAAACCGCACTGAGCAAGACTGAGAAAAGGAGGAAACACCCACTATCTAACCTTTCCGATAGTTCTGGCTAGGGTGATCACATTCAATTGCTGCAGATATACGAGTGTTGGGATCAAACTGATTATGACATTGGTTGGTGCAAAGACAATGGCTTGTAGCAGATCCTTAAAGCTCAAGTGAATCCAGTAGTGTGGGAGATCAGTGGACATATAGTGCTAAAGAGAATGATGGATTTTGATGAAGCATCTGTAGCATACGCATGGAAACTCCTTGCTGAGGTTTCAATGCCAAAACAGAGGTTCCAAGAGGTCAAGGCATTTTGTTTCAAACGGTGGGATCCCGGAAAGTTGTGTTCAAGAGGCCACTTGCTTGTTCACCCTGAGGACAAGGTGAATGTTTAGGGGGGGAGTATTATTAGATATAGGGCCTTAATGGGCTTTGTATGTTAGTAGGCAGGCCTGTTAGTAGGAGTTTATTAGCCTAGTTGTAACTAATTGTAATAAATAGAACTAAAAGGAGGGAAATAAGGCACTCGGTTATTTGGTTGGTTTTGGGAAGGGATAGGCCAAGCTCTCGAACATTCTTGGCAGGGCAGATACTTGTACTATTTTCTCTCTATTTGCCATTTCCATCTCTGATTTAGGAGTATTTCCCCAGATATCTCAGCAATATACTGCACTATTCAGTAAATCAACTACTTCATCATATCAGTTTCTATCAGAATCACTAAAGAAACTTCAAGGATTCCATGCTGAGATGCTCGAGCAAGAGATTCTTAAAGTTGGGAATGGTCTGCTTAAGTACGAATTGGAGTGTGGGAAGCCTGAAATGGAGTTTGAAGAGGAAAGCAAGTCACGTGACCTATGGATTAAGGAGCAAAGGATGTGCTATGCTGATTATCAAGGGTCCTTCAATCCTAAAACTGATGAGTATTATATGGACCACCATTTTGGTGGGCAAGTTGAGAACGAGGATGGTGGGTTGGAGACCATAAAGTTTTTTGTGAATTGTTTATGCCTGCTACTAGGACGTCTAGATAGCAAAAGATTTGAAAGAACAATGTGGGAATTTGGGATGAATATCTCAAGCATTCTAGTACCCCAACTTAATTGCACTGATGAATATGTGATAGTTGGGGTTGTTTCGATATTCAAGGCTATCATTTTCAAGCCAAATTACTAACAAGAAGACACACTTACTGGCAGTGGCCAGGCGAATATTGTGATACCTCTTCTGCTCCACCTTCTTGATGAGCAGGATGGTACATCTAGTGCTATTGCTATGCTGATAGAACAATATTGCTCAATGAGCAAAGATGGTAAGTGTCTTATGGAAGTTCTAAAGCCCCTGGCTTCTGCAAACATTTCACAGAGAAGAAAGGCTATGGATGTTATAACAGAAGTCATTCATAAATCATCAGAGTCACAAAAATTATTTCCTTTTTCTTCTTGGCAAGATATAGCCAACAAATTGCTAGAGCGGCTTGGAGATGAAGAAATTGTGATTCGTGTGCAAGCATCCAAATTGCTTCCAGTGATAGACCCTTCATTGTACTTGCCTGAATTGGTTGGTCTTGTTTACTCTTCAGATGAGGAGTGTATAGAAACAATTATTGCTAGAGCGGAACATGCTCATGCAAGGGACTGTTCAGGACCTACTGCAGTTAGCAGTGCAAGAGGGGCTACCAAAGATTTGGGAACTTGGCCATTATGCTTCAAGCTATGGGATCCTGGTGGATTATGGCAGCAATTACAAGATCATTCACAAGGCTTTCACCTTGAGGACAATGTGAATCTTGAGGAGGGGAGTGTTGATAAGGACCTAGAATAACTACGGTGTGCATGAGGAGAAAGAGAGGTGCACTATGTAGGGGATTATGACCCAAAGCAACTAACTGCTGAGCTGGCAACAAAAAGGTGCAATGTAGGGGATTACGACCCATTGCATGGTGGTCTATCTCTATGCGCTTTGTCTGATCATGTTGAACCGGGTTATAAGCAATACTAATGGTCGACTTATTATCACAAAGTAACCTCAGAAGAGTTTCATACTTTTATTCTGAGATCATCAAATATAATTTTCATCAGTAACAATTCACAAATCCCTTGTGCCATAGCTAGAAATTCTGTTTCAGTACTTGATCTTACAACTACATTTTGCTTTTTTACTTCTCCAAGTCACCAAATTTCCTCCCAAAAATATCCAGTACCCTAAGGTGGATCACCTATCTACAATTGCCGCGGAAAATCTGCATCAATATAGGTTTCTACGGACAATTTTTCCTCCCTTTTGAATAGCAGTCCTCTTCCTGGGCTTTTCTTCAAATACTAGAGGATTCTATTCACTACTTGCAAATATCTCTCACGTGGATCATGCATAAATTGGCTAACCACACTGACAGCATAGGTTATGCCTGGTCTGGTGTGGGCTAAATATGAGTTTTCCCACAAGTCACTGATGCTAAGTTTTTCCACCCTTGGGCTCCCCTCCTTGCTTCCAATCTTGTGATTTTGTTCAATAGAAGAAGCTCTTGTGATTTTGTAGCCCAGCTTACTTGTCTCCTTAAGAAGATCCAAGATGTATTTCCTTTGAGAAATAAAGATACCTTGTTTGGAGTATGCAACCTCTATCCCAAGGAAGTACTTTAGCTTTCCTAAGTTCTTCATTTTGAACTATCCGGCTAATTTCTCTCTTAGAACTTGTTTTTCAACCTCAACATCACCTGCAATGATCATGGCATCTACATAGACCACAAGAAGTGTAAGTTTGCATTCCTGGGAATGTTTCATAAAGAGAGCATGATCACCTTGGCTCTGTCTATAACCCAAGGACACCAAAGCATTAGTGAACCTCTTGAACCAAGCACGAGGAAACTACTTTAGTACATATAAAGTCTTCCTTAATTTGCACACCTTATTCCCTCCATCAGTAGGGTCCCATATCCTAGTGGAATTTCGCTATATACCTCTTCCTCCAAGTTTTCATGTAGAAAGGCATTTTTTACATCGAAATGGTGTAATTCCCAACCAAAGTGTGCTACCACGAAGAGAATAATCCTGACTGTATTCATTTTTGCCATTGGGGCAAAGGTTTCCCCATTATCAATCCCATATGAGTGTATCGTTTTGCAACTAGTCTTACCTTATACCGATCGAGAACGCCATCAGACCGATATTTCATTGCATAAATTCATCTGCATCTGACTATCCTCTTATCCTTCGGTTTCTCAACAATCTCCCAAGTCTTATTTTTTTTCCAAATCACTCATCTCTTCATGCATGGCTCGAACCAAGTTCTCATCCATTAAAGCTTCTTATATTGATGTAGGGACTCTGATAGAATCGACTATTGAAATAAAGCTCTAGTGCTGTACTGAAAGGTGTTTGTTGGACACAAATTGATATATCGGATATTTGGAACATGCTCTTTTTCCTTTTCTCAAAGCAATTTGCAAGCCATCAGGGTTAGGTTCACAATTATTATTTAAAGGACTCTAATAGAATCGACTATTGAAATAAAGCTTTAGTGTTGCACTGAAAGGTGTTCAGTGGACACAAATTGAGATATAGGATATTTAGGATATTTGGAACATGCTCTTTTTCCTTTTCTCAAAGCAATTGGCAAGCCATCAGGATTAGGTTCACAATTATTATTTAAAGGACTATCCAAAGGCTCAGAGTTAGGAATGCTTACCTCTGGTTCAAACGGCTGAAGTTGTTGTTGGACCAAGTCGGGTTTTTTCCGTTTCTGATAGTGGTACCAGTATTGTTTCAAATCATTGGCTTTATTTGATATTGGAACGGATACTGGTTCTGGGTCCTTCTCAGAAATAGTGCCATAAGACGATGCCACATCCTTCATGAGAGGAAAAGTAGGTGACTCAAGAAGTTCATCCTTAAGAGGAACGGATGATGACTCAAGAGACTCAACTTCTAGGCCACTCTCCCACTGAAGCTGAGTACCGATGTAAAAGGACTCGGTTTCATCCAAAGTGACATTCATGGAAACATACACACAACGACTTTGAGGATGACTTGTACCCCTTTTTGTCGGGAGCATATCATAAGAAGATACATTCAGCAGCCCGAGGATCCAACTTACGCAATGTTGACTATGAACATGAACAAAGGCAGCACAACCAAAGACACGACACGGGAGACTATTCATAGTGGGAGTGAAAGGAAAGAAAGAAGTCATGAGTTGAACAGGACTAATGTGACGCCCCCAAACCTTAACCTTGCTAGATCTGATACCATAAAAGCACAACAAGAAAAAATGTTTAAAACTTACACATATAAGCAAATATAACAACTTAAAACTTCACATTAGAGTTCCGCCTGGAAGCCATGGCATAAACAGTATACACACAAACAGACGCCCTGTAATGCCCCGATTTTCACGTTTTCTATTTCTTCAGTATTTTAATGTCTTTATTTTATTCGAGGTCTTAGGAATAGAAATAAAATATTCCGAGACCATAGTCATGCTCGACGATATCGTAGGAAGTTACGATTAAGTTTTGAGTCGAAAACTCAAACGGAGTCCGGTCTGCGTTTTTACACTGACAGTATGATTTTACTGCTCAGAAGACCTCAGATGGACCCGTGAACGAGACAGTAAGTCTTAGAATTCAATTATCTACGTTTTGGTTAAATTTCGTAAAAATTTCGGAAAAATCATTTCCTGACCTTCGTTCGGGCGGAATCCTCAATCGGGTGACGAACGGAGCCACATATGGATTTACCGGGACTCGCCAACAGATAATCTTGATATCACATCGTCCCAGGACACTTGGGAGAGTATGCCAGAGTCGTCATGACGTTCGGAAATATCTGGATGCAAAATGACCAAAATGCCCCTAACCTTAGTCTTTTACACTTTTACCATTATACCGTTTTGGCAAATGACCTTTTTACCCTTAAGTGAACTTTTAAGAGGTTGAACTCAGCCCCTCACTTCATCATTTTCGCACAGCCCCTCATCTTTAGAAGCTCCATAGTTGTTCTTGAGAGAAAACTCCATTTTCACCTAGAAAAGCTTGAGTTTTTGTTGGATTCACTTGATTCCTTGAGCAATCTTCCTTCATTTCAAGGTAAGATCACTTCTATGATCTCTTAGCTTCTTGAATATTTCTTTATTTCAAGATCAATCTTCATTTTCATGAAAAGAAATTTCTTAGATCCAAAACTTTGAAAATCCATAAGAAATTGTAGAAAAATCTTTTTGAGGTAAGACCAAGTTCTTTGAACTCACATCATCAATCTCTACCTAAACCTAAGAGCTTATGATTCAACTCTCATTATAGCTCAAAAAGCATTTTTGGCCGAACCCTTTTGGATGATGATGAATAGTGTTTTCATCAATTTTTGATTTTTAACACTTGATTTCATCCTTAGCTTTCCTAATGCCTTTGAATCCATGAAATGGAAAACCAAAACCAATTCCTAACCTTTTTAACCTAGGGTGGCCGAAATCCTCTTTGTTAGGATATTTGAGATTGGTTTTGAGTGTTGTTTAATGTTGGTTGTTGTGTTGTTGTAGTTGTTGACGATTATCAAGAGGTTCACAAACCGATCAACCGACTTTGACCCGGGAATCTGCTCATCAACAGGTATGGGGAGAAGAACCTCATCACACCAAGATGGTGGTAGTGAGAATGGTTGTTTAATTTTATGTGTGGGTGAAACCCTTTAGTTTGGGTTCACTTTTATATGTTAAGTTTTGTTAAGTTCTTTTGGAGAACAAGATTGTCATGATGAGTTTATGCTTGAGTATTTTGTAGTGTGCTTTAGCATATGTTGATGAAGATATGATTGAATGAAAATCATTTCCATGTATGTTGAAAAACCTACTTTGATCACTAGATCAAGTAAGGACTTTTATTGTTTGATTATGAGACCATGATGTGTGATGGATATGTTTGATTATGATGTAGTAATGTGTATTGTGGTTTACCATAATTGTGTGAGCTTTTGAGCTACATTTACCTTGTTGGTGAAGTAAAGTCTCCATTTTTCATTGGAGTAGGCTTGTGACCTTAGTAAGAGGAAAATATAAGAACATATGTTGTTCTTGTTTTGGCAAAGTTTTGATGCAACAAAACATGATTTCATAACCTAGGATTTCAAAGAGAAACAAAAGTGATTTTTGATCCAAAGATCAAATGAAGTTTTAACCTTTAAAGTGTGTCATGAAAGTGGGAAAATGTCTTTTCTTTAGCCATAGGTCTTTTAATCAAACTAAGTGTTTCAAAAGAAGAAATAATGAAGGACATAAGAAAAATGAAAAACAGGGCACTCGCCCAGCGAACCCCGTCTCGCCTCGCGAGACAGAGGGAAGATAAGGCATTCGCCAGGCTAACATTGCCTCGCCTCGCGAGACAGTGGACTAGCCCGAGCAACAAAGATGAAATTTCTCTGCCTCGCGTCGCGATACAATCCTCGCCTCGCGAAGCAGAAGGACTTTCCAAGCAGTAAAGATAACTTCTCAGCCTCGCGTCGCGACATAGACCTTCTCCTCGCGAGAAATGGTTTGTTTATAAAGAGTGTTTTTCAACTCAAACTGTAAAGTTTTACGTTTTAAAAACCTAAGTTAAGTAATTGACTTAGAGTTGAAAACAAGGGATAATTAAGTATGGTATGTAGTGGAACAAGACCACATGCTATACCATTGATGACTTAATACATCAATGACTTCATAAGACATAAACACAAACATGAAACGTTTTGGGTTTTGAAATAGTAGTTCGATGACGGACCGGTGATTCGGACCCCGATCAGTCGTTCAATTGTTTCAGTCTTGTGATGACTCGATCCCGGAGGGATCACGAGATTTATCCGGTGGATAAAGGTTTTATTTTTCAAAAAGACACGCATAGTTCCTAAGGAAGAGAACCTTAGTAGACTTCGAGGTTTATCCGGGGGATAGACATTGCTTGATCGCATCTGCTTTGTGTAAGCATTGGCATTTCATTTGCATAGTCGTAAGGCCTTGAGCCTAGGAGTTGAGCTTACACCTTGATGCGGGTGCGAATCTTACGGTGACGATCTTCAATGGTCTTTTTGGAGGTATTAGGGTTGGAAGGGCTGACATGTGACCAGTTGGTAGCTCTTCTGTGTCGTGGCGAATCCGTGCAATACACTGATATCCTCTACTAGATGCCGTACTTTTCATGTTTGGTCGAGAATGTTTCCGTAAAAGCCAGAAACGTGCACGTTACGAATGTTGTAGCATCTTGCCCAAGGCTGGCGCGCACGGAACATGTCCTCCCATTCACTCTCTCCGAATGTTTTGTTAGCTCCGTGGAGTAGGGGTCAGAGCAATACCCAGTGACATTGACATTGAGTCATATACATTGCATTGCATTGCATGGCTATTGATGTTTACATTTTCTGTTATACATCGTTGTACTGTTTAAGAATACCTTATTTTATGTTGTTAACTGCTTAACATGATATTATGCTGTCAACTGCTTAATATGTTTGACATTGAGAATTCTTGTAAGCATGTTGGGTACGCTGTTACCCGGTGAGTCGTCCGATTTTTACTATTACTGTTTTGCTGTGTTGATGAACGGGAATCTCACCCATATCTGTATGTTTTCTGTTGGTACTTGCTGTTGCTGTTTGAACAGATGGACGTGACGATGGTTCAGTCCAGTAGTTCCTTTGAGCCGGAGGAGGACTCTTTTTGTGGTCTAGTTTTGTTGTCGGCCAGACTATGTCAGTTTTTGTAGTACCTTTTGGGAGCTACGACTCCTAGTACTTATTGTATCAGTTATACATTAGACTTATGTCTGTATATAGTATTATTCCTTTTTCTGTTTATGCCCCTGTATTTATTAATGCATATTGTTCTAGAAATGTATAGCGAACCTAAGTTTGTTATTAATATTACTTACCTTTGCTAAATCCCATTGCATCTTGTGAAAAGAAAAAAAAAGAAAACCGTATTTTTCACATTAAGAAATATTTTCGGCCTTATAAACGTTCGGGAATGTGACACTCGGGAAAGTGTGTTGCACGCCCCACTGGCCGTGGTACAAACACTATGGAAGACTCAAGAATACCTCCAAGGTCTCCTTCTCTACTCGAGAAGCACCACCGTCAACCTTGCTGCAGAAGAAGGATCTCACTTCGCTTCGGCATCACCCACTGCAGCATTCCCATCAGTCAACCAGCACCTCTGCCTTCAGATCACGACCCGAACAACACATATAAAGAAAACAGGAAAAACATGCACGGGAGGTAAGATAATCTACAACTATCATGCATAAAGAAAACGCATAGAATATAACACGTCAACATGCACAACCAACAAGCACAGCCATCTCTCGAGATTAACACAAAAGTCAACCTCCAGATTATCACAACTAAAGATCACCACAAAAGTCAACCTCTAGATTATCACAACTACAGATCGCCGCCTATTCTACAAGCACAACTTAGTCTACATGATTGGCCAATTCTACAACGTGCACTCTTAGCAATGGGAATGCAACGGCCAACCTCCAACTGCGAGGAATGACAAACCAGTCTCCAACTGTGAGAGTGGCCATTTGCCAAGGTAAGAGTGTTGCCTCCAACTATGATCAGCCAGGCAAATGGAGAGAAAAAAACGACATAAACATAAATGAGATGGAGAGAGGGATATAGATTGAAGATCCAATATACAGATCCAACAAAAAAAAAATTAAAAAATAAAGCAAAACAACAGGGAAAGATTATAAAAATTACAACTTTAAATGTAAAAATCATAGAAAGGAAAGATCACAAAAGGGAAAGATCACAAACATTACAAAAAATGTCAAACATTATAGATCCAGTACATGCATGTCGCCAGAACCACACCAACAACCGCATCTCGGCCTGGCCGCGGCACCGCTCCCCTGGACGCTCGCCTGGATGCACCTCCAACAGCCGAACTGGGTTCATCAACCTTGCTAAACCGAGAGGGAAAAAGAGAAAGGCGAGCTGGAAGGAGGGGAGACGATGGAGGATGAGGAAAACGATGGAGGATGAGAGAGACGATGGAGGGAGGGAGGCCGAGATGGAGATTGATAGGCGATTTGGGAGATTGAGATTGAAGGGAGGCCAAGAGACGATTTGTGAGGCTGAGAGGTGATTGAGAATGAAGGGAGGCTGAGGGAGATTGAGAGACGAGAGTTTGCTTTGAAATTCCTGAGACTAGAGTTTTTTGAAAATGTCTCGAGGGAACATTCTAGAGAGTGTAACCAGAGTTCATTATTTGCTTTGAAAATTTGACCACAATTACTCAATGCAAGAGTGTTCAACGGTAATAAAATGAATTAGTATTTTAAACAAAAATAAAATTAAATGCAAATAAAAAAGTGTATAAAAGTGGGTTGCTTAAGGGTTGCTTATTGTATGTAGCATTGAAATGAAAAATGGATGGATTGCTTAAATGTGATGTGGCACAATGGGGTCCACTTAAGGAACCAAAGTGGATTGCTTATCCAAATAGCATTGGAGATGCTCTTACAAATGTAGGGGCCTTTTCACCCTCTACACCAGTGCCCAGACAAGCAACTCAAGGTAATGGTGTTAGATGAGTTAAGAGGAGGGAGAAACTGAAGGGAATATTCTAGCTGTGGAAATGGAGGAAGAAAAGGAGGTGGATGGTAAGTGTAGTGTAATGAGTTTGGGAAACCTTGTGGATTATAAGGGAGAGAAACCGCAGACTGTAAAATTGAGGGGAACCATTAGTGGGGTAACCATTCTTATTTTGGTGGATAGTGGGGCTACTCACAATTACATTTCCAAACACCTTGCCACAAAATTGGGGTGGCCAATAGAAGACATTCGAGCTATGAAAATCAAGTTGGGAGATGGTTATCAAGCTGTGGCCAGAGGTAAATGTGGAGGAATTGAAGTAGAGTTGGAAAACATCAAAATTACTATACATACTTTCTTGTTTGATTTGGAGGGAATTGATGTGGTCCTAGGTATCTCGTCGTTAGCAACACTGGGACAAATGCTAGTGGATTAGAGAAAACAGACCATGAAGTTTCGATGGGAGGAGGAATGGGTAGAAGTGAAAGGGGAGGGGGCTAGCCATATTGCCCAAACAACATTGCAAAGTATTCTGGGGAGGCTGAGGATAACAACTGGAGGAATTTTTAAGTCCATTGAAGGGAAAGTTGTTGACAGATTTGAGCATCAAAAACAAGAGGTGTTAAGTACAGAGCAACACGAAGAGCTGGAAAAGGCGTTATGCCAGTACACAAGGGTTTTCCATGAACCTACAGAGTTGCCACCAAAACAGGGAAAGGAATACAGCATCACCACATCACCTTGTTTGAGGGGTAGGGACCAGTTAATGTACGCCCTTACCACTACCCACCATCAAAAGAATGAAATCGAAAAGCAGGTGAAAGAGATGTTGATTTCGGAAATTATTAGGCACAACAACAGTGCTTTTTTCAGCCCAGTGATACTTGTGAAAAGGAAGGATAAGACTTGGAGGATGTGTGTGGACTATCGTGCTCTCAATAAGGTAAATATTTCGAACAAATTTCCTATTCCAGTAATAGATTAATTATTAGATGAGTTACATGGAGAACAGTATTTTTCTAAACTGGATTTGAATCGGGGTATCATCAAGTGAGGGTCAAGCAAGAGGATGTGCACAAGACTGCTTTCCAAACCCATGAAGCCAATTACGAGTACTTGGTAATGCCTTTTGGGTTGATGGATGCATCTTCAACTTTTCAATCTTGAATGAATGAGATTTTTAGACCAATGTTAAGAAACTTTGTGTTGGTATTATTTGATGATATTCTGATTTATAGCGCAAATTGGGAGACGCATTTGAAACATTTGGCCATGACATTGGAAATATTACAGCAACAGCAACTAGTGGCAAATAGGAAAAAGTGTCATTTTGCTCAATTGACAATTAAATATTTGGGCCATTCGATATCCAAGGCAGATGTAGCCATGCATCCCAGTAAAATAAGAAGTGTGGTTCTTTGGCCTACTCCAAAGAATGTCAAAGGAGTAAGGAGATTTTTCGGGTTAACCGGATATTATCCCAAGTTCATAAAGGATTATGGAAAAATTGCAAGGCCACTCACAGATTTGACAAAGAAAGAAGGTTTTTGTTGGGGTCTCCAAGCACAAACAGCATTTGAAGTTTTAAAGTACAAAACCACAACCCCTGTACTGGCTTTACCCGATTTCACCAAAGAGTTCCTTATTGAGTGTGATGCATCGAGAATGGGGTGGGGACCATCCTTATGTAGCAGGGCAAGCCCATAGTATTTTTCAGGAAGGCATTAGGGAGCAGGAATTTGCCTAAATCAGCATATGAGAAGAAATTAATGGCGGTAGTAGTGTTGGCTATTCAACATTGGAGACCATATCTTTTGGCTAGGCATTTCACGGTTTCCACGGATCAGAAAAGTTTAAGGCAGCTCTTACAACAAAGAATAACCACCATGGATCAACAAAACTGGGCTGCCAAGTTGCTTGGATATCGGTTTGACATAGTCTATAAACTGGGTATTGAGAATCGCAGGGCAACTGCGCTTTCGCGGGTGACTGATACAGGGGAATTGAATGTGCTGATTTCCTATCCGGTGTGAGAAGATAGTGGGCCGGTGATAGAAGAGGTACATAAAGATGTTGCGCTGCTTAAGATAATTGAAGATTTGAAAACAAATGCTAGTTCCAGACCTGGGTTTACCTATCAGCATATTATTCTATGAAAACCGTTTGGTAATTTCTGCACAATCCTCTTGGATCCAACAACTATTAAAAGAGTTCCATACATCTCCTCAAGGGGGTCATTCGGGTTTCTACAAAACCTATAGAAGATTTGCAGCTAATGTTTATTGGGTAGGTATGAAGGGAAGGATCCAAGAATATGTCAAGGCTTGTGATGTGTGTCAAAGGCAGAAGTATTTAGCGGTGTCTCCCGGAGGGTTCCTTCAACCTTTAAACATTCCACAAGTGATTTAGGATGAGATATCGATGGATTTCATAACTGGGTTGCCAAAGTCAAAAGGATATGAGGTTGTGTTTGTGGTGGTGGACAGACTTTCGAAATATAGTCACTTTATTTCTTTGAAACACCCGTAGCTGAGGTTTTGCTAAGGAAATAGTGAGGCTTCATGGGATTCCGACAACAATTGTGAGTGATAGAGACCCAATCTTTGTCAGTAATTTTTGGAGGGAGCTTTTCAAGTTGCAAGGGACTCATCTAAAAATGAGTTCAGCCTACCACCCCGAAACGGGTGGTCAAACGGAAGTGATCAATAGGTTTTGGAGACCTATTTGTGTTGTTTCATTGCTGATCAGCCCAAAACTTGGCTCCAATGGTTACATTGGGCCGAATATTGATTTAATACTACCTATCATGCAGCCTTGGTTACTCCCTATGAGATTGTTAATGGGAGGAAGCCTCCGATGATTACTAGATTCATACAAAGGGAAACAAGAGTGGAAGCTGTCCAAAGAGAATTGATTGACCGTGATGAGGCATTGAGACAATTGAAGTTCCATCTCCAAAGGGCACAAGGCAGAATGAAGGAACAGGTGGATAGGAAGAGGACTGGGAGGTGTTTTGAGGTAGGGGAATGGTGTTTCTTAAAACTAAGATCCCATAGACAAAAATCAGTGGTTTCTCGGATTAATGCAAAGTCGGCAGCAAGGTATTATGGGCCTTTTCAAATATTGGAACGCATAGGAGCAGTAGCATACAAGCTTAAGCTTCCTGTCACTTCAAAAGTACACCCAGTGTTCCATGAATCACTGTTAAAGAAAGTTGTGGGCGACTACAATGTGGAAGAAAACCTGCCACTAGATATTTGAATCTGCAGCTGTGTTAGCTTCTGATAGAATTTGATTATGCAATACAAGAAAAATACAATAGATTGTACAATAATTCCCGAAGTATTCGAGAGACTTGGGACTCTCCCTAACCTCCCTTCCCAATACCAGAAAATACAACAGAATCAATGCCTTTTTCCATTGTCTACTTCTATTTATAAATTCCTAACCCAGTAACTAACTCTAACCGCCACTAACTAACTCTAACTGCCAATAATTAACTCTAATTGAATTACTACATAACTAACCCATTACAATTAACCACTACTAACAAGCCTACTAACATAACAGAGCCCATTAAGGCCCATATCTAACAATACCCCCCCTAAACTATCACCTTGTCCTCAAGGTGAACAACAAGTGACCTCTTGAAGCCTGATGTCCCATTGTTTGAAGCCTAACGACCAATGCAACTGTCCACCAGGGTCCCATTGTCGCTCTTATTCAATTCCCACGGAAAAAACCAACACATCCTCCTTCTGTTTCCTTTGAACCAATGCTGCCTTGACGTCCCCAATAATTCCCTCAGCATCCTTCAATGTTTTGGGTTGTGACCCGATAGATTTTAGTAGTTGGGCCTTTGTTAAGTGAGCCCCTACTCTTTTTCTTTCTAATCTAACAGCGCCCTTCCTCTTTGTTGTAAAGAGATGGGCTTGGCCCATTCGGTCATAGATCAGGCTCCATTTGCAAGATTCCCATTCTGCCCATCTCGGTTTTCCTTTCTCTTCTATGGTGGTTATACGCAGAAACATAACCGCTTTTGCGATCCAATACACCTCTCGTCGGCACCCCCCTGCCGGCTCCTCTGCGAACTTCCCAATGGCCACCGCGTGTGGGCTCAAGGCGGGTATCTCCTGTGATGGAAGCTTAGCCACCCTCCATGGGGGGCCGGACTTCTTCGTCACTCCACCGGTCTCCACGGACAAGTCGGGGTCTGGGGATTTGTTCTTGACTTGACCACTTATGACGAGGCTGATTGTTGTGGCCATGGCGGGGCAGTTAGTCTCCGCAACCTCTTTTGCCAATATCTTGCTATCCATCATACAAGGGTTAAAGGCCAACAACGGAGCTTTAACCAACATGTGCAAACTCCCAAAACCCGAAGCCATTAATGATCTAACTACCTCCGTCGTCCTGTTCTCCGTCATGACCCACTCTGGTTTTGCTTCCTCTTTTTCTGTATTTTTTTCCTCCTCAAGATTCTTCTTGATCCTCAAACCTTCATCTTCATTTCCATTTCTTGGCTCTAATGAATTTGTCCTCCTTTCTCGGCTCTGCTGTGAAGGCTGAAACCTTCGTATCACGGCAAATCAGAACTCCTCCCATGGGGGGTTCAAAGCACACATTTCCCACCATTTGAACCACCACAAAGCTTCACCTTCTATCGCGACCATGGCTGCATGAAGCCTTTCTGGGTTTGAAATCCCCTTCAAATCGAAATAGCATTCGAAGTTCACCCACCCAAACGCATCTTCACCCGAGAACAAAGGAATTTCGAGTTTCCTCCATTTGTCTCCTCTTCGACTTGACTCTACTCCAACCACCGAACCTCCGTTGTCGCTGGTATTGTTTCCACCAGAATTCTGATTGTGATGACCACTATTGTGCGAATTTCTGTTCAGAATTTCCAAGATCTCAGTGAACCGCCTACGGTTTTTCGCCCTGTTTTCCTCGAGGATTCGCTTCTGATTCTCGAACCCACGCTCAAGTGCCTCGATCCTTACTTCCATTCTTCGAGTTTGTATCATGAAACACTCCCAGAATCGATTGCTTTGATACCTGTTGATAGAATCTGATTATGCAATACAAGAAAAATACAATAGATAGTACAATAATTCCCCAAGTATTCGAGAGACTTGGGACTCTCCCTAACCTCCCTTCCCAATACCAGAAAGTACAACAGAATCAATGCCTTTTTCCCTTCTCTACTTCTATTTATAAATTCCTAACCCAGTAACTAACTCTAGCCGCCACTAACTAACTCTAATTGAATTACTACATAACTAACCCATTACAATTAACCACTACTAACAAGCCTACTAACATAACAGAGCCCATTAAGGCCCATATCTAACAGCTTCCAAGTTTGTTCACAAGAGTGGAGAATTGGTGAATCAAGTGTTGATCCAATGGAAAGGGAAACTTGCTGATGAGGCCACTTGGGAGGATGTCATTACCATCAAAAGCCAATTTCCAAGTTTCAGCCCTGAGGACAAGGCTGAAATTGAAGGAGGAGGCATTGTTAGGACCTAATCCCGAGTTTCGGGCCCAAAGGAACATTTGGTCCAGCAGCTGACACATGGGCCCAAAGTCTGGAAAGTTTATACTAGGAAATGAAAAAGGGGAAGGGGAGAGAGAATGGCTAGCTAATATGCTAGCAGAGAGGGAAAGGATGTAACTATTTTAGGCCTTTACGCATAACAAATAGGCTGGAAGGTGTGTGAGGGAGGTATCTTTGGGAATCATTGTGTTAATTATGGATAGAGAGCTAATGCTCTCTATAGGAGCCTAGCTCTGTGGCAGATTGGAAATACCTTTCCACTGTAAAACCTTTCTTCTCATCAATAATATTGAATCCTTTCTCTCTTAATTTTGTGCTTTCTTCTATTCTATTTGTGTGGTTATTCCCCTGGTTCCTAACACCATCCAAGACACGAGAAGGCAACCTGTTTATCAAATATGTGGCAGACAGTTTACCCCCAGTAGGATTTAGGGACAAACATTTGGAAGAGCAAGGCTCTGGCAAGTTCAAGGAGATGACGGTTCTTCCTTTCTGCAAGCCCATTTTGTTGTAGGGTATCAACATAAGTTAATTCATGCAAAACATCATGTTCTTTGAGAAATTTGGAAAAAAAATTGGTTCACATATTCTTTTCCATTATCAGAACGTGACCTTTTAATAGGTCTGCCAAACTGATTTTGAATCATGCGATAAAAATAAAAATTCAAGAATAATTGAAACACTTCAGATTTATCTTTCATGAGAAATATCCATGTGACCCGAGTGCAATCATCAATAAAGAAAACAAACCATTTTGCACCAAATAAATTAGATGTAGAAGGTCTCCACACATCAGAATGAATAAGATAAAATGGTTCAACACTTCTATTATTAGTAGGAGGAAAAGTTGTAGGATGGTGTTTTCCAAACTAACAAACATCACAATGAAAAGACTTAACTAATCCTTTTTTAAACAAATGGGGAAACAAAGACCGGAGAATATTGAAAAGACGATGACCAAGACGTCTGGGTTGAAGCCATATTTGAGAGGCTGCAGAATCAAAACTTGTCTAATGACAAGAAGTGGACACCTTTTGTCTGGTACTACCTCTAGTTCCACGCAAAAATAATAACCCTCCATGCTCGTTAGCAACTACAATTGTTTTCCCCGTGACAAGATCCTGAAAAACACAATGGGAGGGAAAGGTTATTGTACACTTTAAATCTCAAGTAAATTTTTGAATAGAAACATGATTATTTGAGCGTTTAGGGACATGAAGCACGTTATTTAAGTGAAGGGAAGGTTGAAGTTCAATGTCAAGACAAATGACCTATGCCGCCATTTCAATGGTCCATTTCTCTGAGTTAGAAGAGTGGGAGGAAGAAGTCTACTCTGATGAGAGGTTGAAGAATATTTTGCAAGACTTGGTGAGGGACCCCTCTAGCCATCTCGGGTACACTTTTCAGAACAAGAAGCTATTGTATAAAGGAAAAGTGGTCTTACCAAAGCAATTCCCTAAGATACCCCAGTTGCTTACTGAGTATCACAGTTCAACAATGGGTGGGCACTCAACTTTTTTTAAAACTTACAAGCAATTGGCTGCCTTGGTGTATTACGAAGGCATGAGGACTGCTATCCAAAAATTTGTGGCACCCTGTGAGATTTGCCAACAGAATAAGTACCAGGCTCTATCCTCGGCAGGCCTACTGCAGCCACTACCTATCCCCACTCATGTATGGGCAGACATTTCTATGGATTTCGTGGAAGGGTTACCTAAAGCTCATGGGCAGAATGCTATTTTGATAATGGTAGATCGATTCACTAAGTATGCACACTTCATTCCAATGAGCCATCCTTTTACAACTAAGGATATTGTTGATTTTTTTCTTAAAGAGGTGGTGCGACTACATGGGTTTCCCACAAGTTGTGTTGTCGAAAAACCGCCATGGCGGCGCCATGGCGGGAGGCGGTGGCGGAAAACGAGCAAACCGCCACCGAGAACGCGTGGCGTGGCGGATTCTGGATGGCGGTCTATGGCGGCCGAATAGCGATGGCGGTCCATGGCGGCAAGGCGGTGATGGCGGAAGGTGGAGCGGGCGTGGGCTTTCAGAGGTCGGGTCGCGCGACCCGACCCGATTCGCAACCCAAATTAGGGTTAAAACCCTGAAATATCGAGCTACCTTCGTTCTCTTCTACCTCGACCCGCACCCCTCTCTTCTCTCATCCACTCAACCGGCGACCATCAGCTGCTCCGGCGACCAGCAACCGGCAACCAGCAACTGGCGAACAGCAACTTCTTCTTTCTTTCTTCTCCGGCCAGAAACTCCTTGCTTTCTTCTCCGGCGACCATCTCTCGTTTTCCTTCTTCTCCGGCCAGAAACTCTTCTCCCACGGTCCCACCATGGCTTCTGACCAAGCTTCTTCGGGTGCAGCTTCACGGGTGGCTTCCAGAACTGATCCCGGTTGGAAGTATTTCTTTCCGGTGCAAGAAGGAGATACCAATACAGTTGTGTGCTCTTTTTGTTCAAAAGAGATGAGGGGAGGTATTACTAGAGCCAAACAACACTTAATGGCTAAGAAGGGCAATGTGGCTCCTTGCACAAAGTGTCCAAAGGAGGTTAGAGAAGAGCTTTGGGCTCTTCTAAAAGAGAAAGAGAAAGGAGACAGCAGTGGTCCTCCAAGTGACAGAGTTGATGTGAATGATATACTATATGTTGAAAGTGAAGATGAGGTTGCAGTGACTCCTAGTAGTGCTGCAAGGAAGAAAAATGCTGCTAAAAAGGGGCCTTTGGATCTTTATTGTAATGCTGCCAATGCAAAAAGGAGGAGGGAAAAAATGAGGCAGAAAGACATACAAGAGTGCTGTGACAAAAAAGCAATTCTCAGGGTCCATCAAAAAATTGCTCGTTGGTGGTACCAAGCTGGTTTGTCATTCAATTGCATCAAGTTAGAAAGCTTTCAAGAAATGCTCACAGAAGTTGGTGCCTATGGTCCAAATATTGTAGCTCCTACTTATCATGCTATTAGAGTGCCTCTCCTAAACATGGAGATGGAATACACTAATGAGTTGTTAAAAAATCACGAGGAGCAATGGAGCAAACACGGCTGCTCTATTATGTCAGATGCTTGGACCGATAGGAAGCAAAGATGCATAATTAACTTCTTGGTGAGCTCTTCAGCTGGGACAAAATTTGTAAAGTCCATTGATGGTTCTAACTTTGTGAAGACCGGTGAAAAACTATTTGAGTTGCTTGATTCTCTTGTAGAGGAGATTGGAGAGGAAAAAGTTGTTCAAATCATAACGGATAATGGAAGCAACTATGTTTTAGCCGGTAAGATGTTGGAAGAGAAAAGGAAGCATCTTTATTGGACTCCTTGTGCAGCCCATTGCCTAGACTTGATGCTTGAAGACATTGGAAAGATTCCTTCCATAAAGAAGACAATTCAAAGGGCAATTAGTCTTGTTGGTTTTATTTATAGTCATTCAAGTACCTTGAGTTTGTTGAGACAATTCACAAACAAGAGGGAATTGGTAAGGCATGCAGTTACAAGATTTGCTACATCCTTTCTATCATTAGAAAGGCTTTATGGAGAGAAATCAAATTTGAGAAAGATGTTTACTTCTGATGAATGGAACAACAACAAGTTGTCTAAGGAGTCTAAGGGGAAAGAAGCATCGAAGGTTGTTCTTATGCCTTCGTTTTGGAACCATGTGGTTTTTACTCTAAAAGTCATGGCTCCTCTTGTTCGAGTGCTTCGGCTTGTTGATGGGGAAAAAAAACCAGCTATGGGATATATCTATGAAGCAATGGACAAGGCAAAAGAAACAATAATGAAGTCCTTCAACAACATTGAAAGCAAATACAAGGATATATTTGCTATCATTGATGAGAGATGGAATTGTCAGCTTCATCGTCCATTGCATGCAGCTGGTCACTTTTTAAACCCTGAGTTCTTCTATGCCAACACTGATTTGGAGTTTGATTTGGAGGTTACAAATGGCTTGTATGATTGCATCTCAAGGTTGGTGACAAGTAGAGATGTGCAACATAAGATACTAGCCGAGTTGCCGATCTATAAGAGTGCTAGTGGTCTCTTTGGTGGTGACTTTGCAATATCACAAAGAAAAACCATTGCTCCTGGTAAGAAACTAAGATCTTAACTTCTTTTAAATTCTTTTAAGTTTATGTTTAAATTCTAAGTCATGCTCTCTTCTTTTGTAGCTCAATGGTGGCGAATGTATGGCCATTCTGCTCCAAATTTGCAGAAACTAGCTATCAAGATTTTGAGCTTGACATGTAGTGCATCTGGATGTGAGCGCAATTGGAGTGTTTTTGAGCAAGTAAGTACCAAGTCTTTCGAGTTTATTTTATTTCATGATCAAGCCTTATTAAGTATTAACACTTCTTCAATTACATTTATGTGTCAGATTCACACAAAAAAGAGAAACAGGCTTGACCATAAAAAGTTGCATGACTTGGTGTATGTCAAATATAACCAACAACTCCATCACAGACGTAGTCTTAGAGATGAAATTGACCCAATTACACTCAATGACATTGATGAGTGTAATGAGTGGTTAGTTGGAGAGATGGATGATACCAATGAAGATGCTGGGAATGAGTTGGTTTTTGATGATGATCAGACACTAAATTGGGCAACTGTTTATGAGGCTTCGGGGGTTGGAGAACCTATAACACATACTAGGCAGCAAACAAGGAAAAGAAAGGAAACATCATCAAGTGGTGTTGCAGCAGCTGCAAAAGTTTCTAAGAAAGGTCCCGGTCCAACTTCAACCTCTAGAGGGAAAAAGATAGTAGTTGATCAGAATGAAGAATTGGAATTTGAGGATGATTCTGAGGCATCCGAAGAAGCAGAAGAGTTAGTTAGTTTTGAGAAATCTGATGGAGAAGAGGAAGAAGGATATGCCCCAATAGATGACAAAGAAAATGATTATGTTGGGGTAGAGGAGGAGGATTAGACATTTACTTTGTGTTTGTATTGTTGTTTTTACCATTTAATTGTTATTTGCATTTTAAGATCTTGAACTTGATGGTAAGTAGTGTTGTTAGTAGCCTATGATAGGTGAATATGAGACTTATATGATATTTTCTATCAAATTAGATATGGTTCTTGACATATATTGTGGCTTGTTTTGGATTTTATATTTTTTCTGCATTTTTTTGTTATGTATATATATATTTATAATATTTTTTATGTTGTCCGCCATGGCATCCGCCATATGGCCGCATCGCCATCCGCCATTTTGTATGGCGGATTTTTGGCTATCCGCCATGGACCGCCATCCGCCATCGATAACACTGCCCACAAGTTTGGAGTTCCGATAGAGATAAGGTCATCCTTCGTCACTTTTGGACTGAATTGTTCCGATTGGCTGGTACCACACTCAAGTTCAGTTCGGCCTACCACCCACAAACTGATGGGCATACCAAAGCAGTAAATAAGTGCTTGGAGACAAACCTGAGATGTTTGACACGATCCAAGCCGAAGCAGTGGCCGAAGTGGTTGAGCTGGGCAAAGTTTTGGTTTAATTCTAATTCAAATAGCTGACATTCTGACCAAAGCTCTCTCTCCAACTCGGTTTGCAGAATTGAAAAACACGTTTAGTGTTTGTGATCAAGCCCATGAGCTTGAGGGGGGAATATTATAGTATAGTATTGATTATGTAAAGCTGAAAGTTAACTGTCTTCGGTTGGGATAGTTAAGCTTGGACAACTTAGTTAGTTAGAAAACTGTTAGTTAATTAGAAACAGAAACTGAACCAACTAAGGTTCTGTTCAAAGTATAAAATACCCTATTGTATCAGTATTCAAATCAATCAATGAAAATAAGGTTTCTCCCACAATTAGAATTTAATACATAATAACTTTTAAAACATTTTCTTTTTTAATTTAACATTTGTACTTCTATGTTAATCTTATAATAATTTTATATTTTATATCATAGTCTTGTCTTTCCTATGAAAGGGCAACCTGTTGGTACATAGCTCCCACAATGCGCAGGTACAGGGAATGGTCCGATCCACTATATGAGTCTATAGTAGACAGCCTTATCTAGCATTTGCAAAAAGTGGATTCCACGCCTCAAACCCATCACCTTCTTCTCACATAGAAACAACTCCAACCGTTACACCAATGCCCCTTTTCAGCCGTGTCCTATCTTATAATTTAAAAAAATTCCATATCCCCATGTTTGTGTTGTACCGAATATGTGTCCCATGCCTATGCGTGTTTCTTAAGAAAGAAATAATGCTACCCTATTTTAAGCTTCACATTATTATCCTGACCTCCTTTTTGTTGCCCTTTTTATTTTCTCAAATGAAGACTTAAATCATAAAAACAAGAAAGAATATCTTAGTTTAATCTGAAAGCATAAAATTGAAGCGTGCAGTACCGAAATTTCAGGATCGTCGGGCAAATCTTCTTCGATGCAAATATCGACGCAGAGCTCCAACTCCTTCTGTGTGATCTTGGGTCCTCGCCTCCTCACCTTCCGATACTCCCTCTGTCCGGCACGGACTCCCACCAGTGTCCCCAAACGCTTATTGCCTTCGTTATGGCACAGAATGTGAAAGCTACGACCAAAAAGATAAGATTTTGAATGCAAAGAAACAAAAGGAAGGTTCGAGAGATGGGCGGAACCGAAATGGGAAGAGGAACGGATAGGGGTAGCGTTGTTGGCAGTGAAATAGAAATGGGGTTGGGTGGCGCATGTAACAGCACGCGCCATGACGTAGGCGGGGTCGAAAGGAGGGAGGCGGAGGAGATGAGAGAAACGGGGAAGCATATAGGAATGATGAAGTTCCAGGATATGATTGTCGTTTGGGGAGGATTCAGCTTGGAATGCTTGGAGTTAGTGTGACAGTGACCTGAGCGAACCCAAGGAGGCGAGAGATTATGCGGATTCAGATCCCCTGAAGTCATCAATTTCACAAAATCACCGGTCACCCATTTTTTAACTATCGGATCAATCCAAAGCACCCTATTATGCCACATCATCTCCCCCTTTAAACTCCAAAAACAGTGTCGTTTTATCTGAGGGATTTCCTCCTCGTTGACCCTACTCTGTTCCCCAAAATAGCCGCTCCATGCCTCCTCCGCCCCCGCTCGACGCCGTCACCGCCGTCACCGCCCGTGTGCTCCGTCGCCTCCGCCCTCGCGCAACCTCCCTCCCCTAACATCGCCTCCACCCGCGTGCGTTCGACTTCCTCCACCTGCGCACGACCTTCCCCGCCCGACTCTGCCTCCGCCGGCGAGCGACCCCCCTATGTTACTGTGCTTTGCTACTTGTGACACCAACACCAACACATAACTGCTCCTCTTCTTCGCGATTCTGATCTCCAAGTTGAACCATAACCCCTTTTCTTCTATTTCATTCTACACGATTCTGATTGTTGCTTATGTAGGGTCAGCAAAGCAAAATTGTTCTAACTCTATTTTGATTTTATGCAGTTACCAATTTGGAGAGATTGCAGCTGTTTGTTAAAATTCCTCAAAGGAATTATTCTTGCTTACGCATTTGGATGAAATTGCAACAACCCATTGCAAACTTTCTCCTAGTGAAACAGAGAATGAAAACTGAAATTGCAGTGTAAATGCATTTGGACTGAAATTGCAGCTTCAGCAATTTAGACTGAAATTGCAACTTTGCATTGCAAACTGAAATTGAAAACTGATAATATTCCCCAGAACTGTCTCAAAACTGCATCAAAACTTTATTCTAGTGAAACAGAGAATGAAAACTGAAATTGCAGTGTAAATCCATTTGGACTGAAATTGCAGCTTAAGCAATCTAGACTGAAATTACAACTTTGCATTGCAAACTAAAATTGAAAACTGATGATATTCCTCCAAAACTGTCTCAAAACTGCATCTGGACTGAATTACACTGAAGCTATGCACTGATATGCACTATGCACAAAAGTAAAAACCTATGGACTAGACTATGCACAAAATAGAAGTTGCCCCAAAATGGACTACACTATACAAAAAATAGTTGTTGTCCCAAAATGAACTGCAAAGTGAACTGCAAGTTGTCCCAAAACACTACAAAACATCATGATCTTCACACAGAGATCTGCATTTTTTACGGATCTTCATTAATCCTTAAGAGACTCCTCCTACATTTTAAAAGTAATGTTCATTACATCATCACAAGCTACTAATAAAAACATGTTTTTTTTCCTTATTGATGAGTGATCTTACTATCAACTATTTAGTAAAACTAAATTGATTTTCAGTTGTTTGAGAGAACTCATATTCCGGCTGTGTTGAACTGGAAGTTCCACGATCCATTTGACTTAGAGATCAATATCCTTCAATGAAAATGAAAAATTAACACATAATAATTGCAAGCAAGGTAAAAGAAAGGTTGCTATAACAATAAATTTATATACCGCGGATCGTTGACTTTGTGAAGGTCTCACAACTGGAGCTTTTCTTTTTTTCCTAGGTTGAAGCTCAACCCAACTCTTCAAACGTTTATGTCTCTTTAACCCAGGCCGGTTCTTGAAATCCCTTACTTGTGGCATATGTTCTCTTGTCACAGTTGAGACATCATCTTCATTACCGACTATTATTTTCTCTTGTAAACGAATCTCCATCACCTGCTTACGCAAGTCATGCACTCCTTTTTCAACAAGTTGGTGCAATTTGTTAGAAGTTGACACCTCGATTGCCAATCTAACCATTGCGCGGCAAAGTTGCCTATATCGTTGTGTGCTAGATAGTTTGGGATCTTCCACAACTTCATTTCCTTGTTTATCTTGTATAATACCGTTGCGTGCATTTCTTGTCCACCTCTTTAGGATATATTGATCAGGGATAAGTTTAACATCATTTGCCTCAAAGACCTTCAATGCATGGCAACAAAGTATCCCGAAAGTCTCAAACTTTCTACAACTGCATGATATAGAGGATTGTACAGGATCAAAGAGCACTCTCCATTCTCCTTCCTCACTTACCAAGGTGATAACATATTCAAATGGAAGTTGAGATACATTTCTTGCTTCTATGCAAGCGACTAAAAATAAGGCAAATTCATCATGGAATAGGTCAAAAACTACAGGCGTGTGTACTTGTGAGAGTTGTATTAGCATTGGTGAATGTCTATAACTCAAATTTAGGAGTTTTTGTCGAGACTCGTATTCACAGACTAACTCATTATATCATTTCTCCTCAACAACTCTCTCAAAGTGCTTGAAGAATTGGATGACATTGATGTCTAGTCTCATGCAGGCCTTAAAGTCCGAGTTCAAACTCTCACTAAGTTGAGTGCTTCGCATTCCCAAGGTAAATGCTTTTTTCATGTGACATGCTGCCCATTTTTCTTTGATAGCATATAGCGATCTCACCCAATTGTTTTCGTTGACATTAAATTCTGAAATCAACTTGCTCCAACCTGCCTCAAAGTTCACTTCTTGGTCATAATCATACATGCACTTCCTAAAGTCAGTCAAGAAATGACTTCCTCTTTTCATCAGGTTACCAAGATGTTTGATCCCATTTTGCATCAAATGCCATGTTCATAACCCATGTCAAGTCTCTGGCATCAACTCAGCCAGTCCTTTAGCCATCGCTTAGTCTTGGTCAGTGAACAAAGTCTATGGCTTTTTGTTCCCATGTGCTTCAAGGAAGGTTTCAAATAACCATTTAAATGATTCAGCCGTTTCATCATATAACATTGCAGCCCCAAAAATGACTGTACCTCTATAATGGTTGAAGCCTAAAAACAATGCCAGTGGTCTATTAGCACGATTAGTGCAATATGTTGTATCCAAAGAGACCACTTCACCAAAATATCCATAGTCCAAGATCATTTTTGCATCAGCCCAAAATATGTTTGTGATTTGTTCATCACAATCCATCTGATATGCATGGTAAAATGATGGATTTTCCAATAGTTGGTGTTGAAAATATTGCATAAGACTACCGGCTTCCCCATAGACCATGCTGCGTTGTCTTCTTGCTCGAAGATAGTTCTTGGCATCCAACCATGTATAGCCAAGATTAGTTCTACCTGCAGCTTGTGTACTCATAAGCTGAAATGAAGCCTTTTGCATCAATCCAGAGTCCTCTGCCATTTCAATCTCATATGCTTGAACTTCAGATATTTTACGGTGTGATGCTAGCATATGTGTTGTTTCGGCAAGCTGTAAAGGGTGGTTATGAGCCTCCACAAACTCGTGGATTATAAACTTGTAATTCTCTACATGAAGTGCAATTCTTGCGTTGCAATTAGTTCTTGTCTCAGCTCTAGGTTTCCTAACCAAAAAAGATCTTTTGTCTGTCATTCGATGACCCTCCTTGCAACAAACAAATCTACACGATCTAATGGAGCCATCCACCTTCCTTTTGTTCAAATATTGTTTTCTAACTCCAAAGCCAATTTTTCTACCATATTCAAACCAAAATAGCCATGCTTCATCTATATTATCAAATTCCATGCCGACCTTCGGTATTTTAATGTCTGTCATTGCTATGCAAAATTTGTAGTAGACCATAAATGCATTTATTCAGTCATTTAACTATCCCTGTAGCATCAATGTTACTACTAGCTTCTCCAAAAAAAAATATAGATCTCTATACAGAAAATAAATACTATAAAATGTGATAGAAAGAGGAAGAATAACATTTTATCACTGAAACAAAGAAACCATTTTGAAGATTAATAGCATTTTATCAATCAAACAAAGAACCAATGGAAAAAAGGAAGAAAAAAATCACAAAATAGAAAAACCAAACTCACAAATCTTACCCTTTGGGTGGTAAGGAACGAAGACCAAGAATGTGAGGTAAGGGTTCTTATTTGTTTAGTTAATTAGCAAGTTTGGTTGCAAGGTAGGGTGATGATGAATTTGCGAGAGTTAAGGAAGTTTGGTTCTTGTTCTTTCTTACACGTAAAGGAAGGTTATAATGAAAGTGTGAAATCTTGGCGCCAAAAATCCTGAATGGAAACAGGGAAGAGATTTGCTGCCTCTAAAGTGTAAAACGACGTAGCTTTTTTCTGGTTTAAAGGAAGATATGATGTGGCACAATGTGGTGCTTTGGATGGATCTAACGGTGAGGATTTAAATGACTGTGTGACTTTGTGCTTTTATTGAACTTAGAGGATCTGCATCCGAGAATATGCTTGCTTAGTTGGTCCTTCCGTCCTTGGAGCAAGTATCTATAAACGGTTTAATTAAGTATTTATCCTTATCATATAAGTGCTTATGTATAAACTATTTCTATAATCAAAGAAAAAATATAGTCAAACTGTTTTCATATAAGTTATAAGCTGTTTTTATAAGCTATCCTGGAGAGCTTATCAAAATAAGCTGAAAACAGCTTATGAACATGTCATAAGTTGTTCCCATAAGCTCTCCAGGATATGTTCCGTGTATACCAATCATGGGCAAGATACTACAACATTTGTAATGTACACGTATCTGGATTTACAGAAACACTCTACACCAAACATGAAAAGTACGACATCTAGTAGAGGATATCAGTGTATTGCTCGGATTCGTCACGACTCAGAAGAATCACCAACTGGTCTCATGTTAGCCCTTCCAACCCTAATCCCTCCAAGACCATTTAAGATCATCACCGTAAGATTCGTAGCATCTAGGTGTAAGCTCAATCTCCTAGGCTCAAAGCCTTACAAACTCATGTAATGAAATGCTAATGCTTACACAAGGCAGATACGATAAAGCAATGTTTATCCACAGGATAAAATTCAAGGATCACTAAGGTTCTCTTCCTTAGAAAACTATACGCATCTTTGTATTATAAAACTTTTATCCACCAGATAAGTCTCGTGATCCCTCCGGGATCAAGTCATCACAAGACTGAAACAATTGAACGACTTTCTTGGATCCGGACCACCGGTCCGTTATCGAACTACTGTTTCAACACCCAAAACGTTTTATGTTTGTGTTTGTGTCTTATGAATTACATCTCAAGTCCTAAGTGTTATGAAGACGGATTGAGAATCCTCTTAGATAAGTCTTTGATCCTTTCTAAGATATTACTTCCTTGAGTTTCAAGTAATGAAGAGAGTATTGACTCAATTAAGGCTTATGAAGTCATTGATGAACTAAGTCATCAATGGTATAGTGCATGGTCTTGTTTCACCATATACTATACTTAATTATCTCTTTTCTTTTTCTCTAAGTTAATTACTTAACTTAGGTTTTTATGCGTAAAACTTTACGATTTGAGTTGAAAACTCTCGATTTAAGACTTTGCGAACCAAAACCTTTCTAATTGAAAAACTCATTTGATTTAAAAGAACTTTGTTACTTGCTTGAAGTAAAGTACCGTAACTAATTTGAAAAGGGTTTTTCCTTACTAACTTAGTGTATAACCATGATCTAAGTCAGCGGAAAAGAAAATGGAATTTCATTTAGTTTTCGAACTATGATTCATTTAAATCTAAACTTTAGGACAAAGTCCCCGTTAGACTTTGAAGATTGAATGTTAACTTGGTTTTAAAAAGAATGTGACATCCTACTAAACCTAAGGTAACTTTATATTAATTTTTCTTTCATGAAATCACTTTCATCATTTTATTCTTAAAACACTTAGTTAATAGAACAAACTTTAACTAAAGAAAAACATATTTTCACCTTAGTTAAAAACACTTTAAGGGTCGAAACCCTAGTTGAACTTTGGATCAAAATCACTTATTGTTTGTTTTTGAAATACAAGTTACTAAAACACTTATTTGCTTTAAAAAACATTGAAGTTCAAGAACAAGTTCATGTTCTTCCTTTTGTAACCATTATGGCCGTATGTTATACCATGTGGGATGTGAAGATTTTGCTTCACTAACTTGTCGAGTAATAGCTCCAAATGATCACAATATTATGATGAACAATAATCATACCTCATTCAACCATAAATAAGCATAAAAATACTTGATCTAGAGATCAAAGTATGGTTTTCAACATACATGAAAATATTTTTCTATCCAAGCATACATCATCATAAACATATACTAAGTATAGAACATTATTACAATCACAATGAAGCTCAAACAGAACTACGCAAACCAATCACGGGTAACACATAGTTATCGGAAAACCCCCCAAGCAACCTCCCCTTACCTCTTGAAGGTAATTCTCTTGATGAACGTGGTCCAACTTGACCCGCTAATCCTCCGATTAGTCGCCCGAACTACTCAACCAAAATCACCTTCACACAATCAATTCAAAACTTTAACATCACCAGCCTAAACTTCCTTGCATCTTAAGGTCTAGGTTCGGCCAAGGGGATTAAAATTGGTTAGAGATGTCTAAAAATTTCTAACTCTTGGATGAATGATCCTCAAGTATACACAACACTAGATTAAGTTACATTACACAAAAATTTGAAGCAAAACTCTTAACTCCCTGTCATGACCCAAATTTAGCAGTCATGACCGGCCGAAAGGAAAAGCCTCCCCTTCCCCCTTTGCAGCCTATCAATCCCACATAATTTGTTTCATCCAAAGTACATCAAATTATATTCATTAAAATGTCAAATAATGAATATAATAAATCAGATAAGCTACAACCACTTAAAAAAATTACACAGGCCCGACTTAAACAAAAAAAAAACAATGAACACAAGTTGAACAACTTCAAAAATGATCCACATGACATCCAAGGCTCCCGGCGGCTCCGCAAATTCCTGCAATCTAAAAATTTTAGGAGAGGGGTGAATCCATAAACTCAGTGAGGTTAAATCCCCCAAGCACATGCAATCATGCAAGATAAGAAAACCGAGTAGCACACAATCATATGAACACTTCATCATATTCATACATAATGAATTCAAATACAATATCACAACATTAATATATAATAACATATTCCCATATGACACTTTGCCCGACTCGCGAAGTACTTGTGGAATGTCTTGCACTTTAATCAATTCTCGTATCTCAAGTTTCTCAATCGGGATCAATACACAGATAAATATACGAATGTCACACGTTATAATATCATCGATTCTTTGGGTATCCTAGGAGGTGTTTTCACTGAGTACCCCCTGCTATCTAAGGCTTAATTCATATATACTTATGGCACACACATGTTCTAACAATGTTCTCAAGGAATATTTGTGAGTACCATAACATAAATTCAATAACCTTCCCAACCATAACTACAAGCAATAATCAAGAAAATCCATTATGTATCAACCAAATAATGGGACCATTTTAGTCTAAGTTGTTAACTATAATGCCAAATGAATAAAAGTTATAAGTACAGTCATTAAAGAGCTTGTAAAGCTCTTACGTTGAAGGAAGATTTTTCTCTTTACCATATTCATGCAACTTCCTAAATATTTATAATCATAACAACATCATTTAAGAATTATCATCATTCATATCAAGCATACATCACATATAACTTTATCATAACATACTTTAAGAACATCTCATCAACAACAATAATGTAAGCCTACTTATCATAATGCCATAAATCATATCAGCCATATTTTGAACATCAATATGTCATGCCTGTATATTCTCAACTTTTCATTTGAACTTTTCTCATATTACGAGTTTTAACAATTCATAATTACAACTCTCTCGAGGTTTCAAGCACCATATTTATTTCATTATTGAAAAAAAAATTAACCTCTTGTTTAATTTCACCTAGTAAACCTTTATGATAAACAGAAATTTCAAGATAATACCATAAAACTTGTAATAATAAATGGCTTAGAACACTAGCTAGTCCATCTCACGCCCCCGCCTTGTTGCCATGTGGAGTCAACAACTCAGAATCTCAACCAAGACCAAAAACCGAAATTAAGCCGTAATAACCTTTGTCTTAGACCCCGCCCAGATTCGAGATCTAAACACAAATGTTATCAACGCCTAATTTCTTATTTCAGGACTTTGTAACATAAGCTCTGATACCCACTTTGTCATGACCCAAATTTAGCAGTCATGACCGGCCGAAAGGAAAAGCCTCCCCTTCCCCCTTCGCAGCCTATCAATCCCACATAATTTGTTTCATCCAAAGTACATCAAATTATATTCATTAAAATGTCAAATAATGAATATAATAAATCAGATAAGCTACAACCACTTAAAAAAATTACACAGTCCCGACTTATACAAAAAAAAAACAATGAACACAAGGTGAACAACTTCAAAA
This sequence comes from Ammopiptanthus mongolicus, assembly GCA_039655645.1. Lineage (NCBI taxonomy): Eukaryota > Viridiplantae > Streptophyta > Magnoliopsida > Fabales > Fabaceae > Ammopiptanthus > Ammopiptanthus mongolicus. Next base: position 41,481,692 of record CM077349.1, read on the forward strand.
ATGATCCACATGACATCCAAGGCTCCCGGCGGCTCCGCAAATTCCTGCAATCTCAAAATTTTAGGAGAGGGGTGAATCCATAGACTCAGTGAGGTTAAATCCCCCAAGCACATGCAATCATGTAAGATAAGAAAACCGAGTAGCACACAATCATGTGAACACTTCATCATATTCATACATAACGAATTCAAATACAATATCACAACATTAATATATAATAACATATTCCCAGATGACACTTTGCCCGACTCGCGAAGTACTTGTGGAATGTCTTGCACTTTAATCAATTCTCATATCTCAAGTTTCTCAATCGGGATCAATACACAGATAAATATATGAATGTCACACGTTATAATATCATCGATTCTTTGGGTATCCTAGGAGGTGTTTTCACTAAGTACCCCCTGCCACGACGGTTTTGATTTCCTAACCCGAAGATACCGCACCCTCCGGCAAGCACCAACATCCCTCCTAACGCCCGGGGTATCTAACGGGGTCCCCTCGTCCCCGGCGGTGATATTTATATACCGGAACCTCCCGTTCCCCGAGCGGCCTACCCAGAGAATCATAACCATATCTTGGCAATCCATTCCACTTAGTAGTTTTAATAGGTTATAAACCATAGACAATAATCGTAGCAGCCTATAAACACTTTTAGCGTAACATACATTAGATCCACTTCACCGATCTTCACATCACATAGACATGTACATAAGCAGATAAGTAGATAATGCAATATTCATGTATAAGAGTATTCTCATAATCCAAGTCATCACGACCAAATAGTCATCCAATACCTACGCCCATGTCAAATTATCATTTTCAAGCTCACAATAGCAGAATTCCAACGAGCTTCATAAAAGACTATTAAAGATCACACAACTCCATACAATATAAGTATATAAATGTATACACATAAGACAACCCATTACATAGCTCACCACTTAACAACACATAAATCAAACTCAACAAATTCCATAACCACCTCAACATAATATCCAATATTATCATAATCATAAGCAGAATATCATAATCATACATGCCCCATATATAAACCTCATTGTCCATACCTTTACAAAAATTCAAGCAGAGAGAAGTAATATTCGAAAGGCAACAACACTAAAACACTTATCATAGAATAGTCATAAATCTATCCATAAATGACTAATGATAATGTTTCATCGAAGAGGTAATCAACTCAATCTAGTACACAATACTTTCGATATGCAATCTCATGTACAATTCAATACCTTAATCTCATAACAAACACGACACATAGCGATTTATCATCATTATGTATATATACATCAAAGTATGCAAAATTGTTTTTGAATACTTCAAATTTCCCAATAGACATGTTTTAAAAAGTAAAAGGGTGTAACCATCAAAGACTATGATAAACCATCATTTTTTTAAATATAATATCTTGACCTTTGATCATCATTTCTATCATAACTTTCAAATTACTTATAATTTTAATATGAAACTTGTTGCATATGAAAATAGACTCAAATAGCTTTCCAACAAGATGTCATTTACCCAAAACGGATAAGGAATGAAAAAGTTATGCACAGTTAAAGTTGGACTGTTCTGCCTCTAGCGCCCAGCGCTACATAAAAGCGCCCAGCACTAGAGAGGAAGTTGCAGGGACTCCTCTCGGGTGCTCAGGGTGCTCAGGCGCTCGGCGCTTTCTGGAAATCGCAGGAATGCAGCAAACGCTGCTGTTACGCAATTTTTACCCCCAAAAATCCTTTTTCATCCTTCCAAACTCAAATCCAACCACCAAAATGCACAAAATATCAACAAAGACAAGGTTCATGCAAAGAATTAGAGAAACATTAGCTCAAATCATTGTCTATACATAGTATACACTTATTAAACCCTAACATTCAAATCATCACAACAAAACACAAAAAAACCCTCACCTCTTGTAGATCTTACTTAAGCTTGATGCTTCAATCCACACGAAAATTGAGGGAAAGAGATAGAGAGAGCCTTCTTCCTCTTCCTCCCTCTCCCCTTCTTCTTCTTCTTCTTCTTCTTCTTCTTCTTCTTCTTCCTCCTCTCTTCTTTGTTTCCTTTCTTTTCTTTCCTTCTTTCTCTTCTCCTGACCTCTTTTCTCGTTTCATTTCCTTCTTTCTACCGAGTGAGTTCCAGAACTCTCTTAAAAATGGGAAAACAAAATTTTTTTTTTTTTTAAAAGAAAAGGAACCCCTTTACCTATTTAAATGCACTCTTAAAACTATGATAAAATGCTTTTTACTGCAAGATTATTTAAATAAGGCCTAATATTTACTCTAGCTCATTAATAATTTTAATTATGTCACTGAGGATGTGTCAAACTATACACTACCTATTATTTAATTTATTATTATTTTACTTTCAACATTTTTTTTAAGGTTTTACAAGAGTTAATTAAGTAATTACTTTTCATAAAAAAAATTGGTATCGTGATTAAACAAGGAAAATATATCATACTATATAAATATAACGTTCATCAAAGTTGAAAATTAGTTAATAAAAGTTACAGGTGTTACACTCCCAAAGGTAGGGGTTTCGGCCACTCTTAGTAAATATAGCTAGATATGTTATTTGATCACGTGCTATTGGATAGTCATACAGGATGATAAGACTAGATCATAGAAATTGGTTTCACATTAAAATGATTTTTCTATGATTTTCTAGAGATTTTTGTACATAGAACTTTAGAATTGAAACATAATGTTCATAGACTTGGATCAAGAAAATGAATGAAGAAGATATCATGATTGATCATAGATAGATTACGTCTTGAACGATGAAAGATTGCAAGGATCAAGCAAGTTGTGCTTCACAAATTTGCTTATGGATCACTTGAGAAAATAAAATACATAGATGTCAAGACAATGAAGCAAGGAGCAAGTTTACTAACTTGAGTCAAGAGAGTTTATCTCCAGGTTGATGGGAAAATTGAGAGAAAGTGAAGAACAACTCAAAAACTCCAAGAACTTGAAGAACACTTGAGAGAAAACCAAAAATCAAGTCTTTGATCTTACAAACTTAAGACAAAGTAACCTTGTTGTGTTTGTAGCCAATGAGAGGGTCATTTAGGCGTGACTAATGAGGGATAAGAAGATCCAAACTTCGTTCATTTAGAGACAAAAGGGTAAATCCACTTAGAGACGAAATTGTCATTTAAACAAAAGACTAAGGACATAAACGTCATTTCATCTCTAACTTCATAAATATCTGGACATTTTTCTTGAGGTAATGATGCCAGGTGGTGAGTCACAGGGCAAAAATGTATTTTCCTAAATTCCCAGGGGCAAAACGGTCTTTTCACCTAGGGACAAAATTGTCATTTAGGAAAATATCTAGGGTATTTTGGTCTTTTCTTAGTGTGAACGCGTTTCAGATATTTTTGTTTTCACCATGACTTTGGGTGAGTCACTGGCACGCCTTCTGTAACATCCTACAAAAATAATATAAATAGAGATTATAATATGAGGATTATTATAGAGTTTTTGGGAGGTTTAGAATATATGTTTTAAGCCCTTGAAGTAAATAAAAGTGATTAAAAATAATTAAAAGTGGTTAAGAGTGATTTCAAAGAGAAATTCACTTCCTGGGGCGTAAGCACGCCCGTGCTCAATATCAGCACGCCAGTGATCATGTGCGCGCCCAGACTAGTTTGAGTATGCTCTTACTCGAATGAGGACGACCGTGCTAATTGTTAGCACGCCCGTGTCTGAAAATGGACAATTTAGACAGTGACTGGCACGGTCGTGCCAATCGCGAGCACGCCCGTGCTCTATGTCAGGATGCGTTAAAAATATGCTTAAAAATAGGGAACCAGTGCAATACTATATATATATATCATCTTATAACACCCTAGTGCGGCTAGAAACTCTTTTTACACCCTAAAACACCTTATTAATGGCTGTGGAGCATCCTTATTCTTGGGAGATGGGGCGGCAACAAACAATGAGTTTGGAAGGAGAACAACAATAACAACAACAACCACAACAACAAGAAGAGATAGAAGAAGAAGATGAAGAAGAAGGAGAAGGAGAAGGAGATTCGTATTTGAGGAAGGCGACATCTAGGATTCGCCATGGGATACGCTTGGAGATTCTTGGAGGTCTTCAAGCGGTGAGTAGAAATACGCTTTCTCACCCTTTCCATGGTGCAAATTGTCTTGGGTTTGAGTTATGCTTTCAAAAATATGTTTTTTTGGAAAATAATCCTGGTTGGGTCAAATCCTGATTTTACAAATTTGGGGTTTTCCTTCTAAGGTGTTTCTTCTTTCAATTAAATGTTTATTATTGAGATTGGTGCTATAATATATATGATACATACGTGATTTGGTTGAATTGACATGCTATATATGCATTATTTGATGATATTTGTGATATTGGCATGATTCAATAACTGTTAATATGTTGAATGCTGTTTGCTGCAATACCGCCTATGATAGGAGTATCGAAAGTAACACTACCAATGAATTGGGGTGTCGAAATATGAAATACCGTCATGATGGGGTATCGAAAGTAACATCGCCATAAGTTGGGATATCGAAATGAGTAATACCACCAGTGTACAATGGTTGGTATTGAAATGAGTGATGTCACTGAAGAGAAGGTGACATCGAAATACCTTCATGAGTAAGGTAGGCAATGGAACGCCATTGTTTTGTGCAGTTTGAAAGTCATATGACATATGAGGATATTTGAGATTTTGATATATGAGATTTTGTCATATTTTATTTATGATGTGTTAATGATAACCGTTTACTGTCAGTAATAATTATTATTATTTTACTATACATTATTTTGAAAATAGCGGGTACCATAGACAGTTTTTTCGGTTACCGCACCGGCTGAGAACAATGCTTTTGTGAAAACCTTTTAAACTGTATTTCTATTCATTGGGATTTTATATCTCATTAGTAGTATTGTTTTCAGAGCCTGAAGACGTCCCTATTGAGCAGCCAGACGTTTTAAAGACCATCTCTTTAGTTTTAGAACTTGGTTAGTATTGTATGGCATATGCTAGGAGGACCTTTATTATCTTTTAGTTATTTCTTTATGCGAAATGTTATAGACGCCCTGTTTTGAGGTTTTAAAACTGATTATGTTATTTCGATTTTGAATTAATGTAAACAATTATTTTGGATTAATATTATATGAAGTATTTATTCGGTATTTATTTAAGAAAAATTTTAGTTTCCTTATTTTATTTAAATTATTAATTTGGGTTACTGATGTAACGAAGGGCGATACATTTTTTGTATCAGAGCAGTTCAATCCTAAATTGGACTGTGGTTATTGGGTTTTTCAAAAATCAAAACTTAGGCGCATAGGATGCTTGTTAGAGTTGTAGATGTTGCATATTATGCTTTGGAATATTGAGTTTGGCCAACTCAGTGTTTCATTGGTAGTGAGCAGATTTATGACGACTAATAGGTGAGGGACGAATGATGCGTTTGCAGCGGCTATAGATCGTGTGACCATAGATGTGCAAGAGCAGATGGAGACTCTCCGTCATATGAGGGGATATGGGGTGATAGCACCCCAAGAACCTCAATACGCGGGGTTACCATTTTTTAGAGGACGATCTGCCATCTTTCCGGGACAGCTCAGATCCTGCAGAAGGTTGAGAAGCCAAAGAGGAAATGTTCTTATAATAAAAGGTTATCATATTGTTTGATTCAGGAGCAACTCATTCTTCCATAACTCTTAGTTGTATCAAAAATCCAGAGTTGCCTATTTTTAAATTACCTTTTCACTTGTGTGTTCTACCCCTGTCAAAGATAAATTGGTTACATCTTTTGTCTGTTTAAAAAGTTCCTTGATACACCAAAATTTATCTTATGATTTGATATGTTTTCATATGTTGGGTTGGATGTCACTCTTAGTATGGTTTCGCTATCGTCTAATAATGTTGTCCAAACAGAAATATTTATGTACTTCATAACCAATGTTTGATGATTCTTTTATGTCAAACCATATCGTATTCGTTTCCTTGTCATAAGTTCTTAGTTGAGGAAGCTCAAAGATACATACTGTTATTTTTCGGTAAGATGGAGACTGAAAGTGATGTAGCGACACTACCTGCTGTTTGTTAGTCTCTAGATGTATTCCCCAAAAGAGGTCCCTACCTTACATCCAATATGGGAGTTGAGTTAATATAGATTTAGTGGCTAGAAGTGAACCCGTGCCAATAGCGCTTTATAGAATAACACCCGTAGAGTTAAGTGAGCCTAAGAAACAATTAGAGAAGTGGTTAGAAAATGAGTTTTTACACGTGAATTTGTCGATTATTAAACAAAACAAAACAACTTGGAATTTTAAGGTTGTGAATTCTTAAAATATATTTTTATGTCGTTTGATAAATTTGTTTTGTAGATGTATATTCCTTGTATTTAAAAAAAATATTGTTTTGCTTTTATTTAACGTTTTTTGTGCATAATATTCTTGCTAGAAAAATTACCAAAGAAAGTTTCATTTGATTTGAATTCCCATTTTTAATTTCCTTTTGCTTCGATAAGTTTTCAATTCATAAATGGAAATATCCTTTTGTATCAGTGTTTGTTTTTTTAGTAAGACCATATTGATTTGGAATTAAAACTTTCTTATCTTGTTGTATCTTTTCACAATTTATTCGAAATTGCTATTGTTTTTATTGTTATTATTTATAATCTAATTCATTATTATTTTATTATACTTTGCATCAAATCCTACTTTAATTATTGGTAAGAAATATATTTGATTTTGTGATAAGTTTTGAGTGTTTAGATGGGAGTATGGACCTATGGATGGACATTAGATAATCGAACAAAATAACCATTAAGGATAGATATCTTTTTCCTAGGATAAATGACCTTAGATCATTTGAGTAGAGTGGCGTTTGATTCAAGTAAAGTAGATGCAGTGATAGGATGAGAACAGCCTAAGAAGTGTCAGGTGTAAAAAGTTCCTGGAATTGAAAGCGTAAATGGGTTCTCTAGGCTAACCTTACTTCTGATCAAGTTGACTAGGAAAGAAAAATATCTTCTATGGAATAAAATCAAATTTTTTAATAATCATAAGAGCCTTAAATAATTGTTAGAAAAAAATATAGAATTAAAAATAAGGGAAGGAAGGTGGATGGAATTTCCTAAGGACTATGAATTTGAGTTGAAGTACAGTTTAGGAAAAGTCAATTTAGTGGTAGAGGCTCTAAATAGAAAATCCTTGCATATTAGTGCTAGAGATGAATATATTAGAAGAGTTTATGGACATGAATTTCAATGTAACCTTAAATGCTTTAAGCTTGAAATTGAATAGGTTGGAATTTGTAATAACTTTAGAAAACAGATTAACCGAGAGCAATTTTAGACTAAGAATTGCAATCTCTTTAGGATCAAGAAAATTATGTAATGATGGTCTATTGTTGTTTAAGAATAGGATCGTTGTTCCTAAGAAGAGGAGCCCTAGGAAAAAAATGCTAGAAAAAACACAAAGGAAAGTTAACCATACATCGAGGAATAACCAAGAGGTATCAAGATTTAAAGAAGATATAATAGTAGACGGAAATAAAAAAAAATATATTGGATGTTATATTAAAGAAGGTGTATATATACTTAAATTTTAATTTATGTTGTAATTTTGTTATATAATTTTTTTTAGAAAATGATATGATCCAAATATGAATCATTGTTTGTTTGGATCTTTCCTTGAGCTTAATCACTTGAAGTTTATGACAAATGGATGAGAAGAAAGGGGGAAAGAGAAAGATGAGATATCACCCGAGATGATGATGATGAAAATAACAAGAAATGGAAGAAATATGGCAAATTAAAGACAAGAATTAAACTAAGATAGCAAATTAAAATAAAAGTGCCGAATTGAAAATAGACAAGAAGGGAAAAACGAAAATTAAATGAACAAATGAAAAAGATAAGAGATGAAAGAAGGCGCCATAATTGCTTCCAAGAAATTGGAAGATTGATAAGCTAAAAGAGGATTCGCCACAAGGAGTAGCACTCCTTGATAAGAATCAAACAAGTTCTATGCAAGAACTTGAGAGAAGAGAATAACACTCTTCAAGAATTCTAATAGGAAAACTCTAATTTTATTCAAAGGTTCCAAAAAGATAGATATTACATCCCTATTTATAGAATTTTATTCTAAGGAGGTGACGGCTACCTAATCCTCTCCTAAGTAATGCTTACTTCAACATAAGAAGTCTAAAAACACAAGCCCAATACAAAGGAAGCCCAAAATACAGGAAAAATCCCGTCCAGAATTTCGTCCTAATCTGGCAGCCCGATTTTCACCATCATAGAAGCCGAATTAGGTCTTGACACTAGAAATACGACTTTTAGATAATCCTATTATCTTTTTAACGCCACTAGGAACGCCTCAATCAGATAACCATAGCTCAAGTTACATTGGAAATAAAGATGAAAGGTCATCACCAACGAAAATGAGTGTTTCAACAATTTCCAAATTGGTTCTTCTTGTTCCATAATTGGCTTGGTTCTTCTTGTCAAAGGTGGCCATCCTAAGTTTGCATAACGCCTCTTCTAGGTCAATAATGAGGAGTTGACTTTCATTTGGGCCTTCTTCCAAGTTGGGCTTTGTATTAATCCAATATGCCACTTCCTTCTCCAATGCTTCTTGCATCCTTTTAGCCCTTGTTCTAGTCATAGGTCCTTCCATTTCTATCAAGCTTCCTTCAAGTTGACTTTGAACTTCTTGAACTTGGACTCCATCATCCCCTCCCTCTTCAAGAGAATTCGACCTCGAATTTGTAAATTCATCATCCCCTACATCAAAAGGACTTAAGTCAGCAACATTAAAGGTAGCACTTACTCCATACTCACCTGGCAAGTCAATTTTGTAAGCATTATCATTGATTCTTTCCACCACTTGGAAAGGTCCATCACCCCTAGGTTGAGGTTTGGATTTTCTTTGTAGTGGAAATCTTTCTTTTCGTAAATGGATCCAAACCCAATCTCCCGGTTCAAAAACCACTTGTTTTCTATGCTTGTTGGCTTGCCTAGCATATTGATCCATTTTATTTTTAATTTGTGATTTCATTTTGGTATGCATTTTCTTAACAAATTCGGCCTTAGCATCTCCATCTTTATAGATTTAAAGAAGAGTTGTTAGGCAATGGAAGTAAGTCTAGAGGAGTTAAAGGGTTAAACCCATAAACAACCTCAAAAGGAGAAGAGTTGGTGGTAGAATGAGGGACTCTATTGTATGCAAACTCCACAAAAGGCAAACATTCCTCCCAAGACTTGATATTCTTTTTAATGATAGTCCTTAGGAGGGTTCCAAGAGTTCTCTTTACTACCTCAGTTTGTCCATCAGTTTGAGGATGACAAGTAGTAGAAAAAAGGAGTTTTGTTCCAAGCTTATTTCAAAGAGTCCTCCAAAAGTGGCTCAAAAATTTAGTGTCTCTATCCGAGATAATGCTCTTTGGAATACCATGGAGTCTCACAATTTCTTTAAAGAATAATTCATCCACTACACATGCATCATCCACTTTGTGGCAAGGAATAAAATGTGCTATTTTTGAAAAATGATCCACAACCACAAAGATGGAGTCCTTTCCCTTGTTGGTTCGAGATAAACCAACAATGAAATCCATGGATAAATCAACCCAATGAGAAGAAGGAATAGGCAAAGGAGTGTAGAGTCCATGAGGCATACCCTTTGATTTAGCCTTTTTACAAGCAATGCAATTTGTACAAAGCTTATGCACATCATATTTCATTTTTGGCCAAAAGAAGTGCTCATGCAAAATTTCCAAGGTCTTTTGCACTCCAAAATGGCCCATCAAACCTCCCATATGAGCTTCTCTCATAAGTAATTCCCTCATGGATCCTCTAGGCACACCAAGTCTTTTTTCTTTAAACAAGTATCCATTATGCCTATAGTATCCATTTTGAGAAGTTTTCTCGCAATAAACAAAGATTTGAGAGAAATCCGCATCTGTTTCATACAATTCCCTTATGTGCTCAAAACCAAGAAGTTTAGTTTCAAGAGTAGACAACAAAGTGTGTCTCCTTGGCAAAGCATCCGCCACAATATTGGACTTCCCTTGCTTATGTTTGATCACATATGGAAATTGCTCAATAAACTCTACCCACTTAGCATGCCTCTTGTTAAGTTTTCCTTGGCCTTTCAAATGTTTTAAGGATTCATGATCACTGTGAATTACAAAATCCTTTGGTAAAAGATAGTGTTGCCAAGTTTGTAAAGCTCTAACAAGTGCATATAACTCTTTGTCATAAGTGGAGTAATTCAAAACTGTCCCATTGAGCTTTTCACTAAAATAAGCAATTGGATGGCCATTTTGCAACAAAATGGCCCCAATTCCTGCATTTGAAGCATCACACTCAATTTCAAAAGATATAGAGAAGTTTGGCAAAGCAAGTATTGGAGCATGAGTGAGTTTTTCTTTAAGGGTTTGGAAAGCATTTTCTTGAGCCTCTCCCCATTTGAAAACAACATTCTTTTCACAAGTTCATTGAGAGGGGCGGCTATGGTGCTAAAATCCTTTACAAACCTCCTATAAAATCCGGCCAATCCATGAAAACTTCTTATATCACTCACAGATTTAGGAGTTGGCCACTCACTAATTGCCTTAATCTTCTCTTTATCTACTTGAACACCCTTAGCACTAACAACAAATCCAAGGAACACCACTTCATTGGAGCAAAATGAGCACTTTTCCAAATTGGCATACAATTGTTCTTGCCTTAAAACCTCCAAAACAGATTTGAGATGTTCAAGATGTTCCTCAAGATTCATGCTATAGATAAGGATATAATCAAAATAAACAACAACAAATTTTCCAAGGAATTTTCTCAAAACATGGTTCATTAATCTCATAAAAGTACTTGGGGCATGAGTTAGCCCAAATGGCATTACCATCCATTCATATAAACCAAATTTTGTTTTGAAAGTTGTTTTCCATTCATCCTCTTCCTTGATTCTAATTTGATGGTAGCCACTCTTTAAATCAATTTTGGAAAAGAATGTGGCACCATGAAACTCATCAAGCATATCATCGAGTCTAGGAATGGGGTGTCTATACTTTATCGTGATGTTGTTTATGGCCCTACAATCGGTGCACATCCTCCAAGTACCATCCTTTTTGGGTACTAAAATCACGGGCATTGCACAAGGGCTTAAACTTTCCCTCACCCATCCTTTAGCCATCAATTCCTCAACTTGCTTTTGAATTTCTTTTGTTTCTTGAGGATTGGCACTATAGGTCGGCCTATTAGGTATTGAAGCACTTGGAATGAGATCCATTTGGTGCTCAATTCCTCTCAAAGGAGGGAGGCCGTGGGGTATGTCATTGGAAAAACATCACTAAATTCTTTTAAAAGAGATGCAACACAAGTAGGAGTAGAAAAGGATTTGTGAACATTTAAGCAAGTATCATTATAAAACATCAAGTACATAGGCTTCTTTGCCAAGAAAGCCTTCCTCACTTCACTCACTCTCATGAATAGACTCTCGACTTTTCTCTCAATTTTTTCCTCCTTTTCTTTCTTCTTTGCTCTTAGTACTTTTCTCTTATTTTCACTCTTGTTCTCAAAATTTTTTTGCATAATCTCTTTTTCCTCTTGTTCTCTTTTCATTCTCAATTTAACTTGATCCTCACAAACTTCCTTTGGGGAAAGAGGGACAAGGGTGATATTGAGATTGTTATGTTTCAAAACATACTTGTTTGTCAGGCCATTGTGAGTCACATTCCTATCATATTGCCAAGGCCTTCCTAAAAGGATATGTCCGGCCTCCATAGGGACAACATCACATAGCACATCATCTTTGTATTTTCCAATGGAGAAGTTAATCAAAACTTGTTGATTAACCAACAACTCACCATCTTCACTCAACCGTTGAAGCTTGTAAGGCCTTGGATGAGGAATAGTTTTTAAAGCAAGTTTGTTGACTAATCTTTCACTAGCCACATTGGTGCAACTTCCTCCATCAATAATCAAAGAGCAAACTTTATTTTGTATTAAACATCTTGTGTGAAAAATGTTTTCTCTTTGAGTATTGTTTTCTTCCAATGCACTCCCAATAGTCTCCTTACCATTAGTACATCACCTTCTTGAGGAGTGATTTCAAGATCACTATCATCCTCTTGAGAAGACGCTTCATTAGATAAGTAGCCATCTTTTAAAACCATAGTTCTTTTGTTTGGGCACTGGGAGGCAATATGGCCATTTCCCAAACATTTAAAGCATTTAGTGTTCCTACTCCTTGTACTAGTTGAAGAGGAAGGAGTAGTAACATGCTTTTTTTTCAAAAAAATTTTGTGAAGCCGAAGCCTCATTGTACCTTTGGGAGCCTCCCTCCCTCTTTTGTTTGTCTTTCCAAGTTGTGCTTTATTAGTTGGAGGAAGGAGCTTTGTACTTCTTTCTTTTGAGTTGTTGTTCCACTTTAATTGCTTGATGGACTAAGTCGTCCATTTCAACATAGCTTTGGAGCTCAACAATGTCTTGAATGTCTTGATTGAGGCCACTCAAAACCGTGCCATAGTAGCCTCTCTCCCTTCATTGATGTTAGGTCTAATTAAAGCTACCTCCATCTCCTTAAAGTACTCATCCACACTTTTAGAACCTTGAGACATCCTTTGCAATATATTGTGAAGGTCTTGATGGTAATGTGAGGAAATGAACCTCTTTCTCATGATGGCCTTCATCTCCCTCCAAGTATCGATAGGATCTTCATCATACCTTCTCCTCTCCTTTTGTAATTGATCCCACCAAATTAATGCATAGTCTATAAATTCTAAGGAGGCTATCTTAACCTTCTTTGTCTCACTATAATTATGGCATGCAAAGACTTCCTCTATCTTCATCTCCCATTCGAAGTAGACTTCGGAATCATTCTTTCCCTGAAAGGTTGGTATTTTGATTTTTACTCCCTCGATCCTATCTTCTCTATCATTTTGTCTATCTCTATGTCTAGGCCAACCTCCTCCTCTTGGCCTCTCCATTTCACTCTCATACCCACTTCCGTGATGAGAATCGTTTTGAGTGACAAAGGATCCCTCTCGTTCCATGTTATTGAACCTCTCGTTCATCCTCTCCAATTGCCTTGTTATGGCTTGAAATTGATTATCCATTCTTGCTTGAAGATTTATGGTTCTAGGTGAGGGAGGAGTAGTATCCTCTTGTTCAATTGATCTCACCATCCTCACAAAGTGTTTGTCTCACTCAAAATAGGCTTTTTCTACTCAAGATGTATTTTTACTCTATTGCCTTTTTCCACTCAAATTCTCCCTCAATGTCCTTGGAAAGAACTTACAAGAGTCAAGAATAATGCACAAATGCTACAACTTGTGTAAAAATCCTAATTTAGCATCAATCAAGAGTTCAAAGAAAGGAGAACTGCAAAGACAAAACTATGAGTATTTTAGTGACCAAGTGTTTAGGAAAGGGTTTTGAAAACTGAGCCAGAGTTATTATGGTCCCAAGGAAACAAGTATATCCAATTTTTAAGGGACTAGCATAAACAAAAATGAGTTTGTGGCCTTCTCCTAGAATTCTGCGATTTTTTTTTAAACTTATAATATTTGCAGAATAGTCCCTGTATTTTTATTTTTATTTTTCTTTTGGGATTCTTCTTTTGTCTATTTTTTTTTATTTTGGCCACAAAGCTTTTAAAATTTGCAATACCACCCCAAACAATTTTGGGTGTTATCAACTAGATCAAAAGCCTCTTGAAGCATGAAAATGATGAACAAAGGAGTGTTCTTGGGTAAGTGTGCCCAAATTTTAATTTTCCCCAAAATAATGTCTATTTCATGCTTCAAACTCTAAGAATAATTAGTATACTTGATTCCATTTGTAAGGACCTTTCAATCAAGGTGTAGATTCACAATCTAACAACAATTTTTGAAATTCATAAAGATCAAAGTGGCTTAACTCTCAAGAACATGATGAACATTTTGAAAAATTTCAAAATCAAGGAACTAAACTCAAGGAAGCTAGCTCTTGATACCACATGATATGATCCAAAAATGAATCATTGTTTGTTTGGATCTTTCCTTGAGCTTAATCACTTGAAGTTTATGACAAATGGATGAAAAGAAAGGGGGAAAGAGAAAGGTGAGATGTCACCCGAGATGATGATGATGAAAATAACAAGAAATGGAAGAAATATGGCAAATTAAAGACAAGAATTAAACTAAGATAGCAAATTAAAATAAAAGTGCCTAATTGAAACTAGACATGAAGGGAAAAACGAAAATTAAATGAACAAATGGAAAAGATAAGTGATGAAAGAAGGCGCCACAATTGCTTCCAAGAAATTGGAAGATTGATAAGCCAAAAGAGGATTCGCCACAAGGAGTAGCACTCCTTGATAAGAATCAAACAAGTTCTATGCAAGAACTTGAGAGAAGAGAATAACTCTCCAAGAATTCCAATAGGAAAACTTTAATTTTATTCAAAGGTTCCAAAAAGATAGGTATTACATCCCTATTTATAGAATTTTATTCTAAGAAGGTGACGGCTAATCCTAATCCTCTCCTAAGTAATGCTTACTTCAACATAAGGAGTCTAAAAACACAAGCCCAATACAAAGGAAGCCCAAAATACAGGAAAAATCCCGTCCAGAATTTCATCCTAATCTTGTAGCCTGGGTTTCACCATCATAGAAGCCGAATTAGGTCTTGACACTAGAAATACGACTTTTAGATAATCCTCTTAGATTTCCAACGCCACCAAGAACGCCTCAATCAGATAACCATAGCTCAAGTTACATTGGAAACAAAGATGAAAGGTCATCACCAACGAAAATGAGTGTTTCAACAATTTCCAAATTGGTTCTTCTTGTTCCATAATTAGCTTGGTTCTTCTTGTCAAAGGTGGCCATCCTAAGTTTGCATCACGCCTCTTCTAGGTCAATAATGAGGGGTTGACTTTTATTTGGGCCTTCTTCCAAGTTGGGTTTTGTATTAATCAAATATGCCACTTTCTTCTCTGATGCTTCTTGCATCCTTTTAGCCCTGGTTCTAGTCATAGGTCCTTCCATTTCTATCAAGCTTCCTTCAAGTTGACTTTGAACTTCTTGAACTTGGACTCCATCAGAAAATCACCTTACTTGAATATTTCAGATTGTTTTTCAAGTGACCAAATATTAATCACAATTAATATACTCTTTGGATTTGATTTCCATGTATATTACTGACATATCAAATATTAACAAACTTACATTTCTTATCAAAGACCGAAAAGAAAAAGAATGTTATTTCTTATTTGTATTTGCTTAATCAAAAATCAAAATAAAATTGATTTCTTAGTTCTTACCAAATTTTGTTTTTAGTAAGACCATCTTTTAATAGAAAATGAAACTATTTCTTTTCTTATAAAATTATCAACTTGGACTAGATAAGACTTAGTATGTGGATATCTCTACTGTTTTTCCTTTCCTTCTTTGTTTTATTTTATCTGTTTATCTATTTATAAAAAATTCCTCTGTGCTGTATGTTAGTTTGTTAATTCAGTTAGTTGAAGTTAGTTGGAATAGTGATAACCGAATTGTGTAAGTGTTAGTGAGTAGTTTTAGCCGATGTGGAACTAAGACTGCTTTGTATAAATACATGTGATGTGAATAAATAAAAGTGTGTGTGATATGATTCAGTAATATTGTTTTTGCGATAATTCTCTCTATATACTTCATATTCATTCTACCTACAATCTATCTTCTTTCTTTCTTGTTTCTTACTGTGAGTGTATTGTATTGTGTAAGTGTGAGTGCTTCTTGGTTCCAACACTGTAAACAATATAATAGTTTTGGTGTGGAATATAAGGGACTATGAGATCTATGTATGAAAGGTATAAAACTTTAATTTAATTTCTTTTGTGAATTGTTTGTTACAAATCTTTTCTGAGAATGATTATAATGATGGAATGCAAATGAAGATATTATGATTTTAATTAGTATGATGGACAGAAACAAACGCTTAAGTGCATGATCTTAGTCAGTAAATGTTATCATTGATTTTATTTAAAATTATGTTTATATTTAAAATGTCATGAATTGTACAACTAATATGTGGTAAAATAGTAAATGACTATATGTATATTGATTGTGTGATTAGGATATGTAGGTTCCCTTTATGCTATTAAGTAGTAGGTGAGGAGACCTTGCTAGGACCGAATTTAATTCAAGATTTAGAGGGGAAAGATGCGTACTGCGCAGATTAAGTAAAGGGTGTTATACCTGTTGGAATATTCTTTATTTAATTATATTCCAATGTCATAATGTGGACAGATATCGTCAATCAATTATATTAGCTATTTATCAATTAGGAGCCTTAATTGATATGTGATCAAATTAAGTGATAAAGCTAATTAAATTTATGATTTGATAATAAATTAGTTAATTGATATGGGCTGAATATGAGTGGATGTCATTGATGGCCCATTTCGAAATAATGGGAACCCTAATTGGCCATCACCCTATATATAGGCTATGGTCCCCAATATACTGGACAACATGGCATACCGTCTCTTCTCCCCATCTGAAGAGCGACTAAGGCATAAGGAGTCCCGGTTGAGGAAGAACCACAAGCCAACGGGTGTTCATTATCCGTCTCTATTTTCTCTTCCCCTCTCTGCGTTTCAGGATTGCCGTCCTCCGTTTGCGAGGGTTGGTGATCAAGTTCATTCTCTGAAGAACGCTTAGTTCAGGAATCGCTATGGATCCAGGTAATAACGAATCCTAGTAATCTGGCATGATGTTGATCCTAGGATACGTGATAAATGTGCTCTAGGATGTATGCCTATAGATTTAACGCTTCCACATAAAGAACCTAAAGAAAATATCTAACAAGTGGTATCAGAGCAATTATCACGATTAGATTATTAGGATTTATGAATAAAAGAGAATCCCCCCTCTTTTATTGGCTTTTAACGCTGCTGTTCGAAAATTGTGGTTTTATGTTTTCGATTGTTTGGTATATGTATATACCTGATGCTTGAAGGCTATTTGCATTTTTTATTACGGGATGGATCCAGGGAAGTGCTCATGCATTTGGCTTGATGGTAATATTGATTTGCATACAATATTGATTTATATGAATCATTATTATATGTTCGGTGCCTTGCGTTTCTTATGGATCCAGTTTGTTATAGATCCAATTTGTTGGTGTATTAGTGTTTTGAATGCGCAACGCGTTTGTTGCTTGTACCGCTGGTACACTACATCTATGTTTTGGTTTTTTTTTTCTCACACACTTATGAGTGAGACCCTATATCCGGACCTGAGTGTAACTTAAGATAGGGAAGATGTTGAGTAGTAGTAGCCATTTTGGATGTACTTCCTGATTGGTTATCTTGAAGGCATAACTTAGAGTGATTCCTTTCAAGGGTATTGCCGCTTCTAATAGTTTGCCTATGGTTGTGGGCAATATTTCGAAATGGGTCCAGACTCTAAGGACCAAAGTTAGAACTATAGAACCACCTATCTGGAAAGTTCACATATTAGAAGAATCTTTTTTTAAAGGTTCCTTTTCACACTAAGCATTCAAGTTTCCATGTTTTTAGTGTGAAAAGGGCAAATTCGGGACCCCCCATTTTATTAAAATTGTCTGATAATTTTGGTTGAGTTGGTTGAAACAACACGTTGCCGAAGTAACCTCTGTTGCGTAAATTTGATTCAATTGGATTTGCAAAAGATGTAGTATGGAATTATTCATGCGAGTTGTTGTCGGCCCGAAGGAAGGCACAACTTGGTCGGATAATTACATACCTGTGATGGTAAATGTGTGGTGATTATAAAGTATTTTCCATGTGAATAATAGGATGCTCGAAGGTGACCATTATTTGACAGGACTTATCACCACTATTTGATCATTGCGTTGAGAGTATCGCTTGTAGTTAATTCTTACAATCTGAAGATTGGGGATTAATGGTTCGCTTGATATCTTGTTTGGGTCTTCAATTTGCCAATTTGGATTTCGAGTGAGTTTGAGTCACTTAAAGCATGAAGTCGCCAAGGTGACCTCTCTTATAGAAATCACACAAAAGAAATATTAAAGATTACGTGAGTGTACATCCATGCGGATATTAATCGGCCCAAAGGAAGGTTAATATTTGGCAAGATTGCATTCACACTTGTAATGGTAAACACATAGTGATTATAAAGATCATTTTCATGTGAATAACAGAGTATCCAAAGATAGCTCTTGTTTGACAGAAATTATCATCAGTGTTTGATCATTACAACAAAATACCACTAGCAATTAATGTTATTGTCCAAAGACTTAATATTAATGGTGCACAGGGTATTTTGGTGATTATCTTAACGGTGCTTATGTTCTCTTTAAGCTAATATTGCTTATGTATCTGCTGATTTAATTCAATTTCGATCCTCAAAAGTCCTGAATTTTTGGGCTTGAAAGGAGAACATTAGGATTGTTCTTGGATCTTAACCTTGCATAAGGATGGAGAAAACCACCTTCTCTCATCAAAATTCAATTTCTCTGACGAGAGGATCAAGTATAGGAAGTGGGATCGCTCCGATTGCACGAGTCTTATGATCATGAAGGACAATATTCCAGAGACCTTTAGGGGTATTATTTTGGATAGCATAATTAATGCCTGAGATTTCCTTGCTGAAGTTAAAAAGTGCTTTCTGAAAGCAATAAAGACGAAAACAAGCACTCATTGGAGAGCTAGATTTTCATTAAGTACAAAGGCAAAGGAAATATAAGGAGCACGTTATGGGAATATCCAATCTTGCTCATAAACTTAAGGTGCTAAAACGTGGGCTGTCTAACAACTTGCCCATGCATTTAGCATTTAGTATTCCTTCATACACAATTCAGTCAGTTTAAGTCAGCTTATAGCTTTTATAAAGAGAAATGATATCTGAATGGATTCGTTTCATAAGGTGTGCAAGAAAGGAAACAATGAATTAAGAGACGACAAATAATGCTCATTTGACAAAAACCTCTAAGAATAAGGGCTAACAAAAGAAAACTAAGGATAAAGCTGCTAAGGGTCCGTCATAAAAGAAATAGCTAGGGTCATAATTATTTCTTTTATAAGGACATCGGGTATCTAAAGAAGATATGTCCCAAACATCATGTTTGGTATGCCTATAAAGGATTGTCTGAACTGATGAAGGCCAAGTGATGCTGAAAGATGCATCTATATTGGAGTTGACCAAGTCAGTAAAGGATAAGGGATTGTTGTTATTGGCTAATATTTGAAATTAAAAGACATTTTTGGTTTAGTCATCATTTAGATGAAATTTGGTTTTGATTTCTTATTAAACAAATCAGGATAATTTTGTTCATTTAGAAACGATGGATTCAATTTGTCTTTTAAATTCAAATATTGTAGGAATAAGTTAAGCTATGGGCTGGACAAACTATAATTGCTTGGTATTGAGACCTCTTGTGGCAAAACATTGAGTGAGGAATCGTACGACACTAAGTGTAATGTTGATAGTAAAATTAAGGAACACTATGACACAAACATTTAGAGCACATCTCTATGAATAGAGTTGAGCAACTTGTACGGGGGAATCCTAAATTCCATTGGCCTTATACAATTGAGGGATAACTTAATCTTTAAGTCAGGCCTAGTCAGATCATCGATAAGAACACTAAGACTCTACGGAACAAGACAATTCCTTTGGTGAAAGTGGTTTGGGAAGGATTAACTCCTGAGGAAGCTGCTTGGGAACTTGAGGAGGATATCATGCGCTGTATCCAGGTCTTATCACTCAAGATACTTTAAGTGTTTTGCTCTGTGCATATGTAATGTTTTGAACGAGCATGTATGAGGTTAATTTCGAGGACGAAATTCTTCACGGATGGAAGAAATGTAACATCCTAAAAATATAAAATAAATAGAGATTATAATATAAGGATTATTATAGAGTTTTTAGGAGGTTTAGAATATATGTTTTAAGCCCTTGAAATAAATAAAAGTGATTAAAAATAATTAAAAGTGGTTAAGAGTGATTTTTTAAGAGAAATTCACTTCTTGGCGCATGAGCACGCCCGTGATCATGTGTGCGCCCAGACTCGTTTGAGTATGCATTTAGTCGAATGAGCACGACCGTGCTAATTGTTAGCACGCACGTATCGGAAAATGGACAATTTTGACGGATTGGCACGGCCGTACCAATCGCGAGCACGCCCGTGCTCTATGTCAGGATGCGTTAAAAATAGGTTTAAAAATAGGGAACCAATGCAACACTATATATATATATATATATATATATATATATATATATATATATATATATATATATATATATATATATATATATATATAATATATATATATATATATATATCATCTTATAACATCCTAGTGCGGCTAGAAACTCTTTTTGCACCCCAAAACACCTTAGTAACGGCTGTGATCCTTATTCTTGGGAGATGGGGCGGCAACAAACAATGAGTTTGGAAGGAAAACAACAACAATAACAACAACAACAACAACCACAACAACAAGAAGAGATAGAAAAAGAAGATGAAGAAGATGGAGAAGCAGAAGGAGAAGGAGATTCATGTTTGAGGAACGCTAGGGGATTCTTTGAGGTCTTCAAGAGGTGAGTAGAAATACTCTTTCTCACCCTTTCCATGGTGCAAATGGTCTTGGATGTGGGTTATGCTTTCAAAAATATGTTTTTTTGGAAAATAATCCTGGTTGGGTCAAATCTTGATTTTACAAATTTGGGGGTTTTCCTTCTAAGGTGTTTTTGCTGTCAATTAAATGTTTATTATTGAGATTGGTGCTATGATATATATGATACATATGTGATTTGGTTGAATTGACATGCTATGTATGCATTATTTGATAATATTTGTGATATTGACATGATTTAATAACTGTTAATATGTTGAATGTTGTCTGTTGCAATACTGCCTATGATAGAGGTAGCGAAAGTAACACTACCAATGAATTGGGGTGTCGAAATATGAAATACCGCCATGATGGGGTATCGAGAGTAACATCGCCACACGTTGGGATGTCGAAATGAGTAATATCACCAGTGTACAATGGTTGGTATCAAAATGAGTAATGTCACTGAAGAGAAGGTGACATCGAAATACCTTCATGAGTAAGGTAGTCAATGGGACACCATTATTATGTGTAGTTTGAAAGTCATATGAGATATGAGGATATTTGAGATTATTTGATATATGAGATTTTGTCATATTTGATTTATGATGTGTTAATGATGATTGTTTACTGTCAGTAATAATTATTATTATTTTACTATACATTATTTTGAAAATAGCTGGTACCATGGACAGTTTTTCCAATTACTGCACCGGCTGGGAACAATGCTTTTGTGAAAACCTTTTAAACTGTATTTCTGTTCACTGGGATTTTATATATCATTAGTAGTATTGTTTTCAGAGCCTGAAAACGTCCCTGTTGAGCAGCCAGCCGTTTTGAAAACCATCTCTTTAGTTTTAGAACATGGTTTGTATTGTATGACATATGCCACGAGGACATTTATTATCTTTTAGTTATTTTCTTATGCGAGATGTTATAGAAGCCCTATTTTGAGGTTTTGAAATTGATTATGTTATTTCGGTTTTGAATTAATGTAAAAAATTATTTTTGATTAATATTATATTGAGTATTTATTCAAGAAAAATTTTATTTCCCTTATTTTATTTAAATTATTAATTTGGGTTACGAATGTAACGAATGGCGTTACACCTTCCTAGGTGAGTTGCCTGATGTGACTTCAAGTTGATCCGTTAGCGGGTCCCGGTAAATCCGTATTTAACTCTGTTAATTACCCGATTTAAGATTTCGCCCGTAACTTATATTATTTCACTTTTTGGTGAAGAATTCAAAATTTTCAAACTTGTTGGAAATTAAATTTAAAACCTAACTGTTTCGTTCACGAGTCAAAATTAGGTTTTTTTGATCAGTAAAATCTTACTATCTGTGAAAACGCCGACCAGGTTCCGTCTGAATTTTCAACCCAAAATTTAACCGTAATTCTCTACGATTATGTAAAGTATGAATATGACTTTGGTTTATCCAAAATCATTTTCTAAGTCTCGGATAAAATATAAACTTATTTATATAATTTACCAATCATAGAAAGTAGTGAAAAATCGGGTGTTACATTTCTACCCCACTTTTAAAAAAAATTCGTCCTCAAAATTTCGTGACTTAAAATTAGACAAGATTTTTTAATTCCCATGTTCCACATCGTACTTTCCGTATGTTATTCTCCCTTAGGTAATATTGGTAACTAATAATAAACTTCATACTTATTCTCCGTTCGATTTACCATTAAAAACAAATCGTTTATCCTCTATCCATACTCCTTCTCCTCAATATCTTACCTTAATTTCTCACATGTGAGAGATATAATTAAAACTTAACCACTTTTTCCTTTAATACTAATCCATTCAGGAAATCTTCCTCCGACATCTTTAACTCTTACTGTTAACACCAAGATTTAAACTATGATACACATTTCTTTTATAACACATCCATCAGTTCCTACCTAAGATATTCAATCTTAGTCTTAGTTTCTTTTGAACGTAGTCCACCTCTCCAATTTACATCATAATCATGCACCTCAACCTTACAGAACATGATTGCACTTCTTAATGCAACTACAACCAAAAGAAATCTCATCGGGTAGAATTATCCAAATTCATATATCTTGAATTTTTCTAACAACTTAGTTTTACTTAAGAACTCCTCTTCTCTGCTTATATTCAGCTTAGGTAAAACTGCTAAGGACACTTTCTTATAAATCTTCAAACTCATACAATCCATCTTAACCACATACATTGATCATTACCCTAGGTTCTCCAACGATTATTCTACCTCGATCAATATTTGATTTATAATAATTGTCTCACTTACTGAGATTGATATTAAAGGTTCACATCTTATCAATCACAACTATACCTCAAAAAAACTCCCATCACTTCTTGTCTATCCTGCTAAAAGCATGTTCGCGGCTAAATTACTATTTTGGTCCCTTATTTGTTTTAATTTATTCAAGTTGGTCCCTCTATTTTAAAAATGTTCAAGTTGATCCTTTACTTGACAAACTTTAAGCAATTTGGTCTTTTCCGTTAAGTTTAACTGTTAAGTTTCACCGTTAAGTTTAACTGTTAAGTTTCACCGTTAAGTTCTGGTTAAATTACTCTTTTGGTCCCTCATTTGTTTTAGTTTATTCAACTTGGTCCCTATATTTTATTCAATTTGGTCTCTTATTTGTTTTAATTTATGCAGCTTGGTCCCTTATTTGTTCTAATTTATTCAACATAACGAAAAAACTTAACAAAAATGACCAAATTGCTTAACGTTTGGCAAGTAAGGGACCAACTTGAACATTTTTAAAATAGAGGGACCAAATTGAATAAATTAAAACAAATGAGGGACCACAAGAGTAATTTAGCCGGATGTTCGCAGTCAGATACTATGCTTACTCCCAACCAACCTTCTAAAGATCAAATCGTTTTTCTTGCTCGTCCACTTGAGTTGAGAGTGATCAGTTTGAACTCAGTCTCTACTCGGTCCTTAAATATTAAGGAAAGAAATTTTCAACAACGGAAATTTTCCTGGTCTTACTCTCATAATAAAGTATATAGAAGAATTTTACCACAATGAAAAGAATGCAGGAATATCCAGTATGTAAAAAGATTCTTCAGTAGGTTCGTGAGTGTAAAAATGCATAGCTAATACATATTTACAACCATGACTCTAATAACGTTCCTTCTTTCACAAGAATCACCTAGCGGATTAGGGAATCAAAAGATGAACAATTCTGAACCCCAAGAGGATTCATTTTTAATACAGGGAATTTACAAAATGGCAATTTCAAAAGTAGGATAGTCTGGCCAAAAATCAGACTAGATCACATTTACCATATATAAAAGTGATTAGACTAAGTTTCATTGAGAAACTTCCCGTCTCAAGAATTCGTTTGTGTTACAACTCAAGAAATAGTCATAACAAATCTTTCAATGAAGTAATATGAAAATATCTAGACCAATGGATACTGTTAAACCAATCCACTTAAATGTCTAATACACTGAGGATTATGTAGGAGTGTGAGCACAAATGCTCCTTTGGGATCAGTCAATACTAACACAGGTGATGTAATCAACCTTCTCTTTAATCCTTGAAAAATTTCCTCGCATACTTCAGTCCAAGTAAACGCTTGGCCCTTAAGAGTTAGTTAGGTAAGAGGTCCTACTATTTTGAAGGAATAAAATTAACTTCAGAAGCTTAACATCAGCCTTTTGCCTATCTATCAACTATAGGGAAAAGTCATTCCCTATTTTACTTACATGCTAGTCCATCATTCTCTACTACTAATCCTTCACTAAGATTTACTTCTATTCTTACTTCTAAGAATTACTTTAGTGATCAAGCACTTAAGTTAACTTCCATTATTTTGTCAAACACTTAAACTAATTCCCATTCCGTTGCTACATGTCCCAATCTCATCAACAAACTCTAATGCAATTTAAATCTCAATAAACTCACTTAGGAATTCTAATATCTAAGTAAAAATCCAAACTTAATATCAAACTTAGTCCAAGTCCTCGAAAATCGAAAGTATCCAAACAAAGAGTCAACAATATCTTCAGATAGTTATTATTTCAAGCGAGCCCAAACTTATCTGTCTTATTTATCTACACCAGTCACTGTCTTAAGTTCTCTTAACGAGACACTACTACTATCTTTGTAGGATCCATTGTAATTCTTTCCCCCATGGATACCAGTCCTAAGGACATGCATTCTATATCCAAAATTCATACTTCCATTTTTGTTCACTCAGTCTCTTATCATTCGTAACCTTCGGGAAAAGTTGTACTTAGGTATCAGACGTACTTTTCACCGTCATCAACTTGGATTACAAGTCCACTCATAATGCGTAACCATCAATCTGTCCTAGTGGAGACAAATGCCCTATCCATCAAATTCACAAACAGCGGAAGTTCTAATCATTTCTTAAAAATACCGTCTAAAGAAACTTCACGCGATTACCACACTTCGAGAGAAATCATCGTTGAACTATTATCCGGTTCCTAAGTTTCCTTTTCTCAACATTATAGGATTATCTATCCTTTCAAACAAAGATCCTCATCAGGTGTAACTACCTCTAGGAAGTCCAATAATATCAGCCTATCACAGTCATTACAGCTCCTTCCACTGTCAACAAGCTATGGGGTGGTCGGTGCGACAACTTAACATCGAGTATTCGGAAAACTATCACTATTGTATAGGCTAACTTGAATCATATGATTAAACCAACATCAAATCATCACAACACAGTTATACAAATTCTCATTTTTCAAATCATCAAGTCTTTTATAACACCCCAACCCGATGTCACATTTTGTATACCAAAATATTCTTTTTCGGTTAATTAAAAACTTTTTCGAAATAACTCAATAGAGTAGTTGCGAAAATCTGATACCAACGTAAAACTTTAACAAGCAGATGATAACAAATTGAAACTCATCATTTATAACAGTAATTCAACTTCGCCATAAGGCGTACATCTTTTCGATCTCTTAATACACAGCACAATCAGTCACAGTCGAAAGACCTGACTTAAACATCAAAAATCCTAAGAGCTAGTCTGATAAATAAAAACTCTAAGAAAAAGAGAGCATACTACCTAACATACATCATACAAATGAGATTGGGTTTCGTCGTCAACAGTCCGCACGCCTTCGTCGTCGTCTTCAAAAAAACTCAAGCTACAGGGTCCTGAAGTAACCCAGGGGACCGTTGAGAAACATCTGTACACGTTTCCAAAAACACAACAAGGTGTTCAACATGTACAGGCAAGGGTGAGATACTCGTTCACAAGTTTATCATAATAGTCACACAAGTAAAACAAGTACAAACGATACATCGATATACAAAACAATCATGCTATAGAATATCAACATTCAACGTAATATCATAACAAGATAATTTCACTCTATGGAATCGCACCCATTCATCAAGATAAGTTAAAAGAATGCATGAGGCTTCAATCAACTTTCTTATTCACGTTCTCCGGAGATTACTAACTTCCCTTCATCGAGCAATAGGCCGTGAATACTCGTATAACACAATTGTCCTCATGAGTCGGCCTTTCAATTTAGGTCCGAACTCCAATTGTTCGTGGGTATCACGTCACAACCATATCATGAATAGTCCAGTCTCTGATTGAGTCCGTGTTCGGCAGCCGATTACCACGGCACGAGGTCGCGATGCTTCTGGCCTCATGTGGAGTCTCGAACACAGGATGCCCCTATAGGCCTAGTGGTCTTAAATGGCTCATATTCCCAACCACGTGGGTTGTAGCTCGTTTCAAATGGCATGTCGGCCAACTCATATATGCAACTCATGGTTTTCTGTTTTCTTTTTCGTTCGTTTTTTCTTTCTTGTCAAGGCACACAGCTCATGACTCATTTTAAAGGACATTTAGGCCGTTCATTCAAATTACAGGACACGTAGTCCAAGTTCTCCATTCACGAAGTTCTAGGCCGACGTCGCGAAATCTAGACTCGCATATAGGACACTAAGTCCGTTCATTTTCCAAACACAAGACACGCAGTCCGGGTGCTCAATCCACGAAGTACTAGGCCGACGTCTTGGACACTAGACTCGCATATAGGACACAAAGTCTGTTCATTTCAAAACACAGGACCAGTAGTCCGGGTGCTCAATTCACAGAACTCTTGCCCGACGTTTCGGTCACTAGGTTCATGTGTTTCACAACGTGAAGGGGTAATCACCAGTTTTATCAAAATTCCGTTTTCGTTAATCAAGACTTGAAAATAAAACTCAAAATTTCTTTGTATAAACAAAGAATCATTTTCGCTCTAAAACTTATTTCCACAAAATCCTTTCTTTGCAAAGCTATTTCTAAAAGCTTAAATCCTCAAAATTCATTTTCAACACGATTTTGACTTGAAAGGTCTTTTCTCTTTGCAACATTTTTCTAAAGATTTTCATTGGAGTAAACTTTTTGAAAGAGACTTTTCCTTTTTGAAAGGTCAAATTCTTTGAGAAGGTTCTTCCTTTGACAAACTAAATACTTTTCAAGGCTATCTTTCTTTGTACAACATGTTTTAGAAAATAATGATAAAGCAACTTTTCACTATTTTCCTCACCAACTCTCAACTTCCTAAGTCTTATTCGCAATTCCTTTTGAGTTCTTAACATAGTGGCTTTTTAGTAAAATTGGTCATTATACCATTTAACTTAAAAGCTTTTCATTTCTCAAACCAAAACTTTTCTCAATCTTTGATTAAGACTTTTAAGTAGCTTAATCTTTCATTACCAAGCTATAGCCGATGCTCTGCTTTCAACCAATCCAATCAAAGAAACCACAATTCAATATATACATCTTTATTCATCAAATCTCAAAATCAACATCATACGTATATCTCATCCAAGGCAATAACGCAACAGTTCT
This sequence comes from Ammopiptanthus mongolicus, assembly GCA_039655645.1. Taxonomy (NCBI): domain Eukaryota; kingdom Viridiplantae; phylum Streptophyta; class Magnoliopsida; order Fabales; family Fabaceae; genus Ammopiptanthus; species Ammopiptanthus mongolicus. The sequence goes on from CM077349.1 coordinate 41,509,135, forward strand.
TGTTCAAACATCCAATCACATACTCACCAATTAAATCAAGTACATACACCACAAGAGAATCATCAATCATTTCAAATAACACATCACAATCATGCAACAATCACTCTTATGAGGCTATCAAACACATTGGAGATAATCCTCCGTTACCTCTTCATGACAACTTTCTATATAGTCCTCCGATCAATCACCCGAACAATCAACAACTACTACCTTCACACAACCAATTCAAAACATCAACATTACTAACATAAATTTCCCTATCTCCTAGTAGCTAGGTTCGGCCATGGTGCTCCAAAATTAGCTAGAGATGTGTGAACACCCAATTTTGTCCGGGTCAATTTTCTTTTTCCTTTTAATACTAAAAAAAAATCGCAAAAAAAATTTAATTAAATCTTAGCTCAATTCTTAGAAGTTAGGCTCATCATGTTTTAATAAATAAAAAATATATAAAAAAATAAAATAAAATAGTAAAAAATAAAAATAAAATAAAAATGTGATGAAGATTAAGTTGTTTTAGGGAAAGATAGTGATAGTTATCATATATCCATCGTTTCAAACTCTCAAAACAGATTCTGCTTCATATAATTATCATAATCTATTTGAGATAGATGATGATTCTTTTTGATAGCTCATCTAATTTAATAAGGGGAGTTTGTTAGTTTTTTGTTTCCCTATATATTGGACTCTATTCCATCATGAAAAGGGGACCGAAAATTCTGATCCATCACTCTCATTTTTCTTTTGTTCTTTTACCTATTCCTCTCCAAATCGATTCATCTCTTTCAATTTCCAGCAACCCACGTAAACCAAAACTTTTTTTCATCCTTTTCATTTAGAAACATACCTAGCAGAACTCTCTCCTCTCCCTCTTCTTATCACCCAAGCCACCATTACAATCAAACCCGCAAGCATCGTTGCACAGCTGCCATTCACACACTCTACTGCGTCCTTCGCCCGTCATCTAGACCTTTGTTCATCACTATTTCCATCTTGCTACCATTGCAAGCCAGTCCAACGCTGTTTGAAATGCAACACCACCATCTCCGCCGTCACCCACCAGGCACGAGTCAACTGCGGGTATAACCGTGAATCCTCGCCACGTGCCCGCAGCCACCACGCCTACTCCACTGTCACACAGTACCAAGTCACCTTCTTCCTCACTGCATCACTATCAAGCACCGTCCACAGCCATTGCAAGCTCTGATCATTACCATATATCCACCACAACCGTGTACCACCATAGCAGAACAGCAACACCGCCATCTCCACGCGTAGCATCACCGTGCCATGCTGCAATACTCCACTCCCGTGTCCATCGTGTGATCACTGCCCAAGTCCACCGTCATACACACCGGCAGAAGCACACACAGGGTGCACCGTGAAGAAGAATTACTACTGCGATCTCAACCCACAAGAGCACCACCACCGCCAATCATCTACTCCACTGCATTAGGATTCGTATACTGGCAGCACCACCGAGTTCGAACGCGTTGCCCAGGTCTGCCGCAAGCACCGCCGTGATCGTGCCTAGATCACTGCCATGCGTGCTTCCTGTACCTAGCAGCATCACGTTGCTTCAGTTCTATTTCTCTGCCTTATCCTCACGTGTTACAGGTTTAGCAAGATGATGACATTTTATTATTATCTTTTGTGCTTTGGTTTTATTGGAAGTTCAGGTTTTATTGGAAGTTCAAAAATAAAAAATAAAAACTTTTTCAAAAAGAAAAATTAAAAAATATCCAACCAATCAAACATTTTCTACAAGAACTACGTAGCTTTGAGTTTCCCATCGCACCAAGGAATACGTAGGAGCGAAATTAATCATTTCGTCAAGCTAAAATTAAATTTTCCTATCTTTTGTTTGTTTATCTTCTCTTTATTCTTTTTTGGGTAAAATAAATATTTTCAAAGTTATTAAAATTTGCACAATTAACTTGAGGTACCGTTCTTAGGACGGGCGATGTAGGGTGCTAACACCTTCCCTACTTGTAACAGACTCCCGAGCTCGATCTCAATCTTTTAAAAAGACCAGTATCCTTTACTTTATGGGATTTCCAATTTTTCCCAACAAAAATTGGTGGCGACTCCTCTTTATTTTCTTCGCGGCTCCCGGACAGGACGGTCGCGATAGCTGGCGACTCCACTGGGGACACTTTAGAGAGTCAGGCCTATTATAGTTTGTTGTGCTAAATTTAATAACTTTTATTTATTTATTTTATCCTTTTTTTAATAGTTTCTTCTTGTAAATATTTTGTATATATTCTTGAAACAAGGTAGAGGACATTTGACATATTAACCTTAGAGTAGGTGACACCTCTTTTGTATGTGTGACTTTGTTTTGCAAGGTAGCTCATAGTTTTTAGGGTTGTACATGTTTGTATGCTCTCAGCACACACTGCACTATCACTTACTTCATACACTGTTGGGCTCTATACCCGAGTCTTGGAACACCATAGGATTAGAAGGGGCTTTGGTGTTGTTATTGTGACGCTTTTGCGTCCCTGACAGTCACTAATTCTCTCGCTCAGATTGCTACTAGTGACATGGACTGCCATATTGTGACATATTTGTCCCTATGGTGAGGTTCGTGGATCCGGGTCCTTATCTTTTAGATGAGGGTAATCTGGGGACCATATTATTAGGGGTCTAGACCTACCGCGAGAGTAATACACATAAATGTCAATAGTGCCCACCGGATTAAGGTTTTGACCTTTGATATCCCAATCTTAGGCTACAACCTCGATAGGAGAAAAGGGAGCATACCTCGCCCTTCCTTTTACTTTTATATGTCATCATCTGTCATCCTCACATGCTCATGCATCCTCACAAGAATCCTTACATGCTCATGCATCCTCACAAGAATACTCACATGCTCATTCATCTTCAACATGCTCATGAATCCTCACATGCTCATGCATCCTCACATAAACATGCATAGTCCTTTTTTTATTCATTTTCTTCTTCAAAAATTACCAGTGATCCCCTGAACCATTGCTCTTCGACACCCTTATCGGACTCGATCACAAGCCAGAATTATGGCTAACCTGGAAATAACTCAAGAGATCAAGGATGATGTAAGGTCAACTCAAAGAGCAGATGGCCAAAATGATGGAAATGTTGCAAGCAATGCAAAAGGACAAGAATACGGCTGATAATCCTTCAGCCTCAAGCGAAGAACAGGCGGGTATTCCTCTTCAAGGCTTCAATCAGTAAGGGATCCTAGCGCCTTTCACCATGTATCCAAATAATCAAGCTCATTCTGCTTTTGACCCGAACAATCCCCCATACGGTCTTCCCCTAGGCTTTGTGCCACCAATCGCTACTGTTTTGCAAGATAATAACTCAAATCAGAACCCTCAGGTCAATGCCGGCGAAGTACCTCAAGTACAAACCACCAACCTTCCTCATGGTACCACTCCAATAATGGCACCTGTCGCTAATCTGAACACTCCACCGCTATACACTGTTCACATAGGTACTCAGGGAACCCAGGCGGTACAGAACTTTGTTTCTCCCGATGGGCCAAGGTCTTTTCCTCAAAGAACATACGAGGAGATTCCTGTGAATCATTCGGTTGAGAATGCTCAGTCCAAAGAAAAGTTAGAAATTCTGGAGGAAAGGCTGCGAGTTATTGAGGGGGCGAATAGTTATGGTCTTCGGGATGCCTCAGAGCTTTGTCTTGTGCCAAACGTTGTGATCCCACCGAAATTCAAAGTGCCTGATTTTGACAAATACAAGGGGACCACTTGTCCTAAGAACCATTTGACTATATACGTTCGAAAGATGGCATCGCAAGCCCATAATGAAAAGCTATTAATTCACTTCTTCCAGGACAGTCTGACTGGGGCAGCTTCAAGTTGGTACATGCATCTAGAAAGGGCTCATCTGCGTTCTTGAAGCAGTATAAGTACAACATTGACATGGCTCCCGATAGAATGCAGTTGCAAAATATGTCAAAGAAAGATATAGAGACTTTCAAAGAATATGCGCAGAGATGGAGAGAATTGGCTGCTCAAGTAGAGCCCCCATTGTCTGAAAAGGAAATTGTTGCAATGTTCATTGACACACTCCAATCACCCTTCTATGACAGAATGACTGGAAGTGTGTCATCGAACTTTTCTGATATGGTCGTCATTGGAGAAAGGATTGGGAGCGGGATGAGAAGTGGTAAGATTATTGAAAATTCAATAGGGGCGACTGACACAAAGAAATCTCCATTTGTGAAAAGGAAGGGAGGGGAGACATATGTTGTGGCATCTGGACAAAAGAAGTCTGATCATTGGGTATCAAACCAAACGCTTGTTAACCCTCAACCATCTTTCCAAGCTACCTACATACTATATAACCCATCACTTCCATATCACCAACCCAACCATCCATACATCGCTGCCACCTCACAATTCCCAAATTTCCAACCCTATTAGCCATCATACTCTACCCAACACCAAGCCTTTTCCACTATGCCACCTCAAACAACTCAACCTTAGGATCAGAACCCAAATGTGAATCAAAGGAGACTGCCTTATGACCCAGAAAAGAAGCCCATGCAGTTTGACCCGATACCCATGACTTACACTGAATTACTATCCCACCTTATAAAGAACTCCATGCTAGCACCTGTCTCGACAAAACTAGTGGAACCCCCGTACCCCAAGTGGTTTGATCCCAATGCAAAATGTGATTATCATGTGGGAGCAATAGGTCATTCTACTGAGAATTGTAAGGCCTTGAAGGCTAAGGTGCAAGATTTCATCAATGCGAAGGGGTTGAGATTTCAAGGAAGCGCTCCTAACATAGGTCAGAATCCTTTGCCAAATCATGATGGTTCTGGAGTCAAAGCCATAGAAGACACTGTGGAGCATGCTCTCCTAAGTCCGGGTGATCTTCAGAGAGATGCACAAATATGAGCTGGTACAAATCTCAAAAAGGGAGAATGAGATTTTGAGGAAGGGATAAGATCTGACTTCCATGGGAAAGATGGACATTCAATTGAAGCATGTGGCGAGTTCAAGCAAATGCTGCAACAGTTAATGGATATGCAACTCATGCAAGTGAGCTATCAATGTGATACTGGTAGAAAATGGTCAAGAAGTTCATGATTTCTCAAGCACCATCTGGAACAATCGGGAGATTGGCAACTTTCCCAGACCTTTGAATCTTGTTTAGAGTAATTCATTAATGCTAATCCTTTAGCTCTGCCCAAGGCTTTAGGAATCCTTTTTGTGATGGGCTTGCTTGTTTCCATTTCAGTATGAATTATCAATAAATGAATTCATTGAGTTTTTTTTCCTTTTCGTCTTTTCCTTGATAATTACCACAACGCAGATCTGAAAGTGATTCTCTAAATAAAATAAAAAATAAAAAGTGCTAGCATCTCATCATATGGTTTTGATCACCTTATTTATCATGTTGGATTTGATAACAATTGAAAGCTCCCCATGGATATATAAGATCAACTAAGCCAAAAGCATTAAACGAGCACTCTTTTCACAATTGAAAGTGAATGGGGCAATCAAAAGTAGCCAATAAGAGGTACTTAGTGAAGGAGAATTCCTTTCCTTTAAGGGTGCTACTAAAGGAGAATCTTGAAGCCCTCATATTCAAGCTACCAAAAAAAAAACAATTTGAAAGGGAGCAAATAAGTAATTATTTTAATGAGCACTATCATTTTGTCTTTAATTTAAACTTTTTGAAAATAAACAATCATGATTTGAAATGAAGATTGGCCATCTTTCTTTATCCTTCACATATTTCCATTATCACTTGTTACCCGTTTTGAGCTTGAAACTTTTTCAAAGAACCTTGGGCAAGGATCACCCCTACACTTGGGGCTAATATGAGAAATGAGAAGTGTAAAAAAAAAAAAAAGAAAAAAAAAAGAATTCCTACAAGAAAAAAAAAGATGATCAAATAAGCTCACAACAAAGGTGAATGAAAAAGCAAGAAAAGCGGAGAAGTAATCAAAGAAAAAGCACCATTGATGCGAGGTAAGAACAAAGATCCTTGGCCAATTCAACCCTCAAACACGCATTTGGGCCTTATACCTTTTCTTTCATATCCCTTAACCCCGACCACGTTACAAGCCTAAAAAGTCCATTCTGATCAATGAAAGATTGTTATCATTTTCATCAATTTTAATTTTTAGACAAGAAGTATGTGCTCTTAAAAAAAACATTGCTTCCCCCCCCCCCCCAAAAAAAAGAAGCAAGCAAAAAAAAAATGGCTCGCAGGGCTGAAAATTTGAAAGAACGATCCAGGCAAGAATTAGAGCGATCTGGTCGGAAGATTGACCTACGCAAAAGTTAGGGTAAAAAAAAAACTCAAATCAAAGCAACAAACTGGGGCTGTTTGAATTTGAAAAGCAGATCATGAAATGCTCTCAATGCGTGAAGACTGGGGCAAGTCATATCCTTGAAAGTTGATTAAAGCGGTGCTCGAGACCATATGCACGAGAGACTAGCACTGATTATCTTAAAGAGCATCACTAGAAGAAATGCGAAATTCATCCCATCATTGTTTCCTTTTAAGGACATCTCAAATTCATATATCATTGTTTTGCCCATCTATTGTTATTGCCTTTTCATTCTCCATCATTTATCTGGTACCCTTCTTGTTGCCACCTACAGAGACTCAAAATACATTTTTTCATGATAAGCATATTCTGAAATGTGAAACATTGTCAGTAATAAAAGCATTTAGAGTCTTCCTCAAGACTTCAAAGGTCATATAAAGTACAATGATCTCCTGACAAGGGGCAATGTTTGAAAAGAAAGAGCGATCAGGCACTCTCTACCATTGGGTTAGTCATTATGAAACAAGCATATCCTTGGCAAGAAGCAAGGCATCAGTTGAACAAGCAAATGACAAATCAGATCAACGAGCTTCGTTCTAGTTCATCCAAAATCTAGCTGTGATCAAAACTTTAAGGGGCCGATGATAAAAAAAATGGTTTGCGAAAAAGGATAGGATCACAATTTTCATCAATCACTGAAAGCACATCTTGCATCATACATTAGAAAATAAAAGAAAATGAAAAATATTAGAGTTTTCATCAATCATAAAAAGCATTGCATGCATCATGCATTAAAAAAAAATCACACTCTTCATCAAGCATCTCTTGCATCATGCATTCAAAAAATATCACACTCGTCATTGTGCACCATCTCATCATTTCATGCATCGACAAGGTCAATACCATTACTTTTGATGGCTTTAGCAGGCACAAGACCTCATAAGCTTCTTTTCTTTTTAAGCTCCGGCAGATAGTGTCTCTGGAAGCTTCTTTCCTTTTAAGCTCCGGCAGATAGTGTCTCCGGAAGCTTCCTCTCTTTTCAAGCTCCGGCAGATAGTGTCTCCGGAAGCTTCTTTCCTTTTAAGCTCCGGCAGATAGTGTCTCCGGAAGCTTCCTCTCTTTTCAAGCTCCGGTAGATAGTGTCTCTGTGAGTTTCTTTCCTTTTAAGCTCCGGCAGATAGTGTCTCCGAAAGCTTCTTTTCTTTTTAAGCTTCGGCAGATAGTGTCTCCCGAAGCTTCTTTCCTTTTAAGCTCCGGCAGATAGTACCTCCGGAAGCTTCCTCTCTTTTCAAGCTCCGGTAGATAGTGTCTCCGTGAGTTTCTTTCCTTTTAAGCTCCGGCAAATAGTGTCTCCAAAAGCTCTTTCCTTTTAAGCTCCGACAGATAGTGTCTCCGGAAGCTTCCTCTCTTTTCAAGCTCCGGCAGATAGTGTCTCCGGAAGCTTCTTTCCTTTTAAGCTCCGGCAGATAGTGTCTCCGGAAGCTTCCTCTCTTTTCAAGCTCCGACAAATAGTGTCTACGTGAGTTTTTTCATTTTAAGCTCCGGCAGATAGTGTCTCCGAAAGCTTTCTCTTTTTTCAAGCTCCGGCAGATAGTGTCTCCGTGAGTTTCTTTCCTTTTAAGCTCCGGCAGATAGTGTCTCCAAAAGCTCTTTCCTTTTAAGCTCCGACAGATAGTGTCTCCGGAAGCTTCTTTTCTTTTCAAGCTACGACAAATAGTGTCTTTGGGAGCTTCTTTCTTTTGCTACAGCAGATAGTGTCTCCATGAGTTTCTTTTATCTTTCCTTTCAAGCCTCGGTAAATAGTATCTCCGATAGCTTGTTTTCCTTTCAAGCTCCGGCAGATAGTGTCTCCGGAAGCTTCTTTTCCTTTCAAGGTCTGGCAGATAGTGTCTCCGAAAGTTTTTTTTGTTTTCAAGCTCCGGCAGACAGTGTCTCTGGAAGTTTCTTTTCTTCTCAAGCTCCGATAGATAGTGTCTTCGGAAGCTTCTTTTCATTAAGATCTGGTAGATAGTGTCTCCGGCAGTTCCTTTTCTTTTTTTGTTCAAACTTCAACGGGCAATCCAACTCATAAGCTCTTTTTCAAGTCTTAGTGGGCAGTCCACCCCACAAGCTCTTTTTGTATCAGCTTTAACGGGCAATCCAACCCGTAAGCTATTTATCTTTTTCAGGTCTTTGCGAACAATCCACCCTGCAAGCCTTTCATGTTTGAGTTTCAACGGGCAATCCAACCCGTAGGAACCTCACATTCCCGGACAAAATGGAAGTTCATGTCCTTACTCGAATCTTATAACAATAAAAGGTTAACTACGGTTACACCTCTTATCTAATAAGAAACAAGTAAAGAGGGACAGCTATGAACACCCAATTTTGTCCTGGTCAATTTTCTTTTTCCTTTTAATACTAAAAAAAACCGCAAAAAAAATTTAATTAGATCTTAGCTCAATTCTTAGAAGTTAGGTTCATCATGTTTTAATAAATAAAAAATATATAAAAAAAGAAAATAAAATAGTAAAAAATAAAAATAAAATAAAAATGTGATGAAGATTAAGTTGTTTTAGGGAAAGATAGTGATAGTTATCACATATCCATCGTTTCAAACTCTCAAAACAGATTCTGCTTCATATAATTATCATAATCAATTTGAGATAGATGATGATTCTTTTTGATATCTCATCTAATTTGATAAGGGGAGTTTGTTAATTTTTTGTTTCCCTATATATTGGACTCTATTCCATCATGAAAAGGGGACCGAAAATTCTGATCCATCACTCTCATTTTTCATTTGTTCTTTTACCCATTCCTCTCCAAATCGATTCATCTCTTTCAATTGCCAGCAACCCACGTAAACCAAAACTTTTTTTCATCCTTTTCATTTAGAAACATACCTAGCAGAACTCTCTCCTCTCCCTCTTCTCATCACCCAAGCCACCATTACAATCAAACCCGCAAGCACCGTTGCACAGCTACCATTCACACACTCTACTGCGTCCTTCGCCCGTCATCTAGGCCTTTGTTCACCACTATTTCCATCTTTCTACCATTGCAAGCCAGTCCAACGCTGTTTGAAATGCAACACCACCATCTCCGCCGTCACCCACCATGCACGAGTCAACTGCGGGTATAGCCATGAATCCCCGCCACGTGCCCGCAGCCACCACGCCTGCTCCACCGTTACACAGTACCAAGTCACCTTCTTCCTCACTGCATCACTATCAAGCACCGTCCACAGCCATTGCAAGCTCTGATCATTACCATATATCCACCACAACCATGTACCACCATAGCAGAACAGCAACAACGCCATCTCCACGCGTAGCATCACCGTGCCATGCTGCAATACTTCACTCTCGTGTCCATCGTGTGATCACTGCCCAAGTCCACCGTCATACACACCGGCAGAAGCACACACAGGGTGCACCGTGAAGAAGAGTTACTACTGCGATCTCAACCCACAAGAGCACCACCACCGCCAATCATCTACTCCACTGCATCAAGATTCGGATACTGGCAGCACCACCGAGTTCGAACGCGTTGCCCAGGTCTGCCGCAAGCACCGCCGTGGTCGTGCCTAGATCACTGCCATGCGTGCTTCCTGTACCTAGCAGCTTCACGTTGCTTCAATTCTATTTGTCTGCCTTATCCTCACGTGTTACAGGTTCAGAAAGATGATGCCATTTTATTATTATCTTTTGTGCTTTGGTTTTATTGGAAGTTCAGGTTTTATTGGAAGTTCAAAAATAAAAAAAAAAAAATTTTCAAAAATAAAAATTAAAAAATATCCAACCAATCAAACATTTTCTACAAGAACTACATAGCTTTGAGTTTCCTATCGCACCAAGGAATACGTAGGAGCGAAATTAATCATTTCATCAAGCTAAAATTAAATTTTCCTATCTTTTGTTTGTTTATCTTCTCTTTATTCTTTTTTGGGTGAAATAAATATTTTCAAAGTTACTAAAATTTGCACAATTAACTTGAGGTACCGTTCTTAGAACGGGCGATGTAGGGTGCTAACACCTTCCCTACTCGTAACAGACTCCCGAGCTTAGACCAATATCCTTTACTTTATTGGATTTCCAATTTTTCCCAACAAAAATTGGTGGCGACTCCTCTTTATTTTCCTCACGGCTCCCGGACGGGACGGTTGCGACAAGATGTCTAAAATTTCCTGTCTCTGCGATGAATGATCCTTAGGTATACCTAACACCAAAACAAGTCTCTTTACACAAAACTTGAATAAAAAACTCAAGATTCCTCACCCTATAGGTTTCGGCCAAAGCTTAGAAAAATAGGGAGGAAATTTATTTTGTGTTCAAGCTTCTAGATACTCAATCAACACATCATGGAAGGTTCATAGAAATTGGTTTGATGATCATAGAATTTTTCTACAATTTTCTAGATATTTTTGAAGTTTGAGGTTACAACTTTCAACATACATGATCATAGCAAAAAACAAGATTTAGGTGAAGACTATGAATTCAAAGGATCAAAGGAAGTAATTTTACCTTCTTGAGTGATGAAAATGAGCAAGAATCAACACTTGCTTCACCGAAAATGGTTAAGGTTTTCAACTTGAAATGAAATGAAACTTAAGAGAAAAAAATGGTGTTATGAAGAAATGGGTGGATGCTTCATCAACATGGCTTTATGCATGGGGGAGAAGGAGGGGACAAGGGTGTCCAAGATTTGTTCCCTCAACGTCAAAATAGTCTTTTCACCTAGGGACAAAAATGTAATTAAGAAAAAAGTTAAGCGCAAAATGGTCATTTCACCTCTAACTTCATAAATATCTAGATATTTTTCTAGAATTAATGATGAGGGTGAGGGCAAGAATGGGTTTTCATAAACTCCTAGGGGTAAAACGGTCTTTCCATTAGGGACAAAGATGTCATTTAGGGAAAAGATCAAGGGCATTTTGGTCTTTTCGCAGTGTGAACACGTTCAGCTTTTTTAGAACGTCATCATTACAGTGGCACGCCTTCCTAGGTGATGTGACTTCACGTTTATCCCTTAGCGGGTCCCAATAAATCTGTATTCAGCTCCGTTCATCACCCGATTTAAGATTTCGCCCGTATAATTTATATTATTTCACTTTTAAGTGCGAAAAACCGATTTTATCAAAATTGTTACAAATTCGATTCTGAACCTAATTGTTTCGTTCACGAGTCAAAATTTGGTCTTCTGATCAGTAAAATCTTACTGTTAGTGAAAATGCAGACTGGGCTCTGTCTGAATTTTCGACCTAAAATTTAACTGTAGCTTCCTACGATACCGTAGAGTATGAATATGACTTCGGTTTATCCAAAATCATTTTCTAAATCTCAGATAAAATATAAAAGATATATATCTTTGTTGTAATTGATGAACAGTAAAAATTAGGGTGTTACATTACTACCCCTCTTAAAAAAAATTCGTCCTCGAAATTTCGTGACTCAAAACTAAATAGGATCTCTTAATCTCCAGGTTCCACATTGTACTTCCCATACATGCTCATCCCTTAGGCAACAATTGTGACCTAATAACAGATTCCATACTCATTCTCCGTACGAATTACCGCTAAAATCAAATCGCTTATCCTCAAGCTACACTCCTTCTCCTTAATACCTTACCTTTGTTTCTCACATGTGAGAGATATAATTAAAACTTAACCACTTTCCTTTTTATACTAATCAATTTAGGAAATCTTTTTCCTACATCTTTAACTCTTGCTGGTTACACCAAAATTTTAAACTGCAATACACATTCCTTTTACAACACATCCATCAGTTCCAATCCAAGATATCCAATCTTAATCTTAGTTCCTTTTGAACATAGTCCACCTTTCTAATCTACATCATGCATCTCAATCTTAAAGAACATGATCACACCTCTTAATGCAACTACAACCAAAAAGAATTCGCATCGGGTAGAATCATCCAAAATCATAAATCTTGAGCTTTTCTAACAACTTAGTTTTACTCAAGAACTCCTCTTTTCTATTTATATTCAGCTTAGGTAAAACTACCAACGACACTTTCCTATAATTCTCCAAACTCATACAATCAATCTTAACTGTAGACATTGATCATTACCCTAGGTCTCCCAACTATTATTATGCCTCGATCAATACTTGGTTTATAATAATTGTCTCACCTACTGAGATTGATCCTAAATGTTCACGTCTTATCAATCATAATTATACCTCAATCAAAACTCCCATCACTTCTCGTGTATCCTGCTAAAAGAATGATCGTAGTTAGGTACTACAGTTACTCCCAACCAACCTTCTACAGATCAATTCATTTCTTCCTGCTTGTCCACTCGAGCTGAAGGTGATCAGTTGAACTCAGTCTCCACTCGGTCCTTGAAGATTAAGGAAAGAAATTCTTAACAAAGGAAATTTTCTTGGTCTTACTCTCATAAGAAAGTATATAGACGAACTTTACCACTCTAAAACGAATACAGGAATATCCAGTATGCAAAAAGATTCTTTAGTAAGTTCGTGAGTGTAAAAATGCATGCTAATACATGTTTACAACCATGACTCTAATGAAGTCCCTTCTTTCACAAGAATCTTCCAACAGATTAGAGAATCAAAAGACAAATAGTCTGGCCAAAAATCAGATTGGATCACATTTACCAAAAGTAAAAGTGATTAGACCCTAAGTTTCGTCAAGAAACTTCCAGAGTCAAGAATTTGTCTATGTTATAAATCAAGAAATAGTCATAACAAATCTTTTGATGAAATGATAGGAAAATGTCCAGGCTAAAGGATACTATTAAACTAATCCACCAAAATGTCTAATACACTGAGGATTATATAGGAGTGTGAGAACAAATGCTCGTTTGGGATCGCATGCCCTAAGAATTTCACTACCATCGAGTCAGAATTCACACTTAAGCAACTTCACGACAGCTCTTCTTGCGCAGGGTTCGTAACACTTGACGCAGAGTTTCCTCATGCTCCTCGCGACTTCTTAGAGTAAATGAGAACATCACCGATGATGACGATTTTATCGAGAAACGGACGAAAATTCCATTTCATGTAGTCTAACTCGGTTAGCTTTGTAGGTGATATTCTACACAAAGCGATGGAGATCTGACTGAATCTAGAAACTAGATCCATCGAAAACTCAATACCCTTCGCAAACACAAACTTGGAACATACTCAGGAAATTCTCCTAGAAAATCTTCCATGACAGGCACCTCATTCAAATGTCTGACGCAATCCCAAAAGGATAAACAACGTTCCAACATGGATACAAGTACCATTTACTAAACATGAGTTCTTAAAAGGCCTCAACATGATTAGAACCCAACAAAACATGCATACTTGTGTGTCATCGCACCTTGTTTCGACAAGGAAACAATTCGACAAGGTCTTACTCTTTTGGATAAATGAAACTAACTTTAGAAACTTATCATCTGCCTTTTACTTATCCATCAACTATTGGGAAAAGTCATTCCTTCTTTTACTTACATGCAAGTCCATCATTCTGTACTACTGATCCTTCACTAAAGACTTACTTCCATTCTTATTCACTCAATCTCATCAACAACTCTAATGCACTTTAAATCTCAATAAGCTCACTTAAGAATTTTAATATCTAAGTGAAAATCCAAACTTATATGTCTAACTTATCTACACCGGTTACTGTCTTAAGTCCTCTTAACGAGACATTACTCCTATCTCCATAGGGTCCATTATGATTCCTTCCTCTACTGATACCAATCCCAAGGACACTCATTGTACAGCCAAAATTTATACTTTCATTCCTGTTTGCTCGATCTCTGATCATTTTCTTAAAAATACCATCAGAAGAAACTTCACGTGATACTACACCTCTATTACCCTACTGGAATTCCATTCCAGTCTCTCAATTCTATTAACGAACATGTCGTTGTCTTGTCATTCCTTTGGTCGCTTACTAGCTACTTATGCATCCACTTTAAAAACTTTTTGGCAATCTTCTACCTGTCTAGGGCATACTTGTTCTTCGATAAACATTCCCAACAATCGAACTTCCTTCACATACAAAGTAGTCTTCACTTACTTGACAGCTAAGAGTCTAACATCCTTGACTCATAAAGTAAAGGACATATTTAAACTTGTTAGCTAGAACTGACTAAGGGGTTGCCTTAAAGCTTACCTTAGACGTCACTTCTTAATAACTCAGATAATTCTCCTATAATAATCTTAACACCTCTTAATCATCGGATCCAACCAGTTCAATTGGTTGTATTCCACAAGGAACAAGTCACAACAGACTGTTCTAACTTCCACTGACCTCTATCAAAACAAAACACAAAGTAAACACAGCAAAAACATCATGAATCCATAACCTAGATCCCAAAAGACATCGATCGGCTCTGATACCACTGTTGTAACACCCCAACCCGGTGTCACATTTTGTATCCCAAAATATTCTTTTTCGGTTAATTAAAAACTTTTTCGAAATAACTCAATAGAGTAGTTGCGGAAATCTGATACCAATGTAAAACTTTAACAAGTAGATGATAACAAATTGAAACTCATCATTTATAACAGTAATTCAACTTCGTCATAAGGCGTACATCTTTTCGATCTCTTAATACACAACACAATCAGTCACAGTCGAAAGATCTGACTTAAACATCAAAAATCCTAAGAGCTGATCCGATAAATAAAAACTCTAAGAAAAAGAGAGCATACTACCTAACATACATTGTACAAATGAGACTGGGTTTCGTCGTCAACAGTCCGCACGTCTTCGTCGTCGTCCTCAAGAAAACTCAAGCTACAGGGTCCCGAAGTGACCCAGGGGACCGTTGAGAAACATCTGTACACGTTTCCAAAAACACAACAGGGTGTCCAACATGTACAAGCAAAGGTGAGATACTCGTTCACAAGTTTATCATAATAGCCACACAAGTAAAACTAGTACAAACGATACATCGATATACAAAACATTCATGCTATCGAATATCAACATTCAACGTAATATCATAACAAGATAATCTCACTCTGTGGGATCGCACCCATTCATCAAGATAAGTTAAAAGAATGCATGAGACTTTAATCAACTTTCTAATTCATGTTCTCCGGAGATTCCTAACTTTCCTTCATCGAGCGATAGGCCGTGAATACTGGCATAACACAATTGTCCTCATGGTGTCCAACATGTACAAGCAAGGGTGAGATACTCGTTCACAAGTTTATCATAATAGCCACACAAGTAAAACAAGTACAAACGATACATCGATATACAAAACATTCATGCTATAGAATATCAACATTCAACGTAATATCATAACAAGATAATCTCACTTTGTGGGATCGCAACCATTCATCAAGATAAGTTAAAAGAATGCATGAGACTTCAATCAACTTTCTAATTCATGTTCTCTGGAGATTCCTAACTTTCCTTCATCGAGCGATAGGCCGTGAATACTCGCATAACACAATTGTCCTCATGATTCGGCCTCTCAATTTAGGTCCGAACTCCAATTGTTCAAGGGTATCACGTCACAACCATATCATGAATAGTCTAGTCTCTGATTGAGTTCATCCGTGTTGGGCAGCTGATTACCAAGGCACGGGGAAGTGATGCTTCCGGCCTCTAGTGGAGTCTCGAACACAGGATGCCTTTATAGGCCTAGTGGTCTTAACTGGCTCATATTCTCAACCACCTGGGTTGTAGCTCGTTTCAAATGGCACGTCGGCCAACTCATATATGCAACTCATGGTTTTTTGTTTTCTTTTTCGTTCGTTCTTTCTTTGTTGTCAAGGCACACAGCTCATGGCTCATTTTAAAGGACATTTAGCCCGTTTATTCAAATTACAGGACACGTAGTCCAAGTTCTCCATTCAAGAAGTACTAGGCTGACGTCGCGGACACTAGACTCGCATATAGGACACTAAGTCCGTTCATTTTCCAAACGCAAGACACGCCGTCCAGGTGCTCAATCCACGAAGTACTAGGCCGACGTCGCGGACACTAGACTCGCATATAGGACACAAAGTCCGTTCATTTCAAAACACAGGACCAGTAGTGCGGGTGCTCAATTCACAGAACTCCAGCCCGACGTCTCGGTCACTAGGTTCATGTGCTTCACAACGTGAAGGGGTAATCACCAGTTTTATCAAAATTCCGTTTTCGTTGATCAAGACTTGAAAACAAAACTCAAAATCTCTTTGTATAAACAAAGAATCATTTTCGCTCTAAAACTTATTTCCACAAAATCCTTTCTTTGCAAAGCTATTTCTAAAAGCTTAAATCCTCAAAATTCATTTTCAACACGATTTTGACTTGAAAGGTCTTTTCTAAAGGTTCCATCATTTGCAACAATTTTTCTAAAGATTTTCATTGTTGCAAACTTTTTGAAAGAAATTTTTCCTTTTTGAAAGGTCAAATTCTTTGAGAAGGTTCTTCCTTTGACAAACTAAATACTTTTCAAGGCTTTCTTTCTTTGTACAACATGGTTTACAAAATAATGATAAAGCAACTTTTCACTATTTTCCTCACCAACTTTCAACTTCCTAAGTCTTATTCGCAATTCCTTTTGAGTTCTTAACGTAGTGGCTTTTTAGTAAAATTGGTCATTATACCATTTAACTTAAAAGCTTTTCATTTCTCAAACCAAAACTTTTCTCAATATTTGATTAAGACTTTTAAGTAGCTTAATCTTTCATTATCAAGCTATAGCCGATGCTATTCTCTCAACCAATCGAGTCAAAGAAATCACAATTCAATATATACATCTTTATGCATCAAATCTCAAAATCAACATCATACATATATCTCATCCAAGGCAATAACGCCACAGTTCATGTTCAAACATCCAATCACATTCCCACCAATTAAATCAACTATATACACCACAAGAGAATCATCAATCATTTCAAATAACATCATCACAGTCATACAACAATCACTCTTATGAAGCTATCAAACTCATTGGAGATAATCTCCCCTTACCTCTTGAAGACAACTTTCTATATAGTCTTCCGATCAATCACCCGAACAATCAACAACTACTACCTTCACACAACCAATTCAAAACATCAACATTACTAACATAAATTTCCTTATCTCTTAGAGCTAGGTTCGGCCATGGTGCTCCCAAATTAGCTACAGATGTCTAAAATTTCCTGTCTCTTGGATGAATGATCCTTAGGTATACCTAACACCAAAACAAGTCTCTTTACATAAAACTTGAATAAAAAACTCAAGATTCCTCACCCTATAGGTTTCGGCCAAAGCTTAGAAAAATAAGGAGGAAATTTCTTTTGTGTTCAAGCTTCTAGATACTCAATCTACACATCATGGAAGGTTCATAGAAATTGGTTTGATGATCATAGGATTTTTCTGCAATTTTCTAGAGATTTTTGAAGTTTGAGGTTACAACTTTGAACATACATGATCATAGCAAAAAACAAGATTTAGGTGAAGAATATGAATTCAAAGGATGAAAGGAAGTAATCTTACTTTCTTGAGTGAGGAAAATGAGCAAGAATCAACACTTGCTTGACAAAAAATGGTTAAGGTTTTCAACTTGAAATGAAATGAAACTTAAGAGAAAAAAAATGGTGTTATGAAGAAATGGGTGGATGCTTCATCAACATGGCTTTATGCGTGGGGGAGAAGGAGGGGACAAGGGTGTCCAAGATTTTTTGAGTTAAGGGCAAAATAGTCTTTTCACCTAGGGACAAAAATGTAATTAAGAAAAAGGTTAAGGGCAAAATGGTCATTTCACCTTAACTTCTTAAATATCTGGATATTTTTCTAGAAGTAATGATGAGGGTGAGGGCAAGAATGGGTTTTCATAAACTCCTAGGGGCAAAACGGTTATTTCCTTTAGGGACAAAGATGTCATTTAGGGAAAAGATCAAGGGCATTTTGGTCTTTTCGCAGTGTGAACGCGTTCAGATATTTTAGAACGTCATCATTACAGTGGCACATCTTCCTAGGTGATGTGACTTGATGTGACTTCACGTTTATGCGATAGTGGGTCATGATAAATTTGTATTCAGGTCCGTTCATCATCCGATTTAAGATTTCGCCCGTATAAATTATATTATTTCACCTTTTAGTACGAAAAACCGATTTTATCAAAGTTGTTGGAAATTCGATTCTGCACCTAACTGTTTCGTTCACGAGTCAAAATTTGGTCTTCTGATCAGTAAAATCTTACTATCAGTGAAAACGCAGACCGGGCTCCGTCTGAATTTTCGACTTAAAATTTAACCGTAGCTTCCTACGATACCGTAGAGTATGAATATGACTTCGGTTTATCCAAAATCATTTTCTAAATCTCAGATAAATTATAAAAGATATATATCTTTACGAGGAAATTAGTAATTTTTAGTGGTTTTTCCAACATATTTCTGCGTCTCAGAATGCTCGAGCTTATAATCACCGTCATAACTTTCCTCGAGGTCCACTAAGGTCTTACTACACTTCCATTGCTCTACCTGGATTCCATTCCAATTTTTCAACTTTATTAGCGAGCATGTCATTATCTTGCCATTCCTTTAGTCGCTTACTAGCTACCTATGCATCTACTTTAAAAGCCTGTGGTATTCTTCTACCTGTCTAAGGCACTCTCGTTCAAATGTCTGACACAATCCCAAAAAGATAAATGACTTGTCAACACGAATACAAGTACTATTTACTAAACATGAGTTCTTACAAGGCCTCAACTCGATTAGAATCCATCAAAACATACATACTTGTGTGTCAACACACATTGTTTCGACAAGGAAACATTTCAACAAGGTCCAACCAGAGATCACACAACAAAACATAACAGACCTATTCCCCAAGGTTCCTGAAAGACTCGACCAGCTCTGATACCAACTAATGTAACACCTCCTTGGGCATTACATATTGAAGACGTGCGGAATTAAATTTAAAAGGGAATTGCTGATTGCTTTCGGAAAATAATTTACTTTAAGTCAGAAAACTCGGGTGTAAAAACTTTTTGCATAATACTTCGAAAAAGTGATACACACATTACAATAATAAAATCACATTGTATTTGACAACACACATAAACTGGGTTTATTCATAAATCAATTCACCATCACATATAAGCTTTCCTGAAATTGTTTTTCACACTGAAGTCCCACTGTACGAAGGTTGTCAAAATCACTTATACCGACTTTCTCAACTTAAACATTAAAAATCCTAAGAGCTGGTTTGATAAAAGAACTCTAAGGACAATAGAGCTACCTAGCATACATCGTACCAATGAGATTGGGCCTCGTCGTCAACTGTCCACACATCTTCGTCGTCGACATCAAGAAACTCAAGCTACAGGGTGTCGAAGTGACCCAAATGACCGTTGAGAAGCATTTGGACACGTATCCAAAAACACAACAGGGTGTCCAACATGTACAGGCAAGGGTGAGTAACCAATATATGGATTTAAACACGATAACTACATACACGACACACAAAATGTAACACCCCGATTTTCACTGCTTCTAAGATCGGTAATTTATATAAATAAGTTATTATAATGTTATGCGGGCGAAATCTTAAATCAGGTGAACAACGGAGCTGAATACGGGATTACCAGAACCCGCTAACAGATAAACATCAAGTCCCTCTCAAGGACAACTCACCTAGGTGAGTCATGTAGGTGACTCACCATGCTAATGATGAGTTAGTAACTCACCTAGGTGAGTCATGCATGTGACTCACCATGGTAATGATGACTTAGAGGTGGTGGAACAATTATGTCCTTAGTCCTTTGGTGAAATTCCAATTTTGTCCCTACGTGACTTTACTCTTTTGTCCCCAACTCGCCTAGGATCATGGCACATAGCACCTAGACTAGGACACCTAATGACTCTAAGTGACACCTAAGCCTATGACTTATGACACCTAACCTTTAGATTTTTGACACCTAGCTTTACTAATACGACACCTAACACCTAAGCTATCATGATCTAAAACAAATGAAGAAAAGCTAAGCCTATCTTCTTCATTTCAACTCACGGACTAGAAGAGAGAAAGGGAGTAAATTCACTTCCAAAAAGCCATCCTTGAAACTTTGAAGCTTGGGTTAAGGTGGTTCCAATCATCGGAATTTTAAACCGATCGCGTATTCGGGATCGTAGCTGCAACACCTTTGCATTGCTACCTTTCTATGTGAGTATCGTCAAGGTAAGTCGGTGTCAAAATTTACCTTCTTTTGGTCATTCAATTTCATTTTTTCCTCGTTTTTGATCCCGACATCGTTTCGGTGCGTTTTAGGCTTTTATCGGTATTTCAGCGCTATTGATCGTTCGAGGAGTCGCATGAGGGCCGTGCTTTGGGCTTGAGGCTGTAACACCCCGTATTTTCACTGTCTTTATAAATCAATAAGAGAATAATTAAGTTTATATTTTATTCGAGGACTTAGAAAATGAAATAAAAATAAACCGAGATCATATTCAAGCTCAACGTTATCGTACGAAGCTACGACTAAATTTTGAGCTGAAAAGTCAAACGAAGTCCGATCTGCGTTTTTACACTGACAGTAAGATTTTACTGCTCAGGAGACCTCAGATGGACCCGTGAACGAGACAGTAAGTCTTAGAATTTAATTTTCTCCGTTTTTGTTAAATTTCAAAAAAATCACTTCCTGACCTTCGTTTGAGCGAAATCTTGAACCAGGTGACGAACCGAGCTGCATATGGACTTACCGGGACCCTCTAATGGATAATCATGATGCCACGTCATGTCAAATCACTTCGGAGAGCATGCCAGAGTCGTCATGACGTTCGGAAATATCTAGACGCAAAATGACCAAAATACCCCTAACCTAACCTTTTTCACTTTTACCAATTTACCCTTGAAGGAAATGACCATTTTGCCCTTAAGTGAGTTGTTTTAAAGTCTGGTCAGCCCCTCATTCACGCCCCAAATCTGGACGTGAGAGTCTCCTTCACACACTTCATCTTCTTCCTTTGGAAAAACTCCATTTTCTTCTTAAGAAAAAGCTTGAATCCTTTGAGAAAAAGCTTGAATCTTTGATCAATCTCCATCCTTTCTTTGGTAAAATCACTTCTATGATCTCTTAGCTCTAGCTCTATGAATATCTTCCTATCTCAAGTTCAAATCTTGTTTTCATGAAAATCAAGTTTATGATCCAAAACTTCAAAAATTCATAGGAAATTGTAGAAAAATCCTTTGAATGGGAAACCAATTTCTTTGAGCTCACTTCATCATCCTCTACCTAAACCCAAGAGCATGTGATCAAACTCTGTAATATCCTTTCTCAAGAGTATTCTAGCTTCAACAATTTTATCTTGGGTGTTTTGAATCTATGTATATATATATATATATATATATATATATATATATATATATATATATATATATATATATATATATATTTTCATAAGTGTATAATCTATAATTGGTTGATTAGTGAAGTAATAAATTTTCTTTTATATATATGTATCCATATACCAAATGCATTGGGTTAATTTGTAGTACTCTAGAAATATTCTAGGGTCATATATCACCCTCTCTTAGATTTATTTTTATTACAAGAACAATCATATTTCCTCTCATTCTATACATAAATATGAGTAGTACACTCCTTAATTTAAGTCGTAGTATTTTTTTTTACAAGTGACCAATGCCTCTCAAGGAAGTCTAGCCCTATTAGATAAATTAAATTTTCTCCACTTAAGCCCCTCCCCCTCACATTTTCGGCAGAACAAGGAGAGAAGGAGAGACTCTCCTTCTTGTTTCATATTGCATCAAACTCCCTCCATTCATCTCAACCCTAACACCCACACCATCACCTCCTCTTCTCTTCTTGTGTTTTCTTCCAAAATCAACATGAACAAACATCAATTTTCTCTATGAAGTGAGGTTGGAGCAGCCACACTTGATAGCAAGGAGGAGCAAAGTCAGATTAGGGAGAGAATCTTAAGGAACTCAACCTCCATTGCACTAGCTTCATCCTTTGCTTATGTGAGTTTCCTTAGTTTAGTGCTTGGTAATCATAAACCCAAGCTTAGGAATTTTGATTCTTGCTCTTATTGTTTGATTTCATGCTTGCACGTTAATTATATGAAGTAAAGTGACTGCAGATGGTTGTTGTAAATTATTTATCTTGCATGCATGTGTTCTGTTTGTGAAAAGCCCCAAATGACGTTGCTGGCCAGAAACCCATATAGACATATGTGCAGTATTTTACTTATAACTATTTCTATGGGGCTCTGTTTGGTACGATTTTTATTTTTATGGAAACTAGACTCGATTTGCTACAGTTTAGACACTGAGTTTGCTGTTTTTCATTGAGTATTGATGGAGAAAAACCTGTTACAAGCCAGAGGACAATTGCTGTCCTGTTTTTCGAATGTAGTGACTTTTTGATTAAAACTGTACTTTTTGGACAGTTTCTTCTCAAAACGGAAATTTTATTTATAAACTAGACATGTTAAGCTTTCCATAAAGGGGTCGTTTTCCCAAATCCGACATCGTTTGATATTTTAATAAATTCATAGAAGTTGGCTAAAAACTGGAAATTTCTGCAGGTGCTGTTGATGTTTTAAATTCTTGATAAGCATTTGTTTGAAGGTTATTTGGGCTGATTTAAAATGCTTCATGCTGTAACAATAGTGCATAAAAGTAAACTATAGCTTGGCATCCAATAATGACGACCATCCTCTATCCGATATGATTCGAGTTAGAATGGAGGTCAGAGACATTTCAGATGTCGAGTATAGAGTCCTTCCCGTTTGGAAGGCAATCACAGAAGTCCTTTCAGTTAGGAAGGCAAACAGGTAAGTGCAAACAAGTGGGACGCCACTTGTGGTCATAGACGTATGTCCTGCCTTACAAGTATAGAGCTGTTTCCTCTAATTACCATAGCGTACAAGGAGGGGACAGCGACGTTTTTCACTGATAAAAAACCCCAAGGGATGTCCAAGTATATAGAGTTTACTTTTATATTGTTTATTGATGTTATTGTAAATCTACTTACAAGTATTTATGAAACTGAGTCTTTGCAGGAAATTCACTGAGATTAGTTATCTCACTACTCATATTTGTTGTTTCAGATAAGAAAGAGTAGCGCATCATTGTACCCCAAGGACGGCAGGCATTGAGGACTTTGTAAAAATTCCTTGTATAAGCCAGATTTAGTATGTATTATTAACTGGTTAATGCCTTAGTTCAAAACTCAATCTCGTTTGTTTAGTTTATTATGGACTAAATTTGTACAAACTAGAGACTATGGCTTCCGCCACTCTGTTGTTATCTACTTATGTCTAACCTTCATGTGATACTTATGTCTTACATAGTAATGTAACATAGGGTATTACAAACTCTCATCCTAGCCTATTTTTTCCAAAGTGGCCAAACCCTAGAGCTCTTGATGAATAGTGTTTTTGTTCAAATTTTTGATTTCTAACTCTTGATTCCATCCTTAACTTTCCTATTGTCTTTGAATCCAAGTGATGGAAAACCAAATCATTTTCTAACCCTTTTTCCCTTTCATGGCCGAGACCTTCAATGAGAAAAACCATGAGTCATGTTTCATATTTTTGAGTATTAAGACTTGTCTTAGTGTTAACCAAGCTTATGAACCAACCATTTCCAAAAGTTTGGAACCAAATGAGATCCCTAGCCTTCTTATCTTTTCTTGGCCGAACCTTTGACCTTTTTGGGGAATAAAAATTGTGTTTTGATGTTTTAGTTTGATGTTGATTGTTGTATGAATTGAATTGTGTTTAATTGTTTAGGCGACGCGGACGAAAACGGAACTGGAGCCGAGAATCGTTCGGGATTCAATTGAGCAACTTAGAGAGGTAAAAGGAGGTAGTTCATTTGATTTTGGTAGCTTCATGGTGTTTGTTTTGTTATATGAGATGTGGTAGTATAGATTAATGATTGGAAGATGTGAATGATTTACTTATGTACTTGATGTACTTAGTGAAACATACTTGAGTACTTAATCATAATTTGTGGCATTGATGCCTTGGGTGATATTTTGTTGTGATTAAGGGCTATATATATATATATATATATATATATATATATATATATATATATATGGATGAGCATAGGATTGGCTATGACTCGATAAAACATTAAATACTCGAAAACCAAAATTGAAGTTTTGAAAACCGTGTTTTGAAATCGAAAAGGTGTTTTTGGGAAACGTGTTGCTTTTTTTCAAGAAAAGTAGCCTCTTTTTGAAAAGTTAGTTTCTTTTAAAAAAAAAAGAGAAAAAGCCTTTTGTAGGAAAAGTCAATGTAAAGTGAATTTCCTTTTCGAAAAACGTTTTCAAAGAAATAGAACCTTTAGAAAACGGTTTTGTTTACGAAAAAGTGTTTTTCCAGGAAAATGTTTTCTTTGAAAAAGAAATGTCTTAGTTCAAGAAAATAAAAGTGTGTTTTGTTTTCCTAAGTTGTTTTGAAAAGAAAAACGAGGAATCTTTTGAGATGAACACAAACCTAGTGACCGAGTCGTCGGACTAGCGTTTTGTGGATTGAGCACTCGGACCTCGCGTCCTGTGTTTTGATTTGAACGGGCTTAATGTCCTTTAAAACGAGTCGTGGGCTATATGCTTCGACAAATGAAAGAATGAATGAAAAAGAAAATAGAGAAATTTCTGTGTACATGCATGAATCGGCAGACGTGCCATTTGAAAGCGAGCTACAACTTACGTAGTTGAGAATTCAGCCAGTTAAGACCACTGGGTCTATAGGGGCATTCTATGTTCGAAACTCCACAAGTGGCCGGTGGTATTGCAACCCCGTGCCGTGGTAAATCGGTTGCCAAACACGAATGAACTCAATCAGAGACTGGACTATTTAGGATATGGTTATGATGTGGTACCCTGGAACAATTGGAGTTCGGACCTAAATTGAGAGGCCGACTCATGACAACAATTGTGTTACGGGTCTTATTGCGGCCTATCGCTCGATGAAGGGTAGTAGGAATCTCCGGAGCACATGAATTAGAAAGATGATATTGAAGTCTCATGCATTATTATAACTCATGATAGTGTTTGAGATATTATTTCATATGAATAACTGTTATTATAACTATATTTATGTGTGACTGTAACTGTTGTTTGTCGCTTGTGCGGCTATCGTGATAAACTTATAAATGAGTATCTCACCTTTGCCTGTACATGTTGGACACCCTGTTGTGTTTTTGGAACACATGTACAGATGTTGATCATATGTTCCCACGGACACGTGAGGACTCGGATGACGGAGCCTTTTGAAGAAGTTGACTTTGGGGTTATATCCTAATGGCTACTCTTTTAGCCCGACCAGCTTAGGAGTCTATCTTTTTGAAGCAGTCTTATATTTATTTACTGTATGGATGTTGACCACGTCTTAAGTCTATAATATGATATGTTATACTGAACTCACGTTTTGATTTTGTATTTATGAACAGTGGATATTGACGTATGTGTTATAAGGGTCATCCCTTGTTTTGAGTTGAACTGCTTATGCCTTTAGAAAATTTTTAGAACCACGTTTTTGAACGTAGCTATTTAATTATATTATTTTTCGAAAGCAACCAGCATTTTATTTATTGATGTTTTTTCGCATTTTGAGTTCATGTATGTAGCACCCGAGGGGGGTTTTACATTAGTGGTATCAGAGCTGGTCGAGTCTTTCGGGAATCCTCGGGGAATAGGTCTATTATGTTTGTGTTGTGTGATAACTGTTTTGTTCGTAGGGCACATGATTTATATTGAATGTTGCTTCATTCCTCTAAGAATGGCCTTCTGGATCGCGAGCGAGACTGGGTTTCGCGTCGCGAGGCCGAGGGGCTGTACTTTGCGATCAGGCGGAGCTTCTGGCTCGCGGGGCGAGCATAGGGTCGCCTTGCGAGTATCCTGTTTTGTCTTTTTCCCCTTGTTTTCTTCAGTTTCCCACTAGCACTTGATACACGAGTTTATGTTTCCTTATTAAGGTATGATTGGTTTGCCTTGTAGGGAAACATGAATCTTAGAGGTGGTCATGGTGGAGGTCGCGGCACTGCTGACACCAATGCTGATGACAACAACATTAATAGGGCTATCCAGGCCATGGCTGATATGGCGGCTGCTGTTGCTCAACAGATAGCTACGATGGCTCAACAAAACCAACAGAATCAACAAAGAACTGATCTTGCTGCTGATGCTAGAGGCTTAGTCGATTTTCGGCGTCATGATCCTCCGCAGTTTCATGGAGTGAAGGTGAACTATACCATGTTCCTGTTTCTGGGTGATGCCAAATATCGGTTGGGAGGAACCAGACAACTGCTGGAAACCAACAACCAAGAGATCACTTGTGGAGTATTTCGCACCAAGTTCTTGGACAAGTACTTTCCCCAGAGTGCCAGGGCCGAGAAAGAGCAAGAATTTCTGAGGCTGCAGGAGAGGGACATGATTGTTGGGGAATATGCGGCGAAGTTAGAATCGCTCGCCAAATATTTCTGCTTTTTCCAAGCCCAACCTGATGAGGACTAGAAATGCTAGAGGTTTGAAGGCGGTCTACGCTTCGAGATCAAGGAGTCAGTTTTACCACTAGAAATCCGCACCTTTCAAGCTCTGGTGGAGAAGTGCAGAAAAGTAGAAAAGATGAGAAGAGGAAGAGAGGACAAAAGTACTGTAGGAGGACCGTCTAGGTTTAGGAATCCGAACCAATACCAGAACCAAAAAGGGAAGCAGTCCCAGAAGAAGCCGTATTCCCGACCTCAAGGGAATGCTCAGAATTAACAATCTTATTGTCCTGTCGCTTCTGCTTACGGTGGAAGTGGAAACGATCAGAATCAAGGCCAAGTACAGAGATGCTTCAAGTGTGGGAGACAAGGACACCAAACTGATAACTGCGAGCTGAAAGGAGTTCTATGTTTCCAATTCGGGAAGGTAGGACATTTCGTGAAGGAATGCTCTACACCAAAAAGCGAGCCGACTGTCAACAATGTGCGGACTGCTAGACCACCAGTGAAGGGAAGAGTGTATATCATGAGTGGCGCTGATGCTTCCAAATATGATGATCTCATACAAGGTAGTTGCATCATAGCTGGTAATCTCCTAACTGTACTATTTGATTCGGGTGCGACACATTCGTTTATCTCTTTGGATTATGTGAGGCTGTTAGATTTGCCTGTTTTTTCGCTGTTTTTGGATTTGATAGTCACTACTCTAACTACTAAGCATGTTACAGTTAATACTGTATGTTTAAATTATCCTATTATTGTTCATGATAGGAACTTTCTTGTTGACTTAATATGTTTGCCTTTGACACAATTGGATGTGATCCTAGGCATGGATTGGTTATCTTTCAACCATATCCTTTTAGACTGTGCACATAGAACCTTAGTTTTTCCTGACCCTAAGATTTCTGGATTTTTAACTGCCAATCAAGTAAGAGCTTCTTTGAAAGAAGGAGCTTAGGTGTAACACCCTTTGTTACATTAGTAACACGAATAAAATGTTTAAATAAAACTCCGTGAAATAAATTTTTTCATAATATAGTATTTAATTTAATAATAATAATTTCAAATTAGTCTTTATTTCATAAAATTCTCAAATCTGAAAACATAGTTAATCCAAAAACTCTTGAAACAATGTGCCAACTAAAAACCCAAACATGCAAAAAATAAAATAACTAAGGTCTGGCCACATAAGGCACCAGTACATTATAATACTAACCAAAGCTATACGAAAACTACTAAGAATCTCTAGTCTTCAAGCCTCCTCGGTGTCAAGAATAACGTCATCGTCCTCTGAAAATAACACTACTAATGGGATGGGAATCCCAATGAATAAAAATAGATATAAATTATTTTTCACAAGCAGTGTTATTCTCAGTCGGTGCAGTAACCGGAAAAACAACCATGGCACCTGCTACTTTCGAAAATAATATAATTTTCTATAATATCAATAATATAAAATATTCAGACCAGCACACCACATAATTTACATAGCATCATTTAACATTTAATTTATGCACTTATTCTACCAATCATAAACACACAACACACGACAATGGCGTCCCATTGCCCACCTCTTTTCATAAGAGGTGTTTCGACATCCCATTCTTTGGTGATGTAACTAGCTTTCGATACCCTTTCATAGGTGGTATAACTCATTTTCCGACATCCCATTTCCTGGCGATGTAACTATTTTCAATACCCCTTTCTTAGGTGGTATAACTCATATTTCCGACATCCCAAATAATTGGTGATGTAACTATTTTCAATACCCTTTTCTTAGGCTGTATAACTCATATTCTGATATCCCAATTAATTGGTAATGTAGCTAATTTTCGATACCCCATTCATAGGCGGTATAACTCAATCAACAAAGAACATCATATATGTAGCAATTAATTAATCATGCCAACACCACATATATTATCATACAATCTATTTATAGCATGTCAATCAACCAAATCATATACAAACATACATATCATAGAATCATTCTCAATAGTAAACATCTATATCACGGTAAGAAAGCTTTAAAGGAAAAACCTTCAATTTAGAAAATCAGGATTTGACCAAATTATGTATTTTCCATTGCAATTTCGCTATAAAATCATTAGATAAAATAAGCCCCTTTTCCCAAATTCGTTTGCACCATGGTAGGGTAAGAAAATGTTTTTACTCACCTCTTATAGACTTCTAAAAGTTCCAAAAATTATCTAAGACAAATCTAAGAATTCTTCTTTCCTTCTCCTCGATATCCTCTACATATTTAATTTTTTTAACGTTGTTGTGACTGTTGTGCGGCGCTGCATTTCTCCTTCTCGCTCAAGCTTTAAGTCGAAACTTCTTGCTGCGAACCCAATTTCGAGCACGCGATAGTGAAATATGAAAGCGTATTTTTTATTCTCTTCAATTAGGAGATATGCGTGCCTTAATTCTTTGCTCAGAAAAAAGAACGGCTCCAGGGAGGAATATGCACCTTTGAGATAGGGGACTAAGGCTTATCTCACCTATAAAAGTATTTTTTTTAATAACCATGTGGGGCCCATTTTTGTTTTTATCAAAAGAAAGGCTCCCCCTACACGTGAATAGCTTTTCACGTTAATCATAATTTTGTTTTTTTTTTTCTTTTTAATTCTTTCAAATCAATATAGTTGGCTCACTTACTTTTTCTAAGAATTCTAATTTTGTACTCTTTCAATTAGTAAACATTTCTAATAAATTCTTATACTAACCATTTTCTATAATAAGTCTCATAATAGTTTAATCTTTTTATTTTAAATAAATATATTTAAATTTTAGGATGTTATATTTTCTCCCTTCCTTTAAGAATTTCGTCCCCGAAATTAACTTTACTCTCAGGTACGAAACAAATACAGGTAATGTACCTTCAACAAAGAGGTCTAAGGACGGCGCGCCAAGTCTTCTTCCGGTTCCCAAGTAACCTCTTCTGGAGTTAAATCCTTCCCAAACCACCTTTACCAAAGGGATTGTCTTGTTCCGCAGGGTCTTAGTGCTTTTGTCGATGATTTGACTAGGCCTGAGCTTTTAGATTAAGTTATCCTTCAATTGTATTGACTTTGGTGCTATTACATGAACACATCTAACACATATTTTCGGAGTGGAGAAACAAGAAATGCATCATGAAGGTTTGACGACCATGTTGGAAAAGCCAATTGATAAGTAACAGGCCTGACTCTCTCTTGAGTATTTGAAAAGGATCCACAAAAACAAGGAATTAATTTTCTGACTGACATTGACTTCTACATCCTAATCTTAGGAATGACTCTCAAGAATATTTGTTCCCCTACCTAAAATTCGAAAGTCTACTTTTCCTTGTCGGCATAATACTCTTTACCTAATTTGGATTAAATCCTAACTGTGGTCTCTTGCATTAAATCGGATCCTAACAAGATCATTTCACCTACCTTGCTCTATCATAAGGGAACCTACATCCTTGATACTTTCTAAGCATACATCAGACCACTAGGCTGAAGCTTCAATTAATAATTGCACAATTCATAACCTCTTAACTATAAGAATATATATATATATATATATATAAAAAAAAGTCAATAATAACATGTATAATAAAATCACGCACTTAAGCATTTATTTTTCTCCATCCCCTTAAAATCATATTACCTTCAATTGCATTTCATCATTATAAGCTTTCTCAAAAAAATAGATTTATAACAAACAATTCACAAAGAAATTGAAGTAAAGTTTTATACCATCCATACATAGATTTTACACTCCCTTATATATATTCCACACCAAATTTATTATATTATTTACAGCACAGAGAAATTTCTATAAATAAATAAACAAATAAATAAAGCAAAGAAAGAAAAGAGAAACAGTAACGACATTCACATACTAAGTCTTATCTAGCCCAAAATGATAATTTCCCTAGAAAAAAAATAGTTTCACTTTCTGTTGATAAGATGATCTTACTTAAAAGAAATGTGATAACAAAATGGAGAATAATGTTTCGTAAACTTGTAATTAAACTGTGCAGACATTGTGCAGAAACAACCATAAAAACTCCACTAATAGACATAATAGCAATACTAAGAAATGAGTTTCATTTTGATCTTTGAGTAAACACATACAAATAAGAAATAACATTTTTTTTT
This sequence comes from Ammopiptanthus mongolicus, assembly GCA_039655645.1. Lineage (NCBI taxonomy): Eukaryota > Viridiplantae > Streptophyta > Magnoliopsida > Fabales > Fabaceae > Ammopiptanthus > Ammopiptanthus mongolicus. The sequence goes on from CM077349.1 coordinate 41,539,974, forward strand.
GTTTTTGAAAATAAATAAATGTTTGTTAAGATTAAACATGTCAATCTACATGGATAATAATTAAATCCAAGAGGTATATTAATCGCATATATAGTTTGGTCACTTGAGAACAATCTTAATTATTCAAGCAAAACGATTTTCAAAAAAAATGTTATATAACAAAATTACAACATAAATTAACATTTATATATATATATATATATATATATATATATATATATATATATATATATATATATATATATTTATATACACATTTTCTTTAATACAACATCCATTTTTATTCATAACCCTCAATACATCATCTTTAAATCTTGAAACATCATAGTTATTCGTGGATGTGTGGGTAACTTTCCTTTGTATGCCTCTTCTAATTTTTTTTTCTCTAAGAGTCCCCTTCTTAGAAACAACGATCCTATTCTTAAACAACAATAGACCATCATCACATAATTCTCTTGATCCTAAAGAGATTGCAATTCCTAGTCTAAAAACTGCTCCCGGTTAATCTGTTTTCTAAGGTCATTACAAATTCCAACCTATTCAATTTCAAGCTTAAAGTATTTAAGGTTACATTGATATTCATGTCCATAACATCTTCTAAGATATTCATCTCTAGAACTAATATGCAACCATTTTCTATTTAGAGCCTCTACCACTACATTGACTTTTTCTAAACTGTACTTCAACTTAAATTCATAGTCCTTATGAAATTTCATCCGCCTTCCTTTCCTTATTTTTAATTCTATATTTTTTTTTCTAACAATTAGTTAAGGCTCTTATGATCATTAAAACTTCGATTTTATTCCATGTAAGATTCTTTCCTTTCCTAGTCAACTTGATCAGAAATAAGGCTAGCCCAAAGAACTCATTTATAACTTCATATAATACGCTTCCAATTCCAGGAACTTCTTACACCTATCACTTCTTAGGTTTCTCTCATTCTATCTCTGCATCCGCTTTACTAAAGTCAACAACCACTCCATCTAACTGATCTAAGGTCATCTACCCTAGGCAAAAATACCTATCATTAATGGTAACTTTGTTCAATTATCTAAGGTCCTCACCAAGGTTCATACTCCCATCATTCTTTTTTTTTTTTTTTCATTATAAGCACTCAAAACTTATCACAAAATCAAACATATTTCTTACCAATAATTAAAGTAGGATTTGGTGTAAACTATAATCAAATAATAATAAATTAGATTATAAATAATAACAATAAAATCAATAGCAACTTCGAATAAATTGTGAAAAGATATATCAGGGTAAGAAAGTTTTAATTCTAAATCGATATGATTTTACTAAAAAAAAAAAACATGCACCGATGCAAGAAGATATTCCCATTTATAAATGAAAAATTATTTAAAGCATAAGGAAGTTAAAAACGTGAATTCAAATCAAGTGAGGCTTCCTTTGGAAATTTTGCTATCAAGAAGAATATGCACAAAAAAACGATAAAAATAAAACTATTTATTTTATTTTATTTTATTAAAATACAAAAAATATACATCTATCAAACAAATTCATCAAACGGCATAAAAATATATTTTAAGAATATAATGTTAAGAATTAACAACCTTAAAATTGCAACTCTTTTTTTTTTTTAATAATAGACAAATTCACGTATAAAAATTCATTTTCTAGCAACTCCTTTAATTGTTGTTTCTTAGGCTCATTTAACTCTAAGTGTGTCATTCTATAAGACGCTACTGACACTGATCCCCTTCTAGGTACTAAATCTATGTTAAACTCAACTCCCATATTTGATGTAAGGTAGAGAGCTCCTTATGGAACACATCTTGAAACTAACAGACAATAGGAAGTGCTGCTATATCACTTTCAGTCTCTATCTTAACGGAAAACAACAATATGGATCATTGAACTTTCTCAACTAAGAACTTTTGACATGAAAATGAATACGATATGGTTTAACATAAAAGATTCATCAAACATAGGTTGTGAAGTACATAAATATTTCTACTTGGACAACATTATTAGACGATAGCGAAACCATACTAAGAGTGACATCCAACCCAATATATGAAAACATATCAAATCATAAGATAAATTTTGGTGTATCAAGGAACTTTTCAAACAGGAAAAAGATGTAACTAATTTATCTTTGACAGGGGTAGAAACACACAAGTGAAAAAGTAATTTAGAAATAGGCAACTCTGAATTTTTGACACAACTAAGAGTTATGGAAGAATGAGTTGCTCCTGAATCAAACAATATGATAACCTCTTGTTATGAGAACAATTCCTCTTTGGTTTCTCAACCTTCTGCAGGATCTGAGCTGTCCCGGATAGATGGCAGATCATCCTCTGAAAAACGGTAACTCCACGTACTGAGGTTCTTGGGGTGCTACCACCCCATATCCCCTCATATGACGGAGAGTCTCCGTCTACTCTTTCACATCTATGGTCACACGATCCATAGTTGCTGCAAGCGCATCATTCGTCCCTCGCCTATTAGTTGCCATAAATCTGCTCACTACCAATGAAACAATGAGTTGGCCAGGCTCAATATCCTAAAGCATAGCTTGCAGCAGCTACAACTCTAACAAGCATCCTATGCGCCCAAGTTTTGATTTTTGAAAAACCCAATAACCACAGTCCAAATTAGAATTGAACTGCTCTGATACCAAAAATGTAACGCCCTTCGTTACATTAGTAACCCGAATAAAATGTTTAAATAAAACTTCGTGAAATAATTTTTTTCATAATATAGTATTTAATTTAATAATAATAATTTCAAATTAGTCTTTACTTCATAAAATTCTCAAATCTGAAAACATAATTAATCCAAAAACTCTTGAAATAAGGCGCCAACTAAAAACCCGAACATACAAAAAATAAAATAACTAAGGTCTAGCCACATAAGGCACCAGCACATTATAATACTAACCAAAGCTATAAGAAAACTACTAAGAATCTCTAGTCTTCAAGCCTCCTCGGTCTCAAGAATAACGTCCTCGTCCTCTGAAAATAACACTACTAATGAGATGAGAATCCCAATGAATAAAAACAGATATAAATTATTTTTCACAAACAGTGTTATTCTCAGCCGGCACAGTAACCGGAAAAACAACTATGGCACCTGCTACTTTCGAAAATAATATAATTTTCTATAATATCAATAATACAAAATATTCAAACCAACACACCACATAATTTAAATAGCATCATTTAACATTTAATTTATGCACTTATTTTACCAATCATAAACACACAACACAAGACAATGGCGTCCCATTGCCCACCTCTCTTCATAAGAAGTGTTTCGACATCCCATTCTTTGGTGATGTAACTAGCTTTCGATACCCCTTTCATAGGTGGTATAACTCATTTTCCGACATCCCATTTCCTGGAGATGTAACTAATTTCAATACCCCTTTCTTAGGCGGTATAACTCATATTTCGACATCCCAATTAATTGATAATGAAACCAATTTTCGATACCCCATTCATAGGCGGTATAACTCAATCAACAAAGAACATCATATATATAGCAATTAATTAATCAAGCCAATACCACATATATCATCATACAATCCATTTATAGCATGTCAATCAACCAAATCATATACAAACATACATATCATAGAATCATTCTCAATATTAATTTATATCACGGTAAGAAAGTTTTAAAGGAAAAACCCCCAATTTAGAAAATCAGGATTTGACAAAAATATGTATTTTCCATTGCAATCTCGCTATAAAATCATTAGATAAAATAATCCCCTTTTTCCAAATTCGTTTGCATCATGAAAGGATAAGAAAATATTTTTACTCACCTCTCGTAGACCTTTAAAAGCTCCAAAAATTACGTAAGACAAATCTAAGAATTCTTCTTTCCTTCTCCTCGATATCCTCTACATATTTAATTTTTTTAACGTTGTTGTGACTGTTGTGCGGCGCTGCATTTCTCCTTCTCGCTCAAGCTTTAAGCCGAAACTTCTTGTTGCGAACCCAATTTCGAGCACGCGACCGTGAAATATGAGAGCATATTTTTTATTCTCTTTAATTAGGAGATATGCGTGCCTTATTTCTTTGCTTAGAAAAAAGAATGGCTCCAGGGAGGAAATATGCACCTTTGGGAAAGGGGACTAGGGCTTATCTCACCTATAAAAGTATTTTTTTAATAACCATGTGGGGCCCATTTTTGTTTTATTATCAAAAGAAAGGCTCCCCTTTCACGTGAATAGCTTTTCACGTTAATCATAATTTTGTTTTTTTTTTCTTTTTTGTTCTTTCAAATCAATATAGTTGGCTCACTTACTTTTTCTAAGAATTCTAATTTTGTACTCTTTTATTAAACATTTCTAATAAATTCTTATACTAACCATTTTCTAAAATAAGTCTCATAATAGTTTAATCTTTTTATTTTAAATAAATATATTTAAATTTTAGGATGTTACATCAGGGATACATGCTTCTATCCGGTTTAGAAATCGAGAGGGACGTTGTCTTAAGCGATGTGCCGGTTGTGAAAGATTTTCCGGAAGTTTTTCCCGAGGACATTCCAGGTTTGCCACCTACGAGAGACATCGAGTTTACGATCGACTTAGTTTTAGGATCCGGTCTGATCTCTATAGCTCCTTATAGGATGTCACCTACGAAGTTAGCCGAGCTGAAGACCCAACTAGAGGATCTTATGTTTAAACGGTTCGTGAGGCAAGTGTGTCCCCGTGGGGAGCACCAGTGTTGTTAGTGAAGAAGAAAGACGGGGGTTCAAGACTCTGCGTGGATTACTGTCAACTCAACAAGATAACGATCAAGAACAAGTATCCTCTACCCCGCATAGATGATTTGATGGATCAACTTCAGGGAGTCGCTGTCTTTTCAAAGATTGACTTGAGATCCGGTTATCACCAGATTAGAATAAAGAACGAGGACGTACCTAAGACTGCTTTCAGGACTCGTTATGGTCACTATGAGTACCTCGTGATTCCTTTTGGAGTGACGAACGTGCCTGCTATCTTCATGGACTACATGAATCGGATTGTCCGTCCGTTTCTAGATCAGTTCGTTGTTGTATTCATCGATGATATTCTCATCTACTCGAAGAGTCCCGAGGAGCATGAGGAACATCTACGACAAGTTTTACAGATCCTTCACAAGGAGAAGTTGTATGCAATGCTGCCTAAGTGCGAGTTTTGGCTGGATGAAGTCAAATTCTTGGGGCACGTGATTACGAAGGAAGGGATTGCCGTTGACCCTACAAATGTGGAAGCAGTACTTCTTTGGGAAAGACCAAAGACTGTGACAGAAATCCGCAATTTCGTTGGACTGGCTGGTTATTATAGAAGATTCATTGAAGGATTTTCGAAGATTGTTGCGCGGTTGACTCAACTTACGAGGAAGGACCAACCGTTCACGTGGACTGACAAATGTGAGGAAAGTTTCCAGACGATGAAGGAACGTTTGACAACCTCACCAGTGTTAGTGTTACCCAAACCGGACGAACCTTACGAAGTGTACTGTGATGCTTTGCATCAAGGTTTAGGATGTGTACTTATGTAACACCGAAAAGTTGTAGCGTATGCTTCACGCCAGTTGAAGACTCATGAAAGGAATTACCCGACGCACGACCTTGAGTTAGCTGCTGTGGTTTTTGCCCTGAAGATCTGGAGATACTACTTGTATGGATACAAGTTTGATGTCTTCGGTGACCACAAAAGTTTGAAGTACCTGTTCGATCAAAAGGAACTTAACATGAGACAGAGACGTTGGATGGAGTTTCATAAGGACTACGACTTCACTTTGCTATACCACCCTGGGAAAGCAAATGTCGTTGCAGACGCTCTGAGTCGGAAGACTCTGCATATCTCTGCAATGATGGTTAAAGAGTTAGAATTGATTGAACAGTTTCGTGATCTCAATCTAGTTACGGAAGTGAACCACGAGAAGATTTGCTTGGGAATGATCAAGGTATCTAGTGGACTGATGGAGACGATCCGTGAACAACAAGCAACCAATGAGTACCTTCAAGAGAAAAGGGAGTTACTTGGACAAGAGAAGGCTGCAGAGTTCAGCTTGGGAACTGATGGCATCTTGAGATGCAATGGACGAGTTTGTGTACCTAGCAACCCAGGGATGAGGAAAATGATTTTGGAAGAAGGACATAAGAGTAAGTTGAGCATTCACCCTGGATCAACCAAAATGTATCAAGATCTAAAATAGAAGTTTTGGTGGCCAGGAATGAAGAAGCAGGTGGCTGAGTATGTAGCATCATGTTTGACTTGTTAGAAAGCAAAAGTAGAACATCAGCGACCTGGAGGAATGCTTCAATCCTTGGATGTACTTGAATGAAAATGGGAGAGCATCGCAATGGATTTTGTGGTAGGATTGTCGAGAACTTCTAAGAGTTTTGATTCGATATGGGTGATCATTGATAGGTTAACGAAGTCAGCACACTTCTTACCTGTTAAGATCAACTACTCAGTGGAGAAGTTAACCGAGCTGTATATCAAAGAAGTAGTCAAACTACATGGAGTGCCGTCAAGCATAGTCTCTGATAGAGACCCAAAGTTTACGTCACGTTTTTGGCAAAGTTACATCAAGCTTTAGGAACAAGGCTGAGGTTGAGTTCAGCTTATCACCCTCAAACTGATGGACAGATAGAAAGAACGATACAATCTTTGGCAGATTTGCTGAGAGCTTGTGTTCTAGATCATGGTGGAAGTTGGGATGATCTTTTACCTCTTATCGAATTCACATACAACAACAGCTATCATTCTAGCATAGGGATGGCACCCTATGAAGCCTTGTATGGACGAAAGTGCCAGACACCGTTGTGTTGGAACCAGGATGGAGAGAATACGATTGTAGGCCCCGAAATTATGCAACAAACAACGAAAAAGATTAAGCAAATCCGTGAAAAGATGAAGACGACACAGAGCAGACAAAAGAGCTACTCAGATAAACGAAGACGACCTCTCGAGTTTCAAGAAGGTGAACACGTGTTCCTGAGAGTTACACCTACGACTGTGGTAGGTAGAGCTATGAACTCCCAAATTCATTGGACCTACCAAATTCTTCGACGTATTGGTCCAGTGGCTTACCAGATAGCCTTACCTCACTTTTCTCTTTGTAACGCCCCGATTTTCACGTTTTCTAATTCTCCAGTATTTTAACGTTTGTATTTTATTGGAGGGTTTAGAGAGTGAAATAAAATATTCTAACCAGATAGGAATGTCCTACACAACCATAGGAAGCCGTGGTTAAGTTTCGGGCGCAAACTCAAACGGAGTCCGGTCTGCGTTTTTCACGGATAATAACCTTTTTCTACTATCGAGACCTAATTTGGACTCGTGAACGGGATAGTAAGTCTCGGGATTTTATTCTCTACATCTTTGTTAAGATTCGTGCCAACGTCCAAAAAATAATAATATAATATTATATTATATTCGACCGTTTAGCCGAATCGGGAGGCGTTTGGAGTCGTAAAGGGACTTAACGAGACCCGACAACGGATGAGCTTGATACCACATCATCCTAGGACACTTGGGAGAGTATGCCAGAGTTGTCACGAAGGTCGGGAAAATCTAGACGTGAAATTACCAAAATGCCCCTAACCTTAGTCATTTACACTTTTACCATTTTACCCTTTTGGCAAATGACCATTTTGCCCTTAAGTGAGCTTTTTAAAGGCTGAACTCAGCCCTTCCAGCCTTCATTTTCTCGCACACAGCCCTCCCCTATAGAACTCCATAGTTGTTCTTGAAGAAAACTCCATTTTCTTCTTGAAGATTCATGAAACCTTGTTAGAATCACTTGATTCCTGGAGCAATCTTCCTCCATTCTTAGGTAAGATCACTTCTATGATCTCCTAGCTTCTTGAGTCTCTCTCTATTTCAAGATCAAAATCCATTTTCATGAAAATCATTTCTTAGATCCAAAACTTTGAAAATCCATAGGAATTGGTAGAAAAATCCTTTTGATGTGAAACCAATTTCTTTGAACTCACCTCATCATTCTCTACCTAAACCCAAGAGCTTATGATTCAATTCTCATCATAGCCCAAAAATCCCCAAATGGCCGAACCCTATGGAGAGATGATAAATAGTGTTTTTCATCAATTTTTGATTTCTAACACTTGATTTCATCCTTAGCTTTCCTATTGCCTTTGAATCCATGAAATGGAAAACCAAAACCAATTCCTAGCTTTATTTTCTTTAGGGTGGCCAAAACCCTTAGGTAGAATTGTTGAGTTTTGTTTTGATTGTTGTTTAATGTTTGATTGTTGTGTTATTGTAGTTGGTGACGATTGTCAGGAGGTTCACAGGCCGATGAACCGACTTTGATCCGGATATCTGCTCATCAACAGGTATGGGGGTGAACCTCATCACACCAAAATGGTGGTGGTGAAGATGGTTGTTTAGTTTATGTTTGGGTGAAACCCTTTGGTTTGGATTCACCAATTAATTTGGTTCTCTTGGAGGACAATGTGTAATAATTTGTGGTTTATGCTTGTATGCCTTATCATGTGTTTTATGATGATGTTGTCTAGGTGAGAAAATAGTTTCTTGCATGCTGAAAAACCTACTTTGATCTCTAGATCAAGTATGGATTTTGATTCTTGATTATGATGCAATGATGTGTGTTTATTGTTTATCATAATTGTGTAAGTTTTGTGAGCTTTAACTTGGTTAGTTGGTGAGGTAAATCTTCACTTTTGGATTGTTTTGGCTTTCGGCCTTTACCTTGAGGAAAGGAAGAACTTGTGTAGTTCTTGAACAAATTAAAGTTTTGATGAAAGAAAAATGTTTTAGTAGCTTATGTTTCAAAGAAAGACCATAAGTGATTTTGATCCAAAGATCAAATGAAGTTTAATCTTTGAGTGCTTTCACCAAAGTGAAATGTGCCTTTTATTTTAATCTTAGTGTTTTCACCAAAGTGAAACATGTCTTAGACTTTATCATTAGTTCATCTAGTTAATCAAGTGATTTAAAAGTGGATTAATGAAATGTTTTCATGAAAGTCAACACAATTTCATAAAGACATTACCTTTGTTTTAGAACAAAGTCATGTTCCTTTTTCAATAAAATAGAAACCTTTTATCCTTAAGTTGATTAAAATGAATCATAGTTAAGGAAGTTAGAGGAGATTGCATTTTATTTTCTTTTATCTTAGAGCATAGTTTTTACACTAAGTTTGTAAGGAAAACTCTTTCAAAAATTAGTTAAAGTACTTTGCTTTAAGCAAAGGCAATGTTGTTTCAAATCAAATGAGTCTTCAATGAAAACGGTTTTGTTTACAAAAAGAGTATCAACTCTTAATCGTAAAGTTTTACGCGTGAAAACCTAAGTTAAGTAATTAACTTAGAGTTTAAGACAAGGGATAATTAAGTATGGTATGTAGTGAAACAAGACCATGTACTATACCATGATGACTTAGTGCATCAATGACTTCATAAGACTTAAGTGAATCAACACTTATTTCCTTAATTGAAAAACAATGAATTAATATCTTAGAAAGGCTTAAAGACTTATCTAAGAGGATTCTCAATCCTTATTCATAATGCTTAGGACTTGAGACATAATTCATAAGACGTAAACACAAACATGAAACGTTTTGGGTTTTGAAATAGTAGTTCGATGATGGATCGGTGATTCGGATCCAGGTTAATCGCTCAATTGTTTTCGTCTTGTGATAACCGGAATGAGAAAGATCCTAAGATTGTGCAGTTATGAGACTGTATAGTGGAAGGAATCCTGAGGCTATGCAGGAATGAGGCTGCAAAGTTAAGGGAAGGCATATAAGAATTGATTGGTACTACCTATACCAACAAGATTTATCTTCTTTTCGGGAGCTTAGAACATAAGAAGTTTATAGTTAAGCGTGCTTGACTTAGAGTAATTATGGGATGGGTGACCTTCTGGGAAGTTTCCTAGAAAACGCGTGAGTGAGGACAAAACACGCTGAAAAGACTTGCGTTGGTCGTAGGGACAGTCGGTGATTCTGAAACCAGTCTGGATCATTCCAAAGGAATCACGAGATATTTATCCGATGGATAAATGTTTTATAAAACGAAGACGCATATAGTTCCTAAGAAATAGAACCTTAGTGAACCTTGAGGTTTATCCAATGGATAGACATTACTTTATCGCATCTGCTTTGTGTAAGCATTGGCATTTCATGTGCATAGTTGTAAGGCTTTTTGACACACCAAGCAAGACGCCAAATAATCAGCTACATCTCTTTTCATGCCTTGCCACCAAAACAACCGCTTCAGGTCTTGGTACATCTTGGTTGATCCTGGATGCACACTAAACTTGCTTCTATGAGCTTCGTCCAGAATTAACCTCCTTATCTCTGGGTTGTTTGGCACACAAACCCGTTCTCCTCGTCTTAGGGTTCCATCTGCTCCTTCCTTGTATTTAGACGTCATCCCTTTCTTCAGATTTCTTCGCTCTTTCTCCAGGTACTGGTCGTATACTTGTTTCTCCCGAATCTGTTCCATCAGATCACAATATACTGTAACCATACCCACACAAAGTTTTCCTGGCATACTGACCACGGACAGATGCATATCTTTGAACTGTTCCAACAGCTCGTGTTCCTTAACCATCATGGAAGACACATGTAACACCTTTCTACTTAGGGCATCTGCTACCACATTAGCATTTCCCGGATGATAATGTAACTGGAAGTCATAGTCTTTCAGAAATTCCAGCCACCGTCTCTGCCTCATGTTGAGCTCTTTCTGATCAAACAGGTACTTCAAGCTCTTATGATCGCTGAGGATATTGAATGTCGAACCATACAAGCAGTGCCTCCAAATCTTCAATGTAACACCCTGCTCTTTCACTTCTCTGTATATATGTATTGATACTTGCTCATAGATGCTTGCATATGTCGTTTTTGCTTGTTTTTGGTACATAAGTTCATAGTTGTAATAGTTCAGCCTTTAGAATAATCAATTCATCCGAGTCTAAATAACCTGTTTCACGATTTTGGCCATATCTTGAGTTCTAGACATCCGATCGAGATGATCTAGGATGCGTTGGAAAGCTTAGAGGATTACCTACAAGTTTTATTCAGGTGTCGATGCCAAAATCGATTGGGAAATCGATTTGGGAAATCGATTTCCAGGTGAAGAAAATCGATTTCCAGAAGGAGGAAATCGATTCTTTGAAGGGCAAAATCGATTTCTTTGATAAGAAAATCGATTTGGCCCAAGGAAAATCGATTTTCATGGATGTTGAAATCGATTTTCATGCGTGTCAGAGCTTGTGTACGCGTTCGGGTTACTGGGCTATGCTGTGTACGGCCCATTCGTCCTAAAACGTCCCTAACAGCTATATATACATAGCGTATGACCTAAACCTAGTATCCACACCCTATTGTACGCACTTTTTGCCTCTTCTCATCCCTAAGAGCTCTAATTGATCTCTCGCTCTAGAAAACCCAAAGGACGAATCCTGCTTGGGTGTTCTTCGTCAAGAACACGCCGTTGTTTGGCTAGTCTATCCCTGCTGCTAGAGTTAATCTCCTAAGTTAGAAACCAAGGTGAGTTTCTAATCCTAGTTTTGTTTTCCCTTTTAATCCTTAACTTAAGGATCGACTCTGCTTTCCAGTGTTGCGATCGTGATCAAGTGCTGAACCCGTAAGAAGGAACCGTAGCAGAACTTGGATTTGTTCTCTTTCCCTTAGGCTGTGAATCGTCATACCAGGTATGGGGGGAGAAAATTGGTCATGAGTATGTGGGTTTTGGGATAGGTTAAGATGAAGGGGTTAACCCATGACCCCTATATGTTTGCCTATATGCATTGTAAGTGCCTATAAATGTTGTTATGTTGTTTTCTGGCTGTACGAATATTGATTGATGAATAATCTGATGTCATAGCATGTTTATAACTATGAGTACATGATTATTATGAATGTTGATGAATTGATGATGATGAACATGTTGTTTATGCCATGATATGGTGTTTTGTTAATCCTATACTATTAGAACATAGTTATAGGGAGAAAATAAATAGGCAATGTGAGATTGATTATCAAGGATTAGTTTGAGAACCCTTAGGTTATGATTCATGAGTGTTGAACTAGTCAAATTGATGATAAATAGCTTAAGCTCGAATGATATGTTAATTAGAGAACGTAGACTGGTCTATAGCGGAGGAAACCCGCTGCTGTATGAATTGACACCCAGAAATCGATTTCCAGCACGTGGAAATCGATTTGAATCAACCAAGAATCAATTTCCAGAACGTGGAAATCGATTTGGCCTTGTAGAAATCGATTTTTAGAATCGATTTTCCCTTGTTCAAAATCGATTGGGGAAATCGATTTGAACATGCTGAAATCGATTTTCAGGAATTGGAAATCGATTTTGAAGACTTGAGAAATCGATTCCAGAGAATGGAAATCGATTCTCACGTGCCCAGGAACAGTTTTGACCCCTTATGCTTGATGGATAGTGTTATGAAGATTAAGTTACAATCTTAATGAACATATGACTTGAGGTTTAAATATTAAGAATAAGTTATAATCTTAATAAGATATGAATTGTGGTTTAGATATTAAGATTAAGTTATAATCTTAATAAATATATGACTTGACGTTTAAATATTAAGATTAAGTTATCATCTTAATAAAATATGAATTGAGGTTTAGATATTAAGATTAATTTATTATCTTAATAACTATATGACTTGAGGTTTAAATATTAGGATTAAGTTATAATCTTAATAAGATATGAATTGAGGTTTAGATAATAAGATTAGGTATAATACTTAATGAAGATGATGTCAAGTTAAAACTTAACAAAGAGAACAATTAATAAGACGATGATGTTATTGGTAACGACGTACTGTTACCGATGTTGTTGGTTAAATCATTCTTGATGCTTATTGGTCAAGTTTGATGTTGATAAATCATCTTTGATGCTTGTTGGTCAAAGTTGATAGCCATGTAATGGTGTTGATGGTGGATGGTTGGACATGTGTTTGCATGTTGTTGAGCATAACATGCATCATGCGTTGACGTTGATATGTTGGGTGGAAAGCAAACGATGAATCGCGATAGTGGAGGCCACGATGGGTGTTATCCCGGCCTTGCGGGTACATTGGGTAGGGAAATTCCAGGTGACATGGGCTAGCTACCTATTATCGGAGTGACCTAAAGGATAAGCTTGAGTACCCTGACTAGCCACTATACGTTATCAGGATTAGTGAGAGTGTTCGGGGATGGCACACGGTCTGGCATAACATCCACGTTGATAACCGGACATGTACTCCTAATCGCCTTTCCAGAGTTATAGTTGTTGGCCACATGCATACGGAGTAGTGATGTTGCATTCGCATTGACATGCATCTTTGACATATATATATATATATATATATATATATATATATATATATATATATATATATATATATATATGATTATACATGTGTTGATTGATGTATGTTGTATGTCATCTTAATTACTATTCCATTCCGTTTACATATATTTATGATCGTATTTCTCACCCATCTTTTGTTGTTCTTGTGCATATGATGTTGCATGTGCAGAGGAGGGTGAGCATGCTGACAAGGAGTGATCCCGTGGAGATCTCTCTTAGTAGTAGTAGATAGGATTTACGTTCAGTTGTTTAGTTTTATTCCGATGTATTATCGGTATATGTATACCAACTCTGATTATGTGACATCGGGCTTCGGGTTATGTTTATCATTTATGTTTTCCGCAGTTGTTTTATGTTTAAAATGTTTTCGGATCATGTGGTACTTGCTACCTTTTATGTTAAAATTTTATTTAACTTGCATGCTTTATTTTATTTTATCGTATGCGGGGTAGCGGGTGTCACATTTAGTGGTATCAGAGCCGGTCTGTCCTACAGGCCGGGGTATGTGTCTGTTGTGTCTCTTCTGTGTACTCTGCAGAAGTGTTTTGAACTTGTGTGACTGTTTTATTATGCCTTTTGTTAAAAAATTTCTCTAGTAGGATTTAACCAATTTTGAATTGGTTAAGATCGCTGAGTGATAGGACAATGGGGTCGTGGCAGGGAACTGTCCGAACCATTGATAGTGAACCTTAACTTGTTTCATTGTTGCCTAAGAGTATGTATGACTTTAGGTGCCGATCAATATTATCCTTCCTAGAGTGTCATTCTTATTGATGTGTTACAAGAGGAAAGATGGTAGCATGAAGTTGTGTGTCAATTATTGACAACTGGACAAGGTGACCCTTAAGAATAGGTATCCTCTTCCTAGGATAGATGACCTTATGGACCAGCTGATAGGAGCTTGTGTGTTTTCTAAGATAGATTTGAGATCAGGCTATCACCAAATTCGGGTCAAGTCTGAGGACATTCCAAAGACTGCGTTCAGAACGCGCTATGGCCATTATGAGTATCTAGTTATGCCTTTTGGTGTGACTAATGCCCCTGCTGTGTTCATGGACTACATGAACAAGATCTTCCATCCATACTTGGATAGGTTTGTAGTTGTCTTCATAGATGATATCCTAGTATACTCTAAGACTAAGGAGGAACATGAGGAACACTTGAGGATAGTCTTGGAAACCCTTAAGGAAAAACAGTTGTATGCCAAGTTGTCCAAGTGTGAGTTTTGGTTAGAAGAGGTGAGTTTCTTAGGACACATCATCTCTAAAGGAGGGATAGCCGTGGACCCAGCTAAGGTAGAAACCGTGCTCCATTGGGAAGCACCTAAGTCAGTGACCGAGGTTAGAAGTTTCTTGGGTTTGGCCGGGTACTATAGGAGGTTTATAGAAGGATTCTCTAAGATAGCTTTGCCTATGACCCGCCTTACTAAGAAAGGTCAGATCTTCGTGTGGGACTCTAAGTGTGAGGAAAGTTTTCAAGGGTTGAAGAATAGGTTGACAGCTGCACCTATGTTAGTGTTACCCAATCCTAGTGAACCTTTTGTAGTGTACTGTGATGCTTCGAAGCAAGGTTTAGGTGGTGTGTTGATGCAGAATGGTCAGGTAGTAGCTTATGCTTCTAGGCAGCTTAAGACCCATGAGAAGAACTACCCCACTCACGACTTGGAGCTAGGAGCGGTAGTGTTTGCCTTAAAAATTTGGAGGCATTATCTCTATGGAGCTAGATTTGAGGTCTTTAGTGATCATAAGAGTTTGAAATACCTGTTTGACCAAAAGGAGCTGAATATGAGACAGCGTAGGCGGATGGAATTTCTTAAGGATTATGAGTTTGAGTTGAGTTACCACCCAGGTAAGGCCAATGTAGTGGCTGATGCTTTGAGTAGAAAAACCTTACATGTTTCAGCTTTGATGGTTAGAGAGATGGATTTGATAGAGGAGTTTAGAGATTTGAGTTTAGTTTGGGAAGTTACCCCTAAGAGCATTAGGCTAGGAATGTTGAAAATCACTAGCAGTTTGATGGATCAGATTAGAGAAGGGCAGAAGATAGATGTATACCTTTTAGACCAGAGAGAGTTGATTGCTCAAGGTAGAAATCTCAGTTTTAAGGATGGGACTGATGGAATTTTGAGGTTTCAAGATAGAGTTTGTATACCTGATATTCCAGAGCTTAGGAAGTTGATCCTTGAGGAAGGGCATAGGAGTGGTTTGAGTGTTCACCCAGGAGCCACAAAGATGTATCAGGATCTGAGACGGATGTTTTGGTGGCCTAGGATGAAAAAGGATGTGGCTGAGTTTGTTTATGCTTGCCTAGTGTGTCAGAAGGCTAAGATAGAACACCAGAAACCTTCAGGTAAGTTGCAACCTTTGAGTATCCCTGAGTGGAAGTGGGATAGTATCTCTATGGATTTTGTGTCTGGACTCCCTAGGACTCCAACTGGTTGTGATGCCATATGGGTTGTTGTGGACAGGTTAACCAAATCTGCCCATTTTATTCCTATGAACATGGAATATCCATTAGAGAAGTTGACTGGGTTGTATATCAGAGAAATAGTTAGATTGCATGGTGTACCCTCTAGCATAATTTCAGACAGAGATCCTAGATTTACCTCTAGATTTTGGAATAGTTTGCATGAGGCCTTAGGAACTAAGCTTAGATTGAGTTCAACTTATCACCCACAGACCGATGGTCAGTCCGAGAGGACAATCCAATCCTTAGAAGACTTGTTGAGGGCGTGTGTGCTAGAGCAGTCGGGTAGTTGGGATAAGTTTTTACCCCTTATAGAGTTCACCTACAACAATAGTTTCCATTCCAGTATTGGGATGGCACCTTATGAGGCTTTGTATGGGAGGAGGTGTAGGACACCCTTGTGTTGGAATGAGCCTGGAGAGAGTGTTGTGTTAGGACCTGAGGTAGTGCAGGAGACTACAGAGAAAGTGAGGATGATACAAGACAAGATGAGAGTGGCACAGAGTAGGCAAAAGAGTTACCATGATAAGAGAAGAAAAACTCTCGAATTCCAGGAGGGAGATCATGTGTTCTTGCGAGTTACTCCAACAACTGGGGTTGGCAGGGTAATGAAAGCGCGGAAACTTACTCCTAGATTCATTGGCCCTTACCAAATTCTAAAAAGAGTCGGTGAAGTCGCCTACCAGATAGCCTTACCCCCGTTCTTGTCAAACCTTCATAATGTGTTTCATGTGTCTCAACTTCGAAAATATGTTCATGATCCAAGCCATGTGATAGTACCCGATGTTATTCCACTAAAGGATAACTTGACCTTTGAGGTGCTACCACTTCGGGTTGAAGATAGAAGGGTCAAGCAGCTGAGAGGGAAGTAAATTCCCTTGGTCAAGGTCATTTGGAGTGGAGCTACAGAAGAAAGTGCTACGTGGGAGTTGGAGAGCAAGATGAAGGAGTCATACCCGCATCTGTTTACTCAAGGTGAGTAGAAATTTCGAGGACGAAATTTTTTATAAGGGGGGTGGAATTGTAACACCCTGCTCTTTCACTTCTCTGTATATATGTATTGATACTTGCTCATAGATGCTTGCATATGTCGTTTTTGCTTGTTTTTGGTACATAAGTTCATAGTTGTAATAGTTCAGCCTTTAGAATAATCAATTCATCCGAGTCTAAATAACCTGTTTCACGGTTTTGGCCATATATTGAGTTCTAGACATTTGATCGAGATGATCTAGGATGCGTTGGAAAGCTTAGAGGATTACCTACAAGTTTTATTCAGGTGTCGATGCCAAAATCGATTGGGAAATCGATTTGGGAAATCGATTTCCAGGTGAAGAAAATCGATTTCCAGAAGGAGGAAATCGATTCTTTGAAGGGCAAAATCGATTTCTTTGATAAGAAAATCGATTTGGCCCAAGGAAAATCGATTTTCATGGATGTTGAAATCGATTTTCATGCGTGTCAGAGCTTGTGTACGCGTTCGGGTTACTGGGCTATGCTGTGTACGGCCCATTCGTCCTAAAACGTCCCTAACAGCTATATATACATAGCGTATGACCTAAACCTAGTATCCACACCCTATTGTACGCACTTTTTGCCTCTTCTCATCCCTAAGAGCTCTAATTGATCTCTCGCTCTAGAAAACCCAAAGGACGAATCCTGCTTGGGTGTTCTTCGTCAAGAACACGCCGCTGTTTGGCTAGTCTATCCCTGCTGCTAGAGTTAATCTCCTAAGTTAGAAACCAAGGTGAGTTTCTAATCCTAGTTTTGTTTTCCCTTTTAATCCTTAACTTAAGGATCGACTCTGCTTTCCAGTGTTGCGATCGTGATCAAGTGCTGAACCCGTAAGAAGGAACCGTAGCAGAACTTGGATTTGTTCTCTTTCCCTTAGGCTGTGAATCGTCATACCAGGTATGGGGGGAGAAAATTGGTCATGAGTATGTGGGTTTTGGGATAGGTTAAGATGAAGGGGTTAACCCATGACCCCTATATGTTTGCCTATATGCATTGTAAGTGCCTATGAATGTTGTTATGTTGTTTTCTGGCTGTACGAATATTGATTGATGAATAATCTGATGTCATAGCATGTTTATAACTATGAGTACATGATTATTATGAATGTTGATGAATTGATGATGATGAACATGTTGTTTATGCCATGATATGGTGTTTTGTTAATCCTATACTATTAGAACATAGTTATAGGGAGAAAATAAATAGGCAATGTGAGATTGATTATCAAGGATTAGTTTGAGAACCCTTAGGTTATGATTCATGAGTGTTGAACTAGTCAAATTGATGATAAATAGCTTAAGCTCGAATGATATGTTAATTAGAGAACGTAGACTGGTCTATAGCGGAGGAAACCCGCTGCTGTATGAATTGACACCCAGAAATCGATTTCCAGCACGTGGAAATCGATTTGAATCAACCAAGAATCAATTTCCAGAACGTGAAAATCGATTTGGCCTTGTAGAAATCGATTTTTAGAATCGATTTTCCCTTGTTCAAAATCGATTGGGGAAATCGATTTGAACATGCTGAAATCGATTTTCAGGAATTGGAAATCGATTTTGAAGACTTCAGAAATCGATTCCAGAGAATGGAAATCGATTCTCACGTGCCCAGGAACAGTTTTGACCCCTTATGCTTGATGGATAGTGTTACGAAGATTAAGTTACAATCTTAATGAACATATGACTTGAGGTTTAAATATTAAGAATAAGTTATAATCTTAATAAGATATGAATTGTGGTTTAGATATTAAGATTAAGTTATAATCTTAATAAATATATGACTTGACGTTTAAATATTAAGATTAAGTTATCATCTTAATAAAATATGAATTGAGGTTTAGATATTAAGATTAATTTATTATCTTAATAACTATATGACTTGAGGTTTAAATATTAGGATTAAGTTATAATCTTAATAAGATATGAATTGAGGTTTAGATAATAAGATTAGGTATAATACTTAATGAAGATGATGTCAAGTTAAGACTTAACAAAGAGAACAATTAATAAGACGATGATGTTATTGGTAACGACGTACTGTTACCGATGTTGGTGGTTAAATCATTCTTGATGCTTATTGGTCAAGTTTGATGTTGATAAATCATCTTTGATGCTTGTTGGTCAAAGTTGATAGCCATGTAATGGTGTTGATGGTGGATGGTTGGACATGTGTTTGCATGTTGTTGAGCATAACATGCATCATGCGTTGACGTTGATATGTTGGGTGGAAAGCAAACGATGAATCGCGATAGTGGAGGCCACGATGGGTGTTATCCCGGCCTTGCGGGTACATTGGGTAGGGAAATTCCAGGTGACATGGGCTAGCTACCTATTATCGGAGTGACCTAAAGGATAAGCTTGAGTACCCTGACTAGCCACTATACGTTATCAGGATTAGTGAGAGTGTTCGGGGATGGCCCACGGTCTGGCATAACATCCACGTTGATAACCGGACATGTACTCCTAATCGTCTTTCCAGAGTTATAGTTGTTGGCCACATGCATACGGAGTAGTGATGTTGCATTCGCATTGACATGCATCTTTGACATATATATATATATATATATATATATATATATATATATATATATTGATTATACATGTGTTGATTGATGTATGTTGTATGTCATCTTAATTACTATTCCATTCCGTTTACATATATTTATGATCGTATTTCTCACCCCCATCTTTTGTTGTTCTTGTGCATATGATGTTGCATGTGCAGAGGAGGGTGAGCATGCTGACAAGGAGTGATCCCGCGGAGATCTCTCTTAGTAGTAGTAGATAGGATTTACGTTCAGTTGTTTAGTTTTATTCCGATGTATTATCGGTATATGTATACCAACTCTGATTATGTGACATCGGGCTTCGGGTTATGTTTATCATTTATGTTTTCCGCAGTTGTTTTATGTTTAAAATGTTTTCGGATTATGTGGTACTTGCTACCTTTTATGTTAAAATTTTATTTAACTTGCATGCTTTATTTTATTTTATCGTATGCGGGGTAGCGGGTGTCACATTCAACGCAAAGACCACCGCTACTAATTCCAGATCATGCGTAGGATAATTCTTCTCGTGCACTTTCAAATGTCTCGAGGCATACGCTACCACCTTTCGATTCTGCATCAGAACACAGCCTAACCCCTGGTATGAAACATCACAGTATACTTCAAAAGGTTCGCTTGGATTGGGCAATATCAACATTGGCGATGTAGTCATCTTCTTTCTTCAGCTCCTGAAAACTCTGCTCACAGGCTTCAGTCTATTCAAAAGCTTTATCCTTCCTTGTCAATTCGGTAAGAGGCCCTACAATCTTAGAAAATCCCTCAATTAACCTCCGATAATACCCAGCCAAACCCACAAAACTGCATATCTCAGTCACTGTGGTTGGTCTTTCCCACTCAAGAACTGCTTCAACTTTTGACGGATCTACAACAGTTCCTTCGTTTGAAATCACGTGACCCAAAAACTGCACTTCGTTGAGCCAAAACCCACACTTAGACAGTTTTGCGTACAACTGTTTCTCCTTCGATCCCTGAAGAACCACACTAAGATGTTCAGCATGTTCTTCCTGGTTTGGCGAATAGATGAGTATATCATCAATGAAGACAGTGACAAGCTTATCTAGGTATGGATGAAAGATCCTATTCATATAATCCATGAATATAGCTGGAGCATTCGTCACACCAAACGGCATTACAAGGTACTCGTAGTGCCCATAGCGTGTTCGAAACGCTGTCTTTGGTACATCTTCTGCCTTCACACGAATCTGGTGATAACCCGATCGTAAATCAGTCCTGGAGAAAACAGCCGCTCCCCTCAACTGATCCATCAAGTCATCTATCCTCGGAAGTGGATACTTGTTCTTAATAGTAACCCTGTTCAACTGGCGATAATCTACACATAGACGAGAGGTTCCATCTTTCTTCTTCACCAGCAGTATAGGTGCTCCCCACGACGACACACTAGGTCTAACGAACTGCTTCGACAATAAGTCCACCAACGGTTCCTTCAAAGTTTCTAACTTTGCAGGTGCCATACTATACGGTGCCATAGACACTGGTCCTATTCCTGGCACAAGATCGATCAAAACTCGATATGCGGAACTGGCGCTAAACTTGGTACATCTTCAGGAAAGACTTCCGGAAACTCGTTCACGACAGGTACGCGCTCTATGACTAGCTCGCTCTTGATCTCCAAAGAAGATAGCAACATGTATCCTTGAGCTCCTTCTCTCAAAGAAGCGTTTACTTGGTTGGCAGTAAAAAATCCAGAATTCTCACAACTAGGAAAGACTAAGGTTTTATTTGCACAGTCTAACAGGATATGGTTAGAAGATAACCAATCCATTCCTAAGATTACATCCATTTGCGAAAGAGGCAAACGGATCAAATCAATCAAAAACGTTCTATCTTTAACAGAAATAAAACAATTCAGACAAACTTTAGTAGTTACAATAGGCTTTGCAGTAGGCGTAGAAATTACCAAATCAAAAGGTAAAGAAGACACAGGCAATCCCAACAGGTTTACACAGTCATATGCAATAAAGGAATGCGTTGCGCGTGAATTAAATAGTACAGTTAAGGTTTTACCTCCCATGACACACTGACCTTGGATTAAGTCTTCATTTTGAGAAGCTTCAACCGTTCATAGTATAGACTCTGCCTTTTCCTTAGGCCTTGTTTCTTGGACATTGTTGACAGAATGTTCAGCTTTCGGCTGCACACATTTGCATGAAATATGTCCCGGCTTCCCACACTTGGAACATATAATCCCCTTGATTGAGCAGTCTCTTGTGACATGATTACTCTTCCCACACTTCATACACTTGTTCGGGGCGTTTCCAGACTGACTGAAACCCCCACTGCTTCCTCCCGCAGAATGTTGATGTTGATCTTGTTTCCTTGAATATGGCTTCCATCGAGATTTGTTGTCACGACCACCGTTTCCTCTGTGGAACTTAGAAGGTCGAGAACTCTGTGCCCGCTTGTCCTTGTTAGGCTCCAAGCTCTCGATTAGACGACACTTCTCCATTAGCCTTGGAAAAATAGAAATTTCCAGAGGAAGTACACCTCTCTTCAAATCGATCCTCAAATCTCCCTCGAACTTCCTGCATTTCCATTCTTCTCTTGGGTTGTCCAGGAAATAGTTTGAGAATTTTGCCAAACTCTCAAATTTGGCTCCATATTCAGCTACAGTCATTCCCCTTGTCTCAGCTGGAAGAACTCCAATTCTTTCTCGTGCCTTGCACTCGTAGGAAAATACTTTTCCAGGAACTTCCCCTTGAAAGCATTCTAGTCCACAGCTTGTTGGTCATGAATCATCATCTAACGGGCTCCTTCCCACCAGTATTCAGCATCTTCTACCAGCATATAAGTTGCGAAAACAACTTTGTCATTCTCAGTACACCTCATGGCTCCAAAGATTTTCTCCAGCGTCAGGATCCAACGCTCAGCTAGCTCAAGATTGAACTCACATTTGAATTGAGGTGGGTTCCTACGGAGGAATTCGTCCGGTCCTCTACCCTAGCAGCTCTTTCATCACGTTGAACCATCGCAGCAGCCATTTTCTGTATGGCATTCACAGCAGCATTCAGGTTTTGAGCAGCCATTGCTACTTTCAAAACCAGAATTGTCAAACTCAAGAGACCACAACATAGTTAAAGCAAGCAACATTACCTTCCTTGCAGAGATAACAACAGAGAAACACACAGAGAACAATACACAAACAAGACAGACCACAACCTACAAACCCCAAAAGACTCGGCCAGCTCTGATACCAAATAATGCAACACCCTTTCCCGAGTGTTATACTCCTGAACGTTTATAAGGCCGAAAATAATTTTAATGCGAAAAATACGATTTTTTTTTCTTTTCACAAAGATATAATCTATTCCTATATAATAAAATCATGTCCTCATTGAATTACCTTTTTACCCTTAACATATAGGTGTCAGCTCCTCAACGAAAATTTTCCCGCTCATTTTTTACATTGCTTCTTTGTTTGTTATATAATATATTATATATATATATATATATATATATATATATATATATATATATATATATATATATATATATATATATTTATAATAAAATCATGTCCTCATTGAATTACCATTTTACCCTTAAAATATTTTTATATTTTTTATTTATTCTTTTCCTTATCATTTTCTGCTCCTCTATACGTGTGGCAGTATAACCTTATTGCTTCTATTCTCTCAACATCAGGTCCTATTATTCATTCATTCCAATATCCCTTCTTTAATTTCTTCTCTCTCATACTCTTCCTCTTCTTCATGACATTATTTCCTCTTTTTCTCTTCCATTTTTCAAGTTACAATTTTGAAAAAAAGAAAAAAAAAAAATTGCTTCGGTGGTGGGGGACGACGGTGGTTTGGTGAGAATGGTGGTATGGATTGGCTGTGGTGGTTTCAATTTGGGGTTCGGTGGTGGTGCGGTCCTGCAAGCTCGCCATGTTCAAGTCGACAACGATGGTCTCAAATCCATCTACGCTTTCAACTCTAGATCCGGCCACAGTGTTCCCATCCGCTTCAACCCAAGAAACGGAAGATTCATCTTGACTTATCGAGAAGGCGCTGTCGTTTAAGTTGATGGCGAACCTAAGGTCCATTTTTTTCATGGGGAATGTCCCTAAACCTTAACTTTTTGATGAATCAATTTTTTGTTTTTTGTTCTTTTTTTGTTTGTGTCGGTCCATTATGCAACAATGTTGATCAAATATGAGGATTGGAAATTGTGTTTATTTGTGCAAAATATAGGGTTTTTTTTGCAGCTTTTTCATTAATAGTGGTCCTCTCTCTCTTTCTCTCTATTTGCTATTCTTTTGTGAATTATAGCTTTCTTGCTTTCTTTGCATTGGGTCTTCTCATTTTTTCTGATGTAGGTGACTCGGTGAGCAATTTATATAAGAGTTTCCACTTTTATTCCCTCTGGCCCTTGTAAATTGTCCACTGTTGATCTCTATTTACATTCATAAAAAGAAAGCATATAAACTACTGAAATTAGAAGCTCATATTAGGGGAAAAAATCATGCATATCATTTCTAAGGAGCAGTTAAGAGAGGTATAGCTGAGATAAGGTTGATTAAAATAAGTTATTGATTTGAAATGCAAATAGGTTGCAACATGTTTCACATGAAATGCATGCATAGATAGTTTGAATTTTTAACTTATATTAAATTATGTGCATTGATATTATACATGATTGTCTACAAAATTGACAAGGCACACCAAAATTGAATGAAATTTCTAAAATGGAATTTTGACAATATCATCCGTGAAACATGTCCATTTTTTGCATCTTGATTGATGATGGGCATTTGATGGTTTGCAGTGGTAGTAGAAAACTAGAAATCATACTTTGTGGTTGTAGTCCAATGACTTAGTTAGAGTCCTCCAAACATGACATGTTGGATGCACAACTGAAGTCTTTTCTCCCTTTGGTTGATTTCTTTGTTAATTTTGCATTAATATGATTTTGCTTTCATTTGTGTGAGTAATGACTTATGACTTATTTGTGCAATGGTGAAGGACAACAACCTGTTAGTGTTAGTTATGGCACACTTGACAATGGACTGCATAAACCTCCAAGCATGAAGATTGCTTTTCCATCATTTCAACCAAAGACTTTATGTTACTCGTTCCCAGGCCATGCTTGCTACGTCTTGAGTCAATGATTTTGTATGATTGCAGCATTTCTGAGGGCCAATTCATAAATAGTAGACAAAATATTGGGAGAATTTTTTTAATAATACCTTTGAAATTATTGTCATCCCTGTTGTGGATTTAGGCCTGTTTTTTGCTGAATAGGTTTCATTTTTTTGCTGCACAGGTTTCAAAGTTTGAGCTACCTTTGGCGGATTTGCTTGGAAACTTAGATATTATTACACTACAGGTGGGTTTTCTTCTCTGCTTAGGCGGATTTGTTAAGCAATGGTTGCTTTCAAGTTTACAGTCTTTAGATATGTGCACTGCGCTGGGTTGCAGGGTCGGCGTCGGTTCCACTTCAGCTTTTTTAATGTTAGGAGCAAGATCATTTTAATTTGAAATTTATTCAAAAGGATTTTGACAAAATTATCAGTTTAGCCACAGTTTACTAATTTGACCAGAATTAAAAGAGTGAAAGAAAGAAATTTGGCAAAAGAATGTAGCTTTGAAAACTATTAGACATTTTATTAATTAGTAATAAAAATTACAAAGCGTTGTTTGCACCATGTGAACTTTGTATTCTAGCACACTACCACTGATCCATTAAAATATATAGTTCTAATGTTTATACTTTATAGTCCAACTATGCTTTCACAAAAGTATATCTTTTACTAAATGAGTTGATTTACTTGCTGAAAGTTTCATTTAATCCATGGTATTTCTTACAGCTTCCTTCAAGGTTTGTGATCCATAACATGATTTTCTTATTCACTTACTCACTCTATTATGCAAGTTAGGCATGATAAGAAGGTCGTCAAACAAAATTTTATTTTTATGTTATTTTTGTAGATTTATTCGGAGGAAGGTTGTAGCTAGATTGGATTGGACATGAGGTGTATGATTAAATGTCTAAGCTTTAGGTTCTCTTTGTTCTGAGTTGTGCCAATGTGATGCCTAAATTGTGTGTTCTTTAGTGTCATTCTTATGATAATGGCCTTTTCCTTTTTTTTCTTTGTTGCTTTAAATAGATATACAATGAAGAAATTGTGGATTTACTTGATCCAACACAATGTAACCTTGAGGTAAGCATATGACATCCTTTGTGGTACAATTTTTCATAAAAACATTATTTATTTACTATTTCTTTTGTTTTCCATTGCTGCATGCTTATTATGGCTTGGTCCTAATCATGAGATCTCTATATTTTATCAATGACATGTTTTCAACCTTGATATTAGGACTGTATCTCTGTATTTGGACTAAAGGTTATTTTGGTGCTTTGATATTAGGACTAAAGGACATTAGTGTCATTTTGTTATTACTATAATCATAATTATAATTATAGTTACAACTATAAACATAATTATAATACTATGATGAGGATGTAAGTATTATTGGACTGATGGTAGATGACACAGTTAAGCCAAGCATCCCACCACATGTTGAGTTTATGAAAAATCTAAGTGCAAATGGGTGGCAGCATTGAAACAAGAAACCAATTCCCTGATTTTGCTTCTTTTAATCTCATGTCCTTCCACCAAGTTGATAGCTATTTGAATCCATCGAAACAATGGTCTTCTCTGCCCATCCTACTCACTGTATTCACAAGTTTTGAAATCATTCCAACCAAATATAGTAATAAATGGCCTTGAGCTGCATTAGATGGCCTTGAGTGGCAAAAGACCTATCTGATAAAAAAGCTAAGAATGGTGCCAAAATAAGGTTAGATACATTCTTTTACTTCTTACATCTTTGTAAGAAGTGAATAAAGCTACTATATCATAATATTTGAACCTATCACATTAAGTATAGCTTATAATGAGATAACATGTTGATATGGCAATATAATTCTAAACTAGGAGGATTGGTTTGTGTTTGGGGAACAGGCTCATTTTTATTGCGCGGTGGGTGGGGTAGGAGCCTACTTATGAAGTCATGTAGTGGGGCATTCCCATGAGATGAAATTTTATTGCTTTCTTCTGTTTTGAATTTCCCCCGTTTTACTTCTTTTTTGGTATTGTGATATGTTGTCTAATAGATAATTTGGATATATATCTCAAGTCTTTCTATTTGAAAATAAAACGGGCTTCTCTATTAGCTGTAGTAGACTACTGACTAAATTATATTTAAATTGATTTTGAATGTGTTGTTAGATGAGGAACATTAGAGATGAAGGAATGACATAATTAATTACAGGACAAGTAGGATAAGGATGTGAGATCTTTACTCAGTGGTCCTCTTGCCATTTTTTCACACTACATTTCTTAAGTTTTATCTCATTCATATATTGTTTATCTTGATGGAATTTTTATGTTTATAAACTATTTTTTGATTTTAGATTGTGTGAATGGGTTGATTCTAAAGAATGCATTTAAGGTGTTTGAGAAATTTCCTCTTTGTGAGTAAGAAGTTTTTAAGCTTTCATAAAACATTTCTTAAGTTTTATCTCATTCCTATATTGTTTATCTTGATGTGATTTTTATGTTTATAAACTATTTTTAGAGTTTAGATTGAGACATGTTATCAGGTTGTTGGTATATGCATTTGACCCTTACATTCTTCACTTCTGTTTGCTTTTATTTTCTTCGCTTCTGTTTCGTGACTCCTGACGAAGGTAATCTTTTTTTCTTGACACATGCTATTTTGTCTTCCTGGTATTTTTTTTGCTTGACACATGCTATGGTTTGTTTACACCATTGAGTACATTCCCAAGGTTGAGTACGATTTACTATTTAGATAATGCAACACTCATTATTCAGTATTTGTTTGTGTTGGCCCACTTCTATTCATACCATGAGATTAAGAGGTATACCGTACACCATATTGCCATCCTTGAAATTGATTCAAGGCTCTTATGCACAACCACCTGAGCGCATCACTTGGCCAAAATACACTAGATATATTCATAATTGCATACACTAGGTACTGTACAGCTAGAGCACCTGACACTATCTAGAAGCTATAACTTTGTTAGAGCTATAAAGTATGAACTATGAATATAAAAACTATGCCCTATCTATTACAAAAGCCTTTGTGTAATCAATTTCTATTTTGTGATTAGGATGCTTCAACAATAAAAAAAGAGAGGTTTTCAATGTGCTGCTATTATTCTTGGAAGTTTATTATATTGCTTTTTTTTGGCCTTTAGTGCTATTAGACAGCTAATGATCTTAATTTATGCTGAAGTTATGCTTTGCTTTTAGTAGACTTAAAAGTGGCTTATTTGGACGGACACCTTAGTAGTTTCAATATGTTATATGCAACTAAATGGAATTAATCCAATTCAAGTGCACACACGTTTTTGATAGATTGTAGGGTTTTACCACTTATTGGAAGAAAAGTAGCACCCCAACTGGCATAAGAATTTTCCACAGGGATGTGGAGAAAGAAGAATTCCAGTATGCCAATACTCAATGTCCCTCATCCTACTACATTCTGTTTGAGAGCTTATGAGTTAATTGAAGCCTTTTTTTAATTTGCTCTTTTCCTATCATGTGAACAATGTGATTGAGTATGGTGGAAGAGATGGAGGGTTAGGAAGGAGATGAAAATATAACAAGTAATAATTGTATCTATGAGTTGTTGTTCAACTCCTACTTGATAATGTTGCATATTTATTTCATTTGAATCTGTACTTTTGCATTTTGTGCATCTTTGTTTATTATTTTATTTTTGTGACTAATTTTATTTTGATTTCTTTGATAAGATATGGAACATTTGTCTTTATTTGATATTATAAACATTTGTCTTTATATGGTATTATAAAGTTCAAGACTATGTTTCAGTAGGTCTAATGTATTGCTATGTGGTATATATATATATATATATATATGAGTATGGGAGGTTCTACTGAATTAAAAGGGGGAGGAAGGGAGCATGATAATGGAAAGTAGGAATTAAAATTGATTTACATAATTAAAACAAGAGTGCACTAATTTTTAAAACATGTAAAAGAAAAGAAAAAGAAACCAGAGCGGAGGCAGAGCCTCACCAGGACTGGTGGAGGGAGAAGAGAGGATGCAGTTAATGCATGCAAGTGAGGAAAGATTAATGTTTTATTGAAAATAAAACAAGTTACAATATTGAAAACGAAGAAGAAGAAGAGAAGGGAGAAGATGGAAGAGGGAGGAGTCTACTTCTGAGAGCGTCTCTCTCTAGGTTCTCTCTCTAGTATCTCTCTAAAACTTCGAATGAATTGAAGAGGGATGCAGCCACTCTATAAATAGAAACTAAAATTTACTATTACAACAGTATCGGCATCATGACCTATACTATTACAATAATTCATGAATAGTGCCGGTATCTTGACTGGAACTGTAGTGTCGGTAGAATAGTGTTGGGCCAACAGTGATTGGGTCTTCAGACGGATGAACAGTCTTCAGACGGATGAACGGTCTTCAGACTATTAAATAGTACTACTATTCGTCATCAGACAGATGAACAGTAGTGTCTATCCCGAAGCAATCATCTTCATTCTGATAGAATGAGTCTGAGTCTTGGGAATCTTCTTGATCTTCATCTTCGTCTTGTGAAGGAGGAAGATTTTGCTTTGAAGAAGAAGTTTGGGCTTCAAGTGCTTTGGCTTCTTCTCGTGCCAATTTGGCAATGATTTCTAAATTTTTTGTGAAGCTGTCCCTGTTTGTTGAGGCAGCCAGGGTAGCTATTGCCTTTGTTTTTTGATTCAAGAACTCACAAGTCTCTGGATGTGCAGCTTTCATCCATTTTGGGTGTTGCTGTAGCCAGAGCTTTACATTTTCTGAAGTAGCAGCAGAGTAATCGAATTCTGCCCACCATTTTACAAATGATATTCTTGATAAAATTGGGTAATTATCAGGGAAACTCTCTTGTTATTGGTACTTGTATTGCCAACTGAATATCCATGATAATGCAAAATTTGAAAAGAATACTAAGCTAGCAGTGAAGGTGCTAACTGATGGCTCATAGTATTCTTTGAATGTTTGGAAACCCTCAGTAACTTCTGGGGGCAAGATTGTTTTGCTAGGTCCGAAGAATTGCCACCATTGGACGAACCATTCAGGAAAATTGTACTTGGTATTTCTCTTGAAATAGATCAACCAAGAATGTTTGTTAGCATTGTTCTGGTACCAAAATGTGTTGGTCCAGGCAGTTTCGTAATCCCAATAAGTATAACCACAAGGGTCAAAAGGTTGGGAAAACTTTCTAACATTGTTTGGATTCTTTCCAAATTGTTCAGGTGTAAGAACCTTAAGAATCTGGAATGTGGAATGGGTGTATTTTGTTTGATCCTTAGGGTCACGATAATGTTTAATTGCAACTAAATCGGTATCAACCAAAATAAACTCATAAAATTGTCTAGTTTTCAAAATATGATAGGGCTTCTAATGAAAGCCATAAGGAAAAACTTTTGCGGGAACGTTATTAGGATTATTGTCCCAATAACTTTTCTCCATTTGAAGAACGTTTTGGAATTGATTCTTAGCAACATAATGAGGTGTTGCCTTTTTTGTGGATTTTAATGATATAGTTTTATCAGGTTTAATCTTTTGAAGAGGGATTGGTGTGGTTGCTAAGTCATGAATAAGTTTAGCAAGATTGGTTTCTTGAAAGTCGGGATCACCTTCAAGTTTTTGTTTCCAGGTTCCTTTGGGAAGATGGGTCAGACCTTGATCTTGGAAGGCCTGTAGGGTTTGGATTGGGATGCCATAATCTGCTTTGGATTGTTTGGCTGTTTGGGAAGATTGGGCCGCTTGGTCTTTGATTGGCTGTTGGGTGGATGACCCAACTGTTGATGTTTTCTGGGTGGATGGCCCAGATTGGGTAGATGACCCGGATGGTTTTGACGCATCTTGGCGTTTTAATTTTGGTAGTCCAACAAGGACTAATGGGCCTTTGGCCTTTTTGGAGGTTGTGGTCTTTTCTTTGGCCTTGGCCTTCCCCTTTACAGAGGAAGAGGAGGAGTCTGGCATTTCTGCCGCTGGAGGCTGGCTACTACTTTCCCTGTAAATATTCACGAGTAAGGTAGTCAGGAAGAGAATTTGAAGAGCCTTTGATAAATTCAATATCAAAATCAAAAGCACTTAAAATTGCTTGCCATCTGGCAAAAAATTGTTTTGATGCAAGGTTTTTAACATCCTTTTGCAAAATATCTTTCGCAGCTTTGCAATCTACTCTAATCAAAAACTTTTGATTAAGTAAATCAGATTGAAATTTTGAGATGCACAAAACAATTGCTAAAATTTCCTTTTTAACAATTGAATAATTCAATTGTGCAGAATTCCAGTGTTTAGAAGTATATGCAATGATATGCTCTTTTTCTGAAATCCTTTGTTTTAAAATTCCACCATAACCAATGTCTGAAGCATCAGTTTCTACAATTTTAAAGGCGGAAGGATTGGGAAGATAAAGGCATGGAAGATCCTTTACCCTAGCTTTGATTGTTTGGACAACATGGGTATGTTTATCTGTCCAAGGTGGAGGTTCTTTCTTAAGCCTATCATGTAAAGGCTTAATGAGAGTACTAATATAGGGGATAAAATCCTTTACATAATTGAGACATCCTAAGAATCTCTGAAATTAGGTTTTATCAATGATTTGATTGGGAAATTTATCAGCGAACTCAATGGCTCTATGGATAGGAGTTATAGTTCCTTGGTAAATTGTATGACCAAGAAACCTAATTTGTGTTTGAAACAAACGAATTTTTGGTTTTGACACAGCTAGATCATTTCTCTTAATGATTCCTATAAAAATCTTAAGATGTTTGAAATGCTGGTCAATGGATTGAGAAAAGACTAAAACATCGTCAATGTAGACAATGGTAAAGCTTGAATAAGGATTGAAAATGTCATTCATAATCTTTTGAAATTCTGAAGGAGCATTTTTGAGACCAAAGGGCATTACATTCCATTCGTATTGCCCAAAGGGGACAGTGAAAGCTGTCTTGTAGCGATCACTATCTTTGACTTCTATTTGATAATATCCAGATTTCATATCAAATTTGGAAAATATCTTTGCATTATTTAAGTGACTAAGTAAATCCTTTTTATTAGGAATTAGGTACCTAATCCACTTAAGAGCTTGATTGAGGGGCTTGTAATTGATAACCAAGCGAGGAGTTCCACGCTCAATTTCAGCTTGCTTATTGACATAAAAAGCAGCACAAGACCATGGGGATTTGCTTTGACGAATTAATCCTTTTTGCAATTGATCGTTAATTTCTTTTTGGCAAAATTGGAGTAACTCATGATTCATTTGAATAGGACAAGCTTTAGTAGGGATTTGTCTATCAGTGAAACCTTGTTCATAAGGCAAATCAACCACATGTTTCTTTCTATTCCAAAATGCATTTGGCAAATCAAAACATATGGAATTGTGGATTTCATCAAGAAGATCTTGGATCCTCTTTTTGATATCAGAAACTTCTTCTTTTAAGAAGTTGACTTGACTCTGCTTATGGTGAAGAAAGTTTAGATTTCTCACCAAAGGTTTGCGAATGAAGGAGAAGGTTATCTTCTTACCCAGATATTGAGTAGAAATTCCTTCATTGGTAATTGTCAAAGGGAAAAGTGATCTTATGAACGGTGTTCCTAGAATCACTTCATTTTTGAGATCTTTAACAAGTAAAAACGGGGTTTCTACCTTAAGACCATGATTCTCAATAATGGCTTTGGATAGTTTGAAATTTATCCTAAGTTTTGAGCCATTAGCTATACTCAATCTCTCGGATGTTTTTTCAAAATATTTAGTAGGAATTAATCCTTCTAAAATACAGTTTGAATCAACTCCAGTATCAAAAAGGGCTGTAGTATTAAGAATAAAATCATCAATGATAATTCTAATCTTAATATAGAACTTTTGAATTCTTAATTGATTAATAAGATTCAGAAATTCTTGATCTTTGTCAATGTTGTTGCCCTCATTATCCGAATGATGACCAACACTTTTTTCGAAATTGGGTTGAGATAGGTTTTCATCATCTGAAGGGGGTTCAGAGGATTGATTGTCAAGTTGAGATAAAATTAGCTTATGAACAGCTTGTTCTTGCTTTATCTCCTTGATTTCTTGTTTAAGATTCTTGATCTCTTCCTGGAGATCTTGAATTGTTACATGCTTTTATTGTTTTGATTCTAAACGTTTGAGGATTGTTTTGAAATCAAATTGGTCTTTGATGATGGCTTTTCCTTTAGCCTTAGGTTCCTTCTTCATAGAAGCAGAGAACCTTTCAAAGTACCTTTTCCTTTTATCTTGGTCAGGAATGACATTAATGACTTCAAAAAGGAGATCTTGATCCTTAGTTAAGACATTAATTTCAGGAATTGAATCAGAATCTTGACTTCCAATGTCATCTTCTAAAATATGATTGAGATTTTCAGAAAAATCACCATTTGATCCATCTGACTCATCTGATTCTATAAGGAGATTGTTCAGTTGTTCCTCAACTGTTGGTTCGAGATTAAAGTCTTTAATTTTCTTTTTAAGCCTAAAATACTTGCTAATATGGCCTGGTTTACCACAATTATAGCAAATGGTTGATTTCTTTGGAATTGTAATATCAATTGCAGGTTTTGATTTAAACTCTTGCTTGAGTTTTCTAGGAGGAGTATTCCTTTTGTATCTAGTATACTTGGTATACTTTGATCTATGGACTTTGTTGGTTTGATGAGATTGATGGTGTTTGTAGAAGGATTTTGGTTTATCCTTTGGACAATGGTGTATATATATATATATATATATATATATATTGCTATGTGGTAGGTGGTACAATATATATTACATTTTGTGCTTTTATAGTTGTAATCTCTAACCAAGAAAGATGGCCGTGCTTCGTGCTTGGATATGTGTATGAGGAGTTTCTCTATTTAGGAATTGTGTTGAGTATTGCTTCCATATTAGTTCTTGGATCTAATGTTGTAGTGTAGTGTGTAAAAGCAAGAGAGAGAGTAGTTAAAGTTTGCAGAGCAAGCTAGCATAAAATGGTTAAATTGCATTCATTTTGGGGTTTATCTTTTCAACCAATCCACTATTTCTATCGATTACATTATAGTAACCTTGAGGTACTGAAGTCAACATAAATATAGTATTGCTCAAGAACATCAGTATCTCAAGTTCTTGAACAATACTATATTTATGTTGACTTGAGGATATTTATAGGAACAACGGGCTGTCGATGTGTATTTCAAAGGATAAGGTTGGTCGAAGTTTTCAAGTATTTGCATGTTTTCATCTTTGTTATGATTGCAAAACAAGGCTACAGAATTTTGGGTGGCATCTTCTATAACAACTCTTGAAAGGCAAATACTTTCCAATATCTAAATTTCCAAATAGTATTTCTTATAGGCATTGCTTTTGAGTTTAGAAAGGTATGTTACCATGCAGTAAAGTTTTATGGGAAGGAGCATATCGGAAGATTGGTATTGGGATTTGCATAAAGTGTAAATATCTAGAGTATCCACGGATTTTAGATCTCCAATCAAGTGTGCTGTTATTCCTTGATTTTTTTTTTTTTGCTTGGCCACTCAATTAATTGAAAGTGATAATTCTTGGAAGATTCATTTATCATTCCGACATTTTACTTAATAATGGATTGTGAGAATATGACTTCATAAAGTATTCAGTGTTACGATTTTTTATTTAGGGAGATATCTCTCTTTAATAAGCATGTAAAATTTATTTGATTATTGTTATTCAATGCTGAATTCAAATGGAATTTGAGCTATTTATGCTACAACTTCAAAATTAATATAATAGTTGTTTTGTCAAAGCAAAAGAATTAATATATAGTTTTAAGTAAATACTTAATTATATACACAGGTAGTTTTAGAACATGCGTAAAAACTAATGTGATCAGTGCGATTGCACGGGTATCGTACTAGTGGGATTTAGTGAAGGTAAGTAATAATAAAATGAAATTAGGTTTATCATGCATTTCTAACAGTCATACTGAATTAAAATGTAGAAACAGAAAACAGAAATAGTACTATATACAGACATAGGTTCAATGCCTAACTGGCAACAAAATACAATAAATACTAGGAGTCATAGCTCCCAAAAAGGTACAACAGACACCTGACACAGTCTGGCCAAAACGAAACTAAACAACAAATGGAGTCCACCTCCGAACTCAAAGAAACTGCGGAACTGAACCGTCGTCACATCTATCTGCTCAAGCAGAAACAACAATACCAGCATAAAAGATATAAAAAATATGGGTGAGATCCCGATCATCAACACAGTAGCAGAAGTAAAAACGGGACGATTCATCAGGTAACAATGTACCTAACATGCTTACTAAAATCCTCAATATAAATCATGTTAAACAGTTAACAACATAATATAAGGCATTCTCAAAGATATAGAACAATGATGCACAACAAATAAATGTAATCATCAACAGCCATGCAATGCAGGGCAATGTACATGACTCAATGCCATATGCCACAGGGTAAAATTCTGACCCCTACTTCATGGAGCTAACAAAACATCGGAGAGAGTGAATGGGAGGACATGTTCCGTGTACTGCCAGCCATGAGCAAGATGCTACAACATTCATAACGTGCACGTATCTGGCTTTACGGAAACACTCTGCACCAAACATGAAAAGTACGGCATCTAGTCGAGGGTATCGGTGTATTGCTCGGATTCGCCATGACATAGAAAAGCTACCAACTGGTCACATGTCAGTCTTTCCAACCCTGATACCTCCAAGAATATTTAAATCATCACCATAAGATTGGCACCTGCATCAAGGTGTAAGCTCAACTCCTAGGCTCAAGGTCTTACTACTCAT
The DNA here is from genome assembly GCA_039655645.1 of Ammopiptanthus mongolicus. Classification (NCBI taxonomy): domain Eukaryota; kingdom Viridiplantae; phylum Streptophyta; class Magnoliopsida; order Fabales; family Fabaceae; genus Ammopiptanthus; species Ammopiptanthus mongolicus. The sequence continues at coordinate 41,575,246 of CM077349.1, forward strand.
GCAAATGAAATGCCAATGCTTACACAAAGCAGATGCGATAAAGCAATGTCTATCCACCGGATAAATCTCAAGGTTCTCTCCCTTAGAAACTATACGCGTCTTTGTATTACAAAACTTTTATCCACCGGATAAATCTCGTGATCCTTCCGGGATCGAGTCATCACAAGACTGAAACAATTGAACGACTGACCTAGATCCGAATCACTGGTCCATCATCGAGCTACTGTTTCAAAACCCAAAACGTTTCATGTTTGTGTTTATGTTTTATGAATTAGGTCTTAAGTCCTAAGCATTATGAATAAAGATTGAGAATCCTCTTAGATAAGTCTTTAAGATTTCTAAGATATTACTCCTTGATTTTCAATTAATGAAATAAGGGTTGCTTCACTTAAGTCTTATGAAGTCATTGATGAATTAAGTCATCAATGGTATAATACATGGTTTTGTTCCACCACATACCATACTTAATTATCCATTGTCTTCAAATCTATGTTAATTACTTAACTTATGTTTTTCATGTGTAAAACTTTACGGTTTGAGTTGAAAAACTCTCTTTATAAACAAAAAACCTTTTCTCATGGGGCGAATATAGGTTTCGCGACGCGAGGCTGAGAGGTTATTTTTACTTCTTAGACAGTCCTTCTGCTTCGCGAGGCGAGAATGGTCTCGCATCGTGAGGTCGAGAAGCTATATCTTTACTGCTCGGGCTAGTCCTCTATCTTGCATGGCGAGATGAGATTAGCCAGGCGAATGCCTTGTTTTTGCTCTGTCTCGCGTGGCGAGACAAGGTTAGCCAGGCGAATGCCTTGTTTTCACTTTTCCTTAACTTCTTCATTAATTCTCTTTTTGAAATACTTATTTTAATTAAATGACCTATGGCTAAAGTAAAAGACATTTTTCACTTTGGTGACACACTTTAAATGTTGAAACTTCATTTGATCTTTAGATCAAAATCACTTTTTGTTTTTCTTTGAATCATAGGTTATTAAAACACTTTTCTTACTTCAAAACTTTGATAGATCAAGAACAACACATGTTCTTATGTTTCTTCTTACTATGGCCACAAGCCTACTCCAATGAAAAGTCGAGACTTTGCTTCCCCAACTAAGCAAATTATAGCTCAAAATGCTCACACAATTATAACAAACAACAATCAAATATCATTGCATCATAATCGAGCATAAAAGTTCATACTTGATTTAGTGATCAAAGTAGGTTTTTCAGTATACATGAAAATGATTTTTATCCAATCACATCATCATAAACATATGCTAGAGCACACTAAGGCACATTAAAGCATAAACTCATTATTACAACTTTGTTCTCCAAGAGAACTTAACAACTAAAAGTGAACCCCAACCAGAGGGTTTCACCCACACATAAACTTAAACAACCATCTTCACCACCACCAATTTTGGTGTGATGAGGTTCACCCCCCATACCTGTGATGAAAATCCTCCAGATTAAAGTCGGATGATCGGTTTGCGAATCTCCCGATTACTCGTCACCGACTACAAATAACATCATCAAACAAACATTAAACTTCAAACAACACAAAATTTTTCCTATCCTTACCAACTTAGGGTTCGGCCCCTATATAGGAAAATAAGCTAGAGTTGATTTAGTGATCAAAGTAGGTTTTTCAGTATACATGAAAATGATTTTTATCCAATCACATCATCATAAACATATGCTAGAGCACACTAAGGCACATTAAAGCATAAACTCATTATTACAACTTTGTTCTCCAAGAGAACTTAACAACTAAAAGTGAACCCCAACCAGAGGGTTTCACCCACACATAAACTTAAACAACCATCTTCACCACCACCAATTTTGGTGTGATGAGGTTCACCCCCCATACCTGTGATGAAAATCCTCCAGATTAAAGTCGGATGATCGGTTTGCGAATCTCCCGATTACTCGTCACCGACTACAAATAACATCATCAAACAAACATTAAACTTCAAACAACACAAAATTTTTCCTATCCTTACCAACTTAGGGTTCGGCCCCTATATAGGAAAATAAGCTAGAGTTGTTCAAAATTCTAATCTCTTGGATTCAAAGACAATAGGAAAGACAAGGATGGACTTAAGTGTTAGAAATCAAAAATTTGAACAAAACACTATTCACTCAAGAACATAAGGTTCGGCCACTTTGGGGAAAATAGGCTAGGATGAGAGTTTGATCATAAGATCTTGGTTTTATGTAGAGGATGATGAAATGAGCTCAAAGAAATTGGTTTCCCATTAAACGGATTTTTCTACAATTTCCTATGAATTTTTGAAATTTTGGATCATAAACTTGATTTTCATGAAAACAAGACTTGAACTTGAAATAGGAAGAGATTCAAGAAGCTAAGAGATTATAGAAGTGATCTTACCAAAGAAAGGATGAAGATTGATCAAAGATTCAAGGTTTTCTTCAAAGATTTCAAGGTTTTCTCAAGAAGAAAATGGAGTTTTTCTCTAAGGAAGAAGATGAAGTGTTCTTGGTGCTCTAAGACCAGAATTTGGGCGTGAATGAGGGCTGAGGAGGGGCTGTTCAGCCTTCTAAATAACTCACTTAAGGGCAAAATGGTCATTTGCTTCAAGGGTAAAATGGTAAAAGTGAAAAAAATTAAGTTAGGGGTATTTTGGTCATTTCGGGTCTAGATATCTCCGAACGTCATGACGGCTCTGGCATGCTCTCCCAAGTGATTTGGCATGATGTGGTATCAAGATTATCCGTTGACGGGTCCCGGTAAATCCATATGCGGTTCCGTTCGTCACCCGATTGAGGATTTCGCTCGAATGAAGGTCAGGAAATGATTTTTCTTGATTTTTTTTTTGAAATTTGACCAAAATGTAGAGAATTAAATCTTGAGACTCACTGTCTCGTTCACGAGTCAAAACTAGGTCTTGTTAGAAGAAAAACACTACTATCCGTGAAAAATGCAGGCCGAGCTCCGTTTGAGTTTTTGCCCAAAACTTAACCATAGCTTCCTACGATAGCATAGAGCATGACTATGGTCTCAGAATATTTTATTTCACTCTCTAGACCCTCCGATAAAATACAAATGTTTAAATACTGAAGAATTATAAAGCTCGAAAATTGGGGCGTTACAAACATCACTTGAATCTTTGTTTCAACTTAATGAACCTTGCTTGAAGGATTCTTGAGTGGAAAAAGACATGAGTGATTATATGCGAAAAAGTCTTTAAGAGCGACAAACCCGAGTGTACATCTTTGAGTGAAACACTTAACGAGTGGCAAGGGACTATTTTCTTTGCTTTTGAACTTTAGTTGTATTTGATTCGTTGTTGGTTTGTAATAATTTTAGTTCCTTGTAAGTAGAGCTTTATTTTTCATTTTTGGTAATTCATTGTAATTGCACCATGTCGATGCACAACCATAATGAGAATGAAGCGTTTCTTCCTTTTTCTTCAAGATCAAGTAGTTTTCATACCAAGCTTAATAGAATGACAAGGAACATGGAGCGTTTGTTTGAAAGGTTGGAAGTCTTAGAAACTAGAGAAGAAACAAGGCATCGTGACTCAAGTAACCATCGCGATTCATCTCATTCGGATAACAATGTCGATGGTTCTAGGAGGTTTGAAAGATGGAGACCTAGAGATGATGAAACTCATAGAAGACAAAGACATCAAAGAGAGGATAGACTTCAAGGAATCAAAGTCAAAGTGCCTTCGTTTCAAGCTAAAAGTGATTCTGAGTTGTACTTGGATTGGGAAACTAAGTTAAAGCAAATTTTTTCTTGCTACCATTATAGTGAAGAAAAAGAAGTCAAGGTAGCAAGCTTAGAATTTAGTGACTATGCTTTAATTTGGTGGGATCAACTTTGTAAAGAGAAGAAAATATGGTGCGGAACCTATTTCAACTTGGAGAGAGATGACTAGAATAATGAGAAAAAGATATGTACCATCTCAATACAATAGGGACCTACATCATAAGTTACAAAAGTTGAGCCAAGGAAATAGAAGTGTAGAAGAGTACTTCAAAGAGTTGGAAGTCACCATGATTCGTACAAATGTTGAAGAAGATAGAGAAGCCACAATGTCCAGATTTTTGGGAGGACTTAATCAAGACATTCAAGATGTGGTGAAAGCTATATCACTATGTAGAGTTGGAGGACTTAGTTCATCATGCCATCAAAGTAGAAGCTCAATTGAAGAGAAAGAAGTCCTACAAGAAACCATTCTTCAACAATTCCTCATCTTGGAAGGACAATTTCAAGAAAGAGGGAGACACTTCCACTACCAAAGAGGCTACGGGTAAAAGTGGACAAAAATTCACACTTTCTAACTCAAAACCCACCTCTACTTCTACTCCTTCTTCGTCTATGCAACACCCTGCTTTTCATTTAAGTTTGTTGATTAATTTATAATTGTTGGTTAAGGGCCAAGTGAGATTTCTGGCTTAAAAGTCCCTTTCTGGAACATTGACACGTCCGTGCTGATTTCCTGCATGCCCGTGTTGTTTTAGCGTGTCTTGTGACCAGTTGAGTCACAAGCATGGCCGTGTCGTTCTACAGCACAGTCGTGCCGTTGCGCTTTGGCACGCCATGCCATTATTCAGCACGCCGGTGCCGATTGTGCGGACCGCGTCTCGCTGACGCTAGGGTCATCACGCCCGTGCCGAAATAGAGCACGGCCGTGCCATGTGCGCAGATTATCGTACAAAAACCAAGGGTTAGCAATTTTAACCCTCATTTGACTGCGGCTGCTACCCTAGTGCGGCCAGAGCACTTTGTTTCTGATCTCCATCAACCTTGGTGTGTTCTTGGAGTTTTGGAAACCTTTGGTAAGCCCCTGGTACGCTTGTGTCAGCCCTGTAGGTAACGTTCTTCTCTCTTATAGTTTCTTTTCATGTTTTTGGATTAGAAGCTGATTGGTTGATTGTTTTAGTTGACCAAGGCTTGAGTACGAACTGAGCCACCTTGGAGGACGTGACCAGATTGTCGTTTGGGGCTACCGTTGCTGCAACCTTCAAACCAGGTATAGGGGGAAGGATAGTTTAATCACTAGGCAGTGGGGTAGTGTAATATGAGGGGTTCCCATGACCCCGAGGTTATTTGTATGCTATCTGTTAATATGCCTGTTGCTATAATTGCTTGATGCTATTATATGCATTGTTGTTGAATTGATGTTTGATGGTATGTGCATAGCATATTTGTTGATAAATTGTTGTTTGATATGAACATGCTGCTATGTTCCTAAAATTGGTTAATTAGGATTTTAATTGGTTAAATAATAAAGGGACTGCTATTCCCCAAGAATATTCATAAGACATGAATTAATAAAACGAAGGGTTTTATGTTATGGTTTAGTCATGAACCTAGGGATGATTTTTGAGAGTGTTAGGGACTTTTTAGTTAAAATATTTAACGTGTTCTTCGCTGCCTAGAACAGCACTATCACGTGATCAGCATGACCGTGCTGAACAGGGAGCACGCCCGTGCTCCCAGTTGAATTCCGAAAAATGGCCGCGCTTTGAGCACGGCCGTGCAGCATAGAGAGCACGCCCGTGCCATCGTGCAGCATGCCCGTGCTACACGTAGGAGGGAGCACGCCCGTGCCATCGTGCAGTACGCCCGTGCCACCTCCTTTAGTGGTCCACTGTTGTCAAGGTTGATATGATTGGATGCCTTTAGTGGTCCAATGTTGATGATGTAATTGGATGCCTTTAGTGGTCCAATTTTATGATGTTATATTGGGTGCCTTTATTGGCCCAATGATGAAGATGATATTCTTGGGTGCCTTTAGTAGCCCAAGCGGAGGTAGCGGTTGCCCATTGTTTGTTGTTGTGTTCATGCATCACATTGGAGATGTTAGTTGGGGGAAGTTCAACATAGGGGAGGTTGTCCTAGAGTACGGCGATCTGGCCATCCACGGTTGGTTCACCCAAGGTTTGGTGAACCGTGGCCCCCCGTGATGAGGCATCCATGGTTTGATGCGTTGGCTATCCAAGGGGTTCATCCATGGTTTGGTGAATTGCCGACGTTGGTGCCTTTAGTGGCTAATGTGGATATGTAACTCCAAAGTTGTTGTTCCTGAGTTAGTTGGATCCACATGTATTGATGGAGTAGTGGAGTAGAGTTGCATTGCGTCATATAGCATACTAGTTGATTGTTTATGCTGAGATGATATTTATGTATGTAAGCGTATGCTTATGACTGTTGCCATGCCATGATGTATGTTCATCTTACTTCTATCTCCATGCCGTTGTGATTACATGTTTCCTTACTCCCTTTTCTGTGTTTTCTTGTTTGGCATGTATGGTTTATGCAGAGGATGACGAGTAGTCCGGAGAGGAGTGACTCTGAGGAGCCACCACTCATAGTTAGGGCTTTCAGCTTAGTTGTTTTATTCTTTTTAGTTTTACAGTTGTATTCCGGGGATATTTCCGGAACGGTTGTACCAGCTCTGAATTGTGACATCGGGGTTGGGTGTATTTATGTGTTGATGTTTACTTATCGTTTTTAAAACTTTGGTTTAATAATTTTCGCGTTTGAGAACTAGTTCATGTGGTATCTTTTCTACCCACGAATCTTTTTAATAAAAGGTTGCATGCTTTAAATTCTTATTCATATATAATTCATGTTTATTATTTATATTTAATGCTTTTATAACATGCGAGGTAGAAAGGTGTCACAGTCTAGGTCTAGAGACATTAAGTGTTTTAAATGCTTAGGTAGAGGTCATATTGCATCATCATGTCCTAATAAAAGAATAATGATCTCTAGGGGTAATAATGAGAGTGAAATATCAAGTACATCATCTAATGAGTCTTCTAGTGAAAGTGAGCAAGAAAATGAGATAAGACCATTAGAAGGTGATTTGTTGATGGTAAGAAAACTTTTAGGGGTTCAAGTCAAAGGGAAAATATTTTTCACACTAGGTGCATAGTGCAAGAAAAATTGTGTTCATTAATCATAGATGGTGAGAGTTGCACTAATGTAGCTAGTCAAAGGTTGGTGACCAAACTTGGTCTCCCAACTAATCCACATCCTAGGCCATATAAGTTGCAATGGCTTAGTGAAGAGGGTGAGCTTTTGGTAAACCAACAAGTCTTGTTGAGTTTTGCCATAGGTTCATACAAAGACAAGGTTTTGTGTGATGTTGTGCCTATGGAGGCCGGACACATCTTATTGGGTATACCATGGCAATATGATAGAAGAGTCTTACATGATGGTCATACCAATAGGTTTACTTTTGAACATCACAACAAAAAAGTCACTCTTGTACCTCTTTCTCCCAAAGAGATTAGTAAGGATCAAAAGAAAATGAGAGAAAAAAGAAAGCTTGAGAAAAAAGCCAAGAATGAAAAAGATTAAAAGGAAAACCAAAAGAAGGTGCATCACAAAAACTCACAAATGGCCGAGAGCTTCAATGCAAAAAAAAGTGATGTGATGCCATATTCTAGTGGGCAAGGTCGAAACATTAAAGAGGCAATTGGCAAAGAATGCATGTTTTTGAAAGAAAAGGAAGTAAAGAAAATACTATTGGCCAATCAACCAGTGTATTTGCTTTACTCTAGATATGTTTGTGAAAATGCATTTCAATCTTTATCTTTTCCTACTTGCTTTGAATTTCATTTGGACAATTTTAAAGATGTCTTCCCAAAAGAGCTTCCTAAAGGCTTACTGAAGGAACCTGTTTGAAACACAAGAAGGGGGGTTGAATTGTGTTTTAGAGAATTTTAAATTCTTTTCGTAAGCAGATAATGTTTTTCTCAAGATTGGACGCTAAAACGATTGAAAGCAAAGAGAGCTCTTCCAAACACCACGTTGGACGCTCACTTAGTTTTGACTAAGACGGAAGACAGCGTAATGAAAGGCAATTCAATCCCAGTTAGTTAATTAGATAATAAACTAAAATAAGAGTAAGGGAGAGAAAGGAACACAAAGATGTTATCCTGGTTCACTCTTCACCAAAGAGCTACGTCCAGTCCTCTCTACTTGAGAGCTTTATCCACTATAACAAAAACCTTTTGTTACAAAGTATTCAACACCTCTTCAGGCAGTATTCTCAACCTCTTCAGGTTCTCTAAGTATTCTTTTACAGACAAGCCTCTTCAGGCTCAACCAAACTAAGGTTTTGAAAAAAGGTTGTTCTACTAACTCACTAAATGTGAGAATTCGAAACTAAAGCTTAGACTCTTGAAAACAACTCTACACAGAGAGTAATATGAAAGTTAGAATCAGAGTAGCTTTTCTAGCTTTGCAAGCTTTGAGATTTTCTCTTTTATCTCAAGAAGGATTTTGAATTGCTTTGTGTTGCTTCACTTCTTTTTGCTCAAGTTCAGTTTTTTGTTCAGCGTTTTTTCATCTTGCACTTTCAAAAGATGAAGGTATATATAGCCTCTTTTCTTTGGGCAGTCTTCAGTCTTCAACGGATGGAAAAGGATCCGTTCTGATGAGCATTGAATGCATTTGATCCGTTGAGTCTGATAGCTTCTGAAGTTTCTGATCAGTAGAAAGGACTATCAGGGAGATAGCTAAAAGTGGTGCCGACATATCCTCTGAGTAGAAGAAAGTTGCCTTTTGTTTATCCAAAACAAGAAGGTCAACTTCTTTAGGTGATAGGGACATTCTGGCTTGTGCTTTTCTTTTGTACGAATCTTACAGAGAATGTTTTGTCCCACTAGTATAAGCCTTTTACATGGAATAATAATTTCAAATGCTTTTACAAAGATATTCTCGCTTGAAATGTAAAAGACATTTATTGGACTAGTTATTACAGAAGGTAACCAAAAGAGTCTTTGGACTCAATGGTTCTATAAACTATCGTCCAGTCGTAAACCAGGAATAGGTGTTGGACGAGATAGAGTCTTTGGACTATGTTGGACGAGATAACGTCTTTGGACCATATTGGACGAGACAAAGTCTTTGGACTATGGATAGTCTTTGGAGTCAATTTAGATTTGTCCTGCACACTTAATATAACACGTTAGTCCATAACCAATCTTTGTTCATCTTAAATTAGCTCTTTGTTAACATCAAAACTTAAGAGATTATCTGGACCATGACCACTTTGGTTCCAACACTTACCACTTATGAGGGGGATTGAGCACCGCATGGACATAATTCCAAGTGCTTCTCTACCTAATAGGCCGGCTTATAGGAGCAATCCTCAAGAAACCAAGGAAATTCAAAGACAAGTTGAAGGTCTTTTAGAAAAACAATGGATTAGAGAGTCACTTTCTCCATATGCTATGCCTGTTATTTTAGTACCTAAAAAAGGTGGTTCTTGGAGAATGTGTACCGATTGTATCCATTAATAACATAACCATCAAATATAGATATCCAATCCCAAGGTTAGATGACTTATTGGATGAGCTACATAGGTCTTGCATCTTGTCAAAACTTGACCTAAGAAGTGGCTATCATCAAATAAGAATAAGAGAATGGGATGAATGGAAAACTGCATTTAAGACGAAGAATGGACTTTATGAATGGCTTGTGATGCCTTTTGGTCTAACCAATGCACCAAGCACATTCATGAGGCTCATGAATCATGTCCTAAGGGAATATCTTGGTAAATTTGTAGTAGTCTATTTTGGTGACATCCTAGTATATAGCAAAACACAAGAGGATAATCTTGAACATTTAAATAGTGTTTTGCTTGTACTAAGGAAAGAAAGTCTTTATGCAAATCTTGTAAAATGCACATTTTGCATCACCAAAGTGGTATTCTTGGGTTATGTTGTAAGTAACGAAGGTGTGCATGTGGATGAGGAAAAAATAAAGGCCATAATATGGGGGACGTTAGGAGTTTCCATGGCTTGGCAAGTTTCATTAGGCGATTTGTTAAGGACTTTAGTACCTTGGCAAGTCCTCTAAATGAAGTTTAAAAAAAAATGTGCCTTTCAAATAGGGTCAAGACCAAGAAAATTATTTTAACATTCTAAAACAAAAGCTCACTAATGCACCTACTCTCACGCTTCCAAACTTTGTTAAATCTTTTGAGATATAGTGCGATGCTTCTAATGTAGGCATTGGGGCAGTCTTGCTTCAAGAAGGCCACCCCATCGCATACTTAAGTGAGAAGCTTTCTAGGGCATCATTGAACTATTCTACATATGATAAAGAGCTTTATGCCTTGGTAAGAAGTCTCAAAGTTTGGCAACACTATCTTTTGTCTAAGGAATTTTTCATACATAACGATCACGAATCGTTAAAGCACTTAAAAGGCCAAGGCAAATTGAATAAAGGACATGCCAAATGGATAGAGTTTATTGAACAATTCTCCTATGTGATTAAACATAAACAAGGCAAAACCAATGTTGTGGCCGATGCACTCTCTCGAAGATATGCATTGCCTACAACCCTTGAAACAAAGCTCCTTGGCTTTGATCACATAAAGGAATTATATCCTAATGATCCGGACTTTTCTGACTATTTCACTCATATAGATGGCTTGGCACATAAGGGATTTTTCATACATAATGGGTTCTTTTTTAAAGATAAGAAACTTTGTGTGCCAAAACATTATATTAGAGAACTGTTGGTGAGAGAAGCTCATCAAGGGGGACTCATGGGACACTTCAGTGTTCAAAAGACTTTAGAGGTTTTGCATGAACATTTATTTTGGCTTGGCATGAAAAAGCAAGTCCAAAAGATATGTGAAAAATGCATTGTATGTTTGAAGGCTAAGTCTAAGAGTTTACCACATGGGCTTTAAACTCCCCTACCAAGTCCTTCTTCCCCTTGGATAGACATTTCCATGGATTTTGGAATGGGATTGCCAAGGACTAGGCGTGGGAATGATTCCATCTTCGTTATGGTTGATAGGTTTTCCAAGATGGCCTATTTTATACCATGCCATAAAACTGATGACGCATACCATGTAGCCAATCTATTCTTTAGAGAAATAGTTTGACTACATGGGATCCTGAGAATCATTGTCTCGGATAGAAACTCTAAGTTTCTTAGTCATTTTTGGCTCACTTTGTGGGGCAAGCTTGAAACCAAATTACTTTTCTCGACTACTTGCCACCACCAAATTGATGGGCAAACAGAGGTAGTGAATAGGAATCTTTCTACTATCCTACGCACCATCCTTAATAAAAACCTCAAATCATGGGAGGAATGCTTACCATTCGTAGAATTTGCATACAACCGTGTGCAACATTCTATAACTTATTATACTCCCTTTGAGATAGTCTATGGGTTCAATTCACAAACCCCTCTTGATTTGCTTCCCTTACCCTCAGATGATTCTTTGTTCTATCAAGATGGACTTGCCAAAGCTGAATATGATATAAAACTCCATGAACAAGTAAAATTGAATTTTGAAAAACAAGGGGAGCATAATGCAAAAGGAAGAAAACAAGTGCTATTCAAACCAGGTGATTGGGTTTGGGTACACTTGCGGAAAGAAAGATTTCCTTTACAAAGGAAGTCCAAACTCCTTCCTAGGGGTGATGGACCTTTCCAAGTATTGGAAAAAATAAATGATAATGCATACAAAATTGACCTTCAAGGTGAGTATAATGTGAGTGCCACTTTTAACGTGTTTGATTTAAGCCTTTTTGAAATAGATGATGAGAGACAATTCGTGGACGAATTCGCCTCAAGAAGAAGTGGATGATATGATCATGGGAGCACAAGTCCCAAGCTTGGAGGGCATTCAAGGCCCAATGACCCTATCAAGGCAAAGGAAGATTCAAGAGGCATTACAAAGAGTTGTGGTCAACCAGTTGACTTTGAAGCATCAAGATGAGGAAGAATCCATTTGTAATCTCCTACTAGTAGAAGTCAAGACTACTTAGTTTTTAGGACTTTGTATAGTAGTTTAGGACTTTTAAAAATACTTTAGGACTTGTAATAAAAGTTCTTTTTCAAATAAGCACTTTTAGGATAGCATAGCTTGGACTTACGAAGCATTGGGCCAACTAGGCCCATGAGAGAAGGCCTACTCGGCCATGAAGCTAAGATTAGCGCATGGAGCTTCACTTCATGAAGCTAGGTGAAGCTCACATGTATATAAGGATCTCATGTACTACAATTTCCAATTAATGAATAATTTGTGTAGTTTTCTCATACTTTAGAATTGTGTGAGTTGAGAGAATCCTCTCTAGTTTGGTTCAAGAGTTGAAGCTTTGATTCTTATCTAGAGTTCCAACACTCTAGTAGTGAATCCTCCTTAAGGTTTATCATCCAATCCTTCACCATGGATTGAGCTTGTGGTGTGACACCCTTAACTCCAACATAGATTTATTACATAAATATTGATTTACGAAAAGATTCTTTGCGGCATAAAGATACGAGTTCTACAACTAATAGACATTTTCGCAATAGTTAAGAGTATCACCATTCATAAACTCAACTTCAAATCCAATTAAATTAAACATATTGTCATAAAACGTTTACAAGTTTCACATAAATAATAAATAGTCTAAACAAGATAATCCCCTAGTCCGATGTCACATGGATCAGAGCTAAACAAAAACCCATAAAGAAATAAATAACATGATCCAAAGCCTATAGAACAACATCAAAGTGAAAACAACTCCTCATTGATCATCCACAACTCCACGTAAGCTCCAATGCGTTACTCCTCAATCACTTGAGAATCATCTGTACAAATCGTACATTATACAAGAAGAGACACAAATACAAAAGGGTGAGAAGACATACTCATATACATATGTTATGCAAGTAAAATGGAAATTAAGGCGAGTGCATACACACATATATACATATATGTATACATACATATACATATAAGTACTACACACCCACAAACATGACATAATCATCGTCGTAAATCAAGTCAAATAATCTCATAATATTTTAACATATCATTTCATTATATTTTGTATACATGCCACATTACAATCACAAGCAACAATGTCCCATCAGACTCATACAACACACATAATTGAGTACCCACAAACAGGCTCTCTATGGGCTGTGTCTAATCCACGGTCTCTTAGTGGCTGGATCCCATCTCGGGCCATTCCATGACTGGGTCCATAAATGGCCATTCAGAGCTAAGTCCCATGTTGGGCCATGCAAAGCTGGGCGTCACACAAGCAATCACAAATGAGTACCCATCACGGGCTCCTTAGAGTTGGGTCTCACACATAAACAATGCATCACATTTCAATATAGTCACAATTATAGTTCACATACATTCAGCCTTAATTATAACTCAATATTCACATATTATAATCCCAAACCAATAGTCATATAATTCATGATCAAAACATTATCATAATAACATTAACAACACTATACCACCTATAGTAACACATACATATTTATAACATCATTATAACAATACATACATGTTTTCATGATATCACAATCATATAATAGATTCAATACAATAATCATAGCACACAATCATCTAAGCCATTGCTCTAACAATGGTATCAACAAATCACTCAAGGCACGAGGGGATCATGGGAATCCCCAGTCACCTTAATCTCATTCTCATATTCCCATATGACATGATCATCTTTACCCCCCATACCTGGTATGACGAAATGCACAGCCTAAGGGTAATAGAAACAAGGATTCACTCTTGATTTCCTCCTCACGGTTCAGCCCTTGATCACGATCTACCCAGCAAGAACATGACTCCTACGTTCAAGAAGTGTTCTTGATGAAGATCAACCAAAACAAGGGTTTCTCTTTGGTGGTTTAAGGAAGAGATCAAATGAATTTCATGAGAGATAAAGAGAGGTCATTTTTCTGAGTCTAAGATAGCGAAAAATAGGGTTTAGGTCATGCTAAAAGGGATTAAAAAGGAGCTAAGATGAAACGGGCCTAATTAAGGGTCTAAAACTCATTTCTGTAGAAAAACGCAGTCATAATCGATTATGACTGTTCTGACTCGACAATCAGCGTTTTCGAATACCCATAATCGATTATGGGTAACCAATAATCGATTATGATTGTTCTGAAACTCATAATCGATTATAAGGCTACTCTGGCTTGTAGATAATTCTCTAAGCTTTCCAACGCATCCAAGATCGTCTCAAATGGATATCTAGAACTCAAGATATGTCCAAAACTGTAAAACAGATTTCTTGACCCTTTTTAAAGGCTAAACTACCCAAAACATACACTTAAACATACAACATGGAACTAAGGATACAAATCAACATATGAAAACATATATAAACACATATATACGAAAATTGGGGTGTTACAATTCCACCCCCTTATAAAAATTTCGTCCTCGAAATTTCTACTGGTTATCTATCCTCCCATCCTTGCTTGACCACTAGTCACTTGTATACTTTTTACTTCAAGATTCACTTTCTTATTGGTTCTCGCTAGACATCAATTAGTGAATTAATCACCCCTAAGATAGTAACTAGGGTTCTAACAAGCTTCTCAAAGTTTTCTAAGAGGTAACTTACACTCCTAGCCAACATAACTCTAGGAATGGAACGTCAAGGACGTATATCATCAGAATCAAACACACAACTAAAGGAGTTTCCTAAGCGAGACATGTACCTTGGATCCCATTGTCGGGCTTCCAAGCTTCAGTACCACTAATAGTGAAGACTTTTCCATCGGACTATAGTCGATTGGCTTGTGGGTCCCGTCCACCGCTGCTCTGGTCCTTCTTAGGATTAGGACAATCTCTTCCAATGTGAACTTATTTTCCACAATTGAAACAAGTCACAACAGTATCCGTGCACTCATGAGCAAAGTGCCCACGCTTGCCGCACTTCATACATCTCACAACATTCGTTGGGCCTCCTGTACCATTATCATTAGTCTTCCCAACTTTAGCCTTTTGACTATTGCTATTGTCATCATACGACTTTCCACGATCCTGATTACTCAGTTTCTTGTCCTTTTGAGAACTCACACTTTTGTTGTAAGCTGCTCTAGCTCTGTGTTCTTCGTCATAGATACGACACTTATTCACCAATTTTGGGAATTGATGAATCTCCCGATAGTTGATGGCCTGTTTGATCTCTGGACGCAGACCATTCACGAACTTCACACATTTGGAATGCTCCCCTGCATCGCCATGATAGTGAGGATAGTACCTAGACAGCTCTTCAAACTTAGTGATGTAGTTAGCCACAATCATGTTGCCTTGTTTGAGTTCAGAAACTCCATTTCCTTCTTGTTGCGAACAACGTCCGGAAAATACTTCTCCAAGAATCTCTCCTTGAAGTTTTCCCAAGTAACCGCTATTGCATCAGCTCCAAACGTTGACGGGTGTTCTCCCACCAATACTCGGCTTCCTTAGCAAGCATAAAGGTACCGAAGGTTACCTTTTGAATGTCAGTGCGTGTCATTGCCCAAAATATCTTCTCGAGCTCTCGAATCCAGTTTTGTGCACCATCGGGGTCGCAAGCCCCCTTAAAAGTTGGCGGGCTCTTCTGTTGGAAGATATCTAACCTGTGGAACTTAGCGGCTCCAACGTCTTTATTCTGAGCCCTATCCAAGGCCTGAGCCATGGCAATGAGAGCATAAGCTAACACACGGTCATTTCTACCAGCAGCCGTTACGTCCTACACAAGCTAGAATTCAATACTGGATGCAGCAAGTAAGGTAAAAAACAAGTTTCAAATCAAACAATGCACCACAACAAGGCCAAACAATTCACACCAGTTAACGAAGTTTTTACAGAGAAACACAATAGACACACAATGCACGGCTTAAAGGTCAAATCGAGCATCTAACAACTCAACCTCACAGTCCGGTTAGGACTGAACTGCTCTGATACCACTTAACCCCAACATAGATTTATTATATAAATATTGATTTGCGAAAAGATTCTTTGCAGAATAAAGATACGAGTTCTACAATTAATAGACATTTTTGCAATAGTTAAGAGTATCACCATTCATAAATTCAACTTCAAATCCAATTAAATTAAACATATTGTCATAAAACGTTTACAAGTTTCGCATAAATAATAAAAAGTTTAAACAAGATAATCCCCCAGCCCGATGTTACATGGATCAGAGCTAAACAAAAACCCATAAAGAAATAAATAACATGATCCAAAGCCTAAAGAACAACATCAAAGTGAAAACAACTCCTAATAGAGCATCCACAACTCCACGTAAGCTCCAATGCGTTACTCCTCAATCACTTGAGAATCATTTGTACAAATCGTACATTATACAAAAAGAGACACAAATACAAAGAGGTGAGAAGACATACTCATATATATATATATATATATATATATATATATATGTATATATATATATGTATGTATGTATGTATATATGTTATGGAAGTAAAATGAAAATTAAGGCGAGTGCATACACACAGATATACATATATGTATACATACATATACATATAAGTACTACACACCCACAAACATGACATAATCATCTTCGTAAATCAAGTCAAATCATCTCATAACATTTTAACATATCATTTCATTATATTTTGTATACATGTCGCATTATAATCACAAGTAACAATATCCCCTCGGACTCATACAACACACGTAATAGAGTACCAACAAACAGGCTTTCTAGGGGCTGGGTCTCATCCACGGGCTCTTAGCGGCTGGATCCCATCTCGGGCCACTCCATGGTTGGGTCCATAAACGGCCATTCAGAGCTGAGTCCCATCTCCGGCCTTGCAGAGCTGGGCGTCAAACAAGCAATCACAAATGAGTACCCATCACGGGTTCCTTAGAGCTGGGTCTCACACATAAACAATACATGACATTTCAATATAGTCACAATCATAGTTCACATACATTCATCCTTAATTATAACTCAATATTCATATATTATAATCCCAAACCAATTGTTATATAATTCATGATCAATACATTATCATAATAACATTAACAACAGTACTATACCACTTATAGAAACATACATATTTATAACATAATTATAACAATACATACACGTTTTCATGATATCACAATCATATAATAGATTCAGTACAATAATCATAGCACACAATCATCAAAGCCATTTGTAACACCCCGGTTTTCGCTTGCTTGTTATAAAGTGTTGTTACATACGTTATTTATGTTGTTATATATAGATGGTGTTGTTATGCATGTGTTAGATGTTTAGGACGTGTTTTAGGGTAGTTAAACCTTAGAAACGAGCTTATAAGTGATCCTGTCAGGGTGGCATGCCCGTGCTCTTGTGTAGCACGCCCGTGCCAGTTGTTTAGCACGCCCGTGCTCCCGTGCATCACGCTCGTGCCATTTGTTCAGCACGTCCATGCTCTTCGCCCGCACCAGAAACGCGTTTTGGGCTCTTTTGGTCAGCCCGTTTTGCCCCAATCCTTTTTATACCTCTTTTGCTCGACCTAAACCTCATAGTCGTCAGTCCTAAAGTTAGAAAGAACCGTCTTTAACCTTTCTCTTGGGTTCCCTTTGAATCCTGAGCGTCCCCAATCCTTGTTTGGGTGTTTTTCGTCAAGAACACATCCCCGCGGTGTTTACTGTTGCGTTTAGGGTTAAGCTGCTAGCTTAGTGTTACTCTGAGGTAAGGTAACCAACCCTATTCATCCTTTTTCTTTGAATCCCTTGAGTTAGTGTTGAATAGTTTTGTCCCTGTCAAACCAGACTTCGTTGTTCGTGTGCCGGTGCTGTGAACGGCAACTAGCAGATTAGTCCCCCAGGGATCTAATCGAGGTATGTGCATAACCCTTGTGTTAATTCCCTTTCATTTTCCTTGTTTGGGGAATTAACTTATCCTTTTGCCTTGGCGCTTTGGTCAAAGCTTGTTGAACCTGTTGAACCCGTTTGGAGGAGTCACGCTTGGATTTCGTTTTGTTGGCTCGTAGGCAGGAATCGTCACGCCAGGTATGGGGAGAAGGGATTAGTATAACATATAGGTTCTAGGGTAGCGTAAGATGAGGGTTAACCCATGACCCTATTTGTGTGCTATATGCCTTAATTGTTGTATGAAGTTGTTATGGTTATTTATATATGTTGTTAATTGTTTAATTGGCCTGTATGATTTTGGCATGATATTTATGATGTTGTTATGACGTTGTTTATGATGATGATGATATGCCATGATTGTATGAGTTGGTATGGTTGAACTGCTATTAAATCTATGTTAATAAAAGACATATGGATGCTTAGCGGGATTAGTCTAATTGATGTGCATAAAACATAAGGATGTGGATGAAAGGTGAGATTAATGCCAAAGGATTAGTCAAGAACCTTAGCATTAAATTGGAGTGTTGAAATATAGAGAAATTGCTAAGTTTCCTAGATCTGAGACGCTGTAACAGCGTTGAGCACGCCCGTGCTCATTGTCGGCATGCCCGTGCTCTTTGCCCTGTAAAGCCAGCACACCTGTGCTCTCATGTAGCATGCCCGTGCCATAACAACGAGAAAAGTGACGCTGTTTAGCACGCCCGTGCTCTCGCATAGCACGCTCGTACCATTTGGCCAGGATGCCCGTGCTCAGGCCATGCCATTGTCAGAATTAAGAAAATTTCACTGTTTTAAATAAAAGAGATTTAATACCCCTTTTTGGAATAAAAGAACGATATAAGAGATTATAAAACACGACCTTGAGGATAGTTAATGAGCTAGGATATCGATATGGTAAGATGAAATAATAGAGACTTAATAAAGAGATTAATTAATGAGAAGATGATGTTATAGGTGACGACGTACTGTTACCGATGTTGTTGGTTAAATCATTCTTGATGCTTATTGATCAAGTTTGATGTTGATGAATCATTCTTGATGCTTATTGGTCAAGTTTGATGTTTATGAATCATTCTTGATGCTTGTTGGTCAAAGTTGATAGCCATGTGATGGTGTTGATGATGGATGGTTGGACATGTGTTTGCATGTTGGTTGAACATTGCATGCATCATTTCATAGAGATGATAGTTTGGGCAGAAAGCAAACGATGAATCGCGACGGTGGAGGCCACGATGGGTGTTATCCCGGCCTTGAGGGTAGAGTTAGGTAAGGAGGTTCGATATGGCATGGACTTGCAATCCATTGCCGGAGTGTCCTATCTATAACCTGACTACCCTGACGAGCCACTATACGTTATCAGGATTAGTTGAGAGTATCCACGGACGTCACCCATGGTTTGGTGAGTGTTCCAACGTGGATATGTACTCCTAATAGTCTTTCCAGAGTTGATGTTTGGATCCACATTGCATATGGAGTAGTGGAGTAGTTATGCATAGCATAGCATGTTATTAATGTGAGATGATGGATTGTGTTATAATATGTATGTTATATTGTGATGTTGTATATGCTGCATGAGCATCTTGCTAACTGCTCTATTACCGTTTATGTTTATACGTACAGTTCCTTACTCCCTACTGTTGTTGTTGTTGTTGTTTTGCATGTACCTTTGGTTATGCAGAGGACGGTGAGCTGTCAGCTGAGGAGTGATCCCGAGGAGATCGCTTGCTCATAGTATAGTTTAGTTATGTTTGTTGTTTTCCGATGTAATATCAGTAGTGGTTACCAGCTCTGATTATGTGATATCGGGTTTCGAGTTTTGTTTATGTTTGTTTTTCCGCAGTTGTTATTTATGTTTTAAATGTTTTTGAATAATGTGGTACTTGCTACCTTTTATGTTAAAGTTTTTACTTAACTTGCGTGCTTTATTTAATTTTATCTTATGCTGGGTAGCGGGTGTCTCATTAAGTGGTATAAGAGCCGATCTGTCCTACAGGTCGGGGTATGTGTCTGTTGTGTTTTCTTCTATGTGCTCTTATATGATTATTTATGCCTAGCATGGATTATGATATAAGATTATATGAATGCTAGTTTATTTTCTTGCTTAACTTCTGTGTTAAGTGGTTCGTTTGGGACGGTGTAGGAGGATATGACTGGAAGAAACGACCGTGCGATTGTTGATGCTCTGGTGCAGTTGGCTAACACCATTGCTCAGAACAACAACCAGAACCAGAATCATCATGGAGGAGCTGCTGAGTTTCAAGTTCTAGACAAGTTCCAGAGGAACAACCCCCCTTCGTTCAAGGGAGCTTATGATACTAAAGGAGCTCTTCTATGGATCTACGAGCTCGAGAAGATATTTAGGGCTATGGGATGCACTGATGCTCAGAAGGTCACTTTTGGGACGTTCATGCTAGTTGAGGAAGCTGAGCACTGGTGGGAGAATTGTCGCCAACGTATGGAAGCTGCAGGCACTGCAATCCCTTGGATTGCATTCAAGGAGATGTTCTTGGGGAAGTACTTTCCAGATGATATCCATGACAAGAAGGAGATGGAGTTCCTGGCTCTGAAGGAGGAAAACATGTCCGTTGGGGAGTATGCTGCGAGGTTCGAGGAGCTTGCTCGTTACTACATGCCCTACCAGTATGTGAATGATGACCGCTCCAGGTGTGTAAAGTTCGAAGATGGTCTGCATCTAGAGATCAAGCAAGCCATTGGCTATCAGGAGATTCGAGTCTTTCCGTTTCTTATGAACAAGTGTAGGATCTTTGAAGACGCCTACAAATCCAGAGTTGCGCTCCTCAAGAGTTCTAGTTTACAAGGTAACAAGAAGTCATCTCAGCAAGGTAAAGAGGGACGACATCTGGCACTAGTAAGCCGTGATTTCAAGCAAGTCAGCCAGAAGCCACAGTATGCTACAAAGTTAACTAGTGAAGAAGGATTTTCTGCCCCCAGGCTTATCAGATGCAGCAAGTGTGGAAAGGATCACTTCACTCGTGAGTGCAAGGAAACTGATGTCATTTGCTTCAAGTGTGGGAAGTTTGGCCACATCAGCCGTGATTGTGATGGAGGAACAAAGTCAGAGCCGCAAAGCGCTACCAAGAGTCAGAGTTCTCAAGCCAATCGACTGAAGGCAAGTGGGAGAGTCTTCACTCTCTGTGGAGATGAAGCTTCTCCATTAGTAGATCTGTTTCAGGGTAAGAATCTCGTCAAAGGAATTCCTTCTTTTGTGTTGTTCGGTTCGGATGCCTCGTCTTCTTTTCCCCTTTTTGCTTCGTCTGTTTTGTGTTAGAAACCTTAAAGTTATTTGCTCCCTATCTTGAGTATGATCTAGTTCTTGTTGCACCGTAAGTAAGCCTGTTGTAACGCCCCGATTTTCAAGTTTTATTATTCTTCAGTATTTTATTGGAGGGTTTAGATAGTGAAATAAAATATTCTGAGAAGATAGGAATGTTCTACACAACCATAGGAAGCTATGGTTAAGTTTCGGGCGAAAGCTCAAACGGAGCCCGGTCTGCGTTTTTCACGGATAGTAGCCTTTTTCTACTATCGAGACCTAATTTGGACTCATGAACGAGACAATAAGTCTCAAGATTTAATTCTTTACATCTTTGTTAATATCTTTCCTGACGTTCGAAAAATAATAATATATTATATTCGGCCGTATATTCAAACCAGGAGGCGTTTGGAGTCGTAAAGGGGTTCAATGAGACCCGACAACGGATAAGCTTGATACCACATCATGCTGGATCACTTGGGAGAGTATGTCAGAGTCGCCATGACGGTCGGAAAAATATGGACGCAAAATTACCAAAATGCCCCTAACTTTAGTCTTTTACACTTTTACCATTTTACCCTTAAAGCAAATGACCTTTTTGCCCTTAAGTGAGTTTTTAAAAGGCTGAACTCAGCCCACACAGCCCTTCATTTTCACGCATAACAGCCCCAAGAATAGAGCCAAGAACAACATCTTCAAACTTAGAGAAAAACTCCATTGTTGTTCTTGAAAATCCTTGAAACCTTGTTAGAAAACTTTGATCCTTTGATCAATCTTCATCTATTTTTAGGTAAGATCACTTCTATGATCTCCTAGCTTCTTGAATCTCTCTCAATCTCAATATCAAAATCCATTTTCATGAAAATCCATTCTTAGATCCAAAATTTTGAAAATCCATAGGAAATTGTAGAAAAATCCTTTTAATGGGAAACTAATTTCTTTTAACTCACTTCATCATTCTCTACCTAAACCCAAGAGCTTATGATCCAATTCTCATCATAGCTCTTAATCCCCAATATGGCGGAACCCTAAATAGTGATGATGAATATTGTTTTGTTCAAATTTTTGATTTCTAACACTTGATTCCATCCTTAGTTTTCCTATTGTTTTTGAATCCAAGTGATCGAAAACCAAATCAATTTCTAACCCTTTTTCCACTTAGTGGTTGTGACGCCCCCAAAACTTAACCTCACTCCCTCTGATACCTTAAGCTTGCAGATAAAGCTTAAAAGGAACTTAAGCAAATAAATAGTTAATACAGTCTAATTAACATCAGAGTTTCGCCTGGAAGCCATGGTGCAAAAACATCAACAACAAAACAGACGCCCCACTGGCCGTGGTACAACTCACAAGAGACTCAACGATACCTCAAGGGCCTCTCTCTCTGCTCAAAGAGCGTTGACGTCAAACTTGTTCACGATGGGAGTCTCGTCTCTACTCAGCTTCACCCGCTGCAGCTCTCTCATCAACAAATCAACACCTTCGCCTTCGGATTGCGACCCGAACAACGACATACATGTAACACATAGGGAAGCATTCATAGGAGGTAAGAAACAGTACAATATCATGCAAAGGAATATCACATAGCATATAACATATCAACACAGATAACAACAGGCACAACCAGCAAACACATTCATCTCTCGGGTTCATCACAATAGTCAACCTCCAAGTTATCACAGCTAGGGATCACTGCTTACTCTACATGCACAACTGAATCTACATGATTGGCAAATTCTACAACGCACACTCTTACCATGGGAATACAACAGTCAACCTCCAATTGTGAGGAATGACAATCCAATCTCCAACTGCGAGGGTGGATATTCACCAGGTAAGAATGGCTCCTCAACCTCGTGTGACAGTTACTCAAACTGCTGCTGCAACCATACACACGGCTCCCTGTACACAACCATTCAAACTGCTGTTGCAGTTGTATACAGGTACCAACTTATATGATAGCCACTTAAACTGCTGTTGCAGCTAATCATACAGCCCCTTGTGACAACCAGTCAAACGGCTGTTGCGGTTGTTCACAAGTTCCGACCTCGTGTGATAACTACTCAAACGGCTGTTGCAGTAAATCCCGCGGGTACAACAATGCAAATGGTATGATTATGCACCAGTCATCTCAACAACGTCTCAAGTTCCACATCCTCCGACTATGAGGATGTCGCTCTCCAACTGTTAGAGCCACCTTCAACTTAGCTCAACTGGCTTACAACATCGACTACGAATCCAATAACACCAACCACTCTATCCTTCTAACAACATACTGACCGTCTCCATAGTCAATCAAGATCACATCAATCATAATCACATCAACATATCATAGTATAGCAGCATAACATCATTGCAGGCATACGGACTAGCAATTAAGCATGTTATCACAACTAGTATCTCATCTAACATGTTATCAGTTACCACAGATAGACATACATCCTCAGTCAACATATATCACAGATCGATCCTATGGCGATAGCCCAAAGTAAGCTAAACCCAAGGTTTAGGTACTTTATCAGGGCTCAGCCACTAGTAGGGTTTGAGGAACCCTACACATGTTAACAATTATATACTACGCCTACGATTCCCAGATATATGTTGTTTCTTCCTCTTCACCTGGTGATTCGTTCCAAAATGCTCCCGTTCCAACGGACAGCCTTGACCCTCGATCTCACGAACACCCCGAACATGCCTACGACCACCACGAGCACAGTGCCACCACCACGAGCTCACAGCTGCCACCACCTGCTCTCACAGCCGCGGTTCCTTTTTCAGCCACGAGCACCACCGCGTCCTCGAACTTTGCCTTGTGGCGAATCGAGAAACTAATCCGTGGAACTCGTAGTACTAGAAGCCCTGATCACAACGGTGTAGTTGGAATCACGATCTGGTGCCTCGATCGACCTCAAACTCAAGCTTTATCTCTCTAACCCTCTGGTTATCTCTCTCAGCTCTGAAGAACCCAGAAACTTGGGTGATTTCGTGCAAGTGTGGAAATGAAAGTGGAAGCTCCACTTATGGTTCCTGCTGTCCACGCTTTAGCGTGGATCACTTTGCACGCTTGAGCGTTGCCACGCTCTAGCGTCGGCTCTCTCTACGCTTGAGCATGGAACCTCGTCCACTCTGCCTGCTCCCCGGCCTGACACGTGTCTTACATGCGTCCAAACTCAGAACAGCTGCACAGCGCACTCAGCACGCTGAAATGTCCACCTCTTCCCACGCCTAAGCGTCGCAACGCTTGAGCATGTCTCTCTCCCACGCTTGAGCGGCAAGCTCAGCGAGAGAAGAACTCCTAGCTTCCTGGCTTCCCAGTTTCTCGTGTTCCACCTTAGGCACTTCCAACTCGATTCAAGCCTTGTTCTAAACATCCAACTAGACTTATAACTGACACACAACCCAACACACACCTAAGCGAAAATCTGATTAAGATTATCTGTCTTAATTAGGGTTACCGAAAACAGGGATCTTACAGTGGCTGAAACCTCTTTGAGTAGAAATAGTTGAGATTTGTTTTGTTTGTTGCTTAATGTTTGATTGTTGTGTTGCTTGTTGTTGGTGACGAGTATCAGGAGGTTCACAAACCGATCAACTTACTTTGATCCGGAGATCTGCTCATCAACAGGTATGGGAGGTGAACCTCATCACACCAAAATGGTGGTGGTGAGAATGGTTGTTTACTTTATGTGTGGGTGAAACCCTTTGGTTTGGGTTCACCATTTAATTTGGTTCTCTTGAAGAACAAAGTTGTAATAATGAGCTTAGGCTTTAATGTGCCTTTTTCTGCTTTAGCATATGTTTATGATGATGCGATTGGATGAAAATCATATTCATGTATGTTGAAAAACCTATTTTGATCTCTAGATCAAGTATGGACTTTTATGTTTGATTATGATGCAATGATGTGTAATTGTTGTTTAATTGTGTGAGCTTTTTGAGCTATAATTTGCTTAGTTGGTGAAGCAAACTCTCCACTTTTCATTGGAGTAGGCTTGTGGCCTTAGTAAGAAGAAACATAAGAACATGTGTTGTTCTTGATCTATCAAGGTTTTGAAGTAAGAAAAGTATTTTCATAACCTATGTTTTCAAAGAAAAACAAAAAGTGGTTTTGATCTAAAGATCAAATGAAGTCTCAACCTTTAAAGTGTGTCATCAAGTGGAAAATGTCTTTTTCTTTAGCCAGAGGTCATTTAATCAAATTAAGTGTTTCAAAAAGAGAATTAATGAAGAAGTTAAGGAAAAATGAAAACAGGGTATTCGCCTGGTTAACCCTGTCTCGCGCGCCGCGCGAGACAGAGGGAAAACAAGGCATTCGCCTGGCTAACCTTGTCTCGCCAGGCAAGATAGAGGGCTAGCCCGAGCAGCAAAGATACAACTTCTGGGCCTCGCGACGCGAACCAGAAGGATTGTCTAAG
Organism: Ammopiptanthus mongolicus; assembly: GCA_039655645.1. NCBI lineage: Eukaryota > Viridiplantae > Streptophyta > Magnoliopsida > Fabales > Fabaceae > Ammopiptanthus > Ammopiptanthus mongolicus. The sequence goes on from CM077349.1 coordinate 41,600,574, forward strand.
AAGTAAAGATATGGCTTCTCTGCCTCGCGACGCGATACCATTCTCGCCTCGCGAAGTAGAAAGACTGTCTAAGAAGTAAAAATAGCCTCTCAGTCCCGCGTCGCGAAACCTGTATTCGCCCCGCGAGAGAAGGTTTTTTATTTTTATTTTTATAAATAGTGTTTTTCAACTCAAACTGTAAAGTTTTACGCATAAAAACCTAAGTTAAGTAATTAACTTAGAGTTGAAGACAAGGGATAATTAAGTATGGTACGTGGTGGAACAAGACCATATACTTTACCATTGATGACTTAGTTCATCAATGTCTCCATAAGACTTAAGTGAATCAACACTTATTTCCTTAATTGAAAATCAAGGAGTAATATCTTAGAAAGGCTTAAAGACTTATCTAAGAGGATTCTCAATCCTTATTCATAATGCTTAGGACTTGAGACATGATTCATAAGACATGAACACAAACACGAAACGTTTTGGGACTTGGAACAGTAGTTCGATGACGGACTGGTGATTCGGATCTAGGTAAATCGTTCACTTGTTTTAGTCTTGTGATGACTTGATCCCGGAGGGATCACGAGATTTATCCGGTGGATAAAGATTTTGTTTTTCAAAGACACGTATAGTTCCTAAGGAAAAGAATCTTAGTGAACCTTGAGGTTTATCTGATGGATAGACATGGCTTTTTCGCATCTGCTTTGTGTAAGCATTGGCATTTCATTTGCATAGTCATAAGGCCTTGAGCCTAGGAGTTAAGCTTACACCTTGATGCGGGTGCGAATCTTACAGTGACGTTTTAAATAGTCTTGGAGGTATCGGGGTTGGAAAGGCTGACATGTGACCAGTTGGTAGCTCTTCTGTGTCGTGGCGAATCCGAGCAATACACTGATATCATCGACTAGACGCTGTACTTTTCACGTTTGGTGCAGAGTGTTTCCGTAAATCCAGATAAGTGCACGTTACGAATGTTGTAGCATCTTTCTCATGACTGGCAGTACATGGAACATGTCCTCCCATTCCCTCTCTCCGATGTTTTGTTAGCTCCATGGAGTAGGGGTCAGAGTAGTACCCAGTTGCATTGGCATTGAGTCATGTACATTACACTGCATTGCATGGCTGTTGATGTTTACATTTACCATTATACATCGTTGTTCTGTTTTTAAGAATGCCTTATGTTATTCTGTTAACTGTTAACTGTTTAACATGATTTATATTGAAAATTCTAGTAAGCATGTTGGGTACATTGTTACCTGGTGAGTCGTCCCGTTTTTACTTCTGCTACTTTGTTGTGTTGATGATCGGGATCTCACCCATATTTGTATATTTTCTACTGGTATTGCTATTGCTGCTTGAGCAAATGGACGTGACGATGGTTCAGTCCAGCAGTTTCTTTGAGTCCGGAGGGAGACTCCTTTGCTGTTTAGTTTTATTTTTGGCCAGACTGTGTCGGTATCTGTAGTACTTTTAGGGAGCTACGACTCCTAGTACTTATTTTATTCTTACGTTCGTTATACATTAGACCTATGTCTGTATACAGTATTATTTCTATTTTTTGTTTTTTGTTTCTATATTTCTAATACAGTATGTTCTAGAAATGCATGGTGTAACATCCCGATTTTTCTGTGAACTCTGATCGAGTTGGTTAATCTCGATTGGAGCTTTGGATGATTGTGTGAATTGTTGTGTGTTAGTTTTAGACCTAGTTTGAATCTTAGGAATAGTCTTGAACAAGGTTGGAGGTGCCTAAGGCATAAAACGTGTAACTGAGGAAGTCAGAAGGCTGGAAATTCTTCTCTCGCTGAGCTGGACGCTTAAGCGTGGGAGGACTCCACGCTCAAGCGTTGAGACGCTTAAGCGTGGGAGGAGTTGGACGCCTCAGCGTGCTGAGTGCGCTGAGCAGCTGCTCTGAGTTTGGACGCTTGTGAGACACGTGTCAGGCCAGGGAGCAGTTCGGGCGGACGAGGTTCCACGCTGAAGCATGGATGGATCCCACGCTAGAGCGTGGCAACGCTCAAGCGTGCAAAGTGAACCACGCTTAAGCGTGGACATCCAGAACCATAAGTGGAGCTTCCACTTTCATCTTCTCATTTTGCACGAAACTTAGAGCTTTTCTGTGAGTTAGAGAGAGAAGTTATGAGTTCTTGAGGGAGAAAGCTTGAGGTTAGAGGTGACCGAGCCGCCGGAACGCGATTCCGACTACACCGTTGCAATCGCAGCGAAGTTTTACACAACTCCAACAAATTAGTTTCTCGATTCGCCCAGGTAAACTCGAACCCCTAACACTTGTTCTTCGTGTTCTTGGCATTCTTCGAGTCTTTACCTTTTTCTTTGATCTGTTGAGCTTGCCCTAGGGCTAACACTATTGTGCATGTGTTGTGCTCCAGATTAGGGCAAAGTTCGTACTCGCGGTGGTGTGAGGTTTGGAGCTGGGGCTGCGGTTGAGGGGCTGTTCTTGGAGGCCACCTGGTGGCTGTTCTTGAAGGAGGGCTGCGTGCTTGAGGAAGGATGAGTGAGCCAGTGATCGCATGGATTTGCATGCCGACAGTTCAGGTGGGGAGAAAGAGTATTGCTGCCATCGGGAAGGCAAGAGTAATGTAGTTGTTATTTATGCTATGTGTAGGGAAGCCCTAACCCTACTAGCGGTTGAGCCCTGATAAAGTATCTAGACCGTAGGTTTAGCATACTATGGGCTATCGCCGTTAAGTTTAGAAACCCTAGGTTAGAGAACTGTTAATGGAGGATGTTTGCTGATGTATGACTATATGCTGTTGGCTGTTGTTGCTATCTGTCTGCCTATATGCTACTTGGTATATGTGATATGTTGCTAGCTGCTTATATGCTGTTGTTGATGTTACTGCTACTATGGTGATATTATTGTTGTTGCTATGCTGTATGGTGTAATATTAAGAGTTGTGGCGGAAAGCCATAGAATAAGTTTGGCTGTGTGTCGCGTTGTTATCGGGTTGATACCGTGGATGGTGTCCTTGCTGTTATGCTGACTTCTTGAGGCTGTGGCCGTGTTTGTTTGAGCTGTGGCTCGTGGACGCATGGCATCGAGGCTGTGGCCGTGTGGATGCAATGGCATCGTGTTGTTTCTGATTAAGAGCTTAGGCGTGAGATCCGGTATCAAGCCCGTTGAGGATGTTTGCTGCATATCATCATCAACTGCCAAGTGGCGAGGCCGTATGACAGGTGGTATGGGCTGACAACATCATATGAGGTTAGTGATGCTTGAGTGCGGGTACGAAAAGTAGATGGGGCGGTCAAGTGAGTGGCCTTGGGGATGTTGCCGGTCTCGGGAATAGTTTACATTGACGGATGAGGTAGCTCCTATCCTGTCATGACGCCCGATCCAGTCCGGTTTGCCCGACTAATCCCAGAGCTTTCCAGTTGGTCCAGGCTAACATTCCGAGGCGACCGAGATACCCCGGTTCCGATGTGGAAGGGGTATGCACTCTTATTGGTCACGGCGAGCGGTTCAGTTTCTTGGACAAGCTAACTCCGTTCCGACACAGAACTTGTTCCGGTGTGGACTTGTTCGGGTATGGAACCGTTCCAGTTGGGAACCCGCATAAGTGCGTTTTTAGGCCGACATGCTGCATGGGATTAGTATCCCGGTCTAGAGGATTGATCTGAGTGTGAGACTCATGGGATGGATGTTCATTGCATTTGTTGTCTCGAGAGATGTGTGCTGGAATGCAGTAAATGTTATAAATGTGATATCTGTTATATGCTACCGGTTGTGTGTTTACTGCGTTACTGTTGTTTTCCTACTTTATGACGCGCTGCATTTCTTATCTCCCTTCTGGTTTTCCTTGTTGTCTGTTTGGTGATTGCTTGAAGACACCGAGCCAGCGGAGATTCAGCATGGACCCGAGACTTCACCCGTTCATCACCGGGGCACCGCGGATGCCGGTGCTGCGCGACATTGAGAGTATCTACCATGATGAGAGGGGATGGCGGGTAGACCCCTCTACCTTTTGATGGTCTACACAGGACCAGTCAGCCTGATTTTTCGGAGCGGTACACCTCCATATGTAGATATTATTGGTCCCTATCGCATCTACCAGTTCCTCCCCTTTCCGAGGATGTGGCGACCTCCGAGGCAGAGGGAGTAGGACTACACATGGACAGCACCCCAGTCATCGGTCGTGACCAGCAGGAGAGGTTACGTTTACCGAGGCCAGTGCAGGAGGACTGAGAAGTACTTGAGGACCTACCGCAGGCATAGGATCGTGGTGTCCAGTTCTTCATCAGAGTATGAGCCGATTGTGCGTTACAGGCGTACTTTTGGCGAGGGTTAGGGTAGCTCAGGGCATCCTCACCACTGATGGTGAGAGCCTGCCAGTGCGTCCTAGGGAGTGAGCTAAGAGCTGTTGATGTATCTTTTGAGAGGGGACGGGGGTTGCTGGTGAGCTCCGAGTGTTCTTCTTTGGCTCTTGATATATTTTTGTTTGGTTTCTACCCGACAGTATGTATATGTATGTATAGTGCCCTACTTATGGGGCTAAAACTTATGCATGTTAATATACAATTATGCTTATTTTGCGCTTTTACTCTGATCATCGTTTACTATGCTTGTCGTTCTTGTTTACGTTGTTTTGCTTTCCGCGACGCTGCTTTTCTACCACGCTATTGCTTTATATACGGCTAGGCATAGTTAATAATAATAATAAGAGGTTGGGACTAATGGGAAGGCTTCATACGTATGGGGTCGTCTGACATGGTGAACCTAAGTTCATTTATTATTATCATTTACCTTTACTAATCCCATTACATCTTTGTGAAAAGAAAAAAAAAGAAAACCGTATTTTCGGCATTAAAGTTATTTTCGGCCTTATAAACGTTCAGGAATGTGACACTCGGGAAAGGGTGTTGCACCTGTTATCCCTTCCCATGCATGCTTCGTAAAGGTGGTTCTATTATCATTAATAATAGAAATTTCATAATTGATCTTGTGTAAGTTTATCTCTTATGATGTTGTTTTTGTTATGGACTGGTTGTCTGCCAACCAAGTCCGACCATATAGAAATTTCGAGGATGAAATTTTTATAAGGGAGTGGAATTGTAACACCTCGATTTTTGCTTGCTTGTTATAAAGTGTTTTTACATACGTTGTTTATGTTGTTATATATATATATTAGGTGTTGTTATGCATGTTTTAGATGTTTAGGATGTGTTTTAGGGTAGTTAAACCTTAGAAACGAGCTTATAAGTGATCCTGTCAGGGTGGCACACCAGTGCTCTTGTGTAGCACGCCCGTGCCAGTTGTTTAGCACGACCGTGCTCTTCGCGCGCGCCAGAAACGCGTTTTGGGCTCTTTTGGTCAGCCCGTTTCGCCCCAATCCTTTTTATACCTCTTTTGCTCGACCTAAACCTCATAGTCGTCAATCCTAAAGTTAGAAACAACCGTCTTTAACCTTTCTCTTGGGTTCCCATTGAATCCTTGAGCGTCCCCAATCCTTGTTTGGGTGTTCTTCGTCAAGAACACATCCCTGTGGTGTTTGCTGTTGCGTTTGGGGTTAAGCTGCTAGCTTAGTGTTACTCTAATGTAAGGTAACCAACCCTGTTCATCCTTTTTCTTTGAATACCTTAAGTTAGTGTTGAACCATTTTGTCCCTGTCAAACCATACTTCATTGTCCGTGTGCCGGTGCTATGAACGGCAACTAGCAGATTAGTCCCCCAGGGATCTAATCGAGATATGTGCATAACCCTTGTGTTAATTCCCTTTCCTTTTCCTTGTTTGGCGAATTAACTTATCCTTTTGCCTTGGCGCTCTTGGTCAAAGCTCGTTGAACCTGTTGAACCCGTTTGGAGGAGTCACGCTTGGATTTCGTTTTGTTGGCTCGTAGGCAGGAATCGTCACGCCAGGTATGGGGAGAAGGGATTAGTATAACATATAGGTTCTAGGGTAGCGTAAGATGAGGGTTAACCCATGACCCTATTTGTGTGCTATATGCATTAATTGTTGTATGAAGTTGTTATGGTTATTTATATATGTTGTTAATTGTTTAATTGGCCTGTATGATCTTGGCATGATATTTATGATGTTGTTATGACGTTGTTTATGATGATGATGATATGCCATGATTGTATGAGTTGGTATGCTTGAACTGCTATTAAATCTATGTTAATAAAAGACATAGGGATGTTAGCGCTAAGCCTAAAACTAGGATTAGTCTAATTGATGTGCATAAAACATAAGGATGTCGATGAGAGGTGAGATTAATGCCAAAGGATTAGTCAAGAACCTTAGGATTAAATTGGAGTGTTGAAATCTAGAGAAATTGCTAAGTTTCCCAGATCTGAGACGCTGTAATAGCGTTGAGCACGCCCGTGCTCATTATCGGCACGCCCGTGCTCTTTGCCCAGTAAAGCCAGCACACCTGTGCTCTCATGTAGCACGCCCGTGCCATAACAACGAGAAAAGTGACGCTGTTTAGCACGCCTGTGCTCTCGCATAGCACGCCCGTGCCATTTGGCCAGGACGCCCGTGCTCAGGCCGTGCCACTGTCAGAATTAAGAAAATTTCACTGTTTTAAATAAAAGAGATTTAATACCCCTTTTTGGAATAAAAGAATGATATAAGAGATTATAAAACACGACCTTGAGGATAGTTAATGAACTAGGATATCGATATGGTAAGATGAAATAATAGAGACTTAATCAAGAGATTAATTAATGAGAAGATGATGTTATAGGTAACAACGTACTGTTACCGATGTTATTGGTTAAATCATTCTTGATGCTTATTGGTCAAGTTTGAAGTTGATGAATCATTCTTGATGCTTATTGGTCAAATTTGATGTTGATAAATCAACTTTGATGCTTGTTGGTCAAAGTTGATAGCCATGTGATGGTGTTGATGATGGATGGTTGGACATGTGTTTGCATGTTGGTTGAACATTGCATACATCAATGCATAGAGAGATAGTTTGGGCGGAAAGCAAATGATGAATCGTGACGGTGGAGGCCACGATGGGTGTTATCCCGGCCTTGCGGGTAGAGTTGGGTAAGGAGGTTCCATATGGCATGTACTTGCAACCCATTGCCGGAGTGTCGTATCGATAACCTGACCACCCTGACGAGCCACTATACGTTATCAGGATTAGTTGAGAGTATCCACGGATGTCACCCATGGTTTGGTGAGTGTTCCAACGTTGATGCTGAATGGTCAACATGGATATGTACTCCTAATCGTCTTTCCAGAGTCGATGTTTGGATCCACATTGCATATGGAGTAGTGGAGTAGTTATGCATAGCATAGCATGTTATTAATATGAGATGATGGATTGTGTTATAATATGTATGTTATATTATGATGTTGTATATGCTGCATGATCATCTTGCTAACTGCTCTATTACCGTTTATGTTTATATGTACAGTTCCTTACTCCCTACTGTTGTTGTTGTTGTTTTGCATGTACCTTTGGTTATGCAGAGGACGGTGAGCTGCCAGCTGAGGAGTGATCCCGAGGAGATCGCTTGCTCATAGTATAGTTTAGTTATGTTAGTTGTTTTCTGATATAATATCGGTAGTGGTTACCTGCTCTGATTATGTGACATCGGCTTTCGGGTTTTGTTTATGTTTGTTTTTCCGCAGTTGTTATTTATGTTTTAAATGTTTTTGAATAATGTGGTACTTGCTACCTTTTATGTTAAAGTTTTTACTTAACTTGCATGCTTTATTTAATTTTATCGTATGCAGGGTAGCGGGTGTCTCACCATTGCTCCAACAATGGTATCAACAAATCACTCAAGGCACAAGGGGATCATGGGAATCCCCAATCACCTCAATCCCATTCTCACATTCCCATATGATATGATCATCTTTTCCTCCCATACCTGGTATGACGAAACGCACAGCCTAAGGGTTAGAGAAACACGGATTCGCTCTTGATTTCCTCCTCACGGTTCAGCGCTTTATCACGATCTACCCAGCAAGAACATGAAGATCAACCAAAACAAGAGATTTCTCTTTGGTGGTTTAAGAAAGAGATCAAAGGAATTTCATGAGAGATGAAGAGAGGCCGTTTTTCTGAGTCTAAGATAGTGAATAATAGGGTTTAGGTTGTGCTAAAAGGGTTTAAAAATTTATTAAGACAAAACAGGCCGAATTAAGGGTCCAAAACTCCTTTTTGCAGAAAAACGCATTCAATCGTATCGATCATGACTGTGCTGACTCGACAATTAGCATTCTCGAATACCCCTAATCGATTATGGGTAAGCAATAATCGATTGTCGTTATTTTGAAACTCATAATCGATTATAATGATAATCGATTATGTCTACTGTGACTTGCAGAACTCAAGATACGTCCAAAACCGTAAAACAGGTTTCTTGACCCTTTCTAAAGGCTAAACTACCCAAAACATACACTTAAACAACCAACATGGAACTAAGGATACAGATCAACATATAAAAACATATATAAGCACATGTAAACAAAAATTAGGGTGTTACATGTGGCGTCTTCCTCCCTTTCCCCTTCCATTTTCGCTATTTCTTCTACTTTTGTTCATAGAATTGCTTCTCTTCATCTCTTTTTGGTTCATTGAATTCTCAGTTGAGATTCAATTTGTATGTTGTTCTTCATTATTCTTCAATTGCTAGTGATTTTTCTAGATTCAAATTCAAAGAAAGATCCTAAAAACTTCATGATCTATGCTAGATCATATCATCCATGAGGGAAGGACATTCGACCATTAAGGGGTAAAATACCCTAACTTCACTATTCCATTCATTTTCAAACCTAACACCAAAAACCAAAAGCTTCAAGTTTCTCTCTTCTCTTTCTTCTTCTCCTCCAATCGGCCAACCTAGGTGAGTATGCTTACTCATTTTATTTCATCATTCCAACTTCATTTTCTTGTTCATCTCCATCGTCTAAACAACTTTCATCTTTTGAACTCCTTCATTTGAAGTTGTTTTCATCAAGTTAACCAAGGATCTTCAAGAACACTTCAAGCTTCTTGAAGTTGACCTAGACCTTTTCTCAAGAATAAGTTTATGATTTTGATCCTTCTACATTCGTACTCTTTAAAGTATCTTTGTTCTACCCTGATCATGTTGATGAGAAATCAATCTTTTTGGTCTTGTTTCTTTCTATATAGGGCCACAATACTTCCTTGCTTTGGAGACCAAACTTTCTTCCACTCTCTTTAAAGGAACTTCAAGAGATAATGAGGGAGTGAACCATATCACACCTTAATGGTGGTGATAAAGACCTCCTAGTTGTTGTGGGAAAACCCTAGATCTAGGGTTTTCTTGAAAAGTTATTTACTTTGTTGTGAAAGTTTGTATATTATGGTGTTTGTGTGTTATTATTGTGTTTGTGTTAGAGATGAAAATGATTTTGGCATGGTGAAAAACTATTTTTAGATTTAAGATCTAAGGATAGGATTTTTGAATGATGAACTTGTTTATGTTCTAAGATGCCTTGAAGAAGTGCTTATGTGTTAGAATGATTTTCTAGCTATTTGGTTATTGTTGGATGGCATATCTCTTGTTGAAATTTCCTTGTATGGTTTGGCCTTGCCAATAACAAAGAGGGAAGCCAAAGCTTCTATGTTCAAGTAATGAGTTAATGGACTTAAATGGTTCCAAGAGGGCAAATTAAAAATAAAGAGACCTATCCTACTTCCATAGGGCATTCGGCCTTGACATGGTTAGTAGGGCTAGGAACTGAAAATGTTGAAGTTAAGGGGTTAATTTATCCATAATAAAGTATAGAAGGAATAGAAATTACAAAGGTTTTCTAAAGGAATCAAGTTTTGGTTCCAAAGGACCAAGTTTTGGAAAAAAATGAGTACTTTGAATCAAAATGGAAAAGGGTCTAAGAGTAGAAAGTTCAATGATGATCATTCACCTATTCTAACATGTTGTTTTAAGAACAATATTTTCAAGGACAAAGAGTTTTCTAGATAGTCCATATGGTTTTTCAAAGGTTATGGTTAATAAACCTACTTTAAAGGGAATGAGGATTTATGTACATGTTCCTTTGGATAATGAACCTTTTTACACTACTATTACTAATATCTTACAAAGTAAATGAGGTATAGTTTCATTTGAATTAACAAAGGGACTTAAAGTAAGATACATGTTCCTTTTTACACTAAGTAAAAGAAATATGAATTATTTTAAAAGAAGTTTTACGCTAAATCAATAGAAAGGCAAGATACCATGTATCTTGGAGTTTTAGATAACTTATGTACATAAGTATATAATTTCCTAATTATCTTTGATAAAAATGATCAAATGAACTACTTTACCTCCAAGGAAAGGATTTTAAGGATTTTACTAGTGTAAACATGTTTTGTATCCTAAGGGCACTAAATGAATGTTCACAATAGTCTCACATTGAGTAATAAAAAAAGATGTTTACCATAACTTGTGGTCATGGGAAATCATGTCTCACACCCTTGATGGTCTAGGTCATCTAAGGAATCCATAATGCTTAATCACAAAGAATTACTTATGCAAAATAAGTAATAATTCCTTTGATAGATAAGTGAGAAGACATGATGAAATAATCCTTGTACATTATAAATTCCATAATACACTTGGGACATGGAATAATATATCATAAAACTTGAATATCGTTTTCAAACGACGAGGTGGTACGATGAGGCAAAGAACAGAACCAAGGACGGGCGACTGATGGCAAGTCGTGTGAAAGTGGGTCCCGTGGGGGTACCCTGTGGTTTATCAAGAGAATGAACATTGTGATACAGTACTGATGTTATTACTATTGTTATTTTTACCTTGACATGCATACACATATGTGCATGAGTCGGGTGTTGTGCGGGTGCGATTGTTGGAGGTGACGATCTTGGAGATCTTGAGGACGTTGAGGTTGGGATGACCACATGTGGCTAGAGAGTAGCTCCTTTGTGTTGTGGGTACCTGTCAAAAAACACTGGTGTCCTGATTGGACACTGGACAAATCATGATTTGGGTAAAGAACGTCTGGTGTGAGCCGCTGAAGCAAATTCATGATCTTGTTGAGAAAGCACTTGTGGGGCTGAGATAACGCAGACAATGTGCTCCCTATCACTCACTCCGGCTATGTTTAGCTCCATGGAGTAGGGGTCTGAGTCATGTTGCATATTATGTCATTGCATACTTGAGATGATAAATGACTTGTATTGTTGTTAATTTTCTGTATTAATTGTGATGTTATATGTTGAATTATTATACTGTGGATGCCTATGTACTACATGTTGTTTGATTGTGTGTGCGACTTTTATCCTTTTTGTTATGGTTGTGCGAAGTGCGGGATCTCACCTCATTACTTTTGCTGTTATGCTGCATGCATGTTCCGTCTTGTTCACGCAAGTAGTCATGGCGAGCGACCCTTCTTCCCCTTTGATCATGGATCTTGTGCTACACGACGGGGATGACGAGTTAGATTCACCTGGATGGGCGTTGCACATATACCGGAGCTGTGAGTTTCACTAGTAGGAGGGAGACACCCTACTCGATGATGTCTCTGACAAAGCAGGTTTGTACACTACACATCAGTGGAGGGGGCAGCTCAGGAGTGACCCAGCCACCACCACCCCCTACTGACCAGCCCCATATGACAGGAGTCCAGCTTGCATCAAAGACAGTGGAGCCTTGGGATGTCTACGTGGATCCTTCCTCTCTGCCACCACCATCTACAACACCGTCTACCGCCGCTTTACCACCATCTTCGACTGGTCCATCAGTTCTCGCTGGCCCACTCCCGGGACCTGCCTTTGTGCTTTTCGAGTTACACCCCCATGTTCCTCGCCGATGGACAAACATGAGGGTAACTGCTCGTAAGAGCACACCAACCCATGCTAGGTTGTTCTTTTCCACTCCACTTATCCGCCTCTCATCAGATGATGATGATGATGATGATAATGGATGATGAGGAGGAGGAGGAGGAGGTCCTTGAGTATGTGCCGGAGGTTGCACCTGAGGCAGCTCCCGCTAGTATGAGTCAGGACGCATGGTGGTTGAGGACCGATGAGGAGTTACTGAGGTATGCGGAGCAGTTTATGAGCGAGCATGATATCCAGTCTTTGGAGTCTGCTGAGGAGTCTGAGGAGGAGGCCATGGAAGAAGACGAGGAGGACCCGGAGAAGTACTACTCTGACAAGTAGTGCGGTGTTTTGTTATGGCCAGTCTCTAGTGTCTCCCAGTGTCTGTGTACATATGTTGTACCCCTTTCGCCTTTCTTTTGTTGAGCTGTGTCTCCTGTAGTTAGGATTGTTTCTCTTATCATGCTGTTGTATTATCTTTCAGTTGTAGTTGGTTGGATTGGAAACTATGTATGTATAATGAAAAGCTTTTGTTCATTCTGTCACTCCATGTGGATATATATATATATATATATATATATATATATATATATTATACACACAAACAAAAATAATTTCCAGACCTTGAAAAAAAAAAAACCCATATTTTCAGTATGCTCTTTATAATTTCCGCATTTACTTTGTCTTGTGTTTAATAAATGTGACACCTAAAGCGGGGTGTTACAGTAATGGTTATCAGCTCTGATATGTGATATCGCGATATGGGTTTTGTTTTATTTATGTTTTTCAGTAGTTGTTACGTTATGTTTTTAATGTTTTGGATAATATGATACTTACTACCTTTTGAGTTTTAATTTATTGACTCTTTATATGATTTATTTTATATTTATCGTATGCGGGGTAGTGGGTATCACATTTAGTGGTATCAGAGTCGGTCTGTCCTATAGGCCGGGGTACGTGTTTGTTGTGTTTTCTTCTGTGTACTCTTATATGATTGTCTATGACAATGGTATAGAGTATTAAGTGCTTGGTGTTCGTCTTGACTTAACTTTCTGTATTAAGTGGTTTGCTTTGGACGATATAGGAAGTTATGGCTGGTAGGAATGATCACGCTATTGCTGATGCTCTGGCACAGTTGGCTAATGCCATTGCTCAAAACAACAATCAGAACCATAATCATCATGGGGTAGCTGCTGAGTTTCAGGGTTTGGATAAGTTCCAGAGAAACAACCCGCCTTCGTTCAAGGGAGCTTATGACCCTGAAGGCGCTCTTCTATGGATCCTCGAGCTCAAGAAGATCTTTCAGGCTATGGCATGAACCGATGCCCAGAAAGTCACTTTCGAGACTTTCATGTTATTAGAGGAAGTCGAGCATTGGTGGGAGAGTTTCCGCCTACGCATGGAAGCTAAAGGTACATTGGTTACTTGGGTTGCCTTCAAGGAGAGATTCTTGGGGAATTACTTTCCAACTGACAACCATGACAAGAAGGAGATGGAGTTTCTGGCTTTGAACTAGGAAAACATGTTTGCTGGGGAGTATGCTGCGAAGTTTGAGAAGCTTGCACGTTACTACATGCTCTGTCAGTATGTGAATGACGACCACTCCAAGTGTGTGAGGTTTGAAGATGGTTTGCACCCAGAGATCAAGGAAGCCATCAGCTACCAGGAGATTCAAGTCTTTCCGGTTCTTGTGAACTACCAGGAGATTCGAGTCTTTTCGGTTCTTGTGAACAAGTGTAGGATCTTTGAAGACGCCTATAAATCCAGATTTACGCACCGCAAGAGTTCTAGTTCACAAGTTAACAAGAAGACAACTTAGCAGGATAAAGATAAGCGACATCTGGAGCCGATAAGCCGTGATTTCAAGTATGCCAGCAAGAAGCCGCAGTATGCGGTAAGACCAACCAGTGATGGAGGATCTTTTGCCTCTAGGCCAATTAAGTGTGGCAAGTGTGGTAAGAGCCACTTCAGTCGTGAATGCAAGGAAACTGATGTCATCTACTTCAAGTGTGGGAAACCTAGCTACATCAACCGTGATTGTGGTGGAGCGAAGAGTGAGCCGCAAAGCGCCAGTAAGAGTTCTCAGGCGAATCACTAAAGGCAAGTGGAAAGGTCTTCACGCTCAGTGGAGCTGAAGCCTCTCAATCCGTAGATATGTTTCAACGTAAGTGTCTCCTCAAATGAACTCCTTCTTTTATGTTGTTTGGTTTGGATGCCTAGTTTTCTTTTTCCTCTTTTTGCTTCACATGTCTGTGTTAGATACCTTAAGTTGTTCATTCCCTATCTTGAGTATGATCTAGTTGTTACTACACCTGTAAGTATGCCTATTATCATTTCCCATGTTTCGTAAAGGTTGTTCTATTGTCATCGATAATAGAAACTTCATAGTTGATATTGTGTGTTTATCTCTTAAACTGTTAGATGTTGTTCTTGGTATGGACTGGTTGTCTGCCAACCAAGTCCGAGCTTGTAGAAAATTTGAGGACGAAATTTTTATAAGGGGGTGGAATTGTAACACCCCAGTTTTGGCTTGCTTGTTATGTAGTGTTGTTATGTATGTTTCTATAGTTGATATGCTAGTATGTGTTTATCCTCGTTGTTATATGCTATATATGATTGATATGCTTGTGTTAGATGTTAGGGACGTGTTTTGGGGTAGTTAACCTTAGAACGTACCAAATCAGTGAATCTGATAAGTGAGCACGCCCGTGCTTGTTGGCCAGCACGCCCATGATCGAGGTCAGCACGCCTGTGCTTCCCGCACGCACTAGAACGCATTTTGGGCTCTTTTGTCAGCCCATTTCGCTCAAATAAGTTTTATACCTCTTTTGCTCGACCTAAAACACAAAACCATCATTCCTAACGTTAGAAACAGGAGTCATCGCTCTTTCTCTTGGGTTCCCATTGAATCCCTTGAGTGTTCTTCAACCTTCAATCCTTGTTTTCAGTGTTCTTCATCAAGAGCACATCCCATTGGTGTTTGCCCTTGCGATTGGAGATAAGTCGTTTGCTTAGTGTTAATCTAAGGTAAACTAACCAACCCTGTTCCGTTCTTTCATTTCAGTTCTCTAAGTTGAATGTTGAACCTTCCCTTTTGTTGGACCAGATTCTAGTCGTCGAGTGCTGGCGCTGTAAACGGCAACCTAGAAGATTAGTTCCCCAAAGATCTAATCGAGCTATGTTTGTAACTCTTGTGTTAATTCCCTTTCGGTTCTCTGCTTTGGGAATTATTGTCCTTTCTCGTGACGTTCTTGACCAAAGTTCGTTGAACCCATTCGAAGGAGTCACGTTTGGACTTCGCTCAAGTTTGGTCATAGGCAGGAATCGTCATACCATGTATCGAGAGAAAGAATTAGTATGAACTTAGAGTTTGTGGGGTAGCATAAGATGAGGGTTAACCCATGGCCCTTTTTGTGTGCTATATGCCTTAATTGATGTATGAATCCTAATTGCTATTATTGATACACATAGGATGATAATTGTTCGTACGTGGTTATATAATCTTGGCATGTTTTATATAAATTGGTTGATGATGATGTTTGTTGGTATGCCATGGTTATATAAGTTGATACGTTGAAACTGCTATTGTTAAACTATGTTAATTAAAGACATAGGGATGTTAGTGTTGAACCTAACACTAGAATTGGTTAATTGATGCTCATAAAACATGAAGATATTGATAAGGGGTGAGATTGATGGCAAATGGATTTAGTCAAAGAACCTTAGGATTGATTTTGAGTATTTCGAACCCAGAAAACCTTAAGATTCTGAACTGAGAACACTGCAATGGCGTTGAGCACGCTTGTGCTTAGTACTCAATAAAATGTGCACGACCGTGCTGTAATCCGGTACTCTCGTGCTAGTGCAGTAGCGAACGAGCACGCCCGTGCTATAGGGCAGTACGCTTGTGCTTCGCAAACGGCATTTCAGTACGCCAGTGTTTAAAGTGTGCACACCCGTGCTCACAGTAAGCATGCCCGTACTTAGATCGTGCACGACCGTGCAACTGAGTATATTTGAGAATACTTCTCAGATTCTAATAAAAAGAGATTAAATAACCTTTTTGGGATAAATACATGATAAATACGATTATAAAACGTGACCTTGAGGATATTTAATCAACTAGGATGTTAACAAGGTAAGATTTATTAATGGAGACTCTTAATGATAAAACGTTGATGTTGGTTAAGATGGTAACGATGAGTTATCGCACGTTGATGTTAGTTGTTGATCACTTTGATGCTTCTTGGTCAAAGTTGATGGCCATTGTTGATGGTGTTGATGGAGGTGGTTGCCATGTTGATTAAGTGTTGGCATTGCATGCATTCATGACATAGAGTTGTTAGTTAGGGGAAGTTACGATGACTAGGGAGTTCGTCTGAGAGTATGGCGAACTGGTCGTTCGCGGTGATTCATCCGAGAGTTAGGTGGATCGAGCACATTCGTGGTGATCCATCTGAGAGTAAGGTGGATCGGCTATCCAAGGGGTTCACCCGAGAGTTTGGTGAACTATCGGCGTTGGTTCTTATTGGCCAATGTGGATATGTAACTCCAAAATCGTCTTCCTGAATTTATTATTGGATCTACATTGCATATGGAGTAGCGGAGTAGTACTGAATTGCATAGCATGTTCATTGGTGTGATATGATAAATATAATATGATGCGACCTATTGTATTATGATGTATTATATGTTGTGTGATCATCTTGATAACCACTCTATTACCGTTTATGTTTATACGTACAGTTTATTACTCCCTATCGTTGTTGTTTCTTTGCATGTATCTTGGTTTATGCAGAGGATGGTGAGCAGCCTGTTGAGGAGTGATCCCGAGGAGATCGCTTGCTCGTAGTATAGGATTTATGTTTAGTTGTTTTCCGATGTATTATCGATAATGGTTACCAGCTCTGATATGTGACATCGGGTTATGAGTTTTGTTTTATTTTTGTTTTTCTACAGTTTTTACGTCATGTTTTTAATGTTTTGGATCATGTGGTACTTGCTACCTTTTGAGTTTTAATTTATTAACTCTTTATATGATTTATTTTATATTTATCATATGCGGGGTAGTGGGTGTCACAAAGAGCCTGAGGAAGTTGAGCCATATGCTATGCAAGAGCAAATGGGAGAGTCTGAGCATAATGCATCTGATCGTCCAAGCACCCAGCCTCATCCTATTTCCGTTGACCATCCAGTTGATCCTACTCCTTCTATGGCCTTGAGTGTGATTCTGGACAATGCTAATGCAGAAGCAACCAAGGCTACTGCTAAAAGCACCGTCTCAACCATCCCTCCTGAACTTCAGGATTTTGTTCAGAAGTCCATTCAAGCGAATAATGAAGTACTGCTTGCACAGATAGCTGCCATGATGCAAAATTTCTTTCCTAAACCTTCTGATCCCCCTCCACCTCCTCCATCTTCTTAATTTCTTTCTATTACGTTTTTCTTTCTTTCTTTTAAGACAATGATGTTCTTACTTCACCTTTTGTCTGATGACAAAAAAGGGGAGAAATAATGAGAATTTGATTGTAGTCTGCTGGATTAAAGTTTATCGCTTGTTTTAATCTGATGCATTCTTAAGTCTTATGCTTTTACATGTTTGCTGCTTTTTAATTTCTGTGATATGATATATTCTCTGATACCTCAAATGCTGATAAATGCTATCTTTGATAGAAGCTTTTTCTTAAGGGGAGCCTTCTGGCTCTTTAGAAAAACTTTGTTCGATCAAATTTAGTATATTTTGTCATCATAAAAAATGGGGGGATTGTTGGAATCAAAGTGGTTATAGTCCATAACTCCTTAAAATTTTTATGTTAACAAAGAACTAAATTAGGTGAACAAAGATCTGTTATAGTCTAACAAGTTTATCATAAGTGTTCAGGAATACATAGTCCAAAGACTTCTCAGGCCTTCAGTGTTATCGCACAGTGTTGCGTTCAAAACATACCTAAGGGCAGTGTACCCAGTCGCAGAAGTAATATAGGACGGAAATCTATATATAGTACCCAAGAGATTAATTTTGATATCTAAGTGATGAAGCAAGTACTAGAAAAGGAAAATACTTATGCTAATAGATTTATCAAAAGAGAGTTTAGAAATCAAGAGTAAAGAGCCTAGAGCCATGGTTTCACTTGTGCTTTCGATACCCCCCAAATCCTAATTCTATTCAATTTCGCTGTTGCTTTTCGAATATCAATCCCTCTACGAAAACTATTAATTATTTGTCAGACAATTAATATTCTTTTCCCAAGATGAACCCAATGGTTGTCAGGCAAAGAGCTTAAATGATTAGAAAGCATAAAGCACAAAGAGGTTGAATGATTGAAAGGAGTAAATCATGTTTTCTCAAATCTAGATGTTAAACCTTGGTTATCCTATGGATCTACCAATTTAATTGGGCTTGATAACCAAAATATCAATCAATTGATTAAGAGCATACAAAGGGTGCGTAATCCTAGTATGGGATGAAGAACAACAGAATAACATTATTCAAATTGTTACCTTGAAAACAAATACAATTTAATTAAAGCTAAGACATTGCAAAAAAGGTTTCTACTAACATAAGATCCACCACAACTCTAGTTGTGAATTTAGCTACTCATAGTAATAGAGAAAACCAAAGTCAATAATCGAAACGCATCTTGGATAATTGAAGAAGGAGAAGTTGTCTCCAACTTAATCTCTAGGTGACAAATCCTACTCTAGAAATCAAAACTACAAAGAAAATAAACTTCTAACAACCACTAAATAAGTCTACAACTGATAACTGATGAAGAGAATGGTACAGAGGCCTCTATTTGTAGGAAAAATAGGAGAAAAACCCTAAAACTTGATGTCAGCGCCGCCAGCACGGCCGTGCT
Organism: Ammopiptanthus mongolicus; assembly: GCA_039655645.1. NCBI lineage: Eukaryota > Viridiplantae > Streptophyta > Magnoliopsida > Fabales > Fabaceae > Ammopiptanthus > Ammopiptanthus mongolicus. Next base: position 41,619,218 of record CM077349.1, read on the forward strand.
GAATTTACCATGGCGTGCTCCCTTTTCATAAAACAGCATCATAGTGCACGGGATTGAGCACGGCACGGCCGTGATGAATGAGGCGACCCCATACGTATGAAGCCTTCCAATTAGTCCCAACCTCTAATTATTATTATCTATGCCTAGCCGTATATAAAACGATAGCGTGGTAAACAAACAGTGATGCAGAAGAAAGCAAACAAAATGGCAAGCATAGAAAAATGATCAGAGCAAAAGCGCAATATAACATAACAGTACTGCAACATACATAACTTAGCCCTATCAATAGGGCACTATACATACATATACATCCTGAAGGTAAAACCAAAATACATCAAAAGCAAAACAAAACTCTCGGCTAACTAGCAACCCCCGTCCGCTCTCGAAAGATACATCAAAACTCTCGACTCACTACCTAGGACGCACTAGCAGGCTCTCATCATCAGTGGTGAGGATGCCTGAGCTACCTTGACCCTCGCCATGAGTACGCCTGTACCGCACAATAGGCTCGTACTCTGACGAAGAACTGGATACCACGATCCTCCACCAACGGTAGGTCCTCAGGTACTGATCAGTCCTCCTGTGCTGGCCTCGGTAGACGTAACCTCTCCTGCTGGTCATGACCGAGGACTGGGGTGCTGCCCATGTGTAGTCGCGCTCCCTCTGCTTCGGAGGTCGCCACATCCTCGGAAAGGTAGAAACTGGTACATGCGGTAGGGGCCGATGATATCCACATAAAGAGGCATGCCGCTCCGAAAGATCAGACTAACGAGTCCTGTGTACACCACCAAAAAGGTATTGGGGTCTACCCACCATCCCCTCTCGTCATGGTACACAATCTCAATATCGCCCAGCACCGGCATCCGTGGTGCCCCCGTGATGAATGGGTGAAGTCTTGGGTCCATGCTGAATCTCCGCTGGCTCGTCATCTTAAAGCGATCCCATGACAGACAACAAAAAAGAACAGAAGGGAGATAAGAAATACATCGCATCATAAAGTCGGAAAACAGCAGTAATGCATTAAACATATAACAGGAGCATATAGCAGATATCTCAAATATCATAGTCACTGCATTCTAACCAACGTCTCTCAAGACAGCACATTCCACAAGCATCCATGTCCATGAGTCTCACACTCAGATCAATCCTCTAGACTGGGATACTAATCCCATGCATCATGTAGGCCGAAAAACGCACTTCTGCATGTTCCCAACTGGAACGGTTCCACACCAGGACAAGTCCACACCGGAACAGGTTCTATGTCGGAACGGAGTTAGCTTGTCCAAGAAACCGAACCGCTCACCGTGACCAATAAGAGTGCATCCCCCTTCTATACCGGAACCGGGGTATCTCGGTCGCCTCGGAACGTTAGCCTGGAACAACTGGAAAGCTCTGAGATTAGTCAGGCAAATCGGACTGGATTGGGCGTCACGATAGGATAGGAGCTATCTCATCTGTCACTGTAAACTATTCCAAAGACCGACAACATCCCCAAGGCCACTCACTTGACCGCCTCATCTACTTTCCGTACCCGCACTCAGGTACCGCAAACCTTGTATGACGTGGGCAGCCTATACTACCTGTCACACGACCTCGCCACTTGGCAGCAGATGATGATATGCAGCAAACATCCTCAACGGGCTTGATACCAGATCTCACGCCTAAGCTCTCAATCAGAAACAACACGATGCCACTGCATCCACCCGGCCACTGCCTCAAGAATTTAGCATAACAGCAACGGCACCATCCACGGTATCAACCCGAAACATTACATCATACAACATAATAACAGCAGTAATCATGCTAACAACAGCACATAGCAGCATATCACATACCAAGCAGCATATAGGCATTTAGACAGATAGCAACAACAACAAGCAGCCGCATACAGTCATACGAAGTCAAACATCCTCAATCAACAGTTTACTAGCCTAGGGTTTCCAAACTTAACGGCGATAGCCCAAAGTAAGCTAAACCTAGGGTTTAGGTACTTTATCAGGGCTCAACCACTGGTAGGGTTAGGGCTTCCCTACACATAGCAGAAAACGTACTACACTACTCTTGCCTTCCCGACGGCAGCAGTAGTCTTTCTCCTGACTTGAACAGTCGACACGTGAATCTAGGCAACCACCGACTCGCTCCTCCTTCCTCAAGCTCGCAGCCACCCTCCTATGGCAGCTCCAAACAGCCCCTCAACCGCGGCCTCAGTTCCAATCCTCGCACCACCTCGAGCACGAACTTTGTCCTAATCATGAGCACAACACATGCACAATAATGTTAGCCCTAGGGCAAGCCCAAAAGATCAAAGTGAAGACAAAGACTCGAAGAACGCCAAGAACGTGAAGAACACATGTTAGGGATTCGAGTTTACCTCGGACGAATCGAGAAATCAATCCATCAAAGTCGAAGTTAACCTCGCCACGATCACAATGGTGCAGACGAAATCACGTTCTGGTACTTCGATCTCCTTCAAATCAAGCTTTCTCTCTCTAGAAAACTAGAGCTTCTCTCACTAGCCCTCAACAGTTTAAGCTTGAAGAAGATGAAAGTGAAGCCAAGTGAAAATGGAGAGAAAACTTCACTTGGGGCATCCCGCTGAGAACGCTTTAGAGTGCAGAATTTCCACGCTTGCTCATGCCCACGTTTGAGCGTGAGGTCCTCTCCACGCTTGAGCGTAGAACCTTGTCCGCTCCGCCTTGACCCTGGCCCGACACGTGTAGCACACGCGTCAAAAAGCATACCAACTGGCAAACGCACTCAAAACGCTCGAGCGTCCACGATACCAACGCTTGAGCGTTGGAACGCTTTGGCGTGCTAACCTCCCATGCTTGAGCGTTGCACTCAGCTAGGAAAAGCCTTCCAAACATGTAGCTTCCACAGTTACTCGTTTAACGCTTTAGGCACCTTCTACCTTGTTCAAGCCTATTCATATGCTTCAAACTAGGTCTAAGACTAACGCATAACAATCCACACAATCATCCAAAGCTCCAATCGAGACTAACCAACTTGATCAGAGTTCACAAAAAAACCGGGATGGCACATTACCACCCCCCTTACAGAAAATTTCGTCCCCGAAATTTCCGTCGTATACTTGTAAACAGATAGGGATGACTCTGGCGTATCTCAGCCTCACGTTCCCATGTTGAATCACCAGTTGCTGGATTCCATTCTACTCTGGCTAACGGAATGTGCTTACCGCGCAGTTCCTTGATCCTTCTGTCCATGATCCGAATAGGTGAAGCTTCGTACTCCAGGTTCTCTTTCAGTTGAATTGATTCGGGCTCTAACACTTGTGATGGATCGGGATAATATTTTCTGAGCTGAGAGGCATGACAGACGTCATGAAGATTTGAAAGGTTTGGTGGCAAAGCTATCTGATAGGCTACAGGGCCGATTCGTCGAAGAATTTGAAACGGTCGTATGAATTTAGGTGTTAGCTTTCTGGATCTGATTGCCCTGCCCACGCAAGCTCTTGGGGTAACTCTCATGAAAACATGGTCGCCCTCTTGGAATTCCAAAGGCCTCCTCCTCTTGTCAGCGTAGCTCTTCTGTCTATCCCTTGCAACCTTCATCTTTTCCCGTATCTTACGAACTTGTTCCGTCGTTTGCTGTACCAAATCTGGGCCTAACAGCTGACTTTCTCCCATCTCAAACCAGCACAACAGAGTCCTGTAATTCCATCCATACAGTGCTTCATACGGTGCCATTCCAATACTTGAATGGAAACTGTTGTTATAAGTAAACTCGATCAATGGAAGAAACTCGTCCCAACTTCCCGTGTTTTCTAACATGTACGCTCTTAAGAGATCCTCCAATGACTGAATTGTTCATTCAGACTGACCATCTATTTGAGGATGATAAGCAGAACTCATACTTAACTTAGTTCCCATTGCACTGTGTAAGCTCCTCCAAAATCTTGAGGTAAACCTTGGATCACGATCCGAAACAATGTTTGAAGGTACCCCATGCAGCCTTACAACCTCCTTGATGTAAATCTGAGTTAATCGCTCCAGAGAGTAACTCTGGTTGATTGGTAAGAAGTGAGCACACTTCATCAATCGATCGATAATTACCCAGAATGAATCACACCTTTTCTGAGTCTTTGGTAACCCAGAGACAAAGTCCATGGCAATACTATCCTATTTCCATTCTGGGACATCCAACGATGGCAACAACCCTGCTAACTTCTGGTGTTCAACCTTTGCTTTCTGACACACCAAGCATGTTAGGACATAAGCTGCTACATCTTTCTTCATCCCCGGCCACCAGAACAGCTTCTTTAGATCATGATACATTTTGGTAGCCCCCGGATGGAAACTTATCTTGCTCTTGTGTGTTTCCTCCAAGATCATATTCTTAACTTCTCTATCCGCTGGCACACAAACCTGATCACCATACCTAAGCAGACCATCTGTACCTCTTTTGAATTCCAAAGTCCTACCTTCCTCTATCAACTGATTCACACTCTCGAGGTACTTATCCTCATCTTGCTTCTTCTATAACAGGTTCAGGAAATTGCTAGTTACTCTAACCATTCCCAGGTTCAGCTTATCTTCAATGATTTCCGCTTCTAGATTCAGATCTCTAAACGCCTCTAAAAGCTCTAGCTCCTTTACCATAATCGCAGATACGTGTAGGGACTTCCTACTAAGCACATCCACTACAACATTCGCCTTACCTGGATGGTATTGCAGGTCAAATTCATAGTCCTTTATGAATTCCATCCATCTGCGCTGTCGCATGTTCAACTCTTTTTGGTCGAACAGATACGTCAAGCTATTATGGCCGCTAAACACACTGAATTGAAAACCATATAGATAGTGTCTCCATATTTTCAATACAAACACTATCGCAGCCAATTCCAGATCATGCGTTGGGTAGTTCCGCTCATGTACTCTCAACTGCCTAGAGGCATACGCCACCACTTTTCTGTCTTGCATGAGCACATATCCCAAGCCTTGATAAGATGCGTCATAATATACATCTAATCTTCCTAATGGATCTGGTAACACCAACACAGGTGATGTGGTCAGTCTTCTTTTCAACTCCCGGAAACTCGGCTCGCAAGCCTCTGACCATTCAAATGTCTTCCCTTTTCTCGTTAACTGCGTTATAGGTAACGCAAATACTCGTAGTGACCATACCGACTCCGAAAAGCAATCTTTGGCACATCCTCCTTCTTAACCCGGATTTGATGGTATTCAGATCGCAGGTCGATCTTAGAAAACACAGCTGCTCCTTTCAGTTGATCCATCAAATCATCTATCCGTGGTAACGAATACTTGTTCTTTATTGTCACTTTGTTAAGCTGACGATAGTCTATGCACAGCCTCGAACTCCCGTCCTTCTTCTTGACAAACAGCATCGGAGCTCCACATGGAGATGCACTAGGTCTGATGAACTCCTTGCCTAGCATCTCATCTAAATGCTTCTTCAGCTCCATCAGCTCAACTGGAGACATCGATATGGCGCTATCGATATAGGCCCGTTCCCGATACCAGGTCTATAGCAAACTCCACCTCTCTCTGGTGGCAATCCAGGAACATCATCGGGAAACACCTCTGGAAACTCTCGTACGATAGGCAAAGCTTCAACAATATGAGTCTCCCTTACTTCCAAAGAGAACAACACCACATACTTGTCCGATCGTTCACCCTCGGAGTACTCTTGTCGGCAGGCATCAATCCAGATTGCTCGGAAAAACTGAGTTTTGTTTGAACAGTCTAACATCACATGGTTGGCCAAAAGCCAGTCCATGCCTAGGATTACATCTATCTGTTGCATAGGCAAGCAGATAAGGTCAACAAGAAAATGACGGTTCTCTACCGTAACCGGACATTTACGACATACAGAAAGGGTTGTTAAAGAATCACTAGTAGGTGTTGAAATAGTCAAATCATAGGGCAATGTAGAAATAGGCAACCCTAAATGATCCATACACTCTACTGATATGAAAGAACGCGTAGCCCCCGAATCAAACAAAACCACTTTGGGAGGCTTCAAAACCTCTCATGGAAAACACCCTTCCGATCATCTGTGGCCTGCTTTGCTGACTTGCCACAAATGATCTCGCTCCGCCACTCTGAGCCCTACTACTTTGCTGGTGAAATTGAGCCTTTCTGCTAACTCCGGGCTTGCAGTCTGATGCATAATGACCTATCTGGTTGTAATTAAAACATCTGACGTGTTGGGTCCTTGGATAGTTCTTGACCAAATGCTGTCCTCCGCACCGAAAACAAGTCTTGATCTCTTGTTGTGCTTGACTGGAGTCGCTCACTCCATGGTTGACATTAAATCGAGCCGGGCGATCATACAGTCCCGCCCTCCATTGGAACTTCCTGCTTCCGCGCTTCTGATGGCTCCTAACAGGTCCACCACTTGTCTTCTGTTGTACGATAGTTCCTGCTCTATCATGTCCTTCAACCACTGTACACTTCTCCACCAACTCGGGGAAAGAAATGATAATTAGAGGTAGCATCGCTCACTTCAACTCAGGTCTCAGTCCATCCTCAAACGTCCTGCAGACCCATTCTTCATCCGGGTGGATATGCGGCTCTGATACCACCAAAATGAGACGACGCCATACGTATGAAGCCTTCCCATTAGCACCAACCTCTTATTATTATCATCTATGCCTAGCCGTATATAAAACGATAGCGTGGTAAACAAACAACGATGCGGAAGAAAGCAAACAAAATGGCAAGCATAGAAATATAACATAACTGTACGGCAACATACATAACTTAGCCCCATCAGTAGGGCACTGTACATACATATACATCCTGAAGGTAAAACCAAAATACATCAAAAGCAAAATAAAACTCTCGGCTCACCAGCAACCCCGGTCCCCTCTCAAAAGATACATCAAAACTCTCGGCTCACTCCCGAGGACGCACTGGCAAGCTCTCACCATCAGTGGTGAGGATGCCCTGAGCTACCCTGACCCTCGCCATGAGTACGCCTGTACCGCACAATAGGCTCGTACTCTGACGAAGAACTGGATACCACGATCCTCCGCCTACGATAGGTCCTCAGGTACTGATCGGTCCTCCTGCACTGGCCTCGGTAGACGTAACCTCTCCTGCTGGTCACGACCGAGGACTGGGATGCTGCCCACATGTAGTCGCGCTTCCTCTGCCTCGGAGGTCGCCACATCCTCGGGAAAGGTAGAAACTGGTACACGCGGTAGGGCCCGATGATATCCACATAAGGAGGTGTGCCGCTCCGAGAGATCAGATTAACGGGTCCTGTGTACACCACCAAAAAGGTAGAGGGGTCTACCCGCCATCCCCTCTCGTCATGGTACACAATCTCAATATCGCCCAGCACCGGCATCCGCGGTGCCCCCGTGATGAACGGGTGAAGTATCGGGTCCATGCTGAATCTCCGCTGGCTCGTCGTCTTCAAGCGATCCCATGACAAACAACAAAGAAGAACAGAAGGGAGATAAGAAATACGGCGCATCATAAAGTCGGAAAACAGCAGTAATGCAGTAAACACATAACAGGTAGCATATAGCAGATATCTCAAATATCACAGTTACTGCATTCTAACAAACGTCTCTCAAGACAACACATGAAACAAGCATCCATCTCCATGAGTCTCACACTCGGATCAATCCTCTAGACCAGGATACTAATCCCATGCAACATGTCGGCCGAAAAACGCACTTCTGCATGTTCCCAACTGGAACGGTTCCACACCCGAACAAGTCCACACCGGAACAGGTTCTGTGTCGGAACGGAGTTAGCTTGTCCAAGAAACCGAACCGTTCTCCGTGACCAATAAGAGTGCATCCCCCTTCTATACCGGAACCGGGGTATTGAAAACCAGACCTTCTCTCACTAGCTCTCATCACTTCGAGCTTGATGAAGATCAAAGTGAAGCCAAGCGAAAATGGAGAGAAAACTTCACGTGGGGCATCCCTCTGAGAACGCTTTAGCGTGCAGAATTTCCACGCTTGAGCGTGAGGTGCTCTCCACGCTTGAGCGTGGAACCTTGTCCACTCCGCCTTGACCTTGGCCCGACATGTGTAGCGCACGCGTCAAAAAGCATATCATCTGGCAAGCGCACTTAGAACGCTTGAGCATCCGCGTTACCAACGCTTGAGTGTTAGAACGCTTAGGCGTGCTAACCTCCCACGCTTGAGCGTTGCAGTCAGCTGGGAAAAGCCTTCCAAAGATCTAGCTTCCATAGTTACTCGTTTAACGCTTTAGGCATCTCCTACCTTGTTCAAGCCTATTTCTATGGTTCAAACTAGGTCTAAGACTAACACACAACAATCCACACAATCATCCAAAGCTCCACTCGAGACTAGCCAACTCGATCAGAGTTCACAGAAAAATCGGGATGTTACAATGAATGTCGTCTTGTACAATCTTGTAGATCTTTTCATAAGCTTTCGAACGCCACAAAGAATGCCTCAATCGGACATCCAGAGCTCAAGTTATGATCAAAACGGTGACGAGGGATACATGCAGAAATCTCTTCTGTACAGCTAGCACGAGCGTGCTCATCAGTCAGCACGGCTGTGCTCATCAGTATGTAAGGCCATTCTCAAACAGTAAGGGCATACCAACTTCCTAAATCAGCGTTCTAGTGCACCGCCATCAGCACAGGCGTGCTGGTGTTTGGCACAGCCGTGCTAAATCTTCAGAGGCCAGCTTTAAGTCTTTTTGTAAGGCCTTGTTTGGATGGATAGCTTTAGAGGGTTGGCATGGGCGTGCTGTTGCATGGCACGATCGTGCTAACCTCAGAACATCAGTATTCTGCCCAATTAAGCTCTAAAAAGCTTCTCTTTACTTCAAAAGTTCGTCAAGCTGCCTCTGAACTTCAATTCTGTCAGAACTTAAGTAAAATGGTGAAATACAATAATATTTATCTTTAAATGCATCGAAATTCGACCCAAATACCCCCTATAAAATGCACAGAATTGAGGTTCATCAAACTTCCCACACTTAAACATTGCTTGTCCTCAAGCAATTATCTGGCTTAAAAATAATTTTCAAAAGAAGCTTCAGACTTAAATCAAGGGAACCCAAAACAAACAGAGTTTATGAGACGACCCTCCTTACTTAGAAGGATAATCCCATTAGTCCCAACCTTACTTTATTAACTATGCTTAACCGTATTATAGCCATTGCATGGTACTCAAACAACGTAGCGGAAACAAACGTAAAGAAACATACAACATACGGAAAGCATAGAAAACCACATCAGAGTAAAGCGCAAGTACAATATAGCTATACAGATACCAAGCAAAAGAAGTAGCCCAATCAAGAGGGCACTGTAGATAGATATACAAACGGTTTATACAAAAACTGAAAGAGTTTAAAATAAAATCAAAAGCAAAAGAAGAAAGAACCCTTAGAGCTCACCAACACTCCCCAAACCACACTCAAAATACATCAAAAGCCTCGCCACTCAGCCCTAGAGACGCATTGGCGGGCCCTCACCATTAGTGATGAGGATGCCCAAAGTTGCCCTGTCCCTCTCCATGAGTACACCTATTAACCCTGCGTAGGGTCATGCTCAGACGAGGAACTCGACACAAAAATTCGACGTCTCCTATACGTCCTAAGGTACTGCTCGGTATGCCTCCTCTGACCTCTGTAGACGAAGCCTCGTCTATTGGATACCACTGATGATTGTGTTGCTGTCCACAGATAGTCCTACTCTCTCTGCCTCGGTGGGTGCAAGATCCTCGGGACAGGGAGAAACTGAACAAATCTGAACGGTCCTATCAGATCCTCCATGTGCAATGCCCCTCCTCTGGAGAGAATGCTGACTGGCCCTGTATAGATCGTCAAATAGGTAGAGGGGTCCACACGCCACTTTCTCTGGTCATGGTAAACGATCTCGATCAGCCCCAGTACTGGTATCCTTGGTATTGACAAGATAAAAGGTTGTACCCTCGGGTCCATCCGCTGGCTCCTCGTCTTCATGCAAACCAAGAACCAAGACAAACAGGGAAAACAATAGGGAGATAAGAAGTATGGCATATGCAAAGTCAAAATTACAATAGTAGTGCAGTAAATAACAACATGTAGAATGTATAACATATATATATATATATATATATATATATATATATATATATATATATCAATTACTGCACACAAATACTAATCCCATGCAGCATGTCGGCCGAAAGCTCACGAAACTGGTTCCACACCGGAACGGTTCCACACCAGAAAAAGTCCACACTGGAACAGGTTCTGCGTCAGAACGGAGTTAATTTGTCTAAGAAATCAAACCGCTCTCCGTGACCAATAAGAGTGCATCCCCCTTCCATACAGGAACCGGGGTGTCTTGGTCGCCTCAGAACGTTAGCCTGGAACGTGGAAAGCTTAGGGATTAGTCGGGCAAACTGAACTGAATTGGGGATCACAACAGGATAGGAGCTACCTCATCCATCATTGTATACTATTCCCGAGACCAGCAACATCCCCAAGGTAGTCAATCACTTGACCGCCCCTTCTACTTTCCGTACCCACACTCAGGTAGTATGAAGTTGGCAGCCCATACTACCTGTCATACGGCCTCGCCACTTGGTAGCTGATGATATGCAACAAACATCCTCAACGGGCTTGATACCGAATCTCACGCCTAAAAACTCAATCAGAAACAGCATGATGCCACCGCATCAACACGTCCACAGCCTCGACGCCACGTGTCCACAAGCCACAGCTCAAACAACACGGCCACAACCTCAAACAGTCAGCATAACAACAACGACAATGTAACACCCCGATTTTTCACTGCTATTAATATCTGTAATTTATGTAAATAAGTTTATATTTTATATGAGGTTTTAGAAAATGAAATTCAATAAACCAAGATCATATTCATACTCTACGGCATCTTAGAGAGTCACGGTTAAATTTTGGGTTGAAAATTCAGACAGAGCTCGGTCTGCGTTTTCCCTGACAGTAAGATTTTGCTGATCAGGAAACTTAATTTTGAGTCGTGAACGAAACAGTTAGGTTTAAAATCGAATTTTCAACATCTTTAGTAAAATTGGTTTTTCGCACTAAAAAGTGAATTAATATATGTTATACGGGCGAAATCTTAAATCGGGTGAAGAACGGAGTTGAATACTAATTTATCGGGACCCGCTAACGGATAAACTTGAAGTCACATCAGGTCAAATTACCTAGGAAGGCGTTCCAGTGTCATGATGGCAAATGAAAATATCTGAACGCGTTCACACTGAGAAATGACCAAAATGCCCTTGACCTTTTTGTTTAATTACATTTTGCCCTAAGGTGAAATGTCCATTTTGTCCCTTAAGTGCAAAATTTTGGACCTCCTTATCCCTCCCTCTCACACGCCTAAAGCTAGCTTCATGAAACCTTCACCATTTCTTTTCCTAACTTCATCTTCCTCCTTAACTTTCTCTCATTTTCATTCAAGTGAAAGCTTGACTTTGGTGAAGGAAAAATGTTGGAAACTTTGCTCATTTCATCACTCAAAGAGGTAAGATTACTCTCCTTGATCCATGAGTCTTTTGTTCTTCACATAGTTCTTGGTTCAAAGCCATGATTCCATGAGTTTCAACTTCTAAGTTCAATGTTCAAAAATTTCTAGAAAATCATAGAAAAATCCTTTTAATGTGAAATCAATTTCTATGATCTAGTCTCATCACCCTCTATCACTATCCAAGAGCTTGAAATTAAATAACATTCCTAGCCTATTTTCTAATGAAGTGGCCGAACCCTAGATCATGAGAAATCATGAGTTTTGTTTCAAGTTTTTGTTTAATAAGACTTAATCTAGTGTTGTGTATGCTTAAGGATCATTCATCCAAGATTTAGAAATTTTTAGACATCCCTAGCCTTTTTAAGTTGTGATGGCCGAAACCTAACTTTTGGGAAGCTAGGCGTTTTGCTTCAATTTTTATAAAGGGAAAATGGATTTCATCCTTCCATTACCCTTATGTATTGAATCCAAGAGATTGAAACCAAATGAAATCCCTAGCCTTTTTTTTCAATAAGATGGCCGAAACCTAGACCATATAAAGTGAGGAGATTTATGTGGTTAATGTTGAAGTTTTAAATTGATTGTTGTGAAGGATTAAAATATGATGATTGTTCTAGGCGGAGCGAAAGAAACCGGAGTCAGGACGGAAAACCCTTCGAGAACGAACTTGAAATCTTCAAGAGGTAAAGGGAGATTACTTACACTGAATTTGGTAGTCTCATGAGCTTAATTGTTAGATGTCTTGTTGTTGTTTTGATTGGAACATAAGATGATTGGTACCTTGTGAATATACTATGTGTCGTGTATATACTTAATTTAATTGATGAATATGTGATTAGATGTTTGATAATAAATGGTGGCCTTGACGCCTTGGATGAGATATACTTATGATGTTAGTTTAAGATTTGATGTTTATATATGTATATCATGGATTGTGATTTTGACTGTATTGGTTGAGAGCATAGCATCGACTATAGCTTGATAATGAAGATTAAAAGCTTAAAAGCCTTAATCAAAGTTTTAAGAAGTATTCTGAAATCAAAAGAAAAATCTTGGGAAGAGTTTTGTCTTATCAAAGAAAGAACTTCTTTTTTTAAATGTTATATCCTTTCAAAAGAAAAATTCCTTCTAATGAAAGTTCATTCAAATGCTTTCTTTTTAGAAAAATGTTTTTCAAATGAGGAAGCCTTTAGAAAACAGATTTACAAAGAAGATTTCTTGAAAATAGCTTCTTTTGAGAAAATGTTTTAGTTCATGCCAATGAGATCGTGAGTTTTGTTTTCCAAGTTTTATATACGAAAATAAGACCCAGAAGAAAAATGGTGATTACCCCTATCACTTTGTGAAGTCTACAAAACTAGTGACCGAGACGTCGGACTAGTGTTTTCTGAGTTGAGCACTTGGACTATGTGTCCTGTCTTTTGAATGAACGGGCTAAATGTCCTTTAAACGAGTCATGAGCTGTGTGCCTTGACAAAAAAAAAATGAACAAAAAAAAAATAGAAAACCTTCTGTGTACATACATGAATCGGCAGACGTGCTATGAAATCGAGCAACAATCCATTATGGTTGAGAATATGAGCCAGTTAAGACCACTAGGTCTATAGGGGCATCCTATGTTCGAGACTTCACAAGAGGCTGGAGGCATCGCGACCCCGTGCCGTGGTAATCGGCTGCCAAACACGGATGAACTCGATCAGAGACTGGACTATTCGTGATATGGTTGAAATGTGATACCCTTGAATAATTGGAGTTTGGACTTAAATTGAGACGCCAACTCATGAGAACAATTGTGTTATGGGAGCATTCGCGGCCTACCACTCGACGAAGGGAAGTTAAGAATCTCCGGAGAACATGAACTAGAAAGATGATATTGGAGTCTCATGCATTATTATAACTCATGATGATGTTTGAGATATTATGTTATATGAATATATGTTAATACAACTGTATTTATATGTGAATGTATGTTTTGTTTGTCGCTTGTGCGACTATCGTGATAAACTTGTCAAATGAGTATCTCACCTTTGCCTGCACATGTTGGACACCCTGTTGTGTTTTTGGATACGTGTACAGATGATGCTCAGAGGTCCCCGCGGATACTTGAGGACTCAGATGACGGAGTCCCATGAAGATGAAGAGAAGAAGGATCCCTCCGAATTCCTTCGGGAATCAGAGCTGACTTTGGGGTTTTCCCCAATGGCTACTTTTAGCCCGACCAGCACTAGAGTCTTCGTTTTTTTGAAGCAGTCGCATCTTATCTGCTGTATTTATGTTGATCTAATACCTTAAAGTCTGTACCTTGTGATAGTAGACTAAGATTTCTACTACTAGTTTAAATTCTATTTCCTAGAAAAATTGTATTTTCCGACATTAATACCTTTATGCTTATTTTCATTATGGATGTTTAGTATTGGTGTATGTTACGAGATTTACTCCATCTTTCCTGTACCTTAATTATTATAGCGTGCAGAAAATTTTTAAACCAACATTTTTGAACATAGTCATTTACTTAACGTATTTTTCGAAAGCAACCAACGTTTTTATTTGTTTATGTTTTCTGCACCGGGTTTGAGACGTAGCACCCAAGGGGGTGTTACAGACACCATCCACGGTATCAACCCGACAAGAAACATGGCACATAGCCAAACTTAACTCTAATCGGCATTCCTCCACAACACAACATCACCACAAACAGCATAACAACAACAATAATAATATCAACAACAACAATACAGCAGGCATATCATATACCAAGTAGCATATAGGCACATATACAGATAGCAACAACAACAATCAACACCATAATAGTCATACGAAGTAGATCAGCCTCAATCGACAGTTCTCTAACCTAGGGTTTCGCAACTTAATGGTGATAGCCCAAAGTATGCCAAACCTAGGGTTTAGGTACTTTATTTATTGGGGCTCAACCACTAGTAGGGTTAGGGCTTCCCTATGCATAGCAGAATGTACAAGTACACTACTCTTGCCTTCCCGACGGCAGCAGTGCTCTTTCTCCCCACCTGAAAAATGTAAGCACGAACTCCAACGCAAGCTCCTCCACACGCAGCTGGAAGCTCAGCCACCAACCAGCCACCACATGCGGAGATCCTCCCCTCTGACACGCACAATCACGAGCATGAAGTTTGTCATAATCACAAGCACAACACATATACAATAGTGTTAGCCCTAGGGCAGTTCAAAGATCGAAGAGAAAAGGTACAGACTCGAAGAACACGTGTTAGGGATTCGAGTTTACCTTAGGCGAATCGAGAAAGCAATCCATCAAAGTCGTAGATAACTTTGCCGCGATCACAATTGTGTAGTCGAAATCACGTTCCAGCGGCTCGATCACCTCTAACCTCGAGCTTTCTCTCACTAGAAGTCCAGAGCTTCTCTCTATAGTTGCAGGGAAAATTTGAGATTTTCATGCAAATTGAGGAAGAGAAAGAAACTCCTCCAACATGATCAGCTGTCCACACTTAAGGGTGGAACATCTCCACGCTTGAGCGTGGAGCCTCGTCCACTCTGTGCTCTCCCTGGCTTGACACGTGTCCTACACACTTCCCACACGCGTCAAAACTCAGGACAGTTGGCACGCGCACTCAGCACGCTTGAGCATGCACAAGGCCAACGCTTGAGCGCTGGCACGCTAGGGCGTGCTCCCTTCCCACACTTGAGTGTGCTGCTCAGCTGGGAAGAGCCTTCCAAACTTCTGACTTCCCCAGTTTCTCATTTAACATCTTAGGCACTACCAATCTTGTTCAAGCCTATTCCTAAGCTTCCCAACTAGGTCTTAAACTAACACCAAATAATTCACACAACAAATCAAAGCCCTAATCGAGATTAACCAACTCGATTAGAGTTACAGAAAATCAGGATGTTACAGTTTTCAAATTTGCGAAGATAGTCAAATAAGTATAATTTTCAAAAGAGAGTCAAGAGATCACCCAATTGGAACTTTTAAATTCCTTGAAATCAAACTTTTTAAAAGAATAGAGGTCACTCTACTCACAATCTCTTAGCGTATTGGGTAAAGACATAAAAGCACTCAACAATCTTAAATAAATACATTACCATAAGCTTGTTCATTGACCAAATCTCCACAATATGAACCACATGCATGCAGAAGAAGGTTGGGTTCTTTCATGGGCTGTAACGGGGCCAAGGTATTAATGTTAGGTGAGATAGAGAAAGAAAAAGGATAATCAAAGGGCTAAATCAATAAAACAAAGTAATGATCCTTAGAAGCATAAAAGAACATCAAGTGCATTGACACATTTTTTCACAAAATATTTCAAGGATCTATTACTTTTTCTTCAACCTTTGCTTTCTTTGTTTTGCTATAAGCTCTTTCTTTTTCTTGCTTTCTCTCTAATTTTTATTTTTTCTATATTCATCAATATTTTTTTCTTTTTCTTTTTCTTTTCGAGAAGAGAGAAGCAACTTTTTTTTTTCTTATTACTGCCAGCTTATTTTTAACATTATTTTTTGGAAAGGGATCCACCATCTTACATTCCTATTGTTGCTCCATTATACTTCCAAGAGGTCACCAAAAATAATTTTTAATTTTTAGAATAGGGACCAAAGAAGAGAATTTTCATAAAGGCTCAAAATTGGGCAACTAAATCGAATGTTTTAACAAACAAAAGGGCCAGATAGAATACCAAAGAGTTCTCCAACCAGAGTTCCACATGCATAAGTCAAATTTGCCTCGAGATTGTCTCAGGACAAGTTCTAGAATATATTTACCTGAGAATTGCACTCATCAAAGAAAAAGGGGTAATATCAAAATATTTGACAATGTAACTTAACCCTATAAAATCCCAAATCTCACATTTAGAAGTTAAGTCTAATAAAAAGCTTTTCGATCAAAGAATTTTTCTGCCAATTATTAGTTTTCAAAAGATCTACTTTTCCAAATATACTTATAAGACTATCAAAGCAATTCTACAATTTTTTTTGTAAGGGGTTTCCTTAATTTTAAAAGAGAGTTAAGCCAAATAATTGGATGCAGCAATGCAAAAATATGTAAGTATTTTTCCTTCCCTCACTTAACATTTACAATATCCTCAATGCAACAAAATAATCATGAAATATAAGTGTAGAGAAGGAAAAGAGAAGAACTGATCCTAATTTTTTTTTTATTATCCTAAAAATAAAAAAAAAATAAAAAAATAACTCGGGTTACCTCCCGCAAAGCGCTTGTTTAATGTCATTAGCTTGACGGTACCTCATAGGTGGTCAATCAAGGGGCTCTCCAAGTGCAAATTTAACCTCTAATGCAATGCCCTTTCTTAGCTACCTTACCATGTGATTTATGTTATTTTCCCGTTTTCCCTTTGGTGGATGTGCTTCAAAAGATGATGACATTTTTGCTTTTTCATCATCAACCGATATTTTCAGATCCTGTAAGATAAGATTTTCTTTCTGCATCCTTACATACTCAAAGTTGTTAGCAACAACCACATCACTATTAGTAGAATAAGAAGAAATCAAAGGATAGAAATATTGAGAGGGAATTTTAGAATTTAACATTTTTAAAACATCCTCTTTGGTACCACTAACCTCAATTTCAGCATCACCAATGGCTATGAGAATCTTTTCTGGCTCACTGTTTATTTTTACTGTTTTTGGCTTACCGAGAGTGGTACACGACCATGCTTTAGCTGGCACATAGCCGTGCCCATCGTCAGACTTGCTTTCTTCAGCAAGAGCTCCTTCCTTTTCTGTGGACCTATCAACTAACTCTTTTGGCACACTGTTAGCTATGTAAGGTTGTGCCTAAGCTTCAGAGTTGTCCCCTTCAGTATGGACTTCTTCTGTGGATGCTTGTCCGCCAATAAGTGGAATGACACTCATCCAAAATTGGTAAAGTTGCTCATCTCCAGGTTCTTCATTTGTTTTGATGGCCTCTTCAAAAGTGACATCTTCGGCTTCTTCCTCTAGATTGAACTCAACTTGAGGGACCAATGGTTTTTGGGCTACCAGAGACAACAATGTAGATAGGTTGGAGAGTTGAGTCTCTATTTGAGTATCCATAGCTTTGAATCGGTTTTTTTTCCGTTCCATAAACTTGCCCTAGTCTATTTCTTGCTCTTCTTGCCTTGGCCATTGATTTTGCAAGTTAGGTGATCATATTGGCCCCAGTTGGAGTTGCTTCCATAATTAGTCCAAGGATTGCTTGCTGGCTTCTGCACCCACATACCATAGTCACTGATAGTGAAATAATCTCCAAGAGTTATCCTCTCTTCCATGGTTCTTCTTGCTTCCCTAGCTGCAAAATAAGATAAACTAGAAGCACATTATTGAGAAGACATTAGTATTCAGGGAAAGTTACATAAAAGAAATAAACTAAATTAAAAAAAATAAAATAAAAAATCTCTAAAGTAACTAGGATTTCTTTTCTTCCAATATCACTAAAATCACAAAATATCAAAAATTAATCCTCGCAAACGGCGCCAAAAAACCTGTTGCTTTCAAAACACACTTAAGGGTAGTGTACCCTGTCGCAGAAGTAATATAGGACGGAAGTCCAGATATCGTACTCAAGAGATTAATTTTGATAACCTTAAGTGATGAAGCAAGTACTGGAATAGGGAAATCCTTATGCTATTCAGACGAATCAAGATCTTAGAAAATAAATAATAGAGCAATGGTAAAAGATGATAAAAGAAGAATAAAAAGAGAGTTTATAAATCAAGAGTAAAGATCCTAGAGCTGTGGTTTCGCTTGTGCTTTCGATACCCCCAAATCCTAATTCTATACAATTTCGCAGTTGCTTTTCGAATATCAATCCCTCTGCGAAAACTTTTAATTGTTTGTCAGATAATTAATATTCTTTTCCCCAGATGAACCCAATGGTTGTCAGGCAAAGAGCTTAAATGATTAGAAAGCATAAAGCACAAAGAGGTTGAATGATTGAAAGGAGTAAATCACGTTTTATCAAATCTAGATGTAAAACCCCGGTTATCCTATGGATATACCACCACAACCTCTCAAACCCTAAGCTCACTTGCATTATTCGTGCGACCTTTTCTTCACCCAACACGAGGACCACTGCAAGAACCACCGCGAGAACCACCGTAAGGACCACTGCTCTCTGCCTTGCAAGCCCTCCTCTTCACTACAAGCTCCCAGGTAACACCCCTTTCTTCCCTGCAACTCCTTCTCTTCCCAGAGAACCTTGCTCATTGTTTCTTAGTTCTTTAGTTGCATTGGTCTTTGTATTGCTCAACTTGCTCTTTGTATTGCAAAGTTGCCTGATGATTGGTCTGTGGTTTGGTTCATTGATATTACGAAGTTGCCTCATCATAAGCCCTAGTTGCCTCTTCTGGTGTGTCACAGGTTCCAAGCCATAACCCAATGAACCTTCTGATGGAAGGCTTGTTGGATTTGGACACGGTGGCTGTACCAGAAGCATATTTTGTAGCTTCAGCTCCTGCCATAATAACTAGCTACAATTAAAAAAAGGCTCAGAGAAAGAATAGAATGAGATTTAGCTTTGATTAGTATGCTTTAATTTTTTTTTTTTCGATTGAGCATTGTTTATCTAGTGTAGTATATTATATATGATTGGATAGAGAAAACACATTGATGGTTAGTTTTTTTATGCTTTACAAGAGCATTGAACCTAAGACCTATGTCTCAAATTATATATCACTAGAATTGAACCTATGTACTTTATTTGTATTGCTGAGTTCATCTCAACTGATCTATCACTAGAATTGAACCTAAGACGTATGTCTCAACTTATCTATCACTAGAATTGAACCTAAGACCTAAGTCCAATTTTTAGGTTCTTTGCTCCCTTGTTTGTGGTTGTTTCATCTTGGTTAAGTGCACTAATGAGGAAGCTTGTAAGATGATATCAGGTTCAATAACTTGGTGGTAGGTTGGATTTATGTTTCTAATGTAGGTGTGTTATTTGGTTGACTATCATGCTACCATGCCTGTGTGTTTTAGTTTGGAATAAGATAATCCTCATTCCCTGCAACCTTGTTTCAGTTTGGTTTTAATTGTGATATGGATTTTCCAGAGCTAGGCTGAGTCATTAAATCATATTATATAGGACTTAGTTAACGATATTTTTTCTTTTGTGAAATGAGATGATTACTAACTAAACATTTTCGTAGGGAACATTGGGTGTTTTTAGCGATCATTCCCAATGAAGACATAGTGTACTATTTAGACCCCTTGCATACTGATTATAACATTCGCCAAAAAATGAAGGATATATACAATTAGTAAGTATATATGCTTTTATTTTTATATTCATATATATGTGATGACTCAAAATATATACCTTAATGAAGTTGTTTGATTTTGAACTCAGGGCTTTGCTAATTCACCGTGCCTGCAGTGGAGGAGCCAACTCGAGATATTCTAAGTCATCCAAGACTAAATGAATATTTATAGAGGTATTTACAAAAACTCAAATGCAATTATTTAATTTAAAAAATTGAAACTTTTAATTTATTAATAGCGACGATTGTAGCTACTACGTCCTGAATTTTATCAAGGATATCGTTGTTCAGAACCAAACGCAAATCTTGACGGCGGTATGTAATTTCAGTTCTAGTTTTTATAATAAAATTACACTTACATTTTATCATTAATCGAATGTACTTTAATTCTAACTTAATTTAATTTTCATTTCGCAGTATTTTCCTGAGTGTAAATGCAATAGATATTCTGATGACCAACTTATTGAACTCAAGTAAGAGTGGTGTTGCTATGTTGTTACGAATTTTATCCAAAAATAAAGGTATACAATACTCTGATATTGTATGCTAGAGTAGTGTCTCTCCTATTAGATTTGTGTGTATATGTGCAAGTGACCGTGTGTGTATCTTGTGCAGGGAAACAAGGATTTTGTGCAAAGGGTAGAAGTTGGAAGAAATATTGGTATATAGTTAGTAGCTAGCTATAGTGTATTAAGTTAGTAGCTAGTGTATTAAGTTAGCAGGGGGTAATTTGTGTATATGTAATTTGTTGATGAGTTAGCAGGGGGTACTAGTTAATAGCTAGTGTATTAAGTTAGTAGCTATGTGTATAATGTTGATGAGTTTTGTAACATCCCAAATTTCTATATCTATCTTTTAACTGTTTATGCGAATAACATGACTGAGAACACAATCTGATTAATAATAATCGTAAAAATAGTTAATAATTGGAAATTCATATTTGAACTTCAATTATGAGCTTAATGATCATAAGATATTGTTTTGAGCCAGTTACGTTGTTTTGAGTCAGAACCAATAAAAATATTATTATTTTAATCGGGACCGCTTTACCTTGGGAAGCGTGCCATGGCTGTGGCGAGAGGTTAATCTGGCAAAGAGTCGGGAGAAATTTATGACTACTTATCATGTTTCACGAAGAGATGTCACATTTTTGTCAAATCATGATAATCTTTCACCTTTATCAACTTTTCCTTTTATGGAAAAAGCTAAATTACCTACATTTGGTTAATCTCTACAACTTTTGTTATGGAAGCAACACATGTGTACCTTCCTCCATCTTAACCCTTCATTTCCTTACACCAATTTCTATCACACTAACCTAGATTTTGGTCATAACACAATAGGCCATTTGGCCATTAAACTCCATAAACACTCCACCATTTTCATTTTACTTATCCAAGGGATCAAACACACCATTTCTTAAGTTTTTGAAAAATTCTCTCTTCTCTCTTCACTTTACTTTCGGCCATCACCCTTAAATCACCAACCAAATTTCTTTATTCAATTCTATCATACTTCACCATGCCTTGGTCTAAGGATCAACTTTAGTGAAGGAAGTTTCTTGATTTGGAGAAGTTTGTTCTTCAACCTCAAGGACATCATCAAAACCTTGAAATTTTTTTTTGTGTTGGTGAGCTTCTAAATCCTTTTTCTTTTCATTTCCTTACTTATTACCTTGAGTAATCATCTTCTAGTTCTTCATTTTCTAGAAAACAAGTTCAAGATCTCACCTTTTATCTCCTCTACTAGGTTTGGCCACCTCTTTGTTTTGAGGGCTTGGAGTTTCCTTTCACATAAACCTCTTCACTAAAGGTATATGGGAGTGAACCTCATCACACCAAAATCGGTTGAAGATGAAAATGGTTGTTTATGTTTTGTTTGGGTGAAACCCTAGCTTGGGTTCACTACTTTGTTGGTGAAGTTCTCTATGAGAACATGTTTGTAATTAGGTTTCTATGCTGATTATGTGTTTATGATGATATATGCTTGGTTGGAAAAATGTTTTCATGTATGTTTTTGAAAACCATACTTTGATCTCTAGATCAAGTAAGGATTTTTATGCTTGTTTATGGTTGAATGATGTATGATTATTGTTCATCATATCATTGTGAGTATTTTGAGCTATTACTTAACATGTTGAAGCAAAATCTTCACACCTTTATTAGTGGTAGGATTCGGCCATTAAACATACAAAAGGAAGAACATAAGCTTGTTCTTGAACTTCAATGTTTTTGAAATTAACTAATAAGTATTTTACTAACTTGTATTTCAAAAACAAACAAGAAGTGGTTTTGATCAAAAGATCAACTAGGGTTTCGACCCTTTATGTTTTTAACTAAGGTGAAAATGTGTTTTACTTTAGTCATAGTTTAATCAAATAATAAAAGTAGTTTCATGAAAGTGAGAAAAGTAGTTTCATGTCAAATAAGTGTTTTAAAATAAAATGATAAAAGTAGTTTCATGAAAGTAAAGTTAATATTAAGTTACCTTAGGTTTAATATGATGACACATTCATTTTAAAACTAAGTTAACGTTCAATATTCAAAAAATAATGAGGACTTTGTCCTGAAGTTTTTATTTAAATGAATAATAGTTTGAAAACTAAATGAAATTCCATTTCTTTTACGCTAACTTAGATCACGACTTTACACTAATTTAGAAAGGAAAACCCTTTTCCAAATTAATTGAACCGCTTTACTCCAAGTAAGTAGCTAAGTTCTACAAATCAAATGATTTTTCATTTAAAAAGCTTTTGGTTTGCAAAGTCTTTAACAAAGAGTTTTCAACTCAATCGTAAAGTTTTACGCATAAAAAAAAAAACCTAAGTTAAGTAATTAACTTAGAGGAAAAGGAAAGAGATAACAAAGTATAGGATATGGTGGAACAAGACCATACACTTACCATTGATGACTTAGTTCATCAATGACTTCATAAGACTTAAGTGAATCAAGACTCATTTCACAAAGTGAAACTCATGGAACCTCTAACTTAGAAAGGATCAAAGACTTATCTAAGAGGATTCTCAATCCTTCTTCATAACACTTAGGACTTGAGATATAAATTCGTAAGACACCAGCGCAAACATGAAAAGTTTTTGGTTGAAATAGTAGTTCGATGATGAATAGGTGATTCGGATTCAAGAAAGTCGTTTAACTATTTTAGTCTTGTCATGACTCGATCCCGGAGGGATCATGAGATTTACCCGGTGGGTAAAAGTTTTACAACAATGATAATGTCATTAGGTCCTAAGGAAAAGACCCTTAGAGAATTTTGAGGTTTATCCGGTGGATATACATTGCTTTATCCCATCTGCTTTATGTAAGCATTGACATTATGTTGCATGAATCTGTAAGGCCTTGAGCCTAGGAGTTGAGCTTACACCTTGATGCAGGTGCGAATCTTATGGTGACGTTTTAAATAGTCTTCGAGGTTTCAGAGTTGGAAAGACTGACATGTGACCAGTTGGTAGCTCTTCTTGTTGGGGTTTCACGAGGGATAATTTTTAAAAACAATTTTCAAAAACCTCTTCAGCGGAAAAACCCCTATACTAAAAGACCACATATTGCACATGAATCACAAGTATATTGTGTTTACCTCTTGAAGCATAGCTTTACCGCGAATACTATGAGCGCACCAACGACACCGGTTAGCTAAAAACGCTGATACTCGCGATGCTCATAACTTGCGCTCTAGACCTCGTATCGGAAAACTGAACGGAGAAGATGTAGAGCCACATGTCTCGAACCTGTTATCCAAAATTCAGTCCGATCCAACGGTTAACGAATCTCGGATCGGGAGATTACGATAACCACCATAAGAAAAGGCTTCTCTATCACCAATATTGCAAAGTAGCAATACCTCTACTCAGTCCACGTGAGCAAACCAACGTCAGAGATAGCATAGTGCTAGCTATCAGGATTGGGAGAGGCATGATACACAGAGAGAGAAAAGAGGGCGCGTTGTCAAGGGTGTACAACGGCCGCTATGAGTGCTCTGTGTTGTGTGTTGCATAAGTGACGTGAGCAGCTTACTAATAGCTGTAACTCACTTTACCTAACCCACTTGGACTATTGTACGCTACAAGCCCAATGTTTAATTATTAATTAAATCATCTTTAATTAATCAATTAAACTTCCTCATTTAATTATCAATCAAATCATAATTAATCAACCAATTAAATCAATCCCATTTAATTATTGATTAACTCATAATTGATCAATCAATTAAATCAATCCCATTTGATTATTAATTAAATCATATTTAATTAATCAATTAAATTAATTCTCTGAACATTTGCTCTATGCGTGTGACCCTATAGGTTCTTAATTAATTGGCAATAATATTAATTGTTATTAATCATATTAATAACTAATTAATATTATAAACAATGAGCGGCATCTAGCAAAACATCATTGCTACCCAATTAATTAGAATATTGGTGATACAATTAAAACCTTGTTGTAACCATATATATAATGTGAAGTCAATGTCCTTTCGTCACAATGTCTTAATTGAACACAAGACATAAATGTGTCATCCTTGTTAAGTTCAATTATTTATTTCTTGATCTAGTAATTGACGTACGATCATGGGATCCCAATATCTCATATTGTCCCACCTTAGCATGGCCATGCATTTCTACGTCGCATACCATCAAGAGGCCTATAGACATTACTCCTGTTATGTAGGAGGGACGAGTCCTATCTACATCACTCACATTCCTCAACATGTTTCATTGCAAACCCAATAACTATCTTTATAGTTGTCCTGTTACAGACAACGTTTAATAGTATTAAAGCCTACAACTACATATGTTAGGAATCGTAGTGACTACAAGTCGAAGGACTACTTCACTATGGTCACCATGAGAATCGCTTATGACACTTACATAACTATTATGCAGCGTTCTCATAGCGGGTCACTCCAGTATAAATATTCCACTAATATTTATACCTATATGAAGACTTGATATCTTATATCTATAACCCGTGAGATGTGATCATCAGTACACTCACATAATAGTCTCAATGTATTATTATTCTCCTTTTTAATAATAATACTTTACTATGGATATTTAAGA
Organism: Ammopiptanthus mongolicus; assembly: GCA_039655645.1. Classification (NCBI taxonomy): domain Eukaryota; kingdom Viridiplantae; phylum Streptophyta; class Magnoliopsida; order Fabales; family Fabaceae; genus Ammopiptanthus; species Ammopiptanthus mongolicus. Next base: position 41,644,025 of record CM077349.1, read on the forward strand.
ATAATGTTCTATAATTTAATGGCATCTCACGGTCAAGTCATACTTGACGTTCCATTAAATGAACTACCTATTCTAAGGACTTTATTATGCTATAAATATGATCATAAAATATAACATAATAAATAAATGGCTTATACATATATCAAATATATGATCAAAGTCATGATACAAATGATTATCTATTCAAAATAGATTGGCCACTAGGGCTTACCCCAACAATCTCCCACTAGCACTAGAGCCAATCGGGCATCAATATAGCACCCATCGGTCTAGTGTGAGTGTCATGCTACCACTGAGCAAGAGATTCCAATAATGGATTGTTTAGTGTTGTCATTCTGCACATCTTCACATCTCCTCTATCGATCATCTATCGAATGAGATGGAAGCATCTAAGTATATGTTTCGGATCACTGGTGAGATCAAGTTTCCTTAGCTTAGGCGATTACTCCATCATCATCGCAACGAGATATATGGATTTCGCAAAGTTAGGAACTTCGATTAGTTCATAAATAAACTTTCTGATCCAAACGGCCTTTAAATTTGCATTTAAGGCAACTATATACTCAGCCTCTATTATAAAATCAGCAACTGTCTCATGCTTGGAACCTTTTCAAGCTCACAGTGCCACCATTAAGGCAAAACACAAAATGAGATTGCAATCTAAAGTTATCCTTATCGGTTTGGAAACTAGCATCACTGTAATTCATTACTATGAGCTCTTCCTCACCATTTGAGATCAAGAATGAATCCTAAGTTCTTCTCAAGTACTTAAGGACATTCTTGACTTCGGTCCAGTGACCTTCACTAGGATTGGATTGGTACCTTCTCATCATGCTCGAAGCATACGAGACATTTGTTCGAGTACATATCATGGCATGCATAACAAATTCAATTGTCGAAGCATATAGAGTCTTATTCATGCGTTCCCTCTACATCTGATGTAACAGGGACTATCCCTGGGATAGGTATACGCTACGTGTCATAGGCAAGATACCCCTTTTGGAATCATGCACATTTAAAGCGCCCAAGCACTTTGTCAATTTATGTACCTTTTGACTAAGGCCTAACAATTTCAGCGATCTATCTCCATAGATCCTGATTCCTAATATATAGGACATTTCGCCTAAGTCCTTCATTGAAAAATAATTCCTTAACCATGTTTTCACATTTTGTGGTGTAGGAATATTGTTTCCAGAAGTAGTATCTCATACACATACAATACGAAGAAAAATAATTATGCTCCCACTAACCTTCTTGTACACACAAGATCCATCCTCATTCTTGATGAATCCAAACTGTCTTACAGCTTACATCAAAACGAAGATTCCAACTTCTGGTAGTTTCCTTTAATCTATAAATGGATGTTTGCAACTTACGAAACCTTTCCAGCATTCTCTGAATAGACAAAACTCTCAGGTTGTGTCATGTATACATCCTCGAGAAGATTCCTGTCAAGGAATGCTGTTTTGACATTCATTTACCAGATCTCATAGTCATATTATGAAGCAATAACAAGTGGGATCTGAATCAATGCAACTGGACAACAGGTCTCATCATAGTCATACTATGAATTTGCTTGAAACCTTTCGCAATCAGTCGCTCCTTAAAGGTATTTACCTTCCCATCCATGTTAGTCTTCTTGTTGAAGACCCACTTGCACCTTATGGGTTTTACCCCCTTCAGGTGACTTAACCAAGGTCCATACCCGGTTGATGTACATGGATTCTACTTCGGATCCCATGGCTCCTAGCCACTTCTCAGAATCAGAGCCAACGACGGCCTCCTGGTAAGTCACAAGCTCATCATGATCCATGAGCGGTTCATCACCTTCTTGAGTTAGGAGTATTTCACATCTCTCGGGTTGATGATGTGTCCTGTTTGACCTACGTGAGTCTTGTGTTACTTGAACTGGTGATTGGACAACAACATCTTGTGGAACCGGTTCTTGTTCCATTGCAGGCGGATCAGTACTTTGTGGTGCTTGGATTTATCCAAGTACTGCATTCCTCCCACTGTCTCCCTTGGAGATGTGTTCCTTCTCAAGGAATACTCTAGTTCTAGTGACAAACATTTCGTCTTCGGAAGTGTTGTAGAAATAGTGTCCGTTTGCTTCCTTAGGACAACCCACAAAGATGCATTTGTCACACTTGGGTCCAAGCTTATTTGAAACCAAACGTTTCTATAAACTTGACACCCTAAATCTTAATGAAAGACATACTTGGTCGCGTACCAGTCCATATCATATGGTGTCTTTCAGCTGTTTTAGATGGAATACGGTTAGGTGTGAAAGCTGTTGTATGTAAAGCATATCCCCTGAAAGAGTCAGAGAAGTCTGATTGACTCATCATAGATCGTACCATTTCCAATAAGGTTCGATTTTCTCCTCTCGGACACACCATTCCATTATGGTGTTCTAGGAGGAGTGAGTCGAGATATAATCTCACACTCCTTCAAATAGTCATCAAACAATTGGCTTAAGTACTTATCACCACGATCTGATAGCATGATCTTAATACTTTTCAAAAATTAGTTCTCCACTTCGTTCTTGAATTCTTTGAACATTTCAAAGATTTCTGACTTGTGTCTTACACAAGTCCATCTTCACTGAAGTTATCAATAAACGAGACGAAGTACGAAAACTTGTCTTCTAGCAAACTTGTTTAGAGGCCTTCATACATCACAGTGTATCATGCCAAAAGATTACCAACCCTTCCACCTTACTAGTGAATGGAGCTTAGTCATCTTTCCAAATAAGTAAGATTCACAGACCTCAAACAATTCATAATTGGATGAGTCCAAGAGTCCAAATTAGTGGAGCTTGGAAATGTGTTTCTTACTTATATGGTCTAAAGATATTGCTTGAAGACATAGAGGGTCCAAATCACTTGGTTTGACCCTATTCGATGGGCATATCGAGATCAAGGACACAAAGTCCATATCTCACATGAATACAAGCATAAAAGACATCAGTTGAATAAATGGAACAACAATTGTCCATTTATTGCAATTTAAAATTCTTTCTTGTCTATACAAGATATATAAATAATGTTTCTATTATCAACTGGAATAAAATAACAGTTATTTACTTCCATTAATGCCCATAAGACAAATTCAAACTCTTATGGTTAATGTAGCAACTTTTGCTCCATTTCCACTCATAGAGTAGAACTTTACCTAATGGGAAATTCAAATTTCTATAGTCAATGTAGCAACTTTTGCTTCATCTCCACTTATATGGTAGACCTTTACCTATTAGTCAATGTCCTACTCCCTTTGATCCTTCATATTAATGTGAGATCCATATGCGGTATCCAATACGCATAATGTTGGAGTAGATATGTTGACTTTTATAACAAATAAGCCTAAACAGGAAGTCATACTTCCTTTCTTGTCTTTTTACTCTTTCTAGTATCTCTTATGCCTTGCTAGCTCTTGTTAGAGCATCATAAGGTGCATGATCATATCATACATCTCTATGATTGCAAGCATGAGATGCCGTACAACAAAGGCATCGACTTGATGCTTCTATTAAGCATCCCTTTCAACCCTTATGGTAGTAGCAACAAATTGGTTGAGAATTAATTGCTTGAGAACATACAGTTCTTTTCTCGTACTTGAGGACAATCCTCAAAATATGTACCAATCCAAAAAATTAATTCCGGATAACTCATCCTTCTCAAGGATGTATCGCAACAATAAAATTATAGTTGTGTTTGTAGCCATAGTTATTTAATACAGAAACATACAGAATATAAGTATCATGATTAAAACATATTTAATAGGTCTTTTATTAAATACGCTCCCACTATTTTACTCAAATCAATGACCCTCATCATTGACTTGGAAAATACCGTTGAAAGATTTTCTAGTGGGATCAAGATCCATTTTTCATCTCGTTCTGAGTCAGCCGTAGTTGATCGCTCAGAACTCAGCTATTTAGGTAGGAAACTCCTTTCCAATTACATCCAATATAATTCTTGGACCAGTTGGGTGAATAACTCCTTATTCCAATCCACCATATGGATTAATGTCCAATCCCATGCCTCTAAGCTGTTTCAATCCTATTGAATACACTTAGTTAAGTTCAACCTAATGGTTGGCAGTAAGTTATTTCACCTTTCGCGCCTCACCGGAATATATTACGGTACTCAGCTGTGGCATGACCCACACTTAAATGATTCTGGCCTTGACAAGTGTCACGTATTAGGAGGCATTTAATAAGTTAATTTATTGAGGGAATTTAATAATTAAGTGATCTCACCGGCTTGTTTATCATATAAACGTCTCTCATAGCATACATGGCATACTAGCTTACATACATTCAAAACATATTAAGCATACAATGACATACATGCTATCATATAATTTAAATTCCAAATTGAAATCATATATCTCATACATTTCATGCATCACATACATAAATATACAAGACATATAAAAGGTGTTATGATTATGGCCTTCTAATGTGCAATAATTAAAACTAATTATTACAATCTTTGACCCTCGAGGAAACTTCCAAAGTTCCTCTTATTGGTGTCATGATTTGGTGTTGCCTCCATGTCAACTCGAACAATTTACAAAATTTAAAATAAAATAAATAAAATAAATGTCACGACACGCAGGCCGTATTTATAAAATAAATACAATAAATCACGACACGCAGGCCGTATTTACCAAATAAAATAACACCACAATCTAAGGCCATAACCACACACCTCACATTTAATAAACAATTTATTAAAAGAAAAAATCATACACATAATCTCCAATTGATTTCAAAAATAAATAAATAAATTGAAAATCAAATAAATTTGAAATCAAATTAATCATACACATGATCCCTAATTGATTTCAAAAATATATAAAAATTGAAACCAATTTATTGTCAAAATATAGGCCGCGCAATTTATATTATTGCGCATAGTGACCAACTTTAAACTTCAAATTGGATAAATGCGCATAGTGATATTTAGAACAAATTTTAAACATCAATTTTAAAAGGAACGTGAATTACACAGTGAAAGTTTAAAACAATTTTAAAAGTCACACGCAGAGGGATAACAGGAATTTTATTGAATCACATTCAAAAGCAATAAACATGTTATCAAACAAGGCAAACATCCTAGGATACATGGCAAACTACGACCAGACGCTTTGATACCACTGTTGGGGTTTCAAGAGGGATAATTTTCAAAAAAAATTTCAAAAACCTCTTGAGCGGAAAAACCCTTTACTAAAAGACCACGTATTGCACATGAATCACAAGGATATTGTGTTTACCTCTTGAAGCGTAGCTTTACCGTGAACACTGTGAGCACGCCAATGACACCGGTTAGCTAAACACGCTGATACTTGCGATGCTCATAACTTTCGATCCCGACCTCGTATCGGAAAACTGAACGGTGAAGATGTAGAGCCACATGTCACGAACCTGCTATCCAAAATTTAGTCTGATCCAACGGTAAACGAATCTCGGATCGCGAGATTACGATAACTATCCTGCCATAACCACCATAAGAAAAGGCTTCTCTATCACCAGTATTGCAAAGCAACAAAACTTCTACTCTGTCCACACGAACAAACCAACGTCTGAGATAGCGTAGTGCTAGCTATCAGGATTGGGAGAGGCACTATACACAGAGAGAGAAAAGAGGGCGCGCTGTCAAGGGTGTACAGCGGCCGCTATGAGTGCTTTGTGTTGTGTATTGCTTAAGTGACGTGAGCAGCTTACTAACAGCTGTCACTCACTTTACCTAACTCACTTGGGCTATTGTACGCTACAAGCCCAATGTTTAATTATTAATTAAATCATATTTAATTAATCAATTAAACTTATCCTCATTTAATTATCTATCAAATCATATTTAATCAATCAATTAAATCAATCCCAGTTAATTGTTTGATCCAATCATAATTAATTAATTGATTTATGATCAATCAATTAAATCAATCCCATTTAATTATTGATCAAATCATAATTGATCAATCAATTAAATCAATCCCATTTAATTATTAATTAAATCATATTTAATTAATCAATTAAATTAATTCTCTGAACATTTGCTCTATGCATGTGACCCTATAGGTTCTCAATTAATTGGCAATAATATTAATTGTTATTAATCATATTCATAACTAATTAATATTATACAATGAGCGGCATCTAGCAATACATCATTGCTACCCAATTAATTAGAATATTGGTGATACAATTAAAACCTTGTTGTAACCATATATATAATGTGAAGTCAATGTCCTTCGTCACAATGTCTTAATTGAACACAAGACATAAATGTGTCATCCTTGTTAAGTTCAATTATTTATTTCTTGATCTAGTAATTGACGTACGATCATGGGATCCCAATATCTCATATTGTCCCACCTTAGCATGGTCATGCATTTCTATGTCGTATACCATCAAGAGGCCTATAGACATTACTCCTGTTATGTAGGAGGGACGACTCCTATCTACATCACTCACATTCCTCAACATGTTTCATTGCAGACCCAATAACTATCTTTATAGTTGTCATGTTACAGACAAAGTTTAATAGTGTTAAAGCCTACAACTACATATGTTAGGAATTGTAGTGACTACAAGTCGAAGGACTACTTCACTATGGTCACCATGAGAATCGCTTATGACACTTACATAACTATTATGCAGCGTTCTCATAGCGGGTCACTCCAGTATAAATATTCCACTAATATTTATACCTATGTGAAGATTTGATATCTTATATCTATAACCCGTGAGATGTGATCAACAGTACACTCACATAATAGTCTCAATGTATTATTATTGTCCTTTTTAATAATAATACTTGACTATGGATATTTAAGAATAGTGTTCTATAATTTAATGGCATCTCACGGTCAAGTCATACTTGACGTTCCATTAAATGAACTACCTATTCTAAGGACTTTATTATGCTATAAATATGATCATAAAATATAACATAATAGATAAATGCCTTATACATATATCAAATATATGATCAAAGTCATGATACAAATGATTATCTATTCAAAATAGATTACCCATTAGGGCTTACCCCAACAATTCTATGTCATGGCGACTCTGAGAAATACATCGATATCCTCGACTAGATGTCATACTTTTCATGTTTGGTGTAGAGTGTTTCCGTAAGAGCCAGATACATGCACGTTACGAATGTTGTAGCATCTTGCCCAAGGTTGGCGTACACAGAACATGTCCTCCTATTCACTCTCTCTGATGTTTTGTTAGCTCCATGGAGTAGAGTCAAAGTTTTACCCTTGTGGCATATGGTATTGAGTCATGTACATCGCAATGCATTGCATGGCTGCTGATGATTACAAATACCTGCTATACATCATTATCCTGTTTTTGGAGATGTCTTATGCTGCTAATTGATTTATATGATATACTCAGATGTATGGTATGCATGATTGGAATGAAGTTACTCGGTGTGTCGTCCAGTTTTTACTTCTGCTGTTTTAATGTGTTAATGATTGGGAATCTCACTCATATGTATATCTCTTCTTTGCTTGTGTTGCTGTTTCTGCTTGAGAAGATGGGCACCATGACGACTCAACTCAACGTTTACCTTGAGTCCTGAGGGGGACTCCTTATGTTGTTTTGTTTGGGCCAGGCTGTGTCCAGTTGTCAGTTGTACCTTTTGAGGAGCTGCGTCTCCTAGTACCTACTTATGTACTAATTTCCAGTTAGGCTTGGACCTATGTCTGAATTCTCTACTACTCTACTTCTGCATTTTATTTCTGTATGATTCCTAGAAATGCACGGTAAACCTAAGTTTATTTATTATTACTCATTGACAAATCTCATTTCATCATGAAAAATAAAAAATAAAACCTGTATTTTTCGCATTAATTTTATTTTCGGTCTTATAATTGTTCGGGAATCTGACACTCGGGAAAGGGTGGTACATTATTTGGTATCAGAGCTGGTCGAGTTTTTTGGGTTTGTGGTTTTGGTCTGTCTTGTTTGTGCTGTGTGTTCTCTGTGTGTTTCTCTGTTATTATCTTCGCAAGGAAGATAATGTTGTTTGCTTTGGTTATGCTGGGGTCCCTTAAGCTTGACAATTCTGGTTTTGTAGGTAGTAGGCTGCTCAAAACCTCAATTCTGCTGTGAATGCCATACGGGAGATGGCTGCTGCGATGGTTCAACGTGATGAGAGAGATCCTGGGGGTAGAGGACTGGATGAATTCCTCCAGACTTTGGAAACGATCTTCGGAGCTTTGAGGTGTATCGAGAACGACAAGGTTATCTATGTAACTTATATGCTTGTGGAAGATGCTGAATACTGGTGGGAAGGAGCTCGTCAGGTGCTGATGCATGATCAACAAGTTATAGACTGGAGTGCTTTCAAGGGGAAGTTTTTGGAGAAGTACTTTCCTGCAAGTACGAGGCACGAGGAGGAGATGGAGTTCCTCCAGCTGAAACAAGGTGGAATGTTTGTAGCTGAGTACGGTGCCAATTTTGGGAATTTGGAAAAGTTCTCAAACTACTTCTTAGACAACCCAAGAGAGGAGTGGAAATGCAGGAAGTTTGAAGGAGGTCTGAGGCTCGAGTCGAAAAAGGCTATGGTTCCTCTAGAGATTTCTGTGTTTCCTAAGCTGATGGAGAAATGTCGCCTGATCGAGAGCTTGGAGCCTAGCAAGGACAAGCGAGCACAAAGTTCTGGATCGACTAAGTTCCACAAAGGCAACAGTGGTAAGATCTCAATGGAAACCCTATCTGAGGCAGTAGGATCAGCAACAACATTCTGTAGGAGGAAGCAGTGGGGGTTTCAGTCAATCTGGAAATGCCCCAACCAAGTGTATGAAGTGTGGGAAGAATCATGCCACAAAAGAGTGCTCAATCAAGGGAATAATATGCTTCAGGTGTGGGAAACCAGGACATATCTCTCGCGACTGTGTGCAACCAAAAGTTGAACCTTCTGTCAATAATGTGCGAGCAACAAGGCCTAAGGCAAAGGGCAGAGTTTATACTGTGAGTGGTGATGAAGCTTCTCAGAATGAATACTTGATCCAAGGTCAGTGCGTCATGGAAGGTAAAACTTTAACTGTACTGTTTGATTCAGGTGCAACGCATTACTTTATTGCCTATGACTATGTGAATCTTTTGGGATTGTCTGTGTCTTCTTTACCTTTTGACTTAGTGATTTCTACACCTGCTGCAAAGCCTGTTATAACTGCTAAAGTTTGCTTGAATTATTCTATTTCTGTAGAAGATCAGACGTTTTGGAAGGATTGGTTATCTTCTAACCATATCCTGTTAGACTGTGCAAACAAAACCTTAATCTTTCCTAGTTCTGAGAATTCTGGATTTTTGATTGCCAACCAAGTAAAGGCTTCTTTGAGAGAAGGAGCTCAAGGATACATGTTGCTATCTTCTTGGGAGGTCAAGAGCGAGCTAGTTTTAGAGCATGTACCTGTCGTGAACGAGTTTCCGAAAGTCTTTCCTGAAGATGTACCACGTTTGCCGTCAGTTTAGGACATCGAGTTTTCGATTGACCTTATACCAGGTACAGGACCTATGTCTATGGCACCATATCGTATGGCACCTGCAGAATTGGAAACCTTGAGGAGCAGTTGGTGGATCTGTTAGGGAAGCAATTAGTTAGACCCAATGTGTTGCCATGGGGAGCTCCAGTGCTGTTAGTGAAGAAGAAGGATGGAACTTCTCGCTTGTGTGTGGATTACCACCAGTTGAACAAGGTTACTATTAAGAACAAGTATCCTCTCCCGAGGATAGATGACTGGATGGATCAGTTGAGGGGAGCGGCAATTTTCTCTAAGATCGATCTGCGATCGGGTTATCACCAGATTCGTGGAAGGCAGAGGATGTACCAAAGGCAGCGTTTCGAACACGCTATGGGCACTATGAATACCTTGTGATGCCTTTTGGGGTGACGAATGCTCTTGCCATATTCATGGATTATATGAATAGGATCTTTCATCCCCAGCTAGATAAGTTTGTTGTTGTCTTTATAGACGATATACTCATCTATTCCCGAGATCAAGAACATGCTAAACATCTTAGTGTGGTTCTTTGGATTCTAAAAGAGAAACAGGTGTATGCAAAACTATCTAAGTGTGAGTTTGGATCGACGAAGTGCAGTTTTTGGGTCACGAGATTTCAAAGGAAGGAATTGAAGTGGATCTGTCAAAAGTTGGAGTAGTTCTTGAATGGGAGAAACCAACAACAGTGACTGAGATACGCATTTTTGTGGGCTTGGCTGAATATTATCGGAGATTCATCGAGGAATTTTTTAAGATCATAGGACCCCTTACCCAATTAACAAGAAAGGACAAAACTTTTGAGTGGACTGAAGCCTATGAGCAGAGTTTTCAGGAGTTGAAGAAGAGGCTGACTACTTCGCTAGTATTGGTGTTGCCAGACCCAACTAAACCTTTTGAAGTGTATTGTGATGTCTCATACCAAGGGTTAGGCTGTGTTATGATGCAGAATCAGAAAATGGTAGCTTATGCTTCGAGACAGTTCAAAGTGCACGAGAAGAACTACCCTACCCATGATCTGGAGTTAGCAGCGGTGGTCTTTGCATTGAAAATTTAGAGGCACTACTTATAAGCTTCGACGTTCAATGTCTTCAATGATCATAAGAGTCTGAAGTACTTGTTCGATAAGAAAGAGCTCAACATGAGGCAGAGATGGTGGCTGGAATTCTTGAAGCACTATGACTTCCAGTTACAGTATCATCCGAGGAAGGCTAACGTGGTAGCAGACGCTCCGAGTAGGATAGTATTACATGTGTCTGCCATGATGGTTAAAGAACATGAGTTGTTTGAACAGTTCAGAGATATGCATCTGTCAGTGGTCAGTATGCCAGGTAGACTTTGCGTGGGCATGGTTACTGTAACACCCAGTTTTCTTGATTAGTGTATGGGACATTAATTAAGCAGGCTTAAGGGCTTAATTAGGTTCCTTATGTGTCGAGGAAGCCAAGGTTCAAATTTGGGACAATTTGGCCTTGAAACGAGTCCAGAAAGTGGAAAAACGTGAAAGAACAAAGTAAATCAGCGTCCAACGTTTAGACATGGAGACACCCCATGCTCAAATGTTGACCGTTGACTTTAGAGGGTGGGTAGTTGCACGTCAGAGCGTTAAAAGGGGGACGCGTGGGGGTTCATGTGTCATTACGCATGCGACGCGTGGCAGAGACGTTGCAACACCCTTTCCCGAGTGTCACATTCCCGAATAATTATAAGGCCGAAAATAATATTATTGTGGAAAATATGGTTTTTTTTCTTTTTACAAAGATGTAATGGGATTGGTAAAGATAAATAATAATAACTGAACTTAGGTTCACCATGCATTTCTAAAAGATGAACTGAAATAAAATACAGAAACAAAAATAGAAGTAGTACTGTATACAAACATAAGTCCAATGCCTAACTGGCAATAGAATATAATAAGTACTAGGAGTCACAGCTCCCAAAAAGGTACAACAGATACTGAGACAGTCTAGCCAAAACGAAACTAAACAGCAAAGCAGTCCCCCTCCGGACTCAAAGCAAACGCTGGATAGAACCGTCATCGCATCCATCTGCTCAAGCAGAAACAGCAATACCAGAAGAAAAGATATACAAAATATGGGTGAGATCTCGATCATCAACACAACAAAGTAGCAGAAGTAAAAACGGGATGACTCACAAGGTAACTACGTACCCAACATGCTCATTATAATTCTCAATATAAATCATGTTAAAGAATTAGCAGCATAAAATAAGGCATTCTCAAAAACAGAACAGCGATGTACAAGCAGTAAATGTAATTCATGACTCAATGCCATATGCCACAAGGGTAAACTCTGACCCCTACTCCATGGAGCTCACAAAACATCGGAGAGAGTGAATGGGAGGACATGTTCTGTGTACGCCAGCCTTGGGCAAGATGCTACAACATTCGTAACATGCACGTATCTGGCTTTACGGAAACACTCTGCACCAAACATGAACACTACAACATCTAGTTTAGGATATCAGTGTATTGCTCGGATTCGCCACGACACAGAAGAGCTACCAACTGGTCACATGTCAGCCTTTCTAACCTTGATACCTCCAAGACCATTCCAATCGTCACCGTAAGATTCGCACCCGCATTAGGGTGTAAGCTCAACTCCTAGGCTCAAGGCCTTATGACTCATTCAAATGAAATGCCAATGCTTACACAAAGCAGATGCGATAAAGCAATGTCTATCCACCGGATAAACCTCAAGGTTCTCTAAGGTTCACTTCCTTAGGAACTATACGTGTTTTCGTATTTCAAAACTTTTATCCACCAGATAAATCTCGTGATCCCTCCGGGATCGAGTCATCACAAGACCGAAACAATTGAACGATTGACCTAGATCCAAATCACCGGTCCGTCATTAAACTACTGTCTCAAAACCCAAAATGTTTCGTGTTTATGTTTATGTCTTATGAATTATGTCTCAAGTCCTAAGCATTATGAATAAGGATTGAGAATCCTCTTAGATAAGTCTTTAATCCTTTCTAAGATATTACTCCTTGATTTTCAATTAATTAAATAAGTGTTGCTTCACTTAAGTCTTATGAAGTCATTGATGAACTAAGTCCTCAATGGTATAGTACATGGTCTTGTTCCACCACATACCATACTTAATTATCTCTTGTCTTCAACTCTAAGTTAATTACTTAACTTAGGTTTTCACGCGAAAAACTTTACAATTTTAGTTGAAAAACTTTCTTTGGAACTAAAACCTTTTCTCGTGGGGCGAATATCAATTTCGCGAAGCGAGGCTAAGAGGCTATTTTTACTTCTTAGATAATCCTTCTGGTTCGCGAGGTGAGAATGGTCTCGCATGACGAGGCCGAGAATCTGTATCTCTGCTGCTTGGGCTAGCCCTCTGTCTCGCGCGGCGAGACCAGGTTAGCCAGGCGAATGCCTTATTTTTCCTCCTTCCTCAACCTCTTCATTATCTCTGTTCTTGAAGCACATAGTTTAATTAAATGATCTTATGGCTAAAATAAAAGATATTTTTCACTTTGGTGACACACTTAAATGTTGAAACTTCGTTTGATCTTTGGATCAAAATCACTTTTTGTTTTTCTTTGAAACATGAATTTCGCTCAGCGAGATTCCATTCGCCTAGCGAAATTGAGGCAATGATGTATAACTTGAAATTCCTCTGTATCGCTTTGCGAGATCCAGTTCGCTTAGTGAAATTCATTCAAACACTTTTCTTATCTTAAGAACTTTGAGTATTCAAGAACAACTAGTGTTCTTATGTTTCTTCTCACTAAGGTCACAAGCCTATTCCAATGAAAAGTGAAGATTTGCTTCAACAACTAGACCACAAGTCATAGCTCAAAGTGCTCACACAATTATGACAAACAACAATCACACATCATTGCATCATAATCAAGAATAAAACTCCATACTTGATCTAGAGATCAAAGAAGGTTTTCAACATACATGAAAATGTTTTTCATCCAATCAACATCATCATAAACATATGCTAGAGTACACTAAAGCATAAACTAATTATTACAACTTTGTTCTCCAAGAGAACTTAGCAAATGAAAGTGGTGAACCCAAACCAAAGGGTTTCACCCACACACAAACTTAAACGACCATTTTCACCATCACCAACTTTGGTATGATGAGGTTCACCCCCCATACCTGTTGATGAAATAATCCTCCGGATGAAAGTCGGTCGATCGGTTGCAAACCTCTCGATTACTCGTCCGAATACTGGTCACCAACTACAAGCAACACAACCACACAATCATTAACATCAAACAACACCAAAACTTTCCTATCCTCACCAACTTAGGGTTCGGTCCCTATATAGGAAAATAAGCTAGAGATGTTTAAAATTTCTCATCTTTTGGATGGATGATCTTTAGATACTCCTAACACTAAAACAAGTCTTATTACTCAAAACATGGATCAAAACACAACCTTTTCCAATCATGAAGGTTTCGGCCATATAATACCCATATGGGTTAGAGAAAGCTTTTGGTTACATGCTCTTGGATAGTGAAAGAGAATGATGAAAGTAGTTCATAGAAATTAATTTGGTATTAAAATGATTTTTCCACACTTTTCTATGAATTTTTGAAGTTTTGGATCTAAACGTGGATCTTCATGAATCAAGAGATGAAATAGAGAGATTAAGAGAGTTAAGATAAAGATCATGCCTCCTAGAATCAAAGACTAATGAGAAAAGAAACAACTTTTCACTAAACTTCAACTTTTATGAAGATCAAAGTAGGTTTTTGTGAAGAACTTGTGAAGAACAATGAAGAACAAATGAAGAACTTGGGAGAAGAAGGAAGAACTAGTGAGAGAGAGTAGAGAGAGAGTATGGCCGAGAAGCCTAGTGAGAGAGTGAGAGAGATATTTATATTTTCATCCTATGGCAAACTTGTAAATAACTAAAAGGGCAATTTGGTCATTTCCTTAAAAGACCAAGGGCATTTTGGTCATTTCACGTCCAGATATTTCCAGAAAGCCATCATGATAAGTCCACGAAATTCAACTTGATGGGACACCAAGATTATCCGTTTGTGGGTCCCGTTAAATTCTTTCACAGCTCCAAACATCTCCCGGTTCGAGTATACGCCCGAATATAATATATTTTTTCAGTTTTGAACATCAGGACAGATTTTAACAAATATGTAGAGATTTAAATCCTGCGACTTACTATCTCGTTCACGAGTCAAAACTAGGTCTTGATAGGAGAAAAAAACTACTATCCGTGAAAAACGCAGACCGGGCTCCGTTTGAGTTTTTGCCCAAAACTTAACCATGGCTTCCTACGATAGCGTAGAGCATGACTATGGTCTCAGAATATTTTATTTCACTCTCTAGACCCTCCAATAAAATACAAACGTTTAAATACTGAATAATTATAAGGCTTGAAAATCAGGGCGTTACATTCCTACCCCTCTTAAAAGAATTTCGTCCTCAAAATTTAACGTACCTCTTAAAATAAACTCAGATATTGTCGTTGCATGTCCTCTTCTCTTTCCCAGGTAGCATCACCTGTAGTCTCGTTACAGATAACCTTGACCAAAGGTATCTCCTTCCCTCGCAGTTGCTTTATCCTTCTGTCCTCGATTCTAACCGATAGTGTTTCATTGGTCAGGTTATCCTTTAGCTGTACTGAATCAGACTCTATGACATGACTGGGATCCGGAATATACTTTCACAATTATGAAACATGAAAAACATTATGAAGGTTGGATAGAAAAGGAGGTAAAGCTATTTGGTAAGCTACTGGACCTATCCGACGAAGAACTTGATAAGGTCCGATGAATTTTGGAGTGAGTTTTTTGGACTTCAGGACCCTGCCCACCCCAGTCATTGGAGTGACTCTCAAAAACACATGATTACCTTCCTCAAACTCAAGTGGCCTACGTCTTTTATCCACATAACTCTTCTGTTGGCTCTGAGTTGTCCTCATATTTTCTTGAATCAGTTTCACCTTTTCAGTCGTTTGTTGCACTAGTTCAAGTCCTAACGAAGCACTTTCTCCATCTTGATACCAACACAAAGGTGTTCTCAAACGTCGTCCGTGTAAAGCTTCGTAGGGCCCCATCCCTATACTCGAATGATAACTATTGTTGTAGGTGAGTTCTTATCAACGGTAGGAAATTCTCCCAACTTTCGACATGTTCCAACACACACGCCCTCAACAGGTCCTCTAAAGACTGAATCATCATTTCTGATTGACCATCAGTCTAAGGATGGTAAGCCGAACTCAGTCGTAATTTCGTTCCCAAAGCTTCATGTAAACTCTGCCAAAACTGCGAAGTAAAATGTGGATCTCTATTTGATATGATACTTGAAGGTATTCCATGCAGTCTCACGATCTCACTGATATAAATTTGAGTAAGCTTCTCCATGGAATACTTGAGATTGATAGGTAGAAAATGAGCTGATTTCGTAAGCCTATCAATTATTACCCAAATGGAATCGTATCCTTTAGGTGTCCTTGGCAAACACGTCACAAAATCGATTGCTATGCCGTCCCATTTCCACTTTGGGATATCCAATGGAAGTAACATTCCCGTTGGTCTTTGATGTTCAACCTTCCCTTTTTGACACACCAAGCAAGATGCCACATAATCAGCTACATCTCTTTTCATGCCTTGCCACCAAAACAATCGCTTTAGGTCTTGGTACATCTTGGTTGATCCTGGATGCATACTCAACTTGCTTCTATGAGCCTTGTCCAGAATTAACCTCCTTATCTCTAGGTTTTTTGGCACACAAACCCGTTCTCCTCGTCTTAGAATTCCATCTGCTTCTTCTTTGTATTCAGACGTCATCCCTTTCTTCAGATTCCTTCGCTCTTTCTCTAGACATTGGTCGTATACTTGTTTTTCTCGAATCTGATCCATTAGATCACATGACACTGTAACCATACCCAACCAAATTTTTCCTGATATGCTGACCACGGATAAATGCATATCTCTGAACTGTTCCAACAGTTCGTGTTCTTTAACCATCATGGAAGACACATGTAGCACCTTTCTACTCAGGGCATCCGCTACCACATTAGCTTTTCTCGGATGATACTGTAACTGGAAGTCATAGTCCTTCAGAAATTCCAGCCACCGTCTCTGCCTCATGTTGAGCTCTTTCTAATCAAACAGGTACTTGAAACTTTTATGGTCGCTGAAGACATTAAACGATGAACCATACAAGTAGTGCCTCCAAATCTTCAACGCAAAGACCACCACTGCTAACTCCAGATCATGAGTAGGGTAATTCTTCTCGTGCACTTTCAACTGTCTCGAGGCATATGCTACCACTTTCCGATTCTGCATCAGAACATAGCCTAACCCCTGGTATGAAGAATCGCAGTACACTTCAAAAGGTTCGCTTGGATCTGGCAATATCAACACTAGCGATGTAGTCAACCTCTTCTTCAGCTCCTGAAAACTCTGCTCACAGGCTTCAGTCCATTCAAAACCTTTATCCTTCCTTGTCAATTGGGTAAGAGGCCCTACAATCTTAGAAAATCCCTCGATAAACCTCCGATAATACCCCGCCAAGCCCACAAAACTATGTATCTCAGTCAATGTGATTGGTCTTTCCCACTCAAGAGCTGCTTCAACTTTCGATGCATCTACAACAATTCCTTCCTTGGAAATTACATGACCCAAAAAATGCACTTCGTCGAGCAAAAACTCACACTTTGACAGCTTCGCGTACAGCTGTTTCTCCTTCAGAACCCGAAGAACCACACTAAGATGTTTAGCGTGTTCTTCCTGGTTTCGCGAATGGATGAGTATATCGTCTATGAAGACAACGACAAACTTATCTAGGTAGGGACGAAAGATCCTATTCATATAATCCATGAATATGGCTGGAGCATTCGTCACACCAAACGGCATTACAAGGTACTCGTAGTGACCATAGCGTTTTCGAAATGCTGTTTTTGGTACATCTTCTGCCTTCACACGAATCTGGTGATAACCCGATCGCAAATCAATCTGGGAGGAAACTATCGCTCCTCTCAACTGATCCATCAGGTCATCTATCCTTGGAAGTGGATACTTGTTCTTAATAGTAACCTTGTTCAACTGACGATAATCCACGCATAGGCGAGAGGTTCCATCTTTCTTCTTCACTATCAGCATAGGTGCTCCCCATGGCGACACACTGGGTCTAACGAACTGCTTTCCCAATAAGTCCACCAACTGTTCCTTCAAGGTCTCCAACTCTGTAGGTGCCATAGACACTGGTCTTGTTCTTGGCACAAGATTGATCGAAAACTTGATGTCCTGAACTGGCGGCAAACCTGGTACATTTTCAGGAAAGACTTCTGGAAACTCGTTCACGACAGGTACACGCTCTAGGACTAGCTCGCTCTTGACCTTCAAAGAAGATAACAACATGTATCCTTGAGCTCCTTCTCTCAAAGAAGCGTTTACTTGATTGGCAGTCAAAAATCCAGAATTCTCACAACTAGGAAAAACTAAGGTTTTATTTGCACAGTCTAACAGGATATGGTTAGAAGATAACCAATCCATCCCTAAGATTACATCCATTACGAAAGAGGCAAACAGATCAAATCAATCAAAAACGTTCTATCTTTAACAGAAATAGAACAATTCAAGCAAACTTTACCAGTTATAACAGGCTTTGTAGTAGGCATAGAAATTACCAAATCAAAAGGTAAAAAAGACACAGGCAATTCCAAAAGGTTCACACAGCCATATGCAATAAAGGAATGCGTTGCACCTAAATCAAACAGTACAATTAAGGTTTTACCTCCCATGACACACTGACCTTGGATTAAATCCTCATTTTAAGAAGCTTCAGCGTCGCTCACAGTACAGACTCTGCCCTTTGCCTTAAGCCTCGTTGCTTGGACATTGTTGACAGAATGTTCAATTTTCGGCTGCGCACATTCACGTGAAATATGTTCCGGCTTCCCACACTTGAAGCAGATAATTCCCTTGATTGAGCAGTCTCTCGTGACGTGGTTACTCTTTCCACACTTCATGCACTTCATTGGGGGGTTTCTAGATTGACTGAAACCCCCACCGCTTCCTCCCACAGAACATTGCTATTGATCTTGTTGCCTTGAATACGGTTTCCATCGAGATTTGTTATCAATACCACCGTTCCCTCTGTAGAACTTAGTCGGTCCAGAACTCTGTGCCCGCTTGTCCTTGTTAGGCTCCAAGCTCTCGATCAAACGACACTTCTCCATTAGCCTTGGAAAAACAGAGATTTCCAGAGGAACTACAGCCCTCTTCAAATCGATCCTCAGGCCTCCTTCGAACTTCCTACATTTCCATTCTTCAGTTGGGTTGTCCAGAAAATAATTCGAGAACTTCGCCAAACTCTCAAATTTGGCCCCGTATTCAGCTACAATCATTCCCCCTTGTCTTAGCTGGAGGAACTCCATTTCTTTCTTGTGTCTCGCACTCACAGGAAAGTACTTTTCCAGAAACTTCCCCTTAAAAACATTCCACTCCACAGCTTGTTGATCACGAATTAGCATCTGACGGGCTCCTTCCCACCAGTATTTAGCATCCTCCACCAGTATATAAGTTGCATAAACGACCTTGTCATTCTCAGTACACCTTATTGCTCCAAAGATCTTCTCCAACGTCTGGATCCAACGCTCAGCTAGCTCAGGATTGAACTCACCCTTCAATTGAGGTGGGTTCCTACGGAGGAATTCGTCCAGTCCTCTACCCCCAGCAGCTCTTTCGTCACGTTGAACCATCGCAGCAGCCATTTCCCATATGGCGTTCACAGCAACATTCAGGTTTTGAGCAGCCATTGCTACCTTCAAAACCAGAATTGTCAAACTCAAGGGACTACAGTACAATTAAAGCAAACATTATTACCTCCCTTATAGAGATAACAACAGAGAGACACACAGAGAACACAACACAAACAAGACAAACCATAAGCTACAAACCCCAAAAAGACTCGGCCATCTCTGATACCAAATAATGCAACACCCTTTCCCGAATGTCACATTCCCGAACAATTATAAGGTCGAAAATAATATTAATGCGTAAAATACGATTTTTTTTTTCTTTTTACAAAGATGTAATGGGATTGGTATAGATAAATAATAATAACTGAACTTAGGTTCACCATGCACTTCTAAAAAATGAACTGAAATAAAATACAGAAACAAAAATAGAAGTAGTACTGTATACAGACATAGGTGCAATGCCTAACTGGCAACAGAATATAATAAGTACTAGGAGTCACAACTCCCAAAAAGGTACAACAGATACTGACACAGTCTGGCCAAAATGAAACTAAAAAGCAAAAGGAGTCCCCCTCCAGACTCAAAGCAAACGCTGGACAGAACCATCGTCGCATCCATCAGCTCAAGTAGAAACAACAATACCAGCAGAAAAGATATACAAAATATGGGTGAGATCCCGATCATGAACACAACAAAGTAGAAGAAGTAAAAACGGGATGACTCACCAGGTAACTACATACCCAACATGCTCATTATAATTCTCAATATAAATCATGTTAAATAATTAGCAGCATAAAATGAGGCATTCTCAAAAACAGAACAGCGATGTACAATCAGTAAATGTAATCATCAACAACCATGCAATGCAGTGCAATGTTCATGACTCAATGCCATATGCCACAAGGGTAAACTCTGACCCCTACTCCATCGAGCTAACAAAACATCGGAGAAAGTGAATGGGAGGACATGTTCCATGTACGCCAGCCTTGGGCAAGATGCTACAACATTTGTAATGTGCACGTATCTGGCTTTACGAAACACTCTGCACCAAACATGAACAGTACGACATCTAGTCGAGGATATCAGTGTATTGCTCGGATTCGCCACGACACAGAAGAGCTACCAAATGTCACATGTTAGCCTTTCTAACCCTGATACCTCCAAGACCATTCCAATCATCACCGTAAGATTTGCACCCACATCAAGGTGTAAGCTCAACTCCTAGGCTTAAGGCCTTACGACTCATGCAAATGAAATGCCATTGCTTACACAAAGCAGATGCGATAAAGCACTGTCTATCCACCGGATAAACCTCGATGCAGGGCGAATATCAGTTTCGCGATGCGAGGCTAAGAGGCTATTTTTACTTCTTAGACAATCCTTTTGGTTCGCGCGGCTAGAATGGTCTCGCGTCACGAGGCCGAGAAGCTTTATCTTTACTCCTCGGGCTAGCCCTCTATCTCGCGCAGCAAGAACAGGTTAGCCGGGCGAATGCCTTATTTTTCCTCCTTCCTCAACCTCTTCATTATCTCTCTTCTTGAAGCACTTAGTTTAATTAAATGATCTTATGGCTAAAATAAAAGATATTTTTCACTTTGGTGACACACTTCAATGTTGAAACTTTATTTGATCTTTGGATCAAATCACTTTTTGTTTTTCTTTGAAACGTGTATTTCGCTGACCGAGATTCCATTCGCTTAGCAAAATTGAGGCAGTGATGCGTAACTTGAAATTCCTTTGTATCGCTTAGTGAGACCCAGTTCGCTTAGCGAAATTCAGTAAAACACTTTTCTTACCTCAAGAACTTTGAGTGTTCAAGAACAACTAGTGTTCTTATGTTTCTTCTCACTAAGGCCACAAGCCTATTCCAATGAAAAGTTAAGACTTGCTTCACCAACTAGACCACAAGTCATAGCTCAAAGTGCTTACACAATTATGACAAACAACAATCACACATCATTGCATCATAATCAAGCATAAAAATCCATACTTGATCTAGAGATCAAAGAAGGTTTTCAACATACATGAAAGTGTTTTTCATCCAATCAACATCATCAAAAACATATGCTAGAGTACACTAAAGCATAAACCAATTATTACAACTTTGATCTCCAAGAGAACTTAGCAAATGAAAGTGGTGAACCCAAACCAAAGGGTTTCACCCACACACAAACTTAAACAACCATTTTCACCACCACCAACTTTGGTGTGATGAGGTTCACCCCCCATACCTATTGATGAAATAATCCTTTGGATGAAAGTCGGTCGATCGGTTGCAAACCTCTCGATTACTCGTCCGAATACTGGTCACCAACTACAAGCAACACAACCACACAATCATTAACATCAAACAACACGAAAAATTTCCTATCCTCACCAACTTAGGGTTCGGTCCCTATATAGGAAAATAAGCTGGAGATGTTTAAAATTTCTCATCTTTTGGATGGATGATCTTTAGATACTCCTAACACTAAAACAAGTCTTATTACTCAAAACTTGGATCAAAACTCAACCTTTTCCAATCATGAAGGTTTCGGCCATATAATAACCATATGGGTTATAGAAAGCTTTTGGTTTGGAAAGGGAAAGAGAATGATGAAAGTAGTTCATAGAAATTGATTTGGTATTAAAAGGATTTTTCTACACTTTTCTATGAATTTTCAAAGTTTTGGATCTAAACATGGATCTTCATGAATCAAGCGATGAAATAGAGAGATTAAGAGAGTTAATATGAAGATCATACCTCCTACAATCGAAGACTAATGAGAAAAGAAACAACTTTTCAATAAACTTCAACTTTTATGAAAATCAAAGTAGGTTTTTGTGAAGAACTTGTGAAGAACAAATGAAGAACTTGGGAGAAGAAGGAAGAACAAGTGAGAGAGAGTAGAGACAGAGCATGGCCAAGAGGCCTAGTGAGAGAGTGAGAGAGATATTTATATTTTCATCCTGTGGCAAACTTGTAACTAACTAAAAGTGCAATTTGGTCATTTCCTTAAAAGCCGAAGGGCATTTTGGTCATTTCACGTCCAGATATGTCCAGAAAACCATCATGATAAGGCCTCGAAATTCAACTTGATGTGACACCAAGATTATCCGTTTGCGGGTCCCGTTAAATCCTTTCGCATCTCCAAACATCTCCCGGTTCGAGTATATGTCCGAATATAATATATTATTTTCAGTTTTGAACGTCATGACGGATTTTAACAAATATGTAGAGATTTAAATGCTGAGACTTACTGTCTCGTTCACGAGTCAAACTAGGTCTTGATAGTAGAAAAACACTACTATCCATGAAAAACGCAGACTGGGCTCCGTTCGAGTTTTTGTCCAAAACTTAACCATAGCTTCCTATGATAGCGTAGAGTATGTCTATGGTCTCGGAATATTTTATTTCACTCTCTAGACCATCCAATAAAATACAAACGTTTAAATACTTAATATTATAAAGCTTGAAAATTGGGGCATTACAGACGTGGCGATTAGCGCTCCACGCTCGAGCGTGGAGTTTTCCCATGTCAGAGCGAGCCCGCACTGAAGCGTGAGTCTTCCCATGCTCAAGCGTGGACAGCCTGACAGTACAACTTAAGTCTTTCTTCTCCATTTTGGTTGGGACGAAAACTTAGAAAATTTCAGAAGCTGAGAGCTCTAGAGAGAGAGGAAGCAAGGTTCTAGAGAGAGAAAGTGATCCCGGGGAAGATTGAGGCATTTTATCGTGATTCCAACTACACCATAGTGATCAAGGCTTCGAGTACTACGAGTTCCACGGATTGGTTTCTTGATTTCTCGAAGGTAAGCTCAAATCTCTAACACGCCGACCTTCGTGTTCTTCGTATTCTTCGAGCTTCTCCTTTGAATCTTATTGGTTTTGGCGTTGCCCTAGGGTTAACAATGTTGTTTATACATTGTTTCCGCAATTAGGGCAAAGTTTGAGGGATCGCACGAGGACTGGTTCATAGAGCTTGAAGCTGCGAGGAAACAGCCCCAATCTTGGTGAGTTTTCTCCTCCAATTTCGTGGCTTTTCCTTTGGTCCATTGATTTGGGCCCTAGGGTCGTTTGTTGTCGTTTTCGTTACCGTTTCTGAATTTCTGGCTATTTTAGGACCCCGTGCGTGTGCTCGGGGCATTGTTGGCCCAATGTGCATGCCAGGGGTATCTTTGACAGTGTTGAGGAGCTGTGCGTGGAGTTCGTGGAAAGGCGTGCGAGGTTGCCGGTTGTAGAGTTGCACGGGAATACGCGCAAGCTGTTCAGGTGGGGGAAATAATTACACTCGTCAGGGGAGGCAAGAGTAGAGTAGAATACATTGATATGCGTAGGGGATCCTAAACCCTACTAGTGGCCGAGTACTCGACAACACCTAAGTCCACATTGGCAATTACCGGAAAAGGGTACCAATGTAGACTTAGGCATTGTAGGTTTATCACCGTAGGTTGATACTATGTTAATCGAGGTTATATGTTTAACATGCTTATTTGTCTGCTATGATGTATTCGTGAATACGTGCTCTCCTATGCTCGTGACAACATGCTTTACTGTCTTAATGGGTGGTGTTGTGATAATATGTTTATTTTTCTCATTTGATGATAAGGTGATAATATGCTGTGGGATAATATGATACTGCATATGGGACTGTTGGTATGCTTAGAGCTATACGATGATTGTTGTAAATTGGGTGAGATGTGAGATAAGATCATTTGGTGGTGATAAGCTATTGCACTCAACCTGGTAAAATGACCGAGGACTATGGATAGTCGTGAACACTCTGCTTGGTAAGGAGTGTTGGTGTTCAGTGTGTCAGGTGATGAGGTTGAGTTGCTAAGAGATTGATCGGAATGAGTCGTGAGGATTCATGCTAGTTTGCATTGTGTGGTGATGTGATAGCCGCGTAGATCTGGAATTACGCGAGGTGAAACCGGAACTACAGATAGTTGCTTGGTAGGTCTATTGTGAGCTTCTGATATCTTCGATGCGCCTTTCGACACCGGGAGAGCTATTCCTATCGGGAATGGGGAATAGTGTCACCCTGCTTGGTAGGGGGTGAGCATTCTGCTTGGTAGGGGATGTAATGTACCTGTGGGTGTAACGGAACTTGCTGCTCGGATGACGTTTGACTCTCATCCTACTTGGTAGGGGATGAGTATCCTGCTTGGTAGGGGATACATTGTGACATAGGAATGTGGCCGCGTATTCATGTCAGATCTAGGTGCATGAGAGTGTTAGACGAGTAGTTAAGATCAATAAACCCCAAGGATGGTTGTTGGTGATGATTGTGTGTATGGTTGTGCTATTAATGTATCTGCTTTACCTTTATCCCTATCTGTGATGAGATGCAATTCTTATCCCTTATTTTCTCTATACTGTATGTTTCTTAAAATGGTCGGAAGAACCGGTCGCAGAGCCAGACGGCGAAGAGCTGGACGAAATCCCATATGAGCCCGATGCTGGTGGAAGAGCCACAGATCCTAATCTTGGGAGGTTCTAAGTGGCTGTACGATGAGAACAAGCGAGGAGTATCCTTCGTCCGGGATGAAGAAACGTATGTTAGTGTAATAAGTGTATGTGGCCAGTGAGCCTTTATTTTTGGATTTATTTTGGGCGAGGAGAGGAAGTCATCTGTACTTCTTTATACCATGCTTTCTTTTTGAAGTTCGTGCACTCTGATAGTGATGTATACATGTACAGTATATATATAGTATGTGTGTATGTTTAAGGTTTTAAATACCCTCGTATATGCAATAAGCGCGTTAACGGTTATAACGTAACCAGGATTAGTTAACTAGGTTCTTTAATGAGGCAAGGTGACATCTCATTTTGGTGGTATCAGAGCAGTTTGGTTCTACAACGGACTATGGGGTTGTTGATGCAGCCTAGTTCAATTAAAATCGCGAACTGTGAGGTTTAGTATGTTTTTATTGGCCGTGCCGAGTTGGACCCATAGCGAGTGCCGACTATGGTTAGAGATTGGGTAGAGTGTCTGATACGCAAGTCATCGTGCATGATAACTGTTTCATTCATAAGGCATATAGTATGCTTACTTTTTCTGTAATATTATGTGTCTTATGGATCGGAGCTAATAATTTCTTTTACAAGAAATTAAATGGCTCAAGGACATTGTAGAGGAGCCCAAGGTAGAGGACGTGGCGGAAGGGCCATAGGGGGAACACCTGAACCAAGGAATGGACACGGAGAGACTTCCCACACAGGTGGTGGGGAGGGCTATCCACTGAGACCTTAAGGGCAGTTAGGGAGTGGGCAACTGCGATTCTGCAGCAGACGCACTAGAACACTGAGCTTATGCAGATGACCATACAACAGCAATAGAGATAGAATCAGAGGCATGATCTGGATGCTGAAGATGCCGGACTGACAGCTTTTCTAAAAGGGAAGCTGCCGCAATTTAATGGGGACTCGATCCGGAGACTGCAGAGCTCTGGATACAAGAGCTAGAGAAGATTTTTGCTGCTATGCATTGTCGCGAGGACCGTAAGGTGACATATGCATCGTTCATGCTAACAGGAAGTTTCGAGCTATGGTGGAAGGGAAATCGAAGGATGTTGGAAGGAGAGGGCGGGATAATCAACTGGGAATTGTTCCGGGAGTGCTTCCAAGAAAAGTATTTTCCTTGACTGATGAGGAGAGATAAAGAAAAGGAATTTATGAGCTTGAAACAAGGAAGCATGTCAGTAGGAGAGTACGCGGCAAGGTTTGAAGCGCTACTCAAGTTCTCCGAATTCTACCAAAGATACCCGAAAGAAGAATGGGTTTGCCGTCGGTTTGAGGACGGGTTGAAGTATGAACTTCAAAGGATGATAGCACCATTGAACATCTCCAGGTTTCCATATCAGAAAGGCAAGGGCAGAAGGGGTAGGTCCCAATCTGGAGGAAAACCATATGAGTGCCCAATTGCTATAGGAGGAGCGGGAATTGGAGGATCTGGAGCGGTGCAGTTGAGACCGCAGGGATGTTTAAGGTGTGGGGGTCCGCATCTGATTAGAGACCACACGATGAGTGGGGATAGGCAATGTTTTCACTGTGGCAAGCTAGGCCATTTTGCCAGAGATTACAGACAACGGACTCAACAGCAACAACCCGTTGCTGGTAATTGGGCAGTAGAAGCAAGACCGCCAGTAGTAGGAGCACATGGGGCAAGACCACAAGCTACGGGAAGGGTGCTTACCATGAGAGGAGCTGAGTCCTCTCGACCCCCTGATCTTATTCAAGGTATGTGCTTAGTGTCGGGTAAATTGTCGTCCGTGTTGTTTGACTCGAGAGCCACTCATTCATTCGTGTCTCTTGAATGTATGAAACACTTGAAATTACATGTGTCTTTGCTTCCATATAATCTGACTGTTTCTACTCCTACAAATGATTCCTTGACTACCATGTCTGTTTGCTTAAACTATCCAATCATTGTAGAAAATAGGTCTTTTCTTGTTGATCTAGTTTGTTTGCCTATGCAACAATTAGATGTTATCTTAGGTATGTGGCTCTCAGCCAACCATATACTATTAGACTATTCTAGAAAGACCTTAGTATTCACCGAGCAACCTAGTTTGATGCCTACCAATAGTAAGAATCTTCAGAGAAGTAATGGATCTTAGAAATACGTGATGTTGTTCTTCGCGAAAGTGGAAGAGGTTCCCTAAATAAGTTCTTTGCCTGTGGTGAGAGAATTTCCGGAGGTACTTCTAGAAGATGTTCCAGGATTGCCATCTGAGAGGGAGATCGAATTTGCCACAGACCTAGTACCTGGGACAGGACCAATCTGCATAGCACCATACATAATGTCGCCGATAGAGTTAGCAAAACTGAAGAAGCAACTAGACAATATCTTAGGAAAGGAATTCATCAGGCCAAGCGTTTCGCCGTGGGGAGCACCCATTCTGTTTGTTAAAAAGAAAGATGGGAGTTCAAGATTGTGTGTCAACTACCAACAGCCGAACAAGGTAACTATCAAGAACAAGTATCCTTTACCAAGGATAGATGACCTGATGGATCAATTGAAGGGAGCATCCATATTTTCAAAGATTGACTTGAGATCATGCTACCATCATATCAGAGTCAAGAAGGAAGATATACCGAAGACGACGTTTAGGACTCGGTATGGACATTATGAATACCTTGTTATGCCTTTCGGCGTAATCAATGCTCCAGCAATGTTTATGGACTACATGAACAAAATTTTTCAGCCGTTTCTAGATAAGTTCGTGGTGGTGTTCATTGACGATATCCTCATCTACTCATCAAACCTAGAGGAACATCTCCGGATTGTGCTTCAAGTGTTGAAGGACAGACAGCTGTACGCAAAGCTATCCAAGTGTGAATTCTGGCTAGCGGAGGTACAGTTTCTGGGGCATGTGATCAATAGAAAAGGTATAGCAGTGGACCCGGCAAAGGTAGAGGTAGTAGTCCAGTGGGAAAGTCCGAAAACGGTAAGCGAAGTAAGAAGTTTCCTTGGTTTGGCTGGGTACTATAGAAGGTTCATAGAAGGCTTCTCGAAGATTGCGCTACCTATGACGCAATTGACGAGGAAAGGGAAGACACTCGAGTGGACAACGGAATGTGAAGCCAGTTTTCAGGAATTGAAGGAGAGGTTGACTACGTCGCCAGTGTTAGTGTTACCAGACCTTCTGGGACAGTTCGAGGTGTACTATGACGCATCATATCAAGGTCTGGGATGTGTACTCATGCAATAGGGGAGTGTCGTAGCTTACGCTTCAAGACAGTTGAGGATTCATGAAAGGAACTATCCGACTCATGACTTGGAGTTAGCAGCAATAGTATTCGCTCTGAAGATATGGAGGCACTACCTCTACGGGGCCAAGTTTAATGTCTACAGTTACCATAAGAGCCTGAGATATCTGTTCGACCAGAAAGGGCTAAACATGAGGCAGACATGATGGATGGAATTCATTAAGGACTACGAGTTCAAGCTGCATTAGCATCCAGGAAAGGCTAATGTGGTAGCAGATGCTCTGAGTAGGAAGTCATTGCATGTATCTGCCATAATGGTCAAGGAACTAGAGTTGGTGGAGCAATTCCGAGATTTGAATCTGGGGGGGAGAATGTTTTGAAGGCAAGATGTGTCTGGGAAGACTCACTATCTCCAGTGATTTTCTCAAGACAGTTAAAGGGAAGCAAGAGACGGATCAGTTTCTTCAGAAAGTGAAGGACTTAATTCTTAATCAGTGAATCTCAGAGTTTAAGGTGGATGCAGATGGAATCGTTAGGTTTGGAGACAGAATCTGTATACTAGACGATGAGGAAATCCAGCGGATGATCTTGGAGGATGCGCATAAAAGTAAGTTAAGTTTTCATCCATGTGCCACAAAGATGTACCAAGATTTGAATAAGATGTTCTGGTGGCCTGGGATGAAGACAAGAGTTTTGCTGTCATGTTTGCCATGTCAGAAGGCGAAGATTGAACATCAGAAGCCTGGAGGATTACTACAGTCATTGGATATCCCTGAGTGGAAGTGGGATGGGATCGCAATGGATTTTGTGACCGGGTTTCCAAGAACCTAGAAGAGGTATGACCCGATATGGGTAATCATCGGTAGGCTAACGAAATGTGCCCATTTCCTACCTATTGGTGAAAGTTACACACTGGAGAAGCTGACACAGATCTACATCAGAGAAATAGTTAGGTTACATGGAGTCCCTACGACCATCATATCTGACAGAGACTCAAGGTTCACAGCAAGATTTTGGAAGTAGCTGCATAGTGCATTGGGAACTAAACTGAGGTTAAGCTTAGCTTAACATCCTCAGACAGATGGACAGTTAGAGAGAACAATCCAATCATTGGAGGATTTATTGAGAGCCTGTGTACTCGAACACAGGGGGAGTGGGGATGATAACCTATCTCTGATAGAGTTCACGTACAACAATAGTTTCCACATGAGTATCAGTATGGCACCGTTTGAAGCTCTGTATGGGAGTAAATGCCGAACCCCGCTGTGCTGGTATGAAATGGGAGAAAGTCAAATACTAGGTCCAGATATGATTCAGCAGACAACGGAACAAGTGAAGACGATCTGGAAAAAGATGAAGGTAGCTCAGGACAAGCAAAAGAGTTATAGTTACAAGAGGAGGAGGCCTCTAGAGTTTTAAGAAGGAGACCATGTTTTTCTGAGAGTTACACCTAGAACGGGTATTGGCAGAGCTATCAAGTCTATGAAGCTTACTCCAAGGTTTATTGGGCCATTTCAAATTCTTTGTCGAATTGGTCCAGTAGCCTATCATGTTGCCTTACCTCCAAATCTTTCCAACCTTCACGATGTCGTCCATATGTCACAACTCCGAAAGTACTACCCCGATCCTTCTCATGTGATCAAACTTGAGTCTATACAGTTGAAAAAAAACCTAGAGTATGAAGCCTTAACAGTGAGAATCGCAAATCAGAGAGTTAAGGAACTCCGTGTTAAACACATTCCCCTAGTGAAAATAGTTTGGGATGAAGTTACAGGAGATCCAACTTAGGAGAAGCTGATATGCAAGAGTAATACCCTCATGTCTTCTAAGGTATGCTAAATTTTGAGGAAGAAATTTCTTTTAAGGGGGGTGGTAATGTAACACCCCGTTTGCTTGATTAGTGTATGGGACATTAATTAAGCATGCATAAGGGCTTAATTAGGTTCCTTATGTGTCGAGGAAGCCAAGGTTCAAATTTGGGACAATTTGGCCTTGGAACGAGTCCAGAAAGTGAAAAAATGTCATAGAACAGAGTAAATCAGCGTCCAACGTTTAGATGTGGAGAAACCCCACGCTCAAACGTTGACAGTTGACATCAAAGCGTGGGTAGTTACACGTCAGAGCGTGGAAGGGGGACGCGTGGGGGTGCACGTGTCAGCGCACACGCAACGCGTGGCAAAGACGTGGCAATCAGCACTCCACGCTCGAGCGTGGAGTTTTCCCACGTCAGAGCGTGCCCACGCTCAAGCGTGGAGTCTTCCCACGCTCAAGCGTGGACAGCCTGATAGCACAACTTAAGTCTTTCTTCTCCATTTTGGTTAGGACGAAAACTTAGAAAATTTCAGAAGCTGAGAGCTCTAGAGAGAGAGGAAGCAAGGTTCTAGAAAGAGAAAGTGATCTTGGGGAAGATTGAGGCATTTTATCGTGATTCCAACTACACCATAGTGATCAAGGCTTCGAGTACTACGAGTTCCATGGATTGGTTTCTTGATTTCTCGAAGGTAAGCTCGAATCTCTAACACGTCGACCTTCGTGTTCTTCGTGTTCTTCGTATTCTTCGAGCTTCCCCCTTGAATCTTATTGGTTATGGCATTGCCCTAGGGTTAACAATGTTGTTTATACATTGTTTCCGTGACTAGGGCAAAGTTTGAGGGATCGCGCGGGGACTAGTTCTTGGAGCTTGAAGTTGCGAGGAAACAGCCCCAATCTTGGTGAGTTTTC
The DNA here is from genome assembly GCA_039655645.1 of Ammopiptanthus mongolicus. NCBI lineage: Eukaryota > Viridiplantae > Streptophyta > Magnoliopsida > Fabales > Fabaceae > Ammopiptanthus > Ammopiptanthus mongolicus. The sequence goes on from CM077349.1 coordinate 41,674,688, forward strand.
TCCTCCAATTTCATGGCTTTTCCTTTGGTCCATTAGTTCGGGCCCTAGGTTAGTTAGTTGTCATTTTCGTTATCGTTTCTGAATTTCTGGCTATTTCTGGACCCCGTGCATGTGTTCGGGGCATTGTTGGCCCAATGTGCATGCTGGGGGTATCTTTGACAGTGTTGAGGAGCTGTGCGTGGAGATCGTGGAAAGGTGTTCGAGGTTGACGGTTGTAGATCCACAGCTGAGAGTTGCACTGGAATACGCGCAAGCTGTTCAGGTGGGGGAAAGAATTACACTTGTCAGGGAGGCAAGAGTAGAGTAGAATACATTGATATTTGTAGGTGATCCTAAACCCTACTAGTGGCCGATTAACCGACAACACCTAAGTTCACATTGGCGATTACCGGAAAGGGGTTCCAATGTAGACTTAGGCATTTTAGGTTTATTACCATAGGTTGATACTATGTTATTCGAGGATATATGTTTAACATGCTTATCTGTCTACTATGATGATGTATTTGTGAATACGTGCTCTGCTATGCTCGTGACAACATGCTTTACTGTCTTAATGGGTGATGTTGTGATAATATGTTTATTTACCTCATTCGATGATATGGTGATAATATGTTGTGGGATAATATGATACTGCATATGTGACTGTTGGTATGCTTAAAGCTAAGCAATGATCATTGTAAATTGGGTGATGTGTGAGATAAGATCATTTGGTGGTGATATGCTATTGCACTCAACCTGGCGAAATGGTTGAGGAGTATGGATAGTCATGAACACTCTGCTTGGTAGGGAGTGTTGGTGTTCAGTGTGCTAGGTGATGAGGTTGAGTTGCTAAGCGATTGATCGGAATGAGTCATGAGGATTCATGCTAGTTTGCATCATGTGGTGATGTCACAGTCGCGCAGATCTGGGATTACGCGAGGTCAAACCGGAAATACAGATAGATGCTTGGTAGGTCTATTGTGAGCTTCTGAGATCTTCGATGCACCTTCCGACACCGGGACAGCTATTCCTATCAGGAATGGGGAATAGCGTCACCCTGCTTGGTAGGGGGTGAGCATTCTGCTTGGTAGGGGATGTAATGTACCTGTGGGTGTAACGGAACTTGCTTCTCGGATGACGTTTGACTCTCATTGTGCTTGGTAGGGGATGAGTATCCTGCTTGGTAGGGGATACGTTGTGACATAGGAATGTGACCGCGTCTTCATGTCAAGTCTAGGTGCATGAGAGTGTGAGACGAGTAGTTAAGATCAATAAACCCTGAGGATGGTTGTTGGTGATGATTGTGTGAATGGTTGTGCTATTAATGTATCTGCTTTACCTTTATCCCTATCTGTGATGAGATGCAATTCTTATCCCCTATTTTCTCTATACAGTATGTTTCTTAAAATGGTAAGAAGAACCGGTCACAGAGCCAGATGATGAAGAGTTGGACGGAACCCTGTACGAGCCCGATGCTAGTGGAAGAGCTATAGATTCCAATCTTAGAAGGTTCTAAGTGACTGTACGATGAGAACAAGCGAGGAGTATCCGTCGTCCGAGCTTAAGAAACGTATGTTAGTGTACTAAGTGTATATGGCCAGTGAGTCTTTATTTTTGATTTATTTTGGGCGAGGAGAGGAAGTCGTCTGTACTTCTTTATAACATGCTTTCTTTCTGAAGTTTGTGCACTCTGATAGTGATGTATACATGTACAGTATATATACAGTATGTGTGTATGTTTAAGGTTTTAAATACCCTCGTATGTGTAATAAGCGCTTTAACGGTTATAATGTAACCAGGATTAGTTAACTAGGTTCTTTAATGAGACAAGGGGATGTCTCAGTTATAGTTTCAAGTGATCTAATGGATCGGATTCGGGAAAAACAAGTGTATGACCAGTACCTCGCAAAAGAGCGAGAGATTCTGAAGATAGGGATGACATTTGAGTACAAGGAAGGAGCAGATGGAATTCTGAGACGTGGAGAACGGATTTGTGTGCCATACAACCCAGAGCTGAGGAGGTTAATTCTGACGAAGCTCATAGGAGTAAGTTGAGCATGCATCCAGGATCTACCAAGATGTACCAAGACCTAAAGCGGTTGTTTTGGTGGCAAGGCATGAAACGAGATGTGGTTGACTATGTGGCGTCTTGCTTGGTGTGTCTGAAAGCAAAGGTTGAACAACAAAGGCCAGTGGGAATGTTACTTCCATTGGATATCCCAGAATGGAAATGGGATGACATAGCAATGGATTTTGTGACGTGTTTACCAAGGACACCTAAGGGGTGTGATTCCATTTAGGCGATAGTTGATAGGCTAAAGAAGTTAGCTTACTTCTTACCTATCAATATCAAGTATTCCATGGAGAAACTGACTCAGATTTATATCAGTAAGATCGTGAGACTACATGGGATACCTGCATGCATCATATCAGATAGAGACCCACGGTTTACTTCACGGTTTTGGTAGAGTCTGCATGAATCCTTGGGAACGAAGTTATGGTTGAGTTCGGCTTACCATTCCCAAATAGATGGACAATCAGAGAGGACTATACAATCTTTAGAGGATCTATTGAGGGCGTATGTGTTGGAACATGCCGGGAGTTGGGAGAGTATTCTACCGTTGATAGAATTCACCTACAATAACAGTTATCATTCAAGCATAGAGATGACACCCTATGAAGCTTTATATGAACGACGGTGCAGAACACCTTTATGTTGATATCAGGATGGAGAATGTGCTTCGTTAGTGTAACATCCTGAAAATCCTATGTCTATCTTTTAAATGTTTGTGTGAATAACTTGACTAAGAACACAACCCGATTAACTATAATCATAAAAATAGTTAATAATTGGAAATTCGTATTTGAATTTTAATTATGAACTTAATAATCATAAAATGTTGTTTTGAGCCTGTTATACTATTTTGAGTCGGAACCGATAAAAATATTATTATTTTAATCGGGACCGCTTTACCTTGGGATGCGTGCCAATGTCGGAGAAGTAATCTGGCCCAAGGCCGAGGAGTTACTCCGGCCTAGAGTCAGGAGAAGTTTATGATTGCTTTTCACGTTTCACGAGGCATTGTCACTTTTTGTAAAAATCATGACAAACAACCATTTATGGTTAATCTTCCTTACTTTTGATGTGTGATCAATAAACAGCCATCTCTTTAATCCTAATACCTTACATCTCTTACACCATAGTATTTTTCCTTTTGAATTAATTTTTCTAGCTATTCATGAAGGCTACATGGTTTTGATGGCTTATTAAACACTAAAACACTTCATTATTTCATTCTTACAAGATCAAACTCTAACCTTGTTCAAGAACACAAAAACTCTCTCTTCTCTCTCTTCCTTCCCTCTTCACGGTTTTGGCTAGATAATCATCTACCAAAACTTGTTTCTTGATTCTAATTTTGAATTATACATCCTTATTATCATCTAAACACTTCTTCTTCACAAAGTTCTTTGATTTAAAGATTTTGTTCTTCATCATTCAAGAACATTAAGAACATTCATCATTTTTTCTCTTCTCTACCTAACTCTCTATTTGATTTCTCTCTCTACCAACACCATCCAAACTTCCTTTTTAACTTCTAAAACCATAGATCATCTTGTCTTAGCCTCCTTTACATCTTTAGTGAAGGAAGTTTTTGATTTGGAGCAACTTTGTTCTTAAACCTCAAGAACCCCAACCTTGTTCATCAAGTGTTCTTTACTAAATAAGTCTCTAATCTTACTTTTCTCTTCATTCCCATTCATTAAGTCATGAAACAACACCTTCTAGTTCATGATTCTTCAAATGAAAGTTTAAAACCTTGTGTTTTTCGCTAACATAGGTTTGGCCCCTTCTTGTTGTTGATGGTTGGAGTTTTTGCTCATCCTAAAGATCTTCATTAAGGTAATGGTGGAGTCAACCGCATCACACCATATTGGTGGTGGTGGAAATGGTTTATGGGTTTGGCTTGGGGAAACCCTAAACCAAGGATTTCGCCACTTTATCTATTTGTTTCTCTATGAGAACAATGTTTTAATAATCATTTATTGCTTGATTTGTGTTCATTAATGTGTTTGAATGGTTGAAAATAACTTTTATGTGTGGGAAAATCCTAACCTGGGTTTCCTCCATCTTTTTGTTGAAAAAAGTTTATGAAAATGTGATTTTCGGATCTGACCTTGTGTGAGTCATTTCGGTTTTTCTCTCAACCTAAACCTCGGATTTCAAAAATTGTTTTTGATCCTGAAACTAAACATCTTGGGCTTCATTTTTATAACCAATTTCGTTTAGTTTCATGGAGATTTGACCCTTGAAAACCTGTTTCAATCTAAGAAAAAATTATGTCTTGGATTCTGACTACAGTAGCTTATTTTGTGGAACTGTACTAACTGGGTTACTGTTTATGAAAATAAATTTTATATTAATAAATTAGAGATTCTAAGATTTCATGAGTCCTCATTTGCTCAAATCCGAGTTCGTTTGTCACAAGTTGATGCTTGAAATGCTGAAATTTTCTGTATATAGGTTTTGGTGTTGATTTTTACAATTTTATGTATGGTGTTAGTGTGACTATTTGTGTTTGAGTGTTAGTGTTGAAAATCATTTTGGCATGGTGAAAAACAATTCTTAGGTTCAAGACCTAAGGATAGGATTTTTGAATGATGAACTTGTTCATGCTTTCAATACTTGATGAAATGACTATATGTTGAGTTGATTTTCATGATGCCAGAATGTTGATGGATGACATATATTTTGTTGAAAACTACCATTTGTGATTCAGCCTTCTTGAGTTAAAAAGGGAAGCCAAAGCTTCTATGTTTAAGTAATGGTGTAATGGGCTTAAATGGTTCCAAGAAGGCAAAAGAAATTAAAAAGACCTACCTTACTTACATGGAGGCTGTAACACCTCGATTTTCACTGCTTTTTAAGATCGATAATTTATATAAATGAGTTTAGATTTTATCCGAGGTTTAGAAAATGATTTTGAATAAACCAACATCATATTTATACTCTACATTATCGTAGAGAGTTATAGTTAAATTTTGGGTTGAAAATTCAGACTATGCCCGGTCTGCTTTTTCATTGACAGTAAGATTTTACTGATCAGAAAACCTAATTTTGACTCGTGAACGAAAGAGTTAGGATTTAAATTAAATTCACAACAATATTGGTTATTTTTGAAATTTTCAAAATAAATAAGTTATTATACTTTATTCGGGCGTAAAACTTAAATCGGGTGAACAACGGAGCTGAATACGGGATCATTGGAACCCGCTAACGGATAAGCATCAAGTCCCTTTTAAGGACAACTCACCTAGGTGAGTCATGTATGTGACTCACCAAGGTAATGATGAGTTCGTGGTAGTAGGACAATTATGTCCTTAAACCTTTGGCAAAATTCCATTTTTGTCCCTAGATGAAATGACTTTTTTGCCCCTAGGAATTTATGAAAACCCATCCTTGCCATGTGACTCATCACCATCATCATTACTTCAACAAAATATCTAAGATATTTTGTGACTTTAGGGGTGGTGGGACAATTATGTCCCTAGTCTTTTGTTAAAATGTTAATTTTGTCCCTATGTGAAATTAGACTTTTGTTCCTAAAATAAACAAAGTTGAACACCCTTAACCTTTCCTTCTCCCACGCCAAGACCCCCCCATCAAGCCATTTCCACTTATTTCCTTACCTTCATCGACTTATCTCTCATTTTCTCCTTTCTTTCTCAAAGGAAACCATAAGCACAACTTGAAGAACTTGCTTGATTTCTTACCATTTTCCACCCTTGAAGAGATAATCTCTTCTCTCTATGATCAATCATGATCTCTTCTCCATTCATTTTCTTGATTCAAAGCCATGAACATCATGTTTCAATGCTAGGTTTTATGTTCAAAAATCTCTAGAAAAGTGTAGAATAATCCTATGATCATGAAACCAATTTCTATGAACTCATCATGATGCATATACTGATCATCTAGAAGCATGAACCCAAAAGAAATTTCCTTCCTATTTCCCTAAGGGTGGCCGAACCCTCACCTATTTGGTGGAATGGATTTTGGTTCAAGTTTTTGACAAATGAGTATTGGTTATGTCTTTATCATACTTAAGGATTATTGATTCAAGAGTTAGTAAAATTTTAACATCCTTAACCTAATTAGTTAGTGAAGGAGCCGAACCATTGTCCACATGAGCTAGATGAGTTTTGTTAGATTTTATTAATTTATGGTTGTGATTTGTTGTGAAGGATCAGATGGTGTTCGATTATTCTAAGCGTGTACGGTTGCCAGTTGCGGAGTCGCAGTCAGAGTTGCACAGGAAAGCACGCAGGAAACTGTTCAGTTAGGGGAAAGAACCACAATATCGTCGGGGAGGCAAGAATACAATAATTTATATTGATATGCGTAGGGTGATCTAAACCCTACTAGTGGTCGAGTGATCGACAGGTTGATTTTATGATATGTCGAGGTTGTATGTTTGTGTGTTAGTATGCTTAACATGGTACATGTTGATATGTATGTTGTGCCTAGTAACATGAGTAGGGTTACTTGAATACTTACCTATGAGTTGATAAGTTGATATGCTTACATGAGTATTTAGTATGATGAACATAATTATGGTTGCTTATGATATGATGTTGTGATTACTGTTGTATGAGTAGAGATAGGCAGTAATTTCTGATAAATTGGGAGATGAATATGTGGTGAGGAATTTGAGGATATATATGTTGTAGTGCTCAACCTAGAGATCTTGTTGATATATTTATGTTGAGATATAAAGTTGACACCTGGTTATACCGGAGAAAGTTGGTCGTAATTGCATACAAGTTGTGGTTGAGACACTAAGTTGTTGATCCCGAGATGTGTCGGTGAGGTTCATGTTGCATTGTTGTTGTTCATCACTGTGTTGGCGTATGGGCGATCGATCTTGCCTACGGGGAGATGATCGTACCCATCAGTTGAGTTGATAACAAGCGAATGTCCCGACCTAGCCTGCGGGCGGGGGGATATGTCGCTGCCGTAAGTTGAGTTGTTGATGGGCGAATATTCCGCCCTGGCCTATAGGCGAGGAATATGTCGTACCCATGAGTTGAGCCTGAGGGCTGTTGGCCGAACCCTCCATTACGGGAGGTGGCATAATGATGAATGGGACATCTTGAACTATTGGGGATGTCGCATTGTGATCGCGTCCATATAGTCGTTAGTTGCATGAGCGAGAGAGACAGTAGCTAAGAGAGAATGGCTTGGGAGATGGTTGATTGGTATTGTGGTGTTGTTGGATGTTGCAATCAGTATAGCTTATTTTATAGCTGTTTCCCTATTTATGATGTATTGTTGTTTCTTATCTCCAGTATTTCTCTATGTCGTATTTATTCTCGGTCGCACGGGAAGATCCTGTTGAGGAGTTGCCAAAAGAGATTGATGGCACATCGGTTGAGCCTGATGCTGGCGGGAGAGCGTCGGATCCCAGTGATGGGAGATTTTGAGTTGTTGTACGAGGCTGTAGACCTACCGTATACGTTAAAGCTTCGGTTGGGAGCTCTCGTTGTCCTCGTTAGAGTCGTGGTTGGCTAGACAGTTTTAGTTTTGTTATGGCCAGCACATGAGTTTGAGCAAAATGTATTTTTGGGGCCAGGAGAGGAAGTCTTATGTATTTCATTTTGTTGCCATGCTTTTAGTTTATATGTGTTGCGTACTCTGAGGGTTTGTAGTTGGTATCAGTTGTTGTAGGCTCTACTCATGGAGCCTATACTTTGATATGTACGTTATATATAGTCGTGGTATTAGTGTTGGTTGTTTTAATATTTTCGCATTTCTATATAATCGCGCTACGCTGTAACATTAAGAATATGAGTTCGGGTTACTAAATGGGACCTCTGAGAAAGGGCTGTCTCAGAGGCATTTGACCATACCATAGTAATTAGGGCTAGGAACCTAAAATGTTGATGTTAAGAGGTTTAATGTGTTTATACTAAAGTGTAAAGGAAATAGAAATTAAAAAGGTTTTCTAAGAAATCTTGTTTTGGTTCTAAAGAAACAAATGTTGGGAAAATGAGTATCTTTGAAGTTATATGAAAAGTATTTTAAGGATAGGGAAGTTGATGGTGATCAACCACCTATTTTAACGTTTCATTTTTAAGAAAAGATTTCCAAGAACAAAGAGCTTTCTAGATGACCCATGATGTTTCTCAAAGATATTGGTTAGTAAACCTATTTTAAAGAGAAATAAGAACGCTTGTAAGTGTTTTCTTTAAAAAAATGATTCTTTTACGCTACTATTATCAATTTAGAATCTTACAAAATAAATGCGTTATAGTTTTCATTTGAAAATGAAAAGGGTGATTTAAAGTAAGATACATTTTCTTCTTATGCTAAGTAAAAGGAATAGGAATCATTTTCAAAAAGGAGTTTTACACTAAATTTATAAAAGACAAGATACTACATATCTTGGGGTTTTGGATATCCTATGAACATATGTATCGAGTTTTCAAATTTTGCTTGATAAAGAGGGTTTCATGAACTAGTTTACTACCAAGGAAAATATTTTGAAGATTTTACTGTAATAGCGTAATTATGTATTATCTTCAAAAAGGAAATTCAATGAGTTCCATAATGGACTCACAAAGACTAAATAAAAGATATGTACCTATACCTTGTGGTCATGGGAAAACCATGTCCCACACCCTTGATGATTTAGATCATCTAAGGATCCATAATACTTAACCACAAAGAGTTACTTACACAAAATAAGTAATGTTTCCTTTGATAGATAAGTGAGAAGATAATGATGAAGGAATCCTTGTGGATTCTGTTTTCCATAATACGCTTAGGATATGGAATAATATGTCATAAGACTTGAACATCATTTTCCGAACGACGGAGTATACGTGGAAGCAAGGAACGGAACCAAGAATGGGCGACTGATGGCGAGTCGTGTGGAAGTGGGTCCTATAGGGGTGCCATGTGATTTATCAAGAGATAAACGTCGTGCTATAGTAATGATGAATTACTTGTTTTGGTGTTGTCACATTGTCTTGACATGCATACGCATTTGTGCCTGAGTTGGGCGTTATGCCTAGGAGTTGAGCTTACACCTTGGTGTAGGTGCGATTGTCTGAGGTTGCGATCTAGAGGATCTTGGGGACGTTGGGGTTTGGGGAGGACACATGTGGCCAGAGAGTAGCTCCTCTATGTCGTGGATACCCATCGAAAACACTGACATCCTGACTTAATACCGGGCAAATCATGATTTGGGTAAAGAATGTCTGGCGTGAACCGTTATAGCAATTGCGATCTTTGATGTCGCACTGTGGGGCTGAGATAATGCAGGCAATGTTCTCCTAATCACTCACTCCAGTTATGTTTAGCTCCATGGAGTAGGGGTCAGAGTCTTACCCTTGTGGCATGATGTCTTATGCTGTTGATTGAATAATGTGAGATATTGAGATGTATGATATGCATGATTAGTGTGTTGTTATCTTGTGTGTCGTACCGTTTCTGCTTCTGTCATGTGTTGTGTTGATGAATGGGAATCTCACCTCATTACTTTGTATTGCATCGTTATGTGCTTCTCTAGTGGTCTCCCGAGAAGGTCGTGATACCGAGACTCCACCCGACGCTCCAGATGCATCTCTCTGTTGAGCTTCCTAGTGGTTTCGGCACTTGGATATCTAGTCATGATAGGCTTCTAGCAACATACATGTGAAGAGCCACACTCGCCATCCGCATGAGTCGCAGAGGAAGGGTTCTTAATCGCTCCACCGCTTGTCTTCATGTCGTTTTCTATCAAGGCTACGGTCATAAGTGGAACGCTAGGTGGGCTTTTTCACCGGAGTTTTCAGTGCCTTCTCCCTCTGTTAGGCATAGGTTGCTTGTTATCAAAGTTGCTTCTAAGTCAACTTTTGGGATGTCTTCCCTAGGAATGCCAGCAGTAGTCCCTGCTAGGATTCGTGTTAGGCCTCGTTTGACGGGTCCTGGTTGGAAGGCAAGAAGTGAGGAGATTAGGAGGGAGGTGATCTATCTACGCCATCTATTCCTTTGGCTTGTCTCTCCATAAAAGGAGGAGTCAGTGGAAGCATTCAGCGGTTGATCCGAGGGATGCCTTCCCGTGTAGTCTGTTGTCGGCCAGTGTAGGATGTCAGAGTGTCTGTACCTTCCTTTTATCTTTTGTGGAGCTACGTCTCCAAGTATCTTGTGTTTAGGAGCTACATCTCCAATCCTTTATGTTGAGTCTGTTTCTTTCTGTTTTATTTCTATAGTCGGGTTGGGTTCTTATGTAAACCTTTATGAACTTATGAACTTATATTATTAAACATTTTACCTCGCACACATAAATGTTACAAGCTTTTATATTCATGTCTTACGAAAAGGAAAAATTTACTCCATCTTTCTTAAATGTTTTTAATTTACCCGTTTTTCGACCTTAGAGTTTTATAAAATGTCCATAAATGTGATGCCCCTGGAAAGGGTGTTATAGTTAGGACCTGAACTTGTGCAACAAACAACTGAGAAGGTGAAACTGATTCAAGAAAAGATGACGACAACTTAGAGCTGACAGAAAAGTTATGCGGATAAAGGCGTAGGCCCCTTGAGTTCGAAGAAGGTGATCATGTGTTTTTGAGAGTCACTCCAACGACTAGGGTTGGCAGGGTCCTTAAGTTCATAAAAATCACTCCAAAATTCATCGGACCTTATCAAATTATTCGTCAGATAGGTCTAGTAGCTTACCAAATAGCTTTACCACCTTTTCTATACAACCTTCATAATGTTTTTCATGTTTCGCAATTGCGAAAATATATTTTGGATCCCAGTCATGTCATAAAGCCTGATTCAGTACAGCTAAAGGATAACCTGACCTATGAGACACTGCCTGTCAAGATTGAAGACAGATCGAAGAGTAAAGCAACTGCGAGGAAAGGAGATATCCTTGGTCAAGTTTATCTGGAGCGAGACTTCAGGTGATGCCACTTGGGAGTTGGAAGATAGGATGAGGGAACAGTTTCCGCATCTCTTCTAAGGTAAATTTCGAGGACGAAATTTCTTTTTGGAGGGTAGTGTTGTAACATCCAAAAATTTCTACATCTATCTTTTAACTGTTTGTGTGAATAACTTGACGGAGAACATAATCTGATTAATAATAATCATAAAAATAGTTAATAATTGGAAATTCATATTTGAATTTCAATTATGAGCTTAATGATCATAAGATATTGTTTTGCGTCGGAACCGATAAAAATATTATTATATTAATCGGGACCGCTTTACCTTGGGAAGCGTGCTAGGGCGGGGAGTGATCGGGCCCTAGGCCGGGAGGTTACTCTGGCCCAGAGTCGGGAGAAGTTTATGAATGCTTATCATGTTTCACGAGGAGATGTTAACTTTTTGTCAATTCATGACTTTGTCAACTTTTCCTTTTATGGAAAAAGCTAAACTACCTACATTTGGTTAATCGCTACAACTTTTGTTATGGAAGCAACACATGTGTACCTTCCTCCATCTTAACCCATCATTTCCTTACACCAATTTCCATCACACAATAACCAAGATTTTGGTCATAACACAACTAGGCCATTCAGCCATTAAACTCCATAAACACTCCACCATTTTCATTTTACTCATCCAAAGGATCAAACACACCATTTCTTAAGTTTTTGAAAAATTCTCTCTTCTCTCTTTACCTTACATTCGGCCATCACCCTTAAATCACCAACCAAATTTCTTTCTTCAATTCTAAGATCTTACTTCACCTTGTCTTGGTCTAAGGATCAACTTTGGTGAATGAAGTTTCTTGATTTGGAGAAGTTTGTTCTTCAACCTCAAGAACATCAGCAAAACCTTGAAGTTGTTCTTATGTTGGTGAGCTTCTAAATCCTTTTTCTTTTCATTTCCTTACTTATTACCCTGAGTAATCATCTTCTAGTTCTTCATTTTCATGAAAACAAGTTCAAGATCTCACCTTTTCTCTCCTCTAGGTTCGACCACCTCTTTGTTTTGAGGGCTTGGAGTTTCCTTTCACTTAAACCTCTTCACTAAAGGTATGTGGGAGTGAACCTCATCACACCAAAATCGGTGGAAGATGAAAATGGTTGTTTATGTTTTTTTTGGGTGAAACCCTAGCTTGAGTTCACTACTTTGTTGGTGAAGTTCTCTATGAGAACATGTTTGTAATAAGGTTTTCATTGCTCATTATGTGTTTATGATGATATATTTTTGGTTGGGAAAATGTTTACATGTATGTTGAAAACCATACTTTGATCTCTAGATCAAGTAAGGATTTTTATGCTTGTTTATGGTTGAATGATGTATGATTAGTGTTCATCATATCATTGTGAGTATTTTGAGCTATTACTTAACATGTTGGTGAAGTAAAATCTTCACACCCTTGTTAGCGGTAGGATTCGGCCATTAAGCATACAAAAGGAAGAACATAAGCTTGTTCTTGAACTTCAATGTTTTTGAAAGCTAATAAGTATTTTAGTAACTTGTATTTCAAAAACAAACAAGAAGTGGTTTTGATCCAAATATCAACCAGGGTTTCGGCTCTTTGTGATTTTAACTTAGGTGAAAATGTGTTTTATTTTAGTCAAAGTTTAATCGATTAAATAAGTGTTTTAAAATAAAATGATAAAAGTAGTTCCATGAAAGTAAATTAATATGAAGTTACCTTAGGTTTAATATGATGACACAATCATTTTAAAACTAAGTTAACGTTCAATCTTCAAAGTATAATGAGGACTTTGTCCTAAAGTTTTGATTTAATCGAATCATAGTTTGAAAACTAAATGAAATTCCATTTCTTTTACACTAACTTAGATCACGTCTTTACACAAAGTTAGAAAGGAAAACCAATTTCAAAATTAATTGAACAGCTTTGAAAGTGAAACAGGGAAACACAAGAAGGGGGTTGACTTGTGTTTCTTAACCGATTTTCGAAAACACCTTTTTTAAAACAAACATTTAAAGCAGGAAGATGAAAGAACACACTAAAACGATTATAGGTGATTAAGATACTTTGTTTTCAATCCCCTAGTTAGTAATAAATAAAAAACTTAACGAGATAGAGAAAGAGAGAGTCACACAAAGATATATCCTGGTTCACTCTTTCAAAACAAAGAGCTATGTCCAGTCCCTTCCTCCAGAAGGTTTTTCCACTAAAACTCTTAGCACTTAATACAAGTTTTTTCCAAGTCTCTGCAAGACTACAACTCCAAGTATTCTGCACCTCTCCAGGCAACAAGTATTCTTTTACAGACAAGCCTCTTCAGGCTCAACAAATCCTAAGATTTGAGAAGGGTTTTTCTGAGCTTTTTACAAACTCACAACAGTGAGAGTATTACACGATATAGCTCTTGACAATCTGTTTACAACTTTACAATGAAAGCATGAGAAGGTTTACAGATCAAAAACTGAGAGTGAAAGCTTTTTGGCTTTTTGTTTGCACAATAAAATCTCTTGAATATTTTCTTGCTCGTGTGTTCTCTGTATTTTGTTCTTCAGAGGGTGGTCTTTTTATATCTTTTGTCGTGACCTTCTGATTTCAAAATATAGGGAGAACTTTTCCGTTTAGACTCAATCAAATATCCGTTAGGCACAGATCATTTGCCAATTGTTTTCCGTTGTGTAATTGTCCTTTCAGAATGAGGAGGTAGTAGTAGCTTGAATGGTAGCAGACTGATTTTGCTTTGATGGCCGACAAGCGTTTTGCTCTACGTGATTTGCTTTGTAAGACATTCGTACCTTCTTTTGTCTTTATGTGAAAAATATATTTCCTTAAAACCATTTAAGACTTTTGAATAAGAGAGTGCCACGTCATCTACAAAAAGAAGTTAGTGGACGCACAAGCAAATATATAATTGGACGCACAAGTGTTGTAGACAATTGGACGCATACGCATTTGAAGACAATTGGACGCACAATAGTTAAAAACAATTGGACGCATAAGCATTAAAGACAATTGGACGCATACGCATTGAAGACAATTGGACGCACAATAGTTAAAAACAATTGGACGATAAAGTAGTGTAAACATTTGGACGTAAACCTTTACCACTTAGTTTCTTTGGACGAAGATATTGCAGTGAGTTGTCCTTTAAGAGTTAGGTGAAACTTTGGTTTTGGGAGAACTATCTGATGTCAAAAACATACAAAGGTCTTTTGACCTTATGGATTAGCATAAACTTGAATTCGAGTATTTTCAATAAACATATAATAAATTTGTTGATCATTAAAACTTTTAGGGGTCATTAGTCATTACTGTTTTGGTTCTAACAAGCTTTACTCCAAGTAAGTAGCTAAGTTTTTACAAATCAAATGACTTTTCATTTAGAAAGGTTTTGGTTTACAAAGTCTTTAACAAAGAGTTTTCAACTCAATCGTAAAGTTTTACGCACAAAAAAAAAAAAAAAAAAACCTAAGTTAAATAATTAACTTAGAGGAAAAGGAAAGAGATAACTAAGTATAGGATATGGTGGAACAAGACCATACACTATACCATTGATGACTTAGTTCATCAATGACTTCATAAGACTTAAGTGAATCAAGACTCATTTCACAAAGTGAAACTCAAGGAATCTCTAACTTAGAAATGATCAAAGACTTATCTAAGAGGATTCTCAATCCTTCTTCATAACACTTAGGACTTGAGCTATAAATTCACAAGACACCAACGCAAACATGAAACATTTTGGGTTGAAACAATAGTTCGATGACGAACCGGTGATTCAGATTCAAGAAAGTTGTTCAACGATTTTAGTCTTGTGATGACTTGATCCCGGAGGGATCACGAGATTTACCTGATGGGTCAAAGTTTTACAACAATGATAATGTGATTAGTTCCTAAGGAAGAGACCCTTAGAGAATTTTGAGATTTATCCGGTGGATAGACATTGCTTTATCACATCTGCTTTGTGTAAGCATTGACATTATGTTGCATAAGTCTCTAAGGCCTTGAGCCTAGGAGTTGAGCTTACATCTTGATGCGGGTGCGAATCTTACGGTGACGTTTTAACTAGTCTTGGAGGTATCAAGGTTGGAAAGACTGACATGTGACCAGTTGGTAGCTCTTCTGTGTTGTGGCGACTCCGAGCAATACACTGATATCCTCGACTAGATGCCGTACTTTTCATATTTGGTGTAGAGTGTTTCCGTAAAAGCTAGATATGTGCACGTTACGAATGTTGTAGCATTTTGCCCAAGCCTGGGGTACACAGAACATGTCCTCCCATTCACTCTCTCCAATGTTTTGTTAGCCCCATGGAGTAGGGGTCAGAGTTTTACCCCTGTGGCATATGGCATTGAGTTATGTAAATCGCATTGCATTACATGGCTGTTGATGATTACAAATACCTGCTATTCATCATTATCCTATTTTTGGAGATATCTTATGCTGCTAATGGATTAATATGATATACTGAGATGTATGGTATGCATGATTGGTATGTTGTTATCTGGTGGTCGTTTCGTTTTTACTTCTATTATTTTGTTGTGCTGATGATTGAGAATCTCACCCATATCTATATCTCTTCTCTGCTTGTGTTGCTGTTTCTACTTAAGAAGATGGGCGCGACGATGACTCAGCTCAACGTTTACCTTGAGTCCATAGGGGAACTCCTGATGTTGTTTTGTTTTGGCCAGGCTGTGTCTAATTGTCAATTGTACCTTTTGAGGGGTTGCGTCTCCTAGTACCTACTTATGTACTTATTTCCAGTTAGGCTTGGACCTATGTCATGATTCTGTACTATTCTACTTCTGCACTTTATTTCTATATGATTCCTAGAAATGCATGGTGAACCTAAGTTTATTTATTTTTACTCATTTGAAAAATCTCATTTCATCATGAAAAAAAAAAAAAAAGAAAACCCGTATTTTCCGTCTTAATTTTATTTTTGGCCTTATAATTGTTCAGGAATGTTACACTCGGGAAAAGGTGTTACAAGTTTAATTTGTTACTGTGTACATATGATTTTGAACTGAGTTTAATTTAACTGATGATATATATATATATATATATATATATATATATATATATATATTGATGATCAGCTTTGCTGAAAATCTGTTTAGTTTAATTTGCTATATCCATGAAATTGTACTGGTTTTGCTAAGTGCAGTGGGTAAAATTCAGAAAACAATATAAATTATTTTAAAAACAAGATTATAGACAATGCTTCTTCAAGGAAGCGTTGTCTATAGTTACTTTTAGACAACGCTTCCTTGAAGAAGCGTTGTCTTTATCTAGTCCAAAGGCAACGCAGTTAATTTTAGACAGCGCTTGAAGTCGCGCTGTCTGTAGTTACTTTAAACAACACTTTTTAAGTGCTACCCTTTTATTCTACCTTAGACAAAGAATAAATAGACAGTGGTTAGAAACGCTGTTAATTGGAAAAAAAATAAACGCTGTCTAATCCTTTTTCTGTTATAGTGTTATCTTTACTTTACTGGACCTTGTTTAAAGCGCGCAAATGTATACAGTTAATAAGTTCAAATTATTATCCTTCATGTAAAAGGGATATATTCCTTAGACAATAATTCTTTGTATCTTAGTACTCTCGAACGCTTAAGCCAGTCTGTCCCTATCACTTTGAAGTTGACTATCTCAACAAGGAAAGACAAAAGGCAACTTTCGGGTACAAGAAAAAGTTGTCAGTGCTACTTTCAGCTATCTCTCTCTGATACCGTATCATGCTTTTCAGAAGCTCTCCACAAGCTATCAGACTCAACGGGATTTTGCATTTAATGCTCATCAGAACGACTTTCTTGCTAACCGTTGAAGAAACAAGTTTGCTCAAGACTAAAGGCTATAAATAACCTCATCTTTGAAGAAGCATACTTACGAAACTTGAACAAAAATATACAAGCTTCTAGCAAACAAGAAATCAAAGCAATGACGAACAAAAGCTCTTAAGCTTTCCTGGAATTTAAACTTTAATATTCACTCTCTGCGAAGAGTTATTTATTCAGAGTTTTAGATCTTAAGTGTCATACTCTCACACATAGTGAGCTTAATTAGACCTAGTCTAAGAAACTCTTTCTTAAAACCAATCTGTGGTTGAACCTGGAGAGGCTTGTCTGTAAAAGAATACATGTGGTTGCCAGAAGAAGTGGTGAATACTTGAGTCGAAAGAGGTTGTGAATACTTGTTGTAACAAGGTTTTTGTTATGGTGGATAAAGCTCTCATGTAGATGGGACTGGACGTAGCTCTTTGGTTAAGAGTGAACCAGGATAATTTCCTTATGTTATTCTCACTCCCTTATCTTTGCCTTTAGTTTGTTTATAACTAACGTTTGGGATTGAAATTATTTTCTTAACGTCAATTCTTAAAGAAAACGTTTTAGCATGCGTCCAAAAGATAAGCTTACATGCTTTGCGTGTCTGTCTATCTTCTTTGCGTCCAAAAGCTTATGAAGAGATATCTACTTCCGAAAAAAAGTTTTCAAAAACTTAAGAAACACAATTCAACCTCCCTTCTTGTGTTTCCAACAGGTTCCTTCAATTGGTATCAGAGCTCGGCCTCTAGGTTGAGCACTTTGCCGTGTTAGAGGAAAGATCCTTACAAGCAGAAATGGCAGGTTAGGGCATGCCAAGTGAGAGTCAACTAGATACGGAAAACACTTCCATGACTAAGACCACCGTTTTTCAACGGAACTCATTACCTCTACTGGAAGGAGAGGTTCAAGGGTTTCATTCTGAGTACAAACTCTGTCCTCTAGGCCAGAATTTGTTCTTAAGTTTTATATCCTCACACATAGTGAGTTAGTTTAAACTTAAACTCTTTTCAAACCAAAACTTTGTTGAGCCTGTAGATGCTTGCCTGAAAAAGAATACTTGAGCCTTGAGAGGCTTGTCTGAAAAATAATACTTGGTTGAGCTTGGAAAGGCTTGAGACGACCCTCCTTTCTCAGAAGGATAATCCCATTAGTCCCAAGCTTACATTAATAACTATGCCTTACCTTATTATAGCGATAGCATGGTATTCAAACAGCGTTATTGCGGAAACAAGCGTATAGAAACATACAACATATAGAAAAGCATAGACAAACATATCAGAGTAACAAGCAAACATAAGGCAACTATACAAATACCGAGCATAAGAAGTAGCCCCATCAGTAGGGCACTGTACATACATATACATATGGTCTATACAAAAAGATAAAATTAAAATAAATCCATGCATAAAAGACCCTCACGGCTCACCAACACTACCCGTCCCCCGCTCAAAAGTACACAAAAAGCTCTTAGCTCACAACCTAGGATGCACAGGAAGGCTCCCACCACCAGTGGTGAGGATGCCCTGAACTACCATGGCCCTCGCCATGAGTATGCCTATAAGTCACCAAAGGCCCATACTCAGACGACGAGCTCGATACGACCACCCTATGCCTGCTGTAGGTCCTCAGGTATAGTTCCATCCTCCAGCGTTGACCTCGGTAGACAAAGCCTCTCTTGCTGGTCACCTGTGAAGAAGCTGGATCGACCCAGGTGTAGTCCCGCTCATGATGCCTCGGCGGCTGCCACATGTGTGGGAAAGGTAGGAACTGCATAACTCTGAAGGGTCCGACGATGTCCTCTCTATGTGACGCTCTTCCATGGAATAGTATGCTCACCAGCCCTGTATAGACCTTCAGAAAGGTAGAGGGGTCCACACATCACCCCTGATCATCGTGATAGATGATCTCGATCAGACCCAACACCAGCATCCTCTGCACTGATGTTGTTAGAACCAAAACAGTAATGGCTAATGACCCCTAAAAGTTTTAATGATTAACAAAATTATTATATGTTTAATGAATATACTCGAAGTCCAGATTATGCTAATCCATAAGGTCAAAAGACCTTTTTTATGTTTCTGACTTCAGACAGACTCTCAAAAAGATCATTATTTCTCAAAGTCCAAAGTTTCATCTCGTTCATAACGAAACAAAAAGCTCAAAGCAATATCTGCGTCCAAAGAAACATTGTGGTTCGTGCAAAAGATTTCTGGACTAAAGTAGTAAAGGCCTAGGTACAGACATCATCATATAGTATCTTTGTGCATCCAACTGTCTACACAATTGTGCGTCCAATTGTTTTACAAATTGTGCGTCCAACTGTCTATACAAATTGTGCGTCCAACTTTTTATATATACCGGTGCGTCCACTAACTTTATTTTGCAGATGACATGGCTCCCTTTTTTCAAAAGTCTTGATTGTTTTGAAAAGAAAATATCTTTTCACATAAGACAAAAGAAGGTACAAACGTCGTACACAGCAAACCACGTAGAGCAAAGAATCACGTAGAGCAAAAGGCTTGTCGGCCCAAAAGGCAAATCAATCTGCTACAATTCAAGGTGCTACTCTACCAAGAGCAACCTTGCCTCCTCATTTTCAAAAGGACAAAGATGTAACGGAGAATAGCTGGAAAATAGACTTGTGTCTAACGGATTTTTTCACTGAGTCTAAACGGAAAAGTTTCCTACCGTTTGAATTTAGAAGGACAGACAAAGCTATAAGAAGACCCTCTCCTGAATAAAAAGAAGACACACATGAGCAAGAAATTATTCAAGAGAAAATTCATTGTGCAACAAAAGCTTCAAAGCAATATTGATCTGTAAACCTTCTTATTCTTTCATTGTAAAGTTACAAATAGATTGTTAAGAGCTGTATCGTGTAATAATCTCACTCTTAGCGAGTTTGTAAAAAGCTTGAAAAACCCCACTCAAGTCTGAGGATTTGTTGAGCCTGAAGAGGCTTGTCTGTAAAAGAATACTTGTAGCCTGGAGAGGTGTAGAATACTTGGAGTTGTAGTCGTAGAGTGGCTAGGAAACAACTTGTGAAAAGTGCTAAGTGATTTAGTGGAAAAGCCTTCTCAGGGAAGGGACTAGACGTAGCTCTTTGATTTGAAAAAGTGAACCAGGATATATCTCTGTGTGAATCTCTCTATCCCTATCTTGTTAAGTTTATTTATTTATTAACTTGGGGATTGAAAACAAAGTCTCTTAAATGTTGGTTATCGTTTTTATTTGATTCTTTCATCTTGCTTGTCTAAAACACTTTTCAGAAAAGGATTTCGAAAATCGGTTAAGAAACACAATTCAACCGCCCTTCTTGTGTTTCCCTGTTTCACTTTCAGTTGGTATCAGAGCTCAGCATCTGGGTTGAGCATTTAGCCGTGCCTGAGGAAAAGATCCAAAAAGCTCGATGGCAGGACAAAGGATGCCCAGTGGAAGTCAACCTGTTCTTGAAGGTACCTCCTTGACTAGACCGCCATTTTTTAACGGCACTCACTACCTCTACTGGAAAGAAAGATTCAAAGGATTCATCTTAAGTACCAGCTCTGCGATTTGGCCTTTAATCATGAACAGTCCTCACATCGTCAACAATCCTGATGGCACTGAGAAAGATGAATCTCAGTGGACCAATGATGAGAGAAGAAGGATGGAGCAAAACTACAAAGCTAGATACACACTGATGTGTGTTCTTAGTCTAGACGAGTTCCAAAAAATTCATGCATGTGAATCAGCGAAACAAATCTGGGATACTCTATCCAATGTTCATGAAGGAACATCCAAAGTAAAGGACTCAAAGATCATTATTCTTATGAGTCAATATGAAATGTTCACAATGGAAAATGGAGAAACCATCGTTGATATGATAGGTCATTTTCAAACCATTATCAACAATGTCAAGTGTCTTGGAAAAGTTTATACTACAAAAGAAAATGTTACGAAGATCCTCAGGAGTTTACATAAGGAATGGAGACCACTTAACACTGCAATCACTCAAGCCAAGGATCTGTCAACCTTGACCTTAGATGATCTTGTGGGAACTCTTCAAGTTCATGAGCAGGAGCTTAACCAGGACAACCCTACAAAGAAAGGCAAGACTATTGCCTTAAAAAGTCAAAAAGCCAGCAGCTCGAAAGTTCCCAAAGCAAATGAGTCCAGGGACGAAAATGATCAAAATGAAGAAGAAGAATCTGACGATGAATTGTCTCTCATATCAAAGAAACTTGAACGTATTCTGAAAAAGAAAAACATGAGAAGAAGACCCTTTACAAAGAAAAACATCAAAGACCATGGTGAAACCAAGGACAAAAATCCAATGCTTTGTTATGAGTGCAAGAAACCAGGCCACTTCAAGGCTGAGTACCCTCAGTTGAAAGATAAGAAAAAGTTCTTTAAAAAGAAAAGCAAGAATCTCATGGCAACATAGGAAGACCTTGACTCCTCTGAAGAAGAAGAAGGCGAAGACGAGGCAAACCTATGTCTCTGGTCTGAAAATCAACTCTTTGAAGAATCTTCTGAAGAAGAGGAACAATCTACCTTTTCAATCATCTCATATCCGGAGGCTGAGTCATTAATGGATTTCAGTAGTCTTTCTATAAGCACACCACCTATGTTCTATGGAACTGGTGATTATGCCATGTGGAGAGAACTATTCATGAGATTCAACTTAGAACAAAATGTTGATGACCTATGGAGAGCATATACCGGTGATAACTTTTGTCCTACTATTGTTATCAATGGTGAACGAATAGTTAAACCAAGGGTTGAGTGTTTTGAAGAAGAAGAAAGAAGAGTGAGAATCATTGTTAGAGCTATCTACACTCTTACGTGTGCCCTGGATGAAAGAACTATCAACATTGTGATGTATTGTGATATTGCAAAAAGAGTGCTTGACATGCTTGACGCCCTATTCATGAGAAGGCGACCTGCTCGTTCTAGAGCACCACCTATTTATCAATCATCAGAATCAGAATATGAAGCTTGGAAAGAAAACATCAGATCCTTTGTAACAACCCAAGGATCAGAAGAACACTGGAAAACTCTCACTGATGAAGCCTTATGTCCCATCATCATCATCATCATCAATGGAGAATACACCATGAAACCTCTAGAATATTGCACCTAAGAGGAAAGAAGAAGAGTTGCTCTTGATTGTGAGGCAAGAGCTTTCCTATTTCGGAGTGTACACGGAGCAAGAAGAGAAGCCCTGGCTGAAGAGACAACTGCTTGGGGAATGATGAACCTAATGGATATTTTGGAAAGATCTCCACCTACATCCCCAACAGCAGATATATGTCTCATGACAAGTAATTCCTCTAAGACAGAAATAGAAGAGGAAGAGGTAAATATATCTGACTATTCTAAAGGTGCATATGAAGAGCTATTATATGAATCATGCACTATTTATTCGGAATATAAAGCTCTTAAAAGAAAATTTACCAAACTCAATAAAGACTTTGACAAAGTCAAAACTGAGAATAAAGAACTAAGAGAAGAGATAATCAACCTAACTTAAGTCTCAAGCTCTAAGTCCAGTATATCCTGTGATGTTGAGAAACTTGTGCATCAAGTTACTTTCTTAACTGATAGTCTATCTAAATTCACTGATGGATCGAAGAAGCTTAATTTAATTCTTAGATATAGATCTCCTTATGATAAATCTAGCATTGGATATGAAAAAGAAAATCCAAAAACTTCAGAGATAAAAAGAGTAATGTATTGTTCTATTTGTGATAAAAATGGACACTCTGTGTCCAAATGCTTACACAAAAGAAATGCTAGAATTAATAAGTTACCCGCAACTAACCAAAAAGGACCCAAGTCTATCTGGGTACCTAAGAATAAGATAATCTCTGTTGCAGACTTGCTTAACAACAAGAAGAAAACACCAATCATGGTATTTGGACAGTGGATGCTCATGACACATGACGGAAGAAAGGTCTATGTTCCTAAACCTAAAGCCAAAGTCTAAAGGATCGGTTGTATTTGGTGGCAATCAAAACGGAAAGATTGTAGGTATTGGTAAGATTGGTAAGAATAATTCTCCCTCTATAAATAATGTGTTGTTAGTTGAAGGGTTAAAACACAATATGCTTAGCATAAGCCAATTGTGCGATAGCGGGTTTGTGGTTTCTTTCAACAAAGATAAATGTATAGTCAAATATGCTGATGGGTCCACTCTATGTACTGGTAAGAGGCAAAACAATTTACATAAAATTGACTTGGAGGACCTCTCTAATCAAAATGTATCATGTCTAATGTCTGTGAATGATGAGCAATGGATTTGGCACAAGAAACTTGGTCATGCAAGCCTAAGATTAATCTCAAAGCTACAAAAGCATAACCTCGTAAGAGGATTACCAAAGCTGGCCTATAAATCAGATGTTCTCTGTGATGCTTGTCAAAAAAGGAAACAAGTTAAAAATTCTTTTAATTCAAAGAATATCGTTTCAACATCCAAACCTTTAGAATTGCTACATTTAGATTTGTTTGGTCCAACAAGGACTGCCTCCCTAAGTGGAAAGAAATATGGACTTGTCATTATTGATGATTATTCTAGATGAACATGGGTGATGTTCCTAGCTCACAAAGACGAGCCTTTTGAAGTATTCTCAATATTCTGCAAAAGGATTCAGAATGAGAAAGGTATATGTATCAACTCAATCCGAAGTGATCATGGAGGAGAGTTTGACAATGTAAACTTCCAACTATTCTGTGAATAAAATGGTATTCTTCACGATTTCTCTGTCCCTAGAACACCTCAACAAAATGGGGTCGTTGAGAGAAAGAATAGGTCTCTTCAAGATATGGCAAGAACATTACTCAATGATAACTGTGTCTCTAAAAACTTTTGGGCTGAGGCTGTTAACACAGCATGCTATATTCAAAATAGAGTTTACATAAGACCAATACTGAAAAAGACTCCATATGAATTGTGGAAAGGAAGAAAATCCTACATATCATATTTTCATCCTTTTGGATGTGCCTGCTTTATATTAAATACTAAAGACAATCTAGGCAAATTTGATGCCAAAGTTGATAATGGTATTTTCTTAGGATACTCTGAAACATCGAAAGCTTTCAGAATTTATAATAGTAGATCACTAATTGTCGAAGAATCTATTCATGTTAAATTTGATGACAAGAAGCTTGATAAAATATTATCAGAGCTGGACGAATCACTTGCAGATCTTGATTTGAATGATCATCGTCCAACCAACAATGGGAAGGAAATCTTCGAAGAAGTCAAAACTGATGATCACAATCCTCAATCGGCAAATGATAGTCAGAAATCTTGGCAATTCAAATTTTACCATCCTGAAGATCAAATTCTAGGTCAACCTAGTGATAAAGTAAGAACAAGGTCAACCTTTAGAAATCAAGCTGATTCAGCTTTCATCTCTGAGTTAGAACCAAAAAATGTGGACGAAGCTCCCTTGGACGATGGATGGATCTTAGCCATGCAAGAAGAACTCAATCAGTTCCATAGAAACAAGGTTTGAACTTTAGTTCAAGAACCAAATGATAAATCCATAATTGGAACAAAATGGGTATTTAGAAATAAGATGGATGAAGATGGAAAAGTTGTGAGAAACAAAGCAAGGTTAGTAGCACAAGGTTATTCTCAAGAAGAAGGTACTGGTTACACTGAAACCTTTGCTCCTGTT
Organism: Ammopiptanthus mongolicus; assembly: GCA_039655645.1. Classification (NCBI taxonomy): domain Eukaryota; kingdom Viridiplantae; phylum Streptophyta; class Magnoliopsida; order Fabales; family Fabaceae; genus Ammopiptanthus; species Ammopiptanthus mongolicus. The sequence goes on from CM077349.1 coordinate 41,699,096, forward strand.
GCTAGAATAGAAGCAATACGTATCTTGTTATCTTTTGCTGCTCATCATAACATAACTTTATATCAAATGGATGTTAAAAGTGCTTTTCTAAATGGGTTAATTAACGAAGAAGTCTATGTAATGCAACCCCATAGGTTTGAAGATCATTCCCATCCTGAGTATGTATATAAGCTTCAGAAAGCTTTATATGGACTCAAACAAGCTCCTAGAGCTTGGTATGAGAAACTCAGTTCCTTCCTCATGGAAAATGGTTTCTATATGGGAAAGGTTGACACCACTCTGTTTAAGAAAACAAATAAAGATAATTTCATAATAACCCAAATATATGTTGATGATATTATTTTTGGATCTACTAATGATTCTCTTTGTAAGGAATTTTCTAATCTTATGACAAAAGAGTTCGAAATGAGCATGATGGGAGAGCTCAAATTCTTTCTGGGTCTTCAAGTAAGACAAACCTCAAAGGGTGTGTACATTCATCAGACCAAGTACACTAAAGATCTCCTAAAGAAATTTGAAATGGATGATAGCAAGCCAATGAATACACCTATGCACCCAACGTCCATTATGACCAAAGACAACAAAGATAAAAAGGTAGATCAAAAAGTTTGTAGAGGTATGATAGGATCTCTCTTATATCTTACTGCGTCTACACCAGATATAATGTTTAGTGTATGTCTTTGTGCACGTTTTCAAGCTGATCAATGTGAAAATCATTTAAATGCTGTCAAAAGAATTTTTAGATATCTAAAAGGTACTTCTAATCTGGGTTTATTTTATGAGAAAACAAATGAGTACAGATTAATGGGTTATTGTGATGCTGACTATGCTGGGGATAGAATTGAACGAAAAAGTACAAGTGGTGGATGTCATTATCTTGGAACTAATCTCATCTCATGGTCCACTAAAAGACAGAGTATCATAGCTTTATCAACTGCTGAAGCTGAATATATCTCTGCCGATAGTTGTTGTTCACAGCTCTTATGGATTAAACATCAATTGGAAGATTACAACATTCATGAAAGTAAGATTCCAATTTATTGTGATAATACTGCTGCAATTAATTTATCAAAAAAATCCTATATTGCATTCTAGGGCTAAACATATAGAAATCAAACATCATTTTTATCAGAGGGCAGATATCTTCACAAAACCTCTAGCAAAGGATAGGTTTTCTTTCATAAGAAAATAGCTCAACATGCTCTATGTTGAATGACCTTGGGTCCAATAAACGCTTGTGTCAAAGAAAAGCTTGCGTCCAATTTGGTTTTGTCCATCATAAGCTTACATCATTCTTTGTGTTATTTTATCATTTACAATAAATATAGAATTATTTGTTTTAATTTTTTTTTATCCACACAATTTCTATGCTGAGTCAGCACTCTCGGGTCACATCAAACATCATGCGTCTAGTACTTCCCCTCTTAAATAGCCACCCTCGGTAACTGCTAGTCATCATGGTTCTTTAACCACGGTTACTTTCTCTGACGTTTTGGTTACTTTACTCCTCCCTTTTAAAACCCAACTGGTAAGCTAAAGCCACACCAAACATCCTCATCTCTGTAACTCCTCTCTTTCTCTTACCCTCAACTGTTCATCTTCTACACTCTCTTCGAAAATATGGGAAGAAATCCTCGTTCACCTGGAGAAGGAAGCAGCGTTCCTCAAGAGAACTTATCACCGTTAGGTCATCCAACTCGTGATGTTCCAGACAACTGCAAAATCAACATTGAACATCAGATTGATTTGAATCTACTGGCCAGACTGGGAGCAGATGTCAGAATACATGTCATTGGAGCTGGATGGGATCACTTCTTCATAAACTATCCAGAAGTTTATCCAAGACTTATTACTGAATTTTGGAGGACCGCTCACCTGGAAAAGGAAGGTCACATTTCTGGGTATGTTTTGGGGACACAAAAAGTTGACGTCTCCAAAGTGAGCATAGCGTCTGCGATTCGTTGTATGTCTCTCGGAGCTACCTATTTCAAAACCTGGCACAAAAAGTTTGGAGGAAAAGACAATGTCTTCAACTTTCTCAGAAATCCCGAAGCTCAGCCTAATGCTCTCTTTCGTGCCACCATTATGAAAGACGAAGCAAGGATTCTTCATCAAATCTTGAACAAGGTTGTTCTTCATAAAGCTGGGTCTAAAGACTATGTGTCAGAGGTGCGTTCTTTTCTTCTTACTCATCTTCTTTATGGTATGAAGATCAGTCTTCCCTCCCTTCTCTTTGATCGGTTCAAAGAAAATTTCATAGATGTTGCCTCTGTTAAGACCATCACTTATGCAATTCTTCTCTCTCGAATATTCGAGAATCAAGGGATTTATCGAATGCTAAACAAAGTTCATCCAAGCATAAGGATCTCCTACCAAACCATCGGTTGTCCACCGTTTGGAAAAGCAAACCTTTCCAAAATGCAACTCAAATCTGTCTTGGCCTTTGAACAAGCTCAGTCCAGCATTGCTCAAACTCAACGCTTGGAAGCTTTTCAAAGCAGACAAAGAAGGAAGGATCAGACTCAAAATGTTGCTAATCAACCTCAAGTCTCCTCTAATTCGTCTACTCTGGAAAGATTGTTTGAACAATCTCAGGCTCAGTCTCACAACGTTTTTGAAGAATTCGAGGAAAAGCCAAATCTGGAGTTTGCTTCGATGATTGAGGGTATTGCTTACACCATTCATGGAGAAACCTTCATCAAACTAAATGGTGTAGTTGTTCCCTTCATAGAAGAAACTCATGGACCTTTGCTTAAAGCCAATTTAGGCTCAATAGCAAAGCAGCAAGCTCATGCATCCTCTCAAGCTGGTCAGGAAGCTGGACCTTCTAAGCCCAGATACAGAAAGAGGAAACTTCTAGTGTAAGAAGACGATGAGGATGATATTCCTATTGCCCTTCTTCTTGCCAAGAAAACCAAGGTATCACCATCACCCTCCAACTTGCCCAACTCTTCTATACCCTCCACTCCAATTGAAGCACCACCTTCTACTCCACCCACAAATCCTAACCTGTCTGCGTCCATTCCTCCTCCACCTAAACGGATGAGAATTAAAACCGTAGCCCAACGGCCACCCAGACCTAAAATTATCATCCAAGACTCCTCCACCTCCACTCCTTCTCAGCAACAACCAAATTCCCAACCACCATCTTCACCTCATTCACCCACAAATGAGCACAGAAGAACGGAAGATGACCTACCCTCTATCCATCAGTCACTGGTCCTGGAATCAACCTCTCCTCCTCACGTTCTTCTGCTACCTTGGTACTCTCATAAAGAAGCTACATCTTCAGAGACTCCTTTGGATATTCTTCCTGATGCTTTTCTTGAACTTGAGACCCAAGCAAACGTTGCGTTGCTGAGTCTACTGGTCCTCATGAAGATGCAAGAGGTGAAGATTTTTCTATTCCTGATTCACAAGCAGAAGCAAGCTCGGCTCAGCACATTGAGCGTCTTGATGCTAATTCCACCTTGTCCGGTAACACTGTGGAACTACATCTTGATGATGAAGATAATGATGTCAACACCTCTGCTGCTGAAGAAGCCTACCTTGCTCAAGCTTCAGCTTCCTCTTTACCTCCTGGTCTTTCTCGTGAAATAGTTGATTACTTGGTATAAAGGACTTCTGCAAGGGTAACTCAGGAGTTGAATAGCAAAATGGATCATCTGCTAACCTATCTTCATCGCATCTTTCCTAACATTCCCTCCTCCATCTCCTTGAAATCTTTTCCTTTCCTTTGCTGACAATGATGTGCATTATCCCTTTATTCTTTTTGTCTGATGACAAACAGGGGGAGAATTATATGGAAATATATGAGAAAAAGTTTTTGGAAATATATTCGTATATGTCATGCCTTAATGCTTTTATAATTTTGGGTTCTGAATTATGTCTTCAATATGTAAATACATAATCTCAGGGAATAAGGACATAAGAAATACTTTGTAATAAGGTTTGTCATCATAAAAAAAGGGGGAGATTGTTAGAACCAAAACAATAATGGCTAATGACCCCTAAGTTTTAATGATTAACAAAATTAATATATGTTTAATGAATATACTCGAAGTCCAGATTATGCTAATCCATAAGGTCAAAAAGACCTTTTTATGTTTCTGACATCAGACGGACTCTCAAAAAGATCACTATTTCTCAAAGTCCAAAGTTTCATCTCGTTCATAACGAAACAAAAAGCTCAAAGCAATATCTGCGTCCAAAGAAACATTGTGGTTCGTGCAAAAGATTTCTGGACTAAAGTAGTAAAGGCCTAGGTACAGACATCATCATATAGTATCTTTGTGCGTCCAACTGTCTACACAATTGTGCGTCCAATTGTTTTACAAATTGTGCGTCCAACTGTCTATACAAATTGTGCGTCCAACTTTTTATATATACCGGTGCGTCCACTAACTTTATTTTGCAGATGACGTGGCTCCCTTTTTTCAAAAGTCTTGATTGTTTTGAAAAGAAAATATCTTTTCACATAAGACAAAAGAAGGTATAAACGTCGTACACAGCAAACCACGTAGAGCAAAGAATCACGTAGAGCAAAAGGCTTGTCGGCCCAAAATGCAAATCAATCTGCTACAATTCAAGGTGCTACTCTACCAAGAGCAACCTTGCCTCCTCATTTTCAAAAGGACAAAGATCTAACGGAGAATAGCTGGAAAATAGACTTATGTCTAACGGATTTTTTCACTGAGTCTAAACGGAAAAGTTTCCTACCGTTTGAATTTAGAAGGACAGACAAAGCTATAAGAAGACCCTCTTCTGAAGAAAAAGAAGACACACAAGAGCAATAAATTATTCAAGAGAAAATTCATTGTGCAACAAAAGCTTCAAAGCAATATTGATCTGTAAACCTTCTTATTCTTTCACTGTAAAGTTACAAACAGATGGTTAAGAGCTGTATCGTGTAATACTCTCACTCTTAGTGAGTATGTAAAAAGCTCGAAAAACCCCACTCAAGTCTGAGGATTTGTTGAGCCTGAAGAGGCTTGTCTGTAAAAGAATACTTGTAGCCTGGAGAGGTGTAGAATACTTGGAGTTGTAGTCGTGGAGTGACTAGGAATCAACTTGTGAAAAGTTCTAAGTGATTTAGTGGAAAAACCTTCTCAGGGAAGGGACTGGACGTAGCTCTTTCATTGGAAAAATTGAACCAGGATATATCTCTGTGTGAATCTCTCTATCCCTATCTTGTTAAGTTTATTTATTTACTAACTTGGGGATTGAAAACAAAGTCTCTTAAACATTGGTTATCGTTTTTATTTGATTCTTTCATCTTGCTTGTCTAAAACGCTTTTCAGAAAAGAGTTTCGAAAATCGGTTAAGAAACACAATTCAACCCCCCTTCTTGTGTTTCCCTGTTTCACTTTCAGGTGTGGTGTAAGGTGCACCCTCAGGTCCATCAGCTGGCTCCTCGTCTTCACGTGAACCGAGAACCAAACAGACAAACAAGAAGCAGTAAGGAGATAAGAAATACAGCATACGTAAAGTAGGAATAACAATAGTAGTGCAGTGAACAACGACATGTAGCAGATAGCAGGTATAGCATGTATAACAGTTACTGCACACAACCAAACATCTCCCAAGACAACACATGCAACAGACATCTATCTCCATGAGTCTCACTCTCAGATCAATCCTCTTGACTGGGATACTAATCCAATGCAGCATGTCGGCCGAAAACTCACAAAGCTGGTTCCACACCAGAATAGTTTCACACCCGAAAAAGTCCACATCGGAACAGGTTCTATGTCGGAATGAAGTTAGTTTGTACAAGAAACCGAACCGCTTTCTGTGACCAATAAGAGTGCATCCCCCTTCGACACTGGAACCGGGGTGTCTTGGTCGCCTCCGAACATTAGCCTAGAATGTGGAAAGCATAAGGATTAGTCGGGCAAACCGGACTGGATCGAGCATCACGACAGGATAGAAGCTGCCGCATCCGTCACTGTAAACTATTCCCAAGATTCGCAACATCCCCAAGGTCACTCACTTGACCGCCCTTCTACTTTCCCTACCCGCACTCAGGTACAACTAACCTCGTATGACGTTGGCAGCCCATACTACCTGTCATACGACCTCACCACTTGGCAGCTGATGATATTTTCATCACTTAAGGAGGTAAGATTACTTCCCTTGACCCATGAGTTTCTTGTTCTTCACTTAGTTCTTGTTTTAAAGCCATGATCACATAAGTTTCAACTTCTAACTTCAATCTTCAAAAATCTCTAGAAAATCATAGAAAAATCCTTTTAATGTGAAATCAATTTCTATGACTAGTTTCATTATTCTCTATCACTATCCAAGAGCATGAAATCAAATATCATGCCTAGCCTATTTATCTAGGAGAGGCCGAACCCTAAGACTTTTGGGGGAAAATGAATTTTCTTCAATATTGTTAAATGATACTTGATTTCACCTCTTTCATTCTTATGATCTTTGAATCCAAGTGATTAGAAAACCAAATCAAATTCTAGCCTATTTTTCTTAATGATGGCTGAACCCTAACCTTGTTGGTTGGATGGGTTTTGGTTCAAATCTTTGGTAAGTGATTAAGGATTATGTCTTTATCATGCTTAAGGATCATTCATCCAAGAGTTAGTAAAGTTTTAACACCTCTAGCCTATTTTTCTAAAAAAGGGCCGAACCCTAGTTCATATGAACTAGAAGGGTTTTGATTGGATTGTATTAATTTCTGATTGTGATTTGTTGTGAAGGATCGGACGGCGTTTGATTATTCAGAAGCGTGTACGGTTGCCAGTTGCGGAGCCATAGTCAGAGTTGCATGAGGAAGCACGCGGGAAAAACTGTTTAGGTAGGGGAAAGAACCACAATATCGTCCGGGAGGCAAGAATAAAATAATTTATATTGATATGCGTAGGGTGACCTAAACCCTACTAGTGGTCGAGTGACCGACAGGTTGATTTTATGATATATCGAGGTCGTATGTTGTGTGTTAGTATGCTTAATATGATATAGACAATCTGTATGTTGTGCCTATCAACATGCTTAGGATTACTTGAATTTTTACCTATGAGTTGATGAGTTGATATGCTTACATGAGTATTTAGTATGATGAACATGATTATTGAATATGTTTATGGTTGCTTATGATATGATGTTGTGATTACTATTGTATGAATAGAGATAGGCAGTAATTTTTGATAAGTTGGGAGATGAACATGTGGTGAGGAATTTGGGGATATATATATATGTTGTAATGCTCAACCTAGAGATTATGTTGATACAATTATGTCAAGACATAAAGTTGATACCTGGTTAGGTCGGAGAAAGTTGGTCGTAGTTGTGTACGAGTTGTGGTTGAGATACTATCGTGACCGTCCCGTCCGGACGCCGCGAATAAAAATAAAGAGGAGTCGCTACCAATTTTTGTTGAGGGAAAATTGGAAATCCCATAAACTAAAGGATACTGGTCGTTTTAAAAAAAATTGAGATCAAGCTCGGGAGTCGATTACGAGTAAGGAAGGTGTTAGAACCCTACATCGCCCGTTCTAAGAACGATACCGCAGGTTAATTGTGCAAATTTTAATAACTTTGAAAATATTTATTTTACCAAAAAAAAAAGAAGATATACACACAATAAGAAATTTTAATTTTGGCTCGACGAAATGACTAATTTCGCTCCTACGGATTCCCTGGTGCGATGGGAAACTCAAAGCCACATAGTTCTTCTAGAAAATATTTTGTTGGTTGGCTTTTTTTACTATCTTTTTAGAAAAGATTGTTATTTATTTTTAAAAGATTTTATCTTGAAGATAATTTTAGGAAAAGAGATTTTATTTCAAAATTAATTCAATTTCACACAGGGTTCAAGATAACAATGTTATACGATAAGCCCTTACAACATTATATGACACTTGAGGATGAAAAAACATACATCAACGTCGTAAATTGCCGTGGAATTAAAAAACATCTTATTTATTTTTTATTTTTTTATTTATGTTCATTTATTTTATTTTTGATCTTTTTTTTATTTTTGTTTTGGTTTAAACCCAAAACCTAAAAGCCCAACTTATACCTGACCCAACTTCAAGCGTCAGCCAAAAAAAAAAAAACAAGAAAAGGAACAAACATAAAACAAAAAATGAAGAACCTTCTTCTTCCTAGAGAAAGAAATAGAAACGCAGGGGTGGCCTTACGAGCAGAGGAGAACTCAGCGGTTCACCACGGATAGCGCGACTGAGCTAGCAGCGGTGCACGCGACCGGTGTGTCTTTGAGGTGCTATATTTCTGCCTGTGGAGATGAAGAACGCGACCGGGTTGGGTGGTGGTCTTGCTGTGCTTGGCGGAGTGCTGGTCTTGCTGCGGTGAGGTAAAAACGGCAGCTTCTGGTGGATCGCTGTGGTGCAGACTACACTGGCAAATGACTGGTTCGTGATCGGCAACAATGGGTGGTGGATGACTGGAATGTGACTACTGAGGCAATCTAGAACAACACTGCTCTTGAAGGTGTGCAGCGTGATGGTGCAATAACAGCTTACAGAGGTGCGACTTGGGGATATGGGGTTGAATGATAGAGGAGTAGGAAAGTTGAAGAAGATAATGGTGAAACTTGGGAAGTGAGGGAAGATTTTGAAATCAGAAAGCAAAAGGGAGAGAGTCTTCTCTCAGAATTTTTTTTCGCTCCCTTTCATGGCAGATCACATTCTAATTAATAGGGAAAAAAGTAGCAGCAGATCCCTTTATCAGATAAACTATCAGTTAAGGAATCATTATCTCAATAAGATTGTGATATATCCTCATGAAACAGAAAAAGAGAGTACTAACAGAAAAGTGATACCAAACTATCCTCATCACTATCCTTTTCCTCTCTATTAAAACAGCCAATCATTTTTTAATTTTTATTTTATCGTTTCATTTTTATTTTTATTTTTATTTTTATTTTATTTTTTATTATTATTTTTTTATTCACTAAAAACATGATGGCCCAACTTCTAAGAATTGGGTCATGATCTAATTAAATTTTTGTGTTGTTTTTTCATTATTAAAAGAAAAAATAAATTGACCCGGACAAAATTGGGTGTTCACAGCTGCCCCTCTTTACTTGTTTCTTATTAGATAAGAGGTGTAACCGTAGTTTGTAACACCCCGATTTTCTTATTCTTTTAATTAATTAGTATTTAAGTAATTGTATTTTATTAGAGGGTCTAAAAAATTAAATAAATTATTCTGAGGCCATAGTCACGCTCTACGCTATCGTAGGAGGCTATGGTTAAGTTTTGGGCCGAAAACTTAAACGAAGCCCGATTTATGATTTTTCGGATAATACTGTTTTTCTACTATCAAGACCCAATTTTGACTAACGGTCAGAACCATTAGTCTTAAAATTCAATCCTCTACCTTTTTTTTAAAATGTACCCTGAGGTCCAAAAATATAAATAATATTTTATATTCGGGCCGAAAATCGATCGGGGAGATGATTCGAGCTGTCTTAGGGTTTTTCGAGAACCTTGAGCCAATGATTTTCATACCAGGGCTATGTTAAATCATTTGGGAACTCCTATCAGTGTCGTGAGGATTTTTCAAAATGTCGGGAGATGAATTGACCAAATTGCCCTTGGTTAGTTTTTACTAATTACCTATTATTACTTTTACCTATTTCTTAAGCCTTAAGTCACCAAATAAATACACTATTCTTCACTCACTTTTCTCTCCTCATTTTCGCTGGTCTTGCAACGGTGAGGTAAAAACGGCGGCTTCTGGTGGATCGCTGCGGTACGGACTACACTGGCGAATGACTGGTTCGTGATGGGCAATAATGGGTGGTGGATGACTGAACGTGACTACTGAGGCAATCTAGAATAACACTGCTCATGAAGGTGTGCAGCGTGATGGTGCAAAAACAGCTTACAGAGGTGCGACTTGGGGATTTGGGGTTGAATGATAGAGGAGTAGGAAAGATGAAGAAGATAATGGTGAAACTTAGGAAGTGAGGGAAGATTTTGAAATCAGAAAGCAAAAGGGAGAGAGTCTTCTCTTAGATTTTTTTTTTTGGTCCCTTTCATGGCGGATCACATTCTAATTTATAGGAAAAAAAAGTAGCAGCAGATCCCTTTATCAGATAAACTATCAGTTAAGGAATCATTATCTCCATAAAATTGTGATATATCATCATGAAACAAAAAAAGAGAGTACTAACAGAAAAGTGATACCAAACTATCCTCATCACTATCCTTTTCCTATCTATTAAAACAGCCAATCATTTTTTAATTTTTATTTTACCTTTTCATTTTTATTTTTTTATTTTTTTATTTTTTTTAATTCACTAAAAACATGATGGCCCAACTTCTAAGAATTGGGTCATGATCTAATTAAATTTTTTTGTTGTTTTTTTTTTATTATTAAAAGAAAAAAGAAAATTGACCCGGACAAAATTGGGTGTTCACAGACACTAAGTTGTTGATCCCGAGATGAGTCGGTGAGGTCCATGTTATATCGTCATTGTTCATCACTATGTTGGCATATGGTCGATCGATCTTGCATGTGGGGAGATGATCGTACCCACCAGTTGAGTTGTCAATGGGCGAATGTCCCAACTTGGCCTGTGGGCGGGGGAATATGTCGTACCCATGAGTTGAACCCGCGGGCTGTTGGCCGAACCCTGCATTACAAGGTGGCATAGTGATGAACGAGGCATCTTGATCTGTTGGGGATGTCGCGTCGTGATCGCGTCCATATAGTCGTTAGTTCAATGAGTGTGAGAGACAGTAGCTAAGAGAGTAGGACTTGGGAGATGATCGTTTGACACTATTGTGCTGTTGTATGTTGCTATCTACATAGCTTATTTATAGTTTTTTCCCTATTCATAATGTATTGTTGTTTCTTATCTCCTTTATCTCTCTATGTCATATTTTATTTATTCTCGATCGCACGAGAATATCCTGTTGAGGAGTTGCCAGAGGAGATTGATGGAACACCTGTTGAACTTGTTGCGGGCGGGAGAGCCCCGAATCTCAGCGTTGGGAGACTTTGAGCTGCTCTATTCAGAGGATGATCAGCTTTGGGAGATTGACTACTCTCAGCAAAGAGCAGTGTATATGGGCCCGACTACCGTATACGTTAAAGCTTCGGTTGGGAGCTTTCGTTATCTTCATTAGAGTCGTGGTTGGGTAGACAGTCTTAGTTTGTTATGGCCAGTACGTGGGTTTAAGCGAAATGTATTTTTGGGGCCAGCAGAGGAAGTCTTATGTATTTTATTTTGTTGTCATACTTTTAAGTTTCTATATGTTGCGTACTCTAAAGGTTTGTAGTTGGTATCAGTTGTTGTAGACTCTACTGATGAAGCCAGTACTTTTAAATGTGTATTATATATAGTCGTGGTATCAGTGTTGGTTGTTTTAATATTTCCGCATTTTTATTTAATCATGCTACGCTGCAACGTTAAGAATATGAGTTCGGGTTACTAGATGGGACCTCCGAGGAGGGGTTGTCTCACACGCGGTCCTGAAACGGCCAAAAACTCAAAAACGATCACGATTTCAATGATAAACGATCGCACAACAATGAATCAAGTGAATTCAAGGAATGAACCACGAAAATGGAGAGAATAACTCACCAAAGAGAAGTTGTCCCTCGCAGCCTCAATCCCAATGCGAGTCCTAGTATGACTCCTCGAACAACCAGACGGGCAAAAACACCCGTAAAAGCCTAAAACGCACCAAAATGATGTCGGGATTAAGAACGAGAGTAGAAATGGAATTGAATGTCTGAAAGAAAGGTAAATGTCAGCAATGTCGACACCGACTTAGCTTAAGGAAACTCACATGCAAAGGTACCATTGTGAGGGGATCGAAGCTACGAATCCGAATAAGCGATCAGTTTAAAATTTCGATGACTGAAACCACCTTAACCCAAGCTTCAAAGTTTCAGTGGAGTGAAATTTCTTCACTCAACTCGCTGGTCCAGCACACAAAATGATTGAAGAGGATACTTTAGTATGGTTTTTGTTATTTTAATTAGATTTAGGAATGTTATAGGTTATTTAGGTTGCTAGCTGTCATAATTCTAGGTTAGTTAGGTGTCATAATCTATAGGTTAAGGTGCCATCATCCACCATGAATCATGACATGTGTCCCATCGTGACACGTGTCACTTACACGTGTTGCTGCGTGTTGCCCCGTCACCATGCCCGAGTGTTTTCTTCCGCATTTTCCCGTGTAACCCACTGCCGGAATATTTTTTTGTATTATTTTTAGGCTATCCCTAAAAGTAAATTGTACTCAAATCCGGCCTAATTTTAACATGTTAACCTTCCATTAATTAATTAATTAATTAATTACTCGCTTGATTAGCGTTTTGGATCCGTTATTCCACGTTTTCGCAATTCCTGAGCTTGTTCCTAGGCCAAATTGTCTCAAATTTGGACCATGGCTTCCTCAACACATAAGGAACATAATTAAGCCCTTAAACATGCTTAATTAGTGTCCCAAACCTTAAACAAAAAACGGGGTGTTACATTACTACCCCGCTTAAAGAATTTTGTCCCCGAAATTCGACCTATCTTCAAAACAAGCTCGGGTGTCGTTGTCGCATGTCCTCCTCTCTTTCCTAAGTAGCATCTCCTGTGATTGCATCCCATATGAACTTGACAAAGGGAATATGCTTCCGGCGGAGTTCTTTCAGTCTCCTGTCCTCGATCCGTATAGGCAGTGCCTCATATTCTAAGTTATCTCTTATCTGTATTGATTCAGGCTCTATCACGTGTGATGGATCGGGATGGTATTTTCAAAGTTGGGGTACATGGAAAACATAATGAATATTGGATAGGTTAGAAGGTAAGGTAATTTGGTAGGCAACTGGACCAATTCGCTGAAGAATTTGAAATGGTCCAATTAATCTAGGGGTAAGCTTTTTGGATTTGATTGCCCTGCCAATTCCAGTTCTTGGAGTGACTCTCATAAAGACATGGTGGCCTTCCTGGAACTCCAAGGGTCTCCTCATCTTGTCACTATAGCTTTTCTGCCGATCACGTGCGACCTTCATCTTTTCCCGAATCTTCTGCACTTGCTCAGTTGTTTGCTGCATCATCTTTGGGCCAATCAACTGGTTCTCCCTAGCTTCATAACAATAGAGTGGGGTTCTATACTTTCTTCCATACAGTGCCTCGTATGGCGCCATGCTAATAATTGAGTGGAAACAATTGTTGTACGTGAATTCGATCAGTGGAAGGAAATCATCCCAACTTCTTGTGTTTTCCAAAACACACGCTCTTAAAAGATCATCCAAAGATAGAATCTTTCTTTCAGACTGACCATCTGTCTGTGGATGATAAGCTAAACTCATGCTTAGCTTATTTCCCAAAGCACTGTTCAAACTTTGCCAAAACCTGGAAGTAAATCTCGGATCTCAGTTCGAAATTATACTTGAAGGTAGTCCGTGCAACCTGAAAACTTCCTTGATGTAAATCTGGGTTAACCTTTTCAGAGAATAACTCCGGTTGATCGGCAAGAAATGAGCACATTTCGTAAGCCTGTCAACGATTACCCAAATTGCATCGCACCTCTTTTGCATTCTTGGCAGTCCGGACACGAAGTCCATTGCAATACTATCCCATTTCCATTCTGGGACGTCCAACGATTGCAATAATCTGGCTGGCTTCCGGTGTTCAATCTTTGCCTTTTGGCACACATATACTCTGGTACTTCATTCTTCATCCTTGGTCACCAAAACATCCCCTTCAGATCTTGGTACATCTTCGTAGCCCCTGGATGAAAGCTTAGCTTGCTCTTGTGTGCCTCTTCCAAGATCATCTTCCTGATTTCGTTATCTTTTGGCACATAGATCCTTTCTCCAAACCTTAGGATTCCATCATTACCTCTCTTAAACTCTAAATTCCTACCTTCTCCCACCATTGGTTCATCTTATGTAGGTACTAATCTTCTCCTTGCTTCTTCCAGATCAAATTCTGGAAATCATTGATTATAGTGACCATTCCTAAACTCATCTTATCCTTGAATAGCTCCACATCTAGATTCAAATCTTTGAACTGTTCCAACAGTTCCAGCACCTTCACCATCTTCTCTGCCGCATGTTCAACTCCTTCTGGTCAAACACATACCTTAAACTTTTATGGTCACTAAACACGCTGAATTTAGCACCATAGAGATAGTGTCTCCATATCTTCAATGCAAACACTATCGTAGCCAACTCTAAGTCATGGGTTAGGTAGTTTCGTTCATGCACTCTTAGCTGTCTGGAAGCATAAGCCACTACTTTCATTTCTTTCATGAGTACGCAACCCAAGCCTTGATATGATGCATCACAATACACATCGAACGGCGTTGATTGATGTGGTAAGACTAGTACCGGCGATGTCGTTAGCCTCGTTTTCAGCTCTTGGAAGCTAGCCTCACATTCTTCTGTCCATTCAAACGCTCTTCCTTTTCTTGTCAATTGCGTCAAAGGTAACACGATCTTTGAGAATCCCTCGATGAACCTCCTGTAGTATCTTGCTAGCCCGAGAAAGCTTCTAATCTCGCTTACCGTCTTAGGGATTTCCCACTTAACCACAGCTTCTACCTTCGTAGGATCTACTGCTATGTCATCCTTGTTGATCACATGTCCAAGGAATTATACCTCTTCTAGCCAGAACTCACACTTAGACAACTTGGCATAGAGTTGCTTATCCTTAAGAACTTGAAGTACAACCCTCAGATGCTCTTGATGTTCTTCTTTGTCTGAGGAGTAGATGAGAATGTCATCGATGAAAACAACGACAAACTTATCAAGGTACGGTCTGAAGATATTGTTCATATAGTCCATGAACACTGCAGGAACATGAGTCACACCAAAAGGCATAACTAAATACTCATAGTGCCCATACCAACTCCTGAAAGCGGTCTTCGATATATCATTTTCCTTCACCCTTATCTGATGATAATCGGATCTCAGATCTATCTTTGAGAACACCATTGCTCCCCTCAGCTGGTCCATAAGGTCATCGATCCTTGGCAACAAATACTTGTTTTTGATCATTACCTTGTTGAGCTAGCGGTAGTCCACACATAACCTTGAACTATCGTCCTTCTTCTTGACAAATAACACTGGCGCTCCCCATGGCGAAACACTTGGTCTTATAAACCGCTTCGTCAACATATCGTCCAGTTGTTTCTTCAACTCTACCAACTCTGTTGGGGACATTTGAAAGGGTGCTGTCGAAATCGGTCTGGCTCCAGGTACAAGATCGATGGCGAACTCTATCTCCCTCTAAGGCGGCAACCCTGGCACATCATCTGGGAAAATGTTTGGAAACTCATGTAACACCCCCGTTTTCTGTAACCAGTTATAATCACCATAACATTGTTATTGATACCTTGTGTTTTGTATGACTCTATATATGTATATGTGGATGTTTATATGATGGTTATGTTGTGGTAAAGTTTCTTTTGTTGTTATGAGACGAAAACCGATAAAAGTTCTGTTTTGATTGTTATCGGGTAATTTCTCGTTTTGCGTGCCGAAGGCCGGGAAACGGGGAATTAAGTGAGATGTAATGTTGAATTACATTTTCCATTAACTTGTTGATTATTCCAAATGAAGAGAATTAGCTTTCTTAAAATCCAAAAATTTACCAAAAGTAGTAAAAACCAATTATCCATTTTTGGTAAAAAAACCTAATTACCTAATTCCTAACTAAATGGGAATGTAACTATTCTTGTTACATTTGGTTAAGGCCATTCGGCCATTCCATCTTGGGAGAAGCCAAGATTGGCTTTCCATCATCTCAAGTCAAGTTTATGACACTAACCATTAATGGAAAAAGTATCTTAACCATTTTTGGTTAATCTTGTCCTTAAGCTCTCCTTTAAGCAACAACACACTCATCAACTTGCATCTTGGCCCTCCATTCTCTATGACCAAAATTGAATGAATTTTTTGAGTCCACAAGGAGGGAGAACTCGGCCATTAGGTGTTCAAGACACCAAGATCACTATTCCATTCATTCTAACCTCTCACTTGAAAACACTAAAACTCTTAAGTTCTCTCTGCTCTCTCCTCTCTTCCTTGTTTCGGCCAGCCTTGGTAAGTGACCTTAACCATCTTATTTAATCATTTTAACTTCATATTCTTGTTTATCTCATTCATCTAAACAACTTTAATCTTTGGAATTTCTTCATTTGAAGTTGTTTGCTCCAAGTTATTCAAGAATCATTCAAGAAGGTTCAAGCTTCTTGAACTTGTTTTTGAACCCTTGTTCAAGAGTAAGTTTCTAACTTAGTTTCTTTTCTTTAGTACTCTCGAGAACATCCTTGTGTTATCATTGTTTATGAAGTTGAAAAATCAAGTTTTGAACTTGTTTGCTCTTCCTCTAGGTCACTGTGACCAGGTTTTCTTTCATTCTCTTCAAGGAAGCCTCACAAAGGTAATGGGGGAGTGAACCATATCATACCTAAAATGATGGTGATAAAGGCCTCCTATTTTTGTTGAAGGAAAACCCTAGATATAGGGTTTCCTTATGAAGTTCTTTACTTTGTTGTCATATTAAGTTATGTTGTTGTGTTGATATGATGATTGTGTTTGTATGTGCTAGAAGAAAATTATTTTGGCATGGTGAAAAACTATTCTTAGGTCCAAAGACCTAAGGATAGGATTTTAGAATGGTTTGAACTTGTTTATGTTCTAAGTTGCCTTGATAACATGCTTATGGTTGATGTGATTATTCTAGCTACTTTGGATGTTGTTGAATGGATTCATTTTGGGTTTATATGAGTATGTGAGGTTCGGCCTCGTCATGTTGAGGAGGGAAGCCAAAGCTTCTATGTTTAAGTGATGGTATAATGAACTTAATATGGTTCTAATAATGCATATAAAACAAAGAAAAACCTATCCTATTTCTATGGGGGCATTCGGCCTTGGTATAGAAAGTAGGGTTAGGACCTTAAAATGTTGATGCTAAGGGGTTTTATATGTTCATACTAAAGTATAAGAGGTATATCCAAAGAAACCAAGTTTTGGTTCCAAAGAACCATGTGTTGTGATATAAGTGTTTTTGGATTTCATGAAGGAACTATTTTAAGAATAAGTTGGCTTGATGTTGATCAACCACTTATTTTAATAAGTTGTTTTTGGAAGAAAAGATTTTCAAGAACCAAGAATTTCATAGTTATTCAAGATGGTTTTTAAAGGATTTTTATTTAGTAAGTCTTCTTTGAGAAGATAGGATTCTTACAAAACCTTTCTTTGAAAACAAAGAGTTTTACACTATTACCTTTTTGAACTTTCCAAAACCTTATAAGTTATATTTCATTTGAAACCAAATTGGTGATTTTCAAATAAGAAGTATATTTCCTTTATACTAAGTAATAGAACTAGGAAAACAAATTTAAAGGAGTTTTACACTACATGAGACACCTATGGATACTTGATTAGAGTTTTCAAACTATACTTAATAAAGGAGATTTCATCAACTACTTTACTATAAGGATAGTAATTTGAAGCTTTTCACTGTAATAGTATAAACACGCTTTATCTCCTAAAGGAATCTATATGAACTCCTTGATGGACTCATAAGATTCTAGTAAAAGACAAGTACTAATGCCTAGTGATCATGACAAAATCATGTCTCACATCCTTGATGATTTAGATCATCGAAGGAATTCATAATGGTTAATCACTAAGAATAACTTATAAAAGTAATGTTCCTTGTTAGACAAGTGAGAAGATTGATGAAGGGGATCCTTGTGGATCCTAACCTCTATAATACATCTAGTTTATGGACTAATGTATCATAAGACATGAACATAGTGTTACGAACGACGAAGTGGTACGTGATTACAAGGAACGGAACCAAAGATGGGCGACTGATGGCAAGTCGTGTGAAAGTGGGTCCCGTAAGGGTATCCTGTAGTTTATCAAGAGATAAACGTGGTGCTACAGTGATGAGGTAGTATGTGGCTATTATGTGGCATTTCTTGACATGCATCTACATCTGTGCATGGGTTAGGAGTGGTGCCTAGGAGTTGAGATTACACCTTGGTGCAGGTACGATTGTCTGAGGTGTCGATCATGAGGATCTTGGGGACGTTGGGGGTTGGGGAAAACACATGTGGCCAGAGAGTAGCTCGTCTGTGTCGTGGATGTCCATCAAAAAACACTGACGTCCTGACTGAAACACCGGGCAAATCACAATTTGGGTAAAGAACGTTTGGCGTGAGCCGTTATGATGATTGCAATCATTGGATGTGGCACTGTGGGCTGAGATAACGCAGACAATGTTCTCCCAATCACTCACTCTGATTATGTTTAGCTCCATGAAGTAGGGTCTGAGTCATGTTCCATTAGTGTCATTGCATGCTTGAGTTGACATTTGACTCATATTATTGTTGATTAATATATTAACTGTGATGCCATGTAATTTAATTATTATGCTGTGAAAGCCCATTGCCTAATTGCCAATTGGGTGCGTGTGTGCATGACTTTTATCGCTGCTGTTATGGTTGTGCGATATGCGGAATCTTGTAACGCCCCGATTTTCACGTTTTCTAATTCTTCAGTATTTTAATGTCTTTATTTTATTCGAGGTCTTAGGAATGGAAATAAAATATTCCGAGACCATAGTCATGCTCGACGATATCGTAGGAAGCTACGATTAAGTTTTGAGTCAAAAACTCAAACGGAGTCCGGTCTGCGTTTTTACACTGACAGTATGATTTTACTGCTCAGAAGACCTCAGATGGACCCGTGAACGAGACAGTAAGTCTTAGAATTCGATTATCTACGTTTTGGTTAAATTTCGTAAAAATTTCATAAAAATCACTTCCTGACCTTCGTTCAGTCGGAATTCTCAATCGGGTGACGAACGGAGCCACATATGGATTTACCGGGACTCGCCAACAGATAATCTTGATATCACAACATCCCAGGACACTTGGGAGAGTATGCCAGAGTCGTCATGATGATCGGGAAAATCTAGATGCGAAATGACCAAAATGCCCCTAACCTTAGTCTTTTGCACTTTTACCATTTTACCCTTTTGGCAAATGACCTTTTTGCCCTTAAGTGACTTGTTTTAAAGCTGAACTCAGCCCCTCACACTCTCATTTTCGCACAGCGCTCTCAAAAAGAGAAGAACACCATAGTTACTCTTGAAGAAGCACCATTGTTGTTCTTGAAAAGCTTGGTTTCTTGTTAGAATCACTTGATTCCTTGAGCAATCTTCCTTCATTTCAAGGTAAGATCACTTCTATGATCTCTTAGCTTCTTGAATATCTCTTTATTTCAAGATCAAGATCCATTTTCATGAAAAGAATTTCTTAGATCCAAAACTTTGAAAATCCATAGGAAATTGTAGAAAAATCCTTTTGAGGTAAAACCAAGTTCTTTGAACTCTCATCATCATTCTCTACCTAAACCCAAGAGCTTATGATTCAACTCTCATCATAGCTCAAAAAGCACATTAGGGCTGAACCCTTTTGATGATGATGAATAGTGTTTTTCATCAATTTTTGATTTTTAACACTTGATTTCATCCATAGCTTTCCTATGCCTTTGAATCCATGAAATGGGAAACCAAGATCAATTCCTAACCTTTTAATCTAGGGTGGCCGAAATCCTCTTTATTAGGATTGTTGAGTTTGGTTTGATTGTTGTTTAATGTTTGATTGTTTGGTTGTTTGTAGTTGGTGACAATTATCTGAAGGTTCACAAACCGATCAACCGACTTTGATCCGGGAATCTGCTCTTCAACAGGTATGGGGAGAAGAACCTCATCACACCAAGATGGTGGTGGTGAAGATGGTTGTTTACTTTATGTGTGGGTGAAACCCTTTAGTTTGGGTTCACTTTTAATTGTTATGTTTTGTTAAGTTCTCTTCAAGAACAAGGTTGTTTTGATGAGTTTATGCTTGAGTATGTTGTAGTGTGCTTTAGCATAAGTTGATGATGATATGATTGAATGAAAATCATTTTCATGTATGTTGGAAAACCTACTTTGATCACTAGATCAAGTATGGACTTTTATGCTTGGTCATGAGACTATGATGTGTGATGGACTTGTATGTTTTGGTTATGATGTAATAAGGTGTAATTGTGGTTTGTCATAATTGGTGTGAGCTTTAGAGCTATATTTGCTTAGTTGGTGAAGCAAAGTCTCCATTTTTCATTGGAGTAGGCTTGTGGCCTTAGTAAGACGAAAATATAAGAACATGTGTTGTTCTTGATCTAGCAAGGTTTTGAAGTAAGAAAAACATGATTTCATAACCTATGTTTTCAAAGAGAAACAAAAGTGATTTTGATCCAAAGATCAAATGAAGTTTTAACCTTTAAAGTGTGTCACCAAAGTGGAAAATGTCTTTTCTTTAGCCATAGGTTTGTTAATCAAACTAAGTGTTTCAAAAGAAGAAATAATGAAGGAGTTAGGGAAAATGAAAAACAGGGCACTCGCCCAGCGAACCCCGTCTCGCCTCGCGAGACAGAGGGAAGATAAGGCATTCGCCAGGCTAACATTGCCTCGCCTCGCGAGACAGTGGACTAGCCCGAGCAGCAAAGATGCAGCTTCTCTGCCTCGCGTCGCGACATAATCCTCGCCTCGCGAAGCAGAAGGACTTTCCAAGCAGTTCTCTGCCTCGCGTAGCGAAGTAGTTCTCGCCCCGCGAACCGCCTAAGCAGTGAAGAATTGCAGCTCTGCCTCGCGACGCGAGACAATATTCGCCTCGCGATACAGAGGATTTGTATAAGGAGCAAATATAACTCTCAGCCTCGCGACGCGAAACTTCTGTTCGCCCCGCGAGAAAGGAATCACTACCTTAATTTAGCTAAGCGAATGTACTCTCGCTAAGCGAATTTCATGTTTTAGAAAATGCTAGAAGTGAAGTAAGTAGTTCAAATGTTGTTTCAAATCAAATGAGTTTTCAAACGTAAAAGTTGTTTGGTTTACAAAAGGAGTTTTCTAACTCAATCTTAAAGTTTTATGCGTGAAAAACCTAAGTTAAATAATTAACTTAGAGTTGAAGACAAGGGTTAATTAAGTATGGTATGTGGTGGAACAAGACCATGTGCTATACCATTGATGACTTAGTACATCAATGACTTCATAAGACTTAAGTGAAATCAACACTTGTTTCCTTAATTGAAAAACAAGGGATTAATATCTTAGAAAGGCTTAAAGACTTATCTAAGAGGATTCTCAATCCTTATTCATAATGCTTAGGACTTGAGACATAATTCATAAGACATAAACACAAACATGTAACGTTTTGGGTTTTGTAACAATAGTTCGATGACGGACCGATGATTCGGATCCAGGTTAATCGTTCAATTGTTTCTGTCTTGTGATAACTGGAATGAGAAAGATCCTGAGGCTGTGCAGGTATGAGACTGTACAGTGGAAGGAATCCTGAGGCTATGCAGGTATGGGACTGTATAGTTAAGGGAAGGCATATAAGAATTGATTGGTACTACCCATACCAACAAGATTTATCTTCTTTTCGGGAGCTTAGAACATAAGAACTTTATAGTTAAGCGTGCTTGACTTAGAGTAATTATGGGATGGGTGACCTTCTGGGAAGTTTCCTAGAAAGCGTGTGAGTGAGGACAAAACACGCTGAAAAGACTTGTGTTGGTTTGTGGGGACAGTAGACGATTCTGAAAGCAGTCTGGATCATTCCAAAGGAATCACGAGATATTTATCCGATGGATAACTGTTTTATAAAACAAAGATGTGTGTAGTTTCTAAGGAAGAGAACCTTAGTGAACCTTGAGGTCTATCTAATGGTTAGACATTGCTTTATCGCATCTGCTTTGTGTAAGCATTGGCATTTCATGTGCATAGTTGTAAGGCCTTGAGCCTAGGAGTTGAGCTTACACCTTGATGCGGGTGCGAATCTTACGGTGACGATCTTCAATGGTCTTTTTGGAGGTATCAGGGTTGGAAGGGCTGACATGTGACCAGTTGGTGATTCTTCTGTGTCGTGGCGAATCCGTGTAATACACTGATATCCTCTACTAGATGCCGTACTTTTCATGTTTGGTCGAGAGTGTTACCGTAAAGCCAGATACGTGCACGTTACCGGAACATGTCCTCCCATTCACTCTCTCCGAATGTTTTGTTAGCTCCATGGAGTAGGGGTCAGAGTAGTACCCAGTGACATTGACATTGAGTCATATACATTGCATTGCATTGCATGGCTATTGATGTTTATGGCTATTGATGTTTACATTTACTGTTATACATTGCTGTATTGTTTAAGGATGCCTTATATTATGCTGTTAAATGTTTAGCATGCTATTATGTTGTTAACTGCTTAACATGATTTATATTGAGAACCTTGTAAGCATGTTGGGTACGCTGTTACCCGGTGAGTCGTCCCGTTTTTGCTACTGTTGTTTTGTTGTGTTGATGAACGGGAATCTCACCCATATCTGTATATTTTCTGCTGGTACTTGCTGTTGATGCTTGAACAGATGGACGTGACGATGGTTCAGTTTAGTAGTCTCCTTGAGCCCGGAGGCGGACTCTTTTTGCTATTTTAGTTTTGTTGTCGGCCAGACTATGTCAGTTTTTGTAGTACCTTTTGGGAGCTATGACTCCTAGTACTTATTGTATTTTCTTATGTCAGTCATACATTAGACTTATGTCTGTATACAGTAATGTTGATGTTTCTGTTTTTGTTTTCTGTTTCTGTATTTATAATACTGTATGTATGTCCTAGTAATGCATGGTGAACCTAAGTTCACTTATTAGTATTATTTATTACCTTTACTAATCCCATTACATCTTTATGAAAAGAAAAGAAAAAGAAAAATCGTATTTTTCTGCATTAATAAATATTTTCGGCCTTATAAACGTTCGGGAATGTGACACTCGGGAAAGGGTGTTGCAAATCTCACCTCATTACTTTTGCTGTCACGCCGCTCGCATGGTTTCATCTTGCTATGGTGAGTAGGTATAGCGAGCGACCCATCTTCTTGTTTGACTTTGGACTTGACACTTCACGACGGGGCTGACGCTTGGACGATCCTTCCTAACAAACGGCGCACCTATACTGGAGTCGTGAGCCTCACGAGTAGGAGGGAGTTACCTTTCTCTATGACGAGTCTGACCGAGAGAGTTTGCACTTTGCGGATTAGTGGTGAGGGTAGCTCAGGGGTCACCCAGCCACCACCACCACCTGCTGATCATCCGCGACTGCCTTGTACCCAGCCTATAGTTCATCGGGAGGAGCCTCGGGACGTGTATGTTGACCTTGCTTCCGTGCCACCCCCACCCACTGCACCATCTATGTCTACTCTGCCTGCATCTTCTGCCGGACCGTCCATTCCCACAGTCCCACCCCCAGGACCTACCTATGAGCCTTTCGAGCTACACCCTTTGATTCCTCGCCAGCAGGCGAATTGGAGGATGACTGCTCGTAAGAGCACACCGGCTTCCACCAGGGTATTCTTATCCGTTCCACTCGTTATCCTCTCGTCTGACAATGAGGATATGGAGGAGGAGGAGGAGGTACCAGCGGATGTACCAGAGGATGTTCCTGAGGTAGCTCCTGCTAGCGCGAGTCAGGACGCGTGGTGGTTGAGGACTGATGAGGAGGCGTTGCGGTATGCATAGCAGATCATGAGTGGCTATGACTTGCAGGCCTTAGAGGATGAGGACGACAAGGAGGAGGCCATGGAGGAGGACGAGGAAGAGGAGGAGGAGGACCCAGAGGAGTATTACTCTGATGAGTAGTACAGTGTCAGTTTTTGGCCAGTCTCTAGAGTCTTTCCCAGTTTCTGTATATTTATTATGTACCCCATTCCCCCTTTATGTTGTGGAGCTGCATCTCCTATAGTATAGGTTAAGCTTGTCTTTATGTTATTTTGTTTTCTCCTATAGTCCAGTGTTGAAACTACTATGTGTACCTATGTATTTTGAAAGATGTTCTATCTTTTAGTATTGATTATGATTACGCATATTGTCCTTGTGGTGTAAGTATAAATGCATGGCTTTGGAACTTGAGTATAAAAGAAAGGAAAAAGAAAACCCATATTTTCGGTAAGCTCTATTTATATATTTTTGCTTTTAAATTTTTTAGTCCTGTGTTAAATAATCGTGAACCCTAAAGTGGGGTGTAACAACTCACGCACCACCGGCAAAGCGTCTAGACTTGGAGTCTCCTTGGCTTCCAAAGAAAAAAGCATCATGCACTCTCCTGATCGTACACCTCCCGACATGCCATCACTAGCAGGTAATGATCCAGATTGCTCGGAAAAACAGAGGGTCTTATTTGAACATTCTAGTACGACATGATTGCCCGAAAGTCAGTCCATGCCTAAGATAACATCAATCTGCTGCATAGGCAGACAAACTAGGTCTACAAAGAAATATCGATTTTCTATGATAACCAGACATTTTAAGTAGACATATGGTAAGGATGAAACTGGCAAACCCAAATGATCCATACACGCTAAAGAAATAAAGGAATGTGTAGCCCTTGAACCAAACAAAACAGATAAGAGTCTCCCAGCTACTAGGCACTTACCATATATCAGATTGGGACATTGAGAGGCTTCAGATCCTCTCACAGCAAACACTCTTCCCACCGTCTGTGGCCTGCCCTATTGGCTCACCACTTGTTGTCTCGCTCCCATATTCTGAGCCTTTCGTCTAGCCGTCGAAGTTGACTTCTCCCAGTACCTCCTTTCCAACACTCACTGACATAGTGGCCTAGCTTGCCACAACGGAAATATACGACATTTGGTGGTTAAGGACAATTTTTGACCAGATGCAGCCCTCTGAATTGGAAACACGTAAAAAAACCCCGGTTGTCCTTGATTTGAACTACCCTTTCCAAAGCTTGTAGTTTGTTGAATTGGGCGATTGTAAAGTCTTGCCTTCTGTTGGAACCTTCCTCCTCAGCCTCTCAGATTGTTTCTGCGAATTGGTTCACCACTCCTTGAATGAACGGAACAATTATCACACAAGATAACTCGCGTATCGGACAATCTACCCAATTTCTAACTAAAGTCGGCATCCGATGTGGATCCAATTAACAATGCCAGTACACTTCCTAAACCTCATAGTTCGTCTTAGAACCGAACAACTTTGATACCACCAAAATGAGATGACCCTGCGTCCCATTAAAGAACCTAAGATATTAACTAAACTTAACCGTATATAAACGTTAACGCGCTTTATAAGCAAGCTAAGCGAAGCGGAAAGATTAAACGTGAAAATGAAACTAAACTAAAGCACGCAACATATCAGAGTACACAACTATAAAATACAAAAGATACATACATGCAAGAGCTGTCCCATCAGTTGGGCTACAACAGTAATATATACAAGCATCAGTACATCTAAAACTGAAATAAAACAAAGTACATCACAGGATAGAGAAAGACTCTCATGCTCACAGCACTCACCACCCCTGCTCAAAATACATCAAAAATCCCTCACATTACACTCATATGCAGACGCACTGGCTCCATTCCATCACCGACGACGGCGATGTCCTGAACTACCCTGTTCCTCACCATATGTGCAACTATAGACCTACAGGGCACATACTCTAATGAGGAATTCACATCTTCCTTTGGTACAGAAACTCAAAACCTCTTGAAGCTGGGGTTCGTGGCTCGTCCACCGGCATCTGGCTCATAAGGGGTGTGCTCCAACACCTCAGCAACTGGTTCCTCCATAGGGTCTCCTCTCAAAATAAAAGAAACACATAGAGAAAGGATAGGGAGATAAGAAAATGCATATTATCAAACATGGGAGAGTGCGGCAGTATAACATGTAAACATGTAGCATACATCACATGCAACAATCAACACTTCAAACAAACATCTCCCGAGTCATACAACACAGCCATCTCAAAATTCATTCTCTCAGATCAAACCTTTACCAGGGATAGTAATCCTTATATGTATGTCGGCTGATTTCATCACGTCCCCAATTGGACATTCCCGTCGGGATCAATAACGTCCCCAATTGGGCATCCCCGTCGGGGTAAATACATCACGTTCCCAATTGGACATCCCCGCAAGGATCAATAACTTCCCCAATTAGACATCCCGCCTCGGGATCGGTGGTACACATCTCCCCCCATTTGGGCATCCCCCATTGGGATCAAATATGCTATGATATGCAACAAACATCCATCACAGGTTGATACTGAACCCTCAAGTCTAAGCACTCGACCACAACCATGATGCATCACATCCACGATAACATCAACATTAAGATGATGCCTTGCATCCACTATCCACAGCTTCACGGTCATAACCATGACGGTATCAACCCGAACAACAACACAATCTCACCATACTCTCATCAACAATCATCCAGCCATTCACAAGAAACAAATATCATAGCAATAAGCATGCCAATATAGATATCATCACGTTGACAGATAAATAGGTAATCACATAGGCAGTGCAACATATCAACCTCAACAATTACGTCGTCTAGCCTAGGGTATTATCTTAGTGGTGATAGCCCAAAGATACCTACACCTGGGGTCTAGGTACTTTGTCCAGGGCTCAACCTCTAGTAGGGTTTAAGGCTCCCCTACACATTCATACATACTATACTACGCATGCCTTCCCGATGATAACAATTTCTTTCTCCCTTCCTTAACCGGCGTCTGCGCGCTTTCTCGTGCAATGCTGACTGCGGCTCCACAATCAGTAACTGTACACGCTTCCCAACAAGCGCAATACTCAGCTCTACACCACTGTCAATAACACACCCCGCATGCACATTGGGCCAACAATCACCCCTAGCACACGCACGGGGTCCAGAAACAGCAAAAACTCAGAAACGATCACAATTTCCACGATAAACAATAGCTCAACAATGAATCAACGGAAATCAAGGATTGAACCACGAAAATGGAGAGAAGAACTCAGCAAACAGCGGCTGTCCCTTGCAGCCTCAATCCCTAAGCGACTCCTCGTACGACTCCTCGAACAACCAGTCGGACAAAAACACTCGTAAAAGCCTAAAACGCATCGAAACGATGTCAACATTAAGAACGAGAGTAGAAATGAATTTGAATGACTAAAAGAAAGGTAAATGTCGGCAATCACCGACTTACCTCAAGGAAACTCACATGCAACGGTACCATTGTGAAGGGGTCAAAGCTACGAACCTGAATACGCGATCGGTTTAAAATTTCGATGACTGAAACCACCTTAACCCAAGCTTAAACGTTTCAACAATGGATTTTTGGTGTCATAATTCTAGGTTAGTTACGTCACTACAAGAAAAGCAGAGATTAGCGTTTGGCAAAAGCCCATGCTAAAAGCCCAAAGCCGACGCTAATTGCCACTTTAGCGTCGACTTTGCGTCGGTGTCGTGGCCTACGCTTTTTGGCTCGTCGCTACTTTTAGCGGAGGGCCAAAATGGCCGATGCTAGTTTAGAGCCGACGCAAATTGGCAGCTAGAGCATACAGGGAAAAGCCGACGCTAAGTTAGCGTCGGTCTAAGCCCACGCTAACGCAATGCTATGCAACAACTATTTAGCCGACACTAAAACTTGCGAAGGCCAGACCGACGCTAAATAGTTGTGGCATAGCGTTGCTTTAGCGAGGGCTTTGGCCGACACAAACTATTTTTTTTTTTTTTATAGATTTTGTAAATCAGTAGCTTTTGAATTACAAAACCTGGAGATGTAATAGAAATACAAAACTCAACAAAGACATTAAATACCAAATTTAACTTTAATTGTATTTTAGAGAAAATTACACATCAAAGTAAATTGTGCTTAATACAAAGTACTGAAAAGTACACATCAAAGTTGATACTATGTGCAAACAAAATCAGCGACCTTGACCATGTGATGATGCATCATCCACCGTACAGTCGTCAAGATCATCATCATAATTGGGATGCTGACGACCACTACCGGGCTCTAAAGCTGCTAGGCGTTCCATCACAATTCGAAACTAGGCCTCCAAATTGGTGTTGTGCTCCCTAGCTCTAGCGGCCTCCTCCGTAGCTCTGGCGGCTGCTTCCATAGCTCTGGCGACCGCCTCCCCAGCTCTGACGACCTCATCGCCCTGAGACCCGCTACTGCGTAGGTGCCCGAGACTCCTGAGTCAGTGAAGATATACCACGACGGACGTTCAAATACAAGTCCGCAGTGCCATAACATCGACCTTGGGTCCTTCCCCCAGCAATCTCCTGCCACAACTCAAGCTTCCTCGCCCCATCCACCTCTTGCGTCCCACCTGTGGAGGCCTCATCAACTTGCGTCTGTATCTGGCTCAGACGTTCACGATACTCCTCCTAGTAAAAAAACATAACCTACTCAGATACATATTTTGTTTGATAACCAAGTTATATAAAAATAATAAATAACACCAACAACTTACATATGCTCTTTGAGAGAGGGTATCGACCCATTCGCCATTCCTCTTCTGGTGGGTGATCCTGAAGAACTCAGCAGGATCCACGGACCCCCTATGTGATGCAGCCTACCCAAACAGCCAACATATATTTACAAAGAGCACACAATATATGATAAGGGACTAGAGAATAAGTGTTAAGTGAATACATACCATGTCCAGTGCAACCTCATGGTGAGGTCTGCGACCTGTCGTGTGGATTGCTCCACCTCTGGTGGAAGCCCGGTTGGTCTTATTTTGTGTTGAGATCTTTTGGAAGTCAATACTCCCCTAATAGTCAAGAACACCAGCCCATGCCTCATCCCCCATCCAACTAGGCTTCTTCCCCAACTTCCTCGCCTTTGAGAGGATATCGGAAAGACGTTTTGCACATTTCTGCGTAAATGTCTTATAGATAGTGTCCTCATGACGAGGATCCCATGAAACTTTGTCCTGCAAATAGAATTAATCAAAATAGTTAGTCAGATATAGCTTTAATTTATGAGTTAATTAAGATTATATGAGCAAGATAGGGCCTTTAATTGGAAGAAGACACATGAATATTAGAGCTTCGCACCAAACTAATGCACTATAACAAGTTAACAACATATAAAGTTATAAAACATAACATAAACGAATGCACCATAACAAGTTAAGCAATTTTCTTGTAAATACTACAGCCAAATAATGCATTATCAGATTACATTGTACCTATCCATGTTATGCAACTTCCACCCCCAATCGAAGTTCATTTATTAGGTAGAATGCTTAAAACATGAATACATTATTAGTTCTTTAAATATACAATACTTACCTTAAATCTGGCCCACCAAAAGTCCCTCACCGTGGTAGGGGTCGCAGTCAAGCAATAGTGAGGACCCCGAAATTGTGACTCAATGGCACACCTAATTGCGTTAGTAGCAAATGATGATGGAGTCCACCTACAAAAAATTCCAAAGTCAATGTCAAACGTCAAATCAAATGCAAACATAAAACTAAGTGCTTAACACATATATAAAGAAACAAAGAAAGTTCCAATTTACCCTCGACCAAAAGGACGTATGATGATCTTCTCGTCAGCGTCCATCTGGTACTCCCTCGGACCCTGATCAAGAGGGTCGTGCCCATCCTGCCCCTCCTCCTCGTCGACCTCTTGGTCCTCCTCTTGTCGGTCTACCTCCTCCTCATGGGGAGGCTGCTGCAGCACAAGCTCATGTGGACTGCGGTACGAAGACGAACCGAACTCAAACTGGCCAGAGGGCACGTATCCTGGAGTAGGCATCATAGTGAAGATGCCAGTGGTAGGCTACACTGTTGGTGGTGTTGGCTGGGAAGGTGGTGGTGTCGCGCTCGGGTGGAGTGGTGGAGGGGTAGGATGGGAATGTGGTGGTGTCACACTCGGCTGGAGTGGTGGTGGGGTAGGATGGGAAGATGGTGGTGGAACTGGTCTCTGGCGGCGCCTGCGCTCTGTCTGTGTAGCAAGAACGCCAGGTCATATAAGCCTCCCTCGGCCTGATCTGCGGACAGGCATCGTCGCTCGACCTTGTCCTGCCATTTACTGTAGTGCAAAATATAATATATAGACATACAAATTATAAATATAATATAATCTTACACATTAAAATAGATAATATTCTAAACATACATATAAAGTTGACTTGTGCATATTAGGATACATATTAAAGTCAAATACATATTATAAAATTGACCTAAACTAATCCTCGTCACTATACTCATAATTGCCCTGATCCTCGTCCACCCCATTCTACACATCTTCATCACTACATTCTGATTGGCCATCCTCGTCCATTGGGTCGTTATTAGGATCAACTATCTGTTCAAACTGATTTACGGTTTCGTCAAGTAAGCCATATAATGGTTCAACTTCTGTAATTGGTGCAACGGGTGACATCTCATCAGCCTGATAAGGCACTTCATCCTCTATGTCCTTGACTTCAACATGACCCCTTGGTTTTGTGGTGATTGCTGCAGACCAACCACGTAGGTCACACATTTCTGGATAATGGACATAATATACTTGTCTTGCTTTTTCTGCAAGGATGAACGGATCATATCGACCATACCGTCTATTCATCTTAGTATCGACAATATTATACTGTGGATGAACCCGTGTGCCTCTGTTCCTCGTTGGATCAAACCATTCACAATAAAATATGGCAATCTTATTACTCAAACCATGGTATTCCAATTCCAAGATATGTTGGATGATGCCGTGAAAATCTTCTCCTCCTTCGGTAAGACCTTTTACGTGCACCCCACAATTTATGGTTTTTTTAACTTCACTCCAAGCATTAGTGTGAAACTTATACCCATTAACAAAGTACTTGTGCCATGATGTTGCCTTTGATAAAGGACCCCAAGCTAATGCCCTTATGTCTGTGTTGATCACCCTATTCCTCTCATCATGAATCTATATAGAAGAGACAAATATGCTTAGAGAGTGTGGTTATCAACAATTACATTAGTTGTGTACATTATACTTACATATGCCTTCAACCATTCTGCAAATTCGGCATGTATTCGACCAGATGTGACGCCTGAGGCTGACGAGGGTGGGGAGTGATCGCCGGTGCTTGAGGCACGGACAAGGAGCGGCTCCTGGCAAGCTTCTAAGCAAAGGGATACATGAATGAACCGGATTCACATCGGAATGAGAGGGATCCTGAGGCTGTGCAGGTATGGGACTGTACAGTTGAAGGAAGGCTTATAAGAATTGATTGGTACTACCTATATCAACAAGATGCATCTTCTTTTCGGTAACCCATCACTTAAGAACTCCAAAGTTAAGCGTGCTTGACTTGGAGCAATTCTGGGATGGGTGATGTGACACCCACTACCCCGCATATAATAAAACATGAATAAAATCATACATGTCTTTTAAAAAAATATAACAATTAAAATAAAAACATATCCTCAAGGGTAATGTGCATCACATCATCTATAACGTAAAACATAGGAATCTGAAATAATCAAAATCCTTTAAAAACAAACTGCGGAAAACATAAATAATAAATATAACCCAAGTCCCGATGTCACATATCAGAGCTGGTATACATATACCGATAATACATCGGAATAAAATCGAATAACATAAATCATAAATCCTAACTACTGAGAGAGATCTCCTCGGGATCACTCCTCGTCAGCATGCTCACCCTCCTCTGCATATACCACAACATATGCACAAGAATAACAAAGAGAGGGGTAAGAAACACAATCATGAATATATGTAAATGGAATGGAATAGTAATTAAGATGGCATACAACATACATCAATCAACACAGATATAATCAATATATATCAAGGATGCATGTCAATGCGAATGCAACATCACTACTCCGTATGCATGTGACCAACAACTCTAACTCTGGAAAAACGATTAGGAGTACATGTCCGGTTATCAACGTGGATGATATGCCAGACCATGGGCCATCCCCGAACACTCTCACTAATCCTGAAAACGTATAGTGGCTAGTCAGGGTACTCAAGCTTATTCTTTAGGTCACTCCGACAATAGGTAGCTAGCCCATGTCACCTGGAACTTCCATACCCAACGTACCCGCAAGGCCGGGATAACACCCATCATGGCCTCCACTATCGCGATTCATCGTTTGCTTTCCACCCAACATATCAACGTCAACGTATGATGCATGCTATGCTCAATAACATGCAAACACATGTCCAACCATCCACCATCATAATCAATCACATTGATTATCAACAATGACCATCAACGATGATCATCAATCAACTAGGCGCTAACCATCGTTATTGCCTTTATCAACATTGCCAATATTATCATCATAATCAATCATATTGATTATCAACAATGACCATCAACGATGATCATCAAACAACTAGGCGCTAACCATCATTATTGCCTTTATCAACATTGCCAATATTATCATATCATCATTATTAATATTAACGTTCTTTTCTATACTATCAACCTTGAATTGTGATCTCACAGTCATTTTTCTATTACCCTATTTATTTCTTCTTCACAACAGAATCTGGGTGAGAAACCTAGATTTGCTAGGCGAATCGTGGCTCGAGAGGCGAGCCCGAGAGCTCCTAAACAGGTTCTCAGATTCGCTAGGCGAATCGTGGCTAGCGAGGCGAGCCCGAGAGCTCCTAAACAGGTTCCCAGATTCGCTAGGCGAATCCTGGCTCGCGAGGCGAGCCCGAGAGCCCCAATATTTGGTTCTCTCATTCGCCTCGTGGATTACAATTCGCTAGGCGAATCACGTCAGACCACGAATGGTCTCTCTGTCTCGCCTCGCGAATGGATATTCGCCAGGCGAATCATGACAGATGTGGGAATCTTAAGAATTTCTCTAAGTTATCCCTATGCCTATCATGCCATCTCTCAGGAATCATCCCTATGGGTTTCCAAAACTAATCCAATATTATCAATCTCACCTCTCATAACAACTCATTCATTATGGGGTGCCAAACGTCCCTAAGCTATGTTCTTTCACTAATCCTATTTTCTTCATCGTAACGCACATCATCATCAAGTCATCATTATCATTGCACATCATAAAATCTCATCAATGCATATCGTATCTATATTCATACTATTCATTGCACACCATAATATTTGAATCATATCATCAAGACAAACACCCATAATCATAATCATAGAACCATAAACATGTATATTTATACAATATTCACATAGGCATATACATGGCATATACATAACATACACATAATTACACTCATAGCATATACATAGGCATTTACAATGCATATAGACAAACATATAGGGGTCATGGGTTAACCCCTTCATCTTAACCTATCCCAAAACCCACATACTCATGATCTATTTCTTCCCCCCATACCTGGTATGACGATCACCACGAACAAAGGAAGGAAAAGGTCCGGAAAAGGTTGCGTCTACACGAATGCTCAATCTTACGACGCTTGACTTCACGATCACAGCCCCAAAAGGTTCAAGAGCAGCAACTAGGAAGAGGGCTTGTGATGGCAGTGATGCTCTTCAAGCGAAAGAGATGAAGAACGATGAACAATGGTGCAATCTCCTTCAGGGATCCTTGGAAAGGGTTTAGAAATCCTTGTTTGGAGAGGAAGAGGCAGCTTCTGAGAGTTTTTCGACGTAGAAAGTAGGTTTAGGTCGAGTCTTAGGGTATAAATATGAGTTAGGGTCATTATGGGCTGATTAGAAGCCCAAAAACACGATTCTGCTGGGCGCAGATTCGCTACGCGAATACATTTTCGCTAGGCGAACCAGAGAGCTGCAAGAATCTGTCTGCCAGATTCGCTAGGCGAAGTTCTTTCGATAGCGAAACTATAGAAGCCGAATTTGGCCTTAACACATGAAATAAGACTTGTAGATAATTCTCTAAGCTTTCCAACGCATCCAAGATCACCTTAATCGGATGTCTAGAACTCAAGATATGAACAAAACCGTAAAAACATGTTTCTTGGACTTGAATGCATTGACCATTCCTTAAGGCTAAACTACCCCAACTATGAACTTGGACATCAAGAACAATCACAAACAACATATATACAACATATACAAGCAAATATTAACACGTATAAGCATAGTGTAAAAAAGCAGGGTGTTACAATTCCACCCCCCTTATAAAAATTTCGTCCTCGAAATTTCTACTCACCTTGAGTAAACATATGCGGATATGACTCCTTCATCTTGCTCTCCAACTCCCAAGTAACACTTTCTTTTGTAGCTCCACTCCAAATGACCTTGACCAAGGGAATTTCCTTCCCTCTCAGCTGCTTGACCCTTCGATCTTCAACCCGAAGCGGTAACACCTCGAAAGTCAAGTTATCCTTTAGTGGAATGATATCGGGTACTATCACATGGCTTGGATCATGAACATACTTTCGAAGTTGAGATACATGAAACACATTATGAAGATTTGACAAGAACGGGGGTAAAGCTATCTGGTAGGCGACTTCACCGACTCTTTTTAGAATTTGGTAAGGGCCAATGAATCTAGGAGTAAGTTTCCTCGCTTTCATTACTCTGCCAACCCCAGTTGTTGGAGTAACTCGCAAGAACACATGATCCCCCTCCTGGAATTCGAGAGTTTTTCTTCTCTTATCATGGTAACTCTTTTGCCTACTCTGTGCTACTCTCATCTTTT
Organism: Ammopiptanthus mongolicus; assembly: GCA_039655645.1. Taxonomy (NCBI): domain Eukaryota; kingdom Viridiplantae; phylum Streptophyta; class Magnoliopsida; order Fabales; family Fabaceae; genus Ammopiptanthus; species Ammopiptanthus mongolicus. The sequence continues at coordinate 41,733,581 of CM077349.1, forward strand.
CTTGTATCATCCTCACTTTCTCTATAGTCTCTTGCACTATCTCAGGTCCTAACACAACATTCTCTCCAGGCTCATTCCAACACAAAGGCGTCCTACACCTCCTGCCATACAAAGCCTCATAAGGTGCCATCCCAATACTGGAATGGAAGCTATTGTTGTAGGTAAACTCTATAAGGGGTAAAAACTTATCCCAACTACCGGACTGCTCTAGCACACACGCCCTCAACAAGTCCTCTAAGGATTGGATTGTTCTCTCAGACTGACCATCGGTCTGTGGGTGATAAGCTGAACTCAATGTAAGCTTAGTTCCTAAGACCTCATGCAAACCATTCCAAAATCTAGAGGTAAATCTAGGATCTCTGTCTGAAACTATGCTAGACGGTACACCATGCAATCTAACTATTTCTCTGATATACAACCCAGTCAACTTCTCTAATGGATATTCCATGTTCATAGGGATGAAATGGGCAGATTTGGTTAACCTGTCCACAACAACCCATATGGCATCACAACCAGCTGGAGTCCTAGGGAGTCCAGACACAAAATCCATAGAGATACTATCCCACTTCCACTCAGGAATACTCAAAGGTTGCAACTTACCCGAAGGTTTCTGGTGCTCTATCTTAGCCTTCTGACACACTAAGCAAGCATACACAAACTCAGCCACATCCTTTTTCATCCTAGGCCACCAAAACATCCGTTTCAGATCCTGATACATCTTCGTGGCTCCTGGGTGAACACTCAAACCACTCCTATGTCCTTCCTCAAGGATCAACTTCCTGAGCTCTGGAACATCAGGTATACAAACCCTATCTTGGAACCTCAAAATTCCATCAGTCCCTTCCTTAAAACTAAGGTTTCTACCCTGAGCAATCAACTCCCTCTGGTCTAAAAGGTATACATCTATCTTCTGTCCTTCTCTAATCTGATCCATCAATCTGCTAGTGATTTTCAACATTCCTAGCCTAATGCTCTTAGGGGTAACTTCCCAAGTTAAACTCAAATCTCTAAACTCCTCTATCAAATCCATCTCTCTAACCATCAAGGCTGAAATATGTAAGGTTTTTCTACTCAAAGCATCAGCCACTACATTGGCCTTACCTGGGTGGTAACTCAACTCAAACTCATAATCTTTAAGAAATTCCATCCACCTACGCTGTCTCATATTCAGCTCCTTTTGGTCAAATAGGTATTTCAAACTCTTATGATCACTAAAGACCTCAAATCTAGCTCCATAAAGATAATGCCTCCAAATCTTCAAGGCAAACACTACGGCTCCTAGCTCCAAGTCGTGGGTAGGGTAATTCTTCTCATGGGTCTTAAGCTGCCTAGAAGCGTAAGCTACTACCTGACCATTCTGCATCAACACACCACCTAAACCTTGCTTTGAAGCATCACAGTACACCACAAAAGGTTCACTAGGATTGGGCAACACTAACACAGGTGCAGAGGTCAACCTATTCTTCAACTCCTGAAAACTTTCCTCACACTTAGAATCCCACACAAAGATCTGACCTTTCTTAGTAAGGTGGGTCATAGGCAAAGCTATCTTAGAGAATCCTTCAATAAACCTCCTATAGTACCCGGCTAAACCCAAGAAACTCCTAACCTCAGTCACTGACTTAGGTGCTTCCCATTGGAGCACGGTTTCTACCTTAGGTGCTTCCCATGTCTACGGCTATTCCTCCTTTAGAGATGATGTGTCCTAAGAAACTCACCTCCTCTAACCAGAACTCACACTTAGACAACTTGGCATGCAACTGTTTTTCCTTAAGGGTCTTCAAGACTATCCTCAAGTGTTCCTCATGTTCTTCCCTAGTCTTAGAGTATACTAGGATATCATCTATGAAAACAACTACAAACCTATCCAAGTATGGATGAAAGATCTTGTTCATGTAGTCCATGAACACAACAGGGGCATTAGTCACACCAAAAGGCATGACTAGGTACTCATAATGGCCATAGCGTGTTCTGAACGCAGTCTTCGGAATGTCCTCAGACTTGACCCGAATTTGATGGTAACCTGATCTCAAATCTATCTTAGAAAACACACAGGCTCCTATCAGCTGGTCCATAAGGTCACCTATCCTAGGAAGAGGGTACCTATTCTTAACGGTCACCTTGTTGAGTTGTCGATAATCGACACACAACCTCATGCTGCCATCTTTCTTCTTCACCAACAACACCGGCGCTCCCCACGGAGACACACTAGGCCTAACAAACTGCTTCTGGAGTAATTCCTCTAACTATTTCTTCAACTCAGCTAGCTCTAGAGGGGACATCCTATAAGGTGCTATGGATATAGGTCCTGTACCTGGCACTAAGTCTATGCTAAACTCAACCTCTCTCTCAGGTGGCAAACTATAAATGTCCTCTGGAAAAACTTCTGGGAACTCTCTCACAACTGGCACATCCTTAACCTCAGCCTTTCTCTCTACTTCCAGGGAAGATAAGATCATGTATACTTGGGCTTCTTCTCTAATAGAAGCCTTGACTTGGTTGGCAGTCAGAAAACTCGGATCCTTAGGATTGACAGCAGTTCCAAAAACAACAGTTTTATCAAAGCAATTTAAAAGGACATGATTGGCGGATAACCAGTCCATACCAAGAATAACATCAAGTTGTTTAAGGGGTAAGCATATAAGATCAACTATGAAATTTCTATCATCAATGACAATGGAACAACCTTTACAAATATGTGAGGTAACAACAAGCTTATTGGTAGGGGTAGCAACAACTAGATCATATTCAAGTTGGGCAACAGGTAATCTAAGGTACTCAACACAATCATGTGATATAAAAGAATGCGACGCACCCGAATCAAACAACACTATTAAAGGAGTTCCTTTGATGAGGCACTTACCTTGATTCAGGTCTTCGGATTCTGAGGCTTCAGCTCCACTGAGAGTGAAGACTCTCCCACTTGTCCTCAGTCGATTGGCTTGAGAACTCTTGCTGGCACTCTGTGGCTCCATCTTTTCCCCACTACAATCCTTACTGATATGACCAGGCTTCCCACACTTGAAGCAGATGATGTCTGTCTCCTTGCAGTCCCGGCTAAAGTGCTCCTTACCACACTTGCCACACCTGATCGGCCTAGAAGAGGCAAATCCTCCGCCACTAGCTGGTACCGACATATAATGCGGTTTCTTGCCGGCGTGCTTGAACCCACAGCTAACTGGTGCCAACTGCTGCTTACCTTTATCCTGCTGGGTCATCCTTTTACTCCCTTGAGGACCAGAATTCTTGAACTGGGCAACTCTGGACTTGTAGTCTTCCTCAAAGATTCTGCATTTGTTCACCAAGGTGGGGAAAACACGGATTTCCTGGTAGCTGATGGCTTGCTTAATCTCTGGGCGCAAACCATTCTCAAACTTCACACACTTGGAGCGATCATCATTACAATACTGGTAGAGTGGATAGTAACGTGACAACTCCTCAAACTTAGCGGCATATTCCCCAACGGACATGCTTCCCCGAGTCAAAGCTAGAAACTCCATCTCCTTCTTGTCGCGTATATCAGCAGGAAAATACTTCCCCAAGAATCTCTCCTTGAAGGCATCCCAAGTAATAGCGGCGCCCTCAGCTTCCAAACGTTGGCGGCAATTCTCCCACCAATGTTCAGCTTCTTCTACTAACATGAAGGTAGCAAAGGTAACCTTCTGTGCATCGGTGCATGCCATGGCCCGAAAGATCTTTTCAAGTTCCCGGATCCATGTCTGAGCACCTTCAGGGTCATAAGCTCCCTTGAAGGATGGTGGATTATTCCTCTGGAACTTATCCAAACCCTGGAATTCAGCAGGTCCACCTCCGTTGTGATTCTGATTCTGCCCTATGGCATTAGCTAATGCTTCCAGGGCATCAGCAATCGCACGATCGTTTCTACCTGCCATAACTTCCTGCATCGTTCAAGCAAATTGCTTAATATCGAAAGTCAAGTAAAACAAAACTAAACACTTAATACTCTATACCATCGTCACAGACAATCATATAAGAGTACACAGAAGAGAACACAACAGACACATACCCAGGCCTGTAGGACAGACCGGCTCTGATACCACTAAATGGGACACCCACTACCCCGCATATAATAAAACATGAATAAAATCATACATGTCTTTTAAAAAAATATAACAATTAAAATAAAAACATATCCTCAAGGGTAATGTGCATCACATCATCTATAACGTAAAACATAGGAATCTGAAATAATCAAAATCCTTTAAAAACAAACTGCGGAAAACATAAATAATAAATATAACCCAAGTCCCGATGTCACATATTAGAGCTGGTATACATATACCGATAATACATCGAAATAAAATCGAATAACATAAATCACAAATCCTAACTACTGAGAGAGATCTCCTCGGGATCACTCCTCGTCAGCATGCTCACCCTCCTCTGCATATACCACAACATATGCACAAGAATAACAAAGAGAGGGGTAAGAAACACAATCACGAATATATGTAAATGGAATGGAATAGTAATTAAGATGGCATACAACATACATCAATCAACACAGATATAATCAATATATATCAAGGATGCATGTCAATGCGAATGCAACATCACTACTCCGTATGCATGTGGCCAACAACTCTAACTCTGGAAAGACGATTAGGAGTACATGTCCGGTTATCAACGTGGATGATATGCCAGACCATGGGCCATCCCCGAACACTCTCACTAATCCTGATAACGTATAGTGGCTAGTCAGGGTACTCAAGCTTATTCTTTAGGTCACTCCGACAATAGGTAGCTAGCCCATGTCACCTGGAACTTCCATACTCAACGTACTCGCAAGGCCGGGATAACACCCATCATGGCCTCCACTATCGCGATTCATCGTTTGCTTTCCACCCAACATATCAACGTCAACGTATGATGCATGCTATGCTCAACAACATGCAAACACATGTCCAACCATCCACCATCATAATCAATCACATTGATTATCAACAATGACCATCAACGATGATCATCAATCAACTAGGCGCTAACCATCGTTATTGCCTTTATCAACATTGCCAATATTAACATCATAATCAATCACATTGATTATCAACAATGACCATCAACGATGATCATCAAACAACTAGGCGCTAACCATCATTATTGCCTTTATCAGCATTGCCAATATTATCATATCATCATTATTAATATTAACGTTCTTTTCTATACTATCAAACTTGAATTGTGATCTCACAGTCATTTTTACATTACCCTATTTATTTCTTCTTCACGACAGAATCTGGGTGAGAAACCCAGATTCGCTAGGCAAATCGTGGCTCGCGAGGCGAGCCCGAGAGCTCCTAAACAGGTTCTCAGATTCGCTAGGCGAACCGTGGCTCGCGAGGCGAGCCCGAGAGCTCCTAAACAGGTTCCCAGATTCGCTAGGCGAATCGTGGCTCGCGAGGCGAGCCCGAGAGCTCCTCAACAGGTTCCCAGATTCACTAGGCGAATCCTGGCTCGCGAGGCGAGCCCGAGAGCCCCAATATTTGGTTCTCTCATTCACCTCGCGGATTACAATCCGCTAGGCGAATCGCGTCAGACCACGAATGGTCTCTCTGTCTCGCCTCGCGAATGGATATTCGCCAGGCGAATCATGACAGATATGGGAATCTTAAGAATTTCTCTAAGTTATCCCTATGCCTATCATCCCATCTCTCAAGAATCATCCCTATGGGTTTCCAAAACTAATCCAATATTATCAATCTCACCTCTCATAACAACTCATTCATTATGGGGTGCCAAACGTCCATAAGCTATGTTTTTTCACTAATCCTATTTTCTTCATCGTAACGCACATCATCATCAAGTCATCATTATCATTGCACATCATAAAATCTCATCAATGCATATCGTATCTATATTCATACTATTCATTGCACATCATAATATTTGAACCATATCATCAAGACAAACACCCATAATCATAATTATAGAACCATAAACATGTATATTTATACAATATTCACATAGGCATATACATAACATACACATAATCACACTCATAGCATATACATAGGCATTTACAATGCATATAGACAAACATATAGGGGTCATGGGTTAACCCCTTCATCTTAACCTATCCCAAAACCCACATACTCATGATCTATTTCTTCCCCCCATACCTCGTATGACGATCACCACGAACAAAGGAAGGAAAAGGTCCGGAAAATGTTGCGTCTACACGAATGCTCAATCTTACGACGCTTGACTTCACGATCACAGCCCCAAAAGGTTTTAGAGCAGCAACTAGGAAGAGTGCTTGTGATGGCAGTGATGCTCTTCAAGCGAAAGAGATGAAGAACGATGAACAATGGTGCAATCTCCTTCAGGGATCCTTCAAAAGGGTTTAGAAATCTTTGTTTGGAGAGGAAGAGACAGCTTCTGAGAGTTTTTCGACTTAGAAAGTAGGTTTAGGTTGAGTCTTAGGGTATAAATATGAGTTACAGTCATTATGGGCTGATTAGAAGCCTAAAAACACGATTCTGCTGCGCGCAGATTCGTTACGCGAATACATTTTCACTAGGCGAACCAGAGAGCTGCAAGAATCTGTCTGCCATATTCGCTAGGCGAAGTTCTTTCGCTACGCGAAACTATAGAAGCCGAATTTGGCCTTAACACCTGAAATAATACTTGTAGATAATTTTCTAAGCTTTCCAACGCATCCAAGATCACCTTAATCGGATGTCTAGAACTCAAGATATGAACAAAACCGTAAAACATGTTTCTTGGACTTGAATGCATTGACCATTCCTTAAGGCTAAACTACCCCAACTATGAACTTGGACATCAAGAACAATCACAAACAACATATATACAGCATATACAAGCAAATATTAACACGTATAAGCATAGTGTAAAAAAACAGGGTGTTACAGGTGACCTCCTGGGAAGTTTTCCTAGGAAGCGTGTGAGTGAGGACAAAGCACGCTGAAGAGACTCGTGTTGGTTTGTGGGGACAGTCGGCAATCCTTAAAGCAGTCCGGGCCGTTAGAAATGGTGTCAGAGCGGACCTCTCCCAGTACGATGTGGTTCGGGGAAGAACCAGGCGGAAGCTGGTGGGCATGTGACGCCTAAGGCTGACGAGGGCGGGGAGTGATCGCTGGTGCTTGAGGCACGGACAAGGAGCGGCTCCTGGCAAGCTTCTAAGCAAAAGGACACATGAATGAACCGGATTCACATCGGAATGAGAGGGATCCTGAGGCTGTGCAGCTATAGGACTGTACAGTTGAAGGAAGGCTTATAAGAATTGATTGGTACTACCTATATCAACAAGATGCATCTTCTTTTCGGTAGGCCATCACTTAAGAACTCCAAAGTTAAGCGTGCTTGACTTTGAGTAATTTTGGGATGGGTGGCCTCCTGGGAAGTTTTCCTAGGAAGCGTGTGAGTGAGGACAAAGCACGCTGAAGAGACTCGTGTTGGTTTGTGGGGACAGTCGGCAATCCTTAAAGCAGTCTGGGCCGTTACTCACATTCCCGAACGTTTATAAGGCCAAAAATATTTATTAATGCGGAAAATACGGTTTTCTTTTTCTTTTCTTTTCACAAGATGCAATGGGATTTAGTAACGATAAATAATACTAATAAAGAACTTTGGTTCGCCATGCATTTCTAGAACATAATGCATAATAAATACAGGGACATAAACAGAAAAAGAAATAATACTATATACAGACATAGGTCTAATGTATAACTGGCATAAAAAGATGCAATAAGTACTAGGAGTCGTAGCTCCCAAAAGGTACTACAAAAAACTGACATAGTCTGGCCGACAACAAAACTAAACCACAAAAAGAAGGTCCGCCTCAGGGCTCAAGGAAACTACTGGGCTGAACCATCGTCACGTCCATCTGTTCAAACAGCAACAGCAAGTACCAACAGAAAACATACAGATATGGGTGAGATTCCCGTTCATCAACACAACAATACAGTAGTAGTAAAAACGGGACGACTCACCGGGTAACAGCGTACCCAACATTCGTACAAGAATTCTCAATGTCAAACATATTAAGCAGTTGACAGTAGCTGACAGTATCAAATAAGATACTCTTAAACAGTACAACGATGTATAACAGTGAATGTAAACATCAATAGCCATGTAATGCAATGCAATATATATGACTCAATGTCAATGTCACTGGGTACTACTCTGACCCCTACTCCATGGAGCTAACAAAACATTCGGAGAGAGTGAATGGGAGGACATGTTCCGGTTTCTGCCAGCCATGAGCAAGATGCTACAACATTCGTAACGTGCACGTATCTGGCTTTACGGAAAAACTCTCGACCAAACATGAAAAGTACGGCATCTAGTAGAGGATATCAGTGTATTGAACGGATTCGCCACGACATAGAAGAGCTACCAACTGGTCACATGTAAGCCCTTCCAACCCTGATACCTCCAAAAAGACCATTGAAGATGGTCACCGTAAGATTCGCACCCGCATCAAGGTGTAAGCTCAACTCCTAGGCTCAAGGGCTTACGACTATGCAAATGAAATGCCAATGCTTACACAAAGCAGATGCGATCAAGCAATGTCTATCCCCCGGATAAACCTCGAAGTCGACTAAGGTTCCCTTCCATAGGAACTATACGCGTCTTTTGAAAACAAAACCTTTATCCACCGGATAAATCTCGTGATTCCTCCGGGATCGAGTCATCACAAGACTGAAACAATTGAACGACTGATCAGGATCCGAATCACCGGTCCGTCATCGAACTACTGTTTCAAAACCCAAAACGTTTGTAAACCAAAACAACTTCTCAATTGAAAACTCATTTGATTTGAAACAATTTTTGAAACACTAACTTAATCTATTTTTCTACATTTTCTGAACATGGAATTCGCTTAGCAAAATTACATTCGCTTAGCGAAATTGAAGCAATAATGCCTCCTTTGGAACTCCTCTGGATTGCTCGGCGAAACATACATCGCGTAGCGAAATGTATTGTATTCGCTTAGCGAATATGTATTCGCTTAGCGAAAATACAGGCGATTACTCCTCTTTTGAAACACCTCTGGATCGCTCGGCGAAACAGAATTCGTATAGCGAAATTTCACTTTATTCGCATAGCGAGTATAATTTTGCTTAGCGAAATGGAGGCGGTTGTACCTCCTTTGGAGACTTCTCTGGATCGCTCAGCGAGACTTAATTCGCGTAGCGAAACTCGCTTGGTTAGCTTAGCGAACATTAATTCGCTTAGCGAAATTGAGGCAGTGATGCCCAACTTAGAATTCCTTTGTTTTCGCTTAGCGAAATTAAATTCGCGTAGCGAAAAGTTGCCTTAAAACAAGACATTAACCTTATGGAACCCTTTTGATTCTCTTCATGAAACCACTTCTTTTCTCATTTTGAGTCACTTGATTGACTAGATGGACTAAGGATAAGTATAAAACATGTTTCACTTTGGTGAAAACACTTTAAGATTTAATTCCATTCAAAGTCACTTAGGGTTTTTATTTGAAAAACACAAATTGTTGAAAACACTTTCTTTACATCAAAACTTGAATTGTCCAAGAACCATTCATATCCTTCCTTTCCTCAAGGTCATGGCTAATAGCCAACTAGGAATCAATGTGATGTTTTACTTCATCAACTAATCAAAGTGTGGCTCACAAAACTTACACAATCATGATAAACCATAATACACATTACTACATCATAATCAAACATCCAAGTCCATCACACATTATGGTCTCATAATCAACAATAAAAGTCCATACTTGATCTAGTGATCAAAATAGGTTTTCCAACATACATGAAAATGGTTTTTCATTTAATCATCAACATATGCTAAAGCACACTTCAACATACCAAAGCATAAACTCATCATGACAATCTTGTTCTCCATGAGAACTTAACAAAACTTAACACATAAAAGTGAACCCAAATTAAAGGGTTTCACCCACACATAACTTAAACAACCATCTTCACCACCACTATCTTGGTGTGATGAGGTTCATCTCCCCATACCTGTTGATGAGCAAATTCCCGGATCAAAGTCGGTTGATCGGTTTGTGAACTTCCTGATAATCGTCAACAACTACAGCAACAAAACAATCCAACATTAAACAACAATCAAAGCCAATCTCAACTATTCTAACAAAGAGGATTTCGTCTACCCTAGGTTAAAAAGGTTAGGAATTGGTTTTGGTTTTCCATTTCATGGACTCTAAGGCATTAGGAAAGCTAAGGATGAAATCAAGTGTTAAAAATCAAAAATTGATGAAAACACTATTCATCATCTTCAAGTAGGGTTCGGCCAAAAGTGCTTTTTGAGCTATGATGAGAGTTGAATCATAAGCTTTTGGGTCTAGGTAGAGATTGATGATGTGAGTTCAAAGAACTTGGTCTTACCTCAGAAGGATTTTTCTACAATTTCCTATGGATTTTCAAAGTTTTGGATCTAAGAAATTATTTTCATGAAAATGAAGATTGATCTTGAAATAAAGAAAGATTCAAGAAGCTAAGAGGTCATAGAAATGATCTTACCTTGAAATGAAGAAAGATTGCTCAAGGAATTAAGTGATTCCAACAAAAACTCAAGGAGCTTCAAGACCAACAATGGGGTTTTCTCTCAAGAACAACTATGGAACTCTAAAAAGAGAGGGGCTGTGCGAAAATGAGAGAGTGAGGGGCTGAGTTCAGCCTCTTAAAAGCTCACTTAAGGGTAAAAAGATCATTTGCCAAAAGGGTATAATGGTAAAAGTGTAAAAGACTAAGGTTAGGGGCATTTTGGTTATTTTGCGTCCAGATGTTTCCGAACGTCATGACGACTCTGGCATACTCTCCCAATTGTCCTGGGATGATGTGATGTTAAGATTATCCATTGGCGAGTCCCGGTAAATCCATATGTGGCTCCGTTCGTCACCCGATTGAGGATTCCGCCCGAACGAAGGTCAGGAAGTGATTTTTCTGAAATTTTTACGAAATTTAACCAAAACGTAGAGAATCGAATTCTAAGACTTACTGTCTCGTTCACGGGTCCATCTGAGGTCTTCTGAGCAGTAAAATCATACTGTCAGTGTAAAAACGCAGATCGGACTCAGTTTGAGTTTTCGACTCAAAACTTAATCGTAGCTTCCTACGATACCGTCGAGCATGACTATGGTCTCGGAATATTTTATTTCCATTCCTAAGACCTCGAATAAAATACAAACATTATAATACTGAAGAAATAGAAAACATGAAAATTGGGGCGTTACAACATGAGGGCATCCACCCAACATTGTCACTCTTGAACAAATCCGGTCGTCCTAGCGGGAAGTTTCAACCCCACTATCTGACAGACAATGAATGGAATTCCGCTAATGTACATGTCCTAATCAATTGCCATCAGGTTAAACCATATCTTGAGTAAGTAAAATTCATATCACATCAAGTATGTGTTTGACGCATTGTATGGTGTAGAGTTATTAATCCATTATGTGCTTGATGTTAGTGCATTCTTGCAGTATCACTCCAGCGATGATCAAGATGCTTCTGGTGTAACGCCCCGATTTTCACGTTTTCTATTTCTTCAGTATTTTAATGTCTTTATTTTATTCGAGGTCTTAGGATTAGAAATAAAATATTCCGAGACCAGAGTCATGCTCGACGATATCGTAGGAAGCTACGATTAAGTTTTGAGTCGAAAACTCAAACGGAGTCCGATCTGCGTTTTTACACTGACAGTATGATTTTACTGCTCAAAAGACCTCAGATGGACCCATGAACGAGACAATAAGTCTTAGAATTCGATTATCAGGTTTTGGTTAAATTTCGTAAAAATTTCAGAAAAATCACTTCCTGACCTTCGTTCGGGTGGAATCCTCAATCGGGTGACGAACGGAGCCACATATGGATTTACCGGGACTCGCCAAAAGATAATCTTGATATCACATCATCCCAGGACACTTGGGAGAGTATGCTATAGTCGTCCTGACGTTCGGAAATATCTGGACGCAAAATGACCAAAATGCCCCTAACCTTAGTCTTTTACACTTTTACCATTATACCCTTTTGGCAAATGACCTTTTTACCCTTAAGTGAACTTTTAGGAGGCTGAACTCAGCCCCTCGCTTCATCATTTTCGCACAGCCCCTCACACCATAGAGTTCCATAGTTGCTCTTGAGAGAAAACTCCATTTTCACCTAGAAAAGCTTGAGTTTTTGTTGGAATCACTTGATTCCTTGAGCAATCTTTCTTCATTTCAAGGTAAGATCACTTCTATGATCTCTTAGCTTCTTGAATCTTTCTTTATTTCAAGATCAATCTTCATTTTCATGAAAAGAAAATTCTTGGATCCAAAACTTTGAAAATCCATAGGAAATTGTAGAAAAATCCTTTTGAGGTAAGACCAAGTTCTTTGAACTCACATCATCAATCTCTACCTAAACCTAAGAGCTTATGATTCAACTCTCATCATAGCACAAAAAGCACTTTTTGGCCGAACCCTACATGAAGATGATGAATAGTGTTTTCATCAATTTTTGATTTTTAACACTTGATTTCATCCTTAGCTTTCCTAATGCCTTTGAATCCATGAAATGGAAAACCAAAACCAATTTCTAACCTTTTTAACCTAGGGTGACCGAAATCCTCTTTGTTAGGATTGTTAAGATTGGCTTTGATTGTTGTTTAATGTTGGATTGTTGTATTGTTGTAGTTGTTGACGATTATCAGGAGGTTCAGAAACCGATCAACCGACTTTGATCCGGGAATCTGCTCATCAAGAGGTATGGGGAGAAGAACCTCATCACACCAAGATGGTGGTAGTGAGAATGGTTGTTTAAGTTATATGTGGGTGAAACCCTTTAGTTTGGGTTCACTTTTATGTGTTAAGTTTTGCTAAGTTCTCTTGGAGAACAAGATTGTCATGATGAGTTTATGCTTGAGTATGTTGTAGTGTGCTTTAGCATATGTTGATGATGATATGATTGAATGAAAATCATTTCCATGTATGTTGAAAAACCTAATTTGATCACTAGATCAAGTATGGACTTTGATTGTTTGATTATGAGACCATGATGTGTGATGAACCTATATGTTTAGGATGTTGTAAGGTGCATTGTGGTTTATTATAATTATGTGAGCTTTTGAGCTACATGTGCTTTGTTGGTGAAGCAAAGTCTCCATTTTTCATGGGAGTAGGCTTGTGGCCTTAGTAAGAGGAAAATATAGGAACATATGTTGTTCTTGGTTTGGCAAGTTTTGATGCAACAAAACATGATTTCATAACCTATGTTTTCAAAGAGAAACAAAAGTGATTTTGATCCAAAGATCAAATGAAGTTTTCACCTTTAAAGTGTGTCACCAAAGTTGGGAAAATGTCTTTTCTTTAGCCATAGGTCTTTTAATCAAACTAAGTGTTTCAAAAGAAGAAATAATGAAGGAGTTAGGGAAAATGAAAAACAGGGCACTCGCCCAGCGAACCCCGTCTCGCCTCGCGAGACAGAGGGAAGATAAGGCATTCGCCAGGCTAACCTTGCCTCGCCTCGCGAGACAGTGGACTAGCCCGAGCAGCAAAGATGCAGCTCCTCGCGTCGCGACTTCGTTATCGCCTCGCGAACTGCCTAAGCAGCAAAGATGCAACTTCTCTGCCTCGCGTCGCGATATAACCCTCGCCTCGCGGAGCAGAAAGACTGTCTAAGAAGTAAAGATGACTTCTCTGCCTCGCGTCGCGACATAATGCTCGCCTCGCGAAGCAGAAGGATTTTTCCAAGCAGTAAAGAAAACTTCTCAGACTCGCGTCGCGACATAGACCTTCGCCTCGCGAGAAATGGTTTGTTTATAAAAGGTGTTTTTCAACTCAAACTATAAAGTTTTATGCTTTAAAAACCTAAGTTAAGTAATTGACTTAGAGTTAAAGACAAGGGATAATTAAATACCATTGATGAGTTAGTACATCAATGACTTCATAAGACATAAACACAAACATGAAACGTTTTGGGTTTTGAAACAGTAGTTCGACGACGGACCGGTGATTCGGACCCCGATCAGTCGTTCAATTGTTTCAGTTTTGTGATAACTCGATCCCGGAGGGATCACGAGATTTATCCGGTGGATAAAGGTTTTGTTTTCAAAAGACGCGTATAATTCCTAAGGAAGAGAACCTTAGTAGACTTCGAGGTTTACCCGGGGGATAGACATTGCTTGATCGCATCTGCTTTGTGTAAGCATTGGCATTTCATTTGCATAGTTGTAAGGCCTTGAGCCTAGGAGTTGAGCTTACACCTTGATGCGGGTGCGAATCTTACGGTGACGATCTTCAATGGTCTTTTTGAAGGTATCAGGGTTGGAAGGGCTGACATGTGACCAGTTGGTAGCTCTTCTGTGTCGTGGCGAATTCGTGCAATACACTGATATCCTCTACTAGATGCCGTACTTTTCATGTTTGGTCGAGAGTGTTACCGTAAAGCCAGATACGTGCACGTTACGAATGTTGTAGCATCTTGCTCATGGCTGGCAGAAACCGGAACATGTCCTCCCATTCACTCTCTCCGACGTTTTGTTAGCTCCATGGAGTAGGGGTCAGAGTAGTACCCAGTGACATTGACATTGAGTCATCTACATTGCATTGCATTGCATAGCTATTGATGTTTACATTTTCTGTTATACATCATTGTACTGTTTAAGAATACCTTATTTTATGCTGTTAACTGCTTAACATGATATTATGCTGTCAACTGCTTAATATGTTTGACATTGAGAATTCTTGTAAGCATGTTGGGTACGCTGTTACCCGGTGAGTCGTCCCGTTTTTAGTATTGCTGTTTTACTGTGTTGATGAACGGGAATCTCACCCATATCTGTATGTTTTCTGTTGGTACTTGCTGTTGCTGTTTGAACAGATGGACGTGACGATGGTTCAGCCCAGTAGTTTTCTTGAGCCCTGAGGCGGACCTTCTTTTTGTGGTTTAGTTTTGTTGTCGGCCAGACTATGTTAGTTTGTATAGTACCTTTTGGGAGCTACGACTCCTAGTACTTATTGTATCAGTTATACATTAGACTAATGTCTGTATATAGTATTATTCCTTTTTCTGTTTATGTCCCTGTATTTATTATGCATATTGTTCTAGAAATGTATGGCGAACCTAAGTTCGTTATTAGTATTATTTACCTTTGCTAAATCCCATTGCATCTTGTGAAAAGAAAAAAAAAATCGTATTTTCCGCATTAAGAAGTATTTTCGGCCTTATAAACGTTCGGGAATGTGACACTCGGGAAAGGGCGTTGCACATGTCCCGATCGAGGATCGTTCCTAAAACTTGTGGTTGGCAACAAGTTGAAGGTCTTGAAATAGTGAGAGCAAAAATAGGTTGTCTCGCGGTGTAAGTAAAAAGCGCATATGGAACCTTCTACTCTAGCCTTATTTTTCACCGCCCGCTTTGAGTCTCCCATGAATCTGCGTGTAAAATGATCATACATCTCTGAAG
This sequence comes from Ammopiptanthus mongolicus, assembly GCA_039655645.1. Classification (NCBI taxonomy): domain Eukaryota; kingdom Viridiplantae; phylum Streptophyta; class Magnoliopsida; order Fabales; family Fabaceae; genus Ammopiptanthus; species Ammopiptanthus mongolicus. The sequence goes on from CM077349.1 coordinate 41,749,018, forward strand.
TTCAAATAAATCAAGATGTAAATATTTAAAAAATAATAATTTAATTACCTTTCAAATGGATACATCTACCGATATTGAACCGGACCACCAAGGATTGCTTCAATAGGTAGGTGAATCGGGAGATGCTCCATTGAATCAAAGAAACCCGGTGGAAAAATCCTTTCCAACTTGCATATGATGATGGGAATATTTTGCTCCAATCTAACTAGGTCATCCATCCTCAATGTATTACAACATAGATCTTTGAAGAATCGACTTAATTCTGTCAATGGTTTCCATACACATTCTGGCAAGGAATGAAAGGCAATTGGGAGTAAACACTCCATGAATACATGACAGTCATAGCTTTTCATTCCCTGCATCTTACCCTTGGAGACATCGGCACACCTAGCAAGGTTTGAAGCATAGCCATCCGGCATTTTCAGTTCTGTAATCCATTTACACACTAACTTTGCATCTTCTGGTGACAAAGTGTAGTTTGCCTTTGGCTTTCCCATCTTTTCGTTAGGTAAGGGTTGCATCTCCAAGTCCCTGCATGCACAGAACACAGATATATCCATTCTCGCCTTTTCATTGTCCTTTGTTGTACCCTTAACATTCATGACGGTGTTAAACACATTATCAAAGAAATTCTTCTCTATGTGCATTATATCAACGTTGTGCCTTAACAAGTTGTCCTTCCAGTATGGCAGATCCCAAAATATACTGTGTTTGGTCCAATTATGAAACTCACCATACCCTTGCAATCTTCCCCAATCAGCCTCTGTCACTTTTGGGAAATCAAAAACAAATTCCCAGACCTGTTGCCCTGTTAACATGTAAGGCGGACCATCTTTTTCATTCCTGTTTCTTGTAAAACCCCTTTTACTTCTTCTGAAAGAATGATCCGTTGGCAGGAATCAACGATGACAATCAAACCACGAATTTTTTCCACCATATTTCAAGGTGAAAGCCTTTGTGTCTTCGATACAATAAGGACATGCCAATTTACCCTGTGTTCCCCATCCAGATAACATACCATAGGCCGGAAAATCATTGATTGTCCACATTAAGCATGCTCTCATGACAAAGTTTTGTTTTGTGGAGATATCGTAAGTCAAAACGCCACAACTCCACAATTTTTGCAAATCATCAATCAAGGGCTGCAGGTAAACATCTGTCTTTGATTTCGGGTTAGATGGTCCAGGTATGACACAAGTCAAAAACATGTATGGTTTGGTCATGCACATTTCAGGGGGAAGATTGTAAGGCGTAACTATTACCGGCCAGCATGAGTATGGAGAAGTAGACGCTTGGATGTAAGGTGTAAACCCATCAGCACATAGACCCAATCTTACATTTCTTGGCTCACTGGAAAAATTTGGATACACATCATCAAAGTGCTTCCACACCTTCCCATTGGATGGATGGCGCAAAACGTTCAAATTCTTCCTGTTCTCATGATGCCATCTCATTTGAGCCGCAGATTCCATTAATGCATATAATCTTTGTAACCTGGGAATGATAAGCAAATAGAACATTCTCTTCACTGGAACATCACTGTATTTCCCCATCCCATTCTTTCGAGGAACATACCTCGCAGCATGACAAAAACTGCATTCTCTTGATTTGTTACCTTCTCTATATAACATGCAACCATTCACACAACAATCAATCTTCTCAGCCTTCAACCCTAATTTAGACACCAACTTTGTTGCTTGGTAATAGTTTCTGGGTAAGCTTTGTTTTCTTGGAGCTACATCGACAAGCATTTGTGCAAAATAATCTATACACTTTTCAGGAATATGGTAGTTAGATCTAGCTGCCAAAAGCTTAACAGATATTGATAACTTAGATTCGGTAGCTCCTTCGTAAATGGGCTGGTTTGCAGAGATTAACATATCATAAAATCGTTGAGCCTCCAGATTGGGCGTTTGTTCCTCATTTAATGTCTCGTTTCCCACGTTAGCATTGACATGTGGGACATTAGGAAATGGCCTAAAAGTGTCATACACCATCTGATGCATTGACACAAAATGATCTTCATTATCCATATGTTCACTACTACTTGAATGACCCCCTCGATCAATATCTGACTCCACTTCTCCATGAATAGTCCAGATCCAATAATTTGGTTTAAACCCACGCTTGTACAAGTGAACCTTCACCTCGCTTGGAGTCAACAGCTCCATGCACTTACACTTTGCACAAGGACACCTGATCCCTCCCTCAGACAAAAAGTAGGGTTGTTCCTTAGCCTTTTCGACAAACTCGTCAACTCCACTAACAAACTCATCTGTCAAGCCTCTCCTACCAGGATTGACCCTATCGTACATCCAGCTACGATCCATTTTCTACATGGCAAACATATAATTATCAACCACTAAGGGAGGTGGTGGCGCTCCCTAAGGGGGAAAGCAACACATGCATTCATACATTTGACTAATTTATCACCACACAACCAGTCCCTATTGAGCTCTGTTCTCCACTAACAAACAACACATAATTTATCAGCACATAACCAGCTTCCTATTGAGCTCCGTTCTCCACTAACAAACAACTCATCAATCAAACACATGCATTTGAATAATTTATCAGCACACAATCAGCTTCCTATTGAGCTCTGCTCTCTACTAAAAAACAACCAATCAATTCACATAACACATTACATATACAACAATCAGTCATATTATTCAACCAAAGTGTCAACTTACAAACTAATTAGATCAAAACAGATAGAGTAAAGAGAGATATACCTAATTGATCAGTGAAGCAGCAAATGAAGAGAGCCAACGAAGTCCAGCAAAGTACATACGTCCTAAATATACATGAAAGCAAAGAAAGACATTATGAAACATTAGTGCAACTTTAAAATTTTGATTATGATTTTGCCAACATCAACTAAATTTAAACTTCTAGCATGTTTGACTCTTTTAACAATATTAACTAACATAATATATGCTATATATAACATATCTCTAAAGCCAGTGATTTTCCAAGAAGAAGGGTACACAAGACAAAATGTCCCTTCTTTACAAATGGTAGAATCCTTTCTGCATATAAAGTAAGGTAGTAATGCCAATGAGGCTGTAGAGCTTAAAGAGTGCAGAATGTAGTGAGGTTTGAATGGGGACCTCAAGATCAACTTGGGATGAAATAGTATAGGAATATCACTGCTGAATCACAAAATATATATTAAAAAATGCATACAAATAAGAATAAAAAAGTTGTTTACATGAATGGTTTTATTTTTTTTTTACTTCAAGTTTTAAAAAAGAAAAAAATGATTTGAATGTCTTAATGCTTTCTGTTAAGGTGAAGAGATGCCTTGGTTTAAGCTTTCTAATGAAGTTTCTATGGAAACCTTGTGTTTTCTTTTCATCTACTTCATAACACAAAATGGCTTTCGAACTCTGGTTTGCCTAAAGCCTTAAACAGAATTCATTAATCATGCACCTTGAAGTCAAAACAGAATCCTTGAAGTGAAAATACTAGCATGCATATCTTGCAGACACAATTTGATATATATAGGCCTAGCTTGAGGAGTTATAAACACTAGAAAAATACTATTGAGCCTAATGCTCATATTAAGAGAAATTTACCCATAAAAACTCCACTCAATTGGCAACAATCTGATATTTAGCCTTATTGTACATCACTAAAACCAATACTGAGACCTTATAATAAACTTAGCTTACTAAGGTCCTAATGAATTTTATGTTTTAGGAGGTTGAGAAAATTCTCAATGTTCCAAATATATATGCATTGTGGCAAAAGATATTAAATTACGAGCATGCTAATTGTTCTTTCATTCATAGCCGATCTTTCATTCATTCTATGCTTATTACCTACTCAAGTCTCAATAAGATAACTAGTATATTTATAGTGTTTCACAGGCTCTTATAAGTGGTGATGTTCTTCATGCACAACATCTTTGGCATATGTTTAGGCTGTATCATAGGATCCAGCTGACTGCCATCAGTGGCATTGGGGTAGTCATGACGAAGATACTTAGATAGGATGATTCTATAGCCTCATGTACATAGTATAGGTAGATTCAAAAATATATAAACAAGAAAGGATTGTAGTACAATATATTTTTTAAGCTTTATGATACATAGAAGTATAATTGTCATTCCTATATCGATAATACCGTTAAGTACAACCACCACATTCAACAAGCATAATGATGTATACAAAATTGAGTATATGTTGTGATACACACTCACACACAAGTGCAGTCGCAAACCATGCTATCCTTTCTAATGTTAAAGATTGGAAAATTCCTTTAGTATTTCCAAAGAGGACCAAAAAAACAACACAGTGTCTGAATGAGGTTGTAGCCTAGTAATCTAGTATGCACACAAAAGCACATGACAATAGACTCATTTCATTTGCCAATACACAGTAATAATAATGAGCCCTAAGTATTTCCCTTTTAATTTTCACAACCAACTAAACATGGTATGGATCAAATCATGGGTCCATGAAGTCTAAGTACTCATGTTAATTCTTCCAGTGGCTGCACTTCATAACCATATCATCATCTTTAGCTAGTTCATTTACTTAGTAGCAGAGGGGAGGAGGGGGGAGTATCTCAACACAGGCAACGTCTTTCCATATCTGTATTAAGCTACTAGAGGAACCAAGAAGCTTTCCTTTCTCATCAAACAAACCTGTATTAACAGTAAAAGGACCAAATCAATTATACCAGTTTGGCACACCTATATATATTGCCAGCAGCACAACATCAAAGATTGTAAAAGAGAGAGTAATTTTAAAAATAAAAATTGAAGGTAGCATCAGGTAAAAATATAGAATCTAAGCAAGAAGATAACATATGGACTTGGATTAAATTTAAAATATGCAAAGGTGATTTGAATATCATATTAAATTGCATATGCAGCAAGCAGAGCATCAGGCGTGCATTTGAAAATGCAGATGATGTGAAAATGGAAAGCATCAAATACGTTAGAATAATGAAATTGAAACAAGGACACAGAATAATGAAATTGAATGTTAGGGTTTTAATTATAGTGAAAGGATTGAGACAGAGAATAAGAGGAAAGGAGACGGCGGAGGAGGTCCCATACCTATGGAGGTGGAGGTGGCGGTGACTGCACATAGGGAAAGGAGACCCTGGCCATGATGGTTCGTGGAGCGACGCGCACGGAAAGGAGAGCAAGGCGGCGGTGCGACGCGATGTTGGAGAGGTGTGGCGGGAGCAAGGCGGTGGTGCAACGATAACGAGCGGTGGTGCGATGGCGTCAAGGTGGTGTGGCGCAGTAAGGAAGAAAATGGGTCAAGGTTCTAGAGAATGGATTCACAAACAGAAAAGGAAGAGAAGGCAAAGCAAAATATTTGTCTGACCATTAGCGTCGGCTGGCCGACGCTATTCTTAATTAATTCAAATTAGCGTCTAACTTAGCGTTGGCCTGGCCGATGCTAAGCTGATAAGAACTATAGCGTCGGTCATTAGTGTCGGCTGGGCCCACTCAAAATTAATTAAAAAATAAAAAAAAACAATATTAGCATACTAGCGACGGCTTAGCGTCCACATGACCGAAGCTAAGTCCCAAAATTTGCGTCGAAGTCGTGGCCGACGCTAAAAGTTGGCAGCTAAATGCCAGTTTTCTTGTAGTGGGTGTCATCATCCCCCATGAATCATGACATGTGTCCCACTGTGACATGTGTCACTTACACGTGTTGCCCCGTCAGCATGCCCGAGTGTTTTCTTCCGCATTTTCCCGCGTAACCCATTGTCGGAATATTTTTCTGTATTATTTTTAGGCTATCACTAAAAGTAAATTGTACTCAAATACAGCCTAATTTTAATATGTTAACCCTTCATTAATTATTTAATTAATTAATTACTTACTCGATTAGCGTTCTGGACCCGTTATTCCACATTTTCGCACTTCCTAAGCTCATTCCAAGTCCAAATTGTCTCAAATTTGGACCACAGCTTTCTCAACACATAAGGAACATAATTAAGCCCTTAAAATGCTTAATTAGTGTCCCAAATCTTAAACAAAAAAATAGGGTATTATAGAATCTCGTTGGTTTTGGGATTGCCCTAGCGTTAGCAATGCTTTTTGCACGTTGTTCCCGTGATTAGGGCAAGGTTCGTGATCGTGGTCGTGCGAGCTCTCGGAGGAGGTGGTAGCTGCGAGTTGGTGGCTGAATTGAGGTGAATTTTGTGGTGTTAGCAGTGGAGTTGTGATCATGATTGCATTCATGATAGAGGTTGCACAATCTTTTAGGTAAGGAGAAAGAAATTGTTATCTTCGGCAAGACATGCGTAGTATAGTGTGTATGCATGTGTAGGGGAGCCTTAAACCCTAATAGAGGTTGAGCCCTGGACAAAATACCTAGACCCCAGGTGTAGGTATCTTTGGGCTATCACCGATAAGATGATACCCTAGGCTAGACGACGTGACTGTTGAGATTGATATGTTGAACTGCCTATGTGATTATCTGTTTATCTGTCAACGTGATGATATCTATATTGGCATGCTTATTGCTGTGATATTTTATTCTTATGATTGGCTGGATGATTAATGATTAGAGTATGGTGAATTGTGATGTTGTTCGGGTTGATACCGTCGTGGTTATCACCGTGGAGATGTGGCTCGTGGACGCATGGCGTCGTATTGGTGTTGATGTTATCATGGATGCAATGCATTGTGGCTGTGGTCGAGTGCTTAGGCGTGAGGTTCTGGTATCAACCTATGATGGATGTCTGTTGCATATCATAACATATTTGATCCTAATGGGGGATGCCCAAATGGGGGCGAGATGTGTACCACCGATCCCGAGGCGAGATGTCCAATTGGGGACATTATTGATCCTTAGGGCGATGTCTAATTGGGGACATGATGCATTGATCCCGACGGGGATGTCCAATTGGGGACGTTATTGATCTCAACGAGGATGCCCAACTGGGGACGTGATGAAATCGGTCGACATGCATATAAGGATTAGTATCCCACGTAGAGGTTTGATATGAGAGAATAATTTTTGAGAAGGAAGTGACGTGTGACTCGAGAGATGGTTGTTTGAGGGTTGCGTGTTTTCTATGTGTTGTATGCTACATGTCTATATGCTATACTATTGCCCCTCTCCCATGTTTGATGATATGCGTGTTTCTTATCTCCTTGTCTTTTCTCTGTGAGTTTCTTTTATTTTGAGGAAAGACCCTGTGACGGAACCAGTTGCTGAGAAGTGGATGACATTCCTTACGAGCCTGATGCCGGTGGAAGAGCCACAAACACCAACCTCGAGAGGCTTTGAGTTTCTGTACCAGAGGAGGATGTGAGTTCATCATCCGAGTATGTGCTCCTGCGGGTCTATAGGCATACATATGATGGGGGGATAGGGTAGTTCAGAACATCGTTGTCGTCGGTGTCGGAATACTGGCAGTGCGTCTGCATAGGAGTGTGATGTGGGGGCTTTTTGATGTATTTTGAGCGGGGGTGGTGAGTGCGATGAGCACGAGGGTCTTTTTGTAATACCCAATAATTTTAATAATTTAAATATACGTTTTAAATGACTTTATGCTAGGTAAATTAAAATTTCTCATCATATGAACAATATATTTATTATTTTTTTTAGTTACAAACATGTTCCTATTTTTTTTTTTTTAGTAATTTATGCCATAGTTTAAAAATTTTCTTGAACTCTATTTAAAAGTTTAAATAAAGATTTTTTAAGGCATGATTAGGTAGTGTTAATTAATTAAGCAACCTTTAGTAAAGGACATAATTGTCTAAGTGCCTTAGATTGAGCTATTTACATATAAGAAGAGGCTTCCCCTCCCATTTCCTCATAAAAAATAATAATTCAGAAAGGAGTGTTAGGGTTTGGGAGGAGAAGCTTTGGAAGAGAAGAAGAGGCTTGAAGAGTAGCTCCAATGATGGTTCTTGCTCTCCCTTGTACTTCATTTTCGTCTTGCTTGAAGCATCAAGCATAGAATCTACAAGAGGTGAGGGATTTTGATGTCATATAAATACCTCATTGTTCCCCAGTTTTTGTTTGAATCTGAACCGATTTTCGAGAATGAAAATTTGTGTTTGTTTTGGAATTGTTGGGCGGTGCTATTAAATTGATGTTGCGCCCTGCTTTCAATTTGTGAACAAATCCCTTGTCTTTTTCTGAAGGTACTGCTGCTCATAGAAAATTGGATGCGCGGACAAAAAAAAATTGGAAGAATTTTTTTATTTTGTTTTTGGGCCTTATTATGCGTGCTTTTGTTTTGGCTTTGGATGAATTTTTAGTTAGAAATTGATGCTGCTAGACTTCGTAATCACTTTGGGTTTTATGGGTTTGACTTGAAAATTGCTGAACTTTTTCTTCTCACGGCTAGGTGCATTTTATATGGGATTCCTTGATATTTATACATAGCTATTGTAATATAGTTATGATGAATCACAGTGATGTATTGCTGATATAAATTTTTTTTTTTTGCTTGGCCGCTAATTGCATCTGGGAAGGCTTTTGCCATTTGAATCATGTGTTCTATTTGTTTTTTTGTAAATGCTGCAGTATATTATTTCATTTTTATTCAATTGTTGCCATTTTCTATAAGCTTATGATATACATACATATTATACTATATTATTGTTTGATTTTGTTTTATGGCTGCAACTTGCTATATGGAATGGCTATGATCTATTTATTCATTTTATATTATAGTTTACATGTAAGAATTATGAATTATAAGAATATAAGGATATAATGGTTTACTTGTAATCAGTTTTGAGATAAATATGGATTAATTTACTTGTATATTATGTTATGCCTTTCGGGAAAATAATTGGATGTAATTGTTGAGATATCAATGTTTATGATGCTTATTATCTTATTGTTTTTATGTATGGATGGTACAGAACTTAAATTTTATTTCTTTGTGGATTGTTTTGATGATGTATAGTGTTGAAATGCAAGTGAAGTTGATGAAGTCCATGTGTACCTTTATGGTGGTAACTGTTATAGCGTGAATATTTTGAGAATATTTCCTGATGATTTTATTGTAGCAGATATTGTTGCTATTGAAAGTAATGAAATGTACTTACTGGAATGTATTGACAAGTGTTGACCTATGAACCTTTGGGTATCCGACTAGAGAGGGCAGTATCTTCGGTATATAAGCTAAAACCGTCGAGTTTGGGGACTTTAGTGAGCAATCCCGAAGTTGAGGAGGATGATGATGGCCGTGAAAGTGAAACAGGGAAACACAAGAAGGGGGGTTGAATTGTGTTTCTTAAACCTTTTTTTTTTTTTAACGTTTTAAGCAAGCAAAATATATAAATAAATCAAATTGAAAACAAGTTTTTGACAAATGTTAAGAAACTTTGTTTTCAATCCCCAAGTTAGTAGATAAATAAACTTGACAAGATAGAGATATAGAGAAATTCACACAGAGATGTATCCTGGTTCACTCTTTCAAATCGAAGAGCTACGTCCAGTCCCTTCCTCTAGAAGGTTTTTCCACTAAATCACTTAGCACTTTTCACAAGTTGTTTCCTAGTCACTCCAGACTTTAAAACTCCAAGTATTCTACACCTCTCCAGGCTCCAAGTATTTTTTACAGACAAGACTCTTCAAGCTCAACCAATCCTAAGATTTTGAGAAGGTTTTTGAGCTTTTTAACAAACTCACTAACTGTGAGAGTATTACAAGATATAGCTCTTTGAATCTGTTTGTAATTTTACAAAGAAAGAATATGAAAGTTTACAGATCTTTGACTAGAGTAGTGATTGTTGAAATCTTTTTGTTGCGAATGAATTCTCTCTTGTATGTATATGTGTGTATCTCTACTTGTTTCTTCAAATGATGGTCTTTTAAATAGTCTTGACTATCTTCCGGATTTCAAACGGTAGAAAACTTATCCGTTTAGACTCAGTGAAATATTTGTTAGACACATGTCCATTTGCTAGCTATTTTCTGTTCATAGTTGTCCTTTCTTTTTGAGAGCAGGGAGGCAACTTTGCTTTTGATAGAATAGCAGTGATAGCAGCTTGCAGCAGGTTGAATCAGAGCAGACTGTCCTTTGCTTTTTGGCCGTCATGCTTTCTACTTTACGTGCCTCGACGTGTACAACTTTGTACCTTGTTTTGTCTTTATGAAAAGATATTTTTCTTTTGTAATCCAGTTAAGACTTTTGATAATTGTGCCACGTCATCTGTAAACCAAAGTTAGTGGACGCACAAGTAATATAAAAGATTGGACGCATAATATACTTTGTGACATCTGGACGTAAGACACTTATCCTTTAAGAATAAGGCCCAAGTACCAGTTGGACGAACCACAAACTTATACCATTGGACGCAAAGAATGCTTTTGAGCTTATCGTCTAGTATGAGCTAGATATAACTTTGGACGTTGAAGCTTAGTGGTCTTTCGAGAATATATCTGAAGTCAAAGACAAAGAAAAGGTCTTTTGACCTTATGAATTAGTAGCAATTGATCTTCAATTATTTTCATAAGCATATAATAATTTTGTTAATCAATAAAATTTTGAGGGGTCATAAACCATTCCTGTTTTGGTTCTAACAGGCCGGAGGGGGCAGTATCTCTGGGATATGAAATCAAAACTGTCGAGACGGGGGATTTCAGTGAGTAACCCCAATTGGAACCCCAAGACTCAATATAAGTATTTTTATGCTATGTCTTCCCTTATGAGCAAGAACATGAATTATGAAAATAAGATTTATGTGCAAGCCATTCCACAAGTACTCTATTGAGGGACAAAATGTTCACATGATAATTTGTTTGGTTCGGGAAATATTTGCATATGAATAGATACTTGTGACATGTATCTTTGAAATGAGTATTTATCTGTTTGAGCTAGAATTTTGCATGATTGTGTGACCTTTTTCAGAACTTGATTATGTATGACTGCATGTGTTTGAGGGAAACTCCCTCACTGAGTCAATAGACTCACCCCACGTTTAAATTCTCTAGCTGCAGGTATTTGTGATGCCGCCGAAAGCCTTGAATACCATGTGGACAGTGTGAAGGGTTTGAACCCATAGGTTTTAAGTTGTATCTAGTGAAAGTAGGACTTTGTAATTTAGTATATGTTTTGGTTTAACTCTAATGATATTATTCGATTTTATGATGTATTATTGAATGATATTTCTTTATACTTTGGATGAAACGAATTAGTATGCTTGAAAGGCTGCAAAGGGGAAAGGAGAATTTTCCCTTTCGACCGGTCATGGCTACGAGATTCGGGTCATGACAAAGTTGGTATCAGAGCCTCTGGTACAAAGTCCTGAAAGAGGAATTAGGCATTGATGGCATTTGTGATTGGATCTTGAACAAAGGCGAGGTCTAAGACAAATGTTATTACCACTATTACAGTTTTGCTTTCTTAAAAAGTTTCAAGTGTCGACTCCACATGGCAGCAAGGGGACGATATGAGATGACATAGTTAAATCATTTAATTCCCTTATGTTCTCTCTTGAGTAGTTGCTCATAAAATGTGTTTATGATTTTGGTATTAATATTATATATTAAGTTTTATGATGATGATGGTGGAATTGTGAAAGTTGTAAATGTTGTTGAAGTATGATGGTGAGTAGTGAACCAACTAAGTTATTGAATATATGTTAAAATGAATTAATGGAATTATTTTTGGAAACTTATGAGGATAGTTTGTTGAAAATGGTTATAGCGGTTATGTACTTTTTAGTATTATTATGAAATGATACTAAAAATGTTGAGAACGTAATTATGTGAAGGTTTGTTAAAATAATACTTCATTTATGGTTGATTCTAATTCATAGGCTTGTCTAATAGACTAATTAATGTATCCATGAGAATGTTATTTTCTGTGCTTAATGAGCTATCTAAGTATATGATATATTTGTTCTTCGCATGTATCATTGGAATTCGAGGACGAATTCCTTTTAAGCCGAATAGAATGTAATACATGGTAATTTTAATAATTTAAATATACGTTTTAAATGACTTTATGCTAGGTAAATTAAAATTTCTCATCATATGAACAATATATTTGTTATTTTTTTTTAGTTACAAAGATGTTCCTTTTCTTTAGTAATTTATGCTATAGTTTAAAAATTTTCTTGAGCTCTATTTAAAAGTTTAAATAAAGATTTTTTAAGGCATGATTAGATAGTGTTAATTAATTAAGCAACCCTTAGTAAAGGACATAATTGTCCAAGTGCCTTAGAGCTATTTATATATAAGAAGAGGCTTCCCCTCCCATTTCCTCATAAAAAAAAAATTCAGAAAGGGGTGTTAGGGTTTGGGAGGAGAGACTTTGGAAGAGAAGAAGAGGCTTGAGGAGTAGCTCCAATGTTGGTTCTTGCTCTCCCTTGTCCTTCGTTTTCGTTTTGCTTGAAGCATCAAGCTTAGGATCTATAAGAGGTGAGGGATTTTTAGTGTCATATAAATACCTCATTGTTCCCCCTGTTTTTGTTTGAATCTGAACCGATTTTCCTGAATGAAAATTTGTGTTTCTGTTTTGGAATTGTTGGGCGGTGCTATTAAATTGATGTTGCGCCCTGCTTTCAATTTGTGAACAAATCCCTTGTCTTTTTCTGAAGGTATTGCAGCTCCTTAAAAATTGGAAGCGCGGACAAAAAAAAAATATTATTTTTTTTGCCTTATTAAGCTTGCTGTGGAGAATTCAGGCATCCGAATGGTCCCCTCAAAAATTGGCTTATTAGGGGGTGGTCTACCCAGCTATATAAGTAATGGCCAGGCTTGTTAACCACTCGATGTGAGACTCGCAACACGCCCCCTCGAGCCTGGGCTCGTCACTACAAGCGAGGGCTAGCGGCACTATCCACACCACCGGGCAAAACGTGGCTCTGATACCATGTTAAGAATTTAGGCATCCGAATGGCCCCCTCAAAAACAGGCTTATGAGGGAGTGGTCTACCCAACTATATAAGCAACGGTCAGGCTCGTTAATCACCCGATATGGGACTCGCAACACGTGCTTTTGTTTTGGCTTTGGATGAATTTTAGTTAAAAATAGATGGTGCTGGACTTGGTAGTCATTTTGGGTTTTATGGGTTTGACTTGGAAACAGCTGAACTTTTGCTTCTCACTGCTAGGTGCATTATATATGGGCTTCCTGGATATTTTTATATAGCTATTGTAATATAGTAATGATGAATCAAAGTGATGTGTTGCTGATATAAATTTTTTTTTTTTTTTTTTCGTTTTGTTTGGCCGCTAGTTACATCAGGGAAGGCTTTTTCCATTTGAATCATGGGTTCCATTTGTTTTTTTTAAATGCTGCAGTTTATATATATATATATATATATATATATATATATATATATATATATATATATATATATATTGGCTTATGATATATATACATATTATACTATATTAGTGTTTGATTTTGTTTTATGGCTGCCACTTGCTATATGGAATGGCTATGATCTATTTATTCATTTTATATTATAGTTTACTTGTAAGAATTATGAATTATAAGAATCTAAGGATATAATGGTTTACCTGTAATTAGTTTTGAGATAAATATGGATTAATGTACTCGTATATTATGTTATGCCTTTCTGGAAAATAATTGGATGGAATTGTTGAGATATCAATGTTTATGATGCTTACTATATTATTGGATTTATGTATGGATGGTACAGAACTTAAATTCTATTTCTTTGTGGATTGTTTTGATGATGCATAGTGTTGAAATGCAAGTGAAGTTGATATGAAGTCTATGTAAACCTTTATGGTGGTAACTGTTATAGCGTGAATATCTTGAGAATATTTCTTGATGATTTTATTTTGCAGATATTGTTATCGAAAGTAATGAAACGTACTTAGTGGAATGTATTGACAAGTGTTGACATATGAATCTTTGGGTATCTGACCGGAGGGGGCGGTATCTCCGGTATATAAGCTAAAACCGTCGAGGTTGGGGATCTTAGTGAGCAACCTCGGAGTTGAGGAGGGATGATGATGGCCGGAGGGGATAGTATTTCCGGGATACTGTAACATCTCGGTTTTCCGAAACCCTAATTGTGATAGATGGCCTAGATCGGGTATTTATTTGTTTGTTAATAATTACTATCATGGCTGGAAAGTGTGTTTAGAGAACATGTTAAGAGTAGGAATAAATTGGATAAGAGAAGGATGAGGGACAAGGGACCAGGAGTAGAACGATCAATCGGGGACCAGTAGAACGCTCAAGCGTGCCAACGCTCAAGCGTGGAGAATCTGGACGCTCAAGTGTGGCCACTCTGACCAGTCGACTTGTAGTGATGGGTCGTATAGTGACAGTGTCGATTACGCGTCGCGGCTGGCACGTGATGGGTGGTGCCTTGGCGGTGAGGAAATGTCAACACTCAAGCGTTGAGGAAGCCAACGCTCAAGCGCTCGAATGCTAAAGCGTGGCGATTCAGAATGCTAAAGCGCTGTCAGCAGAGTTTTACCTCTATAAATACTTGCTCATTTTCACCATGGACGAGTTTTACAAACCTCATACATCCAGAGAGCTTGAGTTAGAGGCAGAGACAGGTTCCAAGGTTCGTGATCAAGTTGTGATTCGTTCGTTCATCCGATTCCAGTTCCGATCGTGTTTTCGTGATCATCGCGACTTCTACTACAACTCTACCGGTTTGCTTTTGTGATTCGATGAGGGGCAAGTTTGGAAGCTACATGCGTGATCCCGTTGGTGAAGGAATCCGTGGCTGTGAAAGCAAGGAGAGGAGCAAGAAGTGCTCGTTGTGTTCGTGATTGTTGTTACATTTGCTAACACGTGGGGAGAAAGAGTTACACACGTTGGGGAGGCAAGAGTAGTCTATGTAGCTTTGTTGTATGTTTTGTGTTGTGTAGGGGAACCCTAAACCCTATGTGAGGTTGAGCCCTGACAAAGTACCTAAACCCTAGGTTTAGTCTACTTTGGGCTATCATCACTATGTTTGATATCCTAGGTTAGCAGATTTGTGATGCATGATAATATGTGATATGTGTTGATATATGCGTACCTGCTATTTATGATATTTGCGAGATATGCATGATGTGTTGATGATAATGGCAGATTGGTATGTGCTGTTTATTGCCTTATTAAGCATGTTGATACTTGATGAACTGTTGCATTATATCGGGAAAGGGGTGTACGTATGAGATTTGGAGGTTTAGTATGATTATGGCTTTGACCCTGTTGTGAACGTTTGAGCTGGTAGTCGAGAACTGAGGTTATAGTGGAGTTTGGAGCTCGTAAGTTTATGATGGGAGCTTGGAGCTCAGATGGTTACCAGTGGAGCTTGGAGCTCGTATGGTTACAGTGGAGCTTGGAGCTCATATGGTTACAGTTGGAGCTTGGAGCTCCTGTGGCTAAGAGCAAATTGCATGTGTTGCTATATCAGCTAAAGAGATTTGGATGATAGGCATAGCATATGCATATGATGCCAAGTGGCAAGCCATATGCCGAGAGGCATACGGAAGGGTAGGTCTGCGTGATCTTGGGGATATACTGGACACAGGTGTACCCACATGAGACCGGTATGGTAGCTCCTACTGTGTCGTGGTGGTCCTGGGCACGTCCTACTATCCCGATTGGACCCTGAGTCTTTCCAGTTGCCGGTGGATCTTTTGAGGAGGCCCAGTTAACCCTCTTTGTCTAGGACAGTTGAGCGGTGATGCACTTTTATGGGTCAGGACGAGCGGAACAGATTACTGGAACAAACCAACTTGTTGTCCGATGTGCAGACGTGATGTTGCCCTTAGTAGAGTGTTTAGTACCGGCCGACATGCATAGAAAGAGTATGAGTACATCTAGCTAGGGAACGACCTTAGTGTCGAGACATCGAGAGATGATTGTGTTTGCTATATATTCTACATTGCATCATCCTTGTCATAGATGTGTTGTATATTTTATCTCCCTGTATTTCCTTGTATGTTATGTTTTCGATCTGCGAGCAGACGACGAGTTAGCAGAAGGCGACTATGGACCCAAGGATGCATCCCTTCCTCTAGACAGCATCGAGGATCCCGATGCTAGGCGAGCTTGAGATCGTCTATCATGACGAGCAGGGGTGGCAGGTGGACCCCTCTACGTTTTTGACTGTGTACACCCGACCAGTGAGCTTGCTGTTTCAGGGCGGTATTCTACCACGAGAAGACATCATGGGACCGTACAGAGTGATCCAGTTTCTTCCCTTTATGTGGCACCCACTCAAGCCAAGTAAGCAAGATTTTATGTGGGCTGCCCCAGCATCATCTCACGTGAAAAGTCGCAGAGGTTTCGTGCTAAGAAGACAACGCAGGAGGTCAAAACGGTATTGGAGAGCTGTCAGGCGTATGCAGATTGTTATGTCTAGTTCTTCCTCGGATTATGTGCCCTTGCAGGTTTATAGGCGCACGTATGGGGAAGGACAAGGTAGCTCTTAACACTCACATCACTGAGGACGTGACGTCACCAGTGCGTCTTGTAACACCCCTCCTTCAGGTGTCACTTTCGTAACCCCAAACACTATAAAGAAAAAAAAGATTTGCTGGTTCACTTTCGGAAAAAGATTTTCTTTACTTATATCTTACTTATTACGAAAATCGTGATAGAATTTTTTTCATCTTATAACATTAAAGAACATATACTCATGATAACATTCGCATAACTCACAAATATACATATGCATATATATATATATATATATATATATATATATATATATATATATATATATATATATGTATATAAACATCATCTATTAAATCCATCAGTCTACCACATGCCCATCAGGAGCCAAGAACAGACTAAACCAAAAGTAATTACCTCAAAATAAACCTAAGCTAGTCTGACAAAAGAAGTCTACAGATAACTTGTACTACCCCGACATCAGTCGTACCAAAGGAATAGGGTCTCATCGCCACCAAACCACACCTCTTCGTCATCAACCTCCAGCACTCAACCTATAGGGTTCCAGAGCGATTCAAAGGGCTGTTAACAAACATCTGTACATGTATCAAAAAACATAACAGGGTGTCCAACATGTACAGGCAAGGGTGAGACATCAATATATGAACTCAAAATACAACTACTGCATACCCAAAACACAAACAGCAGATGCATATAGGTATATCAAACACAGTTATTAAGCATGATAAACATAACACAGAATATTTTGACCATCCAGATAATTCAAGGGTCTCATACCCAACAGTTAGCGGCATTTTCAAAACATATGCATGACACTTCCAAATATATCATCTAATACTCGATTTTTAATTTCCGGAAATCCCATCGCCTTTCAAAAGAGTTAATCAGGCTCGGGGTACATTGGCCATCAAGGAGCAATGTCTAGCACCAGCGTGCCATAATAACTAGCACCATCGTGCCATCACTAGTACCAACGTGCCATCACTAGCATTGTCCAACTCAAGATACAATATATATATAACAAATGACATAAAGTCACCACTAGGTTCCCTCTCATCAAGGTCATTTTCATGGCACATCTGCCCAACAACAAATGCATGAGAAAACCTTTTGTTTTCGTAAGTTCTTTTGTGTTGTATCATTATTTCCTCGTTGAAGCTCAAAGCTATCAACCACCATAATTTTTTTGACTCTTAAGTCTTTTCAACATTTTCTCAAAAGGGACACACAGTCCGATTAACCAAAAGTGGACACACAGTCCAAAAATAGGCCAAACCCAAAAACCACCAACCTAGAGCACCCAAAACGTCCACAAGCCTATAGGACCACAAGGATTGTCCACAAGCTTACCAGACCAAAAACTAACACGAATCCTTGATCCACATGTTCTGTGGAACACTAGAACCCCGACGTCTCGGTTTCTATGTTCACATCCAAATTAACATTTTTCTTTGAAACACAACACCTACATCTCCGAAGCTTACACTCGAAGCCTTCAGAATCAAATTTCCATAAAAACTAACTTTTGGATCAAAACCATTTTTCTTTTGAAAACAAACTCTTAGCAAAACCTTATCACTTCAAAACATAGTTCATGAACACTCTTGATCAAACTATTCTCCTTTAAAACATTTTGGTAAACCACCAAAACCTTGAAATATAGTTTGTAAAAACTCTTTTCTTTTGATAAGCAATCTACTTCTGAAACTGATCTTTTTGAAATACGGCTACTCGAAATACTTCATTTTATCCTTTCACATCTATTGGTAATTTTTCTAAGGAACTTCCATCTTTAAAATGACTTTTCCTAAAACTAAACTTTGTTTTCAAATTTTTTTCATTACATCTCTCTATTCCATTAATAAAATATATTTCATTTTTCTTATTCCCCAAAATCAAAGTCAAGATGCGTTGTCTTCAAGTCTTTTCAAAACTCATAACTCTCTTATGTCATTTCTTTTCATTAATGCACCATATTGTGCTTTCTCATTCTTTAACCAAAACGTCTATATGCGTTTTCTTCGATTTCTTTTTGACACTTGTAACTTTTTATCCGCTTAATTAAATTTTTCAAGCTTTTTGAAGTTTTTACCTTTATGTGGTTCTGAACTCTAACCGATGTTAGGTTCCTTCACAACAACATCAATCACCAATTCAATCAATACATCATACTAAGCATACATAGGCATACTCCAACATGCTTGGTCATAATAAAATGCAATCACACATATTTAAGCAAGATCAAGCATAAGCATATATAATCAAACAATAAATAAATCATTCCACAAAAATAATTACAATTACACACCACCACACATTTCCACCAAATACACAACATAGACAGTATACAGTCGTCGAAAATTGAATTTCTCAGGTTATATCCCCTTACCTCTCGAAGTATCCTCAGGATGAAAAGTCGCCCGGTCGATCCGCGAGCTCTCCCGATTTCTCGTCTAATTACCCAATCACAACTACAAACACATAATCCATTCAAACATTAACATTAAACAACACAAAATATCCTAATCCCACCTATACAGGGTTCGGCCATATAGCTAGAAAATTGGCTAGGGAGCTCCAAAAATTCTCATCTCTTGGATTCCATACTAATTAGGTGAGACAAGACTAGATTCAAGCTTAGAATACCAAAATTTCAACCAAAACTCTACACACCCAAAGGGAGTAGGTTCGGCCAAAAATACCCATATGAGTTAGAGGGATTCCTTGGTTCTAAGCTCTTGGATTATGAAAGAATACAATGAACCTAGGTCAAAGAAAATGGTTTGACATTAAAAGGATTTTTCTATAATTTTTCATTGATTTTTGAAGTTTATGCTTCAAAACCTAACTTTCCATGATTCATGAGATTGAATGGAGAAAGAGAGAGATTAAGAGATCAAGGATGGAGTTTATACCTCCTAGATGACAAAGTTTAAGGAGAAATCAATTTGTTTTCACAAAAATCTTGAAGGTTTAGAAGAAATTTTGAGAGAAATGGTGGAGGAAATGAAGAACTATGAAGATTAAGTGTGAGGGAGGGAGAGAGATGAAGGGGGCGTGGGAGTGAGAGGATGAAGAGATAAGGAGGTTCCAAAATCTTCACTAAGGGCAATTTGGACATTTCACCATGGTTAAATGGTAATTCCATGAAAACTCAAGGGCGTTTTGGTCATTTTGCGTCCAAATATTTTTTGAAAACCATCATGACACTGGCACGCATTCCTAGGTGACTTGACCTGATGTGACTTCAAGATTATCCATTAGCGGGTCCCGTTAAATCAATCTACAGCTCCAATCGTCTCCCGGTTCGAGTTTTCGCCCGACTAATTTATATTATTTTCACTTTTTAACATCAAGAACCAATTTTAGCAAAATTGGAGGGAATTAAATCTAAGACTAATTGTCTCATTCACGAGTCAAAATTAGGTCTTTATAGTAGTAAAATACTACTATCAGTGAAAACCGTAGATCGGACTCCGTCTGAGTTTTCGATCCAAAATTTAACCGTTACTTCCTACGATCGCATGGAGCATAACCAAAATCATTTTCTAAAACACAGAAAAAATATAAACTCATTTATATAGTTTACTGGTCTTAGAAAGCATGAAAATCGGGGTGTTACACGTCTGCCATTGGATGTGAGGTAAGGCTATTTTGATGTATTTTGAGAGGGGATGGGGAAGGCATGTGAGTACGAGCGTTAGAGTCCCTTTTGATGTATATGTTTAGTTTTCAATTGTTCTATGTACCTTCATTTGTATCTCTATAGCCCTACTGACGGGGCCACCATGTATACTTTAGTACTGCTTATATATGTGCATGTTTTGGTTTATCCTGCTACGTTTGCTTTGATGTCGTATGCATTTATGTTGGATGCATGATATCCTTTGTTTTAAATAAGCGCGTAATTGTTAGGTCATAGTTAATGCTATAAGAGAGTTCTAAAGTTAATGGGATTTCCTCGAGTGGAACTTGGGGACGTCACATTATAGTGGTATCAGAGCAGTTTGGTCCTATCAGGATTATGGAAGTCGGGGACCAAGATTGTGAGCTTTTTGGAAGTGGAACTAGCAAAGTTTGTTGTCTCTACAAGAGAGTACGGCTGTGTCTAGAAGAATAGAAGGAGTGCGATCGATTATTGTGCTGTTTTGTGTGAATGATAAGTAGATGTATGTACTTATGTTGCTTATGATGTTTGAATCCTGAGCTAACGGTTACTTGTAACAGGAACCAATGGCTCGAGGTAGAGGGAGAGGTAGAGGTTGGGGTAGGTGTAACATCCTAAAATTTCATTATAATTATTTTAATAAAAATATTAAATTGTTATGAGGTTTAATATGGAAAACGGTTAGTAAAGGAATTAATTGGAATTGTTTAGTGATTAAAAGAATGCAAAATTAATAATTGAAATAGAAACAATGAAGCTACAGGGAGTTGAGTTTTTTTTTTTTTTTTACAATTACAATTGATAAAAAATATGAAGAGTTTACGTTGCTAACAAACTCAAGGTGCCGAAATTCAAAAGCACTGTGTGTGATACTAGATGGTTATCAAATAGATAATTGGTTTTAGTAAAATCCAAATCTTGCGGGTACCAAAATTCAGTTTGAATTTTGAATAGTGAAGCAAGGCTATCATTAGCATATTAGGATAAGAAAAGAAAAAACAAGATACATGGGTTGTACCTATCAGCTCTAACCAAAAGTATCACCATATAAAAGACACATAAGGGTTTAGAAATACCCAGTATCACACAAATCACAACTACTGTGACAGCACCTTCATCAACGAAAATAATAGTAAGGTTTTATGCGAGACTGTGTGTGCAGTTAGGAGAGAAACAGAACAGCACCGAACAATTCTGGTTCAAGAACATTAGCAAGAAAAGATTAAGGACTCACGGCAAACATTAGGATTTGTTCGTTGGAATATTTGGAGTTTTTGGAGGTCTACGAGAAGTGAGTAGAAATACTTTTTCTCACCCTTTCCATGGTGCAATTTGTCTTGTGGTTTGGGTTATGCTTTAAAAACACGTTTTTTAGAAAATAATCCTGATTTGGTCAAACCCTGATTTTATAAATTTGGGGGTTTTCCTTCTAAGGTGTTTCTGCTGTCAAGTAAATATTTATTATTGAGATTGATGATATGATTTATATGATACATACGTGATTTGGTTGAATTGACATGCTATATATGTACTATTTGATGATAATTGTGATATTGACATGATTCAATAACTGTTAATACACTACTACAGAAAAGGGATTTACCAGTGTTTATTTTAGGCCTTTAGCAGCGCTTTCGGGCGCTGACTATTTATCCGCTAGCAAAAGGGGAAAAATTTCGCCAGTGGTTCAATAAGCGCTGGTAAAAGTTATACAATTGCCAGCGTTTCCTTTAATAAGCGCTGGTAAAGGTTAAACAATTGCCAGCGCTTTATTAAAGGAACGGTGGTAAAGGTTAACAAATTGCCAGCGTTTCCTTTAATAAGCGCTGGTAAAGGTTAAAGGAAACGCTGGCAATTGGTTAACCTTTACCGGCGCTTATTAAAGGAAACGCTGGCAATTGTATAACCTTTACCAGCGCTTCTTCAAGTAAACGCTGGCAATACCCTATTTTTTATATATATATATATATAATTACTTTTACTATTCCCCCTGTTTTTCATTACAATTTGCAAATCAACACAAGCAAAACCAGCAATATTCAAAACCAAACATGTTATATATATATATATATATATATATATATAATAGCAAAACCTCAACAATTAATATGTTTATATATATATATATATATATATATATATATATATATATATATATATATATATATATATATATATATATATATATATATATATATATACAAGAGCCAAAAAATCTTGTACTATCTACAGTAGTTTAATTGATTGAAGAAAGAATAAGCAGCCCTCGATCAATCTTAGCACAGTATATTCATGTACATATGCATACAGTTAGGAAAAACCAACAATATGTTATATATACAAGAGCAAAAACCAAAAAATAATCCTAGCTAGTTCTAGCTTGATTGAAGAAGCCCTTGATCAATTAATCCTTTGCTTTCCCTGCTTCAACAAAATCCTTGCTCCCTTTCAATAATATCCAAATAAACATTGTTAAGTTCAAAATGGTATATAAACTCGAAATGACTACAATAGATCACACTTACATATACCTTCATTCGATAAAATCAACAATATAACGGCACCACTCTTGCTTGAGTGCGGTAAGTTGATCATCAGAGTATACCGGACATTTACGTTCTGGATAGTACTGCGAAACGAAAATTAAATCAAGTTTGTACATTTCAATATGGTCAAATGTGAGAGTAATTAAATATATAAACTGTGGGGAAAAGGGAAGAAGAAATCCACACACACTACTGAAAACAGAGTATTTAGAGAGAAAATATATATGCTGAATAATACTCAAAATTAACTCTTTATTGAATTCATATATATACCACTGCACTTACAGTACTTTCATGCACACATTTATAGATCTGCTAGACCTCTAACTAATAAGTCTAACTAACTCATCTAACTCAGAGCTAACCACTTTTACTGTTATAATCATCAACAGTTCATAACTACTAACCACTAACTGACTTTGAAATACTCTGTCAACACAACCACCTAATTCGAAGTTCACTCAACACACAAGATATGCTAATTTAGCATCACTATGGAGTCTAACATTCCAACTAGGTTGGCACCTAGACTCCATCTATCATTTGCTGCACATCAAGTTTGAATCAATTCTCTTATTGATACAACTTTCAAAAAACTCCTTAGCTCTTTGAATCTCTCAATTTTCATAGGCTTGGTCATGATATCTACTTTATGAAATTCAAATCACCTGCAAAAGCACAATTGCAGTTTCCCTTTATTCACTCACGCAAGAAGTGAAATTTGGTCTCAATATGTTTACTCCTCCAATGAGCCATTGGATTTCTTGCCAAACTGATTGCAGATTTGTTATCACTGGATTTCCTGCAGATTTGTTACTAGGTCACAAGGAAAGAAAGATCATGAGCAATTTGTTTGCAGAAGAGGTAACAAATCATTTTACATTGACAACAATATGTACACTTTAGCACATTTGTGTTGAGCAGCTTTTGTTTGGTTTTGTAGGGTTATTTTATATATGAATCTTTGCAATGGCCACTGGTCTATACTCTTTAGTCAAGAAAATTAGACAAAGAAGGTGAGACCAAAAGCAGAACCACGGACAGCATGAAAGAGAAGAAAACTAACCTATTTCGATATGTGAGAAATGGGATGTCCCTATCACTCCATGAACGAATTTCTTCTAAGTGATTCCCGCTTGGTAATGTGCTGCTTCAATTATCACATGTTAGAATATATAAATGAGAAACAGAAAATAAATGAGTTTAATTTTCATTATATCACATGTCACATTATTATTAAATCAGTTTGACTATAATAATAATCATTAAACTCAAGAATATTTTAGTTACCTAATTTAAGAATTTAAGAATAGTGCTTGATGACTTACCCAATTTGGTTCCAACTAGTACCACTGGGACACCAGGAGCAAAATGTTGGAGTTCAGGGATCCACTGCTAAGTGTATACAAAATTAGAAAAGCAAATTCGAAACCTGGAAGACATGTCAATTAAAGTACAAAACACAGAAACACAAATATACCTTCTACAACACATTCTCATAGCAAGAATATACCTCAAGGAAAATAAAAGAGAAACCATGAGGTTTTTTTCCTTGAGGTATATTTTTTTCCTTGATATAGGGGAAGAGGATAAGGAGACTGCACTCTACAGGCATAGTGAGAAATTGGCTATTGCCTATGCCCTTATTAGTACAGTATCTGGAGTAACCATAAGAATAGTGAAGAACCTTAGAATGTGTGTGGATTGTCACCATATGGCAAAGCTGGTTTCAGAGGCTTACAGTAGGGAACTAATAGTTAGGGATAAAACCAGATTCTATCATTTCAGGCATGGTTCATGTTCATGTAATAATTTCTATTGTAGCACAATATCACAAAATTAATCGAATATTCTTAACTAAAACTATCTATTTCTGTCACAAAAATCAGACAACACCATGGTTATTGTTTTATTAGTTTAGATTCTGATATCAGAGCCAACTAGATCATAGTTATTTAGAATTATTATTTAGGTTCAGTTTGTGTTTTACTGAGAACTACAGTTTGTCATCTCAATAACTAAAATTATTTAAAAAATCAGAAATTGTGATACAAAAAAAAAAAAAAGAGATCAAAATACAAAATGGAGTATTTGTTTAGTATTGTTTACCAAGGTATCCGCCGATTAGCTTAACAATTCCGACTCCACGTGTAGCGTTTATGGCTCTCTGGGCTTGTTCTATCGACAGCAGTATCAAATCCAAAAGATTTGTCTATCACCTGAAGCCAAACAACAAGAGAAATATTAAGATGTTTAGGTCTTTGCAAGTTAGCAGAGAAAAGAAAGAAAAAGAAAACCTAATTAGACTTTGAGCACTTCAACCACTTAGCTACATGCTGAATTTTTCTTCTCTATTAATTCTTACATGCATGATCTTCATATCCCTATAAATCTCTCTTCAACTCCCCACTAATACACTGCAACAATACTTTCTAACTCTATCGATTGTGAGCTATATATAACTAGCTAGCAAGCAAGATTCAGCATTATTTCAGATACCAAGAAAGAAAATCAACTTCGATATATAATTGGTCTCTTGCTCATGGCTCTTGCTGCAGGTAGCTCCATGCTCATCATGCCAATGATGCAAACATCCAATTTTATGTCTTGCATACAGATCAAACCTGTGACAATGACCACGTAAGTGTTCGATGAATTTTCTTAAATTTCATATTAGTATTCCTAATTAATTCAAGATTATGCCAATTTTATCCACTTTCCCAATTATCATATTCATATTGGTGGAGATCGTTAATTTGTTTGTTTAATTATGTGTGCTTGTTGTTTCAAATTCTATTCTAACATCATAACTACTTCGACTATAACATATGGTTTAGAATTCGATGATAATGACATGAATTAACCATGTTCATTTCCTTCTCTTGTGGATATCAGAGCACACACTTGAAAGAAGGATAAACCAAATAATCCAGGCAATGAGAGCAATCCACAAACAAATAAATTGCCACTGATCAAAAGCACAACTAGGAATATTCAAGTTGAGGACATTGAGACTTGATCAAGACGTGAAGAAAAACAATTAGGGAAATAAGAATCGAGTCTTCTAAGTGATCCTATGACCAAATGATGATAGGATCACTGCCATTTCTGATATGACTTTATATACTAAATTTTAATAATGACTTGTTTTTCTTAGTTTTATTTGTATTTTTTCTACTAATTTTGATTTTATCATGATGTCAACAACTGCAATCAAGTAATGAGAGATTTACAGTATTGAATCATTGATAATTTTCTTAAAGGTGAAATGAATTGATAATGAAACTTCATGTCTTATAATCCTAGTTTTAGATAGTACAATTGTAATTATATATGAATGAGCTGCAAACGAAATGATAAGCTATAGCGCTAATATATTACATAAAAGTATACTTTTTTATCCTTTTATATACAAGACACCTGTAATACATTTTATTTATAATAGTCAAAATCAAGGAAGAGAAAGATGAGGAACTGAGGAAGAGAGAAAAACGAAGAATTTGATGAGAAGTTGATCCACTTATAAGTCCACCTAGGTTCCAAGCTTAGAAAAAGATTTAGCATTTGCTTGAAAACTCTTGAGTGCATGAAAGTTAAAATCCATTTAGAATTCTTGTGCTCTTAGAGCCGTAGTTAATTAGTAGCCTAACCTGCCTACAAAGCTAAGACAATGAGAAGTCAAGTTTCATTAAGGATTCAAACAGAGACCTAACTCATATACAACATTCCATCCCAATTAGAGATTTGGGGAAAACATATTAATTTGGAAAGTCCAAGTAAGTAGAATTCAAAAACTAAGTTCTAATTAACCTAAAATTCTACCTTGATTAGGGAACTAATCTAACTTAGACTCTAAAGTTTATGTAAAACCCTTTTGGTCAGTAGCAAAATCCAAAGGGACCTACTCCAGCTTTTGGCAAAAGATCGAGAGTAGTAGAAGATGCAGTGCAACATGTAGAGTAAACACAAGTTGGATAAAAATGAACATATAAGCAATTATCCAAGAGATGGATATGTTCCAAAATGCATGACTGACCCCACAGAATAATAATGAATATGCACCCAAAATGTATGCTTCAATGATGGGAATACATCTGTTGAGAAGAGGGTTTGAGGAGAGAACCGTGAGGTTTCGCGAAAAGCTTGGATAATTTGTTGGGAAAGCACGAGGTGTAGTTCAGCTCACGTGGCAACTTCGTTCTCACCGTGGAGGAGAGGGTTGTGGACGCGCGGTTGTGGGGAGCGGATTGAGGGTCGCTGTGGTGGAGGAGAGGGGTTGAGTTCGCGGTTGTGGAGGAGATGAGGAGGGTTCAGTTTGCGATTGTGAAGAAGATGAGGAGGTTTGAGGAGATGAAGAGAGTACTGTGCATGTGAAGCTATTACTGAAAGCGCGCGCGCGAAGTGAAGCTCGAGTACTGATCAGTAATATAAATCAAAAAATTATACTTATATAGAAATGGACAATTGCCAGCGCTTTTCCAAATAAACGCTGGTAAAGGACAACACATTTGCCAGCGCTTACTTAGGAAAGCGCTGGTAACTATTACCAGCGCTTTCCTAAGTAAGCGCTGGCAAATGTGTTGTCCTTTACCAGCGTTTATTTGGAAAAGCGCTGGCAATACTCAATGTCAGAGATTTGCTTGCGCTTAGTTAAAAAGCGCTGGTAAATCCCAATAATTTGCTAGCACTTACCAAAGAAAGCGCTAGTAATACTTCTCCGCCTCATATTTTCTAGCGTTTTACGGGAAAACGCTGGTGAATGTTGCGTCAATTTTTCCCTATTTTGGTGTAGTGATATGTTGAATGTTGTCTGTTGCAATACCGCCTATGATAGGGGTATCGAAAGTAACACTGCCAATGAATTGGGGTGTCGAAATATAAAATACCGCCATGATGGGGTATCGAAAGTAACATCGCCACATGTTGGGATGTCGAATTGAGTAATACCACCAGTGTACAATGGTTGGTATCGAAATGTGTAATGTCACTAAAGAGAAGGTGACATCGAAATACCTTCATGAGTAAGGTAGGCAATAGGACGCCATTGTTATGTGTAGTTTGAAAGTCATATGACCTGTAATTATGTTGAGAATATTTGATATGTATATTAAGTTATAATATATTTGTTTATGATGTGCTGCTGAATGTTTATGGTTATTATTTGAATTTATAATATTTATTTAATTATTTTGAAAATAGCGGGTATCATGGGTAGTTTTTTCGGTTATCGCGCCGACTGAGAACAACGCTTTTGTGAAAACCTTTTTTTTAAATGTATTTCTATTCATTGGGATTATAAATCTCATTAGTAGTGTTGTTTTCAGAGACTGAGGACGACCCTGTTGAGCAGCCAGACGCTTGAGGATTTTGTTCTAGTAGTAGCTTGGATTAGTGTGTCATGGCATATGCCATGAGGACTTTTAATACCGTTTATTTATTTATTTATGCGAGTTGTAATAGACGCCCAGTTATTTGGTTTAAAACTTATTATGTATTTTTGTCTATTGGATTGGTTTAAACAATTATTTTGGATTAATATTATATTATGAATTTATTCAGTATCTATTAAGTAAATTTTTTTTAATTACCTTGTTTTATTTAAATTATTATCTTGGGTTACTAATGTAACGAGGGGCGTTACATTTTTGGTATCAGAGCAGTTCAATCCTAAATTGGACTGTGGTATTGGGTTGTTTTTCACAAAATCAAATATGGGCGCATAGGACTGCTTGTTAGAGTTATATATGCTGCATGCTATTCTTTGAGATTTTGGACCTGATCAACCCAATGTTTGATTGGTGGTGTGCAGATTTATGGCTACTAACAGGCGTGGGGCTAACGCTAATGATGCACTTGCAGCAGTGCTGGCTGAAAGGACTAGAGTCATGCAACAGAAGACGGAGACACTCCATCAGATGAGGGACAATGGGAACGTGCATAATGTTGGAGCAGTTGCAGCTCAGGATCCACAGTACATGGGACTGTCAGAGTTTAGGAAGAACGATCCGCCAACCTTCCGAGGTACTACAGATCCGGTTGAGGCAGAAGAATGGTTGCTGAAATTAGAGAAGATTTTTCGAGTTATGAGGTGCGCTGATCCACAGAAGGTGGATTTCGCCACCTATATGCTGGAGTCTGATGCGGAGCACTGGTGGAATTGTGCTAGGGGTGGTTTGCTAGCCGTGGACGCTCAAATCACATGGGACAGATTCAAGGAAGTTTTCTTGGAGAAGTACTTTCCTTATAGTGTTCGCATTCAGAAGGAAACAGAGTTCCTGCAGCTCCGTCAGGGAGACATGTTTATTGTTGAATATGTTGCTAAGTTTGAGAGCTTGGCAAGGTTCTCTCGGTACTTGAGGGACAATCCTTTGGACGACTGGAAGGCGATCAAATTTGAGCAAGGTTTGAAGCCAGAGATGCAACATTTTATTGGGATCTTGGAGATTCGGGACTACCCCACCTTGGTAAACAAGTGTAGGGTAGCTGAGCAGAAGATGCAAGCTTTAGAGATGGAGAAGCCAAAAGAGAAGAGTTCTGTTGAAGGTAAGAAATTTCATAGCAAAGGGGGTAATTTTCTGAAGAGCCTGCGACCAGTTCCTACCATCTCAAAGGGTAAGCAGGTCCAAGGAGCTCAAACAGATAAGCGAGATGGATGTTTCAGATGTGGTTGGCACAACGGGGATCGCGCATGCCCCGCGGCGCAAGTCTCCTGCAACAAATGTGGAAAGATGGGACACTTTGCTAGAGTCTGCAAGGGAGGAGGACAATCTCAGACCAGACCCCATAGCCAAGGAAGAGTTTTCACCATCCAAGGAGAGGAAGTGAAGGAGTCTGACGGTTTGATCTAAGGTATGGGTTTTATTAAAGATAGAAAAGTTATGATATTGTTTGATTCAGGAGCAACCCATTCTTTCA
The DNA here is from genome assembly GCA_039655645.1 of Ammopiptanthus mongolicus. NCBI lineage: Eukaryota > Viridiplantae > Streptophyta > Magnoliopsida > Fabales > Fabaceae > Ammopiptanthus > Ammopiptanthus mongolicus. The sequence continues at coordinate 41,778,509 of CM077349.1, forward strand.
TATCTCTTAGTTGTGTTAAGAATTTAGAGTTACCTGTTTCTAAGCTACCTTTTGATTTGTGTGTTTCTACTCCTGCCAAAGATAAATTGGTAACTTCTATTGCCTGTTTGAAATGTTCTTTGATATACCAAGACTTGTCTTATGATGTTGACTTGATATGCTTACCTATGTCGGGTCTAGATTTCATACTTGGTATGGATTGGTTGTCACATAATAATGCTGTTATCAATTGTTCTTCTCGAACCATTTCTTTTCTTCCACAACCAATGTCTGTTGACCCTTCTGTGTCGGATTGCTTTTTGTCTGCTGTATCTTGCCACAAGAACTTAGTTGAGGGGGCTCAGGAATACATACTTCTCTTTTCTGCTAAGATAGAGGCTGAAAGTGATATAGCGGCATTGCCTATTGTATGCGAGTTTTTAGATGTATTTCCTAAAGAGGTCTCTAGTTTACCACCGAGTAGGGAGGTCGAGTTTAACATAGATCTTAGGCCTGGTAGTGGACCTATTTCAGTAGCACCCTATAGAATGGCACCTCTAGAGTTGAGTGAGCTTAAGAAACAAATAGAGGAGTTGTTAGATAAGGGATTCATTAGGCCGATTGTGTCACCTTGGGGAGCGTCGGTTCTTTTGATAAAGAAGAAAGATGGAAGTATGAGGTTGTGCGTTGACTATAGGCAGCTAAACAAAGTGACCATAAAAAATAAGTACCCTTTACCTAGGATAGATGACCTGTTAGATCAGCTGAGGGGAGCGACAGTGTTTTCCAAAATAGATTTAAGATCGGGGTACCATCAGATTAGAGTGAGGAGTGAAGACATCTCTAAGACAGCCTTTAGAACAAGGTATGGGCACTATGAGTACGTAGTGATGCCCTTCGGAGTGACGAACGCTCCAGCCGTTTTCATGGACTACATGAATCGGATCTTTAGACCCTTCTTAGATAAGTTTATGGTGGTGTTCATAGATGATATCTTGATATACTCTAGAACACCTATGGAGCATAAGGAGCATCTGAGGGTAGTGTTACAAATCTTAAGGGATGAGCGTTTGTACGCTAAGCCAGAGAAGTGTGAGTTTTGGTTAGATGAGGTGAAGTTTTTGGGACACACCATTTCTAAGAGTGGTGTAGCAGTCGATTCTTCTAAAGTAGATGCAGTGCTAGAGTGGGAACCACCTAAGACGGTAATTGAAGTAAGGAGTTTCCTAGGATTAGCTGGTTACTATAGGAAGTTTATAGAAGGTTTTTCTAGATTAGCGTTACCTTTAACCCAGTTGACTAGGAAAGGAAAATCTTTTGTGTGGGACCAGGAATGTGAGGAAAACTTCCTAGAGCTTAAGAAGAGATTAGTGACAGCTCCTGTCTTGACCATGCCAGACCCTTTAGTGAGTTTTGTGGTTTATTGCGATGCGTCTAAGAATGGTTTAGGGTGTGTTTTGATGCAAGAGGACAAGGTTGTAGCTTATGCATCTAGGCAGCTGAGAACCCGTGAGGTAAATTATCCTACACATGACCTTGAGTTGGCAGCAGTAGTTTTTGCTCTGAAATTTTGAGGCACTATTTATATGGTGCTAAGTTTGAGGTTTTTAGTGACCATAAGAGCCTTAGGTACCTGTTTGACCAAAAGGAATTGAATATGAGGCAGAGGAGGTGGATGGAATTCCTTAAAGACTATGATTTTGAATTAAAGTACCACCCAGGGAAGGCTAATGTAGTGGCCGATGCTCTTAGTAGGAAGACCATACACATGTCTAGTTTGATGGTGCAGGAGATGAATCTGTTAGAGGAGTTTAGAGACTTGAATCTTGATGTGTCTTTGAGTGCTTTGAGTTTGAGGTTGAATAGATTGGAAATTCATAAAGACCTTAGGGAAGAGATTAAGCGTAAACAACTTCTAAATCAAGAATTATTATCCTTGTTGGGACAAGAGAGTTATGAGTCGTCTGCTGATGGCTTAGTAAAGTTTAAGGGTAGGATCGTTGTTCCTAAGGACGGGAGCTTCAGAGAAAAAGTGTAAGAGGAAGCACATAAGGGAAAATTCACCATACATCTAGGGATAACTAAGATGTACCAGGACCTTAAAAAGATGTATTGGTGGTCAGGAATGAAAAAGGATGTGGCCATTTTTGTGTCTAAGTGTTTAGTATATCAAAAGGTTAAGATAGAACACCAAAAACCTCCAGGTTTATTGCAACCTTTAGAAATTCCTGAGTGGAAGTGGGAGAAAATATCCATGGATTTTGTAATGGGGTTACCTAGGACTCGTTTGGGTTTAGATGCCATATGGGTAATAGTGGATAGGTTGACCAATGCTGCTCACTTCTTGCCAATTAAGGCAACATATAGCTTGGATAAGTTGGCAGACTTATACGTCAGGGAGATAGTCAAGCTTCATGGTATACCCACCTCTATAGTGTCAGATAGAGACCCGAGGTTTACCTTTAGATTTTGGAGAGCTTTTCAACAAGACTTTGGTTCCAAGTTGAGTTTTAGCACAGCCTATCACCCCCAGACGGATGGTCAGTCAGAGAGGACCATTCAGACCCTTGAGGATATGCTTAGAGCGTGTGTTTTAGATGAAGGTGGATGTTGGGATAAGTTTTTATCTCTCATAGAGTTTGCATATAACAATAGTTATCACGCTAGCATAGGCATGGCACCCTATGAAGCTCTTTGTGGAAGAAAGTGTAGATCCCCTTTGTTTTGGTGCGAGGTAGGTGAAAAAACCTTGATAGGACCTGACTTAGTTCAGCAAACCACAAATAAGATTGAGTTGATTAGGGAGAGAATGCGTACTGCGCAGAGCAGGCAGAAGAGCTATGCTGATAAGAGGAGAAAGCCTTTAGAATTCCAAGAAGGTGAGCATGTATTTTTGAGAGTTACTCCTAAGACTGGGGTGAGAAGATCCATGAAAGTCAGAAAGCTAAATCCGCGATTCCTTGGTCCTTTTCAAATTCTAAAAAGAGTTGGGTCTGTTGCTTACCAATTGGCTCTTCCACCTTTGCTGTCCAACCTTCATGATGTTTTTCATGTATCGCAACTCAGAAAATATGTACATGATGAGTCTCATATAATAACACCCGAGTCAATACAATTAAGAGATAACTTGGTCTTTAAGCCCAAACCTAGTCAGATCGTCGACAAGAGCACTAAGACTCTGCGGAACAAGACGATTCCTTTGGTAAAGGTGGTTTGGGAAGGATTAACTCCTGAGGAAGCTACTTGGGAACTTGAAGAGGATATAATGCGTCAGTATCCAGATCTCGCTAACTAAGGTACATTAACTCTTAATGTTGATAATTTTGTTATATGTTAGATGGATTGCTAGAGTATGGTGTTAATTTCGGGGACGAAATTCTTAAAGGAGGGGAGAAAATGTAACATCCTAAAATTTCATTATAATTATTTTAATAAAAATATTAAATTGTTATGAGGTTTAATATGGAAAACAGTTAGTAAAGGAATTAATTGGAATTGTTTAGTGATTAAAAGAATGCAAAATTAATAATTGAAATAGAAACAATGAAGCTACAGGGAGTTGGGTTTTTTTTTTTTTTTTTTTTTTTTTTTTTTTTTTTTTTACAATTACAATTGATAAAAAATATGAAGAGTTTACGTTGCTAACAAACTCAAGGTGCCAAAATTCAAAAGCACTGTGTGTGATACTAGATGGTTATTAAATAGATAATTGGTTTTAGTAAAATCCAAATCTTGCGGGTAACAAAATTCAGTTTGATTTTTGAATAGTGAAGCAAGGCTATCATTAGCATATTAGGATAAGACTAAAAAAACAAGATACATGGGTTGTACCTATCAGCTCTAACCAAAAGTATCACCATATAAAAGACACATAAGGGTTTAGAAATACCCAGTATCACACAAATCACAACTACTGTGACAGCACCTTCATCAACGAAAATAATAGTAAGGTTTTATGCGAGACTGTGTGTGCAGTTAGGAGAGAAACAGAACAGCACCGAACAATTCTGGTTCAAGAACATTAGCAAGAAAAGATTAAGGACTCACGGCAAACATTAGGATTTGTTCTTTGGAATATTTGGAGTTTTTGGAGGTCTACGAGAAGTGAGTAGAAATACTTTTTCTCACCCTTTCCATGATGCAATTTGTCTTGGGGTTTGGGTTATGCTTTAAAAACACGTTTTTTAGAAAATAATCCTGATTTGGTCAAACCCTGATTTTATAAATTTGGGGGTTTTCCTTCTAAGGTGTTTCTGCTGTCAATTTAATATTTATTATTTAGATTGATGATATGATTTATATGAGACATACGTGATTTGGTTGAATTGACATGCTATATATGTACTATTTGATGATAATTGTGATATTGACATGATTCAATAACTATTAATATGTTGAATGCTGTCTGCTGCAATACCGCCTATGATAGGGGTATCGAAAGTAACACTGCCAATGAATTGGGGTGTCGAAATATAAGATACCGCCATGATGGGGTATCGAAAGTAACATCGCCACACGTTGGGATGTCGAAATGAGTAATACCACCAGTGTACAATGGTTGGTATCGAAATGTGTAATGTCACTAAAGAGAAGGTGACATCGAAATACCTTCATAAGTAAGGTAGGCAATGGGACGCCATTGTTATGTGTAGTTTGAAAGTCATATGACCTGTAATTATGTTGAGAATATTTGATATGTATATTAAGTTATGATATATTTGTTTATGATGTGCTGCTGAATGTTTATGGTTATTATTTGAATTTATAATATTTATTTAATTATTTTGAAAATAGCGGGTATTATGGGTAGTTTTTTCGGTTACCGCGCCGGCTGAGAGCAACGCTTTTGTGAAAACCTTTTTTTTTAAATGTATTTCTATTCATTGGGATTATAAATCTCATTAGTAGTGTTGTTTTCAGAGACTGAGGACGACCCTGTTGAGCAGCCAGACGCTTGAGGATTTTGTTCTAGTAGTAGCTTGGATTAGTGTGTCATGGCATATGCCATGAGGACTTTTAATACCGTTTATTTATTTATGCGAGTTGTAATAGACGCCCAGTTATTTGGTTTAAAACATATTATGTATTTTTGTTTATTGGATTGGTTTAAACAATTATTTTGGATTAATATTATATTATGAATTTATTCAGTATCTATTAAGTAATTTTTTTTAATTACCTTGTTTTATTTAAATTATTATCTTGGGTTACTAATGTAACGAGGGGCGTTACAGTAGGACTGGACCCAACGGAGGTCAAGAGGCTAAAGCTTCACATACTGCGATTGGAGCTGAGTCGTTGGAAACCCTCAGAAATATGAGGGATGTGGCTGCTGTAATGCTACAGGAAACTAAACAGAATGCCCAACTCATTCAGTTGACCCGCGAAAATCAACAACAATAGCAACACCAGAGGAATGTTAGGAATGAGGATGCTATCTTGGATGCCTTTATGAGGTGACAACCTCCTCAGTTCAACTCGGACAACAAGCCCGAGGGGACAGAGCTATGGATTCAAGGGTCGGAGAAGATCTTCGCAGCGACACACTATGATGAAGCTCAGAAGGTTTCCTATGCTTCTTATTGGAACCAAAGTGGTTATGGTACATCAATCCCTTATATTTTGATGTTAACAAAGGACTAATTTCAGAAGAACAAAGATTTCTTAGGGACTAACGCTTTATCTTAAGTGTGCAGGATAAAATTTATATAAGTCCAAAGACTATCTAAGTCCAATGTCTTTGACTCGTCCAAACTACAAAAAGGATTAACTCTCTATCAGACCAGACGATAATAAGCTATAACAATAGAATCTTAAGTCCAAAGACTCTTCCTATTATTATGTAATCGTTATAGTCCAATAATACTTTATTTTTTTAGCGCGAATACATATGTAAAGCTTTTGAATTTATTATTCTATGTAAAAAGCTTATATTCTTCGGGCAAATATTCCCTGTAACACTCGTTCAAACAAAAGCAAAAGCCAGACTGTCCCTGACACAAAAAGAAGTTGACCTTCTCCTTTGAGAAAGACAAAAGGCAACTTTCGAGTACAAAGAGGATATGTCAGTCCCATTTCTAGCTATCAAGCCTGATAGTCTACTTTGCTGATCAGAAGCTTCAAGGAAGTTATCAGACTCAACGGACTAACACATTTAATGCTCAATTTGAACGGATCCTTTTCCATCCGTTGAAGACTAAAATCAAGTCTGCTATAAATATCTCTGGTCTTGAAGATGCAAATTAACCAGAGAGATATACAAAAGAAGCGAAGTGTTGCACAACTGATTCAAGGATTTGAAAAATAGTCAAGCACACAAAGCAATCAAGAGAAATACTCAAAGCTTGAAAAGCTAACTCTGATCTTTATTTTCATATCACTCTCTGAGTAGAGTATTGTTCAAGAGTTCTAAGCTTTAGTTTCAAACTCTCACACTTAGTGAGTTAGTAGAACAAAACTCTTTTCAAAACCTAGTTGGTTAAGCCTGAAGAGGCTTGTGTAGAAAGAATACTTACTGTGCCTGAAGAGGTTTAGAATACTTGCCTGAAGAGGTGTTGAATACTTGTGGGGTTTTTGTTATAGTGGATAAAGCTCTCAAGTAGAGAGGACTAGACGTAGCTCTTTGGTGAAGAGTGAACCAGGATAACATCTTTGTGTTCCTTTCTCTCCCTTATCTTTGCTTTAGAGTATTTTCTATCGAACTCTTCGGGATTGAATCGTTTTCTTATTGTGCTTGTTTTCTTTATTTTATATGTTCTGAGTAAGCGTCCAACTGGTGTTTGGAATCGCTCCTTGTGTCCGTTATCGTTTTAACCGTCCATCCTTTGCGAAAACTTATATCTTCTTGCGAAAAGTTTTAAAAACTTAAGAAACACAATTCAACCCCCTTCTTGTGTTTCAAACAGGTTCCTTCAATTGGTATCAGAGCTCAGCCTCTGGGTTGAGCACTTAGTCGTGTAGAGGGAAAGATCCTATAGCAGATATGGCAGGACAAGGTATGCCAAGCGGGAGTCAGCCTGTTATGGAAGGCACATACATGACCAGACCTCCGTTCTTCATTGGAACCCATTACCTGTACTGGAAGGAGAGATTCAAAGGATTCATCTTAAGTACAAACTCAGCTCTCTGGGCCAGAATCATGAATGGTCCAAATGTGTGTCTCAACTCTGATGGGACAGACAAAGCAGAAGATGCCTGGATTAATGCTAAAAGAGCAAGGATGGAACAAAATCATAAAGCCAGATATGATTTAATGTGTGCTCTCAGTCCTGATGAATTTCAGAAGATTCACGCATGTGAATTAGCAAAGCAAATCTGGGATACTTTGTCAAATCTCCATGAGGGAACCACTAAGGTAAAAGATTCAAAAATCATCATGCTGGTTGGCCAGTATGAATTGTTCACCATGGCCGAAAGAGAGTCTATCTTAGACATGATGGGTCGCTTTCAGACGATCATCAACAATCTAAAGTCCCCTGGGAAAGTCTACACTACCAAGGAAAATGTCACTAAAATTCTTAGGAGCCTGCCTAAGAAGGGAAGACCACTTGTTACTGCAATCACCCAGGCCAAAGATCTCTCTACTTTGACTCCGGATGATCTGGTTGGAACTCTTCAATTTTATGAGCAAGAGCTTGATCTTGACAATCCTGGAAAGAAAAATAAAGGGATTGCCTTAAAAGCTCAGAAGTCCAACAACTCAAAAGCTCTAAAAGCTGATGAGTCCAGTGATGATGCTGATCAATCTGATAATGAAGTATCAGACGATGACGAGTTATCCTTCATCTCCAGAAAGATTCAAAACATGTGGAGAAATAAAAATGGGATGAAAAGAAGGCCATTTCAAAACAAAAACTTCAAAGATCATGCTGAGCCCAAGGACAAAAGTCAGCTGATCTGCTTCGCGTGCAACAAGCCAGGTCACTTCAAGGCTGACTGTCCCATGTTAAAAGACAAGAAGAAGTTTTTCAAAAAGAAGAAAAATAACTTCACGGAAAAATGGGAGGATCTCAACTCTTCTGAAGAAGAAGAAGAACAAGAAGAACAAGAAGAAACAAATGAGGAGGCTAATCTCTGTCTTTGGTCCAACGTCCAAAACAAGACTCTTCGGATGATGAACAACTTGTTGTTCCCTAAAAAAGAACTCAAGAAGCTATCTCTGAAAGAGGATGGAATGTTCCACCCGTCTTCAAAAGAACAGACTATCCTTACTGGAAATCAGTTTTTCAAATATACATCCAAGCTCAAAATCATGAGTTGTGGAATATATTCACCAATGGAGATCATCGTCCAACAATCACTCTTGAGGACGGATCAACAGCGTCCAAACCTTAAGCTGACTGGATGAATGAGGATATCAGACGGTGTTCGCTAAATGCTCATGCCAACTGGTGTCTCATCAACGCTCTTAATCGATCAAGACTGGAGATGGTCTTGCAATTCCAAAATGCTAAGGAGAAGTTGGACGCATTAGAACAACTGTTCAGTCCAAGGAGTCCATCTACCTCAAACTTCTGTCTAATGGCAAAAAATTCATCAGACACTGAATCGGAAGAAGATGAGGTATCTGTTTCTGACTCTCTTCATGAAGCATATGATGCACTGCTTAATGATTCCTCTTTATTGCATCATCAATATATTATGCTTAAAAGAAAATTTTCAAAAGTAAATAAAGAGTTGGAAGATGCCAACAAGCAAAATAAGCATTTCATTGATAAAAACAATAAGCTGAAAGCTGATAATGTCAGTCTAACTGACAAACTCACATCTGGGTCTAGTGAACCTCACGAGGTAACCAGACTAAAGCAAGAGGTATCTAACCTAATCAAAAGCGTATCAAAGCTTGTTGGAGGTTCAGAGAAGCTAAACTTGATATTGAGGTATTCAAGATCACCTCATGATAAGTCTGGCCTAGGCTATGACTTTGAGAAACAAGAAGCTTCTTAGAAAGTATCAAGGATCAATTAATATCATAAGGCTTTTCAATTTGATAGAAAGCAAAAAGAAAGTAAACAACATGCATCCAATACTTATTGTAACTTACGTGGAAAGAGTGGTCATATCTTTTCGAAATGCATACACAAAAAGAAAAACAATATGCATGGATGTAGACCACAGACTAACAAAAAAGGGCCCAAGTCTATCTGGGTACCTAAGAACATGATAATTCCTGTTGCAGATCTGCTTAGCAACACAAAGAAAACCCCAGTCCTGGTACGTGGACAGTGGATTCTCACGTCACATGACGGGAGAAAAGTCTATGTTCCAAGAACTACGTGAAAAGACTGGTGGATGGGTCACCTTTGGAGGCAACCAGAAAGGAAAGTTAGTTGGAATTGGTAAGATTGGTAAGCATCCTTTTCCCTCTATTGATAATGTTCTTCTGGTTGAAGGATTAAAACACAACTTGCTTAGCATAAGTCAATTATGTGACAGGGGGTCTGATGTTTTCTTCAATAAAGGTGAATGTATGGTCAAGAACCCTGATAGGTCCATCTTATTCACTGCCAAGAGGCAAAACAATCTTTATAAGATTAACTTAGGGGAACTCTCAAATCAAAGTGTATCATGCCTAGTGTCTGTTGAAGATGAGCGATGGATCTGGCACAAAAGACTTGGTCATGCAAGTCTGAGATTAATCTCAAGACTAAACAAGCATAACCTCGTAAGAGGTCTACCAAATATCATGTATAGATCGGACGCTCTCTGTGACGCGTGTAAAAAAGGAAAACAAGTTAAGAACTCTTTTGAGTCCAAGAACATTGTTAATACTTCAAGACCACTAAAGCTGTTGCATCTTGATTTGTTTGGTCCAACAAGGATTGCTTTTGTCAGTGGTAAGAAATATGGGCTTGTCATAGTAGACGACTATACTAGATGGACATGGGTGAAGTTCCTTGCTCACAAGGATGAGTCTATCAAGGTCTTTACTGTAATCTGGAAGCGCGTCCAGAATGAAAAAAGGCATATGTATAAGCTCAATCAGAAGTGACCATGGAGGCGAATTTGAAAATGAGCTTTTCCAAAGGTTCTGCGATGAAAGCGGTATTCATCACAATTTCTCTGCCCCTAGAACACCACAACAGAATGGTGTTGTTGAGAGAAAGAACCGATCTCTTCAAGAGATGGCTAGGGCAATGCTCAGTGATAATTCTGTTCCTAAACACTTCTGGACTGAAGCTATAAATACTGTCTGCTACATTCAAAACAGAATATACATAAGACCTATCTTGAATAAGACTCCTTATGAATTGTGGGAAGGATGCAAACCCAACATTTCGTATTTCCATCCCTTCGGATGTCAATGTTTTATTTTAAATACTAAGGATCAACTTGGTAAGTTTGATGCCAAAGTAGATAATGGAATATTGTTAGGGTACTCTGAAACGTCCAAAGCTTTTAGAGTCTATAACTCTAGAACATTGGTTGTTGAAGAATTCATCCATGTCAAGTTTAATGACAAACAGCCTGATAAGAGATTATCAGAGCTAGATGATTCTTTTGCAGATATGAATCTGAACGATACAGAAGATCGTCCAACGCTTAACAAAGACGAAGTATCAGATGTAACTCAGGACGCATCATCGTCTCAGCAAGTGGTTAACACCCCGCGTTCGTGGCAATTCAGGACTTATCATCCTGAGGATCAGATCATTGGTAAACCAAATGATAGAGTCCGGACAAAGTTAACCTTCAGAAAACAAGCTGACTCAGCCTTCATTTCTAAAATGGAACCAAAGTCTATGGACGGAGCCTTAATGGATGAATGTTGGATCCTCGCTATGCAAGAGGAGCTCAACCAGTTTCAACGGAGTGACGTTTGGACGCTGGTCTCTCTGCCAAAGGATAAGTTTGTCATTGGAACCAAGTGGGTCTATCGTAACAAGCTGGACGAAGATGGTAAAGTTGTGAGAAATAAAGCAAGGTTAGTTGCTCAAGGCTACTCTTAGGAGGAAGGTATTGACTATACTAAAACTTTTGCTCCAGTAGCTAAACTAGAAGCCATACGCATTTTACTTTCATATGTTGCACATTATAACATCATGCTTTATCAAATGGACGTAAAAAGTGCTTTCTTGAATGGTTTCATTAATGAAGAAGTTTATGTTGTTCAACCACCTCGTTTTGAAGATCAAAACCATCATGAGCATGTATATAAGCTAAAGAAAGCTTTATATCGACTCAAACAAGCTCCTAGAGCTTGGTATGAGAGACTTAACACTTTCCTAATGGAGAATGATTTCTCAAGAGGAAAAGTGGATACAACACTTTTTAGAAAGTCAAGCAAAAATAATTTTATTGTTGCACAAATTTACGTTGATGATATAATATTTGGTGCAACTGATGAATCTCTTTGTCAAGAGTTTTCTGAGCTAATGCAAAAGGAATTTGAAATGAGCATGATGGGAGAATTAAAATTGTTCCTCGGACATCAAGTAAAGCAAACACCGGACGGAGTGTACATTCATCAGACGAAGTATATAAAGGAGCTTCTGAAATGCTTCAAGTTGGATGATTGCAAACCAATGAATACACCGATGCATCCAATGTCCGTACTAAACAAGGATGACAAAGATAAAAAGGTAGACCAAAAGGTATATAGAGGTACGATTGGTTCCCTCTTATATCTAACTGCGTCGAGACTAGATATCATGTTTAGTGTTTGCCTATGTGCTCGATTTCAATCTGATCCAAGAGAGTCTCATCTCTCAGCAGTTAAGAGAATCTTTAGATATCTCAATGGTTCTACTAATCTGGGTCTTTCGTATAAGAATTTTGATGAATACAAATTAGTTGGATTCTGTGATGCTAACTATGTTGGAGACAGAATAGAAAGAAAAAGTACCAGTGGAGGGTGTCACTTCATTGGAGCTAATCTAGTCTCATGGTCAAGCAAAAGGCAAAGCACAATTGTCCTATCAACTGCTGAAGCTGAGTACATTGCTGCCGCAAGTTGCTGCTCACAACTGCTTTGGATTAAACATCAGTTGGAAGACTACAACACGTTTGTATGTAACATTCCAATAATGTCTGATAACGCTGCTGCTATTAATTTGTCCAAAAATCCCATATTGCATTCTAGAGCAAAGCATATAGAAATCAAGCATAATTTCATTAGAGAGTATGTGCAAAAAGAATAATTGATATTCAATTTGTTAATACTGACCATCAATGGGCAGATATCTTCACCAAACCTTTATCAGAAGATAGGTTCACATACATAAGGAAATATCTGAACATGCATTTCATTGATTTATTGTGAGTCCAATGCATGCATCCAATAATTGCCTTAGTCCAATACATGTGAGTCCAATATATGTATCGCTTGCTCGTCCAATGTATTAGTTGAACAAAATCTTTGTCGAATGAAAAATTAATTCTCATTTCCTTAACTGAGTCAGTTTAGTTTTCAATAAATTACAAAACTGCTTTTTACGGTTTCAAGGTCTGGAACGTGTGTCAGTCAATTAATGCACGTCATTGCACCATCTTCTCTCTTCTTTGAAAATACGAACGGTTTTCTCTTTTCCTTTTCTTTTTCTCTATAAAACCCAAAACTTGTTAAAGATTAAATCTTTACAATCTCTTTATATTCAAACTCTTCTCTCTCTCTCTCTCTGTGAAAACCCCTTCTCTAAAACAATGGCAACTTCATCCTCCACTGCTGCTGCTAAGGGAAAAGGAAAGACTTTAATGCTCAGACTGCTGATGTTCTGGTTGAGTTCAAGTTCAACCTACAGTTTCTTGCTGATAATGGGATAAATGTCTTCCCAAATATTCACGCTGCTGGATGGTCAAGCTTCTTTGAGGGTTCTCCTATCATCTACCCTATTCTGGTTAGGGAGTTCTGGACAAACCCTATCATTTCTGCAAGGGAAATCAGAAACAAGGTGATTGACATTAAAGTCATTGTCTCTGAAGCAGCTATTTCCAACGCCATTTGGTGTGCTCAATCGGGAATAACTTGTGAGGACAAATGGGAAGATGAACTCGAAGGTTTTGATGCCGCTAAGGAATGTCTCTTGAAGAACTTGTCAGAAAAACTGATGCAACACCCTTTCCCGAGTGTCACATTCCCGAACGTTTATAAGGTCGAAAATATTTATTAATGCGGAAAATACGGTTTTCTTTCTTTTTTCTTTTCATAAAGATGTAATGGGATTAGTAAAGGTAAATAATACTAATAAATGAACTTCAGTTCACCATACATTTCTAGAACATACTGTATTATAAATACAAAAATCGAAAATAGAAACAGGAACAGAAATAATACTATATACAGACATAAGTCTAATGTATAACTGGCAATAAAAAATAATATAAGTACTAGGGGTCATAGCTCCCAAAAGGCACTACAGATACTGACACAGTTTGACCAAGACAAGATAAAACAACAAAAGAGTCTCCCTCCAGACTCAAGGAACTAATGGACTGAACCATCGTCGCGTCCATCTGTTCAAGCAGCAACAGCAAGTACCAGCAAAAAACATACAGATATGGGTGAGATTCCCGTTCATCAACACAACAAAACAGTAATAGTAAAAATGGGACGACTCACCAAGTAGTAGCGTACCCAACATGCTTACTAAAGTTCTCAATATAAATCATGTTAAACAATTAACAGCATAATATAAGGCATTCTTAAACAATACAACGATATATAACAATAAATGTAAACATCAACAGCGATGCAATGCAGTGCAATGTATATGACTCAATGCCAATGCCATTGGGTACTACTCTGACCCCTACTCCATGGAGCTAACAAAACATTCAGAGAGAGTGAATGGGGGGATATGTTCCAGTTTCTGCCAGCCATGAGCAAGATGCTACAACATTTGTAACGTGCACATATCTGGCTTTACGATAACACTCTCGACCAAACATGAAAAGTACGACATCTAGTAGAGGATATCAGTGTATTACACGGATTCGCCATGACACAGAAGAATCACCAACTGGCCACATGTTAGCCATTCCAACCCTGAAACCTCCAAAAAGACCATTGAAGATCGTCACCGTAAGATTCACACCCGCATCAAGGTGTAAGCTCAACTCCTAGGCTCAAGGCCTTACAACTATGCACATGAAATGTCAATGCTTACACAAAGCAGATGCGATAAAGCATTGTCTATCCATTGGATAAACCTCAAGGTTCACTAAGGTTCTCTTTCTTAGGAGCTACACATGTCTTTGTTTTATAAAACATTTATCCATCGGATAAATATCTCGTGACTCCTTTGGAATGATCCAGACTGCTTTCAGAATCGCTGATTGTCCCCAAAAACCAACACAAGTCTTTTCAGCGTGTTTTGTCCTCACTCACACGCTTTCTAGGAAACTTCCTAGAAGGTCACCCATCCCATAATTACTCTAAGTCAAACACGCTTAACTATAAAATTCTTATGTTCTAAACTCCCGAAAAGAAGATAAATCTTGTTGGTATAGGTAGTACCAATCAATTCTTATATGCCTTCCCTCAACTATACAGTCCCATACCTGCATAGCCTCAGGATTCCTTCCACTGTATAGTCCCATACCTGCACAGTCTCCGGATCCATTTCATTCTAGTTATCACAAGATGGAAACAATTGAACGATTAACCTGGATCCGAATCACCGGTCCGTCATCGAACTATTGTTTCAAAACCCAAAACGTTTCATGTTTGTGTTTACGTCTTATGAATTATGTCTCAAGTCCTAAACATTATGAATAAGGATTGATAATCCTCATAGATAAATCTTTGAGCCTTTCTAAGATATTAATCCTTGATTTTCAATTAAGGAAATAAGTGTTGATTCACTTAAGTCTTATGAACTCATTGATGTACTAAGTCATCAATGGTATAGTACATGGTCTTGCTCCACCACATACTATACTTAATTAACCCTTGTCTTCAACTCTAAGTTAATTACTTAACTTAGGTTTTTCATGCGTAAAACTTTACGATTGAGTTAAAAACTCCTTTGTAAACCAAAACAGCTTCTCAATTGAAAAATCATTTGATTTAAAACAACTTTTGAACCACTTACTCTATTTTTAGCATTTTCTGAAACATGAAATTCGCTTAGCGAAATTGAGGCAGTGATACCTCTCTTGAAGCTCCTCTGTATCGCCCGGCGAGACATAATTCGCGTAGCGAAAGTTGTTGTATTCGCTAAGCGAAAATGGAGGCGGTTACACCTCTTTTGAAACTCCTCTAGATCGCTCGGCGAAACATAATTCGCATAGCGATATTCGCTGTATTCGCTTAGCGAATATTAATTCGCTTAGCGAAAATGAGGCAGTGATGCCCAACTTGGAATTCCTCTGTTTTCACTTAGCGAAGGTAAATTCGCTTAGCGAAAATCGCCTTGAAACAAGACATTACCCTTGTTAAAGGAAAATCTTATGGAACCATTTTGATTCTCTTCATGAAAAACACTTCTTGTCTCATTTTTAAGTCACTTGATTAACTAGATGAACTAAGGATAAGGTATAAAACATGTTTCACTTTTGGTGAAAACACTTTGACATTGAAACTTTGTTTGATCTTTCGATCAAAATCACTTATGGTTTTTATTTGAAACATAAGCCACTAAAACACTTTTCTTACTTGAAAACTTAATTATTCAAGGACTACTCATACTCTTCCTTTTCTCAAGGTCATGGCCAAAAGCCTATTAGGAACAAATGTGAAGATTTGCTTCACCCTCAAAGACAAGCTATAACTCACAATGTTCATCTAATTATGACAGACAACAATTACATATCATTGCATCATAATCAAGCATAAAGTCCATCACACATCATTTGCATCATAATCAAGTATAAAAGTCCATACTTGATCTAGTGATCAAGGTAGGTTTTTCATCATATATGAAAATGATTTTCATTCAATCACATCATCATAAACATATGCTAGAGCACACTAAAGCATAACTACACTTATTACACATTGTTCTCCAAGAGAACCAAATTAAATGGTGAACCCAAACCAAAGGGTTTCATCCACACATAAAGTAAACAACCATCTTCACCACCACCATTTTGGTGTGATGAGGTTTACCCCCATACCTATTGATAAGCAGATTCCCGGATCAAAGTCGGTCGATCAGTTTGTGAACCTCTTGATACTCGTCACCAATTACAACAGCACAACAATCAAACATTAAACAACAATCAAAACAAAACTCAACAATCCTACCTAAGGCCACCCTAAAGAGAATAAATCTAGGAATTGATTTTGGTTTTCCATTTCATGGATTCAAAGGCAATAGGTAAGCTAAGGATGAAATCAAGTGTTAGAAATTAAAAATTGATGAAAAACACTATTCACCATCACCTTGTAGGGTTCGGCCATATTGGGATTTTAGGGCTATGATGAGAATTGAATCATAAGCTCTTGGTTTAGGTAGAGAATGATGAAGTGAGTTCAAAGAAATTGGTTTCACATCAAAAGGATTTTTCTACCAATTTCTATGGATTTTCAAAGTTTTGGATCTAAGAAATGATTTTTCATGAAAATGGATCTTGATCTTGAAATAGAAAGAGATTCAAGAAGCTAAGAGATCATAGAAGTGATCTTACCTTAAAATGAAGGAAGATTGCTCAAGGAATCAAGTGATTCCAACAAGAAACCAAGCTTTTTTCAAGAACAACAATGGTGTTTTCTCTCTAAAGTTGAAGATGGCGTTCTTGAGCTATTCAAGAGGCGCTGGGCTACGTGAATGAGGGGGTGTGAGGGCTGAGTTCAGCCTTTAAAAAGCTCACTTAAGGGCAAAATGGTCATTTGCCAAAAGGGTAAAATGGTAAAAGTGCAAAAGACTAAGGTTAGGGGCATTTTGGTAATTTTGCATCTAGATTTTCCCGATTGTCATGACGACTCTGGCATACTCTCTCAAGTGTCCTGGGATGATGTGGTATCGAGCTCATCCGTTGTCGGGTCTCGTTGAATCCCTTTACGACTCCAAACGCCTCCTGGTTCGATTATACGACCGAATATAATATATTATTATTATTTTTCGGACGTCAAGACGGATTTTAATGAAGATGTAGAGCATAAAATCCCGAGACTTACTGTCTCGTTCACGAGTCCAAATTAGGTCTCGATAGTAGAAAAAAGCTACTATCTGTGAAAAACGCAGACCGGACTCCGTTTGAGCTTTCGCCCGAAACTTAACCATGGCTTCCTATGGTTGTGTAGAACATTCCTATCTTCTCAGAATATTTTATTTCACTTTCTAAACCCTCCAATAAAATACAAACGTTAAAATACTGGAGAATTAGAAAACGTGAAAATCGGGGCGTTACAACTCATAGCCTCAAGAATGATTGAACAAATCTATCCTTCACAAAGCTGGGTCGAAGGACAATGTTTCTAAGGCACATCAATTCTGCCTAGTTCATCTGATTTTGGAGAGGCAGATAAATCTTCCACATCTTCTCTTCTCATACTTCAAATACGCCATTGAAGGCTCTGGGAAAAATACCTCCATCATCTATGCTGCTCTTCTGTCAAGAATATTTGAGAAATTTATGGTCTATGAGGACCTCATTAATCTGACTCCAAAACAGAGACTCTAATATTACGGCTTTCATGGAATTGATCGTGTGCATCAACCTGAGTTCAGCAAACAAAGCTTGGTGATGATGCAACTGGACTGTCATATGAAGTCCAAGCAAGAGGGAAAGCTGAAAGGAGCTCAGACGCAAGGTTCTGATGAAGCATCTGATCAACAAGTCTCAACTGGATGCTCAACAGAGCCTGCTCGTCCAAAAGCTAAGACTTCTTTTGCTCGTCCAAAGCCTACCGTCCAACCCTCAAGAAAAAGGAAGCTGGTTCTAGCTTCTATTGATGAGGAAGATGAGGATGATCAGCCTATTTCCAAGGTGATCAAAGGTCCAAAGAGGGAGTATACTTCTGAAGCCTCTCAACCTAAGCCTATTGTAACAAGGGCAAGGACCATCAGATCCAAATCCAAAGGTAATATTGAACCTCAGTCTAGTTCAGTTATTACTCCTGCTGTTGAGCAACCCCTTGAAATTGAAGACCTAACCTTGGACACTCAACCGTCCATACCCTTCTCACCCTCCAACTTACCCCACACACAAACCCTTCCCTCACCATCCGAACATCAAGACTGGTTCACACCATGGGGAGACCACCCCTTTCAACCCTAAGGTGCACCTTATCCTAAAATGATCTACCCAAAAAGAAAATACAGACGTATACCCAGAATTACCTTCAGAAATGAAAGCACCGAGCTGACGTTCAAAGAAGGTTCCCAGCTCTCTTCTACAAACACTCACCTCCCTCTACCTCTCAACATCCCAAAAGTCCCATTCCTCCACCAGAATACCAATATGAAACACCTTCCCCTCCACCTCAAAACCCCTCTGGTCCACCCCCTGAACATGGCTACTACCCCATTCCTTATACTCCCACTGGTCCTCTGGCAACTCAATTGTACACTGCTTTTGGACCCTTGGTTGTCTACCTCGAGAAGAAGAAGTTCCCCCCAAAGAAAATTTACCCAAATCTTATCAAGGACAAGGCTTTCCAGTGGTGCCACTACAATGTCAAAAGGCACGCAGTAATTTTGAACGAAGAAAAGAAAGGTTGCAAAACCACATACGAAAGGAGATCAAGGACGTATGGTCTGACCATCATTTTCCTTGATCAAGACGTTAAGTTCATTCCAAGCTATCCCTCAACCTGGTAAGAATACTATGATGTTAGAGACTTTCTTCCTTACTATGCTGTCAGAAAAGAGTGCGACATGTCATGAGAAGCCAAGATCCATCATAATCTGCCAATGAAATTTTGGTCTAGAAGCTCTAATGTCCAAGGATTCTAATTCTGGACCCAACTAAAAATAAAGATGGACGCAAAAGGCTTGAGACTTGGACGCTGCCTTACAAAAATGCCTTTGATCCTCTCTTCTGGAAAAGACCAAGAGACGATTCAGTAATGCTAGCCCACATCTGGCAGAAGGATCTTATCAAGAGCTTTGACCCAGACACTCGGGTCTACTGGGAAAACTTCATATGGATGCTCTCAAGAAGCATCCTCCTCTAGTCTTTCTATTGAGGAAAAACAGAGTATTCATGTATTTCCCAGACAATACAGAATCTCTGATGCTGACTTCCTCATAATGGACGATATCTTTGGTATACCGTTGTATCCAAGAGATGTGCTTCCGGCACCTAAATCCAGATGGAGAGAAAATAGATATGATGATGCTGAGATCATCCTTGAAGTGCTTCCACCTCCATCCAAACCAGTCATTCAAGATGATCCTAACTCTGCTGCACCCCCTCCTGCACCACCACCGGTTGTTTACGAAGAAACTGGGGGACACAGAGATCGTCTATGAGGACCCCTGCTCTGAAGAGAATGTAGAGGAAGTGGAACAAGTTGTAGACTCAGTACCCTCTAGGTCTCAACCTATTCCCCTTTTAGTGGTCCACCCTGCTGATCCATCTCCCTCTCAGGCTCTCAGTGCAGTTCCTGATCAGAGAAATGCTGAAGCAATAAATGCCACAGCTGAAAGTTCTGTCTCTGCTGTTCGTCCTGAGTTTCCGGAGTTCGTCCAAAGGTCTATAGAAGCTAACAATGTTGTTGTTCTTCAACAGATTGCGACCATGTTTCAGAACTTTCTTCCCAAACAACCACCTTCTCCTCCTCCTCCTTAAAATCTTTTCTGTTGTTTAGTTTTGTTTTCTTTCAAAAACTGACTATGATGTGGTTTTCTCTCCTTTGTCTGATGACAAAAAGGGGGAGAAAACTGTTTGATTGAAATACAAATAAAATTCATAAAATTCATTTTCATAGTATGCTTTGATTAGGCTTTGATTCATAGTATGCTTTGATTATGCTTTGATTGCTATGATTATGCTTTGATTCATAGTATGTCTCATTAAATACTTGATTACCTGCTCTGTATTACATGCTTTATATGCCTAGAATATTTGTCTTAGGGGGGAGCTTTCCAGCTCTTTAGAAAACTTTGTTCAATCAAATTAGTATGTTTTGTTATCATCAAAAAGGGGGAGATTATTGGAACCAAAGTGGTTATGGTCCATTAATCCCTTATGTTTTGATGTTAACAAAGGACTAATTTCAGAAGAACAAAGATTTCTTATGGACTAATGCTTTATCTTAAGTATGCAGGATAAAATTTATATAAGTCCAAAGACTATCTAAGTCCAAAGTCTTTGACTTGTCCAAACTACAAAAAGGATTATCTCTTTATCAGACCAGACGATAATAAGCTGCAACAATAGAATCCTGAGTCCAAAGACTCTTCCTGTTATTATGTAATCGTTATAGTCCAATAATGCTTTATTTGTTTAGCGCGAATACATATGTAAAGCTTTTGAATTTATTATTCTATGTAAAAAGCTTATATCCTTTGGACAAACATTCCCTGTAACACTCGTTCAAACAAAAGCAAAAGGCAGACTATCCCTGACACAAAAAGAAGTTGACCTTCTCCATTGAGAAAGACAAAAGGCAACTTTCGAGTACAAAGAGGATATGTCAGACCCATTTCTAGCTATCAAGCCTGATAGTTTACTTTGCTGATCAGAAGCTTCAAGGAAGTTATCAGACTCAATGGATTAACGCATTTAATGCTAAATCAGAACGAATCGTTTTCCATTCGCTAAAGACTAAAATCAAGTTTGCTATAAATACATCTGGCCTTGAAAATGCAAATTAACCACAGAGATATACAACAAGAAGCGAAGTGTTGCACAATTGATTCAAAGATTTGAAAAATAGTCAAGCACACAAAGCAATCAAGAAAAATACTCAAAGCTTGAAAAGCTAACTCTGATCTTTATTTTCGTATCACTCTCTACGTAGAGTATTGTTCAAGAGTTCGAAGCTTTAGTTTCAAACTCTCACACTTAGGGAGTTAGTAGAACAAAACTCTTTTCAAAACCCAATTGGTTAAGCCTGAAGAGGCCTGTGTAGAAAGAATACTTAGTGTGCCTGAAGAGGTGTAGAATACTTACCTGAAGAGGTTTAGAATACTTGCCTGAAGAGGTGTTGAATACTTATAACAAAGGGTTTTTGTTAAGTGGATAAAGCTCTCAAGTAGAGAGGACTGGACGTAGCTCTTTGGTGAAAAGTGAACCAGGATAACATCTTTGTGTTCCTTTCTCTTCCTTATCTTTGCTTTAGATTATTTTCTATCTAACTCCTTGGGATTGAATTGTTTTCTTATTGCGCTTGTTTTCTTTATTTTGTCTCTTCTGAGTAAGCGTCCAACTGGTGTTTGGAATCGCTCCTTGCGTCCGTTATCGTTTTAACTGTCCATTCTTTGCGAAAACTTATATCTGCTTGCGAAAAGTTTTAAAAACTTAAGAAACACAATTTAACCCCCTTCTTATGTTTCAAACAAGTTGCTTC
This sequence comes from Ammopiptanthus mongolicus, assembly GCA_039655645.1. Lineage (NCBI taxonomy): Eukaryota > Viridiplantae > Streptophyta > Magnoliopsida > Fabales > Fabaceae > Ammopiptanthus > Ammopiptanthus mongolicus. Next base: position 41,799,888 of record CM077349.1, read on the forward strand.
ACTTCTTTCGTGCCGGTGGGAGGAGTAGAAATGTGGTGGAAAGGAAAGCAGAGGTTGTTTGAAACTGAAGGAAGGCCAGTAACTTGGGATATGTTCAAGGGTGCTTCCTAGAGAAATATTTTCCTTGGATGATCAGAAGGGAAAAAGACAAGGAATTTGAAAGTCTGAAGCAAGGCAACATGACGATAGGAGAATATGCAGAAAGGTTCGAGGCGCTGCTTAAGTTTTCAGAGTTTTATTAGCGATATCTGGACGAGGAGTGGATGTGCCGCAGGTTCGAGGATGGTCTGAAGTATGAGATTCAGAAACCTATAGTGTCGTTGGGGATCACCATATTCCCTGACATGTTAGATCGGTGTTCAGCGATTGAGAACATCGAAAGAAGAAGAGAGATGACGACAAGGAGCGGAGGACCTATCCGCAGTGACCAAAGGGGTAGAGGTGGAAGGTTTCAGAGTGGTCAAGGACCTTACTAGAGGTCAACCCAGAAGACAAGAGATGCTGGAAGTCAGAGACCAAGTGCAACTCAGGGGTTCCAGGGATGCTTCAAGTGTGAAGGGCCACACATGGCTCGAAACTGCAGAAGCCATGTGCCCGGGAGGACCATGACTTGATATGCATGTGGAAAGCAAGGACACATGGCCAAGGACTGCAGGCAAGGGAATGGACGACCATATGGTGTGGCTGGACATGCTGCAAGACCACAAGCCACGGGAAGAGTGTTTGCCGTGAGGGAAGCTGAATCCTCTCAATGCCCAGATCTGATTCAAGGTAAGTGTTTAGCTTCAGGCAAGCTCTTATCTGTGTTGTTTGATTCGGGGGCTACTCACTCGTTTATTTCTATGGAATGCATGGATCACTTAGGGTTACCAATTTCATCTTTACCATATGACCTTACTGTTTCCACACCCACGCGTGATTCATTGACTACCCTGTTGGTATGGAATTGCTGAGATATCAATGTTTATGATGCTTATTATATTACTGGATTTATGTATGGATGGTACAGAACTTAAATTCTATTTCTTTGTGGATTGTTTTGATGATGTATAGTGTTGAAATGCAAGTGAAGTTGATATGAAGTCTATGTAAACCTTTATGGTGGTAACTATTATAGGGTGAATATCTTGAGAATATTTCTTGATGATATTACTGTTGCAGATATTGTTATTATTGAAAGTAATGAAACATACTTAGTGGAATGTAATGACAAGTGTTGACCAATGAATCTTTGGGTATCCGACCAGAGGGGATGGTATCTGCATTATATAAGTTAAAACCGTCGAGGTTGGGGACCTTAGTGAGCAATCCCGGAGTTGAGAAGGGATGACGATGGCCAGAGGGGACAGTAACTCCGGGATACGAAATCAAAAGCTTTCGAGGTGGGGGACCTTAGTGAGTAAACCCAATTGGAACCCCAAAGACTCAGTATGAATATTTTTATGCTATGTCTTCCTTTATGAGCAGGAGCATGAGTTATGAAAATAAGATTTATGTGCTAGCCATTACACAAGTACTCTATTGAGGGACAAAATGCTCATATGATAATTTGCTTGCTTCTGGAAATATTTGCATATGAGTAGATGCTTGTGACATGTACTTTGAAATGAGTATTTATCTGTTTGAGGTAGAATTTTACATTATTGTGTGACCTTTTTTCGCACTTGATTATGTATGACTGCATATGTTTGGGGGAAACTCCCTCACTGAGTCAAAAGACTCACCCCACGTTTAAATTTTCTAGCTGCAGGTATCTGCGATGCCGCCGGAAGCCTTGAGTGCCATGTGGACAGTGTGAAGGGTTTGAACCCCTAGGTTTTAAGTTGTATCTAGTGTAAGTAGGACTTTGTAATTTATGTTATGTTTTGGTTTGACTCTAATGATATTATTCAATTTTATGATGTATTATTGAATGATATTTCTTTATACTTTGGATGAGCCGAATTAGTATGCTTGAGAGGTTGCGAAGGGGAAAGGAGAACTTTCCCTATCGGCTGATCATGGCTACGTGATTTGGGTCATGACAAAGTTGGTATCAGAGCCTAGGATACAAAGTCCTGAAAGAGGAATTAGGCGTTGATGGCATTTGTGGTTGGATCTTGAACCTGGCCGAGGTCTAAGACAAATGTTATTACGACTTAATTTCAGTTTTGGTCTCTTAAAAAGTTTTAAGTGTTGACTCCACATGGCAGCAAGGCGACGATATGAGATGACATAGTTAAATCATTTAATTCCCTTATGCTCTCTCTTGAGTAGTTTCTCATAAAATGTGTTTATGGTTTTGGTATTAATATTATATAATAAGTTTTATGATGATGATGATGGTGGAATTGTGAAATTTGTAAATGTTGTTGAAGTATGATGGTGAGTAGTGAACCAACTAAGTTATTGAATATATGTTAAAATGAATTAATGGAATTATTTTTGGAAACTTATGAGGATAGTTTGTTGAAAATGGTTATAGTGGTTATGCACTTTTTAGTATTATTATGAAATAATACTAAAAATGTTGCGAACGTAATTATGTGAAGGTTTGTTAAAATAATATTTCATTTATGGTTGATTCTAATTCATAGGCTTGTCTAATAGACTAATTAATGTATCCACGAGAATATTATTTTCTGTGCTTAATGAGCTATCTAAGTATATGATATATTTGTTCTTCGCATGTATCCTTGGAATTCGAGGACGAATTCCTTTTAAGCGGGGTAGAATGTAATAACTGATAATTTTAATAATTTAAATATACATTTTAAATGACTTTAAGCTAGGTAAATTAAAATTTCTCATCATATGAACAATATATTTGTTATTTTTTTTTTTAGTTACAAACAAGTTCCTTTTTTTTTTTTTAGTAATTTATCCTTTAGTTTAAAAATTTTCTTGTGCTCTATTTAAAAGTATCGAATGTCACATTTCTGAACGATTATAAGGTCAAAAATAATATTAACTAGATTTTCACCCTGCGCGTTGCACGGTAGGAATGCATCCTTCGGACCTATTTTTTATAATGTACCTATTTTAGATTTTTATTATTTATCATATAATATATAATATAAGGTTGTACAATTCTCAACCCGACAATAAATTGTGTTTTCGCATAACTGTAAAATATTGTTTAAACATATGACATTAAAGTATGTAAATTTTGATTGTAAATAATAATTTTGATAACAATTGAGGAAACTTGTAGATTCTATAAAATGCACTAATTCCAGTTATCCATATTTAATAAATTTTAAATCAACCTTTCCAGCTGCACGGCCTTACTTCATAGAGCACGACTGTGCTGAAAACTCGTTGATGCTATTGAACAGGTGCACGGTCATGCTCAAAGTTCGTTGGCTCATATGTGCTTACAATTGCACCTTTTGATTTTTATTTTAAGCTTTTAAACGTTAACATTCCATGAAGGATCCCATAGTGTCATCACAATTGATCACTTTATTTTCCCTTTTTAGCCATAGTCTCACTATGTTGTCCCGTGATTTTTTTTCTTTGAAGCTTTTTTTTCTGAAGCTTTGTATCAAAATTGGCTCTTCATCTGAGGATGTTGTGTCTTGTGTGTTTTTTTCCAGAATTTGCGCTTAAGAATTAGAGCTTCATCTGATGATGTTGTGTCAATTACCTGCTTGGATGACTTTTTGTTTTTTTTTTGCTTTTGTTTTGATGTTTGGTTCCTCTTTGACTGATAATGTTGCACTTTTGTTTTTATTCACGCTTGTCGTCTCTTTCTTCTATTATAATTGCTGAAGCTTTTGTGTTCTTTTATTACAGTACTTGATGCTTCAGGACTTTATAGAAAATTGTACCTTATTTTCTGGTCAAGCTTGGACTTTGAATATCTTAATACTCCATTCGAAATTACTTCTCCGGCAGTCATAATGTTCTGTATTCTGAGTAGACGCTTGATTAGCATCACCAGAGGATTCTTAAATGAGCTAAGGCGCTTGGTTATCCACTGGGCACATCCACAAGGCTGTTTAACTCGTTGCATTCTGACCAGTTAGCGTATTATGCATATTTGACCCGCTTAATGCACGAATTAGGTTTCGATGTCTTCATGAAACGTGTAGATATGGTTATTAGCTTTAATGAGACGTTGGATTCATCCGATTCGGACACCTGCAGCTCAATATATGGTCATCAGACGCTACAAAGGTATGACTGTCAGGAACAACATCACATCACCAACTTACGGATGCAATTTGACAAAGATAGAGATCGATTTCTCTCTTGACCTCTTCATGAGAGTTGCGGATATTTCTCTAAGCTTCCAACGATGCCAAGATCAACGCTTTTGAACACCTAGAGCTCCTGAAATTGTCAGTAAACGCTTGAATGTTCTGATTGTCATGAACAGTACCACATCTCAAGCTTGAAGAAGGAATTTCACTCTTAACGGGATTGGTTCGGATCTCGACTTCTCCATGAAACATGTAGGTATTTATCATATATTTCTAATAAAACCAAGATCACTTCATTTCGACGTGCGTACCTCAAAATACGACGTTTCGGAGGGTTGATTATCGGCAGCAGGCACTTGACTTCAATCTTCAGTGTTTTTGCTTTTGCAGCATTTGTACTTTTGTTTTTATTCACGCTTGTCTTCTCTTTCTTCTATTATAATTGCTGAAGCTTTTGTGTTCTTCTATTACAGTACTTGATGCTTCAGGACTTTATAGAAAATTGTACCTTATTTTCTGGTCAAGCTTGGATTTTGAATATCTTAATACTCCATTCGAAATTACTTCTCTAGCCATCACAATGTTCTGTATTCTGAGTAGATGCTTGATTAGCTTCACCGGAGGATTCTTAAATGAGCTAAGGCGCTTGGTTATCCACTGGGCACATTCACATGGCTGTTTAACTCGTTGTATTCTGACCAGTGAGCGTATTATGCTTCTTAGACCCTCTTAAAGGCCAAATTAGGATTCGATGTCCTCTTGAAAAGTGTAGATATGGATATTACCTTTAATGAGACACTGGTTTCATCCGATTCGGACACCTACAGCTCAATTTATGGTCATCAGACACTACAAAGGTATGGCTGTCAGGAACAACATCACGTCACCAACTTACGGATGCAATTTGACAAAGATAAAGATCGATTTCTCTATTGAGCTCTGCATGAGAGTTGCAGATATTTCTCTAAGCCTTCCAATGACACCAAGATCGATGCTTTTGAACACCTAAAGCTCCTGAAATTGTCACCAGACACTTGCATGTTCTGAGTGTCACGAATAGTACCACATCTCAAGCCTGAAGAAGGAATTTCACACAGATCGAGATTGGTTCAGATCTCGACTTCTCCATGAAACATGTAGGTATTTATCTTATATTTCTAATAAAACCAAGATCACTTCATTTCGACGATCGAACCTCAAAATACGACGTTTCGGAGGGTTGATTATCGGCAGCAGGCGCTTGACTTCAATCTTCAGTGTTTTTGCTTTTGCAGCATTTGTACTTTTGTTTTTATTCACGCTTGTCTTCTCTTTCTTCTATTATAATTGCTGAAGCTTTTGTGTTCTTCTATTACAGTACTTGATGCTTCAGGACTTTATAGAAAATTGTACCTTATTTTCTGGTCAAGCTTGGATTTTGAATATCTTAATACTCCATTCGAAATTACTTCTCTAGCCATCACAATGTTCTGTATTCTGAGTAGATGCTTGATTAGCTTCACCGGAGGATTCTTAAATGAGCTAAGGCGCTTGGTTATCCACTGGGCACATTCACATGGCTGTTTAACTCGTTGTATTCTGACCAGTGAGCGTATTATGCTTCTTAGACCCTCTTAAAGGCCAAATTAGGATTCGATGTCCTCTTGAAAAGTGTAGATATGGATATTACCTTTAACGAGACACTGGTTTCATCCGATTCGGACACCTACAGCTCAATTTATGGTCATCAGACACTACAAAGGTATGGCTGTCAGGAACAACATCACGTCACCAACTTACGGATGCAATTTGACAAAGATAAAGATCGATTTCTCTATTGAGCTCTGCATGATAGTTGCAGATATTTCTCTAAGCCTTCCAATGACACCAAGATCGATGCTTTTGAACACCTAAAGCTCCTGAAATTGTCACCAGACACTTGCATGTTCTGAGTGTCACGAATAGTACCACATCTCAAGCCTGAAGAAGGAATTTCACACAGATCGAGATTGGTTCAGATCTCGACTTCTCCATGAAACAGGTAGGTATTTATCTTATATTTCTAATAAAACCAAGATCACTTCATTTCGACGATCGTACCTCAAAATACGACGTTTCGGAGGGTTGATTATCGGCAGCAGGCGCTTGACTTCAATCTTCAGTGTTTTTGCTTTTGCAGCATTTGTACTTTTGTTTTTATTCACGCTTGTCTTCTCTTTCTTCTATTATAATTGCTGAAGCTTTTGTGTTCTTCTATTACAGTACTTGATGCTTCAGGACTTTATAGAAAATTGTACCTTATTTTCTGGTCATGCTTGGATTTTGAATATCTTAATACTCCATTCGAAATTACTTCTCTAGCCATCACAATGTTCTGTATTCTGAGTAGATGCTTGATTAGCTTCACCGTAGGATTCTTAAATGAGCTAAGGCGCTTGGTTATCCACTGGGCACATTCACATGGCTGTTTAACTCGTTGTATTCTGACCAGTGAGCGTATTATGCTTCTTAGACCCTCTTAAAGGCCAAATTACGATTCGATGTCTTCATGAAACGTGTAGATATGGTTATTAGCTTTAATGAGACGCTGGATTCATCCGATTCGGACACCTGCAGCTCAATATATGGTCATCAGACGCTACAAAGGTATGACTGTCAGGAACAACATCACGTCACCAACTTACGGATGCAATAGGATAAAGATAGAGATCGATTTCTCTCTTGACCTCTTCATGAGAGTTGCGGATATTTCTCTAAGCCTTCCAACGATACCAAGATCGATGCTTTTGAACACCTAAAGCTCCTGATTTTGTCAGCAGACGCTTGCATGTTCTGATTGTCAAGAACAGTACCACATCTCAAGCTTGAAGAAGGAATTTCACTCAGATCCGGATTGGTTCAGATCTCGACTTCTCCATGAAACATGTAGGTATTTATCTTATATTTCTAATAAAACCAAGATCACTTCATTTCGACGATCGTACCTCAATATACGACGTTTCGGAGGGTTGATTATCGGCAGCAGGCGCTTGACTTCAATCTTCAGTGTTTTTGCTTTTGCAGCATTTGTACTTTTGTTTTTCTTCACGCTTGTCTTATCTTTCTTCTATTATAATTGCTGAAGCTTTTGTGTTCTTCTATTACAGTGCTTGATGGTTCAGGACTTTATAGAAAATGGTACCTTATTTTCTGGTCAAGCTTGGACTTTGAATATCTTAATACTCCATTCGAAATTACTTCTCCAGCAGTCATAATGTTTTGTATTCTGAGTAGACGCTTGATTAGCTTCACCAGAGGATTCTTAAATGAGCTAAGGCGCTTGGTTATCCACTGGGCACATTCACAAGGCTGTTTAACTCGTTGCATTCTTACCAGTTAGCGTATTATGCATATTTGACCCGCTTAATGCACGGATTAGGTTTCGATGTCTTCATGAAACGTGTAGATATGGTTATTAGCTTTAATGAGACACTGGATTCATCCGATTCGGACACCTGCAGCTCAATATATGGTCATCAGACGCTACAAAGGTATGACTGTCAGGAACAACATCACGTCACCAACTTACGGATGCAATTTGACAAAGATAGAGATCGATTTCTCTCTTGACCTCTTCATGAGAGTTGCGGATAGTTCTCTAAGCTTCCAAAGATACCAAGATCAATGCTTTTGAACACCTAGAGCTCCTGAAATTGTCAGCAAACGCTTGCATGTTCTGATTGTCATGAAGAGTACCACATCTCAACCTTGAAGAAGGAATTTCACTCAGATCGGGATTGGTTCGGATCTCGACTTCTCCATGAAACATGTAGGTATTTATCATATATTTCTAATAAAACCAAGATCACTTCATTTCGACGCGCGTACCTCAAAATATGACGTTTCGGAGGGTTGATTATCGGCAGCAGGCGCTTGACTTCAATCTTCAGTGTTTTTGCTTTTGCAGCATTTGTACTTTTGTTTTTATTCACGCTTGTCTTCTCTTTCTTCTATTATAATTGCTGAAGCTTTTGTGTTCTTCTATTACAGTACTTGATGCTTCAGGACTTTATAGAAAATTGTACCTTATTTTCTGGTCAAGCTTGGACTTTGAATATCTTAATACGCCATTCGAAATTACTTCTCTAGCCATCACAATGTTCTGTATTCTGAGTAGATGGTTGATTAGCTTCACCGGAGGATTCTTAAATGAGCTAAGGCGCTTGGTTATCCACTGGGCACATTCACATGGCTGTTTAACTCGTTGTATTCTGACTAGTGAGCGTATTATGCTTCTTAGACCCTTTTAAAGGCCAAATTAGGATTCGATGTCCTCTTGAAAAGTGTAGATATGGATATTACCTTTAATGAGACACTGGTTTCATCCGATTTGGACACCTACAGCTCAATTTATGGTCATCAGACGCTACAAAGGTATGACTGTCAGGAACAACATCACGTCACCAACTTACGGATGCAATTGGACAAAGATAGAGATCGATTTCTCTCTTGACCTCTTCATGAGAGTTGTGGATATTTCTCTAAGTCTTCCAACGATACCAAGACCGATGATTTTGAACACCTAAAGCTCCTGAAATGGTCAGCAGACGCTTGCATGTTCTGATTGCCATGAACAGTAACACATCTCAAGCTTGAAGAAGGAATTTCACTCTGATCGGGATTGGTTCAGATCTCGACTTCTCCATGAAACATGTGGGTATTTATCTTATATTTCTAATAAAACAAAGATCACTTCATTTCGACGATCGTACCTCAAAATGCGACGTTTCGGAGGGTTGATTATCGGCAGCAGGCGCTTGACTTCAATCTTCAGTGTTTTTGCTTTTGCAGCATTTGTACTTTTGTTTTTCTTCACGCTTGTCTTCTCCTTCTTCTATTATAATTGCTGAAGCTTTTGTGTTCTTCTATTACAGTACTTGATGCTTCAGGACTTTATAGAAAATTGTACCTTATTTTCTGGTCAAACCTGGACTTTGAATATCTTAATACTCCATTCGAAATTACTTCTCTAGCCGTCACAATGTTCTGTATTCTGAGTAGATGCTTGATTAGCTTCACCGGAGGATTCTTAAATGAGCTAAGGCGCTTGGTTATCCACTGGGCACATTCACAAGGCTGTTTAACTCGTTGCATTCTTACCAGTTAGCGTATTATGCATATTTGACCCGCTTAATGCACGGATTAGGTTTCGATGTCTTCATGAAACGTGTAGATATGGTTATTAGCTTTAATGAGACACTAGATTCATCCGATTCGGACACCTGCAGCTCAATATATGGTCATCAGACGCTACAAAGGTATGACTGTCAGGAACAACATCACGTCACCTACTTACGGATGCAATTTGACAAAGATAGAGATCGATTTCTCTCTTGACCTCTTCATGAGAGTTGCGGATAGTTCTCTAAGCTTCCAAAGATACCAAGATCAATGCTTTTGAACACCTAGAGCTCCTGAAATTGTCAGCAAACGCTTGCATGTTCTGATTGTCATGAAGAGTACCACATCTCAACCTTGAAGAAGGAATTTCACTCAGATCGGGATTGGTTCGGATCTCGACTTCTCCATGAAACATGTAGGTATTTATCATATATTTCTAATAAAACCAAGATCACTTCATTTCGACGCGCGTACCTCAAAATATGACGTTTCGGAGGGTTGATTATCGGCAGCAGGCGCTTGACTTCAATCTTCAGTGTTTTTGCTTTTGCAGCATTTGTACTTTTGTTTTTATTCACGCTTGTCTTCTCTTTCTTCTATTATAATTGCTGAAGCTTTTGTGTTCTTCTATTACAGTACTTGATGCTTCAGGACTTTATAGAAAATTGTACCTTATTTTCTGGTCAAGCTTGGACTTTGAATATCTTAATACGCCATTCGAAATTACTTCTCTAGCCGTCACAATGTTCTGTATTCTGAGTAGAAGCTTGATTAGTTTCACCGGAGGATTCTTAATTGAGCTAAGGCGCTTGGTTATCCACTGGGCACATTCACATGGCTGTTTAACTCGTTGTATTCTGACTAGTGAGCGTATTATGCTTCTTAGACCCTTTTAAAGGCCAAATTAGGATTCGATGTCCTCTTGAAAAGTGTAGATATGGATATTACCTTTAATGAGACACTGGTTTCATCCGATTTGGACACCTACAGCTCAATTTATGGTCATCAGACGCTACAAAGGTATGACTGTCAGGAACAACATCACGTCACCAACTTACGGATGCAATTGGACAAAGATAGAGATCGATTTCTCTCTTGACCTCTTCATGAGAGTTGTGGATATTTCTCTAAGTCTTCCAACGATACCAAGACCGATGATTTTGAACACCTAAAGCTCCTGAAATGGTCAGCAGACGCTTGCATGTTCTGATTGCCATGAACAGTAACACATCTCAAGCTTGAAGAAGGAATTTCACTCTGATCGGGATTGGTTCAGATCTCGACTTCTCCATGAAACATGTGGGTATTTATCTTATATTTCTAATAAAACAAAGATCACTTCATTTCGACGATCGTACCTCAAAATGCGACGTTTCGGAGGGTTGATTATCGGCAGCAGGCGCTTGACTTCAATCTTCAGTGTTTTTGCTTTTGCAGCATTTGTACTTTTGTTTTTCTTCACGCTTGTCTTCTCCTTCTTCTATTATAATTGCTGAAGCTTTTGTGTTCTTCTATAACAGTACTTGATGCTTCAGGACTTTATAGAAAATTGTACCTTATTTTCTGGTCAAGCTTGGACTTTGAATATCTTAATACTCCATTCGAAATTACTTCTCTAGCCGTCACAATGTTCTGTATTCTGAGTAGATGCTTGATTAGCTTCACCGGAGGATTCTTAAATGAGCTAAGGCGCTTGGTTATCCACTGGGCACATTCACATGGCTGTTTAACTCGTTGTATTCTGACCAGTGAGCGTATTATACTTCTTAGACCCTCTTAAAGGCCAAATTAGGATTCGATGTCCTCTTGAAAAGTGTAGATATGGATATTACCTTTAATGAGACACTGGTTTCATCCGATTCGGACACCTACAGCTCAATTTATGGTCATCAGACACTACAAAGGTATGACTGTCAGGAACGACATCACGTCACCAACTTACGGATGCAATTTGACAAAGATAAAGATCGATTTCTCTATTGAGCTCTGCATGAGAGTTGCAGATATTTCTCTAAGCCTTCCAATGACACCAAGATCGATGCTTTTGAACACCTAAAGCTCCTGAAATTGTCACCAGACACTTGCATGTTCTGAGTGTCACGAATTGTACCACATCTCAAGCCTGAAGAAGGAATTTCACACAGATCGAGATTGGTTCAGATCTCGACTTCTCCATGAAACTTGTAGGTATTTATCTTATATTTCTAATAAAACCAAGATCACTTCATTTCGACGATCGTACCTCAAAATACGACGTTTAGGAGGGTTGATTATCGGCAGCAGGCGCTTGACTTCAATCTTCAGTGTTTTTGCTTTTGCAGCATTTGTACTTTTGTTTTTATTCACGCTTGTCTTCTCTTTCTTCTATTATAATTGCTGAAGCTTTTGTGTTATTCTATTACAGTGCTTGATGCTTCTGGACTTTATAGAAAATGGTACCTTATTTTCTGGTCAAGCTTGGACTTTGAATATCTTAATACTCCATTCGAAATTACCTCTCCAGCCGTCATAATGTTCTGTATTCTGAGTAGACGCTTGATTAGCTTCGCCGGAGGATTCTTAAATAAGCTAAGGCGCTTGGTTATCCACTGGGCACATTCACATGGCTGTTTAACTCGTTGCATTCTGACCAGTGAGCGTATTATGCTTCCTAGACCCTTTTAAAGGCCAAATTAGGATTCGATTTCCTCATGAAAAGTGTAGATATGGATATTAGCTTTTATGAGACACTGGTTTCATCCAATTCGGACACCTACAGCTCAATATATGGTCATCAGACGCTACAAAGGTATGACTGTCAGGAACAACATCACGTCACCAACTTACGGATGCAATTTGACAAAGATAGCGATCGATTTCTATCTTGACCTCTTCATGAGAGTTGCGGATATTTCTCTAAGCCTTCCAACGATACCAAGATCGATGATTTTGAACACCTAAAGCTCCTGAAATGGTCAGCAGACGCTTGCATTTTCTGATTGTCATGAACAGTAACACATCTCAAGCTTGAAGAAGGAATTTCACTCTGATCGGGATTGGTTCAAATCTCGACTTCTCCATGAAACAAGTGGGTATTTATCTTCTATTTCTAATAAAACAAAGATCACTTCATTTCGACGATCGTACCTCAAAATGCGACGTTTCGGAGGGTTGATTATCGGCAGCAGGCGCTTGACTTCAATCTTCAGTGTTTTTGCTTTTGCAGCATTTGTACTTTTGTTTTTCTTCACGCTTGTCTTATCTTTCTTCTATTATAATTGCTGAAGCTTTTGTGTTCTTCTATTACAGTGCATGATGGTTCAAGACTTTATAGAAAATGGTACCTTATTTTCTGGTCAGGCTTGGACTTTGAATATCTTAATACTCCATTCGAAATTACTTCTCCAGCCGTCATAATGTTCTGTATTCTGAGTAGACGGTTGATTAGCTTCACCGGAGGATTCTTAAATGAGCTAAGGCGCTTGGTTATCCACTGGGCACATTCACAAGGCTGTTTAACTCGTTGCATTCTGACCAGTTAGCGTATTATGTATATTTGACCCGCTTAATGCACGAATTAGGTTTCGATGTCTTCATGAAACGTGTAGATATGGTTATTAGCTTTAATGAGACGTTGGATTCATCCGATTCGGACACCTGCAGCTCAATATATGGTCATCAGACGCTACAAAGGTATGACTGTCAGGAACAACATCACGTCACCAACTTACGGATGCAATAGGATAAAGATAGAGATCGATTTCTCTCTTGACCTCTTCATGAGAGTTGCGGATATTTCTCTAAGCCTTCGAACGATACCTAGATCGATGCTTTTGAACACCTAAAGCTCCTGATTTTGTCAGCAGACGCTTGCATATTCTGATTGTCACGAACAGTACCACATCTCAAGCTTGAAGAAGGAATTTCACTCAGATCGGGATTGGTTCAGATCTCAACTTCTCCATGAAACATGTAGGTATTTATCTTATATTTTTAATAAAACCAAGATCACTGCATTTCGACGAGCGTACCTCAAAATACGATGTTTCGGAGGGTTGATTATCGGCAGCAGGCGCTTGACTTCAATCTTCAGTGTTTTTCCTTTTGCAACATTTGCACTTTTGTTTTTATTCACGCTTGTCGTCTCTTTCTTCTATTATAATTGCTGAAGCTTTTGTGTTCTTTTATTACAGTACTTGATGCTTCAGGACTTTATAGAAAATTGTACCTTATTTTCTGGTCAAGCTTGGATTTTGAATATCTTAATACTCCATTCGAAATTACTTCTCCAGCCGTCATAATGTTCTGTATTCTGAGTAGACGGTTGATTAGCTTCACCGGAGGATTCTTAAATGAGCTAAGGCGCTTGGTTATCCACTGGGCACATTCACAAGGCTGTTTAACTCGTTGCATTCTAACCAGTTAGCGTATTATGTATATTTGACCCGCTTAATGCACGAATTAGGTTTCGATGTCTTCATGAAACGTGTAGATATGGTTATTAGCTTTAATGAGACGTTGGATTCATCCGATTCGGACACCTGCAGCTCAATATATGGTCATCAGACGCTACAAAGGTATGACTGTCAGGAACAACATCACATCACCAACTTACGGATGCAATTTGACAAAGATAGAGATCGATTTCTCTCTTGACCTCTTCATGAGAGTTGCGGATATTTCTCTAAGCTTCCAACGATGCCAAGATCAACGCTTTTGAACACCTAGAGCTCCTGAAATTGTCAGCAAACGCTTGAAAGTTCTGATTGTCATGAACAGTACCACATCTCAAGCTTGAAGAAGGAATTTCACTCTTAACGGGATTGGTTCGGATCTCGACTTCTCCATGAAACATGTAGGTATTTATCATATATTTCTAATAAAACCAAGATCACTTCATTTCGACGTGCGTACCTGAAAATACGACGTTTCGGAGGGTTGATTATCGGCAGCAGGCACTTGACTTCAATCTTCAGTGTTTTTGCTTTTGCAGCATTTGTACTTTTGTTTTTATTCACGCTTGTCTTCTCTTTCTTCTATTATAATTGCTGAAGCTTTTGTGTTCTTCTATTACAGTACTTGATGCTTCAGCACTTTATAGAAAATTGTACCTTATTTTCTGGTCAAGCTTGGATTTTGAATATCTTAATACTCCATTCGAAATTACTTCTCTAGCCATCACAATGTTCTGTATTCCGAGTAGATGCTTGATTAGCTTCACCGGAGGATTCTTAAATGAGCTAAGGCGCTTGGTTATCCACTGGGCACATTCACATGGCTGTTTAACTCGTTGTATTCTGACCAGTGAGCGTATTATGCTTCTTAGACCCTCTTAAAGGCCAAATTAGGATTCGAGGTCCTCTTGAAAAGTGTAGATATGGATATTACCTTTAATGAGACACTGGTTTCATCCGATTCGGACACCTACAGCTCAATTTATGGTCATCAGACACTACAAAGGTATGACTGTCAGGAACGACATCACGTCACCAACTTACGGATGCAATTTGACAAAGATAAAGATCGATTTCTCTATTGAGCTCTGCATGAGAGTTGCAGATATTTCTCTAAGCCTTCCAATGACACCAAGATCGATGCTTTTGAACACCTAAAGCTCCTGAAATTGTCACCAGACACTTGCATGTTCTGAGTGTCACGAATTGTACCACATCTCAAGCCTGAAGAAGGAATTTCACACAGATCGAGATTGGTTCAGATCTCGACTTCTCCATGAAACTTGTAGGTATTTATCTTATATTTCTAATAAAACCAAGATCACTTCATTTCGACGATCGTACCTCAAAATACGACGTTTAGGAGGGTTGATTATCGGCAGCAGGCGCTTGACTTCAATCTTCAGTGTTTTTGCTTTTGCAGCATTTGTACTTTTGTTTTTATTCACGCTTGTCTTCTCTTTCTTCTATTATAATTGCTGAAGCTTTTGTGTTATTCTATTACAGTGCTTGATGCTTCTGGACTTTATAGAAAATGGTACCTTATTTTCTGGTCAAGCTTGGACTTTGAATATCTTAATACTCCATTCGAAATTACCTCTCCAGCCGTCATAATGTTCTGTATTCTGAGTAGACGCTTGATTAGCTTCGCCGGAGGATTCTTAAATAAGCTAAGGCGCTTGGTTATCCACTGGGCACATTCACATGGCTGTTTAACTCGTTGCATTCTGACCAGTGAGCGTATTATGCTTCCTAGACCCTTTTAAAGGCCAAATTAGGATTCGATTTCCTCATGAAAAGTGTAGATATGGATATTAGCTTTTATGAGACACTGGTTTCATCCAATTCGGACACCTACAGCTCAATATATGGTCATCAGACGCTACAAAGGTATGACTGTCAGGAACAACATCACGTCACCAACTTACGGATGCAATTTGACAAAGATAGCGATCGATTTCTATCTTGACCTCTTCATGAGAGTTGCGGATATTTCTCTAAGCCTTCCAACGATACCAAGATCGATGATTTTGAACACCTAAAGCTCCTGAAATGGTCAGCAGACGCTTGCATTTTCTGATTGTCATGAACAGTAACACATCTCAAGCTTGAAGAAGGAATTTCACTCTGATCGGGATTGGTTCAAATCTCGACTTCTCCATGAAACAAGTGGGTATTTATCTTCTATTTCTAATAAAACAAAGATCACTTCATTTCGACGATCGTACCTCAAAATGCGACGTTTCGGAGGGTTGATTATCGGCAGCAGGCGCTTGACTTCAATCTTCAGTGTTTTTGCTTTTGCAGCATTTGTACTTTTGTTTTTCTTCACGCTTGTCTTATCTTTCTTCTATTATAATTGCTGAAGCTTTTGTGTTCTTCTATTACAGTGCATGATGGTTCAAGACTTTATAGAAAATGGTACCTTATTTTCTGGTCAGGCTTGGACTTTGAATATCTTAATACTCCATTCGAAATTACTTCTCCAGCCGTCATAATGTTCTGTATTCTGAGTAGACGGTTGATTAGCTTCACCGGAGGATTCTTAAATGAGCTAAGGCGCTTGGTTATCCACTGGGCACATTCACAAGGCTGTTTAACTCGTTGCATTCTGACCAGTTAGCGTATTATGTATATTTGACCCGCTTAATGCACGAATTAGGTTTCGATGTCTTCATGAAACGTGTAGATATGGTTATTAGCTTTAATGAGACGTTGGATTCATCCGATTCGGACACCTGCAGCTCAATATATGGTCATCAGACGCTACAAAGGTATGACTGTCAGGAACAACATCACGTCACCAACTTACGGATGCAATAGGATAAAGATAGAGATCGATTTCTCTCTTGACCTCTTCATGAGAGTTGCGGATATTTCTCTAAGCCTTCGAACGATACCTAGATCGATGCTTTTGAACACCTAAAGCTCCTGATTTTGTCAGCAGACGCTTGCATATTCTGATTGTCACGAACAGTACCACATCTCAAGCTTGAAGAAGGAATTTCACTCAGATCGGGATTGGTTCAGATCTTAACTTCTCCATGAAACATGTAGGTATTTATCTTATATTTTTAATAAAACCAAGATCACTGCATTTCGACGAGCGTACCTCAAAATACGATGTTTCGGAGGGTTGATTATCGGCAGCAGGCGCTTGACTTCAATCTTCAGTGTTTTTCCTTTTGCAACATTTGCACTTTTGTTTTTATTCACGCTTGTCGTCTCTTTCTTCTATTATAATTGCTGAAGCTTTTGTGTTCTTTTATTACAGTACTTGATGCTTCAGGACTTTATAGAAAATTGTACCTTATTTTCTGGTCAAGCTTGGATTTTGAATATCTTAATACTCCATTCGAAATTACTTCTCCAGCCGTCATAATGTTCTGTATTCTGAGTAGACGGTTGATTAGCTTCACCGGAGGATTCTTAAATGAGCTAAGGCGCTTGGTTATCCACTGGGCACATTCACAAGGCTGTTTAACTCGTTGCATTCTGACCAGTTAGCGTATTATGTATATTTGACCCGCTTAATGCACGAATTAGGTTTCGATGTCTTCATGAAACGTGTAGATATGGTTATTAGCTTTAATGAGACATTGGATTCATCCGATTCGGACACCTGCAGCTCAATATATGGTCATCAGACGCTACAAAGGTATGACTGTCAGGAACAACATCACGTCACCAACTTACGGATGCAATTTGACAAAGATAGCGATCGATTTCTATCTTGACCTCTTCATGAGAGTTGCGGATATTTCACTAAGCCTTCCAACGATACCAAGATCGATGATTTTGAACACCTAAAGCTCCTGAAATGGTCAGCAGACGCTTGCATTTTCTGATTGTCATGAACAGTAACACATCTCAAGCTTGAAGAAGGAATTTCACTCTGATCGGGATTGGTTCAAATCTCGACTTCTCCATGAAACAAGTGGGTATTTATCTTCTATTTCTAATAAAACAAAGATCACTTCATTTCGACGATCGTACCTCAAAATGCGACGTTTCGGAGGGTTGATTATCGGCAGCAGGCGCTTGACTTCAATCTTCAGTGTTTTTGCTTTTGCAGCATTTGTACTTTTGTTTTTCTTCACGCTTGTCTTATCTTTCTTCTATTATAATTGCTGAAGCTTTTGTGTTCTTCTATTACAGTGCATGATGGTTCAAGACTTTATAGAAAATGGTACCTTATTTTCTGGTCAGGCTTGGACTTTGAATATCTTAATACTCCATTCGAAATTACTTCTCCAGCCGTCATAATGTTCTGTATTCTGAGTAGACGGTTGATTAGCTTCACCGGAGGATTCTTAAATGAGCTAAGGCGCTTGGTTATCCACTGGGCACATTCACAAGGCTGTTTAACTCGTTGCATTCTGACCAGTTAGCGTATTATGTATATTTGACCCGCTTAATGCACGAATTAGGTTTCGATGTCTTCATGAAACGTGTAGATATGGTTATTAGCTTTAATGAGACGTTGGATTCATCCGATTCGGACACCTGCAGCTCAATATATGGTCATCAGACGCTACAAAGGTATGACTGTCAGGAACAACATCACGTCACCAACTTACGGATGCAATAGGATAAAGATAGAGATCGATTTCTCTCTTGACCTCTTCATGAGAGTTGCGGATATTTCTCTAAGCCTTCGAACGATACCTAGATCGATGCTTTTGAACACCTAAAGCTCCTGATTTTGTCAGCAGACGCTTGCATATTCTGATTGTCACGAACAGTACCACATCTCAAGCTTGAAGAAGGAATTTCACTCAGATCGGGATTGGTTCAGATCTCAACTTCTCCATGAAACATGTAGGTATTTATCTTATATTTTTAATAAAACCAAGATCACTGCATTTCGACGAGCGTACCTCAAAATACGATGTTTCGGAGGGTTGATTATCGGCAGCAGGCGCTTGACTTCAATCTTCAGTGTTTTTCCTTTTGCAACATTTGCACTTTTGTTTTTATTCACGCTTGTCGTCTCTTTCTTCTATTATAATTGCTGAAGCTTTTGTGTTCTTTTATTACAGTACTTGATGCTTCAGGACTTTATAGAAAATTGTACCTTATTTTCTGGTCAAGCTTGGATTTTGAATATCTTAATACTCCATTCGAAATTACTTCTCCAGCCGTCATAATGTTCTGTATTCTGAGTAGACGGTTGATTAGCTTCACCGGAGGATTCTTAAATGAGCTAAGGCGCTTGGTTATCCACTGGGCACATTCACAAGGCTGTTTAACTCGTTGCATTCTGACCAGTTAGCGTATTATGTATATTTGACCCGCTTAATGCACGAATTAGGTTTCGATGTCTTCATGAAACGTGTATATATGGTTATTAGCTTTAATGAGACGTTGGATTCATCCGATTCGGACACCTGCAGCTCAATATATGGTCATCAGACGCTACAAAGGTATGACTGTCAGGAACAACATCACATCACCAACTTACGGATGCAATTTGACAAAGATAGAGATCGATTTCTCTCTTGACCTCTTCATGAGAGTTGCGGATATTTCTCTAAGCTTCCAACGATGCCAAGATCAACGCTTTTGAACACCTAGAGCTCCTGAAATTGTCAGCAAACGCTTGAAAGTTCTGATTGTCATGAACAGTACCACATCTCAAGCTTGAAGAAGGAATTTCACTCTTAACGGGATTGGTTCGGATCTCGACTTCTCCATGAAACATGTAGGTATTTATCATATATTTCTAATAAAACCAAGATCACTTCATTTCGACGTGCGTACCTGAAAATACGACGTTTCGGAGGGTTGATTATCGGCAGCAGGCACTTGACTTCAATCTTCAGTGTTTTTGCTTTTGCAGCATTTGTACTTTTGTTTTTATTCACGCTTGTCTTCTCTTTCTTCTATTATAATTGCTGAAGCTTTTGTGTTCTTCTATTACAGTACTTGATGCTTCAGCACTTTATAGAAAATTGTACCTTATTTTCTGGTCAAGCTTGGATTTTGAATATCTTAATACTCCATTCGAAATTACTTCTCTAGCCATCACAATGTTCTGTATTCCGAGTAGATGCTTGATTAGCTTCACCGGAGGATTCTTAAATGAGCTAAGGCGCTTGGTTATCCACTGGGCACATTCACATGGCTGTTTAACTCGTTGTATTCTGACCAGTGAGCGTATTAAGCTTCTTAGACCCTCTTAAAGGCCAAATTAGGATTCGATGTCCTCTTGAAAAGTGTAGATATGGATATTACCTTTAATGAGACACTGGTTTCATCCGATTCGGACACCTACAGCTCAATTTATGGTCATCAGACACTACAAAGGTATGACTGTCAGGAACGACATCACGTCACCAACTTACGGATGCAATTTGACAAAGATAAAGATCGATTTCTCTATTGAGCTCTGCATGAGAGTTGCAGATATTTCTCTAAGCCTTCCAATGACACCAAGATCGATGCTTTTGAACACCTAAAGCTCCTGAAATTGTCACCAGACACTTGCATGTTCTGAGTGTCACGAATAGTACCACATCTCAAGCCTGAAGAAGGAATTTCACACAGATCGAGATTGGTTCAGATCTCGACTTCTCCATGAAACTTGTAGGTATTTATCTTATATTTCTAATAAAACCAAGATCACTTCATTTCGACGATCGTACCTCAAAATACGACGTTTAGGAGGGTTGATTATCGGCAGCAGGCGCTTGACTTCAATCTTCAGTGTTTTTGCTTTTGCAGCATTTGTACTTTTGTTTTTATTCACGCTTGTCTTCTCTTTCTTCTATTATAATTGCTGAAGCTTTTGTGTTCTTCTATTACAGTACTTGATGCTTCAGGACTTTATAGAAAATTGTACCTTATTTTCTGGTCAAGCTTGGATTTTGTATATCTTAATACTCCATTCGAAATTACTTCTCTAGCCATCACAATGTTCTGTATTCTGAGTAGATGCTTGATTAGCTTCACCGTAGGATTCTTAAATGAGCTAAGGCGCTTGGTTATCCACTGGGCACATTCACATGGCTGTTTAACTCGTTGTATTCTGACCAGTGAGCGTATTATGCTTCTTAGACCCTCTTAAAGGCCAAATTACGATTCGATGTCATTATGAAAAGTGTAGATATGGATCTTACCTTTAATGGGACACTGGTTTCATCCGATTCGGACACCTACAGCTCAATATATGGTCATCAGACGCTACAAAGGTATGACTGTCAGGAACAACATCACGTCACCAACTTACGGATGCAATTTGACAAAGATAAAGATCGAATTCTCTCTTGAGCTCTTCATGAGAGTTGCGGATATTTCTCTAAGCCTTCCAACGATACCAAGATCGATGCTTTTGAACACCTAAAGCTCATGAAATTGTCACCAGACACTTGCATGTTCTGAGTGTCACGAATAGTACCACATCTCAAGCCTGAAGAAGGAATTTCACTCAGATCCGGATTGGTTCAGATCTCGACTTCTCCATGAAACATGTAGGTATTTATCTTATATTTCTAATAAAACCAAGATCACTTCATTTCGACGATCGTACCTCAAAATACGACGTTTCGGAGGGTTGATTATCGGCAGCAGGCGCTTGACTTCAATCTTCAGTGTTTTTGCTTTTGCAGCATTTGTACTTTTGTTTTTCTTCACGCTTGTCTTATCTTTCATCTATTATAATTGCTGAAGCTTTTGTGTTCTTCTATTACAGTGCTTGATGGTTCAGGACTTTATAGAAAATGGTACCTTATTTTCTGGTCAAGCTTGGACTTTGAATATCTTAATACTCCATTCGAAATTACTTCTCCAGCCGTCATAATGTTTTGTATTCTGAGTAGACGCTTGATTAGCTTCACCGGAGGATTCTTAAATGAGCTAAGGCGCTTGGTTATCCACTGGGCACATTCACAAGGCTGTTTAACTCGTTGCATTCTGACCAGTTAGCGTATTATGCATATTTGACCCGCTTAATGCACGAATTAGGTTTCGATGTCTTCATGAAACGTGTAGATATGGTTATTAGCTTTAATGAGACACTGGATTCATCCGATTCGGACACCTGCAGCTCAATATATGGTCATCAGACGCTACAAAGGTATGACTGTCAGGAACAACATCACGTCACCAACTTACGGATGCAATTTGACAAAGATAAAGATCGATTTCTCTCTTGAGCTCTTCATGAGAGTTGCGGATATTTCTCTAAGCCTTCCAACGATACCAAGATCGATGCTTTTGAACACCTAAAGCTCCTGATTATGTCAGCAGACGCTTGCATGTTCTGATTGTCAAGAACAGTACCACATCTCAAGCTTGAAGAAGGAATTTCACTCAGATCGGGATTGGTTCAGATCTCGACTTCTCCATGAAACATGTAGGTATTTATCTTATATTTCTAATAAAACCAAGATCACTTCATTTCGACGATCGTACCTCAAAATACGACGTTTCGGAGGGTTGATTATCGGCAGCAGGCGCTTGACTTCAATCTTCAGTGTTTTTGCTTTTGCAGCATTTGTACTTTTGTTTTTCTTCACGCTTGTCTTATCTTTCATCTATTATAATTGCTGAAGCTTTTGTGTTCTTCTATTACAGTGCTTGATGGTTCAGGACTTTATAGAAAATGGTACCTTATTTTCTGGTCAAGCTTGGACTTTGAATATCTTAATACTCCATTCGAAATTACTTCTCCAGCAGTCATAATGTTTTGTATTCTGAGTAGACGCTTGATTAGCTTCACCAGAGGATTCTTAAATGAGCTAAGGCGCTTGGTTATCCACTGGGCACATTCACAAGGCTGTTTAACTCGTTGCATTCTGACCAGTTAGCGTATTATGCATATTTGACCCGCTTAATGCACGAATTAGGTTTCGATGTCTTCATGAAACGTGTAGATATGGTTATTAGCTTTAATGAGACACTGGATTCATCCGATTCGGACACCTGCAGCTCATTATATGGTCATCATACGCTACAAAGGTATGACTGTCAGGAACAACATCACGTCACCAACTTACGGATGCAATTTGACAAAGATAGAGATCGATTTCTCTCTTGACCTCTTCATGAGAGTTGCGGATATTTCTCTAAGCTTCCAAAGATACCAAGATCAATGCTTTTGAACACCTAGAGCTCCTGAAATTGTCAGCAAACGCTTGCATGTTCTGATTGTCATGAAGAGTACCACATCTCAACCTTGAAGAAGGAATTTCACTCAGATCGGGATTGGTTCGGATCTCGACTTCTCCATGAAACATGTAGATATTTATCATATATTTCTAATAAAACAAAGATCACTTCATTTCGACGCGCGTACCTCAAAATAAGACGTTTCGGAGGGTTGATTATCGGCAGCAGGCGCTTGACTTCAATCTTCAGTGTTTTTGCTTTTGCAGCATTTGTATTTTTGTTTTTATTCACGCTTGTCTTCTCTTTCTTCTATTATAATTGCTGAAGCTTTTGTGTTCTTCTATTACAGTACTTGATGCTTCAGGACTTTATAGAAAATTGTACCTTATTTTCTGGTCAAGCTTGGACTTTGAATATCTTAATACGCCATTCGAAATTACTTCTCTATCCGTCACAATGTTCTGTATTCTGAGTAGATGCTTGATTAGCTTCACCGGAGGATTCTTAAATGAGCTAAGGCGCTTGGTTATCCACTGGGCATATTCACATGGCTGTTTAACTTGTTGTATTCTGACGAGTGAGCGTATTATGCTTCTTAGACCCTTTTAAAGGCCAAATTAGGATTCGATGTCATCTTGAAAAGTGTAGATATGGATATTACCTTTAATGAGACACTGGTTTCATCCGATTTGGATACCTACAGCTCAATTTATGGTCATCAGACGCTACAAAGGTATGACTGTCAGGAACAACATCACGTCACCAACTTACGGATGCAATTGGACAAAGATAGAGATCGATTTCTCTCTTGACCTCTTCATGAGAGTTGTGGATATTTCTCTAAGACTTCCAACGATACCAAGATCGATGATTTTGAACACCTAAAGCTCCTGAAATGGTCAGCAGACGCTTGCATGTTCTGATTGCCATGAACAGTAACACATCTCAATCTTGAAGAAGGAATTTCACTCTGATCGGGATTGGTTCAGATCTCGACTTCTCCATGAAACATGTGGGTATTTATCTTATATTTCTAATAAAACAAAGATCACTTCATTTCGACGATCGTACCTCAAAATGCGACGTTTCGGAGGGTTGATTATCGGCAGCAGGCGCTTGACTTCAATCTTCAGTGTTTTTGCTTTTGCAGCATTTGTACTTTTGTTTTTCTTCACGCTTGTCTTATCTTTCTTCTATTATAATTGCTGAAGCTTTTGTGTCCTTCTGTTACAGTGCTTGATGGTTCAGGACTTTATAGAAAATGGTACCTTATTTTCTGGTCAAGCTTGGACTTTGAATATCTTAATACTTCATTCGAAATTACTTCTCCAGCCGTCATAATGTTCTGTATTCTGAGTAGACGCTTGATTAGCTTCACCGGAGGATTCTTAAATGAGCTAAGGCGCTTGGTTATCCACTGGGCACATTCACATGGCTGTTTAACTCGTTGTATTCTGACCAGTGAGCGTATTATGCTTCTTAGACCCTCTTAAAGGCCAAATTACGATTCGATGTCATCATGAAAGTGTAGATATGGATATTACCTTTAATGAGACACTGGTTTCATCCGATTCGGACACCTACAGCTCAATATATGGTCATCAGACGCTACAAAGGTATGACTGTCAGGAACAACATCACGTCACCAACTTACGGATGCAATTTGACAAAGATAAAGATCGATTTCTCTCTTGAGCTCTTCATGAGAGTTGCGGATATTTCTCTAAGCCTTCCAACGATACCAAGATCGATGCTTTTGAACACCTAAAGCTCATGAAATTGTCACCAGACACTTGCATGTTCTGAGTGTCACGAATAGTACCACATCTCAAGCCTGAAGAAGGAATTTCACTCAGATCGGGATTGGTTCAGATCTCGACTTCTCCATGAAACATGTAGGTATTTATCTTATATTTCTAATAAAACCAAGATCACTTCATTTCGACGATCGTACCTCAAAATACGACGTTTCGGAGGGTTGATTATCGGCAGCAGGCGCTTGACTTCAATCTTCAGTGTTTTTGCTTTTGCAGCATTTGTACTTTTGTTTTTCTTCACGCTTGTCTTATCTTTCTTCTATTATAATTGCTGAAGCTTTTGTGTTCTTCTATTACAGTGCTTGATGGTTCAGGACTTTATAGAAAATGGTACCTTATTTTCTGGTCAAGCTTGGACTTTGAATATCTTAATACTTCATTCGAAATTACTTCTCCAGCCGTCATAATGTTCTGTATTCTGAGTAGACGCTTGATTAGCTTCACCGGAGGATTCTTAAATGAGCTAAGGCGCTTGGTTATCCACTGGGCACATTCACAAGGCTGTTTAACTCGTTGCATTCTGACCAGTTAGCGTATTATGCATATTTGACCCGCTTAATGCACGAATTAGGTTTCGATGTCTTCATGAAACGTGTAGATATGGTTATTAGCTTTAATGAGACACTGGATTCATCCGATTCGGACACCTGCAGCTCATTATATGGTCATCAGACGCTAGAAAGGTATGACTGTCAGGAACAACATCACGTCACCAACTTACGGATGCAATTTGACAAAGATAAAATCGATTTCTCTCTTGAGCTCTTCATGAGAGTTGCGGATATTTCTCTAAGCCTTCCAACGATACCAAGATCGATGCTTTTGAACACCTAAAGCTCCTGATTTTGTCAGCAGACGCTTGCATGTTCTGATTGTCAAAAACAGTACCACATCTCAAGCTTGAAGAAGGAATTTCACTCAGATCGGGATTGGTTCAGATCTCGACTTCTCCATCAAACATGTAGGTATTTATCTTATATTTTTAATAAAACCAAGATCACTGCATTTCGACGAGCGTACCTCAAAATACGACATTTCAGAGGGTTGATTATTGGCAGCAGGCGCTTGACTTCAATCTTCAGTGTTTTTCCTTTTGCAACATTTGTACTTTTGTTTTTATTCACACTTGTCTTCTCTTTCTTCTATTATAATTGCTGAAGCTTTTGTGTTCTTTTATTACAGTACTTGATGCTTCAGGACTTTATAGAAAATTGTACCTTATTTTCTGGTCAAGCTTGGACTTTGAATATCTTAATACTCCATTCGAAATTAATTCTCCAGCAGTCATAATGTTTTGTATTCTGAGTAGACGCTTGATTAGCTTCGCCAGAGGATTCTTAAATGAGCTAAGGCGCTTGGTTATCCACTGGGCACATTCACAAGGCTGTTTAACTCGTTGCATTCTTACCAGTTAGCGTATTATGCATATTTGACCCGCTTAATGCACGGATTAGGTTTCGATGTCTTCATGAAACGTGTAGATATGGTTATTAGCTTTAATGAGACACTGGATTCATCCGATTCGGACACCTGCAGCTCAATATATGGTCATCAGACGCTACAAAGGTATGACTGTCAGGAACAACATCACGTCACCAACTTACGGATGCAATTTGACAAAGATAAAATCGATTTCTCTCTTGAGCTCTTCATGAGAGTTGCGGATAGTTCTCTAAGCTTCCAAAGATACCAAGATCAATGCTTTTGAACACCTAGAGCTCCTGAAATTGTCAGCAAACGCTTGCATGTTCTGATTGTCATGAAGAGTACCACATCTCAACCTTGAAGAAGGAATTTCACTCAGATCGGGATTGGTTCGGATCTCGACTTCTCCATGAAACATGTAGATATTTATCATATACTTCTAATAAAACCAAGATCACTTCATTTCGACGCGCGTACCTCAAAATAAGACGTTTCGGAGGGTTGATTATCGGCAGCAGGCGCTTGACTTCAATCTTCAGTGTTTTTGCTTTTGCAGCATTTGTACTTTTGTTTTTATTCACGCTTGTCTTCTCTTTCTTCTATTATAATTGCTGAAGCTTTTGTGTTCTTCTATTACAGTACTTGATGCTTCAGGACTTTATAGAAAATTGTACCTTATTTTCTGGTCAAGCTTGGACTTTGAATATCTTAATACGCCATTCGAAATTACTTCTCTAGCCGTCACAATGTTCTGTATTCTGAGTAGATGCTTGATTAGCTTCACCGGAGGATTCTTAAATGAGCTAAGGCGCTTGGTTATCCACTGGGCACATTCACATGGCTGTTTAACTTGTTGTATTCTGACTAGTGAGCGTATTATGCTTCTTAGACCCTTTTAAAGGCCAAATTAGGATTCGATGTCATCATGAAAAGTGTAGATATGGATATTACCTTTAATGAGACACTGGTTTCATCCGATTTGGATACCTACAGCTCAATTTATGGTCATCAGACGCTACAAGGTATGACTGTCAGGAACAACATCACGTCACCAACTTACGGATGCAATTGGACAAAGATAGAGATCGATTTCTCTCTTGACCTCTTCATGAGAGTTGTGGATATTTCTCTAAGCCTTCCAACGATACCAAGATCGATGATTTTGAACACCTAAAGCTCCTGAAATAGTCAGCAGACGCTTGCATGTTCTGATTGCCATGAACAGTAACACATCTCAAGCTTGAAGAAGGAATTTCACTCTGATCGGGATTGGTTCAGATCTCGACTTCTCCATGAAACATGTGGGTATTTATCTTATATTTCTAATAAAACAAAGATCACTTCATTTCGACGATCGTACCTCAAAATGCAACGTTTCGGAGGGTTGATTATCGGCAGCAGGCGCTTGACTTCAATCTTCAGTGTTTTTGCTTTTGCAGCATTTGTACTTTTGTTTTTCTTCACGCTTGTCTTCTCCTTCTTCTATTATAATTGCTGAAGCTTTTGTGTTCTTCTATTACAGTACTTGATGCTTCAGGACTTTATAGAAAATTGTACCTTATTTTCTGGTCAAGCTTGGACTTTGAATATCTTAATACTCCATTCGAAATTACTTCTCTAGCCGTCACAATGTTCTGTATTCTGAGTAGATGCTTGATTAGCTTCACCGGAGGATTCTTAAATGAGCTAAGGCGCTTGGTTATCCACTGGGCACATTAACATGGCTGTTTAACTCGTTGTATTATGACCAGTGAGCGTATTATGCTTCTTAGACCCTCTTAAAGGCCAAATTAGGATTCGATTTCCGCTTGAAAAGTGTAGATATGGATATTACCTTTAATGAGACACTGGTTTCATCCAATTCAGACACCTACTGCTCAATATATGGTCCTCAGACATTACAAAGGTATGACTGTCAGGAACAACATCACGTCACCAACTTACGGATGCAATTTGACAAAGATAAAGATCGATTTCTCTATTGAGCTCTTCATGAGAGTTGCGGATATTTCTCTAAGCCTTCCAACGACACCAAGATCGATGCTTTTGAACACCTAAAGCTCCTGAAATTGTCACCAGACACTTGCATGTTCTGAGTGTCACGAATAGTACCACATCTCAAGCTTGAAGAAGGAATTTCACACAGATCGGGATTGGTTCAGATCTCGACTTCTCCATGAAACATGTAGGTATTTATCTTATATTTCTAATAAAACCAAGATCACTTCATTTCGACGATCGTACGTCAAAATACGACGTTTCGGAGGGTTGATTATCGGCAGCAGGCGCTTGACTTCAATCTTCAGTGTTTTTGCTTTTGCAGCATTTGTACTTTTGTTTTTCTTCACGCTTGTCTTCTCCTTCTTCTATTATAATTGCTGAAGCTTTTGTGTTCTTCTATTACAGTACTTGATGCTTCAGGACTTTATAGAAAATTGTACCTTATTTTCTGGTCAAGCTTGGACTTTGAATATCTTAATACTCCATTCGAAATTACTTCTCTAGCCGTCACAATGTTCTGTATTCTGAGTAGATGCTTGATTAGCTTCACCGGAGGATTCTTAAATGAGCTAAGGCGCTTGGTTATCCACTGGGCACATTAACATGGCTGTTTAACTCGTTGTATTATGACCAGTGAGCGTATTATGCTTCTTAGACCCTCTTAAAGGCCAAATTAGGATTCGATTTCCGCTTGAAAAGTGTAGATATGGATATTAGCTTTAATGAGACACTGGTTTCATCCAATTCGGACACCTACAGCTCAATATATGGTCATCAGACGCTACAAAGGTATGACTGTCAGGAACAACATCACGTCACCAACTTACGGATGCAATTTGACAAAGATAGCGATCGATTTCTATCTTGACCTCTTCATGAGAGTTGCGGATATTTCTCTAAGCCTTCCAACGATACCAAGATCGATGATTTTGAACACCTAAAGCTCCTGAAATGGTCAGCAGACGCTTGCATGTTCTGATTGTCATGAACAATAACACATCTCAAGCTTGAAGAAGGAATTTCACTCTGATCGGGATTGGTTCAAATCTCGACTTCTCCATGAAACAAGTGGGTATTTATCTTCTATTTCTAATAAAACAAAGATCACTTCATTTCGACGATCGTACCTCAAAATGCGACGTTTCGGAGGGTTGATTATCGGCAGCAGGCGCTTGACTTCAATCTTCAGTGTTTTTGCTTTTGCAGCATTTGTACTTTTGTTTTTCTTCACGCTTGTCTTATCTTTCTTCTATTATAATTGCTGAAGCTTTTGTGTTCTTCTATTACAGTGCTTGATGGTTCAAGACTTTATAGAAAATGGTACCTTATTTTCTGGTCAGGCTTGGACTTTGAATATCTTAATACTCCATTCGAAATTACTTCTCCAGCCGTCATAATGTTCTGTATTCTGAGTAGACGGTTGATTAGCTTCACCGGAGGATTCTTAAATGAGCTAAGGCGCTTGGTTATCCACTGGGCACATTCACAAGGCTGTTTAACTCGTTGCATTCTGACCAGTTAGCGTATTATGTATATTTGACCCGCTTAATGCACGAATTAGGTTTCGATGTCTTCATGAAACGTGTAGATATGGTTATTAGCTTTAATGAGATGCTGGATTCATCCGATTCGGACACCTGCAGCTCAATATATGGTCATCAGACGCTACAAAGGTATGACTGTCAGGAACAACATCACGTCACCAACTTACGGATGCAATAGGATAAAGATAGAGATCGATTTCTCTCTTGACCTCTTCATGAGAGTTGCGGATATTTCTCTAAGCCTTCGAACGATACCTAGATCGATGCTTTTGAACACCTAAAGCTCCTGATTTTGTCAGCAGACGCTTGCATATTCTGATTGTCACGAACAGTACCACATCTCAAGCTTGAAGAAGGAATTTCACTCAGATCGGGATTGGTTCAGATCTCAACTTCTCCATGAAACATGTAGGTATTTATCTTATATATTTAATAAAACCAAGATCACTGCATTTCGACGAGCGTACCTCAAAATACGATGTTTCGGAGGGTTGATTATCGGCAGCAGGCGCTTGACTTCATTCTTCAGTGTTTTTCCTTTTGCAACATTTGCACTTTTGTTTTTATTCACGCTTGTCGTCTCTTTCTTCTATTATAATTGCTGAAGCTTTTGTGTTCTTTTATTACAGTACTTGATGCTTCAGGACTTTATAGAAAATTGTACCTTATTTTCTGGTCAAGCTTGGACTTTGAATATCTTAATACTCCATTCGAAATTACTTCTCCAGCAGTCATAATGTGCTGTATTCTGAGTAGACGCTTGATTAGCATCACCAGAGGATTCTTAAATGAGCTAAGGCGCTTGGTTATCCACTGGGCACATTCACAAGGCTGTTTAACTCGTTGCATTCTGACCAGTTAGCGTATTATGCATATTTGACCCGCTTAATGCACGAATTAGGTTTCGATGTCTTCATGAAACGTGTAGATATGGTTATTAGCTTTAATGAGACGTTGGATTCATCCGATTCGGACACCTGCAGCTCAATATATGGTCATCAGACGCTACAAAGGTATGACTGTCAGGAAAAACATCACGTCACCAACTTACGAATGCAATTTGACAAAGATAGAGATCGATTTCTCTCTTGACCTCTTCATGAGAGTTGCGGATATTTCTCTAAGCTTCCAACGATGCCAAGATCAATGCTTTTGAACACCTAGAGCTCCTGAAATTGTCAGCAAACGCTTGAATGTTCTGATTGTCATGAACAGTACCACATCTCAAGCTTGAAGAAGGAATTTCACTCTTAACGGGATTGGTTCGGATCTCGACTTCTCCATGAAATATGTAGGTATTTATCATATATTTCTAATAAAACCAAGATCACTTCATTTCGACGTGCGTACCTCAAAATACGACGTTTCGGAGGGTTGATTATCGGCAGCAGGCGCTTGACTTCAATCTTCAGTGTTTTTGCTTTTGCAGCATTTGTACTTTTGTTTTTATTCACGCTTGTCTTCTCTTTCTTCTATTATAATTGCTGAAGCTTTTGTGTTCTTCTATTACAGTACTTGATGCTTCAGGACTTTATAGAAAATTGTACCTTATTTTCTGGTCAAGCTTGGATTTTGAATATCTTAATACTCCATTCGAAATTACTTCTCTAGCCATCACAATGTTCTGTATTCTGAGTAGATGCTTGATTAGCTTCACCGTAGGATTCTTAAATGAGCTAAGGCGCTTGGTTATCCACTGGGCACATTCACATGGCTGTTTAACTCGTTGTATTCTGACCAGTGAGCGTATTATGCTTCTTAGACCCTCTTAAAGGCCAAATTACGATTCGATGTCATCATGAAAAGTGTAGATATGGATCTTACCTTTAATGGGACACTGGTTTCATCCGATTCGGACACCTACAGCTCAATATATGGTCATCAGACGCTACAAAGGTATGACTGTCAGGAACAACATCACGTCACCAACTTACGGATGCAATTTGACAAAGATAAAGATCGAATTCTCTCTTGAGCTCTTCATGAGAGTTGCGGATATTTCTCTAAGCCTTCCAACGATACCAAGATCGATGCTTTTGAACACCTAAAGCTCATGAAATTGTCACCAGACACTTGCATGTTCTGAGTGTCACGAATAGTACCACATCTCAAGCCTGAAGAAGGAATTTCACTCAGATCCGGATTGGTTCAGATCTCGACTTCTCCATGAAACATGTAGGTATTTATCTTATATTTCTAATAAAACCAAGATCACTTCATTTCGACGATCGTACCTCAAAATACGACGTTTCGGAGGGTTGATTATCGGCAACAGGCGCTTGACTTCAATCTTCAGTGTTTTTGCTTTTGCAGCATTTGTACTTTTGTTTTTCTTCACGCTTGTCTTATCTTTCTTCTATTATAATTGCTGAAGCTTTTGTGTTCTTCTATTACAGTGCTTGATGGTTCAGGACTTTATAGAAAATGGTACCTTATTTTCTGGTCAAGCTTGGACTTTGAATATCTTAATACTCCATTCGAAATTACTTCTCCAGCCGTCATAATGTTCTGTATTCTGAGTAGACGCTTGATTAGCTTCACCAGAGGATTCTTAAATGAGCTAAGGCGCTTGGTTATCCACTGGGCACATTCACAAGGCTGTTTAACTCGTTGCATTCTTACCAGTTAGCGTATTATGCATATTTGACCCGCTTAATGCACGGATTAGGTTTCGATGTCTTCATGAAACGAGTAGATATGGTTATTAGCTTTAATGAGACACTGGATTCATCCGATTCGGACACCTGCAGCTCAATATATGGTCATCAGACGCTACAAAGGTATGACTGTCAGGAACAACATCACGTCACCAACTTACGGATGCAATTTGACAAAGATAGAGATCGATTTCTCTCTTGACCTCTTCATGAGAGTTGCGGATAGTTCTCAAAGCTTCCAAAGATACCAAGATCAATGCTTTTGAACACCTAGAGCTCCTGAAATTGTCAGCAGACGCTTGCATGTTCTGATTGTCATGAAGAGTACCACATCTCGACCTTGAAGAAGGAATTTCACTCAGATCGGGATTGGTTCGGATCTCGACTTCTGCATGAAACATTTAGATATTTATCATATATTTCTAATAAAACCAAGATCACTTCATTTCGACGCGCGTACCTCAAAATAAGACGTTTCGGAGGGTTGATTATCGGCAGCAGGCGCTTGACTTCAATCTTCAGTGTTTTTGCTTTTGCAGCATTTGTACTTTTGTTTTTATTCACGCTTGTCTTCTCTTTCTTCTATTATAATTGCTGAAGCTTTTGTGTTCTTCTATTACAGTACTTGATGCTTCAGGACTTTATAGAAAATTGTACCTTATTTTCTGGTCAAGCTTGGACTTTGAATATCTTAATACGCCATTCGAAATTACTTCTCTAGCCGTCACAATGTTCTGTATTCTGAGTAGATGCTTGATTAGCTTCACCGGAGGATTCTTAAATGAGCTAAGGCGCTTGGTTATCCACTGGGCACATTCACATGGCTGTTTAACTTGTTGTATTCTGACTAGTGAGCGTATTATGCTTCTTAGACCCTTTTAAAGGCCAAATTAGGATTCGATGTCCTCTTGAAAAGTGTAGATATGGATATTACCTTTAATGAGACACTGGTTTCATCCGATTTGGATACCTACAGCTCAATTTATGGTCATCAGACGCTACAAGGTATGACTGTCAGGAACAACATCACGTCACCAACTTACGGATGCAATTGGACAAAGATAGAGAACGATTTCTCTCTTGACCTCTTCATGAGAGTTGTGGATATTTCTCTAAGCCTTCCAAAGATACCAAGATCGATGATTTTGAACACCTAAAGCTCCTGAAATGGTCAGCAGACGCTTGCATGTTCTGATTGCCATGAACAGTAACACATCTCAACCTTGAAGAAGGAATTTCACTCTGATCGGGATTGGTTCAGATCTCGACTTCTCCATGAAACATGTGGGTATTTATCTTATATTTCTAATAAAACAAATATCACTTCATTTCGACGATCGTACCTCAAAATGCGACGTTTCGGAGGGTTGATTAACGGCAGCAGGCGCTTGACTTCAATCTTCAGTGTTTTTGCTTTTGCAGCATTTGTACTTTTGTTTTTCTTCACGCTTGTCTTCTCCTTCTTCTATTATAATTGCTGAAGCTTTTGAGTTCTTCTATTACAGTACTTGATGCTTCAGGACTTTATAGAAAATTGTACCTTATTTTCTGGTCAAGCTTGGACTTTGAATATCTTAATACTCCATTCGAAATTACTTCTCTAGCTGTCACAATGTTCTGTATTCTGAGTAGATGCTTGATTAGCTTCACCGGAGGATTCTTAAATGAGCTAAGGCGCTTGGTTATCCACTGGGCACATTCACATGGCTGTTTAACTCGTTGTATTTTGACCAGTGAGCGTATTATGCTTCTTAGACCCTCTTAAAGGCCAAATTAGGATTCGATGTCCTCTTGAAAAGTGTAGATATGGATATTACCTTTAATGAGACACTGGTTTCATCCAATTTGGATACCTACAGCTCAATTTATGGTCATCAGACGCTACAAGGTATGACTGTCAGGAACAACATCACGTCACCAACTTACGGATGCAATTGGACAAAGATAGAGATCGATTTCTCTCTTGACCTCTTCATGAGAGTTGTGGATATTTCTCTAAGCCTTCCAACGATACCAAGATCGATGATTTTGAACACCTAAAGCTCCTGAAATGGTCAGCAGACGCTTGCATGTTCTGATTGCCATGAACAGTAACACATCTCAAGCTTGAAGAAGGAATTTCACTCTGATCGGGATTGGTTCAGATCTCGACTTCTCCATGAAACATGTGGGTATTTATCTTATATTTCTAATAAAACAAAGATCACTTCATTTCGACGATTGTACCTCAAAATGCGACGTTTCGGAGGGTTGATTATCGGCAGCAGGCGCTTGACTTCAATCTTCAGTGTTTTTGCTTTTGCAGCATTTGTACTTTTGTTTTTCTTCACGCTTGTCTTCTCCTTCTTCTATTATAATTGGTGAAGCTTTTGAGTTCTTCTATTACAGTACTTGATGCTTCAGGACTTTATAGAAAATTGTACCTTATTTTCTGGTCAAGCTTGGACTTTGAATATCTTAATACTCCATTCGAAATTACTTCTCTAGCCGTCACAATGTTCTGTATTCTGAGTAGATGCTTGATTAGCTTCACCGGAGGATTCTTAAATGAGCTAAGGCGCTTGGTTATCCACTGGGCACATTCACATGGCTGTTTAACTCGTTGTATTATGACCAGTGAGCGTATTATGCTTCTTAGACCCTCTTAAAGGCCAAATTAGGATTCGATGTCCTCTTGAAAAGTGTAGATATGGATATTACCTTTAATGAGACACTGGTTTCATCCAATTCCGACACCTACTGCTCAATCTATGGTCCTCAGACATTACAAAGGTATGACTGTCAGGAACAACATCACGTCACCAACTTACGGATGCAATTTGACAAAGATAAAGATCGATTTCTCTATTGAGCTCTTCATGAGAGTTGCGGATATTTCTCTAAGCCTTCCAAAGACACCAAGATCGATGCTTTTGAACACCTAAAGCTCCTGAAATTGTCACCAGACACTTGCATGTTCTGAGTGTCACGAATAGTACCACATCTCAAGCTTGAAGAAGGAATTTCACACAGATCGGGATTGGTTCAGATCTCGACTTCTCCATGAAACATGTAGGTATTTATCTTATATTTCTAATAAAACCAAGATCACTTCATTTCGACGATCGTACGTCAAAATACGACGTTTCGGAGGGTTGATTATCGGTAGCAAGCGCTTGACTTCAATCTTCAGTGTTTTTGCTTTTGCAGCATTTGTACTTTTGTTTTTCTTCACGCTTGTCTTATCTTTCTTCTATTATAATTGCTGAAGCTTTTGTGTTATTCTATTACAGTGCTTGATGCTTCTGGACTTTATAGAAAATGGTACCTTATTTTCTGGTCAAGCTTGGACTTTGAATATCTTAATACTCCATTCGAAATTACCTCTCCAGCCGTCATAATGTTCTGTATTCTGAGTAGACGCTTGATTAGCTTCACCGGAGGATTCTTAAATGAGCTAAGGCGCTTGGTTATCCACTGGGCACATTCACATGGCTGTTTAACTCGTTGCATTCTAACCAGTGAGCGTATTATGCTTCCTAGACCCTTTTAAAGGCCAAATTAGGATTCGATTTCCTCATGAAAAGTGTAGATATGGATATTAGCTTTTATGAGACACTGGTTTCATCCAATTCGGACACCTACAGCTCAATATATGGTCATCAGACGCTACAAAGGTATGACTGTCAGGAACAAAATCACGTCACCAACTTACGGATGCAATTTGACAAAGATAGCGATCGATTTCTATCTTGACCTCTTCATGAGAGTTGCGGATATTTCTCTAAGCCTTCCAACGATACCAAGATCGATGATTTTGAACACCTAAAGCTCCTGAAATGGTCAGCAGACGCTTGCATGTTCTGATTGTCATGAACAGTAACACATCTCAAGCTTGAAGAAGGAATTTCACTCTGATCGGGATTGGTTCAAATCTCGACTTCTCCATGAAACAAGTGGGTATTTATCTTCTATTTCTAATAAAACAAAGATCACTTCATTTCGACGATCGTACCTCAAAATACGACGTTTCGGAGGGTTGATTATCGGCAGCAGGCGCTTGACTTCAATCTTCAGTGTTTTTGCTTTTGCAGCATTTGTACTTTTGTTTTTCTTCACGCTTGTCTTATCTTTCTTCTATTATAATTGCTGAAGCTTTTGTGTTCTTCTATTACAGTGCTTGATGGTTCAAGACTTTATAGAAAATGGTACCTTATTTTCTGGTCAGGCTTGGACTTTGAATATCTTAATACTCCATTCGAAATTACTTCTCCAGCCGTCATAATGTTCTGTATTCTGAGTAGACGGTTGATTAGCTTCACCGGAGGATTCTTAAATGAGCTAAGGCGCTTGGTTATCCACTGGGCACATTCACAAGGCTGTTTAACTCGTTGCATTCTGACCAGTTAGCGTATTATGTATATTTGACCCGCTTAATGCACGAATTAGGTTTCGATGTCTTCATGAAACGTGTAGATATGGTTATTAGCTTTAATGAGACGCTGAATTCATCCGATTCGGACACCTGCAGCTCAATATATGGTCATCAGACGCTACAAAGGTATGACTGTCAGGAACAACATCACGTCACCAACTTACGTATGCAATAGGATAAAGATAGATATCGATTTCTCTCTTGACCTCTTCATGAGAGTTGCGGATATTTCTCTAAGCCTTCGAACGATACCTAGATCGATGCTTTTGAACACCTAAAGCTCCTGATTTTGTCAGCAGACGCTTGCATATTCTGATTGTCACGAACAGTACCACATCTCAAGCTTGAAGAAGGAATTTCACTCAGATCGGGATTGGTTCAGATCTCAACTTCTCCATGAAACATGTAGGTATTTATCTTATATTTTTAATAAAACCAAGATCACTGCATTTCGACGAGCGTACCTCAAAATACGATGTTTCGGAGGGTTGATTATCGGCAGCAGGCGCTTGACTTCATTCTTCAGTGTTTTTCCTTTTGCAACATTTGCACTTTTGTTTTTATTCACGCTTGTCGTCTCTTTCTTCTATTATAATTGCTGAAGCTTTTGTGTTCTTTTATTACAGTACTTGATGCTTCAGGACTTTATAGAAAATTGTACCTTATTTTCTGGTCAAGCTTGGACTTTGAATATCTTAATACTCCATTCGAAATTACTTCTCCAGCAGTCATAATGTTCTGTATTCTGAGTAGACGCTTGATTAGCATCACCAGAGGATTCTTAAATGAGCTAAGGCGCTTGGTTATCCACTGGGCACATTCACAAGGCTGTTTAACTCGTTGCATTCTGACCAGTTAGCGTATTATGCATATTTGACCCGCTTAATGCACGAATTAGGTTTCGATGTCTTCATGAAACGTGTAGATATGGTTATTAGCTTTAATGAGACGTTGGATTCATCCGATTCGGACACCTGCAGCTCAATATATGGTCATCAGACGCTACAAAGGTATGACTGTCAGGAACAACATCACGTCACCAACTTACGGATGCAATTTGACAAAGATAGAGATCGATTTCTCTCTTGACCTCTTCATGAGAGTTGCGGATATTTCTCTAAGCTTCCAACGATGCCAAGATCAATGCTTTTGAACTCCTATAGCTCCTGAAATTGTCAGCAAACGCTTGAATGTTCTGATTGTCATGAACAGTACCACATCTCAAGCTTGAAGAAGGAATTTCACTCTTAACGGGATTGGTTCGGATCTCGACTTCTCCATGAAATATGTAGGTATTTATCATATATTTCTAATAAAACCAAGATCACTTCATTTCGACGTGCGTACCTCAAAATACGACGTTTCGGAGGGTTGATTATCGGCAGCAGGCGCTTGACTTCAATCTTCAGTGTTTTTGCTTTTGCAGCATTTGTACTTTTGTTTTTATTCACGCTTGTCTTCTCTTTCTTCTATTATAATTGCTGAAGCTTTTGTGTTCTTCTATTACTGTACTTGATGCTTCAGGACTTTATAGAAAATTGAACCTTATTTTCTGGTCAAGCTTGGATTTTGAATATCTTAATACTCCATTCGAAATTACTTCTCTAGCCATCACAATGTTCTGTATTCTGAGTAGATGCTTGATTAGCTTCACCGGAGGATTCTTAAATGAGCTAAGGCGCTTGGTTATCCACTGGGCACATTCACATGGCTGTTTAACTCGTTGTATTCTTAAAGGCCAAATTAGGATTCGATGTCATCTTGAAAAGTGTAGATATGGATATTACCTTTAATGAGACACTGGTTTCATCCGATTCGGACACCTACAGCTCAAGTTATGGTCATCAGACACTACAAAGGTATGACTGTCAGGAACAACATCACGTCACCAACTTACGGATGCAATTTGACAAAGATAAAGATCGATTTCTCTATTGAGCTCTGCATGAGAGTTGCAGATATTTCTCTAAGCCTTCCAATGACACCAAGATCGATGCTTTTGAACACCTAAAGCTCCTGAAATTGTCACCAGACACTTGCATGTTCTGAGTGTCACGAATAGTACCACATCTCAAGCCTGAAGAAGGAATTTCACACAGATCGAGATTGGTTCAGATCTCGACTTCTCCATGAAACATGTAGGTATTTATCTTATATTTCTAATAAAACCAAGATCACTTCATTTCGACGATCGTACCTCAAAATACGACGTTTCGGAGGGTTGATTATCGGCAGCAGGCGCTTGACTTCAATCTTCAGTGTTTTTGCTTTTGCAGCATTTGTACTTTTGTTTTTCTTCACGCTTGTCTTATCTTTCTTCTATTATAATTGCTGAAGCTTTTGTGTTGTTCTATTACAGTGCTTGATGCTTCTAGACTTTATAGAAAATGGTACCTTATTTTCTGGTCAAGCTTGGACTTTGAATATCTTAATACTCTATTCGAAATTACTTCTCCAGCCGTCATAATGTTCTGTATTCTGAGTAGACGCTTGATTAGCTTCACCGGAGGATTCTTAAATGAGCTAAGGCGCTTGGTTATCCACTGGGCACATTCACATGGCTGTTTAACTCGTTGCATTCTGACCAGTGAGCGTATTATGCTTCCTAGACCCTTTTAAAGGCCAAATTAGGATTCGATTTCCGCATGAAAAGTGTAGATATGGATATTAGCTTTTATGAGACACTGGTTTCATCCAATTCGGACGCCTATAGCTCAATATATGGTCATCAGACGCTACAAAGGTATGACTGTCAGGAACAACATCACGTCACCAACTTACGGATGCAATTTGACAAAGATAGAGATCGATTTCTCTCTTGACCTCTTCATGAGAGTTGCGGATATTTCTCTAAGCCTTCCAACGATACCAAGATCGATGATTTTGAACACCTAAAGCTCCTGAAATGGTCAGCAGACGCTTGCATGTTCTGATTGTCATGAACAGTAACACATCTCAAGCTTGAAGAAGGAATTTCACTCTGATCGGGATTGGTTCAGATCTCGACTTCTCCATGAAACATGTGGGTATTTATCTTATATTTCTAATAAAACAAAGATCACTTCATTTCGACGATCGTACCTCAAAATGCGACGTTTCGGAGGGTTGATTATCGGCAGCAGGCGCTTGACTTCAATCTTCAGTGTTTTAGCTTTTGCCGCATTTGTACTTTTGTTTTTATCCACGGTTGTCTTCTCTTTCTTCTATTATAATTGCTGAAGCTTTTGTGTTCTTTTATTACAGTACTTGATGCTTCAGGACTTTATAGAAAATGGTACCTTATTTTCTGGTCAAGCTTGGACTTTGAATATCTTAATACTCCATTCGAAATTACTTTTCCAGCCGTCATAATGTTCTGTATTCTGAGTAGACGCTTGATTAGCTTCACCGAAGGATTATTTAATGAGCTAAGGCGCTTGGTTATCCACTGGGCACATTCACAAGGCTGTTTAACTCGTTGCATTCTGACCAGTTAGCGTATTATGCATATTTGACCCGCGTAATGCACGAATTAGGTTTCGATGTCCTCATGAAAAGTGTAGATATGGCTATTATCTTTAATGAGATACTGGTTGCATCCAATTCGGACACCTACAACTCAATATATGGTCATCAGATGCTACAAAGGTATGACTGTCAGGAACAACATCACGTCACCAAATTACGGATGCAATTTGACAAAGATAGAGATCAATTTCTCTCTTGACCTCTTCATGAGAGTTGCGGATATTTCTCTAAGCCTTCTAACGATACCAAGATCGATGCTTTTGAACACCTAAAGCTCCTGAAATTATCAGCAGACGCTTGCATGTTCTGATTGTCACGAACAGTACCACATCTCAAGCTTGAAGAAGGATTTTCACTCAGATCGGGATATGTTCAGATCTCGACTTCTCCAGGAAACATGTAGGTATTTAACTTATCTCTCTAATAAATCCAAGATCACTTCATTTCAACGAGCATACCTCAAAATACTTTTCGTAGGCTTGATTATCGGCAACAGGCACTTGACTTCAATCTTCAGCGTTTTTGCTTTTGCAGCATTTGTACTTTTGTATTTATTCTCGCTTGTCTTCTCTTTCTTCTATTACAATTGCTGAAGCTTTTGGGTTCTTCTATTACAGTACTTGATGCTTCAGGACTTTATAGAAAATGGTACCTTATTTTCTGGTCAAGCTTGGACATACGAATATCTTAATACTCCATTCGAAATTACTTCTCCAGCCGTCATAATGTTCTGTATTCTGAGTAGACGCATGATTAGCTTCACCGGAGGATTCTTAAATGAGCTAAGGCGCTTGGTAATCCACTGGGCACATTCACAAGGCAGTTTAACTCGTTGCATTCTGACCAGTGAGCATATTATGCTTCTTAGACCCTCTTAAATGCCAAATTAGGATTCGATGTGCTCATGAAAAGTGTAGATATGGATATTAGCTTTAATGAGACACTGGTTTCTTCCAATTTGGACACCTACAACTCAATATATGGTCATCAGACGCTACAAAGGTATGACAGTCAGGAACAACATCACGTCACCAACTTACTGATGTAATTTGACAAAGATAGAGATCGATTTCTCTCTTGACCTCTTCATGAGAGTTGCGGATATTTCTCTAAGCCTGCCAAAGATACCAAGATCGATGCTTTTGAACACCTAAAGCTCCTGAAATTATCAGCAGACGCTTGCATGTTCTGATTGTCACGAACAGTACCACATCTCAAGCTTGAAGAAGGATTTTCACTCAGATCGGGATATGTTCAGATCTCGACTTCTCCAGGAAACATGTAGGTATTTAACTTATCTCTCTAATAAATCCAAGATCACTTCATTTCAACGAGCATACCTCAAAATACTTTTCGGAGGCTTGATTATTGGCAGCAGGCACTTGACTTCAATCTTCAGCGTTTTTGCTTTTGCAGCATTTGTACTTTTG
The DNA here is from genome assembly GCA_039655645.1 of Ammopiptanthus mongolicus. Lineage (NCBI taxonomy): Eukaryota > Viridiplantae > Streptophyta > Magnoliopsida > Fabales > Fabaceae > Ammopiptanthus > Ammopiptanthus mongolicus. The sequence goes on from CM077349.1 coordinate 41,841,553, forward strand.
TTTTTATTCATGCTTGTCTTCTCTTTCTTCTATTAAAATTGCTGAAGCTTTTGTGTTCTTCTATTACAGTACTTGATGCTTCAGGACTTTGTAGAAAATGGTCACTCATTTTCTGGTCAAGCTTGGACTTTGAATATCTTAATACTTCGTTCAAAATTACTTCTCCAGCCTTCATACTGTTTGTATTCTGAATATACGCTTCATTCGCGTCACCGGACGCTTCTTAAATTAGCTAAGGCGCTTGGTTATCCCCTGGGCACATTCACAAGGCTGTTTAACTCGTAGCATTCTTAGCAGTTAGCTTATTATGCTTATTTGACCCTCTTAATGCACGAATTATGATTCGATGTCTTCATGAAACGTGTAGATACGGATATTTGCTTTAATTAGACACTGGTTTCATCCAATTCGGACACCTACAGCTCAATATATGGTCACCAAACGCTACAAAGGTTTGACTGTCAGGAACAACATCACATCACCAACTTACGTACGCAATTTGACAAAGATGGAGATCGATTTCGCTCTTGACCTCTTCATTAGAGTTGCAGATATTTATCTAAACCTTCCAAAGATACCAAGATCGATACTTTTGAACACCTAAAGCTCCAGAAGTTATCAGCAGAGGCTTGCATGTTCTGATTGTCACGAACAGTACCACATCTCAAGCTTGAAGAAGGAATTACACTCAGATCGGGATTGTTTCAGATCTCAACTTCTCCAGGAAAGATGTAGGTATTTATCTTATCTTTCTAATAAAACCAAGAACACTTCATTTCGACGAGCATTCCTCAAAATACTTTTCGGAGGCTTGATTATCGGCAGCCGGCATTTGACTTCAATCTTCAGTGCTTTTGCTTTTGCAGCATTTGTACTTTTGTTTTTATTCACGCTTGTCTTATCTTTCTTCAATTACAAATGCTGAAGCTTTTGTGTTCTTCAATCATAGTAATTGATGCTTTAGGACTTTATAGAAAATGGTACCTCATTTTTTGGTCAAGCTTGGACTTTGAATATCTTAATAATTCATTCAAAATTACTTCTCCAGCCTTCATAATGTTTGTATTCTGAATAGACGCTTGATTAGCTTCACAGGACGCTTCTTAAATTAGCTAAGGCGCTTGGTTATCCACTGGGCACGTTCACAAGGCTATTTAACTCGTTGCATTCTGACCAGTGAGCATATTATGCTTCTTAGAGCCTCTTAAAGGCCGAATTAGGATTCAATGTCTTCATGAAACGTGTAGATATGGATATTAGCTTTAATGAGACATTGGTTTTATCCAATTCGGATACCTACAGCTCAATATATGATCATCAGACGCTACAAAGGTATGACTGTCAGGAACAAAATCACGTCACCAACTTACGAATGCAATTTGACAAAGATAGAGATCGATTTCGCTCTTGACCTCTTCGTGAGAGTTGCGGATATTTTTCCAAGCCTACCAACGATACCAAGATCGATGCTTTTGAGCACCTAAAGCTCCAGAAGTTGTCAGCAGACATTTGCATGTTCTGATTGTCCCGAACCGTACCACATCTCAAGCATGGAGAAGGAATTTCGCTCAGATTGGGATTGGTTCAGATCTCGACTTCACCAGGAAACATGTTGGTATTTGTCTTATCTTTCTAATAAAATCAAGACCACTTCATTTCGATGAGCGTACCTTAAAATACTTTTCGGAGGCTTGATTATCGGCATCAGGCGCTTGACTTTAATCTTCAGTGTTTTTGCTTTTGCAGCATTTGTACTTTTGTTTTTATTCACGCTTGTCTTCTCTTTCTTCTATTACAATTGCTGAATCTTTTGTGTTCTTCTATTACAGTACTTCATGCTTCAGGACTTTACAGAAAATGGTACCTTATTTTGTGGTCAAGCTTGGACTTTGAATATCTTAATACTCCATTCGAAATTACTTCTCCAACCAACATAATGTTCTGTATTCTGTGTAGACGCTTGATTAGCTTCACCGGAGGATTCTTAAATGAGCTAAGGCGCTTGGTTATCCACTGGGCACATTCACAAGGCTGTTTAACTCGTTTCATTCTGACCAGCGAGCGTATTATGTTCAAATAGACCTTCTTAAAGGCCGAATTACGATTCGATGTCTTCATGAAACATGTAGATATGGATATTAGCTTTAATGAGACGCTAGTTTCGTCCAATTCGGACACCTACAGCTCAATATATGATCATCAGACGCTACAAAGTTATGACTATCAGGAACAACTTCACGTCTCCAACTTGCGGATGCAATTTGACAAAGATAGTGATTGATTTCGCTCTTGACCTCTTCATGAGAGTTGCATATATTTCTCTAAGCCTTCAAACGATACCATGATCGATGCTTTTGAACACCTAATGCACCAAAAATTGTCAGCAGACGCTTGCATGTTCTGATTGTCACGAACAGTACCAGATCTCAAGCTTGAAGAAGGAATTTCACTCAGATCGGGATTGGTTCAGATCTCGACTTCTCCAGGAAACCTGTAGGTATTTATCTTATCTTTCTAATAAAACCAATATCACTTCATTTCGACGAGCATACCTCAAAATACGACATTTCGGAGGCTTGATTATCGGCAGTAGGCGCTTGACTTCAATCTTCAGTGTTTTTGCTTTTGCAGCATTTGTACTTTTGTTTTTTTTCACGCTTGTCTTCTATTTCTTCTATTACAATTGTTGAAGCTTTTGTGTTCTTCTATTACAGTACTTGATGCTTCAGGACATTATAGAAAATGGTACCTTATTTTCATGTCAAGCTTGGACTTCGAATATCTTAATACTCCATTCGAAATTACTTCTCCAGCCATCATAATGTTTGTATTCTGAATAAACGCTAGATTAGCTTCACCAGACGCTTCTTAAATTAGCTAAGGCGCTTGGTTATCCACTGGGCACATTCACAAGGCTGTTTAACTCGTAGCATTCTTAGCAGTTAGCATATTATGCTTATTTGACCTTCTTAATGCATGAATTAGGATTCGATGTCTTCATGAAACGTGTAGAACGGATATTAGCTTTAATGAGACACTGGTTTCATCCAATTCAAACACCTACTGCTCAATATATGGTCCTCAGATGCTACAAAGGTATGACTGTCAGGAACAACATCACGTCACCAACTTGCGGATGCAATTTGACAAAGATAGTGATTGATTTCGCTCTTGACCTCTTCATGAGAGTTGCATATATTTCTCTAAGCCTTCAAACGATACCATGATCGATGCTTTTGAACACCTAATGCACCAAAAATTGTCAGCAGACGCTTGCATGTTCTGATTGTCACGAACAGTACCAGATCTCAAGCATGAAGAAGGAATTTCACTCAGATCGGGATTGGTTCAGATCTCGACTTCTCCGGGAAACCCGTAGGTATTTATCTTATCTTTCTAATAAAACCAAGATCACTTCATTTCGACGAGCATACCTCAAAATACGACATTTCGGAGGCTTGATTATCGGCAGTAGGCGCTTGACTTCAATCTTCAGTGCTTTTGCTTTTGCAGCATTTGTACTTTTGTTTTTATTCACGCTTGTCTTCTATTTCTTCTATTACAATTGTTGAAGCTTTTGTGTTCTTCTATTACAGTACTTGATGATTCAGGACATTATAGAAAATGGTACCTTATTTTCAAGTCAAGCTTGGACTTCGAATATCTTAATACTCCATTCGAAATTACTTCTCCAGCCTTCATAATGTTTGTATTCTGAATAAATGCTTGATTAGCTTCACCAGACGCTTCTTAAATTAGCTAAGGCACTTTGTTATCCACTGGGCACATTCACAAGACTGTTTAACTCGTAGCATTCTTAGCAGTTAGCATATTATGCTTATTTGACCCTCTTAATGCACGAATTAGGATTCGATGTCTTCATGAAACGTGTAGAACGGATGTTAGCTTTAATGAGACACTGGTTTCATCCAATTCGGACACCTACTGCTCAATATATGGTCATCAGATGCTACAAAGGTATGACTGTCAGGAACAACATCACGTCACCAACTTTCGGATGCAATTTGACAAAGATAGAGATCGATTTCGCTCTTGACCTCTTCATGAGAGTTGCAGATATTTCTCTAAGCCTTCAAACGATACCATGATCGATGCTTTTGAACACCTAAAGCTCCAGAAATTGTCAGCAGACTCTTGCATGTTCTGATTGTCACGAACAGTATCACATTTCAAGCTTGAAGAAGGAATTTCATTTAGATCGGGATTGGTTCAGATCTCGACATCTCCAGGAAACATGCAGGTATTTATCTTATCTTTCTAATAAAACCATGATCACTTCATTTCGACGAGCGTACCTCAAAATACTTTTCGGAGGCTTGATTATCGGCTGCAGGCACTTGACTTCAATCTTCAGTGTTTTTGCTTTTACAGCATTTGTAATTTTGTTTTTATTCACGCTTGTCTTCTCTTTCTTCTGTTACAATTGGTGAAGCTTTTGTGTTCTTCTATTACAGTACTTGATGCTCCAGGACTTTATAGAAAATGGTACCACATTTTCTGGTCTAGCTTGGACTTTGAATATCTTAATACTTCATTCAAAATTACTTCTCCAGCCTTCATAATGTTTGTATTCTGAATAAACGCTTGATTAGCTTCACCAGACGCTTCTTAAATTAGCTAAGGCGCTTGGTTATCCACTGGGCACATTCACAAGACTGTTTAACTCGTAGCATTCTTAGCAGTTAGCATATTATGCTTATTTGACCCTCTTAATGCACGAATTAGGATTCGATGTCTTCATGAAACGTGTAGAACGGATATTAGCTTTAATGAGACACTGGTTTCATCCAATTCGGACACCTACTGCTCAATATATGGTCATCAGATGCTACAAAGGTATGACTGTCAGGAACAACATCACGTCACCAACTTACGGATGCAATTTGACAAAGATAGAGATCGATTTCGCTCTTGACCTCTTCATGAGAGTTGCAGATATTTCTCTAAGCCTTCAAACGATACCATGATCGATGCTTTTGAACACCTAAAGCTCCAAAAATTGTCAGCAGACGCTTGCATGTTCTGATTGTCACGAACAGTACCACCTCTCCAGCTCGAAGAAGGAATTTCACTCAGATCGGGATTGGTTCAGATCTCGACTTCTCCAGGAAACCTGTAGATATTTATCTTATCTTTCTAATAAAACCAAGATCACTTCATTTCGACGAGCGTACCTCAAAATACGACGTTTCGGAGGCTTGATTATCGGCAGCAAGCGCTTGACTTCAATCTTCAGTGTTTCTGCTTTTGCCGAATTTGTACTTTTGTTTTTATTCACGCTTGTCTTCTCTTTCTTCTATTACATTTGCTGAAGCTTTTGTTTTCTTATTGCTGCAGGACTTTATAGAAAATGGTACCTTATTTTCTGGTCACGCTTGGTGCAACACCCTTTCCCGAGTGCCACATTCCCGAACGTTTATAGGGCCGAAAATATTTCTTAATGCGGAAAATACGGTTTTCTTTTTTTTTTTCTTTTCACAAGATGCAATGGAAAGGTCATAATACTAATAAACGAACTTAGGTTCGCCATGCATTTCTAGAACATACCACAGAACAGAAACAGAAATGGAAACGTCAACATTATTATATACAGACATAGGTCTAATGTATAACTAATACAATAAGAAATACAGACATAGGTCGTAGCTCCCAAAAGTACTACAAAAACGACATAGTCTGGCCGACAACAAAACTAGACCACAAAAAGAAGGTCCTCCTCTGGCTCAAAGGAACTACTGGACTGAACCATCATCACGTCCATCTGTTCAAACAGCAACAGCAAGTACCAACAGAAAACATACAGATATGGGTGAGATTCCCGTTCATCAACACAGCAAAACAGCAATAGTAAAAACGGGGCGACTCACCGGGTAACCACGTACCCAACATGCTTACAAGAATTCTCAATGTCAAACATATTAAGCAATTGACAGCATAATATCATGTTAAGCAGTTAACAACATAAAATAAGGTATTCTTAAACAGTACAACGATGTATAACAGAAAATGTAAACATCAATAGCCATGCAATGCAATGCAATATATATGACTCAATGTCAATGTCACTGGGTACTACTCTGACCCCTACTCCATGGAGCTAACAAAACATTCGGAGAGAGTGAATGGGAGGACATGTTCCGTGCGCGCCAGCCTTGGGCAAGATGCTACAACATTCGTAACGTGCACGTATCTGGCTTTTACGGAAACGCTCTCAACCAAACATGAAAAGTACGGCATCTAGTAGAGGATATCAGTGTATTGCACGGATTCGCCACGACACAGAAGAGCTACCAACTGGTCACATGTAAGCCCTTCCAACCCTGATACCTCCCAAAAGACCATTGAAGATCGTCACCGTAAGATTCGCACCCGCATCAAGGTGTAAGCTCAACTCCTAGGCTCAAGGCCTTACAACTATGCAAATGAAATGCCAATGCTTACACAAAGCAGATGCGATCAAGCAATGTCTATCCCCCGGATAAACCTCAAAGTCTACTAAGGTTCTCTTCCTTAGGAACTATACGCGTCTTTTGAAAACAAAACCTTTATCCACCGGATAAATCTCGTGATCCCTCCGGGATCGAGTCATCACAAGACTGAAACAATTGAACGACTGATCGGGGTCCGAATCACCGGTCCGTCATCGAACTACTGTTTCAAAACCCAAAACGTTTTATGTTTGTGATTATGTCTTATGAAGTCATTGATGTATTAAGTCATCAATGGTATAGCATGTGGTCTTGTTCCACTACATACCATACTTAATTATTCCTTGTCTTCAACTCTAAGTCAATTACTTAACTTAGGTTTAAAAAGCGTAAACTTTACAGTTTGAGTTTGAAAAACACTATTTATAAACAAACCATTTCTCGCGAGGCGAAGGTATATGTCGCGACGCGAGGCTGAGAAGTTTTCTTTACTGCTTGGAAAAATCCTTCTGCTTCGTGAGGCGAGGATTGGATCGCGACGCGAGGCAGAGAAGTCATCTTTACTTCTTAGACAGTCTTTCTGCTCCGCGAGGCGAGGGTTATATCGCGACGCGAGGCAGAGAAGTTGCATCTTCACTACTTAGGCGGTTCGCGAGGCGAAAACGACTTCGCTACGCGAGGCCGAGAAGCTGCATCTTTGCTGCTTAGGCAGTTCGCGAGGCGATAACGAAGTCGCGACGCGAGGCCGAGGAGCTGCATCTTTGCTGCTCGGGCTAGTCCACTGTTTCGCGAGGCGAGGCAAGGTTAGCCTGGCGAATGCCTTATCTTCCCTCTGTCTCGCGAGGCGAGACGGGGTTCGCGGGGCGAGTGCCCTGTTTTTCATTTTCCCTAACTCCTTCATTATTTCTTCTTTTGAAACACTTAGTTTGATTAAAAGACCTATGGCTAAAGAAAAGACATTTTCCCAACTTTGGTGACACACTTTAGAGGTGAAAACTTCATTTGATCTTTGGATCAAAATCACTTTTGTTTCTCTTTGAAAACATAGGTTATGAAATCATGTTTTGTTGCATCAACACTTTACCAAAACAAGAACAACATATGTTCTTATATTTTCCTCTTACTAAGGCCGCAAGTCTACTCCAAAGAAAATGGAGACTTCACTTCACCAACAAAGCACATGTAGCTCAAAAGCTCATACAATTATGATAAGCCACAATACACATTTCTACATCACAATCAAACATCCAAGTCCATCACACATCATGGTCTCATAATCAAACCATAAAAGTCCATACTTGATCTAGTGATCAAAGTAGGTTTTTCAACATACATGGAAATGATTTTCATTCAATCATATCATCATCAACATATGCTAAAGCACACTACAACATACTCAAGCATAAACTCATCATAACAATCTTGTTCTCCAAGAGAACTTAACAAGACTTAACACATAAAAGTGAACCCAAACTAAAGGGTTTCACCCACACATAAACTTAAACAACCATTCTCACTACCACCATCTTGGTGTGATGAGGTTCTTCTCCCCATACCTCTTGATGAGCAGATTCCCGGATCAAAGTCGGTTGATCGGTTTCTGAACTTCCTGGCAATCGTCAACAACTACAACAACACAACAAACCAACATTAAACAACAATCAAAGCCAATCTCAACAATCCTAACAAAGAGGATTTCGGCCACCCTAGGTTAAAAAGGTTAGGAATTGGTTTTGGTTTTCCATTTCATGGATTCAAAAGCATTAGGAAAGCTAAGGATGAAATCAAGTGATAAAAATCAAAACTTGATGAAAACACTATTCATCATCTTCCAAAAGGGTTCGGCCAAAAATGCTTTTTGAGCTATGATGAGAGTTGAATCATAAGCTCTTGGGTTTAGGTAGAGATTGATGATGTGAGTTCAAAGAACTTGGTCTTACCTCAAAAGGATTTTTCTACAATTTCCTATGGATTTTCAAAGTTTTGGATCTAGAAATTATTTTCATGAAAATGAAGATTGATCTTGAAATAAAGAAAGATTCAAGAAGCTAAGAGATCATAGAAGTGATCTTACCTTGAAATGAAGAAAGATTGCTCAAGGAATCAAGTGAATCCAACAAAAACTCAAGCTTTTCTAGGTGAAAATGGAGTTTTCTCTCAAGAACAACTATGGAACTCTATGGTGTGAGGGGCTGTGCGAAAATGATGAAGTGAGGGGCTGAGTTCAGCCTCTTAAAAGTTCACTTAAGGGTAAAAAAGTCATTTTCCAAAAGGGTATAATGGTAAAAGTGTAAAAGACTCAGGTTAGGGGCATTTTGGTCATTTTGCGTCCAGATATTTCCGAACGTCATGACGACTCTGGCATACTCTCCCAAGTGTCCTGGGATGATGTGATATCAAGATTATCTTTTGGCGAGTCCCGATAAATCCATATGTGGCTCCGTTCGTCACCCGATTGAGGATTCCGCTCAAACGAAGGTCAGGAAGTTATTTTTCTGAAATTTTTACGAAATTTAACCAAAACGTAGATAATCGAATTCTAAGACTTACTGTCTCGTTCACGGGTCCATCTAAGGTCTTCTGAGCAGTAAAATCATACTGTCAGTGTAAAAACGCAGACCGGACTCCGTTTGAGTTTTCGACTCAAAACTTAATCGTAGCTTCCTACGATATCGTCGAGCATGACTGTGGTCTCGGAATATTTTATTTCTATTCCTAAGACCTCGAATAAAATAAAGACATTAAAATACTAAAGAAATAGAAAACGTGAAAATCGGGGCGTTACATTCCTACCCCTCTTAAAAGAATTTCGTCCTCGAAATTATACGTACCTCTTAAAACAAACTCGGATACTGTTGTTGCATGTCCTTCTCTCTTTCCCAGGTAGCATCACCTATAGTCTCGTTCCAGATAACTTTGACCAAAGCTATCTCCTTCCCTCGCAGTCTCTTTGTCCTCCTGTCCTCGATCTTAACCGGCAATGGCTCATAGGTTAGATTATCCTTTAGTTGTACTGAATCAGACTCTATGACGTGACTGGGATCAGGAATATACTTTCGCAATTGCGACACATGAAAAACATTATGAAGGTTGGATAGAAAAGGCGGTAAAGCTATTTGGTAAGCTACTGGACCTATCCGACGAAGAATTTGGTAAGGTCCAATGAATTTTGGAGTGAGTTTTCTGGACTTCAAGACCCTGCCCACCCCAGTCATCGGAGTGACTCTCAAAAACACATGATCCCCTTCCTCGAACTCAAGTGGCCTACGTCTTTTATCCGCATAACTCTTCTGTCGGCTCTGAGTCGTCCTCATCTTTTCTTGAATCAGTTTCACCTTCTCGGTTGTTTGTTGCACTAGTTCAGGTCCTAATGAAGCACTTTCTCCATCTTGGTACCAACACAAAGGTGTTCTGCAACGTCGTCCATATAAAGCTTCGTAGGGTGCCATCCCTATACTCGAATGATAACTGTTGTTGTAGGTAAACTCTATCAACGGTAGGAAATTCTCCCAACTACCGGCATGTTCCAACACACACGCCCTCAACAGATCCTCTAAAGACTGAATCGTCCTTTCCGATTGTCCATCAGTTTGAGGATGGTAAGCCGAACTTAATCGTAACTTTGTTCCTAAAGCTTCATGTAAACTTTGCCAAAATCGCGAAGTAAAACGCGGGTCTCTATCCGATATGATGCTTGAAGGTACTCCATGCAGTCTCACAATCTCACTGATATAAATCTGAGTAAGCTTTTCCGTAGAATACTTGAGATTAATCGGTAGAAAATGAGCTGATTTCGTAAGCCTATCAATTATAACCCAAATGGAATCGTATCCTTTAGGTGTCCTTGGCAAACACGTCACGAAATCCATTGCTATGCCGTCCCATTTCCACTCTGGGATATCCAACGGAAGTAACATTCCAGCTGGCCTTTGATGTTCAACCTTTGCTTTCTGACACACCAAGCAAGATGCCACATAATCAGCTACATCTCTTTTCATCCCTTGCCACCAAAACAATCGCTTCAGGTCTTGGTACATCTTGGTTGACCCTGGATGCATACTTAACTTGCTTCTATGAGCTTCGTCCAGAATTAACCTCCTTATCTCCGGGTTGTTTGGCACACAAACCCGTTCTCCTCGTCTTAGGATTCCATCTGTTCCTTCTTTGTATTCCGACGTCATCCCTTTCTTTAGATTCCTTCGCTCTTTCTCCAGATACTGGTCGTATACTTGTTTCTCCCGGATCTGATCCATCAGATCACAAGATACTGTAACCATACCTACACATAGTCTCCCTGGCATACTAACCACAGACAGATGCATATCTCTGAACTTTTCCAATAGCTCGTGTTCCTTAACCATCATGGCAGACACATGTAACACCCTTCTACTCAGGGCATCCGCAACCACATTAGCTTTTCCCGGATGATACTGCAACTGGAAATCATAGTCCTTCAAAAATTCCAGCCACCGTCTTTGTCTCATGTTGAGCTCTTTCTGATCAAACAGATACTTCAAGCTCTTATGGTCACTGAAGACATTAAACGTCGAACCATACAAGTAGTGCCTCCAAATCTTCAACGCAAAGACTACCGCTGCTAACTCCAGATCATGAGTTGGGTAGTTCTTCTCGTGCACTTTCAACTGTCTCGAGGCATACGCTACTACCTTCCGATTCTGCATCAGAACACAGCCTAATCCTTGGTATGAAGCATCACAGTACACTTCAAAAGATTCGCTTGGATCTGGCAATATCAACACTGGTGACGTAGTTAGCCTCTTCTTCAACTCTTGAAAACTCTGCTCACAGGCTTCAGTCCATTCAAACGCTTTGTCCTTCCTTGTCAATTGGGTAAGAGGTCCTACAATCTTCGAAAATCCCTCAATAAACCTCCGATAATACCCAGCCAAACCCACAAAACTGCGTATTTCAGTCACTGTGGTTGGTCTTTCCCACTCAAGAACTGCTTCGACTTTCGACGGATCTACAGCAATTCCTTCCCTTGAAATTACATGACCCAAAAACTGCACTTCGTCGAGCCAAAACTCACACTTGGACAGTTTTGCATACAGCTGTTTCTCTTTCAGAACTTGAAGAACCACACTAAGATGTTCAGCATGTTCTTCCTGGTCTCGCGAATAGATAAGTATGTCATCTATGAAGACAACGACAAACTGATCTAGGTATGGACGAAAGATCCTATTCATATAGTCCATGAATATAGTTGGAGCATTCGTCACACCAAACGGCATCACAAGATACTCATAGTGCCCATAGCGTGTTCGAAACGCTGTCTTCGGTATATCTTCTGCTTTCACGCGAATCTGGTGATAACCCGATCGCAAATCAATCTTGGAGAAAACTGCCGCTCCCCTCAACTGATCCATCGAGTCATCTATCCTCGGAAGTGGATACTTGTTCTTAATAGTAACTTTATTCAACTGGCGATAATCCACACATAACCGAGATGTTCCATCTTTCTTTTTCACCAACAACACAGGTGCTCCCCATGGTGACACACTGGGTCTAACAAACTGCTTCCCCAATAAGTCTACCAACTGTTCCTTCAAAGTTTCCAACTCGGCAGGTGCCATACGATACGGTGCCATAGACACTGGTCCTGTTCCTGGAACAAGATCAATTGCAAACTCGATGTCCCGAACTGGCGGCAAACCTGGTACGTCTTCAGGAAAGACTTCCGGAAACTCATTCACGACAGGTATGCGCTCTAAGACTAGCTCGCTCTTGACCTCCAAAGAAGATAGTAACATGTATCCCTGAGCTCCTTCTCTCAAAGAAGCGTTTACTTGGTTGGCAGTCAAAAATCCAGAATTCTCACAACTAGGGAAAACTAAGGTTTTATTTGCACAGTCCAACAGGATATGATTAGAAGACAACCAATCCATTCCTAAGATTACATCCATTTGCGAGAGAGGCAAACAGATCAAATCAATCAAAAACATTCTATCTTAAACAGAAATAGAACAATTCAAACAAACTTTAGCAGTTACAACAGGCTTTGCAGTAGGCGTAGAAATTACCAAATCAAAAGGTAAAGAAGACACAGGTAATCCCAACAGATTCACACAGTCATAGGCAATAAAGGAATGCGTTGCGCCTGAATCAAATAGTACAGTTAAGGTTTCACCTCCCATGACACACTGACCTTGGATCAAGTCTTCATTCTGAGAAGCTTCAGCACCACCCATAGTGTAGACTCTGCCCTTCATCTTAGGCCTTGCAGCTTGGACATTGTTAACAGAATGTTCCAACTTCGGTTGCATGCATTCACGTGAGATGTGTCCCGGCTTCCCACACTTGAAGCAGATAATCCCTTTGATCGAGCAATCTCTGGTGATGTGATTGCTCTTCCCACACTTCATGCACTTGGTTGGGGCGTTTCCAGACTGATTGAAACTCCCACTGCTCCCTCCAACAGAACGTTGTTGTCGATCTTGTTGCTTTGCATAGGGCTTCCATCGAGATTTGTTGTCTCGACCACCGCTTCCTCTCTGGAACTTGCTCGGTCCAGAACTCTGTACCCGCTTGTCCTTAGGCTCCAAACTCTCGATCAAACGACACTTTTCCATTAACCTCGGAAAAACAGAAATTTCCAATGGAACTACAGCTCTCTTCAAGTCGATCCTTAGACCTCCTTCGAATTTCCGGCACTTCCACTCTTCTCTTAGGTTGTCCAGAAAGTAATTTGAGAACTTTGCTAGACTTTCAAATTTAGCCCCGTATTCAGCTACGGTCATTCCCCCCTGTCTCAGCTGGAGGAACTCCATCTCTTTCTCGTGCCTTGCACTTGCAGGAAAATACTTCTCCAGGAATTTTCCCTTAAAAGCATTCCAGTCAACAGCTTGTTGGTCATGCACCAGCATCTGACGGGCTCCTTCCCACCAGTATTCAGCATCCTCCACCAGCATATAGGTTGCATAGACAACCTTGTCATTCTCAGTACATCTCATCGCTCCAAATATTTTCTCTAGCGTTTGGATCCAGCGTTCAGCCAACTCAGGATTGAATTCACCTTTGAATTGAGGTGGATTCCGACGAAGAAATTCGTCCAGTCCTCTACCTCCAGCAGCTCGTTCATCACGTTGAGCCATAGCAGCAGCCATGTCCCGTATGGTATTCACAGCAGCAGTCAGGTTTTGAGCAGCCATTGCTACCTTCAAAACCAGAACTATCAAACACAAGAACCACAACTAAAGCAAACAACAGAGAAACACACAGAGAACACAACACAAACAAGACAGACCATAACCTACAACCCCAAAAAGACTCGGCCAGCTCTAATACCAAACAATGCAACACCCTTTCCCGAGTGCCACATTCCCGAACGTTTATAGGGCCGAAAATATTTCTTAATGCGGAAAATACGGTTTTCTTTTTTTTTTCTTTTCACAAGATGCAATGGAAAGGTCATAATACTAATAAACGAACTTAGGTTCGCCATGCATTTCTAGAACATACCACAGAACAGAAACAGAAATGGAAACGTCAACATTATTATATACAGACATAGGTCTAATGTATAACTAATACAATAAGAAATACAGACATAGGTCGTAGCTCCCAAAAGTACTACAAAAACGACATAGTCTGGCCGACAACAAAACTAGACCACAAAAAGAAGGTCCTCCTCTGGCTCAAAGGAACTACTGGACTGAACCATCATCACGTCCATCTGTTCAAACAGCAACAGCAAGTACCAACAGAAAACATAAAGATATGGGTGAGATTCCCGTTCATCAACACAGCAAAACAGCAATAGTAAAAACGGGGCGACTCACCGGGTAACCACGTACCCAACATGCTTACAAGAATTCTCAATGTCAAACATATTAAGCAATTGACAGCATAATATCATGTTAAGCAGTTAACAACATAAAATAAGGTATTCTTAAACAGTACAACGATGTATAACAAAAATGTAAACATCAATAGCCATGCAATGCAATGCAATATATATGACTCAATGTCAATGTCACTGGGTACTACTCTGACCCCTACTCCATGGAGCTAACAAAACATTCGGAGAGAGTGAATGGGAGGACATGTTCCGTGCGCGCCAGCCTTGGGCAAGATGCTACAACATTCGTAACGTGCACGTATCTGGCTTTTACGGAAACACTCTCAACCAAACATGAAAAGTACGGCATCTAGTAGAGGATATCAGTGTATTGCACGGATTCGCCACGACACAGAAGAGCTACCAACTGGTCACATGTAAGCCCTTCCAACCCTGATACCTCCCAAAAGACCATTGAAGATCGTCACCGTAAGATTCGCACCCGCATCAAGGTGTAAGCTCAACTCCTAGGCTCAAGGCCTTACAACTATGCAAATGAAATGCCAATGCTTACACAAAGCAGATGCGATCAAGCAATGTCTATCCCCCGGATAAACCTCAAAGTCTACTAAGGTTCTCTTCCTTAGGAACTATACGCGTCTTTTGAAAACAAAACCTTTATCCACCGGATAAATCTCGTGATCCCTCCGGGATCGAGTCATCACAAGACTGAAACAATTGAACGACTGATCGGGGTCCGAATCACCGGTCCGTCATCGAACTACTGTTTCAAAACCCAAAACGTTTTATGTTTGTGATTATGTCTTATGAAGTCATTGATGTATTAAGTCATCAATGGTATAGCATGTGGTCTTGTTCCACTACATACCATACTTAATTATTCCTTGTCTTCAACTCTAAGTCAATTACTTAACTTAGGTTTAAAAAGCGTAAACTTTACAGTTTGAGTTTGAAAAACACTATTTATAAACAAACCATTTCTCGCGAGGCGAAGGTATATGTCGCGACGCGAGGCTGAGAAGTTTTCTTTACTGCTTGGAAAAATCCTTCTGCTTCGTGAGGCGAGGATTGGATCGCGACGCGAGGCAGAGAAGTCATCTTTACTTCTTAGACAGTCTTTCTGCTCCGCGAGGCGAGGGTTATATCGCGACGCGAGGCAGAGAAGTTGCATCTTCACTACTTAGGCGGTTCGCGAGGCGAAAACGACTTCGCTACGCGAGGCCGAGAAGCTGCATCTTTGCTGCTTAGGCAGTTCGCGAGGCGATAACGAAGTCGCGACGCGAGGCCGAGGAGCTGCATCTTTGCTGCTCGGGCTAGTCCACTGTTTCGCGAGGCGAGGCAAGGTTAGCCTGGCGAATGCCTTATCTTCCCTCTGTCTCGCGAGGCGAGACGGGGTTCGCGGGGCGAGTGCCCTGTTTTTCATTTTCCTTAACTCCTTCATTATTTCTTCTTTTGAAACACTTAGTTTGATTAAAAGACCTATGGCTAAAGAAAAGACATTTTCCCAACTTTGGTGACACACTTTAGAGGTGAAAACTTCATTTGATCTTTGGATCAAAATCACTTTTGTTTCTCTTTGAAAACATAGGTTATGAAATCATGTTTTGTTGCATCAACACTTTACCAAAACAAGAACAACATATGTTCTTATATTTTCCTCTTACTAAGGCCGCAAGTCTACTCCAAAGAAAATGGAGACTTCACTTCACCAACAAAGCACATGTAGCTCAAAAGCTCATACAATTATGATAAGCCACAATACACATTTCTACATCACAATCAAACATCCAAGTCCATCACACATCATGGTCTCATAATCAAACCATAAAAGTCCATACTTGATCTAGTGATCAAAGTAGGTTTTTCAACATACATGGAAATGATTTTCATTCAATCATATCATCATCAACATATGCTAAAGCACACTACAACATACTCAAGCATAAACTCATCATAACAATCTTGTTCTCCAAGAGAACTTAACAAGACTTAACACATAAAAGTGAACCCAAACTAAAGGGTTTCACCCACACATAAACTTAAACAACCATTCTCACTACCACCATCTTGGTGTGATGAGGTTCTTCTCCCCATACCTCTTGATGAGCAGATTCCCGGATCAAAGTCGGTTGATCGGTTTCTGAACTTCCTGGCAATCGTCAACAACTACAGCAACACAACAAACCAACATTAAACAACAATCAAAGCCAATCTCAACAATCCTAACAAAGAGGATTTCGGCCACCCTAGGTTAAAAAGGTTAGGAATTGGTTTTGGTTTTCCATTTCATGGATTCAAAAGCATTAGGAAAGCTAAGGATGAAATCAAGTGTTAAAAATCAAAACTTGATGAAAACACTATTCATCATCTTCCAAAAGGGTTCGGCCAAAAATGCTTTTTGAGCTATGATGAGAGTTGAATCATAAGCTCTTGGGTTTAGGTAGAGATTGATGATGTGAGTTCAAAGAACTTGGTCTTACCTCAAAAGGATTTTTCTACAATTTCCTATGGATTTTCAAAGTTTTGGATCTAAGAAATTATTTTCATGAAAATGAAGATTGATCTTGAAATAAAGAAAGATTCAAGAAGCTAAGAGATCATAGAAGTGATCTTACCTTGAAATGAAGAAAGATTGCTCAAGGAATCAAGTGAATCCAACAAAAACTCAAGCTTTTCTAGGTGAAAATGGAGTTTTCTCTCAAGAACAACTATGGAACTCTATGGTGTGAGGGGCTGTGCGAAAATGATGAAGTGAGGGGCTGAGTTCAGCCTCTTAAAAGTTCACTTAAGGGTAAAAAAGTCATTTTCCAAAAGGGTATAATGGTAAAAGTGTAAAAGACTCAGGTTAGGGGCATTTTGGTCATTTTGCGTCCAGATATTTCCGAACGTCATGACGACTCTGGCATACTCTCCCAAGTGTCCTGGGATGATGTGATATCAAGATTATCTTTTGGCGAGTCCCGGTAAATCCATATGTGGCTCCGTTCGTCACCCGATTGAGGATTCCGCTCAAACGAAGGTCAGGAAGTTATTTTTCTGAAATTTTTACGAAATTTAACCAAAACGTAGATAATCGAATTCTAAGACTTACTGTCTCGTTCACGGGTCCATCTGAGGTCTTCTGAGCAGTAAAATCATACTGTCAGTGTAAAAACGCAGACCGGACTCCGTTTGAGTTTTCGACTCAAAACTTAATCGTAGCTTCCTACGATATCGTCGAGCATGACTGTGGTCTCGGAATATTTTATTTCTATTCCTAAGACCTCGAATAAAATAAAGACATTAAAATACTAAAGAAATAGAAAACGTGAAAATCGGGGCGTTACATTCGTACTTTGAATATCTCAATACTTCATTCGAAATTACTTCTCCAGCCATCATAATGCTCTGTATTCTGAGCAGACGCTTGATTAGCTTCACCGGAGGATTCTTAAATGAGCTAGGGCGCTAGGTTATCCACTAGGCACATTCACAATGCTGTTTAACTCGTTGCATTCTGACCAGTGAGCGTATCATGCTTCTTAGAACTTCTTAAAAGCCGAATTAGGATTCGATGTCTTCATGAAACTAGTAGATATGGATATTAGCTTTAATGAGATACTGGTTTCATCCAATTCGGACACCTACAGCTGAAAATATCATCATCAGGCACTACAAAGGTTTGACTGTCACGAACAACATCACGTCACCAAGTTACGGATGCAATTTGACAAAGATAGAGATCGATTTCACTCTTGACCTCTTCATGAGAGTTGCGGATATTTCTCTAAGCCTTCCAACGATACCTAGATCGATGCTTTTGAACACCTTAAGCTCCATAAATTGTCAACAGAAGCCTGCATGTTCTGATTGTGACGAACAGTACCACATCTCAAGCTTGAAGAAGGAATTTCTCTCAGATCGGGATTGGTGTAGATCTCGACTTCTCCAGGAAACCTGTAGGTATCTATCTTATCTTTCTAATAAAGCCAAGATCACTTCATTTAGAAGAGCGTACCTCAAAATACGATGTTTCAGAGGCTTGATTTTCGGCAGCTGGCGCTTTACTTCAATCTTCAGTGTTTTTGCTTTTACAGAATTTGTACTTTTGTTTTTATTCACCGTTGTCTTCTCTTTCTTCTATTACAATTGCTGAAGCTTTTGTGTTCTTCTATTACAGTACATAATGCTTCAGGACTTTATAGAAAATGGTCCCTTATTTCCTGGTCAAGCTTGGACTTTGAATATCTTAATACTTCATACGAAATTACTTCTCTAGCCATCACAATGTTCTGTATTCTGATTAGATGCTTGATTAGCTTCACCGGAGGATTCTTAAATGAGCTAAGGCGCTTGGTTATCCACTGGGCACATTCACATGTCTGTTTAACTCGTTGTATTCTGACCAGTGAGCGTATTATGCTTCTTAGACCCTCTTAAAATCCGAATTAGGATTCGATGTCTTCAGGAAACGTGTAGATATGGATATTAGCTTTAATCAGACACTGGTTTTATCCAATTCAGACATCTACAACTCAATATATGATCATCAGATGCTACAAAGGTATGACTATCAGGAACAACATCACGTCACCAACTTACGGATGCTATTTGACAAAGATAGAAATCGATTTTGCTCTTGACCTCTTCGAGAGTTGTAGATATTTCTGTCAGGCTTCCAACGATACCAAGATCGATGCTTTTGAACACCTAAAGCTGCTGAAATTATCAGCAGACGCTTGCATGTTCGGATTGTCACGAACAGTACCACAACTCAAGCTTAAAGAAGGAATTTCACTCAGATCGGGATTGGTTCAGATCTCGACTTCTCCAGGAAACTTGTAGGTATTTATCTTATATTTCTAATAAAACAAAGATCACTTCATTTTGACGAGCGTACCTCAAAATACTTTTCAGAGGCTTGATTATCGGCAGCACGCACTGACTTCAATCTCCAGTATTTTTGCTTTTGCAGCATTTGTACTTTTATTTTTATTCACGCTTGTCTTCTACATCTTCTATTACAATTGCTGAAGATTTTGTGTTCTTCGATTACAATACTTGATGCTTCAGGACTTTATAGAAAATGGTACCTCATTTTTTGTTCAGGCTTGGACTTTGATTATCTTATTACTTCTCCAGCCTTCATAATGTTTGTATTCTGAATAGACGCTTGATTAGCTTCACCGGACGCTTCTTAAATTAGCTAAGGCGCTTGGTTACCACTGGGCACATTCACAAGGCTGTTTAACTCGTAGCATTCTTATCAGTTAGCGTATTATGCTTATTTGACCC
Source organism: Ammopiptanthus mongolicus (assembly GCA_039655645.1). Lineage (NCBI taxonomy): Eukaryota > Viridiplantae > Streptophyta > Magnoliopsida > Fabales > Fabaceae > Ammopiptanthus > Ammopiptanthus mongolicus. The sequence continues at coordinate 41,861,095 of CM077349.1, forward strand.
TCTTAATGCAGTAATTAGGATTCGAAGTCTTCACAAAACGTGTAGATATGGATATTAGCTTTAATGAGACACTGGTTTCATCCAATTCAGACACCTACATCTCAATATATGGTCATCAGATGCTACAAAGGTATGACTGTGAGGAACAACATCACGTCACCAACTTACGGATGCAATTTGACAAAGAGAGAGATCGATTTCGCTATTGACCTCTTCATGAGAGTTGCAGATATTTCTCTAAGACCTCCAACGATACCATGATCGATGCTTTTGAAAACCTAAAGCTCCAAAAATTGTCAGCAGACGCTTGCATGTTCTGATTGTCACGAACAGTACCACATCTCAAGCTTGAAGAAGGAATTTCACTCAGATTGGGATTGGTTCAGATCTCGACTTCTCCAGGAAACCTGTAGGTATTTATCTTCTCTTTATAATAAAACCAAGATCACTTCATTTCGACTAGCGTACCTCAAAATACGACATTTCAGAGGCTTGATTATCGGCAGCAGGCGCTTCACTTCAATTTCAAATTTTTGCTTTTGCAGAATTTGTACTTTTCTTTTTATTCACTTGTCATTACAATTGCTGAAGCTTTTGTGTTCTTCTATTACAGTACTTAATGCTTCTGGACTTTATAGAAAATGGTACCTTATTTTCTGGTCAAGCTTGGACTTTGAATATCTTAATACTTCATTCGAAATTACTTCCCCAGCCATCATAATGTTTTGTATTTTGAGTAGACGCTTGATTAGCTTCACCGGTGGATTCTTAAATGAGCTAAGACGCTAGGTTATCCACTAGGCACAGTCACAATGCTGTTTAACTCGTTGCATTCTGACCAGTGAGCGTATTATGCTTCTTAGACCTTCTTAAAGGCCGAATTAGGATTCGATGTCTCCATGAAACTAGTAGATATGGATATTAGCTTTAATGAGATACTGGTTTCATCCAATTCGGACACCTACAGCTGAAAATATCATCATCAGGCACTACAAAGGTTTGACTGTCACGAACAACATCACGTCACCAAGTTACGGATGCAATTTGACAAAGATAGAGATCGATTTCACTCTTGACCTCTTCATGAGAGTTGCGGATATTTCTCTAAGCCTTCCAACGATACCAAGATCGATGCTTTTGAACACCTAAAGCTCCTGAAATTGTCAGCAAATGCTTGCATGTTCTGATTGTCACGAACAGTACCACATCTCAAGCCTGAAGAAGGAATTTCACTCAGATCGGGATGGGTTAAGATCTCGAATTCTCCATAAAACATGTTGGTGTTTATCTTATATTTCTTATAAAATCAAGATCACTTCATTTCGACGAGTGTACCTCAAATTATGACGTTTTTGTGGGTTGATTATCGAGAGGAGGCGCTCGACTTCAATCTTCAATGTTTTTGCTTTTGCAGCATTTGCACTTTTGTTTTTATTCTCGCTTGTCTTCTCTTTCTTCTATTACAATTGCTGAAGCTTTTGTGTTCTTCTATTACAGTACTTGATGCTTCAGGACTTTATAGAAAATGTACCTCATTTTCTGGTCAAGCTTGGACTTTGAATATCTTAATACTTCGTTCAAAATTAGTTCTCCAGCCTTCATAATGTTTGTATTCTGAATATACGCTTGATTCGCGTCACCGGACGCTTCTTAAATTAGCTAAGGCGCATGGTTATCCCCTGGGCACATTCACAAGGCTGTTTAACTCGTAGCATTCTTAGCAGTTAGCTCATTATGCTTATTTGACCCTCTTAATGCACGAATTTTGATTCGATGTCTTCATGAAACGTGTAGATACGGATATTTGCTTTAATTAGACACTGGTTTCATCCAATTCGGACACCTACAGCTCAATATATGGTCATCAAACGCTACAAAGGTATGACTGTCAGGAACAACATCACGTCACCAACTTACGTACGCAATTTGACAAAGATGGAGATCGATTTCGCTCTTGACCTCTTCATTAGAGTTGCAGATATTTATCTAAGCCTTCAAACGATACCATGATCGATGCTTTTGAACACCTAAAGCTCCAAAAATTGTCAGCAGACGCTTGCATGTTCTGATTGTCACGAACAGTACCACCTCTCCAGCTCGAAGAAGGAATTTCACTCAGATCGGGATTGGTTCAGATCTCGACTTCTCCAGGAAACCTGTAGATATTTATCTTATCTTTCTAATAAAACCAAGATCACTTCATTTCGACTAGCGTACCTCAAAATACGACGTTTCGGAGGCTTGATTATCTGCAGCAGGCGCTTGACTTCAATCTTCAGTGTTTTTGCTTTTGCCGAATTTGTACTTTTGTTTTTATTCACGCTTGTCTTCTCTTTCTTCTATTACATTTGCTGAAGCTTTTGTGTTCTTCTATTACAGTACTTAATGCTGCAGGACTTTATAGAAAATGGTACCTTATTTTTTGGTCACGCTTGGACTTTGAATATCTTAATACTTCATTCGAAATTACTTCTCCAGCCATCATAATGCTCTATATTCTGAGCAGACGGTTAATTAGCTTCACCAGAGGATTCTTAAATGAGCTAGGGCGCTAGGTTATCCACTAGGCACATTCACAATGCTGTTTAACTCATTGCATTCTGACCAGTGAGCGTATTATGCTTCTTAGACCTTCTTAAAGGCCGAATTAGGATTCGATGTCTTCATGAAACTAGTAGATATGGATATTAGCTTTAATGAGATACTGGTTTCATCCAATTCGGACACCTACAGCTGAAAATATCATCATCAAGCACAACAAAGGTTTGACTGTCACGAACAACATCACGTCACCAAGTTACGGATGCAATTTGACAAAGATAGAGATCGATTTCACTCTTGACCTCTTCATGAGAGTTGCGGATATTTCTCTAAGCCTTCCAACGATACCTAGATCGATGCTTTTGAACACCTTAAGCTCCAGAAATTGTCAACAGAAGCTTGCATGTTCTGATTGTGACGAACAGTACCACATCTCAAGCTTGAAGAAGGAATTTCTCTCAGATCGGGATTGGTGTAGATCTCGACTTCTCCAGGAAACCTGTAGGTATTTATCTTATCTTTCTAATGAAGCCAAGGTCACTTCATTTAGAAGAGCGTACCTCAAAATACGATGTTTCAGAGGCTTGATTTTCGGCAGCTGGTGCTTTGCTTCAATCTTCAGTGTTTTTGCTTTTACAGAATTTGTACTTCTGTTTTTATTCACCGTTGTCTTCTCTTTCTTCTATTACAATTGCTGAAGCTTTTGTGTTCTTCTATTACAGTACATAATGCTTCAAGACTTTGTAGAAAATGGTCCCTTATTTCCTGGTCAAGCTTGGACTTTGAATATCTTAATACTTCATACGAAATTACTTCTCTAGCCATCACAATGTTCTGTATTCTGAGTAGATGCTTGATTAGCTTCACCGGAGGATTCTTAAATGAGCTAAGGCGCTTGGTTATCCACTGGGCACATCCACATGGCTGTTTAACACGTTGTATTCTGACCAGTGATCGTATTATGCTTCTTAGACCCTCTTAAAAGCCGAATTAGGATTCGATGTCTTCAGGAAACGTGTAGATATGGATATTAGCTTTAATCAGACACTGGTTTTATCCAATTCGGACACCTGCAACTCAATATATGATCATCAGACGCTACAAAGGTATGACTATCAGGAACAACATCACGTCACCAACTTACGGATGCTATTTGACAAAGATAGAAATCGATTTTGCTCTTGACCTCTTCGAGAGTTGTAGATATTTCTGTAAGGCTTCCAACGATACCAAGATCGATGCTTTTGAACACCTAAAGCTCCTGAAATTATCAGCAGACGCTTGCATGTTCGGATTGTCACGAACAGTACCACAACTCAAGCTTAAAGAAGGAATTTCACTCAGATCGGGATTGGTTCAGATCTCGACTTCTCGAGGAAACTTGTAGGTATTTATCTTATATTTCTAATAAAACAAAGATCACTTCATTTCGACGAGCGTACCTCAAAATACTTTTCGGAGGCTTGATTATCGGCAGCACGCACTGACTTCAATCTCCAGTGTTTTTGCTTTTGCAGCATTTGTACTTTTGTTTTTATTCACGCTTGTCTTCTCCATCTTCTATTACAATTGCTGAAGATTTTGTGTTCTTCGATTACAATACTTGATGCTTCAGGACTTTATAGAAAATGGTACCTCATTTTCTGTTCAGGCTTGGACTTTGATTATCTTATTACTTCTCCAGCCTTCATAATGTTTGTATTCTGAATAGACGCTTGATTAGCTTCACCGGACGCTTCTTAAATTAGCTAAGGCGCTTGGTTACCACTGGGCACATTCACAAGGCTGTTTAACTCGTAGCATTCTTATCAGTTAGCGTATTATGCTTATTTGACCCTCTTAATACAGTAATTAGGATTCGAAGTCTTCACGAAACGTGTAGATATGGATATTAGCTTTAATGAGACACTGGTTTCATCCAATTCAGACACCTACATCTCAATATATGGTCATCAGATGCTACAAAGGTATGACTGTGAGGAACAACATCACGTCACCAACTTACGGATGCAATTTGACAAAGATAGAGATCGATTTCGCTATTGACCTCTTCATGAGAGTTGCAGATATTTCTCTAAGACTTCCAACGATACCAAGATCGATGCTTTTGAACACCTAAAGCTCCAAAAATTGTCAGCAGATGCTTGCATGTTCTGATTGTCACGAACAGTACCACATCTCAAGCTTGAAGAAGGAATTTCACTCAGATCGGGATTGGTTCAGATCTCGACTTCTCCAGGAAACCTGTAGGTATTTATCTTCTCTTTATTATAAAACCAAGGTCACTTCATTTCGACTGGCGTACCTCAAAATACGACATTTCGGAGGCTTGAATATCGGCAGCAGGCGTTTGACGTCAATCTTCAATGATTTTGCTTTTGCAGAATTTGTACTTTTGTTTTTATTCACGCTTGTCTTCTCTTTCTTCTATTACAATTGCTAAAGCTTTTGTGTTCTTCTATTACAGTACTTAATGCTTCTGGACTTTATAGAAAATGGTACCTTATTTTCTGATCAAGCTTGGACTTTGAATATCTTAATACTTCATTCAAAATTACTTCCCCAGCCATCATAATGTTATGTATTCTGAGTAGACGCTTGATTAGCTTCACTGGTGGATTCTTAAATGAGCTAAGACGCTAGGTTATCCACTAGGCACAGTCACAATGCTGTTTAACTCGTTGCATTCTGACCAGTGAGCGTATTATGCTTCTTAGACCATCTTAAAGGCCGAATTAGGATTCGATGTCTTCATGAAACGTGTAGATATGGATATTAGCTTGAATGAGACACTGGTTTCATCCAATTCAGACACCTACAGCTGAAAATATCATTTTTAGACACTACAAAGGTTTGACTGTCAAGAACAACATCACGTCACCAAGTTACGAATGAAATTTAACAAAGATAGAGATCGATTTCGCTCTTGACCTCTTCATGAGAGTTGCGGATATTTCTCTACGCCTTCCAACGATACCAAGATCGATACTTTTGAACACCTAAAGCTCCTGAAATTGTCAGTAGACGCTTGCATGTTCTGAGTATCACGAACTGTGCCACATCTCAAGCTTGGAGAAGGAATTTCACTCATATCGGGATTGGCTCAGATCTTGACTTCTCCAGGAAACCTATAGGTATTTATCTTATCTTTATAATAAAACCAAGATCACTTCATTTCGACTAGCGTACCTCAAAATACAACATTTAGGAGGCTTGATTATCGGCAGCAGGCGCTTGACTTCAATCTTCAGTGTTTTTACTTTTACAGCATTTGTAATTTTGTTTTTATTCACGCTTGTCTTCTCTTTCTTCTGTTACAATTGGTGAAGCTTTTGTGTTCTTCTATTACAGTACTTGATTCTCCTGGACTTTATAGAAAATGGTACCACATTTTCTGGTCTAGCTTGGACTTTGAATATCTTAATACTTCATTCAAAATTACTTCTCCAGCCTTCATAATGTTTGTATTCTGAATAAACGCTTGATTAGCTTCACCAGACACTTCTTAAATTAGCTGAGGCGCTTGGTTATCCACTGGGCACATTCACAAGGCTGTTTAACTCGTAACATTCTTAGCAGTTAGCATATTATGCTTATTTGAACCTCTTAATGCACGAATTAGGATTCGATGTCTTCATGAAACGTGTAGAATGGATATTAGCTTTAATGAGACACTGGTTTCATCCAATTCGGACACCTACTGCTCAATATATGGTCATCAGATGCTACAATGGTATGACTGTCAGGAACAACATCACGTCACCAACTTACGGATGCAATTTGACAAAGATAGAGATTGATTTCGCTCTTGACCTCTTCATGAGAGTTGCAGATATTTCTCTAAGCCTTCAAATGATACCAGGGGCGATGCTTTTGAACACCTAAAGCTCCAGAAATTGTCAGCAGACTCTTGCATGTTCTGATTGTCACGAACAGTACCACATCTCAAGCTTGAAGAAGGAATTTCATTCATATCGGGATTGGTTCAGATCTCGACTTCTCCAGGAAACATGTAGGTATTTATCTTATCTTTCTAATAAAACCATTATCACTTTATTTCGACGAGCGTACCTCAAAATACTTTTCGGAGGCTTGATTATCGGCTGCAGGCACTTGACTTCTCCAGGAAACCTATAGGTATTTATCTTATCTTTATAATAAAACCAAGATCACTTCATTTCGACTAGCGTACCTCAAAATACAACATTTAGGAGGCTTGATTATCGGCAGCAGGCGCTTGACTTCAATCTTCAGTGTTTTTACTTTTACAGCATTTGTAATTTTGTTTTTATTCACGCTTGTCTTCTCTTTCTTCTGTTACAATTGGTGAGCTTTGTGTTCTTCTATTACAGTACTTGATTCTCCTGGACTTTATAGAAAATGGTACCACATTTTTGGTCTAGCTTGGACTTTGAATATCTTAATACTTCATTCAAAATTACTTCTCCAGCCTTCATAATGTTTGTATTCTGAATAAACGCTTGATTAGCTTCACCAGACACTTCTTAAATTAGCTGAGGCGCTTGTTTAATCCACTGGGCACATTCACAAGGCTGTTTAACTCGTAACATTCTTAGCAGTTAGCATATTATGCTTATTTGAACCTCTTAATGCACGAATTAGGATTCGATGTCTTCATGAAACGTGTTAGAATGGATATTAGCTTAATGAGACACTGGTTTCATCCAATTCGGACACCTACTGCTCAATATATGGTCATCAGATGCTACAAAGGTATGACTGTCAGGAACAACATCACGTCACCAACTTACGGATACAATTTGACAAAGATAGAGATCGATTTCGCTCTTGACCTCTTCATGAGAGTTGCAGAGATATTTCTCTAAGCCTTCAAATGATTACCAAATGATCGATGCTTTTGAACACCTAAAGCTCCAAAAATTGTCAGCAGACGCTTGCAAGTTCTGATTGTCACGAACAGTACCTCTCTCCAGCTCGAAGAAAAGAACGAATTTCACTCAGATTGGGATTGGTTCAGATCTCGACTTCTCAGGAAACCAGTAGGTATTTATCTTATCTTTCTAATAAAACCAAGATCACTTCATTTCAACGAGCGTACCTCAAAATACGACGTTTCGGAGGCTTGATTATCGACAGCAGGCGCTTGACTTCAATTTTCAGTGTTTTTGCTTTTGCCGAATTTGTGCTTTTGTTTTTATTTATGCTTGTCTTCTCTTTCTTCTATTACATTTGCTGAAGCTTTTGTGTTCTTCTATTACAGTGCTTAATGCTTCAGTACTTTATAGAAAATGGTACCTTATTTTCTGGTCACGCTTGGACTTTGAATATCTTAATACTTCATTCGAAATTACTTCTCCAGCCATCATAATGCTCTATATTCTGAGCAGACGCTTGATTAGCTTCACCGGAGGATTCTTAAATGAGCTAGGGCGCTCGTTTATCCACTAGGCACATTCACAATGCTGTTTAACTCGTTGCATTCTGACCAGTGAGCGTATTATGCTTCTTAGACCTTCTTAAAGGCCGAATTAGGATTCGATGTCTTCATGAAACTAGTAGATATGGATATTAGCTTTAATGAGATACTGGTCTCAACAAATTCGGACACCTACAGCTGAAAATATCATCATCAGGCACTACAAAGGTTTGACTGTCACGAACAACATCACGTCACCAAGTTACGGATGCAATTTGACAAAGTTAGAGATCGATTTCACTTTTGACCTCTTTATGAGAGTTGCGGATATTTCTCTAATCCTTCCAACGACACCTAGATCGATGCTTTTGAACACCTTAAGCTCCAGAAATTGTCAACAGAAGCTTGCATGTTCTGATTGTGACGAATAGTACCACATCTCAAGCTTGGAGAAGGAATTTCTCTCAGATTGGGATTGGTTCAGATCTCGACTTCATCATGAAACATGTAGGTATTTATCTTATATTTCTAATAAAACCTAGATCACTTCATTTCGAAGAGCGTACCTCAAAATACGACGTTTCGGAGGGCTTGATTATCGGCAGCAGGCGCTTGACTTCACTCTTCAGTGTTTTTGCTTTTCCAGCATTTGTTTCTTTTTTTTTTCTTCACGCTTGTCTTCTCTTTCTTCTATTACAATTGCTAAAGCTTTTGTGTTCTTCTATTACAGTACTTGATTCTTCTGGACCTTATAGAAAATGGTACCTTATTTTATGGTCAAGCTTGGACTTTGAATATCTTAATACTCCATTCGAAATTACTTCTCCAGCTGTCATAATGTTCTGTATTCTGAGTAGACGCTTGATTAGCTTCACCGGAGGATTCTTAAATGAGCTAAGGCGCTAGGTTATCCACTGAGCACATTCACAAGCCTGTTTAACTCGTTGCATTCTGTCCAGTGAGCGTATTATGCTTCTTAGACCCTCTTAAAGGCCAAATTAGGATTCGATGTCCTCATGAAAAGTGTAGATATAGCTATTATCTTTAATGAGATACTGGTTGCATCCAATTCGGACACCTACAGCTCAATATATGGTCATCAGACGCTATAAAGGTATGACTGTCAGGAACAACACCACGTCACCAACTTACGGATGCAATATGACAAAGATAGAGATCGATTTCTATCTTGACCTCTTCATGAGAGTTGCGGATATTTCTCTAAGCCTCCCAACGATACCAAGATCGATGCTTTTGAACACCTAAAGCTCCTGAAATTGTCAGCAAACGCTTGCATGTTCTGATTGTCACGAACAGTATCACATCTCAAGCCTGAAGAAGGAATTTCACTCAGATCGGGATGGATTAAGATCTCGAATTCTCCATAAAACATGTTGGTGTTTATCTTATATTTCTTATAAAAGATCACTTCATTTCGACGAGCGTACCTCAAATTATGACGTTTCGGAGGGTTGATTATCGAGAGGAGGCGCTTGACTTCAATCTTCAGTGTTTTTGCTTTTGCAGCATTTGTACTTTTGTTTTTATTCTCGTTTGTCTTCTCTTTTTCTATTACAATTGCTGAAGCTTTTGGGTTCTTCTATTACAGTACTTGATGCTTCAGGACATTATGGAAAATGGTACCTTATTTTCTGGTCAAGCTTGGACATACGAATATCTTAATACTCCATTCGAAATTACTTCTCCAGCCGTCGTAATGTTCTGTATTCTGAGTAGACGCTTGATTAGCTTCACCGGAGGATTCTTAAATGAGCTAAGGCGCTTGGTAATCCACTGGGCACATTCACAAGGCAGTTTAACTCGTTGCATTCTGACCAGTAAGCATATTATGCTTCTCAGACCCTCTTAAAGGCCAAATTAGGATTCGATGTCCGCATGAATAGTGTAGATATGGATATTAGCTTTAATGAGACACTGGTTTCATCCAATTCGGACACCTACAACTCAATATATGGTCATCAGACGCTACAAATGTATGACAGTCAGGAACAACATCACGTCACCAACTTACGGATGCAATTTGACAAAGATAGAGATCGATTTCTCTCTTGACCTCTTCATGAGAGTTGCGGATATTTCTCTAAGCCTGCCAAAGATACCAAGATCGATGCTTTTGAACACCTAAAGCTGCTGAAATTATCAGCAGACGCTTGCATGTTCTGATTGTCACGAACAGTACCACATCTCAAGCTTGAAGAAGGATTTTCACTCAGATCGGGATATGTTCAGATCTCGACTTCTCCAGGAAACATGTAGGTATTTAACTTATCTCTCTAATAAATCCAAGATCACTTCATTTCAACGAGCATACCACAAAATACTTTTCGGAGGCTTGATTATCGGCAGCAGGCACTTGACTTCAATCTTCAGCGTTTTTGCTTTTGCAGCATTTGTACTTTTGTTTTTATTCATGCTTGTCTTCTCTTTCTTCTATTACAATTGCTGAAGCTTTTGTGTTCTTCTATTACAGTACTTGATGCTTCAGGACTTTATAGAAAATGGTACCTCATTTTCTGGTCAAGCTTGGACTTTGAATATCTTAATACTTCGTTCAAAATTACTTCTCCAGCCTTCATAATGTTTGTATTCTGAATATACGCTTGATTCGCGTCATCGGACGCTTCTTAACGTAGCTAAGGCGCTTGGTTATCCCCTGGGCACATTCACAAGGCTGTTTAACTCGTAGCATTCTTAGCAGTTAGCTTATTAAGCTTATTTGACCCTCTTAATGCACGAATTATGATTCGATGTCTGCATGAAACGTGTAGATACGGATATTTGCTTTAATTAGACACTGGTTTCATCCAATTCGGACACCAACAGCTCAATATATGGTCATCAAACGCTACAAAGGTATGACTGTCAGGAATAACATCACGTCACCAACTTACGTACGCAATTTGACAAAGATGGAGATCGATTTCGCTCTTGACCTCTTCTTTAGAGTTGCAGATATTTATCTAAACCTTCCAAAGATACCAAGATCGATACTTTTGAACACCTAAAGCTCCAGAAGTTATCAGCAGACGCTTGCATGTTCTGATTGTCACGAACAGTACCACATCTCAAGCTTGAAGAAGGAATTACACTCAGATCGGGATTGTTTCAGATCTCGACTTCTCCAGGAAACATGTAGGTTTTTATCTTATCTTTCTAATAAAACCAAGATCACTTCATTTCGACGAGCATTCCTCAAAATACTTTTCGGAGGCTTGATTATCGGCAGCCAGCACTTGACTTCAATCTTCATGTTTTTGCTTTTGCAGCATTTGTACTTTTGTTTCTATTCACGCTTGTCTTATCTTTCTTCAATTTCAAATGCTGAAGCATTTGTGTTCTTCTATCATAGTAATTGATGCTTTAGGACTTTATAGAAAATGGTACCTCATTTTCTGGTCAAGCTTGGACTTTGAATATCTTAATAATTCATTCAAAATTACTTCTCCAGCCTTCATAATGTTTGTATTCTGAATAGACGCTTGATTAGCTTCACCGGACGCTTCTTAAATTAGCTAAGGCGCTTGGTTATCCACTGGGCACATTCACAAGGCTGTTTAACTCGTAGCATTCTTAGTAGTTAGCGTATTATGCTTATTTGACCCTCTTAATGCACGAATTAGGATTCGATGTCTTCATGAAATGTGTAGATACGGATATTAGCTTTAATGAGACACTAGTTTCATCCTATTCGGACACGTACAGCTTAATATATGGTCATCAGAGGCTCCAAAGGTATGAATGTCAGGTACAAGATCACGTCACCAACTTATGGATGCAATTTGACAAAGATAGAGATCGATTTCGCTCTTGACCTTTTCATGAGAGTTGCATATATTTCTCTAAGCCTTCCAATGATACGTAGATCGATGCTTTTGAACACCTAAAGCTCCAGAAATTGTCAGCAGATGCTTGCATGTTCTGATTGTCACGAACTGTACCACATCTCAAGCATGGAGAAGGAATTTCGCTCAGATCGGGATTGGTTCAGATCTCGACTTCTCCAGGAAACATGTAGGTATTTATCTTATCTTTCTAATAAAATCAAGATCACTTCATTTCGATGAGCGTGCCTCAAAATACTTTTCGGAGGCTTGATTATCGGCATCAGGCGCTTGACTTGAATCTTCAGTGTTTTTGCTTTTGCAGCATTCGTACTTTTGTTTTTATTCACGCTTGTTTTCTCTTTCTTCTATTACAATTGCTGAAGCTTTTGTGTTCTTCTGTTACAGTACTTGATGCTTCAGGACTTTACAGAAAATGGTACCTTATTTTCTGGTCAAGCTTGGACTTTGAATATCTTAATACTCCATTCGAAATTACTTCTCCAACCGACATAATGTTCTGTATTCTGTGTAGACGCTTGATTAGCTTCACCGGAGGATTCTTAAATGAGCTAAGGCGCTTGGTTATCCACTGGGCACATTCACAAGGCTGTTTAACTCGTTTCATTCTGACCAGCGAGCGTATTATGTTTAAATAGACCCTCTTAAAGGCCGAATTACGATTCGATGTCTTCATGAAACATGTAGATATGGATATTAGCTTTACTGAGACGCTAGTTTCGTCTAATTCGGACACCTACAGCTCAATATATGATCATCAGACGCTACAAAGTTATGACTGTCAGCAACAACTTCACGTCTCCAACTTATGGATGCAATTTGACAAAGATAGAGATCGATTTCGCTCTTGACCTCTTCGTGAGAGTTGCGGATATTTCCGTAAGCCTTCCAACGATACCAGGGTCGATGCTTTTGAACACCTAAAGCTCCAGAAATTGTCAGCAGACTCTTGCATGTTCTGATTGTCACGAACAGTACCATATTTCAAGCTTGAAGAAGGAATTTCATTCAGATCGGGATTGGTTCAGATCTCGACTTCTCCAGGAAACATGTAGGTATTTATCTTATCTTTCTAATAAAACCATGATCACTTCATTTCGAGGAGCGTACCTCAAAATACTTTTCGGAGGCTTGATTACCGGCTGCAGGCACTTGACTTCAATCTTCAGTGTTTTTGCTTTTACAGCATTTGTAATTTTGTTTTTATTCACGCTTGTCTTCTCTTTCTTCTGTTACAATTGGTGAAGCTTTTGTGTTCTTCTATTACAGTACTTGATGCTCCAGGACTTTATAGAAAATGGTACCACATTTTCTGGTCTAGCTTGGACTTTGAATATCTTAATACTTCATTCAAAATTACTTCTCCAGCCTTCATAATGTTTGTATTCTGAATAAACGCTTGATTAGCTTCACTAGACGCTTCTTAAATTAGCTAAGGCGCTTGGTTATCCACTAGGCACATTCACAAGGCTGTTTAACTCGTAGCATTCTTAGCAGTTAGCATATTATGCTTATTTGACCCTCTTCATGCACGAATTAGGATTCGATGTGTTCACGAAACGTGTAGAACGGATATTAGCCTTAATGAGACACTGGTTTCATCCAATTCGGACACCTACTGCTCAATTTATGGTCATCAGATGCTACAAAGGTATGACTGTCAGGAACAACATCACGTCACCAACTTACGGATGCAATTTGACAAAGATAGAGATTGATTTCGCTCTTGACCTCTTCATGAGAGTTGCAGATATTTCTCTAAGCCTTCAAACGATACCATGATCGATGCTTTTGAACACCTAATGCTCCAAAAATTGTCAGCAGATGCTTGCATATTCTGATTGTCACGAACAGTACCACCTCTCCAGCTCGAAGAAGGAATTTCACTCAGATCGGGATTGGTTCAGATCTCGACTTCACCACGAAACCTGTAGGTATTTATCTTATCTTTCTAATAAAACCAAGATCACTTCATTTCGACGAGCGTACCTCAAAATACGACGTTTCGGAGGCTTGATTATCGGCAGCAGGCACTTGACTTCAATCTTCAGTGTTTTTGCTTTTGCCGAATTTGTACTTTTGTTTTTATTCACGCTTGTCTTCTCTTTCTTCTATTACATTTGCTGAAGCTTTTGTGTTCTTCTATTACAGTACTTAATGCTGCAAGACTTTATAGAAAATGGTACCTTATTTTCTGGTCACGCTTGGACTTTGAATATCTTAAATCTTCATTCGAAATTACTTCTTCAGCAATCATAATGCTCTGTATTCTGAGCAGACGCTTGATTAGCTTCACCAGAGGATTCTTAAATGAGCTAGGGCGCTAGGTTATCCACTAGGCACATTCACAATGTTGTTTAACTCATTGCATTCTGACCAGTGAGCGTATTATGCTTCTTAGACCTTCTTAAAGGCCGAATTAGGATTCGATGTCTTCATGAAACTAGTAGATATGGATATTAGCTTTAATGAGATACTGGTTTCATCCAATTCGGACACCTACAGCTGAAAATATCATCATCAGGCACTGCAAAGGTTTGACTGTCACGAACAACATCACGTCACCAAGTTACGGATGCAATTTGACAAAGATAGAGATCGATTTCACTCTTGACCTCTTCATGAGAGTTGCGGATATTTCTCTAAGCCTTCCAACGATACCTAGATCGATGCTTTTGAACACCTTAAGCTCCAGAAATTGTCAACAGAAGCTTGCATGTTCTGATTGTGACGAATAGTACCACATCTCAAGCTTGAAGACGGAATTTCTCTCAGATCGGGATTGGTGTAGATCTCGACTTCTCCAGGAAACCTGTAGGTATTTATCTTATCTTTCTAATAAAGCCAAGATCACTTCATTTAGAAGAGCGTACCTCAAAATACGATGTTTCGGAGGCTTGATTTTCGGCAGCTGGCGCTTTACTTCAATCTTCAATGTTTTTGCTTTTGCAGAATTTATACTTTTGTTTTTATTCACGCCTGTCTTGTCTTTCTTCTATTACATTTGCTGAAGCTTTTGTGTTCTTCTATTACAGTACTTAATGCTTCAGGACTTTATAGAAAATGGTACCTTATTTTCGGGTCACGCTTGTACTTTGAATATCTTAATACTTCGTTCGAAATTACTTCTCCAGCCATCATAATGCTCTGTATTCTGAGCAGACGCTTGATTAGCTTCACCGGAGGATTCTTAATTGAGCTAGGGCACTAGGTTATCCACTAGGCACATTCACAATGCTGTTTAACTCGTTGCATTCTGACCAGTGAGCGTATTATGCTTCTTAGACCTTCTTAAATGCCGAATTAGGATTCGATGTCTTCATGAAACTAGTCGATATGGATATTAGCTTTAATGAGATACTGGTTTCATCAAATTCGGACACCTATAGCTGAAAATATCATCATCAGGCACTACAAAGGTTTGACTGTCACGAACAACATCACGTCACCAAGTTACGGATGCAATTTGACAAAGATAGAGATCGATTTCACTCTTGACCTCTTCTTGAGAGTTGCGGATATTTCTCTAAGCCTTCCAACGATACCTAGATCGCTGCTTTTGAACACCTTAAGCTCCACAAATTGTCAACAGAAGCTTGCATGTTCTGATTTTGACG
This sequence comes from Ammopiptanthus mongolicus, assembly GCA_039655645.1. Lineage (NCBI taxonomy): Eukaryota > Viridiplantae > Streptophyta > Magnoliopsida > Fabales > Fabaceae > Ammopiptanthus > Ammopiptanthus mongolicus. Next base: position 41,876,514 of record CM077349.1, read on the forward strand.
AACAGTACCACATTTCAAGCTTGAAGAAGGAATTTCTCTCAGATTGGGATTGGTTCAGATCTCGACTTCATCATGAAACATGTAGGTATTTATCTTATATTTCTAATAAAACCAAGATCACTTCATTTCGAAGAGCGTACCTCAAAATACGACGTTTCGGAGGGTTGATTATCGGCAGCAGGCGCTTGACTTCACTCCTCAGTGTTTTTGATTTCCCAGCATTTGTACTTTTGTTTTTATTCACGCTTGTCTTCTCTTTCTTCTATTACAATTGCTAAAGCTTTTGTGTTCTTCTATTACAGTACTTGATTCTTCTGGACTTTATAGAAAATGGTACCTTATTTTATGGTCAAGCTTGGACTTTGAATATCTTAATATTCCATTCGAAATTACTTCTCCAGCCGTCATAACGTTCTTTATTCTGAGTAGATGCTTGATTAGCTTCACCGGAGGATTCTTAAATGAGCTAAGGTGCTAGGTTATCCACTGGGCACATTCACATGGCTGTTTAACTCGTTGTATTCTGTCCAGTGAGCGTATTATGCTTCTTAGACCCTCTTAAAGGCCAAATTAGGATTCGATGTCCTCATGAAAAGTGTAGATATGGATATTAGCTTTAATGAGACACTGGTTTCATCCAATTCGGACACCTACAACTCAATATATGGTCATCAGATGCTACAAAGGTATGACAGTCAGGAACAACATCACGTCACCAACTTACGGATGCAATTTGACAAAGATAAAGATCGATTTCTCTCTTGACCTCTTCATGAGAGTTGCGGATATTTCTCTAAGCCTGCCAAAGATACCAAGATCTATGCTTTTGAACACCTAAAGCTCCTGAAATTATCAGCAGACGCTTGCATGTTCTGTTTGTCACGAACAGTACCACATCTCAAGCTTGAAGAAGGATTTTCACTCAGATCGGGATATGTTCAGATCTCGACTTCTCCAGGAAACATGTAGGTATTTAACTTATCTCTCTAATAAATCCAAGATCACTTCATTTCAACGAGCATACCTCAAAATACTTTTCGGAGGCTTGATTATCGGCAGCAGGCACTTGACTTCAATCTTCAGCGTTTTTGCTTTTGCAGCATTTGTACTTTTGTTTTTATTCATGCTTGTCTTCTCTTTCTTCTATTACAATTTCTGAAGCTTCTGTGTTCTTCTGTTACAGTACTTGATGCTTCAGGACTTTATAGAAAATGGTACCTCATTTTATGGTCAAGCTTGGACTTTGAATATCTTAATACTTCGTTCAAAATTACTTCTCCAGCCTTCATAATGTTTGTATTCTGAATATACGCTTGATTCGCGTCATCGGACGCTTCTTAAAGTAGCTAAGGCGCTTGGTTATCCCCTGGGCACATTCACAAGGCTGTTTAACTCGTAGCATTCTTAGCAGTTAGCTTATTATGCTTATTTGACCCTCTTAATGCACGAATTATGATTCGATGTCTGCATGAAACGTGTAGATACGGATATTTGCTTTAATTAGACACTGGTTTCATCCAATTCGGACACCTACAGCTCAATATATGGTCATCAAACGCTACAAAGGTATGACTGTCAGGAACAACATCACGTCACCAACTTACGTACGCAATTTGACAAAGATGGAGATCGATTTCGCTCTTGACCTCTTCTTTAGAGTTGCAGATATTTATCTAAACCTTCCAAAGATACTAAGATCGATACTTTTGAACACCTAAAGCTCCAGAAGTTATCAGCAGACACTTGCATTTTCTGATTGTCACGAACAGTACCACATCTCAAGCTTGAAGAAGGAATTACACTCAGATCGGGATTGTTTCAGATCTTGACTTCTCCAGGAAACATGTAGGTATTTATCTTATCTTTCTAATAAAACCAAGATCACTTCATTTCGACGAGCATTCCCCAAAATACTTTTTGGAGGCTTGATTATCGGCAGCCGGCACTTGACTTCAATCTTCAATGTTTTTGCTTTTGCAGCATTTGTACTTTTGTTTTTATTCACGCTTGTCTTATCTTTCTTCAATTACAAATGCTGAAGCTTTTGTGTTCTTCTATCATAGTAATTGATGCTTTAGGACTTTATAGAAAATGGTACCTCATTTTCTGGTCAAGCTTGGACTTTGAATATCCTAATAATTCATTCAAAATTACTTCTCCAGCCTTCACAATGTTTGTATTCTGAATAGACGCTTGATTAGCTTCACCGGACGCTTCTTAAATTAGCTAAGGCGCTTGGTTATCCACTGGGCACATTCACAAGGCTGTTTAACTCGTAGCAATCTTAGTAGTTAGCGTATTTTGCTTATTTGACCCTCTTAATGCACGAATTTGGATTCGATGTCTTCATGAAATGTGTAGATACGGATATTAGCTTTAATAAGACACTAGTTTCATCCTATTCGGACACATACAGCTTAATATATGGTCATCAGAGGCTCCAAAGGTATGAATGTCAGGAACAACATCACGTCACCATCTTACGGATGCAATTTGACAAAGATAGAGATCGATTTCGCTCTTGACCTCTTCGTGAGAGTTGCATATATTTCTCTAAGCCTTCCAACAATACGTAGATCGATGCTTTTGAACACATAAAGCTCCAGAAATTGTCAGCAGACGCTTGCATGTTCTGATTGTCACGAACAGTACCAGATCTCAAGCTTGAAGAAGGAATTTCACTCAGATCGGGATTGGTTCAGATCTCGACTTCTCCAGGAAACCTGTAGGTATTTATCTTATCTATGTAATAAAGCCAAGATCACTTCATTTAGAAGAACGTACCTCAAAATACGATGTTTCGGAGGCTTGATTTTCGACAGCTGGCGCTTTACTTCAATCTTCAGTGTTTTTGCTTTTACAGAATTTGTACTTTTGTTTTTATTCACCGCTGTCTTCTCTTTCTTCTATTACAATTGCTGAAGCTTTTGTGTTCTTCTATTATAGTACATAATGCTTCAGGACTTTATAGAAAATGGTCCCTTATTTCCTGGTCAAGCTTGGACTTTGAATATCTTAATACTTCATACGAAATTACTTCTCTAGCCATCACAATGTTCTGTATTCTAAGTAGATGCTTGATTAGCTTCACCGGAGGATTCTTAAATGAGCTAAGGCGCTTGGTTATCCACTGGGCACATTCACATGGCTGTTTAACTCGTTGTATTCTGACCAGTGAGCGTATTATCTTAGACCCTCTTAAAAGCCGAATTAGGATTCGATGTCTTCAGGAAACGTGTAGATATGGATATTAGCTTTAATCAGACACTAGTTTTATCCAATTCGGACACCTACAACTCAATATATGATCATCCGACGCTACAAAGGTATGACTATCAGGAACAACATCACGTCACCAACTTACGGATGCAATTTGACAAAGATAAAGATCGATTTCGCTATTGACCTCTTCATGAGAGTTGCAGATATTTCTCTAAGACTTCCAACGATACCAAGATCTATGCTTTTGAACACCTAAAGCCCCAAAAATTGTCAGCAGACGCTTGCATGTTCTAATTGTCACGAACAGTCCACATCTCAAGCTTGAAGAAGGAATTTCATTCAGATCGGGATTGGTTCAGATCTCGACTTCTGCAGGAAACATGTAGGTATTTATCTTATCTTTCCAATAAAACCATGATCACTTCATTTCGACGAGCGTACCTCAAAATACTTTTCGGAGGCTTGACTATCGGCTGCAGGCACTTGACTTCAATCTTCAGTGTTTTTGCTTTCACAGCATTTGTAATTTTGTTTTTGTTCACGCTTGTCTTCTCTTTCTTCTGTTACAATTGGTGAAGCTTTTGTGTTCTTCTATTACAGTACTTGATGCTCCAGGACTTTATAGAAAATGGTACCACATTTTCTGGTCTAGCTTGGACTTTGAATATCTTAATACTTCATTCAAAATTACTTCTCCAGCCTTCATAATGTTTGTATTCTGAATAAACGCTTGATTAGCTTCATAAGACGCTTCTTAAATTAGCTAAGGCGCTTGGTTATCCACTGGGCACATTCACAAGGCTGTTTAACTCGTAGCATTCTTAGCAGTTAGCATATTATGCTTATTTGACCCTCTTAATGCACGAATTAGGATTCGATGTCTTCATGAAACGTGTAGAACGGATATTAGCTTTAATGAGACACTGGTTTCATCCAATTCGGACACCTACTGCTCAATATATGGTCATCAGATGCTACAAAGGTATGACTGTCAGGAACAACATCACGTCACCAACTTACGGAAACAATTTGACAAAGATAGAGATCGATTTCGCTCTTGACCTCTTCATGAGAGTTGCAGATATTTCTCTAAGCCTTCAAACGATACCATAATCGATGCTTTTGAACACCTAAAGCTCCAAAAATTGGCAGCAGACGCTTGCATGTTCTGATTGTCACGAACAGTACCACCGCTCCAGCTTGAAGAAGGAATTTCACTCAAATCGGGATTGGTTCAGATCTCGACTTCTCCAGGAAACCTGTAGGTATTTATCTTATCTTTCTAATAAAACCAAGATCACTTCATTTCAACGAGCGTACCTCAAAATACGACGTTTCAGAGGCTTGATTATCGGCAGCAGGCGCTTGACTTCAATCTTCAGTGTTTTTGCTTTTGCCGAATTTGTACTTTTGTTTTTATTCACGCTTGTCTTCTCTTTCTTCTATTACATTTGCTGAAGCTTTTGTGTTCTTCTATTAAAGTACTTAATGCTTCAGGACTTTATAGAAAATGGTACCTTATTTTCTGGTCACGCTTGGACTTTGAATATCTTAATACTTCATTCGAAATTACTTCTCCAGCCATCATAATGCTCTGTATTCTGAGCAGACGCTTGATTAGCTTCACCAGAGGATTCTTAAATGAGCTAGGGCGCTAGGTTATCCACTAGGCACATTCACAATGCTGTTTAACTCGTTGCATTCTGACCAGTGAGCGTATTATGCTTCTTAGACCTTCTTAAAGGCCGAATTAGGATTCGATGTCTTCATGAAACTAGTAGATATGGATATTAGCTTGAATGAGATACTGGTTTCATCAAATTCGGACACCTACAGCTGAAAATATCATCATCAGGCACTACAAAGGTTTGACTGTCACGAACAACATCGCGTCACCAAGTTACGGATGCAATTTGACAAAGATAGAGATCGATTTCACTCTTGACCACTTCATGAGAGTTGCGGATATTTCTCTAAGCCTTCCAACGATACCTAGATCGATGCTTTTGAACACCTTAAGCTCCAGAAATTGTCGACAGAAGCTTGCATGTTCTGATTGTGACGAACAGTACCACATCTCAAGCTTGAAGAAGGAATTTCTCTCAAATTGGGATTGGTTCAGATCTCGACTTCATCATGAAACATGTAGGTATTTTTCTTATATTTCTGATAAAACTAAGATCACTTCATTTCGAAGAGCGTACCTCAAAATACGACGTTTCGGAGGGTTGATTATCGGCAGCAGGCGCTTGACTTCAATCTTCAGTGTTTTTGCTTTTCCAGCATTTGTACTTTTGTTTTTATTCACGCTTGTCTTCTCTTTCTTCTATTACAATTGCTAAAGCTTTTGTGTTCTTCTATTACAGTACTTGATTCTTCTGGACTTTATAGAAAATGGTACCTTATTTTATGGTCAAGCTTGGACTTTGAATATCTTAATACTCCATTCGAAATTACTTCTCCAGCCGTCATAATGTTCTGTATTCTGAGTAGACGCTTGATTAGCTTCACCGGAGGATTCTTAAATGAGCTAAGGTGCTAGATTATCCACTGAGCACATTCACAATCCTGTTTAACTCGTTGCATTCTGTCCAGTGAGCGTATTATGCTTCTTAGACCCTCTTAAAGGCCAAATTTGGATTCGATGTCCTCATCAAAAGTGTAGATATGGCTATTATCTTTAATGAGATACTGGTTGCATCCAATTCGGACACCTACAGCTCAATATATGGTCATCAGACGCTACAAAGGTATGACTGTCAGGAACAACATCACGTCACCAACTTACGGATGCAATATGACAAAGATAGAGATCGATTTCTATCTTGACCTCTTCATGAGAGTTGCGGATATTTCTCTAAGCCTTCCAACGATACCAAGATCGATGCTTTTGAACACCTAAAGCTCCTGAAATTGTCAGCAAACGCTTGCATGTTCTGATTGTCACGAAGAGTACCACATCTCAAGCCTGAAGAAGAAATTTCACTCAGATCGGGATGGGTTAAGATCTCGAATTCTCCATAAAACATGTTGGTGTTTATCTTATATTTCTTATAAAACCAAGATCACTTCATTTCGACGAGCGTACCTCAAATTATGACGTTTTGGAGGGTTGATTATCGAGAGGAGGCGCTTGACTTCAATCTTCAGTGTTTTTGCTTTTGCAGCATTTGTACTTTTGTTTTTATTCTCGCTTGTCTTCTCTTTCTTCTATTACAATTGCTGAAGCTTTTGGTTTATTCTATTACAGTACTTGATGCTTCAGGACTTTATAGAAAATGGTACCTTATTTTCTGGTCAAGCTTGGACATACGAATATCTTAATACTCCATTCGAAATTAGTTCTCCAGCCGTCGTAATGTTCTGTATTCTGAGTAGACGCTTGATTAGCTTCACCGGAGGATTCTTAAATGAGCTAAGGCGCTTGGTAATCCACTAGGCACATTCGCAAGGCAGTTTAACTTGTTGCATTCTGACCTGTGAGCATATTATGCTTCTCAGACCCACTTAAAGGCCAAATTAGGATTCGATGTCCGTATGAAAAGTGTAGATATGGATATTAGCTTTAATGAGACACTGGTTTCATCCAATTCGGACACCTACAACTCAATATATGGTCATCAGACGCTACAAAGGTATGACAGTCAGGAACAACATCACGTCACCAACTTACGGATGCAATTTGACAAAGATAGAGATCGATTTGTCTCTTGACCTCTTCATGAGAGTTGCGGATATTTCTCTGAGCCTGCCAAAGATACCAAGATCGATGTTTTTGAACACCTAAAGCTCCTGAAATTATCAGCAGACGCTTGCATGTTCTGATTGTCACGAACAGTACCACATCTCAAGCTTGAAGAAGGATTTTCACTCAGATCGGGATATGTTCAGATCTCGACTTCTCCAGGAAACATGTAGGTATTTAACTTATCTCTCTAATAAATCCAAGATCACTTCATTTCAACGAGCATACCTCAAAATACTTTTCGGAGGCTTGATTATCGGCAGCAGGCACTTGACTTCAATCTTCAGCGTTTTTGCTTTTGCAGCATTTGTACTTTTGTTTTTATTCATGCTTGTCTTCTCTTTCTTCTATTACAATTGCTGAAGCTTTTGTGTTTTTCTATTACAGTACTTGATACTTCAGGACTTTATAGAAAATGGTATCTCATTTTCTGGTCAAGCTTGGACTATGAATATCTTAATACTTCGTTCAAAATTACTTCTCCAGCCTTCATAATGTTTGTATTCTGAATATACGCTTGATTCGCGTCATCGGACGCTTCTTAAATTAGCTAAGGCGCTTGGTTATCCCCTGGGCACATCCACAAGGCTGTTTAACTCGTAGCATTCTTAGCCGTTAGCTTATTATGCTTATTTGACCCTCTTAATGCACGAATTATGATTCGATGTCTTCATGAAACGTGTAGATATGGATATTTGGTTTAATTAGACACTGGTTTCATCCAATTCGGACACCTACAGCTCAATATATGGTCATCAAACGCTACAAAGGTATGACTGTCAGGAACAACATCGCGTCACAAACTTACGTACGCAATTTGACAAAGATGGAGAGCGATTTCGCTCTTGACCTCTTCATTAGAGTTGCAGATATTTATCTAAACCTTCCAAAGATACCAAGATCGATACTTTTGAACACCTAAAGCTCCAGAAGTTATCAGCAGACGCTTGCATGTTCTGATTGTCACGAACAGTACCACATCTCAAGCTTGAAGAAGGAATTACACTCAGATCGGGATTGTTTCAGATCTCGACTTCTCCAGGAAACATGTAGTTATTTATCTTATCTTTCTAATAAAACCAAGATCACTTCATTTCGACGAGCATTCCTTAGAATACTTTTCGGAGGCTTGATTATTGGCAGCCGGCACTTGACTTCAATCTTCAGTGTTTTTCCATTAGCAGCATTTGTACTTTTGTTTTTATTCAAGCTTGTCTTATCTTTCTTCAATTACAAATGCTGAAGCTTTTGTGTTCTTCTATCATAGTAATTGATGCTTTAGGACTTTATAGAAAATGGTACCTCATTTTCTGGTCAAGCTTGGACTTTGAATATCTTAATAATTCATTCAAAATTACTTCTCCAGCCTTCATAATGTTTGTATTCTGAATAGACACTTGATTAGCTTCACCGGACGCTTCTTAAATTAGCTAAGGCGCTTGGTTATCCACTGGGCACATTCACAAGGCTGTTTAACTCGTAGCATTCTTAGTAGTTAGCGTATTATGCTTATTTGACCCTCTTAATGCACGAATTAGGATTTGATGTCTTCATGAAATGTGTAGATACGGATATTAGCTTTAATGAGACACTGGTTTCATCCTATTCGGACACGTACAGCTTAATATATGGTCATCCGAGGCTCCAAAGGTATGACTGTCAGGAACAACATCACGTCACCAACTTACGGATGCAATTTGACAAAGATAGAGATCGATTTCGCTCTTGACCTCTTCATGAGAGTTGCATATATTTCTCTAAGCCTTCCAATGATACGTAGATCGATGCTTTTGAACACCTAAAGCTCCAGAAATTGTCAGCAGACGCTTGGATGTTCTGATTGTCACGAACAGTACCTGATCTCAAGCTTGAAGAAGGAATTTCACTCAGATCGGGATTGGTTCAGATCTCGACTTCTCCAGGAAACCTGTAGGTATTTATCTTATCTTTCTAATAAAACCAAGATCACTTCATTTCGACGAGCATACCTCAAAATACGACGTTTCGGAGGCTTGATTATCGGTAGTAGGCGCTTGACTTCAATCTTCAGTGTTTTTGCTTTTGCAGCATTTGTACTTTTGTTTTTATTCATGCTTGTCTTCTATTTCTTCTATTACAATTGCTGAAGCTTTTGTGTTCTTCTATTACAGTACTTGATGCTTCAGGACATTATAGAAAATGGTACCGTATTTTCAAGTCAAGCTTGGACTTCGAATATCTTAATACTCCATTCGAAATTACTTCTCCAGCCATCATAATGTTCTGTATTCTAAGTAGACGCTTGATTAGCTTCACCGAAGGATTCTTAAATGAGCTGAGGCGCTTGGTTATCCACTGGGCACGTTCACAAGGCTGTTTAACTCGTTGCATTCTGACCAGTGAGTGTATTATGCTTCTTAGACCCTCTTAAAGGCTGAATTAGGATTCAATGTCTTTATGAAACGTGTAGATATGGATATTAGCTTTAATGAGACATTGGTTTCATCCAATTCGGATACCTACAGCTCAATATATGATCATCAGACGCTACAAAGGTATGACTGTCAGGAACAAAATCACGTCACCAACTTACGGATGCAATTTGACAAAGATAGAGATCGATTTCGCTCTTGACCTCTTCGTGAGAGTTGCAGATATTTTTCCAAGCCTACCAACGATACCAAGATCGATGCTTTTAAGCACCTAAAGCTCCAGAAGTTGTCAGCAGACATTTGCATGTTCTGATTGTCCCGAACCGTACCACATCTCAAGCATGGAGAAGGAATTTCGCTCAGATCGGGATTGGTTCAGATCTCGACTTCTCCAGGAAACATGTAGGTATTTATCTTATCTTTCTAATAAAATCATGATCACTTCATTTCGATGAGCGTACCTCAAAATACTTTTCGGAGGCTTGATTATCGGCATCAGGCGCTTGAAATGAATCTTCAGTGTTTTTGCTTTTGCAGCATTCGTACTTTTGTTTTAATTCACGCTTGTCTTCTCTTTCTTCTATTACAATTGCTGAAGCTTTTGTGTTCTTCTATTACAGTACTTGATGCTTCAGGACTTTACAGAAAATGGTACCTTATTTTCTGGTCAAGCTTGGACTTTGAATATCTTAATACTCCATTCGAAATTACTTCTCCAACCAACATAATGTTCTGTATTCTATGTAGACGCATGATTAGCTTCACCGGAGGATTCTTAAATGAGCTACGGTTCTTGGTTATCCACTGGGCACATTCACCAGGCTGTTTAACTCGTTTCATTATGACCAGCGAGCTTATTATGTTTAAATAGACCCTCTTAAAGGCCGAATTACGATTCGATGTCTTCATGAAACATGTAGATATGGATATTAGCTTTACTGAGACGCTAGTTTCGTCCAATTTGGACACCTACAGCTCAATATATGATCATCAGACGCTACAAAGTTATGACTATCAGGAACAACTTCACGTCTCCAACTTATGGATGCAATTTGACAAAGATAGAGATCGATTTCGCTCTTGACCTCTTCGTGAGAGTTGCGGATATTTCCGTAAGCCTTCCAACAATACCAAGGTCGCTGCTTTTGAACACCTAAAGCTCGAGAAATTGTCAGCAGACTCTTGCATGTTCTGATTGTCACGAACAGTACCACATTTCAAGCTTGAAGAAGGAATTTGATTCAGATCGGGATTGGTTCAGATCTCGACTTCTCCAGGAAACATGTAGGTATTTATCTTATCTTTCTAATAAAACCATGATCACTTCATTTCGACGAGCGTACCTCAAAATACTTTTCGGAGGCTTGATTATCGGCTGCAGGCACTTGACTTCAATCTTCAGTGTTTTTGCTTTTACAGCATTTGTAATTTTGTTTTTATTCACGCTTGTCTTCTCTTTCTTCTGTTACAATTGGTGAAGCTTTTGTGTTCTTCTATTACAGTACTTGATGCTCCAGGACTTTATAGAAAATGGTACCACATTTTCTGGTCTAGCTTGGACTTTAAATATCTTAATACTTCATTCAAAATTACTTCTCCAGCCTTCATAATGTTTGTATTCTGAATAGACGCTTGATTAGCTTCACCAGACGCTTCTTAAATTAGCTAAGGCACTTGGTTATCCACTGGGCACATTCACAAGGCTGTTTAACTCGTAGCATTCTTAGCAGTTAGCATATTATGCTTATTTGACCCTCTTAATGCACGAATTTGGATTCGATGTCTTCATGAAACGTGTAGAACGGATATTAGCTTTAATGAGACACTGGTTTCATCCAATTCGGACACCTACTGCTCAATATATGGTCATCAGATGCTACAAAGGTATGACTGTCAAGAACAACATCACGTCACCAACTTACGGATGCAATTTGACAAAGATAGAGATCGATTTCGCTCTTGACCTCTACGTGAGAGTTGCAGATATTTCTCTAAGCCTTCAAATGATACCATGATCGATGCTTTTGAACACCTAAAGCTCCAAAAATTGTCAGCAGACGCTTGCATGTTCTGATTGTCACGAGCAGTACCACCTCTCCAGCTCGAAGAAGGAATTTCACTCAGATCGGGATTGGTTCAGATCTCGACTTCTCCAGGAAACCTATAGGTATTTATCTTATCTTTCTAATAAAACCAAGATCAATTCATTTCGACGAGCGTACCTCAAAATACGACGTTTCGGAGGCTTGATTATCGGCAGCAGGCGCTTGACTTCAATCTTCAGTGTTTTTGCTTTTGCCGAATTTGTACTTTGGTTTTTATTCACGCTTGTCTTCTCTTTCTTCTATTACATTTGCTGAAGCATTTGTGTTCTTCTATTACAGTACTTAATGCGGCAGGACTTTATAGAAAATGGTACCTTATTTTCTGGTCACGCTTGGACTTTGAATATCTTAATACTTCATTCGAAATTACTTCTCCAGCCATCATAATGCTCTGTATTCTGAGCAGACGCTTGATTAGCTTCACCGAAGGATTCTTAAATGAGCTAGGGCGCTAGGTTATTCACTAGGCACATTCACAATGCTGTTTAACTCGTTGCATTCTGACCAGTGAGCGTATTATGCTTCTTAGACATTCTTGAAGGCCGAATTAGGATTCGATGTCTTCATGAAACTAGTAGATATGGATATTAGCATTAATGAGATACTGGTTTCATCCAATTCGGACACCTACAGCTGAAAATATCATCATCAGGCACTATAAAGGTTTGACTGTCACGAACAACATCACGTCACCAAGTTACGGATGCAATTTGACAAAGGTAGAGATCGATTTCACTCTTGACCTCTTCATGAGAGTTGCGGATATTTCTCTAAGCCTTCCAACGATACCTAGATCGATGCTTTTGAACACCTTAAGCTCCAGAAATTGTCGACAGAAGCTTGCATGTTCTGATTGTGACGAACAGTACCACATCTCAAGCTTGAAGAAGGAATTTCTCTCATATCGGGATTGGTGTAGATCTCGACTTCTCCAGGAAACCTGTAGGTATTTATCATATCTTTCTAATAAAGCCAAGATCACTTCATTTAGAAGAGCATACCTCAAAATACGATGTTTCGGAGGCTTGATTTTCGGCTGCTGGCGCTTTACTTCAATCTTCAGTGTTTTTGCTTTTACAGAATTTGTACTTTTGTTTTTATTCACCGTTGTCTTCTCTTTCTTCTATTACAATTGCTGAAGCTTTTGTGTTCTTCTATTACAGTACATAATGCTTCAGGACTTTATAGAAAATGGTCCCTTATTTCCTTCTCAAGCTTGGACTTTGAATATCTTAATACTTCATACGAAATTACTTCTCTAGCCATCACAATGTTCTGTATTCTGAGTAGATGCTTGATTAGCTTCACTGGAGGATTCTTAAATGAGCTAAGGCGCTTGGTTATCCACTGCGCACATTCACATGGCTGTTTAACTCGTTGTATTCTGACCAGTGAGCGTATTATGCTTCTTAGACCCTCTTAAATGCCGAATTAGGATTCGATGTCTTCAGGAAACGTGTAGATATGGATATTAGCTTTAATCAGACACTGGTTTTATCCAATTCGGACACCTACAACTCAATATATGATCATCAGACGCTACAAAGGTATGACTATCAGGAACAACATCACGTCACCAACTTACGGATGCAATTTGACAAAGATAGAAATCGATTTTGCTCTTGACCTCTTCGAGAGTTGTAGATATTTCTGTAAGGCTTCCAACGATACCAAGATCGATGCTTTTGAACACCTAAAGCTCCTGAAATTGTCAGCAGACGCATGCTTGTTCGGATTGTCACGAACATTACCACAACTCAAGCTTAAAGAAGGAATTTCACTCAGATCGGGATTGGTTCAGATCTCGACTTCTCCAGGAAACTTGTAGGTATTTATCTTATATTTCTAATAAAACAAAGATCACTTCATTTCGAAGAGCGTACCTCCAAATACTTTTCGGAGGCTTGATTATCGGCAGCACGCACTGACTTCAATCCCCAGTGTTTTTGCTTTTGCAGCATTTGTACTTTTGTTTTTATTCACGCTTGTCTTCTCCATCTTCTATTACAATTGCTGAAGATTTTGTGTTCTTCTATTACAATACTTGATGCTTCAGGACTTTATAGAAAATGGTACCTCATTTTCTGTTCAGGCTTGGACTTTGATTATCTTATTACTTCTCCAGCCTTCATAATGTTTGTATTCTGAATTGACGCTTGATTAGCTTCACCGGACGCTTCTTAAATTAGCTAAGGCGCTTGGTTACCACTGGGCACATTCACAAGGCTGTTTAACTCGTAGCATTCTTATCAGTTAGCGTATTATGCTTATTTGACCCTCTTAATGCAGTAATTAGGATTCGAAGTCTTCACAAAACATGTAGATATGGATATTAGCTTTAATGAGACACTGGTTTCATCCAATTCAGACACCTACATCTCAATATATGGTCATCAGATGCTACAAAGGTATGACTGTCAGGAACAACATCACGTCACCAACTTACGGATGCAATTTGACAAAGATAGAGATCGATTTCGCTATTGACCTCTTCATGAGAGTTGCAGATATTTCTCTAAGACTTCCAACGATACCAAGATCGATGCTTTTGAACACCTAATGCTCCAAAAATTGTCAGCAGACGCTTGCATGTTCTGATTGTCACAAACAGTACCACATCTCAAGCTTGAAGAAGGAATTTCACTCAGATCGGGATTGGTTCAGATCTCGACTTCTCCAGGAAACCTGTAGGTATTTATCTTCTCTTTATAATAAAACCAAGATCACTTCATTTCGACTAGCATACCTCAAAATACGACATTTCGGAGGCTTGATTATCGGCAGCAGGCGCTTGACTTCAATCTTCAATGTTTTTGCTTTTGCAGAATTTGTACTTTTGTTTTTATTCACGCTTGTCTTCTCTTTCTTCTATTACAATTGCTGAAGCTTTTGTGTTCTTCTATTACAGTACTTAATACTTCTGGACTTTATAGAAAATGGTACCTTATTTTCTGGTCAAGCTTGGACTTTGAATATCTTAATACTTCATTCGAAATTACTTCCCCAGCCATCATAATGTTATGTATTCTGAGTAGACGCTTGATTAGCTTCACCGGTGGATTCTTAAATGAGCTAAGACGCTACGTTATCCACTAGGCACAGTCACAATGCTGTTTAACTCGTTGCATTCTGACCAGTGAGCGTATTATGCTTCTTAGACCATCTTAAAAGCCGAATTAGGATTCGATGTCTTCATGAAACGTGTAGATATGGATTTTAGCCTGAATGAGACACTGGTTTCATCCAATTCGGACACCTACAGCTGAAAATATCATTGTCAGACACTACAAAGGTTTGACTGTCAGGAACAACATCACGTCACCAAGTTACGGATGAAATTTAACAAAGATAGAGATCGATTTCGCTCTTGACCACTTCATGAGAGTTGCGGATATTTCTCTAAGCCTTCCAATGATACCAAGATCGATGCTTTTGAACACCTAAAGCTCCTGAAATTGTCAGCAGACGCATGCATGTTCTGATTATCACGAACTGTGCCACATCTCAAGCTTGGAGAAGGAATTTCACTCAGATCGGGATTGGTTCAGATCTCGACTTCTCCAGGAAACCTATAGGTATTTATCTTATCTTTATAATAAAACCAAGATCACTTCATTTCGACTAGCGTACCTCAAAATACGACATTTAGGAGGCTTGATTATCGGCAGCAGGCGCTTGACTTCAATCTTCAGTGTTTTTGCTTTTGCAGAATTTGTACTTTTTCTTTTATTCCCGCTTGTCTTCTCTTTCTTCTATTACAATTGCTGATGCTTTAGTGTTCTTCTATTATAGTACTTAATGCTTCAGGACTTTATAGAAAATGGTACCTTATTTTCTGGTCAAGATTGGATTATGAATATCTTAATACTTCATTCGAAATTACTTCTCCAGCCATCATAATGTTCTGTATTCTGAGTAGATGCTTGATTAGCTTCACCGGAGGATTCTTAAATGAGCTAGGGCGCTAGGTTATCCACTAGGCACATTCACAATGCTGTTTAGCTCGTTGCATTCTGACCAGTGAGCGTATTATTCTTCTTAGACCTTCTTAGAGGCCGAATTAGGATTCGATGTCTTCATGAAACGTGTATATATGGATATTAGCTTTATTGAGACACAGGTTTCATCCAATTCGGACACCTACAGCTGAAAATATGATCATCAGACGCTACAAAGGTTTGACTGTCAGGAACAACATCACGTCACCAACTGACGGATGCAATTTGACAAAGATAGAGATCGATTTCGCTCTTCACCTCCTCATGAGAGTTGCGGATATTTCTCTAAGCCTTCCAACGATACCAAGATCGATGCTTTTGAACACCTAAAGCTCCAGAAATTTTCAGCAGATGCTTACATGTTGTGAATGTCACGAACAGTACCACATCTCAAGCTTGAAGAAGGAATTTCACTCAGATCGGGATTGGCTCAGATCTCGACTTCTCCAGGAACATGTAGGTGTTTCTCTTATCTTTCTAATAAAAGCAAGATCACTTCATTTTGACGAGCGTACCTCAAAATACTTTTTGGAGGCTTGATTATTGGCAGCAGGCACTTGACTTCAATCTTCAGTGTTTTTGCTTTTGCAGCATTTGTACTTTTGTTTTTATTCACGCTTGTCTTCTCCTTCTTCTATTACAATATCTGAATATTTTGTCTTCTTCTATTACAATACTTGATGCTTCAGGATTTTAGAGAAAATGGTACCTCATTTTCTGGTCAGGCTTGGACTTTGATCATCTTAAAACTTCATTCAAAATTACTTTTCCAGCATTCATAATGTTTGTAATATGAATAGATACTTGATTAGCTTCACCAGACGCTTCTTAAATTAGCTAAGGCGCTTGGTTATCCACTGGGCACATTCACAAGACTGTTTAACTCGTAGCATTCTTAGCAGTTAGCGTATTATGCTTATTTGACCCTCTTAATGCAGGAATTAGGATTCGAAGTCTTCACGAAACGTGTAGATATGGATATTAGCTTTAATGAGACACTGGTTTCATCCAACTCGGACACCTACAGCTCAATATATGGTCATCAGATGCTACAAAGGTATGACTGTCAGGAACAAAATCACGTCACCAACTTACGGATGCAATTTGACAAAGATAGAGATCGATTTCGCTCTTGACCTCTCCATGAAAGTTGCTGATATTTCTCTAAGCCTTCCAAAGATACTAAGATCGATGCCTTTGAACACCTAAAGCTCTAGAAATTGTCGGCAGACGCTTGCATGTTCTGATTTTCATGAACTGTACCATATTTCAAGCTTGAAGAAGGAATTTCACTCAGATCGGGATTGGTTCGTATCTCGACTTCTCCAGGAAACCTATAGGTATTTATATTATCTTGCTAATAAAACCAAGATCACTTCATTTCGACGAGCGTACCTCAAAATACGACATTTCGTAGGCTTGATTATCGGCAACAGGCGCTTGACTTCAATCTTCAATGCTTTTGCTTTTGCAGAATTTGTACTTTTGTTTTTATTCACGCCTGTCTTCTCTTTCTTCTTTTACAATTGCTGAAGCTTTTCTGTTCTTCTATTACAGTACTTAATGCTTCAGGACTTTATAGAATGGTACCTTATTTTCTGGTCAAGCTTGTGTAACGCCCCGATTTTCACGTTTTCTGATTCTTCAGTATTTTAATTTTGAGTCGAAAACTCAAACGGAGTCCGGTCTGCGTTTTTACACTGACAATATGATTTTACTGCTCAGAAGACCTCAGATGGACCTGTGAACGAGACAGTAAGTCTTAGAATTCGATTCTCTACGTTCGGGTGACGAACGGAGCCACGTATGGATTTACCGGGACTCGGCAACAGATAATCTTGATATCACATCATCCCAGGACACTTGGGAGAGTATGCCAGAGTCGTCATGACGTTCGGAAATATCTGGACGCAAAATGACCAAAATGCCCCTAACCTTAGTCTTTTACACTTTTACCATTTTACCCTTTTGGCAAATGACCTTTTTACCCTTAAGTGAGCTTTTAAGAGGCTGAACACAGCCCCTCACTCTCTCATTTTCGCACAGCCCCTCACCCTTTAGAGCTCCATAGTTGTTCTTGAGAGAAAACACCATTGTTGGTCTTGAAGCTCCTTGATTTATTGTTGGAATCACTTGATTCCTTGAGCAATCTTCTTTCATTTCAAGGTAAGATCACTTCTATGATCTCTTAGCTTCTTGAATCTTTCTTTATTTCAAGATCAATCTTCATTTTCATGAAAAGAATTTCTTAGATCCAAAACTTTGAGAATCCATAGGAAATTGTAGAAAAATCCTTTTGAGGTAAGACCAAGTTCTTTGAAATCACATCATCATTCTCTACCTAAACTCAAGAGCTTATGATTCAACTCCCATCATAGCCCAAAATCACTTTTTGGCCGAACCCTATTTGATGATGATGAATAGTGTTTTCATCAATTTTCGATTTTTAACACTTGATTTCATCTTTAGCTTTCCTAATGCCTTTAAATCCATGAAATTGGAAACCAAGATCAATTCCTAACCTTTTTAACCTAGGGTGGCTGAAATCCTCTTTGTTAGAATTGTTGAGATTGGCTTTGATTGTTGTTTAATGTTTGATTGTTATGTTGTTGTAGTTGTTGACGATTGCCAGGAGGTTGACATACTGACCAACCGACTTTGATTCAGGAATCTGCTCATCAACAGGTATGGGGGTGAACCTCATCACACCAAGATGGTGGTAGTGAAGATGGTTGTTTAAGTTTATGTGTGGGTGAAGCCCTTTAGTTTGGGTTCACTTTTATGTGTTAAGTTTTGTTAAGTTCTCTTGGAGAACAAGATTGTCATGATGAGTTTATGCTTTAGTATGTTGTAGTGTGCTTTAGCATATGTTGATGATGATATGATTGAATGAAAATCACTTCCATGTATGTTGAAAAACCTACTTTGATCACTAGATCAAGTATGGACTTTTATTGTTTGATTATGAGACCATGATGTGTGATGGACTTGGATGTTTGATTATGATGTAGTAATGTGTATTGTGGTTTATCATAATTGTGTGAGCTTTTGAGCTACATTTGCTTTGTTGGTGAAGCAAAGTCTCCATTTTTCATTGGAGTAGGCTTGTGGCTTTAGTAAGAGGAAAATATAAGAACATGTGTTATTCTTGTTCTAGCAAGGTTTTGATGCAACAAAACATGATTTCATAACCTATGTTTTCAAAGAGAAACAAAAGTGATTTTTGATCCAAAGATCAAATAAATTTTTAACCTTTAAAGTGTGTCACCAAAGTAGGAAAATGTCTTTTCTTTAGTCATAGGTCTTTTAATCAAACTAAGTGTTTCAAAAGAAGAATTAATGAAGGAGTTAGGGAAAATGAAAAACAGGGCACTCGCCCAGCGAACCCCGTCTCGCCACGCGAGACAGAGGGAAAACAAGGCATTCGCCAGGCTAACCTTGCCTCGCCTTGCGAGACAGTGGACTAGCCCGCGAACCGCCTAAGCAGCAAAGATGCAACTTCTCGACCTTGCGTAGCGAAGTAGTTCTCGCCCCGCGAACCACCTAAGTAGTGAAGATGCAGCTTCTCTGCCTTGCGTCGCGATATAATCCTCGCCTCGCGAAGCATAAAGACTGTCTAAACAGTAAAGATAACTTCACAGCCTCGCGTCGCGATATAGACACTCGCCTCGTGAGAAATGGTTTGTTTATAAAGAGTGTTTTTCAATTCAAACTGTAAAGTTTTACGCATTAAAAACCTAAGTTAAGTAATTGACTTAGAGTTGAAGACAATGGTTAATTAAGTATAATATGTGGTAAAACAAGATCATATACTATACCATCGATGTCTTAGTACATCAATGACTTCATAAGACATAAACACAAACATGAAACGTTTTGGGTTTTGAAACAGTAGTTCGATGACGGACCGGTGATTCGGACCATGATCAGTCGTTCAATTGTTTCAGTCTTGTGATGATTCGATCCCGGAGGGATCACGAGATTTATCCTGTGGATAAAAGGTTTTGTTTTTCAAAGACATGTGTAGTTCCTAAGGAAGAGAACCTTAGTAGACTTTGAGGTTTATCCGGGGGATAGACATTGCTTGATCGTATCTGCTTTGTGTAAGCATTGGCATTTCATTTGCATAGTCGTAAGGCCTTGAGCCTAGGAGTTGAGCTTACACCTTGATGTGGGTGCGAATCTTACGGTGACGATCTTCAATGGTCTTTTTTGAGGTATCAGGGTTGGAAGGGCTTACATGTGACCAGTTGGTAGCTCTTCTGTGTCGTGGCGAATCCGTGCAATACATTGATATCCTCTACTAGATGCCGTACTTTTCATGTTTGGTCGAGAGTGTTTCTGTAAAGCCAGATACGTGCACGTTACGAATGTTGTAGCATCTTGCTCATGGCTGGCAGAAACCGGAACATGTCCTCCCATTCACTCTCTCCGACGTTTTGCTAGCTCCATGGAGTAGAGGGTCAGAGTAGTACCCAGTGACATTGACATTGAGTCATATACATTGCATTGCATTGCATGCTATTGATGTTTACATTTACTGTTATACATCGTTGTACTGTTTAAGAGTACCTTATTTTATGCTGTTAACTGCTTAACATGATTTTATACTGTCAACTACTTAATATGTTTTATATTGAGAATTCTTGTAAGCATGTTGGGTACACTGTTACCCGGTGAGTCGTCCCGTTTTTATTACTGCTATTTTGTTGTGTTGATGAATGGGAATCTCACCCATATCTGTATGTTTTCTGCTGGTACTTGCTGTTGCTGCTTGAACAGATGGACGTGATGATGGTTCAGTTCAGTAGACTCCTTGAGCCCGGAGGCGGACTCTTTTTGCTGTTTTAGTTTTGTTGTCGGTCAGACTATGTTAGTTTTTGTAGTACCTTTTGGGAGCTACGACTCCTAGTACTTATTGTATTTCTTAAATCAGTTATACATGAGACCTATGTCTGTACAAAGTAACGTTGATATTTCTGTTTCTGTTCTGTGTTTATTATACAGTATATTCTAGAAATGCTTGGCGAACCTAAGTTCGTTATTAGTATTATTTACCTTTATTAATCCCATTACATCTTTTCGTGAAAAGAAAAAAAAAACCGTATTTTTCGCATTAATAAATATTTTCGGCTCCATAAACGTTCGGGAATGTGACACTCGGGAAAGGGTGTTGCAGCTTGGACTTTGAATATCTTAATACTTCATTCGAAATTACTTCTCCAGCCATCATAATGTTCTGTATACTGAGTAGACGCTTGATTAGCTTCATCGGAGGATTCTTAAATGAGCTAAGGCGCTGATATGAGCCCACTAAGGAATATGGACCAAGAAGCACTACATAGACTTGTTGAGCCTATGACAAAAGCAAGAGTCAAGAAAGCCCAAAAAGTTCTAAACCAAATGGATCTTTTACTCGACACAAGCCCAATTGCAAGTCAAGAAGGAATGGAGCCCAAGTTGGTGACTTATCTTAGTCAAATAGAAGGCCCATAGTGGTGACAAGGGGGGCATGAACTTGCTTCATTTAGTTGTTTGTTTATTTTCAATTCAATAAGTGTAATGGGTTATGTGAGTGGATCCAATTTGGCATTCTCTATTAGTGGGCTACACTAAGAGTTGCATGAAGGTCTAGCCCATATTTCCTATGTTGCTACACGTGATTAGAGGGTCTTGGGGAGAGAATCTTTAGCTTGCATGCTATAAGAAACTCCTCATTAAGTTGAGTGAATAAATTGTAAGTTATGGGTGTTACACTTTTAATTTGAAAAGCAAAGTGTAACCACCCATAATAAAGGGAGTGTAGGCGTGAATAATGAGTGTCTTGGGGCTGAATTCAATTGCTTGATGGTGAGTTATGAGTGTTTGATGGCTGCCTTCAATTGTTTGGGTGTTACACTTTTAATTTGACAAGCAAAGTGTAACCACCCATGAAGAGAGAGTGGTAGGCGTGCATGATGAGGGTTGGGGCTGACTTGATTTGTGTTAGTGGTCATTTAAGTTAGGATTTAGGCCATTCAAAGTGGGGGTTATGCCTTGTCTTTGGATGCCAAGAGTTGGATGACAATTATATGTATTACACCCCAAACAACATGAATGAGAACTTGGATGTTGAATTTGGATTAATTCCATTTGTGAGAATTGTTTCTCCTAGGTTCTTGGTTGAACCAAGCTTAGTTCTTATCAAGAATCCAATGTTCTTGTGGCGAACATCACTTGGCTTATCAAACCTTCTTGGTTTGTGGTGCCTCATCATTTCTTTCTTCACCATTTTCTTATTTTCTTCACTTTTATGTTGATACAATTTGTTCCTTAAGAAGAACACGAAATTAACTCTCTTTGAATTCAACCATAAGATCATCAAAAGGCAACCACACCATTTGGTTGTAATCAAGTGGTATCAAAGCTTAGGCTTTGGTTGAATTTGTATTTGTGTTCTTAAACCTATCTTTGTTCTACATCTTCTATCTTTTCTTCTTTTCTTCTTTTCTTCTCAAAACCAAAAACAAATGCTACTTTGATCTTTTCTTGAAGGGAAAATTGTGGTTGTTGTGTATTGCTCCAAAAACAAAGTTTTCAAGAGTAATTTTCTTCAACAAGTTAAAAAAAAAAAAAAGAAATTCGTGTAAAAAAAAAAAAAAAAAAAGAGAGAGAGAAAGTTTCACTTGAGCAAGTTGCGTCTTGAAAATTTTTCCCTTCTTCCTTTGTTTCTTATTTCTAGCCTTTGTTCTTCGTTTTTTCTTGTTTTGATAAGTTTTGTGATTTTTGTTACTTGAATTTTGGTATTTTTGTGTTTTATGTTTGATTCCTCTAAGAACTAAAGGAGAACATTTGAGAGGAAAAAGGCAAGAGTGCAAATTTACTTCTTGTGTGGAAAAAGCCAAAAGAGTGAAATTCATTTGTGTGACAAGTGAGGGAATGTAGTGAGGAAACACAAATCATGGCACACAATGGAGAAAGTCCACCACCTTCACCAATGTCCGCGGTCATTCTTGCACGAATGACTACTCAAATGCAAGCCCTTCAAAGGCAAATGGAGACAATGCAAGCCAACTATGATCAACAACTTGCCAACCTTCAAAATGATGAGTCTAGTGGCAAAAGTGAAAGAGGAAGGCCTAGAGGAGGAAGACATAGAGGAGGAGGATATAGGGGAAGGAGGTGTGATGAAAGGCTTGAAGGGGTCAGAATCAAAGTTCCTCCCTTTCTTGGGAAGAATGATCCGGAGGCTTACTTGGAGTGGGAGTTTAAAATAGAACAAGTTTTTGATTGTAATTCTTACAATGAAAGCAAGAAGGTGAAAGTAGCCGCCCTTGAGTTAAAAGAATATGCCCTTGTGTGGTGGGACCAATTACAAAAAGAAAGGAGGAGACATGGAGGAGTGGTCATAGACACTTGGGAGGAGATGAAGTATGTCATGAGAAAGAGATTTGTCCCAAATCATTATCAAAGGGACATTCACAACAAATTGCAAAGACTTACCCAAGGGACCAAAAGTGTAGATGAATATTTCAAGGAGATGGAGTTGGCCTTACTTAGATCCAATTTTCAAGAAGATAGGAAGGCTACCATGGCAAGATTCTTCCATGGCTTGAATCAAGATATTCAAGACATAGTGGAATTACAAAATTATGTGGAGCTTGAGGATTTGGTGCAACAAGCAATCAAGATGGAGCAACAAATTAAGAGGAGAAAGCTCAAATATTCTTCTTCTTCTTCTTCTTCAAAATTTCCATCATCAAAATCTCCTTTATCTCCAAAGCAAGTTAGTGAGGATCAAATAAAAATAAGAGAAAAGAGGGAGCAAGAGAGAAAAGAAAAAGAGAGTGCTAAAGAGATTGAGAAAAAGATTGAAGAAAAATCAAAAGAAAATCATGAGAGAAAAGGTGTGAAAAATCGAGTGGAAAAAGAGAGTAACGAGAGTTTTCTTGCAACAAAGAGTGAGGTGAAAAGTGCATTGGTCTCAAGGCAGCCCCTATACATGCTCTATTGTAGGGAATTTTGTTTGAATGCTAATGCTCCTAATGAACTCTTTTTGCCTAGTGGTGTTGAAAATCTTTTGCAGGAATTTGGTGATGTGTTTCCAAAGGTTACTCAAAAGGATGCTTGCAAGGTTATTTTGGGTCTTGAAGAAGTTGAATCAAGTGAAACACTTACTGGTTTAACCCTTTGCAAATTTAAGCCTTCCAGTTCTTTAATTGATATGTTTCTTGTTAAATTGTTTAGGAAGTGTTTTCCTCCTATGCTTGCTAGATTTGCAAATTTGCATGTCAAAATGCCTAATTTGTTTTATGTCCCTAAATCTAGTTTAAGTGTTGAAACCGTAGGGCATGATGTGTTTAATACAAACTATTCTTCTAAACTTGATTTGAGGATTATGAGCCAAGACTTGAATGAATTCCTTGAGAAGTGTGTTGTTGTGCTCTCTATTGATCACTTGGTTCATGACAACAATTTGGAAGTTTGTGTTGAATTTCTAAGAGAAAGCTTGTTTGCTAACTTGGCCACTTACTCTTTTATCCAAAATAAAGTTAGCAATTTGAGGTTTGTTATAAGCACTAAAGGTTTGCATGTGGCATTAATTGATGGGTTCACTACTACACCCCTTCTTACTCTATCTATTCTTGTGAATTCTTCTATGCTTCCATATGATGCTCCTAATGTGTTTGAGGGGCTTGTTTTGTCTCAAAAAGAGATGTACTTTGTTTGTGATGAGGAGAATATTAATGAGGTTCAAGTTGCCTTGGAGTCTTTGCAAAGACAAATTACTTTCTCTTTTCTCACCAAGATCAAGCCTAGCAAGGTACATTTGGTCATATATGTCAACTCATGGAGTATAAATTTGTGCTTACCTTTAAAATTCCCTACCTTGGCTATGAATGTGTTGGGATGTTGATTGTACAAGATGAACATGTTTGTCACTTACTTGCTACAATGGGTGATTTCTCTCAATTTCCATTTGACCCCGGTGGAAGGGTTAACATTGTTCTTCACGTGATTGACTCTCAATTTTTCTTCATGTAGGTTATGAAGGAGGTGAATTCGAGGTCGAATTCATTTAAAGAAGGAGGGTATGATATAAGCCCACTAAGGAATATGGACCAAGAAGCACTACATAGACTTGTTGAGCCTATGACGAAAGCAAGAGTCAAGAAAGCCTAAGAAGTTCTAAACCAAATGGATCTTTTACTCGACACAAGCCCAATTGCAAGTCAAGAAGGAATGGAGCCCAAGTTGGTGACTTATCTTAGTTAAATAGAAGGCCCATAGTGATGACAAGGGGGGCGTGAACTTGCTTCATTTAGTTGTTTGTTTATTTTCAATTCAATAAGTGTAATGGGTTATGTGAGTGGATCCAATTTGGCATTCTCTATTAGTGGGCTACACTAAGAGTTGCATGAAGGTCTAGCCCATATTTCCTATGTTGCTACACGTGATTAGAGGGTCTTGGGGAGAGAATCTTTAGCTTGCATGCTATAAGAAACTCCTCATTAAGTTGAGTGAATAAATTGTAAGTTATGGGTGTTACACTTTTAATTTGAAAAGCAAAGTGTAACCACCCATAATAAAGGGAGTGTAGGCGTGAATAATGAGTGTCTTGGGGCTGAATTCAATTGCTTGATGGTGAGTTATGAGTGTTTGATGGCTGCCTTCAATTGTTTGGGTGTTACACTTTTAATTTGACAAGCAAAGTGTAACCACCCATGAAGAGAGAGTGGTAGGCGTGCATGATGAGGGTTGGGGCTGACTTGATTTGTGTTAGTGGTCATTTAAGCTAGGATTTAGGCCATTCAAAGTGGGGGTTATGCCTTGTCTTTGGATGCCAAGAGTTGGATGACTATTATATGTATTACATTCCAAACAACATGAATGAGAACTTGGATGTTGAATTTGGATTAATTCCATTTGTGAGAATTGTTTCTCCTAGGTTCTTGGTTGAACCAAGCTTAGTTCTTATCAAGAATCCAAGGTTCTTGTGGCGAACATCACTTGGCTTATCAAACCTTCTTGGTTTGTGGCGCCTCATCATTTCTTTCTTCACCATTTTCTTATTTTCTTCACTTTTATGTTGATACAATTTGTTCCTTAAGAAGAACACGAAATTAACTCTCTTTGAATTCAACCATAAGATCGTCAAAAGGCAACCACACCATTTGGTTGTCATCAGGCGCTAGGTTATCCACTAGGCACATTCACAATGTCGCGAACAGTGCCACATCTCAAGCTTGAAGAAGGAATTTCACACAGATCGGGATTGGTTCAGATCTCGACTTCTCCAGGAAACATGTAGGTATTTATCTTATCTTTCTAATAAAACCAAGATCACTTCATTTCGACGAGCGTATCTCAAAATACTTTTCGGAGGCTTGATTATCGGCAGCAGGCACTCGACTTCAATCTTCAGTGTTTTTACTTTTGCAGCAATTGTACTTTTGTTTTTAATTCACGCTTGTCTTTTCCTTCTTCTATTACAATTGCTGAAGATTTTGTGTTCTTCTATTATAGTACTTGATGCTTCAGGACTTCATAGAAAATGGTACCTCATTTTCTGGTCAGGCTTAGACTTTGAATATCTTAATACTTCATTCAAAATTACTTCTCCAGCCATCATATTGTTCTGTATTCTGAGTAGACGCTTGATTAGCTTCACCGGAGGATTCTTAAATGAGCTTGGGCGCTAGGTTATCCACTAGGCACATTCACAATGCCGTTTAACTCGTTGCATTCTGACCAGTGAGCGTATTATGCTTCTTAGACCTTCTTAAAGGCCGAATTAGGACTCGATGTCTGCATGAAACGTGTAGATATGGATATTAGCTTTAATGAAACACTGGTTTCATCCAATTCGGACAGCTACAGCTGAAAATATGATCATCAGACGCTACAAAGGTTTGACTGTCAGGAACAACATCACGTCAGCAACTTACGGAAGCAATTTGACAAAAATAGAGATCGATTTCGCTCTTGACCTCTTCATGAGAGTTGCAGATATTTCTCTAAGCCTTCCAACGATACCAAGATCGATGCTTTCGAACACCTAAAGCTCCTGAAATTGTCAGCAGACGCTTTCATGTTCTGATTGTCACGAACAGTGCCACATCTCAAGCTTGAAGAAGGAATTTCACTCAGATCGGGATTGGTTCAGATCTCGACTTCTCCAGGAAACATGTAGGTTTTTATCTTATCTTTCTAAAAAAACCAATATCACTTCATTTCGGCAAGCGTACCTCAAAATACGACGTCTCGGAGGCTTGATTATCGGCAGCAGGCGCTTGACTTCAATCTTCAGTGTTTTTGCTTTTGCAGAATTTGTACTTTTGTTTTTATTCACGCTTGTCTTCTCTTTCTTCTATTACAATTGCTGAAGCTTTTGTGTTCTTCTATTACAGTACTTAATGCTTCAGGACTTTATAGAAAGTGGTACCTTATTTTGAGGTCAAGTCTGGACTTTGAATATCTTAATACTTCATTCGAAATTACTTCTCCAGCCATCATAATGTTCTGTATTCTGAGTAGACACTTGATTAGCTTCACCGGAGGATTCTTAAATGAGCAAGAGCGCTAGGTTAGGGGGTGTTACATTAGTGGTACCAGAGCTGGTCGAGTCTTTCGGGAATCCTTGGGAAGTGAGTCTATTGTGTTTGTGTTGTGTGATCTCTGTGTGAACCTTGTTTGAATTGTTTCTCTGTTGAAGCAATGTGTGTTGACACACTAGTATTTGACACACTGTTGCTTGACACACAAATTTATGCTTTTTTATTAAGGTATGAATGGTTTGCCTTGTAGGGAAACATGAATCTTAGAAGTGGACGTGGTGGAGGTCGCGACACTGCTGACAACAATGCTAATGACAACAACATTAATCGGGCTATCTAGGCCATGGTTGATATGGCGGCTGTTGTTGCTCAACAAACAGTAACGATGGCTCAGCGAATCAACAGAACCAACAAAGAGCTGATCTTGCTGCTGATGCTAGAGGGTTAGTCAATTTTCGGCGTCATGATCCTCCGCAGTTTCATAGGGACTGTGACCTGGAAAAGGCTGACCTGTGGCTGCAAGAGATAGAGAAGATTTTTGCTATTCTGCACTGCCCTGAGGGAGTGAAGGTGGACTATGCCACGTTCCTGTTTTTAGGTGATGCAGAGTATTGGTGGGGAGGAACCAGACAACTGCTGGAAGCTAACAACAGGAGATCACTTGGGGAGTATTTTGCACCAAGTTCTTGGACAAGTACTTTCCCCAAAGTGCCAGGACCGAGAAAGAACAAGAATTTCTGAGGCTGCAGCAGAGGGACATGACTGTAGGGGAATATGCAGTGAAGTTTGAATCACTCGCCAAGTATTTCCGCTTTTTCCAAGCCCAACCCGACGAGGACTGGAAATGCAAGAGGTTTGAAGGCGGTATGCTCTTTGAGATCAAGGAGATAGTGTTACCCCTGGAAATCCGTACCTTTCAAGCTCTGGTGGAAAAGTGCAGAAAAGTCGAGAAGATGAGACAAGGAAGGGAGAACAAGAGTACTGCAGGAGGGCCATTTAGGTCCAGAAACCCGAACCAGTACCAGAACCAGAAAGGGAAGCAGTCCCAGAATAAGTCGTATTCCCGACCTCAAGGGAATAGTCAAAAACATCAATCGTATCGTCCTGTCACTTCTGACTATGGTGGAGGGGGTTGAAACGACCAGAACCAAGGCCAAGTCCGGAGATGTTTCAATTGTGGGAAACATAGACATCAAGCTGACAGCATGGTTTTACTGCTCAAAAGACCTAATTTTGACTTGTGAACAAAACAGTTAGTCTTAGAATTGAATTTCCTAAAATTTTGATAAAATCGGTCTTTCGCACTAAAAAGCGAAATAATATAAGTTATTCGGGTGAAATCTCAAACCGGGTGACGAACGGAGCTGGATAGGGATTTACCGGGACCCTCTAACAGATAATCTTGAAGTCACATCAGGTCACATCACCCAGGAAAGCGTGTCAGTGTCATGATGACGTTAGAAAATATGTGGACGTGTAAAGACCAAAATACCCTTAACCTTTTTCATAATTACCATTTAACCTTCTGTGAAAAGACCATTTTGCCCCTTAGGAGAAATTTTTTGGACACCATTGCCCTTCACTTCATCTCACACGCCCCTCCCTTCATCAAACTCGCCATTCACTTCTTCTTCTTCATAACACATCTTTTCTCACCCTTTCTCACATTTTCTCTCACTTTTCTTAAGAAACTCTTAAGGATCTTTGTGCAGCAAAGTTGATCATCTTGCACATCTTCATCCTCCAAGAGGTATGAACTTTTCCTTTGGTCTCTCAAACTTCATTTTCTTCCATTGAAACTTCATTTTCACGCTATGTTTAATTTTGAAGCTTAAACTTCATAAAACCATGAAAAATTGTAGAAAAATCCTTTTAATGTCAAACGAATTTCTATGAGCTAGATTCATTCCCCTCTTTCATAATCCAAGAGCTTGTAACAAAAAGAGTCCTCTAACCCATATGGGTATGATGAGGCCGAATCACATATATTGAGAAAGCTTGAGTTTTTTATTCAAGTTTTGAGTAATAAGACTTGTTTTAGTGTTAGGTATACCTAAGGATCATCTATCCAAGAGATTGAAACCAAATGAAATCCCTAGATTTTTATTCTATATATGGCCTATCCTTAAGTCTAAGGGAATAGGAAAAACTTGTGTTGTTAATGTTGATGTTTGATTGGATTGTGTGATTGTAGTTGATGTTGAGTTTTCGGGCGAGTAATCGGGAGATTCGCGAACCGGTCGGATGAATTTTCATCCGGAGGATTACATCACCAAAAGGTATGAGGAGTGAACCTCATCACACCAAAATTGGTGGAAGGTGAAAATGGTTGCTTATGATTGTTTGGGTGAAACCCTTTTACTTGGGTTCACTACTTTATTTGCAAAGTTCTCTTTGAAAACAACATTGTAATAATGGTTCTATGCTTAGAATGTGTTTATCATGATGTATGTTTGGGTGGAAAAATATTTTTATGTATGTTAAAAAACCATACTTTGATCTCTAGATCAAGTAAGGATTGTTATGCTTGATTATGATTGATTGATGCATGATTATTGTTCATCATTATATTATGAGCTTTTGAGCTATTACTTAACAAGTTGGTGAAGCAAAATCTTCACATCCCATGTAAGGGAGCATTTGGCCTTGACCTTAAGAAAAAGGAAGAACATGAGTTGTTCTTGAACATTCAATGTTTTTGAAAAACAGAAAATTTTTTAGTGACTTATATTTCAAAACAAAATAAGAAGTGATTTTGATCCAAAGATCAAATAGAGTTTCAACCTTCAAGTGTTTTTACTAAGGTGAAAATGTATTTTTACTTTAGTCATAGTTCATCCAATTAACTAAGTGTTTTAAAAGTTAAATGATGAAAGTGATTTCATGGAAGGTAAAAGTAATATAAAGTTACCTTAGGTTTTGATGGGATATCACCTTCATTATAAAACTAAGTTAACAATCAATCTTCAAAGTATAAAGTGGACTTTGTCCTCAAGTTTGAACTAATTGAATCATTGTTTGAAAAATAAATGAAATTCCATTTTATTTTACACTAGCTTAGATCATGGTTTTACACTAAGTTAGTAAGGAAAAACCCTTTTCAACTTAGTTAAGGTACTTTATTTTAAGCAAGTAAAAAGTTATTTCAATTCAAATGAGTTTTCAATTAGAAAGGTTTTGGTTTACAAAGTCTCAAATCGAGAGTTTTCAACTCAAAATTGTACGGTTTTACGCATGAAAACCTACTTAACTTAGAGCAAAAGAAAAGAGATAATTAAGTATAGAATATGGTGGAACAAGACCATGCACTATACCATTGATGATTTAGTTCACCAATGACTTCATAAGACTTAAGTGAATCAATACTTATTTCATTATTTGAAATCCAAGGAATTAATATCTTAGAAAGGATCAAAGACTTATCTAAGAGGATTCTCAATCCTTCTTCATAATACTTAGGACTTAAGATGTAAATCATAAGACACAAACACAAACATGAAACGTTTTGGGTTTTGGAACAGTAGTTCGATGACAGACCGGTGATTCGGATGCAGGTCAATCGTTCAATTGTTTTAGTCTTGTGATGACTCGATCCCGGAGGGATCACAAGATTTATCCGGTGGATAAAATTTTTGTAATACAAAGACGCGTATAGTTCCTAAGGAAGAGAACCTTAGTGAACCTTGACGTTTATCTGGTGAATAGACATTGCTTTATCGCATCTGCTTTGTGTAAGCATTGGCATTTCATTGCATGAGTTATAAAGCCTTAAGCCTAGGAGTTGAGCTTACACCTTGATGCTTGTGCGAATCTTATGGTGACGTTTTGAATAATCTTGGAGGTACCGGGGTTGGAAAGGTTTACATGTAACCAGTTGGTACCTCTTCTGTGTCGTGGTGACTCCGATTAATACACTGATATCCTCAACTAGACACCGTACCTTTCATGTTTGGTGTAGAGTGTTTCCGTAAAGCCAAATACGTGCATGTTACGAATGTTGTAGCATCTTGCCCATGGCTGACATACACGGAACATGTCCTCCCATTCACTCTATCCGACACTTTGTTAGCTCCATGAAGTAAGGGTCAGAGTTTTACCCTTGTGGCATATGGCATTGAGTCATGTATATTGCATTGCATTGCATGGCTGTTGACGATTACATTTACTTGTTGTCCATCGTTGTTCTATTTTCGAGGATGCCTTATATTATACTGCTAATTAATTAACATGATATGTTGAGATTTATGATATGCATGTTAAGTATGTTATTACTTGGTGCGTCATCCCATTTTTAATTCTTCTATTTTGTTGTGTTGATGATTGGGAATCTCACCCATATCTGTATATCTTCTCTGCTGGTATTATTGTTTCTGCTTAAGAAGATGGGCGCGACGACGGTTCAGTTCAGCATATACCTTGAGTCCGGAGCAGGACCCCTTTTGCTATTTAGTTTTGGCCAAGTTGTGTGAAGTGTCAGGTGTACCTTTTGGGGAGCTGTGACTCCTAAAAATTAATTATATACTTATTATCAGTTAGGCTTGGACCTATGTCTGTATATAATATTGTTTCTATTTCTATAAGTAATTATGTATGACTTCTAGAAATGCATGGTGAACCTAAGTTCATTTATTATTACTTACCTTTACTAATCCCATTATATCATTGCAAAAAGAAGAAGAAGAAAACACCGTATTTTACGCATTAATATTATTTTCAGCCTTATAATCATTCGGGAATGTGACACTCGGGAAAGGGTGTTGCACTAAACCCCATAAAAGCCCAAATCTCACATTTAAAAGTTAAGTCTAATAAAAAGTTTTCACTCAAAGAATTTTCTGCCAGTTATTAGTTTTCTAAAGACTAACTTTTTCAATCATACTTATAAGACTATCAAAACAATTTTTCAAAAATTTTTTTGTAAGGGGTTTCCTTAATTTTAAAAGTTTTAAGCCAAATAATAAGATGCAGCATAGTCGAAAAATATGAATATATTTTCCCTTCCCACACTTAACTTATGCAATGTACTCAATGCATACATATTTAATAATAAAATACAAGTGGAGAGGGAAAAGAGAAGAGAAATTTTTACAAAATAACCCCTTATACAATAGCACAGACACTTAAAGTATCATAGCGGGGGATCACTGAGGTGGAGGAGGATAGTCGAACTGTCTTTGCATCATCTGCAGTATTTGAGCTAGCTACTGGTCCTGACTATCAAACCTCAGGAAGACACCCGCTAAAAACTAGTGGAAGTTCTACTCCTGAGAATCCAGACGAGCATACACTCCCATCTTTAACTGATCGAATCGAGCGGTGAGCCTCTGGTAGTCATTCTCATGAATCTCGGCATGTGGGTCCGGGCCCTGATGTTGATCCTCCCAGTCAGACTCAGAATCTAAATCTGCATCGGCCTCTACTCTGGCTAATCTCAGCTCTCCATGAGGCCCACGTATCAGTATGCTCCTTGAGAGCAAAATCCTCTCATCAATCGCGGCCATCGGGCTCAGCTGTTGGGCCTGTGGATGTAACTGCTATATAGTATGAAACCCTTCTGCTTCGATCTTGGGTTGTCCCCTAGATGCAGGCATGTCTGAATCAAGATGTAGCCGGCGTTCAGCAGCTGTGCCTGAACCATGCACCAAAGAATAAATAAATCTAGTTTGGAGACCCTGCCAGCAGTAGAGTAGTGACTGGTGATAGAAAGAGCCAGCCTCTGTGTAGTACTCAGAGTGGGATCTCCGCAGATGCAGAGGACTTCGCTAAGTGAGGAGTATATGGCTCGGCTCTGTCCCCGGTGATCTCGACCTAAAAGGCCTCATCAGAAAAATCAACTGGCATATCTAGCAAGGTTGTCTGGTATCTCTCTGAGCGGACTGACTTTGCTGTCTCGAACCCCAGGTGGACATTGAAGTCCGCCAATGACATCCGCCAGATGCGGCCATTCAACTGAAATGATATCCTGGGCTCCACTCCCGCAATATCGGAATCAAAGTAGCGGCATGTGGACAGGAACTCCAAGGTGGGCTCCCGGTATGCTGGGCATCTAATAACATCTACCCGCTCCCACCTGATGTTCTGGAGTAGGTGGATGGAACGGGCAGTGAGTCCGTATATGGCCAGGATATCCATGTCAAGGTACTTCTGGGCCAGAATCTCGTAGGCATCCAGATGAGAGAATCTGGCCTGATGTCCAGCATCTGTGAAAGTCAGCAGCTATTTCCCCCCAGGCCGGGAAGAATTGCCATGCTCTGTACGACTTCTTTTAGGTGCCATAGTCCTGTACAAGCCCAAAAAAATCAATTATTAGTATCAAGAACAATCATAATAGGCAAAACATAAGCATCAACATAGGCATAGGACAAATGGATTAAATTCCCAGATAAAATAATTCAGTTTAGGAATTCTGGGTTTGGCACGGCCGTGCTCACACGTGGCACGACGATGATGACATTATTTTCCAGAAATTAAAGGGGCACGCCTGTGCTAAGTGTAAAATTCAAATTTCAGGGTGTATGAATAGTACGGCCTGTTCTTGTAATGGCACGACCGTGCTGAGTGCCCGTGCCATACGCAGAACACAAAATAACCCAGAAATCACAGCCAAAACATGCAGAGTATCTATAATAACACTAAACTAACAGTTCTTAATAACAATTATCACTAAAAACTCAAAAATCAGCTGCCAAACAAGCATAAAATCAAAAGGGGATAAAATTACCCTAAACCTAACCATACCTAATAATAAATCATACAAATTAAAGAGAAAGAAGTGAGATTTTTTTACCTTGGAGAAGTGAACAAGTAAGAAAGAAGGTGGAAATTTAGTGATTATGCACAGTTTATGGGGGGGCACAAGGTGAGCAAGGGTTGTGCTAAGCCCGTGCTCTACCCCCTTCTTATATTATGAACATCCTTGCGCGAGTGGCACGGCCGTGCTCTCCAGTTTTTCCAGATTTAAATTTCAGTTTCAAAAATAGGGAACACTTTTTAACTTGCAAACCTTCTCACACTTATTTCAGTCACTGATTTTTAAATATCTAAAAATAAAAACTACTAAAAACACACAACTCAAAAGAAAATACAAAAAAAAAAAAATCAAAACGAAAGAATAAATAAAAAAATAAAATGAAAAAAATGAAAAATGCAGGTTGCCTCCTGCACAGCGCTTTGTTTAACGTCACGAGTTTGACAACCTGTTATCTTAGAGAATTGGTCAATCAGGGGGCTCTCCAAGTGCAAACTTAGCTTGTAAGGCATTGACCCTTCTTAGTTTTCTGACCATGTGATTTAAATTATTTCTCCTTTCTCCTTTTGGTGGATGAGCTTCAAAAATGATGATATTTTTGCTTTCTCATCATCCACCAATATGTTAGGATCGTGCAAGACACGATTTTCTTTCATAGGTTCCTGTGGCTTTACATAATCAAAATTGTTAGAAACATCCACATTATCAGCAAAAATAGAAGAAATAAAAGGAGAAAAATATTGAGAAGTATCTTTAGTAGATTTTAACTATTGAAACACGTACCCTTTTCAGTACCACTATTTAATGTACCTTCCCCTTTTGAACCTCAATTTTAGCATCACCAATGGTTAAAAGAATCTTTTCGGGCTCACTATTGATTTTTACCGTTTTTGGCTCACCGAGAGTGGAGCATGGTTGTGCTTCAGCTGGTACACTGCCGTGCTTACCACCAGATTTGCTTTCTTCAACAAGAGCTTCTTCCTTTTCTATGGTCCTATCAACTAGCTCTTCTGGCACACTGTCAGCTATGTACGATAGTGCTTGAGCTTCAAAGTTGTCCCCTTCAGTAGGGACTTCTTCTTTGGATGCCTGACCGCCAATAGATGGAATGATACTCATCCAAAACTGGTGAAGTTGCTCATCTCCAAGCTCCTCAGAAGGGATACTTTTCCAAAGTTGATAGAGCTACTCCTCTTCAAGCTCTTCATTTATTTTGATGGCATCTTGAAAAGTGACATCTTGGGCTTCTTCCTCCAGATTGAGCTTTACTTGAGGGATCAATGGATTTTGGGCTAATGGAGACAACATCGTAGACAAGGTGGAGAGTTGAGTCTCTATATGAGCATTCATAGCATCAAATCGATTATTGCTCCGCTCCCTAAACTTGTCCCAATCTATTTCTTGTTCTTCTTGTCACGGCCACTGATTTTGCAAGTTAGGTGGCTCGTACACATAATCATATTGGCCCCAGTTGGAGTTGCTCCCATAATCAGTCCAAGGATTGCTTGCCGGCTTCTGCACCCACAGACCACAATCACTGATAGTGAAAAATCTCCAAGAGTTCTCCTCTCTTCCATGGTTCTTCTTGCTTCCCCAACTGCAAAATAAGATCAACTAGAAGCACAATGTTGGGAAGACATTAGTATTCAGGGAAAGATAAATAAAATAAATAAAATAAATATTAAAAAAAATGTCTAAAGTAACTAGTCTTTCTTTTCTTCCAATATTAATAAAATCACAAAATATCAAAAATTAATCCCCGGCAACGGCGCCAAAAACTTGTTGCGTTTAAAACACACTTAAGGGCAGTGTACGATGTCGCAGAAGTAATATAAGACGGAAGTCCATATCGTACCCAAGAGATTAATTTAGATATTAAGTGATAAAGCAAGTACTGGAATAGAGAAATTCTTATGCTATTCAAACTAATAAAGAACTGAGAAAATAAATAACAATAGAGCAATGTTAAAAGATAATAAAAGAGTTTAAGAAATCAAGAGTAAAAGAGCCTAGAGTCGTGGTTTCACTTGGGTTTTCGATACCCCCCCAAATCCTAATTCTATTCAATTTCTCAGTTGCTCTTCGAATATCAATCCATCTATGAAAACTATTAATTGTTTGTCAGGCAAATAATATTCTTTTCCCCAAATAAACCCAATGGTTGTCAGGCAAAGAATTTAAATGATTGGAAAGAGAATAAATAAGTTGAATGATTGAAAGGAATAAATCACATTTTCGCAAATCTAGATATTAAACCCCAGTTATCCTATAGGTCTACCAATTTATTTGGGCTTGATAGCCAAAAATGTCAATTAATTGATTAAGAGCATACAAAGGGTAGCTAATCGTAGTATGGGATGAAGAAAACAGAAAAACACTATTCGAATTGCAACCTTGAAACCAAATAGAATTGAATTAAAGCTAAGACATAGCGAAAAGAGTTTCTACTAACACAAGATCCACCACAACTCTAGTGGTGAATTTACTTACTCATACTAATAGGAAAACTAAAATCAACAATAGAAAACGCATCCTGGATAATTGAAGAGGGAGAAGTTGTCTCCAACTTAATTTTCAGGTGCCAAATCCTACTCTAGAAATGAAAACAATAAACTAAAAACTAGAACAAGAGTATAGCACTCAAAGAAATAAAGAGATGAAAGAAAGTGCAAAAGATATCTCTAGAGTGGCACAAAAGGCCTCTATTTATAACACAAAATGTGGATCGGGCCTTGATTCTGGTCTTCTGTATCATCAGCACGGGCATGCGCTTCACTCGGCACGACCGTGCTCTTCATTCAGCACGGCCGTGCTCTATAGCATATCAGGCTCTGCTGAAATATGTCAGGGCTTACTGACTTCGTAGAACAACGTTGTAGTGCACAGGCTATAGTACGGGCGTGCTCTTCATCTGGCACGGGCGTGCTCTTGGCGATTAGGGTCATGCTAGCTTTTGTCAAGCCTTTCTCCTCTTAGTCAGCCCTTTCTTCAATGTGGAACGGCCTTGCTCTCGTATGGCACGGTCGTACTAAGTCCCAATAGGTTAGCTTTGACTATTTTTGTAAGGCTTCGTTTGGATGCACGGATTTGGAAGGTTGGCACGGGCGTGCTCTCGCATGGCACGACCTTGCTAACCTCAAAACTTCAGTATTGTACCTATTTTAGCTTGAAAACCTTCTCTTTTCTTCGAAAGTCCATCAAACTGCCTCCGAATGTCAATTCTATCAAAACTTAAGTAAAAGGGTGAAATACAATAACATTTATCTTTAAAAGCATCGAAATTCGACCTAAATACCCCCGATAAAATGAACAGAATTGAGGTTCATCGTAAATACATGAATATGATGAACAACTCATAAACATTATTGATCTAAACATACCATCAAAATCTCCTACCTTGACCAAAGTCAAGGATAGGGTTTTTCATCATTTTCAAAGTATAGCATCATATAAGATATCAAACAAGCATATAAAGCATGAAACTAAGATTATTACAAACCAAATCATCAAATACACAACCACACAAGATAGGAAGACCTATTAACACAACTTAGGGTTTTCACCCAAACTAGAAGCCATGTTCATCCACCTATGAGGTGAAATGAAGGTTCACTCCCCCATTACCTTTGAAGATTTTCAAAGGTTGAGAAGAAAAGAGATGAGGTTCCAAGATTCCCAAGCTTGCTTCCTAGAGGAGAACAAGAAACCCTTAGGAAGGTCATTTTCGAAAATGCCATGAACATGACAAGGAGTTCATGTTTTTGAAGTATAAAATGAAGAGAAGGATAGAGATGAGATGCTCACCACAGGAGCTTCAACTTTGAAGAAGATGGTGGTTCTTGACCCTTAGCTTGAATCCTCGAATGAAGAAATCTCACTCACTAAAGAT
Source organism: Ammopiptanthus mongolicus (assembly GCA_039655645.1). Taxonomy (NCBI): domain Eukaryota; kingdom Viridiplantae; phylum Streptophyta; class Magnoliopsida; order Fabales; family Fabaceae; genus Ammopiptanthus; species Ammopiptanthus mongolicus. The sequence goes on from CM077349.1 coordinate 41,914,169, forward strand.
GAAGAGCATGAAGAGAATATTAGAGATACGAAGTTAGTTCTTTAAAAGAACAAGAAAATGTATGAGGTAATGTGCACTTCAATGGTCTAATAATGGAGTTTGAAGATGAACAGTAGGGTTCTTACCCTTAGAGAGAAGAGAGAAAATGGACTATTTGTCTCCCTTGGCCTTCTAGGTTTCGAAAATATGGAGTATAAAGGGAGGGAAATGAGTCTTGCACTCCAAATGTGATAATTTGGAGGGTTGAGATGAGTGGAGGGAAATTAACTTGTTGTATGAGCATTACTTGATATGAGAGGAACAAAAGAGGTTGGTGAGGAAAAGCATTTTGGTCTCTTACAAAAAATGGTAAAGGTTAAGTGTAACACCCCCTCTCGGTGTCATAGTTCATACCCCAAATTTTCTTTTTCCGTTAATTAAAACCTCTTCAAAAATACTCATTAGACTAGTTGCGGAAATCTGATACCAATTGCAAATTTTAACAACAGCTGAAAAACAAATTCAAACTCATCATCTATAAAACTCATTCCACTTCGCCATAAGGCATACATCACTTCAATCTCTTAATACATATCATACTGAGTCACAGTCAAAGGACATAACTTTAAATATCAAAATCCTAAGAGCTGGTCTAATAATACTCTAAGAACAATAAAGCATACTACCTAGCACGCATCGCTCCAATAAGACTGGGCCTCGTCATCAACAGTCCACCCGTCTTCGTCGTCGACACCAAGGAACTTAGCTACAGGGTCCCGCAGTGACCTAGAGGACCGTTGGAAAATATCTATACATGTGTTCAAAAAACACAACAGGGTGTCCAACATGTACAGGCAAGGGTGAGATACTCGTTCACAAGTTCATCATAATAGCCACACAAGCAAAGCAGCATACAAACAATGCATCAACACAGTCATGCGAAAGAGTATCAATAATCAACATAATATCATAATGGGATAATTTCACTTTAAAAATATCATACTCATTCATCAAGATAAGTCAAAAGAATGCATGAGACTTCAATTAAACTCTCTAATTCATGTACTCCGGATATTCCTAACTTCCCTTCCTCGAGCGATAGGCCACGAATACACCCGTAACACAATTGTTCTCGTGAGTCTGCCTCTCAATTTAGGTCCGAACTCCAATTGTTCCAAGGTACCATGTCCAACCATATCATGAATAGTCCAGTCTCTGATTGAGTTCATCCATGTTGGGCAACCGATTTACCATGGCACGGGGTCGCGATGCCTCCGGCCACTTGTGGAGTTTCGAACACAAGATGCCCCTATAGACCTAGTGGTCTTAACTGGCTCATATTCTCAACCACTTGGATTGTGGCTCGGTTCATATGGCATGTCGGCCGACTCATGCATGTATGCAGAAAGTTTTCTCTTTTCTTTTTCGTTCAATTCTTTCTTTTTCTGTCAAGGCACATAGCTCATGACTCGTTTTAAAGGACATATAGCCCGTTCATTCAAATTTCAGGACACGTGGTCCAAGTTCTTAATTTCACAAAGTACTAGGCCGACGTCACAGACACTAGACTCGCATATAGGACACTAAGTCCGTTCATTTTAAACACAAGACACGCAGTCCGGGTGCTCAATCCACGATGTACTAGGCCGACGTCGCGGACACCAGACTCGCATATATGACACTAAGTCCGTTCTTTTTCAAAACACATGACACGTAGTCCGAGTGCTCAATTCACAGAACACTAGCCCGACGTCTCGGTCACTAGGTTCATGTGCTTCACATGCGTGAAGGGAAAATCACCAGTTTTACCAAATTTCATTTTTGTAGTTCAAATCTTGAAAACAAAACTTAGAATCTCTTTGGTATAAACTAAAACTCATTTTCGCTCTAAAACTTATTTTCCACAAAAACTTTTCTTTACAAACCATTCTCAAAGGCTCAATTTCTAAAGATTCGTTTTTTAAAGGATTTTGGCTTTAAAAGCCTTTTCTAAAGGTTCCCTCGTTTTAAAACATTTTTCTAAATATTGTTATCGGAGCAAACTTTCATGAAGAAACATTTTCGTTTTGGAAAGTCAAATACTTTCAGAAGGTTCTTTCTTTGACAAACTAAATACTTTTCAATTTTCTCTTTCTTCGTACAACATGTTCAGAAAATAATGATCAAGCAAATTTTCACTATTTTCCTCACCAACTCTCAACTTCCTAAGTCTTATTCGAAATTCCTCTTGAGTTCTTAACTTAGTGGCTTCTTAGGAAAATTGGCCATTATAACATTTAGCTTAGAAGCTTTTCATCTCTCAAATCAAAACATTTCCAAATCGTTGATTAAGACTTTTAAGTAGCTTAATCTTCATTATTGAGCTATAGCCAGTGCTATGCTCTTAACCAGTCCAGGATATATATATATACACACACACACACACACACACATCAAACCTCGATTCAACATCATCTCATCCAAGGCATCAATGCCACAATTCATATTTCAATAATCCAATATCTCATTCAAGGCAATAATGCCACAATTCACATTTCAATATCCAATCACGCACTTACCAAATAATTCTCACATATACATCATAAGAGAAATCATTAACATTGATTTAAATAACATCATCACAAACATACCACAACCAACCTTATGTGGCTATCAAACTTATTGGAGTTAATCTCCTCTTACCTCTTGAAGTATCCTCCGAGTGAAAAGTCGCTCGATCGATCTGCGAACTCTCCCGATTTCCTATCCGAATACCCGACAACAACTACAATTACACAACCAATCCAAACATCAATAACTAACAACACAAATTCTCCCTATATCCCTTGACATAGGTTCGGCCATATAGCTAAGAAATTAGCTAGGGATGCCTAAAAATTCCTATCTCTTGGAGTAAGGATCCTTAAGTAACCTTAACACCAAATCAAGTCTCAATTTTGAAACTTGAATCAAAACTTCATATTTTCCCCAAAATGGTGGTTCAGAGATCCTATAATTAAATAGGCTAGGGGAGTTTTTTTATCACATACTTTTGGATTCAAGGCTCTCTAAGTGTGATAGAACTAGATCAATGCTTCCTATACAAAATTTTGAACAAAACTCTAATGATCCAAAAGGGGGCATTCGGCCTCTTATACCCATATGAGCTAGAGAACTTCTTTGGTTACAAGCTCTTAAATAGTGGAAGAGGATGATGCTACTAGCTCATAGAAATTGGTTTCACATTAAAAGGATTTTTCTACAATTTTCTAGGAATTTTTGAAATTTGGTTCATGAAGTTGGAATCCATGAAATCAAGATTTTCAAACATGAAATAGGAAGAGATTCATGAGGCTTAGGGATCATAGAAGTGATCTTACCTCTTGAATGATGAAAAATGGTGAAGAATGGACAAGAATCACACTTTTCCTCATAAAACTCAAGCTTTTCTCTTAAGAAAATGGAGAACAACCAAGGAAGAAGATGAAGTTAAGAGAAGAAGTGGGTGAAGGCTTCATGAAGTGGCCTATTTCCTGGCTATGAAGGGAGGGACAAGGATGTCCACATATTTTTCACTTAAGGGCAATTTGGTCTTTTTACGCAAGGTTAAATGGTAATTTCCATGAAAATTGAGGACATTTTGGTCTTTTCGCGTCCAGATATTTTGAAATTCATCATGACCCTTGGCACGCATTCCTAGATGATGTGACTTGATTTGACATCAAGATTATTCGTTAGTGGGTCCCGTAAATCCGTATTCGGCTCCGTTCGTCCCCTGATTCAAGATTTCGCTCGAACAAAGCGTAGGAAGTGATTTTTTCAAATTTATCAAAAACGTAGGAAATTAAATTTTAAGACTTACTATCTTGTTCACGAGATAAAATTAGGTCTTTATAGTTGTAAAACACTACTTCTAGTGAAAAACGCAGGACGGGCTCCGTCTGAGTTTTTGGCCCAAAATTTAATCGCAGCTTCCTATGATAGCGTTGAGCATGAATACGGTCTTGGTTTATTTTATTTCATTTTCTAGACCCTCCAATAAAATACAAACTCATAAATGTTGTTTATTAACTCTAGAGAGCTTGAAAAATCGGGGTGTTACATTAAGATCTTGTTGGGAAAAGGTGGAGACAAGGAGAAAAGGTGTGATAGTGACGTGTAGGTTAGGATATTAGGTTATGAGCCTTGACCTAGCTACAAGCCCAAACGTTTATGGCCTTGGGCCCAAGCCTAAAACTTTGTGGGCCCGATAATATTTTATCAGCTCTGCTCCAAAACAACAGATAAAACTCAATCAACCTTTTAATGAGATTAGGGTTGAATTTCGAATTCCCTAAGGTATTCTAAGTATCAAGCTTTGATTATTAATTATAATTAGTGTAACATCCCAAAATTCTTATAGCTGTCTTTTGACTGATTGTCTGAATAACTTTCTGAGAACACAACCTGATTAATAATAATCGAAAGAATAGTTAATAATTGGAAATTCATATTGAATTTCAATTATGAGCTTAATGACCATGAAATATTGTTTTGAGCTTGCTATGTTATTTTGAGTTGGGACACTCACTCATAACCTATAGTTGTCAAAACCCTAGTTGGATGTGAATGGAACTCATAAAGAAGTCCAAGGGTATTTTGGTCACTCCGTAAGGAATCTTAGATATTTTCTAGGAAGCCATCATGACAAATAATGAGTCATAGGACAAGGATGGAATTTCATTAGTTCCTAGGGGCTAAATGGTCTTTTCCATCATAAATATCTAATATATTTTTGAAATGCAATCATGACAATGGTGAGTCATGAGGACAAAAGTGTGAGTTCATTAGTTCTTAGGGACAAAGAGTAAAATCACATAGGGACAAAATTGGTATTTCACAAAAAGGCTAAGGGCAAAATGAATATCTAGATATTTTAGAGAAGTAATCATGACATGTGGTGAGTCATGATGGTGACTCACCGCACTCAGGTGACCTGCGTCTCTCATCCGATGTCCGATTTTGTCTCTACAGGTCCGTTTTCAACTCCGTCAATTTCTCGATTTAATACTTCGCCCGAATAAAATATCTTATTTCAATTTTCGTGAAATATTTCAAAGTATCCAAAGTCGTTAGGAAATCGATATAAAACCAAACTTTTTCGTTCACGAGTCGAAATTAGGTTTTCTGATCAACAAAATTTTACTGTCATTGGAAAACGCAGACCAGTTTTCGTCTGAATATTCAACCTAAAATCTAACCATAACTCTCTACAATAAATTGGAGTATGGATAATCATTCTTTTGTCAAATTCATGACAACTTTCACTTTGTCAACTTTTCTTTCATGGAAAAAGCTAAACTACTTACACTTGGTTAATCTCTATAACTTTTATGGAACACCTATGCACTTCCATTAGATCTTGGTCCTTCATTTTCTATCACACTTTAGCTTGATTTTTGGGTGATAAACACCTAGGCCATTTGGCCACTTCACTCACAAAAACACTAACCAACTTCATTTTACTTCTTCTAAAAGATCTAAGACACTTTTCTCTCTAAAACTTCAAAATCTTCTCACTTCTCTCTCTTCTTCATCCATTCGGTTCTTCGATCAAAACCATCAACCAAACTTCTTTCTTCAATTCTAAAATCATACTTCATCTTGTCTTGATCCAAGGATCAACTTTGGTGAAGAAAACTTCTTGTTTTGGTGAAGTGTGTTCTTGAGCACCAAGAACACCATCCAAAACATTGAACTTGTTCTTGAGTTGGTGAGCATCTAAATCCTTTTTCTCTTCATTTCCTTGTTTATTACCTTGAGTAATCATGTTATATTTCTTCATTTTCATGAAAACAAGTTAAAGATCTCATCTTTTTCTCCTATAGGATTCGGCCAACCTTTCTTTAAGGAGCTTAGAGTTTCCTTTCACTAACACCTCTTCACTAAAGGTATGGGGAGTGAACCTCATCACACCAAAATTGGTGGAAGATAAAAATGGTTGTTTATGCTTGGTTTGGGTGAAACCCTTTTGCTTGGGTTCGCTACTTCATTTGTGAAGTTCTCTTTGAGATCATGATTGTAATAATGGTTCTATGCTTAGTATATGCTTATGATGATGTATGCAAAAATGTTTTCATGTATGTTGAAAATCATACTTTGATCTCTAGATCAAGTAAGGATTTTTATGCTTAGTTATGATTGGATGATGTATGATTATTGTTCATCATAATATTGTGAGCATTTTGAGCTATTACTTGACAAGTTAGTGAAGCAAAATCTTTACATCCCATGTGTGGGAGTATTCGGCCATGACTATGAGAAAAAGAAGAACATGAGTTTGTTCTTGAACTTCAAAGTTTTTGAAAGCTAAAAAGTTTTTTAGTAACTTGTATTTCAAAGAAAAACAAGAAGTGATTTTGATCCAAATATCAAATAGGATTTCAGCCTTCCAGTGTTTTACTAAGGTGAAAATGTATTTTTACTTTAGTCACAGTTTATCCAATTAACTAAGCGTTTTAAAAATAAAATTATGAAAGTGATTTCATGAAAGTAAAAGTAATATGAAGTTACCTTAGGTTTAATGGGATGTGTAACACCCTTTCCCGAGTGTCACATTCCCGAACGTTTATAAGGCCGAAAATATTTATTAATGCGGAAAATACGATTTTTCTTTTTCTTTTCTTTTCATAAAGATGTAATGGGATTAGTAAAGGTAATAAATAACACTAATAAGTGAACTTAGGTTCGCCATGCATTACTAGGACATACTGTATTATAAATACAGAAACAGAAAACAGAAAACAGAAAACAGAAACATCAACATTACTATATACAGACATAAGTCTAATGTATGACTGACATTAGAAATACAATAAGTACTAGGAGTCGTAGCTCCCAAAAGGTACCACAAAAATTGACATAGTCAGGCCGACAACAAAACTAAAACAGTAAAAAGAGTCCACCTCCAAACTCAAAGGGACTGCTGAACCGAACCATCGTCACGTCCATCTGTTCAAGCGGCAACAGCAAGTACCAGCAGAAAACATACAGATATGGGTGAGATTCCCGTTCATCAACACAACAAAGCAGCAGTAGTAAAAACGGGACTACTCACCAGGTAACAGCGTACCCAACATGTTAAACAGTTAAACCACATACTAAACCTTTCAATATGAATCCTGTTAAAAAGTTAACAGTATAATATAATACATTCTTAAACAGAACAGCAATGTATAACAGTAAATGTAAACATCAACAAGCATGCAATGCAGTGCAATGTACATGACTCAATGCCAATGCCACTGGGTACTACTCTGACCCCTACTCCATGGAGCTAACAAAACATTCGGAGAGAGTGAATGGAAGGACATATTCTGATTTCTGCCAGCCATGAGCAAGATGCTACAACATTCGTAACGTGCACGTATCTGGCTTTACGGTAACACTCTCGACCAAACATGAAAAGCACGGCATCTAGTAGAGGATATCAGTGTATTGCACAGATTCGCCACGACACAGAAGAATCACCAACTGGTCACATGTCAGCCCTTCCAACCCTGATACCTCCAAAAAGACCATTGAAGATAGTCACCGTAAGATTCGCATGCGCATCAAGGTGTAAGCTCAACTCCTAGGCTCAAGGCCTTACAACTATGCACATGAAATGCCAATACTTACACAAAGCAGATGCGATAAAGCAATGTCTATCCATTGGATAGACCTCAAGGTTCACTAAGGTTCTCTTCCTTAGAAACTACACACATCTTTATTTTATAAAACAGTTATCCATTGGATAAAACATTTATCCATCGGATAAATATCTCGTGATTCCTTTGGAATGATCCAGACTGTTTTCAGAATCGCCGACTGTCCCCACAAACCAACACAAGTCTTTTCAGCGTGTTTTGTCCTCACTCACACGCTTTCTAGGAAACTTCCCAGAAGGTCACCCATCCCATAATTACTCTAAGTCAAGCACGCTTAACTATAAAGTTCTTATGTTCTAAGCTCCCAAAAAGAAGATAAATCTTGTTGGTATGGGTAGTACCAATCAATTCTTATATGCCTTCCCTTAACTATACAGTCTCATACCTGCATAGTCTCAGGATTCCTTCCACTGTACAGTCCCATACCTGCACAGTCTCAGGATCTCTCTCATTCCAGTTATCACAAGACGAAAACAACTGAACGATTAACCTAGATCCGAATCATCGAATTACTGTTTCAAAACCAAAACATTTCATGTTTGTATTTACGTCTTATGAATTATGTCTCAAGTCCTAAGCATTATGAATAAGGATTGAGAATCCTCTTAGATAAGTCTTTAAGCCTTTCTAAGATATTAATTCCTTGTCTTTCAATTAAGGAAACAAGTGTTGATTTTACTTAAGTCTTATGAACTCATTGATGTACTAAGTCATCAATGGTATAGTAAATGGTCTTGTTCCACTACATACCATACTTAATTAACCCTTGTCTATAACTTTATGTTAATTACTTAACTTAGGTTTTTCACGCGTAAAACTTTACGATTGAGTTAGAAAACTCCTTTTGTAAACCAAACAACTTTTACATTTGAAAACTCATTTGATTTGAAACAACATTTGAACTAATCACTTCATTTCTAGCATTTTCTAAAAGGTGAAATCCGCTTAGCGAGAGTACATTCGCTTAGCTAAATTAAGGCAGTGATACCTCATTTGAAATTCCTTTCTCGCGGGGCGAACAGAAGTTTCCGGTCGCGAGGCTGAGAGCTGTATTTGCTCCTTATACAAATCCTCTGTATCGCGAGGCGAATATTGTCTCGCGTCGCGAGGCAGAGAACTATATTTCAAACCAACCTTCTGCATCGCGAGGCGATAATTGTCTCGCGTCGCGAGGCAGAGAGCTGTAATTCTTCACTACTTAGGCGGTTCGCGGGGCGAGAACTACTTCGCTGCGCGAGGCCAAGAAGCTGCATCTTTGCTGCTCGGGCCAGCCCACTGTCTCGCGAGGCGAGGCAAGGTTAGTCGGGCGAATGCCTTGTTTTCCCTCTGTCTCGCGGGGCGAGACAGGGTTTGCTGGGCGAGTGCCCTGTTTTCACTTTTCCTTAACTTCTTCATTAATTCTCTTTTGGAAACACTTAGTTTGATTAACAAACCTATGGCTAAAGAAAAGACATTTTCCACTTTGGTGACACACTTAAAAGGTTAAAACTTCATTTGATCTTTGGATCAAAATCACTTTTGTTTCTCTTTGAAAACATAGGTTATGAAATCATGTTTTTCTTACTTCAAAACCTTGCTAGATCAAGAACAACACATGTTCTTATATTTCCTCTTACAAAGGCCACAAGCCTAGTAGGAACAAATGTGAAGATTGCTTCACCCTCAAAACAATTTATAACTCACCATGTTCATCTAATTATGACAAACAACAATTACATAACATTGCATCATAATCAAGCATAAAGTCCATCACATATCATTTGCATCATAATCAAGCATAAAAGTCCATACTTGATCTAGTGATCAAAGTAGGTTTTTCAACATATATGGAAATGATTTTCATTCAATCACATCATGATCAATATATGCTAAAGCACACTACAACACACCAAAGCATAAACTTATCAAGACAACCTTGTTCTCGAAGAGAACTTTGCAAAACTTAACAATTAAAAGTGAACCCAATCTAAAGGGTTTCACCCACACATAAACTTAAACAACCATCTTCACCACCACCATCTTGGTGTGATGAGGTTCACCCCCCATACCTGTTGAAGAGCAGATTCCCGATCAAAGTCTGTTGATCGATTTGTGAACCTTCTGATAATTGTCACCAACTACAAACAACCAAACAATCAAACATTAAACAACAATCAAACCAAACTCAACAATTCTCACAAAGAGGGTTTCGGCCACCCTAAAGAGAATAAAGCTAGGAATTGATTTTGGTTTTCCATTTCATGGATTCAAAGGCATAGGAAAGCTAAGCATGAAATCAAGTGTTAAAAATCAAAAATTGATGAAAAACACTATTCATCATCATCAAAAGGGTTCGGCCACTTTGTGCTTTTTGATCTATGATGAGAGTTGAATCATAAGCTCTTGGGTTTAGGTAGAGAATGATGAAGTGAGTTCAAAGAAATTAGTCTTACCTCAAAAGGATTTTTCTACAATTTCCTACGGATTTTCAAACTTTTGGATCTAAGAAATGATTTTGATGAAAATGGATCTTGATCTTGAAATAAAGAGATATTCAAGAAGCTAAAAGATCATAGAAGTGATCGTACCTTAAATTGAAGGAAGATTGCTCAAGGAATCAAGTGATTCCAACAAGAAACCAAGCTTTTCTCAAGAACAACAATGGAGCTTCTCAAGGTTGAAGATGGAGTGTGGAAGGAGGGCTGTTTGTGCGTGAATGAGGGGCTGGATGGGGGTGAGTTCAGCCTTAAAACAAGTCACTTAAGGGCAAAATGGTCATTTGCCAAAAGGGTAAAATGGTAAAAGTGCAAAAGACTAAGGTTAGGGGCATTTTGGTCATTTTGCACCTAGATTTTCCCGATCGTCATGACGACTCTGACATACTCTCCCAAGTGTCCTGGGATGATGTGATATCAAGATTATCCGTTGGCGAATCTCGTTGAATCCCTTTACGACTCCAAACGCCTCCTAGTTCGATTATACGATCGAATATAATATATTATTATTTTTCGGACGTCAGGACGGATTTTAACGAAGATATAGAGAATAAAATCCCGAGACTTACTGTCTCGTTCACAAGTCCAAATTAGGTCTTGATAGTAGAAAAATTAAAAAACGCAGACCGGGCTCCGTTTGAGCTTTCGCCCAAAACTTAACCATGACTTCCTATGGTTGTGTAGAACATTCCTATCTTCTCGGAATATTTTATTTCACTCTCTAAACCCTGCAATAAAATACAAACGTTAAAATACTGGAGAATTAGAAAACGTGAAAATCAGGGCGTTACAGGATGTCACACTCTTTTGGAACTAAGTTAACATTCATTCTTCCAAGTATAAAGGGGACCTTGTCCTCAAATTAGAATTAATTGAATCATGGTCTTACACTAAATTAGTAAGGAAAAACCTTTTCAAATTAGTTAAGGTACTTTACTTCAAGCAAGTAACAAAGTTCTTCAAATCAAATGAGTTTCCAATCAGAAATGTTTTGGTTTACAAATTCTTAAATCGAGAGTTTTCAACTCAAATCGTAAAGTTTTACGCATGAAAACCTAAGTTAAGTAATTAACCTAGAGCAAAATAAAAGAGATGGTTAAGTATAGTACATGGTGGAACAAGACCATGCACTATACCATTGATGATTTAGTTCATCAATGACTTCATAAGACTTAAGTGAAACAATACTCTTTCCATTACTTGAAACACAAGGAATTAATATCTTAAAAAGGATCAAAGACTTACCTAAGAGGATTCTCAATCCTTCTTCATAACACTTAGGACTTGAGATGTAATTCATAAGACACGAACACAAACATGAAACGTTTTTGGTTTTGAAACAGTAGTTCGATGACGGACCGGTGATTCGGATCCAAGAAAGTCGTTCAATTTGTTTTAGTCTTGTGATGACTCGATCCTGGAGGGATCGCGACATTTATCCGGTGGATAAAAGTTTTATAATACAAAGACGCGTATAGTTCCTAACGAAAAGAACCTTAGTGAACCTTGAGGTTTATCCGGTGGATAGACATTGCTTTATCTCATCTGCTTCGTGTAAGCATTGGCATTTCATTGCATGAGTTTGTAAGGCCTTGAGCCTAGGAGTTAAACTTACACCTTGATGCAGGTGTGAATCTTACGGTGACGTTTTAAATATTCTTGGACGTATCAGGGTTGGAAAGGCTGACATGTGACCAGTTGGTAGCTCTTCTGTGTCGTGGCGACTCTAAGCAATACACTAATATCCTCGACTAGATGTCATACTTTTCGTGTTTGGTCGAGAGTGTTTCCGTAAAGCCAGATACGTGCACGTTACGAATGTTGTAGCATCTTGCCCATGGCTAGCATACACGGAACATGTCCTCCGATTCACTATCTGTTTTCGAAGATGTCTTATGCTGCTAATTGATTAACATGATATAGATTGAGATTTATGGTACGCATGTTGGGTATGTTATTACTTTGTGCGTCATCCCGTTTTTAGTTCTGTTATTTGCTATGTTGATGATTGGGAATCTCACCCATAGTTGTATATCTTCTCAGCTTGTATTGCTGTTTCTGCTTGAAAAGATGGGCGCAACGACGACTCAATTCAGCGTCTACCTTGAGTCCGGAGGGGGACTCCTTATGTCGTTCTTTTGTTTTGGCTATGCTGTGTCCAAGTGTCAGTTGTATCTTTTGAGGAGCTGTGACTCCTAGTACTTAATTATATACTTATTATCAGTTAGGCTTGGACCTATGTCTGTATACAGTATTGTTTCTATTTCTGTACTTTAATTCTGTATGAATTCCAGAAATGCATGGTGAACCTAAGTTCATTTATTATTACTTACTATACTAATCCCATTACATCATTGCAAAAAGGAAAAAAACCTGTATTTTCCATATTAATATTATTTTCGGCCTTATAATCATTCAGGAATGTGGCACTCGGGAAAGGGTGTTGCAATTAGCCAAATTACGTTTTCAATCAATTTATTCACTGCAGACAGTTAAATATAATAGATAAGGATTTTTAGGGCATTACACCTGAGAGAATCCAAAATTGTTAGCTTCTTTCTTTCTTCCTAAATCAAATACCAAATTTAAAAGTAAGTACCAAGACCTAGTCAAGTAAGCTACTTGAGAGAGGAGGCAACCGAGCACACCAACAAGTTTGCTCGAATCTAGCAAACACCAACAATGAAACTAAAACTGAAATCAAGCAAACACGAACACACACATACATATCATAACTCATAATTGATCATTAACCTAACAACTAAGAAGCAATGAAAAGTATGTATAAGAAAATAGACCAAATCAAACCATACTTACCTTTTCAAAGAGATGCTCTTTAGGAGGTGCAAGCAAGTAGTTCGGAAAGCAACCCAACTGGCCCAAGATTTCAATTCTCTGCATTGGAAAATCCGTATCACAATTAAAACCAAACTAAAACATGAGTAAATAATGCTATCTTTTTAAAGTAGCTATTTAAAATGCTTGCAAATTAGTCCAAAATCCAAACAGATATTCCTCCGAGAATAAAAAACAAGCACCTGAAAACACCCTCTTTGGCTAGTAATCAAGCTTTTATTAATGCATATGCTTGTCTGACAAGTTCTCTTCTAGTCATATTTTTCAAACTAGTAGCCTGCAACCCTGTATATTCTACAACATGCCAGCCAGCAGGTTATATTTTCTTTTCATCTTCAATTTGATTCGTGACATTATTTTACTTATTTGTTGTGGTGTTACTTGTATTATATTATGTTGAGATTATATTAGATAGCCAGATTATATTATGCTCCTCACTTTGAATTTACCATCATCCCAAACCAAAGAAGTTGACACAATAGATTCACCCATTGCTCGGTCAATAGTGAGCACAAATGTTTGCTTTTGGCCAAGTGAAGTGAAAGACAAAAAACTCGGGTTCACTTGGATGTTTAGTCCTTGAGGGGCAATCACAGTAAACCCACATTAATTGATAAATAATCAAACAAAACCTATAACACTAGCCAAGGAATCCAGCAGAAAAGCTTAAGCTGTTATGAGAAGGACATGAAAATGTGGACATTAAAATACAAAGCACAAACAACATAATTTTTCCACAAAATATGTGTTTACATATATTCAACACAATCGTAAAGCACTTATATGAATAAACTAATTTGGTATGCCAGTATGCATATTTTCATGGTGTTTCAGGGTTGCAGGGAATGAGGGGGTTGCAGGGAAGAGAGGGGTTACCTAGGAGCTTGCAGTGAAGAGGGCTTGTAGGGCAGAGAGCAGTGGTCCTCGTGGTGGTCCTCACGATGGGGGAAAAGAAGGTCGCGCGAACAATGCAAATGAGCTTAGGGTTTGAGAGGGCTGTGGTGGTCCTCGCGGTGGTTCAGGTGCACGAACGGTGGCAGTGGTGAGTGAGAGTGGTGTTTGGGAAAGGAGGGAACTTAGGTAATGGAGGAAGGAAGGAGAGAGTACTATTTGATAGTGAGAGCGTGCGAGGAGTTACTAAGTGGGAAAAGGAAATATAATAGGGAAAGGGGAATAGACAGCGCTTCCTTTAGGAAGCTCTATCTTAAGTGTATATTAGATAACGTTTCCTTAAGGAAGCATTGTCTATTCTCATACCTTAGACAGTGCTTCCTTGAGGAAACCCTTCCTTTGCTCTTCTAACACTTTTAGTAGCGCTTCTTCAATGAAGCGTTGTCTTAGGTTTACCCTAAGACAAAGCTTACTTGAGGAAGCACTACCGAAAATCTTCCCCCTCATTTTAAATAGCGTTTCAGTCAAAAACGCTATTTATGATGCGCCATGTAATGTATGATCTGGTTGTTACTCTGTACCTGCTAGAATCTTTACATGTGTGTTGATATTCATAATTTGATTGGAGATTTGCATTATTTGAGAAGCAATAAAGCTCACATGTACACGTATATGTATTATGATTTATTGGGCTTATGGAATGTGGTCAAATGATGGCACAGAAAGAGAGGTAGCTAAGCTTATGGAAGAAAACGTTGGGGCAAGCATGCAGTTACTTCAATCAAAGGCGTTCTCCATCATGCCTATCTCACCAGCATCAGCAATATACCACTCACAACCATCGGACACTTCTAGTATAGTCATATTTTTCATTTCTAATTTTTTAGTTAAATAAAAATAATTAAAAATTAAAATATATAAAATTACCCAGGCTGCCCGAGCTTAGCTGGGCTAGTCTGCTTCAGGTTCGGGCTCCATTGGCCCGGGCCAAAAAAACCATTTGGACTTGATAGAAATGGTCCCTACTCCTACGTATTCTTGGGTGCGATGAGAAAATCAAAGCTACGTAATTTGTAACTTTCCGACTTTTCTATAACTCTAATCGAGTTGGTTAATCTCGATTAGGGCTTTGGATGCTTGTGTGAATTGTTTTGTGTTAGTTTAAGACGTAGTTGGAAGCTTAGGAATAGGCTTGAATATTGTTAGAGGAGCCTAAGGTGTTAAACGAGAAACTGGGGGAGTCAGGAGTTTGGGAGGCTCTTCCCAGCTGAGTAGCACGCTCAAGCGTGGGAAAGGAGCACACCCTAACATGCCAACACTCAAACGTTGGCATGTTGCACGCTCAAGCGTGCGCAGCACGCCAGCTGTTCTGAGTTTTGACATGTGTAGGACACGTGTCAAGCCAGGGAGAGGACGGAGTGGACGAGGCCACGCTGAGCATGGAAGAGCCACACGCTCTAGCGTGGGCACGCTCAAGCGTTGATCAAGTTGGATGAGTTTCTTCTTCTTCCTCACTTTGCACGAAAATCTCAAGTGTTCCTGCAACTTAGTGAGAGAAGCTCTGAGATTCTTAGAGGGAGAAAGCTTAGTTTCGAGGTGATCGAGCTGCCGGAACGCGATTCTAACTACACGGTTGTGATCAGGAAGAAGCTTTCTTCAACTTCAACGGATTCATTTCTTGATTCACCTATGGTAAACTCGAATCCCTAACTTGCGTTCTTCGAGTTCTTCGAGTTTCTACCTTTGTCCTCTTGAGTTTTGGGATTGCCCTAGGGCTAACACTATTATTTATGTGTTATGCTCGTGATTAGGGCAAAGTTCGTGTTCGCGATCGTACGAGGTTTGGAGGTGAACACGTAGCTATTCTTGAAGCTTCCCTTGAAGGGGGCTATGAATAATGTAACACCCATTCCGAAGTACCACATTCCCAAACGATTATAAGGCCGAAAATAATATTAATGCGAAAAATACGGGTTTTCTTTTTTTTCCTTTTCGCCATGATGCAATGAGATTTTCCAAAAATAAACTTAAGTTCACCATGCATTTCAAATAGTCATACAGAAGTTGAGGGCAGAAAATAGAAACAATACTGAATACAGAGATAGGTCCACGCCCAACTGAAAATAAGTATATAAGTAAGTACTAGGAGTCATAGCTCCTCAAAAGAGTACAACTGACAATTGGACACAGCCTGGCCAAAATGAAACAATATAAGGAGTCCCCCTTCGGACTCAAGGTAGACATTGAGCTGAGTCGTCGTCACGTCCATATTCTCAAGCAGAACATCAATACAAGCAGAGAAGATATACTGATATGGGTGAAATTTCAAATCATCAACACAGCAAAATAGCAGAAGTAAAAACGAGACGACATACCAAGTAACAACATAACCAACTTGCATACCACAATTCTCAATATATCACGTTAATCAATTAGTAGCATAAGACATTTTCGAAAACAAAATAGTGATGTACAACAAGTAATGTAATTATCAACAGCTATGCAATGCAATGCAATGCGATGTACATGACTCAATGCCATATGCCAAAAGGTTAAAACTCTAACCCCTACTCCATGGAGCTAACAAAACGTCGGAGAGAATGAATGCGAGAACATGTTCCGTGTATGCTAGCCATGGGCAAGATGCTACAACATTCATAGCGTGCACGTATATGGCCGGCTTTTACGGAAACATTATGCACCAAACATGAAAAGTACGGCATCTAGTCGAGGATATCAGTGTATTGCTCGGATTCGCCAAGACACAGAAGAGCTACCAACTGGTCACATGTCAGCCTTTCCAACCCTGATACCTCCAAGACCATTTAAGACGTCACCGTAGAATTCGCACCAGCATCTAGGAGTAAGCTCAACTCCTAGGCTCAAGGCCTTACAAAATCATGCAATGAAATGCCAATGCTTACACAAAGCAGATGTGATAAAGCAATGTCTATCCACCGGATAAACCTCAAGGTTCACTAAGGTTCTCTTCCTTAGGAACTATATGTGTCTTTGTATTACAAAACTTTTATCCACCGGATAAATCTCGTGATCCCTCCGGGATCGAGTCATCACAAGACTGAAACAATTGAACAGTATTCTTGGATCCGAATCACCGGTCCATCATCGAACTACTGTTTCAAAACCCAAAATGTTTCACGTTTGTGTTTGTGTCTTATGAATTACATCTCAAGTCCTAAGTGTTATGAAGAAGGACTGGTTAGAGTGTGATGGAAATGAAGAGCCAAGATCTAATAGAAGTACATAGGTGTTGCTTCCATAACAAAAGTTGTAGAGATTAACCAAATGAAGGTAGTCTAGCTTTTTCCATAAAGAAAAGTTGACAAAAGTGAGAGTTGTCATGTGTTGACAAAAGGATGATTGTCCATTCTCTACTTTATTGTAAAGAGTTACGGTTAGATTTTAGGTCGAAAATTCAGACGAAAATCGGTCAGTGTTTTCCACTGACAGTAAAATTTTACTGATCAGAAAACCTAATTTTGACTTGTGAACTAAACGGTTAGGTTTTATATCAAATTCCCGACGATACTGGTTGTTTTGAAATTTTTCAAAATAAATAAGCTATTATACTTTATTCGTGCGTAAAACCTAAGTCCGGAAATCGACGGAGTCGAGAACGGACGTGTAGAGACAAAACTGGATGCCAGACGAAGAACACAAGTCACCTGAGTGCGGTGAGTAAGACGGTGAGTCACCACCATGACTCAGCACAAGTCTTGATTGTTTTCCTAAAATATCTAAGATATTTATGGCAAAAGGACCATTTTGCCCCTATGACTCACCATTGTCATGATTACTTTCTACAATATCTAAGATATTTATGGCAAAAAGACCATTTTGCCCTTAGCTTTTTGTGAAATACCATTTTGGTCCTATGTGATTTTACTCCTTTGTCCCTAAGAACTAATGGAATCACACATTTGCCCTCATGACTCACCATTGTCACGATGACTTCCCTGAAAATATCTAAGGTTCCTTGCGAAATGACGAAAATACCCTTGGAGTTCTTTATGCATTCCATTCATGTCCAACCAGTGTTTTGACAACTATAGGTTATCAGTGAGTGTCCCGACTCAAAACAACATAGCAAGCTCTAAACAATATTTTATGGTCATTAAGCTCATAATTGAAATTCAATATGACTTTCAATTATTAACTATTCTGTCGATTATTATTAATCAGGTTGTGTTCTCAGTCAAGTTATTCACACAATCGGTTAAAAGATAGCTATAGGAATATTGGGATGTTACAACACTACCCTCCAAAAAGAAATTTCGTCCGCGAAATTTACCTTAGAAGAGATGCGGAAACTGTTCCATCATCCTATCTTCCAAATCCCAAGTGGCTTCACCTGAAGTCTTGTTCCAGATAACCTTAACCAAGGATATCTCTTTCCCTCGCAGTTGCTTTACTCTTCTGTCTTCAATCTTGACAGACAATGTTTCATAGGTCAGGTTATCCTTTAGCTGTACTGAATCAAGCTTTATGACATGACTGGGATCCGGAATATATTTTCGCAATTGCGAAACATGAAAAACATTATGAAGGTTGGATAGAAAAGGTGGTAAAGCTATTTGGTAAGCTACTGAACCTATCCGACGAAGAATTTGATAAGGTCCGATGAATTTTGGAGTGAGTTTCCCGGACTAAAGGACCCTGCCAACCCCAGTCGTTGGAGTGACTCTCAAAAACACATGATCACCTTCTTCAAATTCACGGGGCCTACGTCTTTTATCTGCATAACTTTTCTGTCGGCTCTGAGTTGTCCTTATCTTTTCTTGAATTAGTGTCACTTTCTCAGTTGTTTGTTGTTCAGGTCCTAACGAAGCACTTTCTCCATCTTGATACCAACATAAAGGTGTTCTGCACCGTCGTCTGTATAAAGCTTCATAGGGTGCCATCCCTATACTTGAATGATAACTGTTATTGTAAGTGAACTCTATCCACGGTAGGAAACTCTCCCAACTTCCGGCATGTTCCAACACATATGCCCTCAACAAATCCTCTAAATATTGAATCGTCCTTTCTGATTGAACAGGTACTTTAAACTCTTATGATCACTGAAGACATTGAACGTCGAACCATACAAGTAGTACCTCCAAATCTTCAAAGCAAAGACCACCGCTGCTACTCTAGATCATGAGTAGGGTAGTTCCT
Source organism: Ammopiptanthus mongolicus (assembly GCA_039655645.1). NCBI lineage: Eukaryota > Viridiplantae > Streptophyta > Magnoliopsida > Fabales > Fabaceae > Ammopiptanthus > Ammopiptanthus mongolicus. The sequence goes on from CM077349.1 coordinate 41,933,214, forward strand.
ACCGTGCACTTTCAACTGCCTCGAGGCATATGCTACCACTTTTCGATTCTGCATCAGAACACAGCCTAATCCCTGGTATGAAGCGTCACAGTACACTTCAAAAAGTTCACTTGGATCTAGTAGCACCAACAGTGGTGAAGTAGTCAACCTCTTCTTCAACTCTTGGAAACTTTGTTCATAAGCTTCAATCCACTCAAAAGAATTATCCTTCCTCGTCAATTGGGAAAGGGGTCCTACAATCTTAGAAAATCCCTCAATGAACCTCCGATAATACCCAGCCAAGCCCACAAAACTGCGTATCTTAGTCACTATTGTTGGCATTTCCCACTCAAGAACAGCTTCGACTTTTGAAGGATCTACAGTAATTTCTTCCTTTGAAATCACGTGACCCAAAAACTGCACTTCGTTGAGCCAAAACTCACACTTAGACAGCTTCGCGTACAACTGTTTCTCTTTCAGAACTCGAACAACCACACTAAGATGTTCAGAGTGTTCTTCCTGGTCTCGCGAATAGATGAGTATGTCGTCTATGAAGACAACGACAAATTTATCTTGGTAGGGACGAAAAATCCTATTCATATAATTCATGAATATGTTTGGAGCATTCGTTACCCCAAAAGGTATCACAAGGTACTCGAAGTGCCCATAGCGTGTTCGAAACGCTGTCTTTGGTATATTCTCTGCCCTCACACGAATCTGGTGATAGCCCGATCGTAGATCGATCTTGGAGAAAACTGTTGCTCCCCTCAAATGATCCATTAAGTCATCTATCCTCGGAAGAAGATACTTGTTCTTAATGGTAACCTTGTTCAACTGGCGATAATCCACACATAAGCGAGAAGTCTCATCCTTCTTTTTCACTAACAGCACAGGAGCTCCCCATGGCAAACACTAGGTCTAACAAATTGCTTCCCCAGTAAATCCTCTAACTGTTCCTTCAAGATTTCCAACTCTGCAGGTGCCATACGATACGGTGCCATAGACACGGGTCCTGTTCTTGGCACAAGATCAATCGAAAACTCGATGTCTCGAACTGGCGATAAACCTGGAACATCTTCAGGAAAGATTTCCAGTAACTCGTTAACGAAAGGCACATGCTCTAAGACTAGATCACTCTTGACCTCCAAAGAAGATAGTAGCGTGTATCCTTGAGCTCCTTCTCTCAAAGAAGCATTTACTTGGTTGGTAGTCAAAAATCCAGAATTCTCAGAACTAGGAAAGATTACGGTTTTGTTTGCACAGTCTAACAGGATACGGTTAGAAGATAACCAATCCATCCCTAAGATTACATCCATTTGCAAAAGAGGCAATAGATCAAATCAATCAAAAACGTTCTACCTTCTACAGAAATAGAACAATTCAAACAAACTTTCGTAGTTATAACAGGCTTTGCAATAGGTGTAGAAATTACTAAGTCAAAAGGTAAAGAAGACACAGGTAATCCCAAAAGGTTTACACAATCATAGGCAATAAAGGAATGAGTTGCACCTGAATCAAATAGTACAGTTAAGGTTTTACCTTCCCTGACGCACTGACCTTGGATCAAGTCTTCATTTTGAGAAGCCTCAGCGCCACTCACAGTATAAACTCTAACCTTGCCTTAGGCCTCGCGGCTTGCACATTGTTGACAGAATGTTCAGCTTTTGGTTGCACACAGTCGCGTGAAACATGCCTTGGTTTCCCACATCTGAAGCATATTATCCCCTTGATTGAGCATTCATTTGTGGCATGATTATTCTTCCCACACTTCATGCACTTGTTTGGGGTGTTTCCAGACTGACTGAAACCACCACTGCTTCCTCCTATAGAACATTGTTGTTGATCTCGTTGCTTTGAATATGGCTTCCATCGAGATTTGTTTTCACAACCATTGTTTCCTCTGTGGAACCAAGTCGGTCCAGAATTCTGCGCTCGCTTGTCCCTTCTAGACTCCAAGCTCTCGATCAGACGACACTTTTCTATCAGCTTAGGAAACACGGAAATCTACAGAGGAACCACAACCCTTTTCAACTCAGGCCCCAGACCCCCTTCGAACTTCCTACATTTCCATTCCTCTCTTGGGTTGTCCAAGAAGTAGTTTGAGAACTTCGCCAAAATTTCAAACTTGGACCTGTACTCAGCTCCAAACATTGCCCCTTGTCTCAGGTGGAGGAACTCCATCTCTTTCTCGTGCCTCGCACTTGCAGGAAAGTACTTTTCCAGCAGCTTCTTCTTGAAAGCATTCTAGTCTATAACTTGTTGATCATGCATAAGCACCTGACGGGCTCCTTCCCACTGATATTCAGCATCTTCCACCAGCATATAAGTTTAGTAGACAACCTTGTCGTTCTCGGTACACCTCATGGCTCCAAAGATCTTCTCCAAAGTCTGGATCCAACGCTCAACTTGCTCAGGATTGAACTCACCCTTAAACTAAGGTGGGTTCCTATGGAGGAATTCATCCAATCCTCTACCCCCAATAGCTCTCTCATTACGTTGAACCATCACAGCAACCATCTCCCGTATGGTGTTCACATCAGCATTCTATTGGTTGTGGCTACACACTCAAGAGGGGGTGAATTGAGTTCTAAAACTTTTTACTACTTTGTGAAAAACAAAACTTTCTTTAAAATGGTTTTCTCACAATTTCAAAAATTTGTTTTCCAAGATTCAATCTATAACTTGTTTAATGATTAGGCTTAATTGCACTTTTGGACCCCCACGTATCACGATTGTGCAATTTTGGTCCCCCGGGTTTTAATTGCGCCAATTGGGTCCTCTAAGTATCACGATTGTGCAATTTTGGTCCCCCAAGTTTCAATTGTGCCAACTGGGTCCCTCATGTATCATGATTGTGCAATTTTGGTCCCCCAATTATCACGATTGTGCAATTTTTAACATCAGTATCCTACATAGGACACGTGGGACTGATTTGACACTTAGTGAAGTCAACTTGACAGTTTATGGGACATTCTTATAAGACATTATTGACATCTCACACAATTTAATAATCAAATACACATCATTAAGTGTCACATAAGAATGACACTTAAGCTGCCAAACTAGTCTCATTAAGTGCCAAATCAATCGCACATGCGCTTCGTAGGCTATTGATGTTAACAGTTGCATAACCATGATACTTGGAGGACCAAAATTGCACAATCGTGATATTTGGGGATCAAAACTGCACATTCATAATACGCGGGGGACCCAATTGGCTCAAATTAAACTTGAGGGACCAAAATTGCACAATCGGGATACTTGGAGGACCCAATCGGCGCAATTAAAACCTGGGGGACCAAAATTGCACAATCGTGATACCTGAGGGACTAAAAGTGCAATTAAGCCTAATGATTATTACAGTAATGCAAAAAAAAATTCTAGCTATGTTTATAAACAGATTTCAATATAAAGATTCAATTACAGAACACATTCAAACATATCTAACCAAGAAAGCATGTATATGACAAATGTATCAAGTTTAAGGGTTAGAATACGCAAACCAATTTATCCTGGTTCAGCTATCTCCACCTGGTAAGCCTACATCCAGTCCCCACTCCATTGTGAGTTTTCACCACTAAACTTCAAGCTCAAACCAGGCGCTTGATTAGCCTTTACAAGATTCTTTACAAGTTTCACCTTTTGGTTCCTTCTACCCTTGTGAACACTTTCCCAAGAAATCTTGTTTCACCCCATGGATTCCTTCTATCCTTGTACACCCAAGGATTCCTTCTATCCCTGTATTACAACTATGAGATACCCTCTCTTAACTCAGTAAATCGTAACTAGAATGAAAGATTTTGACTCTAGAACTCAGATATTACAACTTGAAGCACTTTTGAAAATATCAAACTTTTCTCTTAAGAAGGAAGCTCGATAGGAAACTTTGATTTCGTGACTTAACAATTCTGAAAGCATAGATTATTGAAAAGTGTTTCTAAACTGTCCTTATATAATAATTTGAAGAAATAAATCCGCTGGACAAGTTAGAAAATCAGTTAAGATTAAAACAGAATTAGTTTTCAAAAACTGACACGTGATAATCTGTGTAATACACATGTGTATTAAAAGATTTCTGAACTATAATACACGTATATACAGATTACGTTCTTTTGTACATCTGTGTTCATCTTGCTTTATTCTTGAATACACAGATTACTATCTTGTGTACATCGATGTACAAATGAAAATTCAACCCAAAAATGTATGCACAGACTATGTACATCGATTGAGTTCACTAACTCAAATATCGAAGCTTCTGTTTTGAATTATACACAGATGTATGATCTGATACATCTATGTATGCGATATATTTCTCAAGAACCAGTTTTAATACACATGTGTGCACTTCGCGTACACAGGTGTGTAGCAAGATTTTCACTTTTAATAGGTAAATTAACTGAAGACACACATGTGTAACACATAGGTGTATAGCATCACTTAATTTTCTTTTTCATTTAACATCTTTTGAAAATCCTTTTTCATGAAAAACTTAATTGATTATTCATGTGAAAACATAGTTTTTCATTTGTTTCCCAAGAGGTTATCAAGAGATTAAGTGTAATATTCTTACTAAAACATCTAAGAACTTGAGATCTTCAATTGACTTTGTCTTGATGCTTTATTCCACATAATCTTCTATAAATCTTTGAATCTCTTGATTTGCTTTGATCTTTATCCTTTGATCCCTTGACTTTCTCCTTCATGAATAAACTTGCAATCACTTGAACACATTATTAGTGTATAATCAAATTGAAAAAATCATATCAAATTCATATTTGTTTGTCATACATCAAAACCTCAAAAGGACATTTCTTACAAACTCCCCCTTTTTGATTATGACAAACCTTACCATACTTAACCTTTCAATTTTTATATTAGAGTGTAGCAATCATTAAGCATGGATGAATTTGATTTCATGTGACCTTCTTTATCTTCGATTCTCCCCCTGTCTCATATGCATCTTGCAAAGATCAAGTGTTATAATAGAAAGTCCTTTTCACTATCAAAGCATAAATCAATTTTAATATTCAGCTTTTAATGTTCTAATAATATATTGTATATCTCCCCCTTTGTCATTATCAAAAAGAACTATAAAAGAGATTAACCAAACTGAAATGTATATTGCTTTCATAAAGATGTATCATTACATGATAAAAGCAATACATCAAAACAAAACAAACACAAATCATAAATTTAGTTTAGGAATTAATCCTAAAGTTTGTACCCCGGTTATATACATCTATGTATTTAAGTGTAGCGGATACATCTGTGTTTTTTTTTTTAGCATTTTTGCCTTTAATACATCTGTGTATCAAAATGTACATCTATGTATACGAGTGAACAAAGAGTTTACATTTTAGAAATTTATCAGAATCTGCGTACATAATCTGTGTATAGCGCATCAGAAGGAAAACTAAGTTCCTGAACTGATATATATATATATATATATATGTGTGTGTGTGTGTGTGTGTGTGTGTGTGTGTGTACATATCCTGTGTATTGATGCTCTAGTATTCCATTTAGGCAATACATCTGTGTACTTAACTTGTGTACTGATACTTAATCAACTAAAAACACGAAGTACATCTATGTATGCAGTCTGTGTACAGACACTTCAACATTAAATATGTTTAATACATCTATGTACTCAATCTATGTTCTGATTCTAACAATTAAAATACAAAAGCAAATCAATGTATAACATAGATTGATCAAATTCCTATCCATGCGAATATGAATTAAAACGCATTTAAGAATATACAAGCATTCAACAATGAGATATCAAATCAAAACATCAATTACAAAAGATCAATTATGCTTTTAGCCACTAATCTAATTTTATTTCTTTCTATGATTCCAATCTCACCTAACTTGTTCAATTTATTATGAAACAAAATCCATATCATATAAGTTCAAGATTGACTAAATCCAACAAAAGGATGCTTAATCACATATTAATAATGATAATTGAAGAAAAAATATTCACTCAATGTTCTTTCTCTATTGTTACCCATTATGTGTTTGGAGTGCCCACTATCAAGATAACAATTTGATACCACTTTGAGCTTTTGGCCTTCAAACACACCTACAACACAGAATTTATGTTGGTACTATAGGTACCCAACTTTTCATGGTCCTTCATTGTTAGAATATGATATAGTTCCTTTGGGAACCTAAATTTGCCTTATATGCAACGAATAATTATTTCTCAAATTACAAACTGAAGTTATACGACCTTTTCTATTGCAATAATGACATCTAACATATTGTGATGTATTAGCATAATGAGAGACATGCAATTTTATAAAGTTGTTTGCCTTTTTCTCAGTTTTGTACTTTAAACCAACTTGGTTTTTCACTTCTTGTTGATGTCCAAGTAATGCATTCAAGTTGTCTTTACCTCTTGTAAGTCTAGATAGATAAACATTCAAATCGCTTATTTGTTTCTCCAACTTAGGACAATTATCACATATAGGTGGATCCAAAACAGTAGCTGATTTTTCTTTTCAAGCACAATTTTCTATTTTTAAGTCATCTACTTCTTTGTTTAAAATAAAATTTTTCTCCTCTAGGCATGTGATGGTTTTCTTAGACTTAAAAAGAAACCTAGCAATTCTAATAGATTCTTTATAAAGTTCTTCTTAAGCATTTTGCAATTCTTCATAAGAAGGTAATTCATCAAAGTTAGAACCATTAAGCACAAATATACTTTTTCATCATTGGAATCATCCGTTGAGCTAAGATTGTTATCCTCCCAAGAAATGTATGCACATTTAGGCTTCTTGTCCTTCTTGATCTTTCTATCAATCTTTTCTTTCTTTTGAAGAAAAGGGCATTCTTCTATAGATTTTTTCAGCTTTCAATGCAATGGTTCTTTCCTTCTTGTCTTCAGCTTCTCTTTGCATTAGTCTATTCAACCCTATTTCAAGTTCTTTCAATTTTCCAAAGAGGCTTGCAATTGTCATTGTTTGAAGGTCTTTTGATTCAGCTATTGCAGTGATTTTTGGTTGTCATTCCCTATTCAAGCATCTCATAATCTTGTTGATTTGCTTCTCATCGAAGATGGTGTTTCCAAGTGCAGCAAGATGATTTACAATATGTGAAAATCTATTCTACATCACATCGATTGGTTCTCCATGATTCATATGAAATAGCTCATATTTATGCACAAGGGTATTCATTCTTGCTCGCTTGACATCGCTTGTTCCTTCATGAGTTACTTGAAGAGTGTCCCACATTTGCCTGGCAGTTTTACAATTGGAGACCCTGAAAAACTCACCATAACTCAAAGCGACAGTTATTATATTTTTAGCCTTAGAGTTATAACCTACTCTTTTCTTATCATCATCATCATAAAATTGGTCTTTTGGTTTTACCTTTTTGCTGCCATTTTCATCAAGAGTAAAAGGGACATAAGGTCCATTTTCTACAGCATCTAGAACATCAAAACCAGCAGCCTCAAGAAAGATCAACATCCTTTGTTTTCAATACATGTATGCATTACCATTAAATGCAGGGTTCGAGTTAGGGAAGCCCCATCACCCAGGATATCATTTGTAGCCATGCTCTTGAAGCGATTAGGCTTGACACAAGAGTTTTAGCTCTGATGCCACTTGTTGGTTGTGGCTACACACTCAAGAGGGGGTGAATTGAGTTCTAAAACTTTTTACTACTTTGTGGAAAACAAAACTTTCTTTAAAATGGTTTTCTCAAAATTCAGAAATTTGTTTTCCAAGATTCAATCTGTTACTTGTTTAATGATTATTACAATAATGCACAAACAATTCTAGCTATGTTTAAAAATAGATTTCAACATAAAGATTCAATTACAATAGTCATTCAAACATATCTAACCAAGAAAGCATGTATATGACAAATATATCAAGTTTAAGGGTTAGAAGAATATGCAAACCAATTTATCCTGGTTCAGCTACCTCCACCTGGTAAGCCTACATCCAGTCCCCATTCCATTGTGAGTTTTCTCCACTAAATTTCAAGCTCAAACCAGGTGCTTTATCAGCCTTTACAAGATTCTTTACAAGTTTCACCTTTTGGTTCCTTCTACCCTTGTAAACACTTTCCCAAGAAATCTTGTTTCACCCCAAGGATTCCTTCTATCCTTGTACACCCAAGGATTCCTTCTATCCCTGTATTACAACTAAGAGATACCCTCTCTTAACTTAGTAAATCATAACTTGAATGAAAGATTTTGACTCTAGAAGTCAGATATTACAACTTGAAGCACATTTGAAAATATCATACTTTTCTCTCAAGAAGGAAGCTCAATAGGAAACTTCGATTTCATGAATTGAAAATTCTGAAAGCATAGATGATTGAAAAGTGTTTCTAAACTGTCCTTATATAGTAATTTGAAGAAATAGATCCATTGGACAAGTTAGAAAATCAGTTAAGATCAAAACAGAATTAGTTTTCAAAAACTGACACATGAAAATCTGTGTAATACACATGTGTATTAAAAGATTTCTAAACTATAATACACATATATATAGATTATGTTCTTTTGTACATCTGTGTTCATCTTGCTTTGTTCTTGACTAAACAGATTACTATCTTGTGTACATCGATGTATAAATGAAAATTAAACCCAGAAACGTATACACAGGCTATGTACATCGATTGAGTTCACTAACTCAAATACTGAAGCTTTTGTCTTGAATTATACACAAGTGTATGATCTGATACATCTATGTATGTGATATATTTCTCAAGAACCAGTTTTAATACATATGTGTGCACTTCACGTACACAGGTGTATAGCAAGATTTTCACTTTTAATAGGTAAATTAACTAAAGATACACATGTGTAACACACAGGTGTATAACATCACTTAATTTCCTTTTTCATTTAACATCTTTTGAAAATCCATTTTCATGAAAAACTTAATTGATTATTCATTTAAAAACATAGTTTTTCATTTGTTTCCTAAGCGCTTATCAAGAGATTAAGTTTAATATTCTTACTAAAACATCTAAGAACTTGAGATCTTCAATTGACTTTGTCTTGATGCTTTGTTCCACATAATCTTCTTTAAATATTTGAATCTCTTGATTTGTTTTGATCTTTATCCTTTGATCCTTTGACTTTCTCCTTCATGAATAAACTTGTAATCATTTGAACACATTATTAGTGTATAATCAAATTGAAAAACTCATATCAAATTCATATTTATTTGTCATACATCAAAACCTCAAAAGGACATTTCTTACACATTCAGGTTTTGAGCAGCCATCACTACCTTCAAAACCCGAATTGTCAAACTCAAGGGACCACAATACAACCAAAGCAAATAACATTATCTTCCTTGAGGAGATAACAACAGAGAAACACACAGCACAAACAAGACAGACCAATACCACAAACCCGAAAGACTCAGCCAGCTCTGATACCAAATAATGTAACACCCATTCCCGAGTGCCACATTCCCAAACAATTATAAGACTGAAAATAATATTAATGCGGAAAATACGGGTTTTCTTTTTTTTTTTTTCTTTTCGCAATGATGCAATGAGATTTTCCAACTGAATAATAATAATAAAATTAAGTTCACCATACATTTCTAATAGTCATACAAAAGTAGAGTACAGAAAATAGAAATACTACTGAATACAGACATAGGTGCAAGCCCAACTGAAAATAAGTATATAAATAAGTATTAGGAGTCACAGCTCCTCAAAAGGTTAGTTTAATGTTCTTGATGCTCAAGAACACACTTCACCAAAACATGAAACTTCCTTCACCAAAGTTGATCCTTGGATCAAGATAAGATGAAGTATGGTTTTAGAATTGAAGAAAGAAGTTTTGTTGATGAGAGAGGAGTTAGAGAGAAGTGAGAGGATTTTGAAGTTTTTGAGAGAAAAGATGTGTTAGATCTGTAGAAGATGTAAAATGAAGTAGGATGGTGTTTTTGGGCTTGATGGCCGAATGGCCTTGGTGTCTTGTGACTAAAATATTGGTTAGAGTGTGATGGAAATGAAGAGCCAAGATCTAATAGAAGTACATAGGTGTTGCTTCCATAACAAAACTTGTAGAGATTAACCAAATGTAGGTAGTTTAGCTTTTTCCATAAAAGAAAAGTTGACAAAGGTGAAAGTTGTCATGTGTTGACAAAAGGATGATTGTCCATACTTTACTTTATTGTAGAGAGTTATAGTCAGATTTTAGGTTGAAAATTCAGATGAAAATCGGTCTGTGTTTTTCACTGACAATAAAATTTTACTGATCAGAAAACCTAATTTTGACTTGTGAACGAAACGATTAGGTTTTATATCGAATTCCCGACGATATTGGTTATTTTGAAAATTTTCAAAATAAATAAGCTATTATACTTTATTCGGGTGTAAAACCTAAAATGGGAAATCAACGGAGTCGATAACGGACGTGTAGAGACAAAACTGGACGCCGGATGAGGAACACAGGTCACTTGAGTGCGGTGAGTAAGAGCGTGAGTCACCACCATGACTCACCACAAGTCATGATTGTTTTCCTAAAATATCTAAGATATTTTTGGCAAAAAGACCATTTTACCCCTATGACTCACCATTGTCATGATTACTTTCTAAAATATCTAAGATATTTATGGCAAAAAGACAATTTTGCCCTTGGCTTTTCGTGAAATACCATTTTGGTCCATATGTGATTTTACTCTTTTGTCCCTAAGAACTAATGGAGTCACACCTTTGCCCTCATGACTCACCATTGTCATGATGGCTCCCTTGAAAATATCTAAGGTTCCTTGCAAAATGACCAAAATACCCTTGGACTTCCTTATGCATTCCATTCATGTCCAACCAGTGTTTTGACAACTATAGGTTATCAGTGAGTGTTCCGACTCAAAACAACATAGCAAGCTGAAAACAATATCTTATGATCATTAAGCTCATAATTGAAATTCAATTATGAATTTTCATTTATTAACTATTTTTACGATTATTATTAATCAGGTTGTGTTCTCAGTCAAGTTATTCATACAAACAGTTAAAATACAGCTATAGGAATTTTCGGATGTTACAACTCAAGCTTGGAGGAGCGAGCCAGTGTTCGTGTTGATTTACGTGCCAATTGTTCAGTTGGGGAGAAAGAGTACTGCTGCTGTCGGGAAGGCAAGAGTAGCGTAGTTGTACTTTCTGTTGTGTGTAGGGAAGATCTAACCCTACTAGAGGTTGAGCCCTGATATAGTACCTAAACCCTAGGTTTAGCATACTTTGGGCTATCACCACTAAGTTTGAACCCTAGGTTAGATAACGGTTGATTGAGGATGATCTATTTGTACGACTGCTATGGTGATGATTGCTATTGTTGCTATCTGTATACGTGCCTACATGCTACTTGGTATATGATATGCCTGCTATGTTGTTGCTGTTAATGTTGTCATTTTTGCCGGTATGATATGAGTTGATTGTTGTGTTGTGGCAAAATGCCGGTTAATGTTAAGTTGGCTGTGTGCCATATGTGTTGTCGGGTTAATACCGTGGATGGTGTCGTTGCTATTGTGCTGACTATTGAGGCTGTGGCCGTGTGATTTAAGATATGGCTCGTGGAAGCGTGGCGTGGAGGCTATGGCCGTGCTGATGCGGTGGCATCTTGTTGTTGCTAATTGAGTGTTAGGCGTGAGGTCCGATATCAAGCCCGTTGAGGATGTTTGTTGCATATCATCAGTTGCTAAGTGGCGAGGCCATATAACAGGTAGTATGGGCTGCCAGCGTCATACGAGGTTAGTTGTAGCTGAGTGCGGGTATGGAAGGCGGATGGGGAGGTCAAGTGAGTGACCTTGGGGATGTTGCCGGTCTCGGGAATAGTTTACAGTGACAGAAGAGGTAGCTCCTATCCTGTCGTGACGCCTGATCCAGTCCAGTTTGCTCGACTAATCCCTGAGCTTTCCACGTTCCAGGCTAACGTTCCGAGGCGACCAAGACAACCCAATTCTTGTTTGGAAGGGGGATGCACTCTTATTGGTCACAGCGAGCGGTTCGGTTTCTTGGACAAACTAACTCCATTCCGACGCAGAACCTAATCCGGTGTGGACTTGTTCCAGTGTGGAACCAACTTTGTGAGATTCGGCCGACATGTTGTATGGGATTAGTATTCCGGTCTATAGGATTGATCTGAGGGTGACACTCATGAAGATGGATGTTTATGCGTGTGTTGTCTCGAGAGATGCTTGGTTGTGTGCAATAACTGTTGTATCTGTCATATATGCTACTTGATACATGCTATTGTTTACTGCACTACTATTGTCATTTCGATTTGCCATGCATTGTATTCTTATCTCCCTACCGTTTTTACTGTTGTTGGTTTTGGTTCTTGGTGCGCATGAAGACGAGGAGCCAGCTGTGGGAGACAATGGACCCGAGGGTACACCCTTTCATCATGACAGCACCGAGGATGCCGGTGCTGGGGTTAATTGAGATCATCTATCACGATGATCGGGGGTGGCACGTGGACCCTTCTACCTTCTTGATGGTCTACACAGGACCCGTGAGCATTCTTTTCAGAGGAGGGGCGTCGCACAAGGAGGACTTTTTGGGACCCTTCAAAGTCGTCCAGTTTCTACCCTTCACACGGATGTGGCAGCCGCTGAGGCGTTATGAGCGAGACTACGCCTGGGCTGAGCCAACGACATCGCATGCATCTAGCATGAGAGGTTTGTTTACCATGGTTAGCGTCGACGGACGGAGTAGTACTTGAGGACCTACCGCAGGCATAGGGTTGTGGTGTCGAGCTCATCGTCTGAGTATGAGCCTTTAGTGACGTATAGGCGTACCCATGGCGACGGCCAAGGTAGCTCAAGGCATTCTCACCACTGATGGTGGGAGCCTGCCAGTGAGTCCAGGTTGTGAGCTGAGAGTTTTATACATGTATTTTTCAGTGTGGGGCGGATAGTGCTGGCGAGCTGCGAGGGCTTTTTCTTTTGTCTTAGGATGTATATGTTTTTATCTTTTTAGTTTTTTTTGTACAAACCGTTTGTATATTTATGTACAACGCCCTACTGACGGGGCTACATCTTATGCATGGTTCCGTGTATAGTTATTTTATTGTGTTTACTCTGATGTCTTCTATGCTTTTCCATATGATTCTATGTTTTAGTGTGCTTGTTTCCGCTACGTTTCTTTAATACCACGCTATCGTTATAATACAGTTAGGCATAGTTAATAATAGGAGCTTGGGACTAATGGGATTATCCTACGTAAGTGAGGTCGTCTCATAGTTCTTTAAAAAAAATGACATTAATATTATTATTACTATTATTATTTTTATTATTGAAAATTTTTTAATTTTAGTCATAACGATAACCAGACAGGAAGAGGATCCAAAATGTTTATCATAACAACCTATTTTAAATGATTTTAAAAATGCAAGATGTCTTTAATATCAAACAAGAAGAAGATTCAAAGTGACTATCATTAGCAACGTAATTTTAATTTTAGATTTAAAGGTGTTCGTAATAACCAAACAGGAAGTAGATCCAAAGTAGCTATCACTAACAACTTATTATTAATTATTTGAAAATGCAAGGTGCTTCTGATAATCAAACAGGAAGTAGATCCAAAGTGGTTATCACTAACAACTTATTATTAATTATTTGAAAATGCAAGGTTCTTCTGATAATCAAATAGGAAGTAGATCCAAAGTGACTATCGTTAGCAACTTAATTTTAAATTTAGATTTAAAGGTGTTCGTGAACCAAACAGGAAGTAGATCCAAAGTGGATATCACTGACAACTTATTATTAAACACTTTAGGGGAAAAACTCTAAACAAGTAGTTATATATATATATATATATATATATATATATATATATATATATATATATATATATATATATATATATATATATATATATATATATTTCTAAAAATAGTATTACATAATATTTGATTTGTTAAAGTTAAATATGTATATAATTTAAGAAAAAAATTTAAATTAAGTTGGTATATTTTGTAAAGAAATATTTTTATTTTTTTTAAAAAAATTAACATATGTGATCAAATAATAACAATAATTGTAAAAAATCCAACAAACCTTTTAATTTTAACAAATTATATTTCATTTATGTATATTATTAAAAAGAAAACTAATAACTATGAGCCTTTTTGGTAAAACTAGTTGTTAGCGGATAAGTTAGCTGATAGCGGATGAGGTAGATGATAGCGGATCGCAGATAAGCTAGCTTATTTTATGTGAAAGTATTTGGTAAAACTAGCGGTTGAACTAACTTAAAAATATAAAATGACATAAAATGACATCTTCATTAATGATTTTACATAAAAGTGAGAGAGAAGAGGATAAAGGTAAAATTAATTTAAGATAATAAGGATAAAAGTGAAAAAACAATGAAACGCTATAAGTGTTTGGAAAAAACGCTATAAGCTCGTTTGAAAAAAACGCTATAAGTAGAGTTTGGAAAAAATATTATAAGTTTGTGAAAAAACACTATAAACTCGTGACAGGGACGCTTGAAAAATGGGACTACTTTCTCATCCGTCATAAGCTATCCTGCAACGCCCCTCGTTACATTAGTAACCCAAGATAAATGATTTAAATAAAACAAGGTAATTAAAAAAAATTCTTCCTTAATAAATACTGAATAAGTTCATAATATAATATTAATCCAAAATAATTGTTTATACCAATCCAATAAACAAAATACATAATAAGTTTTAAACTAAATAACTGGGCGTCTATTACAACTCGCATAAATAAATAAATAAATAAACGATATTAATAATCCTCCTGGCATATACCATGCCACACTAACCCAAGCTACTACTGGAACAAATCCTCAAGCGTCTAGATTCTCAACAGGGTCGTCCTCAGTCTCTGAAAACAACACTACTAATGAGATTTATAATCCCAATGAATAGAAATACATTTATAAAAGGGTTTTACAAAAGCGTTGTTCTTAGCCGGCGCGGTAATCGGAAAAACTAACTATGGTACCCGCTATTTTCAAAATAATGTATAGTAAAATAATAATAATAATATAAATTATTATTGACAGTAACAATCATCATTAATACATCATAAATCAAATATGACAAAATCTCATATATCAAACAATCTCAAATAATGACCATAAATATTCAACAGCGCATCATAATTAAATACAGCATAATTACACATAATATCAAATATTCTCAACATCTTCATATGTCATATGACCGTCAATCCGCGCATAACAATGGCGTCTCATTGCCTACCTTACTCATGAAGGTATTTCGATGTCACCTTCTCTTCAGTGACATTACTCATTTCGATACCAACCATTGTACACTGGTGGTATTACTCATTTCGACATCCCAATGTGTGGCGATGTTACTTTCGATACCCCATCATAGCGGTATTTCATATTTCGACACCCCAATTCATTGGCAGTATTACTTTCGATACCCCTATCATAAGGCGGTATTGCAGCAAACAGCATTCAACATATTAACAATTATTGAATCATACAAATATCACAAATGTCGTCAAACAGGGCATATATAGCATGTCAATTCAACCAAATCACGTATGTATCATATAAATCATGTGATCAATCTCAATAACAAATATTTAATTGACAGCAGAAACACCTTAGAAGGAAAACCCTCAAATTGTAAAATCAGGATTTGACTAAAAAAAACATGTTCATAAGCATAACCCAAACCCCATATAAATTGCACCAATATGGAAAGTGTGAGAAAGAATATTTCTACTCACCTCTTGAAGACCTTCAAAAATCAACCAATGTTTCCTACAAACTTATCTTAAAGTTTCACCAAGAATCCCCGATCTCTTCTTGCTAACGTTCTAGAACAATATGACTCCCTTCCTGACACTCACTGCAACGACGACGCTAGTCTATAACTTCTTTATATTTTTTTTTCTTAATGGTGTATGGTTGTTGTGCGGCACTGCCTTCTTCCTTTTTTCTTGAAACAGGGTGACCTCGTTTCTATCTCTGAATTTGAATCCTTCTAATTTCAATTGTCTTGTGGGTTCTGTTTCTATTTTTTTTTTTTTCCTATTCTTAACGTGATGCCTTTTTCCAATTATAACTACCCCTGAAAACAATAGCCAAACTAGGCTATCTATTAAGTGCACAAAATTATTGAATGTGGGCCCATGTGAATGTGAGTCACATCACCTTTCAATTTTTCTTCTTCTTTGAACTTTCAATTGCTAAACCCATTTACGTGGATTGCTTCACTTTGCCACAATCAACTCATAATTAAAATTTCCTTATGTTCCAGGTGCGCTAGTTCACAGGGACTTTTTTTTTATCTTAAAAAAAAAACATACCAATAAATATTTATAGTATACTTTTTTACACTAAACCTTATGATAAGTTAATATTTTTATTAAAATAATTATATTGAAATTTTAGGATGTTACATTTTCTCCCATCCTTTAAGAATTTCGTCCCCGAAATTAAGACCATACTCTAGCAATCCATCTGACATATAACACAATTAACAACATTAAGAGTTGATGTACCTTAGTTAGCGAGATCTGGATACTGACGCATTATATCCTCTTCAAGTTCCCAAGTAGCTTCCTCAGGAGTTAATCCTTCCCAAACCACCTTTACCAAAGGAATTGTCTTGTTCCGCAGAGTCTTAGTGCTCTTGTCGACGATCTGACTAGGTTTGGGCTTAAAGACCAAGTTATCTCTTAATTGTATTGACTCAGGCGTTATTATATGAGACTCATCATGCACATATTTTCTGAGTTGCGATACATGAAAAACATCATGAAGGTTGGACAACAAAGGTGGAAGAGCCAATTGGTAAGCAACAAACCCGACTCTTTTTAGAATTTGAAAAGGACCAATGAAACGCGGATTTAGCTTTCTGACTTTCATGGATCTTCCCACCCCAGTCTTAGGAGTGACTCTCAAAAATACATGCTCACCTTCTTGGAATTCTAAAGGCTTTCTCCTCTTATCGGCATAGCTCTTCTGCCTGCTCTGCGCAGTGCGCATTCTCTCCCTAATCAACTCAATCTTATTTGTGGTTTGCTAAACTAAGTCAGGTCCTATCAAGGTTTTCTCACCTACCTCGCACCAACACAAAGGGGATCTACACTTTCTTCCATAAAGAGCTTCATAGGGTGCTATGCCTATGCTAGCGTGATAACTATTGTTATACGCAAACTCTATGAGAGGTAAAAACTTATCCCAACATCCACCTTCATCTAAAACACACGCTCGAAGCATGTTCTCAAGGGTCTGAATGGTCCTCTCTGACTGACCATCCGTCTGGGGGTGATAGGTTGTGCTAAAACTCAACTTGGAACCAAAGGCTTGCTGAAAAGCTCTCCAAAATCTAGAGGTAAACCTCGGGTCTGTATCTGACAATATAGAGGTGGGTATACCGTGAAGCTTGACTATCTCCCTGATGTATAAGTCTGCCAACTTATCCAAGCTATATGTTGCCTTAATTGGCAAGAAGAGAGCAGACTTGGTCAACCTATCCACTATTACCCATATAGCATCTAAACCCAAACGAGTCCTAGGTAACCCCATCACAGAATCCATGGATATTTTCTCCCACTTCCACTCAGGAATTTCTAAAGGTTGCAATAAACCTGGAGGTTTTTGGTGTTCTATCTTAACCTTTTGGCATACTAAACACTTAGACACAAAAATGGCCACATCCTTTTTCATTCCTGACCACCAATACATCTTTTTAAGGTCCTGGTACATCTTAGTTATCCCTGGATGTATAGTGAATTTTCCCTTATGTGCTTCCTCTAACACTTTTTCTCTGAGGCTTCCCTCCTTAGGAACAACAATCCTACCCTTAAACTTTACTAAGCCATCAGCAGACAACTCATAACTCTCTTGTCCCAACAAGGATAGTAATTCTTGATTTAAAAGTTGTTCACGCTTAATCTCTTCCCTAAGATCGCTATGAATTTCCAATCTATTCAACCTCAAACTCAAAGCACTCAAAGACACATCAAGATTCAAGTCTCTAAAGTCCTCTAACAGATTCATCTATTGCACCATTAAACTACACATGTGTATGGTCTTCCTACTAAGAGCATCAGCCACTACGTTAGCCTTCCCTGGGTGGTACTTCAATTCAAAATCATAGTCTTTAAGGAATTCCATCCACCTCCTCTGCCTCATATTCAATTCCTTTTGGTCAAACAAGTACCTAAGGCTCTTATGGTCACTAAAAACTTCAAACTTAGCACCATATAAATAGTGCCTCCAAATTTTAAGGGCAAAAACTACTGCTGCCAACTCAAGGTCATGTGTAGGATAATTTACCTCATGGGTTCTCAGCTGCCTAGATGCATAAGCTACAACCTTGCCTTCTTGCATCAAAACACATCCTAAACCATTCTTAGACGCATCGCAATAAACCAAAAAACTCACTAAAGGGTCCGGTATGGTCAAGACAGGCGCTGTCACTAATCTCTTCTTAAGCTCTAGGAAGTTTTCCTCACATTCCTGATCCCACACAAAAGATTTTCCTTTCCTAGTCAACTGGGTTAAAGGTAACGCTAGTCTAGAAAAACCTTCTATAAACTTCCTATAATAACCAGCTAATCCTAGGAAACTCTTTACTTTAGTTACCGTCTTAGGTGGTTCCTACTCTAGCACTGCATCCACTTTAGAAGAATCGACTGCTACACCACTCTTAGAAATGGTGTGTCCCAGAAACTTCACCTCATCTAACCAAAACTCACACTTCTCTGGCTTAGCGTACAAAGGCTCATCCCTTAAGATTTGTAACACTACCCTCAGATGCTCCTTATGCTCCATAGGTGTTCTAGAGTATATCAAGATATCATCTATGAACACCACCACAAACTTATCTAAGAAGGGTCTAAAGATATGATTCATGTAGTCCATGAAAACGGCTGGAGCGTTCGTCACTCCGAAGGGCATCACTATGTACTCATAGTGCCCATACCTTGTTCTAAAGGTTGTCTTAGAGATGTCCTCACTCCTCACTCTAATCTGATGGTACCCCGATCTTAAATCTATTTTGGAAAACACTGCCGCTCCCCTCAGCTAATCTAACAGGTCATCTATCCTAGGTAAAGGGTACTTATTCTTTATGGTCACTTTGTTTAGCTGCCTATAGTCAACGCACAACCTCATACTCCCATCTTTCTTCTTTACCAAAAGAACCGGCGCTCCCCAAGGTGACACACTCGGCCTAATGAATCCCTTATCTAACAACTCCTCTATTTGTTTCTTAAGCTCACTCAACTCTAGGCGTGCCATTCTATAGGGTGCTACTGAAACAGATCCACTACCAGGCATAAGATCTATGTTAAACTCAACCTCCCTACTCGGTGGTAAACTAGAGACCTCTTTAGGAAACACATCTAAAAACTCGCATACTACAGGCAATGCCGCTATATCACTTTCAGCCTCTATCCTAGCAGAAAAGAGAAGTATGTATCCCTGAGCCCCCTCAACTAAGTTCTTGTGGCAAGATACAGCAGACAGAAAGCAATCCGACACAGAAGGGTCAACAGACATTGGTTGTGGAAGAAAAGAAATGGTTCGAGAAGAACAATTGATAACAGCATTATTATGTGACAACCAATCCATACCAAGTATGACATCTAGACCCGACATAGGTAAGCATATCAAATCAACATCATAAGAAAAGTCTTGGTATATCAAAGAACATTTCAAACAGGCAATAGAAGTTACCAATTTATCTTTGGCAGGAGTAGAAACACACAAATCAAAAGGTAGTTTAGAAACAGGCAACTCTAATTTCTTAACACAACTAAGAGGTATGAAAGAATGGGTTGCTCCTGAATCAAACAATATCATAACTTTTCTATCGTTAATAAACCCATACCTTGGATCAAACAGTCAGACTCCTTCACTTCCGCTCCTTGGATGGTGAAAACTCTTCCTTGGCTCTGGGGTCTGGTCTGAGATTGTCCTCCTCCCTTGCAAACTCTAGCTAAGTGGCCCATCTTTCCACATTTGTTGCAGGAGACTTGCGTCGCGGGGCATGTGTGATCCCCGTGGTGCCAACCGCATCTGAAACATCTATCTCCCTTATCTGCTTGAGCTCCTTGAAACTGCTTACCCTTTGAGATGGTAGGCACTGGTCGCAAGCTCTTCAGAAAATTACCCCCTTTGCTATGAAATTTCTTGCCTTCAACAGAACTCTTCTCTTTTGGCTTCTCCATCTCTAGAGCTTGCAACTTCTGCTCAGCTACCTCACACTTGTTTACCAAGGTGGGGTAGTCCCGAATCTCCAAGATCCCAATAAAATGTTGCATCTCTGGCTTCAGACCTTGGTCAAATTTGATCGCCTTCCAGTCATCCAAAGGATTGTCCTTCAAGTACCGAGAGAACCTTGCCAAGCTTTCAAACTTAGCGACATATTCAGCAATAGACATGTCTCCCTGACGGAGTTGCAGGAACTTTGTTTCCTTCTGAATGCGAACACTATGCGGAAAGTACTTCTCCAAGAAAACTTCCTTGAATCTGTCTCACGTGATTTGGGCGTCCAAGGCTAGCAAACCACCCCTAGCACAATTCCACCAGTGCTCCGCATCAGACTCCAGCATATAGGTGGCGAAATCCACTTTCTGTGGATCAGCGCACCTCATAACCCGAAAAATCTTCTCTAATTTCAGAAACCACTCTTCTGCCTCAACCGCATCAGTAGTACCTCGAAAGGTTAGCGGATCATTCTTCCTAAACTCTGACAGTCCCATGTACTGTGGATCCTGAGCTGCAACTGCTCCAACATTATGCACGTTCCCGTTGTCCCTCATCTGACGGAGTGTCTCCGTCTGCTCTTGCATGACTCTGGTCATTTCAGCCAGAACTGCTGCAAGTGCATCATTAGCGTTAGCCCCACGCCTGTTAGTAGCCATAAATCTGCAAACCACCAATCAAACATTGGGTTGATCAGGTCCAAAATCTCAAAGAATAGCATGCAGCATATATAACTCTAGCAAGCAGTCCTATGCGCCCATATTTGATTTTTGAAAAACAACCCAATATCACAGTCCAATTTAGGATTGAACTGCTCTGATACCAAAAATGTAACGCCCCTCGTTACATTAGTAACCCAAGATAAATGATTTAAATAAAACAAGGTAATTAAAAAAATTCTTCCTTAATAAATACTGAATAAGTTCATAATATAATATTAATCCAAAATAATTGTTTATACCAGTCCAATAAACAAAATACATAATAAGTTGTAAACCAAATAACTGGGCGTCTATTATAACTCGCATAAATAAATAAATAAACGATATTAATAATCCTCCTGGCATATACCATGCCACACTAACCCAAGCTACTACTGGAAGAAATCCTCAAGCGTCTGGATGCTCAACAGGGTCGTTCTCAGTCTCTGAAAACAACACTACTAATGAGATTTATAATCCCAATGAATAGAAATACATTTATAAAAGGGTTTTACAAAAGCGTTGTTCTCAGCCGGCGCAGTAACCGGAAAAACTAACCATGGTACCCACTATTTTCAAAATAATGTATAGTAAAATAATAATAATAATATAAACTATTATTGACAGTAACAATCATCATTAATACATCATAAATCAAATATAACAAAATCTCATATATCAAACAATATCAAATAATGACCATAAATATTCAACAGCGCATCATAATTAAATACAGCATAATTACACATAATATCAAATATTCTCAACATCCTCATATGTCATATGACCATCAATCCGCACATAACAATTGCGTCTCATTGCCTACCTTACTCATGAAGGTATTTCGATGTCACCTTCTCTTCAGTGACATTACTCATTTCGATACCAACCATTGTACACTGGTGGTATTACTCATTTCGACATCCCAACGTATGGCGATGTTACTTTCGATACCCCATCATGGCGGTATTTCATATTTCGACACCCCAATTCATTGGCAGTGTTACTTTCGATATCCCTATCATAGGCGGTATTGCAGCAAACAGCATTCAACATATTAACAATTATTGAATCATACAAATATCACAAATATCGTCAAACAGGGCATATCTAGCATGTCAATTCAACCAAATCACGTATATATCACATAAATCATGTCATCAATCTCAATAATAAATATTTAATTGACAGCAGAAACACTTTCGAAAGAAAACCCCAAATTGTAAAATCAGGATTTGACTAAAAAAAACATGTTCATAAGCATAACCCAAACCCCATATAAATTGCACCATGGAAAGGGTGAGAAAGAGTATTTCTACTCACCTCTTGAAGACCTTCAAAAATCAACCAATGTTTCCTACAAACTTATCTTAAAGTTTCACAAAGAATCCCCGATCTCTTCTTGCTAACGTTCTAGAACAATATGACTCCCTTCCTGACACTCACTGCAACGACGATGCTGGTCCATAACTTCTCTATATTTTTTTTTCTTAACGGTGTATGGTTGTTGTGCGGCGCTGCCTTCTTCCTTTTTTCTTGAAACAGGGTGACCTCGTTTCTATCTCTGAATTTGAATCCTTCTAATTTCAATTGTCTTGTGGGTTCTGTTTCTATTTTTTTTTTCCTATTCTTAACGTGATGCCTTTTTCCGATTACAACTACCCCTGAAAACAATTGCCAAACTAGGCTATCTATTAAGTGCACAAAATTATTGAATGTGGGCCCATGTGAATGTGAGTCACATCACCTTTCAATTTTTCTTCTTCTTTTAACTTTCAATTGCCAAACCCATTTACGTGGATTGCTTCACTTTGCCACATTCAACTCATAATTAAAATTTCATTATGTTCCAGGTGCGCTAGTTCACAGGGACTTTTTTTTTTATCTTAAAAAAAAACATACCAATAAATATTTATAGTATAATTTTTTTACACTAAATCTTATGATAAGTTAATATTTTTATTAAAATAATTATATTGAAATTTTAGAATGTTACATATTCTCTATAAACTTGCAAAAGAGACACGTGCCAAACAGGCTATATGTTTAATTTTAATTTCAAAAGCTCAAATTATTTTAGCTAAAATACATTTGTTCTGGGCCAGCTTACAAGCCCACTCATAGGAGACCTTACTAAAACAACCTTAACAGCTAGGTTTAAAAAAAAAACACTAAAACAAATGAACAATCAGAAATAGAAGTTTAAAAGTTGCAGAACATAATAAAAAACTTCAGCCTTTTAGACCTGAGAGTGGAGTTTGTGAGTTAACAAGGAGCAGGGGCCGGGACAGTACCACGGACGGTGGCTGGCCAGCAAGGAGTGCGGTGTGCGACAGCTATACGCGGCGGAGGATGGCGGCTGGATGCGAAGTGCGGCCGAACAGCATCAGGAGCATCGTGCGGCCGTACAGGGACAAAGGCTACGTGCGGCGGTGCGCGACTTGCAGCGTGCAGCTGGACAGCTAACGACGGCGGCATGCGGCCGCAGGTTCCGGTTAGATGCGAAGGCAGAGAGAAGAACGAGATAAAAAAAAGGTGAAAACTTGCACGAAAGAAAAGATCGCCTCTCTCCCTATTACTACTGTTCCTCTGGAAAAAATTTAGATCCTGGGGAAATTGAAGTTCTGCTGTTCTCTTCCCCTCAAAATCTCTCATCCTTCCCCCCAAAAATGTTGCTGCTGTTGTTGCTTTGCTATGTGTTTTAATCTTTGTGTTGAAGGATGAAATTATGGGGATGGTTCTGTTTTGATGTTGTTAATGACAATGAAATTTTGGGTGAGAGGAAGATGGAGTGAGGGAAGAGAAGAGGAAGAAGATAGTCATGGTTGTTTGTGCTGAGACTAAAAAAAAATCTAGTTTATGGCTAAGGGTGAAGAAAAAATGAAGAGAAAGGATGCTGTTAGGGAGAAAATGGTGCAGATAGATGTCCCCGTTGGTGAAGAAAAAAGACCCTTTTATGCTAATTAATAGGATTCCAATTTCATAGACTAAGAAGAGAAGAGAGAGAGAAAACTCTACTCCGAAAAGATGCGATATATTGGAAAATGAATATATGTGTGTGCAAGAGTGTAGGGAAGACTATTTACACCAACTCCAATACAAATGAGGCAGTAACCAACCTAACTACTTCTAACAACCTCTAACAGCTTGGAAACCGTAAGCTAACAGGGTTCACTACCAAAGGCTTAGAGGATACATTTAATACCCCCTCAAGCTACGGGTTGGAAGATGTTGACCAGCCTCAGCTTGAGAAGAAGATGCTGAAAAAGAGCAGGAAGCAAAGCCTTAGTGAGCAGATCAGCAGTCTGATCCGAGCTAGGCAAGGGCAGAAGACGCATAAGACCAGCTTGGCACTTCTCACGGACCACATGGCAGTCAATCTCGAGGTGTTTGGTGCGTTCATGGAAGATGGGATTGGCAGTAATGTGTAGAGCACTCTGATTATCGCAGTAAAGCACGGGTTGCTTGATGCAGTCAACAAGGAGATCAGTAAGAAGGTAGGACAACCATTGCAATTCGCAAGTGGCAGCAGCCAAGGCACGGTACTCAGCCTTAGATGAGGAACGAGCCACCGTTTGTTGTTTCTTAGATCTCCAGCTAACAAGAGAGTCACCCAAAAAAGAAACAATAGCCAGAGATGGACCGATGACTGTTAGGACAGCCACCCCAGTCAGCATCAGCAAAACCTAGGAGCTGAAGAGAGGAGGAGCGGGGGAAGAAAATACTCTTCCTAGGAGCCCCTTTGAGATAGTGCAAAACACGAAGCGCGGCCTTGTAATGCAGAGTGGTTGGGTGAGCCAGGAACTGACTAAGTTGTTGGACAGCAAAGGAAATATCGGGGCGAGTAGTGGTGAGATACAAAAGGCGCCCAATGAGCCTGCGATACTCAGAGATATCAGAGTGAGGAGAGTTGGAGTCCTGATGAAGGCGAAGAGCTGGGTCAAGAGGGGTGCTGGCTGGCTTGCTGCCAGCAATACCAATATCATGCAACAAAGTGAGGCAATACTGCCGTTGACAGAGAGAGATACCTCGAGAAGAGTGGGCTGCCTCCAATCCCAGAAAGAACTTGAGGGTGCCCAAATCTTTAATGTCAAACTGACTATGCAAGACAAACTGATGGCTGCAAACTCTTCAAGGGAATTGCCAGCCAAGACTATGTCGTCTATGTAGACAAGGAGGACTGTGAAACTGGAAACAGAAGTCTTAGTAAAGAGAGTGTGGTCTGCATAACCTTGGACAAAGCCATTTTGAAGCAAGAGAGAAGTGAGGCGTTCATACCACTTCTGACTAGCTTGTTTCAAGCCATACAAAGACTTGAGAAGCTTGCAAACCTTGGTAGAAGGAACACCCTGGACACCCTTAGGCACTTCCATATACACATCTTCTTGAAGTTCTCCATGGAGGAAGGCATTGTTCACATCAAGTTGATGGAGATGCCATCCTCGAATGGAAGCAAGAGCCAAGACCATACGCATAGTGATCAACTTAGCTACCGGGGAAAAAGTGTCAAAGTAGTCAATCCCTTCAACTTGATTATATCCTTTCGCCACCAAACGAGCTTTGTACCGCTCCACTGCACCATCAGCCTTTCTCTTGATTTTGTACACCCATTGCAACCAATGGGATGGACATCCTTGGGCAAATCAACCAATGTCCAAGTGTGGTTAAGGGCCAAGGCTTGTAACTCGGATTGCATGGCCTCAACCCAATGAGAATGTTGACTAGCTTCAGTGAAGGAAGAAGGCTCGGATTCAGTACTAAGAGACAATGCATATGCCTGGTGTGTCGAGGAAAGATTAGAATAGGAGAGACATCGGGCAAGCGGATAGGGTGTAGAGGAGGATGTCACCGCCGAACAGTGATAGTCAGCTAAGTGACCAGGCTTGTGCTTAGTTCGAGTAGACTGTCTGGGTTGTGGAACTGAGTCTGGTGGAGATGCAGGGGGTAAAGCTGCTTAGTCCGGAGGGGCCACAACAGACTCAGTGGAGGCAGCAGGCAAGGAAACCGGAACACTCGAATGGGAGGCAGTGGAGGAAGGAGGTAGCTCAGTGCACTCCCAATTAGAAAATCTAGAACCTGTTGCATTGAAGAACTTGCTCATGAAACTCAACATGTCTTGAGATGAGAAGTTCTTTGTTGTGCAAGTCATAGAGCACAAAACCTTTGGTGCCAATTTTGTATCCCAAGAAGATGCATTTCCTAGCCCGGGAGTCAAACTTGGACCGATGAGCAGTTAAAGTGGAGGCATAACAAAGAGAGCCAAGGGCCTTGAGTTCACTCAAGTCGGGAAGAGCTCCATACATCAGTTCAAAAGGAATTTTCCCTTGGAGGACTGAAGAGGGAACACGATTGATGAGAAAAATAGCATGCATAATAGCATGGCCCCAAAACTGGAAGGGAGGCCGAGCTTGGATCAGCAGGGCTCTTCCTACAGCAAGGAGATGCTGGTGCTTCCGCTCCACACGACCATTTTGCTGTGGAGTTTCCACACAAGAGGTCCGGTGGACTATGCCTTGAGAGGCATAGAAGGAAGGCATGGTGAACTCTACACCATTATCACTGCGAATCACTTTTATGGTCGCAGCAAATTGAGTCTTGGCCATATGAACAAAACTATGAATGTGTGACTGAGTTTCATGCTTCCTTTTTAACAACACAATCCATGTATACCGAGTATAGTCATCAAGAATAGTCAAGAAATACCTATATCCGTGGACAGAAGTAACAGCAAATGGCCCCGCTAGGTCCATGTGTATCAGATCAAAAGCCTTTTCAGCTCTATTGACACTGATAGGAAAAGATTGTTTCTTCTTTCTAGCAAATTTGCATACATCACAGACTAGGTGTTTATTTAGGGTTACAATTTCTTCAAAGTATGCAATTTATTAGGGGAAGCATGTCCAAAGCGAATGCCATAAAGCGGATGGAGGCAAAGAAACAGAATTGCAAGAAACATCCCTTAATGTACTAAATTGCAAGGCTCGAGTGGCAAGGGAGATGTCCAAATGATAGAGACCATCTTTAAGGCGGGCAGAACCAATCCTCTTCTGTAATGAGTCCTGAATTGTACAAATTTCAGCAGAAAAGCAAAAGGAACATTGCATCAGTTTGGTAAGTCTTGAAATGGAAATGAGATTGAAGTTAAACATTGGCATGTACAGCACATCAGTCAATATGAGGTCATC
Source organism: Ammopiptanthus mongolicus (assembly GCA_039655645.1). NCBI lineage: Eukaryota > Viridiplantae > Streptophyta > Magnoliopsida > Fabales > Fabaceae > Ammopiptanthus > Ammopiptanthus mongolicus. Next base: position 41,960,299 of record CM077349.1, read on the forward strand.
TGCAAGCACAACAATGCCAGCAACCTCTGCCATAGCTATACTTCCATTTGGCATTCTAATAGGCAAAGGATTAATCTTCTTATAGGATTTAAAAGAATCAAGAGAGAAACAAATATGATCTGTGGCTCCTGAGTCCACAATCCAAGAGTCCATACTACCATTGACTAAATAGCAAGAGACATAAGAGATACCTTCAGTGCCTCTTCCATGTTCTCCTTTAGTTGATTTTACTGCAGTGCTTGCATGATTAATACTATGAATAAAGTGTGAGTCTGAACAGCCTTTCAATTGACTGGACTGGAGCAAGGCCATCAGACCTCGATATTCCTCTTGAGTGAGGGAAGCAGTGCTGTTAACTTCCTGTGGTTTCTCTCTTTCATCATCAAACTTTCCAATATCCAATTCCTCTGTACTCTCTGCACAATTGGCAGAAGAATTACCTCCCTTGTATTTCCAAGTTGGAGGGAAACCATGCTTCTTGTAGCAGGTCTCAATGGTGTGACCTACTTTCCCACAATGCAAACACATTCTACTGTTATAGGAACCTCTTCCTCTTCCGGTGAATTTCCTTCTCTCAGCCAAATTAACCGAATCTGTGCTTCTTCCAAGGATTGAAAACTAGAACCAACCATCTGTCTCTCTTGTGGCAACACCATGGAGAAGACACGATTAAAACCAGGCAATGGATCCATTAGTAAAACTTGAGAACGCACCATAGAGAAATTCTCGTTCAAATTCATAAGAAAACGAATCATAATATCTTGATCCCTATAATCTCTGAATTTCTTCATAGCATCACATGCACATTTAACGGTGCATAAACATAGAGGAAAAGGTCTATAATTCTCTAATTCTTCCCATAAAATCTTCATTTCAGTATAAAACTCAGATACTGACAAGTTACCTTGCTTGAATGAATTGATCTCTTGTTGCAATTCAGCTACTCACACAAGATCTCCCTGGCTAAAACGTTCCTTGAGGTCCTTCCAGACATCAATTGCAAGATCCACATAGACTAAACTCTGCACAATCGAAGGCGATACCGCACACAACAGCCAAGAATGCACTAGGTTATTGCATTGCTCCCATGGTTCGAACATAGGATCAAATCGATCCGGCATTGGACAACTTCCATCAATAAATCGAAATTTATTTTCGATATCAATGCTCACTTCATCAATCTCTCCCGAGTGATAGTTTCTACCATTGAGCGGTGGTGAAACCAAGACACTAGCATGATTTTCTCCTGGGTGAATGTAGTAGGGACTAGAGTGATTTTGCGTTGGATCCGCAATTGGTGGAATAACAGAGACCGAAGCATTGTTTCTAGGAGGCATGATTCAGAGTTGCGTACAGAAGAGCTCTTCCTCAAAGCTCTCTGAAACCATAACAGGATTCCAATTTCATAGACTAAGAAGAGAAGAGAGAGAGAGAGAGAAAACTCTGCTCTGAAAAGATGCAATATATTGGAAAATGAATATATGCGTGTACAAGGGTGTATGGAAGGCTATTTATACCAACTCCAATACAAATGAGGCAGTAACCAACCTCTAACTACTTCTAACAACCTCTAACAGCTTGGAAACCGTAAGCTAACAGGGCTCACTACCAAAGGCTTAGAGGCTACATTTAATACTAATCACCACCAAATTTCTGTAACTTACTGAATAATTTCCATTAACATTTGCCTTTATTTCCTTCAGTTACGGTTAGCATTTTATGATGCATTATGTGAATGGAGAAACTGTTAAAAAAATATCCAAAAGCCAGCTCTCTTTATTTTTTATTTTATATTTTTTATAATTTTATTCAGTTTTAAGATTTTCAAATTTTAATAAAAAATTAAAATAAATAGAATTATCGGGACAAAATGGAATGTTTACAATAACATTAATTAACAACTGGAACATATCCGTGTAATGTGACAAATTGTACTTACTGAATTTATGCTACTCTTTATACATAAAGGGCTTGTATTTATGAAGAGCTTGATTCAATCCACGGACAGCTGCACATGCTGTAGCGATTGACATTAGCATAAAAGCAAAATTCAAGGTTTGAAGCCTAAACCATCGGATTGTTCGTTTTTTGATCCTCTGTTTGGCAATGAACATCTTCACTGGAAAATAGATCACTAAGGGCCAGAACGCCATAGCCCCAAGAAGGGCTAGCATTTCATTGAAAAAGGGCATTGCCATGGCCAGAACAGTCACCATAACTACAAATATGGTCCTCCAAACAAGCCTAAAGAAATTGATACTGAATTTTATTTTGCCAATTTTCATTGGGTACTCCTCTGTTACAAAACTTGAGCCTGGCCATCTTTTGCCAACCAAGGTTTCAACTAAACCAAAAATGGGTTGGCTAACTACCTGCATGTCCATAATTTATTCAAGATCAATGGTCATTTAGAATGAAATTAAGATAAACAAACAATTATAATCTAAGTAAATTGGAAAGAGTAAATACTCAATCTAGTCCCTAAAATTGTAGGATTGTATCGTATCAACTTAGTCCCCCCACATTATCAATATTCCAAAATGATCATATCCTTGGAATTATGCAATTCAGGTTCGTTCTTTCATTTAGATCCGTTAGCAAATTAATCCCTGACATTATTCACTTAGTTTCAAATGCATCTGTGACATTATCAATTTAATGTCATTATAGTCCATTCAAATATCAACAAGGGACGAATCTGATTAACACTTTGCAATTCTAAAGATCATTTTGGAATATTGATAATGTGATTAAGTTGATACTACCCTACAATTTCGGGGATCAAATTGGGTATTTACTTAAATCGGAAACCTGATTCAATGATCAACAGTGTTTGGAATTACTGAAAGATATAATTGATTATTTTATTTTAACTTTCTTTTTAAAAGACAGAAAAAAAAAGTTAAAATAAAATGATTTGAAACTCATTATAAAAAAAATGATTTGAATTGGTTTGTAAATCAATTTCCATGATTGAACACATTAAAGATAAATTGAACTCAATAATTAACTATTGGCTAAGATATACTTTTGATCTCTTATATTAATTCTAGGTTTCAATTTGGTTTCTCTTTTATTTTTTGTTCCAAAACGGTCCCTTATTTTGCAAAATTATACCAATGCGGTCCCTCTTTTATTTTTTATTCCGAAATGATCCCTTTTTTTTAAAAAGTAAACCCATGTGATTTCTTTTTTTGTTTCAACATGGTCCCTCTTTTATTTTTTTTTCGAAATGGTCCTTTATTTTACAGAAGTTATACCAATGTGGTTCTCTCCGTACCACAATTTAAACAGAAAAGATCACATTAAAACTTAAAATAAAGATAAGGGACCATTTCAGAACAAAAAATAAAAAGGGACCAAATTGAAACCTAAAGTAAAGATATGGACCAAAAATATAGTTTATCCTTAACTATTTTAATGATCTTAGAGTAAACTATGTGTTCATCTATCACATATACATCAATCAATTTCTTTTCTTATGGGTTTATTTGATCATATAATTGGAGCAGACTTCAAATCCCCATCATTATTGTCCCTTAAAACAAGGTAATTTCATTCCAAACTATGCATATTTTGTAAGGTAAATGCTAACCAGTGCTCTAAGGGCATTGGTTAAAGATTCAAATATTGAAACTTTATATTGAAAGTGGTGTATTCAATGCATTCAACATTCAAAAGTTCTATTTTCCAATAAATTTTTTCTAACTTTAGATTCCTTAAACAATATCCTTAGGACACTTGTTAGTAAGACTCATTATGTAAATAGAGTTAGAAGAGAATGGGATGGAGCGATAAGGTTGTTTGGTGAGTCACCAAACAACCTCATAAAGGCATGCCTAATCCCATAGGACGGGTTCTTCACTTCTTCTAGATCACCAATCTTATTGATGAAAATTCAAGGAATGGACTTTTATACTATTGTTCTCTTTTTACACTAAGCTATATATTTGTTTATATCAAATATATATTTTCAGTTTAAATAGAATCGATAATTTGAATAAGAAAAGTTGCAGACTAAAACAATAAATCAGAAGAAATACGGTCAATGCTACTTTTGCCTTCCAACCTATCATTTGTAATTTGAGTAGCTGTATGGACAGCGCCTATAAGCGCTTTTTTAAGGGGAAAAATGCTATGTAATCTTTTTTCTGTTGTAGTGCAAACGGAAGCTGACTTGAAGACTATCATTTCTTTCTCATCTCTTTCCCCTTCCATTCCTCCTCAAATCCTTTCCCTCCCTTTCCCTCTCAACTTTCAAACAAATCCTTAGGACTTCATAAGGAAAGCCTATGACTATTCAAGTAGATTGCATTGAAATGGAGAATAATCAAGTATTCAATTAAATGAATGTACTTATTCCAAGATTATTAATGAACTTGTTTAGAAGAAGACATCACTAGAAGACTATGAAGAACCTTAACACTTAGTTAATAAATTTTCAAACAAAAGATTTTATTTACAAATCAAATTAATTTCTAACTATTTTTAATTCAAAACATACATAGCGAGTAATGTTGACCAAGATATTAAGAATTTTGAGTGTATCACGGGTTGAACAAGATATTAAGAATTTAAAGGTGATGTGAGAGAACCTGGTATGCTCCAAGCAGGTGCACAACAATGAAGACATTGGCTATGTCAATAAGCCAATAAGGCTCTTTAAACCCAGAACTCATGAGGATGCTAGCAGGAGTTTCTGAGCCAAATGTAGCATAGCCAGAGCAGGCACATAAGAGGAAGGTAATTGTCATCGTGAATATACCAATCCTGTTTGCCATCTTCATCACTTTATTTTCTGGCGGTGATGACTTCAAAGAGTCCTATTTTCCATACCACACCAATGTAAAAATTTTAATGTCTACAACATATGCATCTTTAATGAGTGCAAGTGTGCTGGCAAATAAGTAGATTGGCATAGATAGATTCCTAAAAATCACATTTAATGTCTACAACATATGCCACTTAAAAGGAATAACGCTTTTCATATCGATAGATTCCTAGAACCACATTATGAGTCTGTTTGGTAAAACTAGCTGTTAGCGGATAAGCTAATTAATAGCGGATAATATATAGCGGATAGCGGATGAGGTAGCTGATAGCGGATAACGGAGAAGCTAGCTTATTTTGTGTGGAAGTGTATGGTAAAACTAGCGGTTGAACTAGCTGAAAAATATAAAATAACAAAAAAGGACATCATTATTAATGATTTTACATGAAAGAGAGATAAGAGGATAAATGTAGAATTAGATTAAGATAATAAGGATAAAAGTGGGGAAAAAAAATGAAACGCTATAAGCTATAAGCTCAAACGCTACTTCAATTAGAGTCTGGAAAAAACGCTATAAGCTCGTAAAAAAAAACGCTATAAGCTCGTGACAGAGGCGCTTGCCAAACGAGGCTACTTTCTGATCTGCTATAAGCTCGCAGAAGGGACGTGCCAAACAGGCTCTAAACTAATCATAATTTGGATTTTATATCAATATTTGAGTGGGAAATACACTCATAATTTAACCAACTCGGTGACCAATCAAAGGATGAACTGAGCTTGATCGTGCGACAAAGTTCGTTGGAGGCGAAGTGCTATGAGTCCCATATTGGGGAACCTCACCTAACAAGTGGGGTTTATAAGCCTAGAGGTTCTCCCACCTAATGGACTAGTCTTTTGGGATGGGCACTTCCTTTGGGCTTATAATCATAACATTGATGCTTTCATTGAGGTTGACTTCTCGGAAAAGGCTACCCACGGAGGGTTCTGACAGAGTGAAGTGTCATGGAGTGAAAGCCGTCGCGGACATCGGCTCTCGAACGGTGGTGCATTGTTATGAGTCCCATATTGGGGAGCCTCACCTAACAAGTGGGGTTTATAAACCTAGAGATTCTTCTACCTAATGGACTAATCTTTTGGGATAAGCTCTCCCTCTGTGCTTATACTCATAAAACGAAAGCCGTGATTCCTGAGCTTCTCGTTGAACGCAAACCTGCTATGAGCAAAGGGATAAAGATTTTGGATTGAAATCCCAGGGTTTAAACAACATTTCGATTTCTATTTTGAGAAATCAGAAATTTGGATGAAGGGAAAAAGGGTTTTTGGGTTTGAGAAGGTTTCTGTGTCTCTAGGATTTTGGATGAACTATTTTTTTTAATGTTTTATTTAAATAAATAAATATTTTACTAAATAAAATAAATTTTTTAAAAATATTTTTGATTAAATAAATTATTATTTTAAGAATAAAAAAGCCACCCAACATGACAAGTGTTAGTCCCTTTACCACAAAAGGACAATAGGATCACACAAGGACTAACGTCCTAACTTTAGAAAAAAGTGGAGGACCTAAAGAATGCAAAAAAATATTTACGGATGAACATCACACATGGAAAGAGAGAAAATAGAAAGAGAAAAGATAGACAAAAAGAAAACGGAATAAAAGAATATAGAAAGAAAATACAAAAGGTGGATTTTAAGAGTTGTTTGGTAGGAGAGAAATTTGAAAGAAAATGAAGAAAAAGAAAATTCATGAGACATGTGGCGTTATATAATTGGCTTAGAAAGAAAAGTGTGTTATGTGGCATGAGGGAAGTCCTTCTCCCTATTTTCTTCTCACTTTTGGGAACGAAAACTTTTAGGTGTAATAGAAACCAAAGATATAAAAATGGAAGAATATATTATTGACAGAAAAGGGAAAATGTATTACAAGAGAATCTCTTGGGAACGAAAACTTTTTAGGTGTAATAGAAACCAAAGATATAAAAATGGAAGAATATATTATTGACAGAAAAGGGAAAATGTATTACAAGAGAATCTCTCATATAACTGTAACATCCCAAAAACCCTATGTCTGTCTTTTAACTGTTTGTGTGAATAACTTGACTGAGAACATAATTCGATTAATCATAATCATAATAATGGTTGATGATTGAAAATTCATATTTGAATTTCAATTATGAGCTTAATAATCATAAGGTGTTGTTTTGAACCCAGTGTGTTGTTTAGAGGCGGAATCGGTAAAAATATTATTATTTTAATCGGGACCGCTTATCTTGGGATGCGTACCAAGGTTGGGAAGTAATCTGGCCCGGGGTCGGGAAGTTATTCTGGCCCGGAGCCGGGAGTAGTTCATGACTGCCTTGCACGTTTCACGAGGCGTTATCACCTTTTTCATTCCTTTAATCAATGGACTAAATTCTTATGACTCTTGGTTAATAACCTAGCATCTTATCCTTTTATGGAGAAAGCTAATTAACCTATTTATGGTTAATCTCTACTTCTTCTAATGTGTGATCAACAAGTACGTACTTGGATCAATCTAAGCCATCCTTTTTCTTACACTTGATCACATCAAATTATCTAATTCTTTTAGCATTTTGAATTGAATCCTTTCTCTTAAAATGAAGAAGGCCTTACGACCAAGTGTGTCTTAACACAATAAGTTCCATTTCACTTCTCTCATAACACTTACACATAAACTTATCTTCTCTAAAAGCTTCGACACAAAAAAATACTCTCTCTTTTCTCTCTTTGAGCTTGGTTCGGCCATGGCTATGGTGACCATCACCATTTTTCCTCTTCAAAAACAAACATCATAGTTGTAATCACCTCAACCTCTACTACAACTTTGATAAAGAAAGTTTTTGATTTGAAACACCTTTGTTCTTGACCCTCAAAAACACCAACCTTGTTCATCATGTGTTCTTCACTAAGTAAGTCTCTAATCTTACTTTCCTCTTCATACCTTTTCTTAGAATCATGAAACAACTTCTAGTTCATGATTTTGTGAAACAAGTTCAAGATCTTACATTTTCCTTTATGTATAGGTTCGGCCATCTTTGACTTTTGGATGCTTGGAGTTTTGAACATCCTAAAGATCTACAAGAGGTAATGGGGGAGTGAACCTCATCACACCACATTGGTGGTGGTGAAGATGGTTTATGGGTTTGGTTTGGGGAAAACCCTAAACCAAGGGTTTCCTACTTTGTCTATTTGGTTCTCCATGAGAACAATGTTGTAATAATTATTTTCTGCTTGATTTATGTCCATTGATGTGTTTTAATGGTTGAAAATAACTTTTATTTGAGGAAAAACCCTAACCTAGAGTTCTTTCATCTTTTGTTGAAAAGAGTTTGTGAAAATGTGATTTTCGGATCTGATCTTGTGTGAGTCATTTCCGTTTTTGTCTCAACCTAGACCTTGGATTCCAAAACTTGTTTTTGATCTTGAAACTAGACATCTTGGGCTTCATTTTGAGTACAAATTTCGTGTGCTTGCATAAAGATTTGACCCTTGGAAACCTATTTCAATCTCAGCACAAATTTCTGCCTCGGATTCTGACTACAGTGGCTTGTTTCATAAAACTGTACTAAATCGGTTACAGTTTGTGAAAAATAGTTTTATATCCAAAAACTATACATCCTAAGCTTTCATATGAGTCCTTATTTGCTCAAATCCAAGTTCGTTTGGTCAATCAAATGTTTGTCACAAGTTGATGCTTGATATGCTGAAATTTCTGTATATGGGTTTTGGTGTTGATATTTGGAATTGTATGTTATGATGTTGGTGTAACTATTTGAGTTTGAGTGTTAGTGTTGAAAATCATTTTGGCATGGTGAAAAACTATTCTTAGGTTCAAGACCTAAGGATAGTATTTTTGAATGATGAACTTGTTCATGCATTTACTACTTGATGGAATGACTATATGTTGAGATGTTTCATGATACTACCATGTTGTTGGATGGCTTGTATTTTGTTGGAAAACACCATGTGAGGTTCGGCCTTGTTAAGATATAAAGGGGAAGCAAAAGCTTCTATGTTCAAGTAATGGTGTAATGGACGTAAATGATTCCAAGAAGGGAAAAGAAATTAAAAAGACCTACCTTACTTACATGGAGGCATTCGGCCATACCAGGAACCTAAAATGTTGATGCTAAGAGACTTAATGTGTTTATACTTAAGTATAAAGGGAAGTATTGGTTCCAAAGAACCAAGCGTTGTAAATTAAAAAGGTTTTCCAAAGAATTCAAGTTTTGGTTCCAAATAACAAGTGTTGTAAATTAAGTATTTTGATCTCGTGTGAAAAGTATTCAAGGATATGAGGGTTTGATGTTGATCAACCACTTATTTTAACATTTTGTTTCAAGGAAAATATTTTCAAGAACAAAGATTTTTCTCAATGATTCATGTGGTTTCCAAAGGTCTTGGTTAGCAAACCTGCTTTCAAGAGAAATGAGAATTCTTATAAGTATTTTCTTTAAAACAATGAGTCTTTACACTATTATGATTAATTTTGGAATATTACCAAATAAAAGAGTTGTAGTTTTCATTTGAAAATGAAAAGGTGATTTAAAGAAAAATACGTTTTCCCTTTTTACACTAAGTATTATTTCAAAGGAAGTTTTACGCTAGTTTGGCAAAAGACAAAGTACTGTGTATCTTGGGGTTTTGGATACCTTACGAGTATATGTATAAAGTTTTCAAAACTATGTTTGATAAAGGAGATTCCATGAACTAGTTTACTACCAAGGAGAGTATTTTAAAGACTTTACTATAATAGCGTAAATACATATTATCTTCTAAAGGAAATTCAAAGAGCTCCATAACGGATTCACAAAGGCTAAATAAAAGACATGCACCTATACCTTGTGGTCATGGAGAACCATGTCCCACACCCTTGATGATTTAGTTCATCTAAGGATCCATAATACTTAATCACAAAGAATTACTAATACAAAATAAGTAATGCTTTCTTTGATAGATAAGTGAGAATATATGATAAAAGAATCCTTGTGGACCTTGTCCTCCATAATACATCTAGGTTATGAACTAACGTATCATAAGACATGAACATCGTGTTACGAACGATGAGGTGGTACGCGATTGCAAGGAACGGAACCAAGGATGGGCGACTGATGGCAAGTCGCGTGAAAGTGGGTCCCGTAGGGGTGCCCTGTGGTTTATCAAGAGATAGACGTGGTGCTACAATGATAGTGTAGTACGTACTTTGTGTTGTGGCATTTCTTGACATGCATACACATCTGTGCATGAGTTGGGCGTTGTGCTTGGGAGTTAAGCTTACATCTTTGTGCGGGTGCGATTGTCTGAGGTGTCAATCATGAGGATCTTGGGGACGTCGGGGGTTGGGGAAGACACATGTGGCCAGAGAGTAACTCCTCTGTGTCGTGGATATCCATCGAAAAACACTGACGTCCTGACTGAAACACCGGGCAAATCACTATTTGGGTAAAGAACGTCTGGCGTGAGCCGTAAAAGCGAATTCGCAATCTTGTTAAGATAGCACATGTTGGGCTGATATAACGCAGACAATGTTCTCCCAATCATTCACTCCAGTTATGTTTAGCTCCATGGAGTAGGGGTCAGAGTCTTACCCTTGTGGCATTTGGCATTGAGTCATGTACATCGCATTGCATTGCATGACTGTTGATGGATACATTTACATGTTATACATTATTATCCTATGTTGATGATGTCTTATGCTGTTGATTGGATAATATGAGATGTTGAGATGTATGATGTGCATGACTAGTATTTTACTGTCTTGTGTGTCGTACCGTTTTTACTTCTGCCATGTGTTGTTCTGATGAATGGAATCTCACCTCATTACTTTGTATTGCATCGTTGTGTGCTTCTCTGGTTGTCTCCCGAGAAGGTCGTGTTACCGAGACTTCAACCGACGTTTTGGATGTACCTCTCTGTTGAGTCTCCCATTGGTTTTGGTGTTTGGACATCTAGTCATGATGAGCTTCTAGCAAAGTATATGGGAAGAGCCACACTCACTATCCGCAAGAGTCGTAGAGGAAGAGTTCTTGACTGCTCAATAGCTCGTCTTCATGTCGTCTGCTGTCAAGGTTGTACTCGTAAGTGGAATGCTAGTTGGACTTTTCCGCCGATGCGTTCAGTGCCTTCTCCCTCTGTTAGGGATAGGCCGCTTGTTGGCAAGGTTGCTTCTAGGGCAATTTTTGCGATGTCTTCCATAGGAATTCCAGTGGTAATCCCTGCTAGGATTCCTGTTAGGTCTCGTTTGATGGGTCCTAGTTGGAAGGCGATAAGTGAGGAGATTAGGAGGGAGGGGATCTATCCATGCCTCCTATTCCTTTCGCTTGTCTCTCCATGAGGGAGGAGTCAGAGGAAGCATTCAGCGGTTGATCCGAGGGGTGTTTTCCTGTGTATTCTATTGTCGGCCAGTGTAGGGTGTCAGAGTGTCTGTACCTTTGTTTTATCTTCGGTGGAGCTGCGACTCCAAGTATCTTATGTTTAGGAGCTGCGTCTCCAACCTTTTATGATGAGTCTGTATCTTTCTGTAGTCGGGTTGGGTTCTTATGTAAACCTTTATGAACTTCTATTATGAAGTGTTGCTATTTACCATACACGCATAAACGGTTACGAGCTTTTACAGTTATGTCTTGCGAAAAGGAAAAATTCACCCCTATCTTTCTTAAATGTTTTAATTAACCCGTTTTTCGACCTTAGAGTATTTTAAAATGTTCGTAAATGTGATGCCCCCGGAAAGGGTGTTATAGTAACCCCAGAGCAATGCTCCTCAGAGGAATGTCGAATTCTCTCTGCCCAGCTCAAAGCCGAAACTAATCAGAAGAAACTAACTACCACCCTTTCCCTTCTCACACACCTCATATACCCCCTCTCACGTGTTTTCTCTCCCTATCTCTAACTAACTTGCCAGCTCAACTATCACCTCTCCATTTGGGCCTTTCTCTACATGGGTCCTATCAATGGCACCCTCTTCTGAAACAACCTTGTCCTCAAGGTTGGAAGTGGTTTCTATTGCCCTTCTTGCAGCTGGGAAAGACACTAATTTGCTTGAGAACCAAATAGGAGCGAGCCTGTTCATGGAGCTAAAGCTGGACATCCATTGCTCCAATATGCTTGGGGACCAAATATCATTTTCTATTTTGCCAATTGTAGTTCCTTTGTTGATAGACTTGGGCTTGGCCCATTAGTTCAAAAAATAACCTCAGCTTGCAGATTTGCAATGGTTCCATACTCGCGTCCAACTTGTGGTTTCTAACATCGGTTAGGATTGCCCAAATTTTTCCTCTATCATATACAAAATTAAGCAACAAGTGAAAGCTCCTTAGTCCACTAGCAACCCTCAAAAAGATGAAACAATATGCCACTAATTTATCGGATGCATACGATTCTTTCATTGCCTTACAAACTGTCCCATGATAACGATCAATAGTAATGTTGCGAAGAAAGCAATGCAAGCAATGAGGGGGACAATACCGCATAAAAATCATGACTTTAAGGTTGTGTTGCAGAAGCCAATAAGTAATCTTAGCTAAATTAGTAGATTTTCCAACTCCATTAACTCCAACAAATATAACAACACATGGTTTCCTCTTCTCCTTGGCAGCACTGTGTACAGCTTCCAGAATCAGAATTCAAATGTATCCATATCAGTCCACTTTAAGACATACTCCAAAAAGGTAGAATTTCCTTGCAACAATGAGTAAAACAGTAAGACAGCCGCCTTATCAGCTAAGCACATTCCACGTGTATCAAACCAAAAAGCAAAGCACAACTTTATGTGTCGACCAATGTATGCCTTGTCTCCAACATCTACACAATCCAATTCTCCATCAATTGGGTACTCTAAGGCTTTGCAGTAAGGGATGTCAAAAAAATAAAGATTTTCTTTGAATAAAGAATCTGAAGCTGAAGATTTGTTATTCTCGATGGCAGAGTAGTCCTCACTCACAGCACATTTATGATAATGATTGAGAACAAAATGCATGCTATCCTCTATGGGACTTCTGGATCCTTCACTGATTGAGCTGACCAAATACATGAATGGCAATGAAACAATAATTGCAAATGTAGAACCAACTCTCTGTAACACACTACTCTGACTTCCGTCATAACAGATGGAATAAGTTACTCTATTGAATGGAACACTAGGATGGATAATGACATTTTGAAGCAATTTGCGAGTAACTGAAACAACCAGAGAGCTGTCTTGAGCCATTGATGCATCGAGAAATGGGTTCACATCATTTGGTTGAGGAGATGGCCCACAAAGAAGATGAGTTAACATTACAATAATCATGAAATTATGCAGCTCTAAATGTAGGAGAAATGGGTTGGGGTTCACTTCTACCGATGCTACAGAGTTCAGAACATTCTGCATAACAAGATTTTCAATGATTTGATTAATTACCCATTCTGCCCTTGTATCTTTCTTCCATGCTAGAACCAATTTGCCATTCAGATGTGTGGTTGTATGTACCCACTACGCCCCTCTTGCGATCTGATGTTTGGCGGCTTCAGCGATGGACGCTCAATAGGCATGCGCGAAACTGAGAATTGCATTTCTGTTGGTGATCCATTTCTTGCATACCGAACTCCTTTTTCGTGGACCCATATGGTATCATCAAATTGGGCCCGGCCCAATATGTCAACAATGGGACCCAACCTTCTGAAGTCTAGTTTTGCGCCTCTTTCTTCCTCCTTTGACAGAATTGGGTCTTCGATGGTGTGCACCCAAGGAGATTCCTTTAATAGTGAACCCATGGCTGCCGCAAGTAAAGTGGCAGCAGACGACTCTGTTTGTGGAGGAGCCACTGCAAGTGGGCCAATGTCCGTCGGTTTAGGAGGCGGCGCCGGTACTGCAACGCTCGTTCCCCACAACTCCTTCCTCAGTGAAGTAGCAACCACCGTGTGAGAACCACGGTCCGGTGGCTGTGGTGGTGGGACACGCCGACCATCGATCATCGTCTCCAACAAACCACCTCGCCCACCACCCTCGTAGCGGCCGTCGTCGCCCTTTCCTAAGCCGCTTCCCAAACACAGCGGCCGTCGTCGCTTCTGCTACGACCACCGCCTTGGTGTCGATCTTCCTCCTTTTCTGTCATCATCTTGGAAAGATATGAGACATCACCGTCACCTTCCGTCTCGATCTCCTCCACACACGAAACCTGAAGCTTCTCCCCCTCTATATGCGTTTTGGGTTCTGTATAGAGAATACTACTCATGGACCCGTCCCTTCCTTTTCCTTCATTTTCCTTCTCAAATTTGTCCTTCTCTTCTGCCATCTCAATTGAAATTGGATTTCCTTGGTCAGTTCCTTGTTATTGAAGCTCTAATGAACCTTGCGCCGGCAAGGGTTCCGATTCCAGATTTGGATCCCCTTCTTCTGAAGCTTGAAGATAAGCCCACAGATCTGGTAGGAATTTCTTGATCACGACCCTTTCAAAAGTCTTCCATGTTGCATTTTGATTGTCTTGCTTCCAAGAAGACGACCATACGAAAGCTTATCCTCTAAATGCAAACATAGTCACCCACATTTTCTTCATCTCTTCATGGATCCAACTGTTGATCTCAAAATACCGGTCCAGCTGGATCAGCCACCAATAAGCGTCTCCCACTCCATTAAACATTGGAATCTCCATCTCCGGCATCATTGGCTCTCCCTCGAGCATCCGGCAGGTTGGACCAATTAATAGAAACTAAAGATATAAAAATGAAAGAATATATTATATATTAACATAAAAAGGGAAAATGTATTACAAGAGAATCTCTCCTGTAACCCCAGAGCAATGCTCCTCAGAGGAATGTGGAATTCTCTCTGCCCAGCTCAAAGCCGAAACTAATCAGAAGAAACTAACTACCACCCTTTCCCTTCTCAAGCACCTCATATACCCCCCTATCACGTGTTTTTTCTCCCTATCTCTAACTAACTTGCCAGCTCAACTATCATCTCTCCATTTGGGCCTTTCTCTACATGGGTCCTATCAAGGTGGGACCAACTTCCTTTTTTCTCATCCCATTTTCTTTTCATAACCAAATAGACAAAAACTTCATTCTCTCTTCCTTTTCTCTCCTCCCATTTTCTCTCTTCCCAATTTCTCTTCAACCAAACAAATCATGCAATTAAGCCAATAGAGTATTGTACTAATGGTTTCCTCATCAAAGGAAGATTTTCACTACTATATCATAACTTTGTAGTTTCATTTTTGCCCTCACAATTTTATTATTTCACCCCAATCTTTTCAAAATCTATCAAATTTACCTCGCCACTTTTTGAGCTTTCACTTGTGAATCATCATTTTAGAAAGAAAAGCATATAATGAGAGGTCCAAATTTGTACTAAGGCACCATGTGATAGCTAAGATGATTAAGAGATAGAAGGTTGAATATAGGTTCCAAGTTTTGTCAGTAATAAATTAAAAAAAATTGAAAGTGTTGTTGGATCATAGGGGAGGCTAAAAGTTGGGAAGATTTTCATCAATGGGTTAGCGAAGAACTACATAAATGGGCATGATTCCCCATGAAATGGGATTTGGATTCCTTGCATTCAAAATTCACTGCACTCACTACATTCACTTATATGCACCATTAGATCATTGTTATTTTATTTATTTAATACATGCTCAAATGCATCTAATGGTGCATATTAATAAATGTAGTGAATTTTGAATGCAATAAATTCAAATCCCATGAAATGAGTGGGGGAGTTATTCCGAAATACTCACGGGTCACCAACCAAGACCCTCAAGTCTTGTGAATATGCTCCATAATATGAGTTGCAATAACCATCATCTGTATCCAATTAGTCGACATAGCTGAATTATTAATTGGCTTTGTAGGTTTGACACCACATCTTTATCCAAAACTTTAAGACAATGAGTTTATGAGTCTTTAGACTTCTAACGCTGACACTTGAATTTTCCATAACTATGTTTTAAGGACACTAATTAAAAAATCCTTATTTACAATTTGTTCATACCTGGATATCTATCGCAATTTGAACATAGGAGCTAGCAAGAGCAACGTTTCCTAGGGCAACGAGCATATTCCACAATTTGTCAGCTGAACTTTGCCCTTTGCTTCCTCCAATTAAAAAGGTACCCCTCCCTTTCCCTGTTCCAATCCATGTTTCTCCAAATATAAATCCTCATAACCATTAACAAAATATATTTTAGCACCTAATAATTAAACAAAAAAGAAAGAAAGTAGACGGAGAAGGCTTTGTTTAATTTTGTTTATTGTTACTTATTGTATGTGCCATGGCCAACTTGCACTAATATAATCTATATGGATCTACGACTCAAAATCTGTGGTGGCAATTTATTTTCAAAAAATTTAATCATAATAACTATCATACATATGAAGATAAAAACATAAATATTGTGATAATATACCGATTCCTTTCAAAGATAAAAATTCAACAATATATTATAATCTAATTAATTATTGAAATAATTTATATTTCACCACCAATTCAAAGACACTCTAAACTTGGACCATATAAGAATGAATAACCATATCTGTGCACAAACATAACATGTTGATACATAAATAGATACATCATAGTATATAATAATTTTACATTAAAAATAGATTAAAAATTATTTATTCATTGACCGAGAACTTATTTAAATTTTTTTGTTTTGGCTTTAATGTTGATTTTCCAGTTTGTTTAGAATATTCTTTTCCCAAATCATAAGCACTCATATAGTCATATTTTATAAGACTTTTATACTTTATGTTAGTAATTTTTAAAATTTTATATCCTAGTCTCATAAGAAAAAATTTCAAACTCTGCCTCTAAACTTTGCGCTATTCATTTTTGGACATTTTCAAAGTGTCAACTGTCAAACCATGGAGCAGATATAGTCTCATTGTATTTTGACGTACATGTAAAGGGATCTCTTTTGTTACTAATAAAAAATTAATAAAACAAAAATGACGATAAATACAAACGAGTTGCGAAAGATAATTTCATTTATAAATTGTAATCACATGAATTTAAATATGTTGTCAAGTTAGATGGTTATGCTACCGTGATTTATAACTTCAAACTTTGACATGTTTGAATCAAAGGAATTAAAGTTGACAGAATGAGTGAACAAGTGGGGACACACTGCTGTCGTGTACTCTGTGAGAAGTGCCGCGATAGACCAATGACATGGGTGCAATATACTATATACGACGGTCAAAAGTAAAATTTAATTTGAACACACCCGAAAATGAGAAAGGGGGAAATTACCTTGGATGATGGTAGCAAGAGAAAGTCCAATACCGATAAATGCATAACCAAAAGACATGATAGCTGCTATTATTGAGAGCCAAGATAGCTTGTGAAAATTTGGGATTTGGGACAAAAAGATTTCAACAATTCCAAGACCAATCATGTATGGATTGTTTGAAAAGTGGCATGGAGCTGCTATTCCCTTTTTGTGAAAGCAATTAATTTTTCGTATTGACCTGAAATATGCAAAATTTAGTAATAAATCTGGTTGGAATGATGCTTCTCAATTCATGAAAATTAGTCACAAAAGATTACATCATTTTTGTTGTAAATTATTTATTTAATATTACGATTGAATATCCAAACCTGCATAAAGTAGTTGTACGCTTTATATCAATTTTGTTCATAAAGTATCAATTAATTGATAATAAATTTTCTATTGATATAAAAAATATTACTTAATTTAAACAAATCATTAATTATATCTTTCATCTAAATTAATTATCTAAATGCAATCAAATTAGCCTAAAAGAACTTACACCACGCTTATAGATGTGGTTATTGTGTATCCAATTGCAGCACCAGCAAGGTTGCTATACTGGACTAATCCACATAAAACATACATTTTACCACCTAGTAGTTGGCCAAAAGAAATATACACACAATAATTAGAGTTAAACTGAGATGTGTGAATTCAAGTAGCAATAATGCATGACATGAGATGAGATTTGGCGCTTAGGTACCTAAGAGAGTTTTCACAGCCTCCATGTAAGTGTAGTTCCTCTTGCCAGTGACCGGGTCTGGTGATCTATAACAATCGGCCAGAAGATTACAAGTGTAGAGGGTGACACAAGCTAAAAGCAAGAGAGAGAATATGCCAATGATCCATCCCAACTGAGCCATGGCCCAGGCCAAAGACAACACCCCAGCACCAATGACTGCCGTTATTATATGTGCACTTGCAGTCCACACTGTCCCTGCATGCTTGTCATGGAAAGTAACCAATTACTACTCGTAGTCATGTTTTTTCTTTCCATTATTTGAAATTTCTAATATACTGATTAAACTATTGATTTTTATCACAAATTATGTAATATTTTTAATAATGTACTTGTTGGGATAAATTGCAAACCAAAGATTGAGAATAATGTGAACATACAAAACACACCACAAACAAAATATGCGGTTTGGCATTATCCGCCTACGTCCACTGATCTCACAAAATATTCACTATATCTAACTAACTAAGATTATAAGTTTTGTGAAAACTTGAAAAGTCATTCAAGAGTTAGAACAACTTCAATGAGAGTTTCTTAACTAATTCTTAAAATTAAGGGCAGGTTCTTGTTGAGTTGTACCATTGAAACAACCTGATATTAATACCACATGTAATAACAATTACTTAAGTAGCTAGCTGATTTTTATATAAGAAATATCAATACAAAAAGGGAGAGAAAAATAATAGAAACCTTCATCCACAAATTAAAAAGAAAAATAAATGTAAATAAAGATGTTATGTAACTTGTGGGATCTATTTGATGAACTTTTAAGAGTTATATCATTGAAGTGTAGAGTTGCTTAATAAAATAGTAAAAAGAAAAATGTGGTGATGTGACATGATAACGCCCATAAAAAGAGGAATTAAGTAACTCTAATAAGTTACACCATTGGAGATACTCTTAATAAACACTCACCCACAAGACACATTCTTAGGACCCGTTTGTTTTAGATTTTGATAGAATTGATTTTGACAGAATTGATGTTAAAAGAATTGATTCTAAAAAAATCGAGGTTAAAAAAATTGATTTGTGTTTTTTTTTATAAGCAAAAAGATTTATTGATGGGGAATACAAGGCGTAGTACTCCAACCCATTACATTATACAAGAAGTTACAAAACTTGAAAGAGTAACCTGATTTTCTATCCACTCTACAAATGAACCACCCCCAAGAAAGAGTTTTGATTTGAGCTATTAAAGAATTACAATCAGCCACCGCTCCTTGGAAGATAATTTTGTTTCTCAAAAGCCACAAGCACCAGCAAACAGCTAACTAGACAATGTGCCTAACTCTTTTAAACTTCTTCCCTCTATATCCAGCCCATGATGCAAAAAATGAATGACACCATCGTTATGATATGCATTGTGTCTGGTAATGATATTGTAAAAGTGAGTTTAGAAGAATTGATTTTTGTTTGGATAGTATAGAGTAGAATCACTTTTAAGGTAAAATTACTAAAAAATATATGAGTATTGTTGAATTTCATTCCCACCTTGTTTTCTCATTGACTTGTTGATTTCCTTCCAATGCATGACTCCAATACCGATTGCGGTGGCCGGAAACTAGTGGTGCTGCTACTAGAGAGAATCTCTATTTGTAGATTGGCACCACTCTACATAAAAACTAGCGTGGCTCAAAGTTTCTATGTACAGAGGAAAAGAAAAAAGGGGCATGGGCGCAGAACCAAAATTTTTCCTTTTGCTAATGAAGGTTCAAGTGATAACAATAGCATGAGCAAACATACATTGGCATAGGCATTCTTGTTGAGAGAAGACAAAAGCTGCAACCTTTCACTGGCTGCAACCTTTCACTAGGAATACTCGCGAATCGAGCAGAAAGAATTCAGTGGTTGTTGGTGAGAAGACCTTGCTGCAAACGGAGGTGAGAAGGAAAGAAATAATGAGAAGATGTTGCTGCAAACAAAGATGAGAAGGAAAGACGGTCGTTGGGGAGAGTAAAACAAAGTGGGTAACAAGGTAAAAATGTCTTTCCCGTTTCAAACGCGAACGCAAAAGCTGGTACCCATCAGCTGTCACTAAAATCAGTTTTGGACTCATCTAAACACACTTTTACTGATCGTAATTATTATCCAAACACAAGTTGGCAATGCAAAAGTGATTAAATTTGACGCAAACGGAAGTTTGAAGATGTAGAATCTCAAACAAACAAACACTTGGTACTCGAGGAAGATCTTCTCTCTCATTCTTTTCTATCTCTATTCACACCAATAGGAATACGCCAACTAATAAAAAAAATAAAATCATGCATTTTTAGCATCATTTTTAATTCTATTTCTCTATTTTCCATTAATTTTCTCATTTTGTAGGCTCTAGCTCCTTCGTACTATAGAGACCGTTACTTTCTCAAAACCGCTGCTTTCTCTTTCTCTTGTTGCTCCTCCACCACCAAGAGATACATATATACATTCCATCCTAATCGCTAAACTACATTATTATCTTTTGAGTGAAAGTGGAGTTTTAGATTCAATTCCATTGGTTTGAACAGCCCAGGAAAAATATCAATGTCTGAGAAGAATGGCTTAGTTTAAGTGAAAGGATTTTATGTAAGAAATATGTCTCATGTGTGTGACAAAAATATATGTGATGGTTTAATTTGTATGAGATGACATGTTTAATATTTGAATGATAGGATATATCATTTGATGTTTGAATGAATGAATGTGACTCTTGAGAAGAAATCTTTTCATGGAAGGATATATTGTTTGATAGAAGCAATTATATATAGGAAGGAAACGAAACATTTTCCTATCTCTACCTAGAAAGTTTATCTCTTAATTTTTCATCAGAATTAGAAACATTAAAGAGAAGAAAGTAAAGAGCTATAGAAAAGACTTTCTATCAACTTGAAAGCAAAGCAAGGAGGAGTCTCCATTGTTACAAGTTCAAAGGATTGAAGCATCAGCTTTTATCACCCAGAAAGATTAGTGTTTCTATCTATTCTACTTGTGAAAACTATGAATTCTTAAGATCCTTATTTGATGGCTCATACATGAATAGTTTACATATTAGACCCAAAATAAAGTAACTTTGCAAGCCCCCAACGCTATTGGGGTGTGCTCTTGGACTCCCCGGGTTGGAGGAATCGGGTTTCGTAGGCCGCCATTGCCATTGTTCAACTCAGAATCACATTCAGAGGCTGCGAATTAGAGACTCGGAAATAGTAACGGATATGGTGGTTGCAATAAGAGAAATGGCAGCAACGTGGTAGAGAAAGTGATAAAGGTTTTTGTGTTTTTTTATAGATTTGGGCGTTGATGGGTTTGGGATAAATGACATGGCAATCTCAGAACACTCCCTCACTGGACAACTAAAACTATGGACTGAAATTTCTTAATTTTCAAAAGAAACAAGAGAATTAAAAGCGAAATTCAGAGAAAGAACGGATGAGAAATCAGACCTGTTCTTTTGGATTTTCCATCATCATCCAGAGGAAAACCCTCATTTACAGTTACTTCGGATTCAAGCTCTTTCTCCATATCCTAATTCAAATAATGCTCTTCAATGTTAAAACTCCTTGCAATAAATGAAGTTGGCTTCTTAATCTAGCACCATAAAGGCAAATTAAGAGTTTATTTACATGATTTAATAAAAAAGTACAAATCAATAATACATATCAAAACGAAATTATTTGTGAAATTCTAACATGTGATGCTTGTTTTTTGTCACAGTTTGACATTGTCCGCCTCGATTATCTATTGTTTGTAACCGTTTGAGAGTTTGGATCATCTTTATCAAAAGAATTTAGTCATTAATTATTATATTAAGACATTATTTTTATAAACAATTATATTATGATATTTAAATAACATTTAAGACAATTGTTATGCAATGTTCTCTCTACCAATAAACTCCATATATATAATTAGTTTCCCATTATTGTTTCCATTTTATTAACTCATGTTTGCCAAGCTGTTTCTTTCTATTTTAATTAGTTTGAAGTAGTTGTCCCTAAATTTTATGGAGCCCAATGCATTAATTCATACAGTATGAATCATACTGTGTAAAATTCAGGTATTCAGATTTTGCAATAAATGAGAACAAAATGTAACATCCTCTTTACGGTCATATATTCAAATTTCTGAAGCACGTATATAAGTGTAAATACTAATTAGTGGTCCGTATAATGTACGGCCTTTTAAAATTTTAGTAGGTATTTAATTATTATTTATTGACTAAATATTTAGTGAGTTTAGTTTATATGCACGGACAATCGGACATTGTAAAGTTTTTTATATTGTCAACCAATCATCAATCATGGTATGTATGAATCTTAAAGTAGCTAGGATAAGAATCAAATTTTTTTGGGTCTTGCTAACCAATAACTTAAGAACATTGGTTTGGAACCCATAAAATTAAAGTAAGTTTATAGGCTTAATAGAACTTTTAGTCCCTTAACTTTTTTAATTGTGCGCTTTTAGCCTTCAAAAATTTTAATTGCACTTTTTGTTCTTTAACTTTTTTAATTGTGTGATTTTGGTCCCCCAAAAATTTTAATTGCACTTTTCATCCCTCAACATTGTGAAATTGTGCAAAATTAGTTATTCTAGTGACCAAAATAAAGGCTTTTAATGCACAATTTTAAAAAGTTGAGGGATGAAAAGTGCAATTAAAATTTTTGAGGGATCAAAATCGCACAATTGAAAAAGTTGAGGGACGAAAAGTGCAATTAAATTTTTGAGAGATCAAAATCGCACAACTGAAAAAGTTAAGGGACGAAAAACGCAATTAAACCAAGTTTTTATTTAAAATCTAAGTGTTTAACATCTTAAAATATTAAATACATCACTTCCCAATAAAACTTTTCTTCTTTTAATTCCTTAAACAATGTCCTTCGGCCACTGGTTAGCATTCTCCAATTTTTTATAGTGAGGTAACAATTTATGATTTGATGTTTGTGGAAAAAGGTTTTACACTGTCATTATATATCAATTAAACTCATATTTCATTAAGTATAAAAAAATTAATTTAACACGATATATAAATATATACAGTATGTTGCAAATTTAAACTGCTTAATTTTCGCGGAATAAATTTTTAAAAAAGTTATATGAAAAATTAAAAAGTTTATAAATTGATTTTGATTCACTATTAGTGTAAAGTATTTTACACTATTAACCAATTACAAATCATTATATGTGTAAATTTTAAGATAGTTATTTTGCATGTTTTAATTCTTGTATAATATAAAAATATTAAATCATATTATATTATGATTTATATCATACAAATAGGATCCTGTCTTTTTTTGGTAAGCAAGTATAGTATATGTAACACTCCACTTTAGGGGTCACGATTATTTAACACACGATGAACGAAAAGCGGAAAATATATTAACATATAAAGAGCTTACCGAAAATATGGGTTTCTATTTTTTATTTATTT
Organism: Ammopiptanthus mongolicus; assembly: GCA_039655645.1. Lineage (NCBI taxonomy): Eukaryota > Viridiplantae > Streptophyta > Magnoliopsida > Fabales > Fabaceae > Ammopiptanthus > Ammopiptanthus mongolicus. The sequence goes on from CM077349.1 coordinate 41,983,482, forward strand.
ATTTTTTTTTTATACTCAAGTTTCGAAAACATATAAGAATGTATGTACTCATAAGAATAAATATAGGTAAACATAACAACATTGAAACAAATAAAAGCTTCTTGTACTACATATATATAAAACTTCCTCTTCCTCCTCCTTCTCCATCTCCTCATTGTTAGAGGAGAGGATAACAAGGGGAGTAGAAAAGGATACCCTGGTATGAGCCAGTGTGCTCTTGCGAGCAGTCATCCTCCAATTCGGCCGCTGGCAAGGAATCTGAGGATGTAGCTTGGAAGGCTCATAAGTAGGTTATAGGGGTGGAACAACAGGGACGGAAAGGGCGGCAGCGGATTTAGGTATGGCGGAAGTAGACGGTGCAGTAGGTGGAGGTGGCATGGAAGCAGGGTCGACGTACACATCCCTAGGCTCTTCCCGGTGAACTGCAGGCTGGGCACTAGGTAGTCGCGGATGATCAGCAGGTGGTGGTGGTGGCTGGGTAATCCCTGAGCTACCTTCACCGCTAATCCATAAAGTGCAAACTCTCTCGGACAGGCTCGTCATGGAGAAAGGTAACCCCCTCCTGCTCGTGAGACTCACTGCTCCAGTGTAGGTGCGACGTCCGTCAAGATGGATCGTCCAAGCGTCCGCTCCATCATGAAGTGTCAAGTCCAAGGTCAAACGGGAAGGTGGATTGCTCGCCATATCTATTCACCATAGCAAGATGAAAACCACGCGAGCAGTGTGACAACAAAAGTAATGAGGTGAGATTCCGCATATCGCATTACCAGAACAACAGTGATAAAAGTCACGCACACACGCACCCAATCGGCATATAGTGCATGGGTTCTCATAGCATAACAATTAATTACATAGCATCACAATTAATATATCAATCAACAATAATATGGGTTAAATGTCAACTCAAGTATGCAATGACACAAATGCAACATGACTCAGACCCCTACTCCATGGAGCTAAACATAACAGGAGTGAGTGATTGAGAGAACATTGTCTGTGTTAACTCAGCCCACTGTGCCACATCCCAAGATTGCAATCATTTTAACAGCTCACGCCAGACGTTCTTTACCCAAATTATGATTTGTTCGGTGTCCAGTCAAGACGTCAGCGTTTTTCGACAGGTCACCCACTACACAGAGGAGCTATTCTCTGGCCACATGTGGTCTCCCCAACCCCAACGTCCTCAAGATCTCCACGATCGTCACCTCCAACAATCTCACCCGCACAAAGGTGTAAGCTCAACTCTCGGGCACAACGCCCAACTCATGTACAGATGCGTATGCATGTTCAAGAAAATGCCACAACACAGTACGTACTACTCCATCACTGTAGTACCTCGTTTATCTCTTGATAAACCACAGGGCACCCCTATGGGACCCACTTTTACACGACTTGCCATCAATCGCTCTTCCTTGGTTCCGTTCCTTGCAATCACGTACCACCTCGTCGTTCGTAACACGATGTTCATGTCTTATGATATATTAGTCCATAACCTAGATGTATTATGGAGGATAGGATCCACAAGGATCCCCTTCATCAATCTTCTCACTTGTCTATCAAAGGAACATTAGTTATCCTTTATAAGTAACTCTTCTTAGATGACCTAAATCATCAAGAGTGTGGAACATGATTTTGTCATGACCACTAGATGTTAGTACATGTCTTTTACTAAATCTTTGTGAGTCCATTATGGAGCTCATTGGATACTTCTTAGGAGATAACACGCGTTTATACTATTATAGTAAAAAGCTTCAAAGTGCTATCCTTACAGTAGAGTAGTTGATGAAATCTCCTTTATTAAGTATAGTTTGAAAAACTCTATTCAAGTGTCCATAAGGCGTCTCATTTAGTGTAAAACTCTTTTAAATTGGTTTCCTAGTTCTATTACTTAGTGTAAAAGAAATATACTTCCTATTTGAAATCACCATTTTGTTTTCAAATGAACTATAACTTATATAATATTGGAAAGTTCAAAAGGTAGTAGTAGCATACAACTCTTGTTTTTAAAGAAAAGCTTTGTAAGAATCCTATCTTCTCAAAGAAGACTTACTAACCAAAAATCCTTGAAAACCATCTTGACTAACTATGAAACTCTTGGTTCTAGAAAATCTTTTCTTCAAAAACAGCTTATTAAAATAAGTGGTTGATCAACATCAAACCAACATATTCTTAAAATAATTTTCACATGAAGTCAAAAACATTTATTTCACAACACATGGTTCTTTGGAACCAAAACTTGATTTCTTTGGAAATCTTTTCAATTATATGACTCTTATACTTTAGTATGAACTCATTAAACCCATTAACATTAACATTTTAAGATCCTAACCCTATATTACATAGCAAGGCCGAATGCCCTAAGTAATAAGGGTAGGCTTTCTTTTATTTATTTTGCATTGTTGGAACCATTTTAAGTCCATTACACCATCACTTGAACATAGAAGCTTTGGCTTCCCTCATCATACACTACGAGGCCGAATCTCACACATCCACATTCAACCAAAATGAAGCCATTCAACAATAATCAAGTGACTAGAAAAATCATGCTAACACATAAACATATTATCAAGGCAACTTAAAACATAAACAAGTTCAACATTCTAAAATCTTATCCTTATGTCTTTGGACCTAAAAATAGTTTTTCACCAAGCCAAAATGATTTTCTACAAGCACATACAAGCACAATCATCATATCAACATCACAAAATAACACAAAATGACAACAAAGTAAAGAACTTTATAAGGAAACCCTAGATCTAGGGTTTTCCTTTAACAAAACTAGGAGGCCTTTATCACCACCATTAAGGTGTGATATGGTTCACTCCCCCATTACCTTTGTGAAGCTTCCTTGAAGAGAATGAAGGAAAAACTTGGTCACCAACACAAGCCAAAACCATGGCCTATAGAGAAAAGAACAAGACCATGAACTTTGATTTTTCAACCTTATAAACATGGTAAAACAAAGATTTTATCAAGAGTACTAAAGCAAAGGAACTAAGTTAGAAACTTACTCTTGAGTAAGGGGTTCAAAAACAAGTTCAAGAAGCTTGAAACCTTCTTGAATGATTCTTGAATAGCTTTGAGTAAACAAATTCAAATGAAGAAATTCAAAAGATAAAAGTTGTTTAGATGGATGAGATGAACGAGAATATGTAGTCAAAATGATGAAATAAGATGGGTAAGGTTACTTACCAAGGCTGGCCGAATGCAAGAGGGAAGTGAGAGAAGAGAGAAAACTATGAACTTTGATGTTTGAGTGAGAAATGAACGGAATTGTGTGATTAAGGTGTTCTCCCCTCTAAGTGGCCGAATAGTCCACCTTGTGGACTCCAAATTGTCATTCAATTTTGGTCATAAAGAATGGAAGGCCAAGATGCAAAGAGATAGGTGTGTTGTTGCTTAAGGAGAGCTTAAGGATAATGATATGAGCCCAAAGAAGAACATGGACAAAGGAACACTACAAGGACTTGGTGGGCCACTGACAAGAGCTACGATCAAGAAAGTCCAAGAGGTCTTAAAACAAATGGTGACAACCTTGATTAAAGCAAACCCAAGTCCAAGTCTTGATGGAGTGGAGCCCAAAACTTGCCTCATCCAACTTGAAGACATATGATGATGAGGGGTGTGACTCATACCTTCTTCATAGCCCATTTACTAGTTTTATTTCTAGTTGAATAAAAGTGTAATAAACTATGAGTGGACCCAATTTTTGGATGCTTTACTTTGATTTCTATGATAAGTGGGTTACACTAAGTTGGGCTAAGACCCATTAGGAGGGGAGCTCAAAATTCATGAGCACAAAGGAGGATAACCTTTGGCTTGCATGCCCAGGTAACTCCTTAGAAAGATGAAGAGTTAAGTTTAATAGCCACTTAATGGATGGTTAGTTCTTTTTATTAGTCTTAGTGGATATTTGCTACTTTTATGAGGGGGAGTTCAATTCACTTCATGGTGACCCTTGGTTGCATCTTCATGCAACTCCCTCAAGCCTATATGTATTCGAATTTTATGAAGAGGAATGATAACTAGGAAGTTCATTTTGGATTGAATCCATTTGTGAGGGTTTTGTCTCTTTTTGGTTCTGAATTGAGCCACCCCCTTTCATTTTATCAAGAGTCCAAGACTTTTGTGGCGATCTTGTTATATTTTATTTTCTGATTATTTATTTTAAAGTCAAATATTAAAATAATAATAATATTTTATCTTTTCCTTTTGACTGAGTCTTCAACATATCTATCATGTTTGTTGCCGTTGAAAACTTGTTTTCACGTTTTCCGGAAGTTCAGCTAGTTACCTTTGGAGCATGGGTGCTTGCATAATATATCTCTCTCTATTCGGCACTTTGATGATTGGTTTTTTGTTCAATTTCTAAGAAACGGTGGATCACTCAATTGCTTCATTATCTAAATTGCTTCACCGAAATAACACCAATTGTTTCATTTCTCTATTTAGCACTTGCTTAGTAAACAACTATTTTCAAAGCTCTGATTCTATTCATTCAGTATACTGTTGCTAGGATCAAAGGCTTCATGAGAAGATTTGTTTTGTGATCGGCGTTCTATTTGGTTCTGCTGGGTAGATTGGATGAGAAAATACCTCAAAGCATTTAGAGATTTCCTTTTATGAGCGGTAGATTTCTGGGATATACAGGAAGATATTAGATATTAAAGTGTGAAATTATTCGGGTTTAATTGTTCCGTTGAGCATCCAAAGGTTGTTCCTGTGCCCTTGCTATTTCACGTGCAGTGCTAGCGAGAAGTGGCTGTTGTATCCTAAGGAGTATTAGCTGTGAGACCAACTGCACCGGATAATTTATCTGTGGTGGCGAAATACTCTTAAGCCCAATGCTTTTGTACGCCTCAGCCAAAATCGATAAGTTTATCTTTACGTGCTTTTTATTATTTAGTTGTATTTTTAATTGCAGCCTATAATTCATTGTTGTTGTGTTAATTCTATGTTAATATTTTAATGTTTTTTGAACAGATCTTCACTAGGCTTATCAAATCCCCTTGGATTTGTGGCTCCTCTTCCCTTCCTCATCTTAATCCATTTTCTTATTTTCTTCTTTCTTGATTTGAACAATACATGTATTCTTAAGTTTCTATGGAAGTCTTTCGAATTGTGCTTGATAATTCAACCTAAGATCATCAACAAAGCAACCCCCCTAATTTGGTTGTCATCAAGTGGTATCAAAGCTCAGGTTTGGTTGAATTATTTTTTGTCTTTGTTCTTGAATTTTCGTCTTGTTCTTCATCTTCAACCTTTCTTCTTTTTTCTATCCAAATATTATTTTGATTCTGTTTGAAGGGAATTTTCGTTGCTATTATATTTCTGCCCCAAAACAAGTTTGCAAGAGTTTTTCTCTTCATTGAAGTGTAAACAAAGAAAAAAACGTCAAAAACGCTATAATCAATTCCAATAATCGATTATTCAAGTCCGAGACCTCATAATTGATTATTCAAGTCAAAGAACCCAAAATCGATTATATTTAATTTTTTTTTTTTTTTTTTTGGGCAAATTGTGTGCTTGAAAAAAGTTTCCCTTCATTTTATTTGTATTCTTGTGAAAGCTTTTCCTTGTCTTGCTTTTCCTTTTTTCATGATAAGTCTTGTTGAATATTGCTATTTGGTTTTGGACATTTTTGTGTGGATTGGAGGTTGACTCCTTTAAGAACTATAAGAGGACATATTGAGAGGAAAAATGCAAGAGTGCAAAATTACATATTGTGTGGAAAAAGCCTATTTGAGTGTATCACAATTTTGAGTGAAACACGTGAGGGAGTGTGGTGAGAATTTTAAAATTTTTTGTTATTTTTGATCTTGTGTTTGATGGCAGATGATAGCCCACCTCTTTCTCCAAGGTCCGCGGTTCTCCAAGCTAGGATGACTAATCAAATCCGCACCCTTACAAGGCAAATGGAGGCGATGCAAGCAAATTATTATTGGGAATTTGCGTATTAAAAACGAAAAACGCAGCGGAAAAATTCCCAATAAAAATTATCCATGCGAATGGTCATGACTCATGATGTAGTGTTTACCTCTTGTAGCGTAGCTTTACCACGATCACTGCAAGGGATGAACAGTCCTTCTCAATCGATCACGAGCACTACGAACAACACTATCACCAGTACCGCAATGGAGCAGCACCTCTACGTAGTCCATGCGAACAAAACACCGCCGGAGAAAACGTCGTGCTAGCTTATAGCAAGGGTGAAGGGGCGCGCCTACCAAGGTGGTGTGACGACCACTAGGTTATGCGCAGTAAGCTCTCCTTAGCGCTTAAGTGGCGTGCACAGCATTATAAGCTGTCACTCACTTAACTTATCCTCATTGGGCTTCTATGCTACAGGCCCAATCTTATAATTAATATTATTAAATCATATTTAATAAATTAATTCATTCTCCGACTATTTGCTCTATGCGTGTGACCCTATAGGTTCTCAATAAATTGCCAATAATATTAAACCACATTTAATACTATAAATAATGAGTGGCATCTAGCAATACGTCATTGTTACCCAATTAGTGAGAATATCGGTGATACGATATATACCTTACGGTAACCAAAATAATCGTGTGGTAAATGTCCCTCCATCCATATGTCTTAATTGAACACAAGGCATAAGTGTGTCATCCTTGTTATGTTCAATTATTTGTTTCTCAATTCCCGAGTAGACGTGCAATCACAAATGGGCCCAATATCTCATATTGGCCCATTGCAACATGGTCATGCACTTTCGCGTCTCACTCTACTGAGAGGCCCATGACATTACTCCTGCTATGTAGGAGGGACGAATCCTGTCTACATCACTCACATCCCTCAACATGATTCATTGTAGGTCCAATAACTATCTTTATGATCATCTTGTTACGGATAACGTTTGGTAGCATTAAAGCCTACAACTCCTCATGTAGGAATCGTAGTGATTTCAAGTCGAAGGACTATTTCACTTTGGTTACCATGAGAAGCGCTCATGAAACTTACATTACTATTATGCAGCGTTCTCATAGTGGATCAATCTAGTATAAATATTACTCTAATATTTATACCTATTTGAAGACTTGATATCTCATATCCATGACTCGTGAGATGTGCTCATCAGTCTACCCACATAATAGTCTCGATGTATTATTGTCGTCCTATTTAACAATAATACTTGACTACGGATACTTTAAGAATAGTATTTAAAATGTTCAATAGGGTCTCACGATCAAGTCATGTACTTGATGTTCTATTGAACTGAAGTAACAATTCTAAGGACTTCACTTCGTTTAAACAATTAATAGTATAAACTGAAATGCCTCATATATAAATAAATGTGAATCAAAGTCATGATACAAATGTAAATCTCAAAGAAGACTAATGGCCTCTAGGGCTTACACTAACAATTATGATAGACAACTTGCCAACCTTCAAACCCGTGATGAGTCAAGTGGATATGAAAGTGAAAGAGGAATATCCAGAGGAGGGGGACATAGAGGAAGGAGGCGTGATAGAGAGGATAGAATTGAAGGGGTCAAGATCAAGGTTCCTACCTTTCATGGGAAGAATGATCCCGAAGCCTACTTGTAGTGGGAGATGAAGATGGAGCAAGTGTTTGATTGCAACAACTACAATGAAAGGGAGAGTGAAGGTAGCCGCTCTTGAATTTAAAGACTATGCACTTGTTTGGTGGGATCAAATGCAAAAAGAAAGAAGAAGGTATGAGGAGGAGCCAATTGAAACTTGGGCTGAAATGAAACAAGTCATGAGAAGAAGGTTTGTGCCATCCCATTACCATAGGGATCTTCACAACAAATTGCAAAGATTGACCCAAGGATCCAAGAGTGTTGATGAGTACCACAAAGAGATGGAGTTGGCCTTGATTAGGTCCAACATTAATGAAGAGAGGGAGGCTACTATGGCTCGGTTTTTACATGGTTTAAATCAAGAGTCAAGACATAGTGGAGCTTCAAAACTATGTGGAGATTGAGGATTTGGTCCAACAAGCTATCAAGGTGGAATAACAAGTCAAGAGGAAGAAGTCCAAATTTTCTTCTTCTTCTTCTTCTTCTTCCTCTTCTTCTTCTTCTTCTATGTTTTCATCTTCAAGTTGGAAGGACAAATCATAGAAGGAGGGCACCTCAACTTCTAAGGAGGCCGTGACTAGTACACATGGAAAGAAACCTATGGAAGCCTCTTCTACACCTAGAAACCATGATGTGAAATGCTTCAAGTGTTTGGGTCATGGACATATTGCATCTCAATGTCCAAGTAAAAAGGTGATTATATTGAGGAATGATGAAGTTGTGACACAATCCGAGGCCTCTAGTGAAGAAGAAAGTGAGGGAGAAATAGTGCCGGAAGGAGATTTGCTCATGGTGAGGAGACTTTTGGGAAGCCAAGTCAAAGAGCATGATGAAAGCCAAAGAGAAAATATCTTACATACAAGGTGCATGATCCAAGGGAAGGTATGTTCTTTAACTATTGATGGTGGGAGTTGTGCTAATGTTACTGGTGCTAGAATGGTTTCTAAATTGAATCTTTTGACTAAACCACACCCACGGCCATATAAACTCCAATGGCTTAGTGAAGTTGGTGAGATGACCGTGAACAAACAAGTTGAAGTTTGTTTCTCCATTGGAAAGTATCATGATAATGTATATTTGATGTGGTATCCATGGAGGCAAGTCATATGTTGCTTAAGAGGCCTTGGCAATTTGATAAAAAGGCCAACCATGATGGATATACAAACAAGTTCTCCTTTATGCACCAAGACCGCAAGGTCACTTTTAAACCATTGTCTCCAAGACAAGTAAGTGAGGATCAACTTAAATTGAGAGAGAGAAAAATGAAAGAGGAAAAAGAAAAAGAGAGTGAAAACAAGAATGATGGCCGAATGAAAAAGGATCAAAAAGAAGAGGAAAAAAATGAGAAAAAGAGTGAAAAAAATAGTGAGAAAAAAGAGGGAAAAGAGAGTTTTCTTGCAACAAAGAGTGAAACAAAAAGAGCCTTGATTTCAAGACAGCCCCTATACATGCTTTATTGCGAAGAATATTGTTTGAATGCTAATGCTTCTAATGAACTCTCTTTGCCTAGTAGTGTTGAAACTATTTTGCAGGAATTTGGTGATGCATCTCTAAAGGAAGTGCTACATGGTCTACCTCCTTTAAGAGGGATTGAACACCATATTGATCTTATTCCGGGTGCATCATTACCCAATAGGCCAGCCTATAGGAGTAATCCTCAAAAAAAGAAATAAATACACAAGCAAGTGAAGGCTCAAAGTGAGAAGAAGACCCAAAGTTACGGGAGACAAGCCAACAAAGGGTGAAGGAAGATGGTATTTGAACCCGGTGATTGGGTTTGGGTGCATATGAGAAAAGAGAGGTTTCCTTCACAAAGGAAATCCAAGCTTCAACCAAGAGGAGATGGTACATATCAAGTGTTGTCCAAGATTAATGATAATGCTTATAAAATAGCCCTACAAGGTGAGCATAGTGTTAGTGCTACTTTTAATGTGGCTGATTTGTCTCCTTTTGATGTAGGTGATGAAGACTACAATTCGAGGTCGAATTCACTTAAAGAAGGAGGGGATGATATGAGCCTAAAGAAGAACATGGACAAAGGAGCACTACAAGGACTTGGTGGGCCAATGACAAGAGCTAGGATCAAGAAAGCCCAAAAGGTCTTAAAACAAATGGTGACAACCTTGATTAAAGCAAACCCAAGTCCAAGTCTTGATGGAGTGGATCCCAAAACTTGTCTCATCCAACTTGAAGACATATGATGATGAGGGGCGTGACTCATACCTTCTTCAAAGCCCATTTACTAGTTTTATTTCTAGTTGAATAAAAGTGTAATAAACTACGATTGGACCCAATTTTTGGGTGCTTTACTTTGATTTCTATAATAAGTGGGTTACACTAAGTTGGGCTAAGACCCATTAGGAGGGGAGCTCGAAATTCATGAGAACAAAGGAGGATAACCTTTGGCTTGCATGCCTAGGTAACTCCTTAGAAAGATGAAGAGTTAAGTTTAATAGCCACTTAGTGGATGGTTAGTTCTTTTTATTAGTCTTAGTGGATATTTGCTACTTTTATGAGGGGGAGTTTAATTCACTTCATGGTGACCCTTGGTTGCATCTTCATGCAACTCCCTCAAGCCTATATGTGTTCGAATTTTATGAAGAGGAATGCTGACTAGGAAGTTCATTTTGGATTGAATCCATTTGTGAGGGTTTTGTCTCTCTTTGGTTCTGGATTGAGCCACCCCCTTTGATCTTATCAAGAGTCCAAGACTTTTGTGGCGATCTTCACTAGGCTTATCAAATCCCCTTGGATTTGTAGCGCCTCTCCCCTTCCTCATCTTCATCCATTTTCTGATTTTCTTCTTTCTTGATTTGAACAATACATGTATTCTTAAGTTTCTATGGAAGTCTTACCAATTGTGCTTGATAATTAAACCTAAGATCATCAACAAGGCAACCCCCCTAATTTGGTTGTCATCAGACAAGATTAACCAAAAATGGCTAAAACACTTTTTCCATTAAGAGTTAGTGTCATAAACTTTCTTGGATATGATAAAAGGAAGATCTTGGCTCTTCCCAAGTCAAAATGACCGAATGGCCTATCCAAATGTAACTAGGATAGTTACATTGCCATTTGGTTAGGAATAAGGTGATTAGGGTGAGACGACCCTCCTCTCTTAGAAGGATAATCCCATTAGCCCCAACCTCTTATTATTATTATTATTAACTATGCCTATCCGTATATGAAGCGATAGCGTGGTAAAACAAGCAGCGATGCGGAAGAAAGCAATTAAAACGGCATGCTTAGAGAAAAGAAATAGAGTAAAAGCGCAAAATATATATATACAACTGTACCATAACATGCATGAGTTAGCCCCATCAGTAGGGCACTGTACATAAATATACACACTGTCGGGTAGAAACCAAAAATACATCAAGAGTCAAGAGAAAAATACTCGAAGCTCACCAGCAACCCCCGTCCCCTCACAAAATACATGAAAAAGCGCTCAGCTCACTCCCTAGGACGCACTGGCAGGCTCTCACGATCAGTGCTGAGGATGCCCTGAGATACCGTACAATCGGCTCATACTCAGACGAAGAACTGGACACTACGATCCTCCGCCTGCGGTAGGTCCTCAAGTAATGCTTGGTCCTCCTGCGCTGGCCTCGGTAGACTTAACCTCTCCTGTTGGTCACGACCGATGACTGGGGTGCTGCCCAAGCGTAGTCCTGCTCCCTCTGCCTCGGAGGTCGCCACATCCTCGGAAAGGGGAGGATTTGGTAGATGCGATAGGGACCAATAATATCTACATACAAAGGTGTACCGCTCTGAAACATCAGGCTGACTGGCCCTGTATAGACAACCAAAAAGGTAGAGGGGTCTACCTGCCATTCCCTCTCATCATGGTATATGATCTCAATGTCTCCCAGCACCGACATCCGCTGTGCCCTCGTGATGAATGGGTGAAGTCTCGGGTTCATGATACGCCTCAGCTGGCTCGTCGTCTTCAAGCGAATCCATACCGGACAATAAGGAAAACAGAAGGGAGATAAGAAATACAGCGCCTTATAAGGTCAGAAAACAACAGTAATGCAGTAAACAAGTATAGCAGATAACACATAGCAGACATAGCAAATATAGCATCTACTGCATTCCAACACGCATCTCCCAAGACAGCATATGCAACAAGCGTCCATCCCATGAGACTCACACTCAGATCAAACCTCTAGACCGGGATACTAATCCCATGCAGTATGTCAGCCGAAAAACACACTTCTGCAGGTTCCCAATTGGAACGGTTCCACACCTGAACAAGTCCACACCGGAACAGGTTCTGTGTCGGAACGGAGTTAGCTTGTCTAAGAAATCGAACCGCTCTCCGTGACCAATAAGAGTGCATTCCCCCTCCATACCGGAACCGGGGTATCTCGGTAGCCTCGAAACGTTAGCCAGGAACACTGGAAAGCTCTGGGATTAGTCGGGCAAACCGGAACTCACACTTCGACAGTTTAGCATATAACTGTCGGTCCTTTAGCACTTGCAACACCGCCCTCAGATGCTCTACGTGTTCCTCTCTAATCGAAGAGTATACAAGGATGTCGTCGATAAACACAACAACAAACTTGTCAAGGAACGGTCGGAAGATCCTGTTCATATAGTCCATGATCATGGCTGGAGCATTAGTCACACCAAACGGCATAACCAAATACTCTAGTGACCATACCGACTCCGAAAAGCAGTCTTTGGCACATCCTCCTTCTTAACCCGAATTTGATGGTATCTAGATCGCAGGTCGATCTTAGAAAACACAGCTGCTTCTTTTAGCTGATCCATCAAATCATCTATCCGTGGTAACGGATACTTGTTCTTTATCGTCACTTTGTTCAGCTGACGATACTCCACGCACAGCCTCGAGCTTCCGTCCTTCTTCTTCACAAACAACATCGGAGCTCCCCACGGAGATGCACTAGGTCTGATAAACTCCTTGCCAAGCATCTCGTCCAACTACTTCTTTAACTCCATCAGCTCCACTGGAGACATCCGATACGGTGCTATAGATATAGGTCCAGTTCTCGGTACCAGGTTTATGGCAAACTCCACCTCTCTCTCTGGTGGTAATCCAGGAACATCATCGGGAAACACCTCCAAAAACTCTGGCACGACAGATAAAGCTTCGAGGCTAGGAGTCTCCTTTGCTTCCAAAGAGAACAACACCACATACTCGTCCGATCGTTCACCCGTCGGAGTACTCTCGTTGGCAGGTATCAATCCAGATTGCTCGAGAAAACTGAAAGTTTTTTTTGAACAGTCTAACATTACATGGTTGGCCGAAAGCCAGTCCATGCCTAGGATTACATCTATCTGTTGCATAGGCAAACAGATAAGGTCAATAAGAAAATGACGGTTTTCTACCCTAACGGGACATTTACGGCATACAGATAGGGTTGTTAAAGAATCACCGGTAGGTATTGAAATATTTAAGTCATATGGCAATGTAGAAACAGGTAACCCTAAATGATCCATGCACTCTACTGATATGAAAGAATGCGTAGCCCCCGAATCAAACAGAACCGACAAAAGCTTACCAGAGACTAAGCACTTACCATGGATCAGATTAGGACTTTGGGATGCTTCGGAGCCTCGCACGGCAAACACCCTTCCGGTCGTCTGTGGCCTGCTCTGCTGACTTGCCACGACCGATCTTGCTCCACAACTCTGAGCTTTACCGCTTTGCTGTTGAAACTGAGCCCTTCTGCTGACTCTGGGCTTGCAGTCTGATGCATAGTGCCCCATCTGGTTGCAATTGTAGAATCGTATGTGTTGGGTCCTGGGGCAACTCTTCACCAGATGCGGTCCCTCACACTGGAAACAAGTCTTGACCTCTTGCTGAGTTTGACTGGAGCCGCTCATTCCATGGTTAACATTGAATCGAGCCTAGCGATCATACGGCCCTACTCTCCTTTGGAACTTATTGCTTCTGCCATTTTGACTACTCCGAACAGGTCCACCACTTGTCTTTTGTTGGATGACAGTCCCTGCTCGGTCATGTCCCTCAACCACTGTGCATTTCTCCACCAATTCGGGAAAAGATCCATTACTCAAAGGCAGCATTGCTCGCTTCAACTCGGGCCTCAACCCATTCTCGAACCTCCAGCAGACCCATTCTTCATCCGGATGGATCTGATAGAACTGAGAGAATTTGAGTAGCGTTTCAAACCTCATCGCGTACTCACCCATGGATAGCTGTTCTTGTTTCAGACTCAGGAACTCCTTTTCTTTTTCCTGCCGGATACTTCTCAGGAAGTACTTCTCCAAAAAACACTCCCAGAACAGTTGCCATGTCAGTACTGTTCCTCCGGTCTCTAACAACCTAGCCTTGGTTCTCCACCAAGCTTCTGCTGCTCCCACCAACATGAAGGCAACATAGGTAACCTTCCTATCTTCTCTGCAATGTGCGGCCATGAACACCTTATCTATCTCTTGAAGCCACATTTCTGCAGCCTCACGATTATACTCTCCATGGAATTGGGGAGGATTTCCTTTCATGAAAGCATTAAGACTAGTGTCCACCATCTCATTCTCTCATACAAGATGCAGCTGATCCTGCCTGGCTTCCCTCTCTTCCTGCCTTTGCATATACTGGGCAGTCTGTTGAATCTGCTGCATCATGGCGGTAGCCAAGTCCCTCATGGCCCACATTGCTTTAGAGGTTTCACCACCACTCCCTGTCCCTGAGTGGTCACCATTATTGTTATCATCATTATGTCTAGTTGCCGGTCTTCCACGCCTTCCTCGTGCCATTTAGCTTCCTATAAAAGGAGCCATCAGTTCTAATTCATAAGACATATAATAGCACTTAGCAGTTAAACATATCATATGCCTTATGAATGAAAACAGTTATCACACTTCGATAACTCGTGCATCGGACACTCTACCCAAAACCCGACACAGTTGATACGACTCGGTTATCAACCGTCAAAGCCAGTACACTTAACCTTCACAGTTCGATTTAGAATCGAACTGCTCTGATACCATAATAATGAGACGACCCTCCTCTTTTAAAAGGATATGCCCATTAGCCCCAACCTCTTATTATTATTATTATTAACTATAACTATGCCTAGCCATATATGAAGCGATAGCGTGGTAAAACAAGCAGCGATGCGGAAGAAAGCAATTAAAACGGCAAGCATAGAGAAAACAATCAGAGTAAAAGCGCAAAATATATATAACTGTACCATAACATGCATGAGTTAGCCCCATCAGTAGGGCACTGTACATAAATATACACACTGTCGGGTAGAAGCCAAAAATACATCAAGAGTCAAGAGAAAAACACTCGAAGCTCACCAGCAACCCCCGTCCCCTTTCAAAATACATGAAAAAGCGCTCAGCTCACTCCCTGGGACGCATTGGCAGGCTCTCACCATCAGTGGTGAGGATGCCCTGAGCTACCTTGACCCTCGCCATGAGTACGTCGGTACTGCACAATCGGCTCATACTCAGATGAAGAACTGGACACTACGATCCTCCGCCTACTGTAGGTCCTCAAGTAATGCTCGGTCGTCCTGCACTGGCCTCGGTAGACGTAACCTCTCCTGCTGGTCACGACCGATGACTGGGGTGCTGCCCAAGTGTAGTCCTGCTTCCTCTGCCTCAGAGGTTGCCACATCCTCGGAAAGGGGAGGAACTGGTATATGTGATAGGGACCAATAATATCTACATACAGAGGTGTATCGCTCCGAAACATCAGGACGACTGGACCTGTATAGACCACCAAAAAGGTAGAGGGGTCTACCTGCCATCCTCTCTCATCATGGTATATGATCTCAATGTCTCCCAGCACCGGCATCCGCGGTGCCCCCGTGATGAATGGGTGAAGTCTCGGGTCCATGATATGCCTCAGTTGGCTTGTCGTCTTCAAGCGAATCCATACCGGACAACAAGGAAAACAGAAAGGGAGATAAGAAATACAACGCCTTATCAGGTCGGAAAACAACAGTAATGCAATAAACAAGTATAGCAGATAACACATAGCAGATATAGCAAATATAGCATCTACTGCATTCCAGCACGCATCTCCCAAGACAACATATGCAACAAGAATCCATCCCATGATCCTCACACTCAGATCAAACCTCTAAACCGGGATACTAATCCCATGCAGCATGTCGGCCGAAAAACACGCTTCTGCAGGTTCCCAACTGGAACGGTTCCACACCCGAACAAGTCCACACCGGAACAGGTTCTGTGTCGGAACGGAGTTAGCTTGTCCAAAAAACCGAACCGCTCGTCGTGACCAATAAGAGTGCATCCCCCTTCTATATCGGAACCGGGTTATCTCGGTTGCCTCGGAACGTTAGACTGGAACACTAGAAAGCTCTGGGATTAGTCAAGCAAATCGGACTAGGTCGGGCGTCACGACAGGATAGGAGCTACCTCATCTGTCACTGTAAACTATTCCCGAGACCGGCAACATCCCCAAGGCCACTCACTTGACTGCCCCTTCTACTTTCCGTGCCCGCAATCAGGTACCGTGAACCTCGTATGACGCTGGCAGCCTATACTACCTGTCACACGGCCTCGCCACTTGGCAGCTGAAAATGATATGCATCAAACATCCTCAATGGGCTTGATACCGGATCTCACGCCTAAGCTCTCAACCAAATCAAAACATCACGATGCCACTGCATCCACACAGCCACAGCCTCGACGCCACGCGTCCACGAGCCACAGCTCAAACAACACGGCACACAGCCTTAAGAAGTCAGCATAGTAGCAACGACACTATCCACGGTATCAACTCGACACCAACACGGCACACAGCCAAACTTATTCTACGACATTCCGCCATAACTCTCAATATTACATCATACAACATAGCTACAACAATAAAATCATAGTAGCAGTAACATCAACAATAGCATATAAGCAGCTAGCAGCATATCACATACATCAAGTAGCATATAGGCAAACAGATAGCAACAACAACAACCACCATCATACAGCCATACGTCATCAAACATACTCGATTAACACTTCTCTAACCTAGGGTTTCCAAACATAACGGCGATAGCCCAAAGTAAGCTAAACCTAGGGTCTAGATACTTTGTCAGGGCTCAACCACTAGCAGGGCTAGGGCTTCCCTATGCAAAGTAGAAATCACAACTACATTACTCTTGCCTTCCCGTTGGCAGCAATACTCTTTCTCCCCACCTGAACTGTCGGCACGCAAATCGACGCGATCACCGGCTCACTCCTCCTTCTCAAGCTCGCAGCCCCCTTCAATGGCAGCTCCAAGAACAAACCCAATCTCCTTGGTAGCCACGGCCTTAGTCCCCAATTGCGGTAAATCACGAGCACACACTTTGCCTTAATAACCAGCACAACACATATACAACAGTGTTAGCCCCAGGGCAAGCCCAAAAATCAAAGAAAAAGGGTAAAGACTCGAAGAACACGAAGAACACGTGTTAGGGATCCGAGTTTACCTGTGGCGAATCGAAAAACCAATCCGTCAGAGTTGTTGATAACTCAGCCACGATCACAACGGTGTAGTCGGAATCGCGTTTCGGTACTTCGATCACCTTCGACCTCGAGCTTTCTCACTCTAGAAACTCAGAGCTTCTCTCACTAGTTGAGAAAACTTGGGAGATTTCGTGCAAATGAGAAGATGAAAGTGGAAGCTCCACTTATGGGTTCTGCTGTCCACGCTTAAGCATCCACCACTTTGCACGCTTGAGCGTTGCCATGCTCTAGTGTGGGATCTCTCCACGCTCGAGCGTGGGACCTCGTCCACTCCGCCTGCTCCCTGGCCTGACACGTGTCTCACACGCATCCAAACGCAGAACAGCTGCTCAGCGCACTCAGCACGCTGAGGCGTCCAACTCCTCCCATGCTTAAGCGCCGTAACGCTTGAGCGTTGAATTCTCCCATGCTTGAGCGTCAGCTCAGCGAGAGAAGAACTTCTAGCCTCCACAGTTACTCGTTTAACTTCTTAGGCACCTCCAACCTTGTTAAACCCTATTCCTAAGCTTCAAACCAGGTCTAAAACTAACACACAACAATTCACACAATCATCCAAAGCTCCAATCGTGATGAACCAGCTCGATCAGAGACACAGAGAAACCGGGATGTTATATAGGGTTTTTACCAAAATTGGATAATCGGTTTTTACTATTTTTGGTAAATTTTTGGATTTTAAGGAAGCTAATTCTCTTCATTAGGAATAATCAACAAGGTAATGGAAATTTTAATTCAACATTAAATTCCACTCAATTCCCCGTTTTCTGGCCTCCGGCACGTAAAACGTGAAATTACCCGATACCGATCAAAACATAACTTTTATCGGTTTTAGTCTCATAACGACAAAAGAAAACTTCACCACAACATAACCATGGATATAAATCATCATATAAACATCGACATATATATAAATATGAAGTCATACCAAACATAAGGTAGCAATCACAATGTAATGGTGATTACAACTGATTACAGGAAAACGGGGGTGTTACAGCACTCCCCAACAAAAAAAAGTTTCGTCCTCGAAACTTAAGGACATCAAAACAACTGTGGATATTGGTCTTTCATCTTCTTTTCTAGCTTCCACGTCGCCTCCCCTGACGCTTCATTCTAGATGAATTTTATCAGGGCAATATCCTTCCCTCTATGCTGCTTCATTCTTCGGTCCCTGATCCTGACAGGAGAAGTTTCAAAAGTTAGGTTATCCTTTAATTGTACTGTATTGGGCTCTATAACATGTGTGGGATCAGGGATATACTTTCGCAATTGCGATCGCAATTGCGAAACATGAAATACATTATGAAGATTTGAAAAAGAAGGGGGTAAGGCGATTTGATATGCTACTGGGCCAACTCTACGAAGAATTTGATAGGGTCCAATGAATTTTGGTGTGAGTTTCCTGGATTTTATTACTCTACCTATCCCGGTCATGGGCATGACTCTCAAGAATACGTGATCGCTTTCCTGGAACTCGAGCGGTCAACGCCTCTTGTCCGCATATCCTTTTTGTCTACTTTGAGTAGCCCTCATCTTATCCTGGATTAACTTCACCTTCTCCATAGTCTGACGTACGAGCTCGGGTCCTAGAGTAAGGTGTTCTCCGTCCTGATACCAACATAACGGTGTTCTGAAATGCCTCCCATACAGAGCTTCGTAGGGTGCCATCCCTATGCTAGATTGAAAACTGTTGTTGTAGGTGAACACTATCAACGGCAAAAACCCTTCCCAACTCCCTGATTGCTCAAGCACACAAGCTTTCAACATATTTTCTAAAGACTAAATCGTTCTCTCCGACTGACCATCTGTCTACGGATGGTTTGCCAAACTCAAACGCAGCTTCGTCCCTAGAGCCTCTTGCAAGCTTTGCCAAAAGCGAGACATGAACCTCGGGTCTCTGTTTGAAACGATACTGGATGGTACACTATGTAACCTGACGATCTCCCCGATATAAAGTTGGGTCAACTTCTCCATCGAGTACTTGATGTTTATGGGTAAAAAGTGTGCTGAATTTGTGAGTCGAACCATGATCACCCAAATAGCATTATAACCCCTCGGCATCCTAGGTAAACTAGTCACAAAATCCATGGAGATGCCATCCCATTTCTATTCGGGAATATCTAAAGGTTGCAGCATTCCTGCGGGTCTTTGGTGCTCCACCTTCGCTTTTTGACACACTAAGCACGACGATACAAAACTGGCCACATCTCTCTTCATCCTGTGCCACCAATACATCCGTTTAAGATCTTGGTACATCTTGGTTGATCCCGGATGCATACTCATCTTGCACATGTGACCTTCCTCAAGTATCAGCCTCCTTAGATTTGCATCACTGGGTACACAGATTTTGCCCTTGAACCTCAGAATCCCATCTGGCGCTTCTACAAACTCTGACGTGGTCTCCTGCCCTCCGGCTTCTCTCTCTTTCATGAGATACTGATCCTCACTCTGTTTCTTTCTGCTCTGAATCAAGAGATCACTCTCCACAGTGATCATACCCACACTGAGCTTCCCTGGAGATGCCTCTATGGCCAACTTCAGATCTCTGAACTACTCGATGAACTCTCTCTGACCATCATGGCAGATGCATGAAGTACCTTCCTACTAAAGGCATTCGCCACAACGTTTGTTGTAACACCCCGATTTTCACGTTTTCTAACGTTTGTATTTTATTGAAGGGTTTAGAGAGTGAAATAAAATATTCCGAGAAGATAGCAATGTTCTACACAACCATAGGAAGCCATGGTTAAGTTTCGGGCGAAAGCTCAAACGGAGCCTGGTCTGCGTTTTTCACGGATAGTAGCCTTTTTCTACTATCGAGACCTAATTTGGACTCGCGAACGAGACAGTAAGTCTTGGGATTTTATTCTCTACATCTTCGTTAAAATCCGTCCTGACGTCCGAAAAATAATAATAATATATTATATTCGGTCGTATAATCGAACCAGGAGGCGTTTGGAGTCGTAAAGGGATTCAACGAGACCCGACAACGGATAAGCTCGATACGACATCATCCCAGGACACTTGGGAGAGTATGCCAGAGTCGTCATGACGATCGGGAAAATCTAGATGCGAAATGACCAAAATGCCCCTAACCTTAGTCTTTTGCACTTTTACCATTTTACCCTTTTGGCAAATGACCATTTTGCCCTTAAGTGACTTGTTTTAAGGCTGAACTCAGCCCCATCCAGCCCCTCATTCACGCACACAGACCTCCCAAAACACACTCCATCTTCATCCTTGAGAAGCTCCATTGTTGTTTTTGAGAAAAGCTTGGTTTCTTGTTGGAATCACTTGATTCCTTGAGCAATCTTCCTTCATTCTAAGGTAAGATCACTTCTATGATCTCTTAGCTTCTTGAATACCTCTTTATTTCAAGATCAAGATCCATTTTCATGAAAATTATTTCTTAGATCCAAAACTTTGAAAATCCATAGGAAATTGTAGAAAAATCCTTTTGAGGTAAGACCAATTTCTTTGAACTCACCTCACCATTCTCTACCTAAACCCAAGAGCTTATGATTCAACTCTCATCATAGCTCAAAAAGCACAATATGGCCGAACCCTACAAGGTGATGATGAATAGTGTTTTTTTTTTATCAATTTTTGATTTCTAACACTTGATTTCATCCTTAGCTTTCCTATGCCTTTGAATCCATGAAATGAAAAACCAAGATCAATTCCTAACCTTTTTACCCTAGGGTGGCCGAAACCCTCTTTGTGAGAATTGTTGAGTTTGGTTTGATTGTTGTTTAATGATTGATTGTTTGGTTGTTTGTAGTTGGTGACAACATCAGGAGGTTCACAAACCGATCAACCGACTTTGATCCGGGAATCTGCTCTTCAACAGGTATGGGGGGTGAACCTCATCACACCAAGATGGTGGTGGTGAAGATGGTTGTTTAGTTTATGTGTGGGTGAAACCCTTTGGTTTGGGTTCACCATTCAATTTGGTTCTCTTGGAGAACAATGTGTAATAAGTGTAGTTTATGCTTAATTTAGTGTGCTCTAGCATATGTCTATGATGATGTGATTGGATGAAAATCATTTTCATATATGTTGAAAAACCTACCTTGATCACTAGATCAAGTATGGGCTTTTATGCTTGGTTATGATGCAAATGATGTGTGATGGACTTTATGCTTGATTATGATGCAATAATATGTTATTGTTGTTTGTCATAATTAGATGAACATTGTGAGTTGGAATTGTCTTGAGGGTGAAGCAATCTTCACATTTGTTCCTAATAGGCCTTTTAGCCATAACCTTGAGAAAAGGAAGAGTTTGAGTAGTTCTTGAACAATTAAGTTTTCAAGTAAGAAAAGTGTTTTAGTGGCTTATGTTTTTCAAAGAAAAACCCTAAGTGACTTTGATCCAAAGATCAAATGGAATTAAATCTCAAAGTGTTTTCACCAAAGTGAAATATGTTTTATGCCTTATCCTTAGTCCATCTAGTTAATCAAGTGACTCAAAATGAGACAAGAGGTGTTTTTCATGAAGAGAATCAAAATAGTTCCATAAGGTTAATGTCTTGTTTTAAGGCAACTTTTCGCTAAGCGAATTTACCTTCGCTAAGCGAAAACAGAGGAATTCTAAGTTAGGCATCACTGCCTCACTTTCGCTAAGCGAATTAATATTCGCTAAGCGAATCCAGAGATTTCGCTACGCGAATGATGTTTCGCCGAGCGATCCAGAGGAGTTTCAAAAGAGGTGTAACCGCCTCCAATCTCGCTAAGCGAATCCATATTCGCTAAGCGAATATAAAAAACTTCGCTACGCGAATTATGTTTCGCCGAGCGATGCCGAGGAGTTCCAAAGGAGGTATTAATGCCTCATTTTTGCTAAGCGAATGGAATTCCGCTAAGTGAATTTCACCTTTCAGAAAATGCTAGAAATGAAGTAATTAGTTCAAATGTTGTTTCAAATCAAATGAGTTTTCAACTGTAAAAGTTGTTTTGGTTTACAAAGGAGATTTTAACTTAACTCGTAAAGTTTTACGCATTAAAAACCTAAGTTAAGTAATTGACTTAGAGTTGAAGACAAGGGATAATTAAGTGTAGTATGTGGTGGAACAAGACCATGTACTATACCATTGATGACTTAGCACATCAATGACTTCATAAGACTTAAGTGAATCAACACTTGTTTCCTTAATTGAAAGACAAGGGATCAATATCTTAGAAAGGCTTAAAGACTTATCTAAGAGGATTCTCAATCCTTATTCATAATGTTTAGGACTTGAGACTTAATTCATAAGACGTAAACACAAACATGAAACGTTTTGGTTTTGAAACAGTAGTTCGATGACGGACCGGTGATTCGGATCCAGGTTAATCGTTCAATTATTTCCGTCTTGTGATAATCGGAATGAGAGGGATCCTTAGACTGTGCAGGTATGGGACTGTACAGTGGAAGGAATCCTGAGGCTATGCAGGTATGGGACTGTATAGCTAAGGGAAGGCATATAAGAATTGATTGGTACTACCCATACCAATAAGATTTATCTTCTTTTCGGGAACTTAGAACATAAGAACTTTATAGTTAAGCGTGCTTGATTAGAGTAATTATGGGATGGGTGACCTTCTGGGAAGTTTCCTAGAAAGCGTGTGAGTGAGGATAAAACACGCTGAAAAGACTTGTGTTGGTTTATGGGGACAGTCGACGATTCTGAAAGCAGTCTAGATCATTCCAAAGGAATCATGAGACATTTATCCGATGGATAAATGATTTATCCGATGGACAATTGTTTTATAAAACAAAGACGTGTGTCGTTTCTAAGGAAGAAAACCTTAGTGAACCTTGAGGTCTATCCAATGGGTAGACATTGCTTTATCGCATCTGCTTTGTGTAAGCATTGGCATGTCATGTTCATAGTTGTAAGGCCTTGAGCCTAGGAGTTGAGCTTACACCTTGATGTGGGTGCGAATCTTATGGTGACGATCTTCAATGGTCTTTTCGGAGGTATCAGGGTTGGAAGGGCTGACATGTGACCAATTGGTGATTCTTCTGTGTTGTGGCGAATCCGTGCAATACACTGGTATCCTCTACTAGATGCCGTACTTTTCATGTTTGGTCGAGAGTGTTACCGTAAAGCCAGATACGTGCACGTTACGAATGTTGTAGCATCTTGCTCATGGCTGGCAGAAACCGGAACATGTCCTCCCAGTCACTCTCTCTGAATGTTTTGTTAGCTCCATGGAGTAGGGTCAGAGTAGTACCCAGTGGCATTGGCATTGAGTCATGTACATTGCATTGCATTGCATGCTTGTTGATGTTTACATTTACTGTTATACATCGCTGTTCAGTTTAAGAATGTATTATATTATAATGTTAACTGTTTAACATGATTTATATTGAGAGGTTTAGTATGTGGTTTAACTGTTTAACATGTTGGGTACGCTGTTACCTGGTGAGTCGTCCCGTTTTTACTACTGCTGTTTTGTTGTGTTGATGAACGGGAATCTCACCCATATCTATATGTTTCCCGCTGGTACTTGCTGTTGCTGCTTGAACAGATGGACACGACGACGGTTCAGTTCAGCAGTCCTTTTGAGTTCGGAGGTGGACTCTTTTGCTGTTTTAGTTTTGTTGTCGGCCAGACTATGTCAGTTTTTGTAGTACCTTTTGGGAGCTATAACTCCTTGTACTTATTGTATTTCTTATGTCAGTCATACATTAGACTTATGTCTGTATATAGTAATGCTGATGTTTTTGTTTTTTGTTTTCTGTTTCTGTATTTATAAAACAATATGTTCTAGAAATGCATGGTGGACCTAAGTTTATTTATTAGTATTATTTATTTACCTTTACTAATCCCATTACATCTTTATGAAAAGAAAAGAAAAAGAAAAATCGTATTTTCCGCATTAATAAATATTTTCGGCCTTATAAACGTTCGGGAATGTGACACTCGGGAAAGGGTGTTGCATTTGCTTTTCCAGGGTGATAGTGCAACTCGAAGTCATGGTCCTTCAAAAACTCTAACCATCTTCGTTGCCTCATGTTGAGCTCCTTTTGGTCAAACAAGTACTTCAAACTCTTGTGATCACTGAAAACGCTGAACTTTGCCCCTTACAAGAAATGCCTCCAAATCTTCAGAGCAAAAACCAATGCAGCTAACTCCAAGTCGTGAGTCGGATAATTCTTCTCATGATTCTTCAACTGCCTTGAAGCTAAGCTACCACCTTCCGGTTCTGCATCATGACGCATCCCAAACCTTGGTACGAAGCATCACAAAATACCTTAGAAGGTTCGTTGGGGTCTGGAAGTACTAACACTGGTGAACTGGTTAGACGCTTCTTCAACTCCTAAAAACTGGCCTCATAAGCCTCGGTCCATGCAAAAGCTTGATCCTTCCGTGTTAACTTGGTCAACGATGCCACAATCTTGGCGAATCCTTCAATAAACCTCCGATAGTAGCCTACTAAACCGAGGAAACTATGGATCTCTGTTGCTGTATTCGGTTGTTCTCACTGTAAAATTGCTTCTACTTTCGCCAGATCTACGGCGATTCCCTCCTTTGAGATAACATGACCCAAAAACTAAACCTCTTCTAGCCAAAACTCGCACTTCGAAAACTTGGCATATAACTGTTTCTCTTTGAGTATTTGCAGTACCACTCGTAAATGTTCTGGAAGCTCTTCTTTATCCCTAGAGTAGATAAGGATGTCATCGATAAATACCATAACAAACTTATCAAGGTAAGGGCAAAAGATCCTATTCATGTAATCCCTGAATATGGTAGGTGCATTCGTCACTCCTAATGACATTACCAAATACTCATAGTGTCCATAACGTGTTCTGAATGCCGTCTTTGATACGTCTTCTATCTTGACTCGGATTTGATTGTAACCCGACCATAGATCTATCTTTGAAAACATGGCTACTCCTCTTAGCTGGTCCATCAGGTCGTCAATCCTCAAAAGTGGGTACTTGTTCTTGATAGTGATCTTGTTCAATTGACGGTAGTCCACACACAAACGAGACGTCCCATCCTTCTTCACAAGCAAAACTGGTGCTCCCCACGGTGACACACTGGACCTAACAAACTGTTTGGACATCAGCTCCTCCAACTATTTCTTTAGCTCTTCTAGCTCTGTGGATGCCATCCGGTATGGTGCCAAAGATATTGGTCCAGATCCCGGCACTAGGTCTATTGCGAACTCGATGTCTTTGACCGGTGGAAGTCCAAGTATATCTTCAGGAAAGACTTCTGGGAACTTGTCGACAATCGGAATCGGACGCACATCTTTCTTGCTACTGACCTCCAGAAAGGACAACAACATGTATCCTTGGGCTCCTCCTCTCAAAGAAGCTTTTGCTTGATTGGCAGAGATAAAACCAGAAATCTCACTTTTTGGAAAGATTATGGTTCGGTTGGCACAGTCCAAAAGAACGTGGTTAGAGGACAACCAATCCATCCCCAAGATAACATCTATTTGTGATTATTGAAAAGAGATCAGGTTGACTACAAACTTCCTACCCTCAACAAGAATACGGCAGTTTAGACAGGCCTCAGCCGTAACAACAGGTTTCGCAGTAGGCGTGGAAATAACCAAATCGAAAGGTAGTGAAGAAACAAGTAATCCCAAAAGTTTAACACAACTATATGCAATAAAAGAATGTGTTGCGCCAGAATCAAACAGTACAGTTAAAGTTTTACGTCCAATGTTACCCCCCCTTGGATCACGTCTTGGTTCCGAGAAGCTTCGGCACCGCTTACAGAGAAAACTCGCCATTTTCCCTTGGGCCTTGCTTCTCGAACTAGGTTGACAGCAGGTTCTGCCTTGGGTTGTTTGTACTCCCTTGCCATATGACCAGGCTTCCTACAGTTGAAGCAGATGACTCCTGTTGCTGAGCATTCCTTAGCATAGTGGTCTGCCCCACATTTGAAGCACTTGACACCAACGGCTCCTGAAACTGCATGGTTTCCGTTGTCCTTCCCTTGGAATCGTTGGTGATACTGACCTCTAGAAGGCTTCGAGTAAGGCTTCTTGTGATGGAAACCGCTACTACCACCCTTCTTGAACCTTAACGGCCCAAAGCTCCCTTGTGATTTGCTCCGACTTCCTTTTAGTTCTTCAATCAGCCGGCACTTGTCCATGAGCTGAGGAAAGGTAGTGATCTCGAACGGCATAACTGCCTCCTTGAGCTCGTGCCTCAAACCCTCCTCAAACTTTCTGCACTTCTATGCTTCATTGGGATTGTCTTGGAAGTAGTTGGAGAACTTTGCTAGACCCTCAAACTTGGCAGCATACTCGCAAACCGTCATAATCCCTTGACGTAGCTGGAGAAACTCCATCTCCTTGGCATGCCTGGAGCTCGCAGGGAAGTACTTCTCAAAGAACTTCATACGGAAGAGCTCCCAGGTGACGGCTTGTCTAGCGTGTTTGGCCACCTGGCAGGCTCCTCTCCACCAGTATTCCGCATCACCTACCAGCATGTAGGCCGCATAGGTTACTTTGTTTGCATCCAAGCACCTCATTGCTTCAAAGATCTTTTCCATCTCCTGTACCCACAGCTCAGCCTTCTCCGGGTTGTATTCTCCCTTGTATTGTTGCGAGTTGTTCCTGTGGAATTCACTCTGTAGCGCCCTAATTTTTCAAGCTTTCTAATATTAATAAACAGTATTTATGTGTTTGTATTTTATTGGAGGGTCTAGAGAGTGAATTAAAATAATCTGAGACTATAGTCACGCTCTATGCTATCGTAGGGAGTTACGGTTAAATTTTGGGTCAAAAACTCAGATGGAGCCCGATCTATGTTTTTCACTGATAGTATGATTTTACTGCTCAGACGGCCTAATTTTGACTCGTGAATGACACAGTTAGTCTTAGAATTGGATTTCCGACATTTTCGTTACATTTGAAAAAATTAGGTTCCTACGCTTTATTCGGGTGAAATCTAAAACCGGGTGACGAACGGAGCTAGATATGGATTTATCGGGACCTGCTAATGGATAAACATGAAGTCACATTAAGTCACATCACCTAGGAAAGCGTGCCAATGTCATGATGAGTCCTGAAAATATCTGGACGTGAAAAAACCAAAATACCCCAACCTTTTCCATAATTACCATTTAACCTTGTGTGAAAAGACCATTTTTGAGACGACCCTCCTCTCCCAGAAGGATAATCCCATTAGTCCCAAACTCCTACTATTATTAACTATGCTTAGCCATGTATAAAGCAATAGCGTGGTATTCAAACAACGTTGCGGAAGCAAACAAGCAATAACGGCATGCATAGAAAAACTATCAGAGTAAAAGCGCAACATCATAACAAAAGATATATATATATATATATATATATATATATATATATATATATATATATATATATATAACACGCATAACTGTAGCCCAAACAACAGGGCACTGCACATACATATACATACTGTGAATAAAACCGAAAATACATCCATATCCAAAAAGAAAAGCTCTCAAAGCTCACCAACATTACCCGTCCCCTCTCAAAAGGTACATAAAAACTCTCAGCTCACTACCTAGCACGCACTGGCAGGCTCTCACCATCAGTGGTGAGGATGCCCTGAGCTACCCTGACACTCGCCATGAGTATGCCTGTACCGCACTAGAGACTCATACTCCGACGAAAAGCTGGACACCACGATCCTACGCCTACGATAGGTACTCAGATACCGCTCCGTCCTCCGGCGCTGGCCTCGGTAGACGTAGCCTCTCCTGCTGGTCACAACGGAGGACTGGGGTGCCACATCTTGGGAAAAGGAAGAAACTGGTACACGCGATAGGGGCCAATGATGTCCATGTACGGCGGCGTGCCACTCTAAAAGATCAAATTGACGGGTCGTGTGTAAACCATCAAAAAGGTCGAAGGATCCACCCGCCATCCCCTCTCATCATGATAGACGATCTCAATGTCGCCCAGCACCGGCATCCGTGGTGCCCCCGTGTTAAACGGGTGAAGCCTCGGGTCCATCCTGCGCCTCAGCTGGCTCGTCTTCTTCGAGCGAACCCACAACAAAACAACAAAACAGCAATAGGGAGATAAGAAATACCGTGCATAAAAATATTGGAAAACAACAGTAATGTAGTAACAAACACATGTATCATGTAGCAGATATAGCAAATATAACAGTTACTGCATTCCAACAATACGTCGCTCAAGACAACACATGCAACAGGCATCCATCTCCATGAGTCTCACACTCAGATCAATTCTCTAGACCGGGATACTAATCTCATGCAGCATGTCGGTCGAAAATCACAAAGCTGGTTCCCACTGGAACGGTTCCACGCCCGAACAAGTCCACACCGGAACAGGTTCTATGTCGGAACGGAGTTAGTTTGTCCAAGAAACCGAACCGCTCACCGTGACTAATAAGGGTGCATGCCTCTTCCACACCGGAACCGGGGTATCTCGGTCGCCTCAGAATATTAGCCCGGAACAAATGGAAAACTCTGGGATTAGTCGGGCAGACCGGACTGGATCGGGCATCACAACAGGATAGGGGCTACCTCATCCGTCACTGTAAACTATTCCCGAGACCGGCAACATCCTCAAGGTCACTCACTTGACTGCCCCATCTACTTTCCGTACCCGCACTCAGGTACAACTAACCTCTTATGATGCTGGCAGCCCATACTACCTGTCATACGGCCTCGTCACTTGGCAGCTGATGATGATATGCAGTAAACATCCTCAACGGACTTGATACCGGATCTCACGCCTAAGCTCTCAATCAGAAACAAGACGATGCCACTGTATCCACACGGCCACAGCCTCGACACCATGTGTCCACGAGCCATAGCTCAAACAATCATGACCACAGCCTCGAAAAGTAGGCATAACAGTAACGGCACCATCCACAGTATCAATCCGACAAAAACAGGGCACATAACCAAACTTAACTCTATGGTATTCAGCCAGAACGTTCAACATCACAGCATATAGCATAATAACGGCAACAATAATACCAACATTAGCACATAGCAGCATATCACATACCAAGTAGCATATAGGCACTTAGACAGATAGCAACAACAACAATCAGCAGCATACAGTCATACGAAGTCAAACATCCTCAATAAACAGTTTACTAGCCTAGGTTTTCCAAACGTAACGACGATAGCCCAAAGTAAGCTAAACCTAGAGTTTAGGTACTTTATCGGGGCTCAACCACTAGTAGGGTTAGGGCTTCCTACACAAAGCAGAAAAACATCCTACACTACTATTCCCTTCCCGACGGTAGCAATACTCTTTCTCGCCACCTGAACAATCGTCGTATGCACTCCGAGACAAACTCCTCCGCAAACAGCTGCAAGCTCAGCCACGAACAGGCCCCAATCCTCTTGGTAGCCGCGGCCTCAAGTCATAGCTCAAAATGCTCACAAAATTATGACAAACAACAATCACACATCATTGCATCATAATCAAGCATAAAAATCCTTACTTGATCTAGAGATCAAAGTAGGGTTTTCAACATACATGAAAATATTTTTCATCCAATCAACATAATCATGAACATATGATAAAGCATACACCATTATTACAAACTTTGTTCTTCAAACTTAACAAATAAAGTGGTGAACCCAAACCAAAGGGTTTCACCCACACAACTTAAACAACCATTTTCACCACCACCAATTTTTAGTGTGATGAGATTCACCCTCCATACATGTTGATGAGTAAACCTCTAGATCAAAGTCGGTCGATCGGTTGCAAACCTCTCGATTACTCGTCTGAATACTCGTCACCAACTACAAACAACACAACCAATCAAACATTAACATCAAACAACACAAAAATCTCCCATCCACACCAATATGGGGTTCGGCCCCTATTTAGAAAAATTAGCTAGAGATATCCTAAATTCCTTATCTCTTGGTTGGATGATCCCTAGGTATACCTAACACTAAAACAAGTCTTATTACTCAAAACTTGAATAAAAAACTCAACCTTTTTCTACATATAGGTTTCGGCCATATTATACCCATATAGGTTAGATAAAGCTTTTGGTTACATGCTCTTGTATTGTGAAAGAGAATGATGAAACTAGATCATAGAAATTGATTTGGTATTAAAAGGATTTTTCTACACTTTTCTATGAATTTTCAAAGTTCATGAATCAAAGTTGGATCTTCATGAATTAAGAGATTCAAAAGATGAAATAAAGAGATTAAGAGAGTTAAGATGGAGTTCATACCTCCTAGAATCAACGACCAATGAGAAAAGAAACTTCGTTTCACTAAAAACTTCAACTTTTTAAGATCAAAGATAGGTTTTTTGTGAAGAACTTATGAAGAACTCTATGAACTTGGATGAACAAGTGAGAGAAGAGAGAAAGAGAGAGATGGCTGAAGTGAGGAGAGTGAGTGTTATAGATATTTTCATGTCATGGCAAACTTGTAAATAACCAAAGGGCAATTTGGTCATTTCCTTAAAAGACCAAGGGCATTTTGGTCATTTCATGTCCAGATATTTTGGAAAGCCATCATAAAGAGTAGCCACGAAAATCCACTTGATGGGACACCAAGATTATCCGTTTGCGGGTCCCGTTAAATCCTTTCTCAGCTCCAAACGTCTCCCGGTTCGAGTATACGCCCGAATATAATATATTATCTTCACTTTTGGACGTCATGACAGATTTTAGCAATTATGTAGAGATTTAAATCCTGAGACTTACTGTCTCGTTTGCGAGTCAAAATTAGGTCTTGATAGTAGAAAAACACTATTATTCGTGAAAAACGCAGACCTGGTTCCGTTTGAGTTTTGACCAAAACTTAACCATAGCTTCCTACGATTGCGTAGAGTGTGACTATGGTCTCAGAATATTTTATTTCACTCTCTAGACCCCCCAATAAAATACAAACATTTAAATACTGAATAATTATAAAACGTGAAAAATCGGGGCATTCCATTACTATCCCTCTTAAAAGAATTTCGTCCTCGAAATTTAACGTACCTCTTAAAATAGACTTGGATACTATCGTAGCTTGCCTTCTTCTCTTTCCCAGGTAGCATCACCTGAAGTCTCGTTACAGATAACTTTGACCAAAGCTATCTCCTTCCCTCTTATTTGCTTTATTCTTCTGACCTTAACTTAACCAGTAGTGTTTAATAGGTCAGGTTATCCTTTAGCTGTACTGAATCAGACTTTATGACATGAATGGGATCAGGAATATATTTTCACAATTGTGAAACATGAAAAACATTATGAAGGTTGGATAGAAAAGGCAGTAAAGCTATTTGGTAAGCTACTGGACCTATCCGACGAAGAATTTGATAAGGTATGATGAATTTTGGAGTGAGTTTTCTGGACTTAAGGACCTTGCCCACCCCAGTCATTCGAATGACTCTTAAAAACACATGATCACCTTCCTCGAACTCAAGTGGCCTACATCTTTTATCCGCATAACTCTTCTGTCGGCTCTGAGTTGTCCTCATCTTCTCTTGAATCAGTTTCACCTTCTCAATTGTTTGTTGCACTAGTTCAGGTCCTAATGAAGCATTTTCTCCAACTCACTACAACAGAAAAGACTTTTCATAGCTTTTATTTTTGGCATTTAATAGAGCTTTTAAGCGCTATTAAATCAAACGCTATTATAGGTTGAAGAAACAATAGCGCTTAAAAAGAGCTATCAAAAGTGGAAAAAGATAGCGCTTCAGCGCTATCTAAAACCTAGGAATAGATAGTGCTTCCTTGAGAAAGCGCTCTTCCTAGGTTTTAGATAGCGCTTTCTCTATTCCTAGGTTTTAGATTGTGCTTTCTTGAGAAAGCGCTATCTTTTACTGGGTTTTAGATAGCGTTTTCTCAAGGAAACGCTATCTATTCCCATATTTTATTTTTTAATAATATATTTTAATTTTCTCCTACTCTTCCCTGTACTCCGTAAAACCCTGACAATATAAGTAATATTTGGAAGAATAATTGGCACAGTATATATATATATATATATATATATATATATATATATATGTATATATATATATATATTAAAAATGAGTCCAATATATAAAAAGTATGTACTAATTAATAATATTGTTACAATATGTAAACACTACTAACCAAAACTATACTAGTATATACAAATTCAAACAATACTAGCTCTAGTCTATACCAAAAGTCACCCGAAACTTTCAGCAAACCATCAACCTGCAAAATTGGAGACAAATCAAGCTATTAAATGAACTTGAAGTATAATTCAATCTAATCACAACTATCCCAGTGCAAAGGCTAAAGAATCATAGGAAGGATGCAATTAAGATAATTGATCATTCCACATTTCATATCAATCACCTTACTAATAAAGCTGATAATTCAGCAAACACTAGCTGGAAATCAAAATTTTGATCCACAACAACTTCAATCTACAAAGCTCTTGATTCGAAGTTACACATACCTCATACAGTAACAACAGTTTACCAAAAATAAGAACTGTAAATCATAAATATTGAGCATAAGCATTAATGTAAAAGCACTTACATGTTGTGGACCAAAGAGGCCACTTCAGGGATTCCTCCTTCCTTCATTATCATGTAGAATCACTAGCTTACTTCGAACTTCTTTCTTTTTTCTACAAAGCTCCTATCAACAAACAATTACAAGTTCATATATTAATCAAATAGTTAGCTACACCAACAATAAAATGATCAAAATATAGGAATCATTATTTAAATGTAACTGTCTAGTACTTGTTAACAAACTTGCCACTACTGGTCATGGTCAACAATAAAATCCAACTCTTGACATGCTTCTCAAGTAAATTGTCATGTTGCTGTATAACCGAGATGTTTAAGGTTTTAAGGAATTATTCATAACACAAATGGGTTATTACAAGTTATAACTAAAAAACCAAATTAATGATATTGTTAGACTAACCTTCACAATATCCTTTCATCCATCACACTAAGAATCTGTCCAGCCTCTTGCTCTGTCGCTCATGACGTGGCTAGCTCTGAATAGGAAATGCACATGTTAAATAGTGACTTCACAATATCCTTTCAGTCAACTGTTAGAATTTACAAGAATATCCAAAATGATTAAAAAAAAAGATCACATGTTAAATAGTGACAACTGATAAGGTTAATTGGTTAGAGTCACTTACCGTCAAGGACCCAATTACAGAGTATATTCCAATATAAACCAAAATATTAGTTGGGCCAAAGCGTGGAGCACAATACAAAACCAAGAGCAATGCTACAGCTATTGCTGAGGCTGTGTACAAGAGGAATGTTGGATGCCAAAATAGAAAGCAATAATGAGGAAAAACCCAGTAATCATATTGGCAGAGGCATTTCATAGAGGACAATTGATGTAAACTATTACCAGGTTGAATGGCCAATTCCTATATTTCTTGTACAGAAGTAAGAGACATCTCTCGAGGTGCATGGAGGACAATAATAGTGGATGCCACAATGCATAGAAGACACCCCAGCATGCCCATTTTCTGATGCTTCTTGTTCAAGAGGAAATGTGCTAAGACAGTACTAGCGAATAGCCATTTCCATAACAGTTCATAGTTTAGCATAAAGGTAATGAAAAAAGGTTAATAAAAATAGAATAGAAAAGAATGAATGAATGGTTTTATTATACCTAACAATAATACTCAAAGCACCGAGTGGCGTGACAAGCACAACAGGGGCGTAAATGTATGCTACAAAATTCGCTATCTCTCCAACAATCACTACAACAAAATTAAAAAAGAGTAAAATCTAAAACCCAGTAAAGAGGGGGGAAAAAAAGACACAAAAAAATGAAGAAGATACTTACTAGTAATCATTCTGACCCACCAGAGAGGCTGAAGCAAATAAGCATAGCCTCCAATACTGGCATGAGTGCCGTTGATACTTGTAATAGGAAAAAATTAGCATTTCCTTTATGTAATTAGCATTTACTTGCATCGAATGTTACCAAAATATAGGATGGCAGAACTTGGTTCTAAGAGGCTTCAAGATCAGAGGCGCAACTCTTCGTTCAAAATTCATCACGAATTCAAGTTTTAATACAAAGCCAACAAATGAAAAAAGAGGTCAGAAACAAAGAAAAACTAAAGGTGAGAAAGGGAGGAAAAAATTCACCTTAGCCTCCGTTTCCTAAACCCTTGCCTAAAATCCTTAAAATCCTTAACAACAAGAAGAAAGAAAAATTAGCATAGCTACAATCGTTAACAACACGAAGAGAGAAAAAATTAAAATGAAGGTGAGAATGAAGATGAAAACCTGAAGGAGTGAGGCAGAGCCGCAGAGTGGAGAAGTGAAGAGTAGTAACGCATTATTTTCTGATTTCTAAACATTTTGGAGAATAATTAGAAGGGAAGATGTAAAAACTTAAGAGGGAAGGGAAATAAGGCAATTTTTTTTTTTATTTCAAAACCGCACGCTTCAGAGCGCCCCCGCAAGATAGCCATTTTTTGTAGTGTGATAAGGGGAATAGATAGCGCTAAGCGCTATCTAAAATGCACCTATAATAGCGCTTCCTTGAGAAAGCGCTATTATAAGGTGGACTTTAGATAGCGCTTCCTCAAGGAAACGCTATCTATACCTGAGATGAGGAATAGATAGAGCTTCCTTGAGGAAACTCTATCTAAAGTCAAACTTATAATAGCGCTTTCTCAAGGAAGCGCTATCTAAAGTCCTCCGCCTCTTTTTTAATAGCGTTTCACTTAAAAATGCTATTAAGGTGTGCCATTTAATCCCTTTTCTGTTATAGTGTCTTGATACCAACATAAAGGTGTTCTGCAACGTCGCCCGTATAAAGCTTCATAGGGCGCCATCCCGATGCTCGAATGATAACTGTTGTTGTAGGTGAATTCTATCAACAGTAGGAAACTTTCCCAACTTCTGGCATGTTCCAACACACACGCCCTTAACAGGTCCTCTAAAGACTGAATCGTCCTTTCTGATTGCCCGTCAGTCTGAGGATGATAAGCCGAACTTAGTCATAACTTCGTTCCTAAAGCTTCATGTAAACTCTGCCAAAACCGCGAAGTAAAACGTGGGTCTCTATCTGATATGATACTTGTAGGTACTCCATGTAGCCTCACAATCTCATTGATATAAATCTGAGTCAATTTCTCCATAGAATACTTGATATTCATAGGTAGAAAATAAGCTGATTTCGTATGCCTATCAATTATTACCCAAATGGAATCGCACACTTTAGGTGTCCTCGGCAAACACGTCACAAAATCCATTGCTATGCCATCCCATTAACACTCTGGGATATCCAACGGAAGTAACATTCCCCTGGCCTTTGATGTTCAACCTTCGCTTTTTGACACACCAAGCAAGATGCCACATAATCAGCTACATCTCTTTTCATGCCTTGCCACCAAAACAACCGCTTTAGGTCTTGGTACATCTTGGTTGATCCTGGATGCATACTCAACTTGCTACGAGCTTCGTCCATAATTAATCCTTATTTCTGGGTTGTTTGGCACACAAACCCGTTCTCCTCGTCTTAGGATTCCATCTGCTCCTTCTTTGTATTCAGACGTCATCCCTTTCTTTACATTCCTTCGCTTTTTCTCTAGATACTGGTTGTATACTTGTTTCTCTCGAATCTGATCCATCAGATTACAAGATACTGTAACCACACCCACACAAAGTCTCCCTGGCATACTGACCATTGACATATGCATATCTCTGAACTATTCCAACAGCTCGTGTTCCTTAACCATCATGGCAGACACATGTAACACCTTCCTACTCAGAGCATCTGCTACCACATTAGCTTTTCCTAGATGATACTATAACTGGAAGTCATAGTCCTTCAAAAATTCCTGCCACCGTCTCTGCCTCATGTTGAGCTTTTTCTGATCGAATAGGTACTTCAAGCTCTTATGATCACTGAAGACAATGAATGTCGAACCATACAAGTAGTGCCTCCAAATCTTCAACGCAAAGACCACCGCTGCTAACTCTAGATCATGAGTAGGGTAATTCTTCTCGTGCACTTTCAACTGTCTCGAGGCATACGCTACCACTTTCCGATTCTGTATCAGAACACAGCCTAACCCCTGGTATGACGCGTCACAGTACACTTCAAAAGCTTCGCATGGATCTGGCAATACCAACACTAGCGAAGTAGTCAGTCTCTTCTTCAGCTCCTGAAAACTCTGCTCACAGGCTTCAGTCCATTCAAAAGCTTTATCTTTCCTTGTCAACTGGGTAAGGGGTCCTACAATCTTAGAAAATCCCTCGATAAACCTCCGATAATACCCAGCCAAGCCCAAAAAACTGCGTATCTCAGTCACTGTGGTTGGTTTCTCCCATTCAAGAACTGCTTCAACTTTCGCCGGATCTACAGCAATTCCTTCCTTTGAAATCACGTGACCTAAAAACTGCACTTCGTCGAGCCAAAACTCACACTTAGATAGCTTCGCGTACAACTGTTTCTCCTTTAGAACCCGAAGAATCACACTAAGATGTTTAGCATGTTCTTCCTGGTTTCGTAAATAGATGAGTATGTCGTCTATGAAGACAACGACAAACTTATCTAGGTATAGACGAAAGATCCTATTCATATAATCCATGAATATAGCTGGAGCATTCGTCACCCCAAACGGCATTACAAGTTATTCGTAGTGCCCATAGCGTGTTTGAAACATTGTCTTTGGTTCATCCTCTACCTTCACACGAATCTGGTGATAATCCGGTTGCAAATCAATCTTGGAGAAAACTGTCGCTCCCCTCAATTGATCCATCAAGTCATCTATCCTTGGAAAAGGATACTTGTTCTTAATAGTAACCTTGTTCAACTGGCGATAATCCACGCATAGGCGTGAAGTTCCATCTTTCTTCTTCATCAGTAGCACAGGTGCTCCCCACGGCGACACACTGGGTCTAACGAACTGCTTCCCCAATAAGTCCACCAACTGTTCCTTCAAGGTTTCCAACTCTGCAGGTGCCACACGATACGGTGCCATAGACACTGGTCCTGTTCCTGGCACAAGATCGATCGAAAACTCGACGTCTCGAACTGGCGGTAAACCCGGTACATCTTTAGGAAAGATTTCCGAAAACTCGCTCACGACAGGTACGCGCTCTAAGACTAGCCCGCTCTTGACCTCCAAAGAAGATAGCAACATGTATCCTTGAGTTCCTTCTCTCAAAGAAGCGTTTACTTGGTTGGCAGTCAAAAATCCAGAATTCTCAGAACTAGGAAAAACTAAGGTTTTATTTGCATAGTCTAACAGGATATGGTTAGAAGATAACCAATCCATTCCTAAGATTACATCCATTTGCAAAATAGGCAAACAGATCAAATCCATCATAAACATTCTATCTTTAAGAGAAATAGAACAATTCAGATAAACTTTAGCAGTTATAACAGGCTTTGCAGTAGGCATAGAAATTACTAAATCAAAAGGTAAAGAAGACACAGGCAATCCCAAACAGTTCACACAGCTATATGCAATAAAGGAATGCATTACGCCTGAATCAAACAATACAGTTAAGGTTTTACCTCCCATGACGCACTGACCTTGGATTAAGTCCTCATTTTGAGAAGCTTCAACGCCGCTCACAGTATAGACTCTGTCCTTTGCCTTAGGCCTCGTTGCTTGCACATTGTTGACAGAATGTTAAGCTTTCGGGTGCACACAGTCGCGCGAAATATGTCCCGACTTCCCACACTTGAAGCATATAATCCCCATGATTGAGCAGTCTCTTGTGGCATGATTACTCTTCCCACACTTCATACACTTGGTTGGGGCGTTTCCAGACTGACTGAACCACCCACTGCTTCCTCCTACCGAACGTTGTTGTTGATCTTGCTGCTTCGAATATGGCTTCCATCGAGATTTGTTATCACAACCACCAGTCCCTTTGTGGAACTTAGTCGGTGCAGAACTTTGTGCCCGCTTGTCCTTGTTAGACTCCAAGCTCTCGATCAGACGAGACTTCTCCATCAGCCTTGGAAAAATAGAAATTTCCAGAGGAACAACAACCCTTTTCAAATCGAGCCTCAGACCCCCTTCGAACTTCCTGCATTTCCATTCTTCTCTTGGGTTGCCCAGGAAATAATTTGAGAACTTCGCCAGACTCTCGAATTTGGCCCCGTACTCAGCTACAGAAAGTCCCCCTTGTCTCAGCTGGAGGAACTCCATTTCTTTCTCGTGTCTCGCACTCGCAGGAAAATACTTTTCCAGAAACTTCCCCTTAAAAGTATTCCAATCCACAGCTTGTTGATCATGTGTCAGCATCTGACAAGCTCTTTCCCACCAGTATTCAGCATCCTTCACCAGCATATAAGTTGCATAGACAACCTTGTCGTTCTCGGTACACCTCATTGCTCCAAAGATTTTCTCTAACGTCTGGATCCAACGCTCAGCTAGCTTAGGATTGAACTCACCCTTGAATTGAGGTGGGTTCCTATGGAGAAATTCGTCCAGTCCTCTACCCCTAGCAACTCTTTCATCACGTTGAACCATCGCAGCAGCCATTTCCCGAATGGCGTTCACAGCAGCATTCAGGTTTTGAGTAGCCATTGCTACCTTCAAAACCAGAATTGTCAAACTCCAGAGACCACAGCACAGTTAGAGCAAACAACATTATCTTCCTTGCAGAGATAACAACAGAGAAACACACAGAGAACACAACACAAACAAGACATACCACAACCTACAAACCCCAAAAGACTCGGCCAGCTCTGATACCAAATAATGCAACACCCTTTCCCGAGTGTCACATTCCCGAACAATTATAAGGCCGAAAATAATATTAATATGGAAAAAACGATTTTATTATTTTTATTTTTACAAAGATGTAATGGGATCAGTGAAAGTAAGTAATAATAAATGAACTTAGGTTCACCATGCATTTCTAGAAGACATACTGCATTAAATACAGAAACAGAAATAGTACTTTATACAGACATAGGTCTAATGCATAACTGACAACATGAATAGAATAAGTACTAGGAGTCACAGCTCCCAAAGAGGTACTACAGACACTGACACAGTCTGGCCAAAAGGTAAATAGCAAAAGGAGCCCCCCTCCGAACTCGTAGTAAATGTTGAACTAAACCATCGTCGCGTCCATCTGCTCAAGCAGAAACAGCAATAACAGCAGAAAAGGTATACAGATATGGGTGAGATCCCGATCATCAACACAGCAAAATAGCAAAAGTAAAAACGGGACTACTCACCAGGTAACAACGTACCCAACATGCTTACTATAAATCTCAATATAAATCATGTTAAACAATTAGTAGCATAATAGAAGGCATTCTCAAAAACAGAATAGCGATGTACAACAGTAAATGTAATCATTAACAGCCATGCAATGCAGTTCAATGTACATGACTCAATGCTATATGCCACAAGAGTAAACTCTGACCCTTACTCCATGGAGCTAACAAAAAATCAGAGAAAGTGAATGGGAGGACATATTCTGTGTACGCCAGCCTTAGGCAAGATGCTACAACATTCATAACGTGCACGTATCTAGCTCTACGGAAACACTCTGCACCAAACATGAAAAGTACGGCATCTAGTTGAGGATATTAGTGTATTGCTCGGATTCGCCACGACACAAAAGAGCTACCAACTGGTCACATGTCTACCCTTCCAACGCTGATACCTCCAAGATTATTTAAATCGTTATCGTAAGATTCGCACCCGCATTAAGGTGTAAGCTCAACTCCTAGGCTCAAGGCCTTACAACTCATGCAATGAAATACCAATGCTTACACAAAGCAAATACGATAAAGCAATGTCTATCCACCGGATAAACCTCAAGGTTCTCTAAGGTTCTCTTCCTTAGGAACTATACGCGTCTTTGTATTTCAAAACTTTTATCCACCGGATAAATCTCATGATCCCCGCGGGATCGAGTCATCACAAGACTAAAACAATTGAACGATTGACTTAGATCCGAGTCACCGGTCCGTCATTGAACTACTGTTTCAAAACCCAAAACGTTTCATGTTTGTGTTTATGCCTTATGAATTATGTCTCAAGTCCTAAGCATTATGAATAAGGATTGAGAATCCTCTTAGATAAGTCTTTAATCCTTTCTAAGATATTACTCCTTGGCTTTCAATTAACGAAATAAGTGTTGATTCACTTAAGTCTTATGAAGTCATTGATGAACTAAGTCATTAATGGTATAGTATATGGTCTTGTTCCACCACATACCCTACTTAATTAACCCTTATCTTCAACTCTAAGTTAAGTACTTTAGCTTAGGTTTTCACGCGTAAAACTTTACGATTTGAGTTGGAAACTCTCTTTGTAAACCAACTCCTTTTCTCGCGGGGCGAACATCAGTATCGTGTCGTGAGGCTGAGAGGCTGTGTTTGCTCCTCAGACAGACCTTCTAGATCGCGCGGCGAGAATTATCTCGCGTCGCGAGGCCGAGAAGCTGTATTTTACTGCTCAGGCTAGCCTTCTGTCTCGCGTGGCGAGAATAGGTTAGCCAGGCGAGTGCCTTGTTTTCCCTTTTCCTTGTCTTCTTCATTATTTCTCTTTTTAAAGCACTTAGTTAATTAAATAACCTATGGCTAAAGTAAAAGACATTTTTCACTTTAGTAACATACTTGTAAGTTGAAACTTTATTTGATCTTTAGATCAAAATCTTTTATTGTTTTCCTTTAAAACATAAGCCATTAAAAACACTTTCTTACTTTAAAACTTGAATGTTCAAGAACAACACATGTTCTTCCATCTTTTTATCACTAAGGCCACAAGCTTCCATACAAGGAATGTGAAGATTTTGCTTCACTAAATAGACAAGTCATAGCTCAAAATGCTCACAAAATTATGACAAACAACAATCACACATCATTGCATCATAATCAAGCATAAAAATCCTTACTTGATCTAGAGATCAAAGTAGGGTTTTCAACATAAACGAAAATATTTTTCATCCAATCAACATTATCATGAACATAGGATAAAGCATACACCATTATTACAAACTTTGTTCTTCAAGAGAACTTAACAAATAAAGTGGGGAACCCAAACCAAAGGGTTTCTCCCACACAACTTAAACAAGAATTTTCGCCTCCACCAATTTTTGGTGTGATGAGGTTCACCCCCATACCTGTTGATGAATAAACCTCCGGATCAAAGTCGGTTGATCGGTTGCAAACCTCCGATTACTCGTCCGAATACTCGTCACCAACTACAAACAACACAACCAATCAAACATTAACATCAAACAACACAAAAATCTCCCATTCACACCAATATGGGGTTTGGCCCCTATTTAGAAAAATTAGCTAGAGATGTCCTAAATTCCTTATCTCTTGGTATGATGATCCCTGCATATACCTAACACTAAAATAAGTCTTATTACTCAAAAATTGAATAAAAAACTTAACCTTTTTCTACATTTTGGTTTCGGCCATATTATACCCATATGGGTTAGAGAAAGCTTTTGGTTACGTGCTCTTGGATAGTGAAAGAGAATGATGAAACTAGATCATAGAAATTGATTGGTGTTAAAAAGGATTTTTCTACACTTTTCTATGAATTTTCAAAGTTCATGAATCAAAGTTGGATCTTCATGAATCAAGAGATTCAAGAGATGAAATAAAGAGATTAAGAGAGTTAAGATGGTGTTTATACCTCCTAGAATCAAGGACTAATGAGAAAAGAAACTTGGTTTGACTAAAAACTTCAACTTTGCAATATCAAAGATAAGTTTTTTTTGGAAGAACTTATGA
Organism: Ammopiptanthus mongolicus; assembly: GCA_039655645.1. Classification (NCBI taxonomy): domain Eukaryota; kingdom Viridiplantae; phylum Streptophyta; class Magnoliopsida; order Fabales; family Fabaceae; genus Ammopiptanthus; species Ammopiptanthus mongolicus. The sequence goes on from CM077349.1 coordinate 42,025,166, forward strand.
AGAACTCTATGAACTGAGATGAACAAGTGAGAGAAGAAAGAAAGAGAGAGATGGCCGAAGGCCAAGTAAGGAGAGTGAGTGTTATAGATATTTTCATGTCATGGCAAACTTGTAAATAACCAAAGGACAATTTAGTCATTTCCTTAAAAGACCCAGGGCATTTTGGTCATTTCACGTCCAGATATTTTGCAAAGTCACCATGAAGAGTAGCCACGAAATTCAACTTGATGGGACACCAAGATTATCCATTCGCAGGTCCCGTTTTTGCAGCTCCAAACATCTCCCGGTTCGAGCATACGCCCGAATATAATATATTATGAGTAAATTCCCAATTTGGTCCTTGAAATTGTAGGGTCGTATCAACTTAGTCCCTCACATTATCAATATTTCAAAATGATCTCTGAAATTGTAGAAAGTTAATCAGATTCGTCCCTTTGTTGATATTTGCATGGACTATAATGACATTAAGTTGGTAATGTCAGAGATGCATTTGAAATTAAGTGAATAATGTCAGGGATGCATTTGCTACATTTTGAAATTCCAAGGATTATTTTGGAATATTGATAATGTGGGGGACTAAGTTGATACGACCCTATAATTTCAGGGACTAAATTGGGTATTTACTCAATATATTATTTTCACTTTTAGACGTCAGGACGGATTTTACCAATTATGTAGAGATTTACATCCTGAGAGTTACTGTCTCATTTGCGAGTCAAAATTAGGTCTTGATAGTAGAAAAACACTACTATCCGTGAAAAACGCAGACTGAGTTCCGTTTGAGTTTTTGACCAAAACTTAACCATAGCTTCCTACGATAGTGTAGAGTGTGACTATGGTCTCAGAATATTTTATTTCACTCTCTAGACCCTCCAATAAAATACAAACGTTTAAATACTGAATAATTATAAAACGTGAAAAATCGGGGCATTACGCACTGGTTTGTCTCACCTATTTTATAAGCGCGTAATAATATCGCTAAGTTATAGTTAATACCGTTAGTGGGTTTTGAGACTAATGGGATTTCCTAGAGTTGAACTTGGGGTCGTCTCATACGATAACTCATGCTTGCAATCATAGAGGCGTATGATATACCATCCACCTTATGATACTCTAACAAGAAAGGAAGTATGACTTCCTATTCAGGTATATTTGTTATAAAAGTCAACATATCTATTCCAACATTATGGGTATTGGATACCGCATATGGATCACACATTAATGTGAAGGATCTAAGGGAGTAGGACATTGACTAAAGGTACAGGTCTGCCCTATGAGTGGAAATGCGGCAAAAGTTGCTACATTGACAATAGGAGTTTGAATTTAACATTAGGTAAAGGACTACTTTATGAGTGGAAATGCAGAAAAAGTTGCTACATTACCTATAAGAGTTTGAATTTGCCTTATGGTCATTAGTGGAAGTAAATAATTGTTTTTTTATTCCAGTTGATAACAAAAACATCATTTCTATATCTTGTATAGACAAGAAAGGATTTTAAGTTGCAATAAATGGACAATTGTTGTTCCATTTATTCAACTGATGTCTTCTATGCTAGTATTCATATGAGATATGGACTTTGCGTCCTTGATCTCAATATGTCCATCTATAACATAAATGGGAATAGGGTCAAACCAAGTGATTAGGACCCTTCATGTCTTTAGCAATATCTTTTAGACCATATAAGTAAAACATGTACATTTCCAAGCTCCACTAATATGGACTCTTGGACTTATTGAATTATGAATTGTTTGAGGTTTTCGAATCTTACTTGTTTGGAAAGATGACTAAGCTCCATTCACTAGTAAGGTCGAAGGGCTGGTAATCTTTTGGCATGATACATTGTGATATATGATAGCCTCTAAACAAGTTTGCTAAAAGGCAAGTTTCCGTACTTCGTCTCATTTACCAATGACTTCAGTAAAGATGGATTTGTATATGACACAAGTCAGAAATCTTTGAAAGGTTCAAAAGAATTCAAGAACAAAGTGGAGAACTAATTTTGGAGAAGTATTAAGGTCATACGATAAGATCGTGGTGGTAAGTACTTAAGCCAACTGTTTGATGACTATCTGAAGGAGTGTGAGATTATATCTCAACTCACTCCTCCTGGAACACCATAATGGAATGGTGTGTCCGAGAGGAGAAATCACACCTTGTTGGACATGGTACGATCTATGATGAGTCTATCAGACTTCTCTGACTCTTTCAAGGGATATGCTTTACATACAACTGCTTTCACACCAAACCGTGTTCCATCTAAAATTACTGAAAGACACCATATGAGATATGAACTGGTATGCGACAAGGTATGTCTTTCATTAAGATTTGGGGTGTGAAGTTTATTGAAACATTTGGTTTCAAATAAGCTTAAACCTAAGTGTGACAAATGTATCTTTGTGGGGCGCCCTAAGGAAACAAACGGACACAATTTCTACAACACCTCCGAGGACAAAATGTTTGTCGCTAGGACTAGAATGTTCCTTGAGAAGGAACACATCTGCAAGGAAGACCGTGGGAGGAATATAGAACTTGGATAAATCCAAGCACCACATAATACTGACTCGCCTACAATGGAACAAGAACCGGTTGCACAAGATGTTGTGGTCAACCACCAGTTCAAGTAACACAAGACTCACGTAGGTCAAACAGGACACATCATCAACCTAAGAGATATGGAATACTCCTAACTCAAGAAGGTGATGAACCGCTCATGGATCATGATGAGCTTGTGACTTACCAGGAGGCCGTCATTGGCCTAGATTCTGAGAAGTGGCTAGGAGCCATGGGATCCGAAATAGAATTCATGTACATCAACCGGGTATGAACCGTGGTTGAGTCACCTGAAAGGGGTAAAACCATAAGGTGCAAGTGGGTCTTCAACAAGAAGACTAACATGGATGGGAAGGTGAATGCCTTCAAAGCGCGACTGATTGCGAAAAGTCTCAAGTAAATTTATAGTATGATTATGATGAGACTTTCTATCCAGCTACATTGACTCGGATCCCACTTGCTATTGCTTCATAGTATGACTACGAGATCTGGCAAATGAATGTCAAAATAGTATTCCTTGAAAGGAATTTTCTCGAGGATGTGTACATGACACAACCTAAGAGGTTTGTCTATTCAGAGAATGCTGGAAAGGTTTGCAAGTTGCAAACATTCACTTATGGATTACAGCAAACTTCCAAAAGTTGGAATCTTCGTTTTGATGTAAACTGTAACACCCCAACCCGGTGTCACATTTCGTATCCCAAATATTATTTTTCGGTTAATTAAAGCTTTTTCGAAAATAACTCAATAGAGTAGTTGCGGAAATCTGATACCAAGTAAAACTTTAACAACCAGATGAAAACAAATTGAAACTCATTATCTATAACAGTAATTCAACTTTGCCATAAGGCGTACATCTTTTCAATCTCTTAATACACAACATAATCAGTCACAGTCGAAAGACCTGACTTAAACATCAAAAATCCTAAGAGTTGGTCTGATAAAAGAACTCTAAGAACAAGAGAGCATACTACCTAACATACATCGTACAAATGAGATTGGGTCTCGTCGTCGACAGTCCACACATCTTCGTCGTCGACATCAAGGAACTCAAGCTATGGGGTCTCGAAGTGACCCAGAGGACCGTTGGGAAGTATTTGTACACGTATGAAAAAACACAACAGGGTGTCCAACATGTACAGGCAAGGGTGAGATACTCGTTCACAAGTTTATCATAATAGCCACACAAGTAAAACAATTACAAATAATACATCGATATACAACACAGTCATGCTATAAAATATCAACATTCAACATAATATCACAACAAGATAATCTCACTCGGTGGGATCACACCCATTCATCAAGATAAGTTAAAAGAATGCATGATGCTTCAATCAACTTTCTAGTTCATGTTCTCCGGAGATTCCTAACGTCACTTCATCGAGCGATAGGCCATGAATACTCCTATAACACAATTGCCCTCATGAGTCGGCCTCTCAATTTAGGTTCTACCTCCAATTGTTCAAGGGTATCACGTCACAACCATATCGTGAATAGTCCAATCTCTGATCGAATTCATCCGTGTTGGGCAGCCGATTACCACTGTAACACCCCGATTTTTCACTACTTTAAGTATCAATAAGTGAATAATTAAGTTTATATCTTATTTGAGAATTTATAAAATATAATAAAATAAACCGAGACCATATTCATGCTCAATGCTATCGTACGAAGCTACAATTAAATTTTGAGCTAAAAACTCAAATGGAGCCCGGTCTGTGTTTTTTCACTGACAGTAAGATTTTACTGCTCAGGAGACCTCAGTTTCACCCATGAGCGAAACATTTAGTCTTAGAATCGAATTTCCTACGTTTTCGTTAAATTTGAAAAAAAATCAATTGCTACGCTTCGTTCGAGTAAATCTCCAATCAGGTAATGAACGGAGCTGGATATGGATTTATCAGGACCCACTAACGGATAATCTTGATGTCACATCAAGTCACATCACATGGGAAAGTGTGCCAGTGTCATGATGACGTTTGAAAATATCTGGACGTGAAAAGACCAAAATACCCCTAACCTTTTTCATTATTACCATTTAACCTTGAAGGAAAAGACTAAAATGCCCTTAAGTGACCAACTTTTGGACATCTTTGTCCCCTATTTCTCAAGCATAAGGCCAGTCCAAAGCGAGCTCCACCATTTCTTTCTTCTCACTTCATCTTCTTCCTTGAAACTCTTCCATTTTCACTTAGAGAAAAGCTTGAGTTTTTGAGAGAAAAAGTGTGATTCTTGACCAATCTTCTTCATTCAAGAGGTAAGATCACTTCTATGATTCTTAAGCCTCATGAATCTCTTCCTATTTAATGGTTGAAGAGCTTGATTTCTTGAGTTTCAATTTCATGAGCCAAATTTCAAACTTTCCTAGAAAATTGTAGAAAAATCCTTTTAATGTGAAACCAATTTCCTTGAGCTAGTTTCATCATCTTCTACCTCTATCCAAGAGTATGTGATCAAACTGTCATCCTAGCCTATTTTATTTGAAAGGGCCGAATCCTAGAAAAATTGGGGAAAGATCAGTTTTTCCAATTTTTGTTCTATAACACTTGATTCCATCCTTTTCTTTCCTATGATCCTTGAATCCAAGTGATTGGAAAACCAAATCAATTTGTAACCCTTTTTCTTCTTCATGGCCGAAACCTAGAGTGTGTAGAACCATGAGTTTTGTTTCAAATTTTTGAGTAATAGGACTTAATCTAGTGTTAAGAATGCTTAAGAACCAACCATCCAAAAGTTTGGAACCAAATGAAACCCCTAGCCTTCTTTCAAATTTTTGGCCGAACCTTAGACCAATTTTGGGGGAAAGAATTTATGCTTTGATGTTGTTATTTTGTATTGATTTTTGTTGAGAAATTGAATTGTGGTTGATTGTTTTAGGCGACTGAGCCAGAGCCGAAAACTGTTCGGGAATTGATTTAGAATCCTAACGAGGTAAAGTGAGGTATTTGATAATTAGTTTGGTAGTCTCATGATGTGTGATTGTTATATGTGATGTGGTTGTTTGATTGATGATTTGAAGATATGTCATCAATGGAGTATGCAATTGATTTACGTAATGATATTTGTGCTTGGACATTGAATGTTTTGTGGCATGGATGCCTTTGGTGAAATTTATTGTGATATTGGGTTGATTTGATATATATATATATATATATATCCTGGACTAGTTAAGAGCATAGCACTGGCTATGACTTGATAAAGAAGACGAAAATACTCGAAAACAGAAATCGGAGTTTTGAAAACGGATTTTGAAACCAAAGGAAAGTTTTCAGAAATGTTTCGTTTATTGAGGAAGAAAACTTCTTCTTTTTTTTTTTTTTTTTTTTAAAGTATTAGATTCTCTTCGAAATAAAAATTATTTTAAGGAAAAGTCAATGTAAAGTGAAATTCCTTTTAGAAAAACGTTTTTAAAAGAGACAGAACCTAGAAAAACGGATTTGTGAAGAAAAACAGTTTTTCCCGGAAAATGTTTTCTTTGAAAAGAATGCCTTAGTTCAAGACAATGAAACTGAGTTTTGTTTTCCAAAGTTGTTTTGTGAAAATAAGACTGAAAGAAAAATGATGATTCTTTGTGAGATGTATGCAAACCTAGTGACCGAGACGTCTGACTAGTGTTTTCTGAATTGAGCACTCGAACTTCATGTCCCGTGTTTTGAATGAACGGGCTTAATGTCTTTAAAATGAGTCATGAGCTATATGCCTCGACAAGAAAGAATGAACGAAAAAAGAAAACAACTTTTTGTGCACATACATGAAACGACAGACGTGCCATTTGAAAATGAACTACAACTCAAGTAGTTGAGAATATGAGCCAATTAAGACCACTAGGTCTATAGGGGCATATTGTGTTCGAGACTCCACATGTGGCCGAAGGCGTTGTAACCCTGTGCCGTGGTAATTGGTTGCCAAACACATATGAACTCGATCAGAGATTAGACTATTCATGATATGGTTATGACGTGGTACCCCTAAACAATTGGACTTCGAACCTAAATTGAGAGGCCGACTCATGAGAACATTGTGTTACTGGAGTATTTGCACCCTATCGCTCGATGAAGGGAAGTAGGAATCTCCGGAGAACATGAATTAGAAAGATTATATTGAAGTCTCATGCATTATTATAACTCATGATATTGTTTGAGATATTATGTTGTATGAATATCTGTTATTCCAACTGTATTTATTTGTGGATGTTTATGCTGTTTGTCGCTTGATCTTGCTGATCTTGCTGCTGACGCCAAAGGTTTAGTCAACTTTTGGCGTCATGATCCTCCGTAGCTTCATGGAGACTGTGACCCGAAAAAGGCTGACTTATGGCTGCAAGAGGTGGAGGAGATTTTTGCTGTTCTGCACTGCCCCGAGGGAGTGAAGGTGGACTATACCACATTCCTGTTTCTGGGTGATGCAGAGTATTGGTGGGGAGGAACCAGACAACTGCTAGAACCAACAACCAAGAGTTCACTTGGGGAGTATTTCGTACCAAGTTTCTGGACAAGCACTTTCCCCAGAGTGCCAGGACTGAGAAAGAGCAGGAATTCCTGAGGCTGCAGCAGAGGGACATGACTGTTGGGGAATGTGCGGCGAAGTTTGAATCGCTCACCAAATATTTCCACTTTTTCCAAGCCCAACTTGATGAAGACTGGAAATGCGAGAGGTTTGAAGGAGTTTTGCGCTTCAAGATCAAGGAGTCTGTGTTACCGCTAGAGATCCATATCTTTCAAGCCCTAGTGGAGAAGTGTAGAAAAGTGGAAAAGATGAGAATCAGAAGAGAAAACAAGAGTACCGTGGGAGGACTGTCTAGGTCCAAGAACCCGAACCAATACCAGAACCAGAAAGGGAAGCAGTCCCAGAAATAACCATATTCCCGACCCCAAGGGAATAGTCAAAAACAGAAATCTTATCTTCCTGTCACTTCTGCCTGCGGTGGAGGAAATGGAAATGATCAGAATCAAGGCCAAGTACAGAGATGTTTCAAGTGTGGGAAACAAGGACATCCAACTGAAGAATGCGCATTGAAGGGAGTTTTATGCTTCCAATGTGGTAAGATAGGGCACTTCGCGAGGGATTGCCCTACACCAAAATCCAAGCCGACTGTCAACAATGTACGGACTGCTAGACCAACAGCGAGGGGAAGGGTTTATACCATGAGTGGGGCTGATGCTTCCAAATCTGATGATCTCATACAAGGTAGTTGCATCATAGCTGGTAATCTCCTAACTGTACTATTTGATTCGGGTGCTACACATTCGTTTATCTCTTTGGATTGTGTGAGACTATTGGGCTTGCCTATTTCTTCGCTATCTTTTGATTTGATTGTCATTACTCCAACTGCTAAACCTGTTACTGTAAATACAGTCTGTTTGAACTGTCCTATTGTTGTTCATGATAGGAACTTCCTTGTTGACTTAATATGTTTTCCTTTGACACAATTGGATGTGATCCTAGGCATGTATTGGTTATCTTCCAACCATATCCTTTTAGACTGTGCACATAGAACCTTAGTTTTTCCTGATCTTGAGATTTCTGGATTTTTAACTGCCAGCCAAGTAAGAGCTTCTTTGAAAGAAGAAGCTCAGGGATACATGCTTTTATCCTGTTTAGAAATCGAGAGGGATGTTGGCTTGAGGGATGTGTCGGTTGTGAAAGATTTTCCGAAAGTTTTTCCCAAGGACGTTCCATGTTTGCCACTTTTGAGGGACATCGAGTTTTTGATTGATCTAGTTCTGGGATTCGGTCCGATCTCTATAGCTCCTTATAGGATGTCACCTACAAAGTTAGCCGAGCTGAAGACCCAACTAGAGGATCTGATGTCTAAACGGTTTGTGAGATCGAGTGTGTCCCCGTGGGGAGCACCAATGTTATTGGTGAAGAAGAAGGATGGGAGTTCGAGACTCTGCATGGATTACCGTCAACTTAACAAGATAACGATCAAGAACAAGTATCCTCTACCCCGCATAGATGATTTGATGGATCAACTTCAGGGAGCCGCTGTCTTTTCAAAGATTGACCTGAGATCTGGTTATCACCATATTAGAGTAAAGAACGAGGACGTACCTAAGACTGCATTCAGGACTCGTTATGGTCACTATGAGTACCTCGTGATCCCTTTTGGAGTGACGAATGCGCCTGCTATTTTCATGGACTACATGAATCGGATTTTCCGCCCGTTGCTGGATCAGTTCGTTGTCGTGTTCATCGACGATATACTCATCTAATCTAAGAGTCATGAGGAGCATGAGGAACACTTGCGACAAGTTTTATAGATCCTTCACGAGGAGAAGTTGTACGCAAAGCTGTCTAAGTGCGAGTTTTGGCTGGATGAAGTAAAGTTCTTAGGGCACGTGATTATTAAGGAAGGGATTGCCGTTGACCCTAAGAAAGTGGAGGTAGTACTTCTGTGGGAAAGACCTAAGACCGTGATAGAAATCCGCATTTTCGTTGGACTGGCTGGTTATTACAGAAGATTCATCGAAGGATTTTCAAAGATTGTTGCGTCGTTGACTCAACTTACGAGGAAGGGCCAACCGTTTACGTCGACTGAGAAATGTGAGGAAAGTTTCCAGACGATGAAGGAATGTTTGACAACCTCGCCAGTGCTAGTGTTACCCAAACCGGACGAACCATATGAAGTGTACTGTGATGCTTCGCATCAGGGTTTAGGATGTGTACTTATGCAGCATCGGAAGGTTGTAGCGTATGCTTCGTGCCAGTTGAAGACTCATGAGTGGAATTACCCGATGCACGACCTAGAGTTATCTGCCGTGGTTTTTGCACTGAAGATCTAGAGCCCTTACTTCTATGGATCCAAGTTAGATGTCTTTAGTGACCACAAGAGTTTGAAATACCTGTTCGAGCTGAAGGAACTTAACATGAGGCAGAGACGTTGGATGGAATTTCTCAAAGACTATGACTTCACTTTGCTATACCACCCTGAAAAGGCAAATGTCGTTGCAGACGCTCTGAGTCGGAAGACCATGCATATCTCTATAATGATGGTTAAAGGAGTTAGAATTGATAGAGCAGTTTCGTGATCTCAATCTAGTTATGGAAGTGGAACACAAGAAGATTAGCTGAGGAATGATCAAGGTATCTAGTGGACTGATGGAAACGATCCGCGAACAACAAGCAATCGATGAGTACCTTCGAGAGAAAAAGGAGTTACTTGGACAAGAGAAGGCTGCAGAGTTCAGCTTGGGAACCGATGGCATCTTGAGATGCAATGGACAGGTTTGTGTACCTAGGAACCCAAAGATAAGGAAAATGATTCTGAAAGAAGGACATAAGAGCAAGTTGAGCATTCACCCTGGATCAACCAAAATGTATCAAGATCTGAAACAGAAGTTTTAGTGGCCAGGGATGAAGAAGCAAGTGGCTGAGTACATAGCATCGTGTTTGACCTGTCAGAAAGCAAAGGTAGAACATCAACAACCTGTTGGAATGCTTCAATCCTTGGATGTACCCGAATGGAAATGGGAGAGCATCTGAATGGATTTTGTGGTAGGTTTATCGAGGACTTCTAAGAGTTTTGATTTGATCTGATTGATAGGTTAACGAAGTCATCACACTTCTTTCCTATTAAGATCAACTACTCAGTGGAGAATTTAACTGAGCTGTATATCAGAGAAGTAATCAAACTACATGGAGTGCCGTTAAGCATAGTATCTGATAGAGACCCAAAGTTTACTTCACGGTTTTGGCAAAGTCTACACCAAGTGTTAGGGAAAAGGCTGAGGTTGAGTTCAGCCTATCACCCTCAAACCGATGGACAGGCAGAGAGAACGATACAATCTTGGGAAGATTTGCTGAGAGCCTGTGTTCTAGACCATGGTGGAAGTTGAGATGATCTTTTGCCTCTTATCGAATTCACATACAATAACAGCTATCATTCCAGCATAGGGATGGCACCCTATGAGGCTTTGTATGGATGAAAGTGCCAGACACCATTGTGTTGGTACCAGGATGGAGAAAGTATGATTGTAGGCCCCGAACTTGTGCAACAAACAACGGAAAAGATTAAGCAAATCTGTAACGCCCCAATTTTTAAGTCTTATAATTATTCAGTATTTAAACATTTGTATTTTATTGGAGGGCTTAGAGAGTGAAATAAAATATTCTGAGAACATAGGCATGCCCTAGACAACCATAGGAAGCCATGGTTAAGTTTCGGGCGAAAGCTCAAACGGAGCCCAGTCTGCGTTTTTCATTGACAGTAGTATTTTACCACTATCAAGACCTAATTTGGACTCGTGAACGAAACAGTTAGGTTTTAAATGAAATTGCGAACGATATCGGCGATTTTGAAAATAATTCAAAATAAATAAGTCCTCACGACTTTCTTGGACGAAAACCTAAATTGGGTGAACAACGGAGCTAAAAACGGATTTACCGGGACCCGCTAATGGATAAACATGATTTTACATCACCTAGGAAAGCATGCCATGACTCATCAGTGTAATGATTATGTTTAGAAAATATCAGGACGTGAAAAGACCAAAATGCCCCGGACCTTTTTCGTAATTACCATTTTCCCTAGAATGAAAAGACCGTTTTGTGTAATATCTCGATTTCTCTGTGACTCTGATCGAGCTAGTTAATCTCGATTGGAGCTTTGGATGGTTGTGTGGTTTGTTGTGTTTTAGTTTCTGACCTAGTTTGAAGCTTAGGAATAGGCTTGAACAAGGTTGGAGGTGCCTAAGACGTTAAACGAGTAACTGTGGAAGCTAGAAGTTCTTCTCTCGCTGAGCTGACGCTCAAGCGTGGGAGAATTCAATGCTCAAGTGTTACGACGCTTAAGCGTGAGAGGAGACGGACACTCCAACGTGCTGAGTTCGCTGTGCAGCTGTTCTGCGTTTGGACGCGTGTGAGACACGTGTCAGGCTAGGGAGCAGGCGGAGTGGACAAGGTCCCACGCTCAAGCGTGGAGAGAACCCAACGCTAGAGCGTGGCAACGCTAAAGCGTGCATATTTTCCATGCCCAAGCGTGCACAGCAGATCAAGTTAGTGGAGTTTTCTCTTCTTCCTCATTTTGCACGAAAATCACTAAGCGTTCTGCAAGCTAGAGAGAGGAGCTCTGAGATTTCTAGAGAGAGAAAGCTCAGTTTTGAGACGATCGAAGTACCGGAACGCGATTCTGACAGCACCGTTGTGATCGCGGCTGAGTTATCTACAACTCTGATGGAATGGTTTTTCAATTCGCCTAAGGTAAACTCGAATCCCTAACATGTGTTCTTCGTGTTCTTGGTGTTCTTCGAGTCTTTACCCTTTTTCTTTGAGTTTTGAGCTTGCCCTGGGGCTAACACTATGGTGCATGTGTTGTGCTCGTGATTAGGGCAAAGTTCATGTTCGCGGTGGTGCTAGATTTGGAGCTGTTCTTAGGCTGTTCCTGGAGCTGCGATTCAAGGTGGGCTGCGAGCTTGAGAGAGAGGAAGCAAGCCGGTGGATTTGCGTGCCGACAGTTCAGGTGGGGAGAGAGAGTATTACTGTCGTCAGGAAGGCATGAGTAGTGTAGTTGTGATTTCTGCTATGCGTAGGGAAGCCCTAACCCTACTAGTGGTTGAGCCCTGATAAAGTATCTAGACCCTAGGTTTAGCTTACTTTGGGCTATCGCCGTTAAGTTTGGAAACCCGAGGTTAGAGAACTGTTAATCGAGGATGTTTGCTGACGTATGACTGTATGATGTTGGCTGTTGTTCTTGCTATCTGTTTGCCTATATGCTACTTGATATATGTGATATGTTGCTAGATGCTTTTATGCTGCTATTGATATTACTGCTGCTATGATGTTATTGTTGTTGCTATGCTGTATGCTGTAATATTGAGAGTTGTGGCGGAATGCCGTAGAATAAGTTTGGCTGTGTGCCGTGTTGTTGTTGGCTTGATATCGTGGATGGTGTCATTGCTGCTATGCTGACTTCTTGAGGCTGTGTGCTGTGTTGACTGAGCTATGGCTCGTGGACGCGTGGCGTCGAGGCTGTGGTCGTGTGGATGCAGTGGCATCATGATGTTTTGATTTGGTTGAGAGCTTAGGCGTGAGATCCGGTATCAAGCCCGTTGAGGATGTTTGCTGCATATGATTTTCAACTGCCAAGTGGCGAGGCCGTGTGACAGGTAGTATGGGCTGCCGGCGTCACACGAGGTTAGTGGTACCTGAGTGCGGGTACGGAAAGTAGATGGGGCGGTCAAGTGAGTGGCCTTGGGGATGTTGCCGGTCTCGGGAATAGTTTATAGTGACGGATGAGGTAGCTCCTATCTTGTCGTGACGCCCGATCCAGTCCGATTTGCCCGACTAATCCAAGAGCTTTCCAGTGTTCCAGGCTAACGTTCCGAGGCGACCGAGATACCCCTGTTCCGGTATGGAAGGGGGATGCACTCTTATTGGTCACGGCAAGCGGTTCGGATTCTTGGGCAAGCTAACTCCGTTCCGGCACAGAACCTGTTCCGGTGTGGACTTGTTTGGGTGTGGAATTGTTTGGGTGTGGAACCGTTCTAGTTGGGAACCTGCAGAAGTGTGTTTTTCGGTCGACATGCTGCATGGGATTAGTATCCCGGTCTAGAGGTTTGATCTGAGTGTGAGTCTCATGGGATGGATGCTTGTTGCACATGCTGTCTTGGGAGATGCGTGTTGGAATGCAGTAGATGCTATATTTGCTATAGTTGCTATGTGTTATCGGCTATACTTGTTTACTGCATTGTTGTTATTTTCCGACCTTATAAGGCGCTGTATTTCTTATCTCCCTTCCGTTTTCCTTGTTGTCCGATATGGATTCGCTTGAAGACAACGAGCCAGCTGAGGCGTATCATGGACCCAAGACTTCACCCATTCATCACGGGGGCACCGCGGATGCCGGTGCGGAGAGACATTGAGATCATATACCATGATGAAAGGGGATGGCGGGTAGATCCCTCTACCTTTTTGGTGGTCTATACAGGGCCAGTCAGCCTGATGCTTCGGAGCGGTACACCTCCATATGTAGATATTATCAGTCCCTAACGTATCTACCAGTTCCTTCCATTTCCGAGGATGTGGCGACATCCGAGGCAGAGGGAGCAGGACTACACTTGGGCAGCACCCTAGTTTGCGGTCGTGACCAGCAGGAGAGGTTACGTCTACCGAGGCCAGCGCAGGAGGACCGGGCATTACTTGAGGACCTACCGTAGGCAGAGGATCGTAGTGTCCAGTTCGTCGTCTGAGTATGAGCCGATTGTGCGGTACCAGCGTACTCATAGCGAGGCTCAGGGTAGCTCAGGGCATCCTCACCACCGATGGTGAGAGCCTGCCAATGCATCCTAGGGAGTGAGCTGAGCGCTTTTTCATGTATTTTGAGAGGGGACGGGGGTTGCTGGTGAGCTTCGAGTGTTTTTCTTTTGACTCTTGATGAATTTTTGGTTTTCTACCCGACAGTATGTGTAATTATGTACAGTGCCCTACTGATGGGGCTAACTTATGCATGTTATTGTACAGTTGTGCTTATTTTGTGCTTTATACTCTGATCATCGTTTGCTATGCTTGCATTCTTGTTTACGTTGTTTTAATTCCGCAACGCAGTTTGTTTTACCACGCTATCGCTTTATATACGGCTAGGCATAGTTAATAATAATAAAAGGTTGGGACTAATGGGATTATCCTTCTACGGGAGGAGGGTCATCTCATTTTGGTGGTATCAGAGCAGTTCGATTCTAAATCGGACTGTGAAGGTTAAGTGTATTGGCTTTGACGGTTGATAACCGAGTTGTATCAACTGTGTCGGGTTTCGGGTAGAGTGTCTGATGTGCCAGTTATTGAAGTTTGATAACTACTTTCATTCATAAGGCATATGATATTTTTAACTTCTAAGTGCTATTATATGTCTTATGAATTGGAACTGATGGCTCCTTTTACACGAAGCTGCGTGGAAGGCCGGCAACTAGACATAATGATGATAACAATAATGGTGACGACTCTGGGACAGGGAGTGGTGGTGACACCTCTGAAGCAATGCGGGCCATGAGGGACTTGGCTACCTCTATGATGCAGCAGACTCAACAGACTGCCCAGTATAGGCAAATGCAGGAAGAGAGGGAAGCCAGGCAGGATCAGCTGCATATTGTAAGAGAAAATGAGATGGTGAACACTAGTCTTAATGCTTTCATGAAGAGAAATCCTCCCCAGTTCCATGGAGATATAATTCTGAGGTTGCAGAAATGTGGCTGCAAGAGATAAAGAAGGCGTTCATGGGCACACACTGCAGAGAAGATAGGAAGGTTGCCTATGCTGCCTTCATGTTGGTGGGAGCAGCAAAGGCTTGGTGGAGAACCAAGGCCAGACTGCTAGAGGCCGGAGGAAGAGTACTGACATGGCAACTGTTCCGGGAGTGCTTTTTAGAGAAGTACTTCCCGAGAAGTATCCGGCAGGAAAAAGAAAAGGAGTTCCTGAGTCTGAAACAGGAAAAGCTATCCGTGGGTGAGTACGCGATGAGGTTTGAAGCGCTACTCAAATTCTCTCAGTTCTATCAGATCCATCCGGATGAAGAATGGGTCTATAGGAGGTTCGAGGATGGGTTGAGGCTCGAGTTGAAGCAAGCAATGTTGCCTTTGAGTATTGGATCTTTTCCCGAATTGGTGGAGAAATGCAGGTTGAGGGACATGACCGAGCAGGGATTGTCGCGCAACAAAAGACAAGTGGTGGACCTTTTTGGAGCAGTCAAAGTGGCAGAAGCAGCAAGTTCCAAAGGAGAGTAGAGCTGTCCGAGGACCCAACACATCAGGTGTTTTAATTGCAATCAGATGGGTCACTATGCGTCAGACTACAAGCCCGAAGTGAGTAGAAGGGCTCAGTTTCAGCAGTAGAGTGGTAGGACTCAAAGTGGTGGAGCAAGATCAGTCGTGGCAAGTCAGCAGAGCAGGCCACAAACAACCGGAAGGATGTTTGCCGTGCGAGGTTCTGAAGTCTCCCAAAGTCCTGATCTGATCCATGGTAAGTGCTTAGTTTCTGGTAAGCTTTTGTCGGTCTGGTTTGATTCGGGGGCTACACATTCTTTCATATCAGTAGAGTGCATGGATCATTTAGGGTTACTTGTTTCTACCTTACCCTATGACTTAACCATTTCAACACCTACTGGTGATTCCTTAGCTACCCTATCTGTATGCCGTAAATGTCCCGTTACGATAGAAAACCGTCATTTTCTTGTTGACCTTATCTCTTTGCCTATGCAATAGATAGATGTAATCCTAGGCATGGACTGGCTTTCGGCCAACCATGTAATGTTAGACTGTTCAAATAAAACTCTCAGTTTTTTCGAGCAATCTGGATTAATGCCTCCCAACAAGAGTACTCCGACAGGTGAACGATCGGACGAGTATATGGTGCTGTTCTCTTTGGAAGTGAAGGAGACTCCTAGTGTCGAAGCTTTGTCTATCGTGCGAGAATTTCCGGATGTGTTTCCCGATGACGTTCCTGGATTACCACCAGAGAGAGAGGTGGAGTTTGCCAGAGATCTGGTACCGGGAACTGGACCTATATCGATAGCACCATATCGAATGTCTCCAGTAGAGCAGATGGAGTTAAAGAAGCAGTTGGACGAGATGCTAGGAAAGGAATTTATCAGACCTAGTGCATCTTCGTGGGGAGCTCCGGTGTTTTTTGTGAAGAAGAAGGACGGAAGCTCAAGGCTGTGCGTGGACTATTGTCAGCTGAACAAAGTGACGATAAAGAACAAGTATTTGTTACCACGGATAGATGATTTGATGGATCAGCTAAAAGGAGCAGCTGTGTTTTCTAAGATCGACCTACGATCTGGATACCATCAAATTCGGGTTAAGAAGGAGAATGTGCCGAAGACTGCTTTTCGGAGTCGGTATGGTCACTACGAGTATTTGGTTATGCCATTCGGGGTAACTAATGCTCCAGCTGTGTTCATGGACTATATGAACAGAATCTTTCGACAGTTCCTTTACAAGTTTGTTGTGTTTATTGACGACATCCTTGTATACTCTTCGAGTAGAGAGGAACACGTAGAGCATCTGAGGGCGGTGTTGCAAGTGCTAAACGACCGACAGTTGTATGCTAAACTGTCGAAGTGTGAGTTTTGGTTAGAGGAAGTTCAGTTTCTAGGCCATATGATCAGTAAGGATGGAATCGCAGTGGATCCTGGGAAAGTTGAGGCTGTAGTGAGTTGGGAAAGCCCTAAGTCTGTAAACGAGGTGAGGAGTTTTCTTGGTTTAGTGGGCTACTATCGGAGGTTTATAGAAGGATTCTTCAAGATTGCGTTACCTATGATGCAGTTGACGAGAAAAGGGAAAACGTTTGAGTGGTCAGAGGCTTGCGAGTAGAGTTTCCTGGAGCTGAAAGAAATACTGACCACGTCACCTGTGCTGGTATTACCAGATCCTTTAGGACAATTCGATGTATACTGTGATGCATCTTATCAAGTCTTGGGATGTGTGATCATGCAAGACTGAAAAGTGGTGGCGTATGCCTCCAGGCAGTTGAGAGCACATGAATGGAACTATCCAACTCATGATCTGGAATTGGCTGCGGTAGTGTTTGCATTAAAGATATGGAGACACTATCTCTATGCTGCTAAATTCAGTGTGTTTAGCAACCATAAGAGCCTAAAGTATCTGTTCGACTAGAAAGAGTTGAACATGAGGCAGAGAAGGTGGATGGAATTCATAAAGGACTATGAATTCGACCTGTAATACCATCTAGGTAAGGCGAATGTTATGGTGGATGCACTCAGTAGGAAATCCCTACACGTATCTGCTATGATGGTAAAGGAGCTAGAGATTTTAGAGGGGTTTAGAAATCTGAACCTGGAAGTGAAAATCGTTGAGGATAAGCTGAATCTGTGTATGGTTAGAGTAACTAGTGATTTCCTGAATCTTTTATGGAAGAAGCAGGCGGAGGATAAGTACCTCGAGAGCGTAAACCAGTTGATAGAGGAAGGTAAGACTCTGGAATTCAAAAGAGGTACCAATGGTCTGCTTTGCTATGGTGATCGGATTTGTGTGCCAGCGAATAGAGAAGTTAAGGATATGATCTTGGAAGTGGCACACAAGAGCAAGATGAGTTTCCATCCAGGGGCTACCAAGATGTATCATGATCTGAAGAAGCTATTCTGGTGGCCGGGGATGAAGAAAGACGTAGCAGCTTATGTCCTAACCTGCTTGGTGTGTCAGAAAGCAAAGATTGAACACCAGAAGCCAGCAAAGTTGTTGCAATCGTTAGATGTCCTAGAATGGAAATGGGATAGTATTGCTATGGACTTTGTTTCTAGGTTTCTGAGGACTCAGAAAAGGTGTGATGCTGTCTGGGTAATTATCGATAGATTGACGAAGTGTGCTCACTTCTTACCAATCAACCAGAGTTATTCTCTGGAGCGATTAAGTCAGATTTACATTAAAGAGGTTGTAAGATTGCATGGGGTACCTTCGAGTATCATCTCGGATCGTGATCTAAGGTTTACCTCAAGATTTTGGAGAAGCTTACACAGTGCTATGGGAACTAAGTTAAGTATGAGTTCTACTTATCATCCTCAAACGGATGGTCAGTCCGAACGAACCATTCAATCATTGGAGGATCTCTTAAGAGCATATGTGTTGGAAAACACGGGAAGTTGGAACGAGTTTCTTCCATTGATCGAGTTTACTTACAATAACAGTTTCCATTCAAGTATTGGGATGGTGCCGTACGAAGCACTGTATGGACGTAAGTGTAGGACTCTGTTGTGCTGGTTTGAGACGGGAGAAAGTCAGTTTTTGGGTCCAGAGTGGGTACAGCAAACGACGGAACAAGTCCGTAAGATACGGGAAAAGATGAAGGTTGCAAGGGATAGACAGAAGAGCTACGCTGACAGGAGGAGGAGGCTTTTGGAATTTCAAGAGGGCGACCATGACATTATGAGAGTAACCCAAGAGCTGGAGTGGGCAAGGTAATCCGATCCAGAAAGCTAACACCTAAATTCATAGGACCGTTTTAGATTCTTCGACGAATTGGTCCTGTAGCCTACCATATAGCTTTGCCGCCAAGTCTATCCAATCTTCATGACGTCTTTCACGTCTCTTAGCTCAGAAAGTATTATCCTGATCCACCACACGTGTTAGAGCCCAAATCAATCCAACTAAAAGAGAATCTGGAGTACGAAGCTGCACCTGTTCGGATCATAGACCGAAGGACCAAGGAACTGCGTGGTAAGCGCATTCCGTTATTCAGGTGGAATGGAACCCAGTGACTGGTGATTCAACTTGGGAACGCGAAGTTGAGATGCGCCAAAGTCATCCTTATTTGTTCATAGGTATTAGACAAAAATTTCGGGGACAAAATTTTCTGTAAGGGGGTGGTAATGTAACATCCCGATTTCTCTGTGACTCTAATCGAGTTGGTTAATCTCGATTGGAGCTTTGGATGGTTGTGTGGTTTGTTGTGTTTTAGTTTTAGACCTAGTTTGAAGCTTATGAATAGGCTTGAACAAGGTTGACGGTGCCTAATGTGACACCCACTACCCGCATATAATAAATAATATAAATAAAATCATACATGTCTGTAAAAAAATAATAATATAACAATTAAAAATAAAAACGTATCCTCAAGGGCAATGTGCATCACATCATCTATAACTTAAACGTAGGAATCTGAAATAATCAAAATCCTTTAAAAACAAACTGCGAAAAACATAAATAATAAACATAATCCAAATCCCGATGTCACATATCAGAGTTGGTATACATATACCGATAATACATCGGAATAAACTAAACAACTGAACATAAATCCTAACTACTACTACTAAGAGAAATCTCCACGGGATCACTCCTCATCGGCATGCTCACCCTCCTCTGCACATGCAACATCATATGCACAAGGACAACAAAAGATAGGGGTGAGAAATACGATCATAAATATATGTATACGGAATGGAATAGTAATTAAGATGACATACAACATACATCAGTCAACACATGTATAATCAATGTATATATATCAAAGATGCATGTCAATGCGAATGCACATCACTATTCCGTATGCATGTGGCCAACAACTTTAACTCTGGAAAGACGACTAGGAGTACATGTCCGGTTATCAACGTGGATGATATGCCAGACCATGGGCCATCCCCGAAAACTCTCACTAATCCTGATAACGTATAGTGGCTAGTCAGGGTACTCAAGCTTATTCATTAGGTCACTCCGACAATAGGTAGCTAGCACATGTCACCTGGAACTTCCATACCCAATGTACCGGCAAGGCCGGGTTAACACCCATCGTGGCCTCCACTATCGCGATTCATCGTTTGCTTTCCACCCAACATATCAACTTCAACGTATGATGCGTGCAATGTTCATCAATATGCAAACACATGTCCAACCATCCATCATCAACACCACTACATGGATGTCAACTTTGACCAACAAGCATCAAAGATGATTTATCAACATCAAACTTGACCAATAAGCATCAAGAATGATTTAACCAACAACATCGGTAACAGTACATCGTTACCCATAACATCATCGTCTTATTAATTGTTCTCTTTGTTAAGTCTTAACTTAACATTATCTTTATTAAGTATTATACTTAATCTTATAATCTAAACCTCAATTCATATATTTATTAAGATTATATCTTAATCTTAATATTTAAACCTCAAGTCATATATTTATTAAGATTGTAACTTAATCTTAATATCTAAACCACAATTCATATCTTATTAAGATTATAACTTAATCTTAATATTTAAATCTCAAGTCATATATTTATTAAGATTATAACTTAACCTTAATATCTAAACCACAATTCATATCTTATTAAGATTATAACTTAATCTTAATTTTTAAACCTCAAGTCATATATTTATTAAGATTATAACTTAACCTTAATATCTAAACCACAATTCATATCTTATTAAGGTTATAACTTAATCTTAATATCTAAACCACAATTCATATCTTATTAAGATTATAACAAGCCTACATAACACTATCCATCAAGCATAAGGGGTCAAAACTGCTCCTGGGCACGTGAGAATCGATTTCCAATCTCTGGAGTCGATTTCTCAAGTCTTCAAATCGATTTCCAATCTCTGGAAATCGATTTCAACATGTTCAAATCGGTTTCCCCAATCGATTTTGAACAAGGAAAATCCATTCTAGAAATCGATTTCTACAAGGCCAAATCGATTACCACACCTTGGAAATCGATTCTTGGAGGATTCAAATCGATTTCCATGTGCTGGAAATCGATTTCTGGGTGTCAGATCATACAGCAGCGGGTTTTCTCCGCTATCGGACCAGTCTACGTTCTCTAATTAACACATCATTCGAGCCTAAGCTATTTATCACCAATTTGATTAGTCCAACACACATAAATCATAACCTAAGGGTTCTCAAACTAATCCTTGGTCATCAATCTCACATTGCCTATTTATTTTCTCCCTATAACTATGTTCTGATAGCATAAGGTTAACAAAACACCATATCATGGCATAAGCAACATGCTCATCATCATCAATTCATCAATAATCATATAAATCATGAACTCATAGTTATAAACATGTTATAACATCAGATTATTCATCAATCAATACTCATATAGCCAGAAAACAACATAACAACATTCATAGGCATACGCAGGCTTACATAGGGGTCATGGGTTAACCCCTTCATCTTAACCTATCCTAAAACCCACATATCCATGACCAATTTTCTCCCCCCATACCTGGTATGACGATTCACAGCCTAAGGGGAAGAGAACAGAGCCAAGTTCTGCTATGGTTCCTTCTTACGGGTTCAGCACTTGATCACGATCGCAACACTGGAAAGCAGAGTCGATCTTTAAGTTAAGGATTGAAAGGGAAAACAAATCTAGGATTAGAAACTCACCTTGGTTTCTAACTTAGGAGATTAACTCTAGCAGCAGGGATAGATTAGCCAAACAACGGCCTGTCTTTGACGACGAACACTAAAACAGGATTCGTCCTTTGGGTTTTCTAGAGCAAAAGATCAATTAGAGCACTTAGGGATGAGAAAAGGCAAAAAGTGAGTACAATAGGGTGTGGATACTAGGTTTAGGTCATACGCTATTTATATATAACTGTTAGGGACGTTTTAGGACGAATGGGCCGTACATAGCATAGCCCGATAACATAAACGCTTACACAGGCTCTGACACGCATAGGAATCGATTTTACACCCGTGGAAATCGATTTTCCATTGGACAAACCGATTTTTTAATCAAAGAAATCGATTTTGCCCTTTAAACAATTGATTTCCACTTTCAGAAAATCGATTTCTTCACTTGGAAATCGTTTCTCAGATTGATTTCCACTTCAAAAAGCGTGTTTTTGGCCTCGACACCTGAATAATATTTGTAGATAATTATCTCAACTTTCCAATGCATCCAAGATCACCTCAATCGGATGTCTAGAACTCAAGATATGGCCAAAATCGTGAAACAGGTTATTTAGACTCGGATGGAACGATTATTCTAAAGGCTGAACTGTTACAACTATGAACTTGTGCATCAAAAACGAGCAAAAACAACATATGCAAACATCTATAAGCCAGTATTAACACATATAAACATAAACGTGAAAAGCAGGGTGTTACAATTCCACCCCCTTATAAAAATTTCGTCCTCGAAATTTCTACTGACCTCAAGCAAACAAATATGGACATGGACCTTCTATCTAATTGTTCTCAAGATTATGTCAATTCCGACTAGGCTTCTTCAGTTCTAGAGCACTCTAGAAATTAAAATCTAACTTGATTTCTTAAAACTTTGCCAATGCACTAATGGCCCTCTACTTTCCTAATCTAATATTCATAATTGTCACATCCCAAGTTTTAATCACATCCTTAAAATCCTCAATCAATTGGTCTCACTAACCATTATGGTGAACGCAAGCAATGAACTTCTAGTTAGGTATCAGTCACTACGTCGGTTTCCTCATTTGATTCAAAAATTATGATCTTACATGACACCCCCTTGCCTATTCTTCGACACATCCCACTCCATTGGATCGTACTAGTACTTCAAACTCCATCGGTGTCACAAGAAATTCCCTATTGGGTTTCTTAACGATAATGTCCCTAAAGCTCCCAAGAATTCAAACTTAAGGGTACATGTTGCTAACCTCCTAGGTTGTATCACTAAACTCCAATCATAACATATTGTCAAGATCTACTAAGAGGGGTAGAACTACGCAAGGTTGAGGTTAACTCCCCCTCTTAACTAAGAACCTTTCTCAAGAACTCATGATCCCGATTACCACCCTTTAGACTTCCTGCCTATTACGACTCTCCTTAAAACGAGGCGTCCCACAACTTACTTATTCAGATCGAAACTTTCACTAGATAACTTAACATACCAAAGTTCTTCGTAAAGAGTTTGCAAAACTATCCTTAAGGGGTCCACACAAATTTTTTTTTTTTTTTTTATCTGTAATGTCTCAAGACATCATCTATTCTAGAGAAAGGTGTTTATTCTCTATTTCCAATATATAAGGCTAACGATAACTTACACGCGATCTAATGCTACTTACCAACTCTCTTCTAGTAAAAGCAAGGAGGCCTTACGAAACTACTGAGGCATTAGACCGGATAAATTGCCTTTCAAGTAATTCCTATCGCTATTTCTATGAATCATTGGCTTACGGAGGACATTCTTTAAGACGCTATAAAGATCAACTTGATTCCTAATAAAGTAAAAATACTTTCAGGGAATACTTACGGAACTAACCCACCAATAACACATCATCTATTTTAACCTTTCTTCCTCTACTTTAGACATGATTTCTTTTCCTTGGTAAATAACTTAACATTGGTCACCGGTTAGGAATCTCCACGTTACATATTCACTCGTATGACCTTATTAAAGAACCTTCCTCAAGCACTTCCATCGACTCCACATGATACACAAATCATCAATCTTAATTCCTTTTTCTTACTAAATGGTTATCACAACTATCTACTCATCCATTCAAGGTTTGCCTAACAATTATGATTCTTAGATCATCCATAATCTTATCTCTAATCTAATAATGGTTCAACCTACCATGTAAACTAGATCCCAACTTAACCATCACCACGCATTCCAAATCACTATCAAGTAGAAAGACTCTATGCATAAACCGTTAAGCCACTCGTCTACTCATTCTTAACTTCGTCCATTTTTTATTTTTTTTTTAATAATCCAACTCATCTAAGCCTTATTCTAATCTATCTCGTATTAGGACAACAACTCATCCAAATCTATATATATATATATATATATATATATATATATATATATATATATATATATAATATCTCAACAATCTTACTTAAGCTTGTAACTCTCCTTCTTTTCTAAAAGATTCTTACAAGGCATTGACTAAGAAATCTAACATTCCTAATGTAGTAACTGAGGCTCTAGCAGACTTCACAAAATAACTAAGGGACAACTTACACCTTCTCCTAATCTGGTCCATTAAGCTATTGATAATCTTTAAAGTTCCAAATCTAATGCTCTTAGGGGTAACTTCCCAAGCCAAGCTCAAGTCTCTCAACTTCTTCAATCAAATTTCTTTCTCTAAACATTAAAGACGATATATCCAAGGTCTTCTACTTAAGGCATCAGCCACTACGTTGGCTTTTCCAAGGTGGCAGCTCAAATTAAAATTATAGTCCTTAAGAAACTCCATCCACCTACATTGCCTCATATTTAACTCTTTTTGGTCAAATAAGTATTTCAAATTCTTATGATCACTAAAGACCTCAAATCTATCATAGAAAAGATGCAAGCTCCCACTAGCTGGTCCATAAAGTCATCAATCCTAGGGAGTGAGTATCTATTCTTAAGGGTCACCTTGTCCAGTTGTCAATAATTGACACACAACTTCATGCTACCATCTTTCCTCTAGTAACACATCAATAAGAATGACACTCTAGGAAGGATAATATTGATCGGCACCTAAAGTCATACATACTCTTACGCAACAATAAAACAGGTTAAGGTTCACTATCAATGGATCGAACAGTTCCCTGCCACGACCCCATTGTCCTATCACTCAGCGATCCTAACCAATTCGAAATTGGTTAAATCCTACTAGAGAAAATTTTTAACAAAAGGCATAATAAAATAGTCACACAAGTTTAAAACACTTCTGCAGAGTACACAAAAGAGACACAACAAACACATACCCCGGCCTGTAGGACAGACCAGCTCTGATACCACTAAATGTGACACCCACTACCCCGCATATAATAAATTATATAAATAAAATCATACATGTCTGTAAAAAAAAATAATATAACAATTAAAAATAAAAATGTATCCTCAAGGGCAATGTGCATCACATCATCTATAACTTAAACATAGGAATCTGAAATATCAAAATCCTTTAAAAACAAACTGCGAAAAACATAAATAATAAACATACCCCAAATCCCGATGTCACATATCAGAGTTGGTATACATATACCGATAATACATCGGAATAAACTAAACAACTGAACGTAAATCCTAACTACTACTACTAAGAGAAATCTCCACGGGATCACTCCTCGTTGGCAAGCTCACCCTCCTCTGCACATGCAACATCATATGCACAAGGACAACAAAAGATAGGGGTGAGAAATACGATCATAAATATATGTATACGGAATGGAATAGTAATTAAGATGACATACAACATACATCAATCAACACATGTATAATCAATATATATATATATATATATCAAAGATGCATGTCAATGCGAATGCACATCACTACTCCGTATGCATGTGGCCAACAACTCTAACTCTGGAAAGGCGATTAGGAGTACATGTCCGGCTATCAACGTGGATGATATGCCAGACCATGGGCCATCCCCGAACACTCTCACTAATCCTGATAACGTATAGTGGCTAGTCAGGGTACTCAAACTTATTCATTAGGTCGCTCCGACAATAGGTAGCTAGCCCATGTCACCTGGAACTTCCATACCCAATGTACCGGCAAGGCCGGGTTAACACCCATCGTGGCCTTCACTATCGCAATTCATCGTTTGCTTTCCAGCCAACATATCAACTTCAACGTATGATGCGTGCAATGTTCATCAATATGCAAACACATGTCCAACCATCCATCATCAACACCATTACATGGCTGTCAACTTTGACCAACAAGCATCAAAGATGATTTATCAACATCAAACTTGACCAATAAGCATCAAGAATTATTTAACCAACAACATCGGTAACAGCACGTCATTACCCATAACATCATCGTCTTATTAATTGTTCTCTTTGTTAAGTCTTGACTTAACATTATCTTTATTAAGTATTATACTTAATCTTATAATCTAAACCTCAATTCATATTTTATTAAGATTATATCTTAATCTTAATATTTAAACCTCAAGTCATATATTTATTAAGATTGTAACTTAATCTTAATATCTAAACCACAATTCATATCTTATTAAGATTATAACTTAATCTTAATATTTAAACCTCAAGTCATATATTTATTAAGATTATAACTTAACGTTAATATCTAAACCACAATTCATATCTTATTAAGATTATAACTTAATCTTAATTTTTAAACCTCAAGTCATATATTTATTAAGATTATAACTTAACCTTAATATCTAAACCACAATTCATATCATATTAAGGTTATAACTTAATCTTAATATCTAAACCACAATTCATATCTTATTAAGATTATAACAAGCCTACATACCACTATCCTTCAAGCATAAGGGGTCAAATCTGCTCCTGGGCACGTGAGAATCGATTTCCAATCTCAGGAGTCGATTTCTCAAGTCTTCAAACCGATTTCCAATCTCAGGAAATCGATTTCAACATGTTCAAATCGGTTTCCCCAATCGATTTTGAATGAGGAAAATCGATTCTAGAAATCGATTTCTACAAGGCCAAATCGATTTCCACACATTGGAAATCGATTCTTGGAGGATTCAAATCGATTCCCATGTGCTGGAAATCGATTTCTGGGTGTCAGATCATACAGCAACGGGAAAAATCGGACCAGTCTACATTCTCTAATTAACATATCATTCGAGCCTAAGCTATTTATCACCAATTTGATTAGTCCAACACTCATAAATCATAACCTAAGGGTTCTCAAACTAATCCTTGGTCATCAATCTCACATTGCCTATTTATTTTCTCCCTATAACTATGTTCTGATAGCATAAAGTTAACAAAACACCATATCATGGCATAAACAACATGCTCATCATCATCAATTCATCTACAATCATATAAATCATGAACTCATAGTTATAAACATGTTATAACATCAGATTATTCATCAATCAATACTCATATAGCCAGAAAACAACATAACAACATTCATAGGCATACACAGGCACACATAGGGGTCATGGGTTAACCCCTTCATCTTAACCTATCCCAAAACCACATATTCATGACCAATTTTCTCCCCCCATACCTGGTATGACGATTCATAGCCTAAGGGAAAGAGAACAGAGCCAAGTTTTGCTACGGTTCCTTCTTACGGGTTTAGCACTTGATCACGATCGCAATACTGGAAAGCAGAGTTGATCTTTAAGTTAAGGATTGAAAGGGAAAACAAATCTTGGATTAGAAACTCACCTTGGTTTCTAACTTAGGAGATTAACTCTAGCAGCAGAGATAGACTAGCCAAACAATGGCGTGTCTTTAACGAAGAACACTAAAACAGGATTCGTCCTTTGGGTTTTCTAGAACAAGAGATCAATTAGAGCACTTAGGGATGAGAAGAGGCAAAAAGTGAGTACAATAGGGTGTGGATACTAGGTTTAGGTCATACGCTATGTATATATAACTGTTAAGGACGTTTTAGGACGAATGGGCCGTACACAGCATAGCCCGATAACACAAACGCTTACACAAGCTCTGATACGCATGGGAATCGATTTTACACCCGTGGAAATCGATTTTACATTGGCCAAATCGATTTTCTTATCAAAGAAATCGATTTTTCCCTTTAAACAATCGATTTTCACTTTCTGGAAATCGATTTCTTCACTTGGAAATCGATTTCTCAAATCGATTTCCACTTCAAAAAACGTGTTTTTGGCCTTGACACCTGAATAAGACTTGTAGATAATTATCTAAGCTTTCCAACGCATCCAAGATCATCTCGATCGGATGTCTAGAACTCAAGATATGGCCAAAACCGTGAAACATGTTATTTAGAATTGGATGAATCGATTATTCTAAAGGCTGAACTATTACAACTATGAACTTGTGCATCAAAAACGAGAAAAAACAACATATGCAAACATCTATAAGCCAGTATTAACACATATATACATAGACGTGAAAAGAAGGGTGTAACACCTAAGACGTTAAACGAGTAACTATGGAAGCTAGAAGTTCTTCTCTCGCTGAGATGACGCTCAAGCTTGGGAGAATTCAATGCTCAAGTGTTACGACGCTTAAGCGTGAGAGGAGACGGACGCTCCAGCGTGCTGAGTTCGCTGTGTAGCTGTTCTGCGTTTGGACGCGTGTGAGACACGTGTCAGGCCAGGGAGCAGGCGGAGTGGACAAGGTCCCACGCTCAAGCGTGGACAGAACCCAACGCTAGAGCGTGGCAACGCTAAAGCGCGCATATTTTCCACGCCCAAGCGTGAACAGCAGATCAAGTTAGTGGAGTTTTCTCTTCTTCCTCATTTTGCACGAAAATCACCAAGTGTTCTGCAAGCTAGAGAGAGGAGCTCTGAGATTTCTAGAGAGAGAAAACTCAGTTTCGAGAAGATCGAAGTACCGGAACGCGATTCTGACAGCACCGTTGTGATCGCTGCTGAGTTATCTACAAGTCTGATGGATTGGTTTTTCGATTTGCATAAGGTAAACTCGAATCCCTAACATGTGTTCTTCGTGTTCTTGGTGTTCTTCAAGTCTTTACCCTTTTTCTTTGATTTTTGAGCTTGCCCTGGGGCTAACACTATGGTGCATGTGTTGTGCTCGTGATTAGGGCAAAGTTCGTGCACGCGGTGGTGCTAGATTTGGTGCTGTTCTTGGGCTATTCCTGGAGCTTCCATTGAAGGTGGGCTGCGAGCTTGAGAGAGAGGAAGCAAGCCGGTGGATTTGCGTGCCGACAGTTCAGGTGGGGAGAGAGAGTATTGCTGCCGTCAGAAAGGCAAGAGTAGTGTAGTTGTGATTTCTGCTATGCGTAGGGAAGCCCTAACCCTACTAATGGTTGAGCCCTGATAAAGTATATAGACCCTAGGTTTAGCTTACTTTGGGCTATCGCCGTTAAGTTTGGAAACCCTAGGTAGGAGAACTGTTAATCGAGGATGTTCGCTGACGTATGACTGTATGATGTTGTCTGTTGTTGTTGGTATCTATTTGCCTATATGCTACTTGGTATACGTGATATGTTGCTAGATGCTTTTATGCTGCTATTGATATTACTGCTACTATGATGTTATTGTTGTTGCTATGTTGTATGCTGTAATATTGAGAGTTGTGGCGGAATGCCGTAGAATAAGTTTGGCTGTGTGCCGTGTTATTGTCGGGTTGATACCGTGGATGGTGTCGTTGCTGTTATGCTGACTTCTTGAGTCTATGTGTCGTGTTGACTGAGCTGTGGCTCGTAGATGCGTGGCGTCGAGGCTGTGGCCATGTGAATGCAGTGGCATCGTGATGTTTTGATTTGGTTGAGAGCTTAGGCGTGAGATCCGGTATCAAGCCCCTTGAGGATATTTGCTGCATATCATTTTCAGCTGCCAAGTGGCAAGGCCGTGTGACAGGTAGTATGGGCTGCCAGCGTCATATGAGGATAGCGGTACCTGAGTGTGCGGGTAGGGAAAGTAGATGGGGCGGTCCAGTGAGTGGCCTTGGGGATGTTGCCGGTCTCGGGAATAGTTTACAGTGACGGATGAGGCAGCTCCTATCCTATCATGACGCCCGATCCAGTCCGGTTTGCCCGACTAATCCCAGAGCTTTCCAGTGTTCCAAGCTAACATTCCGAGGCGACCGAGACACCCCGATTCCGGTATGGAAGGGGGATGCACTCTTATTGGTCACGACAAGCAGTTCGGTTTCTTGGGCAAGCTAACTCCGTTCTGTCACAGAACCTGTTCCGGTGTGGACTTGTTCGGGTGTGGAACCATTCCAGTTGGGAACCTGCAAAAGTGCGTTTTTCGGCCAACATGCTGCATGGGATTAGTATCCTTGTCTAGAGGTTTGCACTAAGTGTGAGTCTCATGGGATGGATGCTTGTTGCACATGCTGTCTTGGGAGATGCGTGTTGGAATGCAGTAGATGCTATATTTGCTATACCTGCTATGTGTTATCTTCTATACTTGTTTACTGCGTTACTATTGTTTTCCGACGTTATAAGGCGCTGTATTTCTTATCTCTCTTCTGTTTTCCTTGTTGTCTGAAATGGATTCACTTGAAGACGACGAGCCTGCTAAGGCGTATTATGGACCCAAGACTTCACCCATTCGTCACGGGGGCACCTTGGATGCCGGTGCTGGGAGACATTGAGATCATATACCATGATGAGAGGGGATGGCTGGTAGACCCCTCTACCTTTTTGGTGGTCTATACAGGGCCAGTCAGCCTGATGTTTCGGAGCGGTACACCTCCATATGTAGATATTATCGGTCCCTATCGTATCTACCAGTTCCTTCCCTTTTCGAGGATGTGGTGACCTCCGAGGCAGAGGGAGCAAGACTACACTTGGGCAGCACCCCAGTCATCGGTCGTGACCAGCAGGAGAGGTTACGTCTACCGAGGCGGAGGATTGTAGTGTCCAGTTCTTCGTCTGAGTAAGAGCCGATTGTGAGGTACCGGCGTACTCATGGCGAGGGTCAGGGTAGCTTAGGGCATCCTCACCACTGATGGTGAGAGCCTGACAGTGCGTCCTAGGGAGTGAGCTGAGCGCTTTTTCATGTATTTTGAGAGGGGACGGGGGTTGCTGATGAGCTTCGAGTGTTTTTCTTTTGACCCTTGATGTATTTTTGGTTTTCTACCCGACAGTATGTATAATTATGTACAGTGCCCTACTGATGGGGCTAACTTATGCATGTTATTGTACAGTTATGCTTATTTTGCGCTTTATACTCTGATTATCATTTGCTATGCTTGCCGTTCTTGTTTACGTTGTTTTGTTTCCGCAACGCAGTTTGTTTTACCACGCTATCACTTTATATACGGCTAGGCATAGTTAATAATAATAATAAAAGGTTGGGACTAATGGGATTATCCTTCTAAGGGAGGAGGGTCCTCTCATTTTGCCCCTGAGAATTTATGGAATAACCCTTTTGACCCTGTGACTCACCATGTCATCATTACCTTTCTTAAAATATCTAGATATTCATAGGGGAAATGACCATTATGCCCCTAGTCTTTTAAGGAATTACCAAATTACCCTTTTGGTTATTTACAAGTTTGCCATGACATCAAATAAATATCTCACCTTCACTCTTTTTCTCTAGGCCACACGGCCTTTCTCTCTCTCTCTCTCTTCTCTCTTGTTCTTCATTTTCTCTCACTTGTTCTTCATTTCTTCGAGAGTTCTTCAGGTTTGATCTTGAGAACTTAGTGATTTTTGGGTGATTCAAGTTGTTTCTCTTCAAGACTTTGAATCTAGGAGGTATAAACTCCATCCTAGCTCTCTTAATCTCTCTATTTCATCTCTTGAATCTCTTGATTCATGAAGATCCAAGTTTATATCCAAAACTTTGAAAATTCATAGAAAAGTGTAGAAAAATCCTTTTAATACCAATTCGATTTCTATGAACTAGTTCCATCATTCTCTTTCATAATCCAAGAGCATGAAACCAAATAAGTTTTCTAGCCTTTTTATTCAAAAGTGGCCGAAACCTTTACATAGGAAAAGGTTGAGTTTTTGATTCAAGTTTTGAGTAATAAGACTTAATCTAGTGTTATGTGTACTTGAGGATCATTGATCCAGGAGTTGGAAACCAAATGAGCTTCCTAGCTCATATGGGTTTTCTTGGCCGAAACCTCCATGTATTGATGGATGGGATTTTGGTTCAAGTTTTGGTGTAATAGGCTTTGATCTAGCCTTAGCACACCTAGTAAGGATTAAATCCAAGAGATAGGAATTTTTGGACATCCCTAACTTTTTATGGCTCCATGGCCGAATCCTATATTGGTAGGAATAGGAAGATTTTTGTTGTGTAGTATTGATGTTTGGATTGATTATGTGTATGTAGTTGTGATTGGTTGATCGGACGAGGAATCGAGAGAATCCGCGAGCCGATTGGACGACTTTTGCTTGGAGGATAACTACAACGGGTAAGGGGAGTTTTCCTGAGGGATTTCCCCCGATAACTATATGTTATCCGTGATTGATTTGTGTAGCTCTGTTGGAGCTTCGTTGTGATTGTAATAATGGTTTATGCTTTAGCATATGTTATGATGATGTATGCTTGGATGGAAAATGTTTTCATGTATGTTGAAAAACAATACTTTGATCTCTAGATCAAGTAAGGATTTTATGCTTGATTATGATGCAATTATGTGTGATTATTGTTTGTCATAATTATGTGAGCATTTTGAGCTATGACTTGTCTAGTTGGGAAAGCAAAATCTTCACTTTTTTCCTTAAGGAGGCTTGTGGCCGTAATGAGTAAAATGAGGAAGAACATGTGTTGTTCTTGAACAATTAAAGTTTTGAAGTAAGAAAAGTGTTTTAGAGACTTATGTCTCAAAGAAAAACAATAAGAGATTTTGATCCAAAGATCAATTAAAGTTTCAACATTCAAGTGTTTCACCAAAGTGAAAAATGTCTTTTACTTTAGCCGTAGTTAGATAATTAACTAAGTGTTTTAAAAAGATAAATAATGAAGTGGTTTCATGAAAGTTAACATTGTATGTGGCTTCATTATTAGCAGAATGACTTCTGGATCGCGAGGCGAGCCTTGGTTTCACTTCGCGAGCCCGAAAGGCTGTACTTAACTGTGCAGGCTGGCCCTCTGGATCGCGAGGCGAGCAGTAGTTTCGCGTCGCGAGGCCGATTTAATGGGATATCACCTTCTTTTTCAAACTAAGTTAACATTCATTCTTCCAAGTGTAAAGAGGACATTATCCTCAAGTTTGAATTAAATGAATCATAGTTAAGGAAGTTAGATGAGATTACATTTCCTTTCCATTAAATTAGAACATGATTTTACACAAAGCTAGTAAGGAAAATCCTTTTCAAAATAGTTAAGGAATTTTATCTTAATCAAAATTCTTTCAAGTTATAAGTTTTCAATCAAAAAGGATTTGGTTTACAAAGAGAGTTTTTAACTCTTAATCGTAAAGTTTTAGCGTGAAAAGCCTAAGTTAAGTAATTAACTTAGAAATGAAGACAAGGGATAATTAAGTATAGTATGTGGTGGAACAAGACCATGTACTATACCATTTGGGGACTCCTACCAGTGTCGTGAGGATTTTCAAAATGTCGGGAGGTGAATTGACCAAATTGCCCTTGATTAGTTTTTACTAATTACCTTTTATTACTTTTTCCTATTTCTTAATGCTTAAGTTTCCCTAATAAATATCTCACTCTCACACTCTCACCTTCCCCATTTTTTTCGACCAGCAGCCCCCTTCCCAAATCTCTTCTTCTTCTTTCTCTTTTTTCCTCACTTTCTCACCATTGTTTTTTCATTTTTGGAGCTTAATCCTTGAAATTTCTTGAAGCAACCTTCACTCATTTTTGAAGGAGATCATCCTAGGAGGTGGACCCTCATCTCTATCTCTCTCAATCTCTCATTTTTCTCCTCTAAATTTCATGATTAGAAATGTTGGGGTTTTTATCCCTAAATCATGAAAAATCCATGAAAAATTGTAGAAAATCATTTTAATACCAAACCAATTTCTATGACCTAGGTTCATGACCTACTTGCATAATCCAAGAGATTAGAGCTAAGAAATCTCTCTAGCTATTTTTTTGATGGAGAGGCCAAAACCCCCTTTAGTGTAGGGCAGGGTTTTTGGTTGGTTTTTGATGTTTTGAGTTGATATCCAGGGTTATCAAACTTAGTTAGGGTGTTATCCAAGAAATGAGCAATTTTGGAGCTCCCTATATATTTTTCATACTTATCATTCGATAGGGCCGAACCCTAGGGGTAGTGCAATGGAAGAAATCTTTGTTTTTTTGAGTTAATGCCTTCATTGATTATGTTTAGGGATGCCTAAGGATCAATGATCCAAGAGTTAGGAATTTTTAGACATCCCTAGCCTAATTAATTAAATAGGGGCAATAGCTAATCCTAAGGAATTAGCGAGTTTTTGATTTAACAGTTTTAATTTCTAGTTGTGTTTGAGTGTATAGAATCGGACAGGAATCGAACGTTCGACAGCGCACCCGACTGACTGTTGCGGGGTCGTAGCCGGAGCTGCACATCAACTTTTCTAAGGTTGGGAGAAAGAACTAATATCGTCGGGAAGGCAAGCTTAGTATAGAATATATATATATATCTGTGTAGGGGAACCCTTAAACTCTACTAGAGGTTGAGCCCTGGATAAAGTGCTTGGACCCTAGGTGTAGGTACTTTTGGGCTATCACCATTAAGTTGATATTATAAATGATAAAATCGATTAAGGTTGATGTGTTGATTTATTTATTTGATTATCTGTTGCTTTAATTTGTTGAACTGCCTGTGTGATTTACTGCTATTCGATTTCATGATGATATCTTCAATGGAATGAATTATTGTTATAATGTTATTGTGATTTGACTGGTGGTTGAGTATTGATGAGAGTATGGTGAGTGATGATATTGTTCGGGTTAATATCGTTGTGGTCCCGACCGTGGAGCTGTGGCTCGTAGACGCAAGGCGTCGTGATGTTGATGCTGATGTTGATGCTGATGATGTGATGTTGATGTGATGCGATGTGTCATGGTCGTGGACGAGTGATTAGGCGTGAGGTTCCGATATCAACCTGCGATGGATGTTTGTTGCATTTTCATATCATTTCATACCGCAGCATTTTGTCCCAAAGGGGGATGTCCAATTGGGGACGTTACTTTAAATCCCGAGGCAGGATGTGATGTGATGTGATGTAATCCCGACGGGGATGTCCAACTGGGGACGTGATGTATCGGCCGACATGCATATAGGGAAGTCAACATATACATAGGGATTAGTATCCCTCTTATAGGATTATCCGAGTGAATGACTTTTGAGATGATTGTGATGGGTGATTTAAGAGATGGGTGATGTTGTGTTGTATATGTTATCTGTGTTTTGTGATGTATATATATATGCTGTACTGATGCCCCTCTCCCATATTTGATGATATATGTTTCTTATCTCCCGCTATTTTCTGTATGTGTTGCTCTTATTTTATTGGAAGACCCCGAGGAGGAACCAGTCGCTGAGGAGCTGGACGGCATTCCTTACGAGCCTGATGCCAGAGGACGTGCCACGGACCCTAACCTCGACAGGTTGGGCAATGATTGTGATTAGCCGGAGAGTTGTCTCCTGGCCTACTTTTCGTACTTTTATTTCAGTTTGTACTAATATACTCTGTATGTACTACTTATACTATAGCCCTACTGATGGGGCAATGATGTATTTGATATATTTATTTATGTTTTAAAGTTGTGTACTCTGAGGCGTTGCGTGCTGTAAATTGTTTTACTTCCGCGCTCAATTTTCCGCTTTGCTTCGTATTGATAAGGCGCGCTAACGTTTATTATGCGATTAAGGTTAGTTAATATCTTAGGTTTTGCTGATAGGACGGCTGGTTGTCTCATTTATTGGTATCAGAGTAGTTCGATTCTAATATCGGACTGTGAGGTAAAGGAAGTATACAACTTGATAAGTTGGATCCATATTGGGTACCAACTGTGTTAGAAAAAAGGTAGAGCGTCCGATGCGCAAGTTATCGAATGTGATAACTGTTTGGTTTGTAAGGCATATGATATATATTTCGATTGATGGATATTGTATGTGCTTCTGTCCGGCTCGCGAGGCGAGAATAGGTTTCGCGTCGCGAGACCGAAAGACTACACCTTACTGATCAGTCTAGCCTTCTGGCTCGCACGGCGAGAATGTGTTCGCGTCGCGAGACCAAGAGGCTGTTCTTTGCTAATCATTCTAGCCTTCTGGTTTCAGTACCTGCGGGATTATTAACAGTACCTTTTTTGGAGAATGTTAATAAATTCCAAAACCCATTTCGTCGTCCAGTAGCAACAACCGTCTTTTTGATTGGTACCGTAGTGGCCCTTTGGTTGGGTATTGGAGCAACATTACCTATTGAGAAATCCCTAACTTTAGGTCTTTTTTAAATTAATTCAATTGTGAAATAAAATATCATGTCATGTGGTGTAGATTGTGTATCTAGTCCTTTTTTGACCTATTCCGAGTATATGGATTTGTGCTAAAAAAGATTTAAACTCCATTTTTTATCTTTATTTTTAAAACTTTCCATAAATCGTCGAGAACCCTTTTAATCAAGTAGTGATTCAAGGGGTTCTCGACGATTTATTCGCGAGGCCGAGAGGCTGTTCTTTACTAATCAGTCTGGCCTTCTGAATTGCGAGGCGAGAATCACATTTGTGTCACGAGGCCGAAAGGCTGTACTTCATCACGCAGGCTGGCCTTCTGGCTCGCGAGGGGAGCATTGTTTTCGAGTAGCGAAGCCGAAAGGCTTTCTGTCTGGCGTGGTGAGAATAGTGTCGCGAGGCGAGCGCCTTCTTTTTGCCTTTTCTCTTGTTTTCTTCATTTTCTTTCCTAACTAAAAAACTAGATATGTTTTATGGATTGAAACTAACGCCTCCTTTACCAGGAAAGAATGGCCAGAGGACGTGGTAGAGGAAGGAGAGCACTAGTTAGAACAGGGAATCCCGACAGTAGTGGGGATACATCGGGAATTGGGAATAGCGGGGATCAAAATGAAGCGATGAGGGCCATGAGGGATTTGGTCGCTGCAATGCTACAACAAACACAACAAAATGCTCAGTTCATGCAGAGACAAGAAGAGAGGGATGCTAGACAACAACAGCGATCGACAAGAGCAGGTGAAGTGGTAAATACCGGACTAAATGCTTTCATGAAGGGGAATCCTCCTCAATTCCATGGAGAATACAATCCAGAAGCTGCCGAGCTATGGCTGCAAGAGATCGAGAAAGTCTTCGTCGCTATCCAATGCATAGAGGATAGGAAAGTCACTTACGCTGCCTTCATGCTAGTCAGGGCAGCTGAATCATGGTGGAGGAACAAGCAGAGATTGCTAGAGACTGAAGGAAGACTGCTAAACTGGGAAGTGTTCCGTGAGAGCTTCCTGGAGAAATATTTTCCAAGGAGTGTCCGTCAAGAGAAGGAGAAAGAATTCCTGAACCTGAAGCAGGAACAGAAGTCAGTGGGAGAATATGCCATGAGGTTCGAGTCGCTGCTGAATTTCTCCTAGTTTTACCAAGTATACCTGGATGGAGACTGGGTGTACAGAAGGTTCGAAGATGGACTAAGGCCCGAACTGAAGAGGGCTATGCTACCATTAAGCGTCCGATCATTCCCTGAGCTGGTGGAAAAGTGCATCATACTGGAAGGACACGATCAAGAGAGAGTTACACAAACTCCAGCAACAAGCGGTGGACCAACAAGGAGCTTTGGTCAGAAAGGCCGAGGAGGAAAGTTCCAACCAAGGGCGAAGCCTTATAGTCGCCCGAATCAGCAACCAGCAAGCTATGGAAGAGGGAATGTCAGTCAAGGGCAACCGGGATTCTCTAAGTGCTTTTGATGCGGCGGGCCACATCAAGTGAAAGATTGTACCCAGGCACCGAACGTCACTTGTCTCCATTGTGGCACGTGGGGCCACTATGCCAACGAGTTTCGAACGGGGGATGCTGATAAAGGCCAAGTTCAACAGCAAGTCGGACGAGCTCAGAATACTGGGACTGGACAACAAGTGGTGGGCCAGCAGAACAGGCCGCGGACGATGGGAAGAGTGTTCGCCGTGAGAGGTTCTGAAGCCTCTCAATGTCCCGATCTGATACAAGGTAAGTGCCTAGTTGCAGGGGGACTCTTATCTGTTTTATTTGATTCAGGGGCTACACATTCCTTTATTTCTTTGGCGTGTATGGATCATTTGAATTTCCCTATTTCAACCTTACCATATGATTTGACTATTTCTACACCTACGGGTGATTCCCTGACAACTCTGTTTGTCTGTTTAAAATCCCCGGTTATGTTAGAAAATCGAACTTTTCATGTGGACCTAGTTCGTCTGCCTATGCAGCAGATTGATATTATCTTAGGCATGGATTGGATTTTGGCCAACCATGTAGTACTAGACTGTTCAAATAAAACCCTCTGTTTTTCCAAGCAATCTGGATCATTGCCTGCCAGTGATAGTGTATTAGGAGGTGTTCAATCAGGAGAGTGCATGGTGCTGTTTTCTTTGGAAGCTGAAGAGACTCCAAGTTTTGATGCTTTGCCAGTGGTGCGTGATTTCCCGGATATTTTCCCGGATGATGTGCCAGGGTTACCACCCAAGAGGGAGATAGAGTTCGTGATCGATCTTGCACCTGGAGCCAGACCGATTTTGATAGCACCCTATCGAATGTCCTTAACGGAGTTGGCAGAGCTGAAGAAGCAACTAGACGACATGCTGCAGAAGCAGTTTATCAGACCGAGTGTTTCACCACGGGGAGTACCTGTACTGTTCGTCAAGAAAAAGGACGGCAGTTCAAGGTTGTGTGTGGACTACAGACAACTCAACAAGGTGACGATCAAGAATAAATACCCGTTGCCAAGGATTGACGATCTTATGGAACAATTAAGCGGAGCAACGGTATTTTCTAAGATTAATTTGAGATCCAGTTATCATCAGATAAGGGTGAAGGAAGATGATATACCGAAGATAGCTTTCAGGAGTCGGTACAGGCACTACGAGTATCTAGTTATGCCTTTTGGTGTAACTAATGCTCCTACAGTATTCATGGATTATATGAACAGAATATTCAGACCGTACCTTGATAAGTTTGTCGTTGTTTTTATCGATGACATCCTTATCTACTCCTTAGACAAGGAAGAACATCAAGAGCATTTGAGGGTTGTACTTCAAATTCTTAAGGACAGACAACTCTATGCCAAGTTGTCGAAGTACGAGTTCTGGCTGAAGGAGGTACAATTCCTTGGACATGTGATCGACAAGGACGGCATAGCATTGGATCCTGCAAAAGTAAAAGCTGTAGTTAAGTGGGAAAGCCCTAAGACGGTAACCGAGATTAGAAGCTTTCTCGGACTAGAAGGATACTATAGAAGGTTCATTGAGGGATTCTCGAAGATTGCGTTACCTTTGACGCAATTAACAAGGAAAGGAAAAACGTACGAATGGACAAAAGAGTGCGAGGCTAGTTTCCAAGAGCTGAAGAGGAGGCTGACTACATCTCCGTTTGCTAGTCTTGCCAGATCCATCAATGTCGTTCGATGTGTACTATGATGCATCGTATCAGATTTTGGGTTGTGTACTCATGCAAGAAAGGAAAGTGGTGGCCTATGCTTCCAGACAGCTAAAAGTGCACGAACGGAATTACCCAACCCATGACCTAGAGTTGGCCGCAATAGTGTTTTCATTGAAGATATGGAGACACTATCTTTATGGTGCTAGATTCAGCCTGTTTAGCGACAATAAAAGTTTAAAGAATCTGTTCGACCAAAAGGAGTTGAACATGCGGCAGAGAAAATGGATGGAATTCATAAAGGATTATGAATTTGATCTACAATACCACCTGGGAAAGGCCAATGTAGTGGCGGATGCATTAAGTCGGAAATCTCTACATATGTCCGCCATGATGGTGAAGGAACTGGAACTGCTGGAACAGTTCAGGAATCTGAATCTCGACGTGAAGTTATCCAGAGATAAGATAAGTTTAGGAATGATCACTATCACTAGTGATTTTCTGAACTTTATTTGGAAAAAGCAAGGAGAAGATCAGTACCTACAGGAAAAGAACCAGATGGTAGAAGAAGGAAAGACTTCGGAGTTCAAGAAAGGTACTGATGGAATCCTGAAATTTGGAGACAGGATATGTGTGCCTAAGGATAGTGAAGTTAAGAACATGATCTTGGAGGAAGCACACAAGAGCAAGCTGAGTTTTCACCCTGGATCTACAAAGATGTACCAAGACCTAAAAGGAATGTTATGGTGGCCTGGGATGAAGAAGGAAGTAGCAGAATATGTCCAATCCTGTCTGGTGTGTCAAAAGGCAAAGATTGAACGCCAGAAACCAGTAGGGTTATTGCAATCACTGGACGTCCCAGAATGGAAATGGGATAATATTGCAATGGATTTTGTTTCTGGAATACCAAGGACCCAAAAGAGATGCAATGCAATCTGGGTAATCGTTGACAGGCTTACGAAATCTGCTCATTTCTTGTCGATCAACCAAAGGTATTTTTTGGAAAGATTAACCCAGATTTACATCAAAGTAGTGGTGAGATTACATGGAATACCTTCGAGTATAATTTTTTGGACAGGGATCCGAGATTTACTTCTAGGTTTTGGCATAGTCTAAATGGTGCATTGTGAACGAAGCTCAGGACGAGTTCATTTTATCATCCGCAGACGGATGGTCAGTCTGAAAGGAGGATTCAATTTTTGGACAGGGATCCGAGATTTACTTCCAGGTTTTGGCAGAGTCTAAATGGTGCATTGTGAACGAAGCTTAGGATGAGTTCAGCTTATCATCCGCAGACAGATGGTCAGTCTGAAAGGATGATTCAATCTTTGGAGGATCTTTTTAGGGCTTATGTTTTGGAAAACATAGGAAGTTGGGATGAATTCCTTCCATTGATTGAGTTCACATACAACAATAGTTGCCACTCGAGTGTCGGCATAGCGCCATACGAGGCACTGAATGGACGAAAATGCAGAACACCGCTCTGTTGGTATGAGACCGAGGAGAATCAGTTGATAAGCCCAGAGATGGTGCAGCGAACGACGGAGCAAGTTAAGAAAATTCGGGAAAAGATGAAAGTCTCACGGGATCGACAAAAGAGTTACAATGACAAAAGGAGGAGACCTTTGGAGTTCCAAGAAGGCGATCATGTCTTTATGAGAGTCACTCCAAGAACTGGAATCGGCAGGGCAATCAAATCCAGAAGCTTACACCTAGATTCATTGGACCATTTCAAATTCTTCGCCGAATTGGTCCAGTTGCCTACCAAATTGCTTTACCTCCCAACCTATCCAATATTCATGATGTATTCCATGTATCCCAACTCAAAAAATAGCATCCTGATCCATCACACGTGATAGAGCCCAAATCAATCCAGGTAAGGGAAAACTTAGAATATGAAGCATTGCCTGTACGGATTGAAGACATGAAGGTAAAAGAACTCCGCGGGAAGCGAATTCCCGTAGTCAAAGTCATATGGGATGCTACAACAGGAGATGCCACCTGGGAATGCGAAGAGGATATGCAGCAGCGATATCCACATCTATTCTAAGGTACGTCGAATTTCGAGGACGAAATTCTTTTTAAGCGGGTAATAATGTAACACCCCGATTTTCTTAATATTTTAATTAATCAGTATTTAAGTAATTGTATTTAATTGGAGGGTCTAGAAAATTTAATAAATTATTCCGAGGCCATAGTCACACTCTACGCCATCGTAGGAGGCTATGGTTAAGTTTTGGGCCAAAAACTCAAATGGAGCCTAATCTATGTTTTTCGGATGATAGTGTTTTTCTACTATCAAGACCTCATTTTGATTAACGGTCAGAATCATTAGTCTTAAAATTCAATCCTCTACCTTTTTGCTAAAATGTGTCCTAATGTCCAAAAATATAAATAATATTTTATATTCGGGCCTAAAATCGATTGGATAGACGATTCGAGCTGTCTTAGGGTTTTTCGAGAACCTTGAACCTATGATTTTCATACCAGGGCTATGTTAAATCATTTGGGGACTCCTACCAGTGTCGTGAGGAGATTTTCAAAATGTCGGGAGGTGAATTGACCAAATTGCCCTGAGTTAATTTTTACTAATTACCTTTTATTACTTTTACCTATTTCTTAACTCTTAAGTTTCCCTCATAAATATCTCACTCTCACACTCTCACCTTCCCCATTTTTTTCGACCAGCAGCCCCCCTCTCCAAACCTCATCTTCTTCTTTCTCTTCTTTCCTGACTTTCTCACCATTTTTCTCCTTTTTTGGAGCTTAATCCTTGAAATTTCTTGAAGCAACCATCACTCATTTTTGAAGGAGATCATCCTAGGAGGTAGACCCTAATCTCTATCTCTCTCAATCTCTCATTTTTCTCCTCTAAATTTCATGATTAGAAATGTTAGGGTTTTTATCCCTAAATCTTCAAAAATCCATAAAAAATTGTAGAAAAATCATTTTAATACCAAACCAATTTCTATGGCCTAGGTTCATGACCTACTTGCATAATTCAAGAGATTAGAGCCAAGAAATCTCTCTAGCTATTTTTTTGATGGAGAGGCCGAAACCCCCTTAAGTGTAGGGTAGGGTTTTTGGTTGGTTTTTGATGTTTTGAGTTGATATCTAGGGTTATCACACTTAGTTAGGGTGTTATCCAAGAAATGAGAATTTTTGGAGCTCCCTAGATATTTTTCATATTTTTTATTCAATAGAGCCGAACCCTAGGGGTAGTGCAATAGGAGAAATCTTTGTTTTTTTGAGTTAATGCCTCCATTGACTATGTTTAGGGATGCCTAAGGATCAATGATCCATGAGTTAGGAATTTTTAGACATCCCTAACCTAATTAATTAAATTGGGGCAGTAGCTAATCCTAAGGAATTAGGGAGTTTTTGATTTAACTGTTTTAATTTCTGATTGTGTTTGGTTGTATAGAATCGAACAGGATTCGAACGTTCGACTGCGCACCCGACTGACTGTTGCGGGGTCGTAGCCGGAGCTGCACGTCAACTTTTCTAAGGTGGGGAGAAAGAACTAATATCGTCGGGAAGGCAATCTTAGTATAGAATATATATATATATATATATATATATATATATATATATATATATATATATATATATATATATATATATATATATATATATCTGTGTAGGGGAAACCTTAAACCCTACTAAAGGTTGAGCCCTGGATAAAGTGTTTGGACCATTGGTGTAGGTACTTTTGGGTTATCACCACTAAGTTGATATTATTAATGGCGTAATCGATTGAGGTTGATGTGTTGATTTATTTATTTGATTATCTGTTGCTTTAATTTGATGAACTGCCTGTGTGATTTACTGCTATACGAGTTCTTGATGATATCTGCACTGGAATGAATTATTTTTGTAATTTTATTGTGATTTGACTGGTGGTTGAGTGTTGATGAGAGTTTGGTGAGTGATGATGTTGTTCGGGTTGATATCGTTGTGGTCCCGACTGTGGAGCTGTGGCTCATAGATGCAAGGCTCGTAGATGCAAGGCGTCGCGATGTTGATGCTGATGTGATGTTGATGTGATGCGATGTGTCGTAGTCGTGGACGAGTGATTAGGCGTGAGGGTCCGATATCAACCTGTGATGGATGTTTGTTGTATTTTCATATCATTTCATACCACAACATTTTGTCCCAAAGGGGGATGTCCAATTGGGGACGTTACTTTAAATCCCGAGGCGGGATGTGATGTGATGAATCCCGACAGGGATGTCCAACTAGGGACGTGATGTATTGGCCGACATGCATATAGGGAAGTCAGCATATACATTGGTATTGGTATCCCTCTTATAGGATTATCCGAGAGAATGACTTTTGAGATGATTGTGATGGGTCATTTAAGAGATGGGTGATGTTGTGTTGTATATGTTATCTGTGTTGTGTTATGTATATATATATATATATATATATATATATATATATATATATATATATATATATATATATATATATGCTGTACTGATGCCCCTCTCCCATATTTGATGATATATGTTTCTTATCTCCCGCTATTTTCTGTATGTGTTGCTCTTATTTTATTGGAAGACCTCGAGGAGGAACCAGTCACTAAGGAGCTGGACGACATTCCTTACGAGCCTGACGCCAGAAGACATGCCACGGACCCTAACCTCGAGAGGTTGGGCAATGATCGTGATTAGCCGGAGAGTAGTCTCCCGGCCTAATTTTCATACTTTTATTTTGGTTTGTACTAATATACTCTGTATGTACTACTTATACTATAGCCCTACTGAAGGGGCAATGATGTATGTGATATATTTCTTTATGTTTTAAAGCTGTGTACTCTGAGGCATTGTGTGCCGTAAATTGTTTTACTTCCGCGCTCAATTTTCAGCTGCGCTTCGTATTGATAAGGCGCGCTAACGTTTATTATGTGATTAAGATTAGTTAATAACTTAGGTTCTACTGATGGGACGGAGGGTCGTCTCAAATAGGGATAAAGGTAAAGCAGATACATTAATAGCACAACCATACACACAATCGTCACCAACAACCATCCTCGGGTTTGTTGATCTTAACTACTCATCTCACACTCTCATGCACCTAGACCTG
The DNA here is from genome assembly GCA_039655645.1 of Ammopiptanthus mongolicus. Taxonomy (NCBI): domain Eukaryota; kingdom Viridiplantae; phylum Streptophyta; class Magnoliopsida; order Fabales; family Fabaceae; genus Ammopiptanthus; species Ammopiptanthus mongolicus. The sequence continues at coordinate 42,069,156 of CM077349.1, forward strand.
ACATGAAGACGCTTCCACATTCCTATGTCACAACGTATAACCAAGCAGGATACTCATCCCCTACCAAGCAGGATGAAAGTCAAACGTCATCCGAGCAGCAAGTTCCGTTACACCCACGGGTACATTACATCCCCTATCAAGCAGGATGCTTAACCCCTACCAAGCAGGGTGACACTACTCCCCATTCTTGAAAGGAATAGTTGTCCCGGTGTCGGAAGGCGCATCAGAGATCTCAGAAGCTCACAGTAGACCTACCAAGCATCTATCTGTAGTTCCAGTTTGACCTCGCGTAATCCCAGATCTACGCGGCTGTGACATCACCACACGATGCAATCTAACATGAATCCTCATGACTCATTCCGATCGATAGCTTAGCAACTCAACCCCGTCACCTGACACACTGAACACCAACACTCCCTACCAAGCAGAGTGTTCACGACTATTTATAGTCCTCAATCATTTCACCAAGTTGAGTGCAATAGCTTATCACCACTAAATGATCTTATCCCATAAATCACCCAATTCACAATGATCATCGCTTACCTCTAAGCTTACGAACAGCCTCATATGCAGTATCATATCATCTCACAGCACATAATCAACATATCATCGAATAAAGTAAATAAACATGTTATCACAACATCACCCATTAAGACAGTAAAGCATGTTATCATGAGCATAGCAGAGCATGTATTCACAAATACACCGTAGCAGACATATAAGCATATTAAACATATAACCTCGATCAACATGGTATCAACCTATGGTGATAAATCTACAATGCCTAAGTCTACATTGGTACCACTTTCCGGTAATTGCCAATGTGGGCTTAGGTCTTGATCAACCACTTATTTTAATAAGTTGTTTTTGGAAGAAAATATTTTCAAGAAATAAGAGTTTCATAGTTAATCAAAATGGTTTTTAAAGGATTTTTGGTTAGTAAGTCTTCTTTGAGAAGATCGGATTCGTACAGAGCCTTTCTTTAAGAACAAAGAGTTTTACACTATTACCTTTTTGAACTTTCCAAAACCTTATAAGTTATGTTTCATTTGAAAACAAATTGGTGATTTTCAAATAAGAAGTCTGTTTTCCTTTACACTAAGTAATAGAACTAGGAAAACAAATTTAAAGGAGTTTTACACTAAATGAGACACCTACGGAAACTTGATTAGAGTTTTCAAACTATAATTAATGAAGGAGATTTCATCAACTACTTTACTATAAGGATAGTACTTTGAAGCTTTTCACTATAATAGTATAAACACGCTTTATCTCCTAAAGGAATCTATATGAACTCCTTAATGGACTCATAAAGATTTTAGTAAAAGACAAATACTAATGTCTAGTGGTCATGACAAAATCATGTCTCACATCCTTGATGATTTAGATCATCTAAGGACTCCATAATGTTTAATCACTAAGAGTTACTTATAAAAGTAATGTTCCTTGTTAAACAAGTGAGAAGATTGATGAAGGGGATCCTTGTGGATCCTAACCTCCATAATACATCTAGGTTATGGACTAATGTATCATAAGAAATGAACATCGTGTTACAAACGACGAAGTGGTACGTGATTGCAAGGGACAGAACCAAGGATGGGCGACTGATGGCAAGTCGTGTGAAAGTGAGTCCCGTAAGGGTATCCTGTGGTTTATCAAGAGATAAACGTGGTGCTACAGTGATGAGGTAGTACGTGGTTGTTTTGTGGCATTTTTTGACATGCATCTGCATCTGTGCATAAGTTGGGCGTGATGCCTAGGAGTTGAGATTACACCTTGGTGCAGGTGCGATTGTCTGAGGTGACGATCATGAAGATCTTGGGGACGTCGGGGTTGGGGAAAATACATGTGGCCAGAGAGTAGCTCCTCTGTGTCATGGATATCCATCGAAAAACACTGACGTTGGGAAAAGAACGTCTGTCGTGAGCCGTTATGATGATTGCAATTATTGGATGTGGCACTGTGGGCTGAGATAACGCAGACAATGTTCTCCTAATCACTCACTCTTGTTATGTTTAGCTCCATGGAGTAGGGGTCTGAGTCATATTGCATTAGCGTCATTGCATACTTGAGTTGATATTTGACCCATATTATTGTTGATTGATATATTAACTGTGATGCCATATAATTTAATTGTTATGCTGTGAAAGCCTATGCGCTAATTGCCGATTGGGTGCATGTGTGCGTGACTTTTATCACTGTTGTTATGGTTGTGCGATATGCAGAATCTCACCTCATGACTTTTGTTGTCACGCTGCTCGCGTGGTTTTCATCTTGCTATGGTGAGTAGATATGGCAAGCGATCCACCTTCTCGTTTGACTTTAGACTTGACACTTCATGATGGGGCTGACGCTTGGACGATCCTTCCTGATGGACGGCGCACCATATGCTCAGAATCTTCCTCCACTTGGATCACATTCTTCTTTACCTTTCTGGCGCAATCCTCAACCAAACTCAACAAAGCCTTTCATGTAACCTTCAAAACCATCAACAAGTAAAAGGCATATAGAAAAAGACAGAACAAATCAAGCATAAAAAGGAACATAAAGCAATAACAACTCTCACCCATAAAGACATCTAACGCATTCGAGTTATTCTCTAAAGTAATCAAGTTGTGGCTATGAACATCAACAAGCTGCTCGAGGAAGTCAACCTTTATTTTCTCACGCTTGGATAATTAGTAGTAATCGTATCCCGTGATAATATTATGGGATGAAGACTAGTTAAGAGGAAACCGGGGCTCCCCAGATGCTGATTAGAAAAAAGGGTAGTCAGGGGCTTGAGAAGTTATTTTGAAAAATTCAAAATTGAAACCCTTAAAAATGGAGGTAAAAGGCTAGATAATCTTCCTATGTTGAATTGAACTAAGCGAGATCCACCTAACAGGGCCTTTAGTTTGGCCCGGAAGAAGGATAAGAACTTGGGCACAATAAGAATTATCCCGAGAAACTCGAACACGATCTCGAAGGCCTCATAGGCTCAACTGTTCGGAATAAGCTGGGAGAGGGCAATATTAAGAATGTGGAGAACCACATATTTGAAATTAGAAAAAGGAAGTCGGACCTTTACTTGAGAAAAAACATACTTTTGCATAAAAAAGAGAGAATTGACCAGAACCTTAGGCTTGACCCAATCGCACGATAGGTCGGGGTGCCAACCCTCTGCTGCCTCGAAAACAAGCCCGAGAGACGACCTGGAAGAAGATCCACCAACTGTGGCTAAACTAGGGGGAGAGGGCAAACATCCTCCCCGACTAATGGAACGCCAGTTTCTCCCTGACCAAATTCCATCGAAGTACAAAGGAAACCACCTAAGAAAATGAACCCAAAAGAAACCAAGTAAAGTCCCAAAAAGGAAAAAAAAAAAATAAAGGAGCAATTCAAAGTTCAGAGGAGAAAGGCAAGGGAAAACCAAGAACCAAAAACAATCACAGTCAAACAGAAGCACCAAGAATGTAAAAGAATGGGGAAGGAAGCGTACGTCACTAGAAGCAACGAAAGGAAGGAAGTGCCACAACGAGAAGACTGACACAAGCTGGAAGAGAGATTAGCGTGAAAAGAGAAGTTGGAAAATATGAAGAAGAAATGTCCATTGAAAGCATATTAAATACTACTCAAGCTAGCCCTTGATCATAAAAGATGATAGATCCAACGGTCCGTCATTAAAAGAAGATGAATGGACAAGATGGAGAAGGAAAGGTGGAAAGTCGTAGCATCTAACGGTTGAGAAGAGAAAGTAGAAACAACCATAGAAGAACACGCAGATACCTAAAGCCGCTTTAACACATGAACCAAGGGGACGTTGATTTGATGTCCTTGACAAAAGGTCGTGTCTCCTTAATGAGGCACAGATACCCATGAGACGTACCCTTCCAGTTGATTGACCATGCCCGAGGAAGTAGAAGGGCCCCGACATGAAGGTATCGAGACTACTAATAGGGGAAGACAACCCAGTCCGAATTGATGCAAGCCTCTTCGCCGAGCATGGCTCGAGACTTGGTGGCTCCTATTCCCACCAAGTTTGGACAAGGCCCAATATCACCAAGGTCCAACAGCCCAGAACGCTTCGACCTCGAGGTCCAAAGAATCAAGAGGCGCTGAGTCTTGGACCCGAGTATTGGACTCAAGATCTCGACCCTTGTAACACCCCCTCTCGGTACCCCAAATTTTCGTTTTCGGTTAATTAAAATTTTTTCGAAAATTCTCATTAGACTAGTTTGCGGAAATCTGATACCAATTGAAAATTTTAATAACAGCTGAAAAACAAATTCAAACTCATCATATATAAAACTCATTCAATTTTGCCATAAAGCGTACATTAATTCAATTTCTTAATACATATCATACTGAGTCATGGTCAAAAGACCTGACTTAAACGTCAAAAATCCTAAGAGTTGGTCTAATAAAACTCTAAGAACAATCAAGCATACTGCCGGGCATGCATCGCCCCAATGAGACTAGGCCTCATCATCAACAGTCCCCCTGTCTTCGTCGTCGACACCAAGGAACTCAGCTACAGGGTCCCGTAGTGACCCAGAGGACCGTTGGAAAATATATGTACATGTGTTCAAAAAACACAACAGGATATCCAACATGTACAAGCAAGGGTGAGATACTCGTTCACAAGTTCATCATAATAGCCACACAAGTAAAGCAGCATACAATAATACATACATCCACATATAAATACAGTTGTATTAACAGATATTCATATGACATAATATCTCAAACATCATCATGAGTTATAATAATGCATGAGACTTCAATATCAACTTTCTAATTCATGTTCTCCGGAGATTCCTAACTTCCCTTCCTCGAGCGATAGGCCGCGAATACTCCCATAACACAATCGTTCTCATGAGTCGGCCTCTCAATTTAGGTCCAAACTCCAATTGTTTCGGGGTACCAAGTCCAACCATATCATTAATAGTCCAATCTCTAATTGAGTTCATCCATTTTGGGCAACCGTTTTACCACGGCACGGGGTCGCGAGGCCTCCGGCCACTTGTGGAGTTTCGAACACAGGATGCCCCTATAGACCTAGTGGTCTTAACTAGCTCATATTCTCAACCACTTGGATTGTAGCCCGGTTCAAATGGCACATGTATGTATGCAGAAAGTTTTCTATTTTCTTTTTGTTCATTCTTTCTTTTTCTGTCAAGGCAGACAGCTCATGACTCTTTTTAAAGGACATATAGCCCGTTCGTTCAAAATCCAGGACACATAGTCCAAGTTCTTAATTCACGAAGTACTAGGCTGACGTCGCGGACACTAGACTCGCATATAGGACCCTAAGTTCGTTCTTTTCAAAACAAAGGACACGCAGTCCGAGTGCTCAATCCACGAAGTACTAGGCCGACGTCGCGGACACTAAGTTCGTTATTTTTCAAAACACGGGACACGTAGTCCAAGTGCTCAATTCATAGAACACTAGCCCGACGTTGCGGTCACTAGGTTCATGTGCTTCACATGCGTGAAGGGGTAATCATCAGTTTTATCAAATTTCATTTTCGTAGTTCAAATCTTGAAAACAAAACTCAAAATCTCTTTGGTATAAACCAAAACTCGTTTTCGTTCTAAAACTTGTTTTCCACAAAAACTTCTCTTTACAAACCATTCTCAAAGGCTCAAGTCCTAAAGATTCATTTTTCAAAGGATTTTGGCTTTAAATACCTTTTATAAAGGTTCCATCGTTTTTAAACATTTTTCTAAAGATTGTTATCGAAGCAAACTTTCGTGAAGAAACTTTTTTGTTTTGGAAAGTCAAATACTTTCAGAAGGTTCTTTCTTTGACAAACTAAATATTTTTCAAGGTTTTCTTTCTCGTACAACATGTTTTAGAAAATAATGATAATGCAACTTTTCACTATTTTCCTCACCAACTCTCAACTTCCTAAGTCTTATTTGAAATTCCTCTTGAGTTCTTAACTTAGTGGCTTTTTAGGAAAATTGGCCATTATAACATTTATCTTAGAAGCTTTTCATCTCTCAAATCAAAACATTTCCAAATTGTTGATTAAGACTTTTAAGTAGCTTAATCTTCATTATTGAGCTATAGCCAGTGCTTTGCTCTTAACCACAATGCCACAATTCATATTTCAATATCCAATCACGCAATTACCAAATAATTCTCACATATACATCACAAGAGAAATCATTAACATTGATTCAAATAACATCATCACAATCATACCACAACCAACATTATGCGGCTATCAAACTTATTGGAGTTAATCTCCCCTTACCTCTTGTAGTATCCTCCGGATGAAAAGTTGTCGATCGATCCGTGAATTCTCCCGATTTCTCGTCCGATTACCTGACAACAACTACAAATTCACAACCAATCCAATCATCAACAATTAACAACATAAATTTCTCTAATCCCTTAGAAGCTAGGTTCAGCCATAGGGTCCCAAAAATAGCTAGGGATGTCTAAAAATTCCTATCTCTTGGAGGAAGGATCCCTAGGTACCCTTAACACCAAATCAAGTCTCAATTTTGAAACTTGAATCAAAATCTCATGTTTTCCCCAAATGGTTGATTTAGCCACCCTATGATTAAAATGGCTAGGGAAGTTTTTTGATCACATAATGGATTCAAGGCTCTCTAAGTGTGATAGAACCTAATCACATAGTTCTTAGACACAAATTGGAACAAAACTCTAATGATCCAAAAAGGGTGAGATTCGGCCTCTCATACCCAAATGAGCTAGAGATCTCTTTTGGTTACAAGCTCTTGGATTATGGAAGAGGAGGATGCTATTAGCTCATAGAAATTGGTTTGACATTAAAAGGATTTTTCTTCAATTTTCTAAGGATTTTTGATGTTTGAACCTAGAACTTGAAATCTACTTGAATCATGGTTTTCAAACATGAATTAAGAAAAGATTCATGAGGTTTAAGGATCAAAGAAGTGATCTTACCTCATGGAGTGATGAAAATGAGCAAGAAACGTCACTTGATTCACCAAAAAAGGTTAGAGATCAAGCTTGAAAATGGAGAGAGAAATGGTGTTAGGAGAAAAAAAAAATTGTGGAGGGGCTGCCTTGGCTGGTCTATTTCGTGGGAGATGAAGGGAGGACAAGGATGTCCACAATTTTTTTCATTAAGGGCATTATGGTCTTTTCTATAGGACCAAATGGTCATTTATTTAAAAGACCAAGGGCATTTTGGTCATTTCGCGTCCAGATATTTTCTAAAACCATCATGACCTTGGGCACGCATCCCAATGTGATTTGACTTGATGTGACATCAAGATTATCCGTTAGCGGGTCCCGATAAATCCATATGCAGCTTCGTTCGTCTCCCGGTTTGAGTTTTCTCTCGAATAGTTTATATTATTTCACTTTTTAACGTCAAAAACCAATTTTAGCAAAATTATAGAGAATCGAATTCTAAGACTAACTACCTCGTTCACGAGTCAAAATTAGGTCTTTATAATAGTAAAATACTACTGTCAGTGAAAAATGCATACTAGGCTCCGTCTGAGTTTTTGGCCCAAAATTTAATCGTAGCTTCCTACGATAGCGTTGAGCATGAATATGATCTCGGTTTATTTTATTTCATTTTCTAAAACCTCGAATAAAATACAAACTTAATTATTCAACTTACTGGTTTATAAAGGCAGTGGAAATCGGGGTGTTACAACCCCAATCTAGTGGGCTAAGGCCCGAGAACTTTCCCAGCTAAGGCATAGAGACTCCCTAGCCGAGGAATCCAGCCACGTGGAAGGAAGATCTTCTAGAAGAATGGAAAGTGGGAGGCTTCCCACAACAGGTGACGCAACAGAAAAAAGGAAGAATTTTGGCAAATCCCACTAACGGATTGAGGCCCACAGGAGTAAATGAATCACACCTTCCTGACCGACTCAAAGACTATAAAAACACATCCATGGCACTTAGGCAAGGGACTACGACTTGAAGACACACACACTAGATTATCTTTTGTATATTCTACTGAATCTAGGGTGCTTTTGGGTATACAACTTATTTAAGCGCTTATGCAATAAGCTTTTTTTTAAAATAAGCTAAAAACAACTTATTTTCATAAGCTTCTCTGACAAGCTTATGGAAATAAGCTAAAAAGAGCTTATGAAAAAATCATAAACTATTCTAAGAAACTATTTGCTTTGCTTTATTATCATAAACTATTTTCATAAACTCTATAAATTCTTCCAAACACAACCCTAGTGTGGTTTCTAAGGATAAGTGTGAGCCATTTTGTATATTTTCGTTACTTACTATATTGTTTTGTCTTTTTAGGGTTGGGGAGTGAGGATGGGGTAGCTAATGACTACGAAAAGCTTGCAGAATGGGATCTTGGAAGTTCATCAATAAGTTGATCGTAGTTTGTTTAGCGTCTTGCAAAACATTCTTATGAAGATTACCTTAGATATGACAACAACAATCCAAAGGCATTTTGAAAAAACATTATCCACCTTGTTAATAATATACTTGCTCTCCTTCTAACCTTGCACAAAGCGTGTTGAATTTATGCTTGTCATAAGAACTTCATTTCATGCCCTACCCCATGTTGAGAGGACCGACAGGAAAATTTACAACCAAGCTATATAAAATATTCTTCTAAACGACCATTTTGGCAAGGAGAGAATTACCTGACACTTGTACTTGGCAATTTAGTTTAAAGGTTTTAGTTCTCGTACTTTATTTACCAATAAATAGATAATTTCTTTCTTCCTCTTTCGCCACAAATATTCAGGCCAACATTTTACACTAACAAATTACGGTCGAGAAGATTAACCAGATATCAACCACTCAAAGGAAGGGGAGCTAAGCGCCTTATATGCAGTACTTCAATCAGATGAATTTCGCATACTGACCATGCCACCTCCAAGATGGAATTAATCTAAATAATAAATCAGGATAATACGTGTTATACATATCATTATAGTTTCCATATTATATGTATCATTATAGTGGTCCTCCTTTGAAGAGCACAAGTAATGAGTGAATGCTGAGCCATAGGGGTTTTGCGAATGCTGAGGCATAAGGTTATGGGAACGATACAACATCACTTCAAAATGAAATTGGTAATGCAATTTGAGCAATGCTACTATGCTAGCAATACATTCTTTATCACAATTCTCTCAACACTGTATTATTATATGGATTTCATATGAAACCCGCTTAATAAATATTGGATCATGTAATCTAGTAAGTCTCACATAAAATCCACCAAATAATAAAGAATATATTGTTAGCATTTCTCATAAAACTTTTGTAAGTTCGAAATCATCTTTTTATGGGGACAAATAGAAATGGCAACCAAAACTAGCAAAAGAATTATATGACCGACAGCAAAGCTTAAAAATACAACTTTTGAAGCCGTAGGGAGTGGCACAACTCCACATGACTGTTAAAACAACACACTATTTTATTCAAGAATATACACCTCCGAATCCATCCGACACAGAGACCTAGAAAGAAAAACTTTGCAGTAGGCCAGCTGATCTCATATGTCAACCCATAGCACCATCATGCACCAAGAACAACAAAGGGTACCTACCTATTGCAGTTTCTAAGATATAATTTTTTTATCTATTGTGTCTCAAAGAATCTTCAAGCCGGGCATTTCTTCTTGCACACTCCAAGATAGTTTTATCAGCAGTGATGAAGTAAGCAGCAATGGATGCTGTTCACCAACCAGACACAAATGTTGAATTTAAATGTAATCAAAACACTTTGCAAAGGGAGTCAAAGTAAAGGAAATTACTTATAACTCAAGCAATTAATTTACAACAGGATCAACAGTAAAAAAGGATGAGCTCGAATCCTTCTTCGTTGAATATTAAAATGACGCAATCAATCCTTTTCATTTACATAAAGGATAAATATATGAATTTGTTGACAAGCTCAAATAAAGAATTATTGCTTGCTTCGAAGCCAATTGCAGATAATCACAATACAGAAAACTTACTTGAAAGATTTATTTTCATTCATACAAAACCTAATAACATACCTCTCTCAAGACAGTTCATTGGTTCTCTCGATACCAAGATTACATGACTAAAGTTCCTATGTAAGTTGTAACATAGTTAAGTTGAGATCATACCAGCAGATATGATAAGTGCCTGAGCAGTATAATTGAGGTTTGCCTTCGCCCATGGAATCATGCGAACTGCAGCCAACTGCGAATTTGAAAAATGCAACTTTAGATTAAAAAAAACTCTAATAGGTGAACCTATCATAAATAAATAGAGAGTCAAAGATTGGCATAATAGCAAAATCAAGCAATATATAGTTGTATCGTTTTACAGGGTTCATCATCATCAGAAACAGCCGAAGTTTACAGTTTCCCAGATTTCTTAATCACAATGTTAAGTAGGTATCAGAAGTTGGTAGCCCAGAAAGAGAAGGTTCAAAAAGTAAATGATAGGAACCCAGAAATAGAATAGTAAAACTTAAGATATTTGTATTGAGAATGAGGAACAAGTCTGTTACCAAGATGATAACAGAGCTTGAATTACAACAATGAAGATAGAAAGCAAAGAAAGAAAATAATGGGCAATTCAAGAGTGCCCTGCTCTCCCAAGAGTCTAGTCCCAATTCCAGCCTAAAAACCGTAGTGAGTAACCCCCTAACAATATATCCTTCCCACAAGCTGGACGCAGCCCTCTCAGCTTCATTTTTCTCTCTCCTGCCAGATCAGCAAGGTTAGTTATGTGGGTCTGGATCAAGTGCATCATGCACCCTTGTGTCATCAGGTGTTCCCTCCTTACATAAAACTTAGTAATTCTGGCCATATTGGGCTGATTGGACCCCAGGTTCGCATCAAATCTCCCTCCTTCAAAATTCACCTTATCCTCAAGGTGAAGGTACAAGAAGCGGCCGACAAAAAATCTTCCCCCAAGATCCCAATGCTGGAAATACAAAGACCAACTTAAGCAATAATCATAGTAATTTCCACCAGGATCCCATTGCTTGAGACCTAATGGTCCAATTTCTAATTCCTTGGAAATCTCTTTGAGGAATGATGATCTTGTAGCCACATCCGACTTGTGGTTCTGAATAGTATCATTTGGGAGGAGTTCTTTTGCTCTCTTAGAACAAGCTAAGAATGTCTCCAATCCATAAAACAGGGTCTTGCCTATCTTCACTCTTGGTAGGCAAGTGTCGCAAAGACATTTAAAACTCAACCACATGGCCCTACTAGGTAGTGTCTCATAGTTGCAGTAAAAACATTGGCTATATGTCGGTTCACAAAATTCAACAGCCACATACCAGCGACTAAATCGGTTCTTCTCGAACTTTGTCACCATACATTGGGACTCAAAAAATAGGTTCTTAAGTGCTGAATTTTGGTATTGGACCATTTGCAATTCATGCGTTATTTTATCTTGCTCATTCTTCAGCTTCAATACTTCTTGCTTTTCCCTAGCTAATTTTCCTTCAAGGTCTTTTTCCTTTGCATATCTCCTTAGCACACAAGCTTTCTAATGCTTCATCCTCATGAAAATGCAAATCCATTAACTTTGTCCTGTCAACAACACTATTAAAGGCCCCTTTCAAATTTAATGAAAAGTGAGAATTGTCATTTTCAATCTCTTCCAGGTTATCAGAGTCTAGAAATTTCAATGCATTAGGATATGCTTCTGAGTTGAACTCCAGCAGAAAATCCTGAACTGATTGAAACAAATAAAACCGATGCCCTTGAAGATCCACTCCTTCCAGAACACCCACAACATAGGCACCAATCTCTTCACTTTCGAAGACACTAAATAAAAGCATTATGTCAGTCAATAACAGCCCATCCATCAATTTTACATTCTTGCCAATCTCAGGAGGCCTTCGGTTCACTTGTCTAAAAGGAAAATGGCTTACCCAAGGCTCATCAATATGAAGAACAATTAAAACTATAGGTGCACCACTGAATGCAGGAGATTGTTCGTAAGAAACTAATTCATGGAGGCTAATTTCACGGTAAACATCAGTTGAAAAGAGAATTAGTTCAGAGAGGCCATTTCTGTCTTCATAGAGTTGGCCTAGATTCTTAAAGTCTAGAAAACAGAGGCCCATATTGGAAAGGCAATATTTCTTCCCAATGAATTGGGCTGGGCCCATTAGATAATAATACTGACCTTTTTTTTTGTAATATCATCAGTTTCTCATTTGCGGCTCCAATCCTTGCCTTTTCTCCCCTTCCTTTCTTATCTTCCATCTTGATCTCCACTCTTTGGGCCTGGTCCAATTGGCCGAAAGTTTGGCCCACTTTCATTAATGCCCATTCTGCCCCAGCTTCATTCTTTCTCCCACCTGGCTTAGGTATCTCAGTTGCAAATAGCAAAAGCGGCTTGACCAAACCGTGGGATGTTCCACCCACCTTCACGAGCTCGTTCTGATCCGACGGCTCCGGCGGTTCCAGAGGCGGCAAGCAAAAGGTCGACGACTTTGGCGGTGGAAGCTCGACCGATGACGACCAAACCTCCACCATGGGTGCGTCCTGATCTGGCGGCTCCGGCGGCGGTAAACGAGAGAACGGTGGTGCCAATCCTTTTGTTGATGTCTTCTCTTCGACTCCGTCAACTCCTCGACGGCAGTCGATGCTTCTACTGGCCTCCAGAGAAAAAACCATCTCGGTTTCACTCTTCTCCACCATCGGACAGCCCCCGCTAGTGTCGTGCAAGTTGTCTAGCGGGAGCTTCACCTCTTCGTCTTCCCTTCCTTCAATCTTATCAAACACGATCACAGCGATGAAGTATTTTTCAGCTTGCTTACCACCATCAGCAAGTTGGATCTGGCCCATCTGTTGTAAACAGGTATCCAGGTTGTCCCTCTCTACGTTCTCCTCCTCTTCTGTTTCTCGGTTCCGCACTGGTTCTTCCTCTTCCTTTTCCTTGGCGATCACTGCGTCTGATTCCTCTCTCCCTTCACTGCTTCTAGGGCTTTCTTCTTTCACATAGTGGCGGCTTGGAGCATGATCACGTCGAGATCGACGTATGGTGTATTTTCTATTCATCTCCTTCAAGAGTTGCTTGATCTCGTTCCTCTGGCATTCAATTTCTTTCCTCAATTCCAAGAGGCCTTTTTCCACTTTCTCCACTCTAGACTCCAACGATGCTCTCGGATTCATCATTCCGGCTCCCTGGATCGAGAGCTTTGATACCATTGATAGGAACCCAGAAATAGAATAGTAAAACAGAAGCTATTTGTATTGAGAATGAGGAACAAGTCCGTTACCAAGATGATAACAGAGCTTGAATTACAATAATGAAGATAGAAAGCAAAGAAAGAAAATAATGGGCAATTCAAGAGTGCCCTGCTCTCCCAAGAGTCTAGTACCAATTCCAGCCTAAAAACCGTAGTGAGTAACCCCTTAACAATATATCTTTCCCACAAGCTGGACGCAGCCCTCTCAGCTTCATTTTTCTCTCTCCTGCCAGATCAGCAAGGTTAGTTATGTGGGTCTGGATCAAGTGCATCATGCACCCTTGTGTCATCAGGTGTTCCCTCCTTACATAAAACTTAGTAATTCTGGCCATATTGGGCTTATTGGACCCCAGGTTCGCATCAGTAAATTAGTCTTGAACTGAAAGTTGTCGTATAGAAGTTCAATCCATCAAACATTACTTTTGCAACATTATGACTACTGTATCAGGGTGCAAGGGAAGGGACAATAACATTCTTAATTCTTACTTTATATTAGTATAATATATAGCCAGAGGAGATATGGTACAAAAAGACAGTGCAATATGCCCTCAAGTTACAAAGAATTTTGGACAGAGCATCCTTAAGTTGCTGATGTCATAACCCAGATGCTCAGAGCCCAAAGGCTCATAGCCATTGATGTGAACCAGACTTCACACCCATCAATAAATCAGTAAAATGCTAATAAATAGGAAGAAGATGTTGAATACTAAGAATGAAAAAGAAATATTACAGTGGAAATAAATTCACACTGCCACAGAGCCAAGCTCCTACAAAGGACTAACACCCACTGCCCATAACAAACTCAATTTTCCAAAAGATACCCTATTGTTCTCTTCCCTTCCCTATATAACAAAATCAACTTTCTCTTTCTTACTCTAACAGAATCAGTAGGCCCTGGACAATTGGGCCTATGGTATGGATCAGGATCCTATCAATACCGACCCCTTTAACTTCTGCCTTGTCCTCAAGGCAAAGAAAAGGAAACGGTTCTTTAATAGTTGTTGCCATTTCCCAACCCTCAAGGTAGAAAGAAGGGTGCAGCTGCTTGATGAAATCTGCTTCTTGCCAAGTAGCTTCTTCCGCTACTTGAGCCTTCCAAGGAATGAACCACTCAATAATTGTTATACCATTACACTTACTCTCAATGAAGGTTCCATTGTTAGTCCCAACAATATTATACCAGCACAATACTCTTCCGTAAGATGATCCCCTGTTATTGTTTTGGTACTTTAAAGCACCATTGGTAGAATTCATGAGGACCATAAAAGTACCATCGGAAAAGACAACATGCCCTTCATACTGATTTGGATCAAAGTCATTCAAGGCAGCAATAAGATATTCATCTGTATGGGTAGTCTTGACTATTTCCAAGCTAGATATAACTATGGTAACACTTGGACAAACATTCACAATCATCAAATTTTTTGCATTCCCACCAAGCAATTTTGCTAGTAGTTTTGGTAGCATCAAATTTTCGTAGAGAATAATATCCTTCTTCAATGTTAAGGAAGACAAAACATCTCACCAAGCTAGGAGCGACTTCATAACATGCAGCAAATCTGTGACCCGCTCACCATCATCTTCTGTTATTGACGGTTCACTTCCAGCCAAGTCAACCAAACAAAATTTTCTCTATGAGTTCCTGACAAACAACTGAGATACATTAATCTTTAATAAATCCTTTCCTCGATTCTGAAATGCGGCTTTTAAAACTGTAGAGGGTTCCAGAGGGTTGTCAACCTTTTTCTGGACCAGTTCTACAAAACATTCTAAAAAACATTCAAGTGATTTCATGTAGAGTTTAGGCATGTTTTTCACTGACTCCAAAGGTATATGCCTTGCCTTTTCATTATATAGCTTGCAAACTGTAACACGGAATTTATATTGAGAAGTAGAGGTTGTATCCCATTTGGCCAAATCAAACAACTCCTCAAAACAACGAGAGTGTAAACCCCAATCATGGTTCGATCCTTCTAGTGCGTGTCTTACCGGAATGGGTTTGACCATATGCAAACATGGAAACATTATATCCATCGAAAGCTGATTGCACCAGTGGTTGAGCATCACTGAATAACTCAGCTTGTCCAGCACGAGGCCCATAAACTTTATTAAATTCCAAATCTTCCTTGGAGTTAGACAAGGATTCATCACCAGTATTTACACAAGAATATTCTTGAAGTTCACTTACTTCTTGTCTTACTTGCAGATCGTAGTCTCTAGGAAGCTTGGAGGCCGAGGAGTGCTTGTGCTGCGGAAAAATTGGATTAGCAATTACAGTAGTTGCCTGAGCAAAGTCTCTTAAACTCTGATTTGGCCTATCAGGCCCAATGAAATTAGACCTTGAATTAGGTCATCTAAGACACTTTGCTCCTGAACCCAGATGTTATAATCTAATTGGGCCAGGCCCATTAGGTCTAGAATTGGAATGATACCCAACTTACAGATTACCCATTTTGCCCTTTCTCTTTCTTGCTCCCTATCTATGATTCTGGTTCTAGCAGCCATCACCCATTGCTGCAGCTTCATATCAGGGCAGTGCCCAAGACCAGCCACCCACCACCACGACAGCAAGCAGCGTATATCCGGAAGAGCGGGCAGCAGCGGCGGAGCAAGCGGTAGCAGCTTGGTTGGCCCGAACTCAGCCTTCTCCTCCTCCGATGACTTCCACCTCTTACCCTTCTGCCCGATCGTTTCAAAACTCGGCAACGACTCCGACGGTGGCCTTGGCGATGTCGTCGGCAGTGATAACGCCCTAAACCCTAAACTCAGCCTTCTCCTCCTCCGATGACTTCCACCTCTTACCCTTCTGCCCAATCGTTTCAAAAGTCGGCGGCAACTCCAATGGTGGCCTTGGCGATGTCGTTGGCAATGATAACGGCGGAGAGTCGGTCGGCATGCGAGAAACCCACTCTTCTACGCTTTTATTCTCCGCCATCGCACGCCTTGCTTCTAACCGTTGCTCTGCCATTTGCAACCCACTAACCACCGCATGTCGGGTGGTGTCCGGTGCCTCTAGTTGCGGTGGGGCCGTCGCAAAGGGATCTACATCCTATAACTCGGACGCCTCAGATTGTGGTGGTTCCGAACCCTCCCTTGTACGCGTCCCTGTAGATTCTGCCAACAGTGAGCCCGTGGCCGTCTCACGTGGACTGACGTCCGACGGCTCCATCTGTGGAAGGGTCGTCACACGTGGGCCGGCGTCCAACGATTTTGGCAATGGTAGAGGTGCAATCGGGCTCTATGTCATTTGGGCCTTTCTTGCCACCACAAACAGATTGACGTCTGATGGCTCCGGTGGGGGTGGTGGGTCGACCAGAGCCGCTTGTTCCTTTCTTCCTTGTCCCACACTTGCCGCCTTGTTGCTCGTTCCTCCCGCTCTCCCTTCTCCACGACTCTCCTCTGTTATCATCCCCATCATTTCCGCCACCACATATACAATTCCCTCGGTCTCGGACTCTAATTCATCCGGGTATGCTTCTTCCCCACCGTTGACAGTCACTGATGTTAGCTGCTTTCCTAGACTTCTCAGCATCAGTTTCTCCTCCACGTGCTCAATCTTTGCTTCAAACCTTCTAATCAAAGCCATTGAAAATGCTTCCCAACTGGGATCTGGGTCCTCTTGGCTCCAAGAATAAACCCAAAGCATGGCTACATCCTCCATGCTCATGAATGCCCATTGCACCTTATCAGATGGGTGATGGGTGAATTCCTTGCTCCTCAAAGAACCTCTCAGCTCTATCAATCCACCCCACGGGATCTGTCCTCGTAAAGTCCGGCAGCTCCACCTTCTTGGCCCACACATCCTCCATCTCCGGTGACACTGGCTCTCCCTAGAAAATCCGACAGGTCGAACCAGTTTGATGCGAACCAAACTTCACACCCATCAATAAATCAGTAAAATGCTAGTAAATAGGAAGAAGATGTTGAATACTAAGAATGAAAAAGAAATATTACAGTGGAAATAAATTCACACTGCCACAGAGCCAAGCTCCTACAGAGGACTAACGCCCACTTCCCATAACAAACTCAATTTTCCAAAAGATACCCTATTGTTCTCTTTCCTTCCCTATATAACAAAATCAACTACTCAAACAGAATCAGTAGGCCCTGGACAATTGGGCCTATGGTATGGATCAGGATCCTATCAGCCATACAAGAACCTTTGACATTTTAAGATTTTCTTTGACCAATTCATGCAGAAATAAATACCCACGGCTGTGAATATAGTACAAAAGAAAAGTTTGCACCTAAAAAACTGCATAAATTATGTTTAAATAAATTTTTCTTTATAATAAAAATATGTATACAGTATCTGTATTAGCAAGTCCTGAATAATAGGAAAAATACATACTGTAGGCACAGCACTGGCGACACATGCAATGGAAGCTGCCTTGAACCCAGCACGCACACCTTCTGCATATTAAGAAAAAGTTAAAAAGGTATATAATTCATGTTTTTCAAGATCTCTGGCACCCTTTGACAAGATATCATTTTACTAAAATAATATGTGAGAATGATGATAGACTTAGAACAGAAAAAGGATTTGTGAGATGCTCACCTATTTACATGAAATTATTTGACTAATCCCTAAGCAACAATGAGCTATTTCTTAAGTAACAATTACTTTGGCTCTTTCCTGGGATAAGAGTTCCAATACTCTTTGATATTTGATCATATTTCCAACAATAATGTTAGAAAATATGTGGCGTGTATATGCCCTGGTTTGTTCATGAAAATCTTGGAGACAAAGGAATGAAAATATTTATTTGTTGTATGGCCAAGCAAAGAAAACATGCATTAACTCAAGCTCCGGCAATGAAGTTTAACATTTACTTTGCCAATCAGCGGATAAGTAAAACAAGTAATAGTTCTTTGCCATACTACTCAAGAACTATTGTCTTAAGTAAGACCTTGTTTTCATCGTAACTACTTATACATTAAAGACACCCATCCCCTCCTTTTATGCTATGTTTGGATGTTTTTGAGCCGAGGGGGATGGAAAAGAAGGGAGAGGGTGGGATGTTTCCCCTTATCTGGGAGTTAAAGTAGAGGGAGGCTTTATTTAAGTAAATATTAAATATAATAAAACAAACCATTTCCCTGGTCCTTAAAAATCTTCCAAACAAGGATTTGGGTGAGTTCTCCCCTCTCATCCACACATAGCAATATAGTTTAACCCTCTTGGGTAACCGAAAGAAATCCAAAGCATCAGAAATGCCCAAAACCAACACCAAGACCAATACCAAAACCTTGCAAAAGTGCACGCAATGCTTCATTTATAATCAACCGAGATGCATCTAATGATATCCATTAACCAATCGATTTAACCGAACGAAAACAAGGATCCATAACCTAAATTTTAGATCAGATAGTCCCAATGATCATTGATTTAAAAAGGTCAAAAAAAAAAAAAGATGCCTATTTAAATGATGTTTAAAATAAAAAATCATACCATTAGTACATTTCTTAGTCCTCAAAATCTTCTTCTCTTCGGCCGGAGAAGCAATAAGAAAACCTTTTCTTTGTGACACCCATATGTCCCTCAGCTCCGACGGAATACCCATTATGTTCCCTTCAAAAGGTTCACTGCAATCAACCAATAGATAAAAAGTTAACTTTTAAGTTCAAAACAGAAACTTAGTTTTCCTGCTGTTTCATTGAATCGAAGCCTTATTTTATTTGTAGGCGCCTGGCTGCTGCCAACGATAGACAAAACAAAATTGAATTGAGAAAAGTATTTCTTAGAACCTGTGTCACCTTCTCCGAAAAGATAAAACGACATGGCGTTCGTAATAACAAGTTATTAGGCTGTAATTATTCTGGGCCGGGGTAGCTTATTCGGTCAAAGCACGATGCGGGTTTCAATGTTCGAATTTAAGCCCAAGATCAACCTCAAGTTGAAGTTTGCTTTTATGATCGGTTTGATTGGAGAGAAAATGGGAAGAGAAAAAAAATGGGAGGAATCTATTACTATACTTTTGGGAAGATAAACATGATAATATAACATTGAGTGGGATCCAAATATTCTCTACTAGCGTTTTTGCCCATGCACTGCACGGGGGTTACAAATAGATAATTATAGATACGAATTGTAGAATGTAAATATCGTTAGGTATTATTATATTGGATGAGTCATTATAAATAGATTATATATATATATATATATATATATATATATATATATATATATAGAATTATAGAGTAGAATATATAGAAACAAAATATAAAAATATAATAGAATAAAAAGAACAGAATTAAAACAAACATATGAGACTTCATCAAAATAAGAAACATCTTTAATTACTTTAAAATCATAAATAAATTGTCCAAATTAGAAAACCCAAAAATAGGTAATTGAGACATTAAACCAAAAGACATTATCCAAATAGTAAAATAAGATAGGAGGAAAAAAAAAAAGGAAACTGGTCACAGCAAGTGATTCTTTCATTGCTAGCAGTAGATCAGAGTTTTGCGATGTGTCCGTACCACAAAGTATAATTATCCGAGTCTAACCCAATCAGCACAGATTTCCTCCTTTCAAGTAATTTTTCTTGCAAAAGCTTTCCCATTCACCAGTCAGATATGCTTCCCCATTCCTTCGTCCCCACCTGAGGTTACAGTTGTATTTACCTCCAACAGCATCTTCCAGAATAATGGACGATGGTCTGCCCAATTCATGCATATGCTTTGCAAAATTGGCAGGTAAATTCTACATTGAACAAAACACAATTATTTAAAAAATAATTTTAATTAACTCAATACAAATATATTGTTGCATTAATTATCATGTATTTTAAGGATATATGAGTAAGTCATAAATAATTTTAGATTTTACCAAGGAGCTTGTGGTTACCTGCAGAAAAGTCATATTCAGAGTAAATTTTGTCATAGCATCCCAATTCCTAGCCACTTCAGTAGCAGCCAAATATTCTATTGCGAGATATTCAATCTCATGGGGAAATGTTTTGTTGGGAATGGGATATTGGATTTCGTTGAGATCTATATCATATGCACTGATAAAGAATTTTTTTCCTCCAATGTACTTTAACGTTAACCACAACTCGTCAGGCTGTTGATAATGCTGTAGAATATTTTGCCATCCATGAGTAAAATAGGCCATGCTATTAAATTTCTGAAAGATAATTCCGAATGTGGTGCCGACAGGATCAACAAAGAATATCCTGGATGGCACAATGGACTTATATCTGTTATAAAAGTAATCTGGAACTGGAATCCATACTGTAAGAAAAATGAAAAAAAATATATTTAATATTTGATATCTTATTTTAATTTTAGGGTTTAAATAAATAAATAAATTTATTAGATAGAAACAAATAAATACATTACATAAAGAAGAAGATATATATATATATATATTTATAAGAATTATACGAAATTTTTTATTTATATAAATATAAATATAATAAATATAATTAAATATGAAATATATATATATATATATATATATATATATATATATATATATATATATATATATATATATATTATATCTCAAATTATATAATAATATAATCATCATCATATAATACCAAAAAACCGAATCTAATGTCTTACAATATTTGACTGTAACAAAAGATGCAATGACTGACCTCTTGGACCAGTGTTGGAAGATGAACCCCGCTCCATCTGCTAAACAATATTTATAATGTCAAAATCCCAAAACAAAAAACCATCGTGCATCTTCAATTTGCTCAACAAAAGGGTACAGGTAAGCATTATAATTTATTTTGAGTTTTATAAATTATGGAAAGCTGGGTATATTGCAGGAAAGAGTTATGTTTCAAGAGAAAGGGTGTTTGTACTGACCTTAGGTTTTTGAACGAACAGTATGTTGGTGGAAGAGAAGCGACGGAGCGAAGGGAAGAACTTTGGTAGATTCTGAGACAAAGAAGTGCTATTTAAATAGAAACTGATGTCGCTTGATGTTCTTCACCATCGATTCCCCCAAATTTACAATTAATGCACGATTCATATGGATAGAAACAAAGAGATAGCAGCAGCAAAGATAGGAAAATATGGCATGTATGGAGAGTTGTGTCAGAAGGTAAAGAGTTTCATAAAGCATTAAGTAGTAATGATTTAAAATTTGTTTTTCATGAAGTGGATTCTCGTAACTTAGCAAGCTTTTAATCTTTTTTCGAATTAGTTGTTTGGATGTTTAACACCCAAATAATGTTTCTGCTTTAATGTGTGCCTCTTGAGGTTATTTTAATTAGACATAATTGTTGTTATTGTTAAATTTAATAATTGATAGAGTATAATTTATGTAGTATTGCTGAAGAATTAATCTTGTCCTTTCAGCTATTGAATGTTGGAATTTTTTATTTTTTTCATATATCCGTTAGTGACTGGAATTTGAACAGATAATTTTTAAGCAATGAGTAGTTAGATTAATTAAAACATTCCTATCTATTCTTATATTTTTTTGTGTTTCTTTGTTTGCTGTGTTGTACATGGAATGGTTTGTTAAATATAACTTAGTAAGCTTTTAATGTTGAAGAATTATTGTTGGATTAATTAGATTAATTAATAAAGTATGATATTATAGAGATTTTTCGTCTTTCTTTGGTTGCTGTGCTGTTATTCTCATATTAACATATAAGTATCCTGCCAGCAAACAAAAAATCATATATGTATATATGTATCATTAAAAAAACAACTTCCCTCAAATGACATGTTTATAAATTTTCAAATACTTCCTTGTACACAACATTTTTGGTGACATTTGACACTTTATCTTCATCATCTAAAATAAGTATTTTCAATCCTTTCCTTGATCTTACACGTGACACAGCAACGTACAATTGTCCATGTGTAAAGACGGGTCTTGGTAGGAATAGTCCCACATGAGATAAAGATTGTCCTTGACTCTTGTTTATTGTCATTGCAAATGACAAAACCAGTGGAAACTGTCTTCTTTCAAACTTCAAAGGAAGAACTGAGTCTGATGGTATCAGATTCATCCTAGCTATGTAGATTTTATCTCCTATTCTTGGTCCTGTTATAACTGTGGCACCGATAATATTTTTGCCCAAGTCATTCACAATTAGCCTTGTTCCATTGTATAAACCTCCAGATTGATCTATATTACGAAGAAGCATAACTGGTACACCAATCTTGAAAACCAACCTATGATTTGGAAGTCTAGAACATTTTATGTCATTTAAGAATTCTGTTGTAAACCATTCTCCTTCAAGATTAGTGTCTTCATCTGACTTGCAAGTATAATCTGAACTCAAGTATTCTTTTTCTTCTCCTGGAATCATGTCCAACATGAAATTATTAACCTTCTCAACGGATTCTAATGTTGGAGCTAGGATTGCTCTATCCTGAAAGAATGTGTAATCTGTTATGCTTTGTAACAGATCAGGATAGGCAAAATTTACCAAATGGAGCAAAGGATTAACACTTTCTTCAATGACCATGTCAGTTGGAATTTCAAATTCTGCATCCCCTGATTCATTTGCCATGGTATCTCCATCACCAATTCTTAATATCCATTGTGCAAACTCTGCAATGTCCTCTGCATTTGTATTACCTAAATCACTTCTCAAACGCATGTATTCAGTCAATGTCAAAACTTTGCAAAACTTCCATAAGTAAGATGAGTTGATAGTAGCTGATACAATATCTTGTCTGGAACCTTTGTTAATGACTGGCAGAATTTGTCTAAAATCTTCACCAAGAACTACAACCTTACCTCCAAATGGTTGTTGCAGACTATTTGGATTCTTTGATCTCACTAAATCTCGTAGTGTTCGATCCAAAGCTTCGAAACAAAATCTGTTAAGCATTGGAGCCTCATCCCATATGATTAATCTAGCTGCCTGTAGCAATTCAACTTTTGGACTACCTTGCTTAATGTTACATGTGCTAGAATCATTAACTGATAGTGGGATGGAAAATCTAGAATGAGCAGTTCTTCCTCCGGGCAATAATAGGGAAGCAATTCCGCTGGATGCTACGTTAACCACAATATATCCTTGACATCTAAGACCAGATGAAAGTGTGTTCCAGATAAAAGTCTTTCCTGTTCCTCCATAACCATAGACAAAATAAAACCCCCCAGATTCATTTAACACAGCTTTCATAATTTGGTCACATACTTTCCTTTGTTGGGCTGTCAGCTTCATAATCAAAGATTGGTGAGTTTGCTGCAATTTTGGTCTATTATAATTCATCTCATCTACAATAAATCTGTTATGGAACTGACACTGTTCACTCATAGTTGGATAAGGCAATCCTCGAAATTCTCTCAAAGATCTTCCCTTTGATTGAAGTATTTTTTCTAATTCAATGAGGCACATATTCTTAATTTCACCTTCATCAATATGAAGCCCTACAAAATAGAAATAACATAAATAGATTTAGAGTAAGATAATTAAATTAAATAATTAAATAATATAAGACAGGTATGAAATGTCATATTAATAATCGAATTTACCTGGTAGGTTCAGATCCCTTCTTCTATGGTAAACAATTCCATCTGCTAATAACATCCAACATTTATCTCAAACAAATGCTGGATTGTTGATTGTATTTGTCTGCAATAATGTTGCAAAAAGTTTTCTTATTTGAGAACCAGACCCTAATTCACTTGCTTCTTTTATTGCATCAACATATTCTTCGTCATCTGCAAACAAACCCAAAGCATAGCATGCTTCTTGAAAAGTATCGTAATGTCTTCCATCAACAGTTTTAATGCTGTCAAAACTGGTACATCCTTTTTGGCAAGTCAAAAGAATTCTCATGTAATAAAGTTCTCCTATTCCAGGGGGCACATAATGTAGTCTTCCTATTGAATAACCCATTTTTCTTGGCTGCCATCTTCTACTATCTTTATTGTAGACAAATCTGCTAGGAAACTGACCATAGGTCAAATCTCTACCTTTTGCATATTGTTGATTTGCAATCATCCATGCTAGAAACATTGTTTCATTCTCTTTAGTCCT
The DNA here is from genome assembly GCA_039655645.1 of Ammopiptanthus mongolicus. Taxonomy (NCBI): domain Eukaryota; kingdom Viridiplantae; phylum Streptophyta; class Magnoliopsida; order Fabales; family Fabaceae; genus Ammopiptanthus; species Ammopiptanthus mongolicus. The sequence goes on from CM077349.1 coordinate 42,093,294, forward strand.
TTTCAAAATATCGTCTATCCTTTCATCATCCTTGAATAAAACTCTTTGATTATTAGGTAGATGGAAAGTTAATCTCTGTACAGGCAGCCATCTGTGATGAATATCATAACCGAAAATTCTCCAAACTGCTTCACATGGAGATAGGTACCTGCAGTCATAATATTGCTTAATTTCATCAATGACCAATTGATTCTGCCCAGAAATTTCAGCTGTGACCCTATCCGGTCCTTTATTGACATATTTAAACAGATATTTACTGGCATTTGATTTATTTCAGTATTCCATATTAACATGAGCATTGTATCGAACAATAAGTTGGGGATTGTAAGGAACAACATTCCGGTTATCCATCTCAATTCCTTTCCTTTTTACTTTAATTCCAAAATCTCTCCTTTTATATGTAGGGTAGCCATCCTCATCAATTTGAGTTGAATTTTGAAATCTTTTGGGGAAAAACTTTGTACATCTTCCATCCTTCATGCAAGGTGAGCTCAAGTTAGCAGCTCCGCAAGGTCCATGAACCATAAATTTAGTTACAGCCTGACTTAATCTTGGATAGAATTCGGGATTTGGTAATTCAGCAGAAATGTATTTATCTATATCTGCAGTAGTAGTCAATTTGTTTTCAGCATTCAACCACAACAGAATATGGGCATGTGGAAGTCCCCGTTTCTGAAATTCAACAGAATACATCCCTGCAATAAAAAAGTATTAATTATTTCTCAGCTGAATTTAAGAATATTGTTAAACATCAAAAATAATGAAAGATACTTGCCTGCATCAACTTTTCCAAATATTTGCTCCTTTTTGAAATCAGTCATCATCTGATCAAGCTTCATTTTGAACACTCTACATACAATATTTGGTCTATCATCTGGTCGAAGTTTTCTTGAAGCAACAAATCTTTGAATCTCATTCCAATTCGAGTTACATGTAATAGTAATGAACAAATCTGGCTAACCAAACTTTTTACAAATAGCCATTGCATCCTGACAGTTGTTAAACATGTATCGTGCACCATCGATAAAGGATGCAGGCAAGATGACTCTCATTCCTACAGTAGCAAGGTCAGTTTCACCTCTACTGGCAGCTTCTTGTAGTCCATTAAGAACTTCTGCTCTAATGAGAGTTTGGTTATTCCTTATAAATGACAGCCGCTGAGATTCAATCATAGTATAGCAATCAACAACAAACTGTTGAAACAATCTTTTTGAATTTACTACATTTCCATATTCAGTAGTTCTATCTTGAATTCTATAGGAAACGAATTCTCTCATTGTAACTCTGACTCTCTTACGAACGATGGTATCAATTTCGCTCTCTCTTAGAGGAATATCTTCTTTATAACCATCCTCTCCATAAGGAAACAACAATGGATATTGTAGAGGAATGAAGTCTGTATGAGTTTCATGGAGTCTTTTTAATTCTCCACTCATTTTTTTGACTACAATATCTCTTTCTAAATCCATATTGTTCATGTCTCCTATAATTAAGGCAGTAACTTCATCAAAAGTAGGAAGATTGTAAATCCGGGGGTCTCGATTTCTTGCTCTAAACAACCTCAATGCAAAATTTGCTTCTTCATTGTCCACCATAAAATCTCTAACTCTTCTACAAGATTTTACGTAAGGGTTATGCCGATCAACCATTTGCTTCAGATCTTCAACCAATGACTCATCCAACATGTTCCTTCTATCACTTGAACTGAAAAGAGCTCCAGCAATGAATACCATAATGAACAAAATATTGGTAGAATGCAAAGGTTGAAAATCATAACATGAGAAAATTATCTTAATATTATATTTTACCTGAAATTACGCATCCTGTTGTAATTCTCATTATAAGTGTCATAGATATATAGTTGTGCAAATTTAGGAGGTGTGCCATCCATCGGTAATAAACTTCCAATCCTATGGAAATTTTGACCACTTAGAATAAATTGTGGTGGACCAGATCCATTATTAATAGATGATTCGACTTCCTCCAATTGATGTAAAAGAAAACATATTGTTGTATGCACGAATATTATCCTTGAAATGCTTCGATCTGCTATCTTCATCGGACATCAAACCGAATAAAAGAGGAGGAGGTTTGTCAAGTGTTGGACGTTGGATTTTTCCTTTCATACAGCAGATGCTAAAATCTGGGTTGTTAGATTTCTTGGATTTATTAGACCTTTCATCATACCACACGATTGATTGACAATATCTACAAATTAAAGTAGGATCTCCCAAGTCCAATATTTCTGTTTAAATAGAAAAAACAATCTGTAGATAATAAGTATTGTTCACAACATTGTTGAACTATAATGAACTGTAGATGTGTAACTAATTAGATTTACCATGTACTTATGCTTGAGAATATAATTCTGAAACATCATCTGCATTTTCATTTTGTGTATTTTCCTGTTCATTGGAAAAACCTGCATATGTAATTAATGTGTTAATGGCTTAATTCATGGTAGTATATGATAAAATAACATTTGAATAAACAATGAACTGAAAACATGGTAATATGTTTGTACCATCTTCAGTTTCTGTGATATTCAATTCTGGAATTGATAATGGTGGAACCATGGCAATAGTATTAGATGTTGCAATCTTTCTCTTTCTACGACCTCTCTGACAAAAACTTGACCCAGCAGAATTTCCAAAATTTACAGCTTGGCTTATTTCAACATCAATTGTTGGTCTAACATTTTCATCTAATAAAAATCAAGAAAAACTCATTGTTAATATTTCAAAGAACATTAATGTAATGAAATTAACAAACCAGTAGGCTATGAATACCATTTGTCCGAGTTGAAGTTCTAAGTTGTTGAACATAAGTTGGAGACCTATTTGAAAAGGACAAAGGAGTCAATGCAGATAAAGGAATTCTTTGAGGAGTGGTGATGGTTGGTGTGTTCAGCATTTTTTTGAATTATATATTTGATGCAAGGTCAGTTATTGGAGTGGAACACCCAACTTCTTCAATATTGTTGCTTCTATAATTTGGTGTTGAGGTTGAAGGTGTCAAAGGAGAGAAAGGAATTCTTGCTGCTGTACTAGAGAGCTTATTCTGTTGCCTACGTGCCGATGAAGAGGTACCTAAATTCTTCTTTTTCATGATTTCCTTTCTGTTTAGCCTTGCCTGGGAACACTGTTTTCTCTCTGTTGTTGAACCCCTTACCATTTTGGAGTGTCTACAACTTCAGCTTCACAAATAGCTACTTGAAACAACTTCATATCATATCATATCATATCATATCATATTCATATACATTCATATAATATAATAATATAATAATAAATAGTTGGGGATGGAATTTGAAGGGTCATGGGATAACTTAATGTTTGTGGGATTATTTATTTGACCTGACACAACAGCTGGTTTTAGTTATTTAATAGAGATGCAATGATGTACGTGCACATAGTAATATGTAAAACGTGCAGACACCATTATTTGCAAAACGTGCCATCACTATTATTAATATCATTTATATCATTTAAGTACATTATCTTTTGCTTCCCAACATTCATTTTGTAAAACGTGCAGACACCATAATAAAGATTGATTCAGTTAATATCATATAATTGGTGCAACCTTCTCAGGCAAGCTGAGTAGGACATGAACGAAATTTCTTACATCTGTTTGGAAAATACTGGTACATCTATTTTTCTTAGGCTATAGATTGGTCCAACCTTCTTAGGCAAGGTGGGTAGGACTTTAACTAAATTTTGTATTACTTGATAAACACCAAAGAGATTGATATACGCAATATACACTATGGAGAGACTTGAAAAACACAAAGTTTGTAACTAGCTCATGGATGGAAGAAAATGCAGCTGCAGAGTAAGAACAAAAGAAAAAAAATCGACTTTAAACTTTTGTTTAAATGTCTCATTAGAGGCAAATGAAATAATGATCCACCTCTTGCCATTATTGTTTATTTGAAAAATGGTTGCATTATTTTCTTTCTGGACGAAATTTTGGCAGTCGTGAAGCATACGGAACATTGAAGAAAATAAAGCTGCAGTTTTTGCCATTATTATGCAGTGGGAATTGTCATTGTAAACATACCAAACATTTACTAAATGGATTGTTTTAAAACGTAGTATATTTTCTGAAAAGCTAATTTATTTGTGCATTTTTAATTCTTGCGTTTTTATTGACCATTTCCTTTTAAAAACAAAATATCAAACATCATGTCGGTTTAGAAGCGATAACAAAGTAGTAACCTGATATAGTAAGATACAATCTATAATTAAAATAGAATCGCTTACATTAAAACTTACCAAAATTAAAATAACATTTCATTCATTCAAGCTCCATTAAAAGTATTAGACCTTAAAGCTGGTTCAGAATTCGACAATACAAAGTGGATGCAATACAAAATAGATTTAAAAGTAATTAGTAGTGACTTAAAACTAATTGAAAGACAAACATAAGAGGGTCGAAGCCCAAATAACAAAAAACAGTAAACCAAAACAGAGTTCTTTAAACCAAAATAGGACAACACAAATTCTTTAGACCAAAATAGTTATGATGTTGAATGTGATATTTCATTTATCCTCCTTCTTTATGTTCTTCATAACCTTGGTTGTGGCACTTTGTTCCATATCTGCAGGCAAAGAGACTTCAAAGCTTCTTTTAATAGGAGTAAGGTTCAAAGCATCATCACGAAGATCAACAACAAATTTGTCAGCCACATTAATATCCTTTTCACCACTGGATTCGGAGAATTCTTGAATCAAATTCTGCAAAAAAATATAAGGTTAGTACCAAAGATTTTAAAACCGTAAACACATTTAAAATTTAAAAGGATAACAAAAGTAGACCTTTGGCAAAACATTTGGTGGATCTCCAACACTAACAAATTGCTTTTCGACAGATTCTTTATCTTCCCTCAGAGATGGAATAGAACATTCCATTTCCTGCATGTATTATGATGTTTATAAACCATATTTTGAATGAAAAGTCAATTGAATATTCCAATGTCTATTAATTACCATTTTAGTAGGATGCAGTTGTTTAAATTTTTCAATCAGTGCAACATCATCAGTAACTCGCTTGATTCGATACGAAAGTTGAAACTTGGAGTTCACATCATTTTTTACTTCCACTTTAAAAAGCAAAGTCTTATTAACCAGACTGTTGATTTCATCAGGCACGGAGAACACATTCTCAGCCTACAAAAATAGGTCATGTCACACAATGAACATTTCATAGTTACACCAATTTGTCACCATTTCATATCTAAAATACCATGCACCAACCTTGTCAAGTGTGTCAAAACATGTCCTTTTCAGTAGAAAATATCCTTCTTAATCAAACATTACAAAAGTAGCCGAATCTGTTTCATCAATAACCCTTACTTTTATTCGATACCTTCAAAAAGCAAGAAAAGTATCAAAACAAATAAAATAATAGAGTACAAAATAAAAAAAAATAGGAAAAAATAGGCATTTGCATCTATAACAAAAAGAAAAATTGGATACCTAGGATAGATAGTGAAAACATGACGGTTGCATCTCTCACAAAAATACAATTTTGAATCAGGAAACACAGACTTGTTACACTTGCATGCTGGGTACCACCAATCATCCTCATCTTTTATGTGTTTTATAGTGGCCAAGACAATGCAAAAACAGTCGTAATGAAGCATTGAATATAATTAACTCAATAACTCATAAAACAGTATAAATATTATGAAAATTTTAAAATGACTTTACATACTTCTTTACAATCCTTCAACTCTTCAATTGAATTTTTTAAAGTTAACCTCAGAAAGTCATCCTCCAAATTATACCTAGGAGAATCATTCAGTTGGCTGAGACCCTGATTCATTATTATTACCACCAAGCCTGACAACAGTATAAATCAGTTAATAATGAATCCATCAAATGCATAATAATAGGTCACGTATTCATAACTATAAGAGTTTTACCTTTGCCTAAATTCAACAATATCATGAACATTTGAATTAAAAAAAAGCCTTGTTGAATGCATTACATTTTGCAGCCCAATTTTTCCTATAAAAATAATTATTAGTATACCAGAAACTGAGTTAAAAAATGTGCCCCAGAACCATGAGTAAAGGATGAAAAGTTGCTGAAGAAGAATACCTTTGAATGTCTTAACTTTGGCAAACTGTATAATGACCACACAGTTTTGAACATCACCAGAACTCAGAAAAGAATTCAGTTCATCCACATAGGTATCAAAAAGAGCACATTCGATCTTGATTCTGATATAAGCAATGAATTTAAGTCTTTTAAGTCATATACCAACAACAAATTAACTAAAACCTCATATAATGAATCTCTATTATAACTTAATCAGAAAAAAATTACCCTTCACTCTCCAACTCAATGACATTCATCTTGATCATCTTTCCATCTTTCAAATACTCTCTTTCAATGCCCACACCAGTCAATAGTCCAATGACATCTACATTTAAACCAAAAATACTCAACATCAGTGGTTCGAATTTGAATATGAAATCTCTAACTTACAAATTTAAAAAATAAAGAGTAATACCAACTAAATAGGAGTTGTCATAATCTTTGACCAAAATATCAGTAAATGGGACCAAAGTATAAGGTGACAAAGCAATGGTCCTCGATATCAATGGTCCTACATAAGTGGTGGGTTCGAAATTCACCCTGAACTCATGCCTAGTAGTCCTAAAATTACCACCATTAGATCCCACTCCCAAATTACGAATCTCATACACGTTCCCTTCTGTTAACAAATTAATAAACTTATACACCAATGTCTTGTGCACAGAAGCATGAATCTTGCATCCCTGTAAAAATTTTCGTTATCAGTTCCATCAGTTCAATTTATAACAAATATGATATATCAAAAATCATATTTGAAAAAAAAAGAAGACCTGATCGTCCATCAAAACCATTTCAAGAGAGAATGGATATTTCGAGTTGTTGAATCCAGGAGTAGTCCATAGTCGTACCACCTTGACACATATCTTCCATGTTTCCTTTATAGCAGAAATCATAGAAATGGCGTCAAAAGAGGCTTCCATGATATACAAAGTTCTACTAAATCAGAAATCAGAAATCTAAAAGGATTACAATCCAGGCAAACGTGTAACTTAACAAATGCATTTCAACTATTTATAAACCTATTGCAGTACATGAACGGAAGCATGATGCCTTAGTTGGACGACCTTTGGCTTCCACGAGGCCTAGGTAACATACAATGAAATAATGGTACAAAAGTACATAGGTAACATACAATGCCTGAGTTGCCATTATTGTTTATTTGAAAAATAGTTGCATTAAAGTTTTTCTCTTTACCATGTTTTGGCAGGCGTGAAGCATAGGCAAAATAGAAGAAAATAATGTTGCAGTTTTTGCCATTTCAAAATGGTTTTTTATTGTTTTTCTGTTTTCCATGTTTTGGCAGCCGTGAAGTATAGAGAAAATAGAGGAAAATAATGCTGAAGTATTTGCCATTATTGTGCAGCCGAATATGTCATTGGAAACACACTAAATAGTTACTAAATGGCTTGTTTTAAAACATATATATTTTTTGAAAAGGAAATTTATTTGTACATTTCTAATTCTTGCATTTTGATTGGCTATTTCCTTTTATAGTAACTCTGTACAAAGCTTCTTGTGGAAGCCATTCATTATAGTTGTGACAGATGTCCAAATTTTCCATAGAATGGGGTTGGAAATATATTCTAATAGAGATACACCCCAAAGCTATAGTAATGGAGGGAGAAATGGAAAAGGAAAATGGAGAGGATCTATGTTAGGGCCCAATCACAAGTGTTAAGCCCAAATGAACATTGGTTCAACAATTGGCACATGGTCCCAAAATCTGGAAAGTTTACACTAGGAGAGGAAAGAGGGGAATGAGGATAGAGAAAGGCTAGCTGCTGTGTTGGCAGAGAGAGAGAAAAGGTGTAACCGTTTTTACTGTTTTGCTTTACGTATAACAAATAGGGTGAGGGTGTGTAGGGGGGTATCTTTTGGAATCATTACATTAATTATGGATAGGGAGCAATAGCTCTCTATAGGAGCCTGGCTCTGTGGCAGATTGGAAATTCCCTTTTCCACTATAATCCCTCCTTACGTCAATAATATTCAGCCTTGTCTCTCTAATTTTCTGTGCCTACTCTTCTATTGTTGTCCCCTTCATTTGCTGGTTCTTAACAAACTGGTCCGACCTGCCGAATACTGGTGGGGATCAGCTCACTAAGGAGGTCAGAAGGAGTGAAAGCTGGCGAAGCAGAAAACCGTTACACGGATAGAGGCTAAGGTTGCGGCATTAGAAACGGAGCTAGCGGAGGTTAAGTTAGCTCTGACGGCAATGCAGACTAAAGCCGAGGAGAATCAAGACACTCTCATGGCGATGTTGGCCAAATGTCTTGATCAGAAAGTTCACACGGAGGAGGAAGATAATGGAGGAACTACAGGGAAACAGAAACGAGCTGAAACGGAGAAACATGATGGAGACAATGGATCAACCTCCAAGTCCAAAATAGAGCCATCAATTTCGAGATTAAAAAAATTTCAAGGTGAGGCGTTGGAGGAGTTTCGCCAGTCCGTGAAGAAGGTCGAACTCCCCATGTTCGACGGCGAGGACCCAGCCGGTTGGATCACTCGGGCGAAGGTTTATTTTCGGGTCCAAGAAACAAGCCTGGAGGTGAGAGTTAACTTAGCCCAGCTGTGTATGGAAGGGGCTATGATTCACTTCTTCAATTCGTTGTTGGATGGGGAGGTGACTTTGACGTGGGAGAAGCTGAAGGTCGAGTTGCTCGATCGTTATGGAGGGATGGGTGACGGCGATGTCTTTGGGCAGCTCACCGCCCTTCGTCAGCTTGGCACCGTCGACGAATATGTGCAGAATTTTGAGCGGTTGATGGCGCAAGTGAGGCGCTTACCTGACGATCAGTACCTTGGGTATTTCCTCAATGGTTTGAAAGAGGAGATACGTGGAAGGGTGAGAAGCTTCATCGCCCTGGGACCGCTCTCACGTTCACGATTGATGAGTGTGACGAGGGCAGTGGAGAAAGAGTTACGGGGGAAGGAAGGAGGAATGGGTTTTTCACGCGGGTCGGGTTCACGATTCGGGTTCGGGTCGGGTGCTCCGTTCCGCTCCAACACAACCAGCTCAGGTCGCGCCAATGGAGCTGACTGGGTTTTTGTTCGTGGGAATAAAGAAGCAGGACCTGGAGGTGGAAATGGGCCTAAGGGGGTCAGTATGGGCCCAAAGGAAATAAAGACTATGCTGAGGAAAGAAAGAAGGTAGGGGTACGTGACAGGGGCATAACTCATTTGTCCTATCAAGAGCTCATGGATAGAAAGCAAAGGGGACTCTATTACAAATGTGGGGGGGCATTCCACCCTTTACACCAACGCCCTGATAAGCAGTTGAAGATTATGGTGCTAGATGAGCTCGAAGAAGGGGAAGTAGAGGGCAATATGTTGGCAGTGGAAGTAGAGGAAGAGGAAGAGGTGGATGGTGAGTGCAGTGTAATGAGTTTGGGGAGTCTTAATGATGAAAGATTGGGCAAACCGCAAACTGTGAAGTTAAAAGGAACTGTTTGGGGAGTACCCATCCTCATTTTGGTGGATAGTGGGGCCACTCACAACTTCATTTCCAAACATCTTGTGAGGAAATTTGGGTGGCTAGTGGAGGACACTCGGGCTATGAACATCAAGTTGGGAGATGGTTATCAAGTGGTAGCCCAAGGTAAATGTAAGGCTCTGGAAGTGGAAGTGGGGGGGGAATTAAAATGATTGTAGACACTCTTCTTTTTGATCTGGAAGGAATTGATTTGGTTCTTGGTATCTCGTGGCTTGCAACTTTGGGAGAGATGTTAGTAGATTGGAGAAAACAAACCATGAAATTCCGATGGCAAGGAGCATTGGTGGTAGTACAAGGAGAGGGAGGCAACAATGAAACCCAAACAGCACTGCAAAGTGTTTTGGGGAAACCGAGGAAGGCCATTGGGGGAGTTTTTATGTCTACTGAAGGAAAAGTTGCCGATGCCCTGATGCATGAGGAAAATGGAGATGTACTGAGGAGAGAACAACAGAAAGAGATTGAGAAAGTTTTGAGACAGTTTACAGGGGTTTTTTAGGAACCTATAGGGCTACCACCAAAGAGAGGGAAAGAGCACAACATTACCTTATTCGAAGGGCAGGGACCGGTTAATGTACGACCTTACCATTACCCTCATCATCAGAAGAATGAAATAGAGAAGCAAGTGAGGGAAATGTTGACTTCGGGAATTATCAGACACAACAATAGTGCCTTCTCTAGCCCTTTTATACTAGTAAAAAAGAAGGATGAAACGTGGAGGATGTGTGTGGATTACCGTGCTCTTAATAAGGTAACAATCGCTGACAAATTTCCCATTCCAGTAATAGATGAATTGTTAGATGAGTTACACGGAGCCATGTATTTTTCCAAGTTGGATCTGAAATCGGGTTACCACCAAGTGAGGGTTAAGCAGGAGGATCTGCATAAGACCGCTTTCCGGACCCATGAAGGTCATTATGAATACCTAGTAATGCCTTTTGGGTTGTTGAATGCACCATCAACATTTCAATCCCTTATGAATGAGATCTTTAGGCCATTGTTGAGAAAATTTATGTTGGTGTTTTTTGACGATATCTTGGTCTATAGCCCAGATTGGGATTTCCATTTGAGACATTTGGCCATAGTTCTAGACATATTACAGCAGCAGCAACTGGTAGCAAACCGTAACAAGTGTCATTTTGCCCAGCTGCAGATTGAATACTTGGGTCACTTGATATCCAAGGCAGGTGTAGCTATGGATCCTACCAAAATAAAGAGTGTGATGTTATGGCCAACTCCAAAAAATGTGAAGGGTGTAAGGGTTTTTTGGGGTTGACAGGGTACTACCGCAAGTTCATAAAAGACTATGGGAAGATTGCTAAACCACTCACAGAGCTGACGAAGAAGGAAGGTTTTGGCTGGGGACCACGAGCACAAACAGCGTTCGAAGTGTTAAAAGAAAAAGTCACAACAGCCCCTGTACTTGCACTACCCGATTTTACTCAAGAATTCCTCATTGAGTGTGATGCATCAGGTTTGGGAGTGGGAGCTATCCTTATGCAGAAAGGCAAAACAATAGCATTTTTCAGCAAAGCATTGGGGAGCAGAAACTTATCGAAGTCAGCTTATGAGAAAGAATTAATGGCAGTGGTGTTAGCCATTTAACACTGGAGGCCATACCTCTTGGGAAGACATTTCACTGTTTCAACAGATCAAAAAAGTCTAAGACAACTTCTACAACAAAGAATTTCTACTATGGACCAGCAGAACTGGGCTGCAATACTGTTAGGCTATCGTTTTGATATAGTCTATAAGCCAGGGACCGAGAATCGTGGGGCGGATGCCTTGTCGCGAATGACTGATGCAAGAGAACTGCATATGTTGGTCTCTTATCCAGTTTGGGAGGAAAGCGGGCAAGTAGTAGCGGAGGTGCAAAAAGATCATTTGTTACGTAAGATCATTGAAGATTTGAAAGATAATACAGGGTCAAGACCGGGATTTGTCTACCAACAGGGAGTGTTGTTCTATGGAAAACGCCTGGTCATTTCTGCTCAATCTTTATGGATTCCGAAGTTGTTGAAGGAATTCCATACCTCTCCCCAAGGGGGCCATTCGGGGTTTTATAGGACTTATCGGAGGCTGGCCGCGAATGTCTATTGGTTAGGCATGAAAGGAAGAGTCCAAGAGTATGTGAAGGCGTGTGATGTGTGTCAGAGGCAAAAGTACTTAGCAGTGTCTCCTGGAGGGTTACTGCAGCCCTTAAGCATTCCGGAAGTGGTTTGGGATGAGATTTCCATGGATTTCATAACTGGGTTACCGAGGTCAAAGGGGTATGAAGCTGTTTTTGTAGTGGTGGATAGGCTTTCAAAATATAGTCACTTTATTCCACTAAAACACCCGTACACAGCCAGAACTGTAGCTGAAGTGTTCACGAAGGAAATTGTGCGGCTCCACGGGGTTCCAACAACAATTGTGAGTGATAGAGACCCGATCTTTGTGAGTAATTTTTGGAAGGAACTTTTTAGGCTGCAAGGAACTCAACTTAAGATGAGTTCAGCTTACCATCCAAAAACGGATGGACAAACTGAGGTCATCAATAGGTGTTTGGAGACTTACTTGCGTTGTTTCATTTCTGATCAACCGAAGTCTTGGCTGCAATGGCTGCATTGGGTGGGATATTGGTTCAACACCACTTATCACGCAGCAACAGTGGTTACTCCCTTTGAAATAGTATATGGGAGGAAACCTCCCGTGATTACTAGATTCCTACAAGGTGAAACAAGGGTGGAAGCTGTCCAGAGGGAATTAATTGATCGTGATGAGGCTTTGAGGCAATTGAGGTTCCATCTTCAAAAAGCGCAAGAAAGAATGAAGAATCAGTCTGACAGAAAAAGATCAGAGAGGAGTTTTGAGGTGGGAGAATGGGTCTTTCTAAAATTAAGACCCCATAGGCAGAAATCAGTGGCTTCACGGATCAATGCAAAATTGGTAGCAAGGTACTATGGGCCATACCAAGTGCTGGAGCGTATAGGGGCAGTGGCATATAAGCTCAAACTCCCTGTTTCTTCAAAAGTACATCCTGTGTTTCATGTGTCCTTATTGAAGAAAGCGGTGGGAGACTATAATGTGGAAACTGAGTTGCCTATGGAAATGGAAGGTGATTTTTCTGGGGTGTTTGAACCTGCAGCTGTGTTGGCTACCAGATCTATTAAAAAGGGAAGAGAACTGATAAATCAAGCTTTGATTCATTGGAAGGGAAAACTGGCTGATGAAGCCACATGGGAGGATATCATCACTATCAAAAGCCAATTTCCTAGTTTCAGCCTTGAGGACAAGGCTGAAATTGAAGAAGATGGCATTGTTAGGGCCTAGTCACAAGTGTTAAGCCCAAATGAACATTTGGTTCGGCAATTGGCACATGAGCCCAAAATCTGGAAAGTTTACACTAGGAGAGGAAAGAGGGGAATGGGGATAGAGAAAGGCTAGCTGCTGTGTTGGCAGAGAGAGAGAAAAGGTGTAACCGTTTTTGTTGTTTTGCTTTACGTATAACAAATAGGGTGAGCGTGTGTAAGGGGTATCTTTTGGAATCATTACGTTAATTATGGATAGGGAGCAATAGCTCTCTATAGGAGCCTGGCTCTGTGACAAATTGGAAATTCCCTTTTCCATTGTAATCCCTCCTTACGTCAATAATATTCAGCCTTGTCTCTCTAATTTTCCGTGCCTACTGTTCTATTGTTGGCCCCTTCATTTGCTGGTTCTTAACAATCTCTCCCCAAATCGGAGAGGATTCTATAATTTGTTGTTATTGTAAAATATATATGGATGAAAAAGTTAATTTAACCTTAATTTATTGAAGAGGTATCGTCTTCTACCCTATCGCGATACTCACAAACAGGTTATATATTTGTCATTCCCAATTTCCCACCCCATTGTCTGATGTACAAAACAGGGTATGAAGAAATGATGATTCTTACTTGATTAGGTCACAGCCACGGCAGAACACTGAAAAGTGAAGAACATTTTATTTGGAACTTGGCAGCTGCTCGACTTAGATGGCGGAGATAAGCAAAGAGAGTGTCAATTTAGAGGGAGGGAAGGTGATATTGGTCTCATACATGGACTCCCACATGCCCAAGTATCATGGGGTGGATGCAAGACCCATCTCTCCTTGATGCCACAGGCTCTGAACCCCTTACCCTTAAGCAAGAGTACTAGATGCAACTGTCCTGGACAGAAGATCCTAATAGTTATCTTTGGCACTCTCCCTCTATCTATGTGCGCATGGGTTAAAGATTGAGAATTTGATAATATTTTTTTCTCTTTCTCAATTCACTTGAGTAACATTGAAGATGGCTATTTTTAAGCATTTTGATTTCCCCTCTTAATTATAGTGTACTAAGGAGTATGAGTGCTATTTTGCAGAGGAGAAGTTTATTGTATTAGATAAGGACTTGGTTGTTGGAGATTTCTTACATGGGGAACCCCATGTTGAAGGTTAGTTAAAATTATGGCCTTTTCTACTTTCTTATTTCCCTTTGCTTGCCAGAAAATTTGGGAAAAGAAAGGAGAAGACGGAATTTCATGTTTCTGACTTTGTAGAAGTTGCTTTTATATTCTCAAAAAGAAAAGAAAAGGGTCTTTAGCATGGCTCTTGCATTTGGGACAATGTCTCTCAATTTCCATGTCTCACAGTTTCTATTTGCCCTTCTATTCTAATTTGTTCTGCCCAATTGAATAATACTTTATTCTATCATTTCTTTTGTGATATTTCAGATTTTGCAAACTAATATTTTTTGAACATATAGTTCTGAGAGTGATTCTCAGATTTGAGTTTAACTGTTTTATATGGTTATATACATGTTTATAAGGTCGTTCTGTTGATTTTGTTAAAATATGATTAAGGGATTAAACTAGGTTTTGTAAACTTCACATGTCATTCTACTTGGGACTATTTGAGTCTATATTACTTTCATCAATTGAGACGAGTCCGACAAGCAGTGGTTGGACATTCATCTCATTGACACCCCTCCTCTTTGCCTTCCTTATTTCATTCAAATTTTAAATCTTTATTACAAATGTCACTTGTTGGAATATTGGAATATATATTTAGGATTTTATTTTGAAATTATTTGTAGATTGTATAATAATCATAGTTTTCAATCTTGGATAGCGGGGCGTAGCGGCCCGAACCCTAAAACCGCTATCGCGTGATAGCGGGAGTGGGATAGCCGCTATTTTGAAGAGCGGGGAAGAGGAAAAAAAGGAAGAAGAAGAAGAAAAAGGGAAGAGGCAAAAGAAGAAAAAGAAACGAACCAGAAAAAAAGGAGAGCGTGGTCTGGGTGGAAGAAGCACTAAAGTAAATATAAATGGGGATTTACTTAGTTTAAGTGAGGATAAAAAAGTTTTTTGAAGACAGGGTTTTTTTTTTCTTTGGGCTTAGAGTTAAGGCCAGTTTCATAGTGCACTCCAAGGTTTTGGGAAACACCCATAGTGCCCATTTTTAACCTGCTATAATAGGTCAGTTTTGGACTGATGGTTAAATAAAACTAGAAGTTACTTGCTATTTCTTTTTTTCTTTTTCTTTCTCTCTCTGACCACCACGGTACCACCATTGTCTTCCTTATGGTAGTAGATCTGCAAGGAGAAAAGAGAAGATAACGACGTGCCTATGTTCGGACCTCCGGTCTTTCACCTTCTTCTGCATCATTGAGCTTTTGCGTAAGAAAACTATGAATTTAATTTTTTTTTTTATATATAATAGAAATGAGAGCTTTTGTGTAAGAAAACTCAAGTAAGGCATCATTTTGCATGCGGAGGAGGAGGGAGATGTGAGTGGTGGGTGGCTGAGTGGAGTGGGTGAAAGAGTGAGGATGAAGGGGTTACAAAAGGAATTTTTAATTAAAAATGACGTGGGACTTGTCAATAAATATCAACTTCCATGACAACTTTCCCATAATTTATGAAAGGGACTTATATATCTTTATGGTTGAAGTATGGCATAAGGAATCTATGATAATAAATTGGCTATTAGCATTGCCCACAACCCTATTCAGCATGACAGGTCAAAACACATTGAGATAGGTCAGCATATCTTCAAGGAAAGTTGGATAGTAGGTTGATCACCACAGCTTATGTTCCTTCTGGGTCACAAATTGCAGATGTATTAACTAAAGGGCTACCCACAAAAATGTTCCATGATCGTACTTGCAAGTTGGGCATGATAGATATCCATTCTCCAGCTTGATTGATACCGTCTTATGGTATTGACCGATACGGTCTTATGGTGTTCTTATATCGTCTTATGTTGTTGTCTCATGGTCCCGTCTCATGGTGTTGCCCGGTACCATCTGATGATGTTGATTGGTATCGTCTTATGTTGTTGTTTGGTACTATCTTATAGTGTTCTTGATACCATCTTAGAGCTATCCACAGAAAGGTTTCATGATCTTACTTGCAAGCTGAAAATGATAGATATTCATTCCATAGCTTGGGGAGGAGTGTTGGAATATATCTTTAGGATATTATTTTGTAATTATTTGTAGGTTGTATAAATATTAGGATAGATATGTCAATTAGGACAAATTATTCTGTTTCCTTATTTCAGTCGTATTCTTAGGAAAGTAATAATGTACCCTATCTATATATTGCGAGAAACCTTGTACAATTGATGATTCGGAAATTCAGTTTCCTTATTTTAGCCGTATTCTTAGGAAAGCAATTAATGTACTCTATCTATATATTGTGACAAACCTTGTATAGTTTGAGTTAGAAATAATATTATTCGAATATCCTTTTTCAACTTCACTACTGAATTTATTAATTGTTCATGCAAGATTTCAGGGTTGTCACTGTATGGTCAACATTTTTGGCAGAGTTAGAATCACTTCTCTGTCTTAGGAAGCACTTCAAAAGTTTGACTTGCAGTAAATTGTGTGTTGTCGCGACCGTCTTGTCCGGGAGCCGCGAATCAAAAGAAAGAGGAGTCGCCACCAATTTTTATTTTCGGAAAAAAATTGGAAATCCCATAAAGTAAAGGATACTGGTCTTTTTAAAAGATTGAGATCGAGCTCGGGAGTCGGTAACGAGTAGGGAAGGTGTTAGCACCCTACATCGCCCGTTCTAAGAACGGTGCCTCAAGTTAATTATGCAAATTTTAATAACTTTGAAATATTTATTTTACCCGAAAAGAATAAAGAGAAGATAAACAACATAAAATTAGGAAAATTTAATTTTAACTTGACGAAATGATTAATTTCGCTCCTACGTATTCCCTAGTGCGATGGAAAACTCAAAGTCATGTAGCTCTTATAGAAAATGATTGGTTGGTTGGATTTTTTTTATTTAAAAGATTTTTATTTTGAAGATTATTTGAAAAGAGATTTTACTTCAAAATTAAGTCAATTTCGCACAGGGTTCAAGATAATAATGTTATACGATAAACCCTTATAATATTATACGACATTTGAGGATGAAAAAAATCATACATCAACGTTATAAATTGTCGTGTGAATTAAAAAGATAATATTTTAATTTTTCACAGCAAATTTACTCTCAAAGCTAAGTTCAAAGTTTCCTCTTTTTTTTTTTTTTAGAATTTTATTTTATCTTTTATTTATTATTATTTTTAATTTTTTGGATATGACGCAACACAAAAAAACTGACCCAGCTAACTCACTAGGCCTAATCTAAACCCAAACTAGTGGACTCAAACAAAGAATAAACAATAAACAAAACAAACCAAAAATAAAATAAATAATAAAATGGTAATAAACACAAAAAGCCTTCTTCTTTGAACCTGGAAGTATTGTACGTAGAACAGGGACCAGAGATGCACTAGCCTGATGTGCCCCTGAAGGGAAACCTGGCAGAGTGCTATGCAGTGACAACGTGTCAACTGGTAATGGCGGGTGAGCAGTATTTGGCTTCGGAATGGTGGCTCACCGACGGCGAGCACGGGAGGTCAAGTCCGGGATACTTCACGCGGTGCTGCTACGGGCTATGATGGATGGTTCTCTTTCTGCCTGAGATTGGAAACTCTTGGAAACTGTGGTGGTAGGCAACGCACGTTGGTTCGACCGGTGGTGACTTGGTGATCGTCAGTGGCTGATTGCTTGGACTGAAGGTAGCTCCGGCGCAGTGAGGTGAATGGCGGATAGAATACCGTCATGGGGTGGTGCCGTGGGGTGGTGCGCGAGGAAAAGGAAGGCTAGAGGTGAGGCTTGGGTGATGGCTGCAGCTGGCTTGTGTTGTGCACTGTGAGGACGTGGAGAAGAAGAAGGGGGAAGAGGAGTGAAGGGCTAGAGGAAGAAGATGAATGTGGGAGGAATATGGGTAGAGGAAGGCCAGGAAGAAAGAAAAATATGGAATGAGAGTAAGAGGGAGAAAAATATGGCTGGTGAAGGAGAGAAGACCCTGGACCTCCTTTTTCCTAAAAGGTGTACCCTATTTATAGATATGAGAAGTAACAGACTCCTTTTATGCTTATCAGATGAACTATCACAAAAGTATCATTATCCCATCAAAAATGTGATAAGCCTATGAAACAGAATCAGTTTAGAGAGTGAAACAATGGATATGTATCACTATCTTTTCCTATCTATTTAAAACAACTTGAGCATCATATTTATCTCTTATTTTTTATTTTATTTTCAGTTATTATTATTTTTTTATATCTTTTTTTTTTAAGAAATAGATGGGCCTAGCTTCTAAAATTTGGGCTGAAGACTTAATTGAGTTTTGTTTTTATTTATATATTTATTTATTTTTTGTATCTACTAAAAGAAAGAAAATTGTCCCGGACAAAGTTGGATATTCACAGCTTTCCCTCTTTACTTGTTTCTTATTAGGTAGTAGGTGTAACCATTGTTAACCTTTTAGCGTTATAAGATACGAGTAAAGACATGAACTTCCATTTTGTCCGGAAGAGAAATTTAGATCAGGTGATGAAAGGTCAAAGCTTACAGAGACACTATCTGCTAAAGCTTGAAAGGGAAGATAAAAGAAACCTACGGAGATACTATCTGCCGTAGCTTTAAAGGAAAGAAGCTTCTGGAGACACTATCTGCCAGAGCTTTGAAAAGAAAGAAAGCTTCCGAAGACACTATCTGTCGGAGCTTTAAAAGAGAAGAAGCTTCCGGAGACACTATCTGCCGAAGCTTTAAGAAAAGAAAGCTTCCGAAGACACTATTTGTCGGAGCTTTAAAAGAGAATAAGCTTCCAGAGACACTATCTGTTGGAGCTCGAAAAGAGAAGAAGCTTCCGAAGATACCATATGCCGAAGCTTAAAAGGAATGAAGCTTCCGGAGACATTATCTGCCGGAGCTTTGAAAAGAAAGAAAGCTTCCAAAGACACTATCTATCAGAGCTTTAAAAGAGAAGAAGCTTCCGGAGACACTATCTACCAGAACTTGAAAAGATAAGAAGTTTCCAGAGACACTATCTGACGGAGCTTAAAAGAAAGAAAGCTTCCGAGGACACTATCTGTCGAAGTTTGAAAAACACCAAAATAAAGCTTATGAGGTCCTGTGCTTGCTAAAGCCTTCAAAAGTAATGGTATTGACCTTGTCAATGCATGAGATGATGAGATGGTGCACGATGCAAGAGATATCTTTTGTCAATGTGATTTATTTATTTTCCTTATTTTTTCTTTTTTATTCAAACCTTTCCTTGGTCCTTGGCCCCCTTAAAGACTTTGATCATAACCAGATATGGACGAACTAGAACAAAAACTCTTTGACCGGATTTATCATTTGCTGGTTCAACTTATGCTTTTGCTGCCTTTGGGAAACATGTTCCCTTCATAATGATTATCCCAATGGATGAGGGTGGTCACTTGCTTTTTTTATTTTTTATTTTTATTTTTATTTTTTAACATTGCCCCCTTGTCAGGAGATCAAGGTGTTTCCTATGACCCGTTAAAAAAATTCAAAGAAATTTTAAATGCTTATAAACAACAATGTACAAGTTTCCATTTCAATAAATATTTATCCTTTTGAATGCACATAGTTGGTGAATGAAAGCATGAGATAGGGTAAACAATAAAAGTGGAAGACATTGGCTTTATATTGAAAGTGAAAAGGTATACAAGGTGAATATCATAATGGGTTTTAAGTTTGCAATATTCACAAAGAAAGTGGTACTATGGAATCACATCTCTTCAAGTGACACTCTCTATAATGATTAATGCTAACATTTCGCACTTAATCTTGAATACCCATTAATCAGCTCCTGAGAAAATGATTTGCCCCAGTCGTCACTTTTAGGCCATGTACTGCCCCAACTTATACATATCCAGACCATTTATTGCTCCAATTTACCAACTTGAGGGTATTTCCTTTATTGTATCATAACCTTTACTTTTGTCTAAACTGCCTTTTCAAGTTTTCAGTTTAGCAGGTTGCTCTATCTTTTGCCTAGACCGCCTTCTCAACTTTCAATCTAGCGAGCCATTTTCTTTTTTCTTCTCTCTTTTGTTTTTTTTTTGAAGTACACTCAAGCATAATATTTTTTGACTGCATCGGAGTTTACAGGTAGTGGTAGATCTTGACCATCTATCTTTGTAAGAATTAGAGCTCCTCCAGAGAAAGCCTTTCTTACTACATAAGGTCCTTCATAATTCGGAGTCCATTTCCCTCAATGATCCTTTTGGATTGGTAACATCTTTTTGAACACTAAATCTCCTTCTCGGAATTGCTTGGGGCGCACCTTTTTCTCCTAAGCTTTCATCAACCTCTTCTGATAAAGTTGGCCATGACATAGTGCCACTAATCTTTTCCCTTCAATCATATTCAATTGGTCGAGTTGAGTTTGGACCCATTCAGGTTCTTCTAATTCTGCCTCCATAAGCACCCTTAAAGAAGGGATCTCTACCTCGATCGGGAGTACTGCTTCCATCCCATAAACTAGGGAAAACGGAGTTGCCCCTGTTGAAGTGCGAATGGAAGTACGATAACCGTGCAAGGCAAAAGGTAACATCTCGTGCCAGTCTTTATATGTCACCACCATCTTTTGAACAATCTTCTTGATATTTTTATTGGCCGCTTCAACTGCCTCGTTCATCTTTGGGCGATATGGAGAAGAAGTGCGATGCTTTATTTTGAAACTTTCACACATCTCTTTCATCATCTTGTTATTCAGATTGGTTGCATTATCAGTGATGATTTCCTTTGGCAATCCATAGCAGCAAATCAGTTCTCTCTTAAAAAATCTAATCACAACATTTCTGGTTACACTAGCATATGAAGCAGCTTCAACCCACTTGGTGAAATAATCAATTGCAACAAGAATGAAATGATGCCCGTTTGAAGCCTTTGGCTCAATCGGTCCAATGACATCCATTCCCCACATTGAAAACGGCCAGGGTGTTGACATAACATTCAAAGATGTTGGAGGTGCATGAATCTGATCAGCGTATGTTTGACATTTATGACACTTCCTTGCGTAGTTGAAGCAATCACCCTCCATTGTCAACCAGTAATAACCAGCCCTCAAGATTTTTCTAGCCATTGCATGACTGCTTGCGTGAGTTCCAAAGGATCCTTCATGTACATCTTTGATAATTTGACTGGCCTCTTTTGCATCAACACATCTTAGAAGTACCATATCATGATTTCTTTTGTAGAGAACATCCCCGTCTAGAAAGAAACCCATTGCGAGTCTTCTTAAAGTTCTTTTGTCATTTTCTGAGGCCTCTGAGGGATATTCTCGACTTTCTAGAAAGTGCTTCATATCATGGTACCATGGCTTCCCATCAATTTCTTCTTCCACCACTTGACAGTATGCAGGATGGTCACGACTTTCCATTTTGATCAGTGGCAAATTCTTCTCATCGCCTACTTTGAACATTGAGGACAAGGTAGATAGCGCATTGGCTAACTGATTATCTTCTCGAGGAATATGTTGAAAAGTGACTTTGTCTAATTTTTCAACCAAACCCTTGATGTAATCATAGTACGGGATTAATTTAGTATCCCGAGTCTCCCATTCTCCTCTTAACTGGTGTATGACCAATGCAGAGTCCCCATATACTTCTAGCACCTTTGCCTTCAATTCCATTGCTGCTCGGATCCCTAAGGCACAAGCTTCGTATTCTGCCACATTATTTGTACAATCAAAACAGAGCCTTGCAGTGATTGGGATAAAATTATTTTCTGGGGAAATTAAAATGGCCCCAATCCCATGCCCTAGTGAGTTAGAAGCTCCATCAAACAACAAGATCCACTTTTCTTTCTCTGATGTCTGTTCTTGTTCAAACAAAACCATTATATCCTCATCAGGGAAGTCATATTGCATTGACCCGTAGTCTTCTATGGGTTGATTGGCCAAATAGTCTGCAAGGGCACTGCCTTTTATTGATTTCTGAGTGACATAGAGAATATCGTACTCTGATAACATGACTTGCCAGCGGGCTATCCTTCCAGTCAAAGCAGGTTTATCAAAGATGTACTTGATTGGATCCATTTTTGACACCAACTAGGTAGTGTAACTCAGCATATATTGCCTCAAACGACGGGTAGCCCATGCCAAGGCACAACATGTACGTTCTAGCAGCCAGTAATTGGCTTCACAACTAGTGAACTTCTTATTCAAATAGTAGATGGCCTGCTCTTTCTTGCCCGATTCATCATGTTGCTCTAGCACGCAACCCATAGATTCATCTAAGACAGTCAAATATAGGATGAGAGGTCTCCCAGGTACTGGGGGTACCAAGACTGGAGGTTCTTGTAAGTACTGTTTGATCCTTTCAAATGCCTTCTGACAATTTTCATTCCATTTCATTGTTTGATTTTTGCGCAACAGCTTAAAGATTGGCTCACAAGTCGCGGTTAATTGGGAAATGAACCTAGCAATGTAGTTCAATCACCCTAAAAACCCGCGAACTTCTTTCTCTGTTTGAGGTGCTGCATGTCAATGATGGCTCGAACTTTGTCAGGATCAACCTCTATTCCTTTCTGGCTAACTACGAACCCCAAAAGCTTGCCCGATTTCACCCCGAAAGTGCATTTGGCAGGGTTCAATCTGAGCTTAAACTTTCTTAGCCGTTCAAAAAGCTTCTGCAAGTTATCTACATGATCTTTTTCAGATTTGGACTTTGCAATCATATCATCCACATAAACTTCTATTTCCTTATGCATCATATCGTGAAATAAAGTCACTATAGCCCGCTGATATGTTGCCCCTGCATTCTTTAGACCAAAAGGCATGACTTTGTAGCAGAACGTTCCCCATAAAGTGACAAAGGTAGTCTTTTCCATATCTTCAGGAGCCATTCTGATCTGATTATATCCCGAATATCCATCCATGAAAGAGAACAGTGCATGCCGATCTTTAAGGACATGTCTACTTTCATTCTGCGTAGCTTCTATTTTACTGGCGGACATTCGGGTTTTAAAGGCAGTTTATGTTCTACTATGTTAGGGTCCAACCCCGGCATGTCTTGATATGACCAAGCAAAAACATCTTTGTACTCGATTAACAACTTGATCAGCCTGCTTCGCTCATTTTAATCCATGGAAAGCCCAATCTTGACTTCCTTTCTATCATCTTCAGTTCCCAGATTAATTACTTTTGTTGGCTCCTCATGGGGCCTGATTTCTCTGGCTTCTTGTTCTACCAATCTTATTAGTTCAGGGGGAATTTCCCCATTCTCATCACTGTCCTCATCAGCATGATTAACAGGATAATTAAAATCATATGACGGGCTACTAGCACAGTCATTTTTGAGAGATTCACTTTCAGATCTGCATTTGGTTATTATCAGGGGAAAATGAATGAATAAAAACTGAAGTAAAAATGGAGACAGAGATAGAGAGACAAATGGGAACCAAATGCATTTTATTGATGATTAATATTGAAATGGAAACAAAGTACGCCCATTATTAAAATTTCCTAAAGCCTTGGGCAGAGCTAAAGGGAAAAGCATAACAAAAATTACTTTGATAAAAATCCGACGGTCCTAGGAAACTCATTGATCTCCCAATTGTTGAGCTTTGTGTTAGGAGAGCACAGATACACCAGATTGAGATTGTGATCAGGATAATCATCTTCGATGGCTGTCACTTGTTCTAGGAATACGAACCCTGTGCTGCGAGAGCTCTGTCGTATGTCACAAATCGGAATCCTTTCAGCCTCATATTCATGATTTTCCAACCGGGCTAACCTCTTTCTCCTTCTTTCTTCCATCACCCTCATTTTGTCTGCTCTGGTTGGTTTGTATCCCAATCCATATCGGTCCTTATTTTCAGTGAGTACCATGATGTGGGCCATACCCTGATTATTCTTCCCCAAACCTTTTCCAAGTTGATATCCTTCTTCGAGCATAACCTTCACCATCATATTGGAAGCACTTAATGGTCGGGCTTTTAGAAGCATTGTCCCCTCCTTTACAAAGGTGACATTAGCAATCTCAAGTGATTGGAAGGCAGTCTCAAGAGCTTCTTCCGCTGCTTCAATGTAAGGGGTAGAGGTCGGTTTGCTCACTAGTATATCTTCTTCTCCAGATGACCAACTTACTATCAACAATGAACTTCACCTTTTGGTGCAGAGTAGAGGGTACTGCTCCAGAAGAATGAATCCATGGTCTTCCAAGTAGGCAACTGTAAGTTGGTGTGATGTCCATTACCTGGAAAAGAATTTGAAAAGTACAAGGACCAATTTGAATGGGAAGCTCTATTTCACCAATGACCTCCTTTCTTGTGCCATCAAAAGCTCTTACTATCATCGCGCTCGGCTTCATGTGGGTCCCATAAAAAGGCAGCTTAGATAGTGTTGATTTTGGCAGCACATTTAGAGAAGAACCATTATCAATAAGTACTCTGGCCATGATGTGATCTCGACATTTCACCGAAATATGCAATGCCTTGTTGTGCCCTAATCCTTCTGCGGGTATTTCATCATCAGTGAAAGTGACATAATTATCAGCAATAATGTTACCCACAATGCCATCAAACTTATCAACTGTGATATCATGGGCAACATGAGCTTGATTTAGCACCTTTATTAACACCTTTCTGTGTGGCTCAGAGTTTAGTAACAGAGATAACAGAGATATTCTAGCTGGAATTCGATTCAACTGGTCCACTACCCGATATTCACTCTGCTTAATGAACTTCAAGAATTCGCAAACCTCCTCATCAGACACTTCTTTCTAATGTTCACTTTCTTTAATCTCTTCAACAGGAACTTCTTCTATTCTTCCTTTGCCATTGACACTCCTTTCCTCTTTCTCTAATTGATCCTTTTGTAGCCTTTCTGGAGTGTAGACACGATCACTTCGTGTCATTCCACCAACTCCCACAATATTGGTGACGACCGTAGCTTCACTAGCGGGCTTTGGCTGGACCTGGACATCATAGTTCCATGGTACGGCTTTGGTGTCTTTGTAAGGAAAAGGGCCTCGAACTTGGATGACAAGAGGTGTAGGCTTATTTAAAACTGGTAAAGGTGCCTTTTCATCATAATATATCACCATCGGTTTTGGAACCGCTTTCCCGACATTACTTTGAAGGTTTAATGGGATGACTAAAGGATTTATTGGTATCTGCATCGAAGAGACCGCTCGTCCAGTAGCTGGTTGAGGACCCACTTGGATGATCAAAGGAATCCTTGGCCTTGGCATAGAGGGAACTGTAGATTCGGCCATGTGTACATCATTGTCACGACATTGGTATCCAATCAAGATTATTTTCTCATTCATCATCTGTTGCACTATCCTCCTGAACACTATGCAATCATCAATTGAGTGTCCATTTCCACCATGGAAATCACACCTTGTTTCCCCCACCACAACTTCTTTCTCCTTGATAGGGACTAGCATTAACCCAAATTTGCACATTTCCTTGAAAATAACCTTCATAGGAGTCTTGATATTGACAATTTGGGTGATGAGAGCATGCTCCTCAGTGCCTTCTATAGAATTAACTCCAGAATTTCCATGATTTGGTAATGGATTATGGCCTACATTAGGATCATTTGTTTGGAAACTCAACTACCCTGCATTAACCAACTTTTGCACCTTAGCTTTCAAAGTTCTACAATTCTCCATGGAATGACCAGCTGCTCCCAAATGATAATCGCATTTGGCTTTTGGGTCAAACCATTTTGGGTATGGGGGGTCCATTTGTTTTGCTTGAATAGGTGCTAGCATGGAACTCTTTAAAAGCTGGGGTAGTAGGTCGGTGTAAGTCATAGGTATTGGGTCAATTTGTATGGGCTTCTTTTCTGGGTCGTAGGATGGTCTTTTCTGGTTTGTATTTGATTGAGCTGTCTGTGGTTGCATGGTGGGTAGAGTTTGATGTTGGGTAGAGTATGATGGTTAATAGGATTGGAAATTTGGGATTTGTGAAGCGGCAGCGATGTATGGATGATTAGGTTGGTGATGATAGGGGAGTGACGGGTTATATGGGATGTATGTAGTTTGGAAAGATGGTTGAGGGTTGATAGACATTTCGTTTGATACCCATTGATCAGGCTTTTTTTGTTCTGAATTCACAGCATGCGACTCTCCTTCCTTCTTTTTGAAAAATGGGACCTTCTTTATCCCATTTGTTCCTGTTGAACTTTCAATAATCTTACCGCTCCTCATCCCGCTCTCAATCCTTTCTCCAATGGTGACCATATCAGAAAAGTTTGAGGATACACTTCCAATCATTCTATCATAGAATGGTGATTGGAGCGTGTCAATAAACATAGCAAAAATTTCCTTTTCTACCAAAGGGGGATCTACTTGAGCAGCCAATTCTCTCCATCTCTATGCATATTCTTTGAAAGTTTACGTGTCATTCTTCAGCATATTTTGTAACTGCATTCTATCAGGAGCCATGTCAATGTTGTACTTATACTGCTTCAGGAATGCATCGACTAGATCCTTGAAAGATCGGATACGAGCCCTTTCTAGATGCGTGTACCAGCTTGAATCTGCCCCAGTCAAACTGTCCTGGAAAAAGTGTATTAATAACTTTTCGTCATGAGCCTACGATGCCATCTTTCGAACATACATGGTTAAATGGTTCTTTGGACATGTGGTCCCCTTGTACTTGTCAAAATTAGGTACTTTGAATTTCAGTGGGATTACGACGTTTGGCACAAGACAAAGCTCTGAGGCATCCTGAAGACCATAACTGTTTGCCCCCCTCAATAACTCGAAGCCTTTCCTCCAGAACTTCTAATTTCTCTTTGGATTGAGCATTCTCAATCGAATGATTCACAGGAATCTCCCCATATGTTCTTTGAGGAAAAGACTGCGGTCCATCGGGAGAAACAAAGTTTTGTACTGCCTAGGTTCCCTGAGTACCTATGTGGACAGTGTATGGCGGTGGAGTGTTTAGATTAGAGACAGGTACCATTATTGGAGTGGTACCATGAGGAAGGTTGGTGGTTTGTGCTTGAAGTACTTCGCCAGCATTAACATGAGGGTTCTGATTTGAGTTATTGCCTTGCAAAACATTAGCGATTGGTGGCGCATACCCTTGAGGAAGACCATATGGGGGATTGTTCGGGTCAAATGCAGAGTGTGCTTGATTATTTGGATACATGGTGAGAGGCACCAGGATCCCTTGCTGATTGAGGCCCTGAAGAGGAATAGCCGGC
Organism: Ammopiptanthus mongolicus; assembly: GCA_039655645.1. Classification (NCBI taxonomy): domain Eukaryota; kingdom Viridiplantae; phylum Streptophyta; class Magnoliopsida; order Fabales; family Fabaceae; genus Ammopiptanthus; species Ammopiptanthus mongolicus. Next base: position 42,120,423 of record CM077349.1, read on the forward strand.
TGTTCTTCGCTTGAGGCTGAAGGATTCTCATCTGTATTCTTGTCTTTTTGCATTGCTTGCAATATTTCCATCATCTTGGCCATCTGCTCTTCGAGTTGACTCACTTCATCCTTAATATCTTGAGTTGTTTCTAGGTCCGCCATGTCTCTGGCTTGTGATCGAGTCCTATAAGGGTGCCGCGGAGCAATGGTTCAGGGGTCTCTGCAAAAGTTTTTTTTTTTAGAAGAAGAAAATGAATAAAGGGTAAAAACTCATTATTATTTATTATTTTCTTCTTCCTTTTTCATTTTTTTATTTTTTTTATTTTTAGAGTTAACACCCACGTACGATTGATGAGATGATTCCTCTACCCCTTTCAGAGGGAACTTTTCCCATAAGACGAAGCAAAGTTGACAATAAACCTAGGGGAGAAGTTTTTTTTTCCCACAATAGGAATTGTCTTAGACACACTAGCATTGTTGATCTTGAGTTGAGACAGTACAACCTACATTTTGCATAGAAGGCACATTCCTATAAGGCAAATATGTAGTGACAACGTGCTAAAGAGAGACTATGCTCCACGATAGACATTATTGCAAGTCCAGTAAAAGAAGTGAAGTGCAAGAAATCATAAATGCGAGAAAACTTATCATATTCCATTAAACTTAAAAAAAACCGATACATCAATTGAGCTAACATAATCAAAAAGTTCTCATAACATCATTATGAAACTTATCCTAAAGTCAACAACTTTGATCTATTCCTCTTTAGACCTCTGGCAAACCCCTCGCACATTTGCATGAAATCCTCTAACTCAGGTGGTAGATGCATCATGGGATTCGCACAGATTTGTTCAGCTGCCTTTCCGAAGCGTCGAACAAAATTCGGGATGTAATGGCTCAACTCGTTTGTCATACTTGCATACCTTTTTTTTTCCAAATGTCAACATCCACCCCTCTTTCTTGGGCCTCTTCTCTCCACCACTTCATAGCATTCATTGCGTGCACCACTTGGTTGTGATAATGATTGGCTGACCTCCACCCCAAATCAGATTCCCTTTCAATTTGGGCTAGCACAGTATTAAGCTCTTCAATCTTTTGTATTAACTCTTTCCTTGCCTGGTTTTGTGCATAGATCCTTTCTGCCAACTCATTATTAGCTTCTTTTTGCTTGTTGATCTCTATCTTGGCTGCCTTTCTCATCTCATCTCGATGGTTGACTTCCTCTTTAAATTGATACTTCTCTTTTGTCAAGACTAGCATTTTCCTCTCAAGCTTCTGAACTTTGGTCAGGAGATTGGTTGAAACTCTATCCATACCTTTCTTTGTGGTAATATCAGCACATAGGTCTTTTAAATGTTCATTTTCTTTTTCCAGCTTCTTACACTGCTTCTTGGTGATGGCAACTTTTAATTCAACATCTTGCTTTTGCTGCTCCAAGAACTCCATTTGTGCTTCCATGACCTTTATTTGTTCTACCATCTAATTACAAGAGGATGATCTTCATTCTTCGGATTTTCATTAGGAATGTTGACAGGTGCTTTCCTTGCCTTCCTCCATGCATTATACTCAGGGATAATGAGTAAGATTGGCTTGCCTAATTTTGCTCTTCCTGCCATATGAACATCTTTCCATGCATCTCTGATTTCTTTTGACAAGGACTCAGTATTCTTGCCATCTTCATATCGAAAATAGCATCCGCCAAGTTGCTCCTCTTGTGGCACATTTTGTGTCCAACAGAGTTGCTGAAGTGCTATGGCTGGTGTGTATGAAATGCATCCCCTTGGGCCCATCAATGGCACATTAAGGAAGTTGCCACAACTATAAATGATATCTTGTCCTTGCTGACTTTCATACCACGAACATACCCATCCAAAAGAGCTTCTGCCTACTTTGTCGAACTCCTCTTTCCAATCTTGTTCATTTCGTCGTTTTATCGGAATATTGTGGAAGCTTCTTAGTGGGTCAGAATGTTGGCTTATGTTTCTTCCTGTATACATATGAGTGACAATCTATACATATAATAAGTGTGCACAAAATCGGAGTTTCCCCTTTTGACCTCGTTGGCAGAAATCTAAGGTCAAGAATGTTTCAGCTAACACTGCAGGTACAGGATTCCTCATCTTTTCTACTGTGAAGAAAACATCCATTGAGGCTTGATCTACCATGCCTAATGCAGATGGGAATAGGACTAACCCATAGATGGTGAGTGCTAACACCTTTCCGAAGGTTTCCCAGTCTTCATAATCCTTCAAATTTCTCAAATGGGCTTTGAGGAATGACCTCGTTGGTTCGCGTGAGCTTGGGTGTCCTGTCAAATTAACATCTTTTTCGGATATCCCCAATAATTCGGCTATATTTGCAGCGGTCAAATATTGCCCCCTGTGAAAGTAGACGACAAGATTCTTTTGTATTGGCAACCCTAACAAACAAGCATACTCTACGATGGTAGGTGTGATATCCAGGTTAGGTAACTCAAAGCACCTCAAAGATGAGTACCAGTACTGAACCAGAGCATTCAAGGCAGCTGCCTCGATTGGTATGAAGATAAGGTCCAGGATTCGCCCATATTTCTTGACAAAGTTTCTTCGCCACTCTTGAGGTAATGACTGGCTCAATTCCTTCAAATTGTCTAGTGGATTCGTTATCACTTTTGAGTTCTTAGCATTGGGAGCATTGCTAGTGTGTCTTATCTTTTCGATCTCTCGCTATTAAGGGTGTTAACTTTCCTTGTCTTTTCTGTGAAGAAAAATCTTTATTAGCATTTTATTTAAAAATTTCTTGGATGCATGATCTAAAATGCCGTGCAGATATGCATGAGCATGCAAAGACGCATGTGCATTTGAAAATGTGTTTGCATGTGAGGATGCAATAGTGTAACACCCCGATTTTTCAAAGCTCTCTAGAGCTAATTAATCAGTATTTATATGTTTGTATTTTATTGAAGGACCTAGAGAGGGAAATAAAATATTCCGAGACCATAGTCATGCTCAACGTTATCGTACGAAGCTACGATTAAAATTTGAGCTGAAAACTAAAACGGAGTCCGGTCTGCGTTTTTGCACTGTCAGTAGGCTTTTACTGCTCCAGAGACCTCAGATGGACTCGAGAACGAGACAGTAAGCCTTAGAATTTAATTCTCTACATTTTGGTTAAATTTCAAAAAAATGACTTCCTGAACCCCGAAAATTTTTGATCGCACACCCCTCTCCCTCTCAAAACTCACGGTTCCCCCTCTCTCCCCACTCATTTTCATCATCTTCCTATTTCAGAAGTGGAAGAACTCCTCCATGGAAGCACCACCACCGCTGCCACCTTCGCCGCCCTCCACCACCGTGCTCCGGCCACCTCTTGCCAAACAAATTACATATTCTTGCTCCTCTCAATCTCCTCTTTCTATCCATCTAAATATATTCCCGAAATGAGCAACCTCGAAAATGGGTGTCTCTTTGGAGCTCGTTTTCCGGCAACCTCCGGCCATGTCTTGGCAAACAAACACCATATTCTTCATCTCCTCATCATGCTCTACCAAAAGCTCCCATCTTTTTCATGAAAACACATAGATCGGAAAACTCAAACCGCCACCCTTCCGGCGAGATTCCGGCCACCACGAGCCTCCGTTCAAGAAACTAAGTAGATATTTGGACTCCTTCTCATCCGCAACAAAACCCACAAATAAATTTCACGATCGGAGCACCTTCGCCGGCGACCACCGCACCGGAAATTGCACCACCGCGCCGGAAATTCAGAACCGCGGCCACTTCATCTCCTTTGTGTAGTTGAGTTGATTTTCTGCTTCAATTCATTTTTTTCCCCCTAAACCCCTTGAATCTTAATCCTAAATCCCTTTCTTGATATCAAATCAAATCTGTTGTGTTGATATGATTAAATTAGATTGTTTAAAGGTTGTATTCTTATACAAATTACTTATGTAAATGATTTTGTTTTGGGATTGATTTATTTTAGGCTGCTGCTTCTATTTGGTTTTTATAAACTAGTTCTAGAAACAAATATATTCTAGAAAAATATGTTTTGTAAACTATCACATGTCTACTAGTTGCCTTTAAATTATGGCTTAAAAAGGATTTGATTTAATAGGTCAAAGATAATCAAAGGCTCAAGTAGTGCTACTACATGTTTCTCGAAACTTTTGTGTAAAACAGTCCCAGTGCGTGATTTCTCATAAATTACTGGATACGAATTTTGAGTTGGGACCAATTGCATTGTTTTCATATTTGAGTTGGCAACATCCAGTTAAATTATCGAAAATTTTAAAGGTCATTTAGCCTTTCGTTCATGATTTTCCCTAACTGCTGTTCTGAACTCAAAAATCTGGGAAGTGTGCCACGGTTTTGATTGAACTGGGAATATTCATGACTCATTTGAAAAAAACTAAAATTTTGGGATAGTTCCTATACATGTTAGGATGATGTGTATTTAATTTGGTAAATTTTGGATAAGCTCCACTATGTTAAATAAATTATGGACTGCAAACTGTTTAAATGAAATACTGAAGGAAAATTCTGGACAAAACAATTTCAGTATATGATTTATTGTGAATTATTGACGTTGGGTTTTTGAGTTAAACCTACTTAAAAATGATGATATATATGTTGGCTATCTTCATTAAAAATATGAAAATTTTCTGAAGTCATTTGGTTGTTTTCCTAATTTATATATGAAATTCGGATTTGTCATGAGTATTAAGATTCTAAGGTGAAAATGATAGAGTTTAGAGTGTTTGGTGGTGAAATGAAGAAGCCTAAGCATTTTCTATATTGATAGGGGTCTAACTATGATGTTTGGTCATTAAACGAGTGTTAAAAGATGAGAACTTGATTAGGAAACCAATGTTAGTAAATTTCGAGTATATAAAATATTTTAGAGTTATCATTAATATAAATTAGATTTTTGTTAATCGTTAGAAAGGGATATCCTATTGCGAAAACTAATAATTTTACTTTAAACACGTGAAAGTACTTTATGGTTTGAAAGGTACGTTTAAAAAAAAAAAATAGGTGTGTGTAGTACTTGTTTGTCATGTTGTGACTTTGCGTTGTCGGAATGATCAGTTATGACCATCAGCAAAAAAAAAAAAATGAGTAAAACGTATGTGCGTGGATGGAACAGATCGTTGTCATGAAGATCATGGATACGACTAGATGGAACTTACGTGGAAGCTATTATGAGAGGTAAGGGGAGATTAGCTCCAATAAGTTTGATAGCCTCATGTGTTTCTTGTTGAATGCTGTAACTATGATGTGAAGTTGATGTTTTGCCTAGTTGATGCATTATGTGATCTTTGTTTGGTATTTGAAGACATGTTATATGTGGTGTATGTACTTGATTTATTTTATGAAGTATATGCTTTGATGTTTGAAATATGAATTATGGCATGGATGCCTTGAACTGATACTTGATGTGTATATATATATATATATATATATATATCCTGGACTGGTTAAGGGCATAGCACTGGCTATAGCTCAGTAACGAAGATTAAGCTAACTAAAAGTCTTAATCAACGTTTTTGAAATGTTTTGATTTTGAGGAAAGAAAAAGCTTCTAAGCTAAACGTTATGATGGCCGTTTTTATTTAAAAGCCACTAATTAAGAACTTGATATGATCTCGAATAAGACTTAGGAAGTCGAGAGTTGGTGAGGAAAATAGTGAAAAATTACTTTATCATTATTTTCGAAACATGTTAAACATAGAAAAGAAAACCTTGAACAATATTTAGTTGTCAAGAAAATACCTTCTAAAAGTATTTAATGTTCCGGAAACGAAAATGCCTCTTCATGAAAGCTGCTTTGATAACAATCTTTAGAAAATGTTTTGAAATGATGGAACCTTTAGAAAAGGTTTTTAAAAGCCCAAATCCTTTGAAAATGCATCTTTAGAACTTGAGTCTTTGAGAATGTTTTGTAAAGAAAAGTTTTGTGGAAAACTGTTTTAGAGCGAAAACGAGTTTTGGTTTATACCAAAGAGAACTTATGTTTTGTTTTTGAGTTTTGAACTACGAAAAGTGGATTTAATGAAACTGGTGATTACCCCTTCACGCATGTGGAGCACATGAACCTAGTGACCGAGATGTCGGGCTAGTGCTCTGTGAATTGAGCACTCGGACTTCAAGTCCTGTGTTTTTGAAGAAGAACGGACTTTGAGTCCTATATGCGAGTCTAGTGTTCGCGACGTCGGCCTAGTACTTCGTATTATGAAATTTGAGTTGAACGAGTCGTGAGCCTTGTGCTTTGACGAAAGAAGAAAGAATTGAATGAAAAAGAAAGAAAGAATGGAAACCTTCCTACATACATGCATGAGTCGGCCGATGTGCCATACGAACCGAGCCACAACTTATGTAGTTGAGAATTCAGCCAGTTAAGACCATTAGGTCTATAGGGGCATCCTGTGTTCGAGATCCCACAAGTGGCCGGAGGCCTCGCGACCTCGTGCTGTGGTAAATCGGCTATCCAACACGGATGAACTCAATCAGAGACTGGAGTATTCATGATGTGGTTATGACGTGGTACCCTGGAACGATTGGAGCTCGGACCTAAATTAAGAGGCCGACTCACGAGAACAATTGTGTTACGGGTGTTACCGCGGCCTATCGCTCGAGGACGTGAAGGTAGGAATCTCCGGATGTTAGAAAGTCATATTAAGGCCTCATGCATTCATTTGACTTGCATCGATGAATGAGTATGACATCTTAAAAATAGAATTATCCCACTGTGATATTATATTGAACAATGATACTTTGTCGCATGACTGTGTTGATGCATGATTTATATGTTGTTTTACTTGTGTGGCTATTACGATGAACTTGTGAAAGAGTATCTCACCCTTGCCTGTACATGTTGGATACTCTGTTGTGTTTGTTTGAATACATGTACAGATTTTTTCCAGCAGCTCTCTGGGTCACTGTGGGACCCTGCAGCTGAGTTCCTTGGCGTTTGACAACGAAGACGGTGGACTGTTAATGACGAAGCCCAGTATTATTGGGGTGATGCATGCTAGGTAGTATGCTTTATTACTTTATTACTCTTAGAGTTTTGTTAGACCAGCTCTTAGGATTTCGATATTTAAAGTCAGGTCCATTGACCGTGACTCAGTACGGCATGTATTAAGAGAGTGACGTAATGTATGCCTTAAGGTGAAGTGAATGACTTTTGTAAATGATGAGTTGTATTTGTTTCTCTGTTGGTATTAAAGTTTTGAATTGATATCAGAATTTCCGCAGTAAATCTAATAAGTAATTTCGAAAAAGGTTTTAATTAACCGAAAAAGAAAATTTGGGTTACTAACCATGACATCTCGGGGGGGGGGGGTGTTACAAATAGCACATGAGGATTCATGAGCATGGGAGGATGCATGAGCATGTGAGTAATACATGAGCATATGAGGATGCATGAGCATGTGAGCAATGACAAATGATGACATAAGAGTAAAAGGAAGGGCGAAGTATGCTCCCTTTTGTCCTATCCAGGTTATAATCTAAAGTTGGGATATCTAAGGTCAAAACCCTAATTTGGTGGTCACTATTGGCATTTATGTGTATGACTCTTGCGGTTGGTCTAGACCCCTAATAATATGGTCCCCAGATTACCCTCATCTAAAAGATAAGGACCCGGATCCATGAACCTAACCACAGGGACAAATATGTCACAATATGGCAGTCCATGTCACCAGTAGCAATCTGAGCGGGAGAATCAATGACTGTCAGGGACGCAAAAGCGTCACAATAACAACACTGAAGCCCCTTCTAATCTTATAGCGTTCCAAGGCTCGGGTATAAAGCCCAACAGTGTGTGAAGATAGTGATAGTGTAGTGTGTGCTGGGAGTATACAAACCTGTACAACCCTAAAAGCTATGACCTACCCTGCAAAATAGAGTCATACAAAATATATGTCATTTATCCTAGGGTTAACATGGAAAATGCCATCTACCTTTGAATTGCAAGAATATATACAAAATATATAGAAACTATTTATAAAAAATAAATAGGGTAAAACAAATAAATAAAAGTTATTAAATTTTGCACAACAACCATAATAGACTTGACTCTCTAAAGTAGATCCCCAGTGGAGTCACCAGCTGTCGCGACCGTCCCGTCCGGGAGCCGCGAATCAAAAGAAAGAGGAGTCGACAACAATTTTTATTTTCGGAAAAAAATTAGAAATCCCATAAAGTAAAGGATACTGGTCTTTTTAAAAGATTGAGATCGAGCTCGGGAGTCGGTTACGAGTAGGGAAGGTGTTAGCACCCTACATCGCCCGTTCTAAGAACGGTACCTCAAGTTAATTATGCAAATTTTAATAACTTTGAAATATTTATTTTACCCAAAAAGAATAAAGAGAAGATAAACAACATAAAATTAGGAAAATTTAATTTTAACTTGACGAAATGATTAATTTCGCTCCTACGTATTTCCTAGTGCGATAAGAAACTCAAAGTCACGTAGTTCTTCTAGAAAATGATTGGTTGGTTGGATTTTTTTATTTAAAAGATTTTTATTTTGAAGATTATTTGAAAAGAGATTTTATTTCAAAATTAATTCAATTTTGCACAGGATTCAAGATAACAATGTTATACGACATTTGAGGATGAAAAAAATCATACATCAACGTCATAAATTGTCGTGTGAATTAAAAAGACAAGATTTTAATTTTTCACGGCAAATTTACTCTCAAAGCTAAGTTCAAATTTCCTCTTTTTTTTTTTTTTTAGAATTTTATCTTTAATTTTTTGGATATGATGCAACACAAAAAAACTGACCCAGCTAACTCACTAGGCCTAATCTAAACCCAAACTAGTGGACTCAAACAAAGAATAAACAATAAACAAAACAAACCAAAAATAAAATAATCAATAAAATGGTAATAAACACAAAAAGCCTTCTTCTTTGAACCTGGAAGTATTGTACGTAGAACAGGGACCAGAGATGCACTAGCCTGATGTGCCCCTGAAGAGAAAGCTGGTAGAGTGCTATGCAGTGACAGCGTGCAAACTGGTAATGGCGGGTGAGCAGTATTTGGCTTCGGAATGGTGGCTCACCGGCAGCGAGCACGGGAGGTCAAGTCCGGGATACTTCACGCGGTGCTGCTACGAGCTATGATGGACGGTTTTCTTTCTGCCTGAGATCGGAAACTCTTAGAAGCAGTGGTGGTAGGCAACGCACGTTGGTTCGACCGGTGGTGACTTGGTGATCGTCAGTGGCTGATTGCTTGGACTGAAGGTAGCTCCGGCGTAGTGAGGTGAATGGCGGATAGAATACTGTCACGGGGTGGTGCCGTGGGGTGGTGCACGAGGAAAAGGAAGGCTAGAGGTGAGGCTTGGGTGATGGCTGCAGCTGGCTTATGTTGTGCACTGTGAGGACGTGGAGAAGAAGAAGAGGGAAAAGGAGTGAAGGGCTAGAGGAAGAAGATGAATGTGGGAGGAATATGGGTAGAGGAAGGCCAGGAAGAAAGAAAAATATGGAATGAGAGTAAGAGGGAGAAAAATATGGCTGGTGAAGGAGAGAAGACCCTGGACCTCCTTTTTCCTAAAAGGTGTACCCTATTTATAGATATGAGAAGTAACAGACTCCTTTTATGCTTATCAGATGAACTATCACAAAAGTATCATTATCCCATCAAAAACATGATAAGCCTATGAAACAGAATCAGTTTAGAGAGTGAAACAATGGATATGTATCACTATCTTTTCCTATCTATTTAAAACAACCTGAGCATCATATTTATCTCTTATTTTTTATTTTATTTTCATTTATTATTATTTTTTTATATCTTTTTTTTAAGAAAGAGATGGGCCTAACTTCTAAAATTTGGGCTGAAGACTTAATTGAGTTTTGTTTTTATTTATTTTTTTATTTTTTTTGTATCTACTAAAAGAAAGAAAATTGTCCCGGACAAAGTTGGGTGTTCACATGTGTATAATTGGTGTCTTATATCTTTGTGAATTCTTCTAGAACTTACTGATAATCCATTGCCTTCTCTATTTTATCATATTTCATTTTGTTGTCAAACCATAATGATTCCCCTTGAATATAACTTCATGCACAAACTATTTGGGAGAGGTTGAATTGTTTTTGTTAATGCAACTTGTTCTGATACTTGTGCACCCTTTATGATGGTTAGTAAAAATGTGTAGCTATTCTTTAGGTAGGCTTGTGTTTGTCGGCTATTGTATACCTCCAATAATTAGGTATGATTGGTGACTAAGAAATGCTATTTGTAGCCAGGGTAGGTGATGTAAATATATTCATGAATGACTTGGATAATCCTTACTTGGCAGAGATTGAAATAATGATAGCTGAACCAAAGAGGAAATACTTTGACTTTCATGTCATAAATTAGTTGCTGAGTTATTCGTGTATTAGTATTATCATAATTGGTTTACATGTTTCCAAGTTTTCATTATTGTCCGTGTTTCATAGATTGTTATCTTATAGCAACTTAATTTCTTTCCTTAGTGTTTTTTTTAATAGAGGGGATGGGGGGTGTAGTTGTTGGGGAGAGAGTTAGAAAATTCATATCACAACCATTTAAAGTATGTTGAGATTGGATAGTAGCACTATCTACGCATAATCTTAGGTCAATATGTAACACCCCGTTTTTTTGTTTAATGTGTGGGACATTAGTTAAGCATGTTTAATGGTTTAATTATGTTCTTTATGTGTTGAGGAGTCCATTGTTCAAATTTGAGACAATTTGGCCTTGGAACGAGCTCAGAAAGTGCAAAATCGTGAAAGAACGGGTCAAATCGGTGCCCAACGTTTAGACGTGGAGAAACCCCATGATCAAACGTTGACCGTTGACGTCATAGCGTGGAGAAGTTGCACATCAGAGCATGGAAGGGGGTATGCGTGGAGGTGCACGTGTCAGCGCACATGAGACGCGTGGCAGAGATGTGGCAATCAACACGCCACGCTCGAGCGTGGGAAAAGCCCATGCCAGAGCGTGCCCACTCCCAGGCGTGGGGGACTAGCACGCTTTAGCGTGGTCAGTCTGGCAGCACCACTTCATCTTTATCTCTTCTTTTCATTTGGACAAAAATTTAGAAAACTCTAGTCCAGAAGAGCTTAGAGAGAGAGGTGATTCTAGAGAAAGAAGCTTAAGGTTGAGGTAGATCGGAGCATCGGAACGCGATTTTGACTACACTATTGTGATCAGGGCTTCGAGCGCTACAAGTTTTACCGATTGGATTCTCGATTTCTCGAAGGTAAGCTTGAATCTCTAAAACGCTGAAATTTACGTTCTTCGTGTTCTTCGAGCTTTCCCCTTGAATCTTTCTTAGTTTTGGAATTGCCCTAGGGTTAACGATGTTGTTTACATGTTGTTCCTATGATTAAAGCAAAGTTCGAGGTTGCGACGGTGGTCGTGGTGTAGAGGCAGTCGTAGCTGCTAGTTGTGGCGGTGGTGAAGGACAACTGCATGGTGGCTGTGGTGGTGTTGTGCCCGCGGTTGTGTTCGTGAGGAAGAACCGTTATCGTCTGGAAGGCAAGTGTAGTGTAGAATGTATACATGTGTAGGGGAACCTTAAACCCTACTAGATATTGAGCCATGGACAAAGTACCTAAACCTGGGTGTAGGTATCTTTGGGGCTATCTCCGCTAAGACAATACCCTAGGCTAGACGATGTTGTTGTTGATGTTGATGTGATATGCACGCTAAACTGTCTATGTGACTACATGATTAATTGTCTATATGTTAAAATGTATGTAGATATGCTTATTGCTATGATGTTATTATCTTTGTTTAATTGGTTGGATGAACTATTGATGAGGTCGATATGTTGTTCAGGTTGATACCGTCGTGGTTCTGACTGTGGAGCTGTGGCTCGTGGACGCCAGGCGTCGTGATGATGTTCTTGTGGATGCAATGCATCGTGGATTTGGCTGAGTGCGTAGGCGTGAGGTTCCAGTATCAACTCATGATGGATGTTTGTTGCATATCATAGCATGATGTTCTATCTTGTCCCTATGAGGGATGTCCAAATTGGGACAAGATGTGTACCACCTGTCCCAAAGCGGAATGTCCAATTGGAAACAATATGTGAATTTTGATGAGATGTGTTATGTAACACCCCACTTTAGCCATCACATTTATCTAACACAAGACGAAAATAAAGCGCGAAAATATAAAGAGCATACAGAAAATATGGGTTTTTTTTTTCCTTTGGAAGGTCTGAAAACATTTATGTATGTTCATATATATATATATATATATATATATATATATATATATATATATATATATATATATATATATATATAGTTTTGATACAAACCAATACAACTAAAGAGGGTACAACAGAAAGGTACAAGACATAACCCCAACTACAGGAGACGCAACTCCACAAAAGAAAAAGGGGGAAAGAGGGATGACCTCCTCCTCCTCTTCCTCGGCGGTCTCCAAAGACTGCATGTCGTACTCGCTCATTATCTACTCCGCGTACCGTAACAGCTCCTCGTCAGTCCTCAACCACCAAGCATTCTGACTCGTGCTGGCGGGGGCTACCTCAAGCACATCCTCCGGCATATACTCCGGGACCTGCTCCTTCTCCACATCCATCTTCTCATCATCCGACGAGAGATAGACGAGGGGAATACAAAAGGCTACCTTAGCATGGGCTGCTGTGCTCTTACGAGCAGTCACTCTCATGTTCGCACGTTGGCGAGGAACCTAAGGGTGCAGCTCGGGAGGCACAAAGGCAGGCCCCGGAGGTGGGACCATGGGAATAGATAGACCTGCCGCAAGTATGGGTAAGGCAGAAGTAGATGTTGCAATAGGTGGTGGCGGCATGGAAAAAGGGTCTACGCACACATCTCTGAGCTCCACCGGATGAACTGCAGGCTGGACGCTCGACAGACACGGCTGATCAATAGGTGGTGGTGGTGGTGGCTGGGTAATCCCCAAGCTACCTCCCTCACTGATGCGCAAGGTACAAACTCTCTCTGGCAAGGACATCATCGAGTACGACGACTCCCTCCTGCTAGTGAGGCTCACAACCCCCGTATAAGTGCGACGCCCTCGGGGTGGATCGTCCAAGCGTCATCACTGTCGTGAAGAACCAAATCCAAGGTCAGCTAGGAAGATGGGTCACTCTCCATGACTAATAGCAAGAATCAGACGAAACCACGCGAGTAGCGTAACAACAAAGTAATGAGGTGAGAATCCGCACATCGCACAACCAGAATAGCAGTGGTAAAAGTCACACACACACACACACACACACACACACACACACACACACACACACACTCAAATAGCATATAGCACATAGGCATCCACAGTATAATAACTCATCACATAACATCACAGTTAATACAATTAGCAACAGTATAGGTCAACCACCAACTCAAGTACGCAATGACACGATATGCAACATGACTCAGACCCCCACTCCATGAACCTAAACATAACTGGAGTGAGTGATTGGGAGTTATCTCAGCCCCACAATGCCACACCAAAGATCGCAATTGCTATAATGGCTCTCGCCATACGTTCTTTACCCAAATCATGATTTCCCTGGTATTAAGTCAGGAGGTCGGTGTTTTTCGATGGGTACCCACGACATAGGGGAGCTACTCTCTGGCCACCTGTGTTCTTCCCAACCCCAACGTCCTCAAGATCCTCAAGATCGCAACCTCACCAAGGTGTAAGCTCAACTCCTAGGCATAACGCTCAACTCATACACATATGCGTATGCATGTCAAGATAACAACACAACACAAAACAAGTAATACACCATTATTGTAGCACGACGTTTATCTTCTTGATAAACCATAGGGCACCCCTACGGGACCCACTTTCACACGACTCGTCATCAGTTGCCCATTTTTGGTTCTGTTCCTTGCATCCACGTACAACTTCGTCGTTCGAAAAAATGATGTTGAAGTTTTATGATATATTATTCCATACCCTAAGCGTATTATGGAAGACACAATCCACAAGGATTCCTTCATCATATCTTCTTGCTTATCTATCAAAGGAAACATTACTTATTTTGTATAAGTAACATTTTGTGGTTAAGCATTATGGTTCCTTAGATGACCTAAATCATCAAGGTAGTGGGACATGGTTTTCTATGACCACAAGGTATAGGTACATATCTTTTATTTAATCTTTGTGAGTCCAATATGGAACTCATTGAATTTCCTTTTTGAAGATAATACATATTTATGTTACCACAGTAAGATCTTCAAAACACTTTCCTTAGTGGTAAAACAGTTCATGAAATCTTCTTTATCAAAAATAGTTTGAAAATGTAACACCCCACTTTAGGGGTCACGATTATTCAACACAAGACCATAAATTTAAAAGCGAAAATATATAAATAGAGCTTACCGAAAATATGGGTTTTCTTTTTTCCTTTCTTTTATACTCAAGCTCCAAAACCATGTACGTATACTTACACCACAAGGATAATATGCATAAACATAAACAATACTGAAGATAGAACATCTCTTAAAATACATAGGTACACATAGTAGTTTAACATCTAACTATAGGGAAAAGCAAAATAGCATAAAGATCATTTGATCCTATACTACAGGAGATGTAGCTCCATAACATAAAGGGGAAGGGGGTATATAATAAATATATAGACACTGGGAAGACTCTAGAGACTGGCCAAACACTGACACTACACTAGTCATCAGAGTAATACTCCTCAGGGTCCTCCTCCTCCTCGTCCTCCTCCATGGCCTCCTCCTCGTCCTCATCCTCCAAGGCCTACATGTCACAACCGCTCATGATCTGCTTCGCGTACCGCAGCGCCTCCTCATCAGTCCTCAAACACCACGGGCTGGCAAGGGCTACCTCAGAAACGTCCTTCGGAACATACTCGGGCAGTTCCTCTTCCACCTCCTCCTCCATCTCCTCATCGTCAGACGAGAGGATAATGAGGGGAGCAGAAAAGGATACCCTGGTAGGAGCCGGTGTGCTCTTACGAGCAGTCATCCTCCAAGTCGCCCGATGGCAGGGAATCAGAGGGTGTAGCTCGAAAGGCTCATAAGTAGGCCTTGGGGGTGGGACAACAGGGACAGAAGTCGGCAGCAGATGCAGGTACAACAGAAGTAGACGGTGTAGTAGGTGGAGGTGGCATAGAAGCAGGGTCAACATATATGTCCTGGGGCTCCTCCCGAGGAACTGCAGTCTGGGTGCTGGGCTGTCGCGGATGATCAGCAGGTGGTGGTGGTGGTGGCTGGGTGACTCCTGTGCTACCCTCACCACTAAACCGTACAGTACAACCTC
Organism: Ammopiptanthus mongolicus; assembly: GCA_039655645.1. Taxonomy (NCBI): domain Eukaryota; kingdom Viridiplantae; phylum Streptophyta; class Magnoliopsida; order Fabales; family Fabaceae; genus Ammopiptanthus; species Ammopiptanthus mongolicus. Next base: position 42,135,660 of record CM077349.1, read on the forward strand.
TCTTAGACAGGCTCGTCATGGAGAAAGGCAACTCTCTTCTGCTCGTGAAACTCACTGCTCTCGTGTATGTGTGACGTCCATCAGGATGGATCGTCCAAGCATCCGCCCCGTCGTGCAGCATCAAGTCCAACGTCAATCAAGAAGGTGGATCGCTCGCCATATCTACTCACCATAGTAGAAAGAAAACCACACGAGCAACGTGACAGCAAAAGTAATGAGGTGAGGTTCCGCATATCGTACAACCAGAATAGCAGTGATAAAAGTCACGCACACACGCACCCAATTGGCATAATAGCGCGTGGGCTTTCACAGCATAACAATTAATTACATGGCATCACAGTTACATAGATATATCAATTGTAGTTAATATATCAGTCACAGTTAATATATCCATCAACAATGATATGGGTCAAAGGTCAACTCAAGAATGCAATGACACAAATGCAACATGACTCAGACCCCATGCTCCATGGAGCTAACATAACAAGAGTGAGTGATTGGTAGAACATTATCTACATTATCTCAGTCCACAGTGCCACATCCAATTGATTGCAATCATCATAACGGGTCACGTCAGACGTTCTTTACCCAAATCATGACTTGCCCAGTGTTTCAGTCAAGACGTCAGTGTTTTTCGATGAATATCCACGATACAGAGGAGCTACTCTCTGGCCACATGTGTTTTCCCCAACCCCCGATGTCCCCAAGATCCTCATGATCGACACCTCAGACAATCACACCTGCACCAAGGTGTAATCTCAACTCCTAGGTATCACGCCCGATTCATGCATAGATGCAGATGCATGTCAAGAAAACCACACAAAACAGCTACGTACTACCTCATCACTGTAGTACCTCGTTTATCCCTTGATAAACCACAGGATACCCTTACGGGACCCACTTTCACACGACTTGCCATAAGTCGCCCATCCTTGGTTTCGTTCCTTGCAATCACGTACCGCTTCGTCGTTCGCAACACGATGTTCATGTCTTATGATACATTAGTCCATAACCTAGATGTATTATAGAGGTTAGGATTCCACAAGGAATCCCTTCATCAATCTTCTCACTTATCTAGCAAAGGAACATTACTTATACTTTATAAGTAATTATTAGTGATTAAACATTATGGAGTCCTTAGATGATCTAAATCATCAAGGATGTGGAACATGATTTTATCATGCCCGCTAGGTATTAGTGTATGTCTTTTACTAGGATCTTATCAGTCCATTATGGAGTCCATATAGATTCCCTTAGGAGGTAGCGCGTATTTATACTATTATAGTGAAAACTTCAAAGTACTATCCTTATAGCAAAGTAGCTAATGAAATGTCCTTCATTAAGTATAGTTTGAAAACTTAATTCAAGTGTCCATAGGTGTCTCATTTAGTGTAAGACTCTTTTGCATTTGATTTTTAATTCTATTACTTAGTGTAAAAGAAAACATAATTCTCATTTGAAATCATGATTTTGTTTTCGAAGGAATTATAATTCATAAACCTTTGGAAAGTCCAAAGAAGTGATAGTGTAAAACTCTTTGTTTTCAAAGAAAGGTTTTGTAAGAATCCTATTTCTCAAAGAAGGCTTACTAACTAAAATTTCTTGAAAACCATCTTGATTAATTATGAAACTCTTGGTTCTTGAAAAACTTTTCTTTAAAACAACTTATTAAAGTAAGTGGTTGATCAACATTAAACCAACCCATTCTTAACATGGTTCCTACATGAAGTCCAAAAACTCTTATTTCACAACACATGGTTCTTTGGAACCAAAACTTGGTTTCTCTGGAAACCTTTTCATTTTATATACTTCTTATACTTTAGTATGAACATATAAAACCCCTTAGCATTAACATTTTAAGGTCCTAACCCTATTTTCTACACGAAGGCCGAATGCCCCATAGGAAAATAGGATAGGTTTTTCTTTGTTTTATTGCATTGTTAGAACCATACTAAGTTCATTTTACCATCACTTAAACATAGAAGCTTTGGCTTCCCTCCTAAACATATCAAGGCCGAACCACTCATGGTCATATACCACCAAAATACAGCCATTCAACAACATCCAAAGTAGCATAGAATAATCACATCAACATATAAACATGTTATCAAGACAACTTAGAACATAAACAAGTTCAAACCATTCAAAAATCCTATCCTTACATCTTTGGACCTAAGAATAGTTTTTGACCATGTCAAAATACTTTTCTCCTAGCACATACAAACATAATCATCATATCAACACAACAACATAATTTAATATGACAACAACGTAAAGAACTTTATAAGGAAACCCTAGATCTAGGGTTTTCCTTCAACAAATTATGAGGCCAGGTGTGATATGGTTCACTCCCCCATTACCTTTGTGAAGCTTCCTTGAAGAGTAGAAGATGAAAACTTGGTCACCAAAACCACTAGGAAAACCGTGACCTAGAGGAGAAACAAACAAGTTCAAAACTTGATTTTTTTCAACTTCATAAACAATGAGAACACAATGATTTTTCAACATCATAAGGATGATAACATAAATATTTTATCAAGAGTAATAAAGAGAAGAAACGAAGTTAGAAACTTACTCTTGAACAAGGGTTCAAAATCAAGTTCAAGAAGCTTGAACCTTCTTGAATGATTCTTGAATAACTTGAAGCAAACAACTTCAAATGAAGAAATTCCAAAGAGGAAAGTTGTTTAGATGAATGAGATAAACAAGAATATGAATTTAGAATGATGACATAATATGAGTATGAACACTTACTAGTGCTGGCCGAAGTTAGGAAGAAAGGAGAGAGAAGAGAGAACTTAAGAGTTTTAGTGTTTTCAAGTGAGAGGTTAGAATGAATGGAATAGTATTTTGGTGTCTTGAACACTAAAGGGCCGAGCTCTCCCCTCCTTGTGGATTCCAAATCCTCATTCAATTTTGGTCATAGAGAATGGAGGGCCAAGATTCAAGTTGGTGAGTGTGTTGTTGTATAAGGACCAGATTAACCAAAAATGGCTAAGATACTTTTTTCATTACTGGTTAGTGTCATAACTTTCTTGGATATGATAAAAGGAGGATTTTGGGCTCTTCCCCAAGCATAATGGCCGAATGGCCTTGACTAGATGTAACAAAAATAGTTACATTCTCATTTAGTTAGGAATTAGGTAATTAGGGTTTTTACCAAAAATGGATAATTGATTTTTACTGCTTTTGGTAAATTTTTGGATTTTAAGAAAGCTAATCCTCTTCATTAGGAATAATCAACAAGGTAATGGAAAATGTAATTCAACATTACATCTCACTTAATTTCCCGTTTCCCGGCCTTCGCACGCAAAACGAAAAATTACCCGATAACGATCAAAATAGAACTTTTATCGGTTTTTCGTCTCTTGACGACAAAAGAAATTTTACCACAACATAACCATGAATATAAACCATCATATAAACATTGACATATATATATATATATAAGTCATATGAAACATAAGGTAGTGATCACAAATGAAATGTTAATCATAAACGGTTATAGAAACGGGGGTGTTACAGAAAACTCTATACATATGTTCATAAGACGTGCAAAACCTCAAGATACATAGTATCTTTTCTTTTATTAAACTAGCGTAAAACTTCCTGTAAAAATAATACCTATTTCCTTTACTTAGCATAAAAGAGGAAATATATCTTACTTTAAATCACCCTTTTTCATTTTCAAATGAAAGCTATAATTCATTTATTTTGTAAGATTCTAAATTGATAATAGTAGTGTAGTAGTGTAAAAGACTCGTTGTTTATAAGGAAAACACTTACAAGAATTCCTATTTCTCTTTAAATTAGGTTTGCTAATCAAAACCGTTGAAAACCACATGGACTATCTAGAAAACTCCTTGTTCTTGAAAATGTTTTTTCCCCTTAAAAAACATGTTAGAATAAATGGTTGATCAACATCAAACCTTCTTATTCTTAAAACACTTTTCATATAAACTTAAAATATTCATTTTACAACACTTGGTTCTTTGGAATCAAAACTTGATATCTTAGGAAACCTTTTTAATTTCTATTCCTTTTATACCTTAGTATGAACACATTAAACCTCTTAATGTCAACATTTTATGTTCCTATGGAAGTAGGATAGGTTTCTTTATTTTGTTTTGCCTTCTTGGAACCATTTTAAGTTAATTGAACCATTACTTGAAGATAGAAGCTTTGGCTTCCCTTATTAAATACATCATGGCCGAACCATACCTAGCATATTTCAACAAAAATAGGACCATCCAACAACATCCAAAGTAGCTAGAAAATCATTCTAACACATAAGCATATTATCAAAGCATCTTAGAATATAAACAAGTTCACCATTCCAAAATCCTATTCTTAGATCCTTAGGTCTAAGAATAGTTTTTCACCATGCCAAAATTTTTCAATACTAACACACAAACACAACCATTACACCAACACCATAACATACACATCATAAATCAACAAAGTAAAGATCTTTATAAGGAAACCCTAGATCTAGGGTTTTCCTTCAACAAAACTTGGAGACCCTTACCACCACCATTAAGGTGGGATATGATTCAATCCCCCATTACCTTTGTGAAGCTCCCTTGAAGAGTAAGAGAAGAAAACTTGGTCACCAACACCAGTAGGAAACCGTGACGTAGAGGAAGAACAAACAAGTTCAAAACATGATTTTTCAACATCACAAACTTGGAAACACAAAGGTGTTCTCAAGAGTATAAAAGCAAAGGAACTAAGTTAGAAACCTACTCTTGAGTAAGAGATTGAAAAGAAGGTTCAAGAAGCTTCAGTGTTCTTGAAGGTCCTTGAAGAACTTAGTGTAATCAACTTCAAATGAAGAAATACTTGGATCTTGAAGATGAACAAGGAAATAAAGTCAAAATGATGAAGTAAAATGAGCATGAACACTCAAGGCTGGCTGAATGGTAGAAAAGAAGTGAGAAAAGAGAGAAAACTTGAAACTTTGTGTTTTTGAGTGAGAAGTTAGAAATGAATAGAGTAGTGGAATTAGGGTATTTTCCACTTAAATGGTCGAATGCCTTCACCTTGTGGACACCAAATTTTCATTCAAAATTGGCCATAGAAATTGGAGGGCCAAGATGTAAAGAGATGGTGTGTTGTTGCTTGTAGAAGGCTTAAGGACAAGATTAACTAGAAATGGCTAAAACATGTTTTGCATTTAAGGTTAGTGTCATAAACTTTTCTTTGATGATGATAAAGGAATATTTTGTCTTCTCCCAAGTCAAAAAGGCCGAATGGCCTTGCCATGTAACTAGGATAGTTACATTTTTCTATTTGGTTAGGAATAAGGTGTTTAGGATATTTACCAAAAATGGATAACGAATTTTTACTGCTTTTGGTAAATTTTTGGATTTTCATGAAAACTAATACTCTTCAATAGGAATAATCATGAAGGTAATAGAAAATGTAATTCAATATCACATCCCACTCAATTCCCTGATTCACGGCCTCCGGCACTCGAAACGAGAAATTATCCGATATCGGCTAAAACAGAATTTTTACATGTTTCGTCTCAAAATGACAAAAGAATACTTTAATCACAACAATCATCATGGATATAAAACTATCAATGAAATCATAAAGTCATACATAGCATAAAAAGATTGAAATCACATTGTCAAAGTGATTACAGCAGATTATAGAAAAATGGGGGTGTTACAACACTCCCCAACAAAAACGAGTTTCGTCCTCGAAACCAGGGACGTCAAAACATATGCGGATACAGCTCCTTCATCTTCTCTTCCAGTTCCCACATCGCTTCTCCTTACGCTTCATTCCAGATAACCTTCATGAGAGCAATATCCTTCCCTCTTAGTTGCTTTACTCTTCGGTCCTCGACCCTAACAGGAAAAGTTTCAAAGGTCAATTTATCCTTTAATTGTACTGTATCAGGCTCTATCACATGCGTGGGATCAGGAATGTACTTTCGCAATTGCGAGACATGAAACACATTATGAAGGTTTGAAAACAAAGGGGTAAGGCTATTTGATATGCCACTGGGCCAATTCTACGAAGAATTTGGTAGGGTCCGATAAACTTTGGTGTGAGCTTCCTGGATTTAAACACTCTACCAAGCCCAGTCATGGGCGTGACTCTAAAAAATACATGGTCTCCCTCTTGAAACTCGAGCGGTTGATGCCTTTTGTCCGCATACCCTTTTTGTCTACTCTGAGTAGCCCTCATATTATCCCGAATTATCCTTACTTTCTCCGTGGTCTGACGTACAAGCTTGGTTCCTAAAGTAAGATGATCTCTATCTTGGTACCAAAACAACAGTGTTCTGCAACACCTCCCATACAGAGCCTCATAGGGTGCCATCCCTATGCTTGAGTGAAAACTATTGTTGTAGGTAAACTCTATTAAAGGCAAAAACCCTTCCCAGCTTCCTGAATGTTCGAGCACACAAGCCCTTAGGAGATCTCCCAGAGATCTCCCAAAGACTGAATCGTTCTTTCAGATTGACTATCTGTGTATGAGTGATATGTCGAACTCAACCGTAGCTTTCTCCCTAGAAACTCTTGCAAACTTTTCCAAAAACGAGATGTGAATCTTGGGTCTCTATCGAAAAAATACTGGATGGTACACAATGAAGCCTGACGATTTCCCTGATGTATAACAGGGTTAACTTCTCCATAGAATATTTGATGTTTATGGGTAGAAAGTGTGCTGACTTTGTGAGTCGATCCACAATCACCCATATAGCATCGTAACCCTTCGGTGTCGTAGGTAGACTAGTCATGAAGTCCCTGGATATGCCATCTCATTTCCATTTTAGGATATCTAACGGTTGCAACATCACTGTGGGCCTTTGGTGTTACACTTTGGCCTTCTGGCATACTAAGCATGACGAGATGAAACTGGCCACATCCCTTTTCATCCCGTGCCACCAATACATCCGCTTTAAGTCCTGATACATCTTGGTAGATCCCGGATGCATACTCAACCTACACATGTGAGCCTCTTCAAGGATCAGTCTCCTTATATCTGCATCACTGGGTACACAGATTCTGCCCTTGAATCTCAAAATCCCATCTGGTCCTTCCACAAACTCTGAGGTCGTCTCTTGTTGTCCGACTTCCTTTTCTCTCATCAGATACTGGTCCTCACTCTGTTTCTCTTTGATCTGACTCAGGAGGTCACTCTCCACAGTGATCATGCCCACACTGAGTTTTCCTGGTGATGCATCTATAGCTAACTTCAAATCTCTAAACTGCTCGATGAGCCCTCTCTTTTTGACCATCATGATAGATGCATGAAGTACCTTCCTACTCAAAGCATCTGCCACAATGTTTGCTTTCCCGAGATGGTATTGCAACTAGAAGTCATAATCTTTCAAAAACTCCAACCATCACCGTTGCCTCATGTGGAGCTCCTTCTGGTAAAACAAGTACTTCAAACTCTTGTGATCACTGAAAACATTGAACATTGCCCCATACAGGAAATGCCTCCAAATCTTCAAAGCAAAAACCACTATAGCTAAATCCAAATCGTGGGTCAGCTAATTCTTCTCATGATTCTTCAACTACCTTGAAGCGTAAGCTACCACTTTCCGGTTTTGCATCATGACGCATCCCAATCCTTGGTAGGAAGCATCACAAAATACCTCAGAAGGTTCGTTGGGGTCCGGAAGTACTAACACTGGTGAACTGGTCAAACGCTTTTTCAACTCCTGAAAACTGGCCTCACAAGCATCGGTTCATGCAAAAGCTTGATCCTTCCGTGTTAACTTGGTCAATGGTGCTACAATCTTAGCAAATCCTTCAATAAACATTCGGTAGTAGCCTGCTAAACAGACGAAAGTACAGATTTCCGTTGCCGTCTTTGGTTGTTCCCACTGTAAAAGAACTTCCATTTTAGCCGGATCCACGACAATTCCCTTTTTGGAGATAACATAGCCTAAAAACTGAACTTCTTCTAGCCAAAACTCACAATTCAAAAACTTGGCATACAACTATTTCTCTTTGAGTATTTGCAGTACCACTCGCAACTGTTCCATATGCTCTTTGAGACGACCCTCCTCTCTTAGGAGGATAATCCCATTGGCTACAGAACGTCCTCGACGCTCTGATACCACAAATGACATGACCCCAAACGTATGAAGCCTTCCCATAAGTCCTAACCTCTTATTATTATTATTATTATTATTAACTATGCCTAGCCGTATATAAAGCGATAGTGTGGTATACAAGCAGCGTTGCTGAAAACAAAACAACGTAAACAAGAACGGTAAGCATCGCAAATGATGATCAGAGTATAAAGCGCAAAATAAGCATAACTGTATAATAACATGCATAAGTTAGCCCCATCAGTAGGCCACTATACATACATATACATACGGTCGGGTAGAAACCAAAAATACATCAAGAGCAAAAGAAAACACTCGGAGCTCACTAGCAACCCCCGTCCCCTCTCAAAAGATACATCAAAAGCTCTCAGCTCACTCCCTGGGACGCACTGGCAGGCTCTCAATATTAGTGGTGAGGATGCCCTGAGCTACCCTGACCCTCGCCATGAGTACGCCTGTAACGCACAATCGGCTCATACTCTAACGAAGAACTGGACACCACGATCCTACGCCTGCGGTAAGTCCTCAAGTATTGCTCAGTCCTCCTGCGTTGGCCTCGGTAAACGTAACCTCTCCTGCTGGTCACGAATGATGACTGGGGTGCTGCCCAAGTGTACTCCTGCTCCCTCTGCCTCGAAGGTCGCCACATCCTCGGAAAGGGGAGGAACTGGTAGATGCGATAGGGACCAATAATATCTACATACGGAGGTGTACTACTGCGGAACATCAGGCTGACTGGTCTTGTGTAGACCATCAAAAAGGTAGAGGGGTCCACCCGCCATCCCCTCTCATCATGGTAGATAATCTCAATATCGCCCAGCACCGACATCCGCGATGCCCCCGTGATGAACGGGTGAAGCCTCGGGTCCATGCTGAATCTCCGCTGGCTTGTCGTCTTCAAGCGATCCCATAATAGACAACAAGGAAAAACGGAATGGAGATAAGAAATACAGCGCATCATAAAGTCGTAAAACAGTAGTAATGCAGTAAACACACAATAGGTAGCATATAACAGATATCACATTTATAACATTTATTGCATTCTAGCACAAATCTCTCGAGACAACCATTGCAACAGACATCCATCCCATGAGTCTCACACTCAGATTAATCCTCTAGTATACTTTCGCTAAGCGAAAACAGGGAAAGTCTAAGTTGGGCATCACTGCCTCACTTTCGCTAAGCGAATTAATATTCGCTAAGCTAACCAAGCGAGTTTCGCTACGCGATTACGTCTCGCCGAGCGATCCAGAGAAGTCTCCAAAGGAGGTATAACCGCCTCCATTTCGCTAAGCGAAATTATACTCGCTATGCGAATAAAGTGAAATTTCGCTACACGAATTCTGTTTCGCCGAGCGATACAAAGGAGTTTCAAGAGAGGTATTACTGCCTAAATTTCGCTAAGCGCATGTAAATCCGCTAAGCGAATTCCATGTTTCAGAAAATGCAGAAAAATAGAGTAAGTAAGTGTTTCAAAAGTTGTTTCAAATCAAATGAGTTTTCAATTGAGAAGTTGTTCTGGTTTACACACGTTTTGGGTTTTGAAATAGTAGTTCGATGACTGACTGGTGATTCGGACCCCGATCATTCGTTCACTTGTTTCAGTCTTGTGATGACTCGATCCCGGAGGGATCACGAGATTTATCCGGTGGATAAAGGTTTTGTTTTCAAAAGACGCGTATAGTTCCTAAGGAAGAGAACCTTAGTAGACTTCGAGGTTTATCCGGGGGATAGACATTGCTTGATCGCAACTGCTTTGTGTAAGCATTGCCATTTCATTTGCATAGTCGTAAGGCCTTGAGCCTAGGAGTTGAGCTTACACCTTGATGCGGGTGCGAATCTTACGGTGACGATCTTCAATGGTTTTTTTGGAGGTATCAGGGTTGGAAGGGCTTAAATGTGACCAGTTGGTAGCTCTTCTGTGTCGTGGCGAATCCGTGCAATACACTGATATCCTCTACTAGATGCCATACCTTTCATGTTTGGTCGAGAGTGTTTCCGTAAAGCCAGATACGTGCACGTTACGAATGTTGTAGCATCTTGCTCATGGCTGGCAGAAACCGAAACATGTCCTCCTATTCACTCTCTCCGACGTTTTGTTAACTCCATGGAGTAGGGGTCAGAGTAGTACCCAGTGACATTGACATTGAGTCATATACATTGCATTGCATTGCATGGCTATTGATGTTTACATTTACTGTGATACATCGTTGTACTGTTTAAGAGTACCTTATTTTATGCTGTTAACTGCTTAACATGATATTATGCTGTCAACTGCTTAATATGTTTGACATTGAGGATTCTTGTAAGCATGTTGGGTACGCTGTTACCCGGTGAGTCATCCCGTTTTTACTACTGCTGTTTTGTTGTGTTGATGAACGGGAATCTCACCCATATCTGTATGTTTTCTGTTGGTACTTGCGGTTGCTGTTTGAACAGATGGACGTGACGATGGTTTAGTCCAGTAGTTTCCTTGAGCCCTGAGGCGGACCTTCTTTTTGTGGTTTAGTTTTGTTGTCGGCCAGACTACGTCAGTTTTGTAGTACCTTTTGGGAGCTACGACTCCTAGTACTTATTGTATTTCTTATGTCAGTTATACATTAGACCTATGTCTGTATATAGTATTATTCCTTTTTCTGTTTATGTCCCTGTATTTATTATGCATATTGTTCTAGAAATGCATGGCGAACCTAAGTTTGTTATTAGTATTATTTATCGTTACTAAATCCCATTGCACCTTGTGAAAAGAAAAAAAGAAAACCGTATTTTCCGCTTTGATAAATATTTTTGGCCTTATAAACGTTCGGGAATATGACACTCGGGAAACGGTGTTGCATTATTTGGTATTAGAGCTGGCCGAGTCTTTTTGGGGTTTGTAGGTTATGGTCTATCTTGTTTGTGTTGTGTTCTCGGTGTGTTTCTCTGTTATTTGCTTTAGTTTTGTTGTGGTTCTTGAGTTTGAAAGTTCTGGTTTTGAAGGTAGCAATGGCTGCTCAAAACCTGACTGCTGCTGTGAACGCCATACGGGAAATGGCTGCTACTATGGTTCAACGTGACGAAAGAGCTGCCGGAGGTAGAGGACTGGATGAATTTCTTTGTCGGAATCCACCTCAATTCAAGGGCGAATTCAATCCTGAGTTAGCTGAACTTTGGATCCAAACGCTGGAAAAGATCTTTGGAGCGATGAGATGTACTGAGAATGACAAGGTTGTCTATGCAACCTATATGCTGGTGGAGGATGCTGAATACTGGTGGGAAGGAGCCCGTCAGATGCTGATTCACGATCAACAAGCTGTGGATTGGAATGCTTTTAGGGGAAAATTCCTGGAGAAATATTTTCCTGCTAGTGCAAGGCACGAGAACGAGATGGAGTTCCTCCAGCTGAGACAAGGGGGAATGACCGCAGCTGAATACGGGGCCAAGTTTGAAAGTCTAGCAAAGTTCTCAAATTACTTTCTGGACAACCCAAGAGAGGAGTGGAAGTGTAGAAAATTTGAAGGAGGTCTGAGGATCGACCTGAAAAGAGCTGTTGTTCCTTTAGAAATTTCTGTTTTTCCGAGGTTAATGGAGAAGTGTCGTCTGATCGAGAGTTTGAAGCCCAAAGACAAGCAGGTACAGAGTTCTGGACCGAGCAAGTTCCAGAGAGGAAGCGGTGGTCGAGACAACAAATCTCGATGGAAGCCCTATACAAAGCAACAAGATCGACAACAACGTTCTGTTGGAGGAAGCAGTGGGAGTTTCAGTCAGTCTGGAAACGCCCCAACCGAGCGCATGAAGTGCGGGAAGAGCAATCACATCACCAGAGATTGTTCGATCATAGGGATTATCTGCTTCAAGTGTGGGAAGTCGGGACACATCTCACGTGAATGCACGCAACCAAAATTGGAACATTCTGTCAACAATGTCCAAGCTGCAAGGCCTAAGATGAAGGGCAGAGTCTATACTATGGGTGGTGCTGAAGCTTCTCAAAATGAAGACTTGATCCAAGGTCAGTGTGTCATGGGAGGTAAAACCTTAACTGTACTGTTTGATTCAGGCGCAACGCATTCCTTTATTGCCTATGACTGTGTGAATCTGTTGGGATTACTTGTGTCTTCTTTACCTTTTGATTTGGTAATTTCTACGCCTACTGCAAAGCCTTTATAACTACTAAAGTTTGTTTGAACTGTTCTATTTCTGTTAAAGATAGAACATTTTTGATTGATTTGATCTGTTTGCCTCTTTCGCAAATGGATGTAATCTTAGGAATGGATTGGTTATCTTCTAATCATATCCTGTTAGACTGTGCAAATAAAACCTTAGTTTTCCCTAGTTGTGAGAATTCTGGATTTTTGACTGCCAACCAAGTAAACGCTTCTTTGAGAGAAGGAGCTCAAGGATACATGTTACTATCTTCTTTGGAGGTCAAGAGCGAGCTAGTCTTAGAGCACATACCTGTCGTGAACGAGTTTCCGGAAGTCATTCTTGAAGACGTACCAGGTTTGCCGCCAGTTCGGGACATCGAGTTTGCGATCGATCTTGTGCCAGGAATAGGACCAGTGTCTATGGCACTGTATCGTATGGCATGTGCTAAGTTGGAAACCTTGAAGGAACAGTTGGTAGACTTATTGGGGAAGCAGTTTGTTAGACCCAGTGTGTCGCCGTGGGGAGCACCTGTGCTGTTGGTGAAAAAGAAAGATGGAACATCTCGACTATGCGTGGATTATCGCCAGTTGAATAAAGTTACTATTAAGAACAAGTATCCACTTCCGAGGATAGATGACTTGATGGATCAGTTGAGGGGAGCGGCAGTTTTCTATAAGATTGATTTGCGATCGGGTTATCACCAGATTCGTGTGAAGGCAGAAGATATACCGAAGACAGCGTTTCGAACACGCTATGGGCACTATGAGTATCTTGTGATGCCATTTGGTGTGACCAATGCTCCAGCTATATTCATGGACTATATGAATAGGATCTTTCGTCCATACCTGGATAAGTTTGTCGTTGTCTTCATAGATGACATACTTATCTATTCGCGAGACCAGGAAGAACATGCTGAACATCTTAGTGTAGTTCTTCAAGTCCTGAAAGGGAAACAGCTGTATGCCAAGTTGTCCAAGTGTAAGTTTTGGCTCGACGAAGTGCAGTTTTTGGGTCATATAATTTCAAAGGAAGGAATTGCTGTAGATCCGTCGAAAGTCGAAGCAGTTCTTGAGTGGGAAAGACCAACCACAGTGACTGAGATACGCAGTTTTGTGGGTTTGGCTGGGTATTATCGGAGGTTCATTGAGGGATTTTCTAAGATTGTAGGACCTCTTACCCAATTGACGAGGAAGGACAAAGCGTTTGAATGGACTGAAGCCTGTGAACAGAGTTTTCAAGAGCTGAAAGAGAGGCTGACTACATCGCCAGTGTTGATATTACCAGATCCAAGCGAACCTTTTGAAGTCTACTGTGACGCTTCATACCAAGGATTAGGCTGTGTTCTGATGCAGAATCAGAAGGTGGTAGCGTATGCCTCAAGACAGTTGAAAGTGCACGAGAAGAATTACCCAACTCATGATCTGGAGTTAGCAGCGGTAGTCTTTGCGTTGAAGATTTGGAGGCACTACTTGTATGGTTCGACGTTCAATGTCTTCAGCGATCATAAGAGCTTGAAGTATCTGTTCGATCAGAAAGAGCTCAACATGAGGCACAGACGGTGGCTGGAATTTTTGAAGGACTATGATTTCCAGTTACAGTATCATCCGGGAAAAGCTAATGTGGTAGCGGATGCCCTGAGTAGAAAAGTGTTACATGTGTCTGCCATGATGGTTAAGGAACACGAGCTGTTGGAACAGTTTAGGGATATGCATTTGTCCGTGGTTAGTATGCCAGGAAGACTATGTGTGGGTATGGTTAGAGTATCTTGTGATTTGATGGATCAGATCCGGGAGAAACAAGTATACGACCAGTATCTAGAAAAAGAGCGAAGGAATCTAAAGAAAGGGATGACGTCGGAATACAAGGAAGGAACAGATGGAATCCTAAGACGAGGAGAACGGGTTTGTGTGCCAAACGACCCAGAGATAAGAAGGTTAGTTCTGGACGAAGCTCATAGAAGCAAGTTGAGTATGCATCCAGGGTCAACCAAGATGTACCAAGACCTGAAGCGGTTGTTTTGGTGGCAAGGCATGAAAAGAGATATAGCTGATTATGTGGCATCTTGCTTAGTGTGTCAGAAAGCAAAGGTTGAACATCAGAGGCTAGCTGGAATGTTACTTCCGTTGGATATCCCAGAGTGGAAACGGGACGGCATAGCGATGGATTTCGTAACATGTTTGCCAAGGACACCTAAAGGACACGATTCCATTTGGGTTAAAATTGATAGGCTTACGAAATCAGCTCATTTTCTACCGATTAATCTCAAGTATTCCATGGAAAAGCTTACTCAGATTTATATCAGCGAGATTGTGAGACTGCATGGAGTACATTCAAGTATCATATCAGATAGAGACCCGCGTTTTACTTCGCGTTTTTGGTAAAGTTTACATGAAGCTTTAGGAACGAAGTTACGACTAAGTTCGGCTTACCATCCTCAAACTGATGGACAATCGGAAAGGACGATTCAGTCTTTAGAGGATCTGTTGAGGGCGTGTGTGTTGGAACATGTCGGAAGTTGGGAGAATTTCCTACCGTTGATAGAGTTTACCTACAACAACAGTTATCATTCGAGCATAGGGATGGCACCCTATGAAGCCTTATATTGACGACGTTGCAGAACACCTTTGTGTTGGTACCAAGATGGAGAAAGTGCTTCATTAGGACCTGAACTAGTGCAACAAACAACCGAGAAGGTGAAACTGAGTCAAGAAAAGATGAGGATAACTCAGAGCCGACAGAAGAGTTATGCGGATAAAAGACGTAGGCTACTTGAGTTCGAGGAATGGGATCATGTGTTTTTGAGAGTCACTCCGATGACTAGGGTGGGCAGGGTCCTGAAGTCCAGAAAACTCACTCCAAAATTCATTGGACCTTATCAAATTCTTCGTCGGATAGGTCCAGTAGCTTACCAAATAGCTTTACCACCTTTTCTATCCAACCTTCATAATGTTTTTCATGTTTCGCAATTGCAAAAGTATATTCCTGATCCCAGCCATGTCATAGAGTCTGATTCAGTACAGCTAAAGGATAACCTAACCTATGAGACATTGCCGGTTAAGATCGAGGATAGAAGGATAAAGAAACTGCGAGGGAAGGAGATAACTTTGGTCAAAGTTATCTGGAATGAGACTACAGGTGATGCTACCTGGGAAAGAGAGGAGGACATGCAACAACAGTATCCGAGTTTGTTTTAAGAGGTACGTATAATTTCGAGGACGAAATTTTTTTAAGAGAGGTAGGAATGTAACGCCCCGATTTTCACGTTTTCTATTTCTTCAGTATTTTAATGTCTTTATTTTATTTGAGGTCTTAGGAATGGAAATAAAATATTCCGAGACCATAGTCATGCTCGACGATATCGTAGGAAGCTACGATTAAGTTTTGAGTAGAAAACTCAAACGGAGTCCGGTCTGCGTTTTTAGACTGACAGTATGATTTTACTGCTTAGGAGACCTCAGATGGAGACGTGAACGAGACAATAAGTGTTAGAATTCGATTATCTACATTTTGGTTAAATTTCACAAAAATTTCAGAAAAATAACTTCCTAACCTTCATTCAGGCGGAATCCTCAATCGGGTGACGAACGAAGCCACATATGGATTTACCGGGACTCGCCAATAGATAATCTTGATATCACATCATCCTAGGACACTTGGGAGAGTATGCCAGAGTCGTCATGACATTCGAAATATCTGGACGCAAAATGACCAAAATGCCGCTAACCTTAGTCTTTTACACTTTTACCATTATACCCTTTTGGCAAATGACCTTTTTACCCTTAAGTGAGCTTTTAAGAGGCTGAACTCAGCCCCTCACTCTCTCATTTACGCGCAGCCCCTCACCCTTTAGAGTTCCATAGTTGTTCTTGAGAGAAAACCCCATTGTTGGTCTTGAAGCTCCTTGAGTTCTTGTTGGAATCACTTGATTCCTTGAGCAATCTTCCTTCATTTCAAGGTAAGATCACTTCTATGATCTCTTAGCTTCTTGAATCTTTCTTTATTTCAAGATCAATCTTCATTTTCATGAAAAAATTTCTTAGATCCAAAACTTTGAAAATCCATAGGAAATTGTAGAAAAATCCTTTTGAGGTAAGACCAAGTTCTTTGAACTCACATCATCAATCTCTACCTAAACCCAAGAGCTTACGATTCAACTCTCATCATATCTCAAAAAGCACTTTTTGGCCGAACCCTACTTGATGATGATGAATAGTGTTTTCATCAATTTTTGATTTTTAACACTTGATTTCATCTTTAGCTTTCCTAATGCCTTTGAATCCATGAAATGGAAAACTAAAACCAATTCCTAACCTTTTTAACCTAGGGTGGCCGAAATCCTCTTTGTTAGAATAGTTGAGATTGGCTTTGATTGTTGTTTAATGTTGGATTGTTGTGTGGTTGTAGTTGTTGACGATTATCAGGAGGTTCACAAACCGATCAACCGACTTTGATCCGGGAATCTGCTCATCAACAGGTATGGGGAGATGAACCTCATCACACCAAGATGGTGGTGGTGAAAATGGTTGTTTAAGTTATGTGTGGGTGAAACCCTTTAGTTTGGGTTCACTTTTATGTGTTAAGTTTTGTTAAGTTCTCTTGGAGAACAAGATTGTCATGATGAGTTTATGATTTGGTATGTTGTAGTGTGCTTTAGCATATGTTGATGATGAGATGATTGAATGAAAATCATTTTCATGTATGTTGGAAAACCTACTTTGATCACTAGATCAAGTATGGACTTTTATTGTTTGATTATGAGACCATGATGTGTGATGGACTTGGATGTTTGATTATGATGTAGTAATGTGTACTATGGTTATCATGATTGTGTAAGTTTTGTCAGCCATACTTTGATTGGTTGATGAAGTAAAACTTCACATTGATTCCTAGTTGGCTATTAGCCATGACCTTGAGGAAAGGAAGGATATGAATAGTTCTTGGACAAGTCAAGTTTTGATGTAAAGAAAGTGTTTTCAATAACTTGTGTTAAGTGACTTTGAATGGAATTAAATCTCAAAGTGTTTTCACCAAAGTGAAACATGTTTTATACCTTATCCTTAGTCCATCTAGTCAATCAAGTGACTCAAAATGAGAAAAGAAGTGGTTTCATGAAGAGAATCAAAATAGTTCCATAAGGTTAATGTCTTGTTTTAATGCAACTTTCGGCTAAGCGAATTTATTTTCGCTAAGCGAAAACAGGGAAAGTCTAAGTTGGGCATCACTGCCTCACTTTCGCTAAGCGAATTAATATTCGCTAAGCTAACCAAGCGAGTTTCGCTACGCGATTACGTCTCGCCGAGCGATCCAGAGAAGTCTCCAAAGGATGTATAACCGCCTCCATTTCGCTAAGCGAAATTATACTCGCTAAGCGAATAAAGTGAAATTTCGCTACACGAATTCTGTTTCGCCGAGCGATACAGAGGAGTTTCAAGAGAGGTATTACTGCCTCAATTTCGCTAAGCGCATGTAAATCCGCTAAGCGAATTCCATGTTTCAGAAAATGCAGAAAAATAGAGTAAGTAAGTGTTTCAAAAGTTGTTTCAAATCAAATGAGTTTTCAATTGAGAAGTTATTCTGGTTTACAAACGTTTTGGGTTTTGAAATAGTAGTTCGATGACGGACCGGTGATTCGAACCCCAATCATTCGTTCACTTGTTTCAGTCTTGTGATGACTTGATCCCAGAGGGATCACGAGATTTATCCGGTGGATAAAGGTTTTGTTTTCAAAAGACGCGTATAGTTCCTAAGGAAGAGAACCTTAGTAGACTTCGAGGTTTATCCGAGAGATAGACATTGCTTGATCGCATCTGCTTTGTGTAAGCATTGCCATTTCATTTGCATAGTCGTAAGGCCTTGAGCCTAGGAGTTGACCTTACACCTTGATGCGGGTGCAAATCTTACGGTGACGATCTTCAATGGTCTTTTTGGAGGTATCAGGGTTGGAAGGGCTTATATGTGACCAGTTGGTAGCTCTTCTGTGTCGTGGCGAATCCGTGCAATACACTGATATCTTCTACTAGATGCCGTACCTTTCATGTTTGGTCGAGAGTGTTTTCGTAAAGCCGGAGATACATGCACGTTACGAATGTTGTAGCATCTTGCTCATGGCTGGCAGAAACCGGAACATGTCCTCCCATTCAATCTCTCCGACGTTTTGTTAGCTCCATGGAGTAGGGGTCAGAGTAGTACCCAGTGACATTGACATTGAGTCATATACATTGCATTGCATTGCATGGCTATTGATGTTTACATTTACTGTGATACATCGTTGTACTGTTTAAGAGTACCTTATTTTATGCTATTAACTGCTTAACATGATATTATGCTATCAACTGCTTAATATGTTTGACATTGAGAATTCTTGTAAGCATGTTGGGTGCGCTGTTACTCGGTGAGTCGTCCCGTTTTTACTACTGCTGTTTTGTTTTGTTGATGAACTTGAATCTCACCCATATCTGTATGTTTTCTGTTGGTACTTGCGGTTGCTGTTTGAACAGATGGACGTGACGATGGTTCAGTCCAGTAGTTTCCTTGAGCCCTGAGGCGGACCTTCTTTTTGTGGTTTAGTTTTGTTGTCGGCCAGACTACGTCAGTTTTGTAGTACCTTTTGGGAGCTACGACTCCTAGTACTTATTGTATTTCTTATGTCAGTTATACATTAGACCTATGTCTGTATATAGTATTATTCCTTTTTCTGTTTATGTCCTTGTATTTATTATGCATATTGTTCTAGAAATGCATAGCGAACCTAAGTTCGTTATTAGTATTATTTATCGTTACTAAATCCTATTGCATCTTGTGAAAAGAAAAAAAGAAAACCGTATTTTCCGCATTAATAAATATTTTCGGCCTTATAAACGTTCGGGAATGTGACACTCGGGAAAGGGTGTTGCACCTCGCGGGTGCTACATACTCGATCTCAATGCGGAAATTAATCAAGAAAATGAAACGCTGGTTGCTTTCGGAAAATACTTTAATTAAGTAGCTATGTTCGAAAACGCGGTTCTAAAACTTTTCTGCATGCATAGACAAAACAACTCAAGGCGAAGAAATAAATTTCACATCACACATTGATATTCACTGATCAGAAAAACATAAGCATAACATAAAACCTGGTCTAATATATAGCATATTACAGACTTAGAAGTAATTTCAACATATGTGCAGTAATATAATATAAGACTGTTCAAAAACAAAAGACTCCTAAGCTGGTCGGCTAAAAGTAGCCATTGGGGTATAACCCAACGTCATCCCTTTCAAAAGTTTCCATTGTCAGAGTCCTCACGTCTCTGCAGGGACCTATGATCAACATCTGTACATATGTTCCAAAAACACAAGGTGTCCAGCATGTACAGGCAAAGGTGAGATACTCATATAAAGTTTATCACGATAGCCGCACAGGCGACAAACAGCATGAAAACAGTTATATGAACAAGTATTTCTATAATACAGCACAACATCTCAAAAACATTCATCAGTTATAATAATGCATGAGACTTCAATATCATCTTTCTAATTCATGTACTTCGGAGATTCTAACTTCCCAACATCGACCGATAGGCCGTAGTAACACTCGTAATACAATTGTTCTCATGAGTCGGCCTCTCTATTTAGGTCCGAACTCCAATTGGTCCAGGGTACCACGTCATAACCGTATCCTGAATACGCCAGTCTCTGATCGAGTTCATTCATGTTTGGCAGCCGATTTACCACGGCATGGGGTTGCTACGCCACCGGCCACTTGTGGGATCTCCAACACAGAATGCCCCTATAGACCTAGCGGTCTTGACTAATTTTATGGTCAACTACTAGAGTTGTAGCTCGGTTTCAAGTGGCACGTCTGCCGGTTCATGCATGTACACAGAAAGTTTTCTGTTTTCTTTGCGTTCATTCTTTCAAATGTCGAGACATAAAGTCCACGACTCGTTTCAAAAAGGCATTAAGCCCACTCAAATAAAAAACACAGGACACGAAGTCCGAGTGCTCAATCCTCAAAGCACTAGCCCCGACGTCTTGGCCACTAGGGTTGGATTCGTCTCAAAGGTTCATCATTTTTCTTTTGGTTCATTTTCTCAAAACACTTTGGAAAATAAAAAAAAATTTGGTTTTCTTGAAACAAAACACCCTTTTTGATCGAGAGAACATTTTTCCGTGAAAAACACCTTTCTTGAAGACAAAAACCATTTTCCAAGGTTTCACTTCTTTTTAAACCGCTTTAATGAAATAAAATACGTTTTGCACGACTTTCCACAAAACCACTTTTTATTTTCAAGAAACATACTTTTCAAAAGGAAACTCAACTTTTCTTGAAAAGCAACACGTTTTCCAAAAACCACTTTTTAATTTCAAAACGCGTTTTTCAAAACTTTGTTTCCAATTCCGAGTCTTTTAACAATTATGGAGACATAGCCAGTCCTATGCTCATCCAGAATATATATATATATATATATATATATATATATATATATATATATATATATATATCAACAGTTCAATATCACAACAATACTAATAAAGGCATCCATGCCACAGTTATATCAAATAACCAACTATGCACAACACTTAACATCCAATCAATCCAGGGTATAAGTATACATATACATCAAGTCTTAATTCAATCATAACACACTAAACAATCATATACCATGAGGCTACCACACTCAAAATGAACTACCTCCCTTTACCTTTCAAAAGAAGTTCAATGCAAACTCGATCGGTTCTCGGCACCGGCTCCGGCTACGGTTTCGTTCTAGTCGCCCAAAACAATCAAACACAATTCAATTCAAACAACAATTCAACATCAATAAAAAAACATCAAAACATAAATTTTCTTCCCGTACAAGGCATAGGGTTCGGCCATGAAAGGTAAAAAGGGTTAGGGATCTAATTTGGTTCCAAACTTTTGGATGGTTGGTTCATGAACTTAGTTAACACCATTTCAAGTCCTATGACTCAAAAATGTGAAACAAAACTCATGGATTTTCCCCATGAAGCTCTTGGCCATATTGGGAAAATTAGGCTAGGAATTGATTTGGTTTTCCATCACTTGGATTCAAGGACACTAGGAAAGCTAAGGATGGAATCAAGAGTTAGAAATAAAAAATTTGAGCAAAAACACTATTCATCACCACTACTAGGGTTCGGCCACTTTGGGGTTCTAGAGCTAGGATGAGACTTGGATCATGAGCTCTTGGGTTTAGATAGAGGGTGATGAGGTGAGTTCAAAAAACTTGGTTTCACATCCAAAGGATTTTCCTACAATTTTCTTTTGGATCTAAGAATGAGTTTCATGGAAATGGAGTTTCAATCTTGATATTGAAAGAGATTCAAGAAGATATGAGACCATAGAAGTGATATTTCCTTAAAATGGAGGAAGATTGATCAAGAAATCAAGTGATTTCAACATGATTTCAAGGTTTTCTCAAGGATTCAATGGAGGTTTCTCTCAAGGAAGAAGATGGTGTTCTTGGCAGTCAAAGGGGGGCTGGGCTGCGTGATAATGGGGCTGGAGGAGGCTGTTCCAGCCTTCTAAAGAGTTCATTAAGGTAAAAAGGTCATTTGGTTCAAAGGGTAAAGTGGTAAAAGGTGAAAAGACTTAAGTTAGGGGTATTTTGGTAATTTCACGTCCCGAAATTCCCGATCGTCATGACGACTCTGGCATGCACTCCCAAGTGAGTTGATATGATGTGATATCAAGATTATCCGTTGTCGGGTCCTGGTAAGTCCATACGCGGCTCCGTTCTCCACCCGATTGAAGATTTCGCTCGAACGAAGGTCAGGAAGTGATTTTTTTGGAGTTTTTGTGAAATTTAACCGAAATGTAGAGAATCAAATTCTAAGACTTACTGTCTCGTTCACCGGTCCATCTGAGGTCTCCTGAGCAGTAAAATCATACTGTCAGTGCAAAAACGCAGACCGGACTCCGTTTGAGTTTTCGACTCAAAACTTAATCGTAGCTTCCTGCGATATCGCTGAGCATGATTATGGTCTCGGAATATTTTATATCCCTTTCTAAGACCTCGAATAAAATATAAGTTCATAAATACTGATTAAAAGAAAAACTCGAAAATCGGGGTGTTACATGCTACCCAAGCGTACTCCTGCTCCCTTTGCCTCGGAGGTCGCCACATCCTCGGAAAGGGGAGGAATTGGTAGATGCGATAGGGACCAATAATATCTACATATGGAGGTGTACCGCTCCGGAACATCAGGCAAACTGGTCCTGTGTAGACCATAAAAAAGGTAGAGGGGTCCACCTGCCATCCCCTCTCATCATGGTAGATAATCTCAATATCGCCCAGCACTGGCATCCGCGGTGCCCCTGTGATGAACGGGTGAAGCCTCGGGTGCATGTTGAATCTCCGTTGGCTCGTCATCTTCAAGCGATCCCATAATAGACAACAAGCCAAAACTGAAGGGAGATAAGAAATACAGCGCATCATAAAGTCGGAAAACAGTAGTAATGCAGTAAACACTCAACAGGTAGCATATAACAGAAATCATATTTATAATATTTACTGCATTCCAGCACACATCTCTCGAGACAACCATTGCAACAGACATCCATCCCATGAGTCTCACACGCAGATCAATCCTCTAGACCGGGATACTAATCCCATGCAGCCTGTCGGCCGAAAAACGCACTTATGCAGGTTCCCAACTGGAACGGTTCCACACCCGAACAAGTCCACATCGGAACAGGTTCTGTGTCTGAACGGAGTTAGCTTGCCCAAGAAACCAAACCGCTCACCGTGACCAATAATAGTGCATCCCCCTTCCATACTGGAACCGGGGTATCTCGGTTGCCGCAGAACGTTAGCCTGGAACAACTGGAAAGCTCTGGGATTTGTCGGGCAAACCGGATTGGATCGGGCGTCACGATAGGATAGGAGCTAGCTCATCCGTCACTGTAAACTATTCCCGATACCGGCAGCATCCCCAAGGCCACTCACTTGACCGCCCCATCTACTTTCCGTACTCGCACTTAGGTACAGCTAACCTCGTATGACGCTGGCAGCCCATACAACCTGTCACACGACCTCGCCACTTGGCAGCTGAAAATGAGATGCAGTAAACATCATCAACGAGCTTGATACCGGATCTCACGCCTATGCTCTCAATTAGAAACAACACGATGCCACTGCATCCACACGGCCACAGCCTCGACGCCACGCGTCCACGAGCCACAACTCAAACAACACGGCCACAGCCTCAAGAAGTCAGTACAACAACAACGGCACCATCCACGGTATCAACCCGATAACAACAACACGACACACAGCCAAACTTATTCTACGGGATTCCGCCACAACTCTTAATATGACAGCATACAGCATAGCAACAACAATAATATCACCACAGTAGCATTAACATCAACAATAGCATATAAGCAGCTAGCCGCATATCACATATACCAAGTAGCAAATAGGAAGACAGATAGCAACAACAGCCAACCACATACAGTCAGACATCAGCAAACATCCTCAATTAACAGTTCTCTAACCTAGGGTTTCCAAACTTAACGGCGATAGCCCAAAGTAAGCTAAACCTAGGGTCTAGATACTTTATCAGGGCTCAACCACTAGTAGGGTTAGGGCTTCCCTACGCATAGCAGAAATCACAACTACATTACTCTTGCCTTCTCGACGGTAGCAATACTCTTTCTCCCCACCTGAACTGTCGGCACGCAAATCCACGCGATCACCGGCTCGCTCCTCCTTCCTCAAGCTCGCTGCCCTCCTTCAATGGCAGCTCCAAGAACAACCACAATCTCCTTGGTAGCCGCGACCTTAGTCCCCAATTTGAGGGAAATCACGAGCACACACTTTGCCCTAATAACGAGCACAACACATATACAACAGTGTTAGCCCTAGGGCAAGCCTAAAAGATCAAAGATAAAGGTAAAGATTCTAAGAACGCCAAGAACACGAAGAACGCGTGTTAGGGATTCGAGTTTACCTGTGGTGAATCGAGAAACTAATCCGCTGGAGTTATGTAAAACTTCATCGCGATTGCAACGGTGTAGACGAAATCGCGTTCCGGCGGCTCGATCACCTCTAACCTCAGGCTTTCTCACTGTAAAAACTCAGAGCCTCTTACTCTAACTTGCAGAAAACTTGGGAGATTTCGTGCAAATGAGAAGATGAAAGTGGAAGTTCCACTTATGGTTTCTGCTGCCCACGCTTAAGCGTTCATAACTTTGCACGCTTGAGCGTTGGCACGCTCTAGCGTGGGATCTCTCCATGCTCGAGCGTGGGACCTCGTCCACTCCACCTGCTCCCTGGCCTGACACGTGTCTCACACGCGTCCAAACTTGGAGCAGCTGCTTAGCACACTCAGCACGCTGAGGCATCCAACTCCTCCCACGCTTAAGCATCTGAACGCTTGAGCGTGGTAGAGCGTGGAGTCCTACCACGCTTGAGCGTCAAGCTCAGCGAGAGAAGAACTTCCAGCCTTCTGACTTCTTCAATAACTCGTTTAACGCCATAGGCACCTTCAACCTTGTTCAAGCCTATTCCTAAGCTTCAAACTAGGTCTAAAACTAACACACAACAATTCACACAATCATCCAAAGCCCCGATCGAGGTTAACCAGCTCGATTAGAGTCACAAAGAAACCGAGATGTTACACTCTTGTTTATCCCTAGAGTAAATAAGAATGTCGTCAATAAATACCACAACAAACTTATCTAAATAAGGGCGAAAGATCCTATTCATTTAATCCATGAATATGGCAGGTGCATTCGTCACTCCGAATGGCATTACCAAATACTCGTAGTTTCTATAGCATGTTTTGAATGCCGTCTTCGGAACATCCTCTGTCTTGACTCGGAATTGGGGATAACCCGACCTTAGATCAATCTTAGAAAACACAGCCGCTCCCCTCAGTTGATCTATCAAGTCATCAATCCTCGGAAGTGGATACTTGTTCTTGATAGTAATCTTATTCAACTAACGGTAGTCCACACACAAACAAGACGTCCAATCCTTCTTCTTCACAAGCAAAACTGGTGCTCCCCATGATGTTACACTGGGTCTAACAAACAGCTTGGACAACAGCTCTTCCAACTGTTTCTTCATCTCTTCTTGCTCTGCTAATGCTACTCGATATGGTTCCATAGATATTAGTTCAGATCCCAGTACTAGGTCTATCGAGAACTTGATGTCTCTGACCGGTGGAAGTCTAGGTATATCTTCAGGAAAGACTTCTGAGAACTCGTCGACAATCGGAATCAGACGCACATCCTTCTCGCTACTGACTTCCAAAAAAGACAACAACATGTATCCTTGGGCTCCTTCTCTCCAAGAAGCTCTCGCTTGATTGGAAGAGATAAAATCAGAAACCTCACTTTTTGGGAAGATTAGGGTTCGATTGGCACAATCCAAAAGGACATGGTTAGAGGACAACCAATCCATCCCTAAGATAACGTCTATTTGAGATAATTGCAAATAGATCATGTTGACTACAAACTTCATGCGCTCAACAAGAATAGGGAAATTTAAACAGGCCTCAGCTGTGATAACAAGTTTCACAGTAGGCGTGGAAATAACCAGGTCAAAGGTAACGAAGAGACAGGTAATCCCAAAAGTTTAACACAACTATATGCAATAAAGGAATGTGTTGCGCCTGAATCAAACATTAGAATTAAATTTTTACCTCCAATGTCATCCTCCCCTTGGATCCGGTCCTCGTTCTGAGAAGCTTCAGTACCGCTCATAGAGAAGACATGCCCTTTTGCCTTGGGCCATGCTGCTCAGACCAGGTTGACAGCAGGTTCTACTTTGGGTTGTCTGCACTCCCTAGCCATATGTCTAGGCTTTCCACAATTGTAGCAGGTAAGTCCTTTCAATGGGCACTCCCTAGCATAGTGATCCCCTCCGCACTTGAAGCACTTGATACCAACTGTTCCTGAAACCTACTTTGGGTTGTCTGCACTCCCTAGCTATATGTCTAGGCTTTCCACAATTGTAGCAGGTAAGTCCTTTCAATGGGCACTCCCTAGCATAGTGATCCCCTACGCACTTGAAGCACTTGATACCAACTGTTCCCGAAACCGCATGACTTCCACTATCCTTCCCTTGAGATCGCTGGTATTGTTGGCCCCCAGACGGGTTTGAGTAAGGCTTCTTGTGGTGAAAACCTCTATTACCACCTTTTTTGAACCTCGACGGTCCAAAGCTTCCTTTCGGTTTGCTTCGATTTCCTTTCAGATCTTCAATCAGCCAACACTTGTCCATGAGTTGGGGAAAGGCAGTGATCTCGAATGGCATGACTGCTTCCTTGAGCTTGTGCCTCAGGCCCTCTTCAAACTTTCTACACTTCTATGCTTCATTGGGATTGTCCTAAAAGTAGTTCGAAAACTTTGCTAGGCGCTCAAACTTGGCAGCATACTCGCAGACCGTCATGTTCCCTTGATGCAGCTGGAGAAACCCCATCTCTTTAGCATGCTCGGTGCTTGTGGGGAAGTATTTTTCGAAGAACTTCCTGTGAAAGAGCTCCCACGTGACTGCTTGACCGACATGTTCAGCTACCTAGCGGTTCCTCTCCACCAATACTCAGCGTCGCCCACCAACATGTAACCAGTATAGGTTACCTGGTCCACGTCAGATCATCGCATCGCCTCAAAGATCTTATGCATCTCTTGCACCGGAAGTTCATCCTTCTCGGGGTCGTACTCTCTCTTGTACTGAGGTGGGTTGTTCCTACGAAACTCGGTCAAACCTCGACCACCAGTGGTCGCTTGTTCGGGTAGCACAAAAGTAGCTGTCATCTCTCGCATGGATTGTACAGCGTCAGCAGTGCCCGTGTTCCTGTGAGCCATCTCGTCCTATAAGACCAACAAAATTCAGTATACACTAGAGGTTCCTTCACAACAAGCTCAAATAATGTTGTCATTCCTTTCGGAATTCAACAACACATAAGTCACAGAGGCACACAGCACAAACAAGGCAGACCAACCACAAACCTAAAAGACTCGGCTAGCTCTGATACCAAATAATGTAACACCCCACTTTAGGGATCACATTCATTTAACACAAGACGAAAATTGTAACACCCTGATTTTTCACTGCTTTTAAATATCAATAAGTGGAATAATTAAGTTTATATTTTATTCGTGGACTTAGAAAATGAAATAAAATAAACCGAGACCATATTTATGCGCAACACTGTCGTATGAAGCTACGATTAAATTTTGAGGTGAAAACTCAAACGGAAACCGGTCTTCGTTCTTACACTGACAGTAAGATTTTACTGCTCAGGAGACCTCAGTTTGACCTGTGAACGAGATAGTAAGTCGTAGATTTAATTTCCTATGTTTTTGTTAAATTTAAAAAAAATCATTTCCTGACCTTCGTTCGAGCGAAAATCTTCAATCGGGTGATAAACAGAGCTGGATATGGATTTACCGGGACCCGCTAACGGGTAATCTTGATGTCACATCAAGTCACATCACATGGCAAAGCGTGCCAGAGTCATCATGACGTTTGAAAATATCTGGACGTGAAAAGACCAAAATACCCCTAACCTTTTTCATTATTACCATTTGCCCTTGAAGGAAATGACTAAATTGTCCTTAAGTGACCCAATTTCTTGGCCCATTCAGCCCCATTCCCACGCACCAAGGCCAGCATATGAGAGCTTGTTCACTTCACCTCCAACACTTCATCTTCTTCCTTGAAAAATCTTCCATTTTCCTTACAGAAAAAGATTGAGTTTTTGAGAGAAAAAGCTTGATTCTTGATCAATCTTCCTCACTTATTAGGTAAGATCACTTCTATGATATCTAAGCTTCATGAATCTCTTCCTATCTCAAGTTTGAAATCTTGATTTCATGGATTTCAAGTTTATGATCCAAATTTCAAAAATTCACAGAAAATTTTAGAAAAATCCTTTTAATGGGAAACCAATTTCTTTAAGCTAGCTTCATCACCTTCTCCCTCTATCCAAGAGTATGTGATCAAACTCTCATCCTAGCCTATTTAAAGTGAAAGGGCTGAACCCTAGAAAATTGGGGGAATGGTGGTTTTGTTCAATTTTTGTTCTTGAACGCTTGATTCCATCCTTACCTTTCCTATTGTCTTTGAATCCAAGTGATGGAAAACCAAATCAATCTCTAACCCTTTTTTCTCTTTATGGCCGAAACCTGTAGTGAGTGGAACCTTGAGTTTTGCTTCAAATTTTTGGGTAGTAGGACTTGTATTAGTGTTAACCAAGCTTAAGAATCAATCATCCAAAAGATTGGAACCAAATGAGATCCCTAGCCTTTTTACCTTTTTTTGGCCGAACCTTAGACCTTTTTGGGGGAGGAGAATTTATATTTTGATGTTTTTATTTGGTGTCGATTATTGTTGAGTATTGAATCGTGTTTGATTGTTTTAGGCGACGCGGACGAAACCGGAACCGAAGCCGAGAACCGTTCGGGAATTTGACTAAGAACTTAGAGAGGTAAAAGGGAGGTATTTCATATTAAGTTTGGTAGCCTCATGGATTGGGTACTATGTGTTGTGTATAATTGGTTACTTAGATATGAATTTTGGAATGGATGCCTTGATTGAGATATATTGTTATTGTTGAATTGATATTGATACACACACACACACACACACACACACACACACACACACACACATATATATATATATATATATATATATATATATATATATATATCTTGGACTGGTTAATGAGCATAGGACTGGCTATGACTCGAAGAATTAAAATACTCGAAAGCCGAAATCGAAGTTTTGAAAACCGGATTTTGAAATCAAAAATGTTTTTGGGAAATGTGTTGCTTTTTCAAGAAAAGTAGCTTTATTTTGACAAGTTAACTTCTTTTTAAAAGAAAAAGTGGTGGGGGAACCTTTTTCTAATGATTGAATTTTGGCGGATCTGCTAGGGTTTGGTTTACCTTGCATTACAAGTTTTCTCTTTTTCCATGGATGTCTTCTCCGATTGTCCTTCTGGTTTTCTATTCCCTGAATTATTGATCACTAACTCTTCTTCTACTCCTCCTAAATCTGTTTCTGATCCCAAAACAAATGTCCAAAAGAAGTCCTTTGCTCAAGCCTTGAGTAATCCTTGTTCGGTTCCTCTAAGCCAACTCCCCAAGCCATGTATCAAGGGTGATGTGATCTCTGTCAAGATTCCAGAGAATGAGTATTTGGCTA
The DNA here is from genome assembly GCA_039655645.1 of Ammopiptanthus mongolicus. Lineage (NCBI taxonomy): Eukaryota > Viridiplantae > Streptophyta > Magnoliopsida > Fabales > Fabaceae > Ammopiptanthus > Ammopiptanthus mongolicus. Next base: position 42,165,036 of record CM077349.1, read on the forward strand.
GTCTTGAAGGCTGCAAGAACCATCTTCATGGCCGTTTAATGTTGTCTAAAGGTACTTTGCCCATGAAGGATGCTGACTTGCGCTGCAAGTTACATGGGCTCTGGCATCAAATTTGACCATGTCATATTATTTCTTTAGGAAAAGGATTATTTGAATTCTCCTTTTCCTCTTTAGAAGACCTGCGAAGTGTTTTGACAGTTGGTTTATGGAATCTTGACTCTGGTAGTTTGAGACTTTTCTCATGGACCAAGGATTTCAATCCTTATTCCTTAAAGCATACGAATGTTCAAGTTTGGGTTAGATTCTATGGTCTCCCCCAAGAGTATTGGCGTCCTAAGATCCTCTTTGCAATAGCTGGTGGAATAGGAGTCCCTATTTGTATGGATGAAGCAACAAGTAAAAAATCTCATGGCCATTTTGCAAAAGTCTTGATCGATCTTGATCTAAATTGTAAGCTGCGATCACAAATCCTTGTTGAAAGGGAAAGCTTTGCATTCTTCAATGGAGTTGAATACGAAAGACTGCCTGACTTTTGTTCCACATGTCAAGCAATAGGCCACTCTTTAGCTAATTGCCTTAAATCTAGAGGAAAGATTGATTCTAAACCTGTTAAGGAAACAGTGGTTAGGACTAGGAAAATCTTTGTGACTAAAACCAATAATAAGGTTTTCCTTGATGAGGAAGATGGTTCTGCGGCTCCTTTCAATGAAACATCTCAGAATGGTTTAGTCATGCCTGTGCTGCAACAAATTGATGCTTCCTCGAAAGGGAAAGCTGTCCTTGTGGATGATTCACACCTTAATCAGAATACTACTATAGGCTGTTCTAAGGTGAATGATCAATTGTTTCAAGTTCGGGTGGATCCTATGTTGGGTTTAGATCCTGTGGTTGAAGCTGATCCTAATTCTAGTGTTAGTAGAAGGCCTGATCTTTTGGCTTTGAATGGTGATTCCAGGATGGAGAGAGCTCCAATTCTTCCTAATACTCCTGCTGATCACTTGGACTCAATAGAAAATATTTATGATGAGTCCATTGCTGCTTTGATTAACAAGGATAGTGGCTAGAATGTTTTGTTGGATGTAGTTCCCGAATCCCCTGTGTCCAAGCCTGACTTTCACTTTGCTGAGATGTCAGGGGGAGCTTCTAGTAATTTGAGTGGAAGGATGCAAACACCTACTAATATTAATCATCAGGTTCAAAAAGATCTCTCAGTTGTTGTTGGAAAGTTTTGGAATTCAGAGGCTGATGAGGGAGAAAATCTTGTTGCAGCAGAGGCTGGGAGTGCTTCTGAGGATGCAATTGGCAATAAGGCAGCTTCTTATTTGGCTGATGACAGTTATACCGAAGTTCTTTCTAAGTCTTAGCTTAAGAAACAAAAGAAAAAGCAGCATCAAGTTGTGGTCAGAAATACTAGGTCCCGAGCAGGCCTTTCTTCTTTGTCCAAATGAAGGTCCTCTATTGGAATGCTCGAGGTATAGCTAACCTAGATACAAGGTTAGTTCTTAAAAACATAATTTTAAACAATAAACCTGATATCATTCTTGTTGCCGAGCCCTGGATGGAATTATGCAACTTTCCATCTCAGTTTTGGTCTAAGCGCTCTGGCTCCTAACTTATGGTGTATTTGCACATCTTTAAATCCTACTGTCATAATTGCTTCTGTTCAACATGTTACTTTTTCTCTTCTATGGAACAATCAGCTTCTTTATTTTAGTGCTGTTTATGCTTCAACTTCCTATATTACTAGAAGATCTCTTTGGAATGACTTAATTCAGCTGAGTCATAGTTTTGATGGCCCTTGGTGTTACTTGGGAGATTTTAATGCAATAGTCTTCCATCAAGAATTGCTTGTGATGAATTCCAATCTTGGTCTGATGCTATTAATTTGATTCACCTTCCAACTATTGGGTCTGAATTCACTTGAACAAATAGGAGAAGGGGAGTTGCTTATACTGAAAGAAGATTGGATAAAGTGATTTGTAATGATTCATGGCTTTCATTCAGGAACAGTTCTACTTGTTGTACTCTACCAAGATGTAATTCTGATCATTATCCAATACTGCTCAAGCTTCAGAACAGTTCTCCAACTTTCAGTTCTTCTTTTAAATTTAAGAGAATGTGGTCATCTCATAAGGATTGTGTTTCGGTTATTGTTGAAAAATAGAAAAAGGAAGTGGTTGGTTGTCATATGTTTGTTCTCTCCCAGAAATTGAAGAATTTAAAAATGGTTCTCAAGGTTTGGAACAAAGAATGCTTTGGTGATGTTCACAATGAGGTTGATTTAGCTATGCAAAATTTAAAATCAGTTCAGGAGGAGCTTTCCTCACTTGGGCATTCTGATGAGTTATTACTTCAGGAAGACTTTGCTCAATCGATGCTTAATCAGACTCTTCAGGCTCAAGAGTTGTTTTGGTTGGAGAGATCAAGAGTTGATTGGCATACTTGTGGTGATAGAAACACAACTTATTTCCATAAGTTAGCTAAAGTGCGACATGCTTCTAGGAAAATCACTATGCTAAAAAATGGTGACATTCTTTTGGATTCTCAGCAGGATATCGAGGAGCATATTCTTGGATATTACAAGGATCTTTTTGCTGGTTCTAATACATGTGTTGCTAATGGCTTAATCAATGACACCATTAGTCATGAAGTTTCTATTCAGGACAACAAAAACCTCATCAGTATGCCTTCTTAGGAGGAAGTTAAATCTGCTGTTTTTGGAATGAATCCTCATGGTGCTCCTGTCCGAATGGATTTGGTGGCTTCTTTTATCAGGAATATTGGGACATTGTTGGCAGGGATGTCTTTGAAGCAGTCTCTCAGTTTTTCAGACAAGGTTGGTTGCTTCCAAACATGAATTCAAATAATGTAGTTCTTATTCCAAAGGTCTCAAATGCTGATTCAGTCTCTCAGTTTAGACCCATTGCTTTGGCCAACTATCAATTCAAGATTATCATCAAAATTCTAGCTGACAGATTGGCTGTTATTGCTCCTTCTGTTATTTCTGAACATCAGCGGGGATTCATAAGAGGTAGGAGTATTTCTGATTGCATTTGTGTTGCTTCTGAAGCTGTGAATCTGCTTGACAAAAAATGTTTTGGTGGGAACATTGCCATGAAAATTGATATTAAAAAAGCCTTTGACACAATGGACTGGGATTTTTTGTTAAAGACACTGGAAGCTTTTGGTTTCGATCCCATTTTTTGTAACTGGATAAAGGTTATTCTTCACTTAGCTCATATCTCCATTCTTGTCAATGGTCATGCAGTGGGATTCTTCTCTTGTAAAAGAGGTGTGAGGCAAGGAGATCCTTTATCTCCATTTCTTTTTTGCCTAGCAGAAGAGGTTTTGAGTAGATCCATCTCTCTTATGCTGCAGCAGGGTAAATTTCTTCTTATGTCTAGTCCAAGGGGTTATTCTGTTCCTTCCCATGTTCTATATGCAGATGACTTGTTATCTTCTGCAAAGGAAAAAAAAGAAATATAGAGAATCTAATGGATCTATTTAATAAATATAGTGCAGCTTCGGGCCAATATATCAGTAAATAAAAATCTAAAATTTACAACGGTTCAATTGCTTCCAACAGATTTCACAACATAGTCAACATTCTAGGCTTTGGTATTAGCCATCTTCCTTTTATGTACCTTGGTGTTCCTCTTTTCAAGGGTAAACCAAGAAGAATTCACTTGCAGCCCTTAGCAGACAAAATTAAATCAAAGTTATCTACTTGGAAAGGTGCTTTGCTATCAATCATGGGAAGAGTTCAATTAGTGCAATCTGTCATTCATAGTATGCTTCTCCACTCCTTTGATGTTTATCTTGGGCCTGTTTCTCTTGTTAAACTGATTGATAAATGGCTCAGCAACCTTGTTTGGTCTGGTGATGTGCTTGTTAGAAAGGTTGCTTCGGCTGCTTGGTCTTTAGTTTGCTCACCTAAGGGTGCTGGAGGATTGGGATTGAGATCTATCAGGGGTATCAACAGGGCTGCTATTCTAAAGCTGAGTTGGGATTTGCTGACTATGGATAAGCAATGGTCTAGGCTTCTCAAAGCTAGGGTGCTTGTCAACAACAAGTTCACTAGGCTGCATATTTCCTCATCTGTGTGGCAGGGTTTAAAACCTCATATTGATCTTGTTATTGAGCACTGTAAATGGCATATTGGTGATGGCTCTTCTTGCAAATTTTGGACTAATTCATGGCTAAGCAGACTTGTGGTCGAATTTCTTCAAATTCCTCAACATATTCATCCTTTACTTCATGCTAAAGTACAAGATTTCATAATTGATGAAAGGTGGTCTATCCCAGATATAATTTTACAGAAATCACATGATCTTGCTACTGAGATTGATCATTATATAATTCCTTCGGATCCTATTCCTGATTCTCGGGTTTGGGATGGATCAAGCAAAGGTGATTTCACTCTAAAATTTGCTTATGATTTTCTGTACTCGACTCAGTCTCAGGTTAGTTGGGGTAATCTCATTTGGTGCAAGTCTATTCCTCCTGCAAGATCCTTGCTGATATGGAGAATTCTGCATAATAAGTTGCCTTCTGATGATGTTCTATGGAATAGAGGCTGCTATGTTGTCTCCATTTGCTATCTTTGTTTTAAAGCTTATGAAACAACTGATCATCTTTTCTTCCATTGTGATTTTGCAACTCAAATTTGGACTTGGTTGGCAGCATGTTTGTCTGCTAATATTTGCTGCAACTCTATGCTTTCATTATTATCTTTACTAGACCAAAGAAGGAGTTCTCAAAGCCGAGATATTGTTATTTCTGCTATTTCTAATTCTCTTTGGTAAATTTGGTACAGCAGGAATCAATTTCGGTTTGAAGGTGAAAAAATCACTATTCAGGCTGCTATTTCTTTGGCAAAGTCAGCAATTTCTCTTGCTGGAAATTTGTCTACAGGTTTTTCTTATAATACTACTGCACATAATAGCATTCTTCAGGCTTTCTCAGTATTGCCGAAGCTAAGCAAAGCTCCGGTTGTTCTGGGAATCTTATGGAAGGCTCCTAGCTTCAGTTGGATAAAATGTAACACTGTTGGTTCTGCTCATGGTGCTCCAGGTATTGCTACTTGTGGTGGGATTTTTAGAGACAAGTTTTCAGCATCTCTTGGCTGTTTTGCTTTGAATATTGGAGTGTCCTTTGCTCTCAATGATGAATTAATGGGAGCTATTGTAGCCATTGAAACTGCTTATGTCAGAGGATGGCATCACCTATGGCTAGAATGTGATTCAACTTTGGTTATTTGTGCTATTTCATCACCATCCATTGTTCCTTGGCCTCTTCGAAATAGGTGGTTAAATGTATTATCTTTATCTAGGAAGATGCATTTCATTTATTCTCATGTCTTTAGGGAGGGTAACACTTGTGCGGATGGGCTAACTTTGGTACTGGGATTACTGGTTTAGCTTGGTGGAATTCTGCTCCAAGCTTTGTTCTTGATGAGTTTTTTAGAAATCGGTTTCGTTATCCAAACTATAGATTTAGGTAATTCTTTCATGGGTCAGGTTTATTCCCCCATGTTTTTTGTATTCGTTTTGTTTTTTCTTAATAAAAGGGCGTTAGGGGTACTCTTTCCTTTTCGATGCTTTTATCCCTAAGGAGAGTTTTACACCAAAAGGTTTTAACGAGGCTCCTTTTGTTGTTTGCTTAAAAAAAAGAAAAAGAAAAAGTGGTTTGAGGAAAAGTTATGCAAAGTAAGTTTTGCTTCAGAAAAACGTTTTAAAAAGAGGTGGAACCTTTAGAAAACGGTTTTGTTTACGAAAAAGAGTTTTTCCCGGAAAATGTTTTCTTTGAAAAAGAAATGTCTTAGTTCAAGAAAATGAAATTGAGTTTTGTTTTCCAAAGTTGTTTTGAGAAAATAAGACCAAAAGAAAAACGATGAATCTTTGAGATGAATGCAAACCTAGTGACCGAGACGTCGGACTAGTGTTTTGTGGATTGAGCACTCGGACTTTGTGTCCTGTGTTTTGAATGAATGGGCTTAATGTCCTTTAAAATGAGTCGTGAGCTGTATGCCTCGACAAGAAGAGAAAATAAAATTTTCTGTGTACATGCATGAACCGGCAGACGTGCCATTTGAAAACGAGCTACAACTCAAGTAGGTGAGAATATGAGCTAGTTAAGACCACTAGGTCTATAGGGGCATTCTGTGTTCGAAACTACAATACCCTTTCCCGAGTGTCACATTCCCGAATGATTATAAGGCCGAAAATAATATTAATGCGAAAAATACGGTTTTTTTTCTTTCACAATGATGTAATGGGATTAGTAAAGGTAAGTAGTAATAAATGAACTTAGGTTCACCATGCATTTCTAGAAGTCATACAGAATTACATACAGAAATAGAAACAATACTGCATACTGATATAGGTATAAGCCTAACTGATAATAAGAACTAGGAGTCACAACTCCCCAAAAGGTACAACTGACACTTGACACAGCCTGGCCAAAACTAAACAGCAAAAAGAGTCCCCCTCCGGACTCAAAGTAAATGTTGGACTGTATCGTTGTCGCGTCCATATGCTCAAGCAGAAACAGCAATACCAGCAAAGAAGATATAAAGATATGGGTGAGATTCCCGATCATCAACACAACAAAATAGCAGAAGTAAAAACGGGACGACTCACCAGGTAACAACGTACCCAACATGCTTACCATAAAGCTAAAATGTAAATCATGTTAAACAATTAGCAGCATAATATAAGCATTCTCAAAAACAGAACAATGATGTGCAACAAGTAAATGTAATCATCAACAGCCATGCAATGCAGTGCAAATGTACATGACTCAATGTCATATGCCACAAGGGTGAAACTCTGACCCCGACTCCATGGAGCTAACAAAATATCGGAGAGAGTGAATGGGAGGACATGTTCTGGTTATTGCCAGCCATGAGCAAGATGCAATAACATTCGTAACGTGCACATATCTGACTTTACAGAAACACTCTCGACCAAACATGAAAAGTATGTCATCTAGTAGAGGATATCAATGTATTGCACGGATTTGCCACGACACAGAAGAATCACCAACTGGTCTCATGTCAGCCCTTCCAACCCTAATACCTCCAAAGACCATTTAAGATCGTCACCATAAAATTCGGACCAGCATCTAGGTGTAAGCTCAACTCCTAGGCTCAAGGCCTTACAAACTCATGCAATGAAATGCCAATGCTTACACAAAGCAGATGCGAGAAAGCAATGCCTATCCACCGGATAAACCTCAAGGTTCACTAAGGTTCTCTTTCTTAGGAACTATACGTGTTTTTGTATTATAAAACATTTATCCACCGGATAAATATCTCGTGATTCCTTTGGAATGATCCGGACTGCTTTCGGAATTGCCGACTGTCCCCACAAACCAACACATGTCTTTCCAGCGTGCTTTGTCCTCACTCACACGCTTTCTGGGAAACTTCCTAGAAGGTCACCCATCCCACAATTACTCCAAGTCAAGCACGCTTAACTACGGAGTTCTTATGTTCTAGGCTCCCGAAAAGAAGATGAATCTTGTTGGTATAGGTAGTAACAATCAATTCTTATAAGCCTTCCTTCAACCGTACAGTCCCATACCTGCACAGCCTAAGGATTCCTTCAACTGTGCAGTCCCTTACCTGCATAGCATCAAGGTCCCTCTCGTTTCGGTCATTACAAGACTAAAACAATTGACCGATTGACCTGGACCCGAATCGCTGGTTCGTCATCGAACTACTATTTCAAAACCCTAAAAGTTTCATGTTTGTGTTTATGTCTTATGAATTACATCTCAAGTCCTAAGTATTATGAAGAAGGATTGAAAATCCTCTTAGATAAGTCTTTGATCCTTTCTAAGATATTAGCTCCTTGATTTTCAATTAATGAAATAAGTGTTGGTTCACTTAAGCCTTATGAAGTCATTGATGAACTAAGTCATCAATGGTATATTACTTGGTCTTGTTCCACCACATACCATACTTAATTACCTCTTGTCTTCAACTCTAAGTTAATTACTTCAACTTAGGTTTTCACGCGTAAAATTTACGATTAGAGTTGAAAAACTCTCTTTGTAAACCAAAACCATTATAATTGGAAAACACATTTGATTTGAAATAACCTTGTACTTGCTTAAAGAAAAGTACCTTAACTAATTTGAAAAGGGTTTTTCCTCACTAACTTAGTGTAAAACCATGATCTAAGTTAGTGTAAAAGAAAATATAATCTCATCTAATTTTCTAACAATGATTCATTTTAATCAACTTAAGGATAAAGGTCTTCATTATGTTTGAAAAAGGAACATTATCTTGGTTCTAAGATAAAGGTAATGTCTTATTAAAACTGTGTTAACTTTCATGAAACTGCTTCACTATTCCTCTTTTTAAAACACTTTCGTTTATTAGATGAACTATGGTTAAAGTAAAAGACATTTTTCACTTTGGAGAAACACTTGAATGTTGAAACTTTATTTGATCTTTGGATCAAAATCACTTATTGTTTTCCTTTGAAACATAAGTTATTCAAACACTTTTCTTACTTCAAAACTTTGATAGATCAAGAACAACATATGTTCTTCTATTTTTTTCCTTACTAAGGCCACAAGCTTCCACACAAGGATTGTGAAGATTTGCTTCACCAAATAGACAAGTCATAGCTCAAAATGCTCACAATCTTATGACAAACAACAATCATACATCATTGCATCATAATCAAGCATAAAAATCCTTACTTGATCTTGAGATCAAAGTATGGTTTTTCAACATACATGAAAATATTTTTCGTCCAATCAACATAATCACAAACACCTACTAAACATAGAACCATTATTACAAGTTTTGTTCTCCAAGAGAACTTCACAAACAAAGTGATGAACCCAAACAAAAGGGTTTCACCCAAACAACATAAACAACCATTTTCACCACTACCAATTTTTGTGTGATTAGGTTCACCCCGCATATCTGTTGGTGAATGATCCTTTGGGTAAAAGTCGGTTGACCGGTTCGCGAATCTCCCGATTATTCGTCCGAATACTCGTCACTAACAACAAACAACACAATCAATCAAACAATAACATCTAACAACACAAACTTCCCCTATTTCCTACCACTTAGGGTTCGGCCCCTAAATAGAAAAATAAGCTAGAGATGTCCTAAATTTATTATCTCTTGGATGGATGATCCTTAGGTATACCTAACACTAAAAAAAGTCTTATTATTCAAAACTTAAATAAAAAAGTCAACCTTTTTCAAGCTAGGTGGTTCGGCCACTTTATACCCATATGGCTTAGAGAAAGATTTTGGTTACATGCTCTTGGATAATGAAAGAGAATGATGAAACTAACTCATAGAAATTGATTTGGTATTAAAAGGATTTTTCTACACTTTTCTACGAATTTTTGAAGTTATGAATCAAAACATTGATCTTCATGAATCAAGAGATTCAAGAGATGAAATAGAGAGATTAAGAGAGTTAGGATGGAGTTCATACCTCCTAGATGCAAAGACTTAAGAGAAAGGAACTTGCTTTTCACAAAAAGCTTCAACTTTTCAAGATCAAAAGTTGGTTTTTGGTGAAGAACACATGAAGAACTTGAAGAACAATGTAGAACAGGTGAGAGAAGATAGGAAAGAGAGAGAGCTCGAAATGGCCAAGTGAGGAGGTGAGCAATAGATATTTTGTCATCCATGGCAAAATTGTAAATACCTTTAGGACAATTTGGTCATTTCCTTAAAAGACCGGGGGCATTTTGGTCATTTCACTTCTAGATATTTTCAGACTGTCATCATGAGGGTGTCACGAAAGTCAACTTGATGTGACTTGATGTGACATCAAGTTTATCCGTTAGCGGGTCCCGTTAAATCCCTTCACAGCTCCAAACGTCTCCCGGTTCGAGTATATGCTCGAATATAATATATTATTTTCACTTTTGGATGTCAGGACGGATTTTAGCAAATAAGTAGAGAATTAAATTCTAAGACTTACTGTCTCGTTCTCGAGTCAAAATTAGGTCTTGATAGTAGAAAAACACTACTGTCCGTGAAAAACGTAAACCGGGCTCCGTTTGAGTTTTCGACCCAAAATTAACCATAGCTTCCTACGATAGCGTAGAGCGTGACTATGGTCTCAGATTATTTTATTTCACTCTCTAGACCCTGCAATAAAATACAAACGTTTATATACTGAATAATTATAAAACTTGAAAATCGGGATGTTATAGAAACACCACAAGTGGCCGGAGTCATCGCGACCCCGTGCCGTGGTAAATCGGTTGCCCAACACGAATGAACTCAATCAGAGACTAGACTATTCAGAATATGGTTATGATGTGGTACCCCGGAACAATTGGAGCTTGGACCTAAATTGAGAGGCCGACTCATGAGAATAATTGTGTTACGGGTGTATTTGTGGCCTATCGCTCGATGAAAGGAAGTAGGAATCTCCAGAGTACATGAATTAGAAAGATGATATTGGAGTCTCATGCATTATTATAACTCATGATAGTGTTTGAGATACTGTGTTATATGAATAACTGTTATTATAACTGTGTTTATATGTGATTGTATCTGTTGTTTGTCTCTTGTGCGGCTATCGTGATAAACTTATAAAATGAGTATCTCACCTTTGCCTGTACATGTTGGACACCCTGTTGTGTTTTTGTAACACATGTACAGATGTTGATCATAGGTCCTCGCGGACACGTGAGGACTCAGATGACAGAGTCTTTGTAGGAGCAAGAAAAGATGATCCCTCCGAATTCCTCTGGTGATCAGAGTTGACTTTGGGTTTGTATCTCAATGGCTACTTTTAGCCGACCAGCTTAGGAGCTTTATTTTTGAGGCAGTCTTATATTATTTGCTCCACGTATGTTGACAATATTCTTTAAGTCTGTAATATATATATAACAGACCTGAACTTAAGTTATGATTATACTTTTATGAACATTGAATATTGATGTGTGTTATAAAGTTTATTCCTTTGTCTTGAGTTTGAAATTACTTGATGTATGAAGAAAATTTTTTAAACCCACGTTTTCCATCGTAGTTAATTAACTAAAGTATTTTCTGAAAGCAACTAGCGCTTTATTTCTTGATGTTTTTTCGCATTTTGAGTTCGAGTACGTAGCACCCGAGGGGGCTGTTACATTAGAGGTATCAGAGCTGGTCGAGTCTTTCGGGAATCCTTGGGGAATAAGTCTATTGTGTTTGTGTTGTGTGATCTCTATGTGAACTTTGTTTGAATTGTTTCTCTGTTGAAGAAATGTGTGTTGACACACTAGTACTTGATACACGAGTTTATGTTTCCTTATTAAGGTATGATTGGTTTGCCTTGTAGGGAAACATGAATCTAAGAGGCGGTCGTGGTGGAGGTCATGGCAACGCCAATGAGGGTACTGGTCACGGCACTGCCGATGACAACATTAATCGGGCTATCCAGGCCTTGGCTGATATGGCGGTTGCTGTTGCTCAACAAACGGCTACGATGGCTCAAAAGAATCAACAAAGAGTTGATCTTGCTGCTGATGCTAGAGGTTTAGTCAACTTTCAGCATCATGATCCTCCTCAGTTTCATAGAGACTGTGACCCGGAAAAGGCTGACTTATGGTTGCAAGAGGTGGAGAAGATTTTTGTTGTTCTGCACTGCCCCGAGGGAGTGAAGGTAGACTATGCAACATTCCTGTTTCTGGGAGATGCAGAGTATTGGTGGGGAGGAACCAGACAACTGCTAGAAGCCAACAACCAAGAGATCACTTGAGGAGTATTTCACACCAAGTTTCTGGACAAGTACTTTCCGCAGAGTGCCAAGACCTAGAAAGAGCAGGAATTCTTGAGGCTGCAGCAGAGGGACATGACTGTAGGGGAATATGCGGTGAAATTTGAATCGTTCACCAAATATTTTCGCTTTTTCCAAGCCCAACCTGATGAGGACTGGAAATGCGAGAGATTCGAAGGAGGTCTACGCTACCGCTGGATATTCGTAACTTTCAAGCCCTGGTGGAGAAGTGCAGAAAAGTGGAAAAGATGAGAAGAGGAAGAGAGAACAAGAGTACCGTGGGAGGGCTGTCTAGGTCCAGGAATTCGAACCCGTACCAGAACCAGAAAGGGAAGCAGTCCCAGAAGAAGTCGTATTCCCGACCCCAAGGGAATAGCCAAAACAGCAATCCTATTGTCCTGTCGCTTCTGCCTATAGCGGTGGGAGTGGAAATGACCAGAACCAAGGACAAGTTCAGAGATGTTTCAAGTGTGGGAGACAAGGACATCCAACCGAGAACTGCGAGCTAAAGGGAGTTCTATGTTTCTAATGCGGGAAGATAGGACATTTCGCAAGGTATTGTCCTACACCAAAGTCTGAGCCGACTGTCAACAATGTAAGGACTGCTAGACCAACAGCGAGGGGAAGGGTTTATGCCATGAGTGGCGCTGATGCTTCGAAAACGGATGATCTCATACAAGGTAGTTGCATCATAGCTGGTAATCTCCTAACTGTACTATGTGATTTGGGTGCTACGCATTCGTTCATCTCTTTGAATTGTGTGAGACTGTTGGACTTGCCTATTTCTTCATTGCCTTTTGATTTGATTGTCATTACTCCAACTGCTAAACCTGTTACTGTAAATATAGTATGTTTGAACTGTCCTATTATTGTTCATGATAGGAACTTTCTTGTTGACTTAATATGTTTGCCTTTGACACAATTGGATGTGATCCTAGGCATGGATTGGTTATCTTCCAACCATATCCTTTTAGACTGTGCACATAGAACCTTAGTTTTTCCTGACCCTGAGATTTCTGGATTTTTAACTGCCAACCAAGTAAGAGCTTCTTTGAGAGAAGGAGCTTAGGGATACATACTTCTATCCTGTTTAGAAATCGAGAGGGACGTTGTCTTGAGCGATATGCCGGTTGTGAAAGATTTTCCGGAAGTTTTTCCCGAGGACGTTCCAGGCTTACAACCTGTGAGAGACATCGTGTTTTCGATTGATCTCGTTCCTGGATCCGGTCCGATCTCTATAGTTCCTTATAGGATGTCACCTACGGAGTTAGCTGAGATGAAGACCCAACTAGAGGATCTGATGTCTAAGTGGTTTGTGAGGCCGAGTGTGTCCCCGTGGGGAGCACCAGTGTTATTGGTGAAGAAGAAGGACGGGAGTTCGAGACTCTGTGTGGACTACTGTCAACTCAACAAGATAACGATCAAAAACAAGTATCCTCTAGCCCGCATAGATGATTTGATGGATCAACTTCAGGGAGCCGCTGTCTTTTCAAAGATTGACTAGAGATCTGGTTATCACCAGATTAGATTAAAAAACGAGGATGTACCTAAGATTGCATTTAGGACGTGTTATTGTCACTATGAGTACCTCGTGATGGCTTTTGGAGTGATCAACGCGCCTGCTATCTTCATGGACTATATGAACCAGAATTTTCTTCCGTTTCTGGATCAGTTCGTTGTCGTGTTCATCGACGATATACTCATCTACTCTAAGAGTCATGAGGAGCATGAGGAACACTTGCGACAAGTTTTACAGATTCTTCGCAAGGAGAAGTTGTACGCAAAGCTGCCCAAGTGCGAATTTTGGCTGGATGAAGTCAAATTCTTAGGGCACGTGATTACGAAGGAAGGGATTACTGTTGACACTACGAAAGTAGAGGCAGTACTTCTGTGGGAAAGACCTAAGAATGTGACAGGAATCTGCAGTTTCATCGGACTGGCTAGTTATTACAGAAGATTCATCGAAATATTTTCAAAGATTGTTGCGCCGTTGACTCAACTTATGAGGAAGGACCAACCGTTTACGTGGACTGAGAAATGTGAGGAAAGTTTCCAGATGATGAAGGAATGTTTGACCACCTCACCAGTGTTACTGTTACCCAAATCGAACGAACCTTACGAAGTGTACTGTGATGCTTCGCATTATGGATTAGGATCTGTGCTTATGCAGCATCAGAAGGTTGTAGCGTATGCTTCGTGCCAGTTGAAGACTCATGAGAGGAATTACCCAACGCACGACCTAGAGTTTGCTGCCGTGGTTTTTGCACTAAAGATATGGAGACATTACTTGTATGGATCCAAGTTTGATGTCTTCAGTGACCATAAAAGCTTGAAGTACCTATTCGAACAGAAGGAACTTAACATGAGGCAGAGACGTTGGATGGAATTTCTCAAAGACTACGACTTCACTTTGCTATACCACCCTGGGAAAACAAATGTAGTTGCAGACGCTCTGAGTCAGAAGACCCTACATATCTCTGCAATGATGGTTAAGGAATTAGAATTGATAGAGCAGTTTCGTGATCTCAATCTGGCTATGGAAGTAAACAACGAGAAGATTAGCTTGGGAATGATCAAGGTATCTAGTGGACTGATGGCGACGATCCGCGAACAACAAGCAACCGATGAATACCTTCAAGAGAAAAAGGAGTTACTCGGATAAGATAAGGCTGCAGAGTTCAGCTTAGGAACCGATGGCATCTTGAAATGCAATGGACGGGTTTGTGTGCCTAGCAACCCAGAGATGAGGAAAATGATTCTAGAGGAAGGACATAAGAGCATGCTGAGCATTCACCCTGGATCAACCAAAATGTATCAAGATCTGAAATAGAAATTTTGGTGGCCAGGACTGAAGAAGCAAGTGGCAGAGTACGTGGCATCATGTCTAACTTTCCAGAAAGCAAAGGTAGAACATCAAGGACCTGGAGGAATGCTTCAATCCTTGGATGTACCCAAACGGAAATGGGAGAGCATCTCAATGGATTTTGTGGTAGGTTTACTGAGGACATCTAAGAGTTTTGATTCCATCTAGGTAATCGTTTATAGGTTAACGAAGTCAGTGCACTTCTTACCTGTTAAGATCAACTACTCAGTAGAGAAGTTAACTAAGCTGTATATCAGACAAGTAATCAGACTACATGGAGTGCCGTCAAGCATAGTCTTTGATAGAGACCCAAAGTTTACGTCACATTTTTGGAAAAGTCTACATCAAGCTTTAGGAACAAGGCTGAGACTGAGTTCAGCCTATCATCCTCAAACCGATGGACAGACAGAGAGAACGATACAATCTTTGGAAGATTTGCTGAGAGCTTGTGTCCTAGACCATGGTGGAAGTTGGGATGATCTGTTGCCTCTTGTCGAATTCACATACAACAACAGCTATCTTTCTAGCATAGGAATGGCACCCTATGAAGCCTTGTATGGACGAAAGTGCCATACACCGTTGTGTTGGTACCAGGATGGAGAAAGTATGATTGTAGTCCCCGAACTTGTGCAACAAACAACGGAAAAGATTAGGCAAATCTGTGAAAAGATGAAGACGGCATAGAGTAGACAAAAGAGCTACTCCGATAAACGAAGACGACCCCTCGAGTTTCAAGAAGGTGAACACGTGTTCCTGAGAGTCACGCTCACGATTGGGGTAGGTAGAGCTATAAAGTCCAGAAAACTCACTCCCAAATTCATTGGACCCTACCAAATTCTTCGACATATTAGTCCAGTAGCTTACCAGATAGCCTTACCACCTTTTCTCTCCAACATTCATAATGTTTTTCATGTCTCACAACTCCGGAAGTATATTCCTAATTCATCCCATGTAATCGAACCTGATATAGTACATTTACGAGAAAACTTGTCTTATGAGACATCGCCTGTACGAATCGTTGATAAGAGTGTCAAGCAACTTAGGGGAAAACAAATATCCTTGGTCAAGATTGTTTGGAACGAAGCAACTGGAGACATGATGTGGGAGCTCGAGGACAAGATGTGATTACAGTATCCAGATCTTTTTCAAGGTACGTCATTTTGAGGACGAATTTTTTTTCTAAAGGGGTAGTAATGTAACACCCCGATTTTTCACTGCTTTTAAATATTAATAAGTGGAATAACTAAGTTTATATTTTATTCTAGGTCTTAGAAAAGGAAATAAAATAAACCGAGACCATATTCATGCTCAACGTTATCGTACGAAGCTACGATTAAATTTTGAGCTGAAAACTCAAACGGAACCCGGTCTGTGTTTTTACACTAACAGTAAGATTTTACTGTTCTGGAGACCTCAGTTCGAACCGTGAACGAGACAGTAAGTCTTAGAATTTAATTTCCTACGTTTTTGTTAAATTTAAAAAAAAATCACTTCCGGACCTTCGTTCGAGCGAAAATCTTCAATCGGGTGACGAACGGAGCTGCATATGGATTTACCGGGATCCGCTAACTGATAATCTTGATGTCACGTCAAGTCACATCCCATGGAAAAGCGTGCCAGAGTCATCATCAAGTTTGAAAATATCTGGACGTGAAAAGACCAAAATACCCCAAACCTTTTTCATTATTACCATTTGCCTTTGAAGGAAATGACCAAATTGCCCTTAAGTGACCTAATTTCTGGGCCCATTCAGCCCCATTCCCATGCACCAAGGCCAGCATATGAGAGCTTCTTCACTTCACCTCCAACACTTTGAGTGTGTTTGGGAAAGCTGGAAAAAATAGATTGTGCTGATAATCGATTGTAATCGGAATTTGTTTTTGTTTGGGTATGTTTGCTGAAAAGCGATTTTAAGATAATCTATTTCGTTTGGGTAGTGCAAAAAAAATCACTTTTACATAGTAAATTACGAAAAAGGGTATGAAGTTATTTGTATAATTTAATAATATTTGTTTGGAAGTTAGTTTTATAGGGGTAAATAGGGAAGAGATTTTTGAGAATGAAAAATAATCAAATTACAACAATCTTATGCTAAAACAAATTAGATGACATAAAACAACTTTTTTCCCCCAAAAAAAGCTTTTTTATAAATTTAAGCTAATTGCCAAACATGATAGATTATATATGAAATAGCTTTTTAGCCAAAAAAACAGCTGAAATGAGAAAGATTTATCTTTCCCAAACATGCTCTTCATCTTCTTCCTTGAAAAACCTTCCATTTTCCTTAGAGAAAAAGCTTGAGTTTTTGAGAGAAAAAGCTTGATTCTTGATCAATCTTCCTCACTTATTAGGTAAGATCACTTCTATGATCTCGAAGCTTCATGAATCTCCTCCTATCTCAAGTTTGAAATCTTGATTTCATGGATTTCAAGTTTATGTTCCAAATTTCAAAAATTCATAGAAAATTGTAGAAAAATACTTTTAATGGGAAACCAATTTCTTTGAGCTAGCTTCATCACCTTCTACCTCTATCCAAGAGTATGTGATCAAACTCTCATCCTAGACTATTTAACTTGAAAGGGCCGAACCCTAGAAAATTGGGGGAATGGTGGTTTTGTTCAATTTTTTTTCTTGAACTCTTGATTCCATCCTTACCTTTCCTATTGTCTTCGAATCCAAGTGATGGAAAACCAAATCAATCTCTAACCCTTTTTTCTCTTCATGGCCGAAACCTATAGTGAGTGGAACCTTGAGTTTTGCTTCAAATTTTGGGGTAATAGGACGTGTATTAGTGTTAACCAAGCTTAAGAATCAACCATCCAAAAGATTGGAACCAAATAAGATCCCTAGACTTTTTACCTTTTTTTGGCCGAACCTTAGACCTTTTTGGGGGAGGAGAATTTATGTTTTGATGTAGTTATTTGGTGTTGATTGTTGTTGAGTATTGAACCGTGTTTGATTGTTTTAGGCGACGCAGACGAAACCGGAACCGGAGCCGAGAACCGTTCGGGAATTTGACTAAGAACTTAGAGAGGTAAAAGGGAGGTATTTCGTATTAAGTTTTGTAGCCTCATGGAAATTGGTTGATTGATGCGTTATGTGGATGAATCAAGACTTGATATATATGTATACTTATATCCTGGATTGATTGGATGCTATGTGTTGTGTATGATTGGTTACTTGGATATGAATTGTAGCATGGATGCCTTGATTGAGATATATTGATATATTGTTATTGTTGAATTGATATATATATATATATATATATATATATATATATATATATATATATATATATATATATATATATACATATATATATCCTGGACTGGTTAATGAGCATAGGACTGGCTATGACTCGATAAAGAATTAAAATAATCGAAAACTGAAATCGAAGTTTTAAAAACCGGATTTTGAAATCAAAAATATTTTTAGGAAACATGTTGCTTTTTCAAGAAAAGTAGCTTTCTTTTTGAAAAGTTAACTTCTTTTTAAAAGAAAAAGTGTTTTGAGGAAAAGTTATGCAAAGTAAGTTTTGTTTCAGAAAAACGTTTTAAAAAGTGGTGGAACCTTTAGAAAACGGTTTTGTTTACAAAAAAGAGTTTTTTCAGGAAAATGTTTTCTTTGAAAAAGAAATGTTTTAGTTCAAGAAAATGAAATTGAGTTTTGTTTTCCAAAGTTGTTTTGAGAATATAAGACCAAAAGAAAAACGATGAATCTTTGAGATGAATGCAAACCTAGTGGCCGAGACGTCGGACTAGTATTTTGTGGATTGAGCACTCGGACTTCGTGTCCTATGTTTTGAATGAATGGGCTTAATGTCCTTTAAAACAAGTTGTGAGCTATATGCCTCGACAAGAAAGAATGAACGAAAAAGAAAATAGAATTTTCTATGTACATGCATGAATCGGCAGACGTGCCATTTGAAAACGAGCTACAACTCAAGTAGTTGAGAATATGAGCCAGTTAAGACCACTAGGTCTATAGGGGTATTCTGTGTTCGAAATCCACAAGTGGCCAGAGGCATCGCGACCTCGTGCCGTGGTAAATCGGTTGCCCAACACGAATGAACTCAATCAGAGACTGGACTATTCAGGATATGGTTATGACGTGGTACCTCGAAGCAATTGGAGCTCAGACCTAAATTGAAGGCCGACTCAGAAGAATAATTGTGTTACGGGTGTGTTTGCGGCCTATCGCTCGATGAAGGGAAGTAGGAATCTCCGGAGTACATAAATTAGAAAGATGATATTGGAGTCTCTTGCATTAATATAACTCATGAGAATGTTTGACATACAGTGTTATATGAATAACTGTTATTATAACTGTATTTATATGTGATTGTATCTGTTGTTTGTCGCTTGTGCGGCTATCGTGATAAACTTATAAAATGAGTATCTCACCTTTGCCAATACATGTTGGACACCCTGTTGTGTTTTTGGAACACATGTACAGATGTTGATCATAGGTCCCCGCGGACACGTGAGGACTCAGATGACGGAGTCTTTTGAAGGAGCAAGAAAAGAGGATCCCTCCAAATTCCTCTGGGGATCGGAGTTGACTTTGGGGTTGTATCCCAATGTCTAATTTTAGTCGACCAGCTTAGGAGTTTTATTTTTGAAGCAGTCTTATATTATTTGCTGCATGTATGTTGACAATATGTCTTTAAGTCTGTAATATATATATACCAGACCTGAACTTATATTATGATTATGTTTTTATGAACATTGAATATTGATATGTGTTATAAAGTTTATTCCTTTGTCTTGAGTTTGAAATTACTTGATGTATGAAGAAATTTTTTTAAACCCATGTTTTCGAGCGTAGTTAATTAACTAAAGTATTTTCCAAAAGCAACCAGCATTTTATTTCTTGATGTTTTTCCGCATTTTGAGTTTGAGTACGTAGGACCTGAGGGGGGTGTTACAAAAATGAAGTGCAGAACTATAAAGAGCATACCAAAAATATGGTTTTTTTTCTTTGCAAGGTCTGAAAACATTTACTTACGTTCATATATATATATATATATATATATATATATATATATATATATATATATATATACACTTAGATGCAGTGACAGAAGAACAACAGTTTTCATATATATAAATATAGTTCTGATTTAAACCAATACAACTAAAGAGGGTACAACAGAAAGGTACAAGACATAACCCTAGGTACAGGAGACACAGCTCCACAAAAGAAAAAGGGGGAAAGAGGGATGGCCTCCTCCTCCTCTTCCTCAGCGGTCTCCAAAGACTACATGTCGTACCCGCTCATTATCTGCTCCGCGTACCGTAACAGCTCCTCGTCAGTCCTCAACCACCAAGCATCCTGATTTGTGCTGGCGGGGGCTACCTCACATACATCCTCCGACACATACTCCGGGACCTCCTCCTCCTCCTATTCATCCATCTCCTCATCATCCGACGGGAGATAGACGAGGGAAATAGAAAAGGCTACCCTAGCATGGGCTGGTGTGCTCTTACGAGCAATCACTCTTATGTTCGCCTACTGGCGAGGAACCTGAGGGTGCAGCTCGGGAGGCACAAAGGTAGGCCCCGGGGGTGGTATCACGTGAACAGATGGACCGGCCGCAAGTATGGCTAATGCAGAAGTAGATGGTGTAGTAGGTGGTGGCGGCATCGAAGAAGGGTCTAAGTACACATCTCTGGGCTCCACTGAATGAACTGCAGGCTGGACGCTCAGCAGGCGCGGGTGATCAGCAGGTGGTGGTGGTGGCTGGGTAATCCCCAAGCTACCTCCCCCACTGATGCGCAAGGTACATACTCTCTCTGACAAGGATATCATCTAGTATGACGACTCCCTCCTGCTAGTGAGGCTCACAGCCCCAGTATAAGTGCGACGCGCGTCGGGGTGGATCGTCCAAGCATCATCACCGTCGTGAAGAACCAAATGCATGGTCTACTAGAAAGATGAGTCACTCACCATGAGTACTAGCAAGAATCAGACAAAACCACACGAGCTTTAACACCCTTTGTTACATTAGTAACCCAAGATAATTATTTGGATAAAATATGGAGAAATAATAATTTTCTTAATAATAAATATGAATAAATATTTAATATAATAATGTCAAAATAATGTTTAGATCAATAAACCCATAAAATATTGAAATAAAATATATAGTTCAAAAGCCTCAAAACCGGGCGTCTAATACAACTCGCATAAATAAAATAAAGTGTAACGATAACATAGGTCCTCCTAGCATAAGCCATAACATACTGACCAAACTATAAATAAAGAATAGATCTTTAAGCCTCTATATGCTCAATAGTGTCGTCTTCAGACTCTGAAAACAATACTACTAATGAGATTTATAATCCCAGTGAATAAAAATATAGTTATAAAGATTTTCTCAAAAACATTGTTCTTAGCCGGCGCGGCAACTGGAAAAATAATTCATGGTACCCGCTATTTTCCAAAATAATAGCATTATGAAAATAATAATAATAATATAAATTATTATTAGCAATAATCAGTCATGATCAATACATCATAAATCAAGTATGTCAAAATCCCATAGATCAAATAATTCCAATAAACCACATATGTCATATGACTATCAAACATCACTCAACAATGGCGTCCCACTTCCTACCTCTACTAAAGAGAGGTATTTCGATGTTACCTTCTCATCAGTGACATTACTCATTTTTCGATACCAACCATGTGCACTGGCAGTATTGCTCATTTTTCGACATCCCAATATATGGCGATGTTGCTTTTGATACCCCATCAACTGGCGGTATTGCATAATTTTGACATCCCAATTCAATGGCGATGTTACTTTCGATACCCCATTCATAGGCGGTATTTCTCACACATCATGCCTCATGCATAATAGTCAATTAAACATGCCAAATCAAACATATATCAAACATAACTAGAGCAAAGCATTCAATCAACCAATATACATACCAATCATGCATAACATATTATCAATCACAAGAATAAATGTTTAATTTAGTAAACTTTAATTTTAATCGATAACCCTCAAATTAATTTAGCGTTCTTGAACTCTAACATAGAAAAATTCAATTTTTCCAAATCAACCTACCAAAATACATTATTGGTTTTAAGAACCCAAATCCCAAATCTTTGTATCATAAAAGGGTGAGAAAATGTATTTTTGCTCACCTGTTGTAGACCTCCAAAAGCTCCAAATATTATTTAAGACAAATCCTAGCATTCCACCAAAAATCCTTCTTCTTTTCTTTCGCTGATGTTCTTGGATCTATTGGGCTCTTCGCTTCACACTTTGTGCTTCTACTATCGTCGCTACCCTGACTTGAGTTAAAGCTTCTCATATTTTCCTTTTTTTGAGACAAGGTCGGGTAGCTATCTTTCAATTAAAGTTCCATCTAAATTCAATTCTAAGTGTGGGCCCGACTTTTCTATTTGTCAAAGCCCAAAACTAAATAGCTTCTCATATGCCCTTTTTAATTATACTTATCCAAGTGAAAACCAATTGCCAAAAGAAATCCTTCTAGCCTCCTGTGTGTGTTACTTGGCTAAAGCCAAATTCTTCACATTGATAACAATGGCCTATGTTACACGAGCAGCGTAACAACAAAAGTAATGAGCTGAGTATCTGCACATCGCACAACTAGAATAGCAGTGGTAAAAGTCACACACACACACACACCCAAACAACATATAGCACATAGGCATCCACAGTATAATAACTCATCACATAACATTACAGTTAATACAATTAGCAACAGTATAGGTCAACCACCAACTCAAGTATGGAATGACACGATATGCAACATGACTCGGACCCTTACTCCATGGAGATAAATATAACTGGAGTGAGTGATTGGGAGAATATTGTCTGCGTTATCTCATCCCCATAGTGCCACATCAAAGATCGCAATTGCTATAAAGGCTCACACCAGACGTTCTTTACCTAAATCATGATTTGCCCGGTATTAAGTCAGGATGTCAGTGTTTTGTGATAGGTACTTACGACACAGAGGAGCTACTCTTTGGCCACCTGTGTTCTTCCCAACCCCAACGTCCTTAAGATCCTCAAGATCGCAACCTCTAACAATCGCACATGCACCAAGGTGTAAGCTCAACTCCCAGGCATAACCCCCAACTCATGCACACATGCGTATGTATGTCAAGATAACAACACAACACAAAACAAGTAATACATTATTACTATAGCACGACGTTTATCTTCTTGATAAACCACAGGGCACCCCTACGGGTCCCACTTTCACACGACTCGTCATCAGTCGCTCATTCTTGGTTCCGTTCCTTGCGTCCACATACCACTCCGTCGTTCGGAAAAATGATATTCCCGTCTTTTGATATATTATTCCATATCCTAAGCCTATTATGGAAGATAGAATCCACAAGGATTCCTTCATCATATGTTCTCAATTATTTATCAAAGGAAACATTACTTATTTTGTATAAGTAACTCTTTGTGGTTAAGCATTATGGATCCTTAGATGACCTAAATCATCAAGGGAGTGGGACATGGTTTTCCATGACCACAAGGTATAGGTACATATATTTTATTTAATCTTTGTGAGTCCATTATGGAACTCATTGAATTTCCTTTTCGAAGATAAGACATATTTACGCTACTATAGTAAGATCTTCAAAATACTTTCCTTAGTGGTAAAATAGTTCATGAAATCTTCTCTATAAAAAATAGTTTGAAAACTCTATACATATGTTCATAAGGCATCCAAAACCTCAAGATACATAGTATCTTGTCTTTTATTAAACTAGCATAAAACTTCCTTTGAAAATAATACCCATTTCCTTTACTTTGCATAAAAGAGGAAATATATCTTACTTTAAATCACCCTTTTTCATTTTCAAATTAAAACTATAACTCATTTATTTTGTAAGATTCTAAATTGATAATAGTAGTGTAAAAGACTCATTGTTTATAAGGAAAACACTTACAAGAATTCTTATTTCTCTTTAAAGTAGGTTTACTAATCAAAACCTTTGAAAACCACATGGACTATCTAGAAAACTCCTTGTTCTTGAAAATCTTTTTTTCCCCTTAAAACAACATGTTAGAATAAATAGTTGATCAACATCAAACCTTCTTATTCGTAAAACACTTTTCATATAAACTCAAAATATTCATTTTACAACACTTGGTTCTTTAGAACCAAAACTGGATTTCTTAGGAAACCTTTTTAATTTCTATTCCCTTTTATATCTTAGTATGAACGTACTAAATGAGACAACCCCATACGTAAGAAGCCATCCCATTAGTCCCAACCTCTTATTATTATTATTGTGATTAACTATGCCTAGCCATATATAAAGTGATAGCATGGTATACAAGTAGCGTTGTGAAAAACAAAGCAACGTAAACAAGAACGGCGAGCATAGCAAACGATGATCAGAGTATAAAGCGCAAAATAAGCATAACTGTATAATAACACGCATAAGTTAGCCCCATCAGTAGGGCACTGTACATACATATACATACTGTCGGGTAGAAACCAAAAATACATCAAGAGCAAAAGAAAACACTTGGAGCTCACCAGCAACCCCCGTCCCCTCTCAAAAGATACATTAAAAGCTCTCAGCTCACTCCCTAGGACGCACTGGCAGGCTCTCACCATCAGTGGTGAGGATGCCCTGAGCTACCCTGTCCCTTGCCATGAGTACGCCTGTAACGCACAATCGGCTCATACTCTGACGAAGAACTGGACACCACGATCCTACGCCTACGATAAGTCCTCAAGTACTGCTCAGTCATCCTGCACTGTCCTTGGTAAACGTAACCTCTCCTGCTGGTCACGACCGATGACTGGGGTGCCGCCCATGTACAGTCCTGCTCCCTCTGCCTCGGAGGTCGCCACATCCTCGAAAAGGGAAGGAACTGGTAGATGCGATAGGGACCAATGATATCTATATGCGGAGGTGTACCGCTCCGAAAAATCAGGCTGACTGGTTCTGTGTAGACCATAAAAAAGGTAGAGGGGTCTACCCGCCATCCCCTCTCGTCATGGTATACAATCTCAATATCTCCCAGCACCGGCATCCGCGGTGCCCCCCGTGATGAATGGGTGAAGTCTCGGGTCTATGATGAATCTCCATTGGCTCGTCGTCTTCAAGCGATCACCAAACAAACAACAAGGAAAAACAGAAGGGAGATAAGAAATACAACGCGTCATAAAGTAGGAAAACAACAGTAACGCAGTAAACACACAACAGGTAGCATATAACAGATATCACATTTATAACATTTACTGCATTCCAACACATATCTCTTGAGACAACGAATGCAACAGACATCCATCCCATGAGTCTCACACTCAGATCAATCCTCAAGACTGGGATATTAATCCGATGTAGCATGTCGGCCGAAAAACGCACTTATGCATGTTCCCAACTGGAATGGTTCCACACCCGAACAAGTCCACACCGGAACAGGTTCTGTGTCGGAACGGAGTTAGCTTGTCCAAGAAACCTAAACGCTCGCCGTGACCAATAAGAGTGCATCCCCCATCCATACCGGAACCGGGGTATCTTGGTCACCTCGGAACGTTAGCCTGGAACAACTAGAAAACTCTGGGATTAGTCGGGCAAACCGGACTGGATCGGGCGTCACGACAGGCTAGGAGCTACCTCATCCGTCACTGTAAACTATTCCCGAGACTGGCAACATCCCTAAGGCCACTCACTTGATCGCCCCATCTACTTTCCGTACCCGCACTCAGGTACCGCTAACCTCGTATGATGCTGGCAGCCCATACTACCTGTCATACGGCCTCGCCACTTGGCAGCTGATGATGATATGTAGCAAACATCCTCAACGGGCTTGATACCGGATCTCACGCCTAAGCTCTCAATCAGAAACAACACGATGCTCAAACAACACGGCCACAGCCTCAAGAAGTCAGTACAACAGCAACGGCGCCATCCACGGTATCAACCCGATAACAACACGGCACACAGCCAAACTTATTCTACGGCATTCCGCCACAACTCTTAATATTACAGCATATAGCATAGCAACAACAATAATATCACCATAGTAACAGTAACATCAACAACAACATATAAGCAGCTAGCAGCACATCACATATACCAAGTAGCATATAGGCAGACAGATAGCAACAACAGCCAACAGCATACAGTCATACATCTGCAAACATCTTCGATTAACAGTTCTCTAACCTAGGGTTTCCAAAATTAAAGGCGATAAACCAAAGTAAGTAAACCTAGGGTCTAGATACTTTATCAGGGCTCAACCACTAGTAGGGTTAGGGCTTCCCTACACATAGCAGAAATCACAACTACATTACTCTTGTCTTCCCGACGGCAGCAATACTCTTTCTCCCCACCTGAACTGTCTGCACGAAAATCCACGTGATCACCGGCTCGCTCCTCCTTCCTTAAGCTGGCAGCCCTCCTTCAACAACAGCCACCATGTGAGCTCCAAGAACAGCCCCTCAACCGCAGCCCCAGCTCCAAACCTCGCACCACCACGAGTATGAACTTTCCCCTAATCACGAGTACAGCACATGCACAATAGTGTTAGCCCTAAGGCAAGCTCAACAGATCAAAGAAAAAGGTAAAGACTCGAAGAACGGCAAGAACACGAAGAACAAGTGTTCGGGGTTCGAATTTACCTGGGGCAAATCGAGAAACTAATCTGCTGGAGTTGTGTAAAACTTCATCGCGATTGCAACGGTGTAGTCGGAATCGCGTTTCGGCGGCTCAGTCACCTCTAACCTTAAGCTTTCTCCCTCAAGAACTCAGAACTTTTCTATCTAACTCGCAGAAAAGCTTTAAGTTTCGTGCAAAATGAGAAGATGAAAGTGGAAGCTCCACTTATGGTTTCTGCTGTCCACATTTTAGCGTTCATCACACTGCACACTTGAGCGTTCCCATGCTCTAGCGTGGGATCTCTCCACGCTTGAGCGTGGAACCTTGTCCACTTCGCTTGCTCCCTGGCCTGACATGTGTCTCACACGCATCTAAACTCAGAGCATCTGCTCAGCGCACTTAGCACGCTGAGGCGTCCAACTCCTCCCACGCTTAAGCGTCTCAATGCCTGAGCGTGGAGCCCTCCCACACTTGAGCGTCAAGCTCAGCGAGAGAAGAACTTCCAGCCTTCTGACTTCCTCAGTTACTCGTTTTACGCCTTAGGCACCTCCAACCTTGTTCAAGCCTATTCCTAAGCTTCAGACTAGGTCTCAAACCAAAACACAACAAACACACAATCATCCAAAGCCCCGATCGAGGTTAACGAGCTCGATCAGAGTCACAGAGAAACCGGGATGTTATATTACCACCCCCTTATAGAAAATTGCATCCCCGAAATTTCCGTCGTATACCTGTGAACAAATAAGGATGACTCTGGCGCATCCCAGCTTTGTGTTCCCACGTTGAATCACCAATCACTGGGTTTCATTCCACTCTTACTAACGAAGTGTGCTTACCGCGCAGTTCCTTGATCCTTTGGTGTATGATCCGAACAGGTGCAGCTTCGTACTCCAGGTTCTCTTTTAGTTGGATTGATTCGGGTTCTAACACGTGTGATGGATCGGGATAATACTTTTTGAGCTGAGAGACGTGAAAGACGTCATGAAGATTTGAAAGGTTCGGTGGCAAAGCTATTTGATAGGCTACAGGGCCAATTCGTTGAAGAATCTGAAACGGTCCTATGAATTTACGTGTTAGCTTTCTGGATTTGATTGCCTTGCCCACTCCAGCTCTTGGGGTAACTCTTATGAAAACATGGTCACCCTCTTGGAATTCCAAAGGCCTCCTCCTCTTGTCAGCGTAGCTCTTTTGCCTGTCCCTTGCAACCTTCATCTTTTCCCGTAGCTTACAGACTTGTTCCGTCGTTTGTTGTACCAACTCTGGACCTAATAGCTGACTTTCTCTTGTCTCAAACCAGCACAACGGAGTCCTGCACTTTCGTCTATACAGTGCTTCGTACGGCACCATCCCAATACTAGAATGGAAACCGTTGTTGTAAGTAAACTCGATCAATGGAAGAAACTCATCCCAACTTCCCGTGTTTTCCAATATGTATGCTCTTAAGAGATCCTCCAATGAATGAATTGTTCGTTCCGATTGACCATCCGTTTGAGGATGATAAGCAGAACTCGTACTTAACTTAGTTCCCATTACACTGTGTAAGCTCCTCCAAAACCTTGAGGTAAACCTTGGATCGAGGTCCGAAATGATATCGAAGGTACCCCATGCAGCCTTACAACTTCCTTGATTTAAATCTGAGTTAATCGCTCCAGAGAGTAACTATGGTTGATTGGTAAGAAGTGAGCACACTTCGTCAATCGATCAATGATTACCCAGACTGCATCACACCTTTTCTGAGTTCTCGGCAACCCAGAAACACAGTCTATGGCAATACTATCCCATTTCCATTCTGGGACATCTAGCGATTGTAACAACCCTGCTGGCTTCTGGTATTCAATCTTTGCTTTCTGACACACCAAGTAGGTTAGGACATAAGCTGCTACATCTTTCTTCATCCCCGGCCACCAGAACAGCTTCTTCAGATCATGATACATCTTGGTAGCCCCCGGATGGAAACTCATCTTGCTCTTGTGTGTTTCCTCCACGATCATATTCTTAACTTCTCTATCCGCTGGCACGCAAACCCGGTCACCATACCTAAGCAGACCATCTGTACCTCTTCTGAATTCCGAAGTCTTACCTTCTCCTATCAACCGATTCACACTCTCGAGGTCCTTATCCTCAACTTGCTTTTTCCGCAGTAGGTTTAGAAAATCGCTAGTTACTCTAACCATCCCCAAATTCAGCTTATCTTCGACGATTTTCGCTTCTAGGTTCAGATCTCTATACGCCTCTAAAAGCTCTAGCTCCTTTACCATCATCGCAGATACATGTAGGGACTTCCTACTGAGCGCGTCTACTACAACATTCGCCTTACCTGGATGGTATTGCAGGTTGAATTCATAGTCCTTTATGAATTCCATCCATCTTCGCTGTCGCATGTTCAACTCTTTGTGGTCGAACAGATACTTCAGACTCGTATGGTCGCTAAACACACCGAATTTAGCACCATAAAGATACTGTCTCCATATCTTCAATGCAAACACTATCACAGCCAATTCCAGATCATGCGTTGGGTAGTTCCGGTTATGTACTCTCAACTGCCTGGAGGCATACGCCACCACTTTCCTGTCTTGCATGAGCACACATCCCAAACCTTGATAAGATGCATCACATTATACATCGAATTGTCCTAAAGGATCTGGTAACACCAGCACGGGTGATGTGGTCAGTCTTCTTTTCAGCTCCTGGAAACACTGCTCGCAAGCCTCTGACCACTCAAACGTCTTCCTTTTTCTCGTCAACTGCGTCATAGGTAATGCAATCTTAGAGAATCCTTCTATAAACCTCCGATAGTAGCCCGCTAAACCAAGAAAACTTCTCACCTCGTTTACAGACTTAGGGCTTTCCCAACTCACTGCGGCCTCAACTTTTGCAGGATCCACTGCGATTCCATCCTTACTGAACACATGGCTTAGAGACTGAACTTCCTCTAACCAAAACTCACATTTCGACAGTTTAGCATATAACTTCCGGTCCTTTAGCACTTGCAACACCGTCCTCAGATGCTCTTAGTGTTCCTCTTTACTCGATGAGTATACAAGGATATCATCAATAAAAACAACAACAAACTTGTCGAGGAACGGTCGGAAGATCCTGTTCATATAATCCACGAACACGGCTGGAGCATTAGCCAAGCCAAACGGCATAACAAATTACTCTTAGTGACCATACCGACTCCAAAAAAGCAGTCTTTGGCACATCCTCCTTCTTAACCCGGATTTGATGGTATCCAGATCGCAGGTCGATCTTAGAAAACACAGCTACCCCTTTCAGCTGATCCATCAAATCATCTATCCGCGGTAACGGATACTTGTTCTTTATCGTCACTTTGTTCAGCTAACGATAGTCTACGCACAGTCTTGAGCTCCCGTCTTTCTTCTTCACGAACAACACCGGAGCTCCCCACGGAGATGCACTAGGTCTGATAAATTCCTTGCCTAGCATCTCGTCCAACTGCTTCTTTAACTCCATTAGCTCCACTGGAGACATCTGATACGGTGCTATCGATATAGGTCCAGTTCCCGATACCAGGTCTATGGCAAACTCCACCTCTCTCTCTGGTGGTAATCTAGGAACGTCATCGGGAAACACATCCAGAAACGCTCGCACGATAGGCAAAGCTTTAGCACTAGGAGTCTCCTTCACTTCCAAAGAGAACAACACCATATATTTGTCCGATCGTTCACCCGTCGGAGTACTCTCGTTGGCAGGCGTCAATCCAGATCGCTCGAAAAAACTGGGAGTTTTGTTTGAACAGTCTAACATTACATGGTTGGCCGAAAGCCATTCCATGCCTAGGATTACATCTATCTGTTGCATAGGCAAACAGATAAGGTCAATAAGAAAATGACGGTTGTATACTGTAACAGGACATTTACGGCGTACAGATAGGGTTATTAAAGAATCACCGGTAGGTGATGAAACAACTAAGTCATATGGCAAAGTAGAAACAGGCAACCCTAAATGATCCATACACTCTACTGATACGAAAGAATGCGTAGCCCCCGAATCAAACAAAACCGACAAAAGCTTACCAGAAACTAAGCACTTACCTTGGATCAGATCAGGACTTTGGGAGACTTCAGAACCTCGCACGGCAAACACCCTTCCGGTCGTCTGTGGCCTGCTCTGCTGACTTGCCACAACTGATCTCGCTCCACCACTCTGAGTCCTACCACTCTGCTGCTGAAACTGAGCCCTTTTGCTCACTTCGAGCTTGCAGTCTGACGCATAGTGACCTATCTGATTGTAATCAAAACATCTGATGTGTTGGGTCCTCGGACAGTTCTTGACCAAATGCGGTCCTTTGCATCGAAAACAAGTCGTGATCTCTTGCTGTGCCTGACTGGAGTCACTCACTCCATGGTTGACATTGAATCGAGCCGAACGATCATACGGTCCTACTCTCCTTTGGAACTTGCTGCTTCTGCCACTTTGACTGCTCTGAACCGGTCCACCACCTGCCTTTTGTTGCGCGACAGTCCCTACTCGATCATGACCTTCAACCGCTGTACACTTCTCCACCAACTCGGGGAAAGAACTGATACTCAAGGGTACCATCGCTCGCTTTAACTCAGGTCTTAGTCCATCCTCAAACCTCCTGCAGACCTATTCTTCATCCGGGTGGATCTGATAGAATTGAGAGAATTTGAGTAGCGTTTCAAACCTCATCGCGTACTCACCCACGGACAGCTGATCCTATTTTAGACTCATGAACTCCTTTTCTTTTTCCTGCCGAATGCTTCTCGGGAAGTATTTCTCCAGAAAACATTCCCTGAACAGTTGCCATGTCAACACCCTTCCTCCGGCCTCTAACAGTTTGGCCTTGGTTCTCCACTAAGCCTCTGCTGCTCCTACTAACATGAAGGCAGCATATGTGACCTTTCTGTCTTCTCTACAGTGTGTGGCCATGAACACCTTCTCTACCTCTTGCAACCACATCTCAGCAGCTTCAGGGCTATAATCTCCGTGAAACTGGGGAGGATTTCCATTCATAAAAGCATTGTGACCGGCTTTCACCATCTCATTCTCCCTTACAGCATGCAGCTGATCCTGCCTGACTTCACTCTCTTCCTGCCTTTGCATATACTAGGCAGCCTGTTGAATCTGAAGCATCATGGCGGTAGCCAAGTCGGCCCGCATGGCTTCAGAGGTGTCACCACCACTCCCTGTCCCTGAGTGGTCACCATTATTGTTATCATCATTATGTCTAGTTGTCGGCTTTCCTCTTCCACGTGGCATTTAGCTTCCTGTAAAAAGGAGCCATCAGTGTCGATTCATAAGACATATAATAGCACTTAACAGTCAAATATATCATATGCCTTATGAATGAAAACAGTTATCACACTTCGATAACTCGCGCATCGGACACTCTACCCAAAACCCGACACAGTTGATACAACTTGGTTATCAACAGGCAAAGCCAGTACACTTAACCTTCACAGTCCAATTTAGAATCGAACTGCTCTGATACCACCAAAATGAGATGACTCCATATGTATGAAGCCTTCCCATTAGTCCCAACCTCTTATTATTATTAACAATGCCTAGCCGTATATAAAGCAAAAGCGTGGTATACAAGCAGTGTTGCGGAAAACAAAGCAACGTAAACAAGAACGGCAAGCATAGCAAACGATGATCAGAGTATAAAGCGCAAAATAAGCATAACTGTATAAGAACACGCATAAGTAAGCCCCATCAGTAGGGCACTGTACATACATATACATACTGTCGGGTAGAAACAAAAAATACATCAAGAGCAAAAGAAAACACTCGGAGCTCACCAGCAATCCCCGTCCTCTCTCAAAAGATACATCAAAAGCTCTCAGCTCACTCCCTAAGACGCACTGGCAGGCTCTCACCTTTAGTGGTGAGGATACCCTGAGATAGCCTGACCCTCGCCATGAGTACGCTTGTAACGCACAATCGGCTCACACTCTGACGAAGAACTGGACAGTCCTCCTGCGCTGTCCTCGATAAACGTAACCTCTCCTGCTGGTCATGACTGATGACTTGGGTGCCCCCCATGTGTAGTCCTGCTCCTTCTGCCTCGAAGGTCACCACATTCTCGAAAAGGGAAGGAACTGGTAGATGATATAGGGACCAATGATATCTATATACGGAGGTGTATCACTCCAGAAAATCAGTCTAACTGATCTTGTGTAGACCATCAAAAAGGTAGAGGGGTCTACCTGCCATCCCCTCTCATCACGGTATACAATCTCAATATCACCCAGCACCTGCATCCGCGGTGCCCCCGTGATGAACGGGTGAAGTCTCAGGTCCATGATGAATCTCCGCTAGCTCGTCATCTTCAAGCGATCACCAAACAGACAATAAGGAAAAACAGAAGGGAGATAAGAAATACAGCGCATCATAAAGTAGGAAAACAACAGTAACGCAGTAAACACACAATAGGTAGCATATAACAGATATCACATTTATAACATTTACTGCATTCCAACACACATCTTTCGAGACGATGAATGCAACAGGCATCCATCCCATGAGTTTCACACTCAGATCAATCCCCTAGACCGGGATACTAATCCCATTTAGCATGTTGGCCGAAAAATGCACTTATGCATGTTCCCAACTGGAACGGTTCCACACCCAAGCAAGTCCACACCGGAACAGGTTCTGTGTCGGAATGGAGTTAGCTTGTCCAAGAAACCGAACCGCTCACTGTGACCAATAAGAGTGCATCCCCCTTCCACACCGGAACCGGGGTATCTCGGACGCCACGGAACTTTAGCCTGGAACAACTGGAAAGCTCTGGGATTAGTTGGGTAAACCAGACTGGATCGGGCGTCACGACAGGATAGGAGCTACCTCATCCGTCACTGTAAACTATTCCAGAGACTGGCAACATCCCCAAGGCCGCTCACTCCATCTACTTTCCGTACCCGCACTCAGGTACCGCTAACCTTGTATGACGCTGGCAGCCCATACTACCTGTCATACGGTCTCGCCACTTGGCAGCTGATAAAGATATGCAGCAAACATCCTCAACGGGCTTGCTACCGGATCTCACACCTAAGCTCTCAATCAGAAACAACATGGTGCCACTGCATCCACACGGCCACAGCCTCGACGCCACGCGTCCACGAGCCACATCTAAAACAACACGGCCACAGCCTCAAGAAGTCAATGCAACAACAATGACACAATCCACGGTATCAACCCGATAACAACACGGCACACAACCAAACTTATTCTACGGCATTCCGCCACAACTCTTAATATTACAGCATACAGTATAGCAACAACAATAATATCACCATAGTAGCAGTAACATCAACAACAACATATAAGCAGCTAGCAGCACATCACATATACCAAGTAGCATATACACAGATAGATAGCAACAACAGCCAACAGCATACAGTCATACATCTGCAAACATCCTCGATTAACAGTTCTCTAACCTAGGGTTTCCAAACTTAAAGGCGATATAACCCAAAATAAGGTAAACCTAAGGTCTAGATACTTTATCAGGGCTCAACCACTAGTAGGGTTAGGGCTTCCCTACACATAGCAAAAATCATGACTACATTACTCTTGTCTTCCCGACGGCAACAGTACTCTTTCTCCGCACCTGAACTGTCGGCACGGAAATCCATGTGATCACCGCTCGCTCCTCCTTCCTCAAGCTCGCAGCCCTCCTTCAAGAACAGCCACCACGTGAGCTCCAAGAACAGCCCCTCAACTGCAGCCCCAGCTCCAAACCTCGCACCACCACAAGTACGAACTTTGCCCTAATCAAGAGTATAACACATGCACAATAGTGTTAGCCCTAGGGCAAGCTCAACAGATCAAAGAAAAAGGTAAAGACTCAAAGAACGCCAAGAACACATGTTAGGGGTTCGAGTTTACCTAGGGCGAATTGGGAAACTAATCCGCTGGAGTTGTGTAAAACTTCGCCGCGATTGCAACGGTGTAGTCGGAATCGCGTTCCGGCGGCTTGGTCACCTCTGACCTCAAGTTTCTCCCTCAAGAACTCAGAACTTCTCTGTCTAACTCGCAGAAAAGCTTCAAGTTTCGTGCAAAATGAGAAGATGAAAGTGGAAGCTCCACTTATGGTTTCTGTTGTCCACGCTTAAGCGTTCATCACACTGCACGCTTGAGCATTCCCACGCTCTAGCGTGGGATCTCTCCACGCTTGAGCGTGGGACCTCGTCCACTCCGCCTGCTCCCTTGCCTGACACTTGTCTCACACGCGTCCAAACTCAGAGCAGCTGCTCATCGCACGCAACATGCTGAGGCGTCCAACTCCTCCCACGCTTAAGCGTCTCAACGCCTGAGCGTGGAGCCCTCCCACGCTTGAGCGTCAACTTCTGCGAGAGAAGAACTTCCAGCCTTCTGACTTCCTCAGTTACTCTTTTTACGCCTTAGGCACCTCCAACCTTGTTCAAGCCTATTCCTAAGCTTTAGAATAGGTCTCAAACCAAAACACAACAAACCACACAATCATCCAAAGCCCCGATCGACGTTAACCAGCTCGATCAGAGTCACAGAGAAACCAGGATATTACATTAAACCTCTTAATATCAACATTTTATGTTCCTAACCCTACTAACCCTACCAAGGCCGAATGCCTTATGGAAGTAGGATAGGTTTCTTCATTTTGCTTTGCCTTCTTGGAACCATTTTAAGTTAATTGAACCATTACTTGAACATAGAAGCTTTCACTTCCCTTATTAAACACATTAAGGCCGAACCATACTTAGCACATTTCAACAAAAATAGTGCCATCCAACAACATCCAAAGTAGCTAGAAAATCATTCTAACACATAAGCATATTATCAAGGTATCTTAGAATATAAACAAGTTAACCATTCCAAAATCCTATCCTTATATCCTTAGGTCTAAGAATAGTTTTTCACCATGCCAAAATAATTTTCAATACTAAAACACAGACACAACCATTACACCAATACCATAACATACACATCGTAAATCAACAAAGTAAAGAACTTTAAAAGGAAACCCTAGATCTAGGGTTTTCCTTCAACAAAACTAGGAAACCTTTACCACCACCATTAATGTTTGATATGGTTCACTCCCCCATTACCTTTGTGAAGCTCCGTCGAAGAGTAAGAGAAGAAAACTTGGTCACCAACACCACTAGGAAACCGTGACCTAGAGGAAGAACAAACAAGTTCAAAACTTGATTTTTCAACATCATAAATAGGGTAACACAAAGGTGTTCTCAAGAGTATAAAAGCAAAGGAACTAAGTTAGAAACTTACTTTTGAGTAAGAGATTCAAAGGCAAGTTCAAGAAGCTTGGGTGTTCTTGAAGGTCCTTGAAAAACTTAGTGTAAACAACTTCAAATGAAGAAATACAAAAGGTGAAAGTTGTTTGGATCATGAAGATGAACAAGGAAATAAAGTCAAAATGATGAAATAAAATCAGCATGAACACTCACCAAGGCTGGCCTAATGGTAGAAGAGAAGTGAGAGAAGAGAGAAAACTTGAAACTTTGTGTTTTTGAGTGAGAAGTTAGAAATGAATGAAATAGTGGAATTAGGGTATTTTCCCCCTAAATGGCTGAATGACTTCACCGGGTGGACACCAATTTTTCATTCAAAATTGGTCATAGAAATTGGAGGGCCAAGATGTAAAGAGATGGTGATTTGTTGCTTGTAAAAGGCTTAAGGACAATATTAATTAGAAATGGCTAAAACACTTTTTCCATTTAAGGTTAGTGTCATACCCTTTTCTTAGATGATGATAAAGGAAGATTTTGTCTTCTCCCAAGTCAAAATGGCCGAATGGCCTTGCCATGTGACTAGGACAATTACATTTTTCCAATTGGTTAGGAATAAGGTGTTTAAGATTTTTACCAAAAAATGGATAATTGATTTTGACTACTTTTGGTAAATTTTTGGGTTTTCATGAAAACTAATACTCTTCAATAGGAATAATCAAGAAGGTAATATAAAATGTAATTCAACATTACATCCCACTCAATTCCCAGATTCCCGGCCTCTGGCATGCAAAATGAGAAATTATCTGATACTGGTTAAAATAGAACTTTTACCGGTTTCGTCTCAAAACGACAAAAGAAAATTTTATCACAACAATCATCATGGATATAAAACCATCAATGAAATCATTCATATATGTAATAAATTCATATATAGCATAAAAAGATAGAAATCATGTAACACCCAGAATTTCATCTTATATTAATACATATTATTATGTATTATTCTTGACCAATATATGTGGTTATGCTCGCCCATGAGGTTTAGATTCATGGTTCGGATAGTTTGCCTTTAAAAATAGTTTAATCACTTTATCGCCTTACGACCTATTTCACGGTTTTGTTCATATCTTGAGTTCTAGACATCGGATTGAGGCGATCTTGGATGCGTTGGAAATCTTGGAGAATTATCTACAAGTCTTATTTCAGGTGTCAGGGCCAAATTCGGCTTCTATAGTTTCACGTAGTGAAGGAATTTCGCTTAGCGAATCTGGCAGACAGATTCTTGCAGCTCTCTGGTTCGCCTAGAGAAAATGGATTTGCATAGCGAATCTGCGCGCAGCAGAATCATGTTTTTGGGCTTCTAATTAGCCTATAATGACCCTAACTCATACTTGTACGATAAGACTCGACCTAAACCTATTTTCTAAGTCGAATTACTCTTAGAAACTGCCTCTTCCTCTCCAAACAAGGATTTCTAAACCCTTTCCAAGGATTCTTGAAGGAGACTGCACCATTGTTCATCGTTCTTCGCCTCCTTCACTTGAAGAGCATCACTCCCATCACAAGCCCTCTTCCTAGTTGCTGCTCTCGAACCTTTTGGGTCTGTGATCGTGAAGTCAAGCGTCGTGAGATCGAGCATTCGTGAGACGTAACCTTTTCCGGACCCTTTCCATTCTTTTGCTCATTGTGATCGTCATACCAGGTATGGGGGAAAGAAATAGATCGTGAATATGTGGGTTTTGGGATAGGTTAAGATGAAGGGGTTAACCCATGACCCCTATATGTTTGTCTGTATGCATTGTAAATGCCTCTGTAAATGCTATGAGTGTAATTATGTGTATCTTATGTATATGCCATGTACATGACTATGTGAATATTGTATAAATATATATGCTTATGGTTCTATGATTATGATTATGGGTGTTTGTCTTGATGATATGATTGAAATATTATGATGTGCGATGAATAGTATGAATATAGATACAATATGCATTGATGAGATTTTATGATGTGCATTGATAATGATGACTTGATGATGATGTGCGTTACAATAAAGAAAATAGGATTAGTGAAAGAACATAGCTTTAGGACGTTTGGCTCCCCATAATGAATGAGTTATTATGAGAGGTGAGATTGATAACATTGGATTAGTTTTGGAAACCCATAGGAATGATTCTTGAGAGATGGGATGATAGGCTTAGGGATAACTTAGAGAAATTCTTAAGATTCCCACATCTGTTATGATTCGCCTGGCGAATAGCCATTCGCGAGGCGAGACAGAGAGACCATTCGTGGTCTGACGTGATTCTCCTAGCGGATTATAATCCGCGAGGCGAATGAGAGAACCAGATATTGGGGCTCTCGGGCTCGCCTCGCGAGCCAGGATTCGCCTAGTGAATCTGAGAACCTGTTTAGGAGCTCTCGGGCTCACCTCGCGAGCCAGGATTCGCCTAGCAAAT
This sequence comes from Ammopiptanthus mongolicus, assembly GCA_039655645.1. Classification (NCBI taxonomy): domain Eukaryota; kingdom Viridiplantae; phylum Streptophyta; class Magnoliopsida; order Fabales; family Fabaceae; genus Ammopiptanthus; species Ammopiptanthus mongolicus. The sequence continues at coordinate 42,202,954 of CM077349.1, forward strand.
CTGGGTTTCTCACCCAGATTCTGTTGTTGATAAAGGCAATAACGATGTTTAGTGCCTAGTTGTTCGATGATCATCGTGGATGGTTATTGTTGATAATCAAATTGATTGATTATGATGGTGGATGGTTGGACATGTGTTTGCTTGTTGTTGAGCATAGCATGCATCATACGTTGATGTTGATATGTTGGGATGAAAGACAAGGAGTGATCCTGAGGAGATTTCTCTCAGTAGTTAGGATTTATGATTTATGTTATTCGGTTTTATTCCGATGTATTATCGGTATATGTATACTAGCTCTGATATGTGACATCAGGATTTGGGTTATATTTATTATTTATGTTTTCCGCAGTTTGTTTTCAAAGGATTTTGTTTATTTCAGATTCCTATGTTTTACGTTATAGATGATGTGATGCACATTACCCTTGAGGATATGTTTTTATTTTAATTATTATATTTTTTTTAAAGACATGTATGATTTTATTCATGTTTTATTATATGCGGGGTAGTGGGTGTCACAAATCAGAAAGTGATTATAGCAGATTACAGAAAAACGAGGGTGTTACAACACTCCCCAACAAAAAAGAGTTTCGTCCTCGAAACCAAGGACGTCAAAGCACATGCTGATACAACTCCTTCATCTTCTCTTCCAGTTCCCACGTCGCTTCTCCTGACGCTTCATTCTAGATAACCTTCACGAGAGCAATATCCTTCCCTCTCAATTGCTTTACTCTTCGGTCCTCGACCCTGACAGGAAAAGTTTCAAAGGTCAGGTTATCCTTTAATTGTACCATATTAGGCTCTATCACATGCGTGGGATCAGGAATGTAATTTCGCAATTGCGAGACATGAAACACATTATGAAGGTTTGAATGAAAAAGGGGTAAGGCTATTTGACATGACACTGGACCAACTCTACGAAGAATTTGGTAGGGTCCGATAAAATTTGGTGTGAGCTTGCTAGATTTAATCACTCTACCAATCCCAGTCATGGGCGTGACTCTAAAAAATACATGGTCTCCCTCTTGAAACTCGAGCGGTCAATGCCTCTTGTCCGCATACCCCTTTTGTCTACTCTGAATCACCCTTATCTTATCCCGAATTAACCTTACTTTCTCCGTGGTCTGACGTACAAGCTCGGGTCCTGGAGTAAGATGTTTTCCATCTTGGTACCAATACAACGTTATTCTGCAACGCCTCCTATACACAGCCTCATAGGGTGTCATCCTATGCTTGAGTGAAAACTATTGTTGTAGGTCAACTCTATTAAAGGCAAAAACCCTTCCCAGCTTTTTGAATGTTCGAGCACATAATTCCTTTAATAGATCTTCCAAAGACTGAATCGTTGTTTCAGATTGACCATCTGTCTGCGGGTGATATGCCGAACTCAACCGTAGCTTTGTCCTTAGAGCCACTTGCAAACTTTGCTAAAAACGAGAAGTGAATCTCGGGTCTCTATCGGAAACAATACTGGATGGAACACCATTAAGCCTGACGATCTCCCCGATGTATAACTAGGTTAACGTCTCCATAGAATACTTAATGAGACGACTCCATACATATGAAGCCATCCCATTGGTCCCAACCTCTTATTATTATTATTATTATCTATGCCTAGCCGTATATAAAGCGATAGCGTGGTATAAAAATGGCTTTGTGGAAGTACACAAACAAAAACGGCAAGCATACGAAAGCGATCGAAGTAAAAGAACAATATAACATAACTGTACAATAACATACATAACTTAGCCCCATCAGTAGGCCACTGTACATACATATACACCCTATGAAAAAGCAAAGGAAGAATGCTCGGAGCTCACCAGGAAACCCACGTCCCCTCTCAAAAGATACATAAAAAACTCTCGGCGCACTCCCTAGGACGCACTGGCAGGCTCTCACCATCAGTGGTGAGGATGCCCTGAGCTACCCTGACCCTCGCCATGATTAACCCTGTATCGCATAATAGGCTCGTACTCTGACGAAGAACTGGATACTACGATCCTCCGCCTGCTGTAGGTAGGTCCTTAGGTATTGCTCGGTCCTCCTACGCTGGCCTTGGTAGACGTAACCTCTCCTGCTGGTCACTACCGAAGACTGGGGTGCTACCGATGTGCAATCCCTCTCCCTCTGCCTCGGAGGTCGCCACATCCTCGGGAAAGGTAGAAATTGGTACACGCGGTAGTGGCCGATGATATCCACATAAGAAGGCATGCCACTCCGAAAGATCAGACTAAAGGGTCCTATGTACACCACCAAAAAGGTAGAGGGGTCAACCCTCCATCCCCTCTCGTCATGTTACACGATCTCAATATCGCCCAACACCGGCATCCGCGGTGCCCCCGTGGTGAACGAGTGAAGTCTCGGGTCAATACTGAATCTCCGCTGGCTCGTCATCTTAAAGCGATCCCATAATAGACAACAAAAAAGAACAGAAGGGAGATAAGAAATACTGCGCATCATAAATTCGGAAAACAATAATAATGCAGTAAACACATAACAGGTAGCACATAGCAGATATCTCAAATATCACAATTACTACATTCTAACAAACGTCTCTCAAGACAACACATGCAACAAGCATCCATCCCCATGAGTCTCACACTCACATCAATCCTCTAGACCGGGATACTAATCCCATGCAGCATGTCGGCCGAAAGCTCACAAAACTGGTTCCCGCTGGAACGGTTCCACACCCGAACAAGTCCACACCGGAATAGATTATGTGTTGGAACGGAGTTAGCTTGTCCAAGAAACCGAACAGCTCACCATGACAAATAAGAATGCATCCCCCTTCCACACCGGAACCGGGGTATCTCGGTCTCCTCGAAATGTTAGCCTGGAACAAATGGAAAGCTCCGGGATTATTCGGGCAAATCGGACTGGATCGAGCATCACGACAGGATAGGAGCTACCTCATCCGTCACTGTAAATTATTCCTGAGATCGGCAACATCCCCAAGGCCACTCACTTGACCGCCCCATCTACTTTCCGTACCCGCACTCAGGTACCGCTAACCTAGTTTGACGCTGGCAGCCCATACTACCTGTCATACGGCCTCACCACTTGGTAGCTGATGATGATATACAACAAATATCCTCAACGGGCTTGATATCGGATCTCACGCCTAAGCTCTCAATCAGAAACAACACGATGCCACCGCATCCACATAGCCATAGCCTCGACGCCACGTGTCCATGAGCCACAGCTCAAACAAACATGGCCATAGCCTCAAGAAGTCAGCATAACAGCAACGACACCATCCACGGCATCAACCCGACAGCAACACGGCACACAGCCAAACTTAATTCTACGGCATTTCGCCACAACGCTCAACATTACAGCATACAACATATTAACAACAGCAATAACATCAACAAAGCATATAGCAACATATCACATACCAAGCAGCATATAGTCATTTACACAGATAGCAACAACAAGAAGCAGCAGCATACTGTCATACGAAACCAACCATCCTCAATTAATAGTTCACTAGCCTAGGGTTTCCACTTGACGGTAATAGCCCAAAGTGAGCTAAACCTAGGGTTTAGGTACTTTATCAAGGGTCAACGACTAGTAGGGTTAGGGTTTCCCTACACATAGCAGGAAACGTACTACACTACTCTTGCCTTCCTGACGACAGCAGTACTCTTTCTCCCCGCCTGAACAGTTGACACGCGGATCCACGCGATCACCGGCTCGCTCCTCAAGTTTAAGCTGACAACCCTCCTTCAATGGCAGCTTCAAGAACAGCCCCAAATCTTCTTGGTAGCCGCGGCCTTAGTCCTTAATTTGCGAGAAAACATGAGCATGAACTTTGCTCTAATTACGAGCACAACACATATACAATAGTGTTAGCCCTAGGGCAAGCCCAAAAGATCAAAGAAAAAGGTAAAGACTCGAAGGACGCCAAGAACACGAAGAACGCGTGTTAGGGATTTGAGTTTACCTCGGACGAATCGAGAAATCAATTCGTCAAAGTCGAAGTTAACCTCATCACGATCGCAACGATGCAGTCGGAATCGCATTCCGATACTTCGATCACCTTCAAATCAAGCTTTCTTTCTCTAGAAAACCAGAGCTTCTCTCGCTAGCTCTCAGCACTTCGAGCTTGAAGAAGATGAAAAGTGAAGCCAAGTGAAAATGGAGAGAAAACTTAACTTGGGCATCCTGCAGAGAATGCTAAAGCGTGCAAGGTATCTCACGCTTGAGCGTGCCCATGCTTGAGCGTGAGGTCGTCTCCACGCTTGAGCGTAGAACCTTGTCCGCTCCGCCTTGACCCTGGCCTGACAGGTGCAGTACACGCGTCAAAAAGCACACCAGCTAGCAAATGCACTCAGAACGCTTGAGCGTGCAACGTTACCAATGCTTGGGCGTTGGCACGCTAGGGCGTGATACCTTCCTACGCTTGAGCGTGCAGCTCGCTGGGAAGAGTCCTCCAAACTTCTAGCTTCCACAGTTACTCGTTTAATGCCTTAGGCACCTCCAACCTTGTTCAAGCCCATTCCTAAGCTTCAAACTAGGTCTAAAACTAACACACAACAATTCACACAATCATCCAAAGCTCCTATCGAGACTGACCAACTCGATCAGAGTTCACAGAAAAATCGGGATGTTACATTACCACCCCCTTACAGAAAATTTCGTCCCCGAAATTTCCGTCATATACCTGCGAATAGATAAGGATGACTCTGACGCATCTCAGCTTCACGTTCCCACGTCGAATCACCAGTCACTGTAACGCCCCAATTTGCACGTTTTCTTATTCTTCAGTATTTTAACGTCTTTATTTTATTTGAGGTCTTAGGAATGGAAATAAAATATTCCGAGACCATAGTCATGGTCGACGATATTGTAGGAAGCTACAATTAAGTTTTGAGTCGAAAACTCAAACGGAGTTCGGTCTGCGTTTTTACACTGACAGTATGATTTTACTGCTCAGGAGACCTCAGATGGACCCGTGAACAAGACAGTAAGTCTTAGAATTCGATGCTCTACGTTTTGGTTAAATTTCGTAAAAATTTCAGAAAAATAACTTCCTGACCTTCGTTCGGGCGGAATCCTCAATCGGGTGACGAACGGAGCCACATATGGATTTATCGGGATTCGCCAACGGATAATCTTGTTACCACATCATCCCAGAACACTTGGGAGAGTATGCCAGAGTCGTCATGACGTTCAGAAATATCTGAATGCAAAATGATCAAAATGCCCCTAACCTTAGTCTTTTACACTTATACCATTTTACCCTTTTGGCAAATGACCTTTTTGCCCGTAAGTGAGCTTTTAAAGAGCTGAACTCAGCCTCACAGCCCTCATTCACGCACAGCCCCTCTCCCCATAGAACTCCATAGTTGTTCTTGAGAGAAACTTCATTTTCTTCCTGAAAACCTTGATTTTCTGTTAGAATCACTTGATTCCTTGAGCAATCTTCCTTCATTCTTAGGTAAGATCACTTCCATGATCTCCTAGCTTCTTGAATCTCTCTTTCTTTCAAGATCAAACTTCATTTTCATGAAATTCAATTCTTAGATCCAAAACTTCGAAAATCCATAGGAATTTGTAGAAAAATCCTTTTGATGTGAAACCAATTTCTATGAACTCACTTCATCATTCTCTACCTAAACCCAAGAGCTTATTTAAATTCTCATCATAGCCCTAAATCCCCAAATGGCCGAACCCTATGTGATGATGATGAATAGTGTTTTTCATCAATTTTTGATTTCTAACACTTGATTTCATCCTTAGCTTTCCTATTGCCTTTGAATCCATGAAATGGAAAACCAAAATCAATTCCTAGCTTTATTTTCTTTAGGGTGGCCGAAACCCTTAGGTAGAATTGTTGAGTTTTGTTTTGATTGTTGTTTAGTGTTTGGTTGTTGTGTTGTTGTAGTTGGTGACGATTGTCAGGAGGTTCACAAACCGATCAACCGACTTTGATCCGGATATCTGCTCTTCAACAGGTATAGGGGGTGAACCTCATCACACCAAGATGGTGGTAGTGAAGATGGTTGTTTAAGTTTATGTGTGGGTGAAAACCTTTAGTTTGGGTTCACTTTTAATTGTTAAGTTTTGTTAAGTTCTCTTGAAGAACAAAGTTGTCTTGATGAGTTTATGCTTTAGTGTATTGTAGTGTGATCTAGCATATGTTGATGATGATGTGATTAAATGAAAATCATTTTCATGTATGTTGAAAAACCTACTTTGATCACTAGATCAAGTATGGACTTTTATGCTTGATTATGAGGCCATGATATGTGATGGACTTTTATGTTTGATTATGAGGTAATAATGTGTAATTGTTGTTTATCATATTTGTGTAAGCATTTTGAGCTATATTTGCTTAGCTGGTGAAGCAAAGTCTACGTTTTTCATTGGAGTAGGCTTGTGGCCCTAGTAAGAGGAAATACAAGAACATGTGTTGTTCTTGATCTAGCAAGGTTTTGAAGTAAGAAAAACATGATTTCATAACCTATGTTTTCAAAGAAAAACAAAAAGTGATTTTGATCCAAAAATCAAATGAAGTTTTAACATTTAAAGTGTGTCACCAAAGTGGGAAAATGTCTTTTCTTTAGCTATACGTCTTTTAATCAAACTAAGTATTTCAAAAAGAGAATTAATGAAGGAGTTAGGGAAAAATGAAAACAGGGCTCTCGCCTGGCTAACCCTGTCTCACCTTGCAAGACAGAGGGAAGACAAGGCATTTGACCTGCTAACATTGTCTCGCTGCGCGAGACAGTGGGCTAGCCCGAGCAGCAAAGATATGACTTCTCGGTCTCGCATCGCGAAGTCGTTCTAGCCTCGCGAACCAGAAGGACTGTCTAAGAAGTAAAATTAACCTCTCTGCCTCGCGTCGTGATACCATTTTCTCCTCGCGAAGCAGAAAGACTGTCTAAGAAGTAAAATTAACCTCTCTGCCTCGCGTCGCGAAACCTATCTTCGCCCCACGAGAAATGGTTTTGTTTATAAAAAGTGTTTTTCGACTCAATTGTAAAGTTTTACGCATAAAAACCTAAGTTAAGTAATTAACTTAGAGTTGAAAACAAGGGTTAATTAAGTATAGTATGTGGTGAAACAAGACCACATATTGTACCATTGATGACTTAGTACATCAACGACTTCATAAGACTTAAGTGAATCAACACTTATTTCCTTAATTGAAAATCAAGGAGTAATATCTTAGAAAGGATTAAACACTTATCTAAGAGGATTCTCAATCCTTATTCATAATGTTTAGGACTTGAGCTTTAATTCATAAGACATAAACAAAAACATGAAACGGTTTGGGTTTTGAAACATAGTTCGATGACGGACCGGTTATTCGGATCTAGGTCAATCGTTTACTTGTTTCAGTCTTGTGATGACTCGATCCTGGAGGGATCACGAGATTTATCTGGTGGATAAAGGTTTTGTTTTTCAAAAGACGCGTATAGTTCCTAAGGGTGAGAACCTTAGTGGACCTCGAGGTTTACCGGGGGGTAGACATTGCTTTTTCGCATCTGTTTTGTGTAAGCATTGGCATTTCATGTGCATAGTCGTAAGGCCTTGAGCCTAGGAGTTGAGCTTACACCTTGATGTGGGTGCAAATCGTACGATGATGATCTTCAATGGTCTTTTTGAAGGTATCAGGGTTGGAAGGGCTGACACCAGTTGGTAGCTTTTCTGTGCCGTGGCTAATCCGAGCAATACACTGATATCCTCTACTAGATGCCGTACTTTTCATGTTTGGTCGAGAGTGTTTCCGTAAAGCCAGATATGTGCACGCTATGAATGTTGTAGCATCTTGCTCATGGCTGGCAGAGACCGGAACATGTCCTCGCATTCACTCTCTCCGACATTTTGTTAGCTCCATGGAGTAGGGGTCAAAGTAGTACCCAGTGACACTGGCATTGAGTCATATACATTGCACTGCATTGCATGGCTGTTGATGTTTACATTTACTGTTATACATCGCTGTATTGTTTAAGGATGCCTTATATTATGCTGTTAACTGTTTAACATGATATTATGCTATTAACTGTTTAACATGAATTATATTGAGAATTTTAGTAAGCATGTTGGGTACGCTGTTACCTGGTTAGTCGTCCCGTTTTTACTACTGCTATTTTGTTGTGTTGATGAACGTGAATCTCACCCATATCTGTATGTTTTCTGCTGGTACTTGATGTTGCTGCTTGAACAGATGGACGTGACGATGGTTCAGTCTAGTAATTTCCTTGAGCCCGGAGGCGGACTCTGTTTGTGGTTTAGTTTTGCTGTCGGCCAGACTATGTCGGTATCTGTAGTACTTTTGTAGTACCTTATGGGAGCTACGACTCCTAGTACTTATTATTTTTTTATTATCAGTTATACATTAGACTTATGTCTTTATACAGTAATGTTGATGTTGATGTTTTCTGTCTCTGTATTTATAATACAGTATGTTCTAAAAATGCATGGTGAACCTAAGTTCATTTATTAGTATTATTTACCTTTACTAATCCCATTACATCTTTGTGAAAAAAAAAAAGGAAAACCATATTTTTCGCATTAATAAATATTTTCGGCCTTATAAACGTTCGGGAATGTAACACTCGGGAAAGGGTGTTGCATTATTTGGTATCAGAGCTGGCCGACTCTTTTTGGGGTTTATAGGTTATGGTCTGTCTTGTTTGTGTTGTGTTCTCTGGTGTTTCTCTGTTGTTATCTCCGCAAGGAGGATAACGTTGTTTGCTTTATTCCTTTGAGTTTGACAGTTCTGGTTTTGAAGGTAGGAATGGCTGCTCAAAACATGAATGTTGCTGTGAACGCCATACGGGAAATGGCTGCTGCAATGGTTCAACGTGACGAACGAGCTGCTGGAGGTTGAGGACTGGATGAATTTCTTCGTAGGAATCCACCTCAATTCAAAGGTGATTCAATCCTGAGTTACTGAGCGTTGGATCCAGACGTTAGAGAAAATCTTTGGAGCAATGAGGTGTACTGAGAATGACAAGGTTGTCTATGCAACCTATATGCTGGTGGAGGATGCTGAATACTAGTGGGAAGGAGCCCGTCAGATGCTGATTCATGATCAACAAGCTGTGGACTGGAATGCTTTTAAGGGAAAGTTCATGGAAAAGTATTTTCCTATGAGTGCAAGGCACGAGAAAGAGATGGAGTTCCTCCAGCTGAGACAAGGGGGAATGACCGTCGCTGAATACGGGGCCAAGTTTGAAAGTTTGGCAAAGTTCTCGAATTATTTCCTGGACAACCCAAGGGAGTAATGGAAATGCAGGAATTTTGAAGGAGGTCTGAGGATCGACTTGAAAAGAGGTGTTGTTCCTCTGGAAATTTCTGTTTTTCCAAGACTAATGGAGAAGTGTCCTCTGATCGAGAGTTTGGAGCCCAAGGACAAGCAGGTACGGAGTTCTGGACCGAGCAAGTTCGAGAGAGGAAGCGGTGGTCGAGATAACAAATCTCGATGGAAGCCGTATGCAAAGCAACAAGATCAACGTTCTGCGGGAGGAAGCAGTGGGGGTTTCAGTCAGTCTGGAAACGTCCCAACCAAGTGCATGAAATGTGGGAAGAGTAATCACATCACCAAAGACTGTTCAATCAAAGGAATTATCTGCTTCAAGTGCGGGAAGCCGGGACATATCTCACGTGAATGCATACAGCCAAAATTGGAACATTCTGTTAACAATGTCCAAGATGCGAGGCCTAAGGCAAGAGGCAGAGTCTACACTATGGGTGGTGTTGAAGCTTCTCAAAATGAAGACTTAATCCAAGGTCAGTGTGTCATGGGAGGTAAAACCTTAACTGTACTGTTTGCTTCAGGCGCAATGCATTCCTTTATTGCCTATGATTGTGTGAATCTGTTGGGATTACCTATGTCTTCTTTACCTTTTGATTTGGTAATTTCTACGCCTACTGCAAAGCCTGTTATAACTACTAAAGTTTGTTTGAATTGTTCTATTTCTGTTAAAGATAGTTCTATTTCTGTTAGAGATAGAATATTTTTGATTTATTTGATCTGTTTGCCTCTTTTGCAAATGGATGTAATCTTAGGAATGGATTGGTTATCTTCAAATCATATCCTGTTAGATTGTGCAAATAAAACCTTAGTTTTCCTTAGTCGTGAGAATTCTGGATTTTTGACTGCCAACCAAGTAAACGCTTCTTTGAAAGAAGGAGCTCAAGGATACATGTTACTATCTTCTTTGGTGGGCAAGAACGAGCTAGTCTTAGAGCGCATACCTGTCGTGAATGAGTTTCCGGAAGTCTTTCCTAAAGATGTATCAGGTTTGCTGCCAATTCGAGTTTGTGATCGATCTTGTGCCAAGAACAGGACCAGTGTCTATGGCACCGTATCGAATGGAACCTTCTGAGTTGGAAACCTTGAAGGAACAGTTGGTAGACTTATTGGGGAAACAGTTTGTTAGACCCAGTGTGTCGCCGTGGGGAGCACCTGTGCCGTTGGTGAAAAAGAAAGATGGAACATCACGTCTATGCATGGATTATCGCCAGTTGAACAAGGTTACGATTAAGAACAAGTATCCACTTCCGAGGATAGATGACTTGATGGAGTAGTTGAGGGGAGCGGCAGTTTTCTCCAAGATTGATTTGTGATCGGGTTATCACGAGATTCGTGTGAAGGAAGAGGATGTACCAAAGACAGCGTTTCGAACACGCTATGGGCACTACAAGTATCTTGTAATGCCGTTTGGTGTGACTAATGCTCCGGCTATATTCATGGATTATATGAATAGAATCTTTCGTCCATACCTGGATAAGTTTGTCGTTGTCTTCATAGACGACATACTCATCTATTCGCGAGACCAGGAAGAACATGCTGAACATCTTAGTGTAGTTCTTTAGGTTCTGAAAGAGAAATAGCTGTATGTAAAGTTGTCCAAGTGTGAGTTTTGGCTTGACGAAGTGAAGTTTTTAGGTCATGTAATTTCAAAGGAAGGAATTGCTATAGATCCGTCAAAAGTTGAAGCAGTTCTTGAGTGGGAAAGACCAACCACAGTGACTGAGATACGCAGTTTTGTGGGTTTGACTGGGTATTATCGGAGTTTCATCGAGGGATTTTCTAAGATTTTAGGACCTCTTACCCAATTGGCGAGGAAGGATAAAACGTTTGAATGGACTGAAGCCTGTGAGCAGAGTTTTCAGGAGCTGAAAAAGAGGCTGACTACATTGCTAGTGTTGATATTGCCAGATCCAAGCAAACCTGTTGAAGTGTACTGTGACGCTTCATACCAGGGGTTAGGCTGTGTTCTGATGCAGAATCGGAAGGTGGTAGCGTATGCCTCGAGACGGTTGAAAGTAAACGAGAAGAATTACCCAACTCATGATCTGGAGTTGGCAGCGGTAGTCTTTGCATTAAAAATTTGGAAGCCCTACTTGTATGGTTCGACGTTCAATGTCTTAAGTGATCATAAGAGCTCGGAGTACTTGTTCGATCAAAAAGAGCTCAACATGAGGCAAAGATGGTGGCTGGAATTTTTGAAGGACTATGACTTTCAGTTGCAGTATCATCTGGGATAAGCTAATGTGGTAGCAGATGCGCTGAGTAGGAAAGTGTTACATGTGTCTGCCATGATGGTTAAGGAACATGAGCTGTTGGAACAGTTCAGGGATATGCATCTGTCCGTGGTTAGTATGCTAGGAAGATTATGTGTGGGTATGGTTACAGTATCTTGTGATCTGATGGATCAGATTTGGGAGAAGCAAGTATACGACCAGTACCTGGAAAAAGAGCAAAGGAATCTAAAGAAAGGGATGATGTCTAAATACAAAGAAGGAGCAGATGGAATCCTAAGACGAGGAGAACGGGTTTGTGTGCCAAATAGCCCAGAGATACGAAGGTTAATTCTGGACGAAGCTCATAGAAGCAAGTTGAGTATGCATCCAGGGTCAACCAAGATGTACCAAGACCTGAAGCGGTTGTTTTGGTGGCAAGGCATGAAAAGAGATGTAGCTGATTATGTGGCGTCTTGCTTAGTATGTCAAAAAGCAAAGGTTGAACATCAAAGGCCAGCTGGAATGTTACTTCTGTTGGATATCCCACAGTGGAAATGGGACGGCATAGCGATGGATTTTGTAACATGTTTGTCGAGGACACCTAAAGGATACGATTCCATTTGGGTAATAATTGATAGGCTTACGAAATCAGCTCATTTTCTACCTATCAATCTCAAGTATTCCATGGAAAAGCTTACTCAGATTTATATCAGTGAGATTGTGAGAATGCATGGAGTACCTTCAAGTATCATATCGGATAGAGACCCGCGTTTTACTTCGCGATTTTGGCAGAGCTTGCATGAAGCTTTAGGAACGAAGTTACGATTAAGTTCGGCTTACCATCCTCAAACCGATGGACAATCGGAAAGGACAATTCAGTCTTTAGAGGACTTGTTAAGGGCGTGAGTGTTGGAACATGCCGGAAGTTGGGAGAATTTCCTACCGTTGATAGAATTCACCTACAACAACAGTTATCATTCAAGTATAGGGATGGTACCCTACGAAGCTTTATACGGACGACATTGTAGAACACTTTGTGTTGGTACCAAGATGGAGAAAGTGCTTCATTAGGACCTGAACTAGTGCAGCAAACAACTGAGAAGGTGAAACTGATTCAAGAAAAGATGAGGACAACTTAAGCCGACAAAAGAGTTATGCGGATAAAAGACGTAGGCCACTCGAGTTCGAGGAAGGGGATCATGTGTTTTTGAGAGTCACTCCAATGACTGGGGTGGGCAAGGTCCTTAATTCCAGAAAACTCACTCCAAAATTCATTGGACCTTATCAAATTCTTCGTCGGATAGGTCCAGTAGATTACCAAATAGCTTTACTGCCTTTCCTATCCAACCTTCACAATGTTTTTCATGTTTCGCAATTGCGAAAGTATATTCCTGATCCCAATCATGTCATAGAGTCTGATTCAGTACAGCTAAAGGATAACCTAACCTATGAAACACTACCGGTTAAGATCGAGGACAGAAGGATAAAGAAACTGCAAGGGAAGGAGATAGCTTTGGTCAAAGTTATCTGGAACGAGGTTACAGGTGATGCTACCTAGGAAAGAAGAGGACATGCAACAACAGTATCCGAGTTTGTTTTAAGATGTACATATAATTTCGAGGACGAAATTCTTTTAAGAGGGGTAGGAATGTAATGCCCCAATTTTCACGTTTTCTTATTCTTCAGTATTTTAACGTCTTTATTTTATGCGAGGTCTTTGGAATGGAAATAAAATATTCCGAGACCATAGTATGATTTTAGTTTTGAGTTGAAAACTCAAACGGAGTCCGGTTTGCGTTTTTACACTGACAGTATGATTTTACTGCTCAGGAGACCTCAGATGGACCCGTGAACGAGACATTAAGTCTTCGAATTCGATTCTCTACGTTTTGGTTAAATTTCACAAAACTTTCAAAAAAATCACTTCCTGACCTCCGTTCGACCGGAATCCTCAATTCGGTAACGAACGGAGCTACATATGGATTTACCGGGACTCGCCAACGGATAATCTTGTTACCACATCATCCCAGGACACTTGGGAGAGTATGCCAGAGTCGTCATGACGTTCGGAAATATCTGGACGCAAAATGACCAAAATGCCCCTAACCTTAGTCTTTTACATTTTTACCATTTTACTATTTTGGCAAATGACCTTTTTGCCCTTAAGTGATCTTTTAAAGAGCTGATCTCAGCCTCACAGCCCTCATTCATGCACAGCCCCTCTCCCCATAGAACTCCATTGTTGTTCTTGAGAGAAATTTCATTTTCTTCATGAAAAACTTGATTTACTTGTTAGAATCACTTGATTCCTTGAGCAATCTTCCTTCATTCTAAGGTAAGATCACTTCTATGATCTCCTAGCTTCTTGAATCTCTCTTTATTTCAAGATCAAACTTCATTTTCATGAAAATCAATTCTTAGTTCCAAAACTTTGAAAATCAATAGGAATTTGTAGAAAAATCTTTTTGATGTGAAACCAATTTCTATGAACTCACTTCATCATTCTCTACCTAAACCCAAGACCTTATGATTCAATTCTCATCATAGCCCTAAATCCCCAAATGTCCAAACCCTATGTGATGATGATGAATAGTATTTTTCAACAATATTTGATTTCTAACACTTGATTTCATCCTTAGCTTTCCTATTGCCTTTGAATCCATGAAATGGGAAACCAAAATCAATTCCTAGCTTTATTTTCTTTAGGGTGGCCGAAACCCTTAGGTAGAATTGTTGAGTTTTTTTTTTTTTTTTATTGTTGTTTAATGTTTAATTGTTGTGTTGTTGTGGTTGGTGATGATTGTAAGGAGGTTCACAAACCGATCAACCGACTTTGATCCGGATATCTGCTCTTCAATAGGTATGGGGGTGAACCTCATCACACCAAGATGGTGGTAGTGAAGATGGTTGTTTAAGTTTATGTGTGGGTGAAACCCTTTAGTTTGGGTTCACTTTTAATTATTAAGTTTTGTTAAGTTCTCTTGAAGAACAAAGTTGTCTTGATGAGTTTATGCTTTAGTGTATTGTAGTGTGCTCTAGCATATGTTGATGATGATGTCATTGAATCAAAATCATTTCCATGTATGTTGAAAAACCTACTTTGATCACTAGATCAAGTATGGACTTTTATGCTTGATTATGAGGCCGTGATGTGTGATGAACTTTTATGTTTGATTATGAGGTAGTAATGTGTAATTGTTGTTTATCATATTTGTGTAAGCATTTTAAGCTATATTTGCTTAGTTGGTGAAGCAAAGTCTCCATTTTTCATTGTAGTAGGCTTGTGGCCCTTGTAAGAGGAAATATAAGAACATGTGTTGTTCTTGATCTAGCAAGGTTTTGAAGTAAGAAAAACATGATTTCATAACCTATGTTTTCAAAGAAAAACAAAAAGTGATTTTGATCCAAAGATCAAATGAAGTTTTAACCTTTAAAGTGTGTCAACAAAATGGGAAAATGTCTTTTCTTTAGCCATAGGTCTTTTAATCAAACTAGGTGTTTCAAAAAGTGAACTAATGAAGGAGTTAGGGAAAAATGAAAATAGGGCACTCGCCTGGCTAACCCTGTCTTGCCACGCGAGACAAAGGGAATACAAGGCATTCGCCCGGCTAACATTGTCTCACCGCGCGAGATAGTGGGCTAGCCCGAGCAGCAAAGATATGACTTCTCGGTCTCATGTCGTGAAGTCGTTCTAGCCTCGCGAACCAGAACGACTGTCTAAACAGTAAAAGATATAGCCTCTCTGCCTCGCGTCGCGATACCATTTTCGCCTCGCGAAACAGAAAGACTGTATAAGAAGTAAAATTAACCTCTCAGCCTTGCGTCGCGAAACCTATCTTTGTAACGCCCCGATTTTCACGTTTTCTAATTCTTCAGTATTTTAATGTCTTTATTTTATTCGAGGTCTTAAGAATGGAAATAAAATATTTAGAGACCATAGTCATGCTCGATGATATCGTAGGAAGCTACGATTAAGTTTTGAGTCGAAAACTCAAACGAAGTCCAGTCTGCGTTTTTACACTGACAGTATGATTTTACTGCTCAGAAGACCCCAGATGGACCCGTGAACGAGACAATAAGTCTTAGAATTCGATTCTCTACGTTTTGGTTAAATTTCATAAAAATTTCAGAAAAATCACTTCCTGACCTTCGTTGGCGGAATCCTCAATCGGGTGACGAACGGAACCACATATGGATTTACCGGGACTCGCCAACAGATAATCTTGATATCACATCATCCCAGGACACTTGGGAGAGTATGCCAGAGTCGTCAAGACGTTCGGAATTATCTGGACACAAAATGACCAAAATGCCCCTAACCTTAGTCTTTTACACTTTTACCATTATACCCTTTTGGCAAATGACCTTTTTACCCTTAAGTTAGCTCTTAAGAGGCTGAACTCAGCCCATCACTCTCTCCTTTTCGCACAGCCCCTCACCCTTTAGAGTTCCATAGTTGTTCTTGAGAGAAAACTCCATTTTCATCCTTGAAAAAGCTTGATTTCTTGTTGAAATCACTTGATTCCTTGAGCAATCTTCCTTCATTTCAAGGTAAGATCACTTCTATGATCTCTTAGCTTCTTTAATCTTTCTTTATTTCAAGATCAATCTTCATTTTCATGAAAAAAATTTCTTAGATCCAAAACTTTGAAAATCCATAGGAAATTATAGAAAAATCCTTTTGAGGTATGACCAAGTTCTTTGAACTCACATCATCAAGCTCTACCTAAAACCAAGAGCTTATGATTCAACTCTCATCATAGCTCATAAAGCACTTTTTGGCCGAACCCTATTTGATGATGATGAATAGTGTTTTCATCAATTTTTGATTTTTAACACTTGATTTCATCCTTAGCTTTCCTAATGCCTTTGAGTCCATGAAATGGAAAATCAAAACCAATTCCTAACCTTTTTAACCTAGGGTGGCCGAAATCCTCTTTGTTAGAATAGTTGAGATTGGTTTTGATTGTTGTTTAATGTTGGATTGTTGTGTTGTTGTTGTTGTTGACGATTGCCAGGAGGTTCACAAACCGATCAACCGACTTGATCCGGGAATCTGCACATCAACAGGTATGGGGAGATGAACCTCATCACACCAAGATGGTGGTGGTGAAGATGGTTGTTTAAGTTATGTGTGGGTGAAACTCTTTAGTTTGGGTTCACTTTTAATGGTTAAGTTGTGTTAAGTTCTCCAAGAGAACAATGTGTGATATTTGTAGTTATGCTTGTATGCCTTATCATGTGTTTTATGATGATGTTGTCTAGGTGAGAAAATGGTTTCTTGCATGATGAAAAACCTACTTTGATTATTAGATCAAGTATGGACTTTTGTGCTTATGTGCTTATGTATGGACTTTTGTGCTTAGGTGCTTAATTATGATGCAATGTTGTGTGTTGTTGTTGATCATAATTGTGTAAGTTTTGTGAGCCATACTTTGATTAGTTGATGAAGTAAAACTTCACATTGGTTCCTAGTTGGCTATTAGCCATGACCTTGAGTTGGACAAGTCAAGTTTTGATGTAAAGAAAGTGTTTTCAATAACTTGTGTTTTCAAAGAAAAACCCTAAGTGACTTTGAATGGAATTAAATCTCAAAGTGTTTTCACCAAAGTGAAACATGTTTTATACCTTATCCTTAGTCCATCTAGTTAATCAAGTGACTCAAAATGAGAAAAGAAGTGGTTTCATGAAGAGAATCAAAATGGCTCCATAAGGTTAATGTCTTGTTTTAAGGCAACTTTTCGCTAAGCGAAAACAGAGGAATTCTAAGTTGGGCATCACTGCCTCACTTTCGCTAAGAGAATTAATATTCTCTAAGCTAACCATGCGAGTTTCGCTACGCGAATTACGTCTCGCTGAGCGATCCAGAGAAGTCTCCAAAGGAGGTATTACCACCTCCATTTCGCTAAGCGAAATGATACTCGCTAAGCGAATAAAGTGAAATTTCTCTACACGAATTCTGTTTAGCCGAGCGATCCAGAGGTGTTTCAAAAGAGGTGTAACCACCTCTATTTTCGCTAAGCGAATACATATTCGCTAAGCGAATACAACACATTTCGCTACGCGATGTATGTTTCGCCGAGCGATGCAGAGGAGTCCCAAAGGAGGCATTATTGCTTCAATTTCGCTAAGCGAATGTTATTTTGCTAAGCGAATTCCATTTTTTAGAAAATGCAGAAAAATAGAGTAAGTAAGTGTTTCAAAAGTTGTTTCAAATCAAATGAGTTTTCAATTGAGAAGTTGTTTTGGTTTTCAAACGTTTTGGGTTTTGAAACAGTAGTTCGATGACGGACCGGTGATTCGGACCCCGATCAGTCGTTCGATTGTTTCAGTCTTGTGATGACTCGATCCCGGAGAGATCACGAGATTTATCCTGTGGACAAAAGGTTTTATTTTTCAAAGACACGTATAGTTTCTAAGGAAGAGAACCTTAGTAGCCTTCGAGGTTTATCCGGGGATAGACATTGCTTGATCGCATCTGCTTTGTGTAAGCATTGGCATTTCATTTGCGTATTTGTAAGGCCTTGAGCCTAGGAGTTGAGCTTACACCTTGATGCGGGTGCGAATCTTACGGTGACGATCTTCAATGGTCTTTTTGGAGGTATCAGGGTTGGAAGGGCTTACATGTGACCAGTTGGTAGCTCTTCTGTGTCGTGGCGAATCCGTGCAATACACTGATATCCTCTACTAGATGTCGTACTTTTCATGTTTGGTCGAGAGTGTTTCCGTAAAGCCAGATACGTGCACGTTACGAATGTTGTAGCATCTTGCTCATGGCTGGCAGAAACCGGAACATGTCCTCCCATTCACTCTCTCCGAATGTTTTGTTAGCTCCATGGAGTAGGGGTCAGAGTAGTACCCAGTGACATTGACATTGAGTCATATACATTGCATTGCATTGCATGGCTATTGATGTTTACATTCACTGTTATACATCGTTGTACTGTTTAAGAGTACCTTATTTTATGTTGTTAACTGCTTAACATGATATTTTGCTGTCAACTGCTTAATATGTTTTACATTGAGAATTTTAGTAAGCATGTTGGGTACGCTGTTACCCGGTGAGTCGTCCCGTTTTTACTATTACTGTTTTGCTGTGTTGATGAACGGGAATCTCACCCATATCTATATGTTTTCTGTTGGTACTTGCTGCTTGAATAGATGGACGTGATGATGGTTCAGTTCAGTAGTCTCCTTGAGCACGGTGGCAGACTTTTTTTGTGGTTTTGTTTTGTTGTCGGCCAGACTATGTCAGGTCTTGTAGTACCTTTTGGGAGCTACGACTCGTAGTACTTATTGTATTTCTTATGTCAGTTATACATTAGACCTATGTCTGTATGTAGTATTATTTCAGTTTCTGTTCTATGTTTATTATACTGTATGTTCTACGAATGCATGGCAAACCTAAGTTCGTTTATCAGTATTATTTACCTTTACTAATCCCATTACATCTTGTGAAAAGAAAAAAAACTGCATTTTCCGCATTAAATAATATTTTTGGCCTTATAAACGTTCGGGAATGTGACACTCGGGAAAGGGTGTTGCATTATTTGGTATCAGAGCTGGCCGAGTCTTTTTGGGGTTGTAGGTTATGGTCTGTCTTGTTTGTGTTGTGTTCTCTGTGTGTTTCTCTGTTGTTTGCTTTAGTTTTGTTGTGGTTCTTAAGTTTGACAGTTCTGGTTTTGAAGGTAGCAATGGCTGCTCAAAACCTGACTGCTGCTATGAACGCCATACGGGAAATGGCTGCTGCTATGGTTCAACGTGACGAAAGAGCTGCCGAAGGTAGAGGACTGGACGAATTTCTTCGTCGGAATCCACCTCAATTCAAAGGTGAATTCAATCCTGAGTTGGCTGAATGCTGGATCCAGACGTTGCAAAAAATCTTTGGAGCGATGAGATGTACTGAGAATGACAAGGTTGTCTATGCAACCTATATGCTGGTAGAGGATGCTGAATACTGGTGGGAAGGAGCCCGTCAGATGCTGATTCACGATCAACAAGCTGTGGATTGGAATGCTTTTAGAGAAAAATTCCTGGAGAAGTATTTTCCTGCGAGCGCAAGACACGAGAAAGAGATGGAGTTCCTCCGGCTGAGACACGGGGGAATGACCATAGCTGAATATGGGGCCAAGTTTGAAAGTCTAGTAAAGTTCTCAAATTACTTTTGGACAACCCAAGAGAGGAGTGGAAGTGCAGAAAATTCGAAGGAGGTCTGAGGATCGACTTGAAAAGAGCTGTTGTTCCTCTAGAAATTTCTGTTTTTCCGAGGTTGATGGAGAAGTGTCGTCTGATCAAGAGCTTGGAGCCCAAGGACAAGCGGGTACAGAGTTCTGGACCGAGCAAGTTCCAGAGAAGAAGCGGTGGTCGAGACAACAAATCTCGATGGAAGCCGTATGCAAAGCAACAAGATCGACAACAACGTTTCGTTGGAGGAAGCAGTGGGAGTTTCAGTCAGTCTGGATACGCCCCAACCAAGTGCATGAAGTGTGGGAAGAGCAATCACATCACCAGAGATTGTTCGATCGAAGGGATTATCTGGTTCAAGTGTGGGAAGCCATGACATATCTCACGTGAAGCATGCAACCAAAATTGGAACATTCTGTCAACAATGTCCAAGCTGCAAGGCCTAAGATGAAGGGCAGAGTCTACACTATGGGTGGTGCTGAAGCTTCTCAGAATGAAGACTGGATCCAAGGTCAGTGTGTCATGGGAGGTAAAACCTTAACTCTACTGTTTGATTCAGGCGCAATGCATTCCTTTATTGCCTATGACTGTGTGAATCTGTTGGGATTACCTGTGTCTTCTTTACCTTTTGATTTGGTAATTTCTACGCCTACTGCAAAGCCTGTTATAACTGCTAAAGTTTGTTTGAACTGTTCTATTTCTGTTAAAGATAGAACATTTTTGATTGATTTGATCTGTTTGCCTCTTTCGCAAATGGATGTAATCTTAGGAATGGATTGGTTGTCTTCTAATCATATCCTGTTAGACTGTGCAAATAAAACCTTAGTTTTCCCTGGTTGTGAGAATTCTGGATTTTTGACTGCCAACCAAGTAAACGTTTCTTTGAGAGAAGGAGCTCAAGGATACATGTTACTATCTTCTTTGGAGGTCAAGAGCGAGCTAGTCTTAGAGCGCATAACTGTCCGTGCATGAGTTTCCGGAAGTCTTTCCTGAAGACATACTAGGTTTGCTGCCAGTTCGGGACATTGAGTTTGCGATCAATCTTGTGCCAGGAACGGGACCAGTGTCTATGGCACCGTATCGTATGGCACCTGCTGAGTTGGAAACCTTGAAGGAACAGTTGGTAGACTTATTGGGGAAGCAGTTTGTTAGACCCAGTGTGTCGCCGTGGGGAGCACCTGTGCTGTTGGTGAAAAAGAAAAATGGAACATCTCGTTTATGTGTGGATTATCGCCAGTTGAATAAATTTACTATTAAGAACAAGTATCCACTTCCGAGGATAGATGACTTGATGGATCAGTTGAGGGGAGCAGCAGTTTTCTCCACGATTGATTTGCGATCGGGTTATCACCAGATTCGTGTGAAGGCAGAAGATGTACCGAAGACAGCGTTTTGAACACGCTATGGGCACTACGAGTATCTTATGATGCCGTTTGGTGTGACGAATGCTCCAGCCATATTCATGGACTATATGAATAGAATCTTTCGTCCATACCTAGATCAGTTTGTCGTTGTCTTCATAGATGACATACTTATCTACTCGCGAGACCAGGAAGAACATGCTGAACATCTTAGTGTGATTCTTCAAGTTCTGAAAGAGAAACAGCTGTATGCAAAACAGTCCAAGTGTGAGTTTTGGCTCGACGAAGTGCAGTTTTTGGGTCATGTAATTTCAAAGGAAGGAATTGCTGTAGATCCGTCGAAAGTCGAAGCAGTTCTTGAGTGGGAAAGACCAACCACAGTGACTGAGATACGCAGTTTTGTGGGTTTGGCTGGGTATTATCGGAGGTTCATTGAGGGATTTTCTAAGATTGTAGGATCTCTTACCCAATGGACGAGGAAGGACAAAGCGTTTGAATGGACTGAAGCCTGTGAGCAAAGTTTTCAGGAGCTGAAGAAGAGGCTGACTACATCGCCAGTATTGATATTGCCAGATCCAAGCGAACCTTTTGAAGTGTACTGTGACGCTTCATACCAAGGTTTAGGCTGTGTTCTGATGCAGAATCGGAAGGTGGTAGCGTATGCCCCGAGACAGTTGAAAGTGCACGAGAAGAATTACCCAACTCATGATCTGGAGTTAGCAGCGGTAGTCTTTGCATTGAAGATTTGGTGGCACTACTTGTATGGTTCGACGTTCAATGTCTTCAGCGATCATAAGACCATGAAGTACCTGTTCGATTAGAAAGAGCTCAACATGAGGCAAAGACAGTGGCTAGAATTTTTGAAGGACTATGACTTCCAGCTGCAGTATCATCCAGGAAAAGCTAATGTGGTAGCGGATGCCCTGAGTAGAAAAGTGTTACATGTGTCTACCATGATGGTTAGGGAACACGAGCTGTTGGAACAGTTCAAAGATATGCATCTGTCTGTGGTTAGCATGCCAGGAAGACTGTGTGTGGGTATGGTTACAGTATCTTGTGATCTGATGGATCAGATTCGGGAGAAATAAGTATAAGACCAGTATCTGGAGAAAGAGCGGAGGAATCTACAGAAAGGGATGACGTTTGAATACAAAGAAGGAGCAGATGGAATCCTAAGACGAGGAGAACGGGTTTGTGTACCAAACAACCCAGAGATAAGAAGGTTAATTCTGGACGAAGCTCATAGAAGCAAGTTGAGTATGCATCCAGGGTCAACCAAGATGTACCAAGACCAGAAGCGGTTGTTTTGGTGGCAAGGCATGAAAAGAGATGTAGTTGATTATGTGGCATCTTGCTTAGTGTGTCAGAAAGCAAAGGTTGAACATCAGAGGCCAGCTGGAATGTTACTTCCATTGGATATCCCAGAGTGGAAATGGGACGGCATAGCAATGGATTTCGTGACCTGTTTGCCAAGGACACCTAAAGGACGATTCCATTTGGGTTATAATTGATAGGCTTACGAAATCAGCTCATTTTCTATCGATTAATCTCAGGTATTCTATGGAAAAGCTTACTCAGATTTATATCAGTGAGATTGTGAGATTGCATGGAGTACCTTCAAGTATCATATCGGATAGAGACCCGCGTTTTACTTCGTGTTTTTGGCAAAGTTTGCATGAAGCTTTAGGAACAAAGTTACGATTAAGTTCGGCTTACCGTCCTCAAACTGATGGACAATCGGAAAGGACGATTTAGTCTTTAGAGGATCTGTTAAGGGCGTGTGTGTTGGAACATGCCGGAAGTTGTTAGAATTTCCTACCGTTGATAGAGTTTACCTACAACAACAGTTATCATTCGAGTATAGGGATGGCACCCTATGAAGCTTTATACGGACGACGTTGCAGAACACCTTTGTGTTGGTACCAAGATGGAGAAAGTGCTTCATTAGGACCTGAACTAGTGCTACAAACAACTGAGAAGGTGAAACTGGTTCAAGAAAAGATGAGGATAACTCAGAGCCGACAGAAGAGTTATGCAAATAAAAGATGTAGGCCACTTGCGTTCGAGGAAGGGGATCAGGTGTTTTTGAGAGTCACTCCGATGACTGGGGTGGGCAGGGTCCTGAAGTCCAGAAAACTCACTCCAAAATTCGTTGGACCTTATCAAATTCTTCGTCGAATAGGTCCAGTAGCTTACCAAATAGCTTTACCGCCTTTTCTATCCAACCTTCACAATGTTTTTCATATTCCTGATCCCAGTCACGTCATAGAGTCTGATTCAGTACAGCTAAAGGATAACCTAACCTACGAGACATTGCCGGTTAAGATCGAGGATAGAAGGATAAAGAAACTGCGAGGGAAGGAGATAGCATTAGTCAAAGTTATCTGGAACGAGATTACAGGTGATGCAACCTGGGAAAGAGAAGAGGGCATGCAACAACAGTATCCGAGTTTGTTTTAAGAGGTACGTATAATTTCGAGGACGAAATTCTTTTAAGAGGGGTAGGAATGTAACGCCCCGATTTTCACATTTTCTAATTCTTTAGTATTTTAATGTCTTTATTTTATTCGAGGTCTTAGGAATGGAAATAAAATATTTCGAGACCATAGTCATGCTCGATGATATCGTAGGAAGCTACGATTAAGTTTTGAGTCGAAAACTCAAACGGAGTTCGGTCTGCATTTTTACACTGACAGTGTGATTTTACTGCTTAGAAGACCTCAGATTGACCAGTGAATGAGACAATAAGTCTTAGAATTCGATTCTCTACGTTTTGGTTAAATTTCGTAAAAATTTCAGAAAAATCACTTCCTGACCTTCGTTCGGGTGGAATCCTTAATAGGGTGACGAACGGAGCAACATATGGATTTACCGGGTCTCGCCAACAGATAATCTTGATATCACATCATCCCAGGACACTTGGGAGAGTATGCCAGAGTCGTCATGACGTTCGGAATTATCTAGACGCAAAATGACCAAAATGCCCCTAACCTTAGTCTTTTACACTTTTACCATTATACCCTTTTGGCAAATGACCTTTTTACCCTTAAGTGAGCTCTTAAGAGGCTGAACTCAGCCCCTCACTCTCTCATTTTTGCACAGTCCCTCACCCTTTAGAGTTCCATAGTTGTTCTTGAGAGAAAACTCCATTTTCATCCTTGAACAAGCTTGATTTCTTGTTGGAATGACTTGATTCCTTGAGCAATCTTCCTTCATTTCAAGGTAAGATCACTTATATAATCTCTTAGCTTCTTTAATCTTTCTTTATTTCCAGATCAATCTTCATTTTCATGAAAAAAATTTCTTAGATCCAAAACTTTAAAAATCCATAGGAAATTATAGAAAAATCCTTTTGAGGTAAGACCAAGTTCTTTGAACTCACATCATCAAGCTCTACCTAAACCCAAGAGCTTATGATTCAACTCTCATCATAGCTCAAAAAGCACTTTTTGGCCGAACCCTATTTGATGATGATGAACAGTGTTTTCATCAATTTTTGATTTTTAACACTTGATTTCATCCTTAGCTTTCCTAATGCCTTTGTGTCCATGAAATGGAAAGCCAAAACCAATTCCTAACCTTTTAAACCTAGGGTGGCCGAAATCCTCTTTGTTAGAATAGTTGACATTGGTTTTGATTGTTGTTTAATGTTGGATTGTTGTGTTGTTGTAGTTGTTGACGAATGCTAGGAGGTTCACAAACCGATCAACCGACTTTGATCTGAGAATCTGCTCATCAATAGGTATGGGGAGATGAACCTCATCACATCAAGATGGTGGTGGTGAAGATGGTTGTTTAAGTTATGTGTGGGTGAAACCCTTTAGTTTGGGTTCACTTTTAATGGTTAAGTTGTGTTAAATTCTCCAAGAGAACAATGTGTGATAATTGTTGTTATGCTTGTATGCCTTATCATGTGTTTTATGATGATGTTGTCTAGGTGAGAAAATGGTTTCTTGCATGATGAAAAACCTACTTTGATTATTAGATCAAGTATGGACTTTTGTGCTTATGTGCTTAAGTATGGACTTTTGTGCTTAGGTGCTTAATTATGATGCAATGTTGTGTGTTGTTGTTGATCATAATTGTGTCAGTTTTGTGAGCCATACTTCGATTAGTTGATGAAGTAAAACTTCACATTGGTTCCTAGTTGGCCATTAGCCATGACCTTGAGTTGGACAATTCAAGTTTTGATGTAAAGAAAGCGTTTTCAATAACTTGTGTTTTCAAAGAAAAACCCTAAGTGACTTTGAATGGAATTAAATCTCAAAGTGTTTTCACCAAAGTTAAACATGTTTTATACTTTATCCTTAGTCCATCTAGTTAATCAAGTGATTCAAAATGAGAAAAGAAGTGGTTTCATGAAGAGAATCAAAATGGTTCCATAAGGTTAATGTCTTGTTTTAAGGCAACTTTTCGCTAAGCGAAAACAGAGGAATTCTAAGTTGGGCATCACTGCCTCACTTTCGCTAAGCGAATTAATATTCGCTAAGCTAACGAAGCGAGTTTCGCTACGTGAATTACGTCTCGCTGAGCGATCCAGAGAAGTCTCCAAAGGAGGTATAACCGCCTCCATTTCGCCAAGCGAAATGATACTCGCTAAGCGAATAAAGTGAAATTTCGCTACACGAATTCTGTTTTGCCGAGCGATCCAGAGGTGTTTCAAAAGAGGTGTAACCACCTCTATTTTCGCTAAGCGAATACATATTCGCTAAGTGAATACAACACATTTCGCTACGCGATGTATGTTTCGCCAAGCGATGCAGAGGAGTCCCAAAGGAGGCATTATTGCTTCAATTTCGCTAAGCAAATGTAATTTCGCTAAGCGAATTCCATGTTTCAGAAAATGCAGAAAAATAGAGTAAGTAAGTGTTTCAAAAGTTGTTTCAAATCAAATGAGTTTTCAATTGAGAAGTTGCTTTGGTTTTCAAACGTTTTGGGTTTTGAAACAGTAGTTCGATGACGGACCGGTGATTCGGACCCCGATCAGTTGTTCGATTGTTTCAGTCTTCTGATGACTCGATCCCGGAGAGATCATGAGATTTATCCTGTGGACGAAAGGTTTTGTTTTTCAAAGACACGTATAGTTCCTAAGGAAGAGAACCTTAGTTGACTTCGAGGTTTTTCCTGGGGATAGACATTGCTTGATCGCATCTGCTTTGTGTAAGCATTGGCATTTGCATAGTCATAAGGCCTTGAGCCTAGGAGTTGAGCTTACACCTTGATGCGGGTGCGAATCTTACGGTGACGATCTTCAATGGTCTTTTTGGAGGTATCAGGGTTGGAAGGGCTTACATGTGACCAGTTGGTAGCTCTTCTGTGTCGTGGCGAATCCGTGCAATACACTGATATCCTCTACTAGATGCCCTACTTTTCATGTTTGGTCTAGAGTGTTTCCGTAAAGCCAGATACGTGCATGTTACGAACGTTGTAGCATCTTGCTCATGGCTGGCAGAAACCGGAACATGTCCTCCCATTCATTCTCTCCGAATGTTTTGTTAGCTCCATGGAGTAGGGGTCAGAGTAGTACCCAGTGACATTGACATTGAGTCATATACATTGCATTGCATTGCATGGCTATTGACGTTTACATTCACCCCATTACATCTTGTGGAAAGAAAAAAAAAACCGTATTTTCCGCATTAAATAATATTTTCGGTCTTATAAATGTTAGGGAATGTGACACTCGGGAAAGGATGTTGCAATCTTCGTCCCGCGAGAAATGGTTTTGTTTATAAAAAGTGTTTTTCAACTCAACTGTAAAGTTTTACGCATAAAAACCTAAGTTAAGTAATTAACTTAGAGTTGAAAACAAGGGTTAATAAAGTATAGTATGTGGTGAAATAAGACCATATATTATACCATTGATGACTTAGCACATCAATGACTTCATAAGACTTAAGTGAATCAACACTTATTTCCTTAATTGAAAATCAAGGAGTAATATCTTAGAAAGGATTAAAGACTTATCTAAGAGGATTCTCAATCCTTATTCATAAAGTTTAGGACTTGAGCCTTAATTCATAAGACATAAACACAAACATGAAATGTTTTGGGTTTTGAAACAGTAGTTTGATGATGGACCGGTGATTCGGATCTAGGTCAATCGTTTACTTGTTTCAATCTTGTGATGACTCGATCCCGGAGGGATCACGAGATTTATCCGGTGAATAAAGGTTTTGTTTTTCAAAAGACACGTATAGTTCCTAAGGAAGAGAACCTTAGTGGACCTCGCGGTTTACCGGGGGGGTGGACATTTCTCTTTCGCATTTGTTTTGTGTAAGCTTTGGCATTTCATGTGCATAGTCGTAAGGCCTTAAGCCTAGGAGTTGAGCTTACACCTTGATGTGGATACAAATCTTACGGTGACGATCTTCAATGGTCTTTTTGAAGGTATCAGTGTTGGAAGGGCTGACATGTGACCAGTTGGTAGCTCTTCTGTGTCGTGGCTAATCCAAGCAATACACTGATATCCTCTACTAGATGCCGTACTTTTCATGTTTGGTCGAGAGTATTTCCGTAAAGCTAGATACGTGCACATTACGAATGTTGTAGCATCTTGCTTATGGCTGGTAGAGACCGGAACATGTCCTCCTATTCACTCTCTCCGATGTTTTGTTAGCTCCATGGAATAGGGGTCAGAGTAGTATCCAGTGACATTGGCATTGAGTCATATACATTGCACTGCATTGCATGGCTGTTGATGTTTACATTTACTGTTATACATCGCTGTATTGTTTAAGGATGCCTTATATTATGCTGTTAACTGTTTAAAATGATATTATGTTGTTAACTGTTTAACATGAATTATATTGAGAATTTTAGTAAGCATGTTGGGTACGCTGCTACCTGTGAGTCGTCCCGTCTTTACTACTGCTATTTTGTTGTGTTCATGAACGGGAATCTCACCCATATCTGTATGTTTTCTGCTGGTACTTGTTGTTGCTGCTTGAACAGATGGATGTGACGATGGTTCAGTCCAGTAGTTTCCTTGATCCCGGAGGTGGACTCTTTTTGTGGTTTAGTTTTGTTGTCGGCCAAACTGTGTCGGTATCTGTAGTACTTTTGTGGTACCTTTTGGGAGCTACGACTCCTAGTACTTATTATTTCTTATTATCAGTTAAACATTAGACTTATGTTTGTATACAGTAATGTTGATGTTTCTGTTTTCTATTTTCTGTCTCTGTATTTATAATACAGTATGTTCTAGAAATGCAAGGTAAACCTAAGTTCATTTATTCGTATTATTTACCTTTACTAATCCCATTATATCTTTGGGAAAAGAAAAAGAAAAAAGAAAAAAGAAAACCGTATTTTCCGTATTAATAAATATTTTCGGCCTTATAAACGTTCGGGAATGTGACCCTTGGGAAAGGGTGTTGCAGTCACTGGATTCCATTCTACTCTTACTAATGGAATGTGCTTACCATGTAGTTCCTTGATCCTTCTGTCCATGATTCGAACAGGTGAAGCTTCGTACTCCAGGTTCTCTTTTATTTGAATTGATTCGGGCTCTAACACGTGTGATGGATCGGGATAATATTTTCTGAGCTGAGAGACGTGAAAAACGTCATGAAGATTTGAAAGGTTTGGTGGCAAAGCTATCTGATAGGCTACAGGGCCAATTCGTTGAAGAATCTGAAACGGTCCTATGAATTTAGGTGTTAGCTTTCTGGATCTGATTTCCCTGCCCACTCCAGCTCTTGGGGTAACTCTCATGAAAACATGGTCGCCCTCTTGGAATTCCAAAGTCTTAGCTTCCTCTATCAACTGATTCACATTCTCGAGGTACTTATCCTCAACTTGCTTCTTCCATAACAGGTTCAGGAAATCGCTAGTTACTCTAAACATTCCCAGATTTAGCTTATCCTCGACAATTTCCGCTTCTAGGTTCAGATCTCTAAACACCTCTAAAAGCTCTAGCTCCTTTACCATCATCGCAGATATGTGTAGGGATTTCCTACTGAGCGCATGATGACAACCAAATTAGTGGGTTGCCTTGTTGATGATCTTAGGTTGAATTATCAAGCACAATTGGTTAGACTACCAATGAAACTTAGGAAAACAAGTAGTGTTCAATTCAAGAAAGAAAGAAAACAAGAAAATGGATGAAGATGAGGAAGGGGAGAGGCGCCACAAATCCAAGGGGATTTGATAAGCCTAGTGAAGATCGCCACAAAAGTCTTGGACTCTTGATAAGATCAAAGGGGGTGGCTCAATCAACAACCTAAGAGAGACAATACCCTCACAATTGGATTCAATCCAAAATCAACTTCTTAGTTCCCTTTTCCATTCATCATACTCGAATTTATAGGAGATGGGGCTGCATACAATCTGCATACAAAGGGTCATCACTAGATGACAAAACCCCATTCATGAACATCCCACTTGTAACGCCCCGATTTTCACGTTTTCTAATTCTTCAGTATTTTAATGTCTTTATTTTATTCGAGGTCTTAGGAATGGAAATAAAATATTCCGAGACCATAGTCATGCTCGACGATATCGTAGGAAGCTACGATTAAGTTTTGAGTCAAAAACTCAAACGGAGTCCGGTCTGCGTTTTTACACTGACAGTATGATTTTACTGCTCAAAAGACCTCAGATGGACCCGTGAACGAGACAGTAAGTCTTAGAATTCGATTATCTACGTTTTGGTTAAATTTCGTAAAAATTTCAGAAAAATCACTTCCTGACCTTCGTTCGGTCGGAATTCTCAATCGGGCGACGAACGGAGCCACATATGGAGTTACCGAGACTCGCCAACGGATAATCTGGATATCACAACATCCCAGGACACTTGGGAGAGTATGCCAGAGTCGTCATGACGATCGGAAAAATCTAGACGTGAAATGACCAAAATGCCTCTAACCTTAGTCTTTTGCACTTTTACCATTTTACCCTTTTGGCAAATGACCATTTTGCCCTTAAGTGACTTGTTTTAAGGCTGAACTCAGCCCTCACACCCTCTCATTTTCGCACAGCCCTCTCAAAAAGAGAAGAACACCATAGTTACTCTTGAAGAAGCACCATTGTTGTTCTTGAAAAAGCTTGATTTCTTGTTAGAATCACTTGATTCCTTGAGCAATCTTCCATCATTTTAAGGTAAGATCACTTCTATTATCTCTTAGCTTCTTGAATATCTCTTTATTTCAAGATCAAGATCCATTTTCATGAAAATTATTTCTTAGATCCAAAACTTTGAAAATCCATAGGAAATTGTAGAAAAATCCTTTTGAGGTAAGACCAAGTTCTTTGAACTCACATCATTAATCTCTACCTAAACCCAAGAGCTTGTGATTCAACTCTCATCATAGCTCAAAAAGCACATTAAGGCCGAACCCTTCTTGATGATGATGAATAGTGTTTTCATCAATTTTTGATTTCTAACACTTGATTTCATTCTTAGCTTTCCTAATGCTTTTGAATCCATGAAATGGAAAACCAAGATCAATTCCTAGCTTTATTCTCTTTAGGGTGGCCGAAACCCTCTTTGTGAGAATTGTTGAGTTTGGTTTGATTGTTGTTTAATTATTGATTGTTTGGTTGTTTGTAGTTGGTGACAACTATCAGCAGGTTCACAAACCGATCAACCAACTTTGATCCGGGAATCTGCTCTTCAACAGGTATGGGGAGAAGAACCTCATCACACCAAGATGGTGGTGGTGAAGATGGTTGTTTACTTTATGTGTGGGTGAAACCCTTTAGTTTGGGTTCACTTTTATGTGTTAAGTTTTGTTAAGTTCTCTTGGAGAACAAGATTGTTATGATGAGTTTATACTTGAGTATGCTGTAGTATGCTTTAGCATAAGTTGATGATGATATGATTGAATGAAAATCATTTCCATGTATGTTGAAAAACCTACTTTGATCACTAGATCAAGTATGGACTTTTATGCTTGGTCATGAGACTATGATGTGTGATGGACTTGTATGTTTTGGTTATGATGTAATAAGGTGTAATATTGTGGTTTGTCATAATTGGTGTGAGCTTTTGAGCTATATTTGCTTAGTTGGTGAAACAAAGTCTCCATTTTTCATTGGAGTAGGCTTGTGGCCTTAGTAAGAGGAAAATATAAGAACATATGTTGTTCTTGTTTTGGCAAAGTTTTGATGCAACAAAACATGATTTCATAACCTATGTTTTCAAAGAGAAACAAAAGTGATTTTGATCCAAAGATCAAATGAAGTTTTAACCTTTTAAGTGTGTCACCAAAGTGGAAAATGTCTTTTCTTTAGCCATAGGTTTGTTAATCAAACTAAGTGTTTCAAAAGAGAATTAATGAAGAAGTTAAGGAAAAGTGAAAACAGGGCACTCGCCCAGCGAACCCCGTCTCGCCTCGCGAGACAGAGGGAAGATAAGGCATTCGCCAGGCTGACATTACCTCGCCTCGCGAGACAGTGGACTAGCCGAGCAGCAAAGATGCAGCTTCTCTGCCTCGCATAGAGAAGTAGTTCTCGCCCCGCGAACCGCCTAGGCAGTGAAGAATTGCAGCTCTGCCTCGCGACGCAAGACAATTATCGCCTCGCGATGCAGAAGGTCGGTTTGAAATACAGTTCTCTGCCTCGCGACACGAGACAATATTCGCCTCGCGATACAGAGGATTTGTATAAGGAGCAAATACAGCTCTCAGCCTCGCGACGCGAAACTTCTGTTCGCCCCGCGAGAAAAGAATTTCAAATGAGGTATCACTGCCTTAATTTAGCTAAGCGAATGTACTCTCGCTAAGCAGATTAAACCTTTTAGAAAATGCTATAAATAGAGTAAGTAGTTCAAATGTTGTTTCAAATCAAATAAGTTTTCAATTGTAAAAGTTTTTTGGTTTACAAAAGGAGTTTTCTAACTCAATCGTAAAGTTTTAGGCGTGAAAAACCTAAGTTAAATAATTAACTTAGAGTTGAAGACAAGGGTTAATTAAGTATGGTATGTGGTGGAACAAGACCATGTGCTATACCATTGATGACTTAGTACATCAATGAGTTCATAAGACTTAAGTGAAATCAACACTTGTTTCCTTAATTGAAAAACAAGGGATTAATATCTTAGAAAGGCTTAAAGACTTATCTAAGAGGATTCTCAATCCTTACTCATAATGCTTAGGACTTGAGACTTAATTCATAAGACGTAAACACAAACACGAAACGTTTTGGTTTTAGTTCGATGACGGACCGATGATTCGGATCCAGGTTAATCGTTCAATTGTTTCTGTCTTGTGATAACTGGAATGAGAGAGATCCTGAGGCTGTGCAGGTATGGGACTGTACAGTGGAAGGAATCCTGAGGCTATGCAGGTATGGGACTGTATAGTTAAGGGAAAGCATATAAGAATTGATTGGTACTACCCATATCAACAAGATTTATCTTCTTTTCGGGAGCTTAGAACATAAGTACTTTATAGTTAAGCGTGCTTGACTTAGAGTAATTATGGGATGGGTGACCTTCTGGGAAGTTTCCTAGAAAGCGTGTGAGTGAGGACAAAACACGCTGAAAGGACTTGTGTTGGTCTGTGGGGACAGTCGGCGATTCTGAAAGCAGTCTGGATCATTCCAAAGGAATCACGAGATATTTATCCGATGGATGATTGTTTTATCCGATGGATAAATGTTTTATAAAACAAAGATGTGTGTAGTTCCTAGGGAAGAGAACCTTAGTGAACCTTGAGGTTTATCCAATGGATAGACATTGTTTTATCGCATCTGCTTTGTGTAAGCATTGGCATTTCATGTGCATAGTTGTAAGGCCTTGAGCCTAGGAGTTGAGCTTACACCTTGATGCGGGTGCGAATCTTACGGTGACGATCTTCAATGGTCTTTTTGGAGGTATCAGGGTTGGAAGGGCTGACATGTGACCAGTTGGTGATTCTTCTGTGTCGTGGCGAATCCGTGCAATACACTGATATCATCTACTAGATGCCGTTCTTTTCATGTTTGGTCGAGAGTGTTACCGTAAAGC
Organism: Ammopiptanthus mongolicus; assembly: GCA_039655645.1. Taxonomy (NCBI): domain Eukaryota; kingdom Viridiplantae; phylum Streptophyta; class Magnoliopsida; order Fabales; family Fabaceae; genus Ammopiptanthus; species Ammopiptanthus mongolicus. The sequence continues at coordinate 42,235,936 of CM077349.1, forward strand.
CAGATACGTGCACGTTACGAATGTTGTAGCATCTTGCTCATGGCTGGCAGAAACCGGAACATGTCCTCCCATTCATTCTCTCCGAATGTTTTGTTAGCTCCATGGAGTAGGGGTCAGAGTAGTACCCAGTGACATTGACATTGAGTCATATACATTGCATTGCATTGCATGGCTATTGATGTTTATGGCTATTGATGTTTACATTTACTGTTATACATCGCTGTATTGTTTAAGGATGCCTTATATTATGCTGTTAAATGTTTAGCATGCTATTATGTTGTTAACTGCTTAACATGATTTATATTGAGAACCTTGTAAGCATGTTGGGTGCGCTGTTACCCGGTGAGTCGTCCCGTTTTTGCTACTGCTGTTTTGTTGTGTTGATGAACGGGAATCTCACCCATATCTGTATGTTTCTGCTGGTACTTGCTGTTGATGCTTGAACAGATGGACGCGACGATGGTTCGGTTCCGCAGTCCCTTTGAGTTCGGAGGTGGACTCTTTTGCTGTTTTAGTTTTGTTGTCGGCCAGACTATGTCAGTTTTTGTAGTACCTTTTGGGAGCTATGACTCCTAGTACTTATTGTATTTTCTTATGTCAGTCATACATTAGACTTATGTCTGTATATAGTAATGTTGTTATTTCTGTTTCCGTTTACTGTTTCTATATTTATAATACAATATGTCCTAGTAATGCATGGTGAACCTAAGTTCACTTATTAGTAATATTTATTACCTTTACTAATCTCATTACATCTTTATGAAAAGAAAAGAAAAAGAAAAATCGTATTTTCCGCATTAATAAATATTTTCGGCCTTATAAACGTTCGGGAATGTGACACTCGGGAAAGGGTGTTGCATTATTTTGGTATCAGAGCTGGCCGAGTCTTTTTGGGGTTTGTAGGTTATGGTCTGTCTTGTTTGTGTTGTGTTTTCTCTGATTGTTTTCTGTGTTACTGTTTCTGAGAGAAAACAATGTTGGAGAGGATGATGACTTCGGTCTATCCTTTTGTGTTGTTTGTTCTTTGTGTTGTGTTTCTGTGAAGAAGACAACGATTGTTTGTTACTCTCTGCATTATTGTTTCTGAAGGGGAATGATATTGGACAGGGTAGTAATGTTTTTGCTTTCTTGTAAGTTGTCGCTCGCAGAGTTCTTCAGAACGAGTGTTTTCCGACGGGTGCAAGACGAGTTGTAAGACATGGAGTTCCTGCAGCTACGTCAAGGAGGAATGTCTGTCAAAGAATATGCTGATCGTTTTGAGTCCCTGCTGAAGTCTTCGAGGTATTTCCATCTTCATCCCGATGAGGAGTGGAAGTGCACAAAGTTCGAAGAAGGTTTAAGGGACGAGATTCGAGGAGAGGTGCTACCTCTTGAGGTCAAAGAGTTCTCGATTTTGGTAGATGAATGCTTCGTAATCGAAGATCTGATGAAGACTCGTGGAGGAAGGCAACGTCACTCTGAACCGACTAGGTTCCATAAAGGCACCAATGGTCGTGATGATAGGTCTCGATGGAAACCATATGCAAAACAGCAAGGTCAACAACAACGTTCTGTAGGGGGAAGCAGTGGGAGTATTAGTCAATCTGGAAGCGCCCCAAAGAAGTGCGTGAAGTGTGGCAAGATCAATCATGTCACTAGAGAATGCTTAATCAAGGGAATCATATGCTTCAAGTGTGGGAAGCCAGGACATACTTCACGCGAGTGTGTGCAATCAAAAGCTAGACATTCTGTCAACGATGTGCAAGCAGCAAAGCCTAAGGCAATGAGCGGAGTTTATACTGGGGATGATGCTAAGACTTCTCAAAAGGAAGATTTGATTCACGGTCAGATCGTCGTGGAAGGTAAAACCTTATTTGTATCTTTCCTTACCCTTAGATTTGGTAATTTTTGCACTTCCTGCAAAGCTTGTTATAACTGCGAAAGTCTGTTTGAACTGTTCTATTTTCCGTAGTGGATAGAACGTTTTTGATTGATTTAATCTGTTTGCCTCTTTCGCAAATGGATTTGATCATAGGGATGGATTGGTTATCTTGTAACTATATCCTATTAGACGGTGCAAACAAAACCTTAGTTTTCCCTGATTCGGATAATTCTGGATTTGGACTGCCAACCAAGGAAACGTTTCTTTGAGAGGAGGAGCTCAACGAATACATGTTACTAACGAGTTTCCGGAAGTCTTTCCTGAAGACGTACCAGGTTTGCCGCCAGTTCGGGACATCGAGTTTGCGATCGATCTTGTGCCAGGAACAGGACTAGCGTCTATGGCACCTTATCATATGGCACCTGCTGAGTTGGAAACCTTGAAGGAACAGTTGGTGGACTTATTGGAAAAATAGTTCGTTAGACCCAGTGTGTCGAGAACGCCTGTGCTATTGGTGAGAAAGAAAGACGAAACATCTTGCTTATGTGTAGATTAGCGCCAGTTGAACAAGGTTACCATTAAGAACAAGTATCATCTTTTGGGAATAAATGACTTGATGGATCAGTTGAGGAGAGTGGCAGTTTTCTCCGAGATTGATTTGCGATCGGGTTATCACCAGTTTCGTGTGAAGGCAGAAGATGTACCAAGAACAGCGTTTCAAACACGCTATGGGCACTACGAGTTTGTAATGTCGTTTGGTATGACGAATACTCCTCTATATTCATGGATTACATGAATAGGATCTTTCGTTCATATCTAGATAAGTTTGTCATTGTTTCATAGACGACATACTCATCTATTCGCGAAACCAGGAAGTACATGCTGAATATCTTAGTGTGATTCTTCAGGTTCTGAAGGAGAAACAGCTATATGCAAAGTTGTCCAAGTGTGAGTTTTGGCTCGACGAAGTAAAGTTTTTGGGTCATGTGATTTCAAAGGAAGGATAAAGCATTTGAATGGACTGAAGCCTGTGAGGAAAGTTTGCAAGGATTAGAGAGAAGGTTGACTACTTCACCTGTGTTAGTGCTGCCTGATCTCAAGGGAACATTTGTGTTCACACTCCTACGTATTCCTCAGTGTATTCGACAATTGATTGAATTGATAATATGGTGTCCATTGGTCTGGACATTTTCGTATTATTTCACTGAAAGTTTTGTTATGACTATTCCTTGAGTTATAACCGAAACAACTTTTGATACTGGAAGTTTCTTGATGAAACTTAGTCTAATCACTTTTACTTTTGGTGAAGGTGATCCAGTCTGATTTTTTGCCAGACTGTTTATCTTTTGATTCCCAAGTTTATTGGAAGGTTCTTATGAAAGAAGGAACTTTATTAGAGTCATGGATGTAAACATGTATTAGCTATGCAATTTTACACTCACGAACCTACTGAAGAGTCTTTTTGCATACTGGATATTCCTGTATTCATTCCAGATTGGTAAAATTCTTTTGTTATTTTCTTCTGAGACCAAGACCAGGAAAAATTTCCTTTGTTGAAAATTTCTTTCCTTAATCTTCAGCGACCGAGTAGGTTTAGTTTTAAGTCACGGAATTTCGAGGACGAAATTCTTTTAAGAGGGGTAGGAATGTAACGCCCCGATTTTCACGTTTTCTAATTCTTCAGTATTTTAATGTCTTTATTTTATTCAAGGTCTTAGGAATGGAAATAAAATATTCCGAGACCATAGTCATGCTCGACGATATCGTAGGAAGCTACGATTAAGTTTTGAGTGAAAAACTCAAACGGAGTCCGGTCTGCGTTTTTACACTGACAGTATGATTTTACTGCTCAGAAGACCTCAGATGGACCCGTGAACGAGACAGTAAGTCTTAGAATTTGATTATCTACGTTTTGGTTAAATTTCGTAAAAATTTCAGAAAAATCACTTCCTGACCTTCGTTCGGTCGGAATTCTCAATCGGGTGACGAACGGAGCCACATATGGAGTTACCGAGACTCGCCAACGGATAATCTTGATATCACAACATCCCAGGACACTTGGGAGAGTATGCCAGAGTCGTCATGACGATCGGAAAAATCTAGACGTGAAATGACCAAAATGCCTCTAACCTTAGTCTTTTGCACTTTTACCATTTTACCCTTTTGGCAAATGACCATTTTGCCCTTAAGTGACTTGTTTTAAGGCTGAACTCAGCCCTCACACCCTCTCATTTTCGCACAGCCCTCTCAAAAAGAGAAGAACACCATAGTTACTCTTGAAGAAGCACCATTGTTGTTCTTGAAAAAGCTTGATTTCTTGTTAGAATCACTTGATTCCTTGAGCAATCTTCCATCATTTTAAGGTAAGATCACTTCTATGATCTCTTAGCTTCTTGAATATCTCTTTATTTCAAGATCAAGATCCATTTTCATGAAAATTATTTCTTAGATCCAAAACTTTGAAAATCCATAGGAAATTGTAGAAAAATCCTTTTGAGGCAAGACCAAGTTCTTTGAACTCACATCATTAATCTCTACCTAAACCCAAGAGCTTGTGATTCAACTCTCATCATAGCTCAAAAAGCACATTAGGGCCGAACCCTTCTTGATGATGATGAATAGTGTTTTCATCAATTTTTGATTTCTAACACTTGATTTCATTCTTAGCTTTCCTAATGCTTTTGAATCCATGAAATGGAAAACCAAGATCAATTCCTAGCTTTATTCTCTTTAGGGTGGCCGAAACCCTCTTTGTGAGAATTGTTGAGTTTGGTTTGATTGTTGTTTAATTATTGATTGTTTGGTTGTTTGTAGTTGGTGACAACTATCAGAAGGTTCACAAACCGATCAACCGACTTTGATCCGGGAATCTGCTCTTCAACAGGTATGGGGAGAAGAACCTCATCACACCAAGATGGTGGTGGTGAAGATGGTTGTTTACTTTATGTGTGGGTGAAACCCTTTAGTTTGGGTTCACTTTTATGTGTTAAGTTTTGTTAAGTTCTCTTGGAGAACAAGATTGTTACGATGAGTTTATACTTGAGTATGCTGTAGTATGCTTTAGCATAAGTTGATGATGATATGATTGAATGAAAATCATTTCCATGTATGTTGAAAAACCTACTTTGATCACTAGATCAAGTATGGACTTTTATGCTTGGTCATGAGACTATGATGTGTGATGGACTTGTATGTTTTGGTTATGATGTAATAAGGTGTAATTGTGGTTTGTCATAATTGGTGTGAGCTTTTGAGCTATATTTGCTTAGTTGGTGAAACAAAGTCTCCATTTTTCATTGGAGTAGGCTTGTGGCCTTAGTAAGAGGAAAATATAAGAACATATGTTGTTCTTGTTTTGGCAAAGTTTTGATGCAACAAAACATGATTTCATAACCTATGTTTTCAAAGAGAAACAAAAGTGATTTTGATCCAAAGATCAAATGAAGTTTTAACCTTTTAAGTGTGTCACCAAAGTGGAAAATGTCTTTTCTTTAGCCATAGGTTTGTTAATCAAACTAAGTGTTTCAAAAGAGAATTAATGAAGAAGTTAAGGAAAAGTGAAAACAGGGCACTCGCCCAGCGAACCCCGTCTCGCCTCGCGAGACAGAGGGAAGATAAGGCATTCGCTAGGCTGACATTACCTCGCCTCGCGAGACAGTGGACTAGCTGAGCAGCAAAGATGCAGTTTCTCTGCCTCGCATAGCGAAGTAGTTCTCGCCCCGCGAACCGCCTAGGCAGTGAAGAATTGCAGCTCTGCCTCGCGACGCGAGACAATTATCGCCTCGCGATGCAGAAGGTCGGTTTGAAATACAGTTCTCTGCCTCGCGACACGAGACAATATTCGCCTCGCGATACAGAGGATTTGTATAAGGAGTAAATACAGCTCTCAGCCTCGCGACGCGAAACTTCTGTTCGCCCCCGAGAAAAGAATTTCAAATGAGGTATCACTGCCTTAATTTAGCTAAGCGAATGTATTCTCGCTAAGCAGATTAAACCTTTTAGAAAATGCTATAAATAGAGTAAGTAGTTCAAATGTTGTTTCAAATCAAATAAGTTTTCAATTGTAAAAGTTTTTTGGTTTACAAAAGGAGTTTTCTAACTCAATCGTAAAGTTTTAGGCGTGAAAAACCTAAGTTAAATAATTAACTTAGAGTTGAAGACAAGGGTTAATTAAGTATGGTATGTGGTGGAACAAGACCATGTGCTATACCATTGATGACTTAGTACATCAATGAGTTCATAAGACTTAAGTGAAATCAACACTTGTTTCCTTAATTGAAAAACAAGGGATTAATATCTTAGAAAGGCTTAAAGACTTATCTAAGAGGATTCTCAATCCTTACTCATAATGCTTAGGACTTGAGACTTAATTCATAAGACGTAAACACAAACACGAAACGTTTTGGTTTTAGTTCGATGACGGACCGATGATTCGGATCCAGGTTAATCGTTCAATTGTTTCTGTCTTGTGATAACTGGAATGAGAGAGATCCTGAGGCTGTGCAGGTATGGGACTGTACAGTGGAAGGAATCCTGAGGCTATGCAGGTATGGGACTGTATAGTTAAGGGAAAGCATATAAGAATTGATTGGTACTACCCATATCAACAAGATTTATCTTCTTTTCGGGAGCTTAGAACATAAGTACTTTATAGTTAAGCGTGCTTGACTTAGAGTAATTATGGGATGGGTGACCTTCTGGGAAGTTTCCTAGAAAGCGTGTGAGTGAGGACAAAACACGCTGAAAGGACTTGTGTTGGTCTGTGGGGACAGTCGGCGATTCTGAAAGCAGTCTGGATCATTCCAAAGGAATCACGAGATATTTATCCGATGGATGATTGTTTTATCCGATGGATAAATGTTTTATAAAACAAAGATGTGTGTAGTTCCTAGGGAAGAGAACCTTAGTGAACCTTGAGGTTTATCCAATGGATAGACATTGTTTTATCGCATCTGCTTTGTGTAAGCATTGGCATTTCATGTGCATAGTTGTAAGGCCTTGAGCCTAGGAGTTGAGCTTACACCTTGATGCTGGTGCGAATCTTACGGTGACGATCTTCAATGGTCTTTTTGGAGGTATCAGGGTTGGAAGGGCTGACATATGACCAGTTGGTGATTCTTCTGTGTCGTGGCGAATCCGTGCAATACACTGATATCCTCTACTAGATGCCGTACTTTTCATGTTTGGTCGAGAGTGTTACCGTAAAGCCAGATACGTGCACGTTACGAATGTTGTAGCATCTTGCTCATGGCTGGCAGAAACCGGAACATGTCCTCCCATTCACTCTCTCCGAATGTTTTGTTAGCTCCATGGAGTAGGGGTCAGAGTAGTACCCAGTGACATTGACATTGAGTCATATACATTGCATTGCATTGCATGGCTATTGATGTTTATGGCTATTGATGTTTACATTTACTGTTATACATCGCTGTATTGTTTAAGGATGCCTTATATTATGCTGTTAAATGTTTAGCATGCTATTATGTTGTTAACTGCTTAACATGATTTATATTGAGAACCTTGTAAGCATGTTGGGTGCGCTGTTACCCGGTGAGTCATCCCGTTTTTGCTACTGCTGTTTTGTTGTGTTGATGAACGGGAATCTCACCCATATCTGTATGTTTCTGCTGGTACTTGCTGTTGATGCTTGAACAGATGGACGCGACGATGGTTCGGTTCCGCAGTCCCTTTGAGTTCGGAGGTGGACTCTTTTGCTGTTTTAGTTTTGTTGTCGGCCAGACTATGTCAGTTTTTGTAGTACCTTTTGGGAGCTATGACTCCTAGTACTTATTGTATTTTCTTATGTCAGTCATACATTAGACTTATGTCTGTATATAGTAATGTTGTTAGTAATATGTCCTAGTAATGCATGGTGAACCTAAGTTCACTTATTAGTAATATTTATTACCTTTACTAATCTCATTACATCTTTATGAAAAGAAAAGAAAAAGAAAAATCGTATTTTCCGCATTAATAAATATTTTCGGCCTTATAAACGTTCGGGAATGTGACACTCGGGAAAGGGTGTTGCACCACTAAGTGGTGTAATAAAAGCTTTTACTCATCCACTAAGTGGCTAATAACTATCCTACTTTAGTGACTAATAAAAAGTGGTTCCATAACTTCTAAAGGAGTTACCTAGGCATGCAAGCCAAAGGTTGCCCTCCTAGAAGCTTCCCATTTTCGTGCATCCTCATGAAGTGGGCTTGGTCATCATACAAACTTAGTGTAGCCCACACTTCATGGACACCAAAGTGAAGTTCCCCCAAAATTGGATCCACACGAAGTCTTTTACACTTTATTTAACTAGAAATAAAACTAGTAAATGGGCTTTGAAGAAGCTCATGCCCATCAACATCATATGTCTTCAAGATGGATAAGACAAGTAACCAATTTGGGCTCCACTCCATCAAGACGTAAACTTGGGCTTGTTTCCATCAAGGTTGTCACCACTTGGTTTAAGACTTCTTGGGCTTTCTTGATCCTAGCTCTTGTCATAGGTCCACCAAGTCCTTGTAGTGCTCCTTGGTCCAAGCTCCTTAGTGGGCTCACATCATCCCCTCCTTCTTTAAGTGAATTCGACCTCGAATTGAAATCTTCATCACCTACATCAAAAAGAGATAAATCAGCCACATTGAAAGTTGCACTAATTCCACCATACTCACCCGGAAGATCTATCTTATAAGCATTATCATTGATCTTGGCAAGCACTTGGAATGGCCCATCTCCTCTTGGTTGAAGCTTGGATTTCCTTTGTGAAGGAAACCTCTCTTTTCTCATGTGCACCCAAACCCAATCTCCGGGTTCAAACACCACCTTTCTCCTCCCTTTGTTGGCTTGTCTAACATAGCTTTCAGTCCTCTTTTCAATTTGAGCCTTCACTTGCTCATGTAACTTCCTCACATATTCAGCCTTAGCCTTGCCATCTTTATGCTTTAAAAGTGAAGAGTTAGGCAATGGCAATAAATCAAGAGGAGTTAAAGGGTTAAATCCATAAACAATCTCAAAAGGAGAAAATTGGGTAGTACTATGAACAACCCTATTATAAGCAAATTCCACATGAGGCAAACATTCCTCCCAAGACTTAATGTTCTTCTTAATTACAGCCCTTAGAAGGGAAGACAGTGTCCTGTTTACTACCTTAGTTTGCCCATCCGTTTCGGGATGGCAAGTAGTGGAGAAAAGAAGCTTTGTACCTAGTTTTCCCCATAATGTCCTCCAAAAGTGACTTAGGAACTTTGTGTCCCTATCACTAACAATACTTCTTGGAAGGCCATGAAGCCTTACAACTTCTTTAAAAAATAATTCAGCAACATGACAAGCATCATCAATCTTTTTGCATGGTATAAAATGTGCCATTTTTGAAAACCTATCCACAACCACAAAGATTGAATCCTTACCATTCCTTGTCCTAGGTAGTCCCACAACAAAATCCATTGACAAATCAATCCAAGGAAAATCAGGAATAGGCAAAGGAGTGTAAAGACCATGAGGCATCACTTTAGATTTAGACTTCTTACAAACAATGCATTTTTCACAAAACTTTTGCACATCATGGTTCATGTGTGGCCAATGAAAATGCTCATGCAACATATCTAAAGTCTTTTGGACCCCAAAATGCCCCATTAGACCCCCTTCATGCGCCTCTTTTAAAAGTAAGTCTCTTATGGAACTTTTAGGCACACATAATCTTTTTTCTTTAAACAAAAACCCTTGGTGCCTAAAATAACCATTTTGAGCCGCATGCACACATGTAGCATAGATATGGGAAAAATCTTTATCATGCTCATACAATTCCTTTATGCATTCAAGTCCAAACAATTTTGTTTCAAGGGTAGAAAGTAAAGTATACCTCCTTGAAAGTGCATCCGCCACAATGTTGGCCTTACCCTTTTTATGCTTGATGACATAGGGAAATTGCTCAAGAAACTCAACCCACTTAGCATGTATTTTATTCAACTTCCCTTGTCCTTTCAAATACTTCAAGGACTCATGGTCACTATGGATGACAAATTCCTTGGGCAAAAGATAATGTTGCCATGTTTGCAACGCCCTCACCAAGGCATACAACTCCTTATCATAGGTGGGATAATTAAGGGCAGCACCACTTAATTTCTCACTAAAATAAGCAATTGGATGCCCTTCTTGCATCAAAACAGCTCCAGCACTAATATTAGAAACATCACATTCAATCTCAAAAGATTTAGCAAAATTAGGCAAAACAAGTATTGGTGCATGAGTAAGTTTTTCTTTTAGCACTTGAAATGCAAGTTCTTGTTTCTCCCCCCATTTAAAAGCAACATTTTTCTTGACAATTTCATTAAGAGGTGCAGCCAAAGTACTAAAGTCCCTCACAAACCTCCTATAGAAACTAGCCAAGCCATGAAAGCTCCTCACTTCACTCACATTTTTGGGGGTTGGCCAATCTTGAATGGCCTTAATTTTCTCTTTATCAACATGGACCCCTTTTGCATTTACAACAAAACCAAGGAAGATCACATGGTCCACACAAAAAGTGCATTTTTCAAAATTTGCATACAGCTTCTCTTTTCTTAACACATGCAAAACAGCCCTCAAATGTTCATGATGTTCATCTAGGCTTTTGCTATATATCAAGATATCATCAAAATATACAACAACAAACTTACCCAAAAATTCTCTCAAAACATGTTTCATTAACCTCATGAAAGTACTAGGTGCATTAATTAAACCAAAAGGCATAACCATCCATTCATACAAACCATATTTCGTTTTGAAAGCAGTTTTCCATTCATCCCCTTCCCTTATCCTAATTTGATGGTACCCACTCTTTAAATCAATTTTAGAAAATAAGCAAGCACCAAACAATTCATCTAACAAGTCATCAAGTCTAGTGATAGGGTGTCTATACTTGATAGTGATGTTGTTGACAGCCCTACAATCAGTGCACATCCTCCAACTCCCATCATTTTTGGGCACTAGGATGGCTGGTACAGCACATGGGCTCAAACTCTCTTTGACCCATCCCCTTTGCATCAGCTCCTCAACTTGCTTTTGTATTTCTTTAGTCTCTTGAGGGTTGCTCCTATAGGCTGGCCTATTGGGTAATGATGCACGCGGAATGAGATCAATGTGATGTTCAATCCCCCTTAAAGGAGGTAGGCCATGTGGCACTTCCTTTGGAAACACATCACCAAATTCCTACACAAGAGTTTCAACACCACTAGGCAAAGAGAGTTCATTAGAAGCATTAGCATTCAAACAATATTCTTTGCAATAAAGCATGTATAGGGGCTGCCTAGAAATCAAAGCCCTCTTCACCTCACTTTTTGTTGCCAAATAACTCTCTTTCTTCTCACTATTTTTCTCACTTCTTTTTTATCTTTATTCTTTCGGCCATCACTTTTTTTTTCACTCTCTTTTTCTTTTTCCTCTTGCATTTTTTTCTCTCTCAATTTAAGTTGATCCTCACTTACTTCTCTTGGAGATAATGGTGTAAGAGTGACCTTGCGGTCTTGGTGCATAAAAGAGAACTTGTTTGTATATCCATCATGGTTGGCCTTTTTATCAAATTGCCAAGGCCTCCCAAGCAACATATGACTTGCCTCCATGGGTACCACATCACATTGAACATTATCATGATACTTTCCAATGGAGAAACAAACTTCAACTTGCTTGTTCACGGTCATCTCACCAACTTCACTAAGCCATTGGAGTTTATATGGCCGTGGATGTGGTTTAGTCACAAGATTCAATTTAGAAACCATTCTAGCACCAGCAACATTAACACAACTCCCACCATCAATAATTAAAGAACATACCTTCCCTTGTATCATGCACCTTGTATGGAAGATATTTTCTCTTTGGCTTTCATCATGCTCTTTGACTTGGCTTCCCAAAAGTCTCCTCACCATGAGCAAATCTCCTTCCGGTACTATTTCTCCCTCACTTTCTTCTTCACTAGAGGCCTCGGATTGTGTTACAACTTCATCATTCCTCATTATCATCACCTTTTTACTTGGGCATTGAGATGCAATATGTCCATGACCCAAACATTTGAAGCATTTCACATCACGGTTTCTAGGTGTAGTAGAGGCTTCCATAGGTTTCTTTCCATGTGTGCTAGTCACGGCCTCCTTGGAAGTTGAGGTGCCCTCCTTCTTTGATTTGTCTTTCCAACTTGAAGGTGAAAACTTAGAAGAAGAAGAAAATTTGGACTTCTTCCTCTTAAGTTGTTGTTCCACTTTGATAGCTTGTTGGACCAAATCCTCAATCTCCACATAGTTTTGAAGCTCCACTATGTATTGAATCTCTTGATTTAATCCATGTAAGAACCGAGCCATAGTAGCCTCCCTCTCTTCATGAATGTTGGACCTAATCAAGGCCAACTCCATCTCTTTGTGGTACTCATCAACACTCCTGGATCCTTGGGTCAATCTTTGCAATTTGTTGTGAAGATCTCTATGGTAATGGGATGCACAAATCTTCTCCTCATGACTTGTTTCATTTCGGCCCAAGTTTCAACTGGCTCCTCCTCATACCGTCTTCTTTCTTTTTGCATTTGATCCCACCAAACAAGTGCATAGTCTTTAAATTCAAGAGCGGCTACCTTCACTCTCTTCCTTTCATTGTAGTTGTTGCAATCAAACACTTGCTCCATCTTCATCTCCCACTCCAAGTAGGCTTCGGGATCATTCTTCCCATGGAAGTTAGGAACTTTGATCTTGACTCCTTCAATTCTATCTTCTCTATCACGCCTCCTTCCTCTATGTCCTCCTCCTCTAGGTCTTCCTCTTTCACTTTCATATCCACTTGACTCATCACGGGTTTGAAGGATGGCAAGTTGTCTATCATAATTTGCTTGCATTGCCTCCATTTGCCTTGTAAGGGTGCGGATTTGATTAGTCATCCAAGCTTGGAGAATTGCGGACCTTGGAGAAAGAGGTGGGCTATCATCTGCCATCACTTGAAACAAAAGATTAAATATAACAAGAATTTTAAACTTCTCACCACACTCCCTCACGTGTTTCACTCAAAATTGTGATACACTCAATTAAGCTTTTTCCACACAATATGTAATTTTGCACTCTTGCCTTTTTCCTCTCAATATGTCCTCTTATAGTTCTTAAAGGAGTCAACCTCCAATCCACACAAAAATGTCCAAATCCAAATAGCAATATTCAACAAGACTTATCAAGAACAAAGGAAAAGCAAGAAAAGGAAAAGCTTTCACAAGAATACAAACAAGAATGAAGGGAAGCTTTGTCATGAACACAATTTGCCCAAATAAGATTTTTTTTTTCTATTCATTCTCTGTTTTTTTTTTGCCCTGGTTTTTTTTTTTTTTTTTTTTTTTACACTTCCATGAAGAGAAAAACACTTGCAAACTTGTTTTGGGGCAGAAACATAAAAGCAGCGAAAATTCCCTTCAAAACAGAATCAAAGTAATATTTGGATAGAAAAGAAGAAAGGTTGAAGATGAAGAACAAGAAGAAAATTGAAGAACAAAACACAAAAATAATTCAACCAAACCTGAGCTTTGATACCACTTGATGACAACCAAATTAGTGGGTTGCCTTGTTGATGATCTTAGGTTGAATTATCAAACACAATTGGTTAGACTACCAATGAAACTTAGGAAAACAAGTAGTGTTCAATTCAAGAAAGAAAGAAAACAAGAAAATGGATGAAGATGAGGAAGGGGAGAGGCGCCACAAATCCAAGGGGATTTGATAAGCCTAGTGAAGATCGCCACAAAAGTCTTGGACTCTTGATAAGATCAAAGGGGGTGGCTCAATCAACAACCTAAGAGAGACAATACCCTCACAATTGGATTCAATCCAAATTCAACTTCTTAGTTCCCTTTTCCATTCATCATACTCGAATTTATAGGAGATGGGGCTGCATAGAATCTGCATACAAAGGGTCATCACTAGATGACAAAACCCCATTCATGAACATCCCACTAAGTGGTGTAATAAAAGCTTTTACTCATCCATTAAGTGGCTAATAACTATCCTACTTGAGTGACTAATAAAAAGTGGTTCCATAACTTCTAAAGGAGTTACCTAGGCATGCACGCCAAAGGTTGCCCTCCTAGAAGCTTCCCATTTTCGTGCATCCTCATGAAGTGGGCTTGGTCATCATACAAACTTAGTGTAGCCCACACTTCATGGACACCAAAGTGAAGTTCCCCCAAAATTGGATCCACACGAAGTCTTTTACACTTTATTCAACTAGAAATAAAACTAGTAAATGGGCTTTGAAGAAGCTCATGCCCATCAATATCATATTTCTTCAAGATGGATAAGACAAGTAACCAATTTGGGCTCCACTCCATCAAGACGTAAACTTGGGCTTGTTTCCATCAAGGTTGTCACCACTTGGTTTAAGACTTCTTGGGCTTTCTTGATCCTAGCTCTTGTCATAGGTCCACCAAGTCCTTGTAGTGCTCCTTGGTCCAAGCTCCTTAGTGGGCTCACATCAGCGCATTCGCTACAACATTCATAGTCCTTTATGAATTCCTTCCATCTTCGCTGCCGCATGTTCAACTCTTTCTGGTCGAACAGATACTTCAAGCTCTTATGGTGGCTAAACACATTGAATTTAGCACCATAAAGATAGTGTCTCCATATCTTCAATGCAAACACTATCGCAGCCAATTCCAGATCATGCGTTGGGTAGTTCCTCTCATGTACTCTCAACTGCCTGGAGGCTTACGCCACAACTTTTCTGTCTTGCATGAGCACACATCCCAAGCCTTGATAAGATGCATCACAATATACATCAAATTGTCCTAAAGGATCTGGTAGCACCAGCACAGGTGATGTGGTCAGTCTTCTTTTCAGCTCCTGGAAACCTTGCTCGCAAGCCTCTGACCACTCAAACGTCTTCCTTTTTCTGGTTAACTGCATCATAGGTAACGCAATCTTAGAAATCCCTTGATAAACCTCCGATAGTAGCCTGCTAAACTAATAAAACTTCTCACCTCGTTTACAGACTTAGGGCTTTCCCAACTCACTGCGGCCTCGACTTTCACAGGATCCACTGCGATCCCAACCCTCTTGATCACATGGCCTAGAAGCTGAACTTCCTCTTACCAAAACTCGCACTTTCACAGTTTAGCATACAACTTCCGGTCCTTTAGCACTTGCAACACCGCCCTCAGATGCTCTTGGTGTTCCTCTCTGCTCGAAGAGTATACAAGGATGTCGTCAATAAACACAACAACAAACTTGCCAAGGAACTGTCGGAAGATCCTGTTCATATAGTCCATGAGCACAACTGGAGCATTAGTCACTCCAAACGGCATAACCAAATACTCATAGTGACCATACCGACTCCGAAAGGCAGTCTTTGGCACATCCTCCTTCTTAACCCGGATTTGATGGTATCCAGATCGCAGATCGATCTTAGGAAACACAGCTGCTCTTTTCAGCTGATCCATTAAATCATCTATCCGTGGTAACGGATACTTGTTCTTTATCGTCACTTTGTTCAGCTGACGATAGTCTACGCACAGCCTCGAACTCTCATCCTTCTTCTTCACAAACAATACCGGAGCTCCCCACGGAGATGCACTAGGTCTGATAAACTCCTTGCCTAGCATTTCATCTAACTGTTTCTTCAGTTCCATAAGCTCAACTGGAGACATCCGATACGGTGCTATCGATATAGGTCCATTTCCCGGTACTAGGTCTATCACAAACTCCACCTCTCTTTCTGGTGGCAATCCAGGAACATCGTCGGGAAACACCTCCGGAAACTCTCATACGATAGGCAAAGCTTCAACACTAGCAGTCTCCCTTACTTCCAAACAGAACAACACTATATGCTTGCCGTATCGTCCACCCGTCAGAGTACTCTCGTTGGCAGGCATCAATCCAGATTGCTAGGAAAAACTGAGAGTATTGTTTGAACAGTCTAACATCACATGGTTGGCTGAAAGCCAGTTCGTGCCTAGGATCACATCTATCTGTTGCATAGGCAAGCAGATATGGTCAACAAGAAAATGATGGTTCTCTACCATAATAGGACAATTACGGCATACAAATAGGGTTGTTAAAGAATCACCAGTAGGTGCTGAAACAGTCAAGTCACAGAGTAATGTAGAAACAGGCAACGCTAAATGATCCATACACTCTAGTGATATGAAAGAATGCGTAGCCCCCGAATCAAACAAAATCGGCAAAAGCTTACAAGAAACTAAGCACTTACCTTGGATCAGATCAGGACTTTGGGAAGCTTCAAAACCTCTCACGGCAAACACCCTTCCAATCGTCTGTGGCCTACTCTGCTGACTTGCCACAACTGATCTCGCTCCGCCACTCTGAGCCCTACTACTTTGCTGCTGAAACTGAGCCCTTATGCTCACTCCGGGCTTGCAGTCTGACGCATAGTGACCTATCTGGTTGCAGTTGAAACACTTGATGTGCTGGGTCTTTGGACAGTTCTTGACCAGATGCAGTCCCCCGCACCGAAAACAGGTCTTGATCTCTTGCTGTGCTTTACTGGAGTCGCTCCCTCCATGTTTGACATTAAATTGAGCCGGGCGATCATTTGGTCTCGCCCTCCGTTGGAACTTGTCGCTTTTGCCCCTCTGATGGCTCTTTATAGGTCCACCACTTGTCTTTTGTTGTGCGACAGTTTCTGCTCTGTCATGTCCTTCAACCACTGTACACTTCTCCACCAACTCCGGAAAAGAACTGATACTCAGGGGTAGCATCGCTCGCTTCAACTCAGGTCTCAGCCCATCCTCAAACCTCCTGCAGACCCATTCTTCATCCGGGTGGATCTGATAGAATTGAGAAAACTTGAGTAGCACTTCAAACCTCATTGCGTACTCACCAACCGATAGATGTTCCTATTTTAGACTCAGGAATTCCTTCTCTTTTTCTTGCCTGATGCTTCTTGGGAAGTATTTCTCTAGAAAACACTCCCAGAATAGTTGCCATGTTAACACCCTTCCTTCGGCCTCTAACAGTCTGGACTTGGTTCTCCACCAAGCTTCCGCTGCTCCTATTAACATGAAGGCAGCATATGTGACCTTTCTGTCTTCTCTATAGTGTGTGGCCATGAACACCTTCTCTATTTCTTGCAACCACATCTCCGTAGCCTCAGGGTTATACTCTCCGTGGAATGGGGGAGGATTTCCCTTCATAAAAGCATTAAGACCGGTATCCACCATCTCGTTTCCCCTCATAGTGTGCAGTTGATCCTGTCTAGCTTCTCTTTCTTCCTGCTTTTACATATACTGGGCAGTTTGTTGAGTTTGTTGCATCATTGCAGTAGCCAAGTCCCTCATGGCTTGCATTGGTTCCGAAGTGTCACCACCACTTCCTGTCCTTGAGTGGTCATCGTTGTTGTTGTTATTACCTTCGCGTCCATTCGCCGCCGGCCTTCCACCTTTTCCTCGTGCCATTTAGCTTCCTCTAAAAGGAGCTATCAGTTCCAATTCATAAGACATATAATAGCAATTAACAGTTAAACATATCATATGCCTTATGAATGAAAACAGTTATCACACTTCGATAACTAGCACATCGGACACTCTATCCAAAACCCAACATAGTTGATACAACTCGGTTATCAACCATCAAAGCCAGTACACTTAACCTTCACAATCCGATATTAGAATCGAACTGCTT
Source organism: Ammopiptanthus mongolicus (assembly GCA_039655645.1). Lineage (NCBI taxonomy): Eukaryota > Viridiplantae > Streptophyta > Magnoliopsida > Fabales > Fabaceae > Ammopiptanthus > Ammopiptanthus mongolicus. The sequence goes on from CM077349.1 coordinate 42,253,423, forward strand.
TGATACCATAATAATGAGACGACTCCATACATATGAAGGCATCCCATTGGTCCCAACCTCTTATTATTATTATCTATGCCTAGTCGTATATAAAGCGATAGCGTGGTATAAAAACGGTGTTGCGGAAGTACACAAACGAAAACGGCAAGCATAGGAAAGCGATCAGAGTAAAAGCGCAATATAACATAAATGTACAATAACATACATAACTTAGCCCCATCAGTAGGGCACTGTGCATACTTATACACCCTATGAAAAAGTAAAATCAAAATACATCAAAAAGCATAGGAAGAACGCTTGGAGCTCACCAGCAAACCCTCATACCCTCTCAAAAGATACATAAAAAACTCTCGACTCACTCCCTAGGACGCACTGGCAGGCTCTCACCATCAGTGGTGAGGATGCCCTGAGCTAACCTGACCCTCGCCATGAGTACGCCTGTATCGCATAATAGGCTCATACTCTGACGAAGAACTGGATACTACAATCCTCCGCCTGCGATAGGTCCTCAGGTACTGCTCGGTCCTCCTACGCTAGCCTCGGTAGACGTAACCTTTCCTGCTGGTCACGACCGAAGACTAGGGTGCTACCCACGTGTAGTCTCGCTCCCTCTGCCTTGGAGGTCGCCACATCCTTGGGAAAGGTAGAAATTGGAACACGCGGTAGGGGCTGATGATATCCACATAAGAAGGCGTGCCGCTCCGAAAGATGAGAATAACGGGTCCTGTGTACACCACCAAAAAGGTAGAGGGGTCTACCCGCCATCCCCTCTCATCATGGTACACGATCTCAATATCACCCAGCACCGGCATCCGCGGTGCCCCCGTGATGAACGGGTGAAGTCTCGGGTCCATGCTGAATCTCTAATGGCTCGTCGGCTTCAAGCGATCCCATAATAGACAACAAAGAAGAACATAAGGGAGATGAGAAATACAGCGTATCATAAAGTCAGAAAACAATAGTAATGCAGTAAACACATAACAGGTAGCATATAGCAGATATCTCAAATATCATAGTTACTGCATTTTAACAAACGTCTCTCATGACAACACATGCAACAAGCATCCATCACCATGAATCTCACACTCAGATCGATCCTCTAGACCGAGATACTAATCCCATGCAGCATGTCGGCTGAAAGCTCACAAAAATGGTTCCCACTGGAACAGTTCCACACCCGAACAAGTCTACACCGGAATAGGTTCTGTGTCGAAACGAAGTTAGCTTGTCCAAGAAACCGAACCGCTCACCATGACCAATAAGAGTGCATCCCCCTTCCACACCGGAACCGGGGTATCTCAATCACCTCGGAACGTTAGCCTAGAACAAATGGAAAGCTTTGGGATTAGTCTGGCAAACCGGACTGGATCGGGTATCACGATAGGATAGGAGCTACCTCATCCGTTACTATAAACTATTCCCGAGACTGGCAACATCCCCAAGGCCACACACTTGACCGCCCCATCTACTTTCCGTACTCGCACTCAAGTACCGCTAACCTCTTATGGCGCTAGCAGCCCATACTACCTATCATACGGCCTTGCCACTTGGCAGCAAGTGATGATATGCAGCAAACATCATCAACGACCTTGATACCGGATCTCACGCCTAAGCTCTCAATCAGAAACAATACGATGCCACTGCATCCACACGGCCACAACCTTGACGCCACGTGTCCACGAGCCACAGCTCAAACAAACACGACCACAGCCTCAAGAAGTCAGCATAACAGCAACGGCACTATCCACGGTATCAACCTGACAGCAACACAGCGCACAGCCAAACTTAATTCTACGGCATTCCGCCACAACACTCAACATTACATCATATAACATATTAACAGCAGCAATAACATCAACAATAGCATATAGCAGCATATCACATACCAAGCAGCATATAGTCATTTAGACAGATAGCAATAACAACAAGCAGCAGCATACAGTCATACGAAACTAACCATCCTCAATTAACAGTTCACTAGCCTAGGGTTTCCACTTAACGGTCATAGTCCAAAGTAAGCTAAACCTAGGGTTTAGGTACTTTATAAGGGCTCAACCACTAATAGGGTTAGGGCTTCCCTACACATAGCAGGAAACGTACTACACTACTCTTGCCTTCCTGACGGCAGCAGTACTCTTTCTCCCCACCTGAACAGTCGACACGCGGATCCACGCGATAACCGGCTCGCTCCTCAAGTTTTAGCTCCCAGCCCTCCTTCAATGGCAGCTCCAAGAACAGCCCCAAATCCTCTTAGTAGCCGCGGCCTTTGTCCTTAATTTACGAGAAATCACGAGCACGAACTTTGCTCTAATTACGAGCACAACACATATACAATAGTGTTAGCCCTAGGGCAAGCCCAAAAGATCAAAGAAAAAGATAAAGACTCGAAGGATGCCAAGAACACGAAGAACGCATGTTAGGGATTCGAGTTTACCTTGGACGAATCAAGAAATCAATCCGTCAAAGTCGAAGTTAACCTCGCTGCGATCGCAACGGTGCAGTCGGAATCACCTTCAGTTATTTCAATCGCCTTCAAATCAAGCTTTCTCTCACTAGAAAACCAGAGCTTCTCTCACTAGCTCTCAGCTCTTCGAGCTTGAAGAAGATGAAAAGTGAAGCCAAGTTGGGCATCCTGCTGAGAACGCTAAAGCGTGCAGGGTATCTCACGCTTGAGCGTGCCCACGCTTGAGCGTGAGGTCTTCTCCATGCTTGAGCGTGGAACCTTGTCCGCTCCGCCTTGACCCTGGCCTGATACGTGTAGTGCACGCGTCAAAAAGCACACCAGGTGGCAAACGCATCAGAACGCTTGAGCGTGCAACGTTACCAACGCTTAAGCGTTGGCATGCTAGGGCGTGATACCTTCCCATGCTTGAGCGTGCAGCTCCGCTGGGAAGAGTCCTCCAAACTTCTAGCTTCCACAGTTATTCGTTTAACGCCTTAGGCACCTCCAACCATATTCAAGCCTATTCCTAAGCTTTAAACTAGGTCTAAAACTAACAAACAACAATTCACACAGTCATTTAAAGCTCCTATCGAGACTAACCAACTCGATCAGAGTTCACAGAAAAATCGGGATGTTACACTTGATGTTTATGGGCAGAAAGTGTGCTGACTTTGTGAGTCGATCAACAATCACCCATATAGCATCGTAGCACTTCGGTATCGTAGGTAGACTAGTCACGAAGTCCATGGATATGCCATCCCATTTCTATTCTGGGATATCTAACGGTTTCAACATCCCTGCGGGCCTTTGGTATTCCACTTTGGCCTTCTGGCATACTAAGCATGACGAGACGAAACTAGCCACATCCCTGATACATCTTGGTAGATCCTGGATGCATACTCAATCTACACATGTGAGACTTTTCAAGGATCAGTCTCCTTAGATTTGCGTCACGAGGTACACATATTCTGCCCTTAAATCTCAAAATCCCATCCGATCCTTCAACAAACTCTGAGGTCGTCTTTGACCGTCCGGCTTCCCTTTCTCTCATCAGATACTGATTCTCACTCTGTTTCTTTCTGATCTGACTCAAGAGGTCACTCTCCATAGTGATCATGCCCACACTGAGTTTTCCTGGAGATGCCTCTACAACTAACTTCAAATATCTAAACTGCTCGATGAGGTCTCTTTCTCTCTGACCATCATGGCAGACGCATGAAGTACCTTCCTACTTAAAGCATCCGCCACAACGTTTGCTTTCCCAGGATGGTGTTGCAACTTGAAGTCATAATCTTTCAAAAACTCCAACCATCTCTGTTGCCTCATGTTGAGCTCCTTCTGGTCAAACAAGTACTTTAAACTCTTGTGATCACTAAAAACATTGAACTTTGCCCCATACAGGAAATGCCTCCAAATCTTCAGAGCATAAACCACTGCAGCTAACTCCAAATCGTAGGTCAGCTAATTCTTCTCATGATTCTTCAACTGCCTTGAAGCGTAAGCTACCACTTTCCAATTCTGCATCATGACGCATCCCAATCCTTGGTAGGAAGCATCACAAAATACCTCAGAAGGTTCATTGGGGTCCGGAAGTACTAACACCGGTGAACTGGTCAAGTGCTTTTTCAATTCCTGAAAACTGGCCTCACAAGCATCGGTCCATGTAAAAGCTTGATCCTTCCGTGTTAACTTGGTCAACGGTGCTACAATCATAACAAATTCTTCAATAAACCTTTGCTAGTAGCCTACTAAACAGACGAAACTACGGATTTCCATTGTCGTCTTTGGTTGTTCCCACCGTAAAAAAGCTTCCACTTTAGTCGGATCTATGGCGAGTTCCTCTTTGGAGATAACATCAGCCAAAAAACTGAACTTCTTCTAGCCAAAACCTACACTTCGGAAACTTGGCATACAACTGTTTCTCTTTGAGTATTTGCAGTACCACTCGCAAATATTTTGCATGCTCTTCTTTATCCCTAGAGTAAATAAGAATGTCGTCGATAAATACCACAACAAACTTATCTAAATAAGGGTGAAAGATCCTATTCATTTAATCATTGAATATGGCAGGTGCATTCGTCACTCCAAATGCCATTACCAAGTACTCATAGTGTCCATAGCGTGTTCTGAATGCCGTCTTTGGAACATCCTCCGTCTTGACTCGAATCTGGTGGTAACCCGACCGTAGATCTATCTTAGTAAACATAGCCGCTCCGCTCAGCTGATCCATCAGGTCATCAATCCTATGAAGTGGATACTTGTTCTTGATAGTAATCTTATTCAACTGACGGTAGTCCATACATAAATGAGACGTCCCATACTTCTTCTTCACAATCAAAACTGGTGCTCCCCATGGTGATATGTAACACCCTGTTTTTTTTACACTATGCTTATACGTGTTAATATTTGCTTGTATATGTTGTATATATGTTGTTTGTGATTGTTCTTGATGTCCAAGTTCATAGTTGGGGTAGTTTAGCCTTAAGGAATGGTCAATGCATTCAAGTCCAAGAAACATGTTTTACGGTTTTGTTCATATCTTGAGTTCTAGACATCCGATTGAGGTGATCTTGGATGCGTTGGAAATCTTAGAGAATTATCTACAAGTCTTATTTCAGGTGTTAAGGCTAAATTCGGCTTCTATAGTTTCGCGTAGCGAAAGAACTTCGCCTAGCGAATCAGGCAGACAGATTCTTGCAGCTCTCTGGTTCGCCTAGCGAAAATGTATTCGCGTACCGAATCTGCGCGCAGCAGAATCGTGTTTTTGGGCCTCTAATCAGCCCATAATGACCCTAACTCATATTTATACCCTAAGACTCGACCTAAACCTACTTTCTAAGTCAAAAAACTCTCAGAAGCTGCCTCTTCCTCTCCAAACAAGGATTTCTAAACCCTTTCCAAGGATCCCAGAAGGAGATTGCACCATTGTTCATCGTTCTTCATCTCTTTCGCTTGAAGAGCATCACTGCAATCACAAGCCCTCTTCCTAGTTGCTGCTCTTGAACCTTTTGGGGCTGTGATCGTGAAGTCAAGCGTCGTAAGATTGAGCATTCGTGTAGACGCAACCTTTTCCGGACCTTTTCCTTCCTTTGTTCGTGGTGATCGTCATACCAGGTATGGGGGAAGAAATAGATCATGAGTATGTGGGTTTTGGGATAGGTTAAGATGAAGGGGTTAACCCATGACCCCTATATGTTTGTCTATATGCATTGTAAATACCTATGTATATGCTATGAGTGTAATTATTTGTATGTTATGTATATGCCATGTATATGCCTATGTGAATATTGTATAAATATACATGTTTATGGTTCTATGATTATGATTATGGGTGTTTGTCTTGATGATATGATTCAAATATTATGATGTGCAATGAATAGTATGAATATAGATACGATATGCATTGATGAGATTTTATGATGTGCAATGACAATGATGACTTGATGATGATGTGCGTTACGATGAAGAAAATAGGATTAGTGAAAGAACATAGCTTAGGGATGTTTGGCACCCCATAATGAATGAGTTGTTATGAGAGGTGAGATTGATAATATTGGATTAGTTTTGGAAACCCATAGGGATGATTCTTGAGAGATGGGATGATAGGCATAGGGATAACTTAGAGAAATTCTTAAGATTCCCATATCTGTCATGATTCGCCTGGCGAATATCCATTCGCGAGGCGAGACAGAGAGACCATTCGTGGTCTGACGTGATTCGCCTAGCGGATTGTAATCCGCGAGGCGAATGAGAGAACCGCTCTCGGGCTCGCCTCGCGAGCCACGATTCGGATAGCGAATCTGGGTTTCTCACTCAGATTCTGTTGTGAAGAAGAAATAAATAGGGTAATGGAAAAATGACTGTGAGATCACAATTCAAGGTTGATAGTATAGAAAAGAACGTTAATATTAATAATGATGATATGATAATATTGGCAATGTTGATAAAGGCAATAATGATGGTTAGCGCCTAGTTGTTTGATGATCATCGTTGATGGTCATTGTTGATAATCAATGTGATTGATTATGATGATAATATTGGCAATGTTGATAAAGGCAATAACGATGGTTAGCGCCTAGTTGATTCATGATCATCGTTGATGGTCATTGTTGATAATCAATGTGATTGATTATGATGGTGGATGGTTGGACATGTGTTTGCATGTTGTTGAGCATAGCATGCATCATACGTTGACGTTGATATGTTGGGTGGAAAGCAAACAATGAATCGCGATAGTGGAGGCCATGATGGGTGTTATCCCGGCCTTGCGGGTACGTTGGGTATGGAAGTTCCAGGTGACATGGGCTAGCTACCTATTGTCGGAGTGACCTAAAGAATAAGCTTGAGTACCCTGACTAGCCACTATACGTTATCAGGATTAGTGAGAGTGTTCGGGGATGGCCCATGGTCTGGCATATCATCCACGTTGATAACCGGACATGTACTCCTAATCGTCTTTCCAGAGTTAGAGTTGTTGGCCACATGCATACGGAGTAGTGATGTTGCATTCGCATTGACATGCATCCTTGATATATATTGATTATATCTGTGTTGATTGATGTATGTTGTATGCCATCTTAATTACTATTCCATTCCGTTTATATATATTCATGATTGTGTTTCTTACCCCTCTCTTTGTTATTCTTGTGCATATGCTGTGGTATATGCAAAGGAGGGTGAGCATGCTGACCAGGAGTGATCCCGAGGAGATCTCTCTCAGTAGTTAGGATTTATGATTTATGTTATTCGATTTTATTCCGATGTATTATCGGTATATGTATACCAGCTCTGATATGTGACATCGGGACTTGGGTTATATTTATTATTTATGTTTTCCGCAGTTTGTTTTTAAAGGATTTTGATTATTTCAGATTCCTATGTTTTACGTTATAGATGATGTGATGCACATTACCCTTAAGGATATGTTTTTATTTTAATTGTTATATTTTTTAAAAAGACATGTATGATTTTATTCGTGTTTTATTATATGCGGGGTAGTGGGTGTCACATGATACACTGGGTCTAACAAACTGCTTGGACAATGATAACTCCCAGAAATGATAGTTATCCATGCTCATTTAACTTGAGTTTTGTTAGTTCTTGGGTACTTTATCTTTAGGTTTTCTATGTTTAAGCTTTTTTTAGTGTAAAGTTTGTCTGAGCATAGGGTTGTGTGCGTTATAGCATTTTAGTTTATTTTTAGAGTAGTTTTCATATTAATGTGGTTGCCTTTTGTACATAGCAGGTTTGGTTGTTTTGAACATAAAGTTGGAAGCAGTGCTCTGGGTTAGCTGTAGCATTTGTAGCCGTGAGCTGACACAAGAAAAGGACAAAACCCCCCAGAAACTCTCTCACCTGATGACATGTCCTTTATTTAGAGGCTAGGCGCCCACACAAGGTCCTAGAGTTTAGTGCCACACATCCTTGAAATTTGGGCCAATCATTTGTGTACTAACTTTTAGCCCAAAAAGGAAGCGAGAGAAAAGGGACCTTGAACCCAAAAAAGAAAAAATACCCTAAAAGGGGGACACCAAGTACCCAAGGAAATCATCTTCCGTTCCATCCAGCTAAGGAGTACAGCAGAGCTACGCCCCCCATTTCTCTCTCTCCACCGTCTCCTATTTTGTAATGGTTTTCTTCAACATTTTCTGTTTTGTTTGTAAGCTCATTATGAGCTAAAATCGCTGTAGCTATGGGGTGTTAACTTGTAATGGATTTCTAGTGAAGTTATGTGATGATTTTTGCTTTGCATTTTCTATAAATCCGTGCTTGTTTTCGTTTTCCTTAAGTCTTATCATCTTAATTAAAACCTTAGCTCACAAATGCTTGAAAGAGACGTGTTATTGCTGAACTTGTTTTACAGATAAGAGCTATATTTTCAACTGAAAGGTTGTTTGATTTTGAGTAATTTAGATATAAATGCTCAACTCTTAGGCTAGATGGAACAAACTAAAACAGGAGATAACGTAACTAATATGAACCTAGACATAGGAGCGTTTAGTGAACTTGTCTTTAGATTGGTGAGAAGCAAACCTTTATTTCCTGGAGCCAGATGCTATAGCACTTTGAATCTCATAACTGATCTAGTTTGAAATTACAAAGGACACATACTCGTAGCTGTTTACACATATCTGTTGCTATAACCTTTTCGTTATTTCTTTATTATATGCTATATCATTTCTGGACACTATCACACACAAAATATTTGTCACCTTTGTTAATCTTAGCCTATAGAACTATTGGTTTAAATTTGGAAGCAAAAACACCTTATAATCCTCATGGGACGATCTTTCTTACTACTTTATTACTTGTTTCACTATTGTGAATACTTGCACATCACGTTTTTACACAACAAGTTTTTGGCACCGTTGCCGGGGATTAGTAACGGTGTTTAGTTCCAAGTTTTAAATTGATTGTTCTGTAGTTAGGATAACTGATTCGTGAAGTGTTTGCTGCAGCATCAGGTCCTTAAAACTGTATGCACAGACAGACCTCACCTGAATTCAGCCTTGATCCAGAAATTGAAAGAACTTTCAGAAGGTTAAATTGAGGAGTAACAGATGGATAACATGACTCTAGCAAATGACAGAACTAGCACTGTAAGGAGCTATGCCTTGTTAGATCCCCAAACCATGAATACAAGCATTATGGTACCTGAGATTACTGCTCCTCATTTTGAGTTCAAGCCTGTGATGTTCCAGATGTTGCAAGCCATGGGGCAATTTAGTGGAGCTGCCACTGAAGACCCTAACCTTTATTTGAAGCAAATTATGAGCGTGGCTAGCAACTTCAGAAACAAAGGATGTACTCATGACTCTTTCAAGTTAAGGTTGTTTCCATTCTCTTTAAGTGGAAAAGCCAAGAACTGGTTCAATGCCCTGGAGTCGAATTCCATTGATACTTGGAATTGAATGGCAAAGAAATTCTTGAACAAAATTTTCCCACTAATGAAGAATTTCAAGTTAAGAAATGATATAACATCCTTCAAGCAGCTTGATGATGAGCCCCTGTTTGAGGCATGGGAAAGGTTCAAGGACTTATTGAAGAAGTGCCCTCATCACAATATTCCAGTGTGTATTCAGATGGAACATTTCTATAATGGAGTACTGCCAGCTGCAAGAATGATGCTAGATGCTTCAGCTGGAGGAACCTTATTGACTAAATCTTATGATGAAGGCTACGAACTTATTGAAAATATAGCTGCTAATAGTTATCAGTGGCCTACTGCTAGGCCAACCTCTAGGAAAAGCTCAACTGTTGCTGCAGCAAGAATGCATGGTGTAACTGATGTAACTGCCATCTCATCTCAGTTAGCTTCCTTAACAAATATGGTGAAGAACATGGCTATGGGTAATCAAACCACCTCTCAGAGTCAAGCGCCAATGAGTGAACCTAGGGGAAATGAGCAACAAGTATTCTAGACTAATGTTGTATCATTTGTATTTTTTGGAGAGGGTCACTTGTTTGAAAATTTCTCTAGAAACCCTGCATCAGCAAATTATTTGGGGAACTACAATAGATGTAGCAGTTTAGGGTGGAAGCATCCCAAATTTCAGTGGAGTAACAATAACCACACGCTGCAACCTGGGAGTTCTAACACAAATTTCCCCCCCAGAAATACCACTGCACCACCTAGATTCATGACACAACAAGCACTAAAGCAGCAACAATTTCCACAGCAACAACAAAATCCACCAGCTAGTCAATAGATGTCTTTAGAGGCTATGTTAAAAGCCTTTATGCTAGAAACAAAGGCCCAAATACAGAACCAAGAGGTCTCTATGAGAAATTTGGAGACACAAGTGGGGCAGTTAGCTCAAGCTTTGAATTCTAGACAAAGTGGGTCCCTGCCAGCTTCTACTGAAACTCCGAACACCTCTAGTCTGCCAAGCCATTCACTTGAGGAGTGGCACTGAGGTGCCTGCTGTGGGAGAAAAGAAGAAAAGAGCTGAATTTGAACCGCCTGAGGTTGAGGAAGTGGAAAAGAAAAAGACCAATGTTGAAAAGTCCGGGACTGCTATTGATACTGAAACTTTTCTTAAGCTGACCCCAGAAAGACCTCCTCCTCCTTTTCCTCAAAGGTTGAGGAAGGTACAACAGGACCAGCAGTTTGGGAAGTTTATGGAGATCGTAAAACAACTGGACATTAATATTCCATGGGTTGATGCTTTGCAACAAATGCTAAACTATACAAAGTTCATGAAAGATGTCTTGACCAAGAGAAAAAGATTAGGAGAGTTTGAGACCTTGGCTATGACAAAGGAGTGCAACATGATGCTCCAAACTAAAGTCCCTCCTAAGATGAAAGACCCTGGAAGTTTCACCATCCCATGCTCTGTTGGAGACACTTACTGTGGTAAAGCATATGTGATCTTGAGGCACGCATAAACCTCATGCCCATGCCCATTTTTATGCAATTGGATATTGGGGATGCTCGACCCACCACTGTGACCCTACAACTGGCTAACAAGTCTATAGCTTACCCGGAGGGAAAAATAGAAGATGTGCTAATTAAAGTGGATAGATTTGTATACGCGGTAGATTTCATAATTCTGGATTTTGAAGCAGATAGAGAGGTGCCAATCATTCTTGGAAGATCTTTTCTGGCCACGGGTAGAACTTTGATTGATGTGCAGAAGGGTGAGTTGACTATGAAGGTTAATGATCAGCAGGTGACTTTCAATGTATTTAATGCCTTGAGATACCCAGACGAAAGTATAGAAGAATGTAACTTTGTGCAAACAGTTGACTCATTGGTACAAAAGCAATTTTTGAAAGAATACAATGCCTTGATTAATGCTGTAGCACTGGATGCAAGTTCTGACACATCTGACGAAGAGAGCAATGATGTGGCTGAAAGCAAAATGGTATAACCAGCATGGATCGTAAGGTTGAGTCTCTAGATGTTACTGATGAAACTTTCAAGAACAATATCCCTTTTATAGAGAAACACCATGTGCTAGAGCTGAAACAGTTGCCGCAACACTTGAAATATGTATACTTGGGAGAAGCTGAAACTTTACCTGTGATCATTTCTTCTTTGCTGACTTCTGCCCAAGAGAAGAGTTTGATAGCTGCACTGAAAAGGCATAAGAGAGCAATTGGTTGGCAACTTGCTAACATTAAAGGTATTAGTCCAACCTTATGCATGCACAGAATTCTGCTAGAGCAAGATGCAAAGAACAGTATTGAAGCACAAAGGAGGTTGAATCCTGTAATGAAAGAGGTGGTGAAGAAAGAAATCATTAAGTGGTTGGACGCAGGCATCATTTACCCCGTTTCTGATAGTGTTTGGGTCAGCCCTGTGCAATGTGTCCTAAAGCAAGGAGGTGTGACTGTGATCTCCAACGAGAAAAATGAACTGATACCTACCAGGACTATCACGGGATGGCGTATTCGCATGGACTACAGGAAACTAAACAAGGCCACCAGAAAGGACCATTTTCCACTGCCCTTCATTGATCAGATGTTGGATAGGTTAGCAGTGTAAAACCCTTTTCGGGGGCATCACATTTACGGACATTTTATAAAACTCTAATACCAAAAAATGGGTTAATTAAAAAAGTTTAAGAAATATGGGGTAAATTTTTCCTTTTCGCAAGCCATGAAAATAAAAGCTAGTAACGTTAATGCATGTGAGGTAAAACATTTCATAATATAATTTCATAAGTTCATAAAGGTTTACATAAGAACCCAACCCGACAACAGAAATAAAGCAGAAAGATACAGACTCAACATAAAGGATTGGAGACGCAACTCCTAAACACAAGATACTTGGAGACGTAGCTCCGCAAAAGATAAAAGGAAAGAACAGACACTCTGACACACTACACTGGCCGACAACAGACTACACGGGAAGACATCCCTCGGATAAACCGCTGAATACTTCCTATGACTCTCCTTTACGGGGAGACATGCGAAAGGAACAGGAAGGCATAGATAGATCCCCTCCATCCTAATCTCCTCACTTCTTGCCTTCCAACCAGAACCCGTCAAACGAGGCCTAACAGGAATCCTAGAAAGGACTACTGCTGGTGTTCCTATGGAAGACATCACAAAAGTTGACCTATAAGCAACTTTGCTAACAAGCGGCCTATCCCTAACAGACGGAAAAGGCACTGAACACTGCGGTGAGAAAGCTCACCTAGCGTTCCACTTACAACCACAGCCTTGACGGTAAACAATAGAAGACAAGCGGTGAAGCGGTTAAGAACCCTTCCTCTGCGACCGATGTGGATAGTGAGTGTGGCCCTCTACATGCATGTAAGTTGTTAGAAGCCCATCATGACTGGATGTCCAAATGCTGAAACCACAGTGAAGCTCAACAGAGAGATGCATCTGAAGCACCGGGTGGAGTCTCGGTATCACGACCTTCCCGGGAGACCACCAGAAAAGCACACAACGATGCAGTACAAAGTAATGAGGTGAGATTCCCATTCATCATCACAACACATGGCAGAACAGAAACGGTAGGACATGCAAGATAACAACATACTAATCATGCATATCATAATCTCAATATCTCATATTATTCAATCAATAGCATAAGACATCATCAACACTGGATAACAATGCATAACATATAAAGGTATCTATCAACAGTCATGCAATGCAATGTGATGTACATGACTCTATGCCATATGCCACAAGGGTAAGACTCTGACCCCTACTCCGCGGAGCTAAACATAACTGGAGTGAGTGATTGGGAGAACATTGTTTGCATTATCTCAACCCAACATGTGCTATCTCAACAAGATTGTGAATTCGCTTTTACAGCTCACACCAGATGTTCTTTACCCAAATCGCGATTTGTCCGGTGTCCAGTCAGGATGTCAATGTTTTTTGATAGGTACCAATGACACAGAGGAGCTACTCTTTGGACACATGTGGTCATCCCAACCCCAACGTCCTCAAGATCTCCACGATTGTCACCTCCAACAATTGCACCCGCACAAAGGTGTAAGCTCCACTTCTAGGCACAACACCCAACTCATGCACAGATGCGTATGCATGTCAAGAAATGTCACAACCCAAACACGTAGTACACTATCACTGTAGCACCACGTCTATCTCTTGATAAACCACAGGGCACCCCTACGGGACTCACTTTCACACAACTTGCCATCAATCGCCCATTCTTGGTTCTGCTCCTTGCAATCATGTACAAACTCGTCGTTCGTAAAACGATGTTCATGTCTTATGATACATTATTCCATATCCTAAATGTACTATGGAAGACAGGATCCACAAGGGTCCCTTCATCATATCTTTTCACTTATCTATCAAAGAAACATTACTTATTTATATATATAAGTAACTCTTTGTGATTAAACAATATGGATTCCTTAGATGACCTAAATCATCAACGGTGTGGGACATGATTTATCATGACCACAAGGTATTCATGCATGTCTTTTACTTAGTCTTTGTGAGTCCATGTGGAACTCATTGAATTTCCTTTAGAAGATGATACGTATTTGCGCTATTATAGTAAAATCTTTTTGGTAGTAAACTAGTTCATGAAGTCTCCTTTATCAAACATAGTTTGAAAACTTATACGCATACTCATAAGATATCTAACTTAGTGTAAAACTCCTTTGAAATGATTTCTATTTCTTTTCCTTATCGTAAAAGGAAAATGCATCTTAATTTAAATCCCCTTTTCATTTTCAAATGAAAACTATAACTCATTTGTTTTGCTAGATTCCAAATTGATAGTAGTATTGTAAAAGATTCTTCTTTTTAAAGAAAACACTTAGAAGCATTCTTATTTCTCTTTAAAATAGGTTTACTAACCAAAATCTTTGAGAAACACCATGGATTATCTGGAAAGCTCTTTGTTCTTGAAAATATTTTCCTTAAAAAAAACATATTAGAATAGGTGGTTGATCACCATCAACTTCCTTATCCTTAAAATACTTTTCATATAACTCCAAAGATACTCATTTTCCAACACTTGGTTCTTCAAAACCAAAACTTGATTTCTTAGAAAAAAACCTTTTTAATTTCTATTCCTTTATACCTTAGTATGAACATATTAAACGCCTTAACATCAACATTTTAGGTTCCTAGCCCTAGTTACTATGGTATGGCCGAATGCCTCCATGTAAGTAAGGTGGGTCTTTTTAATTTTCTTTGTCTTCTTGGAACCATTTAAGTCCATTATACCATTACTTGAACATAGAAGCTTTGGCATCCCTTTTTAACTCAACAAGGCCAAACCATACATAGTATTTTTCAACAAAATACAAGCCATCCAACAATATTCTAGCATCATGATAAACATCTCAACATATAGTCATTCAGCACTAACTCTTAAACACAAATAATCACACCAACACCGTAACATGCAATTCCAAAATTCAACACCAAAACTCGTATACAGAATTTTTCAGCATTTCAAGCATCAACTTGTGACACACCTTTGATTGACCAAACGAACTCAGATTTGAGCAAATGAGGACTCATATCAAAGCTTAGGATGTCTACTTTTTGATAATAAGATTTATTTTCACATAAAGTAAACCAGTTACTACCGTGTCACGAAATAAGTCACTGTAGTCAGAATCCAAGACAAAAAGTTAGGCTTAGATTGAAACAGATTTTCAAAGGTCAAATCTCCATGAAACCACACAAACATTGTGCTCAAAATTAATCCTAAGATGTCTAGTTTCAGGATCCAAAACATGTTTTTAAATCCAAGCGTTAGGTTGAGAGAAAAACCGAAATGACTCAAACAAGGTTAGATCCGAAAATCATATTTTCATAAACTCTTTTCAACAAAAAGATGGAGGAACCCTAGGTTAGGGTTTTCCCACACATAAAAGTTATTTTCAACCATTCAAACACATCAATGAACACAAATCAAGACACCAATGTGATTTGATGTGGTTCACTCCTCCATTACCTTAATGAATATCTTTAGGATGAGCAAAAACTCCCAGCACCAAGAAAGAAGGATGTGGCCGAACCTACATAGAGAAAACAAACAAGTTTTTGAAATTTGTTTTACAAAGATCATGAACTATAGAAGAAGTTGTTTCATGATTCTAAGAAAAGATATGAAGAGAAAAGTAAGCTTAGAGACTTACTTAGTGAAGAACACTTAATGAACAAGGTTGATGTTCTTGAGGTTCAAGAACAAAGTTGCTCCAAATCAAAAACTCCTTCACCAAAGATGTAAGGGAGGCTAAGACAAGATGATCTATGGTTTTATAAATTAAAAATGAAGTTTGGATGTTGTTGGTAGAGAGAGAAACCGAATAGAGAGTTACTGCGTGTAACACCCCGATTTTCAAGTTTATCTTAATTAAACAGTATTTATGAACTCGTATTTTATTCGATGTCTTAGAAATGGAAATAAAATATTCTGAGACCATAGTCATGCTCAACGATGTCGTATGAAGCTATGGTCAACTTTTGGGTCGAAAATTCAGACGGAGCCCGGTCTGCGTTTTTCTCTGAACTGTGTTTTCCTACTATCAAGACCTAATTTTGACCCGTGAACGAGACAGTGAGTCTTAGAATCACGTTTCATACATTTTCGAAAAAATCCATCTTGACGTCTGAAGAATAAAAATAATATATTATATTCGGCCGTATAATCAAATCGGGAGGCGTTTGGAGTCGTAAAGGGATTCAACGAAACCCGCCAACGGATAAATCTTGATATCACATCATGTCAAATCACTTGGGAGAGCATGCCAGAGTCGTCATGATGTTCGAAAATATCGGGACGCCAAATGACCAAAATACCCCTAACTTAACCTTTTTCACTTTTACCATTTTACCCTTGAAGCAAATAACTATTTTGCCCTTAAGTGAGTTATTTAGAAGGCTGAACAGCCCCATTCCATCCCCCATTCACGCAAGACAGCCCCTTGAAGAGCCAAGAACACTTCATCTTCTTCCTCCTTGAACAAGCCACCATTTTTCTTAAGAAAAAGCTTGAATCCTTTGAAGAAAACCTTGAATCTTTGATCAATCTTCATCCATTCTTAGATAAGACCACTTCTATGATCTCCTAGCTTCTTGAATCTCTCTCAATCCCAAGATCAAAATCTTGTTTCATGAAAATCAAGTTTATGATCCAAAACTTTCAAAATTAATAGGAAATTGTAGAAAAATCCTTTTAATGGGAAACCAATTTCTTTGAGCTCACTTCAGCATTCTCTACCTAAACCCAATAGCTTATGATCAAGCTCTCATCCTAGCTTAATTTCCCCAAAGTGGCCGAACCCTAACAATGATGATGAATAGTGTTTTTGATCAAATCTTTGAATTCTAACTCTTGATTCCATCCTTACCTTTCCTATTGTCTTTGATAGAAAACCAAATCAATTCCTAGCCTTATTTTCCCAAAATGACCGAGACCTTCATGAGGAAAAACCATGAGCAATGTTTCATATTTTTGAGTCATAGGACTTGTATTAGTGTTAACAAAGCTTATGAACCAACCATCCAAAAGTTTGGAATCAAATGTGATCCCTAACCCTTTTTACCAAAATTGGCCGAACCTTGAACCTTTTAGGGGAAGGAAAATTTATGTTTTGATGTTGTATATTGATGTTGATTGTTGTTTGAATTGTATTGTGTTGAATTGTTTTAGGCGACACGGACGAAGCCGGAGCCGAGAATCGGTCGAGTTTGGATTAAGCGACTTAGAGAGGTAAAAGGAGGTAGTCATTTAAGTTTGGTAGCTTCATAGTGCTTGATTGATATATGTGTTATGGTAATTTGGATTGATGATTTGGAGATGATTTTGAATGAGTTATGAATTTGTTTACCTAATGAAACATATTGTTGATCAAGCCTTGGTTGATATCATGATTATGATTATGAGCTAAATGATATATATATATATATATATATATATATATATATATATATATATATATATCCTGGATGAGCATAGGACTGGCTATATTTCGATAATTAATTAAAATACTCAAAAACCGAATTCAAAGTCTTGAAAAACGAGTTTTGAAGATCAAAAAGTGGTTTTGTGCAAATTTGTGCAAAACGAGTTTTGTTTCAGAAAAACTTTTTAAAAAGACGTGGAACCTTAGAAAACGGTTTTTGTTTCCAAGAAAGTGTTTTTCCCTGGAAAATGTTCTCTTTGATCAAGAAATGTTTTATATGAAGAACAATAAAAGTGTTTTGTTTGCCAAAGTTGTTTTGGGAAAGTTTGACCAAAAGGAAAAATGATGGATCTTTTGAGATGAACCCAAACCTAGTGATCGAGACGTCGGGCTAGTGTTTTGTGGATTGAGCACTCGGACTTCGTATCCTGTGTTTTTTATTTGAATGGGCTTAATATTCTTTTGAAACGAGTCATGGGATTTATGCCTTGATAATTGAAAGAATGAACGAAAAAGAAAATAGAAAACTTTCTGTGTACATGCATGAACCGGTAGATGTGCCATTTGAAACCGGGCTACAACTTACGTAGTTGAGAATGGAACCGGTTAATACCACTAGGTCTATAGGGGCATTTTGTGTGTCGAGACTCCACAAGTGGCTGGTGGCCTCGTGACCCTGTGCCGTGGTAAGACGGCTACCCAGAACAAATGAACTCAATCAAGGACTGGACTATTCAGGATATGGTGAGACGTGGTACCCTGGAACAATTGGAGTTCGGACCTAAATTGAGAGGCCAACTCATGAGGACAATTGTGTTACTTACTACAACCTGGCCTATCGCTCAATGAAAGGTAGTAGGAATCTCTGTAGTACATGAATTAGAAAGATGATATTGAAGTCTCATGCATTATTATAACTCATGATAGTGTTTGAGATATTATATTGTGTCATATAGATAACTGTTCTTATAACTGTATTTATCTGTGGATGTTTATGCTGTTTGTCGCCTGTGCGGCTATCATGACAAACTTATTATATGAGTATCTCACCTTTGCTTGTACATGTTATACACCCTGTTATGTTTTTGGATCACATGTACAGATGTTGATCATAGGTCCCCACAGAGATGTGAGGACTCAGATGACGAAGCCTTTTGAAGAAGCCGACTTTGGGGGTTGTATCCCAATGGCTACTCTTTTAGCCCGACCAGCTTAGGAGTCTATCTTTTTGTAGCAGTCTTATATTAATTTGTTACACGTACGTTGAACTTATGTCTCGAGTCTGTAATAATTTATATTAGACCTGAATATATGTTATGATTATATTAGTATGCATGCTAATTGTTAATGCGTGTTATGGAGTTTATTCTTTTGCCTCGAGTTTGTATTGCCTATGCATACAGAAAATTTTTAGAACCACATTTTTGAACGTAGCTATTTAATTATATTATTTTCCGAAAGCAACCAGCGTTTTATTCTCTTGATGTTTTCGGCAATCGAGTTCGAGTACGTAGCACCTGAGGGGGGTGTTACAGTGAGAGAAGAGAGAAAATGATGAATGTTCTTGATGTTCTTGAATTATGAAGAACAAAGTCTTTAAATCAAATAACTTTGTGAAGAAGATGTGTTTAGATTATAGCAAGGATATATGATTCAAAGTTAGAATCAAGAAATAAATTGTGGTAGATGATTATCTCGACAAACCGCGAAGAGGGAAGGAAGAGAGAAAAGAGAGTGTTTTTGTGTTCTTGAACAAAGTTAGAGTTTGATCTTGTAAGAAATAAATAATGAAGTGCTTTAGTGTTTAATAAGCCGCCAAAACCATGTAGCCTTCATTAATAGCTAGAAAAATTAATTCAAAAGCAAAATAATATTGTGTAAGAGATCTAAGGGCTTAGGATTGAAAAGATGGTTGTTTGTTAATCACACATCAAAAGTAAGCAAGATTAATTACAAATGGTTAAATTGCTTTTCCATTTAAGGTAAGGATGACATAGTTGACAAGCTGCCATGATTTTGACCAAAAGTGACAACGCCTCGTGAAGTATGAAATGCAGTCATGAACTACTTCCGGCACTGGGCCAGAACAATTTCCCGACGTCGGGCCAGATTACTTTCCGACCCTAGCACGCATCCCAAGGTAAGAAGCGGTCCCGATTAAAATAATAATATTTTATCGGTCTGACCCAAAACAACATTTTATGATTATTAAGCTTATAATTGAAATTCAAATATAGATTTCAATTATCAACTATTATTATTATTATTATGATTAATCAAATTGTGTTTTCAGTCAAGTTATCCACACAAACAGTTAAAAAGACAGACATAGGATTTTTGGGATGTTACAACACTACCTTCTAAAAAGAAATTTCGTCCTCGAAATTTACCTTAGAAGAGAAGCGGATACTATTCCCTCATCCTATCCTCCAACTCCCATGTGGGAACACCTGAAGTTAAGGATATCTTTTCTCCCGCCGCTGCTTTACTCTTCTGTCTTCCATCTCGACATAAAGTACCTCCTAGTTAAGTTCCCCTTTTAAAATACTTTATCAACTTGACGACACGGAAAATAACATCAAGGTAAATCCTTGCAAACTTCAAAACTCAAAATCCATTACAAAGATTTGAAAGTGAAGGAAAGTAAAGACTATAGGCATCGAACAAATTTCGATACCGGATCAACAGAAAACTGTAACTTCTATTCCGATGGCAGTCTTGACACACCCTTCGGAAAAACAATTCGAGACAAGAAAACATTTCCAAGAGTGTAGAATTCAAATCAAATCCACTCCGGGTCTTTTAAAAGACAACAATAAAATTTGTGAGCTTCTTTACTCAAGGTATCCCTTATTTGACTGAAAGGAAACAGGCAGTCAAAAATTTTCAGTTTCGAAGAAATTCTTAAATTCTTGTCTATGAAGGCCAATATGGTATGATTAGAAGATAATCAATCCATTCTCAGAATTATATTCATTTGCTGAAGAAGCAAAAGAATCGAGTTATTAACAGTCTTAGTTCTCGACAATAGCCGAGAACCCAAACAATCTTAATCAAAATGACCGGTTCATCAAAAGACTAAAAATAGTCAAATGAGAAGGTAATGAAGAAACTTGAAATTTCAATTTGTACACGCAAAAACATATACCATAGAAGTAGAAATGATGAAACCAAATCAACTTAAATCAATTCAGATCAATCCAAATCAAGAGAATAATGAAGACATGAGCATTTCACGATTTTCACCTTGTCATAGGCAACAAGAATAAATCGTGTCTGAAATAAAGGTAGTCAAACCAAAAGGGTAGAAGAGGAAACAGGTGATCCTGACAGTTTCATACATTGAAAGAAATAAAGGAGCAGATGGTTCCTGAATCAAACAATATAGTTAAAGGTTCATCCTGTTATTGTACCATCTCCCTGAACTTCATCATCATATCATGAGGCTTCAACTTCCCTTACCGTATTGACTCTACCCCTTGCTGATTGTATGGCGGTTTGTACCTTGCGGGCTACAGGCTCCATCTTGTGTTGATCACAGGCTCTTGAAACATGCCCCGGTTTTCCACACTTGAAGCGTATGACGCCTTTGATTGGTGCAGCACTTTGTTTCGTGGCCGTCCCCGCATTTCCAGCATCGTAGTGTTGAAGTCATTGATTGACTAGACTTACTACTCCCTCTGGAAGGTTGCTGCTCGCAAACACATACGATGTGACCAGGTCTTCCATATCTGAAGCAAACGACTTCCTTTGAGTTGCACCCTCTGGTTGCTTGGCCCTTACCATGCTTCTTGTACCATTGCGTAGGCACTACGAACTAACGATTTCCCTTGCTACTCCTTTCATAAGACTGTTGTTGTAACGACTGGTTCATCGATGGCTTCTATTGGGACTTGGTGTTGTTGCCTCTTGCGAACCTAGACGGTCCAAGATGATGTCGCCTCTCTTCACTAGACTTCATCAGATCTTTGATTATGAAACACTTGCCCATCAAAACTGAAAACTCTCTGATCTGTAAAGGCAGTACTGATCCTCGAATCTCGTTTTGTAAACCTACTTCAAACTTTATGCGCTTCCACTCCTCATCAGGATAAAGTTGGTGATACCTCGAAGACTTTAACAGGAACTCAAAGCGATTAGCATACTCCTCGACAGACATTCCTCTTTGACATAGATGTAGAAACTCCATTCCTTTGAATGTGGCTTGCACTCGTCGGAAGACACTCATTTAGAAACTCGTTCCAAAGGACTCTGCAAGCTACAACTGTGTCCTCAGCTTCCAGCAACTGACAGCTACTCTCCACCAAAATCAGAACAGGTACACATAAAATAAAGCAAGGGCATCACTATTTTGTCCAATATCATTTCTTTTCAGAAATAATAATGTAGAGAACAACAACCAATTGTTGCGTTCCTTCTGGAAACACAACACAGAGAAAAACAACACAAAAGATAGACCGAAGTCATCATCCCTTCCAACATTGTCTCCTTTTGGAAACAATAACACAGAGAACAAACAACAGAAAAGGATAGACCGAAGTCATCATCCTTTCCAACATTGTCTCCTTTCGGAAACAACATGACAGAGAAAAAACAGAGAAAACACAACACAAATGACGACAGACCAAACCCCAAGCCCGAAAAGACTCGGCCAGCTCTGATACCACTAATGTAACACCCTTTTCGTGGGCATCACATTTACGGACATTTTGTAAAACTCTAAGGCCGAAAAACGGGTTAATTATAAACATTTAAGAAGCATGGGGTAAATTTTTCCTTTTCGCAAGGCATGAAAATAAAAACTTGTAACATTAATACATGTGAGGTAAAACATTTCATAATATAATTTCATAAGTTCATAAAGGTTTAGATAAGAACCCAACCCGACTACAGAAACAAAGTAAAAAGATACAGACTCAACAAAAAGGATTGGAGACGCAACTCCTAAAGACAAGATACTTGGAGATGCTGCTCCACGAAAGATAAAAGGAAGGTACGGACACTCTAATACTCTGCACTGGCCGACAACAGACTACACAGGAAGACATCCCTCGAATTAACCGCTGAATACTTCCCTTGACTTCTCCTTTATGGAGAGACAAACGAATGGAATAGGAGGGCATAGATAGATCACCTCCTTCCTAATCTCCTCACTTCTTGCCTTCCAACCAGGACCCGTCAAACGAGGCCTACTAGGAATCCTAGTAGGGACTACTGCTGGCGTTCCTATGGAAGACATCGCAAAAGTTGATGTATAAGCAACTTTGATAACAAGTGGCGTATCCCTAACAGAGGGAGAAGGCACTAAACATTCCGGCAAAATAGCTCACCTAGCGTTCCACTTACGACCACAGCCTTGACGGCAAATGACAGAAGACAAGCGGTGAAGCGGTTAAGAAACCTTCCTCTGCGACCGATGCAGATGGTGAGTGCGGCTCTCTGCATGTACGTTGTTAGAAGCCCATGATGACTAGATGTCCAAATGCTTAAACCACTGTGAAGCTCAACAGTGAGAAGCAACTGAAGCGTCGGGTGGAGTCTCGGTATCACGACCTTCTCGGGAGACCACTAGAGACACAACGATGCAATACAAAGTAATGAGGTGAGATTCCCATTCATAAACACACCACATGGCAGAAGCAGAAATGGTACGACACGCAAGATAACAACATTCTAATCATGCATATCATAATATCAATATCTAATATTATTCAATCAACAACATAAGACATCATCAACACAGGATAATAATGCATAATATATAAAGGTATCTATCAACAGTCATGCAATGCAATGCGATGTACATGACTCTATGCCATATGCCACAAGGGTAAGACTCTGACCCCTACTCCATGGAGCTAAACATAACTGGAGTGAGTGATTGGGAGAACATTGTCTGCGTTATCTCAACCCAACATGTACTATCTCAACAAGATTGCGAATTCGCTTTTACGGTTCACGCCAGACGTTTTTTACCCAAATCGTGATTTGTCCGATGTCCAGTCAGGACGTCAATGTTTTTCGACAGGTACCCACGATATAGAGGAGCTACTCTCAGAAGACATGGGGTCATCCCAACCCCAACGTCCTCAAGATCTCCACGATCGTCACCTCCAACAATCGCACCCGCACAAAGGTATAAGCTCAACAGCCAGGCACAACGCCCAACTCATGCACAGATACGTATGCATGTCAAGAAATGCCACAACACAAACACGTACTACACTATCACTGTAGCACCACGTCTATCTCTTGATAAACAATAGGGCACCCCTATGGGACTCACTTTCACACGACTTGCCATCAGTCGCCCATTCTTGGTTCCGCTCCTTGCAATCATGTACAAACTAGTTGTTCGTAAAACGATGTTCATGTCTTCTGATACATTATTCCATATCCTAAAGGTATTATGGAAGACAGGATCCACAAGGGTCCCTTCATTATATCTTCTCACTTATCTATCAAAGAAACATTACTTATTTATATATATAAGTAACTCTTTATGATTAAACAATATGGATTCCTTAGATGACCTAAATCATCAAGGGTGTGGGCCATGATATATCATGACCACAAGGTATTAGTGCATGTCTTTTACTTAGTCTTTGTGAGTCCATTGTGGAACTCCTTGAATTTCCTTTAGAAGATAATACGTATTTGCGCTATTAAAGTAAAAATATTTAAAATACTTTCCTTGGTAGTAAACTAGTTCATGAAGTCTCCTTTATCAAGCATAGTTTGATAACTTATACGCATACTCATAAGATATCTAACTTAGTGTAAAACTCCTTTGAAATGATTTCTGTTTCTTTTACTTAGCGTAAAAGGTAAATGCTTCTTAATTTAAATCACCTTTTCATTTTCAAATGAAAACTATAACTCATTTGTTTTGTGAGATTCCAAATTGATAGTAGTATTGTAAAAGATTCATCGTTTTAAAGAAAACACTTAAAAGCATTCTTATTTCTCTTTAAAATAGGTTTACTAACCAAAATCTTTTAGAAACACCATCGACCATCTAAAAAGCTCTTTTTTCTTGAAAATATTTTTCTTAAAACAACATATTCGAATAGGTGGTTGATCACCATCAATTTCCTTATCGTTAAAATACTTTTCATATAACTCTAAAGATACTAATTTTCCAACACTTGGTTCTTTCGAACCAAAACTTGATTTCTTAGGAAAAAAGCCTTTTTAATTTCTATGTCCTTTATACCTTAGTATGAACACATTAAACCGCTTAACATCAACATTTTAGGTTCCTAGCCCTAGTTACTATGGTATGGTCGAATGCCTCCATGTAAGTAAGGAAGGTCTTTTTAATTTTCTTTGCCTTCTTGGAGCCATTTAAGTCCATTACACCATTAATTGAATATAGAAGCTTTGGCATCCCTTTTTAACTCAACAAGGCTGAACCATACATGGTGTTTTTCAACAAAATACAAGCCATCCAACAATATTCTAGCATCATGAAAAACATCTCAACATATAGTCATTCCATCAAAAGTAGTAAAAGTAGGACAAATTCATCATTCAAAAATCATATCCTGAGGTCTTGAACCTACGGATAGTTTTTCACCATACCAAAAAGATTTTCAACACTAACACTCAAACACAAATAATTACACCAACACCATAACAGGCAATTCCAAAAATCAACACCAAAACCCATATACAGAATTTTTCAGCATTTCAAGCATCAACTTATGACAAACATTTGATTGACCAAACGAACTCGGATTTGGGCAAATGAGGACTCATTTGAAAGAAAATGAGTAACCCAGTTAGTATAGTTTCACGAAATAAGTCACTGTAGTCAGAATCCAACATAGAAATTTAGGCTTAGATTGAAACAAATTTTCAAAGGTCAAATCTCCTTGAAACCACACGAAACTTGTGCTCAAAACTAAGCCCAAGATGTCTAGTTTCAGGATCAAAAACAAGTTTTGAAATCCAAGGTCTAGGTTGAGAGAAAAACTGAAATGACTCACACAAGATCAAAACTGGAAATCACATTTTCGTATACACTTTTGAACAAAAAGATGGAGGAACCCTAGCTTAGGGTTTTCCCACACATAAAAGTTATTTTCAACCATTCAAACACATCAATGAACACAAATCAAACCAAGGATAAATATTACAGCATTGTTCTCATAGAGAACCCAATAGACAAATTAGAAAACCCCTGGTTTAGGGTTTTCTCAGGATGAGGCCGAACCTACATAGAGAAAACAACAAGGTTTTGAAACTTGTTTTGCAAAGATCATGAACTAGAAGGAGTGGTTTCATGATTCTAAGAAAAGATATGAAGAGAAAACTAAGATTAGAGACTTACTTAGTGAAGAACACTTGATGAACAAGGTTGGTTTTCTTGAGGTTCATGAACAAAGTTGCTCCAAATCAAAAACTTCCTTCACCAAAGATGTAAAGGAGGCTAAGACAAGATGATCTATGGTTTTAGAAATTAAAAGTGAAGTCTGGATGGTGTTGGTAGTGAACGAAACCGAATAGAGAGTTAGTGAGAGAAGAGAGAAAATGATGAATGTTCTTGATGTTCTTCAATGATGAAGAACAAAGTCTTTAATTCAGAGAACTTTGTGAAGAAGAAGTGTTTAGATGATAACAAGGATTTATGATTCAAAGTTAGAATCAAGAAACAAATTTTGGTAGATGATTATCTAGCCAAAACCGTGAACTGGGAAGGAAGAGAGAGAAGAGAGAGTTTTTGTGTTCTTGAACAAAGTTAGAGTTTGAACTTGTAAGAATGAAATAATGAAGTGTTTTAGTGTGTAATAAGCCGCCAAAACCATGTAGCCTTCATGAATAGCTAGAAAAATGAATTCAAAAGCAAAATAATATGGTGTAAGAGATCTAAGGGCTTTGGATTAAAGAGATGGTTGTTTGTTGATCACACATCAAAAGTAAGCAAGATTGACCATTAATTGTTAAATTGCTTTTCCATTTAAGGTAAGGATGACATAGTTGACAAGTTGTCATGATTTTGACAAAAAGTTACAATGCCTCGTTAAGCGTGAAATGCAGTCATGAACTACTCTCGACACTAGGCCAGAACAACTCCCCAACCTCGAGCCAGATTACTTTCCGACCTTGGCACGCATCCCAAGGTAAGAGGCGGTCTAGATTAAAATAATAATATTTTATCGATTCCGACCCAAAACAGCATATCGGTCTCAAAACAACATTTTATGATTATTAATCTCATAATTGAAATTCAAATATAGATTTCCAATTATCAACTATTATTATGTTTATGATTAATCAAATTGTGTTCTTAGTCAAGTTATTCACACAAATAGTTAAAAATACAGACATAGGATTTTTGGCATGTTACAAGCAGGGAACGAGTTTTATTGTTTTTTGGATGGGTATTCAGGATACAACCAGATTCCTGTAGCACTTGAAGACCGGGAAAAGACTACATTTACCTGTCCCTATGTCACTTTTGCCTTTAGGCGAATTCCATTTGGGCTGTGTAATGCCCCTGCCACCTTCCAACGATGCATGATGGCTATTTTCTCTGAGTTTATTGAAAAATCAATGGAGATTTTTATGGTTGACTTCTCAGTTTTTGGGGAGACATTCCATGACTATTTGAGTCAACTGGAACAGGTATTAGACATATGTGAAAAGACTAATGTGGTTCTCAACTTGGAGAAATGGCATTTCATGGTCAAAGAGGGAATTGTTCTTAGTCACAAAATTTCAAAGAAATGGATGGAGGTAGAAAAGGCAAAGGTTGAAGTTATTGAAAAGCTGCAACCACCCAACTCTGTGAAAGGAATTAGAAGTTTCCTTGGTCATGCAGGCTTTTATAGAAGATTTATCAAGGACTTCTCCAAAATTTTCAAACCATTAGGTTAGTTCCTTGAACATGATAAACCGTCTGAGTTCACCCATGAATGTTTGCAAGCGTATCAAATTCTGAAAAATGCCCTAATTACTGCACCTGTTATCACTGCTCTAGACAGGTCCAAGCCTTTTGAGTTAATGTGTCATGCCAGTGATTATGTTGTGGGGGTCAGTCTTGGGACAAAGGTATGAGAAGATATTTCACTCCATTTACTATGCAAGCAAGACCCTAATTGAGGCACAACAAAATTATAACAATACTGAAAAGGAGCTGCTAGCTGTTGTGTTCGTATTTGACAAATTTAGGATTTACCTGGTAGGGACTAAAGTGATAGTATACACAGATCATCCAGCCATCAAGTATTAATTGCTAAGAAAGATGCAAAGCTAAGATTGATCAGATGGGTCTTGCTGCTGCAGGAATTCGATTTAGAAATTAGAGATAAAAAATGGGTTGGGAACGAGGTTGCAAATCACTTGTCAAGACTGCCTGAGGGTATTAAAAACATAAACAAGTCTGAAATTCCAACACAGCTTTCGGATGATTATTTACTTGCATTGGAAGAAACTGAGACCCCATGGTATTCTGATTTGGTAAATTACTTGGCCAGCAAGGTTGTTCCTCCTGACATGAGCTCCCAACAAAGGAAAAGATTTTTTCAGCAGGCAAGGCAGTTTTATTGGGATGAGCCCTATCTTTACAAGCAGTGTGCTGACCAAATATTTAAGAGGTGTGCAGCTGAAGATGAAATACCAGATATTCTCCAGCATTGTCATTCTTCTCCTTACAGAGGACATTTTGGAGGAATGAGAACAACCTCTAAAGTCCTTTAGGCTAGCTACTTTTGGCCGTCACTCTTCAAAGATGCCCATAACCATGCCAAGAACTATGACATATGCCAGAGAGTGGAGGTGTATCCACCAGAAGTGAGATGCCCCTCAATTCCATCTTGGAAGTTGAGCTGTTCGATGTGTGGGGTATAGACTTTATGGGACCTTTTCCCCCTTCCTTTCGTAATCTTTACATCCTGGCTGGTAGCAGTTGATTATGTTTCGAAATGGGTAGAAGCTGTAGCACTTCCCACTAATGGCGCCAAGGCAGTCACCAAGTTCCATCAGAAGCACATATTTACTAGACTTGGTGCTTCCAGGGCTATCATTAGTGATAAGGGTACGCATTTTTGAAACAAACTTTTTGCCAGTGTTTTAGCAAAGTATAGGGCAAAACACAAAGTTGCTACAGCATACCATCTGTAGACCAATGGGCAGGAAGAGCTCTCAAACAGAGAAATCAAACGAATTCTTGAGAAAATGGTGAATCCTAGTAGGAAGAACTGGTCTCTACACCTTGATGATCCACTGTGGGCCTATAGAACTGCATACAAAGCTCCTTTGAGGATGTCTCCCTATAGGTTGGTTTTTGGCAAGGCGTGCCACCTTCTTATTGAGCTGCAACACAAAGCTTTTTGGGCAGTTAAAAAATTGAATTATGATCTAGCTCAGGCAGGAGCTGCTCGAATGTTGTAGCTCAATGAGTTGGAAGAACGCAAATTATTTCCTTAAGAGCGGGCAAAAGATTTATAAAGCTATGACCAAGGTCTGACATGTCAAAAAGATCCAAAAAAGGGAATTCACTGTGGGATAGCAGGTTTTGCTATTCAACTCTAGATTGAGGCTCTTCCCAGGAAAATTAAAATCCAAATGGTCAGGGCCTTTCACAATTATACAAGTGCACTCCCATGGAGCAATCGAGCTGTTGGATGCAACAAGTAACAGTACCTTTAAGGTAAATGGACAAAGAATCAAGCATTACTTTGATGAGCCAGTTGCTAGAGCACAAGCCACCGCGGTAATGGCTGATTCTTAATGTTCCTTGAGAACTGAGTCAGGCGGAGGACTCTTAAATCAAACGCATCTCGGAGGCAACCCAGCTTTTTCTTTTCAATTTTGTCAATCTTAGTTTTATTTTATACAAACAAAACAAAAACAATAAATAATTATATATGTATATATAGAAAATTGAAGTTGTGGATGCAGGAGTGTAACTGTCATGGTGGTGGTGTGCACTTGGGCTAAAGTTGGGTTTGCAAGGCCCAAGTTGGCAAGGTCTCTCGGGCTGAGTTCATGGAGGGAAAAATATTTTATTTGAATTTTGGTGAAATTTTGAAAAAAAAGAAATGGAAAGGCTGGGGGGTTTCAAACGGTAAAAATTCCCTCCCCATCATGTCAACCATGACGCCTCCTAAGCCCATCAATCACAACCACTTTCCCCTCATTAATTCGAATTTCCCTCTCAACCAACCACATTCGACTTTCAACCCACCATAAATACCCCCTCAACCCCATTCATCCTCCCCACTTCTTTCTCCACTATCACCCAAAACTTTCCCCCTTCCAATCCCTATATTCCCAAATTCCCCCTTTCTCTTCTACCCAAATTTTCAGACCACCCCTCAATCCCAATCACCATGCCTCGTATTAAGACCGTTGCCAACAAAAAGGCTCAGCCAACCTCGAGTGATGAATTTGAAGTCTACCCTGTGTTTGTGGATGCCGAGGCTATTGAGCGCTATAACAACGTCACACTCAAGCGCGACCTTCATCATGAAAAGACTTCGCCATCTTTGTGGAACCGAACTTTGGCCTCCCTATTGAGATTGCTGAATTGGTTGAGAAGTTGGGGTGGAAAAATTTTGCTAAGCACCTTGTTGGGTTCTGCATGCCCATGGTGCGAGAGTTCAATGCGAAGCTTGGGAGCTAATCCCAGACACACTCGGTCGTGCGAGGCACGCTAGTCTCGTTCTCTGTAGCCACCATAAACATGCGTCTGGGACTCAAAAACACTGAAGATAAGTACACTCCACTTCTCAAGAAGATGACTGATAAGCGACTGAATGCACTAAAAGAAGAGCTCTCTGTTCCTAGATCATAGTGTAACACCCCAAAAATCCATATCTGTCCTTTAAGGTATCTGTGTGAATAAATTCTCTGAAAAACCCTAATCTGGTTAAAGTATATAAATATCTTAAAAATGATGAGTAGAATTTGATAGAGAATTCAAAACTCATGTTAGAAATCATAAAATACTATTTGTGTTATATCTATATTTTGATCGCAGGCCGGTAAAAACTATTATTATTTTATTCAGTTCAATGAGATTTCAGGAATTGTGCCTGAAACCGGGAGGCATTCTGGGGAGTCAAAATGAGTTCATAAAGCAATTCTAATCCCTAGGAAAACGCGATTAAATTTTCTGCAGTTTGGTCGCAAATCGGGAAAGTGTTATTTTCCTCGGTTTGCGTGTTTTTGGGATTTGGGCTCGATACTGAGAGATATTCTATCCCAGAACCATAAGTCATAGAATTAGGATTCAAATCAAAATTCTGACCAGCCAATAAATCCTTACCTGTGATTTCATCGTAAATCGGTGAAAATATTATTTTCTCGATTTGCGTGATTTTGGGAGTTCGACCCGGGGCCGAGACATATTTTGGCCCAGGAATATGATTCATCTTCCAAATCAAATTTCCCAACAACAAAAATTTCATTATCACCTTTAATTCAAAATATCTAAGCTTATCACTAATTTGCCAAAGAATGCTTTTTTGCCTTAAACCAAGTTTATGACAATACCATTTGCATCATAAGGCTTGGAGACCATAATGGTTTGGCATTTTCCCCCTCTCTCCTCACAAATTCGACCAGTCTCCCTTTCTCTCACACTCTCACTCTCATTTTCATCCTACAACTTCATCTTCATCCTCATCCATTTTCTCTCTTCTCTCTCCTCAAGAACTCAATAACATCAATGAAGTTCTTCATGGAACCCGAATCTGTTCTCTCTCTACACCCATCATTCCATATCATTTCTTTGAATTAAATACTTATTCTTCAAGTAAACATCAAGATGAACAACTTTCATGTTCAAAGTTTTTCCATTTGAGCACTCTATCAAGGAGATACACCAAGAACACAACAATGGAGTCTTCAACCACCATGAAAACCGTGGCTGTCCAAGGAGGTAACTTTAACACCCCTCCTTCGGGTGTCACTTTCGTAACCCCAAACAAAATAAAGTATATAAAAAGATTTTCTGGTTCACTTTCTCATCAGTTAACAACATATATAGGAGACCTTGGACAACACGCCTGTCTTCGAAAGATAAACTAATTGAAGTGAACACTACAAGTCTACGAACTAGGTAGCAACAATTTGGAAACCACATTTCCAAAACCCTGGCCATCAGTAGCCTACAACAGACTACCCAAAAGATGCTACTTCAAAAGAAACCATAAGCTGGTCCGACAAAACTAGTACGTAACATATAATGTACCAATACGACGGGTTCTTATCTTCAACCATCCATACCTCTTCGTCGTCAACGTCAAGAAGCTCTAGCAACCGAGTATCCAAAAACACAACAGGGTGTCCAACATGTACAGGCAAGGGTGAGAAACTAATATATGAATTCAAAATACGGCATCTACATGCCCTAAACACAAACAATAGATTCATATAAGCATGTCTAATATAATCATCAACATGATAAACATATCACAGATTATCATAGTACTAATGGTAAAACACAAGGGCCTCGGGCCTAATAGTCATCGTTATTTTCAAAATATATCATCTAACGTTCAATTCTTACATTTTCGGAAATCCCATCACCTTTCAACGAGCTGATCAGGCTCAAAATTCATTGGCCCTCAGGCAACAATGACTAGCACCAACTTGCTAAACATAAGTACATGAATCCCATGAGATCCCACATAGGCACGCAAATAAGAGGTACTTAAATGTAATCATGCCATACTATTCCAACTCAAGGCACAATACGTTTTCCGAATACGTATGACACCATTCTCCATCAAGGCACAATGTTACACAATGACATAAGTCATCCCCAGGTTTCCTTGCCATCAAGGTCCCCTCATTTCAATGACACGTCTTCCAAAAACACATGCATGAGAAAACTTTTGTTTTCGTCAGTTATTCTTTGTCGTATCATTATTTCCTCGTTGAAGCATCAACGCTATCAACCACCATAATGTTTTAGATTCTTTTAGGTCTTTACCACAAATTCTCAAAAATAGGACACTCAGTCTAAAACAGCTCGAACCCAAAAACCATCAACCGATGCACCAGTCTCAGAGTTTGGTTTCTTGAGCACACAACTCGTCCACAAGCCTACAGGACCACAAAGATTGTCCCCAAGCTTACCACACCACTTAGCTAACACGGATCCTTGATCCACGTGTTCTACAGAACTCTAGAACCCCAACGTCTCGGTTTCTAGGTTCTCCTCAAAAACCACTTTTTCTCTTTTTGAAACCCAAAACCAAAACCCAAAACTCCGAAGCTTATACACAAAGCCTTCGGGACCGGTTTTCCATAAAACGATTTTTGGTCAAAACCCACTTTTTCTCTTTATTGAAATATTTCGGTAAACGACAAAATTTTGAAATATAGTCTGTGAAAACTTTTTCTTGGATAAAGCAATTTATTTCGAAACAACATTTCCAAACACACTTTTGCTTGCACTAGTTTACTTTATCACTTCAAAAATGGTCGTTGTCTCCAAAACGCACTTTTTATTTCTAAACCTTACTTTTCTCAACTAAAAACATTCTTTTCTCCTTTTTCCCTTTATGTTAAATTATTTTATTCCCAAAAGATATCAATTCCTTTTATGTTCAAAATCCTTTGAAGCCTTAGCCTTTTATTTTCTTATTTTATATTCCAAGCTTTTTGAAGTTTTAACTTTACTCGATGTTGGATCCTAACCGATGTTAGGTCCCTTGGCACAATAATTATCGCAACAAGCATAATATGCATCCATTCACCATAATCAAATGCCATACAATAAAATCAAGCATAAGCAGGTAGTTTCAGGCATAAACAAATATGAGCAGGTAAAAATTAAATCACTCCACATCAACCAAACACAGATAAATAATTATAATCCAAATACACGAACACAACATACAGCTGTCGAAATTGGAATTCCTCAGGTTTGTCCCCTAACCTCTCGAAGCTTCCCAAGTAGTGATAAGTCGTTCGATTGATCCGAAAGTAGTTCTGTTTCTCGTCCGATTACCTAACGATAACTACACACATACAATCAGTCAAAGCATTAATACTAAATCACAAAATTTCCCTAATCTCCTCCACCTAGGGTTTGGCCATAAGCTATGAAAATTAGCTAGGGAGCTCCAAAAATTTCTATCTCTTGGATTCATTACTCACTAAGTGTGATAAGACTAAATCAAAGCTTATTACACTAAAACTTCAACCAAAATCCCATTCATCCAACAATGGAGGGTTCGACCACTTATACCCATTTGATCTAGAGAGCTCTTTTGGTTTCAATCTCTTGGATTATGAAAGAAGGCAATGAATCTAGCTCAAAGAAATTGGTTTGACATTAAAAGGATTTTTCGACAAATTTTCATGAATTTTTGAAGTTTAAGCTTCAATTCCTAAAGCTATCATGAACCATAGAAATCAATGGAGAAATATGGAGATTGAGAGCTTAAGAATGGACTTTATACCTCCTAGATGACAAAGATGGTGAGTGATCAACTTTGTTTCCTCAAAAAGCTTGAAGATTTTGAAGAGAAAGTGGGAGAAAGTGAAGAAATGAAGAACAAAATGACGGAGAGAAAGAGATAAATGGAGGGCCGAGTGGGGTGAGAAATGGGACAAGGTTGTCCAACTAAAATTTCATTAAGGGCATTAAGGTCATTTCACCCTAGGTTTCATGGTAATTTCATGAAAGTTCAAGGGTATTTTGGTCATTTCACGTCCTGATATTTTGAAAATCATCATGACACTTGGCATGCATTCCTAGGTGATTTGAACTTATGTGACTTCAAGATTATCCGTTAGTGGGTCCCGTTAAATCCATATACAGCTCTGTTTATCTCCTGGTTCGAGTTTTCGCCCGAATAATTTATTATTATTCTGCTTTTTAGAGCGCCAAACCAATTTTAGCAAAAAGGTCGGAAATCCGATTCTAAGACTAACTGTCTCGTTCACTTGTCCAAATTAGGTCTTCTAAGTAGTAAAACACTACTGTCAGTGAAAAATGCAGACCGGACTCTGTCTGAGTTTTCGACCCAAAATTTAACCGTAACTCCCTACGATAGTGTAGAGCGTGACTATGATCTCAGTTTATTTTATTTCACTCTCTAGACGCTTCAAAAAAATACAAACTCATAAATACAGTTTATTAACTTTAAAGAGCTTGAAAAATCGGGGTGTTACAGTAACTACATCCATTCTTCTTCATTTCTTTAATGTTTATACATTTTCCTTTAGTACTCAAGCTAGGGAACAACTTCATGTAGGAAGTTTTTCATTTTGAGCACTCTTTGGAGTGCAAGTCACCTACTTCATCCTTTCATTTTGACTATTTGAGAGTAAGTAAAGATCCTCTCCTTCCCTACAACTTTTGTTCATAAACTTTCATAAAAACTCACACTTTTTGGTGAGTGCATTTTCGAGCCTCTCATAAAGCTTTGAACTTGTTTTATGTTTAAGGCCATTTCCTTAAGGCCATCATATTTTGGATCATTTTTGCTCTTGATTTGGAAGCTTGGAACTTGCTCAATCTTTCCCTCTTGCTCATGGTTTTGGTCACAAAAAGGTATGGGAAAGTGAACCAAATTCACACCTTAGGGTGGATGAGAATGGGTTGTTTATGGTCTTGAATGTCTTGTTGATGAAGGGCTTCACTTTGTTGTGGAATTCTCTAATAATTTGATTTTGTAATAATGTAGTTGCTGGATTTTCTGACATTGCTTGACTTTTTGCTGTTTGTCTCTTCAACTATACATTGGATTTCGAAAGTTCTTTTTGATCTTGAAAATAGACATCTTGGGCTTCATTTTGGTCGCAAATTTCATTTGATTTCATAAGTTTTGATTCTTGAAAATCTGTTTCAAAACTGGCTAAGGGTTGCTGCCTTGGATTCGGGTCAAAATCTGTTTGGTACTGTTTGTGTGACTTCTTGTGAAAAATAATTTGATATTCAAAAAGTAGGCATCCTAAGATTTCTTTTGAGTACTTGTTTGTCCAAATCGGAGTTCGTTTGGTTTGTCAAAAGCTTGTCCAAATTTGGTACTTGTATGCTGAAAAATATGGTATACGGGTTTTGGTTTGATTTTTGATATGTTTGTGATAATGTTTTATATTTGGATGTGAGTGTGATATTATTGATCATCAAATTGATTTATGTGATATATTTGATTGTGAGATGTTTTGATGAAGAGATGGTCACCAAAAACAAGCCGATACACTTGTCTTAGGGCTAGGAAGTTGTTCTTTGAGAACTAATGTGGCTTACATGTTCAATGATGGAACTAAGGATGATGGAAATTAAAAAAACTCAAGAATAAAATGAATCCTATATGAGGATATACAATTCGGTTTTAAGGTATTCCTCACATAGAGAATGTTTTGATTTTGTAACAACATGATTGAGTAATGAAATGGGTTTGGTGTAATTAAGTAAAATCAAGTTTCAAGCAAAACCTAGCATCCCAAAGGATGATATAGGCCACGGCCTTATAGATCAAGTTACGGTTTTAAAATGTTTTTGATACTTAACTTATGATCATATGATTTTACCAAGTCATTGATTTATTTTAATTGAACTAGTATTGAAAGGATCAAATCTTTCTAAGATTTGTGATCATACACTTCAAGTAAGTGTTTATCAAAAATGTATTTCAAACTCAATAAGTGAAAGGTGACACCATGGTTTAGGCGGTGGAATTGTCCATGCTTTAGCTTAATGCTTAATGGCTATTCTAATGGGGCTTGACAGTTGTTGGCTCAAAAGAGTTCTTTATTGAGATTTAAGAGTAAGGACAAAGGAGTCAAACCTTTGGAACTCTTCAACAATTTATTTATCTCACATAACTTAGAGGAAGTTATCTCACTACTTCAATATGAGTTAGTTTTAGGGGAGAAAAGGAAATGAATATAATTAGTGTAATAGAATAAAAGAAATAAATATAACTAGCGTAATAAGTTGTATTTTAAAATAATCCCAAAAGGATGGATTATATTAGTTCCTTACGAAGAATATGATTTCAAAGTGTTTTGGAATGACTTTTACAAAAGGAGTTAACTTGTTTTGGAATTAAATGATTTTACGTTAAAATTCAAAGTTTTACACTAAAAGTCAACGTTTAACCAAAATTCAAAGGTACTTTCAATTATGTCCTATTGGACTCAAATAATAAGATTTGGAATCCAACAATATGTCATGTATTGATATATGCCTTAGATGATTTTACATCATCGAAAAGGGTTCATAAGACTTAATTGAACAAAGAACATTTTGTTGCTTGCTCGACAAGTAACTGCGGTTCAAGAAGGAAACTATGATGAATAAGGACTGGATTTGAAGGATCCACCTTTCATAACAAACTTAAGCGTTTTAGGAAAACATGGATAGTCCAATGAGTTGTTTGGATCCAAAAGCTTGGCACTATCCAATGGCCTATTGAAGGGCTTTGAAAGAAAATACGGAAAGACCAAACCTTAAGAACAAATGGGGAACCAATGATAGACCAATGAGGCGTTGAGTCCAAAAGTTTGGGATCTATCATAGAAGCCTCTTC
This sequence comes from Ammopiptanthus mongolicus, assembly GCA_039655645.1. NCBI lineage: Eukaryota > Viridiplantae > Streptophyta > Magnoliopsida > Fabales > Fabaceae > Ammopiptanthus > Ammopiptanthus mongolicus. The sequence continues at coordinate 42,290,232 of CM077349.1, forward strand.
AGTGGCTTGGGTTCTGAATTGTTAGCGAGGTTTATCCGAGTGATTAACGTGAACGCACATGCCTTGTAGGCTTAACCATACTACATAAACATTTTGTGTCTAAGGCAAATTAGTGCCTAGGAAGTTGTGGGGTGACGACCTTCAATGGCCTTGGCAATGTCAAAATTGGAAACTCCACAAGTGACCAGTGGGTAGCTCCTCTGTGTCGTGGTATTCCGTATCCTACTTAGACATTTGCAACTAGACACCGGTATATCCATGGTTTTAGAGTATCATCATGAAAGCCTATTATTGCTAGTAGCAATATGTTTGAAAGCACATTTTGCCCGAGGCTGGCCTTTGATGGACATGTACTATTACTACTCCTTCCGATTGTCCCTCTATAGCTCCGGAGTAGGGTAGAGTCTTGGAGTTGCATGTTTGGTTGCACCCAGGGTCTCATTATGTCGGTTGCCGTGATTGGACGGATCGAAATCATAAGCATAATGGTGGCATGTTTGGATTGCACCGTAGTCATAACAAATGCATGTTTGGATTGCATCATGACATCATAACTCATATATTTGGATCATCTATTATTATGTTATTGTTATGAGCTGTACACTGTTGACTGATGATATAATATGTCATGCTATCTGTGACACCCACTACCCCTCATATAATAAAGCATAAATAATATTATACATGTCTTTAAAAATAATAATATAATAATTAAATTAAAAACATTTTCTCAAGGGCAATGTGCATCACATCATCTGTAACGTAAAATGTAGGAATCTGAAATAATCAAAATCCTTTAAAAACAAACTGCGGAAAACATAAATAATAAACATAACCCAAATCCCGATGTCACATATTAGAGTTGGTATACATATACCGATAATACATCGGAATAAACTAAACAACTGAACGTAAATCCGAACTACTACTACTAAGAGAGATCTCCACAGGATCACTCCTCGTCAGCATGCTCACCCTCCTCTGCACATGCAACATCATATGCACAAGAACAACAAAAGATAGGGGTGAGAAATACGATCGTAAATATATGTAAACGGAATGGAATAGTAATGAAGATGACATAAAACATACATCAATCAACACATGTATAATCAACATATATATATATATATATATATATATATATATATATATATATATATATCAAGGATGCATGTCAATGCGAATGCAACATCACTACTCCGTATGCATGTGGCCAACAACTCTAACTCTGGAAAGACGATTAGGAGTACATGTCCGGTTATCAACGTGGATGATATGCCAGACCATAGGCCATCCCCGAACACTCTCACTAATCCTGATAACGTATAGTGGCTAGTCAGGGTACTCAAGCTTATTCATTAGGTCACTCCAACAATAGGTAGCTAGCCCATGTCACCTGGAACTTCCATATCCAATGTACCCGCAAGGCCGTGTTAACACCCATCGTGGCCTCCACTATCGCGATTTATCGTTTGCTTTCCACCCAACATATCAACTTCAACGTATGATGCGTGCAATGTTCATCAATATGCAAACACATGTCCAACCATCCATCATCAACACCATTACATGGCTATCAACTTTGACCAACAAGCATCACAGATGATTTATCAACATCAAACTTGACCAATAAGCATCAAGAATGATTTAACCAACAACATCAGTAACAGTACGTCGTTACCAATAACATCATCGTCATATTAATTGTTCTCTTTGTTAAGTCTTAACTTATTATCTTTATTATTTCATGACGTTCTTCTCTAACTCATTCTATTTTAAACCACGGGGTTACATCCTAGTGTTAAGTAAGATCAAAGATCAAGTATTCTTAAGCTCCTAAGGGTAACTTAAAGTCCTTAGATCATAACATGCCTACATAACACTATCCATCAAGCAAAAGGGGTCAAAACTGCTTCTGTCACGTGAGAATCGATTTCCAATCTCTGGAATCGATTTCTCAAGTCTTCAAATCGATTTCCAATCTCTGGAAATCGATTTCAACATGTTCAAATCGATTTCCCCAATCGATTTTGAACAAGGAAAATCGATTCTAGAAATCGATTTCTACAAGGCCAAATCGATTTCCACACCTTGGAAATCGATTCTTGGAGGATTCAAATCGATTTCCATGTGCTGGAAATCGATTTCTACGTTCTCTAATTGACATATCATTCGAGCCTAAGTTATTTATCACCAATTTGATTAGTCCAACACTCATAAATCATAACCTAAGGGTTCTCAACTAATCCTTGGTCATCAATCATCTCACATTGCCAATTTCTTTTCTCCCTATAACTATGTTCTAATAACATAAGGTTAACAAAACACCATATCATGGCATAAACAACATGTTCATCATCATCAATTCATCAACAATCATATAAATCATGAAATCATAGTTATAAACATGTTATAACATCAAATTATTCATCAATCAATACTCATAAAGCCAGAAAACAACATAACAACATTCATAGTCATACGCAGGCATACATAGGGGTCATGGGTTAACCCCTTCATCTTAACCTATCCCAAAACCCACATATTCATGACCAATTTTCTCCCCCCATACCTGGTATGACGATTCACAGCCTAAGGGAAAGAGAACAGAGCCAAGTTCTGCTACGGTTCCTACTTACGGGTTCAGCTCTTGATCACGATCTCAACACTGGAAAGCAGAGTCGATATTTAAGTTAAGGATTGAAAGGGAAAACAAATCTAGGATTAGAAACTCACCTTGGTTTCTAACTTAGGAGATTAACTCTAGCAGCAGGGATAGACTAGCCAAACAACGGCGTGTTCTTGACGAAGAACACCAAAGCAGGATTCGTCCTTTGGGTTTTTTAGAGCAAGAGATCAATTAGAGCTCTTAGGATGAGAAGAGGCAAAAATTGTGTACAATAGGGTGTGGATACTAGGTTTAGGTCATACGCTATGTATATATAACTGTTAGGGACGTTTTAGGACGAATGGACTGTACACAGCATAGCCCGGTAACCCAAACGCGTACACAAGCTCTACCACGCATGGGAATCGATTCCACAACCATGGAAATCGATTTTCCATTGGCCAAATCGATTTTCTTATCAAAGAAAACGATTTTGCCCTTTAAACAATCGATTTCCACTTTCTGGAAATCGATTTCTTCACCTAGAAATCGATTTCCCAAATCGATTTCCCTTTCAGAAAACGTGTTTTTGGCCTCGACACCTGAATAAGACTTGTAGATAATTCTCTAAGCTTTTTAACGCATCGAAGATCACCTCGATCGAATGTCTAGAACTCAAGATATGGCCAAAACCGTGAAACAGGTTATTTAGACTCGTATGGATTGATTATTCTAAAGGCTGAACTATTACAACTATCAACTTATGCACCAAAAACAAGCAAAAACAACATATGCAAACATGTATAAGCAAGTATTAACACATATATACATAGAAGTGAAAAAGTAGGGTGTTACACTATCTTGTTGTTGTTATGGACTGTGTTTTGATGATGTATCATATGCTATGTTGTGTTTGATATATTTGTGAGTCGTACCATTTCCTTTACCGTAAGTGGTGTTGATTTTTGGCAAGCTTACCTCCATTGCTCGGTTGTTTTGTTTTCTCTATATGTGTGCCATCTTTAAAGGACGACGATGTCGAGACTTCATCTGACGCTTCAGACGAGGTTCTATATGGGCTTCAGCACGGTGCAAGTGTTTGGACGTTCAACCTTACGGATCGATTGAAGGAGTACCTCACATGGGCCTTGATCACCTTCGGTAAGAATTGTGGAGGAAGGAGTCGTATTCGCCTCTTTGCTAACCTTGATTTGTTTCATCGTCTGTGTGTTATTGTGAGTGGAACGCTAGGTGGACTTTCCACCGGTGTGTTCAGTGCCTTTTCTTAGGCACAAAGGTCTTTTACTTAGTTGCACCGAGTTTGGGAAATATCCTTCTGAGTGGCGTTCTTCCTTGTTGTAACACCCTTTCCCGAGTGTCACATTCCCGAATGATTATAAGGCCGAAAATAATATTAATGCGGAAAATACGGGTTTTTTTTTTCTTTTCATAATGACGATGAAATGAGATTTGTTATATGCGTACTAATAATTAAACTTAGGTTCACCATGCATTTCTAAAGGTCAAACAGAAATAAAGTGCAGAAATATAAACAGTACTGAATACAGACATAGGTCCAAGCCTAACTGTAAAATAGGTACATAAATAGGTACTAAGAGACATAGCTCCTCAAAAGGTACAACTAACGACTGGACACAGCCTGGACAAAACAAAACAACGTAAGGAGTCCCCCTCCGGACTCAAGGTAGACGTTGAGCTGAGTCGTCATCAAGTCCATCTTCTCAAGCAGATACAGTAACACCAGCAGAGGACAGATACAGATATGGGTAAGATTCCCAATCATCAACACAGCAAAACCGTAGAAGTAAAAACGGATCGACTCACCAGGTAACAACATACCCATCATGCATACTAAACATCTCAATATATATATCATTTAATCAATTAACAGCATGTAACTTCTCCAAAAACAGGATAATGATGCATATCAAGTAAATGTACTTATCAGCAGCCATGCGATGCAATGCGATGTACATGACTCAATGCCATATGACACAAAGGGTAAAAGTCTGACCCCTAATCCATGGAGCTAACAAAACATCGGAGAGAGTGAATGGGAGGACATGTTCTGTGTACGCCAGCCTTGGACAGGATGCTACAACATTCGTAACGTGCACGTATCTGGCTTTTACGGAAACACTCTACACCAAACATGAAAAGTACGGCATCTAGTTGAAGATATCAGTGTATTGCTTGGATTCGCCCCGACACAGAAGAGCTACCAATTGGTCACATGTCAGTCTTTCCAACCCTGATACCTCCAAGACTATTTAAAATCGTCACCGTAAGATTCGCACCCGCATAAAAGTGTAAGCTCAACTGCTAGGCTCAAGGCCTTATAAACTCATGCAATGAAATGCCACTGCTTATGCAACACCCTTTCCCGAGTGTCACATTCCCGAACGTTTATAAGGATGAAAATATTTATTAATGCGGAAAATACGATTTTTTTTTTCTTCATAAAGATGGAATGAGATTTAGTAAAGGTAAATATTACTAATAAACGAACTTAGGTTCGCCATGCATTTCTAGAACATACATACAGTATTATAATACAGAAACAGAAAACAGAAACAAAAATAACATTACTATATACAGACATAAGTCTAATGTATGACTGACATAAGAAAATACAATAAGTACTAGTAGTCGTAGCTCCCAAAAGGTACTACAAAAACTGACATAGTTTGGCCGACAACAAAACTAAAACAGGAAAAATTGTCCGTCTTCGGGATCAAGGAGACTACTGAACTAAACCATCGTCACGTCCATCTGTTCAAGCAGCAACAACAAGTACCAACAGAAAACATACAGATATGGGTGAGATTCCCGTTCATCAACACAACAAAATAGCAGTAGTAAAAACGGGACGACTCACCGGTTAACAACGTACCCAACATGCTTACAAAGGTTCTCAATATAGCTCATGTTAAGCAGTCAACAACATAATATCATGCTAAACATTTAATAGCATAATATAAGGCATTCTTAAACAATACAGCGATGTATAACAGTAAATGTAAACATCAATAGCCATGCAATGCAATGCAATGTATATGACTCAATGGCAATGTCACTGGGTACTACTCTGACCCCTACTCCATGGAGCTAACAAAACATTCGGAGAAAGTGAAAGGGAGGACATGTTCCGGTTTCTACCAGCCATGAGCAAGATGCTACAACATTCATAACGTGCACGTATCTGGCATTAGGGAAACACTCTCGACCAAACATGAAAAGTACAGCATCTAGTAGAGAATATCAGTGTATTGCACGGATTCGCCACGACACAGAAGAATCACCAACTGGTCACATATCAGCCCTTCCAACCCTGATACCTCCAAAAAGACCATTGAAGATCGTCACCATAAGATTCGCACCTGCATCAAGATGTAAGCTCAACTCCTAGGCTCAAGGCCTTACAACTCTGCAAATGAAATGCCAGTGCTTACACAAAGCAGATGCGATCAAGCAATGTCTATCCCCCGGATAAACCTCGAAGTCTACTGAGGTTCTCTTCCTTAGGAACTATATGCGTCTTTTGAAAAACAAAACCTTTATCCACCGGATAAATCTCGTGATCCCTCCGGGATCGAGTCATCACAAGACTGAAACAATTGAATGACTGATCGGGGTCCGAATCACCGGTCCGTTGTCGAACTACTGTTTCAAAACCCAAAACGTTTCATGTTTGTGTTTATGTCTTATGAAGTCATTGATGTACTAGGTCATCAATGGTATAGTATATGGTCTTGTTCCATCACATACCATACTTAATTATACCTTGTCTTCAACTCTAAGTCAATTACTTAACTTAGGTTTTTAATGCGTAAAAATTTACGAGTTGAGTTAAAAACTCCTTTGTAAACCGAAACAACTTCTCAATTGAAAACTCATTTGATTTGAAACCACTTTTGAACCACTTACTCTATTTCTAGGACTTTCTGAAAACAGGAAATTCGCTTAGCGGAGTTAAATTCGCTTAGCGAAAATGAGGCAGTAATACCTCTTTGAAAACTCCCCAGTATCGCTGGGCGAGAAATGGCTCGCTCAGCGAAATTCGCTTCTTCGCTTAGCGAAGATTATTTCGCTAAGCGAAAAGGAGGCAGTGATGCCTAACTTGTATTTTCTCTGTTTTCGCCCAGCGAAATTGGATTCGCTTAGCGAAAATTGCCTTGAAACAAGACATTAACCTTGTTAAAGAAAAGCCTTATGGAACTATATTGATTCTCATGAAACTTTTAATTAATCCACTTTTAAGTTACTTGATTAACTAGATGAACTAAGGATAAGGTATAAAACATGTCTCACTTTGGTGAAAACACTTTGAGATTGAAACTTTGTTTGATCTTTGGATCAAAATCATTTATGGTTTTTGTTTAAGGCATAAGCCACTAAAAACATTTGTCATACATCAAAACTTGAATGATTCAAGAACTACACATTACCCTCCTTTTCTCAAGGTCATCGCTAAAAGCCAACTAGGAACCAATGTGAAGTTTTACATCATCAACTAATCAAATCATGGCTCACAAAACTTACACTATTATGATCAACAATAACACACAACATTGCATCATAATTAAGCACCTAAGCACAAAAGTCCATACTTAAGCACATAAGCACAAAAGTCCATACTTGATCTAGGAATCAAAGTAGGTTTTTTATCATGCAAGAAATCATTTTCTCACCTAGACAACATCATCATAAAACACATGATAAGGCATACAAGCATAACTACAAATATCACACATTGTTCTCCAAGAGAACTTAACATAACTTAATCATTAAAAGTGAATCCAAGCTAAAGGGTTTCACCCACACATAACTTAAACAACCATCTTCACTACCACCATCTTGGTGTGAATGAGGTTCACCCCCCATACCTGTTGATGAGCAGATTCCCGGATCAAAGTCGGTTGATCGGTTTGTGAACCTCCTGGCAATCGTGAACAACTACAACAACATAACATTCCAACATTAAACAACAATCAAAGCCAATCTCAACAATTCTAACGAAGAGGATTTCGGCCACCCTAGGTTAAAAGGTTAGGAATTGATCTTGGTTTCCCATTTCATGGATTCAAAGGCACTAGGAAAGCTAAGGATGAAATCAAGTGTTAGAAATCAAAAATTGATGAAAACACTATTCATCATCAAGTAGGGTTCGGCCAAAAAGGGATTTTGGGCTATGGTGGGATTTGATCATAAGCTCTTGGGTTTAGGTAGAGATTGATGATGTGAGTTCAAAGAACTTGGTCTTACCTCAAAAGGATTTTTCTACAATTTCCTATGGATTTTCAAAGTTTTGGATCTAAGAAATTCTTTTCATGAAAATGAAGATTGATCTTGAAATAAAGAAAGATTCAAGAAGCTAAGAGGTCATAGAAGTGATCTTACCTTGAAATGAAGGAAGATTGCTAAAGGAATCAAGTGATTCCAACAAGAAATCAAGGAGCTTCAAGACAAACAACGGTGTTTTCTCTCAAGAACAACTATCGAGCTCTATGTTTGGAGGGGCTGTGAGAAAACGAGAGAGTGAGGGGCTGAGTTCAGCCACTTAAGAGCTCACTTAAGGGTAAAAAGGTCATTTGCCCAAAAGGGTAAAATGGTAAAAGTGTAAAAGACTAAGGTTAAGGGCATTTTGGTCATTTTGCGTCCAGATATTTCCAAACGTCATGACGACTCTGGCATACTCTCCCAAGTGTCCTGGGATGATGTGATATCAAGATTATCCGTTGGCGAGTCCCGGTAAATCCATATGTGGCTTCGTTTGTCACCTGATTGAGGATTCCGCCCGAACGAAGGTCAGGAAGTTATTTTTCTGAAATTTTTACGAAATTTAACCAAAACGTAGAGCATCGAATTCTAAGACTTACTGTATCGCTCGCGGGTCAATCTGAGGTCTTTTGAGCAGTAAAATCATACTGTCAGTGTAACAATGCAGACCAGACTCTGTTTGAGTTTTTGACCCAAAACTTAATCGTAGCTTCCTACGATATCGTCGAGCATGACTATGGTCGCAAGAATATTTTATTTCTATTCCTAAGACCTCGAATAAAATAAAGACATTAAAGTACTGAAGAATTAGAAAACGTGAAAATCGGGGCATTACAGCTTACACAAAGCAGATGCGATAAGGCAATGCCTATCCACCGGATAAACCTCAAGGCTCACTAAGGTTCTCTTCCTTAGGAACTATATATGTGTTTGTATTATAAAAGTTTTATCCATCGGATAAATCTCGTGATCCCTCCGGGATCGAGTCATCACAAGACTGAAATAATTGAAAGACATTCTTGAATCCGAATCACCGGTTCGTCATCGAACTACTATCTCAAACCCAAAATGTTCATGTTTGTGTTTGTGTCTTATGAATTACATATCAAGTCCTAAGTTTTATGAAGAAGGATTGAGAATCCTCTTAGATAAGTCTTTGATCCTTTCTAAGGTATTAGTTCCTTGAGTTTCAATTTGTGAAATGACTATTGATTCACTTAAGTCTTATGAAGTCATTGATGAACTAAGTCGTCAATGGTATAGGGTATGGTCTTGTTCCACCATAGGCTATACTTAATTGTCTCATTTCTTATGCTCCAAGTTAATTACTTAACTTAGGTTTTCATGCGTAAACTTTATGATTTGAGTTGAAACTCTCGATTCAAGACTTTGTAAACCAAAACCTTTCTAATTGAAAACTCATTTGATTTAAAAGAACTTGGTTACTTGATCGAATTAAAGTATCTCAACTAATTTGAAAAGGTTTTTCCTCACTAACTTAGTGTAAAACCGTGATCTAAGTTAGCGTAAAAGAAATGGAACTTTCATTTAGTTTTCAAACGATGATTCAATTAATTCAAACTTGAGGACAAAGTCCTCTTTATACTTTGAGGATTGAATGTTAACTTAGTTTTAAGAAGAATGTGACATCCTACTAAACCTAAGGTAACCTCATATTAATTTTACTTTCATGAAATTATTTTCATTATTTTATTTTTGAAACACTTTCTTAATTGAATAAACTATGACTAAATTAAAACACACTTTCACCTTAGTTAAAAACACTTAAGGCCGAAACCCTAATTGATCTTTGGATCAAAATCACTTCTTGTTTGTTTTGAAATACAAGTTACTAAAACACTTATTAGCTTTCAAAACATTGAAGTTCATGAACAAACTCAAGTTCTTCCTCTTTTTACTAACCATGGCTGAATACTATCTCTTAGGGGAAGTGAAGATTTTGCTTCACTAACTTATCAAGTAATAGCTCAAAATGATCACAATATTATGATGAACAATAATCATACATCATTCAACCATAAACAAGCATAAAAATCCTTACTTGATCTAGAGATCAAAGTATGGTTTTCAACATACATGAAAACATTTTTCCATCCAAGCATACATCGTCATACACATATACTAAGCATAGAAACATTATTACAAACCTGTGCTCAAAGAGAACTTCACCAATAAAGTAGTGAACCCAAGCTAGGGTTTCACCCAAACGAAACATAAACAACCATTTTTATCCTCCACCAATTTTGGTGTCATGAGGTTCATTCCCACATACCTTTAATGAAGAGGTTTAAGTGAAAGGAAACTCCAAGCCCTCAAAACAAAGAGAAGGCCGAACCTAGAGGAGAGAAAAAGGTGAGATCTTGAACTTGTTTTAATGAAAAGAAGAACTAGAAGATGATTACTCAAGTTAATAAGTAAGGAAATGAAAAGGAAAAATATTTAGAAGCTTACCCACTCAAGAACAACTCCTAGGTTTTGGATGGTGTTCTTGAGGTTGAAGAACAACTTCTCCAAATCAAGAAACTTCCTTCACCAAAGTTGATCCTTAGATCAAGACAAGGTGAAGTATGGTTTTAGAATTGAAGAAAGGAATTTGGTTAGAGATCTAGGGTGAAGAACCGAATCTATGATGAAGAGAGAAAAGAGTGGAATTTTCAAAAACTCAAGAAATGGTGTGTTTGATCTTTTAGGTGTGTAGAATGAAAATGGATAGGTGTTGTTGGTGGGTTATGGCCGAATGGCCTTTAGGCTTCATGACCGAAATATTGGTTAGTGTGTGATAGGAATTAGTGTAAGGAAATGAAGGGCCAAGATGTGATGAAGTACATAGGTGTTGACACCATATTCAAAGTTGTAGTGATTAACCAAAAATGGGTGGTTTGGCTTTTTACATAAAAGGAAAAGTTGACAAAGGTGTAAGTTGTCATGAAATGCTAAAAGATACCTCCTCATGAAACGTGATAAGCAGTCTCAATTTCTCCCGACTCTGGGTCAGAGTAACCTCCTGATCCCGGACCCGATTACTCCCCGGCCCTGGCACACTTCACAAGGTAAAGCGATCCTGATTAAAATAATAATATTTTTATCGGCTCCGACTCAAAACAACATAACAGTCTCAAAACAATATCTTATGATCATTAAGCTCATAATTGAAATTCAATTATGAATTTCCAATTATTAACTATTTTTATGATTATTATTCATCAGTTTGTGTTCTCAGCCAAGCTATTCACACAAACAGTTAAAAAACAGATACAAGAATTTTGGGATGTTACAACACTACCTTGCAAAAAGAAATTTCGTCCTCGAAATTTACCTTAGAAGAGACGTGGAAACTGTTCCCTCATCTTATCTTCCCACTCCCAGGTGGCATCACCCGAAGTCTCGTTCCAGATAACCTTGACCAATGATATCTCCTTTCCTCGTAGATGCTTAACTTTTTTGTCTTCAATCTCGACAGGCAGTGTTTCATAGGTCAGGTTATCCTTTAGCTGCACTGAATCAGGCTTTCTGACATGACTGGGATCCGGAATATATTTTTGCAATTGCGAGACGTGAAAAACATTATGAAGGTTGGATGGATAAGGTGGTAAAGCTATTTGGTAAGCTACTGGACCTATCCGACGAAGAATTTGATAAGGCCCGATGAATTTTGGAGTGAATTTTCTAGACTTAAGGACCCTGCGAACCCCAGTCATTGGAGTGACCCTCAAAAACACATGATCACCTTGTTCGAATTCAAAGGGTCTGCGTCCTTTCTCCGCATAGCTTTTCTGTCGGCTCTGAGTTATCCTCATCTTTTCTTGAATCATTTTAACCTTGCCAGTTGTTTGTTGCACTAGTTCAGGTCCTAACGAAGCACTATCTCCATCCTGATACCAACATAAAGGTGTTCTGCATCGTCGTCCGTATAAAGCTTCATAGGGTGCCATCCCTAAACTTGAATGATAACTGTTATTGTAGGTGAATTCTATCAACGATGGAAAACTCTCCCAACTTTCGACATGTTCCAACACACACGCCTTCAACAAATCCTCTAAAGATTGTATCATCCTCTCTGATTGGCCGTCTGTTTGAGGATGTTAAGCCGAGCTCAGCCGTAACTTTGTTCCTAAAGCTTCATGCAAACTCTGCCAAAATCGTGAAGTAAAACGCGGGTCTCTATTTGATATGATGCTCGAAGGTACCCCATGCAATCTCACAATCTCACTGATATAAATTTGAGTCAGTTTCTCCATAGAGTACTTGATATTGATAGGCAGGAAGTGAGCTGACTTCGTAAGCCTATCAACTATCACCCAAATGGAGTCACACCCCTTAGGTGTCCTTGGTAAACACGTCACAAAGTCTATCACTATGCCATCCCACTTCCACTCTGGGATGTCCAACGGAAGTAACATTCCCGCTGGCCTTTGGTGTTCAACCTTTGCTTTCTGACACACCAAGCAAGATGCCACATAATCAACCACATCTCGTTTCATGCCTTGCCACCAAAAAAATAGCTTCAGGTCTTGGTACATCTTTTTTGATCCTGGATGCATGCTCAACTTGCTTCTATGGGCTTTGTCCAGAATCAACCTCCTCACCTCTGGGTTGTTTGGCACACAGACCCGTTCTCCTCGTCTTAGAATCCCATCTGCTCCTTACTTGTACTTAGACGTCAACCCTTTCCTCAGATTTCCTCGCTCTTTCTCTAGATACTGATCATACACTTGCTTCTCCCGAATCCGATCCTTCATATCACACGACACTGTAACTATGCCCACACAAAGCTTTCCCGATACACTGACCACTGACAGATGCATATCTCTGACGATATGTCTTTAACCATCATGGCAGACACATGTAACACTTTCCTACTCAAAGCGTCTGCTACCACATTAGCCTTTCCTGGATGATACTGTAACTGGAAGTCATAGTCCTTCAGAAATTCCACCCACCATCTCTGCCTCATGTTGAGTTCTTTCTGATAGAACAAGTACTTCAGACTCTTATGATCACTGAAGACATTGAATGTCGAACCATCCAAGTAGTGCCTCCAAATTTTCAACGCAAAGACCACCGCTGCTAACTCCAGATCATGGGTAGGGTAGTTCTTTTCGTGCACTTTCAACTGCCTCGAAGCATAAGCTACCACTTTTCGATTCTGCATCAGAACATAGCCTAACCCTAGATGTGAAGCGTCACAGTACACTTCAAAAGGTTCACTCGGATCTGGTAACACCGACATTGGCGAAGTAGTTAGCCTCTTCTTCAGCTCCTGAAAACTTTGCTCACAGGCTTCAGTCCATTCAAAAGCTTTATTCTTCCTGCTCAACTAGGTAAGGGGTCCTACAATCTTAGAAAATCCCTCGATGAACCTCCGATAATACCCAGCCAAGCCCAAAAAAATGAGTATCTCAGTCACCGTTGTTGGCCTTTCCCACTCAAGAACTGCTTCAACCTTTGACGGGTCCACTGCAATCCCTTCCTTTGAAATCACATGACCCAAAAACTGCATTTCGTCGAGCCAAAACTCACACTTGGATAGCTTCGCATATAACCATTTCTCCTTCAGAATCCGAAGGACCACTAAGATGTTCAACGTGTTCTTCCTGGTCTCGAGAATAGATTAGTATGTCTTCTATGAAGACAACAACAAACATATCTAGGCAGGGACGAAAAATCCTATTCATATAATCCATGAATATGGCTGGAACATTCGTCTCCCCAAAAGGCATCACAAGGTACTCGTAGTGCCATAGCGTGTTCAAAATGTTGTCTTTGATACATCCTCTGCCTTCACACGAATCTGGTGATAACCCGATCGTAGATCGATCTTGGAGAAAACTGTCGCTCCCCTCAACTGATCCATCAAGTCATCTATCCTCGGGAGAGGATACTTATTCTTAATGGTGACCTTGTTCAACTGGCGATAATCTACACACAAGCGAGAAGTTCCATCTTTATTTTTCACTAACAGCACAGGAGCTCCCCATGGTGACACACTAGGTCTAACAAACTGTTTCCCTAATAAATCTTCCAATTGTTCCTTTAAGGTTTCCAACTCTGCAGGTGCCATACGATACGGTGCCATAGACATGGGTCCTGTTCCTGGTATAAGGTCGATCGAAAACTCGATGTCCCGAACTGGCGGCAAACCTGGTCCATCTTGAGGAAAGACTTCCGGAAACTCGTTCACGACAGGTACATGCTCTAAGACTGTAACACCCAGGGCTGACGAGGGCAGGGAGTGATCGCCGATGCCTGAGGCACGGACAAGGAGCGGCTCCTGGCAGGCTTCTAGGCGGAGGGATACATGAATGAACCGAATTCACACCGGAATGAGAGGGATCCTGAGGCTGTGCAGGTATGGGACTGTACAGTTGAAGGAACGCTTATAAGAATTGATTGGTACTACCTATATCAACAAGATGCATCTTCTTTTCGGGAGCCCGGAACATAAGAACTCCATAGTTAAGCGTGCTTGACTTGGAGCAATTGTGGGATGGGTGACCTTCTGGGAAGTTTTCCTAGGAAGTGTGTGAGTGAGGACAAAGCACGCTGAAGAGACTCGTGTTGGTTTGTGGGGATAGTTGGCAATCCTTAAAAGCAGTCCGGGCCGTTACAAAGACTAGCTCACTCTTGACCCCTAAAGAAGATAATAACATGTATCCTTGAGCTCCTTCTCTCAAAGATGTCTTTACTTGGTTGGCAGTCAAAAATCCAGAATTCTCAGAAATAGGAAAGACTAAGGTTTTGTTTGCACAATCTAACAGGATATGGTTAGGACATAACCAATCCATTCCTCAGATTACATCCATTTGATAAAAAGAGGCAAATAGATCAAATCAATCAAGAACGTCCTATCTTCGATAGAAATAGAACAGTCCAAACAAACTTTAGCAGTTATAACAGGCTTTGCAGTAGGTGTAGAAATCACTAAATCAAAAGGTAAAGAAGACACAGGCAATCCCAAAAGGTTCACACAGTCATAGGCAATAAAGGAATGCGTTGCACCTAAATCAAACAGTACAGTTAAGGTTTTACCTCCCATGACGCACTGATCTTGGATCAAGTCTTCATTCTGAGAAGCCTCAGCACCACTCACAGTATAAACTCTCCCCTTTGCCTTAGGCCTTGCTGCTTGCACATTGTTGACAGAAGGTTCAGCTTTTGGTTGCACATAGTCGCGTGAGATATACCCCGGTTTTCCACACCTGAAGCATATTATCCCCGTGATTGAGCAATCTTTTGTGGCATGATTATTCTTCTCACACTTCATACACTTGTTTGGGGCGTTCCCAAACTGACTGAAACCCCCACTACTTCCTCCTACAGAACGTTGTTGTTGATCTTGCTGTCTCGGATAAGGTTTCTATCGAGATCTGTTGTCACGACCACCGTTGCCTCTGTAGGACCTAGTCGGTCCAGAACTCTGTGCTCGCTTATGCTTGCTAGGCTCCAAGCTCTCAATCATGTGACACTTCTCCATCAGCTTGGGAAACATAAAAATCTCAAGAGGAACCACAACCCTTTTCAACTCATGCCTCAAACCCCCTTCGAACTTCCTACATTTCCATTCTTCTCTTGGGTTGTCCAGAAAGTAGTTCGAGAACTTTGTCAAATTCTCAAATTTGGCTCCGTACTCAGCTACAAACATTCCCCCTTGTTTCAGCTGGAGGAACTCCATCTCCTTTCATGCCTCACACTTGCAGGAAAATACTTTTCCAGAAACTTCCCCTTAAAAGCATTCCAGTCGATAACTTGTTGATCATGCATCAGCACCTGACGAGCTCCTTCCCACCAGTATTCGGCATCTTCCACCAGTATATAAGTTGCGTAGACAACCTTGTCGTTCTCGGTACACGTCAAAGCTCCAAAGATCTTCTCCAAAGTCTGAATCCAACGCTCAGCTTGTTCAGGATCGAACTCACCTTTGAACTGAGGTGGGTTCCTTCGGAGGAATTCATCCAGTCCTCTACCCCCAGTAGCTCTTTCATTAGGTTGAACCATTACATAGGCATCTCCCGTATGGCATTCACAGCAGCATTCAGGTTTTGAGAAGCCATCGCTACCTACAAAACCTGAATTGTCAAGCTCAAGGGACCATATCACAACCAAAGAAAACAACATTATCTTCCTTACGGAGATAACAGTAGAGAAACACACAGAGAACACACAACACAAACAAGACATACCAAAATCACACACCCGAAAGACTCAGCCAGCTCTGATACCAAATAATGTAACACCCTTTCCTGAGTGTCATATTCCCAAACGATTATAAGGCCAAAAATAATATTAATGCGGAAAACATGGGTTTTTTTTTTTTTTTTTCTTTTCATAATGACGATGAAATGAGATTTGCTATATGAGTACTAATAATTAAACTTACGTTCACCATGCATTTCTAAAGGTCAAACATAAATAAAGTGCAGAAATATAAACAATACTGAATACAGACATAGGTCCAAGCCCAACTATAAAATAGGTACAAAAATGGGTACTAGGAGACGCAGCTCCTCAAACGGTACAAATGACGACTGGACACAGCCTGGCCAAAACAAAACAACGTAAGGAGTCGCCTCCGGAATCAAGGTAGACGCTGGAGCTGAGTCGTCATCACGCCCATCTTCTCAAGCAAAAACAACAACACCAGCAGAGGACAGATACAGATATGGGTGAGATTCCCGATTATCAACACAGCAAAACAGTAGAAGTAAAAACGGGACGACTCACCAGGTAACAACAGGCCCATCATGCATACTATACATCTCAATATATATATATCATTTAATTAATTAGCAGCATGTAACTTCTCCAAAAACAGGATAATGATGCATATCAAGTAAATGTACTTATCAGCAGCCATGCGATGCAATGCGATGTACATGACTCAATGCCATATGCCACAAAGGGTAAAAGTCTGACCCCTACTCCATGGAGCTAACAAAACATCGAAAGAGTGAATGGGAGGACATGTTCTATGTACGCCAACCTTGGGCAGGATGCTACAACATTCGTAACGTGCACGAATCTAGCTTTTACGGAAACACTCTACACCAAACATGAAAAGTACGACATCTAGTTGAGGATATCAGTGTATTGCTCGGATTCGCCACGACACAGAAGAGCTACCAACTGGTCACATGTCAGGCTTTCCAACCCTGATACCTCCAAGACTATTTAAAATCGTCACCGTAAGATTCGCACCCGCATCAAGGTGTAAGCTCAACTCCTAGGCTCAAGGCCTTACAAACTAATGCAATGAAATGCCAATGCTTACACAAAGCAGATGCAATAAGGCAATGTCTATCCACTGTATAAACCTCAAGGCTCACTAAGGTTCTCTTCCGTAGGAACTATATACATGTTTGTATTATAAAACTTTTATCCATCGGATAAATCTCGTGATCCCTCCGGGATCGAGTCATCACAAGACTAAAACAATTGAACGACTTTCTTGAATCCGAATCACTGGTTCGTCATCGAACTACTGTTTCAAACCCAAAACGTTTCATGTTTGTGTTTGTGTCATATGAATTACATATCAAGTCCTAAGTGTTATGAAGAAGGATTGAGAATCTTCTTAGATCAGTCTTTGATCCTTTCTAAGGTATTAGTTCCTTGAGTTTCAATTTTTGAAATGACTATTGATTCATTTAAGTCTTATGAAGTCGTTGATGAACTAAGTCGTCAATGGTATAGGGTATGGTCTTGTTCCACCACAGGCTATACTTAATTGTCTCATTTCTTATGCTCTAAGTTAATTACTTAACTTAGGTTTTCATGCGTAAACTTTACGATTTGAGTTGAAAACTCTTGATTCAAGACTTTGTAAACCAAAACCTTTCCAATTGAAAACTCATTTGATTTAAAAGAACTTGGTTTCTTGATCGAATTAATGTACTTCAACTAATTGGAAAAGGTTTTTCCTCACTAACTTAGTATAAAACCGTGATCTAAGTTAGCGTAAAAGAAATGGATCTTTCATTTAGTTTTCAAACGATGATTCAATTAATTCAAACTTGAGGACAAAGTCCTCTTTATACTTTGAGGATTGAATGTTAACTTAGTTTTAAGAAGAATGTGACATCCTACTAAACCTAATGTAACTTCATATTAATTTTACTTTCATGAAATTACTTTCATTATTTTATTTTTGAAACACTTACTTAATTGAATAAACTATGACTAAAGTAAAACACATTTTCACCTTAGTTAAAAACACTTAAGGCTGAAACCCTAATTGATCTTTGGATCAAAATCACTTCTTGTTTGTTTTGAAATACAAGTTACAAAAACACTTATTAGCTAGCTTTCAAAACATTGAAAGTTCAAGAACAAACTCATGTTCTTCCTCTTTTTACTAACCATGGCCGAATACCATCACTTAGGAGATGTGAAGATTTTGCTTCACTAACTTACCAAGTAATAGCTCAAAATGATCACAATATTATGATGAACAATAATCATACATCATTCAACCATAAACAAGCATAAAAATCCTTATTTGATCTAGAGATCAAAGTATGGTTCTCAACATACATGAAAACATTTTTCCATCCAAGCATACATCGTCATACACCTATACTAAGCATAGAAACATTATTACAAACCTGTTCTCAAAGAGAACTTCACCAATAAAGTAGTGAACCCAAGCTAGGGTTTCACCCAAACGAAACATAAACAACCATTTTTATCCTCCACCAATTTTGGTGTCATTAGGTTCACTCCCACATACCTTTAATGAAGAGGTTTAAGTGAAAGGAAACACCAAGCCCTCAAAACAAAGAGAAGGCCGAACCTAGAGGAGAGAAAAAGGTGAGATCTTGAACTTGTTTTAATGAAAAGAAGAACTAGAAGATGATTACTCAAGTTAATAAGTAAGGAAATGAAAAGGAAAAGGATTTAGAAGCTTACCCACTCAAGAACAACTCCTAGGTTTTGGATGGTGTTCTTGAGGTTGAAGAACAACTTCTCCAAATCAAGAAACTTCCTTCACCAAAGTTGAACCTTAGATCAAGACAAGGTGAAGTATGGTTTTAGAATTGAAGAAAGGAATTTGGTTAGAGATCTAGGGTGAAGAACCGAATCTATGATGAAGAGGGAGGAGAGGATTTTTCAAAAACTCAAGAAATGGTGTGTTTGATCTTTTGGATGTGTAGAATGAAAATGGATAAGTGTTGTTAGTGGGTTATGGCCGAATGGCCTTTATGCTTCATGACCAAAATATTGGTTAGTGTATGATGGGAATTAGTGTAAGGAAATGAAGGGCCAAGATGTGATGAAGTACATAGGTGTTGACACCATATTCAAAGTTGTAGTGATTAACCAAAAATGGGTGGTTTGGCTTTTTCCATAAAAGGAAAAGTTTACAAAGGTGTAAGTTGTCATGAAATACTAAAAGATACCTCCTCGTGAAACGTGATAAGCAGTCTCAACTTTTCCCGACTCTGGGCCAGAGTAACCTCCTGATCCCAGGCCCGATTACTCCCCGGCCCTGGCATGCTTCCCAAGGTAAAGCGATCCTGATTAAAATAATAATATTTTTATCAGTTCCAACTCAAAACAACATAACAGACTCAAAACAATATCTTATGATCATTAAGCTCATAATTGAACTTCAATTATGAATTTTCAATTATTAACTATTTTTACGATTATTATTAATCAGGTTGTGTTCTCAGCCAAGTTATTCACACAAACAGTTAAAAGACAGATACAGGGATTTTGGGATGTTACACCTGTGGCCAGCTTAGGCTATTCGTTTTATTGTTAAGTTTGTTCTTTGGTGGAGCTGCGTCTCGAATTACCATATCTTTCGGAGTTGCGTCTCCATGGCTTTATGTTTAGAGTCGTATTCTTTCATTTCTTTGACTTTAGTTGGGTTGGTTTCTTAAGTAAGTCTCTTTCGAACTTATGAAATGAACTATGAAACGTATATACATATAAATATATGTGGTATCTTTTAGAAAGGAAATATTTACCCCATCTTTTCTAAGCAATCTCAAATTAATCCATCTTTTCGGCCGGTTAAAATTTATTATTTAATTTTACGCACTCATGTGATGCCTTCCAGAAAAAGGATGTTACACACAGTGGCTCTCTCCAGGGAAAATCTCTAGATCTGCCTTGAAACCTATGGCTAAGGTTTGGTACCACTTTGTAAGGCATATGCTGTCACCAACTGCCTATACCGAGACAGTAATAAGAGAGAGGTTGGTGCTGTTGCATTGTGTCATGAGCGGGAAAAAGATTAATGCGGGGGCGTTGATAGAGAAAGCGATTTCTGAATGCGCTGCTGCTAGCAAAGGCCAATTGGTATTTCCATGCTTAATCTCTAAGTTGTGCATAAAAAGTGGTGTGGAATATCATCCGGGGGAAGGGGAAGGGGAAGGGGAAGAAAAGAATCAAGGCAATATCGACATGGCTGTAATCAACAGGTTTGCTGCTTACACACCCAAAAGCTTTGCTGTGAAGAAGGCCAAAGTAAGGACCACTGAACCAGAGGCAGGACCCTCGGAGCAGCCAGAACGCTCTGAGGGGCTAGCATAACAAATCGAATCCTTGACTGAGTTGCTACAACAGCATATCTTGCAGCAAAAGCTGTTTTGGCGATTTGCTTATGACCACTTTATATGGCAAAAGAGAGGGTTGGAACTCAACAACTGGAAGAAAGCTCTACCTCTGTCCTAGTTCGCAGAGAAGATTTTGCAGGAGCTACAATAATCATCTGAAGAAGCACCGTCCCCCGCCAAGCCAACAGAACCCAACACTAAATCTGCCAGCAGCAGCACTAATATAGAGGAATGGTGTCCTAAGCCACCTAGTTCCCAGGAATCCACCTCAACCACCACCACCACCAAGAGAAACCTTAAGGGAAAGAAAAAGATGGTTGAAAGCCCCCTGCTGGATGTGGGGGCTGAATCTGAAGAAGCAAGAACTGAAGATACCCAGCCTGAGAAGTCGGCAAGTCCCACCCCTTCCAAAACTAGCAAGCGCAAGAAACCCAAAGCATATGCTGCAGATGCTATAACCCAAATTGTTGCAGCTTATATTGGGTCTGAGGAGGAAGTGGAGGAGCACCCTCCTGAACCTAAAAAGAGCAAGACTGATGAGTCTAGTGCCTCCAAGATGAAGGATCTTGCTGCAACAATAGAAGGGGACGAGCATTAGGAAGCTGAAGCTGATCCAGAGCATGGAGGGGAGGAGGCTGCAGACTTAGAAGTTATCAAAGAAGTGGAGACTCCAACCCCCAAATCCAAGACTAAGCACACTATAGGAAGGAGCATCAGGAAGAGCTCCCAAGTGAAGAATCCGAGCACTTGAGCCAACAAAGCAAGTTACTTCAACTTCCCCAATTGGACATCCTTCCTCGGAATCGGTGGTACACATCTCTCCCCCATTTGGGCATCCCCCATTGGGATCAAATATGCTATGATATGCAACAAACATCCATCACAGGTTGATACCGGAACACGCCTAAGCACTCGGCCATAGCCACGATGCGTTGCATCCACGATAACATCAACATCAACATGACGCCTTGCGTCCACGAGCCATAGCTCAACAGTCATAACCACGACGGTATCAACCCGAACAACATCACAATCTCACCCTACTCTCATCAACAATCATTCATCCAATCACAAGAATAAAATATCACAGCAATAAGTATACCAATATAGATATCATCACGTTGACAGATAAACAGATAATCACATAGATAGTTCAATATATCAACCTCAACAACCACGTCGTCTAGCCTAGGGTGTCATCTTAGCAGTGATAGCCCAAAGATACTTGTCCAGGTACTTGTCCAGGGCTCAACCTCTAGTAGGGTTTAAGGTTCCCCTACACACGCATACATTCTATACTATGCTTGCCTTCCCGACAATAACAGTTCTTTCTCCCCACCTGGCGAGGTCTTTGTATCATGTGAAGGTCGCAGTGCACGTACGCAAATCCCGAGAAAGTTCCAACTCGTCAAGATCCTGCTCCTCTAAGTCTAAAGAAACCGATCAACAAGGGCGTAAACACCCACGCTAAACCAACATCAAATAAGAATTTCCTTGCTACCAGCACCCACATCACAACGTTGAACAAATTTTTAAGGTAGCAAATCTTAACCAAATCATGCAATTAATATGTCTAAATTCAAGCCCCAGATGTCTATTTATTAGATATCTGCCCAGTTTTCTAGCACGAGTTTTCTATAAAAGGTTATGACTCCATGAACACACAGACATCAAGCTGTCAGGAAATTCCACAATTGTAGTTAGTAAAAAGAGTGAAAGAATGGTCAAATGATCATGGAAAATTGTGAAGATTTAACTAGAGGTACCCAGCTCATGGATGAACTAAATTCAACTGGTCCCATGTCCAAATTCAAAGCCAATAATTCAGTACAAATCACGCACTGGGACGGTTTTACACAGCATTTTTCCAGAAATCTAAGTTCATCACCATACAACTTTAAAAATCCATTTCTCTTCATCTAAGCATGCGAAATTTCCAAATCCTCAAACAAATTTTAGTTTTACTATAGTAGAAACCCAGAAAAATCAAATATGAGTTCATACCTAAGAGTGTGGATGAAAGGAAAGTGTGATGGATGGTGAAATCAATGGGTGGAGTAGGAAGATCTTGGAAGGGTGAGTGTTTTCTTCAACTATACCACCTTGAAATGGACACTCTTAAGCCACCATTGAAGCTCCCAAAGTTAAAAGAGACCTTCTATTCTGGTCCAGGCGCAAAATGAGATGGATGGTGACTTTGGTTTAGTTTGTGCTACTTTTAATAGATTAGGATTATTATATTAAGTTAGTGGAAAAAATATGTCACCATGTTAGGCCATCTAGGTGATAGCGGGCTAGGTGTCATGATCTTAGAGGATTAGGCTTATGTTAGTGGAGTCCATATGTCACTATGGTGTCGCAACACATGTCACTGCGTGTCGTCCTGTCGTCATGCCCGGGTGTTTTCATCCTCATTTTCCCCACGTAACCCACTACTAGAATATTGTTATTTTTAGGCTATCCTTAAAAGCCTACGGTACTCAAGTCCCCGCCTAATTTTAATATTCTAACCCTCCATTAATTAATTAATTAATCAATTAATCGCTTGGTTAGAGTTTCATCGCATTTGGGACCCGTTCTTCAACGTTTTTACCTTTTCTAAGCTCGTTCCAAGGCCAAATTGTCTCAAATTTGGACTATGGCTTCCTCATCACGTAAGGAACATAATAAATCCCATAAACATGCTTAATTATTGTCCCACATACTAATCAAGAAAACAGGGTGTTACATTAGACGACCCTCCTTTGCCAGAAGGATAATCCCATTATTCCCAAACTTATATTAATAACTATGGTTAACCATATTATAGCGATAGCGTGGTATTCAAACAGCGTAGCTAAAACAAAACAATGAACAAACAACTCATAAGGAAAAGTATAAACAACATCAGAGCAAAGCGCAACCATAAAGTAACTATACATATACATACGGTCTGTAAAAAAACGAGAAAGATAAATTAAATATATCAAGAAACAAAAGAAAAGCCCTCACAGCTCGCCAGCTCTACCCACCCATCTCTCAAAAAAAAAGTTACACGATAAGTGCTCAGCTCACAGCCTAGACGCACTAGCAAGCTCCCAACATTTGTGGTGAGGGTGCCCTGAACTACCTTGGCCCTCGCCATGAGTACTCCTGTAAGTCACCAGAGGCTCATACTCAGATGATGAGCTTGACACCACAACCCTACGCCTACGGTAGGTCCTCAGGTACTACTCCGTCCGCCGTCGCTGGCCTCTGCAAACAAAACCTCTTCTACTGGACGCATGGGATGTAGATGGCCCAGCCCAAGTGTAGTCCCGCTCATGACGTCTCGGCGGCTGCCACATCCGTGTGAAGGTTAGAAACTGGACGACTCTGAAGGGTCCCAAAACATCCTCCCAGTACGACGTCCCTCCTCTGAACAAGATGCTCACCGACCCCGTGTAGATCGTAAAAAAGGTAGAAGGGTCCACATGCCACCCCCTATCATCATGATAGATGATCTCAATCAGCACCGGCATCCTTGGGAATGACATGATGAAAGGGCATACCCTCGGGTCCATCAGCTAGCTCCTCGTCTTCACACGAACCAAGAACCAAAACTAGCAATAGGAAAACAGTAGGGAGATAAGAATATAGTGCCTAGCAAATCAGAATGACAACATTAGTGTAACACCCTTTTCGGGGGCATTACATTTACGAACATTTTAAAATACTCTAAGGCCGAAAAGCGGGTTAATTAAAACATTTAAGAAAGATGGGGATGAATTTTTCCTTTTTACAAGGCATAACTGTAAAAGCTCATAACCATTTATGCGTTTAAGGTAAATAAAACATTTCATGATATAACTTCATAAGTTGATAAAGGCTTTACATAAGAACCCAACCCGTCTACAGAAACAAAGTAGAAAGATACAGACTCAACATAAAGGATTGGAGACGCAGCTCCTAAACACAAGATACTTGGAGACACAGCTCCACGAAAGATAAAAGAGAGGTATAGACACTCTGACACCCTATACTGGCCGACAACAGACTACACAGGGAAACATTCCTCGGATGAACCGCTGAATGCTTCCTCTGACTCCTCCATTATGGAGAGACAAGCGAAAGGAATAGGAGGCATGGATAGATCACTGGCCTTCTAATCTCCTCACTTATCGCCTTCCAATCAGGACCCATCAAACGAGACCTAACAGGAATCCTAGCAGGGACTACCACTGGAATTCATATGGAAGACATCGCAGAAATTGCCCTAGAAGCAACTTTGCCAGCAAGCGGCCTATCCCTAACATAGGGAGAAGGCACTGAACGCGTCGGTGGAAAAGTCCATCTAGTATTCCACTTACGAGTACAACCTTGATAGCAGACAACATGAGGACAAGTTATTGAGTAGTCAAGAACTCTTCCTCCGCAATCCCTTGCGGATAGTGGGTGTGGCTCTTCCTATGTACTTTGCTAGAAGCCCATCATGAATAGATATCCAAACGCCAAAACCACTGGGAGGCTCAACAAAGAGGTGCATCCAAAACGTCGGTCGAAGTCTCGGTAACACGACCTTCTCGGGAGACAACCAGAGAAGCACACAACGATGCAATACAAAGTAATGAGGTGAGATTCCCATTCATTAGCACAACACATGGCAGAAGTAAAAATGGTACGACACACAAGACAATAAAATACTAGTCATGCATATCATACATCTCAATATCTCATATTATCCAATCAACAGCATAAGACATCATTAACATAGGATAACAATGTATAACATGTAAATGTATCCATCAATAGTTATGCAATGCAATGCAATGTACATGACTCAATGCCATATGCCACAAGGCTAAGACTCTGACCCCTACTCCATGGAGCAAAACATAACTGGAGTGAGTGATTGAGAGAACATTGTCTGCGTTATCTTAGCCCAATATGTGCTATCTCAACAAGATTGCGAATTCGCTTTTACGGCTCACGCCAGACGTTCTTTACCCAAATTGTGACTTGCCCGGTGTTTCAGTCAGGATGTCAGTGTTTTTCGATGGATATCCACGACATAGAGGAGCTACTCTCTGGTCACATGTGTCTTCCCCAACCCTCGACGACCCCAAGATCCTCATGATCGAAAACCTCAGAAAATCGCACCCGTACAAAGGTGTAAGCTCAACTCCCAGGCACAACGCCCAACTCATGCACAGATGCATATGCATGTCAAGAAATGCCACAACACAAATACGTACTACACTATGACTGTAGCACCACGTCTATCTCTTGATAAACCACAGGGCACCCCTACGGGACCCACTTTCACATGACTTGCCATCAGTCACCCATCCTTGGTTTCGTTCCTTGCAATCGCGTACCACCTCGTCGTTCGTAACACGATGCTCATGTGTTTTGATACGTTAGTTGATAACCTAGATGTATTCTGGAGGACAGGGTCCACAAGGATCCCCTTCATCAGTCATCTCACTTGTCTACCAAAGGAAATATTACTTAATTGCTATAAGTAACTCTTAGTGATTTAAACGTTATGGATTCCTTACATGACCTAAATCATCAAGGGTGTGGAACATGATTTTGTCATGACCACTAGATGTTAGTGCATGTCTTTTACTAAATCTTTGTGAGCACATTATGGAACTCATTGAATTTCCTTTTTGAAGATAATACATAATTACGCTACTATAGTAAGATCTTCAAAATACTTTCCTTAGTGGTAAACTGGTTCATGAAATCCCCTTTTATCAAACATAGTTACGAAACTCTATACACATACTCGTAAGGTGTTTAAAGCCCCAAGATACATAGTACCTCATCCTTTGCCAAACTAACGTAAAACTTCCTTTTGAGTAATACTAATTTCCTTTACTTAGCATAAAAAGGGAAAACATATCTTTCTTTAAATCACCTTTTCATTTTCAAATGAAAACTATAACTCTTTTATTTGGTAATATTCTAAAATTAATCATAGTAGTGTAAAGACTCATTGTTTTAAAGAAAATACTTACAAGGATTCTCATTTCTCTTGAAAGTAGGTTAAGTAACCAAAACATTTGGAAACCACATGAATCGTTTAGAAACTCTTTGTTGTTGAAAATATTTTCCTTGAAACAACATGATAAAATAGGTGGTTGATCAACATCAAGCCCTCGTATCCTTAAATACTTTTCACATGGGATCAAAATACTTAATTTATAACACTTGGTTCTTTGGAACCAAACCTTGAATTCTTTGGAAAACCTTTTTAATTTCTATACCCTTTTTACTTTAGTATAAACACATTAAGCCTCTTAGCATCAACATTTTAGGTTCCTAGCCCTAATTACTATGGTAGGCCGAATGCCTCCATGTAAGTAAGGTAGGTCTTTTTAATTTCTTTTGCCTTCTTGGAATCATTTAAGTCCATTACACTATTACTTGGACATAGAAGCTTTGGCTTCCCCTTTCTATCCTAACAAGGCCGCACCTCACATGGTGTTTTCCAACAAAATACAAGCCATCCAACAACACGCTAGTCTCATGAAAAACATCTCAACATATAGTTATTCCATCAAGTAGTAAACACATGAACAAGTTCTTCATTCAAAAATCCTATCCTTAGGTCTTGAACCTAAGAATAGTTTTTCACTATGCCAAAATGATTTTGAACACTAACACTCGAACCCAAATAGTCACACCAACATCACAACATACAATTCCAAATATCAACACCAAAACCCGTATACAGAAATTTCAGCATATCAAACATCAACTTGTGACAAACATTTGATTGACCAAACGAACTTGGATTTGAGTAAATGAGGACTCATATGAAAGCTTAGGATGTCTAGTTTTTGTATATAAAACTATTGTTCACAAAAAGTAACCGAGTTAGTACAGTTTTACGAAACAAGACACGGTCGTCAGAATCCGAGGTAGAAATTTGTGCTGAGATTGAAATAGGTTTCCAAAGGTCAAATCTTTATGAAAACACATGAAAGTTGTACTCAAAATGAAGCCCAAGATGTCTAGTTTCATGTTCAAAAACAAGTTTTGAAATCCAAGATCTAGGTTGAGAGAAAACCGAAAGGACTCACACAAGGTCAGATCCAAAAATCATATTTTCATAAACTCTTTTCAACAAAAGATGAAGGAACTCTAGGTTAGGGTTTTCCCTCACATAAAAATTATTTTCAACCATTCAAACACATCAATGAACACAAATCAAGCAACAAATAATTCTTACAACATTGTTCTCATAGAGAACCAAATAGATAAAGTAGGAAACCCTTAGTTTTGGGTTTTCCCCAAACCAAACCCATAAACCATCTTCACCACCACCAATGTGGTGTGATGAGGTTCACTCCCCCATTACCTCTTGTAGATCCCTTGTGAATGAAACAACTCCAAGCAGCAAGAACAAGGAGGTGGCCGAACCTATGTTAGCCAAAAACACCATGATTTTAAACTTTGTTTAGCAAAATCATGAGCTACACTAGTACAGAAAGCACTTTTTACATCGGTTAAAAAATACTTTTAACATCGGTTATAGTGGTGACGTTAATTAAAGGGATGTTAAAAGTGTCACTTTTAACATCGGTTGTAAACCGATGTTAAAAGTTTAATTTTAACATCGGTTAATAAAAAACCGGATGTTAAAAGTAAACTTTAAACATCGGTTATATAACACTCGATGTTAAAAGTGTGGTCTCAGTCAGAGATGTGCTCTGTTCAATACACTTTTAACATCCACTGTATCTGAAACCGATGTTAAAAGTACTTATAACATCGGTTTTAGGAACACACGATGTTAAAAGTTTACTTTTAACATCGGTTATTAGAACAACCGATGTTAAAAGTAAATTTTTTTTTTATATGGTTGTTTCATTTATAGTTCTTTCCCACCCTGCATATCCATCAGTATATCATCCACAATTCAGTACACAACATAATGCCAGAAACAGATTCAAACATGTAATTAACTCATATAGATTGCTGTTCCGGAATTACAATATATATTACAGTACTAGTTACACAAGTCCAGAATAATTAAACTATATTATAATGACATTACATATATACAGTGTTATAAGTGCAATAACCTAAAGTCCAAAATGTGTCACACGCAATACATACAAGTGCAAAAATCATATACAATCTACATTATGCTGCCTAGTATACTCATAAAAGAAATTAGCAAAACGATCCCTTAGGTCTTTCATCTCTTCTTTATCAAGTGGAGTTTGATCGTCAAAAGCCTGCACAAGTTTAAATAAACTCAACATTAAATCATCAACCAAAACAAAATATAATTTAACTTGTGCAAAACTTTATATTTATTACCTGTTGCCATCCGTCAATAATAGTGGCAGAGACCACGTTCAACATATGTCTCATCACGTAGTATCCACACTCCCAGCCGCCAGCTTGTCTACGAGACTACAAGACAATATGAAATTGAATATCAAGTACAGTACTAATATAATAATAATTACTGTTGTAATTTTTTTGTAAGAAATAATAAACTACTTACGAGTGGGATAATCCATCCAGGCTTTCTTTTTGACTTGGATGGCCTACTTTTGCCATCTGCACAAGCCATGCTACTTGCAACCATAGCTCTATGATTAAAAATAATAATGTCAATTATGTTCATGTAATAAAGCAAAAGCAATTTGAATTACAAATTAAATTAAAGCTTACATGTCAATCGCGTCCTTTAATTCAGATGTCGGACTATAGTGCAACGAGCATAAGAAGACGACACGATGCTGGCTAGGATGAAGTATGAGCAACTGCCAATGACCACTCATAAGTATTGGTGCTAGATAAATATCTTTCTTTGTTTGACCAAGTAGCTTCAGGATGTATGTCTTCATCGCATCCCCATTAGTGCAGTAATTTCCCTGCATTACGCTTGGGTCTAAGAATCCATACGTATTCTGGTTGCCTCTTTCCATACATAACCGATGAAGATACCTAAGATATTAGAATAAAATAATGTTAAATACCTAAGACATTGAAATAAATTATAGAATTAAAATACCTAAGATGCATGTCAACAGTGTACTTACGTGCACCACATACTCAGAACGGTATTGGCTAGCCAATTACCCGGCAGACATATGTCACCTATATCCTTCCCAGAGAAAAAAAAAGGCTGGCAAGTCGCAAGCGCCTTCGTGTTCCAAGGGAATAGCATACTCTTTATCCGGCGCATCCGCAGCAAATGCGGCCAAATGAGCTACATTCGATCTTAGCTTTTTATCAATGTTCTAAGCAACAACGATAAGGCATTAGTTAAGTAATGTCATTTGTAAATAAATAAGACATAAGTAATTAAATGATTAATATGAAATTAATATGCATACCTGGGATAAAGGCATCTCAACTGGCTTATGTGCATCCTCACAGCTCCCAACGGTGCTCACATGCTGAGAAGGTTGACTCATTGGGCTTGGTTGGGAAATTGTAATACCCCTAGATGACATCTCCTTTATGAATGATTCCATAAGCTCCAGAAACATCTCTCTTTTAAGCTCCTCCTTAATGCTTTCCCGCTCGTGGCTGCTGATTCGGCTTCCAACATGGACTCGTCGTCCGTGATATTGCCGAATGGCCACTAGCCCTCCAACACCCTTTACAAAGCCAAGGTGGTCATCTTTACCTAGGGCAGTGCTCAGGATATCCCTACGTCCATGTTGAACGAATGATCCTTGCGAGCTTTGTTCCACCAGCGATGTCTACAAGGGGGAAATTCACAAAATATGTGTAAGATAGTGTTTACTTAACTGTATTAATTACAAGTAGAAGTAATCTATTAATTACTTACAATCTTTTCAACGACAATGCGTGTGGGCTCGGCTTTAAAAGCTCCCGATTTTGTCTTTCGGGCTTCCATCCATGTTTCATGGCGTTCGGGTGGAGATGGAGGATTAACAGCTATTTCTCCATTGGCTTCGGCTTCTTCATCAGCTCCACCTTCTTCTTGCTTTTTTTTGGCCTCTTCTTGCTTCTTTTTCATCTTCTCATTCATAATTTTCTGCCGAACCATACGATAGCCACCACGAGACATATGGTGTGGGTGTACAATGTTTTTCTGGATTTCCTTGGCCTTTTTCCTTTCCTCCTGTTACAAATAACATGTACTCAATTCAATTAAATAAATAAATTAGATAGGCCTATTATAAAAAATATAATAGGAAACTAACCAGAAAGGCAGGGTCTTGTCGGCTCACAACAAACCTATCCCACGTCTCCTTATCAATGAAAGAGTATGTGGCAAGTGGAGATTTGTCGTCTTTCTTCTCAAAAATATATTTATTTCCCAAATAGGTCTTGAACCCCGTCCACCGCTTCGCGGCAAAAGAAAGCCATTTCTTCTTACATTCAGGAGTATTCGGGACATCAAAGGTCAACTATAGTACAAAACAAAATGGAGGAAATATATTAGAGTATGATAATAATATAAGTAAATACAATTGAGATACAAATAGAGAGGATAAAAGTAAAATACCAAGATTGAAGACCAAATTTGATCCTTCACCATACTCGGTACCTGAGCCCATTCCTCAATCAAAATGCTAACCCTGTTTCGAGCTTCCAGGGCCACAAAACCGGTGAATTTGTTAGCATTCGGCCCTATGGTCCCCATATGTATCAAACTCAACCGGAAGCCTCTGATCACCGCAACGACTCAGGCCCAATGATCGTAACTTTGTGGCTGCTCTACCTCTTTTTTTGGGGCGTGCACCACCTGACCCGCTATGCGAAGGAGAAGGAGGAATGCCTGCTGGATCAGTCATGTATGCCTATTTAGACAAAAAGTTATAAATTAGGTCAGTATATAAGAATGGATAAATAAAGAAAAGTCTACTATAACATGGATAAAAAAGCCTACTTTAACATGGATAAATAAAAATAAGTCTAACTTAACATGGAGAAATAAAAATAAGTCTACTTTAACATGGATAAATAAAAAAAGAATACTTTAATTTAAACATAACTTACACTATGGTCAAGTTTAGATCAATATCCCTTCATGATGATCTTCACGAGTGGCAAGTACATCGTCCACTACATTTTCCTCGACGAAAATAGGCATCTGTGTTGAGAAAGAAGGAGTTTCTGGAATATCAAGAGTTGAATCTTGATTTTCATAGATACCATTATGCATGCTTTTTCCTTGAAGAACAACTGACCACCTTTTGTTAGAAGGATCATTGATATAAAACACTTGTTTTGCTTGTGAAGCCATGATGAAAGGCTCTTCCGTGTGACCTACTTTGTCAAGGTCTACCAATGTAAATCCTAATTCTTCAGTTTGTACACCACTGTTACTGTCAGCCCACTTAAACTTAAAAACAGGCACTTGAAATTTAGTGTAATCGACCTCCCAAATCTCTTCAATGACTCCAAAGTAAGATTTCGATGCCATAAAGGGATTTGTATCTTTTGAACTAGAGAAGTGCATCGACTCAGATACGATCATAACCCCACTATTTTGCATGGTACTCTTGTCATCTTGGGACTTTGTATAGAAGGAAAACATATTGATATCATATCCACTCCAACGTATGACTTCAAGACGTGGCCCCTGTTCTAGCCATTGTAATGTATCGGAAGCAGTATGATCATTTGTAATTTTTTCTTTAAACCAGGCTACGAAAGTCTTGTTATGATGGTTCAACAACCATTTTTCATTCCTTCTAGGGTTTTCTTCCTTGACCTCTTGTTTGTGAGCACATAAGTAAGGTGCAATCTCATCAGTGTTATTCAAAATGTGCAAATGGGCTTGAAACACTTCCTCCCGAGCCTTGCTATTAACCTTTATACCTCGTGTACCCTTACTGGCACATTTTCCCTCATGACGAGGCTTAGGAATCCCTATAGCCTCCACTTCTGAAAGGTAGTCTTGACAAAACTCAATAGCTTCTTCTGCAACGTACCTTTGAACAATAGATGCTTCAGGACGGTGTGGATTCTTCACATACCCTTTCAAGATCTTCATGTATCGCTCAACTGGGTACATCCACCTTAAATAAACGGGGCCACATAATTTAATCTCCCTCACTAGATGAACAATTAAGTGAACCATGATGTCGAAAAATGAAGGAGGAAAATAAATCTCCAATTGGCATAAGATTATAGCAGCCTCATCTTCCAACTCATCCAACTTCTGGGGGTCAATGACTTTGCTACATATAGCATTGAAGAATGAGCACAACCTAGTTATGACATGTCTAACATTTTTAGGAGCAATACCACGAATAGCCACTGGTAGTAGTTGTTGCATCAAGACGTGGCAATCATGAGACTTTAAGCCAACCAATTTTAGATCATTTGAGATAAGTCTCTTGACATTTGAAGAGTAACCCTATGGCACTTTGACGCCCCGTAGACACTCACAAAAACTTGTTCTCTCTTTTTTTTGACAAGGTATGACATGCTGGAGGCAAATATGTCCGCTTACCATCCTTTGGTTGTGGAGCTAACTGCTCTCGTATACCCATCGCAACCAGATCTAGACGAGCATTCACACCGTCCTTTGTCTTACCCTGAATGTTGAGAAGCGTTCCAATTAGACTATCACATACATTTTTCTCCACATGCATGACATCAATACAATGTCTGACATCAAGTTTGCACCAGTATGGAAGATCAAAGAAGATCGACCTCTTCTTCCATATGTTTTTCTCAATAGCCTTCTTTTGAGCCTTTCCGAACATAACATTAATGTCCTTCATCCTTTGATAAACTTTCTCTCCATTAAAGGCCGTCGGAGCAATTCCATTCTCTTGGAATCCATTGAAAGCTTTTTTCAGTCTACGATATGGGTGATCACGTCTGAGAAATCTCCGATGCCCAAGGTAAACTGTCTTCCTTCCATGTTGCAATTGTGTGAAACATGTGCCTTCTTCACATATTGATGGTGCAAGTTCCCGTATGCTAGAAAGTCATTGATGGTGGAAAATAATATGGCACGCATCTTGAAAGTCTCTTTGTAATGGCCATCAAACACATCAACGCCTTCCACCCACAGCTTTCTCAAGTCTTCAATCAAGGGACTTAGATAAACATCTAAGTCATTTCCTGGCTGTTTTGGGCTCGAAATCATCATAGATAACATCATGTATTTGCGCTTCATGCACAACCAAGGAGGTAGATTGTAAATTACGAGGAGAACAGGCCATGAACTATGGATACTACTTAAGGTACCATACGGATTCATTCCATCCGTAGCAAGTCCAAGCATAAGGTTTCTTGGCTCATTTCCGAAATTTGGAAATAAACTATCAATTCTCTCCCATTGCACAGAATCAGCCGGATGGCGAAGCATTCCATCACGTTTCCTCTCATCTGCATGCCATCTAATGTTCTTTGCGTCATTTACATTAGCGAACAATCGCTTGAACCTTGGAATTATTGGAAGATACCACAACACCTTTGCAGGAGGACCCTTTATGATCACATCACAACTAGAATCACCATCCTTCACTTTGTACTGTGATACCCCACACTTGGGCAGTCGTGCATCCCTTCATACACACCCCTGTATAGTATGCAATCATTAGGACATGCATGTATCTTCTTATACTCCATACCCATCGGACAGAGTATCTTCTTTGCCTCATAGTTACGATCTGGCAGTGTGTTGCCTTTTGGAAGCATGCTGTTCAACAACTCAAGCAATTCGGTGAAGCTTTTATCACTTCACCCATTTCTCGCCTGCACACTGAACAATTTTAAGACCGCCGACAACCTTGTATAAGTAGTGCACCCCGGATACAAAGGCGTATCCGCATCACTGCACAAAGTATCATACACACGTGCTCGCTGAAATGACTCTTGTCCAATATCACGGATCATGACCTCTAATCGATCGTCCTCCATATCTACATCAACTTCTTCACTTTGGGACACACTTGGCATGTTTAACAAGTCTTCACCATGCCATATCCATCTTGTATAACTCTTGCAAATCCCTTCACAAATAAGATGATCACGTATTTGCTTAACTTCACATTTCCTCATATTCAAACATCTAACACAAGGACAATTAAATCTTCCATTACTATCAGGAAGATTTCTTTGAGCAAATTCTAGAAACTCTTCCACTCCCTCCCGATACTCATCACTTGTGCGTTTACTAACCATCCAACTACGGTCCATATCCATGTTCTGTAGATTTACACATATTTATACAATATGAGCACAAGAGGGGAGACTCTCAAAGAGCAGTATTTGAAATTATAGGCCTAAACCTTAAGTCCTATAATAGAAACTAAACCCCTCCACTATTGATCAAACCAATCCAGATGACCTAACTTTTTAAAAGAACCCAAACCCCTTGACTATTGAGATTATAAGCAAAGCCTAAAAGTCTATGCTCAATATGTAACATCAAAGTGTTTAAGTATAAAAAAAATTCAAAATGCATTTCATTATTTCATGAAATATTCAAATCATTAAAATAGAGACAATGCTAAACAGTAACTAACAGAGAAAGATTACCAAGCAGAAGGGGAGTTGGGGCGGTTCAAATGCGGTGGTCAATTGTAGAAGAGAGGGAGTTGGGCTGGTTCAGTTGCGATGGTTCAGTTGTAAATGGTTCTGAGCAAATATTAGCAAAAATGGTATTTAGCAAATGAGGGTTTGAGCAAATAAAAATAGGGAAGAGAGAATTACGTACCTTTGCGAAGAGGAAGTTATGGTGGTGGTTCTACGGTGGCTCACGAACGGAGGAGAAGGAGGTCAGTGAAGAGAAGAGAAAAGTAGGTCGCGGGAGTGAGAACACTGTAACGTTGAAATGTAGGGCGCGAGACAGAGAAGGTTTGAGAAAGTTAACGTTATAAATTTTAATAACTTTTAACATCGGTTGTTAGAAAAAACCGATGTTAAAATTTATTTTAACATCGGTTATATAACAAACCGATGTTAAAAAGTTAGCACCAGTAAATACGGAATGGAGGGAAGAAACTTTTAACATCGGTTTTACCAGAAACGGATGTTAAAAGTACATTCTAACATCAGGTTCCTTATAACCGATGTTAAAAGTCTGCTCCATACGCTATTTATTTACAAGTTTGCCACCGCGTCTATTTTTAACATCTGTTTTTCTTTAACAGATGTTAAAAGCCTGACGTGAAAAGTCTATTTTCTACTAGTGCTAGGAAAGGTTGCTTCATGATTCTATGAAATGAAATGAACAAGAAATAAAGTTAGAAGCTTACTTTATGAAGAACACTTTGAAGATCAAGGTTGATGTTCTTGGGGCTCAAGAACATAGTTCCTCCAAAAAGAAAACTTTCTTCATCAAAGATGTGTAGGAGAACAAGACTAGATGATCTATTGTTTTAAAAATCAAAAAGGAAATTTGGATGTTGATTCATAGGTGGAGGCCGAATGGTTGAGCAAGAGAGTAAAGGGAGAGATTTTGTCGTTTCTTGAACAAAAGAAGGCTTAAAGCTCTTTGTGTGAGGAAACAAAAGTGACAAAGTGATTTGAATCACTTATGGCCGTGAGTGTAACGTCCCAATTTTCACGTTTTCTAATTCTTCAGTATTTTAATGTCTTTATTTTATTCGTGGTCTTAGGAATGAAAATAAAATATTCCGAGACCATAGTCATGCTCGATGTTATCATAGGAAGCTACGATTAAGTTTTGAGTCGAAAACTCAAACTGAGTCCGGTCTGCGTTTTTACACTGACATTATGATTTTACTGCTCAGGAGACCCTAGATGGACCCGTGAATGAGACAATAAGTCTTAGAATTCAATTATCTACGTTTTGGTTAAATTTCACAAAATTTTCAGAAAAATCACTTCCTGATCTTCGTTCGGGCGGAATCCTCAATCGTGCGATGAACGGAGCCACATATGGATTTACCGGGACTCGCCAACGGATAATCTTGATGTCACATCATCCCAGGACACTTAGGAGAGTATGCCAGAGTCGTCATGACGTTCGGAAATATCTGGACGCAAAATGACCAAAATGCCCCTAACCTTAGTCTTTTACACTTTTACCATTATACCCTTTTGGCAAATGACCTTTTTACCCTTAAGTGAGCTCTTAAGAGGCTGAACTCAGCCCCTCACTCTCTCATTTTCGCACAGCCCTCACCCTTTAGAGCTTCATAGTTGTTCTTGAGAGAAAACTCCATTTTCATCCTTGAAAAGCTTGAATCACTTGTTGGAATCACTTGATTCCTTGAGCAATCTTCCTTCATTTCAAGGTAAGATCAGCCACAGTGACTAAGATACGCAGTTTTGTGGGTTTTGCTGGGTATTATCGGAGGATCATTGAGGGATTTTCTAAGATTATAGGACCTCTTACCCAATTGACGAGGAAGGACAAAGCGTTTGAATGGACTGAAGCCTGTGAGCAAAGTTTTCAGGAGCTGAAAAAGAGGTTGACTACATTGCCAGTGTTGATATTTCCAAATCCAAGCGAACCTTTTGAAGTGTACTGTGATGCTTCATACCAAGGATTAGGCTGTGTTCTGATGCAGAATCGGAAGGTGGTGGCATATGCCTCAAGAAAGTTGAAAGTGCACGAGAAGAATTACCCAACTCATGATCTGGAGTTAGCAGCGGTAGTCTTTGCGTTGAAGATTTGGAGGCACTACTTGTATGGTTCGACGGTCAATGTCTTCAGCGATCATAAGAGCTTGAAGTACCTGTTCGATCAGAAAGGACTCAATATGAGACAAAGACAGTGGCTGGAATTTTTGAAGGACTATGATTTCCAGTTACAGTGTCATCCGGAAAAAGCTAATGTGGTAGCGGATGCCCTGAGTAGAAAAGTGTTACATGTGTCTGCCATGATGGTTAAGGAACACGAGCTGTTGGAACAGTTCAGGGATATGCATCTGTCCGTGGTTAGTGTGCCAGGTAGACTGTGTGTGGGTATGGTTAGGGTATCTTGTGATCCGATGGACCAGATTCGGGAGAAACAAGTTTACGACCAGTATCTGGAGAAAGAGCGAAGGAATCTAAAGAAGGGGATGACGTCAAAATACAAGGAAGGAGTAGGTGGAATCCTCAGACGAGGAGAACAGTTTTATGTGCCAAACAACCTAGAGATAAGAAGGTTAATTCTGGACGAAGCTCATAGAAGCAAGTTGAGTATGCATCCAGGGTCAACCAAGATGTACCAAGACCTGAAGCGATTGTTTTGGTGGCAAGGCATGAAAAGAGATGTAGCTGATTATGTGTCATCTTGCTTGGTGTATCAAAAAGCAAAGGTTGAACATCAAAGGCCAGCTGGAATGTTACTTCCGCTGGATATCCCAGAGTGGAAATGGGACGGCGTAGCGATGGATTTCGTGACATGTTTGACAAGGACACCAAAAAGACACGATTCCATTTGGGTTATAATTGCTAGGCTTACAAAATCAGCTCATTTTCTACCGATTAATCTCAAGTATTCCATGGAAAAGCTTACTCAGATTTATATCAGTGAGATTGTGAGACTGCATGGAATACCTTCAAGCATCATATCGGATAGAGACCCGCATTTTACTTCACGTTTTTGACAAATTTTACATGAAGCTTTAGGGACAAAGTTACGATTAAGTTCAGCTTAACATCCTCAAACTGATGGACAATCGGAAAGGACGTTTCAGTCTTTAGAGGATCTGTTAAGGGCGTGTGTGTTGGAACATGTCGGAAGTTGGGAGAATTTTCTACCGTTAATAGAGTTCACATACAACAACAGTTATCATTCGAGTATAGGGATGGCACCCTACGAAGCTTTATACGGACGACGTTGCAGAACACCTTTGTCTTGGTACCAAGATGGAGAAAGTGCTTTATTAGGACCTGAACTAGTGCAACAAACAACCGAGAAGGTGAAACTGATTCAAGAAAAGATGAGGATAACTCAGAGCCGACAGAAGAGTTATGCGGATAAAAGACGTAGGCCACTTGAGTTCGAGGAAGGGGATCATGTGTTTTTGAGAGTCACTCCAATGACTGGGGTGGGCAGGGCCCTGAAGTCCATAAAACTCACTCCAAAATTCATTGGACCCTATCAAATTCTTCGTCGGATAGTTCCAGTAGCTTACCAAATAGCTTTACTGCCTTTTCTATCCAACCTTCATAATGTTTTTCATGTTTCGCAATTGCGAAAGTATATTCCTGATCCCAGTCATGTCATAGAATCTGATTCAGTATAGCTAAAGGATAACCTAACCTATAAGACATTGCCGGTTAAGATCGAGGACAGAAGGATAAAGAAACTGCGAGGGAAGGAGATAACTTTGGTCAAAGTTATCTGGAAC
Organism: Ammopiptanthus mongolicus; assembly: GCA_039655645.1. Classification (NCBI taxonomy): domain Eukaryota; kingdom Viridiplantae; phylum Streptophyta; class Magnoliopsida; order Fabales; family Fabaceae; genus Ammopiptanthus; species Ammopiptanthus mongolicus. The sequence continues at coordinate 42,328,970 of CM077349.1, forward strand.
GAAACTACAGGTGATGCTACTTGGGAAAGAGAGGAGGACATGCAACAACAGTATCCGAGTTTGTTTTAAGAGGTACGTATAATTTCGAGGACGAAATTCTTTGAGGAGGGGTAGGAATGTAACGCCCCGATTTTCACGTTTTCTAATTCTTCAGTATTTTAATGTCTTTATTTTATTCGAGGTCTTAGGAATGGAAATAAAATATTCCGAGACCATAGTCATGCTTGACGATATCGTAGGAAGCTACGATTAAGTTTTGAGTCGAAAACACAAACAGAGTCTGGTCTGCGTTTTTATACTGACAGTATGATTTTACTGCTCAGGAGACCCTAGATGGACCCGTGAACGAGACAATAAGTCTTAGAATTCGATTATCTACGTTTGGTTAAATTTCACAAAATTTTTTGAAAAATCACTTCCTGACCTTCGTTCGGGCGGAAACCTCAATCGGGCGATGAACGGAGCCACATATGGATTTACCGGGACTCGCCAACGGATAATCTTGATATCACATCATCCCAGGACACTTGGGAGAGTATGCCAGAGTCGTCATGACGTTCGGAAATATCTGGATGCAAAATGACCAAAATGCCCCTAACCTTAGTCTTTTACACTTTTACCATTATACCCTTTTGGCAAATGACGTTTTTACCCTTAAGTGAGCTCTTAAGAGGCTGAACTGAGCCCCTCACTCTCTCATTTTCGCACAGCCCTCATCCTTTAGAGCTTCATAGTTGTTCTTGAGGGAAAACTCCATTTTCATACTTGAAAAGCTTGAATCACTTGTTGGAATCACTTGATTCCTTGAGCAATCTTCCTTCATTTCAAGGTAAGATCACTTCTATGATCTCTTAGCTTCTTGAATCTTTCTTTATTTCAAGATGAATCTTCATTTTCATGGAAAGAAATTCTTAGATCCAAAACTTTGAAAATCCATAGGAAATGGTAGAAAAATCCTTTTGAGGTAAGACCAAGTTCTTTTAACTCACCTCATCATTCTCTACCAAAACCCAAGATCTTATGATTCAACTCCCATCATAGCCCAAAATCCCTTTTTGGCCGAACCCTACTTGATGACGATGAATAGTGTTTTCATCAATTTTTGATTTTTAACACTTGATTTCATCCTTAGCATTCCTAATGCCTTTGAATCCATGAAATGGAAAACCAAAACCAATTCCTAACCTTTTTAACCTAGGGTGGCCAAAATCCTCTTTGTTATAATAGTTGAGATTGGCTTTGATTGTTGTTTAATGTTGGAATGTTATGTTGTTGTAGTTGTTGACGATTGTCAGGAGGTTCAAAAACCGATCAACTGACTTTGATTCAGGAATCTGCTCATCAACAGGTATGGGGGGTGAATCTCATCACACCAAGATGGTGATAGTGAAGATGGTTGTTTAAGTTTATGTGTCGGTGAAACCCTTTAGTTTGGGTTCACTTTTATGTGTTAAGTTTTGTTAAGTTCTCTTGGAGAACAAGATTGTAATGATAAGTTTATGTTTTGGTATGTTGTGGTGTGCTTTAGCATATGTTGATGATGAGATGATTGAATGAAAATCATTTCCATGTATGTTGAAAAACCTACTTTGATCACTAGATCAATTATGGACTTTTATGCTTGATTATGAGACCATGATGTGTGATGGACTTGGATGTTTGATTATGATGTAGTAATGTGTATTGTGGTTTATCATAATTGTGTGAGCTTTTGAGCTACATTTGCTTTGTTGGTGAAGCAAAGTCTCCATTTTTCATTGGAGTAGGCTTGTGGCCTTAGTAAGAGGAAAATATAAGAACATGTGTTATTCTTGTTTTGACGAAGTTTTGATGCAACAAAACATGATTTCATAACCTATGTTTTCAAAGAGAAACAAAAGTGATTTTGATCCAAAGATCAAATGAAGTTTTAACCTTGAAAGTGTGTCACCAAAGTGGGAAAATGTCTTCTCTTTAGCCATAGGTCTTTTAATCAAACTAAGTGTTTCAAAAGAATTAATGAGGGGGTTAGGGAAATTGAAAAACAGGGCACTCGCCCAGTGAACCCCGGCTCGCCCCGCGAGACAGAAGGAAAACAAGGCATTCGCCAAGCTAACCTTGCCTCGCCTTGCGAGACAGTGGGCTAGCCCGAGCAGCAAAGATGCAGCTTCTCGGCTTCGCGTCGCGAAGTCGTTATCGCCTCGCGAACCACCTAAGCAGTGAAGATGCAACTTCTTTGCCTCGCATCGCGATATAATCCTCGCCTCGCGAAGCAGAAGGACTCTCTAAACAGTTAAGATAACTTCTCAGCCTCGCGTCGCGATATAGACCTTCGCCTCGTGAGAAATGGCTTGTTTATAAAGAGTGTTTTTCAACTCAACTGTAAAAGTTTTACACATTAAAAACCTAAGTTAAGTAATTGACTTAGAGTTGAAGACAAGGGATAATTAAGGATAATATGTGGTGAAACAAGACCATATACTATACCATTGATGACTTAGTACATCAATGTCGACTTCATAAGACATAAACACAAACATAAAACGTTGGGTTTTGAAACAGTAGTTCGATGACGGATCGGTGATTCGGACCCCTATCAGTCATTCAATTGTTTCAGTCTTGTGATGACTCGATCCCAAAGGGATCATGAGATTTGTCCAGTTGATAAAGGTTTTGTTTTTCAAGACACGTATAGTTCCTAAGGAAAAGAACCCTAGTGGACTTCGAGGTTTATCCGGGGGATAGATATTGCTTGATCGCATCTGCTTTGTGTAAGCATTGGCATTTCATTTGCATAGTCGTAAGGCCTTGACCCTAAGAGTTGAGCTTACACCTTGATGCGGGTGCGAATCTTAACGTGACGATCTTCAATGGTCTTTTTGGAGGTATCAGGGTTGGAAGGGTTTACATGTGACCAGTTGGTAGCTCTTCTGTGTCGTTGCGAATCCGTGCAATACACTGATATCCTCTACTAGATGCCGTACTTTTCATGTTTGGTCGAGAGTGTTTCTGTAAAGCCAGATACGTGCACGTTATGAATGTTGTAGCATCTTGCTCATAGCTAGCAGAAACCGGAATATGTCCTCCCATTCACTCTCTCCGACGTTTTGTTAGCTCCATGGAGTAGGGGGTCAGATTAGTACCCAGTGACATTGACATTGAGTCGTATACATTGCATTGCATTGCATGGCTATTGATGTTTACATTCACTGGTATACATCATTGTACTATTTAAGAGTGCCTTATATTATGCTGTTAAATGTTTAACCTAATATTATGCTGTCAACTGCTTAACATGATTTTCATTGAGAATTTTATTAAGCATGTTGGGTACGCTGTTGCCCGGTGAGTCGTCCCGTTTTTACTACTGATGTTTTGTTGTGTTGATGAACGGGAATCTCACCCATATCTGTATGTTTTCTGCTGGTACTTGCTGTTGCTGCTTGAACAGATGGACGTGACGATGGTTCAGTTCAGTAGTCTCCTTGAGCCCGGAGGCGGACTCTTTTTGTGGTTTAGTTTTGTTGTCAGCCAGACTACGTCAGTTTTGTAGTACCTTTTGGGTGCTAAGACTCCTAGTACTTATTGTATCTTTTTATATCAGTTATACATTAGACTTATGTCTTTATATAGTAATGTTGACGTTTCTATTTCTATTTCTGTTCTGTGTTTATTATACAGTATGTTTTAGAAATGCATGGCGAACCTAAGTTCGTTTATTAGTATTATTTACCTTTACTAAATCCTATTACATCTTGTGAACAGAAAAAATAAAATTGTATTTTCTGCATTAATAAATATTTTCAGCCTTATAAACGTTCGGGAATGTGACACTCGGGAAAGGGTGTTGCATTATTTGGTATCAGAGCTGGCCGAGTCTTTTTGGGGTTTGTAGGTTATGGTTTGTCTTGCTTGTGATGTGTTCTCTGTGTGATTCCCTGTTGTTTGCTTTAGTTTTGTTGTGGTTCTTGAGTTTGACAGTTCTGGTTTTGAAGGTAGCAATGGCTGCTCAAAACATGACTGCTGCTGTGAACGCCATACGGGAAATGGTTGCTGCTATGGTTCAACGTGACGAACAAGCTGCCGGAGGTAAAGGACTGAACGAATTTCTTCGTCGCAATCCACCTAAATTCAAGGGCGAATTCAATCCTGAGTTAGCTGAACGCTGGATCCAAACGCTGGAAAAGATCTTTGGAGCGATGAGGTGCACTGAGAATAACAAGGTTGTCTATGCAACCTATATGCTAGTGGAGGATGCTAAATACTGGTGGGAAGGAGCCCGTCAGATGCTAGTACATGATCAACAAGCTGTAGATTGGAATGCTTTTAGGGGAAAGTTCCTGGAGAAGTATTTTCCTGCGAGCGCCAGACACGAGAAAGAGATGGAGTTCCTCCAGATGAGACAAGGGGGAATGACCGTAGCTGAATATGGGGCCAAATTTGAAAGTCTAGCAAAGGTCTCAAATTTCTTTCTAGACAACCCAAGAGAGGAGTGGAAGTGCAGAAATTTGAAGGAGGTCTGAGGATCGACGTGAAAAGAGCTGTTGTTCCTCTAGAAATTTCTGTTTTTCTGAGACTGATGGAGAAGTGTCGTCTGATCGAGAGTTTGGAGCCAAAGGACAAGCGGGTACAAAGTTCTGGACTGAGTAAGTTTCAGAGAGGAAGCGGTGGTCGACACAACAAATCTCGATGGAAGCCGTATGTAAAGCAACAGGATCGACAACAACGTTCTGTTGGAGGAAGCAATGGGAGTTTCAGTCAGTCTGGAAACGCCCCAACCAAGTGCATGAAGTGTGGGAAGAGCAATCACATCACCAGAGACTGTTCGATCAAAGGGATTATCTGCTTCAAGTGTGGGAAGCCGAGACACATCTCACGTGAATGCATGCAACCGAAATTGGAACATTCTGTCAACAATGTCTAAGCTGCAAGGCCTAAGGCAAGAGGCAGAGTCTACACTATGGGTGGTGCTGAAGCTTCTCAAAATGAAGACTTGATCAAAGGTCAGTGTGTCATGGGAGGTAAAACCTTAACTGTACTGTTTGATTTAGGCGCAACGCATTCCTTTATTGCCTATGACTGTGTGAATCTGTTGGGATTACCTGCGTCTTCTTTACCTTTTGATTTGGTAATTTCTACGCCTACTGCAAAGCCTGGTAATTTCTACGCCTACTGCAAAGCCTGTTATAACTACTAAAGTTTGTTTGAACTGTTCTATTTCTATTAAAGATATAACATTTTTGATTAATTTGATCTATTTCCTCTTTCGCAAATGGATGTAATCTTAGGAATGGATTGGTTATCTTCTAATCATATCCTGTTGGACTGTGCAAATAAAACCTTAGTTTTCCCTAGTTATGAGATTTCTGGATTTTTGACTGCCAACTAAGTAAACGCTTCTTTGAGAGAAGGAGCTCAAGGATACATGTTACTAACTTCTTTGGAGGTCAAGAGCGAGCTAGTCTTAGAGCGCGTCCCTGTCGTGAACGAGTTTCCGAAAGTCTTTCCTGAAGATGTACCAGGTTTGCTGCCAGTTCGGGACATCGAGTTTGCGATCGATCTTGTGCCAGGAACAGGACCAGTGTCTATGGCACCGTATCGTATGGCACCTGCTGAGTTGGAAACCTTTAAGGAACAGTTAGTAGACTTATTGGGGAAACAGTTTGTTAGACCCAGTGTGTCGCCGTGGGGAGCACCTGTGCTGTTGGTGAAAAAGAAAGATGGAACATCTCGCCTATGCGTGGATTATCGCCAGTTGAATAAGGTTACTATTAAGAACAAGTATCCACTTCCGAGGATAGATGACTTGATGGATCAGTTGAGGTGAGCGGCAGTTTTCTCCAAGATTGATTTGCGATCGGGTTATCACCAGATTTGTGTGAAGGCAGAAGATGTACCGAAGACAGCATTTCGAACACGCTATGGGCACTATGAGTATCTTGTGATGCCATTTGGTATGAGGAATGCTCCAGCTATATTCATGGATTATATGAATAGGATCTTTCGTCCATACCTTGATAAGTTTGTCATTGTCTTCATCGATGACATACTTATCTATTCGCAAGACCAGGAAGAGCACGCTGAACATCTTAGTGTAGTTCTTCAAGTTCTGAAGGAGAAACAGCTGTATGCCAAGTTGTCCAAGTGTGAGTTTTGGCTCGACGAAGTGCAGTTTTTGGGTCATGTAATTTCAAAGGAAGGAATTGCTGTAGATCCGTCGAAAGTTGAAGCAATTCTTGAGTGGGAAAGACCAACCACAGTGACTAAGATACACAGTTTTGTAGGTTTGGCTGGGTATTATCGGAGGTTCATTGAGGGATTTTCTAAGATTGTAGGACCTCTTACCCAATTGACGAGGAAGGACAAAGCATTTGAATGGACTGAAGCCTGTGAGCAAAGTTTTCAGGAGCTGAAAAAGAGGTTGACTACATTGCCAGTGTTGATATTGCTAGATCCAAGCGAACTTTTTGAAGTGTACTGTGATGCTTCATACCAAGGATTAGGCTGTGTTCTGATGCAGAATCGGAAGGTGGTGGCATATGCCTCGAGACAGTTGAAAGTGCACGAGAAGAATTACCCAACTCATGATCTGGAGTTAGCAGCGGTAGTCTTTGCGTTGAAGATTTGGAGGCACTACTTGTATTGTTCGACGTTCAATGTCTTCAGCGATCATAAGAGCTTGAAGTACCTGTTCGATCAGAAAGGACTCAATATGAGACAAAGACAGTGGTTGGAATTTTTGAAGGACTATGATTTCCAGTTACAGTATCATCCGGAAAAAGCTAATGTGGTAGCGGATGCCCTGAGTAGAAAAGTGTTACATGTGTCTGCCATGATGGTTAAGGAACATGAGCTGTTGGAACAGTTCAGGGATATGCATCTATCCGTGGTTAGTGTGCCAGGTAGACTGTGTGTGGGTATGGTTAGGGTATCTTGTGATCTGATGGACCAGATTCGGGAGAAACAAGTTTACAACCAGTATCTGGAGAAAGAGCGGAGGAATCTAAAGAAGGGGATGACGTCTGAATAAGACGAGGAGAACAGGTTTATGTGCCAAACAACCTAGAGATAAGAAGGTTAATACTGGACGAAGCTCATAGAAGCAAGTTGAGTATGCATCCAGGGTCAACCAAGATGTACCAAGGCTTGAAGCGATTGTTTTGGTGGCAAGGCATGAAAAGAGATGTAGCTGATTATGTGGCATCTTGCTTGGTGTGTCAAAAAGCAAAGGTTGAACATCAAAGGCCAGCTGGAATGTTACTTCCGCTGGATATCCCAGAGTGGAAATGGGACGGCGTAGCGATGGATTTCGTGACATGTTTGCCAAGGACACCAAAAGGACACGATTCCATTTGGGTTATAATTGATATGCTTACAAAATCAGCTCATTTTCTACCGATTAATCTCAAGTATTCCATGGAAAAGCTTACTCAGATTTATATCAGTGAGATTGTGGGACTGCATGGAGTACCTTCAAGCATCATATCGGATAGAGACCCGCGTTTTACTTCGCGTTTTTGGCAAAGTTTACATGAAGCTTTAGGGACAAAGTTACGATTAAGTTCGGCTTACCATCCTCAAACTGATGGACAATCGGAAAGGACGATTCAATCTTTAGAGGATCTGTTAAGGGGGTGTGTGTTAGAACATGTCGGAAGTTGGGAGAATTTTCTACCGTTAATAGAGTTCACCTACAACAACAGTTATCCTTCGAGTATAGGGATGGCACCCTACGAAGCTTTATACGGACGACGTTACAGAACACCTTTTTTTTTGGTTCCAAGATGGAGAAAGTGCTTCATTAGGACCTGAACTAGTGCAACAAACAACCGAGAAGGTGAAACTGATTCAAGAAAAAATGAGGATAACTCAGAGCCGACAGAAGAGTTATGCGGATAAAAGACGTAGGCCACTTGAGTTCGAGGAAGGGGATCATGTGTTTTTGAGAGTCACTCCAAAGACTGGGGTGGGCAAGGTCCTGAAGTCCATAAAACTAACTCCAAAATTCATTGGACCCTATCAAATTATTCGTCGGATAGTTCCAGTAGCTTACCAAATAGCTTTACTGCCTTTTCTATCCAACCTTCATAATGTTTTTCATGTTTTGCAATTGCGAAAGTATATTCCTGATCCCAGTCATGTCATAGAATCTGATTCAGTACAGCTAAAGAATAACCTAACCTACGAGACATTGCCGGTTAAGATCGAGGACAGAAGGATAAAGAAACTGCGAGGGAAGGAGATAACTTTGGTCAAAGTTATCTGGAACGAGACTACAGGCGATGCTACTTGGGAAAGAGAGGAGGACATGCAACAACAGTATCCGAGTTTATTTTAAGAGGTACGTATAATTTCGAGGACGAAATTCTTTGAAGAGGGGTAGGAATGTAACGCCCCGATTTTCACGTTTTCTAATTCTTCAAAATTTTAATGTCTTTATTTTATTCGAGGTTTTAGGAATGGAAATAAAATATTCCAAGACCATAGTCATGCTCGACGATATCGTAGGAAGCTACGATTAAGTTTTGAGTCGAAAACTCAAACAGAGTCCGGTCTGCGTTTTTATACTGACAGTATAATTTTACTGCTCAGGAGACCCTAGATGGACCCGTGAACGAGACAATAAGTCTTAGAATTCGATTATCTACGTTTTGGTTAAATTTCACAATTTTTGAAAAATCACTTCCTGACCTTCGTTCGGGCGGAATCCTCAATCGGGCGATGAACGGAGCCACATATGGATTTACCGGGACTCGCCAATGGATAATCTTGATATCACATCATCCTAGGACACTTGGGAGAGTATGCCAGAGTCGTCATGACGTTCGGAAATATCTGGACACAAAATGACCAAAATGCCCCTAACCTTAGTCTTTTACACTTTTACCATTATACCTTTTTGGCAAATGACCTTTTTACCCTTAAGTGAGCTCTTAAGAGGCTGAACTCAGCCCCTCACTCTCTCATTTTCGCACAGCCCTCATCCTTTAGAGCTTCATAGTTGTTCTTGAGAGAAAACTCCATTTTCATACTTGAAAAGCTTGAATCACTTGTTGGAATCACTTGATTCCTTGAGCAATCTTCCTTCATTTCAAGGTAAGATCACTTCTATGATCTCTTGGCTTCTTGAATCTTTCTTTATTTCAAGATGAATCTTCATTTTCATGGAAAGAAATTCTTAGATCCAAAACTTTGAAAATCCATAGGAAATTGTAGAAAAATCCTTTTGAGGTAAGACCAAGTTCTTTTAACTCACCTCATCATTCTCTACCTAAACCCAAGAGCTTATGATTCAACTCCCATCATAGCCCAAAATCCCTTTTTGGCCGAACCCTACTTGATGACGATGAATAGTGTTTTCATTAATTTTTGATTTTTAACACTTGATTTCATCCTTAGCATTCCTAATGCCTTTGAATCCATGAAATGGAAAACCAAAACCAATTCCTAACCTTTTTAACCTAGGGTGGCCGAAATCCTCTTTGTTATAATAGTTGAGATTGGCTTTGATTGTTGTTTAATGTTGGAATGTTATGTTGTTGTAGTTGTTGACGATTGTCAGGAGGTTCAAAAACCGATCAACTGACTTTGATCCGGGAATCTGCTCATCAACAGGTATGGGGAGTGAATCTCATCACACCAAGATGGTGATAGTGAAGATGGTTGTTTAAGTTTATGTGTCGGTGAAATCCTTTAGTTTGGGTTCACTTTTATGTGTTAAGTTTTGTTAAGTTCTCTGGGAGAACAAGATTGTAATGATAAGTTTATGTTTTGGTATGTTGTGGTGTGCTTTAGCATATGTTGATGATGAGATGATTGAATGAAAATCATTTCCATGTATGTTGAAAAACCTACTTTGATCACTAGATCAATTATGGACTTTTATGCTTGATTATGAGACCATGATGTGTGATGGACTTGGATGTTTGATTATGATGTAGTAATGTGTATTGTGGTTTATCATAATTGTGTGAGCTTTTGAGCTACATTTGCTTTGTTGGTGAAGCAAAGTCTCCATTTTTCATTGGAGTATGCTTGTGGCCTTAGTAAGAGGAAAATATAAGAACATGTGTTGTTCTTGTTTTGGCAAAGTTTTGATGCAACAAAACATGATTTCATAACCTATGTTTTCAAAGAGAAACAAAAGTGATTTTGATCCAAAGATCAAATGAAGTTTTAACCTTGAAGTGTGTCACCAAAGTGGGAAAATGTCTTTTCTTTAGCCATAGGTCTTTTAATCAAGCTAAGTGTTTCAAAAGAATTAATGAAGGAGTTAGGGAAAATGAAAAACAGGGCACTCGCCCAGCGAACCCCGTCTCGCCCCGCGAGACAGAGGGAAAACAAGGCATTCGCCAAGCTAACCTTGCCTCGCCTCGCGAGACAGTGGGCTAGCCCGAGCAGCAAAGATGCAGCTTCTAGGCCTCGCGTCGCGAAGTTGTTATCGCCTCGCGAACCGCATAAGCAGTGAAGATGCAGCTTCTCTGCCTCGCGTCGCGCTATAATCCTAGCCTCGCGAAGCAGAAAGACTGTCTAAACAGTTAAGATAACTTCTCAGCCTCGCGTCGCGATATTGACCTTCGCCTCGCGAGAAATGGCTTGTTTATAAAGAGTGTTTTTCAACTCAATTGTGAAGTTTTACGCATTAAAAACCTAAGTTAAGTAATTGACTTAGAGTTGAAGACAAGGGATAATTAAGTATAATATGTGGTGAAACAAGACCATATACTATACCATTGATGACTTAGTACATCAATGACTTCATAAGATATAAACACAAACATGAAACGTTTTGGGTTTTGAAACAGTAGTTCGATGACGGATCGGTGATTCGGACCCCGATCAGTCGTTCAATTGTTTCAGTCTTGTGATGACTCGATCCCGGAGGGATCACGAGATTTATCCGGTGGATAAAGGTTTTGTTTTTCAAGACACGTATAGTTCCTAAGGAAGAGAACCTTAGCGGACTTCGAGGTTTATCCGGGGGATAGACATTGCTTGATCGCATCTGCTTTGTGTAAGCATTGGCATTTCATTTGCAAAGTCGTAAGGCCTTGAGCCTAGGAGTTGAGCTTACACCTTGATGCGGGTGCGAATCTTACGATGACGATCTTCAATGGTCTTTTTCGAGGTATCAGGGTTGGAAGGGCATACATGTGACCAGTTGGTAGCTCTTCTGTGTCGTGACGAATCCGTGCAATACACTGATATCCTCTACTAGATGACATACTTTTCATGTTTGGTCGAGAATGTTTTCGTAAAGCAAGATACGTGCACGTTACGAATGTTGTAGCATCTTGCTCATGGCTGGCAGAAACCGTAACATGTCCTCCCATTCACTCTCTCCGACATTTTGTTAGGTCCCTGGAGTAGGGGGTCAGAGTAGTACCCAGTGACATTGAGATTGACATTGAGTCATATACATTGCATTGCATTGCATGGCTATTGATGTTTACATTCACTGTTATACATCGTTGTACTGTTTAAGAGTGCCTTATATTATGCTATTAATTGTTTAACCTAATATTATGCTGTCAACTGCTTAACATGATTTACATTGAGAATTTTATTAAGCATGGTGGGTACGCTATTACCCGTGAGTCGTCCCGTTTTTACTACTGCTGTTTTGTTGTGTTGATGAACGGGAAACTCACCCATGTCTGTATGTTTTCTGTTGGTACTTGCTGTTGCTGCTTGAACAGATGGACGTGACGATGGTTCAGTTCAGTAGTCTCCTTGATCCCGAAGACGGACAATTTTTCCTGTTTTAGTTTTGTTGTCGGCTAGACTACGTCAGTTTTGTAGTACCTTTGGGAGCTACGACTCCTAGTACTTATTGTATCTTTTTATGTCAGTTATACATTAGACTTATGTCTGTATATAGTAATGTTGACGTTTCTATTTCTGTTTTTGTTCTGTGTTTATTATACAGTATGTTCTAGGAAGGCATGGCGAACATAAGTTCGTTTATTAGTATTATTTACCTTTACTAAATCCCATTACATCTTGTGAAAAGAAAAAAGAAAATTGTATTTTCCGCATTAATAAATATTTTCGGCCTTATAAACGTTCGGGAATGTGACACTCGGGAAAGGGTGTTGCAGTGAGGCCTTCATCAAATTGGGAACCCAAATTGATCCATGAGTAACGGTAAAGATGACATGATGATGCGTAAGAAAAAGGGGTGGTTAAGATTAAACAAGTACAACACTTGTTGAGTTCTTAGCAAAACTAGCCAAGATTAACCAAAAATGGTTAAACTAGCTTTTTCCATCAAAGGTAAAGATACTAGGTCATTAACCAAGAGTAATAAGAATATAATCCATTGGTTAAAGGAATGAAAAGGTGATGCACGGTTGACAATGTCTCGTGAAGCGTGCAAAGCAGTCATGAACTACTCCCGACTCTGGGCCAGAATAACTTCTCCCGACTTCGAGCCATATCAACTTCTCCCGACTCCGAGCCAGATCAACTTCCCTATCCCTGACACGCATCCCATGGTAAAGCAGTCCCGATTAAAATAATAATATTTTTACCGATTCCGGCTCAAAACAGCGCACTAGGTTCAAAACAACACCTTATGATTATTAAGCTCATAATCGAAATTCCAATATGAATTTCCAATCATCAACTATTATTATGATTATGATTAATCGAATTGTGTTCTCAGTCAAGTTATTCACACAAACAGTTAAAAGACAGACATAAGGTTTTTGGGATGTTACAATTAGTGCAGTAAACACAACATATATCAGGTACCATGTATAACAGATATGACAGTTACTGCACACAACCCCACGTCTCTCGAGACAACATATACAACAAAAATCCATCTCCATAATCTCACCCTCAGATCAATCCTCTAGACCGGGATACTAATCCCATGCAGCATGTCGGTGAAATCTCACAAAGCTGGTTCCACACAGAAACTATTCCACATCGGAACAAGTCTACAATGGAACAAGTTCTCTGTTGGAACGGAGTTAGTTTGTCCACGAAACCGAACCGCTCGCGCGTGACCAATAAGAGTGCACCCCCTTTCCACACCGGAACCGGGGTGTCTTGGTTGCCTCGGAACGCTAGCCTGGAATGTGGAAAGCTCAGGGATTAGTCGAGCAAATCGGACTGAATCGGGCATCACGATAGGATAGGAGCTACCTTATCCATCATTGTAAACTATTCCTGAGACTGGCAACATCCCTAAGGTCACTCATTTGACCGCCCCCTCCTCCTTCTGTACCCGCACTCAGGTACAAATAACCTTGTATGACGTTGGCAGCCCATATTACCTGTCATACGGCCTCGCCACTTTGAAGCTGATGATATGCAACAAACATCCTCAACGGGCTTGATACCAGACCTCACGCCTAACGCTCAATCAACAACAGCATGATGCCACCGCATCAGCACGGCCACAGCTTTGATGCCATGCGTCCACGAGCCACAGCTCAAACAACACGGCCACAGCCTCAAGCAATCAGCACCACAGCAACGGCACCATCCACGGTATCAACTCGACAACAAACACAACACACAGCCAATCTTAAAGCTAACCAACATTCCGCGACAAAACAACAGTACAACATACAGTACAACAGCAGCATCAATAATATCAACAACAATAATATAGCAGGCATATCACATACCAAGTAGCATATAGGCACGTATACAGATAGCACATAGCTTAATCAACACCACAACTGTCATACGAAGCAGATCATCCTCAATCAACTTTTATCTAACCTAGGGTTTCCAAACTTAACGGTGATAGCCCAAAGTATGCTAAACTAGTCTTTAGGTACTTTATCGAGGCTCAACCACTAGTAGGGTTAGGGCTTCCCTACACACAGTAAGAAAAATGCAACTACGCTACTCTTGCCTTCCCGATGGCAGCAGTACTCTTTCTACCCACTACCTGGCGAAGTCTTTGGATCGTGTGAAGGTCGCACTGCACATACAAAAATACCGAGAAAGTTCCAACTCGTCAATATCCTGCTCCTCCAAGTCTAAAGAAACCACGATCAACAAGGGCGTAAACACCCACACCAAACCAACATCAAATAAGAAATTCATTGCTGCCAGCTTCCACACCACAACTTTGAACAAATTTTTAAGGTAGCAAATATTAACCAAATCATGCAATTAATATGTCTAACCCAATGTTTATTTTTTAGATATGTTCTCAGTTTTTCAACACAAGTTTTGTATAAAAAGTTATGACTCCATGAACACACAGACATCAAACTGTCAGGGAATTCCATAACTTTAGTTAGTAAAAAGAGAGAAAGAATGGTCAAATGATCATGGAAAATTTTGACGATTTAACTAGAGGTACCCCACTCAATGGAGAATACACTAAGAAACCTTTGGAGGATTGCACCCCAGAAGAAAGAAGAAGAATTGTTCTAGACTGTGAAGCAAAAGCTTTTTTGTTTTGTAGCGTACATGGAGCAAGAAGAGAAGTCCGGGCTGAAGAAACAACTGCTTAGGGAATGATGAACTTAATGGACATTCTTGAAAGATCTCCACCTACATCCCCACCAGCAACAGATCTTTGTCTCATGGCAAGTACCTCTTCTGACATAGAGATAGAAGAAGATGAGGTAAATATATCCGACTATTCTAAAGAATCATATGATGAATTATTAAATGAATCATGCATTGTTTATTTAGAATATAAGGCTCTTAAAAGAAAGTTCACTAAACTCAATAAAGAATTTGACAAAGTCAAAACTGAGAACGGCAAACTAAGAGAAGAGATAATCAGTCTCATTGAAATCTAAGTTCTGAGTCCAATGCATCCTGTGAAGTTGAGAAACTTGAGTGTAACATCCCTGTTCTCTATAACCCTAATTAAGGTAGATGACCTTGCTTGGGTGTTCGTGTGGTCGTGTGATTGCTTGTGTGTTAGATTGGTACCTAGTTGGAAGTTTACGAATAGGTGTGAACAAGGTTGGAAGTGCCTAAGGTGTAACACAAGAAACTGGGGAAGTTAGAAGACTGGAAGTTCTTCTCTCACTGAGTTTGATGCTCAAGCGTGAGAGAACTCCACACTCAAGCATTGAGACGCTTAAGCGTGGGAGAGGCAGACGCTTCAGCATGCTGAGTGCGCTGTGCCGCTGCTCTGAGTTTGGACGCATGTGAGACACGTGTCAGGCCAGGGAGCAGGCGGAGTGGACGAGGTTCCACGCTCGAGCGTGGAGAGATCCCACTCTAGAGCGTGGCAACGCTCAAGCGTGCAGTGTGATGAACGCTTAAATGTGGATAGCAGGAACCATAAGTGGAGCTTCCACTTTCATCTTCTCACTTACACGAAATTGGGGAGAGTTCTGCAACTAGAAAGAGAAGCTCTGGGTATGTAGTGAGAGAAAGCTTGAGGTTAGAGGTGATCGAGCCGCGGAACGCGATTCCGACTACACGGTTGCAATCACGACGAAGTTTTCTACAACTCTGGCGGATTAGTTTCTCGATTCGCCATAGGTAAACTCGAATCCCTAACATGTGTTCTTCGTGTTCTTGGCGTTCTTTGAGAATTTACCTTTTTATTTGATCTGTTGAGCTTGCCCTAGGGCTAACACTATTGTGCATGTGTTGCGCTCGTGATTAGGGCAGAGTCCGCGCTCATGATTGCTCGTGATTCTGATCTTGATTGAGTGGCTGTTCTTGGCTGTCTTGGGAGAGAGAGAGACCGCGAGCTTGAGGAGGGAGAAGCGGGATCGTCGCGCTTGTGATCGCTTGGAAGTTTGAGCTACAACTAATTAGGTGGGGAGAAAGAGTTACAGACGTCGGGGAGGCAAGCTTAGACTATATAGTTCGGTCGTATGTTTCATGTGTGTAGGGGAACCCTAAACCCGAGGTTGAGCCCTGACGAAGTACCTAAAGCCTAGGTTTAGTCTACTTCTGGCTAGCATCGCTATGTTGATACCCTAGGTTAGCAGATTTATGTTGACTGGCATGATGTATTTATAGCTGCTTTGTGAGTATCTGCTTATCTACTGACTGTGGTATGTAGTATAACTGCATGATATGATGACATATTGTTGTATGAGGTATTTACTACTGCACTGAACATGCTAATATTGATGAATTGTTGTATGTATCTCGAAATGCGTGTATGCATGCGAATCAAAGGTTTAGTCTGATTTGGGCTTTGACCCCGTGGTGGACGTTTGAGCTGATAGTTAGATTGAGGTTATAGTGGGAACTGGAAGCTCGTAAGTTATGATGGGAGCTTGCAGCTTATACGGTACAGTGGGAGCTTGGAGCTCGTATGGTTACTGTTTGGAGCTTGGAGCTCATATGGTGCAGTTGGAGCTTGGAGCTCATGTTGCTGAGAGCAAAGTTGCATGTGTCGTTATATCAGCTCAAGGAAGATGGATGACATGCATAGCATATGCATATAATGCCAAGTGGCAAGCCGTATGCCATAAGGTATACGAGGTTGGTGCACCGATTGCGGGTGCGGAAAACAGAAGGGAAGGTCTGCGTGATCTCGGGGATATATTGGACACAGGTGTACTCACAAGAGACTGATAAGGTAGCTCATATCGTGTCCTGGCGGTCTTGGGCACGTGCTACTATCCCGACTGCACCCTGAGTCTTTCCAGTTGCCGGTGGATCTTCCGAGGAGGCCCAGATAGCCCTCTTTGTCTAGGACAGTTGAGCGGTGATGCACTCTTATGGGTCACGGCGAGCGGAACGGATTACCGGAACAAACCAACTTACGGTCCGTTGAGCGGACGAAATGTTGTCCTTAGTAGGGTGCTAGTACCGACCGGCATGCATAGAAAGAGTATGTGTTGCATTTAGCTAGGAAACGATCGAGGTGTCGAGACATCGAGAGATGGCTAAATCTGCTATATATTCTGCATTGCATCATCCCTATATTTGATGTGCTGTATACCTTATCTCCCTGTTTCTTTTCTCTGTATATGTATGTTCGTTCTACGAGCAAACGAGGAGCTAGCAGAGCCAAAGGATGGACCCGAGGCGACACCCGTTTACTACCGAAGCACCGCGGATGCTAGTGCGGGGGGATATTGAGATCGTGTACCACGACGAGAGGGGATGGAGGGTAGACCCCTCGACCTTTCTATTTGTATATATAGGACCAGTTAGCTTGATCTGCCGGAGAGGTACTCCACCGTATGCTGACATCATCGGACCCAACCGTGTTTACCAATTTCTTCCTTTCCCACGGATGTGGTGACCACTGAGTCAGAGAGAGCAGGATTATAGATGGGTGGCACCACAGACTTCAGTTGTATCCAACAGGAGGGGCTTCGTGCATAAAGGCCAGAGGAGACGTTCAGACCGGTACATGAGGGTGGCCCTGAGGCTCTGCATAGTAGTGTCGAGTTCCTCCTCCGAGTACGAGCCTGTGCGGGTTTATAGGCATACACACAGAGAGGGATAGGGTAGCTCAGGTCATCCCTACCACTGATGGTGAGGGCTAGCCAGTGCGTCTCTAGGACTGTGCAGAGAGGCTGATGTATTTTTGAGAGTGGGGTTGGGGAGCGCTAGTGAGGATGTTAGAGAGCTTTCCTTTGAGGTCTGGATGTATATGTTATTTTGCAACACAGTTGTAAAGTTCATGTATGTGTTACAATAGTCCTACTGATGGGGCAACCATGTAAATACTTATATAATGCATGTACATGTTTTATCTTTCCCGTTGTGCTTTACTCTGATGCATGTTTTATTTTACGTGCTTATGCTGTATGTTCGTTGTCTTACCTCGATTGTCTTTAATAAGCGCGTAATAATATCATTAAGTTATAGCTAATGTTATAAGTGGGTTCTAAGCCTAATGGGGTTATCCTGCGTAAGTGGGGTCATCCCGTTACAATTATGGTATCAGAGCAGTTTGATTCTAAATCGGACTGTGGGTGTTAGGAAGTTGAATTGGCTAAGTTGGTCGTCTCTGCAAGGAGAGTACGACTGTGTCTAGAAGGGTAGGAGGAGTGCGATCGATTATAATGCTGTATGAATGATAAGTAGATATATGTATTTATGTTGCTTATCATGGTTGAACTCTAAGCTAACAGTTACTTGAATCAGGAACTAATGGCTCGAGGAAGAGGTAGAGGTAGAGGCGATGGTAGAATAGGTCTGGAGGGAGGTCCAGAGGCTGCTGCCTCGCATACGGGCAACGGAGTTGAATTCTTGGAGACCCTCAAGACTATGAGGGACATGGCTGCTGCGATATTACAACAAACCCAACAGAATGCTCAACACATTCAGTTGACTCAAGAGAACCAACAGCAAAAATAGTGGAATGCTCGGAATGATGATTCTGGTCTGGATGCTTTCATGAGGCGACAACCACCTCAGTTTAATGGGGACTACAATCCTGAGGGGGCAGAACAATGGGTTCAGGCGGCAACACATTGTGACGAAGTTTAGATGGTTTCCTATGCTTCTTTCATGCTAGTAGGAGAGGCAGAGATGTGGTGGAAGGGAAAGTAGAGGCTGTTTGAGACAGAAGGAAGAGCAGTAACTTGGGAGCTGTTTAGGGAATGTTTCCTCGAGAAATATTTTCCTAAGACGACCAGAAGAGAGAATAAAGAATTCTAGAGCTTGAAGTAAGACAATATGTCTGTGGGGGAATATCCAGCAAGGTTCGAGGCGCTGCTCAAGTTTTCTGAGTTTTATTAGCGGTATCCAGATAAGGAGTGGATGTGCCGTAGGTTTGAGGATGGGCTGAAGTATGAGATCCAGAGGGCTATTGTACCATTGGGGATTTCCAGATTCCCTGATATGTTGCATCGGTGTTCTGCGATCGAGAACATCGAAAGGAGGAGAGAGCTGACCTCGCGAAGCGAAGGACCCATTCACAGTAATCAGAGAGGTAGGGGCAGAAGGTTTCAGTCAGGTTGAGGACCGTATCAAAGGCCCAACCAGAGGTCGGGAGAGGCCGTAGGACAAAGGCCGAATGCATTTCAAAGACTACAAGGTTGCTTCAAGTGTGGGGGACTACACATGGCCTGAGACTGCAAGAGCCAAGTACCGGGGAGAGCTGTGACCTGTTATGCGTGTGGAAAGCTGGGACATATGGCAAAGGACTGCGGGCATGGGAATGATAGGCCAATCGGAGTAGCGGGGCAGACTGCAAGACCACAAGCTACAGGGAGAGTGTTTGCTATGAGGGGAGCTGAATCCTCTCGATGCCCAGATCTGATTCAAGGTAAGTGTTTAGTTTCAGGCAAGCTCTTATCTGTTTTATTTGATTCGGGGGCTACCCACTCGTTTATTTCTATGGAATGCATGGATCACTTAGGGTTACCGGTTTCGTCTTTACCATATCCACACCTACGGGAGATTCTTTGACTACCCTGTCTGTGTGCCTAAAATACCCTTTTACCATAGAGAACAGACATTTCTTTGTGGAGCTGGTCTGTTTGCCTCTGCAGCAGATCGATGTTATCCTCGACATGGATTGGCTTTTGGCCAACCATATGGTGCTTGATTGCGCCAAGAAAACCCTTTGTTTTTCTAAGCTATCTGAATTGACACCTGCTACCGAAGGTATTCCAATGAGTGTACGATCTGAAGAGTATGTGGTGTTGTTCTCCTTGGAAGCAAGGGAAATTCCGAGTGCGGGAACACTGCCTGTGGTGGAGGATTTTTCGGAGGTGTTTCCGGATGATGTTCCAGGGTTGCAACCGGAAAGGGAGATTGAGTTTGCTATAGATCTTGTACCTGGAATCGGGCCTATATCGGTAGAGCCGTATCGGATGTCTCCAGTCGAGCTGATGGAGCTAAAGAAACAGTTGGATGAGATGTGTAACACCCTGATTTTCGAGTTTTCCTATTTAATCAGTATTTATGAACTTATATTTTATCTGAGGTCTTAGGAGTCGAAATAAAATATTCTGAGACCATAATTATGCTCAACGATATCGTAGGAAGCTACGATTAAGTTTTGAGTCGAAAACTCAAATGGCGTCCGGTCTGCGTTTTTGCACTGATAGTATGATTTTACTGCTCAGGAGACCTCAGATGGACCCATGAATGAGGCAGTAAGTCTTAGAATTGGATTCTCTACGTTTTGGTAAAATATCAAAAAAATCACTTCCTGACCTCCATTCGAGTGAAATCTTCAATCAGGTAGAGAACGGAGCCGTGTATGGACTTACCAGGACCCGACAACGGATAGTCTTGATATCACAACATGTCAACTCACTTGGGAGAGCATGCTAGAGTCGTCATGAAGATCGGGAATTTTGGGAAGCGACATTACCAAAATACCCCTAACTTAAGTTTTTCACCTTTTACCATTTTACCCTTTGAACCAAATGACCTTTTTACCCTTAATGAGCTTTTAAGAAGGCTGGAACAGCCCTCTCAGCCCCTCATTTCACACAGCTCAGCCCTCTTGAAGAGCCAAGAACACTTCATTTTCCTTAGAGAAAAAAAAAAAAAACCTCCATTGAAATCCTTGAGAAATCCTTGAAACTTTGAAGAAAAGCCTTGATTTTTTGACCAATCTTCCTCCATTCTAAGGTAAGATCACTTCTATGATCTCCTAGCTTCTTGAATCTCTCTCAATCTCAAGATCAAAACTACATTTTCATGAAACTCATTCTTAGATCCAAAAGTTTGAAAATCCATAGGAAATTGTAGAAAATTCCTTTTGATGGGAAACCAATATCTATGAACTCACCTCATCATCCTCTACCTAAAGCCAAGAGCTCATGATCCAAGTCTCATCCTAGCTCATTTATCCCAATATGGCCGAACCCTAAGAGTGATGATGAATAGTGTTTTTCATCAAATTTTTGATTTCTAACTCTTGATTCCATCCTTAGCTTTCCTAGTGTTCTTGAATCCAAGTGATGGAAAACCAAATCAATTTCTAGCCTAAATTGCCCAAAATGGCCGAGACCTTCATGAGGGAAATCCGTCAGTTTAGTTTCACATTTTTGAGTCATAGGACTTGAAGTAGTGTTAACTAAGTTCATGAACCAACCATCCAAAAGTTTGGAACCAAATGAGATCCCTAGCCTTTTTACCCTTTCATGGCCGAACCCTATGCCTTTTAGGGGAAGAAAAATTGTGTTTTGATGTTATAGATTGATGTTGATTTGTTGTCTGAAGTGTGTTGTATTTGATTGTCTTAGGCGACGCGAACGAGAACGGAGCCGGAGCCGAGAACCGATCGAGTTTGGACTAGACAAATTTGAGAGGTAAAGGGAGGTAGTCATTTAAGTTTGGTAGTTTCATAGTGCATGTTTGATATATGTATTATGATGATTGGATTATTAAATTGGAGACAAATTTGATTGATGTATGGACTTGTTTTACTTAATGAAACATATTTGCACTCTTCTTGATAATTTGTGGCATGGATGCCTTAGTTGATATTATGATGATGATTATGGATTGTTGATGTCTATATATATATATATATATATATATATATATATATATATATATATATATATATATATATATATATATATATATATATATATATATTTTCTGAATGAGCATAGCATTGGCTATGTCTCGAATTTATTAAAAGACTCGAAAAACCGAATCAAAATTTTGAAAAACGCGTTTTAAAATCAAAAAGTGATTTTTTGAAAACGTGTTGCTTTTCAAGAAAAGTTAAGTTTCCTTCTTGACAAAGTTACGTTCTTTTGAAAAGAAAAAGTGGTTTTGTGGAAAGTCGTGCAAAACATGTTTTGTTTCAGGAAAAACATTTTAAAAAGACGTGGAACATTAGAAAATGGTTTTTTTTTCTTTCAAGAAAGGTGTTTTTCCCAGAAAAAAATGTTCTCTTGATCAAAAAGGATGTTTTGTTTCAAGAACACCAAGGTGTGTTTTGTTTTCCAAAGTTGTTTGAGAAAACAAAATCCAAATGAAAAATGATGAACCTTTGAGACGAACCCAAACCTAGTGGCCGAGATGTCAGGGCTAATGTTTTGTGGATTGAGCACTCGAACTTCGTGTCCTGTGTTTTTTATTTGAGTGGGCTTAATGCCTTTTTGAAATGAGTCGTGGACTTTATGTCTCAGCATTTGAAAGAATGAACGCAAAAAAAACAGAAATCTTTCTGTGTACATGCATGAACCAGCAGACGTGCCATTTGAAATCGAGCTACAACTCTAGTAGTTGAGAATTTAACCAGTTAAGACCACTAGGTCTATAGGGGCATTCTGTGTTCGAGATCCCATAAGTGGCTGGTGGCGTAGCAACCCCGTGCCAGGGTAAATCGGCTGCCAAACACGAATGAACTCGATCAGAGACTGGAGTATTCAGGATATGGTTATGACGTGGTACCCCAGAACAATTGGAGTTCGGACCTAAATAGAGAGGCCGACTCATGAGGACAATTATGTTACGGGTGTTACTACGGCCTATTGCTCTATGTAAGGTAGTTAGAATCTCTGGCATACATGAATTAGAAAGATGATATTGAAGTCTCATGCATTATTATAACTCATTATAGTGTTTGAGATGTTATATTGTGTTATATAGATAACTGCACATATAACTGTATTTATCTGTGGATGTTTATACTGCTGTTTGTCGGCTGTGCGGCTATCATGATAAACTTTATATGAGTATCTCACCTTTGCCTGTACATGTTGGACACCTTGTTGTGTTTTTGGAACATATGTACAGATGTTGATCATAGGTCCCCGCGAAGACGTGAGGACTCGGATGACGGAGCGTTCTGATGAAGTTGATGTTGGGTTGTACCCCAATGGCTACTTTTAGCCAACCAGCTTAGGAGTCTTTTATTTTGAGCAGTCTTATATTATGCTGCTGCACATATGTTGAACTTATTAAGTCTGTAATATGTTATATATTAGACCAGGTTTTATGTTATGCTTATGTTTTGATGAACAGTGAATATCAACGTGTGGTATGAAATTTATTTCTTCGTCTTGAATTGTTTTGCCTATGCATGCAAAAAAAAAATTTAGAACCGCATTTTCGAACGTAGCTACTTAATTAAAGTATTTTCCGAAAGCAACCAGCGTTTTATTTTCTTGATTTATTCCGCTTTTGAGTTCGAGTAAGTAGCACCCGTGAGGGGGGTCTTACATTAGTGGTATCAGAGCTGGTCGAGTCTTTCGGGAATCCTTGGGAAGTGAGTCTGTTATGTTTATGTTGTGTGCTCTCTGTGAACCTTGTTTGAATTGTTTCTCTGTTGAAGCAATGTGTGTTGACACACTAGTTTTGATTTATGTTTCCTTATTAAGGTATGTTTGGTTTGCCTTGTAGGGAGACATGAATCTTAGAGGTGGTCGTGGCACTGCCAACAACAATGCTGATGACAACAACATGAATCGGGCTATCCAGGCCATGGCTGATATGGCGGCTACTGTTGCTCAATAGACAGCAACGATGGCTCAACAAAATCAACAGAACCAACAAAGGGCTGATCTTGCTGCTGGTGCCAGAGGGTTAGTCGATTTTCGGCGTCATGATCCTCAGCAGTTTCACGGGGACTGTGAACCGGAAAAGGCTGACCTGTGGCTGCAAGAGATAGAGAAGATTTTTGCTGTTCTGTACTGCCCCGAGGGAGTGAAGGTGGACTATGCCACATTCCTATTTCTGGGTGATGCAGAGTATTGGTGGGGAGGAACCAGACAACTGCTGGAAGCCAACAACCAAGAGATCAATTGGGGAGTATTTCGCACCAAGTTTCTGGACAAGTACTTAACCCAAAGTGCCAGAACCGAGAAAGGGCAGGAATTTCTGAAGCTGCAGCAAAGGGATATGACTGTAGGGGAATATGCAGCGAAGTTTGAATCACTTGCCAAGTATTTTCGCTTTTTCCAATCTCAGCCTGATGAGGACTGGAAATGTGAGAGATTTGAAGGCGGTCTAAGCTTCGATATCAAGGAGTCAGTGTTGCCACTAGAGATCCGTACCTTCCAAGCTCTGGTGGAGAAGTGCCATAAAAGTAGAAAAGATGAGAAGCGGAAGGGAGAACAAGGGTATTGTAGGAGGGCTGTCTAGGTAAAGGAACCCGAACCAGTACCAACACCAGAAAGGGAAGCAGTCCCAGAAGAAGCCGTATTCCCGACATCAAGGGAATAGTCAGAAACAGCAATCTTATCATCCTGTCGCTTCTGCTTACGGTTGTGGGAGCGGAAACGACCAGAACCAAGGCCGAGGCCAGAGATGTTTCAAGTGTGGGCAACCCGGACACCCAGCTGATAGCTGCAAGCTGAAAGGAGTTCTATGTTTCTAATGCGGAGAGATAAGACATTTCGCGAGGGAATGCCCTACACCAAAACCCGAGCCGACTGTCAAGAACATGCGAACTGCTAGACCCACAGCGAAGGGAAGAGTTTATACCATGAGTGGCGTTGATGCTTCCAAATCTGATGATCTCATACAGGGTAGTTGCATCATAGCTGGTAATCTCCTAACTATACTATTTGATTTGGGTGCGACACATTCGTTTATCTCTTTGAATTGTGTGAGACAATTAGACTTGCCTGTTTCTTTGATGTCTTTTGATTTGATTGTCACAACTCCAACTGCTAAACCTATTACTGTTAATACAATATGTTTGAATTGTCCTATTATTGGTCATGATAGGAACTTTCTTGTTGACTTAATATGTTTGCCTTTGACTCAATTGGATTTGATCCTATGCATGGATTGGTTATCTTCCAACCATATCTTTTTAGACTGTGCACATAGAACCTTAGTTTTTCCAGACCTTGAGATTTCTGGATTTATAACTGCCAACCAAGTAAGAGCTTCTTTGAAAGAAGGAGATCAGGGATACATGCTTCTATCATGTTTAGAAATCGAGAGGGACGTTGTCTTGAGTGATGTGCCGTTTGTGAAAGATTTTGCGGAAGTTTTTCCAGAGGACGTACCAGGTTTGCCACCTGTGAGGGACATCAAGTTTGCAATCGACTTAGTTCCAGGATCCAGTCCGATCTCTATAGCTCCTTATAGGATGTCACCTACGAAGTTAGCCGAGCTGAAAACTCAACTAGAGGATTTGATGTCCAAGCGGTTTGTGAGGCCAAGTGTGTCCCCGTCGGGAGTACCAGTGTTATTGGTGACGAAGAAGGACGGGAGTTCAAGACTCTATGTAGATTATCGTCAACTCAAAAAGATAACGATCCAGAACAAGTATCCTCTACCCCGCATAGATGGTTTGATGGATCAACTTCAAGGAGCCGCTGTCTTTTCAAAGATTGATCTGAGATCCGGTTATCACCAGATTAGGGTAAAGAACGTGGACGTACCTAAGACTGCTTTCAGGACTCGTTATGGTCACTATGAGTACCTCGTGATGCCTTTCGGAGTGACGAACGCACCTGCTATCTTCATGGACTATATGAATAGGATTTTCCGTCCGTATTTGGATCAGTTTGTCTTCGTGTTTATAGACGATATTCTCATCTACTCGAAAAGTTCCGAGGAGCATGAGGAACATCTACGACAAGTTTTGCAGATCCTTCACAAGGAGAAGTTGTATGCAAAGTTGCCCAAGTGTGAATTTTGGCTGGATGAAGTCAAATTCTTAGGACATGTGATTTCGAAGGAAGGAATTGTTGTCGATCCTACGAAAGTAGAAGCAGTACTTCTGTGGGAGAGACCCAAGACTGTAACAGAAATCCGCAGTTTCGTTGGACTGGCTAGTTACTACAGAAGGTTCATCGAAGGATTTTCGAAGATTGTTGCGCCGTTGACTCAACTGATGAGGAAGGACCAACCATTTACGTGGACTAACAAATGTGAGGAAAGTTTTCAGACGATGAAGGAACGTTTGACAACCTCACCAGTGTTAGTGTTGCCTAAACCAGATGAACCGTACGAAGTGTACTGTGATGCTTCGCATCAGGGTTTAGGATGTGTGCTTATGCAACATCGGAAGGTTGTGGCATATGCTTCACGCCAGTTGAAGGCTCATGAGAGGAATTACCCAACGCATGACGTTGAGTTAGTTGCTGTGGTTTTTGCACTGAAGATCTGGAGACATTACTTGTATGGGCCAAAGTTCGATGTCTTCAGCGACCACAAAAGTTTGAAGTACCTGTTCGACCAGAAGGAACTCAACATGAGGCAGAGACGTTGGATGGAGTTTCTTAAAGACTACGATTTCACTTTGCTATAAAACCCTGAGAAGGCGAATGTCGTTGCAGACGCTCTGAGCCAGAAGACCCTGCACATCTCTGCAATGATGGTTAAAGAGCTAGAATTGATAGAACAGTTTTGTGATCTCAATCTAGCTGTGGAAGTGAACCACGAGAGGATTAGATTGGGAATAATCGAGGTATCTAGTGGACTGATGGAGACGATCCGTGAACAACAAGCAACTGATGAGTATCTCCAAGAGAAAAAGGAATTACTTGGACAAGAGAAAGCTGCAGAGTTCAGTTTGGGAACTAATGGTATCTTAAGATGTAATGACGATTTTGTGTATCGAGCAACCCGGAGATGAGGAAAATGATTCTAGAAGAAGCACACAAGAGCAAGCTGAGCATTCACCCTGGATCGACCAATATGTACCAAGATCTGAAACAAAAGTTTTGGTGGCCAAGAATGAAGAAGCAAGTGGCTGAGTATGTAGAATCATATTTGACCTGGCAGAAATCAAAGGTAGAACATCAACGACCTGGAGGAATGCTTTAATCCTTGGATGTACCCGAATGGAAATGGGAGAGCATTTCAATGGATTTTGTGGTAGGATTACCGAGAACTTCCAAGAGTTTTGATTCAATTTGGGTGATCGTTGATAGGTTAACGTAGTCAGCACACTTCTTACCTGTTAAGATCAACTACTCGATGGAGAAGTTAACTGAGCTGTATATCAGAGAGATAATTAGACTACATGGAGTGCCGTCAAGCATAGTCTCCGATAGAGACCCAAAGTTTACATCACGTTTTTTGGCAAAGCCTGCATCAAGCTTTAGGAACAAGTCTGAGGTTGAGTTCAGCCTATCACCCTCAGACTGATGGACAGACAGAAAGATCGATATAGTCTTTGGAAGATTTATTGAGAGCTTGTGTTCTAGACCATGGTGGAAGTTGGGATGATCTGTTGTCTATTATTGAATTCACCTACAACAACAACTACCATTCTAGTATAGGGATGGCACCCTATGAAGCCTTATATGGACAAAAGTGCCAGACACCATTGTGTTGGTACCAGGATGGAGAGAATATGATTGTAGGCCCATAACTTGTGCAACAAACAACGAAAAAGATTAACAGATCCGGGAAAAGATGAAAACGCCACAGAGCAGACAAAAGAGCTACTCAGATAAACGAAGACAACCCCTAGAGTTTCAAGAAGGTGAACACGTGTTCCTGAGAGTCACATCTATGACTGGGGTAGGTAGAGCGATTAAGTCCAGAAAACTCACTCCCAAATTCATTGGACCTTACCAGATTCTTCGGCGTATTGGTCCAGTAGCTTACCAAATTGCTTTACCACCTTTTCTGTCCAATATTCATAATGTTTTCAATGTCTCACAACTTCGGAAGTATATTCCTGATCCGTCCCATGTAATCGAACCTGATATAGTACATTTACGAGAAAACTTGTCTTATGAGACATCGCCTGTGTGAATCGTTGATAAGAGGATCAAGCAACTCAGGGGAAAACAAGCTCCCTTAGTCAAAGTCGTTTGAACGAAGCAACTAGAGATACAATGTGGGAACTCAAGGACAAGATGAGATTACAGTATCCCGATCTTTTTCAAGGTACGTAATTTCGAGGACGAATTTTTTTTTTTTAGAGGGGTAGTAATGTAACACCCCAATTTTCGAGTTTTCCTATTTAATCAGTATTTATGAACTTATATTTTATCCGAGGTCTTAAGAATGGAAATAAAATATTCCGAGACCATAATGATGCTCAACGATATCGTAGGAAGCTACGATTAAGTTTTGAACCGAAAACTCAAACGGAGTCCGATCTGCGTTTTTGCACTAACAATATGATTTTACTGCTCAGGAGACCTCAGATGGACCCGTGAATGAGGCAATAAGTCTTAGAATTTGATTCTCTATGTTTTGGTTAAATTTCACAAAAATTTCAAAAAAAATCATTTCCTGACCTCTGTTCGAGGGAAATCTTCAATCGGGTGGAAAACGGAGCCGCGTATGGACTTACCAGGACCCGACAATGGATAGTCTTCATACCCCTAACTTATGATTTTCACCTTTTACCATTTTACCCTCTGAACCAAATGACCTTTGTACCCTTAATGAGCTTTTAAGAAGGCTGGAACAGCCCTCTCAGCCCCTCATTTCACGCAGCTCAGCCCTCTTGAAGAGCCAAGAACACTTCATCTTCCTTAGGGAAAAAAAACCTCCATTTAAATCTTTGAGAAATCCTTGAAACTTTGAAGAAAAGCCATGATTCTTTGACCAATCTTCCTCCATTCTAAGGTAAGATCACTTCTATGATCTCCTAGCTTCTTGAATCTCTCTCAATCTCAAGATCAAAACTCCATTTTCATGAAACTCATTCTTAGATCCAAAAGTTTGAAAATCCATAGGAAATTGTAGAAAAATCCTTTTGATGGGAAACCAATTTCTAAGAACTCACCTCATCATCGTCTACCTAAACCCATGACCTCATGATCCAAGTCTCATCCTAGCTCATTTATCCCAATATGGCTGAACCCTAAGAGTGATGATGAATGTCTTTCATCAAATTTTTGATTTCTAACTCTTGATTCCATCCTTAGATTTCCTAGTGTTCTTGAATCCAAGTGATGGAAAACCAAATCAATTTCTAGCCTAAATTGCCCAAAATGGCCGAGACCTTCATGAGGGAAATCCATGAGTTTAGTTTCGCATTTTTGAGTCATAGGACTTGAAGTAGTGTTAACTAAGTTCATGAACCAACCATCCAAAAGTTTGGAACCAAATGGGATCCCTGACCTTTTTACCCTTTCATTGCTGAACCCTATGCCTTTTAAGGGAAGAAAAATTGTGTTTTGATGTTGCAGATTGATGTTGATTTGTTGTCTGAATTGTGTTGTATTTGATTGTCGCGCGAACGAGAATGGAGCCAGTGCCGAGAACCGATCGAGTTTGGACTAGACAAATTTGAGAGGAAAAGGGAGGTAGTCATTTAAGTTTGGTAGTTTCATAGTGCATGTTTGACATATGTATTATGATGATTGGATTATTGAATTGGAGATGAATTTGAATGATGTATGGATTTTTTTTTTACTAAATGAAACATATTTGCACACTTGTTGATAATTTGTGGCATGGATGCCTTAGTTGATATTATGATGATGATTAAGGATTGTTGATTTCTATATATATATTTATATCCTGAATGTGCATAGGACTGGCTATGTCTCGAATTTATTAAAAGACTCGAAAAACCGAATCAAAGTTTTGAAAAACGCGTTTTAAAATCAAAAAGTGATTTTTGGAAAACGTGTTGCTTTTCAAGAAAAGACAAGTTTCCTTTTTGAAAAAGTTATGTTCTTTTGAAAAGAAAAAGCGGTTTTGTAGAAAGTCGTGCAAAACGTGTTTTGTTTCAGAAAAACGTTTTAAAAAGACGTGGAACCTTTGAAAATGGTTTTTGTTCTCAAGAAAGGTATTTTTCCCGGAAAAAAAATGTTCTCTTGATCAAAAAGGATGTTTTGTTTCAAAAACACCAAGGTATGTTTTGTTTTCCAAAGTTGTTTGAGAAAATAAAACCCAAATGAAAAATGATGAACCTTTGAGACGAACCCAAACCTAGTGGCCGAGATGTCGGGGCTAGTGTTTTGTGGATTGAGCACTCGGACTTCGTGTCCTGTGTTTTTTATTTGAGTGGGCTTAATGCCTTTTTGAAACGAGTCGTGGACTTTATGTCTCGATATTTGAAAGAATGAATGCAAAGAAAACAGAAATTTTTCTGCGTACATGCATGAATCGGCAGACGTGCCATTCGAAACCGAGCTACAACTCGTACTTGAGAATTTAACCAGTGAGGACCACTAGGTCTATAGGGGCATTCTGTGTTCGAGATCCCATAAGTGGCCGGTGGCGTAGCAACCCTGTGCCGTAGTAAATCGGCTGCCAAACACAAATGAACTCGATCAGAGACTGGAGTATTCAGGATATGGTTATGACGTGGTATCCTGGAACAATTGGAGTTCGGACCTAAATACAGTGGCCGACTCATGAGGACAATTGTGTTACAGGTGTTACTACGGCCTATCGCTCGATGTTGGGAAGTTAGTGTGCCGTAGTAAATCGGCTGCCAAACACAAATGAACTCGATCAGAGACTGGAGTATTCAGGATATGGTTATGACGTGGTATCCTGGAACAATTGGAGTTCGGACCTAAATACAGTGGCCGACTCATGAGGACAATTGTGTTACAGGTGTTACTACGGCCTATCGCTCGATGTTGGGAAGTTAGAATCTCCGGAGTACATGAATTAGAAAGATGATTGAAGTCTCATGTACTATTATAACTCATGATAGTGTTTGAGATGTTATATTGTGTTATATAGATAACTGCTCATATAACTGTATTTATCTGTGGATGTTTATAATGCTATTTGTCCCCTGTGCGGCTATCGTGATAAACTTTATATGAGTATCTCATCTTTGCCTGTGCATGTTGAGCATCTTGTTGTGTTTTTGGAACACATGTATATTTGTTGAACATAGGTCCCTGCGGAGACGTGAGGACTCGGATGACGGAGCGTTCTGATATAGTTGACGTTGGGTTGTACCCCAATGGCTACTTTTAGCCGACCAGCTTAGGAGTCTTTTATTTTGAGCAGTCTTATATTATGCTACTGCACATATGTTGAACTTATTTCTTAAGTCTGTAATATGTTATTGTTGCTATAAAAATGGTTGATGAGCTTGTGCAAGTATACACAATCGTTTAACAAGTAATAAAGTGTAAGAGAGATCGTTCCCACGAGGATTATATGGTGATTCAAGTAACAAGTTTTGGAATTAATGGTTCTATTAATCAAGATTAACAAAGAGTAACAAATAATTTGTGTGTGTGTATCCAAGGCAATTTTGGTAAAAATAAATGCTAGAGCAATAAAAACGGATTTGTTAACAGAATGGGTAAAATAGCTACGGGGAAGTATCCCTTGCAATTTCAGTCTAGTTCAGTTATGCGTTTGCACTGCTACGGCAATTTGGCTCCAGGAAATGAAAGTTTGTTTTCCAATAGTTCTGAGATGAACTTCACTAAACGTCCCCTATTCCTAGGTCCATATTAGTTACATTCACGCCTCACTTAAACTCGTTCCAGCTAGCCTAAGAGTTAGAATGTTCATTCTTAAATCACTCTTCATCATAATTTTCCAATTAATGATTTTATTCTTATCTATAAAACAATTCTGCTACACTTAGCTTTTCCAAGCATCTGTGAGCTCAAGTTCTAACTAAGGTGATCAAGCTCAATTAAGACACAACCAAATCAGATTTATAGAAAATGCAATAGCACAGCATAACATAACATTCACTAGAAATCCATTACAAGATCAACATCCCATAGCTATAACAGGTTTAGCTCATATTGAGCTTACAAAGACAAAGACAAAAACAAGAAATGGAAGAAGAAGCCATTACAAGAGAGGAGAGAGAACGGGGCGCAGCTCCTGTCCTTTCTCCAGTAGGGAAAATGAAGATGTCCGGTCTCTCCCCTGTTGTCCCCCCTTTTAGGGTTCTTTTTCCAGCCTGTCTTAAGGCCCTTTCCTCTCTCATCCTTTTTGGGCTATAAACTGATTAGGACAAGTGTCCTTGGCCCAGTTCCCTGACTTTAATGAACCAAACATCAGCCCCACTTGTAGGACACTGTCCTTATTAGTGAAGGACAACTCAATGTGTAAGAGAATGTTTTGAGCCTTTGTCCTGTGCACCGTTAGCTTCAGCTACAATTGCTACAGCATACCCCAGAGCAACGTTTCCAGTTTAGCGCATAGATCTCCATAAATTGCCCTGTATAGAAAACTCACACTCAAATACTGAAAACAGCTCCAAAAGACACCAGAACACTAAAACTTACAAAAGACTCTTATAAAACACACTTCACACCAAATCACACTAAAACATTAAAAACATAAACTCAAAATACTCAAAGACTACAAGAACACAAGTGAATAAGGTACAAATAACTCTTCATAAAGAGAGTTATCACACCCCTAAACTTGAATCATTGCTTGTACTCAAGTAATGGAAACAAAAGAAACTAGACAGAAAAGACACAAATTTTTCTAAACCTCCACACATGTGCTCAAATTAGTTCAAACACAACTTTCTTCCTTTCAAACCAATTTCTTCACAAGGCATACTTGATAATGCATCAACATTCATGAAGTACAATCAAGCAAGCATTCATGGCTGTCCTCATCATCAACTCTCAGCTATATGCTACAGCACTGCACTTTCAGAACAGTGTGTTCTTCCTCCCTTCTCAAGCTAAGATAGGTACTCTCAAGCATCATTCAAATGCACATTCAAACATGACCTTGACAAGCTTCTAAACATACCACTCACTATCAAAACTACACACTGCTAGAGGACTTTATTTGGATGCAATAAGGCTTGGGTTCAGGTAGGAACAGTTCTGGGAAGGTGGCTACACTAGATGGACCTTAGGTATGCTTCCTCTTTTTGCTGCTTCATAACTATTTCTTTCATGGTCCAGCTCACACTAGTTAAGGAGGACTTTTCGATCTTTTTCATTTTGTTTGACTCCTTTTCCCTTTTTTACACTTCTTTGAATTCTGTTTCCTCCTTTTTACCCTTAGAGCAGTTGTTGCAACATTTCAGCATTTTTCCTTGCAACTACTCTGCGGGGTTTTTTTTATGTATATAACTTTTTATAACACATATCAGCTGCATAGCACCCCCAAACTTAAAACTATGCTAGTCCTCGAGCACCCCCAAACTTATTATACAACATGTAAACACAGGAAGCACACCAGCCACTCCAACTAGTTAGGACAATGGTTTTTTCGGATATGGCTTGTAATATGGGTTCATTAGAAATAAAGGGGCTTGCAGGCTCAAAGGGGTTCACACAAAGTTAGTATCCAAGGGTAGGTTATTTAGGCAATACTAGGCTCGGGAAAACAAAAGGTGCCGCTAGCAAAAATGTGTGCAAGTGTGAAAGCAGCAAGTCAAAATCAGAGAAATATGCATAAGATTGGTATTCACACCGAAAGAAGGAAAAAAATTGTTTGGGCCCAAAAGCTCACAAGGTAGATCAGAATGCTTCAGCATGTGCCTCGAGTGTCAAACAATTACATCCAGGCATACAAGCTAGAAAGACAACAATGAAGCCAAAATTGCCATAAAGATGCACTTATGAAATATTAAAACAGACAAGCTGCAGTAAGCAAAACCCCAAGATGGGGATGGTTGTGCACAGGGTGGAGTAAAACATACAGGAATTTCAGCTGACCAAATAAAAAAAAAAAAACAGGTGGGGTCAAGGTTCGCTGACCCCCACTCGCAACTTCATGCTACAAGTTGAACAAAATAAAACAACAACAACAACTTAAACCATAAACCAAAAGAAATAACCAAAAAGGGAAACAAGGAAACTCCTGATAGGGCTGCTGCAACAGGTTGCAGCAACCGGCTGTGATGTGCTCAAGTGCTCAGCTTCCTGATGCGGAATCTCTTCCTGCTCCCTTTTGCAGTAGCGGTCTTCTTGCTTGTAGGGGTTGAAGTCCCCATTTCTTTCACAAAAACCAAGTCCTCTTGGTTTTCTTCATCAGTGGCTGAGGTTGCTGTACCCTCTGCACTTCCCCCTGCCCCTTCACTCTCTGCTATAGATGGCTGGGGACCTTTGCCCTTGACGGCACTTTGTTCAGGCAGCCTATTCTTTCTTGTGGCAAGAGGTACATTGTCCTCCTCATCCTCATCATAGGCAGGGTAATCAGCGGCTATTTTGGTGATAACATCCCGAAGATGGGTGTCTAGAATTTTCTTCTTAGGAGCGCGTGAGGGGGTAGGGGTTGTTGTTGTTGCTTCGGGCTCAATTTCTTCAGGCTCTGCTTCAATCTCAGCCCCCAAGTCTGGCAAGGGGCTTGCACTTCTCTTTCTCTTATTACTTCAGATATCTTCAGTGGTGGTGGTGGTGGGTTGTTGCTGTTGTGAAGGAGCTGGTGGCATCCAGTCAGAAGAGTCCGAGTCCTCCGGGACTGCTGTGGCACTTGGACTATTATGCTGCCCAGGGGTGTGATGCAGATCAGGTAGAATGTGCATTGGAAACTGGGGAATGGGGTGCACCTTCTTCCATTTGTTAAGCTCCAGCACCCGTTGCTGCCATTTAAACTAATCCAGGGCAAATTGCCAATATAACTGCTGCTGCAGCATTTGTTGTTGCAACATTTGAGTCAGTGATTCCACCTTTTGTTCTAGCCCTGCAGAGCGGTCCTGCTGCTTTGAGGGCTCCCTTGGTTCCATAATCCGCTCTTGGTTTTTGGCCTGGGTTGCTTTAGCCGAGTTGGATATAAATCGATTGATTAACCCAATATCAATGTTTCCTGCATTTCTCTCCTCCACTTCCCCTTTTCGAAGCTCGACGCCACATCGCTTGCATAGGTCAGTGATAAAGCAGGGAAGACCAATTGGCCTTTTGTGCTCGTGGCACAAGTGGAGATCTCCTGCTGTATCAACCTCCCCACATTTATTTTCTTTCCCTCCATGATGCAGTAAAGGAGCACCAAACGTTCCTTCTTAACAGTTTCCATGTGGGCAGTGGGGGAGAGCTTATGTCTAAGGAAGTGATACCAAACCTTGGCGAAGGGTTGCAACGCAGACCATACGATTTTCAGCTGATTACTAGAAGTTGGGAGCCATTTCGTCCCTGGGACCGTCACAGCATCCTTCATATCAGTTAGTTGCTTTATAGTGGCCTTTGTCAGTAAAGGTTGGTACTCATCGTCCTCTTCAGCCAGGTTCAGCTTTAAGTTGATGGTCTTAGCAGAGAAACTGACCTTGCACCCCCTTACCTTGGAATGGGTTTATTCGGCACCTCCAATGTTCGCATAGAACTCGCGAACAAAAGAAGTACAGAACCCAGTTGGGTGGCCAGCAAAACGTTTCCACTTGTGCTGGTCAATCACAACAGCAATTTTAGTAGGGAGGCCATAACAAGCCTTGGTGGAGATGGTGAAACCTTTCTTTGCATGAGGTTCCCTGAGCGCAGTAACATTAATGTACCGAGCTGCAGCTTCGGCATCAACAAACACTTCATACCCCTCAGACTCATCACTGGCGGTGGGTTTGCTCTTCTTCACAGCAGTATGCTTGATGCGAGGTATGGCTGGGCGAAGATGAGGGGAAGAGATGAAGGTGGGGAAAGGAATAGATTTGGGGGAGAACTGAAGGCAGTAGGGTTCGGGTAGTGGAAGCAGTGGGTTGCGTGTGGGAAAGAAGGGAAAGTGTGGGCTTTATGAAGAGATTTGATGGGAGAGTATGGTGATTGATGCGGGTGGTTGGGAGTGTGTGGCTAGGGAGAGGCGCGGATACCAAGGGAGAATAAGTGGTCTGAGGGTTCCCCTCTAACCTTTTTGCTTTGTTTTACCTGGTTTTAGCTTGACGTGACTTCTTCCCCCAAAACCCAACACAATCCTGAATCAGCTACATGGGCCCCTAACCTTTTTCAGCCCAATACACAACCACGGCACCACCGAGACAGTTTTACCACCTTCAGCCACAACTCCAATTTCTTTGTTTTCTGCTTATTGAGTTAGTGCCAAAAAACGAAAAAAAAAAAAAAAACAAAAACAAAATAACATCTAAAATTAAAGAAAATAAAAAAATTGTTGGGCTGCCTCCCAGTAGCACTTGGTTTATAAGTCCTCAGCCTGACTCAGTGCATGTTGAACATTCAAGGATCAGCCATTACTGTGGTGGCCTGTGCCTTAGCAAATGTCTCACCCCAGTAATGCTTGATCCTTTGCCCGTTTACCTTGAAGGTCCTACCAGAGGCTGCATCAAGCAGTTCCATGGCTCCATGAGAGTGGGCATGAACTATTGTGAAGGGTCTAGACCATCTAGATTTGAGTTTTCCTGGAAACAGCTTCAGTCTGGAATTAAAAAGCAATACTTGCTCTCCTGGTGCAAAGTTTCTCTTCTGGATCTTTCGATCATGCCAAGCTTTTGTCTTGGCCTTGTAGAGTTCTGCCCCCTCATACGAAAACATCCTATGTTCTTCAAGCTCATTGAGCTGCAGCATTCGAGCTGCCCCGTCCTGGGCTAGCTCAAGATTTAGTTTTTTTACTGCCCAGAAGGCTTTATGTTGCAGCTCAACGGGCATATGGCATGCCTTTCCATAGACCAACCGATAGGTTGACATTCCGAAGGGGGTCTTGTAGGCTGTCCTATATGCCCAAAAAGCATCTTCCAAGTGCAGGGACCAATCTTTTCTAGTTGGATTCACCACTTTTTCCAAAATTCTTTTTATTTCCCTATTGGACAGCTCTGCCTGCCCATTTGTCTGCGGATGGTATGCTGTAGCCACTTTATGTCTCACCCCATATTTTGTGAGGACTCCATCAAAGAGCTTGCTGCAGAAGTGTGTACCCTCATCACTGATAAATGCCCTTGGTGTGCCAAATCTTGTAAAAATATGCTTTTGAACAAACTTCACAACAGATCTAGCATCATTTGTGGGGAGAGCTACAGCTTCCACCCATTTTGATACGTAGTCTACAGCCACCAGAATATATAAATTTCCAAAGGAAGGGAGGAAGGGACCCATGAAGTCTATGCCCCAAACTTCAAACAACTCTACTTCCAAGATGGAATTGAGGGGCATCTCGTGTCTATCTGAAATATTTCCCACCCATTGGCATCTGTCGTAGCCCTTGGCAAAACAGTAAGCATCTTTAAATAATGTAGGCCAAAAGTACCCGGCCTGGAGGACTTTGGCAGCTATCCTCATTCCTCCAAAATGTCCCCCACATGGGGATGAATGGCAATGTAAGAGAATAGCCGGAACTTCTATTTCTGCTACACACCTTCTAAGCAAATTGTCAGCACAGTGCTTGTACAAGTATGGCTCGTCCCAACAGAACTGCTTTGCCTGATGGAAGAACCTTTTTCTTTGTTGTGGACTGAAATCTATAGGGACAATTCCACTGGCCAGATATTTCACCAGGTCAGCATACCATGGTGTTTCAGCATCTTCCATGGACAGCAACTGCTCGTCAAGGAACAGTTCTTTGATCTCAGAATTCTTTGTGGCTTCATTCCCCTCAGACAGTCTTGACAAATGGTCTGCCACTTGATTCTCAACTCCCTTCTTATCCCTAATTTCCAAGTCTAACTCTTGCAACAAAAGCACCCACCTAATCAGTCTTGGCTTTGCATCTTTCTTGGCAATTAAGTATTTGATGGCAACATGATCAGTATAGACAATCACCTTTGTTCCAACAAGGTAGGGTTTGAACTTGTCAAAGGCAAATACAACAGCCAACAACTCTTTCTCTGTAGTGGTATAGTTCAATTGAGCTTCGACCAATGTTTTGCTGGCATAATATATAGAGTGAAATATCTTATCCTTCCTTTGGCCCAGAACTGCTCCCACTGTGAAGTCACTAGCATCACACATCAACTCAAATGGCATAGACCAATCGGGAGCAGTTATGACTGGTGCAGTAATTAGGGCCTTCTTCAGAATTTCAAATGCTTCCAAATAGGTTGGAGCAAAATCAAAGATTCTATCATGCTCTAGCAACTGGCATAGAGGCTTGGAGATTTTGGAGAAATCCTTAAGAATCTTCTATAGAAACCAGCAGCATGTCCTAAGAAACTTCTCAATCCTTTAACTGAGGTAGGTGGTGACAGCTTTTCAATGACCTCTATTTTGGCTTTGTCTACCTCCATACCCTTCTTAGACACCTTGTGACTCAACACAATTCCTTCCTGAACCATAAAGTGACATTTTTCCCAGTTTAACACCAAATTAGTTTCCTCACAACGATCCAAGACCTGTCCCAGATTTTCAAGGCATTCCTAGAATGACTCTCCAAACACTGAGAAGTCATCCATAAAAATTTCCATAGATTTCTCAATAACATCCGAGAATATGGCCATCATGCATCGTTGGAACATTGCTGGGGCATTACAAATGCCAAAGGGCATCCTTCGAAAGGCAAAAGTGCCATAGGGACAAGTAAAGGTAGTCTTTTCTTGATCTTCGGGTGCTACAGCAATTTAATTGTAACCAGACTATCCATCCAAAAAGCAGTAGAACTCTTTTCCAGAAAGTCTATCCAACATTTGATCAATAAAGGGCAAGGGAAAGTGATCTTTTCTGGTGGATTTATTCAATTTTCTATAATCCATACAAATCCTCCATCCTGTGACTGTTCTGGTGGGGATTAGTTCATTTTTCTTGTTAGCCACAACTGTTATTCCCCCTTTCTTTGGTACACACTGGATTGGACTTACCCACACACTATCAGAAATGGGATATATAATCCCAGCATCCAGCCATTTGATGACCTCCTTCTTTACCACATCCTTCATGATAGGATTCAGCCTCCTCTGGCTTTCTACACTATTCTTGGCTTCAGGCTCTAGCAATATTCGATGCATACACACAGTAGGACTAATGCCTTTGATATCTGCCATTTTCCAACCGATTGCTTTCTTGTGTCGTCTCAAGGTCTCTTGACTAGTAGTTAAGAAAGATGAAATAATCACAGGCAAGGTTTCCATTGCTCCCAAATAAACATATTTCAAATGAGTTGGGAGCTGTTTTAGCTCCAAAATAAGTGGCTTCACAACTGAAGGTATGTTGTCCTTGAAAGTCTCATCAGTGACTCCCAATGACTCAAATTTTCTAGCCCACATAGGTTGCCTTGCAGTGCAATCCTTTATTTCAGAAAGTTCTTCAAACAAGGGATCATCAGTACCTGATTCATACTCATCATCACTCAATTTTGTTCTTCCTGTCAGGAACTGTTGTTGCAACAGATCATCGAATGACTGCACAAACGAACATTCTTCCACTCCTTCGTCTGGATACCTTAAGGCATTGAACACATTGAAAGTCACATGTTGTTCATTAACCCTCATGGTCAACTCTCCCTTCTGTACATCAATGAGAGTTATTCCTGTAGCAAGGAAGGGCCTACCCAGAATAATAGGAACTTCCCTATCTGCCTCACAGTCTAAAATAATAAAGTCCACTGGGAATACAAACTTATCTACTTTTATCAGCACATCATCGATCTTTCCTTCTGGATATGCAATAGACCTGTCTACTAGTTGAAGTGTCACAGTGGTAGGCCTGGCATCCCCAATGCCCAATTGTTTAAAAATTGACATAGGCATTAAGTTGATGGTAGCACCTAAATCACACAGTGCTCTGCCACAGTAGGTATCTCCAATAGAACAGGGAAGGGTGTAACTTCCTGGGTCTTTCAACTTGGGAGGTACTTTGGCTTGGAGCATCAGGCTGCATTCCTTTGTCATGGCAACTGTTTCAAACTCCCCCAGCCTTCTCCTCTTTGTTAACACATCTTTCATGAACTTTGTATAGTTAGGCATCTGCTGCAAAGCTTCAACCAACGGTATATTGATGGGCAACTGCTTTAGAATCTCCATGAACTGGCTAAGCTGCTTGTCTTGTTGTACTTTCCTCAACCTTTGAGGAAAAGGGGGAGGTGGTCTTTCTGGACTAAATTTAGGGAAAGGTTCAGCTTCTGGAACAGCCTCAGGCCTCTTAGCAGTTCTCTCAGATGTCTTCTCAACATTTTCACCAGTTTCTAGAATAGTCTCAGTTTCTTCAATTTGCACTTTGCTCTTTTTATCTACCATGGCTGGTAACTGAGTTCCACTTCTCAAGTGTATTGCTTTGCAGTGCTCCTTACCATGAGGGCTTAAGGATAAAGGAGTTTCAGCAGAAGATGGCAGAGCTCCATTGGGTCTGCTGTTCAGTGCATTGGCCAGCTGGCCTACCTGATTCTCAAGGTTCCTCATCGATACTCCTTGATTCTGGAACTGTGCCTTAGTTTCTGACATGAATGCCTTTAAGACAGCTTCCAAGGACATTTCTTGATAGGTGTGCTTGCTGTTGTGGCCTTGGTTGCTGATTTGTGAATCCAGAGGGAGCAGTTGTAGACCGGGCAGGAGAGTTTGAGTTCCCTGGCGGAGCATTAGCATTGTTATTCCACGAAAATTTTTGAGGTTGCCTGTTCCCTGGATTGTAGGTATTGAAATAAGGCTTATCTCCCCTGTTGCCGCTGTAGTTCACATAATTAGCAGATGCAGGATTGCTGAAACAGTCTTCAAACAAATGTTCTCCTCCACAATACACACAAGAACCAGTGTCAGCTTGGTGCACCTATTGTTCATTTACCACTGGTTCAGTTACAACTGCTTGAGATGTCTGGTTACTCTTGTTTGTAATCGCTAGGTTTTTCACCGTGTTAGTTAAGGAAGCCAACTGAGCAGTAAGTGTCGTAACTCCACTCACTTCATGCATTCCTGCAGTAGTTGTGCTTTTTCCAGAGGTCAGCCTAGCAGTAGGCCACTGATAACTGTTAGCAGCAATACTTTCAATCAATTCGTATGCTTCATTATAGGACTTGTTAAGAAGAGTGCCTCCTGCGGAGGCATCAAGCATCATTCTTGCAGATGGCAACACTCCATTGTAAAAGTGCTCCATCTGAATGCATATTGGAATGCTATGATGGGGGCATCTCTTTAAAAGCTCCTTAAATCTCTCCCATGCTTCATATAAAGGCTCATCATCAAGTTGCTTGAAGGAGGTTATATCATTTCTCAGCTTCGCATTCTTCATGGGAGGAAAGAATTTGGTCAAAAACTTCTCAGCCATCCTATTCCA
The DNA here is from genome assembly GCA_039655645.1 of Ammopiptanthus mongolicus. Taxonomy (NCBI): domain Eukaryota; kingdom Viridiplantae; phylum Streptophyta; class Magnoliopsida; order Fabales; family Fabaceae; genus Ammopiptanthus; species Ammopiptanthus mongolicus. The sequence goes on from CM077349.1 coordinate 42,369,745, forward strand.
TGTATTAACAGAGTTGGGTTCCATAGAATTTAGCCAATTCTTAGCCTTGCTAGCTAAAGAAAATGGGAACAGTCTTAATCTGAAGGAATCGTCAGTGACTCCTGGATTTCTGAAATTATTAGCCACAGTCAGGAACTGCTTCAGGTGCAAATGAGGGTCCTCGGTTGCAGCACCACTGTATTGCCCAATTGTTTGCAGCATCTGGAACATAACAGGCTTGAACTCAAAATGCCCAGCTGTTATTTCGGGCACCACTATGCCTGTGTTCATTGTTACCGGATCAAACAGGGCATAACCTCTGATAGAACTGGTTCTATCGTTGGCTAAAGCCATGCTATTAGGTTCATCACCCATTTTAGAGTTGTTAGAACTAGTGGCAGCGGAGGAGTAGTCAGGGGTATCAGGAATCAATCTCCCCAACTTGACTAAGCCCTGGTTCTGCCTGTTCAACCTTCTGAATGTTCTTTCGATTTCTGGGTCTAGTTGGAACTCAGGAGCGCTATGCATATGCATACAGAGGAAAGTACCTGTTGCTATAGCAAAACACTCCACTGATCAGTTGTCTCAACTAATAGAACTATCAATTTAAAACTTGTTAATGAAACACCATTACAATCCCCGGCAATGGCGCCAAAAACTTGTTGATATAAAAATGGTTGATGAGCTTGTGCAAGTATACCCAATCGTTTAATAAGTAATAAAGTGTAAGAGAGATCGTTCCCACGAGGATTATATGGTGATTCAAGTAACAAGTTTTGGAATTAATGGTTCTATTAATCAAGATTAACAAAGAGTAACAAATAATTTGTGTATGTGTATCCAGGGCAGTTTTGGTGAAAATAAATGCTAGAGCAATAAAAACAGATTTGTTAACAGAATGGCTAAAACAGCTACGGGGAAGTATCCCTTGCAATTTCAGTCTAGTTCATTTATGCGTTTGCACTGCTATGGCAATTTGGCTCCAGGAAATGAAAGTTTGTTTTCCAACAGTTCTGAGATGAAATTCACTAAACGTCCCCTATTCCTAGGTCCATAATAGTTACATTCATGCCTCACTTAAACTCGTTCCAGCTAGCCTAAATGTTCATTCCTAAATCACTCTTCATCATAATTTTCCAATTAATGATTTTACTCTTATCTATAAAACAGTTCTGCTACACTTAGCTTTTCAAAGCAGCCATGAGCTCAAGTTCTAACTAAGGTGATCAAGCTCAATTAAAACACAACCAAATCAATTTTATAGAAAATGCAATAGCACAACATAACATAACATTCACTAGAAATCCATTACAAGTTCAACATCCTATAGCTACAACAGGTTTAGCTCATATTGAGCTTACAAAGACAAAGAGAAAAAAAAAGAAATGGAAGAAGAAGCCATTACAAGAGAGGAGAGAGAGAAAGGGGCGCAGCTCCAGTCCTTTCTCCAGTAGGGAAGATGAAGATATCCGGTCTCTCCCCTATTGTCCCCCCATTTAGGGTTCTTTTTCCAGCCTGTCTTAAGGCCCTTTCCTCTCTCATACTTTTTGGGCTATAAACTGATTAGGACAAGTGTCCTTGGCCCAGTTCCCTGACTTTAATGCACCAAACATCAGCCCCACGTGTAGGACACTGTCCTTATTAGCGAAGGACAACTCAATGTGTAAGAGAATGTTTTGAGCCTTTGTTCTGTGCACCTTCAGCTTCAGCTACAATTGCTACAGCATATCCCGGAGCAACGTTTCCAATTTAGCGCATAGATCTCCATAAATTGCCCTGCATAGAAAACTCACACTCAAATACTGAAAACAGCTCCAAAAGACACTAGAACACTAAAACTTACAAAAGACTCTTATAAAACACACTTCACATCAAATCACACTAAAACATTAAAAACATAAACTCAAAATACTCAAAGACTACAAGAACACAAGTGAAAAAGGTACAAATAACTCTTCATAAAAAGTGTTATCAGTTATATATTAGACCAGGTTTTATGTTATGCTTATGTTTTGGTGAACAGTGAATATCAACGTGTGGTATGAAATTTATTTCTTCGTCTTGAATTGTTTTGCCTATGCATGTAGAAAATTTTTAGAACCGTGTTTTCGAACGTAGCTACTTAGTTAAAGTATTTTCCGAAAGCAACCAACGTTTTATTTTCTTGATTTATTCCGCTTTTGAGTTCGAGTACGTAGCACCTGCAAGGGGGGTGTTACAAGATGCTAGACAAAGAGTTCATTAGACCTAGTGCATCTCCGTGGGTAGTACCAGTGTTGTTTGTGAAGAAGAAGGATAGAAGCTCTAGGCTATGCGTGGACTATCGTCAGCTGAATAAAGTGACGATAAAGAACAAGTATCCGTTACTAAGGATCGATGATTTGATGGACCAGCAGAGGGGAGCAGCTGTGTTTTCTAAGATAGATCTGCGATCTGGTTACCATCAGATCAGGGTGAAGAAGGAGGATATATCGAAGAATGCTTTTCGGAGTCGGTATAGGCATTACGAGTATTTGGTTATACCGTTTGGTGTGACTAATGCTCCAGCCGTGTTCATGGATTATATAAACAAGATATTCCGACCGTTCCTAGATAAGTTTGTTGTCATGTTTATCGATGACATCCATATTTACTCTTCGAGTAAGGAGGAACATCAAGAGCATCTCCGAGTGGTGCTGCAGGTACTGAAGGACAAGCAGTTGTATGCGAAGCTGTCCAAGTGTGAGTTTTGGCTGGAAGAAGTGCAGTTCCTAGGACACGTGATCAGCAAGGATGGAATCACGATGGATCCTGCTAAGGTCGAAGCGGTGGTTAAGTGGAAAAGCCCAAAGTCTGTGGGTGAGTTTCAAAGCTATCTTGGGCTGGCAGGTTACTACAGGCGGTTTATCGAGGGATTCTCTAAGATAGTGTTACCTATGACGCAATTAACGAGAAAGAGGAAGACGTTTGAGTGGTCGAAAGCGTGTGAGCAGAGTTTCTTAGAGTTGAAGCGGACGTTAACCACGTCGCCGGTGTTGGTTCTACCAGATCCGTTAGGACGTTTTGACGTATACTGTGATGCATCATACCAAGGATTGGGTTGTGTCCTCATGCAAGAAGGGAGAGTGGTGGCGTATGCCTTCACGCAGTTGAGAGTACATAAACGAAACTACCCGACTCATGATCTGGAGTCGGCTACAATAGTGTTTGCATTGAAGATATGGAGACACTATCTGTATGGTGCTAAGTTCAGTGTGTTTAGCGAACATAAGAGCCTGAAGTATCTGTTCGATCAGAAGGAGTTGAACATGAGGCAGAGGAGGTGGATGGAATTCATGAAGGATTATGAATTTGACCTGCAATACCATCCAGGTAAGGCGAATGTAGTAGCGGATGTGCTCAGTAGGAAGTCCCTACCCGTATCTGCCATGATGGTATGAGAGCTTGAGTTGTTAGATCAGTTTAGGGATTTGAATCTAGATGTGGAAATCGTCGAGGATAAGATGAATCTAAGGATGATAGAGGTAACTAGCGATTTCCTGAACCTGCTTTGGAGAAGGCAAGCTGAGGATGAGTACCTTAAGGAAGTTAACTGGTTGATCGAGGAGGGTGAAACGTCAGAGTTTAGGAGAGGTACAGATGGCCTCATCAGGTTTGGTGACCGAGTTTGTGTGCCTACGGATAGCGAAGTTAAGAATATGATCTTGGAAGAAGCACACAAGAGCAAGCTGAGCTTTCATCTAGGGGCTATCAAGATGTACCAAGATCTGAAGAACCTGTTTTGGTGGCCGGGGATGAAGAAAGATGTGGTGGCTTATGTCCCATCCTGCTTAGTGTGTCAAAAGGCGAAGGTTGAACACCGAAAGCCAGCGGGATTATTGCAATCACTAGATGTTCCGGAGTGGAAGTGGGATAGCATTGCAATGGACTTTGTTTCTGGGTTACCAAGGACTCAAAAGAGGTGTGATGCGATTTGGGTCATCATAGATAGATTGATGAAATGTGCTCATTTCCTACCTATCAACCAGAATTACTCTCTGGAAAGTTTACATCAGGGAGGTGGTGAAGCTACATGGTGTACCTTCAAGTATTATCTCAGACCGAGATCCGGGATTTACTTCTAGGTTTTGGAAGAGTCTGAACGAAGCGTTGGGAACTAAGTTAAGGATGAGTTCTACTTATCATCCGCAAATGGATGGTCAGTCAGAGTGGACGATTCAATCGCTGGAAGATCTGTTAAGAGCATGTGTGTTGGAACACACGGGGAGTTGGGACGAATTTCTTCCTTTGATTGAATTTACCTACAATAATAGTTACCACTCAAGTATCGGGATGGCGCCGTATGAAGCTTTGTATGGGAGGAAGTGCAGGAATCTGTTATGCTAGTTTGAGATCGGAGAGAATCAGTTGTTAGGCCCAGAGTTGGTGCAATGGACGACGAAACAGGTTAAGATGATCCGGGAAAAGATGAAAGCAGCAAGGGATAGGCAGAAAAGTTACGCTGATAAGCGGAGGAGACCCTTAGAGTTCCAAGAGGGCGATCATGTATTTCTGAGAGTTACTCCAAGGACTGGAGTTAGTAGGGCAATTCAATCCAAAAAGCTAACACCCAGATTCATAGGACCATTTCAGATTCTTCGCCGAATTGGTCCAGTAGCTTACCAGATAGCCTTACCGCCAAATTTGTTAAACCTTCACGACATCTTTCATGTCTCTCAACTTAGAAAGTATTACCCCGATCCATCGTATGTGTTAGAGCCCGAATCAATTCAGTTAAGAGAGAACCTTGAATACGAGGCTTTAACTGCTCGGATAGTGGATAGAAGGATCAAGGAACTTCGCGATAAACAGATTCCTCTAGTAAGCGTGGAATGGGATCCTGCAACCAGAGATTCAACATGGGAACGTGAAGCAGCAGTATCCGTCTTTGTTTACAGGTATGAGCAAGGAATTTCGGGGATGAAATTCTCTTTAAAGGGGTGGTAATGTAACATCCCTGTTCTCTGTAACACTAATTAAGGTAGATGACCTTGTTTGGGTGTTTGTGTGGTCGTGCGCTTGCTTGTGTGTTAGTTTGGAAGTTTAGGAATAGGCTTGAACAAGGTTGGAAGTGCCTAAGGTGTAACACGATAAACTGGGGAAGTTAGAAGGCTGGAAGTTCTTCTCTCACTGAGCTTGACGCTTAAGCGTGAGAGAACTCCACGCTCAAGCGTTGAGACGCTTAAGCGTGGGAGAGGCAGACGCTTTAGCGTGCTGAATGCGCTGTGCAGCTGCTATGAGTTTGGACGCGTGTGAGACACGTGTCAGTCCAGGGAGCAGGCGGAGTGGATGAGGTTCCACGCTCGAGCGTGGAGAGATCCCACGCTAGAGCGTGGCAACGCTCAAGCGTGTAGTGTGATAAAGCTTAAGCGTGGACAATAGGAATCATAAGTGGAGCTTCCACTTTCATCTTCTCACTTGCACCAAATTGGGGAGAGATCTACAACTAGAGAGAGAAACTTCTGAGTTGGTAGTGAGAGAAAGCTTGAGGTTAGAGGTGATTGAGCCGCTGGAATGCGATTCCGACTACACGGTTGCAATCGCGCCGAAGTTTTCTACAACTCTGGCGGATTAGTTTCTTCATTCGCCACATGTAAACTCGAATCCCTAACACGTGTTCTTCGTGTTCTTGGCCTTCTTCGAGACTTTACCTTTTTCTTTGATCTATTGAGCTTGCCCCAGGGCTAACTCTGTTGTGTATATGTTGCGCTCATGATTAGGGCAGAGTCCGCACTCGTGATTGCTCGTGACTCTGAGCTTGAGGCCGCGGCTGTGAGGAGGTTGAGTGGCTGTTCTTGGCTGTCTTGGGAGAGAGAATGCGAGCTTGAGGAGGGAGAAGCGGTATCGTCGCACTTGTGATCGCTTGGAAGTTTGAGCTACAGCTTTTCAGGTGGGGAGAAAGAGTTACACACATCGGGGAGGCAAGCATAGACTATATAGTTCTGTCGTATGCTTCGTGTGTGTAGGGGAACCCTAAACCCTATGTGAGGTTGAGCCCTGACGAAGTACCTAAACCCTAGGTTTAGTCTACTTCGGGCTAGCATCGCTATGTTGATACCCTAGGTTAGCCGATTTATGTTGACTGGCATCATGTATGTATAACTGCTTTGTGAGTATCTGCTGACTGTGGTATGTAGTATATCTGCATGATATGATGGCATGTTGTTATATGAGATATTTACTACTGCACTGAACATGCTAATATTGATGAATTGCTGTATGTATCTCGAAATGCGTGTATGCATGAGAATCGGAGGTTTAGTCTGATTAGGGCTTTGACCCCGTGGTGGACGTTTGAACTGATAGTTGAGATTGAGGTTATAGTGGGAGCTCGAAGCTCATAAGTTATGACGAGAGCTTGGAGCTCATACGGTACAGTGGGAGCTTGGAGCTCGTATGGTTACAGTTTGGAGCTTGGAGCTCATATGGTACAGTTGGAGCTTGGAGCTCGTGTTGCTGAGAGCAAAGTTGCATGTATCGTTATATCAGCTCAAGGAAGATGGAGGACCTACATAGCATATGCATATGATGCCAAGTGGCGAGCCGTATGCCATGAGGTATTCGAGATTGGTGCACAGAGTGCGGGTACGGAAAACGGAAGGGAAGGTTTGCGTGACCTTGGGGATATAATGGACACAGGTGTTCCCACAAGAGACCGATAAGGTAGCTCCTATTGTGTCGTGGCGGTCCTGGGCACGTCCTACTATCCCGACTAGACCTTAAGTCTTTCCAGTTGCCGATGCATCTTCCGAGGAGGCACAGATAGCCCTCTTTGTCTGGGACAGTTGAGCGGTGATGCTCTCTTATGGGTCACGGCGAGTGGAACGGATTACCGGAACAAACCAACTTATGGTCCGTTAAGCGGATGAAATGTTGCCCTTAGTAGGGTGCTAGTACCGGCCGGCATGCATAGAAAGAGTATGTGTTGCATCTAGCTAGGAAACGATCGAGGTGTCGAGACATTGAGAGATGGCTATGTCTGCTATATATTCTGCATTGCATCATCCCTATATTTGATGTGCTCTATATCTTATCTCCCTATTTCTTTTCTCTGTATATGTATGTTCGTTCTACGAGCAGACGAGGAGCCAGAGGATGGACCCGAGAAGACACCCCTTTATCACCCAGGCACCGTGGATGCCAGTGCTGGCGATATTGAGATCGTGTACCCCGACGAGAGGGGATGGCTGGTGGACCCCTCGACCTTTTTGGTTGTATATACAGGGCCAGTTAGCTTGATATTCCGAAGAGGTACTCCACCGTATGCTGACATCATCGGACCTTACCGTGTTTACTGTAACACCCCCCTCGCGGGTGCTACATACTCGGACTCTAATGCGGAAATAAATCAAGAAAATAAAACGCTGGTTTCTTTCGGAAAATACTTTAATTAAGTAGCTACGTTCGAAAACGCGGTTCTAAAAAAATTTTCTGAATGCATAGGCAATACAAACTCAAGATGAAGAAATAAACTTCATATCACACGTTGATACACTAAAAGAAAAACAGCGATTAGCGTCGGCCAAAAGCCCACGCTACAAGCCTAAAGCCGACGCTAACTACCACTTTAGCGTCGGCTTTGCGTTGGTGTCGTGGCCTATGCTTTTTGGCTCGTCGATATGTTTAGCGGAGGTTCATAATGGCCGACGGTAGTAGCGTCGGCCCAACCGACGCAAACTAGCAGCTAGAAAGGCCGACGCTAAAGCCCACGCTAAAGCAACGCTAAAACTAGTGAAGGCCAGACCGACGCCAATCAGTTGTGCCATAGCGTTGCTTTAGCGAGGGCTTTGGCCGACGCTAAATAAATTTTTTTTTTTTTTTTTTTTTTACAAATTTGTAGCTTTGAATTACAAAACCTGGAAATGTAAAACAAAAATACAAAACTCAACAAAGACATTAAATACCAAAATCAACATAAAATTTAACTTTAATAGTATTTCAAAGAAAAGTACCCATCAAAGTTAACTGTGCGTAATACAAAGTACTGAAAAGTATACATCATAGTCAATACTAAGTGAAAACAAAATCAGCGACGTCGACCATGTGACGATGCATCATCCATCGTAAGGTCATCAAGATCATCATCATAAGCGAGATGCTGACGACCACGACCGCACTCCAAAGCTGCTAGGCGTTCCATCACAATTCGAAACTGGCTCTCCAAATTGGCGTTGTGCTCCCTAGCTCTGGCGGCCTCCTCCGTAGCTCTGGCAGCCTTTTCCCTAGCTCTAACAAGCTCATTGCCCTGAGACTCGCTATTGCGACTAGAAGGTGCCCGAGACTCCTGAGTCGGTGAAGATATACCACAGCGGACGTTCAAAGACAAGAGTGCAGTGCCATAACATCGGCCTCGGGTCCTTCCCCCAACAATCTCCTGCCACAAGTCAAGCTTCCTCGCCCCACCACCTCTTGCGTCCCACCCGTGGAGGCCTTATCAACCCGCGTTTTTATTTTGGAGAATCCCTCCTTGAGGCTTACTCATTTCCTATTTGTGCAGAAAATTGTACTTTATTAGTAGGTTTCATTATAAAATTTGGTAAAGTTCTTGGCTTGAAGAAATTCTATTGAATTGATCAAGCATCAAGTATCTGTGAAAGAAATAGACCAAACATTAATGTCCTTCCTACTATCAATTAGTTGAATAGAAAACATGTGATTAATGCTAGTGTCCTAAACTTTAAGTCCCATTCCTAAGACTACCACAGATTAATCATTATGGTTTCTCCTTGCTTTGTTAATTAGAGAAGGTAAAAAAAACATATTACTCAGGGGCAAGCAGGTTGATCTCACCCAATATTATAAGGTAATTAAGATCTAAGTTAACAAATATAATCATACGCATGAATAAAATAGGGAAGGAAATCAAATATTCAAGAAATAAATGTAGAATGATCAACGTTCTCCACTTAGTTTTTGCAGCACCTAGTCTGGCTTTAAAACAGAACTGGTATTAAACCAGTGGGACAAAAATTCTAAAATTTAAACAAAGTCTAGCTTAGGACTTTATCTTTCTAATGAAATAAGTTTCATTTAATTTTAACATCTACACTAAAGTTATGCAATCTTCAGGGCAGACTGTCCAGAGGCAGGGTTCTCCAAAATTGCTTCACTTTTAAACTTAAAACTATATTAATCTGTTAGTCCCAAAGTTCTAAAATTTTTCCCAGACCTAGGTTAGGATGTTAATTTATAATGAGTTCAAGTTTATGTGATTTGGACACTTATGATGAGAGTTATGCAATTTTCCATTACATGCTGTTAAGAGTAGAAGTTCCACAGGATGCAATACCGAATTAAAATTCAAACTAGTATTGATCGATAGGAGCATAAATTCTGAATTTTCATACCCATAAACATTAGGATCTTAACTTTCATATAGATTCACCTAACCACTTGACAAAGGAGAGTAGCACAACATTTAGAGTTTGTTTGAATAACTCAATTCCATAACATTCTCTAAGTCTCAAACCATCTACTACAAAGTAAAAAGGCATAATATATTCGACATGTATACTAATTATTACCACATAACACGAAACCAAGTGCACAGAAATCTCTAATTGAAGAGAAATAAATAAAACTATAAGCACCAGCATTCTACATCAATACAGGGCATTTATTTACTGGAACATTCTATGTCTACAATTCAAGAATAAAAACATAGGCAACCTCATTTTAGATAAGACCTTCTTGAAATAAGTCAAATAACTTTACCCTATTTTCATAAAGTCCTTTCATGAAGTTGTTTCCAAATTTTAGGACTCTCGGCAAAAGGTTAAAATAAAATATACAAAACAAGATAGAAGTATCACAAGGTGCAAATACTTGTCGCTGTAGATAGAAATCTAAAACCTGAAAACAAAATTGAAAACTCAGTTCAGTTCAAATCAACCTATTTGGGGGTTCCTTCAATAAGCTGGTCATATGACAAGCTGAACAAGGTATCTCTTGTAAAAGTAGCAGGAAAATAGAAGTTTATGTGGTCTACATATAGTACAAACAAATAATAAATTGGAAAAATAAGCATCAAAGGGTTGAGTAAAGAAAAATCACACAAAGGAAAAAGGTAGAACCTAGCTAGAGCTTGATAAGTGTATAGCCTAACATTAGTGCACTACCCAAAGCAATAACCCAAACACCTTACACAGAAAAGTCCTAAACCATAGTATTGACCAAAATAAATCGTGGAGTCTAGCCAGATGACAGGAAGTTAAAGACTGGTATCCTGTGATGGAAAATACTAACAAGTCAGGCTAAACTTAAGTGTCTTCACGTACAAATCAGGAGTTTAGTCAATATAAGAGAAAAGGAAATAGAGTTTGGATTTCCATAGAGTACAAAATTACAGATTAAATGATACAGGGGCTTGGCATAGGCATGTCAGTTTGAAAATAATATATAGAAATATATTATATAAAAGATAAGGACAACAAGAGAAATTAACCCAACATATATTACTTTTGAGGATTTTTCCCCTACTAAACTAGCTCCTGGCCATTAGATGATTAGAAAATGAATGCTAAAAGTGGGATCATTAGTCACAGAGAGGATTTGAACATGCACATGAAAAATATATAGTCTTATCCAAATCGCTTCAACCAATTAAGGCAACCATATTGTCATTTATATACATACATATCTTATGACTTGAGTCTTCATCTCCAGCCAAGTACAAGAATATTGTAATTAACTCAAACTAAACAAATGAATATACCAAAAGCTTAAAAAAAATATAATTTTGAGATTGGGCATGATATAGTTTAAAGTCTCTGCAAGGCAGGTGGAGCACTATGTACTGACTAATCCGAAATATAGTCAATGCATATTTGTAAAATTGTTTTCGACCCAAATCACTTTCACTTCCCAATAACTCAATTAATACTCTAGCAGAATATGTAAATACTTACCCAATATGGCTCATTTGAACCATGGCTTTCATACTTAGAGTCCTTATGCTCAATTTCCTTCTTATCAGTAGAAGTGTTTGAAGTGTAGCTATCTGAGACTAGCTAAAATAGCTTCTCACTTCCCTAAGAAAATGAAATAAAACAGAGCAAAGATTTATGCACAATTCAAGATAAATGGAATCACAAGCAAACCTCCAAACATTATATGAAAAACCTAAGGATCAAAAATAGCATTAGCCTAATGGAAAGTCAACATCTACCAGGGATAACATAAAATTAGAAAGCCAATCCTCCAAGACAAATATAATAAGAACCATGCAATTTTTTTTTAATTCTTGTCAAATCAAATTATGTCCCTTTAACAGTGGTAATCCTGTGATTTCGGGCACCAGCACTCTACGATTGAAAAATATATTATGTAAAAGTGTACGAGGTTTGATTTATAAATCAACATTCATGAATAACACTTATAATTACTTAAGAAGATTAAAAAAAGGCCTCAATGTATAGAGGGGATGCGATATAATTATCTCAATCCCATGATTTCTAAACTGGATTATTGGAGATTTTCAAGTAATAACCAATGACACATCCTTCGACAGTTTGACAATCTTAACAACTTGACAATATTTGCGCCTATAAAACAAAGCACACTTCAATGAAATTAGAAAGTTGAGTCTGACATGAGTAGTAGAAAGTCCCTGACAGTGATGGAAAACCAGACAAATTAACACAAATGATAGGTCATAGACGGGGAAAGAATATGTTGGAAGTACTGATCAAGTTTAGCAATATATAAACTTGAAGGGCTCTCCGAGGAGAATAAGAGCGATATGAAATCCAGAAGAATGGGACATTAGGCAAAGGTAAAACCTGCAATGTATAATTAACAAGAATGGGTATCAATTCAAGCAAAGAATGAATGGAATATTAAAAAGCAAAAATACACAAGGTTGGAAAAGTTTACAAAAGTAATAAAATATTGGCAGTTAACATTCACTAAACACATACATATATACACTAAATGCAGTGGTCACTGGAATCAACAAAATCGAACCATAGAAGTATTTACGGTGGATAATTGTTCCCTGGTATTAACCATTCCTACTAGAGAGAAATAGCGATGAATTCTTGGAAATAAAATAAACTGACCCAAAATATTACCTTCAACTTTCAAGGACTTAATTTTATACCTATTCAACTAGCTCATGGGGAAAGGGGTTTTTTTAAAAAAAGTGAAATGCCTAGTCTGTTGGATTGAATGTTAGGGTTTTATTGATGGTGAGAATTGAGTTAGAGAATAAGAGGAAAGGAGACAACGGAGGAGATGACATACTTGTGGCGGTGGAGATGGCGGTGACAACACGCAGGGAAGGAATCCCCTGGCCGCGATGGTACGTGGAGCGACTCGCGGGGAGGAGAGCAAGGTGGCGGTGTGACGCAATGTTGGAGCGTTGCGGAGGTAGCAAGGCTTCCGTGCGGCGACAATGGGCGGCAGTGCGATGGTGGCAAGCTTGCGCAGCGCAGCAAGGAAGAAAGAGGGTTCTGGAGGCAAAAATAGAAAAAGATCGAAGAGAAAGCCACAAGGAAAAATATTTGTCTGAGAATTAGCGTTGGCTGGCCGACGCTATACTTAATTAATTCAAATTAGCATTGAATATAGTGTCGGCTTGGCCGACGCTAAGCTACAAGAACTATAACGTCGGTCATTAGCGTCGACGAGGCCCACACAAAATTAATAAAAAAATAAAAAAAAAAACAATATCAGCATGCTAGCGACGGCTTAGCGTGCACAAGGCTGATGCTAATTCACCAAATTAGCGTCGGAGTCGTGGCCGACGCTAAAAATTGCAGCTAAATACCAGTTTTCTTGTAGTGATATTCACTGTTCATAAAAACATAAACATAACATAAAACCTGGTCTAATATATAACATATTACAGACTTAGAAATAAGTTCAACATATATGTAGTAATATAATATAAGACTACTCAAAATAAAAGACTCCTAAGCTGGTCGGCTAAAAGTAGCCATTGGGGTACAACCCAACGTCAACTTCATCAGAATGCTCCGTCATTAGAGTTCTCACGTCTCCGCGGGGACCTATGATCAACATCTGTACATGTGTTCCAAAAACCCAACAAGGTGTCCAACATGTACAGGCAAAGGTGAGATACTCATATAATGTTTATCACGATAGTCGCACAGGCGACAAATTGCAGTATAAACATCCACAGATAAATACAGTTATATGAGCAGTTATCTATATAACACAATATAACATCTCAAACACTATCATGAGTTATAATAATGCATGAGACTTATTCACGTACTCCGGATATTCTAACTTCCCAACATCGAGCGATAGGCCATAGGAACACCCGTAACACAATTGTCCTCATGAGTCGGCCTCTCTATTTAGGTCTGAACTCCAATTGTTCCAGAGTACCATGTCATAACCATATCCTGAATACGCCAGTCTCTGATCGAGTTCATTCGTGTTTGGAAGCCAATTTACCACGGCACGGGGTTGCTACGTCACCGGCCACTTGTGGGATCTCGAACACAGAATGCCTTTATAGACCTAGTGGCCTTGACTGATTGAATTCTCAACTGCTAGAGCTGTAGCTCGGTTTCAAATGGCACGTCTGTCGGTTCATGCATGTACACAGAAAGTTTTCGATTTTCTTTGCGTTCACTCTTTCAAATGTCGAGACATAAAGTCCACGACTCGTTTCAAAAAGGCATTAAGCCCACTCAAATCAAAAACACAGGACACGAAGTCCGAGTGCTCAATCCACAAAACACTAGCCTCGATGTCTCGGCCACTAGGTTTGGGCTCATCTTACAGGTTCATCATATTTCTTTTGGTTTCGTTTTTCTCAAAACAACTTTGGAAAACAAAACACGTTCATTGTTCTTGAAACAAAACATTTCGTTATCAAAGGAAACATTTTCCGGGAAAAACACTTTTCTTGAAAACAAAACCGTTTTCTAAGGTTTCACGCCTTTTTAAAACACTTTACTGAACAAACATATTTTACACGACTTTTCACAAAACCACTTTTTTCTTTTCAAAAGAACATACTTTTCAAAAACTTAACTTTTCTTGAAAAACAACACGTTTTCCAAAAACCACTTCTTGATTCCAAAACACGGTTTTCAAAATTTTGATTTTGGTTTCGAGTCTTTTAATAATTTTCGAGACATTGCCAGTCCTATGCTCATCCAGGATATATATATATATATATATATATATCAACAATTAAATATCACAATAATATCAATCAAGGCATCCATGCCACAAATTATCAACAAGTGTGTCACATAAAGTAAAACAAATCCATACATCATTCAAACTCATCTCCAATTCAATAATCAAATCATCATAATACATATATCAAACATGCACTATGAAGCTACCAAACTTAAATGACTACCTCTCTTTACCTCACAAAGAAGCTCAATCCAAACTCGATCGGTTCTCGGCTCCGGTTCCGATATCGTTCGCGTCGCCTAAAACAATCAAATACAATTCAATTCAAACAACAAATCAACATCAATCTGAAACATCAAAACATAAATTTTCTTCCCCTAAAAGGCATAGGGTTCGGCCATGAAAGGGTAAAAAGGCTAAGGATCTCATTTGGTTCCAAACTTTTGGATGATTGATTCATAAGCTTTGTTAACACTACTACAAGTCCTATGACTCAAAAATGTGAAACAAAACTCATGGATTTTTCCCATGAAGCTCTCGGCCTCTTTGGGCAAACTAGGCTAGGAATTTATTTGGTTTTCCATCACTTGGATACAAGGACACTAGGAAAGCTAAGGATGGAATCAAGAGTTAGAAATCAAAAATTTGATGAAAAACACTATTCATCATCTCCCTTAGGGTTCGGACACTTTGGGATTTATGAGCTAGGATGAGAATTGAATCATAAGCTCTTGGGTTTAGGTAGAGAATGATGAGATGAGTTCATAGAAATTGGTTTCACATTGAAAGGATTTTTCTACAATTTCCTATGGATTTTCAAACTTTTGGATCTAAGAATGAGTTTCATGAAAATGGATTTTTGATCTTGAGATTGAGAGAGATTCAAGAATCTAGGAGATCATAGAAGTGATCTTACCTTAGAATGGAGGAAGATTGGTCAAGGAATCAAGTGATTTTACCAAGTGAATCAAGGTTTTCAAGGAGAAATGGATTTTTCTTCAAGAACAACTATGGAGTTCTTGCTTTGAGAGGTCTGGTGCGTGAAATGGAGGGTGTGAGGGGCTGAGTTAAGCCTTTTAAAATGTCACTTAAGGGTAAAATGATCATTTGCCAAAAGGGTAAAAGTGTAAAAAACTAAGGTTAGGGGCATTTTGGTAATTTCGTGCCCCCGAAATTCCCGATCGTCATGATGACTCTGGCATACTCTCCCAAGTGATCTAGCATGATGTGGTATCTAGCATATCCGTTGTCACATCTCGTCGAATTCCTTTACGACTCCAAACGCTTCCCGATTCGATTAAACGGCCGAATATAATATTTTATTATTATTTTTCGGACGTCGGCACAAATTTTAACAATGATGTAGGAAATTAAATCCTAACACTTACTGTGTCATTCACGAGTCCAAATTAGGTCTCAATAGTAGAAAAAAACTATTAACTGTGAAAAACATAGACCGGGCTCCGTTTGAGCTTTCGCCCGAAACTTAACCACGGCTTCCTATGATTGTGTAGGACATTCCTATCTGGTCAAAATATTTTATTTCTATTTCTAAGACCTCGAATAAAATACTAACGTTAAAATACTGCATAAAAAGGAAAACTCAAAAATCGGTGTGTTACATTTACAAGTTTCTTCCATTCCCACGAATGTGGCGACCACCGAGCTAGAGAGAGCAAGATTACAGATGGGTGGCACCACAGACTTCAGCTGTATCCAGCAGGAGGGGCTTCATGCATAGAGGCCAGAGGAGACGTTCAGACCTGTACATGAGGGCGGCCCGGAGGCGCCGCATAGTAGTGTCGAGTTCCTCCTCCGAGTACGAGCCTGTGCGGGTTTATAGGCGTACACACGGAGAGGGACAGGGTAACTCAGGTCATCCTTACCACTGATGGTGAGGGCTAGCCAATGCGTCTCTAGGACTGTGTGGAGAGGCTAATGTATTTTTGAGAGTAGAGTTGGTAGCGCTAGTGAGGATGTTAGAGAGCTTTCCTTTGAGGTCTAGATGTATATGTTATTTTGCAACACAATTGTACAGTTCATGTATGTATTATAGTAGCCCTAATGATGGGGCAACCACGTAAATACTTATATAATGCATGTACATGTTTTATCTTTCCCGTTGTGCTTTACTCTGATGCATGTTTTATTTTACGTGCTTATGCTGTATGTTCGTTGTCTTACTTCTTCTGTCTTTAATAAGCGTGTAATAATATCGTTAAGTTATAACTAATGTTATAAGTGGGTTCTAAGCCTAATGGGGTTATCCTGCATAAGTGGGGCCGTCCCATTACATTGAGCATCAAGTTGCATATCTAACTAACAGTCTGTCAAAATTTACTGATGGATCAAAGAAACTCAATTTACTTCTTAGATATAGATCTCCTCATGACAAATCTGGTATAGGCTATGAGAAAGAGAATCTGAAAATCTCTTAAAAGAAAATTGAGTCAAATAGAGTTACATATTGTTTTGTTTGTGGCAAGAATGGACACTCTGCATCCAAATGTATACACAAGAAAAATGCCAAAACTATTAAACTGCCTGCAACTAACCAAAAAGGACCCAAGTCTATCTGGGTACCTAAAAGTATGATAATACCTGTTACAGACTTGCTTGACATCAGGATGAAGACACCAATCATGGTACTTGGACAGTGGATGCTCACGTCACATGGCGGGAGAAAAGTCTATGTTCCTAAACCTAAAGCCAAAAATTGAAGGCTCAGTTGTGTATGGAGGCAACCAAAAAGGAAAGATTGTGGGTATTGGTAAGATTGGTAAGAACAACTCTCTTTCTATAGATAATGTGTTGTTAGTTGAAGGGTTAAAACACAATCTGCTTAGCATAAGCCAATTGTGTGATAGCCGATTTGTGGTTTCTTTCAACATAGATAAGTGTATAGTCAAGTATGCAGATGGGTCCGCTCTATTCACTGGTCAAAGGCAAAACAATGTATATAAAATTGACTTGGAGGACCTCTCTAATCAAAATGTATCATGTCTAATGTCTGTAAATGAAGAACGGTGGATTTGCCACAAGTGACTTGGTCATGCAAGCTTAAGGTTAATCTCAAAGCTACAAAAGCATAACCTCTTAAGAGGTCTACCAAAGCTTGCCTATAAATCAGATGTTCTCTGTGATGCCTATCAGAAAGGGAAACAAGTTAAAATTCTTTCAATTCAAAGAATATTATTTCTACATCCAGACCTTTAGAATTGCTACATTTAGATTTGTTTGGTCCAACAAGGACTGTCTCTCTAAGTGGAAAGAAATATGGGCTTGTCATTATCGATGACTATTCTAGATGGATATGGGTGATGTTCCTAGCTCACAAAGATGAGTATTTCGAAGTATTCTCAATATTCTATAAACGAATTTAGAATGAGAAAGGTATATATATATATATATATAAACTCAATCCGAAGTGATCATGAAGGAGAGTTTGAGAATGAAAACTTCCAACTATTCTATGAAGAAAATGGTATTCTTCACAAGATTGGTAAGAATAATTCTCCCTCTATAAATAATGTGTTGCTAGTTTAAGGGCTAAAACACAATCTGCTTAGCATCAGCCAATTATGTGACGGTGGGTTTGTAGTGTCTTTCAACAAAGATAAGTGTATAGTCAAATATGCTGATGAGTCCACTCTATTTACTGGTAAGAGGCAAAACAATGTTTATAAAATTGACTTGGAGGACCTCGCTAATCAAAATGTATCATGTGTAATGTCTGTGAATGATGAGCAATGGATTTGGCACAAGAAACTTGGTCATGCAAGCCTAAGATTAATCTCAAAGCTACAAAAGCATAATCTCGTAAGAGGATTACCAAAGCTGGCCTATAAATCGGATGGTCTCTGTGATGCCTGTCAAAAGGGACAAGTCAAAAATTATTTTAATTCAAAGAATTGTGTTTCAACATCCAGACCTTTAGAATTGCTACATTTAGATTTGTTTAGTCCAACAAGGACTGCCTCCCTAAGTGGAAAGAAATATGGACTTGTCATTATTGATGATTACTCTGGATAGACATGGGTAGTGTTCCTAGCTCACAAAGACGAGTCTTTTGAGGTATTCACAATATTCTGTAAAAGGATTCAAAATGAGAAAGGTATATGTATCAATTCAATCCGAAGCGATCACGGAGGAGAGTTTGAGAATGTAAACTTCCAACTATTCTGTGAAGAAAATGGCATTCTTCATAATTTCTCTGCCCCTAGAATACCTCAACAAAATTGGGTCGTCGAGAGAAAGAATAGGTCTCTTCAAGAGATGACAAGAACATTACTCAATGATAACTCTGTCTCCAAGAACTTTTGGGCTGAGGCTGTTAACACGGCATGCTATATTCAAAATAGAGTGTACATAAGACCAATACTGAAAAAGACTCCATATGAATTGTGGAAAGGACAAAAACCCAGCGTATCTTATTTTAATCCTTTTGGATGTGCTTGGTTTATATTAAATACCAAGGATAATTTAGGAAAATTTGATGCCAAAGTTGATAATGGTATTTTCTTAGGTTACTCAGAAACATCGAAAGCTTTCACGATTTATAACTGTAGATCTTTAATTGTTGAAGAATCCATCCATGTTAAATTTGATGACGAGAAGCCTGATAAAGTATTATCAGAGCTGGACGAATCTTTAGCAGATCTTGACCTGAATGATCTTTGTCCTACCAATAAAGGAAAGGAACTCATCGAGGATGTCAGAGCTTATGAGTCCACTCCTCAATTATCAAATGATAGTCAGAAAGCTTGGCAATTCAAAACCTACCATCCTGAAAATGAAATCCTTAGTCAACCAAGTGACAAAGTATGAACAAGGTCAACATTCAGAAATTAAGCTGACTCAGCCTTCATCTCTGAGTTAGAAACAAAAACAGTGGACGAAGCTCTCTTGGACGATGGATGGATTTGGGCCACACAAGAGGAGCTTAACCAGTTTTAGAGAAACAAAGTTTGGACCTTAGTCCAGGAACCCAAAGAAAAATCCATAATTGGAACGAAATGGGTTTTCAAAAACAAAATGGACGAAAATGGAAAGGTTGTGAGAAACAAAGCAAGGTTAGTAGCACAAAGTTATTCTTTAGAAGAAGGTATTGATTATACTGAAATCTTAGCTCCTGTTGCTAGATTAGAGGCAATATGCTGCTCACCATGACATAACCCTATATCAAATGGATGTTAAGAGTGCTTTTCGTAATGGAATAATTAATGAAGAAGTCTATGTAATGCAACCCCCAGGGTTTGAGATCATTCCCATCCTAATTATGTATACAAGCTTTAGAAAGCTTTATATGAACTCAAGCAAGCTCCTAGAGCTTGGTATGAGAAACTCAGCTCATTCCTTATGGAAAATGGTTTCTGTAGAGGAAAGGTAGATACCACCTTATTTAAGAAATAAAATAAAAATAGTTTCATATTAGTCCAAATCTATGTTGATGATATCATTTTTAGATCTACTAATGAGTCTTTATGCAAGGAATTTTCTGAGCTCATAACAAAAGAATTTGAAATGAGCATGATGGGAGAACTCAAGTTTTTCTTAGGATTGCAAATGAGACAAATCTCAAAAGGTGTGTACATTCATCAGACCAAATATACTAAAGAACTTCTAAAGAACTTTCAAATGGACGATAGCAAGCCAATGAGCACAACTATGCATCCAACGTCAATTCTAACCAAAGACAACAAATATAAAAAGGTAGATCAAAAGGTATACAGAGATATGATTGGATCTCTCTTATATCTCACTGCATCTAGACCTGATATAATGTCTAGTGTATGTCTTTGTGCACGTTTTCAAGTTGATCTTTGTGAAAATCATTTAACAGCTGTCAAAAGGATCTTTAGATATTTAAAAGGTACTACTAATCTGGGTTTATTCTATGAGAAATCAAATGAGTACAGATTAATGGGTTACTGTGATGTTGACTATGCTAGAGATAGAATTGAACGAAAAAGCACGAGTGGTGGCTGTCACTAATTGGAACAAAATTAATATCATGGTCAAGCAAGAAACAAAGCACCATAGCTCTATCAACTACAGAAGCTAAATATATCTCTGTCGCGAGTTGTTGTTCACAGCTTTTGTGTACAAAGCACCCAATCTTTTATGATAATACTCCTGCAATAGATTTATCAAAAAATCTCATATTGCATCCAAGGGCTAAACATATAGAAATCAAACATCACTTCATTAGATATTACGTTCAAAAAGGTATATTTGATATAAAATTTGTTGATACTGACCATTAATGGGTAGATATCTATACGAAACCTCTTGCAGAGGACAAGTTTTCTTTTATAAGAAAACAACTCAACATGCACTATGTTGAGTAACCTTGCCTCCAAAAACGCTTGCGTCCAATCATTTTTTTTGCTATTCAAGCAATACATGCTTGCATCATCTATTTCTTTTTAAAATAAATTTTTTTTAGAACAATTTATTGTTTTGAAATAATTATTATTTTAATAAATGTTTTGAAATCATTACTTTGGCACCCACATGTTCCAATTCTGAGTCAGCAACCTTTAGTCATTCAAACGCCGTGCGTCTGTTACCTCCCTCTTAAATAGCCACCCTCGGTAACCGCATGTCATCATGACTTCTTAACCACGGTAACTTCTGACGATTGGTTAACCCCACACTCATTCTCTTTATAAACATAACCCATGAGTTAATGTCCCACCAAACGTCTCTTTCTCTAAAATCCTTATCTCTCTCTCCTTCAACTATTCATCTTCTTCAAATCTCTCTCATCTGAAAATGGGAAGAAACCTTCGTTCAGCTGGTGAAGGTAGCAGCACTGTCCCTCGCGAAGGTATATCACCTTTGGGTCACCCTACTCGTGAAGAAACAACTGTCAGATCAACGTTGAGCATCAGATAAACCTGGATCTGTTGGCTAGTTTGGGAGCAGATGTTAGAAACTCTATTGTTGGTGTTGGGTGGGATCCCTTCTTCAAAAACTACCCAGAAGTCTATCCCAGGCTCCTCATTGAATTCTGGTGGACTGCTCACATGGAAAAGGAAGGAGAAATCACTAGATATGTTTTGGGGACGTAGAAGGTCATCGTCTCCAGGATAAGCATTGCGTCTACAATTGGTTGTATGTCCTTTGGAGCTACCTTTTCCAAGTCATGGTACAACAAGTTTAGGGTAAAAGATATGTCTTTAACTTTCTCAAACACACCGATGCTCATCCAAACGCCCTCTTCCGAGCTACTATCATGAAGGATGATGCTAGGATTTTGAATCAAATCCTAAACAAAGCCGTTTTGCACAAAGCTGGGTCTACAGACTCAATCTCTGACTTGCATGCCTTCCTCCTCACTCATCTCCTCTACTGCTTGAAGGTAAACCTACCATCTTTTCTTTTTGATCTTTTCAAAGAAAATTGCATAGACATTTCTTCTTTCTCGAGTCTTTAAGAATCAAGGGATTTACCGAATGCTGAGTAAGGTCCACCCGAGTATAAAATAAGGCTATCAGAGGATCTATTGCCCACAGTTTGGAAGGGTAAATCTCCCAAAGATGCAGCTTCCATCTGTTTCTAGCATTCCTACTTTTGAACAAGCTCAGTCCGTACTAGCTCAGACTCAACGCTAGCAAGCCCTTCAAAGAAGACAAGGATGAAAGGGTCAGAGATCCAACACTGACAATCAACCTCAACCCTCATCTGGTTCGTCATCTTTAGAAGATTTATTTGAACAATCTCAGGCTGAGACTCATGATGTGTTTGAAGAATATAAGGTAAAGCCAAATCCAGAGTTTGCCTCGATGATCAAAGGAATTGCATACACCATTAATGGAGAAACTTTCATCAAGGTCAATGGCGTTGTCAGACTGTTTGTTGAAGAGGTTGACGAACCTTTGGCCAAACCAAGCTTTGGTTCAACTGCTAGAAAACCTGTAACACCTGAGGCTGACGAGAGCGGGAGTGATCCCCGGTACATGAGGCACGGATAAGGAGCAGCTCCTGGCAGGCTTCTAGGCAAAGGGATACATGAATGAACCGAATTCACATCGGAATGAGAGGGATCCTGAGGCTATGCAGGTATGGGACTGTACAGCTGAAGGAAGACTTATAAGAATTGATTGGTACTACCTATACCAACAAGATGCATCTTCTTTTCGAGAGCCTAGAAAATAAGAACTCCATAGCTAACCGTGCTTGACTTAGAGCACTTATGGGATGGGTGACCTTCTGGGAAGTTTTCTAGAAAGCGTGTGAGTGAGGACAAAGCACACTAAAAAGACCTGTGTTGGTTTGTTAGGACAGTTGGCAATCCTGAAAGTAGTTTGGGCCTTTACAAATGGTATCAGAGTGGACCTCTCGAAGTACGATGTGGTTCGGGGACGAACCAAGCGAAAGCTGGTGGGCATGTAACGCCTGAGGCTGATGAGGGCGGGGAGTGATCACTGGTGCATGAGGCACGGACAAGGAGCAGCTCCTGGCAGGCTTCTAGGCAAAAGGTTACATGAATGAACCGAATTCACATCGGAATGAGAGTGATCCTGAGGCTATGCAGGTATACGACTGTACAGTTGAAGGAAGACTTATAAGAATTGTTTGGTACTACCTATACCAACAAGATGCATCTTCTTTTCGGGAGCCTAGAACATAAGAACTCCATAGTTAAACATGCTTAACTTGGAGCACTTATGGGATGGGTGACCTTCTAGGAAGTTTTCTAGAAAGCGTGTGAGTGAGGACAAAGCACGCTGAAAAGACCTGTGTTGGTTTGTTGGGACAGTTGGCAATCCTGAAAGCAGTATGGGCCTTTACAAATGGTATCAAAGTGGACCTCTCCCAGTACGATGTGGGTCGGGGACGAACCAGGCAGAAGTTGGTGGGCATGTAACGCCTGAGGCTGATGATGGCGGGGAGTGATCACTGGTGGATGAGGCACGGACAAGGAGCGGCTCCTGGCAGGCTTCTAGGCAAAGGGATACATGATTGAACCGAATTCACATCGGAATGAGAGGGATCCTGAGGCTATGCAGGTATGGGACTGTACAGTTGAAGGAAGACTCATAAGAATTGATTGGTACTACCTATACCAACAAGATGCATCTTCTTTTCGGGAGCCCAGAACATAAGAACTCCATAGTTAACCGTGCTTGACTTATAGCACTTATGGGATGGGTGACCTTCTGGGAAGTTTTCTATGAAGCGTGTGAGTGAGGACAAAGCACACTGAAAAGACCTGTGTTGGTTTGTTGGGACAGTTGGCAATCCTGAAAGTAGTCTGGGCCTTTACAAATGGTATCAGAGTGGACCTCTCCTAGTACGATGTGGTTCGGGGACGAACCAAGCGGAAGTTGGTGGGCATGTAACACCTGAGGCTGACGAGGGCAGGGAGTGATCACCGGTGCATGAGGCACGGACAAGGAGCGGCTCTTGGCAGGCTTCTAGGCAAAGGGTTACATGAATGAATCGAATTCACATCGGAATGAGAGTGATCCTGAGGCTATGCAGGTATGGGACTGTACAGTTGAAGGAAGACTTATAAGAATAGATTGGTACTACCTATACCAATAAGATGCATCTTCTTTTCGGGAGCCCAGAACATAAGAATTCCATAGTTAAGCGTGCTTGACTTGGAGCACTTATGGGATGGGTGACCTTCTGGGAAGTTTTCTAGAAAGCGTGCGAGCGAGGACAAAACACGCTGAAAAGACCCGTGTTGGTTTGTTGGGACAGTCGGCAATCCTGAAAGCAGTCTGGGCCTTTACACAACATGCTCAAGCTTCGCAATCGTCTAAGACTCAGGCAGTTGAATCGTCCAAACCAAGGTATCAAAAAAGGAAGCTTCTTATGGAAGAAGAAAATGAGGAAGACGATGAGGATGATGTTCCAATCTCCTTACTTTTGTCCAAGAAAAATAAGGTAGCACCATCTCCCTCAACCTCACCCAACCTTCCTACCACATCCATCCCTTCCATCTCACCTGAAGCTCCATCCGCTCCTCAAAACACCAACCTAAGCCCCTCTCCGTCTATACCTCCACCACCCTTCTCACCTATCGCTTTATCCTCAAATGAACATGGAGGATTTAGTGAAGCCCTACCCCCTACCCCTCCTCCACAGGTCCCGGAATCATTACCTTCTCCTCCTCCTGTGCTTTTGTTACCCTGTTACTCAAATGAAGAAGCTACTACTTCGGAGATTCCAGTAACTGGAGAACATGAAGAAGTTCTTGAAGCAGTTACCAAAGCCTTTGGTCAAGCATCTCTTCATTTCTCCCAATCTGCTGAAGACTTCTGTGCTGAGTCTACTAGACCTCAAGCAGATGCAAGTTGCTAAGACCCTGAAGATCAAGCAGATGCAAGCTCCGCCCAGCGCACTGATCAACTTGATCATGACCCCACCTTATCTGATCATACTATGGAACTTAATCTTGTTGATGAAGATGAAGAGGTCAACACTTCTGCCGTTGAAGAAGATCATCATGCTCAAGCTTTAGTACCTCCTCTACCACAAAGGGTTTCTCAGGTTATCGTTGACTATTTGGTATAGAGAGTCTGTGCACTGGTTACTCAAGAGATGAATCGAAGGATGGATCAACTATTGAACTATCTTCACCAAGCCTTTCCTCACATCCCTCCTGTAACACCCTTTCCAGGGGCATCACATAACAGACATTTTATAAAACTATAAGGCCGAAAAATTGGTTAATTAAAATCACAAGACGTAAGTGTAAAACTTGTAATCGTTCATGCGTGTAAGGTAAATAGAATCATTTCATAATATAAGTTCATAAAGGTTTATATAAAAACCCAACCCGACTACAGAAAGAAAACAGAAAGATACAAACTAATCATAAAAGATTAGAGACGCAGCTCCTAAACATAAGATACTTGGAGACGCAGCTCTACAAAAGATAAAAGGAAGGTACAGACTCTCTGACACCCTACACTGGCCAACAACATACTACACAGGGAGACATCCCTCGGATCAACCGTTGAATTCTTCTTCTGGCTTCTCTTTTTCGGAGAGACAAGCGAAACAGATAGGAGGGTGTAGACAGATCACCTCACTCCTAGTCTCTACACTCATCGCCTTCCAACCGGGAACCGTTAAACGAGACCTAACAGGAACCCTAGCAGGGACTACTGCTGGTATTCCTATGGAAGACAGAGCAGGAGTTGCCTTAGAAGTAACTTTGCCAACAAGTAGCTTATCCCTAACAGAAGGAGAAGGTACTGAACACATCGATGAAAAAGTCCATCTAACTTACGACTACAACCCTGACAGTAGAAGACATGAAGACAAGCGATGAAGCGGTTGAGAAACCTTCCTCTGTGATCCTTGCTGATGGCAAGTGTGGCTCTTCCCATGTACTCTGCTAGAAGCGCATCATGACTAGATGTCCAAACGCTAGAACCACTGGGAGGCTCAACAGAGAGGTACATCGAAAACTTCGGGTGAAGTCTCGGTAACACGACCTTCACGGGAGACAACCAGAGAAGCACACAACAATGCAATACAAAGTAAAGAGGTGAGATTCCCATTCATAAGCACAATATATGGCAAAAGTGAAAACGGTACGACACACAAGACAATAAAACACTATTCATGCATTTCATACATCTCAATATCACAAAATATCCAACTAACAGCATAAGACATCAAAAACACAGGATAATAGTGTACAACATGTAAATGTATCCATCAATAGTCATGCAATGCAATGCGATGTACATGACTCAATGCCATATGCCACAAGGGTAAAACACTGACCCCTAATCCATGGAGCTAACAAAATGTCAGAGAGAGTGAATGGGAGGACATGTTACATCTATGCCAGCCTTGGGCAAGATGCTACAACATTCGTAACGTGCACGTATCTGGCTTTTACGGAAAAACTCTACACCAAACATGAAAAGTACGGCATCTAGTCGAGAATATCAGTGTCTTGCTCGGAGTCGCCACGACACAGAAGAGCTACTAACTGGTCACATGTCAGCCTTTCCAACCCTGATAACTCCAAGACTATTTAAAACTTCACCGTAAGATTCGCACCCGCATCATGGTGTAAGCTCAACTCCTAGGCTCAAGGCCTTACAAACTCATGCAATGAAATGCCAATGCTTACACAAAGCAGACGCGATAAAGCAATGTCTATCCACTGGATAAACCTCAAGGCTGACTAAGGTTCTCTTCCTTAGGAACTGTACACATCTTAGTATTGTAAAAATTTTATCCACCGGATAAATCTCATGATCCCTTCGGGATTGAGTCATCACAAGACTGAAACAATTGAACGAATTCCTTGGATCCGAATCACTGGTCCATTGTCGAACTACTGTTTCAAACCAAAACGTTTCATGTTTTTCGTAACACCCCCCTTGGGCATTACATGAAGAACACGTGCGAAATTTAAATTTAAAAAAGAATTGCTGGTTGTTTTCGGAAAAAGGATAATTTACATTAAGTTGAAAAACTCGGGTATAAAAATGTTCTACATAAAACCTCAGAAACGTGATATATGTAACGCCCCGATTTACACGTTTTCTAATTCTTCAGTATTTTAATGTCTTTATTTTATTCGAGGTCTTAGGAATGGAAATAAAATATTCCGAGACCATAGTCATGCTCGACGATATCGTAGGAAGCTACGATTAAGTTTTGAGTCGAAAACTCAAACGGAGTCCGGTCTGTATTTTTACACTGACAGTATGATTTTACTGCTTAGGAGACCTCAGATGGACCCGTGAACGAGACAATAAGTCTTATAATTCGATTCTCTACGTTTTGGTTAAATTTCACAAAAACTTCAGAAAAATCACTTCCTGACCTCCGTTCGAGCGGAATCCTCAATCGGGTGACGAACGGAGCCACATATGGATTTACCAAGACTCGCCAATGGATAAGTTTGATACCACATCATCCCAGGACACCTGGGAGAGTATGCCAGAGTCGTCACGACGTTCGGAAATATCCGGACGCAAAATGACCAAAATGCTCCTAACATTAGTCTTTTACACTTTTACCATTTTACCCTTTTGGCAAATACCCTTAAGTGAGGTTTTAAAGAGCTGAACTCAGCCCCACAGCCCCCTCATTTTCGCACACCCCTCTCCCCTTTAGAACACCATAGTTGCTCTTGAAACTCCTTGATTTCTTGTTGGAATCACTTGATTCCTTGAGCAATCTTCCTTCATTTTAAGGTAAGATCACTTCTATGATCTCTTAGCTTCTTGAATCTCTCTTTATTTCAAGATCAAACTTCATTTTCATGAAAAGAATTTCTTAGATCCAAAACTTTGAAAATCCATAGGAAATTGTAGAAAAATCCTTTTGAGGTAAGACTAATTTCTTTGAACTCATCTTATCATTCTCTACCTAAACCCAAGAGCTTATGATTCAACTTTCATCATAGCTCAGAAATCAAAATATGGCCGATCCTTTTTGATGATGATGAATAGTATTTTTCATCAATTTTTGATTTCTAACACATGATTTCATCCTTAGCTTTCCTATTGCCTTTGAATCCATGAATGGAAAACCAAGATCAATTCCTAACCTCTTTACCCTAGGGTGGCCAAAACCCTCTTTGTTAGAAGTGTTGAGATTGGCTTTGATTGTTTTTTAATGTTGGATTGTTGTGTTGTTGTAGTTGTTGACGTTTGTCAGGAGGTTCACAAACCGATCAACCGACTTTGATCCGAGAATCTGCTCATCAACAGGTATGGGGGGTGAATCTCATCACACCAAGATGGTGGTAGTGAAGATGGTTGTTTAAGTTTATGTGTGGGTGAAACCCTTTAGTTTGGGTTCATTTTTAATTGTTAAATTTTGTTAAGTTCTCATGGAGAACAAGATTGTCATGATGGGTTTATGCTTTAATATGTTGTAGTGTACTTTAGCATGTGTTGATGATGAGATGATTGAATGAAAATCATTTTCATGTATGTTGAAAAACCTACTTTGATCACTAGATCAAGTATGGACTTTTGTGCTTGATTATGATGCAATGATGTATGTACTCAAACCACTCCTATGTCCTTCCCCTAGGATCAACTTCCTGAGCTCTGGAACATCAGGTATACAAACCCTATCTTGGAACCTCAAAATTCCATCAGTCCCTTCCTTAAAACTAAGGTTTCTACCCTGAGCAATCAACTCCCTCTGGTCTAAAAGGTATACATCTATCTTCTGTCCTTCTCTAATCTGATCCATCTGCAACACCCTTTCCCGAGTGTCACATTCCCGAACGTTTATAAGGCCGAAAATATTTATTAATGCAGAAAAATATGATTTTTCTTTTTCTTTTCTTTTCATAAAGATGTAATGGGATTAGTAAAGGTAATAAATAATACTAATAAGTGAACTTAGGTTCACCATGCATTACTAGGACATACATACAGTATTATAAATACAGAAACAGAAAACAAAAACAGAAACATCAACATTACTGTATACAGACATAAGTCTAATGTATGACTGACATAAGAAAATACAATAAGTACTAGGAGTCATAGCTCCCAAAAGGTACTACAAAAACTGACATAGTCTGGCCGACAACAAAACTAAAATAGCAAAAAGAGTCCGCCTCTGGGCTCAAGGAGACTACTGAACTGAACCATCGTCACGTCCATCTGTTCAAACAGCAACAGCAAGTACCAGCAGAAAACATACAGATATGGGTGAGATTCCCGTTCATCAACACAACAAAATAGCAGTAGTAAAAACGGGACGACTCACCGGGTAATAGCGTACCCAACATGCTTACAAGGTTCTCAATATAAATCATGTTAAGCAGTTAACAACATAATAGCATGCTAAACATTTAACAGCATAATATAAGGCATCCTTAAACAATACAGCGATGTATAACAATAAATGTAAACATCAATAGCCATAAACATCAACAGCCATGCAATGCAATGCAATGTATATGACTCAATGTCAATGTCACTGGGTACTACTCTGACCCCTACTCCATGGAGCTAACAAAACATTCGGAGAGAGTGAATGGGAGGACATGTTCCGGTTTCTGCCAGCCATGAGCAAGATGCTACAACATTCGTAACGTGCACGTATCTGGCTTTACGGTAACACTCTCGACCAAACATGAAAAGTACGGCATCTAGTAGAGGATATCAGTGTATTGCACGGATTCGCCACGACACAGAAGAATCACCAACTGGTCACATGTCAGCCCTTCCAACCCTGATACCTCCAAAAAGACCATTAAAGATCGTCACCGTAAGATTCGCACCCGCATCAAGGTGTAAGCTCAACTCCTAGGCTCAAGGCCTTACAACTATGCACATGAAATGCCAATGCTTACACAAAGCAGATGCGATAAAGCAATGTCTATCCATTGGATAGACCTCAAGGTTCACTAAGGTTCTCTTCCTTAGGAACTACACACATCTTTGTTTTATAAAACAATTATCCATCGGATAAATATCTCGTGATTCCTTTGGAATGATCCAGACTGCTTTCAGAATCGTCGACTGTCCCCACAAACCAACACAAGTCTTTTCAGCGTGTTTTGTCCTCACTCACACGCTTTCTAGGAAACTTCCCAGAAGGTCACCCATCCCATAATTACTCTAAGTCAAGCACGCTTAACTATAAAGTTCTTATGTTCTAAGCTCCCGAAAAGAAGATAAATCTTGTTGGTATGGGTAGTACCAATCAATTCTTATATGCCTTCCCTTAACTATACAGTCCCATACCTGCATAGCCTCAGGATTCCTTCCACTGTACAGTCCCATACCTGCACAGCCTCAGGATCTCTCTCATTCCAGTTATCACAAGACACAATTGAACGATTAACCTGGATCCGAATCATCGGTCCGTCATCGAACTACTGTTTCGAAAACCAAAACGTTTCGTGTTTGTGTTTACGTCTTATGAATTATGTCTCAAGTCCTAAGCATTATGAATAAGGATTGAGAATCCTCTTAGATAAGTCTTTAAGCCTTTCTAAGATATTAATCCCTTGTCTTTCAATTAAGGAAACAAGTGTTGATGTCACTTAAGTCTTATGAACTTATTGATGTACTAAGTCATCAATGGTATAGTACATGGTCTTGTTCCACCACATACCATACTTAATTAACCCTTGTCTTCAACTGTAAGTTAATTATTTAACTTAGGTTTTTCACGTATAAAACTTTAAGATTGAGTTAGAAAACTCCTTTTGTAAACCAAACAACTTTTACGATTGAAAACTCATTTGTTTTGAAACAACATTTGAACTACTTACTTCACTTCTAGCATTTTCTGAAACATGAAATTCGCTTAGCTAAAGTGAGGCAGTGATGCCCAACTAAGACTTTCCCTGTTTTTCGCGTAGCGAAAGTAAATTCGCTTAGCGAAAAGTTGCCTTAAAACAAGACATCAACCTTATGGAACCATTTTGATTCTCTTCATGAAAACACTTCTTTTCTCATTTTGAGTCACTTGATTAGCTAGATGAACTAAGGATAAGGTATAAAACATGTTTCACTTTGGTGAAAGCACTTTGAGATTAAATTCCATTTAAAGTCACTTAGGGTTTTTCTTTGAAAAACACAAGTTATTGAAAACACTTTCTTTACATCAAAACTTGACTTGTTCAAGAACTATTCATATCCTTCCTTTCCTCAAGGTCATGGCTAATAGCCAACTAGGAATCAATGTGAAGTTTTACTTCATCAACCAATCAAAGTATAGCTCACAACACTTACACAATCATGATAACCATAATACTCATTACTACATCATAATCAAACATCCAAGTCCATCACACATTATGGTCTCATAATCAACAATAAAAGTCCATACTTGATCTAATGATCAAAGTAGGTTTTCCAATATACATGAAAATGGTTTTTCATTCAATCATATCTTCATCAACTTATGCTAAAGCACACTACAACATACTCAAGCATAAACTCATCATAACAATCTTGTTCTCCAAGAGAACTTAACAAAACTTAACATATAAAAGTGAACCCAAACTAAAGGGTTTCACCCACACATAAAGTAAACAACCATCTTCACCACCACCATCTTGGTGTGATGAGGTTCTTCTCCCCATACCTGTTGAAGAGCAGATTCCCGGATCAAAGTCGGTTGATCGGTTTGTGAACCTCCTGATAGTTGTCACCAACTACAAACAACGAAACAATCAAACATTAAAAAACAATCAAACCAAACTCAACAATCATAACAAAGCGGATTTCGGCCATCCTAGGTTAAAAGGTTAGGAATTGGTTTTGGTTTTCCATTTCATGGATTCAAAGGCATTAGGAAAGCTAAGAATGAAATCAAGTGTTAGAAATCAAAAATTGATGAAAACACTATTCATCATCATCAAGAAGGGTTCGGCCCTAATGTGCTTTTTGAGCTATGATGGGAGTTGAATCATAAGCTCTTGGGTTTAGGTAGAGAATGATGAGGTGAGTTCAAAGAAATTGGTCTCACATCAAAATGATTTTTCTACAATTTCCTATGGATTTTCAAAGTTTTGGATCTAAGAAATAATTTTCATGAAAATGGATCTTGATCTTGAAATAAAGAGATATTCAAGAAGCTAAGAGATCATAGAAGTGATCTTACCTTGAAATGATGGAAGATTGCTCAAGGAATCAAGTGATTCCAACAAGTGATTCAAGCTTTTCAAGAAGAAAAATGGAATTTCACTTCAAGAACAACAATGGTGTTCTTCTTTGGGCAGAAATTTCGTGAATGAGGGGCTGGATGGGCTGAGTTCAGCCTTAAAACAAGTCACTTAAGGGCAAAATGGTCATTTGCCAAAAGGGTAAAATGGTAAAAGTGCAAAAGACTAAGGTTAGGGGCATTTTGGTCATTTCACGTCTAGATTTTCCCGATCGTCATGACGACTCTGGCATACTCTCCCAAGTGTCCTGGGATGTTGTGATATCAAGATTATCTGTTGGCAAGTCTCGGTAAGTCCATATGTGGCTCCGTTCGTCACCCGATTGAGAATTCCGCCCGAACGAAGGTCAGGAAGTTATTTTTCTGAAATTTTTACGAAATTTAACCAAAACGTAGAGAATCAAATTCTAAGACTTACTGTCTCGTTCACGGGTCCATCTGAGGTCTTCTGAGCAGTAAAATCATACTGTCAGTGTAAAAACGCAGACCGGACTCCGTTTGAGTTTTCGACTCAAAACTTAATCGTAGCTTCCTACGATATCGTCGAGCATGACTATGGTCTCAGAATATTTTATTTCTATTCCTAAGACCTCGAATAAAATAAAGACATTAAAATACTGAAGAATTAGAAAACGTGAAAATCGGGGCGTTACATTCCTACCCCTCTTAAAAGAATTTCGTCCTCGAAATTCCGTGACTTAAAACTAAACCTACTCGGTCGTTGAAGATTAAGGAAAGAAATTTTCAACAAAGGAAATTTTTCCTGGTCTTGGTCTCAGAAGAAAATAACAAAAGAATTTTACCAATCTGGAATGAATACAGGAATATCCAGTATGCAAAAAGACTCTTCAGTAGGTTCGTGAGTGTAAAAATGCATAGCTAATACATGTTTACATCCATGACTCTAATAAAGTTCCTTCTTTCATAAGAACCTTCCAATAAATTTGGGAATCAAAAGATAAACAGTCTGGCAAAAATCAGACTGGATCACCTTCACCAAAAGTAAAAGTGATTAGACTAAGTTTCATCAAGAAACTTTCAGTATCAAGAAGTTGTTTATGTTATGTTATAACTCAAGAAATAGTAATAACAAAACTTTCAGTGAAATAATACGAAAATGTCCAAACCAATGGACACCATATTATCAATTCAATCAATTGTCGAATACACTGAGGAATATGTAGAAGTGTGAACACAAATGTTCCCTTGAGATCAGGCAGCACTAACACAGGTGAAGTAGTCAACCTTCTCTCTAATCCTTGCAAACTTTCCTCACAGGCTTCAGTCCATTCAAACGCTTCATCCTTCCTTTGAAATCACATGACCCAAAAACTTTACTTCGTCGAGCCAAAACTCACACTTGGACAACTTTGCATATAGCTGTTTCTCCTTCAGAAACTAAAGAATCACACTAAGATATTCAGCGTGTACTTCTTGGTTTCGCGAATAGATGAGTATGTCGTCCGTGAAACAACGACAAACTTATCTAGGTATGGATGAAAGATCCTATTCATGTAATCCATGAATATAGAGGAGTATTCACCATACAAACGGCATTACAAGGTACTCGTAGTGCCCATAGCGTGTTCGAAACGATGTCTTCGGTATATTTTCTGCCTTCACATGAATCTGGTGATAACCCGATCGCAAATCAATCTAGGAGAAAACTGTCGCTCTCCTCAACTGATCCATCAAGTCATTTATCCTCGGAAGATGATACTTGTTCTTAATGGTAACTTTGTTCAACTGGCGCTAATCCACACATAAGCGAGATGTTTTGTCTTTCTTTCTCACCAACAGCACAGGCGTTCCCCATGGCGACACACTGGGTCTAACGAACTGTTTTCCCAATTAGTCCACCAACTGTTCCTTCAAGGTTTCCAACTCAGCAGGTGCCATATGCTAAGGTGCCATAGATGTTGGTCCTGTTCCTGGTACAAGATCGATCACAACTCGATGTCTCGAACTGGCGGTAAACCTGGTACGTCTTCAAGAAAGACTTCCGGAAACTCGTTAGTAACATGTATTCGTTGAGCTCCTCCTCTCAAAGAAACGTTTTCTTGGTTGGCAATCCAAATCCAGAATTATCCGAATCAGGGAAAACTAAGGTTTTGTTTGCACCGTCTAATAGGATATAGTTACAAGATAACCAATCCATCCCTATGATCAAATCCATTTGCGAAAGAGGCAAACAGATTAAATCAATCAAAAACGTTCTATCCACTACGAAAAATAGAACAGTTCAAACAGACTTTCGCAGTTATAACGGGCTTTGCAGAAAGTGCAAAAATTACCAAATCTAAGGGTAAGGAAAGATACAGATAAGGTTTTACCTTCCACGACGATCTGGCCGTGAATCAAATCTTCCTTTTGAGAAGTCTCAGCATCATCCCCAATATAAACTCCACTCATTGCCTTAGGCTTCGCTGCTTGCGCATCGTTGACAGAATGTCTAGCTTTTGATTGCACACAATCGCGTGAAGTATGCCCTGGCTTCCCACACTTGAAGCATATGATCCCCTTGATCAAGCATCCTCTGGTGACATGATTGTTCTTGCCACACTTCATGCACTTCTTTGGGGCGCTTCCAAATTGACTAATATTCCCACTGCTTCCTCCTACAGAACGTTGTTGTTGACCTTGCTGTTTTGAATATGGTTTTGATCGAGATCTATCATCACGACCATTGGTGCCTTTATGGAACCTAGTTGGTCCAGAGTGACGTTGCCTTCCTCCACGAGTCTTCATCAGATCTTCGATTACGAAGCATTCATCTACCAAAACCGAGAACTCTTTGACCTCAAGAGGTTGCACCGCTCCTCGAATCTCGTCCCTTAAACCTTCTTCGAACTTTGTGCACTTCCACTCCTCATCGGGATGAAGATGGAAATACCTCGAAGACTTGAGCAGGGACTCAAAATGATCAGTATATTCTTTAACAGACATTCCTCCTTGACGTAGCTGCAGGAACTCCATGTCTTTCAACTCGTCTGGCACTAGTCGGAAAATACTCGTTCTGAAGAACTCTGCTAGCGACAACTTACAAGAAATCAAAAACATTACTACCCTGTCCAATATTATTCCCCTTCAGAAACAATAATGCAGAGAGTAACAAACAATCGTTGTCTTCTTCAAAGAACCACAACACAGAGAACAAACAACACAAAAGGATAGACCGAAGTCATCATCCTCTCCAACATTGTTCTCTCTCAGAAACAATAACACAGAAAACAATCAGAGAAAACACAACACAAACAAGACAGACCATAACCTACAAACCCCAAAAAGACTCGGCCAGCTCTGATACCAAATAATGCAACACCCTTTCCCGAGTGTCACATTAAAATATTTATTAATGCAGAAAAATATGATTTTTCTTTTTCTTTTCTTTTCATAAAGATGTAATGGGATTAGTAAAGGTAATAAATAATACTAATAAGTGAACTTAGGTTCACCATGCATTACTAGGACATACATACAGTATTATAAATACAGAAACAGAAAACAAAAACAGAAACATCAACATTACTGTATACAGACATAAGTCTAATGTATGACTGACATAAGAAAATACAATAAGTACTAGGAGTCATAGCTCCCAAAAGGTACTACAAAAACTGACATAGTCTGGCCGACAACAAAACTAAAATAGCAAAAAGAGTCCGCCTCTGGGCTCAAGGAGACTACTGAACTGAACCATCGTCACGTCCATCTGTTCAAACAGCAACAGCAAGTACCAGCAGAAAACATACAGATATGGGTGAGATTCCCGTTCATCAACACAACAAAATAGCAGTAGTAAAAACGGGACGACTCACCGGGTAATAGCGTACCCAACATGCTTACAAGGTTCTCAATATAAATCATGTTAAGCAGTTAACAACATAATAGCATGCTAAACATTTAACAGCATAATATAAGGCATCCTTAAACAATACAGCGATGTATAACAATAAATGTAAACATCAATAGCCATAAACATCAACAGCCATGCAATGCAATGCAATGTATATGACTCAATGTCAATGTCACTGGGTACTACTCTGACCCCTACTCCATGGAGCTAACAAAACATTCGGAGAGAGTGAATGGGAGGACATGTTCCGGTTTCTGCCAGCCATGAGCAAGATGCTACAACATTCGTAACGTGCACGTATCTGGCTTTACGGTAACACTCTCGACCAAACATGAAAAGTACGGCATCTAGTAGAGGATATCAGTGTATTGCACGGATTCGCCACGACACAGAAGAATCACCAACTGGTCACATGTCAGCCCTTCCAACCCTGATACCTCCAAAAAGACCATTAAAGATCGTCACCGTAAGATTCGCACCCGCATCAAGGTGTAAGCTCAACTCCTAGGCTCAAGGCCTTACAACTATGCACATGAAATGCCAATGCTTACACAAAGCAGATGCGATAAAGCAATGTCTATCCATTGGATAGACCTCAAGGTTCACTAAGGTTCTCTTCCTTAGGAACTACACACATCTTTGTTTTATAAAACAATTATCCATCGGATAAATATCTCGTGATTCCTTTGGAATGATCCAGACTGCTTTCAGAATCGTCGACTGTCCCCACAAACCAACACAAGTCTTTTCAGCGTGTTTTGTCCTCACTCACACGCTTTCTAGGAAACTTCCCAGAAGGTCACCCATCCCATAATTACTCTAAGTCAAGCACGCTTAACTATAAAGTTCTTATGTTCTAAGCTCCCGAAAAGAAGATAAATCTTGTTGGTATGGGTAGTACCAATCAATTCTTATATGCCTTCCCTTAACTATACAGTCCCATACCTGCATAGCCTCAGGATTCCTTCCACTGTACAGTCCCATACCTGCACAGCCTCAGGATCTCTCTCATTCCAGTTATCACAAGACACAATTGAACGATTAACCTGGATCCGAATCATCGGTCCGTCATCGAACTACTGTTTCGAAAACCAAAACGTTTCGTGTTTGTGTTTACGTCTTATGAATTATGTCTCAAGTCCTAAGCATTATGAATAAGGATTGAGAATCCTCTTAGATAAGTCTTTAAGCCTTTCTAAGATATTAATCCCTTGTCTTTCAATTAAGGAAACAAGTGTTGATTTCACTTAAGTCTTATGAACTTATTGATGTACTAAGTCATCAATGGTATAGTACATGGTCTTGTTCCACCACATACCATACTTAATTAACCCTTGTCTTCAACTCTAAGTTAATTATTTAACTTAGGTTTTTCACGCATAAAACTTTAAGATTGAGTTAGAAAACTCCTTTTGTAAACCAAACAACTTTTACGATTGAAAACTCATTAGTTTTGAAACAACATTTGAACTACTTACTTCACTTCTAGCATTTTCTGAAACATGAAATTCGCTTAGCTAAAGTGAGGCAGTGATGCCCAACTAAGACTTTCCCTGTTTTTCGCGTAGCGAAAGTAAATTCGCTTAGCGAAAAGTTGCCTTAAAACAAGACATCAACCTTATGGAACCATTTTGATTCTCTTCATGAAAACACTTCTTTTCTCATTTTGAGTCACTTGATTAGCTAGATGAACTAAGGATAAGGTATAAAACATGTTTCACTTTGGTGAAAGCACTTTGAGATTAAATTCCATTTAAAGTCACTTAGGGTTTTTCTTTGAAAAACACAAGTTATTGAAAACACTTTCTTTACATCAAAACTTGACTTGTTCAAGAACTATTCATATCCTTCCTTTCCTCAAGGTCATGGCTAATAGCCAACTAGGAATCAATGTGAAGTTTTACTTCATCAACCAATCAAAGTATAGCTCACAACACTTACACAATCATGATAACCATAATACTCATTACTACATCATAATCAAACATCCAAGTCCATCACACATTATGGTCTCATAATCAACAATAAAAGTCCATACTTGATCTAATGATCAAAGTAGGTTTTCCAACATACATGAAAATGGTTTTTCATTCAATCATATCTTCATCAACTTATGCTAAAGCACACT
Organism: Ammopiptanthus mongolicus; assembly: GCA_039655645.1. Taxonomy (NCBI): domain Eukaryota; kingdom Viridiplantae; phylum Streptophyta; class Magnoliopsida; order Fabales; family Fabaceae; genus Ammopiptanthus; species Ammopiptanthus mongolicus. The sequence goes on from CM077349.1 coordinate 42,407,487, forward strand.
ACAACATACTCAAGCATAAACTCATCATAACAATCTTGTTCTCCAAGAGAACTTAACAAAACTTAACATATAAAAGTGAACCCAAACTAAAGGGTTTCACCCACACATAAAGTAAACAACCATCTTCACCACCACCATCTTGGTGTGATGAGGTTCTTCTCCCCATACCTGTTGAAGAGCAGATTCCCGGATCAAAGTCGGTTGATCGGTTTGTGAACCTCCTGATAGTTGTCACCAACTACAAACAACGAAACAATCAAACATTAAAAAACAATCGAACCAAACTCAACAATCATAACAAAGCGGATTTCGGCCATCCTAGGTTAAAAGGTTAGGAATTGGTTTTGGTTTTCCATTTCATGGATTCAAAGGCATTAGGAAAGCTAAGAATGAAATCAAGTGTTAGAAATCAAAAATTGATGAAAACACTATTCATCATCATCAAGAAGGGTTCGGCCCTAATGTGCTTTTTGAGCTATGATGGGAGTTGAATCATAAGCTCTTGGGTTTAGGTAGAGAATGATGAGGTGAGTTCAAAGAAATTGGTCTCACATCAAAATGATTTTTCTACAATTTCCTATGGATTTTCAAAGTTTTGGATCTAAGAAATAATTTTCATGAAAATGGATCTTGATCTTGAAATAAAGAGATATTCAAGAAGCTAAGAGATCATAGAAGTGATCTTACCTTGAAATGATGGAAGATTGCTCAAGGAATCAAGTGATTCCAACAAGTGATTCAAGCTTTTCAAGAAGAAAAATGGAATTTCACTTCAAGAACAACAATGGTGTTCTTCTTTGGGCAGAAATTTCGTGAATGAGGGGCTGGATGGGCTGAGTTCAGCCTTAAAACAAGTCACTTAAGGGCAAAATGGTCATTTGCCAAAAGGGTAAAATGGTAAAAGTGCAAAAGACTAAGGTTAGGGGCATTTTGGTCATTTCACGTCTAGATTTTCCCGATCGTCATGACGACTCTGGCATACTCTCCCAAGTGTCCTGGGATGTTGTGATATCAAGATTATCTGTTGGCAAGTCTCGGTAAGTCCATATGTGGCTCCGTTCGTCACCCGATTGAGAATTCCGCCCGAACGAAGGTCAGGAAGTTATTTTTCTGAAATTTTTACGAAATTTAACCAAAACGTAGAGAATCAAATTCTAAGACTTACTGTCTCGTTCACGGGTCCATCTGAGGTCTTCTGAGCAGTAAAATCATACTGTCAGTGTAAAAACGCAGACCGGACTCCGTTTGAGTTTTCGACTCAAAACTTAATCGTAGCTTCCTACGATATCGTCGAGCATGACTATGGTCTCGGAATATTTTATTTCCATTCCTAAGACCTCGAATAAAATAAAGACATTAAAATACTGAAGAATTAGAAAACGTGAAAATCGGGGCGTTACACCATCAATCTGCTAGTGATTTTCAACATTCCTAGCCTAATGCTCTTAGGGGTAACTTCCCAAGCTAAACTCAAATCGCTAAACTTCTCTATCAAATCCATCTCTGTAACCATCAAGGCTGAAATATGTAAGGTTTTTCTACTCAAAGCATCAGCCACTACATTGGCCTTACCTGGGTTGTAACTCAACTCAAACTCATAATCTTTAAGAAATTCCATCCACCTACGTTGTCTCATATTTAGCTCCTTTTGGTCAAATAGGTATTTCAAACTCTTATGATCACTAAAGATCTCAAATCTAGCTCCATAAAGATAATGCCTCCAAATCGTCAATGCAAACACTACGGCTCCTAGCTCCAAGTCATGGGTAGGGTAATTCTTCTCATGGGTCTTAAGCTGCCTAGAAGCATAAGCTACTACCTGACCATTCTGCATCAACACACCACCTAAACCTTGCTTGGAAGCATCACAGTACACCACAAAGGGTTCACTAGGATTGGGCAACACTAACACAGGTGCAGTGGTCAACCTATTCTTCAACTCCTGAAAACTTTCCTCACACTTAGAGTCCCACACAAAGATCTGACCCTTCTTAGTAAGGCGGGTCATAGGCAAAGCTATCTTAGAGAATCCTTCTATAAACCTCCTATAGTACCCGGCTAAACCCAAGAAACTCCTAACCTCGATCACTGACTTAGGTGCTTCCCACTGGAGCACGGTTTCTACCTTAGATGGGTCCACGGCTATCCCTCCTTTAGAGATGATGTGTCCTAAGAAACTCACCTCTTCTAACCAAAACTCACACTTGGACAACTTGGCATACAACTGTTTTTCCTTAAGGGTTTCCAAGACTATCCTCAAGTGTTCCTCATGTTCCTCCCTAGTCTTAGAGTATACTAGGATATCATCTATGAAAACAACTACAAACCTATCCAAGTATGGATGAAAGATCTTGTTCATGTAGTCCATGAACACAGCAGGGGCATTAGTCACACCAAAAGGCATAACTAGATACTCATAATGACCATAGCGTGTTCTGAACGCAGTCTTTGGAATGTCCTCAGACTTGACCCGAATTTGGTGATAGCCTGATCTCAAATCTATCTTAGAAAACACACAAGCTCCTATCAGCTGGTCCATAAGATCATCTATCCTAGGAAGAGGATACCTATTCTTAATAGTCACCTTGTTGAGCTGTCGGTAATCGACACACAACCTGATGCTACCATCTTTCTTCTTCACCAACAACACTGGCGCTCCCCACGGAGACACACTAGGCCTAACAAACTACTTCTGGAGCAATTCCTCTAACTGTTTCTTCAACTCAGCTAGCTCTAGAGGGGACATCCTGTATGGTGCTATTGATATAGGTCCTATACCTGGCACTAAGTCTATGCTAAACTCAATCTCTCTCTCAGGTGGCAAACTATAAATATCCTCTGGAAAAACTTCTGGGAACTCTCTCACAATTGGCACATCCTTAACCTCAGCCTTTCTCTCTACTTCCAGGGAAGATAAGATCATGTATACTTGGGATTCTTCTCTAATGGAAGCCTTGACTTGGTTGGCAGTTAGAAAACTCGGATCCTTAAGATTGACAGCAGTTCCAAAAACAACAGTTTTATCAAAGCAATTTAAAAGGACATGATTGGCGGATAACCGGTCCATACCAAGAATAACATCAAGTTGTTTAAGGGGTAAGCATATAAGATCAACTATGAAGTTTCTATCATCAATGACAATGGAACAACCTTTACAAATATGTGAGGTAACAACAGGCTTATTGGTAGGGGTAGCAACAACTAGATCATATTCAAGTTGGGCAACAGGTAATCTAAGGTACTCAACACAATCATGTGATATGAAAGAATGCAACACACCCGAATCAAACAAGACTATTAAAGGAGTCCCTTTGATGAGGCACTTACCTTGAATCAGGTCTTCGGATTCTGAGGCTTCAGCTCCACTGAGAGTGAAGACTCTCCCACTTGTCCTCAGTCGATTGGCTTGAGAACTCTTACTGGCACTCTGTGGCTCCATCTTTTCCCCACTACAATCCTTACTGATATGACCAGGCTTCCCACACTTGAAGCAGATGATGTCTGTCTCCTTGCAATCCTGAGTAAAGTGCTCCTTACCACACTTGCCACACCTGATTGGCCTAGAAGAGGCAAATCCTCCGCCACTAACTGGTCCCGACGTATACTGCGGTTTCTTGCCGGCGTGCTTGAACCCACGGCTAACTGGTGCCAACTGCTGCTTCCCTTTATCCTGCTGGGTCATCCTCTTACTCCCCTGAGGACCAGAATTCTTGAACTGGGCAACTCTGGACTTGTAGTCTTCCTCAAAGATTCTGCATTTGTTCACCAAGGTGGGGAAAACACGGATTTCCTGGTAGCTGATGGCTTGCTTAATCTCTGGGCGCAAACCATTCTCAAACTTCACACACTTGGAGCGATCATCATTACAATACTGGTAGAGTGGATAGTAACGTGACAGCTCCTCAAACTTAGTGGCATATTCCCCAACGGACATGCTTCCCTGAGTCAAAGCTAGAAACTCCATCTCCTTCTTGTCTCGTATATCAGCAGGAAAATACTTCCCCAAGAATCTCTCCTTGAAGGCATCCCAAGTAACAGCGGCGCCTTCAGCTTCCAAACGTTGGCGGCAATTCTCCCACCAATGTTCAGCTTCTTCTACTAACATGAAGGTAGCAAAGGTAACCTTCTGTGCATCGGTGCATGCCATGGCCCGAAAGATCTTTTTGAAGTTCCCGGATCCATGTCTGAGCACCTTCAGGGTCATAAGCTCCCTTGAAGGATGGTGGATTATTCCTCTGGAACTTATCCAAACCCTGGAATTCAGCAGGTCCACCTCCGTTGTGATTCTGATTCTGCCCTATGGCATTAGCTAATGCTTCCAGGGCATCAACAATCGCACGATCGTTTCTACCTGCCATAACTTCCTGCATCGTTCAAGCACACTGCTCAATATCGAAAGTCAAGTAAAACAAAACTAAACACTTAATACTCTATACCATCGTCACAGACAATCATATAAGAGTACACAGAAGAGAACACAACAGACACATACCCCGGCCTGTAGGACAGACCGGCTCTGATACCACTAAATGTGACACCCACTACCCCGCATATAATAAAACATAAATAAAATCATACATGTCTTTAAAAATATAACAATTAAAATAAAAACATATCCTCAAGGGTAATGTGCATCACATCATCTATAACGTAAAACATAGGAATCTGAAATAATCAAAATCCTTTAAAAACAAACTGCGGAAAACATAAATAATAAACATAACCCAAGTCCCGATGTCACATATCAGAGCTGGTATACATATACCGATAATACATCGGAATAAAACTGAATAACATAAATCATAAATCCTAACTACTGAGAGAGATCTCCTCGGGATCACCCCTCGTCAGCATGCTCACCCTCCTCTGCATATACCACAACATATGCACAAGAATAACAAAGAGAGGGGTAAGAAACACAATCATGAATATATGTAAACAGAATGGAATAGTAATTAAGATGTCATACAACATACATCAATCAACACAGATATAATCAATATATATCAAGGATGCATGTCAATGCGAATACAACATCACTACTCCGTATGCATGTGGCCAACAACTCTAACTCTGGAAAGACGATTAGGAGTACATGTCCGGTTATCAACGTGGATGATATGCCAGACCATGGGCCATCCCCGAACACTCTCACTAATCCTGATAACGTATAGTGGCTAGTCAGGGTACTCAAGCTTATTCTTTAGGTCACTCAGACAATAGGTAGCTAGCCCATGTCACCTGGAACTTCCATAGCCAACATACCCGCAAGGCCGGGATAACACCCATCGTGGCCTCCACTATCGCGATTCATCGTTTGCTTTCCACCCAACATATCAACGTCAACGTATGATGCATGCTATGCTCAACAACATGCAAACACATGTCCAACCATCCACCATCATAATCAATCACATTGATTATCAACAATGACCATCAACGATGATCATCAATCAACTAGGCGCTAACCAACGTTATTGCCTTTATCAACATTGCCAATATTATCGTCATCGTCAATCACATTGATTATCGACAATGACCATCAACGATGATCATCAAACAACTAGGCGCTAACCATCATTATTGCCTTTATCAACATTGCCAATATTATCATATCGTCATTATTAATATTAACGTTCTTTTCTATACTATCAACCTTGAATTGTGATCTCACAGTCATTTTCCCATTACCCTATTTATTTCTTCTTCACAACAGAATCTGGGTGAGAAACCCAGATTCGCTAGGCGAATCGTGGCTCGCGAGGCGAGCCCGAGAGCTCCTAAACAGGTTCCTAGATTCGCTAGGCGAATCCTGGCTCGCGAGGCGAGCCCGAGAGCCCCAATATTTGGTTCTCTCATTTGCCTCGCGGATTACAATCCGCTAGGCGAATCACGTCAGACCACGAATGGTCTCTTTGTCTCGCCTCGCGAATGGATATTCGCCAGGCGAATCATGACAGATGTGGGAATCTTAAGAATTTCTCTAAGTTATCCCTATGCCTATCATCCCATCTCTCAAGAATCATCCCTATGGGTTTCCAAAACTAATCCAATATTATCAATCTCACCTCTCATAACAACTCATTCATTATGGGGTGCCAAACGTCCCTAAGCTATGTTCTTTCACTAATCCTATTTTCTTCATCGTAACGCACATCATCATCAAGTCATCATTATCATTGCACATCATAAAATCTCATCAATGCATATCGTATCTATATTCATACTATTCATTGCACATACTATTTGAATCATATCATCAAGACAAACACGCATAATCATAATCATAGAACCATAAACATATATATTTATACAATATTCACATAGGCATATACATAAGATGCACATAATTACACTCATAGCATATACATAGGCATTTACAATGCATATAGACAAACATATAGAGGTCATGGGTTAACCCCTTCATCTTAACCTATCCCAAAACCCACATACTCATGATCTATTTCTTCCCCCCATACCTGGTATGACGATCACAATGAACAAAGGAAGGAAAAAGGTCCGAAAAAGGTTGAGTCTACATGAATGCTCGATCTTACGACGCTTGACTTCACGATCACAGCCCCAAAAGGTTCAAGAGCAGCAACTAGGAAGAGGGCTTGTGATGGCAGTGATGCTCTTCAAGCGAAGGAGACGAAGAACGATGAACAATGGTGCAATCTCCTTCAAGGATCCTTGGAAAGGGTTTAGAAATCCTTGTTTGAAGAGGAAGAGGCAGTTTCTAAGAGTAATTCGACTTAGAAAATAGGTTTAGGTCGAGTCTTATGGTATAAATATGAGTTAGGGTCATTATGGGCTGATTAGAAGCCCAAAAACGTGATTCTGGTGCGCGCAGATTCCCGAGTCGAGTAGCCTTTCGCGAGGAATAATCTAGCTGTCAAGTTCGCGAGGCGAATGTGTCCTCGCGACGCGAAACTTAAGAAGATGAATTTGGCCTTAACACATGAAATAAGACTTGTAGATAATTCTCTAAGCTTTCCAACGCATCCAAGATCACCTCAATCGGATGTCTAGAACTCAAGATATGAACAAAACCGTAAAACATGTTTCTTGGACTTGAATGCATTGACCATTCCTTAAGGCTAAACTACCCCAACTATGAACTTGGACATCAAGAACAATCACAAACAACATATATACAACATATACAAGCAAATATTAACACATATAAGCATAGCGTAAAAAAATAGGGTGTTACAAGCTACCTCATTCGTCACTGTAAATTATTCCCGAGACCGGCAACATCCCCAAGGCCACTCACTTGACCGCCCCATCTACTTTCCATACCCGCACTCAGGTACCGCTAACCTCGTATGATGCTGGCAGCCCATACTACCTGTCACACGGCCTCGCCACTTGGCAGCTGAAAATGATATGCAACAAACATCCTCAACAGGCTTGATATCGGATCTCACGCCTAAGCTCTCAACCAAATTAAAACATCACGATGCCACTGCATCCACACGGCCACAGCCTCGACGCCACGTGTCCAAGAGCCATAGCTCAAACAACACGGCACACAGCCTCAAGAAGTCAGCATAACAGCAACGGCACCATCCACAGTATCGACCTGACAAAAACACGGCACACAACCAAACTTATTCTACGGCATTCCGCCACAACCCTCAATATTACAGCATACAACATAGCAACAACAATAACATCATTGCAGCAGTAATATCAATAGCAACATAAAAGCATCTAACAATATATCATGTATACCAAGTAGCATATAGGCAAACAGATAGCAACAATAGCCAAAATCATACAGTCATACGTCAGCAAACATCCTCGATTTGCAGTTCTCTAACCTAAGGTTTCCAAACTTAATGGTGAAAGCCCAAAGTAAGCTAAACCTAAGGTTTAGATACTTTATTAGGGCTGAACCACTAGTAGGGCTAGGGCTTCCCTATGTATAGCAGAAATCACAACTACACTACTCTTGCCTTCCCGATGGCAGCAATACTCTTTCTCCCCACCTGAACTATTAGCACGCAATTCCACACGGTCACCGGCTCACTCCTCCTTCCTCAGGCTCGCAGCCCTCTTCAATGGCAGCTCCAAGAACAGCCCAAGAACAGCTCCAAATCTAGCACCATCGCGAGCATGAACTTTGCCCTAATCACGAGCACAACACATGCACCATGGTGTTAGCCCCAGGGCAAGCTCAAAAATCAAAGAAAATGGGTAAAGATTCGAAGAACACGAAGAACACGTGTTAGGGATTTGAGTTTACTTCAGGCGAATCGAAAAACCAATCCGTTAGAGTTGTAGATAACTCTGCCGCGATCACAACGGTGCTGTTAGAATCGCGTTCTGGTACTTCGATCACCTTCAACCTCCAGCTTTCTCACTCTAGAAACTCAGAGCTTCTCTCACTAGTTGCAGAAAACTTAGGAGATTTCGTGCAAATGAGAAGATGAAAGTGGAATCTCCACTTATGGGTTCTGCTGTCCATGCTTAAGCGTTCTTCAATTTGCACCCTTGAGCGTTGCCATGCTCTAGCATTGGGTTCTCTCCACACTTGAGCGTGGGACCTTGTCCACTCCACCAGCTCCTTGGCCTGACACGTGTCTTACAGGCATCCAAACTCAGAACAGCTGCTCAGCACACTCAGCACGCTGAGACGTCTAACTCCTCCCACGCTTAAGCGTCGTAACGCTTGAGCGTTGAATTCTCCCACGCTTGAGCATCAGCTCAGCGAGAGAAGAACTTCTAGCTTCCATAGTTACTCGTTTAACGTCTTAGGCATCTCCAACTTTGTTCAAGCCTATTCTTAAGCTTCAAACTAGGCCTAAAACTACCACACAATAATTCACACAATCATCCAAAGCTCCAATCGAGGTTAACCAGCTCGATCAAAGTCAAAAAGAAATCGGGATGTTACATTAACACTCCCTTACAGAAAATTTCGTCCCCAAAATTTCCGTCGTATACCTGTGAAAAAATATGGATGACTCTAGCGCATCTCAGCTTCGCGTTCCCATGTTGAATCACCAGTCACTGGGTTCCATTCCACTCTTACTAATGCAATGCGCTTACCGCGTAGTTCCTTGATCTTTCTATCCAAGATTCGAATAGGTGCAGCTTCGTATTCCAGGTTCTCTTTTAGTTGGAATGATTCGGGCTCTAACACTTGTGATGGATCGGGATAATACTTTTTGAGCTGAGAGACATTAAAGACGTCATGATGATTGGATAAACTTGGTGGTAAAGCGATTTGGTAGGCTACAGGGCCGATTCGTCGAAGAATTTGAAACGGTCCTATGAATTTAGGTGTTAGCTTCCTGGATCTGATTGCCCTGCCCACTCCATCTCTTGCGGTAACTCTCATGAAAACATGGTCGCCCTCTAGGAATTCCAAAGGCCTCCTCCTCCTGTCAGTGTAGCTCTTCTGTCTGTCCCTTGCAACCTTCATCTTTTGCCGTATCTTACGGACTTGTTCCGTCGTTTGCTGTACCAATTCTGGACCTAACAGCTGACTTTCTCCCGTCTCAAACCAGCACAGCGGAGTCTTGCACTTTCGTCCATACAGTGCTTCATACGGCACCATCCCAGTACTTGATGGAAATTGTTATTGTAAGTAAACTCGATCAATGGAAGAAACTTGTCCCAACTTCCTGTGTTTTCCAACACGTACACCCTTAAGAGATCCTCCAACGACTAAATTGTTCGTTCTGACTGACCATCCGTTTGAGGATGATAAGCAGAACTCATACTTAACTTAGTTCCCATAGCACTATGTAAGCTTCTCCAAAATCTTGAGGTAAACCTTGGATCATGATCCGATATGATACTCGAAGGTACCCCATGCAATCTTACAACCTCTTTGATGCAAATCTGAGTTAGTCACTCCAGAGAATAATTCTGGTTTGATTAGTAAGAAGTGTGCACACTTCGTCAATCTGTCGCTAATTACCCAGACTGCATCACACCTTTTCTGAGTTCACGGCAACCCAGAAACAAAGTCCATAGCAATACTATCCCATTTCCAATCTGAGACATCCAATGATTGCAACAATCCTGCTGGCTTCTGGTGTTCAATCTTCGCTTTCTGTCACACCAAGTAGGATAGGACATAAGCTGCTACATCTTTCTTCATCCCCGACCACCAGAACAACTACTTCAGATCCTGATACATCTTGGTAGCCCCTGGATGGAAACTCATCTTGCTCTTGTGTGCTTCTTCCAAGATCATATCCTTAACTTCTCTATCCGCCGGCACACAAATCCGATCACCATACCTAAGCCGACCATCTAAACCTCTTCTGAATTCCGAAGTCTTACCTTTTTCTATTAACCGATTCACACTATCGAGGTACTTATCCTCCGCTTGTTTCTTCCATAAAAGATTCAGGAAATCACTAGTTACTCTAACCATTCCAAGATTCATCTTATCCTCAACGATTTCCGCTTCTAAGTTCAGATCTCTAAACGCCTCTAAAAGCTTTAGCTCCTTTACCATCATAGCAGATACGTGTAGGGATTTCCTACTGATCGCATCCGCCACAACATTCGCCTTACCTGGATGGTATTGCAGGTCGAATTCATAGTCTTTTATGAATTCCATCCACCTTCTCTGCCTCATGTTCAACTCTTTCTGGTCGAACAGATACTTCAGGTTCTTATGGTCGCTAAATACACTGAATTTAGAGCCATGGAGATAGTGTGTCCATATCTTTAATGCAAACACTATCGTAGCCAATTCCAGATCATGCGTTGGGTAGTTCCACTCATGTTCTCTTAACTGCCTGGAGGCATAAGCCACCACTTTCCTGTCTTGCATGAGCACACATCCCAAGCTTTGATAAGATGCATCACATTATACATCAAATCGTCCTAAAGGATCTGGTAACACCAGCACGGGTGACGTGGTCAGTCTTCTTTTCAACTCCTGAAAACTCTGCTCGCAAGCCTCTGACCACTCAAATGTTTCCCTTTTCTCGTCAACTACGTCATAGGTAATGCAATCTTAGAGAATCCTTCTATAAACCTCCGATAGTAGCTCGCTACACCAAGAAAACTTCTTACTTCGTTTACAGACTTAGGGCTTTCCCCAACTTACTACGGCCTCAACTTTCGCAAGGTCCACTGCGATTCCATCCTTACTGATCACATGGCCTAGAAACTGAACTTCCTCTAACCAGAACTCACACTTCGACAATTTAGCATACAATTGCCGGTCCTTTAGCAATCGCAACACCGCCCTCAGATGCTCTACGTGTTCCTCTCTACTCGAAGAGTATACAAGGATGTCGTCGATAAACACAACAACAAACTTGTCAAGGAAGTGTCGGAAGATCCTGTTCATATGGTCCATGAACACAGTTGGAGCATTAGTCACACCAAACGGCATAACCAAATACTCATAGTGACCATACCGGCTCCGAAAAGCAGTCTTTGGCACATCCTCCTTCTTAACCCAGATTTGATGGTATCTAGATCGCAGGTCGATCTTAGAAAACACAGCTGCTCCTTTTAGCTGATCCATCAAATCATCTGTCCGTGGTAACGGATACTTGTTCTTTATCGTCACTTTGTTCAGCTGACGATAGTCCATGCACAGCCTCGAGTTTCCGTCTTTCTTCATCACAAACAACACCGGAGCTCCCCGCGGAGATGCACTAGGTCTAAGAAATTCCTTGCCTAGCATCTCGTCCAACTGCTTCTTTAACTCCATCAGTTCCACTGGAGACATCCGATATGGTGCTATCGATATAGGTCCAGTTCTCGGTACCAGGTCTATGGCAAACTCCACCTCTCTCTCTGGTGGTAATCCAGGAACGTCATCGGGCAACACATCCGGAAACTCTCGCACGACAGACAAATCTTCAACACTAAGAGTCTCCTTCACTTCCAAAGAGAACAACACCACATACTCATCCGATCGTTTACCCGTCAGAGTACTCTTGTTGGCAGGCATAAATCCAGATTGCTCGGAAAAACTAATAGTTTTATTTGAACAGTCTAACATCAAATGATTGGCCGAAAGCCAGTCCATGCCAAGGATAACATCTATCTGTTGCATAGGTAAACAGATAAGGTCAACAAGAAAATGATAGTTCTCTACCATAACAGAACATTTACGACATACAGATAGGGTTGTTAAAGAATCACCAGTAGGTACTGAAACGGTTAAGTCATAGGGTAAGGTAGAAACAGGCAACCCTAAATGATCCATACACTCTACTGATAGGAAAGAATGCATAGCCCCAGAATCAAACCGAACCGACAAAAGCTTACCGGAAACTAAGCACTTACTTTGGATTAGATCAGGACTTTGGGATGCTTCAGAACCTCACACGGCAAACACCCTTCCAGTAGTCTGTGGCTTGCTCTGCTGACTTGCCACAACCGATCTTGCTCCACCACTCTGAGCTCTATTGCTTTGCTGTTGAAACTGAGCCCTTCTGCTGACTCCGGGCTTGCAGTCTGATGCATAGTGCCCCATCTGGTTGCAATTGTAGCATCTTATGTGTTGGGTCTTGGGACAACTCTTCACTAGATGTGGTCCCCCGCACCGAAAACAAATCTTGACCTCTTGTTGAGTTTGACTGGAGCCGCTCATTCCATGGTTAACATTGAATCGAGCCGAGCAATCATACGGCCTTACTCTCCTTTGGAACTTGCTGCTTCTGCCACTTTGACTGCTCCGAATAGGTCCACCACTTGTCTTTTGTTGCGCGACAGTCCCTACTCAGTCATGCCCTTCAACCACTATGCATTTCTCCACCAACTCGGGAAAAGATCCAATACTCAAAGGTAGCGTTGCTCGCTTCAACTCGGGCCTCAACCCGTCCTTGAACCTCCTGCAAACCCATTCTTCATCCGGATGGATCTGATAGAACAGAGAGAACTTGAGTAGCGCTTCAAACCTCATCGCGTACTCACCCACGGAAAGCTGTTCCTGTCTCAGACTCAGGAATTCCTTTTCTTTTTCCTGCAAGATACTTCTCGGGAAGTACTTCTCCAAAAAGCACTCCCGGAACAGTTGCCATGTCAGTACTCTTCCTCCGGTGTCTAACAATCTAGCCTTGGTTCTCCACCAAGCTTCTGCTGCTCCCACCAACATGAAGGCAGCATAGGTAACCTTCCTATCTTCTATGCAGTGTGTGGCCATGAACACCTTCTCTATCTCTTGCAGCCACATTTCTACAGCCTCAGGATTATACTCTCCATGGAATTGGGGAGGATTTCCCTTCATGAAAGCATTAAGATCAGTATCCACCATCTCATTCTCTCTTACAGTATGCAGCTGATCCTGCCTGGCTTCCCTCTCTTCCTGCCTTTGCATATACTGGGCCGTCTGTTGAGTCTGCTGCATCATGGCGGTAGCCAAGTCCCTCATGGCCCGCATTTCTTCAGAGATGTCACCACCACTCCCTATCCCTGAGTGGTCACCATTATTGTTATCATCATTATGTCTAGTTGCCGGCCTTCCACGCCTTCCCCGTGCCATTTAGCTTCCTGTAAAAGGAGCCATCAGTTCCAATTCATAAGACATATAATAGCACTTAGCAGTTAAACATATCATATGCCTTATGAATGAAAGTGGTTACCACACTTCGATAACTCGCTCATCAGACACTCTACCCAAAACCCGACAGAGTTGATACAACTCAGTTATCAACCGTCAAAGCCAATACACTTAACCTTCATAGTCTGATTTAGAATCGAACCGCTCTGATACCATAATAATGAGACGACCCTCCTCTCTTAGAAGGATAATCCCATTAATTCCAACATCTTATTATTATTATTATTATTATTATTATTATTATTATTATTATTATTATTATTACTATGCCTAGCCGTATATAAAGCGATAGCGTGGTAAAACAAACGGCGTTGCAGAAACAAAACAATGTAAACAAGAACGGCAAGCATAGCAAACGATGATCAGAGTATAAAGCGCATAATAACCATATCTACATAATTGTACAATAACATGCATAAGTTAGTCCCATCAGTAGCGCACTGTACTTAAATATATATACTGTCGGGTAGAAAACCAAAAATACATCAAGAGTCAAAAGAAAAACACTCAAAGCTCACCAGCAACCCCCGACCCCTATCAAAATACGTGAAAAAGCGCTCAGCTCACACCCTAGGACGCACTGGCAGGCTCTCACCATCAGTGGTGAGGATGCCCTGAACTACCTTGACCGTCTCCATGAGTACGCCGGTACCGCACAATCGGCTCATACTCAGACGAAGAACTGGACACTACGATCCTCCGCCTGCGATAGGTCCTCATGTAATGCTTGATCCTCCTGCGCTGGCCTCGGTAGACATAACCTCTCCTGCTGGTCACGACCAATGACTGGGATGCTGCCCAAGTGTAGTCTTGCTCCCTCTGCCTCGGAGGTCGCCACATCCTCGAAAAGGGGAGGAACTGGTAGATGCGATAGGGACCAATAATATCTACATACGGAGGTGTACCGCTCCTAAACATCAGGCTGACTGGCCCTGTATAGACCACCAAAATGGTAGAGGGGTCTACCCACCATCCCCTCTCATCATACTATATGATCTCAATGTCTCCCAGCACCGGCATCCGTGGTGCCCCCGTGATGAACGGGTGAAGTCTCGGGTCCATGATAAGCCTCAGCTGGCTCGTTGTCTTCAAGAGAATCCATACCGGACAACAAGGAAAATAGAAGGGAGATAAGAAATACAGCGCCTTATAAGGTCGGAAAACAACAGTAATGCAGTAAACAAGTATAGCTGATAACACATAGCAGATATAGCAAATATGGCATCTACTGAATTCCAACACTCATCTCCTAAGACAGCATATGCAATAAGCATCCATCCCATGAGACTCACACTCAGATCAAGCCTCTAGACTGGGATACTGATCCCACGCAGCATGTCGGTCGAAAAACGCACTTCTGCAGGTTTCCAAGTGGAACAGTTCCACACCCGAACAAGTCCACACCGGAACAGGTTCTGTGTCGGAACGGAGTTAGCTTGCCCAAGAAACTGAACCGCTCGCCGTGGCCAACAAGAGTGCATCCCCCTTCCACACCGGAACCGTGGTATCTCGGTCACCTCGGAATTTTAGCCTGGAAAACTGGAAAGCTCTAGGATTAGTCGGGAAAACCAGACTGGATCGGGCGTCACGATAGGATAGGAGCTACCACATCCGTCAACGTAAACTATTCTCGAGACCGGCAGCATCCCCAAGGCCACTCACTTGACCGCCCCATCTACTTTCCGCACCGCACTCAGGTACCACTAACCTCGTATGACGCTGGCAGCTCATACTACCTGTCACACGGCCTCGCTACTTGGCAGCTGAAAATGATATGCAACAAACATCCTCAACAGCCTTGATATCGGATCTCACGCCTAAGCTCTCAACCAAATCAAAACATCACGATGCCACTGGATCCACATGGCCACAGCCTCGAAGCCACGTGTCCACTAGCCACAGCTCAAACAACACGGCATACAACCTCAAGAAGTCAGCATAACAACAACGGCACCATCTACGGTATCAACCCGACAACAACACGACACACAGCCAAACTTATTCTACGGCATTCTGCCACAACCCTCAATAGTACAGCATACAGCATAGCAACAGCAATAATATCATAGCAGTAGTAATATCAATAGCAGCATAAAAGAATCTAGCAACATATCACGTATACCAAGTAGCATATAGGCAAACAGATAGCAACAACAACAACCAACATCATATAGTCATATGTCAGCAAACATCCTCGATTAACAGTTCTCTAATCTAGGGTTCCCAAAGTAAGCTAAACCTAGGGTTTAGATACTTTATTAGGGCTGAACCACTAGTAGGGTTAGAGCTTCCTTACGCATAGCAGAAATCACAACTACACTACTCTTGCCTTCCCGAGGGCAGCAATTCCACGCGATCACCGGCTCACTCCTCCTTCCTCAAGCTCGTAGCCCCCTTCACTAGCACAACACAAGCTCCAAGAACAGCTCCAAATCAAGCACCACCGCGAGCACGAACTTTGCCCTAATCACGAGCACAACACAAGCACCTTAGTGTTAGCCCCAAGGCAAGCACAAAAATCGAAGAAAAAGGGTAAAAACTCGAAGATCACCAAGAACACGAAGAACACGTGCTAGCGATTTGAGTTTACCTCAAGTGAATCGAAAAACCAATCCTTCAGAGTTGTAGATAACCCAGCCGCGATCACAACGGTGCTGTCAGAATCGCGTTTTGGTACTTCGATCACCTTCAACCTCGAGCTTTCTCACTCTAGAAACCCAAAGCTTCTATCCCTAGTTGCAGAAAACTTGGGAGATTTCGTGCAAATGAGAAGATGAAAGTGGAAGCTCCACTTATGGGTTCTGCTGTCCACGCTTAAGCGTTCTTCAATTTGCATGCTTGAGCGTTGCCACGCTCTAGCGTTGGGTTCTCTCCACGCTTGAGCGTGGGACCTTGTCCACTCCGCCTGCTCCCTGGCCTGACACGTGTCTCACACGCGTCCAAACTCAGAATAGCTGCTCAGCGCACTCAACACGCTGAGATGTCCAACTCCTCTAGCGTTGAATTCTCCCACACTTGAGCGTTAGCTCAGCGAGAGAAGAACTTCTAGCTTCCACAGTTACTCGTTTAACGTCTTAGGTACCTCGAACCTTGTTCAAGCCTATTCCTAAGCTTCAAACTAGGCCTAAAACTAACACAAAACAATTCACAAATCATCCAAAGCTCCAATCGAGGTTAACTAGCTCGATCAGAGTCACAGAGAAATCGGGATGTTACAACCACCATTGAATCCTTGAGAAATCCTTGAATCTTTGAAGAAAAACCTTGAATCGTTGATCAATCTTCATCCATTATTAGATAAGATCACTTCTATGATCTCTTAGCTTCTTGAATCTCTCTCAATCTCATGATCAAAATCCATTTTCATGAAAACCCATTTTGAGATCCAAATCTTTGAAAATTCATAGGAAATTGTAGAAAAATCCTTTTAATGGGAAACCAATTTCTTTAAACCCACTTCATCATTCTCTACCTAAACCCAAGAGCTCATGATTCAATTCTCATCCTAGCTCTTAATCCCCAATATGGCCAATTCCTAGACAAGGATGATGAATAGTGTTTTGATTAAATTTTTGATTTCTAACTCTTGATTCCCTCCTTAGCTTTCCTATTGTCTTTGAATCCAAGTGATGGAAGACCAAATCAATTTCTAACCTCTTTGGTTGAGACCTTCATGTGTCAAAACCTTGAGTTTTGCTTCACATTTTTGAGTCATAGGACTTGTAGTAGTATTAACTAAGTTCATGAACCAACCACCTAAAAGTTTGGAACCAAATGAGATCCCTAGCCCTTTTAACTTTTCCTGGCCGAACCTTGAACATTTTTGGGGGAATAAAATTTATGTTTTGATGTTGTATATTGATGTTGATTGTTGTTTGAATTGAATTGTATTTGATTGTTTTAGGCGACGCGGACGAAGCCGGAGCCGGAGCCGGAGCCGAGAATCGTTCGACTTTTGATTGAACATCCTTGTGAGGTAAAGGGAGGTAGATCATTTGAGTTTGATAGCTGCATGGTATATGACTTGTTATATGAAATGTGGTAATGTTAATTGATGATTGGTACTTGTGAATGATTGACTTATATACTTGATGGAGTTGTACTTGAGTATTTGTTTTAGAATTGTGGCATGGATGCCTTTGATGAATATTATTGTGATTATGGACTTTTGGATATATATGACATATATTTATATCTTGGATGAGCATATGACTGGCTATGTCTCGATAATTATTAAAAGACTCAAAATCCGAAATCAAAGTTTTGAATAACGCGTTTTGAAATCCAAAAGTGGTTTTTGGAAAACGTGTTGCTTTTCAAGAAAAGTTAAGTTTCCTTTTTGAAAAAGTTATGTTCTTTTGAAAAGAAACAGTGATTTTGTGGAAAGTCGTGCAAAACGTGTTTTGTTTCAGTAAAGCATTTTAAAAAGGCGTGAAACCTTAGAAAATGGTTTTTGTTTTCAAGAAAGGTGTTTTTCTAGGAAAATGTTCTCTTTGATCAAGAAATGTTTTGTTTCAAGAAAACGAAATTGAGTTTTGTTTTCCAAAGTTGTTTTGAGAAAGTTTGACCGAAAAGGAAAAATGATGAACCTTTGAGAAGAACCCAAACCCAGTGACCGAGACGTCGGGATAGTGTTTTGTGGATTGAGCACTCAGACTTCGTGGCCTATGTTTTTGATTTGAATGGGCTTAATGTCCTCTAAAACGAGTCATGGGCTTTATGCCTCGACAATTGAAAGAATGAACGAAAAAGAAAACAGAAAACTTTCTGTGTACATGCATGAACCGGCAAATGTACCATTTGAAACCGAGCTACAACTTACGTAGTTGAGAATTCAGCCAGTTAAGACCACTAGGTCTATAGGAACATTCTGTGTTCGAGACTCCACAAGTAGCCGGTGGCGTAGCAACCCCGTGCCGTGGTAAATCGGTTGCCCAACACGAATGGACTCAATCAGAGACTGGAGTATTCATGATATGGTGAGACGTGGTACCCTGGAACAATTGGAGTTCGGACCTAAATTGAGAGGCCGACTTATGAGGACAATTGTGTTACGGGTGTTACTATGGCCTATCGCTCGATGTTGGGAAGTTAGAATCTCTGGAGTACATGAATTAGAAAGATGATATTGAAGTCTTATGCATTATTATAACTCATGATGGTGTTTGAGATATTATATTGTCTTATATAGTTAACTGTTATTATAACTGTATTTATCTGTGAATATTTATGCTGTTTGTCGTCTGTGTGGCTATCGTGATAAACTTTATATAAGTATTTCACATTTGCCTGTATACGTTGGACACCCTGTTGTGATTTTGGAACACATGTACAGATGTTGTTCATAGGTCCCCGCGGGCATTTGAGGACTCGGATGACCGAGCCTGTTGAAGAAATTGACTTTGGGTTATATCCCAATGGCTTCTTTTAGCCTACCAGCTTAGGATTCTTTTATTTTTGAAGCATTTTTATATATTCTACTACATGTATGTCGGATTTATGTTCTTAAGTCTGTAATACGATATATTTTAGACCTGAATCTATGTTTATGTTTTATGCACCTTAAATATTGGCATGTGTTATGGAGTTTATTTCTTCGTCTTGAGTTTGTTTTGCCTATGCATGCAGAAAATTTTTAGAAACCGCGTTTTCGAACGTAGCTAAATAATTATGTTATTTTTCGAAAGCAACCAGCGTTTTATTTTCTTGATATTTTCCGCATTTTGAGTTCGAGTACGTAGCACCCGCGAGGGGATATTACAAAAGCAAAGGATTCAAACTGGTATCTTGATGGTGGATGCTCCACGCACATGACGGGAGACAAAAATAAGTTCTCATCCCTTACACCCAAAAAGGGTGGCTATGTCTTCTATGGTGATAACAACAAAGGTAGAATTTTGGGAAGTGGAACGGTTGGTAAGAGTCCCAATCCCATTATAGAAAATGTTTTGTATGTTGAGGGATTGAAACATAATTTACTAAGTATAAGCCAACTCTCTGACAAAGGATTTGAAGTAATTTTTTGATACATCAAAATACATGGTTATGGATTCTAAAAATAAACAAACTAAGTTAATTGGACAAAGAATTGGAAATATTTATATGGTTAACTTGGATGAACTACCTTCAAATGATGCATGCTGTCTCATTAGTAAAGAGGATGAAACATAGATATATTCTGTACAATAATCTCAACTCGAATATGATTACTTGATTATGAAACTCTTGGTCAATACAAAATGACATTTGAATTTTCTGCTTAGAATCAAGTACATGTCATATGTGCTTGTGATGTTTATATGGTTTAAAGCAAGCTCCTAGAGCTTGTTATGAATGGTTGAGTAAATTCTTGATTCAAAACGGTTTTCAAAGGGGAAAAGTTGATACTATTCTTTTCATCAAAATTAAAAAGCATGACATCTTACTTGTTCAAATTTATGCGGATGACATAATTTTTGGTGCTACTAATGAGGCTTTGTGCAAGGATTTCTCTAACATTAAGCAAAGCGAATTTGAAATGTCAATGATGGGTGAGCTCAACTACTTCCTTGGTCTACAAATTAAACAATCAAAGGAAGGCATATTCATCAACCAATCCAAGTATTGCAAGGAGCTACGCAAAAAATTTGGGATGGACAATTCTAAAGAAATATCTACCCCCATGAGCACATCATGTTATCTAGACAAAGATGAGAATGGAAAGACAGTTGACATGAGTAAGTATAGAGGTATGATAGATCTCTCCTTCATCTTACTGCTAGTCGTCCTGATATTATGTTTAGTGTATGCATGTGTGGACGTTTTCAATCAAACCCTAAGGAATCACATCTCGCCACGGTAAAACGCATTATGAGATATCTCATTGGCACACAAAATATGGGTTTATTGTATCCTAAAGGGGCTGATTGCACTCTAGTTGGGTACTCGGATTCGGACTTTGCGGGATGCAAAATGGATAGAAAAAGTACTAGTGGTACATGTCACTTACTAGGAAACGCCTTAGTCTCTTGGCATAGCAAGAAACAAACTAGTATGGCCTTGTCCACCGCCGAAGCGGAATACGTTGTGGCAGGCAGTTGCTGTGCACAAATAATTTGGATGAAACAACAGTTAATAACTATGGAATTAATCTTAAAACTGTTCCCATTAAGTGTGACAATACTAGTGCCTAAATCTCACAAAAAATCCAGTTTATCACTCTAGGACCAAGCACATTGAGATCAGGCACCATTTCATTAGGGACCATGTTCAAAAAGGTGACTGCATGATTGAGTTTGTTGAAACATCTAAACAAATCGCAGACATTTTTACAAAACCATTACCTAAAGAAAGTTTCTTTTTCATAAGAACCGAATTAGGAATATTGAATCAATCATGCATTGAGTAAAATAAGCATCTCATCTTGTTATTACTAATATGTGTATTAAGTGTGAATAAGAAAACAGGATGCAATAATCGATTAGCATAATCGATTATTAGAAGTCAGAAGGTCGACAATCGATTACAGTAATCGATTAAGTATTTCAGACAGAAAATAGCAGAAGTCAAAAGACATAATCGATTATATGCGTAATGCTAAATTTTATACTGCTCCTGCTGCTACTGCTATTGTTGGTATATCTATTTTCTTTGAATATATGCCTTGCATCTGACTATCTTTCCCACTTTTTGATAATGCCAAAAGGGGGAGTGGATTTTTAATTGCATAAAGTGAGGGGGAGTAGAGCATATATTATCTGTTCATAACTTTGATTATTAAATATTAAATGCTCTAACTTGTTTCTTGAGAAAATCCCTCCTTAAGATGTTTGTCATCATCAAAAAGGGGGAGAATGTGAATATATGCCTCGATAGGATAAGTTAAAGTTTTGATGGATCACAAAAAGAAAAGATCCCAGAATGACTAGATTGCAAAAAACGAAAAAAGTTATCTCAGATGATCAAGTCTTTCAGAAGGGATGAAGGGAATTTTAGTATTTGTATTGTGTGTTTTAGATCATATTGTACATGGTAGATAAAGATCTAAAAATCAATCACACACACATAAAATAGAAAGAGTAAAAATAAAACTTAATTGGCCGTAAGCTCTTTAATTGGAAAAATCAATTAACAGCCGTTAAATTTAAAGTTCAGATGGTTTCTAAATGAAAATAATCGATTATATAATTATCATAATTGATTAGCATATATTTGAAAAGAAATTTCTCGAAACAGAGAAGATGTAATCGATTACCATAATCGATTATATACATAATCGATTCCTTAATCGATTACGCTCCTACGCGTAAAATTGACCTCTAAAACAGAGAACCCATAATCGATTATCATAATCGATTATGATGCTACTGTCTCTTAATGCATTTTGGCTAAAAAGGGAATAATCGATTATTGAATTAAAATAATCGATTATTGTGAGTGAAACACATATGCTGAAAGTGGGCTTAACGTAATTCCTATGGGCCTAATTCTTTTCCTGTAAATAGGATGCCTTGGGAAGTGTTTCAAACACAACACTTGCTTCCCTATTTTTTTATTGTGCTAACACTCTGTCAAAAATTCTTTTTATCACTCTCACTAATATTACACTTTGATTACCCTTACATAGAGAGGGAGCTTTATACTCCATATAAGTGAGATTATAATTGTGCTTCAAGTTGTAATTTCTTATCTGCACTTTTGAGTGCTACATGTCTCTTTATATTGTTCTTATTTGGGTGTGAGTCCCATAGTTTTTGAAAGAGAAGGTTTTTCTCTTGAGACTTTGTCACCGGGGGACGTGATATCCCTGGTCTGTGAAGAGTGCTCTTATTTGTGAAGGTTTCTAGCTGAACCTGATTTAAAAGCTAGTTATTGAGTGAAAACCCTTGGTGGTTGACCTTGGGGACTAGACGTAGGCTACTGGGGTATTAGGTAGCAAAACCAGGATAAAACTGCGAGTCTTTCTTTTCCTCCTTACTCTTAATTATTGCAATTTATTTTACGCCATTTACTTTTTATAACTTTTACATTATTGAAATTTAATTCCCGTAATTATCTTTCTACTATCTTTATTTTATTGTAATTTATTCAATGCACTTTAAATACAAGTTATTTATTTCTAAAGTGCTCTGTTATGCAAAAAGTTTTAAAAATACACATTAAACACAATTCACCCCCTCTTGTGTTTGGAGTCACTTGTCAACACTCCAAGGAGTGAAAATGGTGAAGTGAGAGTGTAAGGGAAAAACCTTCACTTATGGCTTCCTATTGAGAACTCTTAAGCGTGCAGAAATGCCACGCTTGAGCGTGCCCACGCTTAAGCGTGGGTTTCTTCCACGCTTGAGCGTGGAACCTTGTCCACTCTGCCTTCACCCTGCCTGACATGTGTCGCACACACGTCAGAATTCACACGAGCTGGCAAATGCACTCAGCACACTTGAGTGTGCACTCTTCCAAACTTCTGCCTTCCCCAGTTTCTCGTGTTACACCTTAGACACTTCCAACTTGGTTCAACCCTATTCCTAAGCTTCCAACTAAGCCTTAAACTAACACAAAACAATTCACTCAAGCAATCAAAGCCTTAATCGAGATTAACCAACTCGATTTTATAGTTACAGAAAATCAGGATGTTACAGGACCCGGTGTTGTCACCCCTTGTGAACCTAGACGATCCAAGATGAAGCTATCTCTCTTCATGAGTCTTCATCAGATCTTCCGTTAGGAAGCACTCATCCCTTAAGGTAGCACTGCTCCTTAAATCTCGTTTTGCAAACCTTTTTCGAACATTATGCACTTCCACTCCTCATCGGGATTAAGTTGGAGATACCTCGAAGATTTCAATAGCGACTCAAAGCGATCAGCGTACTCCTCGACATACATTCCTCCTTGACGTTGTAATATCCCTTATTTTCTGTAACTCTAATTGAGTTGGTTAATCTCGATTAGGGCTTTGGTTGGTTGTGTGGTTTGTTTGGTGTTAGTTTAAGGCTTAGTTAGAAGCTTAGGTATTGGCTTGAATACTGTTGGAAGTGCTTAAGGTGTAACATGAGAAACTGGGGAGTCAAGAGTTTGGAAGGCCCTTCCCAGCTGAGCATTACACTCAACCGTGGGAAGAGTGCAAGCTCAAGCGTGCCAACGTTTGGACGTTGGCATGTTTTATGCTCAAGTGTGTTGAGTGCGTTTTCCAGATGGTGTGAGTCTTGAGGCGTGTGAGACACGTGTCAGGCCAAGGAGAAGGCGGAATGGACAAGGCTCCACGCTCAAGCATGCAAAACCTCCACGCTTCAGCGTTCAGAGTTGGTCAAGTTTGGTGAGTTTCTTCTCCTCTCTTCATTTGCAAGAAATTTCTCAAGAGTTATGGATTTCCTACAAGTGCTAGAGAGAGAGAGAGAGAGACTATGGTGTTGGAGTGAGAAACTCAAGTTCGGAGGCGATCGAGGTGTCAGAATGCAATTCTGGCAACATCGCTGTGATCGTGATGACGAAATCTACAACTTTGACCTATTGATTTCTCAATTCGCCTAAGGTAAACTCAAATCCATGACACACGTTATTCGTGTTTCTCCGAGTTTCTACCTTTTCTCTTGAGCTTTGAGGTTACTCTAGAGCTAATGCTATTGCATATGTGTTGTCCCCGTGATTAGGGCAAAGTTCGTGCTTGTGTTCGTGCCAATTGGAAGTGGAACCACGGCTGCGAGGTGGCTGTTCGTGGAGGACGGCTGCGAGCTGCAAGTGGTGTTGGTGAGCCGGAGATCGTGTTGAAGTTCGTACCAATTTTCAAGTGTGGGGAGAAAGAGTACTGTTGTTGTCGGGAAGGCAAGAGTAGCGTAGTTGTTGATATTGCTATGTGTGGGGGAGCCCTAAACCCTACTAGAGGCTGAGACCCGATGAAGCACCTAAACCCTAGGATTAGTTTAATTTGGGCTATCACCGCTAAATTTGAACCCTAGGTTAGATAACTATTGATCGAGGATGATATGTGATGTATGACTGCCATGTTGATTATTGTGATAACTGCTATACCTGTCTACGTACCTACGTGTTTACTTTGCTTGTTGATATGGGATGCATGCTATGTTGTTGTTATTATTGTTGCATATGTTTTGCTACAGCTGTATGTTGCGTTCAAAACAGACTTAAGGGTAGTGTAACCTGTCGCTGAAGTAATATAGGACGGAAGTCCAGATATCATACCCAAGAGATTTATTTAGATAACTAAGTGATAAAGGAAGTACTGGAATAAGGAAATCCTTATGCTATTTAGACTAATCAAGAACTTAGAAAATAAATAATAATAAAGCAGTAGTAAAAAATACTGAAAGAAGAACAAAAGAGTTTAGAAATCAAGAGTAAAAGTGTAACACCCCCGTTTTCTGTAACCGGTTATAATCACCATAACATTGTGATTAATACCTTGTGTTTAGTATATCTCTATATTTATATGTATGTGGATGTTTATATGATGATTTATATGATAGTTATGTTGTGGTAAAGTTTTCTTTTGTCGTTATGAGACGAAAACCGATAAAAATTCTGTTTTGATCGTTATCGGGTAATTTCTTGTTTTATGTGTTGGAGGCCGGGAAACGGAGAATTAAGTGGAATGTAATATTGAATTACATTTTCCATTACCTTGTTGATTATTCCTAATGAAGATTATTAGCTTTCTTAAAATCCAAAAATTTACCAAAAGTAGTAAAAACCAATTATCCATTTTTGGTAAAAACCCTAATCACCTAATTCCTAACTAAATGGGAATGTAACTATTCTAGTTACATTTAGTTAAGGCCATTCGGCCATTCCATATTGGGAGAAGCCAAGATTTGCTTTCCATCCTTTCAAGTCAAGTTTCTGACACTAACCATTAATGGAAAAAGTATCTTAACCATTTTTGGTTAATCTTGTCCTTAAGCCCTCCATAAGCAACAACACACCTACCTACTTGCATCTTGGCCCTCCATTCTCTATGACCAAGGTTTAATGAAGTTTTGGAGTCCACCAAGGTGTTCAAGACGCCAAGATCACTATTCCATTCATTCTAACCTCTCACTTGAAAACACTAAAACTCTTAAGTTTCTCTCTTCTCTCTCCTCTCTTCCTAGTTTTGGCCATCCTTGGTAAGTGACCTTACCCACCTTATTTCATCATTTTAACTTCATACTCTTGTTCATCTCATTCATCTAAACAACTTTCATCTTTGGAATTTCTTCATTTGAAGTTGTTTGCTCAAAGATATTCAAGAATCATTCAAGAAGGTTCAAGCTTCTTGAACTTGTTTTGAACCCATACTCAAGAGTAAGTTTCTAACTTAGTTTCTTTTCTTTAATACTCTTGACAACATCCTTGTTTTATCATTGTTTATGAAGTTGAAAAATCAAGTTTTTGAACTTGTTTGTTTCTCCTCTAGGTCACGGTTTTCATTGTTGTTTTGGTGACCAAGTCTTCATCTTCTTCTCTTTAAGGAAGCTTCACAAAGGTAATGGGGGAGTGAACCATATGACACCTTAAATGGTGGTGATAAAGGCCTCCTAATTTGTTGAAGGAAAACCCTAGATCTAGGGTTTCCTTATGAAGTTCTTTACTTTGTTGTCATATTAAGTTATGTTGTTGCGTTGATATGATGATTGTGTTTGTATGTGCTAGAAGAAATTATTTTGGCATGGTGAAAAACTATTATTTGGTCCAAAGACCTAAGGATAGGATTTTATAATGTTGAACTTGTTTATGTTCTAAGTTGCCTTGATAACATGCTTATGTGTTGATGTGATTCTTCTAGCTACTTTGGATGTTGTTGAATGGCTTCATTTTGGTTGTATATGGGCATGAGAGGTTCGGCCTTGTCATGTTGAGGAGGGAAGCCAAAGCTTCTATGTTTAAGTGATGGTAAAATGAACTTAATATGGTTCTAACAATGCATATAAAACAAAGAAAACCTATCCTATTTCTATGGGGCATTCGGCCTTGACATAGAAAGTAGGATTAGGGCCTTAAAATGTTGATGCTAAGGGGTTTTATATGTTCATACTAAAGTATAAAAGGTATATAAATTGAAAAGGTTTCCAAAGAAACCAAGTTTTGGTTCCAAAGAACCATGTGTTGTGAAATGAGTGTTTTTGGATTTCATGAAGGAACTATTTTAAGAATAAGTTGGCTTGATCTTGATCCACCACTTATTTAATAAGTTGTTTTTGGAAGAAAACATTTTCAAGGACCAAGAGTTTCTTAGTTAATCAAGATGGTTTTAAAGGATTTTTGGTTAGTAAGTCTTCTTTGAGAAGATAGGATTCTTACAAAACCTTTCTTTAAAAGCAAAGAGTTTTACACTATTACCTTTTGAACTATTTAAAATTGTCTAAGTTATACATCATTTGAAAACAAAATGATGACTTCAAATAAGAAGTATGTTTTCTTTTACACTAAATAATAGAACTAAGAAAACAAATTTAAAGGAGTTTTACACTACATGAGACACCTATGGACACTTGATTAGAGTTTTCAAACTATAATTAATAAAGGAGATTTCATCAACTACTTTACTATAAGGATAGTACTTTGAAGCTTTTCACTATAATAGTATAAACACGCTTTATCTCCTAAAGGAATCTATGTGAACTCCTTAATGGACTCATAAAGATATTAGTGAAAGACATATACTAATGCCTAGTGGTCATGACAAAATCATGTCTCATATCCTTGATAATTTAGATCATCTAAGGACTCTATAATGTTTAATCACTAAGAGTTACTTATAAAGGTAATGTTCCTTGTTAGACAAGTGAGAAGATTGATGAAGGGGATCCTCGTGGATCCTAACCTCCATAATACATCTAGGTTATGGATTAATGTATCATAAAACATGAACATCATGTTACGAACGACGAAGTGGTACGTGATTGCAAGGAACGGAACCAATGATGGGCGACTGATGGCAAGTCGTGTGAAAGTGGGTCGTAAGGGTATCCTGTGGTTTATCAAAAGATAAATGTGGTGCTACAATGATGAGGTAGTACATGGCTGTTTGTAGCATTTCTTGACATACATCTGCATCTGTGCATGAGTTGGGCGTGATGCCTAGGAGTTGAGATTACACCTTGGTGCAGGTGCGATTATCTAAGGTCTCGATCATGAGGATCTTGGGGAAGTCGGGGGTTGGGGAAAACACATGGGGCCAGAGAGTAGCTCCTCTGTGTCATGGATATCCATTGAAAAACACAAACGTCTTGATCGAAACACCGAGCAAATCACGATTTGGGTAAAGAACGTCTAGCATGAGCCGTTATGATGATTGCAGTCATTAGATGTGGCACTGTGGGCTGAGATAACATAGACAATGTTCTCCCAATCACTCACTCTGTTATGTTTAGCTCCATGGAGTAGGGGTCTGAGTCATGTTACATTAGTGTCATTGCATACTTCAGTTGACATTCGACCCATATTATTGTTGATTGATATATTAACTGTGATGCCATGTAATTTAATTGTTATACCGTGAAAGCCCATGCGCTAATTACCGATTGGGTTCGTGTATGCGTGACTTTTATCACAGCTATTATGGTTGGGCGATATGCGGAATCTCACCTCATTACTTTTGCTGTCACGCTGCTCGCGTGGGTTTCTTCTTGCTATAGTGAGTAGATATGGCGAGCGACCCATCTACTCGTTTGACTTTGGACTTGACACTTCATGACGGGGCTGACGCTTAGACGATCCTTCCTGACGGACGGCGCACCTACACTGGAGCCGTGAGCCTCACGAGCAAGAGGGAGTTACCCAGCCACCACCACCACCACCTGCTGATCATCTGCGACTGCCTTGTACCCAGCCTATAAGTCATCGGGAGGAGCCCCGGGATGTATATGTTGACCCTGCTTCCATGCCACCCCCACCCACTATACTGCCTACGTCGACTCTGCCTGCATCTGTTGCTGGATCATCCGTTCCCATAGTCCCACCCCCAGGACCTACCTATGAGCCTTCCGAGCTACACCCTCTGATTTCCTCGCCAGCGAGCGAATTGGAGGATGACTGCTCGCAAGAGCACATCGGCTTCCTCCAGGGTATTCTTCTCCGTTCCACTCGTTATCCTCTCGTCTGACGGTGAGGAGGTGGAGGAGGTACCAGCGGATGTACCGGAGGACATTCCTGAGGTTGCTGCTGCTAGCGCAAGCCAAGGCGCGTGGTGGTTGAGGATTGATGAGGAGGCATTGCGGTATACGGAGCAGATCATGAGTGGCTATGACATGCAGGCCTCAGAGGATGAGGACGAGGAGGAGGAGGCCATGGAGGAGGACGAGGACCCAGAGGAGTATTACTCTGATGAGTAGTACAATGTCAGTTTTTGGCCAGTCTCTAGAGTCTTTCCCAGTGTCTGTATATTTATTATGTACCCCCTTCCCCTTTATGTTGTGCCTGTCTTTATGTTATTTTGTTTTCTCCTATAGTCCAGTGTTGAAACTACTATGTGTACCTACGTATTTGAGAGATGTTCTATCTTTTAGTATTGTTTATGATTATGTATATTATCCTTGTGGTGTACGTATACGTACATGGTTTTGGAAATTGAGTATAAAAGAAAGGTAAAAGAAAACCAATATTTTCGGTAAGCTCTATTTATATATTTTCTGCTTTTAAATTTATAGTCTTGTGTTGAATAATCGTGACCCCTAAAGTGGGTTGTTACAAAAAAAAAAGCCTAGAGCCGTGGTTTCACTTGTGTTTTCGATACCCCCCAAATCCTAATTTTATTCAATTTTGTAGTTGTTTTTCGAATATCAATCCCTCTACAAAAACTATTAATTGTTTGTCAGGCAATTAATATTTTTTTCCCCAAATGAACCCATTAGTTGTCAGACAAAGAGTTTAAATGATTAGAAAGCATTAAGCGCAAAGAGGTTGAATGATTAAAAGGAGTAAATAACGTTTTCTCAAATCTAGATATTAAACCTCGGTTATCCTATAGGTCTGCCAATTTAATTGGGCTTCATAGCCAAAATGTCAATCAACTGATTAAGAGCATGCAAAGGGTGCGCAATCCTAGTATGGGATGAAGAACAGCATAATAACACTATTCAAATTGCAACCTTGAAACCAAATAGAGTTCAATTAAATCTAAGACATAGCGAAAAAAGGTTTCTACTAACACAAGATCCACCGCAACTCTAGTGGTGAATTTAGCTACTCATAATTGTAGAGAAAACCAAAATTAACAATGGAAAATGCATCCTCGATAATTGAAGAGGGAGAAGTTGTCTCCAACTTAATTTCCTAGTGCCAAATCCTACTCTAGAAATCAAAACTACAGAAACTATAACCTAGAAAACTAATAAAAGAGTTCAAGATGTAAAGAAGTAAAAGATGCAAAAGATGCCAAAGATGTAAAGAAGCACAAGATGTCTCTTAAGTGGCACAATTGGCCTTTATTTATAGCAAAATATGTGGACCGGGACTTGAATTAGATCTTATATGCCATCAGCACGGGCGTGCCAATCAGGTGACACGGGCATGCTCTTCACTCAGCACGGCCGTGCTCTACAGAATATCAGGTTGTGCTCAAATGTGTCAGGGCTTACTAACTTTGTAAAACAATGTTCTAGTGCACGGGTTGCTGCACGGGTGTTCTCTTCAAATGGCACGGGCGTGCTCTTTGTGATTGGGATCATGCTAGCTTCTGATAGGCCTTGCTTCTCTGAGTCAGCCCTTTCATCAATGTGGCACATCCGTGCTCTCGCATGGCACGACCGTGCTAAGTCTAGAGAGGTCAACTTCAAGTATTTTTGTAAGGCTTTGTTTGGATAAACGGATTTGGAAGGTTGGCACGGTCATGCCCTCGCATGGCACGTCCGTGCTAACTTCAGAACTTTAGTATTCGGCCCAATTAAAACTCTAAAACCTTCCTTTTTCTTCAAAAGTCCATTAAGCTGCCTCTGAACGTCAATTTTGTCAAAACTTAAGTAAAAGGGTGAAAAACAATAACATTTATCTTTAAAAGAATTGAAATTCGACCCAAATACTCCCTATAAAATGCACAGAATTGAGGTTCATCACTGTATCCCTGTGTCTGTTGAGTGGCTATGAACCTGGTGTGATTGAGTTGATACCGAGGATTGTTCTTTTGATCTATTGTGCTGTGCTGGTTGAGTTGGAGCTTTGGGTCGTGGACGCGTGGCATCGTGGCAATGGCCATGTTGATGCGTGGCATCTTATTGGATTGTTGCTGAGTGTTAGGTGTGAGGATCCGGTATTATCTCGTTGATGTTGTTAGCTGCATATCATAGAGGCCAAGTGGCGGGGCCGTATGACGGTAGTATGGGCTGCCAATGTCATGCGAGGTTAGTTGTACCTGAGTGCGAGTACAGAAAGCGGAATTGGCAGTCAGCAATATATTTTTAACATTGAGAAAGGAGAAGCAATATTTTTTCTTTTCTTTTCACTGCCAGCCTATTTGTAACATTTTTACTTTTGGAAAGGGATCCACCATCACACACCACTACAGTTACTCCATTATACTTCTAAGAGGTCACCAAAATAATTATTAATTTTCAGAATAGGGACAAAAGAGAAGAATTTTCATCAAGGCTCATAATTGGGCAACTAAAGGAAGTGTTTAACAAAGAATGTAGGCCAGAAAAAAATACCTAAGAGTGCCCCAACCAGAGTTCCACATGCATAAGTCAAATTTGCCGTGAGATGGTCTCAGGACAAGTTCTAGAATTTATTACCTGAGAATCGCACTCATCAAAGAAAAAGGGTTAAAATAATATTGGCTATGTAACTTAACCCCACAATAAGCCCAAATTCACATTTAGAAGTTAAGTCTAATAAAAAAATTTTCGCTCAAAGAATTTCTGCCAATTATCAGTTTTCGAAAGACCAACATTTTAACATACTTTATGAGACTATCAAAGCAATTTTTTCAAAAAAAAAAATTGTAAGGCGGGTTGTCTTAATTTTAAAAGAAAGATAAGGCATATAATTGGATGCAACAAAATAAAAAACATGAATATATTTTTCCTTCCCACGCTTAACCGATGCAGTGTCCTCAATGCACATATTTAATCATGAAATACAAGTGGAGAGGGAAAGGTGAAGAGAAATGCTTACAAAATAACCCATGATACAATAGCACAGACGCTTAAAGTATCATAGCGTGGGATCACTGAGGTGGAGGAGGATAGTCGAAATGTCTCTGCATCATCTGCAGCATTTGAGCCAGCTGCTGGTCCTGACTACCAAATCTCAGGCAGACATCCATTGAAAACTGCTGGAAGTTCTACTCCTGAGAATCCAGATGAGCATACACTCCCATATCTAACTGATTGAATCAAGCAGTGAGCCTCTGGTAGTAATCCTCGTGAACTGGTGGGATAGGTGGAACAGGCGGGCCGTCTCTATGAATCTCGGGATGTGGGTCTTGGCCTTGATGCTGATCCTCCCGATCAGACTCGAAGTCTGAGTATCCAGCGGCGTCGACTCTAGCTAATCTCAGATCTCCACGAGGCCCATATATCAGTATGCTCATCGAGAGTAGCATCCTCTTGTCAATCACGGACATCGGGCTCAGCTGCTCGGCCTGTGGACGTAATTGCTACATGTTACGGGCCAGATGAGATAAGAATGAACCCACAAGTATGAAGCCCTTCGGCTTCGATCTCGGGCTATCCCCCAGATGTGGGCAAGTCAGAATCAAAATGTGGCCGCGTTCAGCGGCTGTGCCTGAACCATGCACCAAAGAATAAATAAATCTACTCTGGAGACCTTACCGGCAGTAGAGTAGTGACTGGTGATAGAAATATCCAGCCATCTATGCAGTACTCGGAGTAGGATCTCAGTGAATGTGGAGGACTTCGCCAAGCGAGGGCTATATGGCTCGTCCCTATCCCTAGTAATCTCACCCCAGAAAGCCCCATCAAAAAAGTCAATTGGCATCACTAGCAAAGCCGACTAGTACCTCTCTGAGCGGACCGACTCCACTGTCTCGAACCCTAGGCGGATGTTAAATTCCGCTAGTGATATCTGTCAGATGTGGCCATTAAGCTAAAATGACCCATTAGGCTCTTCCCCCACAATACTTAAATCAAAGTAGCGATAAGTGGAGAGGAACTCCAAGGTGGGCTCCTTGTATGCTAGGCATCTAATAGCAACTACCCGCTCCCATCCGATGTTTTGGAGTAGGTGGGTAGTCCGGGCAAGTCCGCATGTGGCCAAAATATCCATATCAAGGTACTTCTGGGCTAGAATCTCATAGGCACCCAGATGAGGGAATTTAGCCTGCTAGCCAGCATCTGTGAAAGTCAGCAGCTCCTTCTCCATAGGTCGGGAAGAGCTGCCATGCTCTGTACGGCTTTTTTTAGGTGCCATAGTCCTGTATAGCCAAAAATTAATCAGTAGTATCATAATAATATGCAAAACATAAGCATTGATCATAATCAACATAGGCATAGGACAAATGGATTGAATTCCCAGATAAAATAATTCAGTTTAAGCATTCTTGGATTGGCGCGGCCATGCTGAAATTATTTTCCTGAAATTTAACTTGGCACGATTGTGCTAAAAGGGGGCACGGCCGTGCTGTGTGCAGATTCCAGAATTTCAAAAATATATGAACAGCACGGCCATGCTAGTGCTCGTGCTAGTGCAAAATTCCAGAAATATGAGCAACACGGTCTATTCTTGTAACAACACAGCCGTGCTATTGCTCGTGCCACACACAGGACCCAAAATAACTCAGAAATCACAACCCAAACATGCAGAGACTCAAATTTGACACTAGACTAACATTTCCTAATATCAATTATCACTAAAAACTCACAAACCAGAAGCAAATCATGCATAAAATCAAAAGGGGATAAAACTACCCTAAACCTAACCTAACCTAACACCAAATCATATAAATTAAAGGAAAGGGGAATGAGATTTTACCTTAGAGAAGTGATTAAGCAAGAAATGAGGCTGCAATGTAGTGATTATCCGCAGTTTATGGGGGGGGCACAAGGTGAGAAAGGGCTGTGCTCTGCCACCTTCTTATATTTTGAATACCACGGAGCACGACCCTGCTCTCCTATTTTTCCAGATTTTAAATTTCAGTTAAAAAATAGGGAACACTTTTGTTTTTTTTTAAAATTTAGCAAACCTTCCCACATTTATTTCACTCTCTGATTTTTTTTTTAAAATTTTTCAGAATAAAGAAAAAAAAAATATAATACACAGGTTGCCTCCTGCGCAGCGCTTGTTTTACGTCATGAGCCTGACGACCTGTTTAGAACACTAATCATGATGGTCTTGGGGAGACCTTGAAAACAGCTTCTTCACCCTTTGTGCCTTAAGGTTAAGGTGCTTTGTTTGACATCTATTTTAGCATCACTGGTGGCCAGGAAAGGTCGTCCCAAAATAATAGGGACCTCCTCATCCTCCTTCATATTTAAAATCACAAAGTTTACTGGGTATGTTAATCTCCCCACGCTTACCAACACGTCTTCTATTGTTCCACGGGGGTGGGTAATGGTTCTGTCAGCTAACTGCAATGAGACTTTGGTGCTCTGGGGTTCTTGTAAACCAAGCCTTTTTGAAAAAGAATAAGGCATTAGATTTATACTAGCGCCTAGATCACATAACGCTTTATCAAAATGGGCATTCTCAATGGAACAGGGAAACTGGGTCTTTTATTTTATGAGGTAACTTATTCAAAATAACAGCAGAGCATTCCTTATTAATTTGCACTATCCTATATTCTTTTGAGAGATGCTCATTTTTATCCCGAGGGGGTTTAACATACAATTTCATATTAGTTCTCAAGAATTCATCATTTTGCATGCTATTAATTCCTGTTAGAAGAAGAGAAATTTGTACCTCACTTGTGACTGTTACCTGATTCTACTTACTAGGTAGATGGCACGGCTATGTCAGAAGTGTTGCACGGTCGTGCTCTTCCTCTGACTTGTCTTCTTCAGCAATGTTGTTTTCTTCCATTGAAGTAGCATTCCCTTTTTCTGCCAGTTGAAGAGATATTGCATTGATGTGCTCCCTTGGGTTTGGCTCAGTCTGGGTCGGCAATGTTTTGAGAGCAAAGTGGTAAGAGTAGTTATTTGTGACTGGATGGCTTGAAATTTGATAGCAGTTATCTTTATGTATTCTACCAGTAATTCATGAGGATCGGGCTTCCTATTTTCTGGTTTTGAGTCTTGGTTCTGCAAGTGGGGTGGTCTATAGGCGTTTGGACTTGATCATTAACCGTTCTGCTGACCTCCACAGGAGTAATTCGAACAACCTCTCCAACCAGGATTGTAAGAATTATTCTGATTTTGATTAGCATTACTCATGAATTTGGCTTCCTCAACTAGTGGAGCAAAAGAATTGCCCAGTTGGCAATCCTTGCTCTCATGACCTGTCAAACCACAATGGTTGCATGGGAATGGAGACACTGGTGCACTGGCTTGTGTCATAATCTGTGCTTGAGCTTGCATCAGTGTTTCTATTTATTTTGTTAGAGCGTCAACCTTTGATTCCATTGCCTTTGTGGCAGTTACCTCATACACACCGATTGGCTTCTTGATGGTCTGTCTGTCCCTGAGCGGCCACTAGTAGTGATTGACTTCTATCTCCTGGATCAAGGCTTGGGCTTCTTCAGGTGTCTTCTTTGAAATTGAACCCCTAGAGATAGCCTCTATACTAGACCTGTTTGTTTGTGAAAGTCCACTATATAACATCTACACCAGAATGGGGACTGGAAAACCGTGGTATGGACACCTCCAAATTGAATCCTGATATCGCTCCCATGCCTCATAGAGAGAGTCCACGTCATATTGCACAAAGTTCGAAATATCAGCTCTAAATTTAGCAGATTTAGAAGGTGGAAAGTCAGATGGCAAAGAGGAAAGCCACTGATTTGCTTTGTCGGACAATGAGAATGGGAACAATCTGAGTCTGGTTGCATCTGTTGAAGCTCCATTGTACTTGATAAGATCTCGGATCCTGAGGAACTTCTTCAGATGGCAATTAGGGTCCTCAGTTGGCAACCCTCCAAATAATCCAAAGTTTTGGATCATAGAGACCAAAGCAAGCTTGATCTCGAAGTTATTGGCATCCACCGCAGGATTGGTGATACTATCTGTCACCTCAGCAGAGGGGGTAAATTAATCCAGCAATGTCATTCTTTCCCCCATGGTGTTCTCCTCTCTTTCTTGCCTTCGCAATCTGTGAAATGTCCTTTCAACTTCCCTGTCATTAGGATCTTTAGAACGCATTAGCATACAAGAGAGAGAATAAAAATAAAAATGAATGTCTAAATTAACTAGAATTTCTTTCTGCCAATATCACTAAAATCACAAAATATCAAAATTAATCCCCGGTAACGGCGCAAAAAACTTATTGCGTTCAAAAGACACTTAAGGGCAGTGTACCCTATTGCAATATTAATATAAGACAGAAGTCCAGATATCGTATCCAAGAGATTAATT
Organism: Ammopiptanthus mongolicus; assembly: GCA_039655645.1. Classification (NCBI taxonomy): domain Eukaryota; kingdom Viridiplantae; phylum Streptophyta; class Magnoliopsida; order Fabales; family Fabaceae; genus Ammopiptanthus; species Ammopiptanthus mongolicus. The sequence goes on from CM077349.1 coordinate 42,443,472, forward strand.
TAGACAACAAAGTGATAAAGCAAGTACTGGAATAAAATAATCAAGAACTTAGAAAATAAATAATATTAAAGCAGTAGTAAAATATAATGAAAGAATAATAAAAGAGTTTAGAAATTAAGAGTAAAAGAGCCTAGAGTCGTGGTTTCACTTGTGCTTTCGATACCCCCAAATCCTAATTCTATCCAATTTCCCAGTTGCTTTTCAAATATCGATCCCTCTACGAAAACTATTAACTGTTTGTCAGGCAATTAATATTCTTTTGCCCAAATGAACCCAATGGTTGTCAGGCAAAGTGTTTAAATGATTAAAAAGCATTAAGCGCAAAGAGGTTGAATGATTGAAAGGAGTAAATCATGTTTTCTCAAATCCATATATTAAACCCCGGTTATCCTATAGGTCTACCAATTTAATTGGGCTTGATAGCCAAAATGTCAATCAATTGATTAATAGCATACAAAAGGGAACGCAATCCTAGTATGGGATGAAGAACAACAGAATAACACTATTCAAATTGCAACCTTGAAACCAAATAGAATTGAATCAAAGCTAACACATAGCGAAAAAGGTTTCTACTAACATAAGATCGACCACAACTCTAGTGGTGAATTTAGCTACTCATAGTAATAGAGAAAACCAAAATTAACAATGGAAAACGCATCCTGGATAATTGAAGAGGGAGAAGTTGTCTCCAACCTAATTTCCAGGTGCCAAATCCTACACTAGAAATCAAAACTACGGAAACTATAAACTAGAAAACTAATAAAAGAGTTCAAGAAGTATAGAAGTAAAAGATGCAAAAGATGCCAAAGATGTAAAGAAGCAAAAGATATCTCTAAAGTGGCACAGAGGGCCTATATTTATAACAAAATATGTGGATCAGGCCTTGAATTAAATCTTCTATGTCATCAGCACGGGTGTGCCAATTAGGTGGCACAGGCATGCTCTTCACTCAGCACGGTCGTGCTCTTCAGAATATCAGGCCGTTGCTCAAATGTGTGAGGGCTTACTAACTTCGTAGAACAATGTTCTAGTGCACGAACTGCAGCACGGGCGTGCTCTTCATATGGCACGGGCGTGCTCTTTGCGATTAGGACCGTGCTAGCTTCTGTCAGGCCTTACTTCTCTGAGTCAGCCCTTTCTTCAATGTGGAACAGCCGTGCTAAGCCTACAAAGGTCAACTTCAAGTATTTTTGTAAGGCTTTGTTTGGATGAACAGATTTAGAAGTTTGGCATGGTCGTGCTCTCACTTGGCCCCAAGTAAAGCTCTAAAACCATCATTTTTCTTCAAAAGTCCATTAAACTGTCTCCGAACGTCAATTCTATAAAACTTAAGTAAAAGGGTGAAATATAATAACATTTATCTTTAAAAGCATCGAAATTCGACCTAAATACCCTCCATAAAAAGCACAGAATTGAGGTTCATCACTATATGCCTGTGTTGTGCTGTTGAGTGGCTATGAGCCTTGTGTGATTGAGTTGATATCGATGATTATTCCTTTGATCTGTTGTGTTGTGCTGTGCTGGTTGAGTTGGTGGTTTGGGTCTTGGACGCGTGGCATCGTGGCGATGGCCGTGTTGATGCGTGCATCGTGTTGAATTGTTGCTGAGTGTTAGGCGTGAGGATCCGGTATCATCTCGTTGAGGTTCTTTGTTGCATATCATGGAGGCCAAGTGGCGGGGCCGTATGATGGTAGTACGGGCTGCCAATTTCATGCGAGGTTAGTTGTACACGAGTGCTAGTACGGAAAGCGGAATGGGTGTAACATCCCGGTTTCATTGTGACTATGACGGTAGTACTTGATTATGTGAATTGTTGTGTGTTAGTTTTGGGCCTAGTTTGAAGCTTAGGAATTGGCTTGAGCAAGATTGGAGGTGCCTAAGGCGCTAAACGAGTAGCTGAGGAAGTCATAAGGCTGGAAGTTCTTCTCTCGCTGAGCTTGACGCTCCAGCGTGGTAGGACTCCACACTCAAGCGTTCAGACGCTTAAGCAAGGGAGGAGTTGGACGCTTCAGCATGTTGAGTGCGCTGAGCAGCTGCTTCGAGTTTGGACGCGTGTGAGACACGTGTCAGGTCAGGGAGTAGGCAGAGTGGATGAGGTCCCACGCTTGAACGTGGAGAGATCCCACGCTAGAGCGTGGCAACGCTCAAGCGTGCAAAGTGATGAACGCTTAAGCGTGGACAATAGAAACCATAAGTGGAGCTTCCACTTTCATCTTCTCACTTGCACGAAACTTGGTGAGTTTTCTAGGTTTAGTGAGAGAGGCTCTGAGGTTTTTAGAAAGAGAAAGCTTGCGTTCAAGGCAATCAAAGTACCGGAACGCGATTCCGACTACACAGTTGCAATCGCGCCGAAGTTTTACACAACTCCAGCAGATTAGTTTCTTGATTCGCCTAGGTAAACTCGAACCCCTAACACGCGTTCTTCATGTTCTTGGCGTTCTTCTAGTCTTTAAATTTTCTTTGATCTTTTGAGCTTGCCCTAGAGCTAACACTGTTGTATATATGTTGTGCTCGTTATTAGGGCAAAGTGCGTGCTAATGATTTCCCACAATTTGAGGACTAAGGCCGCGGCTACCAAGAGGATTGGGGGCTGTTCTTGGAGGCCACGTGGTGTTAGTTCTTGAAGGGGGTTGCAAGCTTGAGGAAGGAGGAGTGAGCCGGTGATCGCATGGATTTGCGCGAAGACAGTTCAGGTGGGGAGAAAGAGTACTGCCGCCGTCGAGAAGGCAAGAGTAATGTAGTTGTGATTTCTGCTATGCATAGGGAAGCCCTAACCCTACTAGTGGTTGAGCCCTGATAAAGTATCTAGACCCTAGGTTTAGCTTACTTTGGGCTATCGCCATTAAGTTTGGAAACCCTAGGTTAGAGAACTGTTAATCGAGGATGTTTGCTGATGTATGATTGTATGTTGTTGGCTGTTGTTGCTATCTGTCTGCCTATATGCTACTTGGTATATGTGATATGCTGCTAGCTGCTTATATGCTGTTGTTGATGTTACTGCTACTATGGTGATATTATTGTTGTTGCTATGCTGTATGCTGTCATGTTAAGAGTTGTGGCGGAATGCCGCAGAATAAGTTTGGCTGTGTGCCATGTTGTTATCGGGTGGATACCGCGGATGGTGCCGTTGCTGTTGTACTGACTTCTTGAGGCTGTGGTCGTGTTGCTTGAGCTGTGGCTCGTGTATGCGTGGCGTCGAGGCTGCGGCTGTGTGGATGCAGTGGCATCGTGTTATTTCTGATTGAGAGCTTAGGCGTGAGATCCAATATCAAGCCCGTTGAGGATATTTGCTGCATATCATTTTCAGATGCCAAGTTGCGAGGCCGTGTGACAGGTAGTATGGGCTGCCAGCGTCATACGAGGTTAGCGGTACCTGAGTGCGGGTACGGAAAGTAGATGGGGCGGTCAAGTGAGCGGCCTTGGGGATGTTGCCGGTCTCGGGAATAGTTTACAGTGACGGATGAGGCAGCTCCTATCCTGTCCTGATGCCCAATCGAGTCCGGTTTGCCCGACTAATCCCAGAGCTTTCCAGTTGTTCCAGGCTAACGTTCCGAGGCGACCGAGATACCCCGGTTTCGGTATGGAAGGGGGATGCACTCTTATTGGTCACGGCGAGCAGTTCGATTTCTTGGACAGGCTAACTCCTTTCCGACACAGAACCTGTTCCGATGAGGACTTGTTTGGGTGTGGAACCGTTCCAGTTGGGAACCTGCATAAGTGCGTTTTTCGGCCGACATGCTGCATGGGATTAGTATCCCTGTCAAGAGGATTGATCTGAGTGCGAGACTCATGGGATGGATGTCTGTTGTAATTGTTGTCTCGATATATGTGGGCTGGAATGCAGTAAATGTTATACATGTGATATATGTTATATGCTACTTGTTGTGTGTTTACTACATTACTACTGTTTTTCGACTTTATGATGCGTTGTATTTCTCATCTCCCTTTCGTTTTTCCTTGTTGTCTATTATGGGATCGTTTGAAGACGACGAGCCAGCGGAGATTCAGCATGGACCCGAGGCTTTACCCGTTCATCACGGAGGCACCACGGATGCCGGGTGGACACCTTTACCTTTTTGATGGTCTACACAGGACCAATCAGCCTGATGTTCTAGAGCGGTACACATCCGTATGTAGATATTATTGGTCCCTATCGCATCTTCCAGTTGCTCCCCTTTCCGAGGACGTGGGGACCTCCGAAGCAGAGGGAGCAGGACTACGCTTGGGCAGCACCCCAGTCATCGGTCGTGACCAGCAGGATAGGTTACGTCTACCGAGGCCAGCGTAGGAGGACCGAGCAGTACTTGAGGACTTACCGCAGGCATAGGATTGTGGTGCCCAGTTCTTCATCAGAGTATGAGTCAATTGTGAGTTATAGGCATACTTATGGCGAGGGTCAGGGTAGCTCAAGGCATCCTCACCACTAATAATGACAGCCTGCCAGTGTTTCCTATGGAGTGAGCTGAGAGCTTTTGATGTATCTTTTGAGAGGGGATGGGGGTTGCTAGTGAGCTTCGAGTGTTTTCTTTTGCTCTTGATGTATTTTTGGTTTCTACCCGACCGTATGTATATGTATGTACATTGCCCTACTGATAGGAATAACTTATGCATGTTATTGTACAGTTATGCTTATTTTGCGCTTTATGCTCTGATCATCGTTTGCTATGCTTGCCGTTCTTGTTTACATCGTTTTGTTTTCCGCAACGCTACTTGTATACCATGCTATCACTTTATATACAGCTAGGCATAGTTAATAATAATAATAAGAGGTTGGGACTAATGGGAAGGCTTCATATGTATGGGGTTGTCTCATTTTGGTGGTATCAGAGCGTCGAGGACGTTCTGTAGCCAATGAGATTATTCTTCTAAGAGAGAAGGGTCATCTCATTATTATGGTATCAAAGCAGTTCGATTCTAAATCGAACTGTGAAGGTTAAGTGTACTGGCTTTGACGGTTGATAACCGAGTCGTATCAACTGTGTCGGGTTTTGGGTAGATTGTCTGATGCACGAGTTATCGAAGTGTAGTAACTGTTTTCAATCATAAGGCATATGATATGTTTAACTATTAAGTGCTATTATATGTCTTATGAAGCGGCACCGATGGCTCCTTTTTACAGGAAGCCATTAGTGCAATAAACATGTTTAAAATCGGATAAAAATATCATTCTAAATCGGTTATGGAACCGATGTAGAAACAGATGATGTAGAATGTAAGACCTTTTAACATCGGTTTTTAACCAATGTTGAAAGTTAACTTTCAACAGCGGTTAAAGTTAACTTTCAACAGCGGTTATAAACCAAACCGATTTTGAAAGTGCTCATTCAACAGATTAATAATTATTGAAAAAGATCTTTTCATATCGGTTATAATATAGAACCGATGTTGAAAGTTATAATTCAACATCGGTTTGGTCGTGTAACCGATGTTGAAAGTATCTTTTCACATCGGTTGTAACTCAGAACCGATTGAAATTGATAGTTCAACATCGGTTCTCTATTGTAACCGATGTTGATAGTCCAAATTTTTTTTAAATACTCTGTTTTAAACCAGTGGCAATCCTTAACCCTGTTTCATATATGTACAACCAGAACAATCCCAGCCAAAATAGAATCCCAACAATAACAGAATCCAAATCACTATATACTAAGTAAGCCAAACTATACTTTATTGATTATGCAAAAGTCAGCTTTTGATTCAACAAACTCAACTAATTATATAATGTAATAAATTCAAACTAATTAATTAAATACATAACAAAGAAACAACAAAGAAATATAACAAATTAAACTAATTAAAGAAATAAAATGTCATCCATAAATTAATGTTCAGAAGTCATCTCAAGAAAGAAGTTTGCCCAACGCTCCTTGATGTCCTTAATGTCCTCTTCAGAGAATGCTTCCGGATTGTCGAAAGTCTGCACATTAATTATAACTAATCAACTATAACTATACATAATTAATCTATAACTATTTACAAATGTTATTAGTTAATTACCTCCTTCCATCGATCTGTAATACTCGCGGAGACAATGTTGAACATCCACTTCATGAGATAATATCCGCACTCCCAGCCGCCACGTTGCCTATGACACTACAAATGAATACACAATTTGAATAAATAATGAGTAAAAACATAATAGTAACTATTTTACACTGCAATTGAATCTCGGGTACTAATTAATAAACTACTTACATGAGGGTAAATCCACCTAATAGGCCTAGGCCTACCACCATCCAAAACACGACTTGCGTTCATAGCTCTATCATAATTAAGAAAATATGAATTTAAAGTATGTTATATATTTCAGAGTAATTAATAAAGCAAATGTAGTGCAAATTAAATTAATTAAAAGCTTACGTTTCAACAATAAGCTTGATTTCTTTCGTCGGCTTCCTTCCCAACGAACAAAAGAAGACCACAACACTCATACCACGACAGATGATCAATAATTGCCAATGTTTACTGCATTTGGAAACAGTTAGAGACAAGTCACAGATAATTATAAATCACTAGTAAAACTTGTACTTACAAATGGAGGTAAGGTGCTAGGTAGAACTGTTTTTTGCCTTCATCAAGCACACGTCGCATGTACGCAGTAATCTCATCTGACCTAAGTGTCTCACCCTGAATTAGTTGAGGGTCAAGGAATCCATAAAGATGGAGGTTACCCCTATCAATACACAGGCGATGCAGATACCTAAGATATTGAAATAAATATTAGTTATAATAGTTAAAAACTTAATTAGTTAACTTACAAATTAATTAGTTGAAATAACATAACTTACGTGCACCATAATGAGACAACTTTCATGCAAAGCATTTCACTATCAATGCATATCTCCATAATGTCCCTCTGGGGGATATAGAAAGTGTCGGGCTTGCCATCGTATTCCAAATTTATAAAAGCGGACTCCTTCCCAAGTTTCACGGCAGCTAATGCGCGACGTTCCAGAGCATCAAGTTCAACATCCTTGTCAATACCCTAAACAGCAAATATAGAACATTAGTAAACACGGTTAGGTTATTTCAATTGTAAATAAAAAAAAACTTAACTTATTGAATGATTATATGAATACCTTCGATGAACCAGACGCCACAAGTTTTCTCGGATCCGACCTAAGCCTTTTGGGTCGATGATCTTTTCCGTCATCCTAAACAATAGAGGTAAAGCATTAGTAAACACAAGTAAACACAATTAAGTTATTTCAATTGTAAATATAGAAAAACATATGTAAGTGAACAATTACATGAATACCTTGGCTGAAACAAAAAACCTCACAAGTCTTCTCGGCCAAGGGATGAAATTACCGGGGGCCTGGCCAACTGTAATAACCTCCTCAGTGGGCACAGGGACTAGAGCATCAACATCTAGAACATCTTCAACCACCACCCTCACATGATCATCCTCTAATGTCTGGTGGTGTAAGGTATTTCCCAAGTTGTGTACCCTCCCAAATGCCACTACCCGGCGATCATGATGATCATCAACATACAACTCACATTGATCGTCCTCCTTATCAGGCTGATGTGAATGATCACATGAACCCATAGTGCTCACAGGTACAGACGGTTGGGCACTTGTGTTTTGCTGGGAAAAACCCATAGATGCGAACTCTGAGAGAAGATCTCGTTTTATTTCTTCTCGAAGCTGCGCCTTGATGGACTCAATATCATCCCTTTTCCGATGATGTGAAGATGGTCCATGGTATTGGGTAATGCCAACACCCCATCCAACACTAAGGACACGGCCTGGGTGGTCCTCTTTCCCAATCGCAACAGCCAAGACATCTTTGCGTCCAGTAGACACAAAGGTTCCTTGTGCGCTTTGTTCGTCCAAGGAATCCTACAACATACAATTGTCACATTAATTTGTGTAAGATGATGGATAAGCATGTTACAATTACAATTAGAATTGAATATATACTTACAATCTTTTCGGCAACAAGACGTGCCTCCTCGGATGTATATTGTCCCGATGGTCCTTGTCAGGCTCTCTTCCATGTATGGTGGCGCGGGGGTGGAGGTGGATCAACAACTTCTGGAGGTGGATCAGCCGTAGGATCAGCTTGGGATGCTTGTTCCAAAAGTTGTTTCTTCTTCTCTTCAATCATCTTCCTCCTCAGCTTTTTATATCCCCCACGAGACAAACGATGGGGGTAGAGATTCTTACTCTGGATCTCCTGCGCCTTTTTCCTTTTCTCCTAATATAAATAACATCAACTGAATTCAGTATATTAATAAAATCAATTTGGTTGGTAAAGTTAAACAATATAACTCAAGTTAACCTGAAAGGCGGGATCCAATCGGATCTGAACAAATCTATCCCATGTCTCTTGATCAAGGAATGGGTACATCTCAAGTGGAGATTTGTCTGCACGCCCATGTATGTATTTCCCGCTTAGTTGTGTTTTAAATGCTCTCCAACGCTCACCCGCATACGAAATCCATTTTTTCTTCATACGCTCGGTATCCGGCACTTCAAAGGTGAGCTATATTTACAAAACAAAATGGAGAAATTAGTGTATATGAAAATAATATGGTGAAATAAAATATATACAACCAAAGAGGGTAAAAGTAAAATACCATGATACTATCCCATATCTGATCCTTCACGTTCGTCGGTACATGGTCCCAATCCTCAATAAGTATACTAGCCTTGCTTTTGGCAAGGACGGCCACAAAACTCTTAAATTGATCTTCCATTGGCCCTATAGGTAAGCAATCTCCATCGAACTCAACCCTCATCCTTTGATTACCACTACGGTTGATGGCCAATTTTTTTAATCGTGTGGCGCGTCTACCTTTTTTACCTGTCAATGGGGTATCCGACCCGCTGCGTGTAGGAGGGATGCCCAAGGGATCTGCCATGTATGCCTGTTTATACAAAAAATAATAAACTATGTCAGTAAAGATGGATAAATAACAAATATCACTTTAAACATAACTTACACTATAACTTAACATATAAATATCAAATTAAATAACAAAAAAAACTTAACTTATATTTATCAAGATAAACATAACTTAACTAATAAATATAACTTTAAACATAACTTACACCATGGTCAAGTAGTAATGTTCTCCCACATCCCTTCATGATGATCATCATGAATGGCATGTACATCGTCCGCTTCATTTTCCTCATTGAAAGTAGGCATCAGTGTTGAGAAAGAAGGAGTATCGGAAATATCGAGAGTTGAATCTTGATTTTCCTCACTACCCTTATGCATGTTTTTTCCTTGGAGAACCACCGACCATTTTTTGTTAGAAGGATCATGGATATAAAACACTTGTCTTGCTTGGAAAGCCATGATAAAAGGCTCTTCTGTATGACCTACCTTGCCAAGGTCTACCAATGTAAATCCTAACTCATCGGTTTGTACACCACTGTTACTGTCAACCCACTTACATTTAAAAACAGGTACTCTAAATTTAGTGTAATCGACCTCCCAAATCTCTTCAATGACTCCAAAGTAAGATATGGATGCCATAACGGGGTTTGTATCTTTTGAACTAGAGAAGTGCATAGACTCAGCTACAACCATAACCCCACTGTTTTGCACGGTACTCTTGTCATCCTGGGACTTTGTATAGAAGGAAAACTTATTGATATCGTATCCACTCCAACATATGACATCAAAGTTAGGCCCGTGTGCTAACCATTTTAATGTATCAGAAGCAGTATTATCCTCCGCAATTTGATCTTTAAACCAGTTTAAGAAAGTCTTATTATGCTTGTTCAACAGCCATTTTTCGTTCGTTCGAGGGTAATTTTGCTTGACAATGGTTTTGTGATCACATAAGTAAGGATTAACCTCATCGGTGTTATTCAATATATACAAATGTGCTTGAAGCACTTCCTCTCGACCCATGCTCTTAACAGTAATACCTCGTGTACCCTTACCATCACATCTTCCCTCATGATGAGACTTAGGAAGCCCTACAGGTTCTGCTTCTGACATGTAGTCTGTACAAAACTCAATAGCTTCTTCTGCAACATACCTTTCAACAATAGATGCTTCAGGACGGTGTGGATTCTTCACATACCCTTTTAGTATCTTCATGTATCGCTCAACTGGGTACATCCACCTTAAATGAACGGGGCCACACAATCTAATCTCCCTCACTAGATGAACATTTAAATGAACCATGATGTCAAAAAATGAAGGAGGAAAATACATCTCCAATTGACACAAGATAATAGCAGCCTCAGTTTCCAACTCATCCAGTTTTTGAAGGTCAATGACTTTGCTACATATAGCATTGAAGAATAAGCACAACCTTGTTATGGCATGTCTCACTTTTTTAGGCAAGATGTCACGAATAGCCACTGGTAGTAGTTGTTGCATCAAGACATGGCAATCATGAGACTTTAAACCAACTAATTTGAGATCTTTCATTGAGACAAGCCTCTTAACATTTGAAGAGTAACCCTGTGGCACTTTGACGCCTCGCAGACACTCACAAAAACTTTTTTTCTCTTTTTTCGATAAAGTATGACATGCTGGGGGCAAATAAGTCCGCTTAACCCCTACTGATTGTGGAGCTAATTGCTCTCGTATGCCCATCGCAACTTGATCTAAACGAGCATTGACACCATCCTTTGTCTTGCCTTGAATGTTAAGAAGCGTCCCGGCTACACTATCACACACATTTTTCTCCACATGCATCACATCAATACAATGTCTTACATCAAGTTTGCACCAGTATGGAAGATCAAAGAAGATCGACCTCTTCTTCCATATGTTTTTCTCAGTAGCCTTCTTATGGGTCTTTCCAAAGATAATATCCATGTCCTTAACCCGTTGATAAACTTGATCTCCGGTTAAGGCCGTCGGAGCAATTTCATTCTCCTGGCATCCATTAAAAGCTTTTCTCAATCTACGATACGGGTGATCAGGTGTGAGAAATCTTTGATGCCCAAGGTAAACTGTCTTCCTTCCATGTTGTAGTTGATGGTAGCATGTGCCTTCTTCACATACAGGTCATGTTTTATGCCCCTTAACACTATATCCGGACAAGTTCCCGTATGCTAGAAAGTCATTGATGGTGCAAAATAACATGGCACGCATCTTGAAAGTCTTATTGCAATACCCGTCAAACAGATCAACGCCTTCCACCCACAGCTTTCTCAAGTCTTCAATCAAGGGACTTAGATAAACATCTAAGTCATTTCCTGGTTGTTTTGGGCCCGAAACCATCATAGATAACATAATGTATTTGCGCTTCATGCACAACCAAGGAGGTAGGTTATAAATTACCAGGAGAACAGGCCATGAACTATGAATACTACTTAAGGTGCCATACGGATTCATGCCATCGGTAGCAAGTCCAAGCCTAAGGTTTCTTTTCTCATTGGCGAAATCCGGAAATAAACTATCAATTCTCTTCCATTGCAAAGAATCAGCCGGATGGCGAAGCTGTCCATCACATTTTCTCTCATCTGCATGCCACCTAATGTTTTTTGCACCATTTACATTAGCGAACAATCACTTGAACCTTGGAATTATTGGAAGATACCATAACACCTTCGCAGGAGGACCCTTTGTGATCACATCACAATTTGAATCACCATCGTTCACTTTGTAGCGTGATACCCCACACCTTGGACACTCGTGCATCTTTTCAAAGTCATTCCTGTACAATATGCAATCATTAGGACATGCATGTATTTTCTTATACTCCATACCCATCGAACACAATATCTTCTTCGCCTCATAGTTACGGTTCGGCAATGTGTTACCTTCTGGAAGCATCTCTTTCAACAATTCAAGCAATTCGGTGAAGCTTTTATCACTCCACCCATTTCTCGCCTTCACAACTACCAATCTTAACACCGCTGACAACCGTGTGAAATTAGAGCACCCAGGATACAAAGGCTTATTTGCATCACTGCACAAAGTATCATACACATTTGCTCGTTGAAATGACTCTTATCCAATATCGCGGATCATGTCCTCTAGTCGATCGTCCATATCTACGTCATCAACCTCCTCTCTTTGGGACACACTTGGTTTGTCTAACAATTCACCATGCCATATCCATCTTGTATAACTCTTACATATCCCTTCACAAATAAGATGCTCTCGTATTTTCTCAGCTTCCAGTCGTCTCTCATTCAAACAATTAACACAAGGACAATAAAACCTTCCATTACTATCGGGAACATTTCTTTTAGCAAATTCTAAAAACTCTTCCACTCCATTCTCATACTCATGACTTGTGCGTCTAGCATCGATCCAATTACGATCCATAACTATAACAACACCAACTTCACTTAGTCCAAGATCTTCAACTCCTTTTTATCACAGGGTATGGCCCTATCCCATTTGAGAAGAAACTTCTTCAACACTCAGTTAACAATTAGTCCTTAACTTTCATGCCCATACTTAACGAAATTTCGGCAGCATTTCCCATCGGTCTCCGACGTACACGACTTGACCGCGGTGACATCCACCGCGATAAAGTGTGCACTCGGAGAACAAAAGGAAATGCAGCAGACCGAAATTTCTTCAAGTATAAGATATGAGAATTAAGGAATAAGTATTAACCAAATGAAGAATAAGTTTTTCCCCAAACTGTCCAACTTGGACAATTCAAGATTCAATACAATGAGTAGTACCTTAATAAAGTACACATATGCTCATTAATATTGAATCTCAAACGGGAAACTAAGGTTTTGCTAATTTATTAACACTAAAACATAATCCAACAGTCCAATCCCTAAGTTAAAGCAGCAAACAAAACATTGGAATATAATATCTTACTTGTGCTCAGAGTGAGGAGATAGAGAGTGATGAGTGAGAGGGCGCTCGAGATGGGTTGAGGCTTGCCTTCACCCTAAATCAGAAACACAAAGCAAAGAGAGGGTTTGAGAGAACTATGAGAGGTTTTTTAACCTAACATTTAAAAACCATTCATGTTAAACTAATAACCTGTCCTGCTTCTCTGGTTTGGTTTAATATACACTTAAATAATTTGATTTGAGTTTGTAGCTTAATATGTTTTTTAATCATCAATGAAGGGTGCCAAAGAAGACCATTTTATGTACATGAATTTGTCCCGTACTATTTAATTTGTGTCATTAGTATTGTTGTTACATTACAATGCTTAATCTTTTCGTGATAAGCTTCAATGTTAGATGTTCTTAACTTGGTATGATTATTAAGTATTTTACAATCTGCATATCGAAATTACATTAACTACTTTGTTTTTCCTTTTGCAAAGCCAATACTAGGTGCTGAAAAATATTTTCACTCCTCAAACTAATCTTTTACATTGGAGGCAGAATGATAGTTTCACTCTTCAACCTAATCTTTTTATGTTGTGTTATCATGTACTGCAGGTCTACTATCTATAAATCTACATGTCATGGAGTATTTCGACCTAATCTACAAAATAATTCTTGACTTGACATGACTGAATTTTCAGGTAACACTATTAGCAATTTTACGTGGGCAATCAAGCAGAGTCATCTGAACACTATTAGCAATGTTGGGTGGGTAATCAAGCATAGTCATCTGCAAAATTGTTTGGGAAATTGAACATTAAGGTGAGGAACTTTCTAATCTATTTCAAATTATTCATTGTTGTCATCTCTTTCAATTTTTGGGCTTTCTATTAAAGGATATTGCTACTTAACAAGGATTGTTGGTTATTGCATTCGTGGTTAGAATTGAGAATGTTTGTTGTCCTAGTGCTCAAGAGACAAAAGGAAATGGTGAAAACAAGGTGCTATGTCTAGAGGACAACTTAGAGGATGCGCAGGTTTTTTTGCTTAAATGCAAGAAGCATGAAAGGTCCCTGCTGTGAAAAATTGCGTCAGTGGATATGCACAATTGCTTTTATCATCCAGAATTGACTTAATAGCTTATAATGGGCTTGATTGGACCATGGTCTCCTCTATGCTTGCCTAAGTATCACTGCCAGCTCTAAATTAGCGCATCACCTTTCTTTAAATTAGTCAAACATTTTTGTAGTTTATAGTTTTATGTTTCCTTGCATATTTACTCAAGTTGAATCAACCACATTTTCAAACTAAATAGTAAATTCTAATACATTCATACTTTTTCTCTTCCTTTCTCCCTTTAATTTCATAAGAAAATCTAATCAGAAGGAGAAGTGTTTTTCTTCATTAGAATGTCACGTATGGATTTCCTGCCAAGTTACATGCCATACTATAAAACTAATCAAGTTACATGCCATACTGTAAAACTAATCAAGTTACATAGCAAAACCAAAGTAACAGGTAGCAGACAACAACAAAAATGTAGAGAGAAAGAAAGAGAACCTGGGCAAAGTTTCTCCACCGAGGAGAGGGTGAAGCCGTGGGCAAAGTTTGGTACAGAGGTTCAGAGGAGAGGGTGAAGCCGTGCGCGACTGGGCAGTGTATCAGCGATGAAGGAGCAGCAACGATTTGTGAGGAGAAGGAGAAGGATGAAGGATGGTGCTAGGTTACGGTGGTGAAGGATGAAGGAGAAGGAGCAAACGAGAGAGAGGGCAAACAGTGAGGAGGGAAAGATATGAAAGAACGTTGGAACGAGAAATGGGTTTAATGAAGATTTGAAATCGATTAGTTAATAGAACCGATTTTGAAAGTTTAATAATGAGATCGGTTGTCAAATAACCGAGTTTGAAAGTTTACTAATGAGATCGGTTGTGTAATAACCGATGTAAATACTTGGCGGGAATAAATAAATAGTTTTTTATTTAAATTGTTTTCATCGGTTGAACTATGTAACCGATGTTAAATGTTTTATACATCGGTTTCTTTCTGAACCGATGTAAATAATTTTGAACTTGTTTTCAAAATTGCCACCGCCTCTTTTTTTAAATCGGTTCCTTTTCAACCGATCTAGAAACCTGTTGTAGAATCCATATTTTGCACTAGTGAGCTAAATGGCACGCGGAAAGGGAAGGCCAACAACTAGACCTAATGGTGATAACAATAATGGTGACCACTTGGGGATAGGGTGTCGTGGTGACACATTTGAAGCCATGCGGGCCATGAGGGACTTGGCTACCGCCATGATGCAGCAGACTCAACAGACTGCCCACTATATGCAAAGGCAGGAAGAGAGGGAAGTCAGGCAGGATCAGCTGCATACTGTAAGGGAGAATGAGATGGTGAATACCGGTCTCAATGCCTTCATGAAGGGAAATCCTCCCCAATTCCACGGCGAGTATAACCCTGAGACTGCGGAAATGTGGTTGCAGGCGATAGAAAAAGTTTTCATGGCCACACATTGTAGAGAAGACAGAAAGGTCACATATGCTGCCTTCATGTTAGTAGGAGCAGCAGAGGCTTGGTGGAGAACCAAGGCCAGACTGCTAGAGGCCGGAGGAAGGGTGTTGACGTGGCAACTGTTCAGGGAGTGTTTTCTGGAGAAATACTTTCCGAGGAGCATCCGGCAGGAAAAAGAAAAGGAGTTCCTGAGTCTGAAACAGGAACAGCTATCCGTGGGTGAGTATGCAATGAGGTTTGAAGCGCTACTCAAATTCTCTCAATCCTATCAGATCCATCTGGATGAAGAATGGGTCTGCAGGAGGTTCGTGAATGGGTTGAGGCTCGAGTTGAAGCGAGCAATGCTGCCTTTGAGTATTGGATCTTTTCCCGAGTTGACGGAGATATGCACAGTGGTTGAGGGACATGACCGAGCAGGGACTGTCATCCAACAAAACACAAGCGGTGGACCTATTCGAAGTAGTCAAAGTGGCAGAAGCGGCAAGTTCCAAAGGAGAGTAGGGCCGTATGATTGCCCGGCTCGATTCAATGTCAACCATGGAGTTAGCGGCTCCAGTCAGACATAGCAAGGGATCAAGACTTGTTTCCGGTGTGGAGGACGGCATATGGTCAAGAACTGTCCGAGGACCCAACACGTCAGGTGTTTTAATTGCAATCAGATGGGTCACTATGCGTCAGACTGCAAGCCCGAAGTGAGCAGAAGGGCTCAGTTTTAGCAGCAGAGTGGTAGGACTCAAAGTGGGGGAGTGAGATCAGTCTTGGCAAGTCAGCAGAGCAGGCCACAGACGACCGGAAGGGTGTTTACTGAGCGAGGTTCTGAAGTCTCCCAAAGTCCTAATCTGATCCAAGGTAAGTGCTTAGTTTCTGGTAAGCTGTTGTCGGTTCTGTTTGATTCGGGGGCTACGCATTCTTTCATATCGGTAGAGTGAATGGATCATTTAGGGTTGCCTGTTTCTATTTTGCCATATGACTTAAATGTTTCAACACCTACCTGTGATTCTCTAACAACCCTACATGTATGCCGTAAATGTCCCGTTATGGTAGGAAACCATCATTTTCTTGTTGACCTTATCTGTTTGCCTATGGAATAGATAGATGTAATCATAGGCATGGACTGGCTTTCGGCCAACCATGTAATGTTAGACTGTTCAAATAAAACTCTTAGTTTTTACGAGCAATCTGGATTGATACCTGCCAACGAGAGTACTCCGACGGGTGAACGATCGGACGAGTATATGGTGCTGTTCTCTTTAGAAGTGAAGGAGACTCCTAGTGTTGAAGCTTTGCCTATCATGCAAGAATTTTCGGATGTGTTTCCCGATGACGTTCCTGGATTACCACCAGAGAGAGAGGTGGAGTTTGCCATAGACCTGGTACCGGGAAATGGACCTATATCGATAGCACCGTATCGGATGTCTCCAGTAGAGCTGATGGAGTTAAAGAAGCAGTTGGACGAGATGCTAGCCGTGTTCATGGATTATATGAACAGGATCTTCTGACCATTCCTCTACAAGTTTGTTGTTGTTTTTATTGATGATATCCTTGTATACTCTTCGAGTAAAGAGGAACACCAAGAGCATCTAAGCGCAGTGTTGCAAGTGCTAAAGGACCGGCAGTTGTATGCTAAACTGTTGAAGTGTGAGTTTTGGTTAGAGGAAGTTCAGTTTTATAGGCCATGTGATCAGTAAGGATGGAATCGCAGTGGATCCTGCGAAAGTTGAGGCCGTAGTGAGTTGGGAAAGCCCTAAGTCTGTAAACGAGGTGAGGAATTTTCTTGGTTTAGCTGGCTACTATCGGAGGTTTATAGAAGGATTCTTTAAGATTGCGTTACCTATGACGTAGTTGACGAGAAAAGGGAAAACGTTGGAGTGGTCAGAGGCTTGCGAGCAGAGTTTCCAGGAGCTGAAAGGAAGACTGACCACGTCACCTGTGCTGGTGTTACCAGATCCTTTAGGACGATTCGATGTATACTGTGATGCATCTTATCAAAGTTTGGGATGTGAACGCATGCAAGACAGGAAAGTGGTGGCTTACGCCTCCAAGCAGTTAAGAGTACATGAGTGGAACTACCCAACGCATGATTTGGAATTGGCTGCGATAGTGTTTGAATTGAAGATATGGAGACACTATCTTTATGGTGCTAAATTCAGTGTGTTTAGCCACCATAAGAGCCTGAAGTATCTGTTGGACCAGAAGGAGTTGAACATATGGCAGCGAAGATGGATGGAATTCATAAAGGACTATGAATTCGACCTGCAATGCCATCCAGGTAAGGCGACTGGTGTAGCGGATGCGCTCCGTAGGAAGTCCCTACACGTATCTGTGATGATGGTAAAGGAGTTAGAGCTTTTAGAGGCGTTTAGAGATCTGAACCTTGAAGCGAAAATCGTCGAGGATAAGTTCAATTTGGGGATGGTTAGAGTAACTAGCGATTTTCTGAACCTGTTGTGGAAGAAGCAAGCTGAGGATAAGTACCTCGAGAGTGTGAATCGGTTGATAGAAGGAGGCAAGACTTCGGAATTCAGAAGAGGTATAGATGGTCTGCTTAGGAATGGTGATCGGGTTTGTGTGCCGGTAGATAGAGAAGTTAAGAATATGATCTTGGAGAAAGCACACAAAAGCAAGATGAGTTTCCATCCGGGGGCTACCAAGATGTATCATGATCTGAAGAAGCTGTTCTGGTGGCCGGGGATGAAGACAGACGTAGCAGCTTATGGCCTAACCTGCTTTGTGTGTCAGAAAGCGAAGATTGAATACCAGAAGCCAGCAGGGTTGTTGCAATTGTTAGACGTCCCAGAATGGAAATGGGATAGTATTGCTATGAACTTTGTTTTTGGGTTGCCGAGAACTCAGAAAAGGTGTGATGCAGTCTAGGTAATCATCGACCGATTGACGAAGTGTGCTCACTTTTTACCAATCAACCAGAGTTACTCTCTGGAGCGATTAACTCAGATTTACATCAAGGAAGTTGTAAGGCTGCATGGGGTACCTTCGTGTATCGTTTCGAACCGCGATCCAAGGTTTACCTCAAGGTTTTGGAGGAGCTTACACAGTGCAATTGGAACTAAGTTAAGTATGAGTTCTGCTTATCATCCTCAAACGGATGGTCAATCAGAATGAACAATTCAGTCATTGGAGGATCTCTTAAGGGCGTACGTGTTAAAAAACACGGGAAGTTGGGACGAGTTTCTTCCATTGATCGAGTTTACTTACAACAACAGTTTCCATTCTAGTATTAGGATGGCGTCGTACGAAGCACTGTATGGACGAAAGTGCAGGACTCCGTTATGCTGGTTTGAGGCGGGAGAAAGTCAGCTGTTAGGACCAGAGTTGGTACAGCAGACGACGGAACAAGTCCGTAAGATACGGGAAAAGATGAAGGTTGCAAGGGACAGGCAAAAGAGCTACGTTGACAAGAAGAGGAGGCCTTTGGAATTCCAAGAGGGCGACCATGTTTGCATGAGAGTTACCCCAAGAGCTAGAGTGGGCAGGGCAATCAAATCCAAAAAGCTAACACCAAAATTCATAGGACTGTTTCAGGTTCTTCGACGAATCGGCCTTGTAGCCTATCAGATAGCTTTGCCACCAAATCTTTAAAATCTCTATGACGTCTTTCACGTCTCTCAGCTCAGAAAATACTATCCCGATCCATCACACGTGTTAGAGCTCAAATCAATTCAACTGAAAGAGAATCTGGAGTACAAAGTTTCACCTGTGCGGATCTTGGATAGAAGGATCGAAGAGCTACGCTATAAGCATAATCCGTTAGTAAGAGTGGAATGGAACCCAGTGACTGGTGATTCAACGTGGGAACGCGAAGTTGAGATGCGCCAGAGCCATCCTTATTTGTTCGCAGGTATACGACGAAAATTTCGGGGACAAAATTTTCTGTAAGGGGGTGGTAATGTAACGTCCCAGTTTCTCTGTGACTCTGATTGTGCTGGTTAACCTTGATCGGGGCTTTGGATGATTGTGTGAATTGTTGTGTGTTAGTTTTAGGCCTAGTTTGAAGCTTAGGAATAGGCTTGAACAAGGTTGGAGGTGCCTAATGCGTTAAACGAGTAACTGAGGAAGTCAGAAGGCTGGAAGTTCTTCACTCGCTGAGCTAGACAATCCAGCGTGGTAGGACTCCACGCTCAAGCGTTCAGATGCTTAAGCGTGGGAGGAGTTGGGCGCTTCAGCATGCTGAGTGCGCTGAGCAGCTGCTCTAAGTTTGGACGCGTGTGAGACACGTGTCAGGTTAGGGAGCAGGCAGAGTGGATGAGGTCCCACGCTCGAACGTGGAGAGATCCCACGCTAGAGCATGGCAACGCTCAAGCGTGCAAAGTGATGAATGCTTAAGCGTGGACAGCAGAAACCTTAAGTGGAGCTTCCATTTTCATCTTCTCACTTGCACGAAACTTGGTGAGTTTTCTGGGTTTAGTGAGAGAGGCTCTAAGGTTTTTAGAGAGAGAAAGCTTGCTTTCAAGGTAATTGAATTACAGGAACGCGATTCCGTCTACAGCATTGCAATCGCGGCGAAGTTTTACACAACTCCAGCGGATTAGTTTCTCGATTCGCCCAGGTAAACCCGAACCCCTAACACGCGTTCTTTGTGTTCTTGGCGTTCTTCAAGTCTTTACCTTTTCTTTGATCTTTTGGGCTTGCCCTAGGGCTAACACTATTGTATATGTGTTGTGCTCGTTATTAGGGCAAAGTGCGTGCTCGTGATTTCCCGCAATTTGAGGACTAAGGCCGCGGCTACCAAGAGGATTGGGGGCTGTTCTTGGAGGCCACGTGGTGGCTGTTCTTGGAGGGGGCTGCGAGCTTGAGGAAGCAGGAGTGAGCAGGTGATCGCGTGGATTTGCGTGCCGACAGTTCAGGTGGGGAGAAAGAGTACTGCCGCCGTCGAGAAGGCAAGAGTAATGTAGTTGTGATATCTGCTATGCGTAGGGAAGCCCTAACCCTACTAGTGGTTGAGCCCTGATAAAGTATCTAGACCCTAGGTTTAGCTTCCTTTGGGCTATCGCTGTTAAGTTTGGAAACCCTAGGTTAGAGAACTGTTAATCTAGGATGTTTGCTGATGTATGACTGTATGTTGTTGGCTGTTGTTGCTATTTGTCTGCCTATATGCTACATGGTATATGTGATATGCTACTAGCTGCTTATATGCCGTTGTTGATGTTACTGCTACTATGGTGAAATTATTGTTGTTCCTATGCTGTATGCTGTCATATTAAGAGTTGTGGCGGAATGCCGTAGAATAAGTATGGCTGTGTGCCGTGTTGTTATCGGGTTGATACCGTGGATGCTGCAGTTGATGTTGTACTAACTTCTTGAGGTTGTGCCCGTGTTGCTTGAGCTGTGGCTTGTGTGGATGCATTGCCATCGTGTTATTTCTGATTAAGAGCTTAGGCGTGAGATCCGGTATCAAGCCCATTGAGGATGTTTGCTGCATATCATTTTTAGCTGCCAAGTGGCGAGGCCGTGTGACAGGTAGTATGGGCTGCCAGCGTCATACGAGGTTAGCGGTACCTGAGTGCGGGTACGGAAAGTAAATGGGGCGGTCAAGTGAGTGGCCTTAGGGATGTTGCCGGTCTTGGGAATAGTTTACAGTGACGGATGAGGTAGATCCTATCCCGTCGTGACGCCCAATCCAGTCCGGTTTGCCCGACTAATCCTAAAGCTTTCCAGTTGTTCCAGGCTAACGTTCTGAGGCGACCAAGATACCCCAGTCCCGGTATGGAAGGGAGTTGCACTCTTATTGGTCACGGCGGGCGGTTCGGTTTCTTGGACAGGCTAACTCCGTTTTGACACAGAACCTGTTCCGGTGTGGACTTGTTCGGGTGTGGAACCGTTCCAATTGGGAACCTGCATAAGTGCGTTTTTTGGCCGACATGCTGCATGGGATTAGTATCCCGGTCTAGAGGATTGATCTGAGTATGAGACTCATGGGATGGATGTCTGTTGCAATTGTTGTCTCGAGATATGTGTGCTAGAATGCAGTAAATGTTATAAATGTGATATCTGTTTTATGCTACTTGTGTGTTTACTACATTACTACTGTTTTCCGACTTTATGATGCGCTGTATTTCTTATCTCCCTTTCATTTTTCCTTGTTGTCTATTATGGGATCGCATGAAGACGACGAGCCAGCGGAGATTCAGCATGGACCTGAGGCTTCACCTGTTCATCACGGAGGCACCACAGATGCTGGTGCTGGGCAATATTGAGATTATCTACCATGATGAGAGGGGATGGCGGGTAGACCCCTCTACCTTTTTAATGGTCTAAACAGGACCAGTCAGCCTGATGTTCCGGAGTGGTACACATCCGTATGTAGATATTATTGGTCGCTATCGCATCTACCAGTTCCTTCCCTTTCCGAGGATGTGGTGACCTCCGAGGCAGAGGGAGCAGGACTACGCTTTGGCAACATCCCAGTCATCGGTCACGACCAGCAAGAGAGGTTACGTCTACCAAGGCCAGCGCAGGAGGACCGAGCAATACTTGAGGACTTATCACAGGCATAGGATTGTGGTGTCCTGTTCTTCATCAGAGTATTAGCCGATTGTGCGTTACAGGCGTACTCATGGCGAGGGTCAGGGTAGCTCAGGGCATCCTCACCACTGATGGTGAGAGCCTGCCAGTGTGTCCTAGGGAGTGAGCTGAGAGCTTTTGATGTATCTTTTGAGAGAGGACGGGGGTTTTTGGTGAGCTCCGAGTGTTTTCTTTTGCTCTTGATGTATTTTTGGTTTCTACCCGATCGTATGTATATGTATGTACAGTGCCGTACTGATGGGACTAACTTATGCATATTATTGTACAGTTATGCTTATTTTGCGTTGTATACTCTGATCATCATTTGCTATGCTTGCCATTCTTGTTTACGTCATTTTTTTTTCTCCGCAACGTTGCTTGTATACCACACTATCGCTTTACATACGGCTAGGCATAGTTAATAATAAAAATAATAAGAGGTTCGGACTAATGGGAAGGCTTCATATGTATGGGGTCATCTCATTTTGGTGGTATCAGAGCGTCGAGGACGTTCTGCAGCCAATGGGATTATTCTCCTAAGAGAGGAGGGTCGTCTCAATAGGCGGTCAATGTGTGGCCTTGGGGATGTTGCTGGTCTATGGAATAATCTGCAGTGATGGATAGGGTTGCTCCTATCGTGTCGTGATGCCCGATGCAGTCCAGTTTGCCCGAATAATCCCTAAGCTATTTTATGTTCCAGGCTAACATTCTGAGGTGACCAAGTCACCCCGGTTCGGAAGGGGGATGCACTTTTATTGGTCACTTCGAGCGGTTCGATTTCTTGAACAAGCTAATTCCTATTCCGATGTGGAACTTTGTGTTGTGAGATTCGGCCGACATGCTGCATGGGATTAGTATCCCGAGGAGAGTATTCCGATGGGTGGATGATCGAATGAATGTGTGTTGCTGTTCTCTTTGGAAGCCAAAGAAACTCCTAGTGTCGGAGCATTGCCTGTTGTGCGAGAGTTTCCAGAAGTGTTTCCTGATGATGTTTCCAGACTGCCATCGGAGAGGGAGGTGGAGTTTGCTATAGATCCTGTAACGGGGACTGAGCCTATTTCTATCGCTCCGTATAAGATGTCTCCAGTTGAGCTGGCAGAGCTTAAGAAGCAGTTGGATGAGATGCTAGGGAAAGAGTTCATCAGACCTAGTGCATCTCCGTGAGGAGCGCCAGTGCTACATCAAGGCTATGTGTGGACTATCGTCAGCCGAATAAAGTGACGATAAAGATCAACTACCCGTTACCGAGGATAGATGATTTGATGGACCAGTTGAAGCTATCAGCTGTGTTTTCCAAGATCGATACGTGATCTGGTTACTATCAAATCCGGGTGAAGAAGGAGAATGTTCTGAAGACTGCTTTTCGGAGTTGGTATGGTCATTACGCATACATAGTTATGCCTTTCGGTGTGACTAATGCTCCAGTTGTGTTCATGGATTCTATGAATAGGATCTTCCACCGTTCCTGGACAAGTTTTTTGTCGTGTTCATCGATGACATTCTTATCTACTCTTCGAGTAAAGAGGAACACCAAGAGCATCTTCGTGTGGTGCTGCAAGTGTTAAAGGACCGGCAGTTGTATGTTAAGTTGTTGAAGTGCGAGTTCTGGTTAGAGGAAGTGCAGTTCCTAGGCCATGTGACCAGTAAGGATGAAATCACAGTGCGTCCTGCGAAGGTTGAGGCTGTAGTGAGTTGGGAAAGCGCTAAGTCTGTAAGCGAGCTGAGAAGCTTTCTTGGTTTAGCGGGCTACTATCACAGGGTCATAGAGGGATTCTCTAAGATTGCGTTACCTATGATGCAGTTAACAAGAAAGGGGGTTTGAGTGGTCAGAGGCTTGCGAGTAGAGCTTTCAAGAGCTGAAGAGAAGATTGACCATATCACAAATGTTGGTTTTGCCAGATCCTGTAGGACGATTTGATGCATGCTGTGATGCATCTTATCAAGGCTTACGTTGTGTCCACATGCAAGAGGGAAAGGTGGTGCTGTATGTCTCCAAGCAGTTGAGAACAGATGAGCGGAACTACCCAACACATGATATGGAGTTGGCTTCGATAGTTTTTGCATTGAAGATATGGAGACACTATCTATATGGTGCTAAATTTAGTGTATTTAGCGACCATAAGAGCTTGAAGTATCTGTTTGACCAGAGAGAGTTGAACATGAGGCGACGTAGGTTGATGTAATTCATAAAGTACTATGAATTCGAGGATAGGTTGAATCTGGGGATGATTAAGGTAGCAAGCGATTTCGTGAGGATGAGTACCTCGAGGAAGTGAATTGGTCAATAGAAGAAGGTAAGACTTCGGAATTCAAGAAAGGTATTGATGGTCTTCTTAGGTTTGACGAGAGAATTTGTGTGCCAGCGAATAGCGAGGTTAAGAAAATGATCTTAGAGGAAGCACATAAAAGCAAGCTGAGTTTTCATCCGGGGACTACCAAGATGTACAAGGACTTGAAGAAGTTGTTCTGATGGCCAAGGATGAAGAAAGATGTGGTGGAGTATGTCCTAACCTGCTTGGTGTGTCAGAAAGTGAAGATTGAACACCAAAAGCCAGCAGGGTTGTTTCAATCGCTAGATGTCCTAGAATGGAAGTGGGATACCCTTTCCATGGACTTTGTTTCTGGGTTGCCGAAGACTTGGAAAAGGTATGATGCAATCTGGGTAATCGTTGACAAGTTAACAAAGTGTACGCACTTCTTACCTATCATCCAAGGTTATTCTCTAAAAAGGTTGACTCAGATTTACATTAAGGAGGTTATGAGGTTGCATGGGGTACCTTAGAGTATAATTTCGGGTCGTGATCCAAGATTTACGTCAAGGTTCTGGAGAAGCTTCAACAGTTATATGGCAACTAAGCTGAGTATGAGTTTTGCTTGTCATCTTCAAATGGAAAGGCTGTTTGAACAAACAATTCAGTCATTGGAGGATCACTTAAGAGCGCACGTGTTGGAGAACACAGGGAGTTGGGACGAGTTCCTTCCATTGATTGAGTTTACTTACAACAAAAGTTACCATTTGAGTATTGGCATGGTGCCATACGAGGCACAGTATGGACGAAAGTGCAGGACTCTATTATGTTGGTTTGAGACTTGAGAAAGCCAGCTGTTAGGTCCAGAGTTGGTACAGCAAACAACAGAACAAGTTTGTATGATACGGGAAAAGATGACGGTCGCAAGGGGTAGGCAGAAGAGCTATGCTGACAAGAGGAGGAGACCACCTCTTCATGAGAGTTACTCCAAGAGCTGAAGTGGGCAAGGCGTTCAAATCCAGAAAGCTTACACCCATGTTTATCGGACTGTTTCAGATTGTTCGTCGAATCGGTCCTGTAGCCTATTAGATAGCCTTACCACCAATCTTTAAAACCTACATTATGTTTTTCACGTCTCTCAACTCGGAAATTACAACCCGATCCATCACATGTGTTAGAGCCCGAATCAATTCAACTGAAAGAGAACCTTGAGTACGAGGTTTTACCTGTTCAGTTAGTGGATAGAAGGATCAAGGAACTACGAGGCAAGCATATTCCTCTGGTGAGAGTGGAATGGGACTCAGTGACTGGTGCTATGACGTGAGAATGTGAAGCTAAGATGAGCCACATATATCCTTTCTTGTTTATAGTTATGGGAAGGAAATTTCGGGGACGAAATTTTCTTTAAGGGGGTGATAATGCAACTGTAACGCCCCGTTTTCACGTCTTCTAATTCTCCAGTATTTTAACGTTTATATTTTATTGGAGGGTTTAGAGAGTGAAATAAAATATTTCGAGACCATAGTCATGCTCGACGATATCGTAGGAAGCTACGATTAAGTTTTGAGTCGAAAACTCAAACGGAGTCCAGTCTGCGTTTTTACACTGACAATATGATTTTACTGCTCAGAAGACCTCAGATAGACCCGTGAACCAGACAGTAAGTCTTAGAATTTGATTCTCTACGTTTTGGTTAAATTTCGTAAAAATTTCAGAAAAATCACTTCTTGACCTTCGTTCGGGCGGAATCCTCAATCGGGTGACGAACGGAGCCACATATGGATTTACCTGGACTCGCCAACAAATAATCTTGATATCACATCATCCCAGGACACTTGGGAGAGTATGCCAGAGTCGTCATGACGATCGGGAAAATCTAGATGCGAAATGACCAAAATACCCCTAACCTTAGTCTTTTGCACTTTTACCATTTTACCCTTCTGGAAAATGACTATTTTGCCCTTAAGTGACTTGTTTTAAGGCTGAACTCAGCCCTCACACCCTCTCATTCACGCAGCCCAGCCCTTCTTGAAGAACCAAGAACACCCATCTCCTTCCTTAGAGCAAAACCTCCATTGTTGTTCATGAGAAATTCATGAAACCTTGTTAGAATCACTTGATTCCTTGAGCAATCTTCCTTCATTTCAAGGTAAGATCACTTATATGATCTCTTAGCTTCTTGAATATCTCTTTATTTCAAGATCAAGATCCATTTTCATGAAAAGAATTTCTTAGATCCAAAACTTTGAAAATCCATAGGAAATTGTAGAAAAATCATTTTGATGTGAGACCAATTTCTTTGAACTCACCTCATCATTCTCTACCTAAAAGCTCAAAAAGAACTTTATGGCCAAACCCTTCTTGATGATGATGAATAGTGTTTTCATCAATTTTTGATTTCTAACACTTGATTTCATCCTTAGCTTTCCTAATGCCTTTGAATCCATGAAATGGGAAACCAAGATCAATTCCTAGCTTTATTCTCTTTAGGGTGGCCGAAACCCTCTTTGTGAGAATTGTTGAGTTTGGTTTGACTGTTGTTTAATGATTGATTGTTTGGTTGTTTGTAGTTGGTGACAACTATCAGGAGGTTCACAAACCGATCAACCGACTTTGATCTGGGAATCTACTCTTCAATAGGTATGGGGAGAAGAACCTCATCACACCAAGATGGTGGTGGTGAAGATGATTGTTTAAATTATGTGTGGGTGAAACCCTTTAGTTTGGGTTCACTTTTATGTGTTAAGTTTTGTTAAGTTCTCTTGGAGAACAAGATTGCCATGATGAGTTTATGCTTTAGTATGTTGTAGTGTGCTTTAGCATATGTTGATGATGAGATGATTTAATAAAAAAACCATTTTCATGTGTGTTGGAAAACCTACTTTGATCACTAGATCAAGTATGGACTTTTATTGTTGATTATGAGACCATAATGTGTGATGGACTTGGATGTTTGATTATGATGTAGTAATGTGTATTATGGTTATCATGATTGTGTAAGTATTGTGAGCCATACTTTGATTGGTTGATGAAGTAAAACTTCACATTGATTCCTAGTTGGCTATTAGCCATGACCTTGAGGAAAGGAAGGATATGAATAGTTCTTGGACAAGTCAAGTTTTGATGTAAAGAAAGTGTTTTCAATAACTTGTGTTTTTCAAAGAAAAACCCTAAGTGACTTTAAATGGAATTAAATCTCAAAGTGCTTTCACCAAAGTGAAACATGTTTTATACCTTATCCTTAGTTCATCTAGCTAATCAAGTGACTCAAAATGAGAAAAGAAGTGTTTTCATGAAGAGAATCAAAATGGTTCCATAAGGTTTATGTCTTGTTTTAAGACAACTTTTCGCTAAGCGAAATTACTTTCGCTAAGCGAAAAACAGGGAAAGTCTTAGTTACGCATCACTGCCTCACTTTCGCTAAGCGAATTCATATTCGCTAAGCCAACCGAGCGAATTTCGCTACGCGAATTAAGTCTCGCTGAGCGATCCAGAGAAGTCTCCAAAGGAGGTATAACCGCCTCCATTTCGCTAAGCGAAATTATACTCGCTAAGCGAATAAAGTGAAATTTCGCTACACGAATTCTGTTTCGCCGAGCGATCCAGAGGTGTTTACAAAGAGGTGTAACAGTCTGTACTTGTGCTAAGCGAATACATATTCGCTAAGCGAAAACAATATATTTCGCTACGCGATTTAGGTCTCGCCGAGCGATCCAGAGGAGTTCCGAAGGAGGCATTACTGCCTCATTTTCTCTAAGCGAATGGAATTCCGCTAAGCGAATTTCATGTTTCAGAAAATGCTAGAAATGAAGTAAGTAGTTCAAATGTTGTTTTAAATCAAATGAGTTTTCAACTGTAAAAGTTGTTTGGTTTACAAAAAGAGTTTTCTAACTCAATCGTAAAGTTTTACGCGTGAAAAACCTAAGTTAAGTAATTAACTTAGAGTTGAAGACAAGGGTTAATTAAGTATGGTATGTGGTGGAACAAGACCATGTGCTATACCATTGATGACTTAGTACATCAATGACTTCATAAGACTTAAGTGAAATCAACACTTGTTTCCTTAATTGAAAAACAAGGGATTAATATCTTAGAAAGGCTTAAAGACTTATCTAAGAGGATTCTCAATCCTTATTCATAATGCTTAGGACTTGAGACATAATTCATAAGATGTAAACACAAACACGAAACATTTTGGTTTTCAAAATAGTAGTTCGATGACGGACCGATGATTCAGATCCAGGTTAATCGTTCAATTATTTCCGTCTTGTGATAACCGGAATGAGAGGTATCCTGAGGCTGTGCAGGTATGGGACTGTACAGTGGAAGGAATCCTGAGGCTATGCAGGTATGGGACTGTATAGCTAAGGGAAGGCATATAAGAATTGATTGGTACTACCCATACCAACAAGATTTATCTTCTTTTCGGGAGCTTAGAACATAAGAACTTTATAGTTAAGCGTGCCTGACTTAGAGTAATTATGGGATGGGTGACCTTCTGGGAAGTTCCCTAGAAAGCGTATGAGTGAGGACAAAACACGCTGAAAAGACTTGTGTTGGTTTGTGGGGACAGTCGACGATTCTGAAAGCAGTCTGGATCATTCCAAAGGAATCACGGGATATTTATCCGATGGATAAATGTTTTATAAAACAAAGATGTGTGTAGTTTCTAAGGAAGAGAACCTTAGTGAACCTTGAGGTTTATCCAATGGATAAACATTGCTTTATCGCATCTGCTTTGTGTAATCATTGGCATTTCATGTGCATAGTTGTAAGGCCTTGAGCCTAGGAGTTGAGCTTACACCTTGATGCTGGTGCGAATCTTACGGTGACGATCTTCAATGGTCTTTTTGGAGGTATCAGGGTTGGAAGGGCTGACATGTGACCAGTTGGTGATTCTTCTGTGTCGTGGCGAATCCGTGCAATACACTGATATCCTCTACTAGATGCCGTACTTTTCATGTTTGGTCGAGAGTGTTACCGTAAAGCCAGATACGTGCACGTTACGAATGTTGTAGCATCTTGCTCATGGCTGGCAGAAACCGGAACATGTCCTCCCATTCACTCTCTCCGACGTTTTGTTAGCTCCATGGAGTACGGGTCAGAGTAGTACCCAATGACATTGACATTGAGTCATATACATTGCATTGCATTGCATTGCATGGCTATTGATGTTTACATATACTGTTATACATCTTTGTATTGTTTAAGAATGCCTTATATTATACTGTTAAATGTTTAGCATGATATTATGTTGTTGACTGCTTAACATGATTTATATTGAGAACCTTTGTAAGCATGTTGGGTACGTTGTTACCTGGTGAGTCGTCCCGTCTTTACTGCTGCTGTTTTGTTGTGTTGATGAACGGGAATCTCACCCATATCTATATGTTTTCTGCTGGTACTTGCTATTGCTGCTTGAACAGATGGACGCGACGATGGTTCGGTTCAGCAGTCCCTTTGAGTTCGGAGGTGGACTCTTTTGCTATTTTAGTTTTGTTGTCGGCCAGACTATGTCAGTTTTTGTAGTACCTTTTGGGAGCTACGACTCCTAGTACTTATTGTATTTTCTTATGTCAGTCATACATTAGACTTATGTCTGTATACAGTAATGTTGATGTTTCTGTTTTCCGTTTTCTGTTTCTGTATTTATAATACTATATGTATGTCCTAGTAATGCATGGTGAACCTAAGTTCACTTATTAGTATTATTTATTACCTTTACTAATCCCATTACATCTTTATGAAAAGAAAAAGAAGAATCGTATTTTCCGCTTTAATAAATATTTTCGGCCTTATAAACGTTCGGGAATGTGACACTCGGGAAAGGGTGTTGCATTATTTAGTATCAGAGTTGGCCGAGTCTTTTTGAGGTTTGTAGGTTATGGTCTGTCTTGTTTGTGTTGTGTTTTCTCTGATTGCTTTCTGTGTTATTGTTTCTGAGAGAAAACAATGTTGGAAAGGATGATGACTTCGGTCTATCCTTTTGTGTTGTTTGTTCTTTGTGTTGCGTTTCTGTAAGGAAGACAACACCTGTTTGTTATTCTTTGCATTATTGTTTCTGAAGAGGAATGATATTGGGCAGGAGAGTAATGTTTTGCTTTCTTGTAAGTTGTCACTCGCAGAGTTCTTCAAAACGAGTGCTTTTCCGACGAGTTGAAAGACATGGAGTTCCTGCAGCTACGTCAAGGAGGAATGTCTGTCAAAGAATATGCTGATCGTTTTGAGTCCCTGCTGAAGTCTTCGAGGTATTTCCATCTTCATCCCGATGAGGAGTGGAAGTGCACAAAGTTTGAAGAAGGTTTAAGGGACGAGATTCGAGGAGAGGTGCTACCTCTTGAGGTCAAAGAGTTCTCGGTTTTGGTAGATGAATGCTTCGTAATCGAAGATCTGATGAAGACTCGTGGAGGAAGGAAATGTCACTCTGGACCGACTAGGTTCCATAAAGGCACCAATGGTCGTGATGATAGATCTCGATCAAAACCATATTCAAAGCAGCAAGGTCAACAACAGCGTTCTGTAGGAGGAAGCAGCGGGAGTATTAGTCAATCTGGAAGCGCCCCAAAGAAGTGCATGAAGTGTGGCAAGAACAATCATGTCACCAGAGGATGCTTAATCAAGGGGATCATATGCTTCAAGTGTGGGAAGCCAGGACATACTTCACGCGACTGTGTGCAATCAAAAGCTAGACATTCTGTCAACGATGTGCAAACAGTGAAGCCTAAGGCAATGAGTAGAGTTTATACTAGGGATGATGCTGAGACTTCTCAAAAGGAAGATTTGATTCACAATCAGATCGTCGTGGAAGGTAGAACCTTATCTGTATCTTTCCGTACCCTTAGATTTGGTAATTTTGGCACTTTCTGCAAAGCCTGTTATAATTGCGAAAGTCTGTTTGAACTGTTCTATTTTCTGTAATGGATAGAACGTTTTTGAATGATTTAATCTGTTTGCCTCTTTCGCAAATAGATTTGATCATAGGGATGGATTGGTTATCTTGTAACTATATCCTATTAGACGGTGCAAACAAAACCGTAGTTTTCCCTGATTCGGATAATTCTGGATTTGGATTGCCAACCAAGGAAACGTTTCTTTGAGAGGAGGAGCTCAACGAATACATGTTACTAACAAGTTTCTGGAAGTCTTTCCTAAAGACGTACCAGGTTTACCGCCAGTTCGAGACATCGAGTTGTGATCGATCTTGTGCCAGGAACAGGACCAGCGTCTATGGCACCTTATCATATGGCACCTGCTAAGTTGGAAACCTTGAAGGAACAGTTGGTGGACTTATAGGGAAAAACAGTTCGTTAGACCCAGTGTGTCATTTTAGGGAACGCCTGTGTTGTTGGTGAGAAAGAAAGACGAAACATCTTGCTTATGTGTGGATTAGAGCCAGTTGAACGAAGTTACCATTAAGAACAAGTATCATCTTCCGGGAATAAATGACTTGATGGATCAGTTGAGGAGAGCGGCAGTTTTCTCCGAGATTGATTTGCGATCGGGTTATCACCATATTCGTGTGAAGACAGAAGATATACCGAAGACAGCGTTTCGAACACGCTATGGGCACTACGAGTATCTTGTGATGCCGTTTTGTATGACGAATACTCCTCTATATTCATGGATTACATGAATAGGACCTTTCGTCCATATCTAGATAAGTTTGTGGTTGTTTCATAGACGACATACTCATCTATTCGCGAAACCAGGAAGTACACACTGAATATCTTAGTGTGATTAGAAACAGCTGTATGCAAAGTTGTCCAAGTGTGAGTTTTGGCTCGACGAAGTAAAGTTTTTGGGTCATGTGATTTCAAAGGAAGGATAAAGCGTTTGAATGGACTGAAGCCTGTGAGGAAAGTTTGCAAGGATTAGAGAGAAGGTTGACTACTTCACCTGTGTTAGTGCTGCCTGATCTCAAGGGAACATTTGTGTTCACACTTCTACATATTCCTCAATGTATTAGACAATTGAGTGAATTGGTAATATGGTGTCCATTGGTCTGGACATTTTCGTATTATTCCACTGAAAGTTTCGTTATGACTATTTCTTGAGTTATAACATAAACAACTTCTCGATACTGGAAGTTTCTTGATGAAACTTAGTCTAATCACTTTTACTTTTGGTGAAGGTGATCCAGTCTGATATTTGTCAGACTGTATATCTTTTGATTCCCAAGTTTATTGGAAGATTCTTATGAAAGAAGGAACTTTATTAGAGTCATGGATGTAAACATGTATTAGCTGTGCATTTTTCCACTCACGAACCTACTGAAGAGTCTTTTTGCATACCGGATATTCCTGTATTCATCCCAGATTGGTAAAAATCTTGTGTATACTTTCTTCTGAGACCAAGACCAGGAAAATTTTCCTTTGTTGAAAATTTCTTTCCTTAATCTTCCGCAACCGAGTAGGTTTAGTTTTAAGTCACGGAATTTCGAGGACGAAATTCTTTTAAGAGGGGTAGGAATGTAACGCCCCGATTTTCACGTCTTCTAATTCTCCAGTATTTTAACGTTTATATTTTATTGGAGGGTTTAGAGAGTGAAATAAAATATTCCGAGATCATAGTCATGCTCGACGATATCGTAGGAAGCTACGATTAAGTTTTGAGTCGAAAACTCAAACGGAGTCCAGTCTGCGTTTTTACACTGACAGTATGATTTTACTGCTCAGAAGACATCAGATAGACCCGTGAACGAGACAGTAAGTCTTAGAATTTGATTCTCTACGTTTTGGTTAAATTTCGTAAAAATTTCAGAAAAATCACTTCCTGACCTTCGTTCGGGCGGAATCCTCAATCGGGTGACGAACGGAGCCACATATGGATTTACCGGGACTCGCCAATAGATAATCTTGATATCACATCATCCCAGGACACTTGGGAGAGTATGCCAGAGTCGTCATGACGATCGGGAAAATCTAGATGCGAAATGACCAAAATACCCCTAACCTTAGTCTTTTGCACTTTTACCATTTTACCCTTTTGGCAAATGACTATTTTGCCCTTAAGTGACTTGTTTTAAGGCTGACCTCAGCCCTCACACCCTCTCATTCACGCATCCCAGCCCTTCTTGAAGAACCAAGATCACCCATCTCCTTCCTTAGAGCAAAACCTCCATTGTTGTTCATGAGAAATTCATGAAACCTTGTTAGAATCACTTGATTCCTTGAGCAATCTTCCTTCATTTCAAGGTAAGATCACTTCTATGATCTTTTAGCTTCTTGAATATCTCTTTATTTCAAGATCAAGATCCATTTTCATGAAAAGAATTTCTTAGATCCAAAACTGTGAAAATCCATAGGAAATTGTAGAAAAATCATTTTGATGTGAGACCAATTTCTTTGAACTCACCTCATCATTCTCTACCTAAATCCAAGAGCTTATGGTTCAACTCTCATCATAGCTCAAAAAGCACTTTATGGCCAAACCCTTCTTAATGATGATGAATAGTGTTTTCATCAATTTTTGATTTCTAACACTTGATTTCATCCTTAGCTTTCCTAATGCCTTTGAATCCATGAAATGGGAAACCAAGATCAATTCCTAGCTCTATTCTCTTTAGGGTGCCCGAAAAACTCTTTGTGAGAATTGTTGAGTTTGGTTTGACTGTTGTTTAATGATTGATTGTTTGGTTGTTTGTAGTTGGTGACAACTATCAAGAGGTTCACAAACCGATCAACCGACTTTGATCTCGGAATCTGCTCTTCAACAGGTATGGGGAGAAGAACCTCATCACACCAAGATGGTGGTGGTGAAGATGGCTGTTTAAATTTTGTGTGGGTGAAACCCTTTAGTTTGCGTTCACTTTTATGTGTTAAGTTTTGTTAAGTTCTCTTGGAGAACAAGATTGCCATGATGAGTTTATGCTTTAGTATGTTGTAGTGTGCTTTAGCATATGTTGATGATGAAATGATTGAATAAAAAAACCATTTTCATGTGTGTTGGAAAACCTACTTTGATCACTAGATCAAGTATGGACTTTTATTGTTGATTATGAGACCATAATGTGTGATGGACTTGGATGTTTGATTATGATGTAGTAATGTGTATTATGGTTATCATGATTGTGTAAGTATTGTGAGCCATACTTTGATTGGTTGATGAAGTAAAACTTCACATTGATTCCTAGTTGGCTATTAGCCATGACCTTGAGGAAAGGAAGGATATGAATAGTTCTTGGACAAGTCAAGTTTTGATATAAAGAAAGTGTTTTCAATAACTTGTGTTTTTCAAAGAAAAACCCTAAGTGACTTTAAATGGAATTAAATCTCAAAGTGCTTTCACCAATGTGAAACATGTTTTATACCTTATCCTTAGTTCATCTAGCTAATCAAGTGACTCAAAATGAGAAAAGAAGTGTTTTCATGAAGAGAATCAAAATGGTTCCATAAGGTTGATGTCTTGTTTTAAGGCAACTTTTCGCTAAGCAAAAAACAGGGAAAGTCTTAGTTGCGCATCACTGCCACACTTTCGCTAAGCGAATTCATATTCGCTAAGCCAACCGAGCGAATTTCGCTACGCGAATTAAGTCTCGCTGAGCTATCCAGAGAAGTCTCCAAAGGAGGTATAACCGCCTCCATTTCGCTAAGCGAAATTATACTCGCTAAGCGAATAAAGTGAAATTTCGCTACACGAATTCTGTTTCGC
Organism: Ammopiptanthus mongolicus; assembly: GCA_039655645.1. Lineage (NCBI taxonomy): Eukaryota > Viridiplantae > Streptophyta > Magnoliopsida > Fabales > Fabaceae > Ammopiptanthus > Ammopiptanthus mongolicus. Next base: position 42,478,137 of record CM077349.1, read on the forward strand.
CGAGCGATCCAGAGGTGTTTACAAAGAGGTGTAACCATCTGTACTTGCGCTAAGCGAATACATATTCGCTAAGCGAATACAATATATTTCGCTACGCGATTTATGTCTCGCCGAGCAATCCAGAGGAGTTCCAAAGGAGGCATTACTGCCTCATTTTCGCTAAGCGAATGGAATTCCGCTAAGCGAATTTTGTAACGCCCCGATTTTCACGTTTTCTAATTCTTCAGTATTTTAATGTCTTTATTTTATTCGAGGTCTTAGGAATAGAAATAAAATATTCCGAGACCATAGTCATGCTCGACGATATCGTAGGAAGCTACGATTAAGTTTTGAGTCAAAAACTCAAACGGAGTCCGGTCTGCGTTTTTACACTGACAGTATGATTTTACTGCTCATAAGACCTCAGATGGACCCGTGAACGAGACAGTAAGTCTTAGAATTCGATTATCTACGTTTTGGTTAAATTTCGTAAAAATTTCAGAAAAATCACTTCCTGACCTTCGTTCGGGCGGATTTCTTAATCGGGTGACGAACGGAGCCACATATGGACTTACCGAGACTCGCCAACAGATAATCCTGATATCACAACATCCCAGGACACTTGGGAGAGTATGCCAGAGTCGTCATGACGATCGGGAAAATCTAGACGTGAAATGACCAAAATGCCCCTAACCTTAGTCTTTAGCACTTTTACCATTATACCCTTTTGGCAAATGACCATTTTGCCCTTAAGTGACTTGTTTTAAAGCTGAACTCAGCCCCTCACACTCTCATTTTCGCACAGCCCTCTCAAAAAGAGAAGAACACCATAGTTACTCTTGAAGAAACTCCATTTTTCTTCTTGAAAAGCTTGAATCACTTGTTGGATTCACTTGATTCCTTGAGCAATCTTCCTTCATTTTAAGGTAAGATCACTTCTATGATCTCTTAGCTTCTTGAATATCTCTTTATTTCAAGATCAAGATCCATTTTCATGAAAAGAATTTCTTAGATCCAAAACTTTGAAAATCCATAGGAAATTGTAGAAAAATCCTTTTGAGGTAAGACCAAGTTCTTTGAACTCACATCATCATTCTCTACCTAAACCCAAGAGCTTATGATTCAACTCTCATCATAGCTCAAAAAGCACATTAGGGCCGAACCCTTCTTGATGATGATGAATAGTGTTTTCATCAAGTTTTGATTTTTAACACTTGATTTCATGCTTAGCTTTCCTAATGCCTTTGAATCCATGAAATGGAAAACCAAGATCAATTCCTAGCTTTATTCTCTTTAGGGTGGCCGAAACCCTCTTTGTGAGAATTGTTGAGTTTGGTTTGATTGTTGTTTAATGATTGATTGTTTGGTTGTTTGCAGTTGGTGACAACTATCAGAAGGTTCACAAACCGATCAACCGACTTTGATCCGGGAATCTGCTCTTCAACAGGTATGGGGAGAAGAACCTCATCACACCAAGATGGTGGTGGTGAAGATGGTTGTTTACTTTATGTGTGGGTGAAACCCTTTAGTTTGGGTTCACTTTTAGTTGTTATGTTTTGTTAAGTTCTCTTGGAGAACAAGGTTGTCATGATGAGTTTATGCTTGAGTATGTTGTAGTGTGCTTTAGTATATGTTGATGATGAAATGATTGAATGAAAAACCATTTTCATGTATGTTGGAAAACCTACTTTGATCATTAGATCAAGTATGGACTTTTTATTGTTGATTATGAGACCATAATGTGTGATGGACTTGGATGTTTGATTATGATGTAGTAATGTGTATTATGGTTATCATGATTGTGTAAGTGTTGTGAGCCATACTTTGATTGGTTGATGAAGTAAAACTTCACATTGATTCCTAGTTGGCTATTAGCCATGACCTTGAGGAAAGGAAGGATATGAATAGTTCTTGGACAAGTCAAGTTTGATGTAAAGAAAGTGTTTTCAATAACTTGTGTTTTTCAAAGAAAAACCCTAAGTGACTTTAAATGGAATTAAATCTCAAAGTGCTTTCACCAAAGTGAAACATGTTTTATACCTTATCCTTAGTTCATCTAGCTAATCAAGTGACTCAAAATGAGAAAAGAAGTGGTTTCATGAAGAGAATCAAAATGGTTCCCTAAGGTTGATGTCTTGTTTTAAGGCAACTTTTCACTAAGCAAATTTACTTTCGCTGCGCGAAAAACAGGGAAAGTCTTAGTTGGGCATCACTGCCTCACTTTCGCTAACCGAATTCATATTCGCTAAGCGAACCCAGCAAATTTCGCTACGCGAATTACATCTCGCTGAGCAATCCAGAGAAGTCTCCAATAGAGGTGTAACCGTCTGAACTTTCGCTAAGCGAAATCATTCTCGCTAAGCGAATAAAGTGAAATTTCGCTACGCGAATTACATCTCGCTGAGCAATCCAGAGGTGTTTCTAAAGAGGTGCAACCGTCTGAACTTGCGCTAAGCGAATTCATATTCGCTAAGCGAATCCCATATATTTCGCTACGCGATTTGTGTCTCGCCGAGCGAACCAGAGGAGTTCCAAAGGAGGCATTACTACCTCATTTTCGCTAAGCGAATGAAATTCCGCTAAGCGAATTTCATGTTTCAGAAAATGCTAGAAATGAAGTAAGTAGTTCAAATGTTGTTTTAAATCAAATGAGTTTTCAACTGTAAAAGTTGTTTGGTTTACAAAAGGAGTTTTCTAACTCAATCTTAAAGTTTTACGGGTGAAAAACCTAAGTTAAATAATTAACTTAGAGTTGAAGACAAGGGTTAATTAAGTATGGTATGTGGTGGAACAAGACCATGTACTATGCCATTGATGACTTAGTACATCAATGAGTTCATAAGACTTAAGTGAAATCAACACTTGTTTCCTTAATTGAAAAACAAGGGATTAATATCTTAGAAAGGCTCAAAGACTTATCTAAGAGGATTCTCAATCCTTATTCATAATGCTTAGGACTTGAGACATAATTCATAAGACATAAACACAAACATGAAACGTTTTGGTTTTCGAAACAGCAGTTCGATGACGGACCGATGATTCGGATCTAGGTTAATCGTTCAATTGTTTCCGTCTTGTGATGACCGGAATGAGAGAGATCCTGAGACTGTGCAGGTATGGGACTGTACAGTGGAAGGAATCCTGAGGCTATGCAGGTATGGGACTGTATAATTAAGGGAAGGCATATAAGAATTGATTGGTACTACCCATACCAACAAGATTTATCTTCTTTTCGGGAGCTTAGAACATAAGTACTTTATAGTTAAGCGTGCTTGACTTAGAGTAATTATGGGATGGGTGACCTTCTGGGAAGTTTCCTAGAAAGTGTGTGAGTGAGGACAAAACACGCTGAAACGACTTGTGTTGGTTTGTGGGGACAGTCGGCGATTCTGAAAGCAGTCTGGATCATTCCAAAGGAATCACGAGATATTTATCCGAGGGATAATTGTTTTATCCGATGGATAAATGTTTTATAAAACAAAGACGTGTGTAGTTCCTAAGGAAGAGAACCTTAGTGAACCTTGAGGTTTATCCAATGGATAGACATTGCTTTATCGCATCTGCTTTGTGTAAGCATTGGCATTTCATGTGCATAGTTGTAAGGCCTTGAGCCTAGGAGTTGAGCTTACACCTTGATGCAAGTGCGAATCTTACGGTGGCGATCTTCAATGGTCTTTTTGGAGGTATCAGGGTTGGAAGGGCTGACATGTGACCAGTTGGTGATTCTTCTGTGTCGTGGCGAATCCGTGCAATACACTGATATCCTCTACTAGATGCCGTACTTTTCATGTTTGGTCGAGAGTGTTACCGTAAAGCCAGATACGTGCACGTTACAAATTTTGTAGCATATTGCTCATGGCAGCATCTTGCTCATGGCTGGCAGAAACCGGAACATGTCCTCCCATTCACTCTCTCCGAATGTTTTGTTAGCTCCATGGAGTAGGGGTCAGAGTAGTACCCAGTGACATTGACATTGAGTCATATACATTGCATTGCATTGCATTGCATGGCTATTGATGTTTATGGCTATTGATGTTTACGTTTACTGTTATACATCGCTGTACTGTTTAAGGATGCCTGCTGTTAAATGTTTAGCATGCTATTATGTTGTTAACTGCTTAACATGATTTATACTGAGAACCTTTGTAAGCATGTTGGGTACGATGTTACCGGTGAGTCGTCCCGTTTTTACTACTGCTGTTTTGTTGTGTTGATGAACGGGAATCTCACCCATATCTGTATGTTTTCTGCTGGTACTTGCTGTTGATGCTTGAACAGATGGACGCGACGATGTTTCGGTTCCGCAGTCCCTTTGAGTTCGGAGGTGGACTCTTTTGCTGTTTTAGTTTTGTTGTCGGCCAGACTATGTCAGTTTTTGTAGTACCTTTTGCGAGCTACGACTCCTAGTACTTATTGTATTTTCTTATGTCAGTCATACATTAGACTTATGTCTGTATACAGTAATGTTGATGTTTCTGTTTTTCGTTTTCTGTTTCTGTATTTATAATACTGTATGTATGTCCTAGTAATGGATGGTGAACCTAAGTTCACTTATTAGTATTATTTATTTACCTTTACTAATCCCATTACATCTTTATGAAAAGAAAAGAAAAAGAAAAATCGTATTTTCCGCATTAATAAATATTTTCGGCCTTATAAACGTTCGGGAATGTGACACTCGGGAAAGGGTGTTGCAAATTTCATGTTTCAGAAAATGCTAGAAATGAAGTAAGTAGTTCAAATGTTGTTTTAAATCAAATGAGTTATCAACTGTAAAAGTTGTTTGGTTTACAAAAAGAGTTTTTTAACTCAATCGTAAAGTTTTACGCGTGAAAAACCTAAGTTAAGTAATTAACTTAGTGTTGAAGACAAGGGTTGATTAAGTATGGTATGTGGTGGAACAAGACCATGTGCTATACCATTGATGACTTAGTACATCAATGACTTCATAAGACTTAAGTGAAATCAACACTTGTTTCCTTAATTGAAAAACAAGGGATTAATATCTTAGAAAGGCTTAAAGACTTATCTAATAGGATTCTCAATCCTTATTCATAATGCTTAGGACTTGAGACATAATTCATAAGATGTAAACACAAACACGAAACGTTTTGGTTTTCAAAACAGTATTTCGATGACGGGTCGATGATTCGGATCCAGGTTAATCGTTCAATTGTTTCCGTCTTGTGATAACCGGAATGAGAGGTATCCTGAGGCTGTGCAGGTATGGGACTGAATCCTGAGGCTATGCAGGTATGGGACTGTATAGCTAAGGGAAGGCATATAAGAATTGATTGGTACTACCCATACCAACAAGATTTATCTTCTTTTCGGGAGCTTAGAACATAAGAACTTTATAGTTAAGCGTGCTTGACTAAGAGTAATTATGGGATTGGTGACCTTCTGGGAATTTCCCTAGAAAGCGTGTGAGTGAGGACAAAACACGCTGAAAAGACTTGTGTTGGTTTGTGGGGACAGTCGACGATTCTGAAAGCAGTCTGGATCATTCCAAAGGAATCACGGGATATTTATCCGATGGATAAATGTTTTATCCGATCGATAAATGTTTTATAAAACAAAGATGTGTGTAGTTTCTAAGGAAGAGAACCTTAGTGAACCTTGAGGTTTATCCAATGGATAAACATTGCTTTATCGCATCTGCTTTGTGTATGCATTGGCATTTCATGTGCATAGTTGTAAGGCCTTGAGCCTAGGAGTTGAGCTTACACCTTGATGCTGGTGCGAATCTTACGGTGACGATCTTCAATGGTCTTTTTGGAGGTATCAGGGTTGGAAGGGCTGACATGTGACCAGTTGGTGATTCTTCTGTGTCGTGGCGAATCCGTGCAATACACTGATATCCTCTACTAGATGCCGTATTTTTCATGTTTGGTCGAGAGTGTTACCGTAAAGCCAGATACGTGCACGTTACGAATGTTGTAGCATCTTGCTCATGGCTGGCAGAAACCGGAACATGTCCTCCCATTCACTCTCTCCGACGTTTTGTTAGCTCCATGGAGTAGGGGTCAGAGTAGTACCCAATGACATTGACATTGAGTCATATACATTGCATTGCATTACATTGCATGGCTATTGATGTTTACATATACTGTTATACATCGCTGTATTGTTTAAGAATGCCTTATATTATGCTGTTAAATGTTTAGCATGATATTATGTTGTTGACTGCTTAACATGATTTATAGTGAGAACCTTTGTAAGCATGTTGGGTACGTTGTTACCTGGTGAGTCGTCCCATCTTTACTGCTGCTGTTTTGTTGTGTTGATGAACGGGAATCTCACCCATATCTATATGTTTTCTGCTGGTACTTGCTATTGCTGCTTGAACAGATGGACGCGACGATGGTTCGGTTCAGCAGTCCCTTTGAGTTCGGAGGTGGACTCTTATGCTGTTTTAGATTTGTTGTCGGCCAAACTTTGTCAGTTTTTGTAGTACCTTTTGGGAGCTACGACTCCTAGTACTTATTGTATTTTCTTATGTCAGTCATACATTAGACTTATGTCTGTGTACAGTAATGTTGATGTTTCTGTTTTCCATTTTCTGTTTCTGTATTTATAATACTGTATGTATGTCCTAGTAATGCATGGTGAACCTAAGTTCACTTATTAGTATTATTTATTACCTTTACTAATCCCATTACATCTTTATGAAAAGAAAAGAGAAAGAAGAATCGTATTTTCCGCTTTAATAAATATTTTCGGCCTTATAAACGTTCGGGAATGTGACACTCGGGCAAAGGTGTTGCATAACATCCTTGATTTTCTGTAACTCTAATCGAGGTGGTTAATCTTGATTAGGGCTTTGGTTGGTTGTCTGGCTTGTTTGGTGTTAGTTTAAGGGTTAGTTGGAAGCTTAGGTATAGGCTTGAATAATGTTGGAAATGCTTAAGGTGTAACATGAGAAACTGGGGGAGTCGGGAGTTTGGAAGGCCCTTCCCAGCTGAGCAGCACGCTCAAGTGTGGGAAGAGTGCATTATAAACCTCAATTCTGTGCATTTTATAGGGGGTATTTGGGATGAATTTTGATGCATTTCATGATAAATATTGTTGTATTTCATCAGTTTTGACCGAATTGACATTTAGAGGCAGTTTAACGAACTTATCAAGATTAATGATGGTTTTTTAGCTAAAATGACAAGAATATTGAAATTTTGAGGTTTAGCATGGCTGTGCCATGTGTGAGCCCACCCATGCAAGCCCTCCAAGCCAACCATCCAAAAATAACCTTACAAAAATGACTTAAAGCTGACCTCTGAAGGTTTAGCACGTCCATGCTGCCTCAAGAGCATGCCCGTGCTGATGCTCGTGCACTACAACGTTGTTTTATGAATTTGGTGCGCCCAAGCATAGCCTGACATAATAAAGAGCATGGCCGTGATGACTGATGAGCACACCCGTGCTGACTGATGAGCATTCCCGTGCTGGCTGCACAGAAGAGATTTCTGCATGTATCCCTCTTCATCGTTTTGATCATAACTTGAGCTCTGGATGTCTGATTGTGGCGTTCTTTGCAGCTTTCGAAAGCTTACGAAAAGATATACAAGGCTATACAAGATGACATGTGTAACGCCCCGATTTTCACGTTTTCTAATTCTTCAGTATTTTAACGATTGTATTTTATTGGAGGGTTTAGAGAGTGAAATAAAATATTCCGAGAAGATAGGAATGTTCTACGCAACCATAGGAAGCCATGGTTAAGTTTCGGGCAAAAGCTCAAACGGAGCCCGGTCTGCGTTTTTCACGGATTGTAGCCTTTTTCTACTATTGAGACCTAATTTGGAGTCGTGAACGAGACAGTAAGTCTCGGGATTTTATTCTCTACATCTTCGTTAAAATCCGTCCTGACGTCCGAAAAATAATAATATATTATATTCGGTCGAATAATCAAACCAGGAGGCGTTTGGAGTCGTAAAGGGGTTCAACGAGACCCGATAACGGATAAGCTCGATACCACATCATCCCATGACACTTGGGAGAGTATGCCAGAGTCGTCATGACGATCGGGAAAATCTAGACGCGAAATGACCAAAATGGCCCTAACCTTAGTCTTTTGCACTTTTACCATTTTACCCTTTTGGCAAATGACCATTTTGCCCTTAAGTGACTTTTTTTAAGGCTGAACTCAGCCCCATCCAGCCCCTCATTCACGCACAACACAGCCCTCCTTTCACACTCCATCTTCAACCTTGAGAACCTCCATTGTTGTTCTTGAGAAAAGCCTGGTTTCTTGTTGGAATCACTTGATTCCTTGAGCAATTTTCCTTCATTTTAAGGTAAGATCACTTCTATGATCTCTTAGCTTCTTGAATATCTCTTTATTTCAAGATCAAGATCCATTTTCATGAAAATCATTTCTTAGATCCAAAATTTTGAAAATCCATAGGAAATTGTAGAAAAATCATTTTGATGTGAGACCAATTTCTTTGAACTCACCTCATCATTCTCTACCTAAACCCAAGAGCTTATGATTCAACACTCATCATAGCTCAAAAAGCACAATATGGCCGAACCCTACAAGGTGATGATGAATAGTGTTTTTCATCAATTTTTGATTTTTAAAACTTGATTTCATGCTTAGCTTTCCGATGCCTTTGAATCCATGAAATGGAAAACCAAAATCAATTCCTATCTTTATTCTCTTTAGGGTGGCCGAAACCCTCTTTGTGAGAATTGTTGTGTTTGGTTTGATTGTTGTTTAATGTTTAATTGTTTGGCTGTTTGTAGTTGGTGACAATTATCAGAAGGTTCACAAACCGATCAACCGACTTTGATCTGGGAATCTGCTCTTCAACAGGTATGGGGGGTGAACCTCATCACACCATGATGGTGGTGGTGAAGATGGTTGTTTAGTTTATGTGTGGATGAAACCCTTTGGTTTGGGTTCATCATTTAATTTGGTTTTCTTGGAGAACAATGTGTAATAAGTGCAGTTTGTGCTTTAGTGTGCTCTAGCATATGTTTATGATGATGTGATTGGATGAAAATCATTTTCATATATGTTGAAAAACCTACGTTGATCACTAGATCAAGTATGGACTTTTATGCTTGATTATGATGCAAATGATGTGTGATGGACTTTATGCTTGATTATGATGCAATGTTATGTAATTGTTGTTTGTCATAATTAGATGAACATTGTGAGTTGTAATTTGTCTTGAGGTTGAAGCAATCTTCACATTTGTTCCTAATAGGCTTTTAGCCATAACCTTGAGAAAAGGAAGAGCATGAGTAGTTCTTGGACAAATCAAGGTTTTCAAGTAAGGAAAGTGTTTTAATAACTTATGTTTTTCAAAGAAAAACCCTAAGTGACCTTGATCCAAAGATCAAATGGAATTAAATCTCAAAGTGTTTTCACGAAAGTGAAACATGTTTTATGCCTTATCCTTAGTCCATCTAGTTAATCAAGTGACTCAAAATGAGACAAGAGGTGTTTTCACGAAGAGAATCAAAATGGTTCCATAAGGTTAATGTCTTGTTTTAAGGCAACTTTTCACTAAGCGAATTTACCTTCGCTAGGCGAAAACAGAGGAATTCTACGTTAGGCATCACTGCCTCACTTTCGCTAAGCGAATTGATATTTTCTAAGCGAATCCAGAGAATTTCGCTACACGAATGATGTTTCGCCGAGCGATCCAGAGGAGTTTCAAAAGAGGTGTAACCGCCTCCATTTTCGCTAAGCGAATCCATATTCGCTAAGCGAATATAACAAACTTCGCTACGGGAATTATGTTTCGCCGAGCGATGCAGAGGAGTTCCAAAGGAGGTATTACTGCCTCATTTTCGCTAAGCGAAGGTAATTCCGCTAAGTGAATTTCATGTTTCAGAAAATTCTAGAAATGAAGTAAGTAGTTCAAATGTTGCTTCAAATCAAATGAGTTTTCAACTGTAAACGTTGTTTGGTTTACAAAAGGAGTTTTCTAACTCAATCGTAAAGTTTTACACGTGAAAAACCTACGTAATTAACTTAGAGTTGAAGACAAGGGTTAATTAAGTATGGTATGTGGTGGAACAAGACCATGTGCTATATCATTGATGACTTAGTACATCAATGACTTCATAAGACTTAAGTGAATCAACACTTATTTCCTTAATCGAAAATCAAGGATTAATACCTTAGAAAGGCCTAAAGACTTATCTAAGAGGATTCTCAATCCTTATTCATAATCCTTAGGACTTGAGACATAATTCATAAGACGTAAACAAAAACATGAAACGTTTTGCTTTTTGAAACAGTAGTTCGATGACGGACCGGTGATTCGGATCCAGGTTAATCGTTCAATTGTTTCCGTCTTGTGATAACCGGAATGAGAGGGATCCTGAGGCTGTGCAGGTATGGGACTGTACAGTGGAAGGAATCCTGAGGCCATGCAGGTATAGGACGGTATAGCTAAGGGAAGGCATATAAGAATTGATTGGTACTACCTATACCAATAAGATTTATCTTCTTTTCGGGAACTTAGAACATAAGAACTTTATAGTTAAGCGTGCTTGACTTAGAGTAATTATGGGATGGGTGACCTTCTGGGAAGTTTCCTAGAAAGCGTGTGAGTGAGGACAAAACACGCTGAAAAGACTTGTGTTGGTTTGTGGGGACAGTCGGCGATTCTGAAAGCAATCTGGATCATTCCAAAGGAGTCACGAGATATTTATCCGATCGATAAATGTTTTATCCGATGGATAAATGTTTTATAAAACAAAGACGTGCATAGTTTCTAAGGAAGAGAACCTTAGTGAACCTTGAGGTTTATCCAATGCATAGACATTGCTTTATCGTATCTGCTTTGTGTAAGCATTGGCATTTCATGTGCATAGTTGTAAGGCCTTGAGCCTAGGAGTTGAGCTTACACCTTGATGCAGGTACGAATCTTACGGTGACGATCTTCAATGGTCTTTTTGGAGGTATCAGGGTTGGAAGGGCTGACTTGTGACCAGTTGGTGATTCTTCTGTGTCATACCGAATCCGTACAATACACTGATATCCTCTACTAGATGCCGTACTTTTCATGTTTGGTCAAGAGTGTTACCGTAAAGCTAGAGATACGTGCACGTTACGAATGTTGTAGCATCTTGCTCATGGCTGGCAGAAACCGGAACATGTCCTTCCATTCACTCTCTCCGAATGTTTTGTTAGCTCCATGGAGTAGGGGTCAGAGTAGTACCCAGTGGCATTGGCATTGAGTCATGTACATTGCACTGCATTGCGTGCTTGTTGATGTTTACATTTACTGTTATACATCGCTGTTCTGTTTAAGAATGTATTATATTATACTGTTAACTGTTTAATATGATTTATATTGAGAGGTTTAGTATGTGGTTTAACTGTTTAACATGTTGGGTACGCTGTTACCTGGTGAGTTGTCCCGTTTTTACTATTGCTGTTTTGTTGTCTTGATGAACGGGAATCTCACCCATATCTATATGTTTTCTGTTGGTACTTGATCAGATGGACGCGATGATGGTTCCGTTCCGTAGTCCTTTTGAGTTCGGAGGTGGACTCTTTTGCTATTTTAGTTTTATTGTCGGCCAGACTATGTCAGTTTTTGTAGTACCTTTTGGGAGCTATGACTCCTAGTACTTATTGTATTTTTTTATGTCAGTCATACATTAGACTTATGACTGTATATAGTAATGTTGATGTTTCTGTTTTTCGTTTTCTGTTTCTATATTTACAATACAGTATGTTCTAGAAATGCATCGTGAACCTAAGTTCATTTATTAGTATTACCTTTACGAATCCCATTACATCTTTATGAAAAGAAAAGAAAAAGAAAAACCGTATTTTCCGCATTAATAAATATTTTAAACCTTATAAACATTCGGGAATGTGATACTCGGGAAAGGGTGTTGCAACATGAATCACGCCCGTGTTAATGGCAGCACGACCGTGCTCAATCCCGTGCACTATGCAACACCCTTTCCCGAGTGTCACATTCCCGAACGTCTATAAGGCCGAAAATATTTAGTAATGCGGAAAATACGATTTTTCTTTTTCTTTTCTTTTCATAAAGATGTAATGGGATTAGTAAAGGTAAATAAATAATACTAATAAGTGAACTTAGGTTCATCATGCATTACTAGGACATACTGTATTATAAATATAGAAGCAGAAAACGAAAAACAGAAACATCAACATTACTATATACAGACATAAGTCTAATGTATGACTGACATAAGAAAAATACAATAAGTACTAGGAGTCATAGCTGCCAAAAGGTACTACAAAAACTGACATAGTCTGGCCGACAACAAAGCTAAAACAGCAGAAGAGTCCACCTCCGAACTCAAAGGGACTACAGAACCGAACCATCGTCGCGTCCATCTGTTCAAGCATCAAAAGCAAGTACCAGCAGAAAACATATAGATATGGGTGAGATTCCCGTTCATCAACACAACAAAACAGCAGTAGTAAAAACGGGACGACTCACCGGGTAACAGCGTACCCAACATGCTTACAAGAATTCTCAATATAAATCATGTTAAATAGTTAACAGTACAATATAATGCATTCTTAAACAATATAGCGATGTATAACAGTAAATGTAAACATCAATAGCCATAAACATCAATAGCCATGCAATGCAATGCAATGTATATGACTCAATGTCAATGTCACTGGGTACTACTCTGACCCCTACTCCATGGAGCTAACAAAACATTCGGAGAGAGTGAATGGGAGGACATGTTCCGGTTTCTGCCAGCCATGAGCAAGATGCTACAACATTCGTAACGTGCACGTATCTGGCTTTACGGTAACACTCTCGACCAAACATGAAAAGTATGGCATCTAGTAGAGGATATCAGTGTATTGCACGGATTCGCCACGACACAGAAGAATCACCAACTGGTCACATGTCAGCCCTTCCAACCCTGATACCTCCAAAAAGACCATTGAAGATCGTCACTGTAAGATTCGCACCCGCATCAAGGTGTAAGCTCAACTCCTAGGCTCAAGGCCTTACAACTATGCAAATGAAATGCCAATTCTTACACAAAGCAGATGCGATCAAGCAATGTCTATCCATTGGATAAACCTCAAGGTTCACTAAGGTTCTCTTCCTTAGGAACTACACACATCTTTGTTTTATAAAACATTTATCCATCGGATAAAACATTTATCCATCTGATAAATATCTCGTGATTCCTTTGGAATGATCCAGACTGCTTTCAGAATCGTCGACTGTCCCCACAAACCAACACAAGTCTTTTCAGCGTGTTTTGTCCTCACTCACACACTTTCTAGGGAACTTCCCAGAAGGTCACCCATCCCATAATTACTCTAAGTCAAGCACGCTTAACTATAAAGTACTTATGTTCTAAGTTCCCGAAAAGAAGATAAATCTTTTTGGTATGGGTAGTACCAATCAATTCTTATATGCCTTCCCTAAGCTATACAGTCCCATACCTGCATAGCCTCAGGATTCCTTCCACTGTACAGTCCCATACCTGCACAATCTCAGGATCTCTCTCATTCCAGTTATCACAAGACGGAAACAATTGAACGATTAACCTGGATCCGAATCATCGGTCCGTCATCGAACTACTGTTTTGAAAACCAAAACGTTTCGTGTTTGTGTTTACATCTTATGAATTATGTCTCAAGTCCTAAGCATTATGAATAAGGATTGAGAATCCTCTTAGATAAGTCTTTAAGCCTTTCTAAGATATTAATCCCTTGTTTTTCAATTAAGGAAACAAGTGTTGATTTCACTTAAGTCTTATGAAGTCATTGATGTATCAAGTCATCAATGGTATAGCACATGGTCTTGTTCCACCACATACCATACTTAATTAACCCTTGTCTTCAACTCTAAGTTAATTACTTAACTTAGGTTTTTCACGCGTAAAACTTTACGATTGAGTTAGAAAACTCTTTTTGTAAACCAAACAACTTTTACAGTTGAAAACTCATTTGATTTAAAACAACATTTGAACTACTTACTTCATTTCTAGCATTTTCTGAAACATGAAATTCGCTTAGCGGAATTCCATTCGCTTACCGAAAATGAGGCAGTAATACCTCCTTTGGAACTCCTCTGGATCGCTCGGCGAAACATCCATCGCGTAGCGAAATGTATTGTATTCGCTTAGCGAATATGTATTCGCTTAGCGCAAGTACAGACGGTTACACCTCTTTGTAAACGCCTCTGGATCGCTCAGCGAGACGTAATTCGCGTAGCGAAACGCGTTTGGTTAGCTTAGCGAATATGAATTCGCTTAGCGAAAGTGAGGCAGTGATGCCCAACTAAGACTTTCCCTGTTTTTCTCTTAGCGAAAGTAAATTCGCTTAGCGAAAAGTTGCCTTAAAACAAGACATCAACCTTATGGAACCATTTTGATTCTCTTCATGAAAACACTTCTTTTCTCATTTTGAGTCACTTGATTGACTAGATGAACTAAGGATAAGGTATAAAACATGTTTCACTTTGGTGAAAGCACTTTGGGATTTAATTCCATTTAAAGTCACTTAGGGTTTTTATTTGGAAAACACAAGTTATTGAAAACACTTTCTTTACATCAAAACTTGACTTGTCCAAGGACTATTCATATCCTTCCTTTGCTCAAGGTCATGGCTAATAGCCAACTAGGAATCAATGTGAAGTTTTACTTCATCAACCAATCAAAGTATGGCTCACAATACTTACACAATCATGATAACCATAATACACATTACTACATCATAATCAAACATCCAAGTCCATCACACATTATGGTCTCATAATCAACAATAAAAGTCCATACTTGGTCTAGTGATCAAAGTAGGTTTTCCAACATAAATGAAAATGGTTTTTCATTCAATCATCTCATCATCAACATATGCTAAAGCATACTACAACATACTAAAGCATAAACTCATCATGGCAATCTTGTTCTCCAAGAGAACTTAACAAAACTTAACACATAAAAGTGAACCCAAACTAAAGGGTTTCACCCACACATAATTTAAACAACCATCTTCACCACCACCATCTTGGTGTGATGAGGTTCTTCTCCCCATACCTGTTGAAGAGCAGATTCCCAGATCAAAGTCGGTTGATCGGTTTGTGGACCTCCTGATAGTTGTCACCAACTACAAACAACCAAACAATCAATCATTAAACAACAATCAAACCAAACTCAACAATTCTCACAAAGAGGGTTTCGGCCACCCTAAAGAGAATAAAGCTAGGAATTGATCTTGGTTTTCCATTTCATGGATTCAAAGGCATTAGGAAAGCTAAGAATGAAATCAAGTGTTAGAAATCAAAAATTGATGAAAACACTATTCATCATCATCAAGAAGGGTTCGGCCCTAATGTGCTTTTTGAGCTATGATGAGAGTTGAATCATAAGCTCTTGGGTTTAGGTAGAGATTAATGATGTGAGTTCAAAGAACTTGGTCTTACCTCAAAAGGATTTTTCTACAATTTCCTATGGATTTTCAAACTTTTGGATCTAAGAAATTCTTTTCATGAAAATGAAGATTGATCTTGAAATAAAGAGATATTCAAGAAGCTAAGAGATCATAGAAGTGATCTTACCTTGAAATGAAGGAAGATTGCTCAAGGAATCAAGTGAATCCAACAAGAAATCAAGCTTTTTCAAGAACAACAATGGTGTTCTTCTCTCAAGAACAACTATGGAGCTCTATCTTTGGAGGGGCTGTGCGAAAATGAGAGTGTGAGGGGCTGAGTTCAGCCTTAAAACAAGTCACTTAAGGGCAAAATGGTCATTTGCCAAAAGGGCAAAATGGTAAAAGTGCAAAAGACTAAGGTTAGGGGCATTTTGGTCATTTCGCATCTAGATTTTCCCGATCGTCATGACGACTCTGGCATACTCTCCCAAGTGTCCTGGGATGTTGTGATATCAAGATTATCTGTTGGCGAGTCTCGGTAAGTACATATGTGGTTCCGTTCGTCACCCGATTGAGAATTCCGCCCAAACGAAGGTCCGGAAGTTATTTTTCTGAAATTTTTACGAAATTTAACCAAAACGTAGAGAATCAAATTCTAAGGCTTACTGTCTCGTTCACGGGTCCATCTGAGGTCTTCTGAGCAGTAAAATCATACTGTCAGTGTAAAAACGCAGACCGGACTCCGTTTGAGTTTTTGACTCAAAACTTAATCGTAGCTTCCTACTATATCGTCGAGCATGACTATGGTCTCGGAATACTTTATTTCCATTCCTAAGACCTCGAATAAAATAAAGACATTAAAATACTGAAGAATTAGAAAACGTGAAAATCGGGGCGTTACATTCCTACCCCTCTTAAAAGAATTTCGTCCTCGAAATTCCGTGACTTAAAACTAAACCTACTCGGTCGCTGAAGATTAAGGAAAGAAATTTTCAACAAAGGAAATTTTTCCTGGTCTTGGTCTCAGAAGAAAGTAACAAAAGAATTTTACCAATCTGGAATGAATATAGGAATATCCAGTATGCAAAAAGACTCTTCAGTAGATTCGTGAGTGTAAAAATGCATAGCTAATACATGTTTACATCCATGACTCTAATAAAGTTCCTTCTTTCATAAGAACCTTCCAATAAACTTTGGAATCAAAAGATGTATAGTCTGGCAAATATCAGACTGGATCACCTTCACCAAAAGTAAAAGTGATTAGACTAAGTTTCATCAAGAAACTTTCAGTATCGAGAAGTTGTTTATGTTATAACTCAAAAAATAGTTATAACGTATTCACTCAATTGTCGAATACACTGAGGAATATGTAGAAGTGTGAACACAAATGTTCCCTTGAGATTAGGCAGCACTAACATAGGTGAAGTAGTCAACCTTCTCTCTAATCCTTGCAAACTTTCCTCACATGCTTCAGTCCATTCAAACGCTTTATCCTTCCTTTGAAATCACATGACCCAAAAACTTTACTTCGTCGAGCCAAAACTCACACTTGCACAACTTTGCATACAGCTGTTTCTCCTTCAGAACCTGAAGAATCACACTATGATGTTCAGCGTGTACTTCCTGGTTTCGCGAATAGATGAGTATGTCGTCTATGAAACAACGACAAACTTATCTAGATATGAACGAAAGATCCTATTCATGTAATCCATGAATATAGCTGGAGTATTCGTCACACCAAACGGCATTACAAGATACTCGTAGTGCCCATAGCGTGTTTGAAACGCTGTTCTTGGTACATCTTCTGCCTTCACATGAATCTAATGATAACCCGATCGCAAATCAATCTCGGAGAAAACTGCCGCTCCCCTCAACTGATCCATCAAGTCATCTATCCTCGGAAGTGGATACTTGTTCTTAATAGTAACCTTATTCAACTGGCGCTAATCCACACGTAAGCAAGATGTTTTGTCTTTCTTTCTCACCAACAGCACAGGCATTCCCTACTGCGACACACTGGGTCTAACTAACTGTTTTCCCAATAAGTCCACCAACTGTTCCTTCAAGGTTTCCGACTCAGCAAGTGCCATATGATACGGTGCCATAGACACTGGTCCTGTTCCTGGCACAAGATCGATCACAACTCGATGTCTCGAACTGGCGGTAAATCTGGTACATCTTCAGGAAAGACTTCCGGAAACTCGTTAGTAACATGTATTCGTTGAGCTCCCTCTCTCAAAGAAACGTTTCCTTGGTTGGCAATCCAAATCCAGAATTATCCGAATCAAGGAAAACTAAGGTTTTGTTTGCACCGTCTAATGGGATACGATTACAAGATAACCAATCCATCCCTATGATCAAATCTATTTGCGAAAGAGGAAAACAGATTAAATCAATCAAAAACGTTCTATCCACTACGGAAAATAGAACAGTTCAAACAGACTTTCGCAGTTATAACGGGCTTTGCAGAAAGTGCAAGAATCACCAAATCTAAGGGTAAGGAAAGATACAGATAAGGTTCTACCTTCCACGACAATCTGACCGTGAATCAAATCTCCCTTTTGAGAAGTCTTAGCATCATCCCCAGTATAAACTCCACTCATTGCCTTAGGCTTCGGTGCTTGCACATCGTTGACAGAATGTCTAGCTTTTGATTGCACACAGTCGCGTGAAGTATGTCCTGGCTTCCCACACTTGAAGCATATGATCCCCTTGATTAAGCATCCTCTGGTGACATGATTGTTCTTGCCACACTTCATGCACTTCTTTGGGGCGCTTCCAGATTGACTAATACTCCCGCTGCTTCCTCCTACAGAACGTTGTTGTTGACCTTGCTGCTTTGAATATGGTTTTGATCGAGATCTATCATCACGACCATTGGTGCCTTTATGGAACCTAGTCGGTCCAGAGTGACATTTCCTTCCTCCACGAGTCTTCATCAGATCTTCGATTACGAAGCATTCATCTACCAAAACCGAGAACTCTTTGACCTCAAGAGGTAGCACCTCTCCTCGAATCTCGTCCCTTAAACCTTCTTCGAACTTTGTGCACTTCCACTCCTCATCGGGATGAAGATGGAAATACCTCGAAGACTTCAGCAGGGACTCAAAACGATCAGCATATTCTTTGACAGACATTCCTCCTTGACGTAGCTGCAGGAACTCCATGTCTTTCAACTTGTCGGAAAAACACTCGTTCTGAAGAACTCTGCGAGTGACAACTTACAAGAAAGCAAAAACATTACTACCCTGTCCAATATCATTCCCCTTCAGAAACAATAATGTAGAGAGTAACAAACAATCGTTGTCTTCTTCACAGAAACACAACACAGAGAACAAACAATACAAAAGGATAGACCGAAGTCATCATCCTCTCCAACATTGTTTTCTCTCAGAAACAATAACACAGAAAACAATCAGAGAAAACACAACACAAACAAGACAGACCATAACCTACAAACCACAAAAAGACTCGGCCAGCTCTGATACCAAATAATGCAACACCCTTTCCCGAGTGTCACATTCCCGAACGTCTTTAAGGCCGAAAATATTTAGTAATGCGGAAAATACGATTTTTCTTTTTCTTTTCTTTTCATAAAGATGTAATGGGATTAGTAAAGGTAAATAAATAATACTAATAAGTGAACTTAGGTTCATCACTCATTACTAGGACATACTGTATTATAAATACAGAAGCAGAAAACGAAAAACAGAAACATCAACATCACTATATACAGACATAAGTCTAATGTATGACTGACATAAGAAAAACACAATAAGTACTAGGAGTCATAGCTGCCAAAAGGTACTACAAAAACTGACATAGTCTGGCCGACAACAAAGCTAAAACAGCAAAAGAGTCCACCTCCGAACACAAAGGGACTACAGAACCGAACCATCGTCGCGTCCATCTGTTCAAGCATCAACAGCAAGTACCAGCAGAAAACATATAGATATGGGTGAGATTCCCGTTCATCAACACAACAAAACAGCAGTAGTAAAAACGGGACGACTCACCGGGTAACAGCGTACCCAACATGCTTACAAGAATTCTCAATATAAATCATGTTAAATAGTTAACAGTACAATATAATGCATTCTTAAACAATACAGCGATGTATAACAGTAAATGTAAACATCAATAGCCATAAACATCAATAGCCATGCAATGCAATGCAATGTATATGACTCAATGTCAATGTCACTGGGTACTACTCTGACCCCTACTCCATGGAGCAAACAAAACATTCGGAGAAAGTGAATGGGAGGACATGTTCCGGTTTCTGCCAGCCATGAGCAAGATGCTACAACATTCGTAACGTGCACGTATCTGGCTTTACGGTAACACTCTCGACCAAACATGAAAAGTACGGCATCTAGTAGAGGATATCAGTGTAGTGCACGGATTCGCCACGACACAGAAGAATCACCAACTGGTCACATGTCAGCCCTTCCAACCCTGATACCTCCAAAAGGACCATTGAAGATCGTCACCGTAAGATTCGCACCCGCATCAAGGTGTAAGCTCAACTCCTAGGCTCAAGGCCTTACAACTATGCAAATGAAATGCCAATGCTTACACAAAGCAGATGCGATCAAGCAATGTTTATCCATTGGATAAACCTCAAGGTTCACTAAGGTTCTCTTCCTTAGGAACTACACACATCTTTGTTTTATAAAACATTTATCCATCGGATAAAACATTTATCCATCGGATAAATATCTCGTGATTCCTTTGGAATGATCCAGACTGCTTTCAGAATCGTCGACTGTCCCCACAAACCAACACAAGTCTTTTCAGCGTGTTTTGTCCTCACTCACACGCTTTCTAGAGAACTTCCCAGAAGGTCACCCATCCCATAATTACTCTAAGTCAAGCACGCTTAACTATAAAGTACTTATGTTCTAAGTTCCCGAAAAGAAGATAAATCTTGTTGGTATGGGTAGTACCAATCAATTCTTATATGCCTTCCCTAAGCTATACAGTCCCATACCTGCATAGCCTCAGGATTCCTTCCACTGTACAGTCCCATACCTGCACAATCTCAGGATCTCTCTCATTCCAGTTATCACAAGACGGAAACAATTGAACGATTAACCTGGATCCGAATCATCGGTCCGTCATCGAACTACTGTTTTGAAAACCAAAACGTTTCGTGTTTGTGTTTACATCTTATGAATTATGTCTCAAGTCCTAAGCATTATGAATAAGGATTGAGAATCCTCTTAGATAAGTCTTTAAGCCTTTCTAAGATATTAATCCCTTGTTTTTCAATTAAGGAAACAAGTGTTGATTTCACTTAAGTCTTATGAAGTCATTGATGTATCAAGTCATCAATGGTATAGCACATGGTCTTGTTCCACCACATACCATACTTAATTAACCCTTGTCTTCAACTCTAAGTTAATTACTTAACTTAGGTTTTTCACGCGTAAAACTTTACGATTGAGTTAGAAAACTCTTTTTGTAAACCAAACAACTTTTATAGTTGAAAACTCATTTGATTTAAAACAACATTTGAACTACTTACTTCATTTCTAGCATTTTCTGAAAAATGAAATTCGCTTAGCGGAATTCCATTCGCTTAGCGAAAATGAGGCAGTAATACCTCCTTTGGAACTCCTCTGGATCGCTCGGCGAAACATCCATCGCGTAGCGAAATGTATTGTATTCGCTTAGCGCAAGTACAGACGGTTACACCACTTTGTAAATGCCTCTGGATCGCTCAGCGAGACGTAATTCGCGTAGCGAAACGCGTTTGGTTAGCTTAGCGAATATGAATTCGCTTAGCGAAAGTGAGGCAGTGATGCCCAACTATCCCTGTTTTTCGCTTAGCGAAAGTAAATTCGCTTAGCGAAAAGTTGCCTTAAAACAAGACATCAACCTTATGGAACCATTTTGATTCTCTTCATGAAAACACTTCTTTTCTCATTTTGAGTCACTTGATTGACTAGATGAACTAAGGATAAGGTATAAAACATGTTTCACTTTGGTGAAAGCACTTTGAGATTTAATTCCATTTAAAGTCACTTAGGGTTTTTCTTTGAAAAACACAAGTTATTGAAAACACTTTCTTTACATCAAAACTTGACTTGTCCAAGGACTATTTATATCATTCCTTTCCTCAAGGTCATGGCTAATAGCCAACTAGGAATCAATGTGAAGTTTTACTTCATCAACCAATCAAAGTATGGCTCACAATACTTACACAATCATGATAACCATAATACACATTACTACATCATAATCAAACATCCAAGTCCATCACACATTATGGTCTCATAATCAACAATAAAAGTCCATACTTGGTCTAGTGATCAAAGTAGGTTTTCCAACATACATGAAATGGTTTTTCATTCAATCATCTCATCATCAACATATGCTAAAGCACACTACAACATACTAAAGCATAAACTCATCATGGCAATCTTGTTCTCCAAGAGAACTTAACAAAACTTAACACATAAAAGTGAACCCAAACTAAAGGGTTTCACCCACACATAATTTAAACAACCATCTTCACCACCACCATCTTGGTGTGATGAGGTTCTTCTCCCCATACCTGTTGAAGAGCAGATTCCCAGATCAAAGTCGGTTGATCGGTTTGTGGACCTCCTGATAGTTGTCACCAACTACAAACAACCAAACAATCAATCATTAAACAACAATCAAACCAAACTCAACAATTCTCACAAAGAGGGTTTCGGCCACCCTAAAGAGAATAAAGCTAGGAATTGATCTTGGTTTTCCATTTCATGGATTCAAAGGCATTAGGAAAGCTAAGAATGAAATCAAGTGTTAGAAATCAAAAATTGTGAAAACACTATTCATCATCATCAAGAAGGGTTCGGCCCTAATGTGCTTTTTGAGCTATGATGAGAGTTGAATCATAAGCTCTTGGGTTTAGGTAGAGATTAATGATGTGAGTTCAAAGAACTTGGTCTTACCTCAAAAGGATTTTTCTACAATTTCCTATGGATTTTCAAACTTTTGGATCTAAGAAATTCTTTTCATGAAAATGAAGATTGATCTTGAAATAAAGAGATATTCAAGAAGCTAAGAGATCATAGAAGTGATCTTACCTTGAAATGAAGGAAGATTGCTCAAGGAATCAAGTGAATCCAACAAGAAATCAAGCTTTTTCAAGAACAACAATGGTGTTCTTCTCTCAAGAACAACTATGGAGCTCTATCTTTGGAGGGGCTGTGCGAAAATGAGAGTGTGAGGGGCTGAGTTCAGCCTTAAAACAAGTCACTCAAGGGCAAAATGGTCATTTGCCAAAAGGGTAAATTGGTAAAAGTGCAAAAGACTAAGGTTAGGGGCATTTTGGTCATTTCGCATCTAGATTTTCCCGATCGTCATGACGACTCTAGCATACTCTCCCAAGTGTCCTGGGATTTTGTGATATCAAGATTATCTATTGGCGAGTCTTGGTAAGTCCATATGTGGCTCCGTTCGTCACCCGATTGAGAATTCCGCCCGAACGAAGGTCAGGAAGTTATTTTTCTGAAATTTTTACGAAATTTAACCAAAACGTATAGAATCAAATTCTAAGACTTACTGTCTCGTTCACGGGTCCATCTGAGGTCTTCTGAGCAGTAAAATCATACTGTCAGTGTAAAAACGCAGACCGGACTCCGTTTGAGTTTTTGACTCAAAACTTAATCGTAGCTTCCTACGATATCGTTGAGCATGACTATGGTCTCGGAATATTTTATTTCCATTCCTAAGACCTCGAATAAAATAAAGACATTAAAATACTGAAGAATTAGAAAACGTGAAAATCGGGGCGTTACACACTATAACACTATTTTATGAAAAGGGAGCATGACCGTGCTAAATTCAGCACTGCCATGCTAGCGGCGCCGACAGCAAATTTTAGGGCCCTGTTCTTCCTTTTATGCTAAATAAAATAAATTGGTATTATTTCAAAAAGAAGTTTTATGCTAAGTAAAAAAAAAAAAAAAAAAAGATATTATGCATATCAATTATTTTAGGATATTTTATACCTTACATACACATGTATATAGTATCTAAACTAACTTTGATAAAAAGGGTGGCACAACTATTTTACTTCCCATATATGGTTTCAAAAGTCTTGTTATAGTAGTGTAAAAACAAACATATTTGTCCAGTGAAACAAGTAAAACTCCATGATGGACTTACATAGTATGTATTAAAAGATATGTACTCATAATATGTGGATATGGTAAGTAAAACCATAAGTCACACCCTTAATGACCTAGGTCATCTAGGGATCCATAATCTTAATTATAGAGAAATACTGCTACAAAATAAGTAACAATTCCTTTGATAGATAAGTGAAAACAGGCAACTGATAGCAGGTCATGTGAAAGTGGGTCCCGTGGGGAAACCTTGTAGTTTATCCAAAGCATAAACGTGGTGATATAGTAATGATGTTATTACTATTGTTGTTGTTAATTGTTTTGACATGCATACGCATCCGTGCATGAGTCGGGTGTTGTGCCCAGGAGTTGTGCTTACACTTAGTGCGGGTGCTATTATTGGAGGTGACAATCTTGGAGATCTTGAGGACGTCGGGGTTGGGATGACCATATGTGGCCAGAGAGTAGCTCCTCTGTGTCGTGGATACCTGTCAAGAAAGACCGACGATCCTGATTAGACATCGAAGGAATCATGACTCGGGTAAAGACCGTCTGGCGTGAGCTGTAAAAGCAAATTCGTAATCTTGTTGGCACTTGTAGGCTGAGATAACACAGGCAGTTTTCTCCCAATAACTCACTCCAGTTATGTTTAGCTCCATGGAGTAGGTGTTTGAGTCATATTGCATATTATGTCACTGCATACTTGGATTGAAGAATGACCCATATTACTATAAATATATATATATTTATCGTGATATTATAACCTGAGGTTTATATGATGAATGCCTATGTACTGCATGTTGTCTGGTTGTGTGTGTGGCTTTTATCATTGCTATTCTGGTTGTGCGATGTGCGGGATCTTACCTCATTATCTTGTTTGTGATGCTGCTTGCGTGTTCCGCCTTGTTCACGCAAGTAGTCATGGCTAGCGACCCACCTTCACCTCTGATCATGGTTCTAGTGTTGTACGATGGATACAACGCGTGGACAATCCATCTGGACAGGCGTCACACTTATACCGGAGCCTTGAGTTTCACTAATCGGAGGGAGTCACCCCACTCGGTGGTGTCCTTGACGGAGATGGCCTGCACTTTATGCATCAGCGAAGGGGGAAGCCTTATAGTGACTCAACAACTACAACCCATGCTAATCAGCCCTGTGGGATGAGAGCCCAGCCTACAGCTCAGCCTGAGAAGCCCAGAGACGTCTATGTGGATTCTACTTCACTGCCACCACCATCCACTGCACCATCTACTTCTGTTTTACCACCTTCCTCAGCCGGACCATCGGTTCCCGCGGTCCCTGAGACGACCCGCCGTCCCATCAGTAGAACCTAAGATATTAACTAATCTTAATCGCATAATAACGTTAGCGCGCCTTATTAAAACGAAGCGAAGCGGAAAATCTATCGCGGAAGCAAACAAATACACGGCACGCAACACTTCAGAGTACGCAGCTTAAAATATAAAGAAATATAAATCTGGGTTAATCTTTCTAAAGAATACCTTTGGTTGATCGGCAAGAAATGAGCACATTTCGTAAGCCTGTCAACGATTACCCAAACTACATCGCATCTCTTCTGCGTTCTTGGTAGTCCGGAAACAAAATCCATTGCAATGCTATCCCATTTCCATTCTGGGACGTCTAGTGATTGTAATAACCCTGCTGGTTTCTGGTGTTCAATCTTTGCCTTTTGACACACCAGACAGGATTGGACATATTCTGCTACTTCCTTCTTCATCCCAGGCCACCAAAACATTCCCTTTAGGTCCTGATACATCTTTGTAGATCCGGGATGAAAACTCAGTTTGCTCTTATGTGCTTCTTCTAAGATCATGTTCCTAACTTCACTATCCTTCGGCACACATATCCTGTTTCCAAACTTCAGGATTCCATCAGTACCCTTCTTGAACTCTGAAGTCCTTCCTTCTTCTACCATCTGGTTCTTTTCCTGTAGGTACTGATCTTCTCCTTGCTTTTTCCAGATCAAGTTCAGAAAATCACTAGTGATAGTGATCATTCCTAAACTTATCTTATCTCTGGATAACTCCACCTCCAGGTTCAGATTCCTGAACTGTTCCAGCAGTTCCAGTTCCTTCACCATCATAGCGGACATATGCAAAGATTTCCGACTCAATGCATCTGCCACCACGTTGGCCTTTCCTGGGTGGTACTGTAGATCAAATTCATAATCCTTTATGAATTCCATCCATCTCCTCTGTCGCATGTTCAACTCCTTTTGGTCGAACAAATACTTTAAACTTTTATGGTCGCTAAACACGCTGAATTTAGCGCCATAAAGATAGTGTCTCCATATCTTCAATGAAAACACTATTGCCGCCAACTCTAGGTCGTGGGTTGGGTAATTTTGTTCATGCACTTTTAGCTGTCTGGAAGCATAGGCTACCACTTTCCTTTCTTGCATAAGCACACAACCCAAACCTTGGTACGATGCGTCACAGTACACATCGAACGACATTGATGGATTTGGCAAGACTAGTACCGGAGATGTAGTTAGCCTCCCTTTCAGCTCTTGGAAACTAGTCTCACACTCTTCTGTCCATTCGTACGCTTTTCCTTTCCTCGTTAATTGCGTCAGAGGTAACGCAACCTTCGAGAATCCCTCGATGAACCTTCTGTAGTATCCTGCTAGTCCGAGAAAACTTCTGATCTCGGTTACCGTCTTAGGACTTTCCCATTTGACCACGGCTTCTACTTTTGCAGGATCTACTGCGATACCATCCTTGTCGATCACATGCCCAAGGAATTGTACCTCCTCCAGCCAGAACTCGCACTTGGACAACTTGGCATAGAGTTGTCTGTTCTTAAGAACTTGAAGTACAATCCGCAAATGCTCTTGATGTTCTTCCTTGTCTAAGGAGTAGATAAGGATGTCATCGATAAAAACAACGACAAACTTATCGAGGTACGGTCTGAAGATTCTATTCATGTAGTCCATGAACACTGCAGGAGCATTAGTCACACCAAAAGGCATAACTAGATACTCGTAGTGTCCGTACCGACTCTTGAAAGCTGTCTTTGGTATATCATCTTCTTTCACCCTTATTTGATGATAACCGGATCTCAAATCAATCTTAGAAAATACCGTTGCTCCCCTGAATTGGTCCATAAGATCGTCGATCCTTGGCAACGGGTACTTATTCTTGATTGTCACCTTGTTGAGTTGTCTATAGTCCACACACAACCTCGAACTGCCGTCCTTCTTCTTGACGAACAGCACTGGTGCTCCCCATGGTGAAACACTCGGTCTAATAAACTGCTTTTGCAGCATGTCGTCCAATTGCTTCTTCAGTTCTGCCAACTCTGTTAAGGACATTCGATAGGGTGCTATCGAAATCGGTCCAGCTCCGGGTGTAAGGTCAATTGCAAACTCCACCTCTCTCTTGGGTGGCAATCCTGGCACATCATCCGGGAATACATCCGGAAACTCACGCACCACTGGCAAAGCATCAAGACTTGGAGTCTCTTCGGCTTCCAAAGAAAACAGCACCATGCACTCTCCTGATTGTACACCTCCCGATACACCATCACTGGCAGGCAATGATCCAGATTGCTTGGAAAAGCAGAGGGTTTTATTTGAACAGTCCAGTACTACATGGTTGGCCGAAAGCCAATCCATGCCTAGGATAATATCGATCTGCTGCATAGGCAGACAGACTAGGTCCACAAGAAAAGATCGGTTTTCTAACATAACCGGGCATTTTAAACAGACAAATAGAGTTGTCAGGGAATCACCCGTAGGTGTAGAAACAGTCAAGTTATATGGTAAGGATGAAATAGGTAAATTCAAATGATCCACACACGCTAAAGAAATAAAGGAATGTGTAGCCCCCGAATCAAATAAAACAGATAAGAGTCCCCCCGCAACTAAGCACTTACCTTGTATCAGATTGGGACATTGAGAGGCTTCAGACCCTCTCACGGCGAACACTCTTCCCGTTGTCTGCGGCCTGTTTTGCTGGCCCACCATTTGTTGTCCAGTCCCAACACTCTGAGCCCTCCCGGCTTGCTGTTGAACTTGGCCCTTACCGGCGTCCCCTGTTCGACATTCGTTGGCATAGTGGCCCCACGTGCCACAACGGAAGCAAGTGACATTCGGTGCCTGAGCACAGTCTTTCACTGGATGCGGCCCGCCACATCGAAAGCACTTGGAGAATCCTGGTTGCCCTTGACTGGCATTTCCTCTTCCATAGTTTGCTGGTTGCTGATTCGAGCGACTGTAAGGCTTCGCCCTCGGTTGGAACTTTCCTCCTCGACCTTTCTGACCAAAGCTCCTGGTTGGTCCACCACTTGTTACTGGAGTTTGTGTAATTCGCTCTTGATCGTGTCCTTCCAGTATGGTACATTTTTCCACTAGCTCGGGAAATGATCGGATACTCAACGGCAGCATGGCTCTCTTCAGCTCGGACCTTAGTCCGTCTTCCAACCTTCGGCACACCCAGTCTTCATCCGGGTGCACTTGGTAAAATTGGGAGAATTTCAGTAGCGCCTCGAACCTCATTGCGTATTCTCCAACCGACTTCTGGCCCTGCTTCAGGCTTAGGAATTCTTTTTCCTTTTCTTGACGAACACTCCTCGGAAAATATTTCTCCAAGAAGCTCTCGCGGAATGCCTCCCAAGTCAGTAATCTTCCCCCAGCCTCTAGCAGTCTCTGTTTGTTTCTCCACCATGCTTCAGCTGCTCCGACTAGCATGAAAGCAGCGTAAGTAACCTTCCTATCCTCTCTGCACTGGATAGCCACAAAGACTTTCTCGATTTCTTGCAGCCATAGCTCAGCAGCCTCCGGATTATAGTCTCCATGGAATTGGGGAGGATTCCCCTTCATGAAAGCATTCAGTCCAGTGTTTACAACTTCACCTCCTCCGACCGGATTCTGTTGTTGTCTAGCATCCCTCTCTTCCTGTCGCTGCATGAACTGAGCATTCTGCTGTGTTTGTTGCAGCATTGCAGCGGCCAAATCTCTCATGGCCCTCATCGCTTCGTCCTGATCTCCGCTACCTCCAACTCCCGAGGTATCCCTACTACTGTCGGGGCTCCCGGTTCCAACTCGTGCTCCCCTTCCTCTACCACGTCCTCTGGCCATTCCTTCCTGGTAAAAGATTAGTTAGGGAATGAAGAAAACAAAATTAATATCTAGTTTGTTAGTTATGAAAGAAAATGAAGAAAACAAGAGAAAAGGCAAGAACAAGGTTTCGCTTAGCGAGATCAATCCGCTTAGCGAATCTGAGTGCATTTCGCTTAGCGAGGATCCATTCGCTTGGCGTAATTGAGACAGCGATGCACCATTTGAAACCTGTCTGGATCGCGTAGCGAGATCAATTTCGCTTAGCGAAATTGATTGGAACCTCTCTGGATCGCTCGGCGAGATCATTTCGCTTAGCGAAATTGATTGGAACTTCTCTGGATCGCTCGTTGAGATCATTTCGCTTAGCGAAATTGATTGGAACTTCTCTGGATCGCACAGCGAGGCAAAATTCGCTTAGCGAAACAATATTTCGCTTAGCGAAACAATATTTCGCTTAGCGAAATTCCCCAGATCCTTAGTTATTCCCGACAAGAATAGAACACAGTTGGTACCCAATGTGGACATAACCGTCAATGCTGGTATACTTCCTAAATCACACAGTCCGATATTAGAATTCGAACTGCTCTGATACCAATAAATGAGACGACCCGCCGTCCCATCAGTAGAACCTAAGATATTAACTAATCTTAATCGCATAATAACGTTAGCGCGCCTTATTAAAACGAAGCGAAGCGGAAAATCTAGCGCGGAAGCAAACAAATACACGGCACGCAACACTTCAGAGTACGCAGCTTAAAATATAAAGAAATATATCACATACAGTATTGCCCCATCAGTAGGGCTACAGTAATACAGTAATACATACGAGTATACTCTTACAAACCAAAATAAAAGTATGAAAAGTAGGCCGAGAGATAGCTCTCCGACTAATCACGATCATTGCCCAACCTCTCGAGGCTAGGGTCCGCGACACGTCCTCCAGCGTCAGGCTCGTAAGGAATGCCGTCCAGCTCTTCAGCAACCGGTTCCTCCTCGGGGTCTTCCCATAAAATAGGAGCAACACATACAGAAAAATAGCGGGAGATAAGAAACAAATATCATCAATATGGGAGAGGGGCATCAGTACAGCATATATATATACATCACACAACACAGATAACATATATAGCACAACTTCATCCATCTCTTAAGTCACCAATCACAATCATCTCAAATATCATTCTCTCGAATAAGCCTATAGGAGGGATACTAATCCCTATGTATATGCTGTCTTCCCTATATGCATGTCGGCCGATACATCACGTCCCCAATTGGACATCCCCGTCGGGATCACATCACATCATATCCCGCCTCGGGATTTTACGTAACGTCCCCAATTGGACATCCCCCTTTGGGACCAAATGCTGTGGTATGAAATGTTATGAAAATGCAACAAACATCCATCGCAGGTTGATATCGGAACCTCACGCCTAAACACTCATCCACGACCACGACACATCGCATCACATCAACGTCAACATCAATCATCACATCAACATCACATCATCATCAACATCACATCAGCATCAACATCACGATGCCTTGCGTCTACAAGCCACAGCTCCACGGTCGGGACCACAACGATATCAACCCGAACAACATCAACGCTCACCATACTCTCATCAACACTCAATCAATCAAATCACATTATCATCACAACAGTAATTCTACCAGTACAGCTATCATTATAAAGTCATACAATAATTTATCATGTAGGCAGTTCAACAAATAAAACCAACAAATAATCAAATAACCAATTCAACACATCAACCTCAATAAACTACAATAGTCATATCATCAACTTAGTGGTGATAGCCCAAAAGTACCTACACCCAGGGTCCAGGCACTTTTCCAGGGCTCAACCTCTAGTAGGGTTTCAGGGTTTCCCTACACAGATATATATATTCTATACTAGCTTGCCTTCCCGACGATATGAGTTCTTTCTCCCCACCTTAGTGATTTCCTCGAGTAGCTCCGGCTACGACTTCGCAGCTGTTAGTCGGGTGCGCTGTCGGATGTTCGAATCCTGTCTGAGTCTATACAACAAAACACAACCAGAAATTAAAATAAGGAAACCATAATCTACCTAATCTCTAGGATTAGCTACTGCCCTTAATTACTTAAGTAGGCTAGGGATATTGAAATTCTACCAACTCTTGGATCAATGACCCTTAAGCATACCTAATGCATAATCAATGATCAATTATCAAAGATTTGAACCAAAACCCCTTAAACCATCAAAGTAGGGTTTCGGCCCTCACCATGAAAAATAGGTGAGAGTGTGATTTGGCCTCCTAATCACTTGGATTACATGATTAAGGGATGACACATGAGGAATCAAGAACAAAGAACAAAACCCATTTTCTTCCCCAAAAACCCACCCATTCGGACCCTAAAAGATAAATAGGCTAGAGATTTTATTTCATCACAAGCTCTTGGATTATGATAGTAGGGGATGATACTAGCTCATAGGAATTGGTTTGGTCTCAAAATGATTTTTCTACAATTTTCTAGAGATTTTTGAAGTTTAGATCTAGAAATTGACATTCATGAAAATAAATGGAGAAAATAAAAATTGAGAGCTCAAAGATGAAATCTATACCTTCTAGGTGATAGAGGAGGATGAGAGGAGCAACTTTGCTTCACAAACTTGTTGAAAATCCTTGAGGAAGCTTGAGAAAAATGGAGGTGAAAATGGAGGAAGAAAAGAGAAATGGAGGAAGAAGAAGAAGAAGAAAGAAGGAAGAAGAAGAAGTTGGAGGTGATAAGGAAAGAGAGAGAGCTCGAAATTATGGAGAGAGAAAGTGAGGGTGAAGATATTTTCTTTGAGTTTTCTTAAGAGTTAAGAAAGGTAAAAAGGGTAAAAAGGTAATTAGTAAAAATAACCAAGGGCAATTTGGTCATTTCACGTCCCGACATTTTGAAAATCCTCAAGACACTTGTAGGAGTCCCCAAATGATTTATCATAGCTCTAGTATGAAAATCATTGGCTCAAGGTTCTCGAAAAACCCTAAGATAGCTCGAATCGTCTCCTAGAACGATTATCGGCCTGAATATAATAATATTATTTTTATTTTCGAACGTCAGGACGAACTTTTTCGAAAGTGTAAGAAATGTGATTCTAAGACTAACTGTCTCGTTCGCGGGTCCCAATTAGGTCTCAATAGTAGTAAAGCACTACTATCAAGGAAAAACACAGACCGGGCTCCGTCTGAGTTTTCGACCCAAAACTTAACCATAGCTTCCTACGATAGCGTAGAGCGGGACTATGGCCTCAGAATAATTTATTAAAGTTTCTAGACCCTCAAATAAAATACAATTAATTAATTACTGATTAATTAAAAGATTAAGAAAAATCGGGGTGTTACAATCCCACTCTCGAGACCTGCATTCGTGCTTTCCAAGTTACACCCCCATTTTCCCCACCGACAGGCAAACATGCGGGTCACTGCTCGTAAGAGAACACCAGCCCACACTCGGGTGTTATTATCTACCTTTGATCTGATGATGAGGAGATGGAGGAGGAGGAGGAAGAGGTTCCCGAGTATGTACCGAAGGTTGCACCTGAGGTAGCTCCGGCTAGCGCGAGTGATGACGCGTGGTGGACGAGGACGAACGAGGGTATGCAGAGCAGTTCATGAGTGGGTATGACATGGAACCCTTGGAGTCTGCTGAGGAATCCGAGGAGGAGCCCATGGAGGTTGACGATGAGAAGGACCCAGAGGAGTACAACTCCGACGAGTAGTGTGTTGTTTTGCTATGGCCAGTCTCTTGTTTCTCCCCAGTGTCTATATTTATGTTTATACTCATACCTTTTTCTTTTGTGGAGTTGGGTCTCCTGTAGCTAGGATTTGTTCTTTTACCTTGCTGTTGTACTTTCTTTTCAAATCGTAGTCGGTTGTATTAGCAACTATGCTTATAGAAATGAAAAGCTTTGTTACTCTGTCCCTTCATGTGGATAATATATATAAGTAAGTATTTTAAACCTCGAGAAAAAAAAAAGCCATATTTTCGGCATGCTCTTTATATTTTCCACGTCTATTTATGTCATGTGTAAAATAAATGTGACCCTTAAAGTAGGGTGTTACAGTTAATTATTATATCATGCATATAATGTCTATATTAGTAAGTCAAATATCTCTAGGAAAGATAGGAATGCTCAAAAGAAGTTATAGGGCTTCAGAGAAAAATTATTAAATCTCCCTCGTTGTGTAAACCTGAAAATATTATGGGAAAATCGATTATATAATCGATTATAGTCTCTCGAGAAAACTGGAAAGAGGGACACAAGCTTAGTAATCAATTAGAGAACAAAACTAGAAATTTCCCAGTAAACAGTAAGATAATAATCGATTAGGGGAATTTATAACATCCCAAAAATCTTATACCTATATTTTTAACTGTTTGTGTAAATAACTTAATTTAGAACACAATTTGATTAATCATAATCATAATAATAGTCAATAATTGGAAATTCATATTTGAATTTCAATTATGAGCTTAATAATCATAAAATGTTGTTGAGCCCAGTGTGCTGTTCTGTGTTGGAACTAATAAAAATATTATTATTTTAATCGGTACCGCTTTACCTTGGGATGCGTGCCAGGTCCGGGGAAGT
Organism: Ammopiptanthus mongolicus; assembly: GCA_039655645.1. Classification (NCBI taxonomy): domain Eukaryota; kingdom Viridiplantae; phylum Streptophyta; class Magnoliopsida; order Fabales; family Fabaceae; genus Ammopiptanthus; species Ammopiptanthus mongolicus. The sequence goes on from CM077349.1 coordinate 42,511,298, forward strand.
TGTTCTGGCCTAGAGCCAGGAGTAGTTCATGACTGCATTTCACCCTTCACGAGACGTTGCCACCTTTATGTCAACCATCCATCACCTTTTTCATTCATTTAACCAATGAATTAAATTCCTGTGACTCTTGGTTAATAACCTATCATCCTTACCTCTTATGGAAAAGCATCTTAACCATTTTTGGTTAATCTTGGCTACTTTTAATGTGAGGTCAACAAGTAGCATCTCTTTAATTCTAAGCCCTTCGATTTTCTTACACCAAATTAATATCATTTTGATTAAATTCCTAGCCTATTACTTCATGACAATAAACACTTAAACACTTCATCATTTCTCATTTACAAGATCAAAGTCTAAAATGTCATGAACCTTGAGTTTTCTCTCCTCTCTCTCTTGCTCTCCATTTTCGGCCAGACCTAGAGCAACACCATCCAAAATTCTTCTTCAATTCTAAAACCATAGTTCTTCTAGTCTTGATCTCCTTTACACCTTTGATGAAGAAAGTTTTCTCTTTGGAGCAACTTTGTTCTTGAGCCTCAAGAACACCAAGCTTGTTCATTATGTGTTCTTCACTAAGTAAGTCTCTAACCTTACTTTTCTCTTCATATATTTTCTTAGAACCATGAGTAAATACCTTCTAGTTCATGATTCTTCAAAACAAAGTTTCAAAACCATAATGTTTGTTTGTATAGGGTTGGGTTCTCATCTCTTGGTGGTGGATCATCTTTGCGACTTATTTAAGGGAGCTTCATTAAGGTAATGGGGGGGTGAACCACATCACACCACATTGGTGGTTGTGAAAATGGTTTATGGGTTTGGTTTGGGAAAACCCTAAACCAAGGGTTTTCTACTTTGTTTATTTGGTTCTCTATGAGAACAATGTTGTAATATTTATTTGTGGCTTGATTTGTGTTCATTGATGTGTTTGAATGGTTGAAAATAACTTTTATGTGTGGGAAAACCCTAACCTAGTGTTCCTCCATCTTTTTGTTGAAAAGAGTTTATCAAAATGTGATTTTCGGATCTGACCTTGTGAGTCATTTCAGTTTTTTATCTCAATCTAGACCTCATACTTTCTTTACTTGTTTTTTATGCTGAAACTAGACATCTTGGGCTTTATTTTGATAACAAATTTCGTTTAGTTTCATGGATATTTGACCATTGAAAATTTGTTTCAATCTAAACATAAATTTCTGTCTTGGATTCTGACTATAGTGGCTTATTTCATGAAACTATACTAACTCATTTACTGTTTGTGAAAATGAATTTTCTAACAAAAAAATAGACATCCTAATATTTCATATGAGTCCTCATTTTCTCAAATCCGAGTTGTTTGGTCAATCAAATGTGTCACAAGTTGATGCTTGAAATGCTGAAAATTCTGTATACAGGTTTTGGTGTTGATTTTTGGAATTGTATGTTATGATGTCGGTGTGAATATTTGTGTTTGAGTGTTAGTGTTGGAAATCATTTTGGCATGGTGGAAAAACTATTCTTAGGTTCAAGACCTAAGGATAGGATTTTTGAACGATGAACTTGTTCATGCTTTTAATACTTGATGAAATGACTATATGTTGAGATGATTTTCATGATGCTAGAATGTTGTTGGATGACATATATTTTGTTGAAACTATAATGTATGGTTCGACCTTGTTGAGTTAAAAGGGAAGTCAAAGCTTATATGTTCAAGTAATGGTGTAATAGACTTAAATGGTTCCAAGAAGGCAAAATAAATTAAAAAGACCTACCTTAAATGGTGTAATGGACTTAAATGGAGGCATTCGGCCATACCATAGTAATTAAGGCTAGGAACCTAAAATGTTGATGTTAAGAGGTTTAATGTGTTCATACTAAGGTATAAAGGAAATAGAAATTAAAAAGGTTTTCTAAGAAATAAAGTTTTGGTTCTAATGAACCAAGTGTTGGAAAATGAGTATCTTTGGAGTTATATGAAAAGTATTTTAAGGATAGGGAGGTTGATGGTAATCAACCACCTATTCTAACATGCTGTTTTAAGGAAAAGATTTTCAAGAACAAAGAGCTTTCTAGATGGTCCGTGTTGTTTCTCAAAGATTTTGGTTAGTAAACCTATTTTAAAGAGAAATAAGAATGTTTATAAGTGTTCTCTTAAAACAATGAGTCTTTTACCCTATCCTTTTGTTGTTTGCTAAAAAAAAAAATAGAAAAAAAACAATGAGTCTTTTACACTACTATTATCAATTTGGAATCTTAGAAAATAAATGAGTTATAGTTTTCATTTGAAAATGAAAAGGTGATTTAAAGTAAGATACATTTTCCTTTTTTAAGTAAAAGAGATAAGAATCATTTCAAAAAGGAGTTTTACACTATATTTATAAAAGACAAGATAATACGTACCTTGGGGTTTTGGATATCTTATGAACATATGTATAGAGTTGTCAAATTATGTTTGATAAAAAGTTTTTCATGAACTATTTTACCACCAAGGAAAGTATTTTGAAGATTTTACTATAATAGTGTAAATACGTATTATCTTCTAAAGGAAATTCAATGAGTAACTATACCTCGTGGTCATGGAAAACCATATCCCACACCCTTGATGATTTAGGTCATCTAAGGATCCATAATGTTTAACCACAAAGAATTACTTATACAAAATAAGTAATGTTTCCTTTGATAGATAAGTGAGAAAATTTGATGAAGGGATCCTTGTGGATTCTGTTTTGCATAATACGCTTTGGATACGGGATAATATGTCATAAGACTTGAACATCGTTTTCCAAAATAATGAAGTTGTACGAGAACACAAGGAATGGAACCAAGAACAGGAGACTGATGGCAAGTCATGTGAAAGTGGGTCCCGTAAGGGTGTCCTGCGGTTTATCAAGAGGATAAATATTGTGTTACAGTAATTATGTTATTAATATTATTGTTATTATCTAGACATGCATACGTATCTGTGCATGAGTTGGGCATTATGCTTGGGAGTTGAGCTTACACCTATGTGCGGGTGCGATTGTCGGAGGTTGCGATCTTGAGGATATTGAGGACGTTGGGGTTGGGAAGAACACAGGTGGCCAGAGAGTACCTCCTCCGTGTCGTGGGTACCCATCGCAAAACGCTAACGTCTTGACTTGACAACGGACAAATTACGATTGAAGGAACCTGTTTGAAACACAAGAAAGGGGGTTGAATTGTGTTTCTTACGTTTTAAAAACTTTTTGTAAGCAGATATATATATTTTCGTAAAGGTTGGACGTTAAAACGACAATGGACGGAAAGATCATTTCCAAACACCATTTGGACGCTTACTTAAAAGGATTAAGATAAAGAAACAAGCACGTTAAGAAGGCAATTCAATCCCAAAGAGTTAGTTAGAAAATAAACTAAAGCAATAGCAAAGGAAAGAAAGGAACACAAAGATGTTATCCTGGTTTACTCTTCACCAAAGAGCTACGTCTAGTCCTCTCTACTTCAGAGCTTTCTCCACTATAACAAAAAACCTTTTTGTTACAAGTATTCAACACCTCTTCAGGCAAGTATTCTACACCTCTTTAGGCACACTAAGTATTCTTTTTAAGAAATCCTCTTCAGGCTCAACCAACTAAGGTTTGCAAAGATTTGTTGTTAAACTAACTCACTAAGACTGAGAGTATGAAATTTAGGCTTAAAGCAAAACTCTTCACAGAGAGTGATATGAAAGTTAAAGATTAGAGTAAGCTTGTAAGCTTAGATTTCTTTCTTGATAGCTTGTTTTCTTGTATGCTTGTACATATCTCAAATTCAGTTGTGCATCCCCCGTTTGTATCTTCAAGAGAAGAGATATTCATAGCCTTCTGGTCTTGATCAACTTCAGACTTCAACGTTCGAAAAAGAATCGATTTTGATTGAGCATTAAATGAGTCAGTCCATTGAGTCTGATAGCTTGCTGAGGCTTCTGATCAGCAAAGTAGACTATCAGGTTTGATAGCTTCAAATAGGACTGACATCTTTTCCTTGTACTCGAAAGTTGCTTTTTGTCTTTCCTTTTGGAGAAGGTCAAATCCTTCTATGTCAGGGCCAGACTGGCTTCAGCTTTGGATGGTACGAAGATTACAAAGAATGTTTGCCCATAGGATACAAGCATTTACACATTGAATAATGAATTCAAAAGCTTTACATATGTGTTCACGCTAAAACTATAAAGTTCATTAGACTTAACAACGCGTAGCATACAAAATAAAGAGTCTTTGGACTCAGATACATTTTTTAAGCATTATCATCCGTATGAGGTGAGAAACTTTTTACTTTGGACGTATACAAGTGTTTGGACCCAAATAGTCTTTGGACTTATATTTTCCTACACACTCAAGATAAAACGTTAGACCATAACTAACCTTTGTTCACTAAAATTAGTCTTTTGTTAACATCAAAACTTAAGGGATTAGTGGACCATAACCACTTTGGTTGCAACAATCTCCCCCTTTTTGATGATGACAAAACATACTAATTTGATTGAACAAAGTTTCCTAAAGAGCTGAGAAGCTCCCCCTAAGACAACGACTATAAGCAGTTAAAGCATATAAGACTAAAGTCCAATAAAATCCAGATATAGGACAAAGTTAAACAAATAGATGTACGTGATGAGAGAGGATGTAAAGTTATATGCAATAGACAAAATTAATGAAATTGAAATCAATCAAATTCCCTTTCTCCCCCTTTTTGTCATCAGACAAAAGCGAGGAAAAACCATCATAGTCAAGTAAAATAAAATAAAGATTGAAAAGGAAAAAGATTTATTTAAGAAGGTGGAAGAGGAGGAGGTTTGGGAAGAAAGTTCTGAAACATGGTTGCAATCTGTTAACGCAACACTGCATTGTTTGCTTCAATGGACCTTTGGACGAACTCTTGAAATTCCGGAGGAACAGCAGAGACTGAACTTTCAGCAGTGGCTTTTGTTGCCTCAGGATTTCTCTGATCAGGAACGACACTCAGTGCCTAAGATGGAGATGGATCAACTGGATGGACCACTGAGAGAGGGATCGGTTAAGACTGAGATCGGTTGTTCTCTGAGTCTGCAACTTGCTCAGCATTCGCTTCTAGCTCAGGATCCATAAAGACAACTTCAATGTTTTCAGAATTTTCCGAAGGAGCTGGAGCAGGATTGGCGTGAGATTATTCAATAGATGGCTCAATCCAGGGAGCATCATCCTCTCCAATGATGTCAATGGGATACAAAGGAATCCCAAAGATGTCATCTCCCAAAATCATGAAGGTGACATCTGACATCTTGTATTTCCCATAGACTGTGGGGGTATCTAATTTATCTTCTTCAGATAAACCATAGGAGGATGCTTCTTCTGTGCACTTCCAGATGGTGCTTTCGCAAACAATTCGAGCATCATTATCTCCATTTTCCCAAACAAGTTGCTCTAAGCAACTTTTAAGAACATCTTCATCGTCCCTTGGTCTCTTCCAGAACATAGGATCAAAGGAAGTTGGAGTTGGCATTACAACCTTGTTTAGACGTTTCCGAGCAGCTTTGTTCTTGTTTGGGTCATGCATGGGAATTCTGGGACAAAATGTTGGAGGGACAGACCTAAGCTGCCTTCAGCTTCAGACATCTTATAGGAAGGTTGTGTAGAATTTTCACTTAACGAGGCATCTCACATTCCTTCTTTATGGTGTAGTAGGGAATGAGATCTGTGACGTCTGAGTATTCTTTCCAGTCAGACGGATGGCTGGGAATGAACTTGACGTCTCTGTCCAGGATGAAATTATTCAGACCAAAGGTTCTGGACCTTTTCTACTCAATGGTATCCCATTTTGGTTTCTCCTCATTTGGAAGGATAATGTGGCGATCCACATTGTAGTGACACCGCTAGAACTTTTTAACCATGATGAGGTTGGGATAGATCTTTCTTGGAGGGAAACTCTTTTGGCCAAGATCCGTGAAAAGGGGTCCAAGAGATGTATAACATTCACTAGGGAGAGGGTTGGTTGGAGTATAGGGGTGAGGTATGTAGCTAGGAGAGGGAGGTAGGGTTTTTGGCTCATGATCATATTCTGGATAGGGATAGTGTGGGCGAGTGGGTATCGTTGTGGTGACACCATCATCAAAATCAATAGATAGGACAGGCTAGACAAAGTACATGTTAGTGTAGGTTAATGGTTTGTTGTTTCGAATGAAGGGTGTGGCGTCAATGTAAGGGAAAGTTTGTCTTTTGTAGAGAGGGTTGGGGTAAGGTGCACCATAAGGTTTAAAGGGATGATTTCCCCATGGTTTGAACCAGTCTTGATGTTCAGAAGGTGGGGGTGATATTTCTGTTTGGGTTAGAGAAGTTGGGGATGGAGGATTAGATAATCCAGATGGAATAACTGAACGAGTTTGAGGTTCTGTATTACCTTGTGTCCTGGATCGTGTGGACCTTGTTCTTCTCATAGGTGGCTTGGACCGAGGTTCATCGGCCTTGCTTTTGATGGCCTTGGCAAGGGGTAGGTTATCATCATCTTCTTCTTCAACAATCTGAAGAATTAACTTCCTTTTTCTTCTAGACTGAGCTAAGGGAGCAGAGGGACGAATAGAGCTTGCTTCAGCTGTTGGACGATCAACATGTTCAGTTATGTCAATTTGATCAGACATTTCTTCAGCCAGATGCGTCTGATCATTTTTTACGTCCTTTTGCTTCTTTTCCTTCTTGGACTTTTCGAAACAATCCTGATCCATCCATCTTCATCAGACTCTGTTTTCCATATATAGGTTGAATCAGACGTTCAATCCCGTGTACTCCAAAATACTTCACCTTCTGTTCAGGTCTGAGAGTGAGCAAACTTTCGTGCACCTGATGTTGCTCTAAGATTCTTGAGAGCAGAGCAACATAGTGTATAGCGGTGTTCTTGCCAGACCCTTGAATATAATTCTTGAAGTTTGAGAACAGTAGCTGAGGTAGATTTACTGGTCTTTCTAACAGAAGATGCACCAAACATAATTGATGTAACTTAAACACAGAGTCCTTTGAGCCAGCCTTGTGAATGATGGACTTGTTGAGAATCTGATGCCAAACCTTAGCCTGATTAGTTATTTTTTTAGGCTATTAGCTTCCTAGACAGATTTTCCAACAAACATCCTTTAATATCTTTACTTCCTCCTATAGCTTCTTCCCAATCATCCTCAATTGTCATTCCACTTTGAGGACACCCAGTGGCATTTGAGATGGTGGCCTCAGAGACATTGTCTTCTGTATCAAGAACAATGTTCTTGATTTCTCTTGTAGAAATAGATGGGTTTTTAGAGAAATCTCTAATCAAAGCGGGATAGATGACAGGAGATCCCTCAAAGAAGCTTAGCCACCCAACGACTCGAATGAAGGGAGTGATATCAACTCCATTCTCAACAAAGAAGGATAGGTCAAATTTGGATTCGACCATGATTTTAGCATTGTCCACGTTGAGGGCTTTCCCTTTTTCCCTTAGTTGCAGCAGATGAAGAAGCGGCCTTTAGAGAGAGAGAGAGAGATTTTTCGCAACAGAGCTTTTCAAAAAGAAAGAGAGGCTGAAGATGAGGAGTTTATAAAGGTTGTTCCTTTAAAGAGAGAGTTTTTATATATACGCCAACATCATTCAAAAAAAATAAAAATTAAAAAAACGAGGGAAAGGTGAGGCGGCGTGCATTAAATGCCTGACACACGTTCCAAACTTCGAAACCGTAAAAAGCATTTTTGTAATTATGGAAAACGGAACTGACTCAGTTAGGGAATGAGACATAAATTTTCCTTTGACAAAGATTCAGCTTAATTAATGTAACAGACGAATCAATCAACATATATATATTGGACTCACATCCGTTGGACTCAAGCAAATAGTAGGCGCATGTATTGGACTCATAGTCAATCAATGAAATGCATGTTTAAATATTTTCTTATGAAAGAAAATCTATCTTCGGCTAAGGGTTTGATGAAGATACCTGCCCATTGATGGTCAGTATCAACGAATTGAATATCAATTATTCCTTTTTGCACATAATCTCTAGTGAAATGATGCTTGATTTCTATATGATTTGCTATAGAATGCAGTATGGGATTTTTTGAAAAATTAATAGTAGCAGTATTATCACACATTATTAGAATATTACTTACAAACTCGTTGTAGTCTTCCAACTGATGTTTAATCCAAAGAAGTTGTGAGCAGCAACTTGCAACAACAGTGTACTCAGCTTCAGCAGTTGATAAGGCAATTGTGCTTTTCCTTTTGCTTGACCATGAGACAAGATAGGCTCCAATGAAGTGACAACCTCCACTGGTGCTTTTTCTTTCAATTCTGTCTCCAGCATAGTCAGCATCAAAAAATCCAACTAATTTGTATTCATCAAATTTCTTATACAACAAACCCAGATTAGTAGAACCTTTGAGATATCTAAAGATTCTTTTAACTGTTGAGAGATCAAACTCTCTTGGATCGGATTGAAATCGAGCACATAAGCAAACACTAAACACGATGTCAGGTCTGGACGCAGTTAGATATAAGAGGGATCCAATCATACCTCTATAAATATTTTGGTCTACCTTTTTATCTTTGTCATCTTTATTTAGTATGGGCGTTGGATGCATTGGGCTATTCATTGGTTTGAAATCATCCAACTTGAAGCATTTCAAAAGCTCCTTTGTGTACTTCGTCTGGTGAATGTACACTCCGTCTGATGTTTGCTTGACTTGAAGTCCTCTTTTCAAATTCTTTCTGCATTAGCTCTGAAAACTCTTGACAAAGAGATTCATCAGTTGCACCAAATATTATATCATCAACGTAAATTTGAGCAACAATAAAATCCTCTTCATTTGATTTTCTAAAAAGGGTCGTATCCACTTTTCCTCTTGAGAACCCATTCTACATGAGGAATGTGCTGAGTCTCTCATACCAAGCTCTAGGAGCTTGTTTAAGTCCGTATAAAGCCTTCTTAAGCTTATATACATGCTCAGGGTGATTTTGATCATCAAAACCAGGTGGTTGTACAACGTAGACTTCTTTATTAATGAAACCATTTAAGAAAGCACTTTTTACATCCATTTGATAAAGCATAATGTTATGATGTGCATCATATGAAAGTAATATACGTATGGCTTCTAGGCTAGCTACAGGAGCGAAAGTTTCAATAAAATCAATACCTTCCTCTTGTGAGTAGCCTTGTGCAACTAACCTTGCTTTATTCCTTACAACTTTGCCATCTTCGTCCAGCTTGTTTCTATAGACCCACTTGGTTCCAATGATAGACTTATCCTTTGTAAGGAAAACTAGCGTCCAAACATCACTTCGTTGAAACTGGTTAAGCTCTTCTTGCATAGCGAGGAACCAACTATCGTCCATTAAGGCTTCATCCGCAGACTGTGGTTCTAATTCAAAGATGAAGGTTGAATCAGCTTGTTCTCTGAAGGTTGACCTTGTCCGGACTCTATCATTTGGTTTACCAATGATTTGATCCTCGGGATGGTAAGTCCTGAATTGCCACGAACGAGGGGTGTTAGCTACTTTCTGAGACGATGACGCGTCCTGAGTTGCGTCTGATACACAATCTTCTTTAAGTGTTGGACGTTCTTATGTATCATTCAGATTCATATCTACAAAAGATTCGTCTAGCTCTGATAATCTCTTATCAGGCTGTTTGTCATTAAACTTAACATGGACGGATTCTTCAACAACTAAAGTTCTAGAGTTGTAGACTCTAAAAGCTTTGGACGTTTCAGAGTATCCTAACAATATTCCATTATCTACTTTGGCATCAAACTTACCGAGTTGATCCTTAGTGTTTAAAATAAAACATTGAGATTCGAAGGGGTGGAAATAAGAAATGTAGGGTTTTCGTCCTTTCCACAATTCATAAGGAGTCTTATTCAAGATAGGTCTTATGTATATTCTGTTTTGAATGTAGCAGGCAATATTTTCTGCTTCAGCCCAGAAGTGTTTGGAAACAGAATTATCACTGAGCATTGCCCTAGCCATATCTTGAAGAGATCGGTTCTTTCTCTCAACAACACCATTTTGTTGTGGTGTTCTACGAGCAGAGAAATTGTGATGGATACCACTTTCATCACAGAACCTTTGGAAAAGATCATTTTCAAATTCGCCTCCATGGTCACTTCTGATTGAGCTTTTACATATGCCTTTTTCATTCTGAACACGCTTACAGAATATAGTAAAGACCTTGATGGACTCATCCTTGTGAGCAAGGAACTTAACTCATGTCCATCTAGTATAGTCATCTACTATGACAAGCCCATATTTCTTACCACTAACAGAAGCAGTCCTTGTTGGAGCAAACAAATCAAGATGTAACAGCTCTACTGGCCTTGAAGTACTAACAATGTTCTTGGACTTAAAAGAATTCTTATTTTGTCTTCCTTTTTGGCACGCATCACAGAGAGCGTCCGATCTATATACAATCTTTGGTAGACCTCTTACGAGGTTATGCTTGTTTAGTCTTGAGATAAATCTCAGACTCGCATGACCAAGTCTTTTGTGCCAGATCCATCGCTCATCTTCAACAGACACTAGGCATGATACGCTTTGATTTGAGAGTTCCCCCAAGTTAATCATATAAAGATTATTCTACCTCTTGGCAGTGAATAAGATGGACCCATTAGGGTTCCTGACCATACAGTTACCTTTATTGAAGGAAACATCAAACCCACTATCACATAATTGACTTATGCTAAGCAAGTTATGTTTTAATCCTTTAACCCGCAGAACATTATCAATAGAGGGAAAAAGATGCTTACCAATCTTACCAAAGCCTCCAAAGGTGACCCATTCACCAGTCTTTTCGAGTAGTTCTTGGAACATAGACTTTTTGCAACACCCTTTCTCGAGTGTCACATTCCCGAACGATAATAAGGCAGTGCAATGTACATGACTTAATGCCATATGCCACAGGGTAAAACTCTGACTTCTACTCCATGGAGCTAACAAAACATGGGAGAGAGTGAATGGGAGAACATGTTCCGTGTACTGCCAGCCATGAGCAAGATGCTACAACATTCGTAACGTGCACATATCTGGCTTTACGGAAACACTCTGCACCAAACATGAATAGTACGGCATCTAGTTGAGCATATCAGTGTATTGTCGGATTCGCCACGACGCAGAAGAGCTACTAACTAGTCACATGTCAGCCCTTCCAACCCTGATACCTCCAAGACTATTCCAATCGTCACCGTAAGATTCGCACCCGCATCAAGGTGTAAGCTCAACTTCTAGGCTCAAGGCCTTACAGCTCATGCAATGAAATGCCAATGCTTACACAAAGCAGATGCGATAAAGCAATGTCTATCCACCGGATAAACCTCAAGGTTCACTAGGGTTCTCTTCCTTAGGAACTATATGCGTCTTTGAAATACAAAACTTTTATGCACCGGATAAATCTCGTGATCCCTCTGCGATCGAGTCATCACAAAACCGAAACAATTGAACGATTGACCTAGATCCGAATCACCGGTCCGTCATCGAACTACTGTTTCAAAACCCAAAACGTTTCATGTTTGTGTTTATGTCTTATGAATTATGTCTCAAATCCTAAGCATTATGAATAAGGATTGAGAATCCTCTTAGATAAGTCTTTACGCCTTTCTAAGATATTACTCCTTGGTTTTCAATTAATGAAATAAGTGTTGATTCACTTAAGTCTTATGAAATCATTGATGTACTAAGTCATCAATGGTATAGTATATGATCTTGTTCCACCACATACCATACTTAATTATCCCTTATCTTCAACTCTAAGTTAATTACTTAACTTAGGTTTTCACACGTAAAACTTTACGATTTGAGTTGAAAACTCTCTTTGTAAACCAAAACCCTTTCTTGACAAAACTTATAGATTTTGAAAGAAATTTGTTACATGATTAAGGTAAAGTACCTTATCAACTTTGGAAATGTTTTTCCTTACTAATCTTAGTGTAAAACCATGTTCTAAGTTAATGGAAAGGAAATTTAATCTCATCTAATCTTCTAACTATAATTCATTTTAATCAACTTAAGGATAAAGGTCTCCATTATGTTTGAAAAAGGAACATTATCTTTGTTCTAAGGTAAAGGTAATGTCCTATGAAACTATGTTAACTTTCATGAAAACACTTCTTTATTTCACTTTTAAAACACTTGGTTAATTAGATGAACTACGGTTAAAGTAAAAACATGTTTCACTTTGGTGAAAACACTTAAAGGTTGAAACTTTATTCGATCTTTGGATCAAAGTCACTTCTTGTTTTCCTTTGAAACATAAGTTATTAAAACACTTTTCTTACTTCAAAACTTTAATTGTTCAAGAACAACACATGTTCTCCTATTTTCTTCTCCCTAAGGCCGCAAGCCTCCTCAAGGAAAAAGTGAAGATTTTGCTTCACCAACTAGACAAGTTATAGCTCAAAATGCTCACAAAATTATGACAACCAATAATCACACATCATTGTATCATAATCAAGCATAAAAATCCTTACTTGATCTAGCGATCAAAGTAGGTTTTTCAACATACATGAAAATGATTTTCATCCAATCACATCATCATAAACATATGCTAGAGCACATTAATGCATAAACTAATTATTACAACTTTGTTCTCCAAGAGAACTTAACAAATAAATTGGTGAACCCAAACCAAAGGGTTTCACCCACACACAAACTTAAACAACCATTTTCACCACCACCAACTTTTGTGTGATGAGGTTCACCCCCCATACCTGTTGATGAAAATTCCTCTGGATCAAAGTCAGTCGATCGGTTTTTGAATCTCCCGATTACTTGTCACCAACTACAAACAACATCATCAAACAAACATTAAACATCAAACAACACAAAAATCTGTTATTCACACCAACTAGGGGTTCGGCCCCTCTATGTGAAAATAAGATAGAGATGTCTAAAAATTCTAATCTTTTGGATGGATGATCCTTAGGTACTCCTAACACTAAAACTAGTCTTATTACTCAAAACTTGAATCCAAAACTCAACCTTTTTCTATATGAAGGTTTCAGCCATATAATACCCATATGGGTTAGAGAAAGCTTTTGGTTACATGCTCTTGGATTATGAAAGTGAATGATGAAACTAGATCATAGAAATTGATTTGGTATTAAAAGGATTTTTCTACACTTTTCTATGAAATTTCAAAGTTTTGGATCAAAACTTGGATCTTCACGAATCAAGAGATTCAAGAGATGAAATAGAGAGATTAAGAGAGTTAATATGAAGATCATACCTCCTAGAATCTAAGACTAATGAGAAAAGAAACAAGTTTTCACCAAAAACTTCAACTTTTTCAAGATCAAAGGTAGTTTTTGTGAAGAACAAAGGAAGAACTCTTAAGAACTTTGAAGAACAAGGATGAGCAAGTGAGAGAAGAGAGAAATAAAGAGAGTGGTGGAGAGGCCAAGTGAGAGAGTGAGAGAGATATTTATTTTTCACCTATGGCAAACTTGTAATTAACCAAAGGACAATTTGGTCATTTCCATAAAAGATCGGGGCCATTTTGGTCATTTCACGTCCAGATACTTTTGAAATGTCATCATGAGAAGGCCACGAAATTCAAATTGATGGGACACCAAAATTATCCGTTCGCGGGTCCCGTTAAATCCTTTCGCAGCTCCAAACGTCTCCTGGTTCGAGTATACGTCCGAATATAATATATTTTTTTTAGTTTTGGACGTCAGGATCGATTTTAACAAATATGTAGAGAATTAAATCCTGAGACTTACTGTATCATTCATGAGTCAAAATTAGGTCTTGATAGTACAAAAAACACCACTATCTGCGAAAAACACAGACCGGGCTCCGTTTGAGTTTTTGACCAAAACTTAACCATAGCTTCCTACGATAACGTAGAGCATGACTATGGTCTCAGAATATTTTATTTCACTCTCTAAACCCTCTAATAAAATACAAACGTTTAAATACTGAATAATTATAAAACTTGAAAATCGGGGTGTTACACTTTTCTCCCATCATGTGACCTGAGCATCCACTGTCCAAGTACCAGGACTGAGGTTTTCTTTGTGCTTCTATGCATATCTGCAACAGGGATTATCATATTTTTAGGTACCCAGATAGACTTGTGTCCTTTTTGGTTAGTCCGTGGTCTTCGTCCATGCATAATATTTTTCTTTTTATGTATACAGTTTGAGAAGAGGTGGCCATTTTTCCCACATAGGTTGCAATAAGCATTAGATGCATGTTGTTTGATTTCATTTTGATTCCCATGAGATTGAAAAACCTTATGATATTGATTGGTCCTTGATACTTTGTGAGAAGCTTCTTGTTTCTCAGAGTCATAGCTTAAGCCAGACTTATCATGAGGTGATCTAGAATACCTCAGTATCAAGTTTAGCTTTTCTGATCCTCCAACAAGCTTTGATACGCTTTTGATTAGATCAGATACCTCTTGTTTAAGTTTGGTTACCTCATGAGGATCACTAGACTCAGAGGTGAGTTTGTCAGTTAGACTGATATTCTCAGCTTTCAACTTATTGTTTTCTACAATGAGTTGCTGATTTTGCTTACTGGCATCTTCCAGATCTTTGTTTATTTTTGAAATTTTTCTTTTAAGCAAGATATATTGATGATGCAGTAGGGATGAATTATTAAGCAGTTCATCATATGCTTCTTGAAGAGAGTAAGAATTAGATATGTCATCTTCTTCCGATTCAGCGTCTGATGAAGTGTTTGCCATCAGACAGAGGTTTGAGGCAAAAAGACTCCTTGGACTGAACAATTGCTCTAAGATGTCTAGCTTCTCCTTAGCAGTTTGAAACTGCAAGACCATCTCCAATCTTGGTCGATCAAGAACATTGATGAGACACCAGTTGGCACGAGCATTTAGCAAGTACCGTCTAATCTCTTCATTCGTCCAATCAGCCTCAGGCATGGATGCTGTTGAGCCGTCATCAAGGGTGACTATTGGATGATGATCAACATCAGTGAATACATTCCATAACTCAAAGTTCTGAGCTTGGACGTATATTTTAAAAATAGATTTCCAGTAAGGATAGTTTGTTCCATTGAAAATGGGTGGAACATTCCATTCTCTGTCAGAGGTATCTTCATGAGTTCTTTCTTCGGGAACAACAAGTTGCTCATCATTCGAAGAGTCTTCATTTTAAGCATTGGACCAGAGACAGAGGTTAGCTTCCTCATTTGTTTCTTCTCT
The DNA here is from genome assembly GCA_039655645.1 of Ammopiptanthus mongolicus. Taxonomy (NCBI): domain Eukaryota; kingdom Viridiplantae; phylum Streptophyta; class Magnoliopsida; order Fabales; family Fabaceae; genus Ammopiptanthus; species Ammopiptanthus mongolicus. The sequence goes on from CM077349.1 coordinate 42,526,440, forward strand.
TCTTCTTCAGAAGAAGAATCGAGATCTTCCCAGGTGGCTATGAAGTTCTTTTTTTCTTTTTGAAAAACTTCTTGTCTTTTAACATGGGACAGTCAGCCTTGAAGTGGCCTGGCTTGTTGCACTCGAAACAAACCATCTGACTTTTGTCTTTGGACTCAGCATGGTCCTTGAAGTTTTTCTTTTGAAATGGCCTTTTTTTGATCCCATTTTTCTTTCTTCACATGTTTTGAATCTTTCTGGAGATGAAGGATAACTCATCCTCGTCTGATACTTCATTATCAGATTGATCAGCATCATCACTAGACTTATCAACTTTTAAAGCTTTTGAGTTGTTGGACTTTTGAGCTTTCAAAGCAATCCCTTTGTTTTTCTTTCCAGGATTATCAAGATCAAGCTCTTGTTCATGAACTTGAAGAGTTCCTACCAGATCATCCAGCGTCAAAGTAGAGAGATTTTTGGTCTGGGTGATTGCAGTAACAAGTGGTCCCCATTTCTTGGGCAAGCTTCTAAGAATTTTAGTGGCATTCTCCTTGGTAGTGTAAACTTTCCCAAGGGATTTTAGGTTGTTGATGATCGTCTGAAAATGACCCATCATGTCCAAGATGGACTCTCCTTCGGCCATGGTGAACAATTCATATTGGCCAACCAGCATGATAATTTTTTAATCTTTTACCTTGGTGGTCCCCTCATGGAGATTTGACAAGGTATCCCAGATTTGCTTTGTTGATTCACATGCGTGAATTTTCTGAAATTCATCAGGACTAAGAGCACACATTAAAGTTTATCTGGCTTTATGATTTTGTTCCATCCTGGCTCTTTCGACATCAGTCCAGTCATCTTTAGCTTTTTCTGTCCCATCAGAGTTGAGACACACATTGGGACCATTCGTGATTCTGGCCCAGAGAACTAAGTTTGTACGTAAGATAAAGCCATTGAATCTCTCCTTCCAGTACAAGTAATGTTCCGTTAATGAACGGGGGTCTTTTCATGGAAGTGCCTTCCGTAACAGGTTGACTCCCGCTTGGCATACCTTGTCCTGCCATATCTGTTGTAGGATCTTTTCCTCAACACGGCCAAGTGCTCAACCCAGAGGCTGAGCTCTGATACCAATTGAAGGAACCTGTTTGAAACACAAGAAGGGGGTTGAATTGTGTTTCTTACGTTTTAAAAACTTTTCGTAAGCAGATATATATTTTTTCGTAAAGGTTGGACGTTAAAACGACAATGGATGGAAAGATCGTTTCCAAACACCAGTTGGACGCTTACTTAAAAGGATTAAGCTAAAAGACCAAGCACGTTAAGAAGGCAATTCAATCCCAAAGAGTTAGTTAGAAAATAAACTAAAGTAATAGAAAAACAAAGAAAGGAACACAAAGATGTTATCCTGGTTCACTCTTCACCAAAGAGCTACGTCCAGTCTTCTCTACTTGAGAGCTTTCTCCACTATAACAAAAAACCTTTTTGTTACAAGTATTTAACACCTCTTCAGGCACACTAAGTATTCTTTTTACACAAGCCTCTTCAGGCTCAACCAACTAAGGTTGGAAAAGATTTGTTGTTCAACTAACTCACTAAGACTGAGAGTATGAAATTTAAGCTTAGAACTCTACAGCAAAACTCTTCTCAGAGAGTGATATGAAATTTAAAGATCAGAGTAAGCTTGTAAGCTTATATTTCTTTCTTGATAGCTTGTTTTCTTGTATGCTTGTATATATATCAAATTCAGTTGTTCATCCCCCGTTTGTATCTTCAAGAGAAGAGATATTTATAGCCTTCTAGTCTTGATCAACTTCAGTCTTCGATGTTCGGAAAAGAATCCATTCTGATTGAGCATTAAATGAGTTAGTTCGTTGAGTCTGATAGCTTGTTGAGGCCCCTGATCAGCAAAGTAGACTATCAGGTTTGATAGCTTGAAATAGGACTGACATCTTTTCCTTATACTCGAAAGTTGCCTTTTGTCTTTCCTTTTGGAGAAGGTTAAATCCTTTTGTGTTAGGGCCAGACTGGCTTCAGCTTTCGATGGTACGAAGATTACAAAGAATATTTGTCCATAGGATACAAGCATTTACACATTGAATAATGAATTCAAAAGCTTTACATATGTGTTCGCGCTAAAACTATAAAGTACATTGGACTTAACAACACGTAGCATACAAAATAAAGAGCCTTTGGACTCAGATACATTTATTTAATCATATCATCCATATGAGGCGAGAAACTTGTTACTTTGGACGTATGTAAGTCTTTGGACCCAAATAGTCCTTGGACTTATATTTTCCTGCACACTCAAGATAAAGCGTTAGACCATAGCTAACCTTTGTTCACTAAAATTAGTCTTTTGTTAACATCAAAACTGAAGGGATTAGTGGATCGTAACCACTTTGGTTCCAACAATGATTTGGGTAAAGAACGTTTGGCGTGAGCCGTTATAGCAATTGTGATCTTTTGATGAGGCACAGTGGGGCTACGATAACGCAGACAATGTTCTCCCAATCACTCACTCCAGTTTTGTTTAGCTCCATGGAGTAGGGGTCATAGTCTTACCCCTGTGGCATATGACATAGAGTCATGTGCATCGCATTGGATTGCATGACTGTTGATAAATACATTTATATGTTATACATTATTATCCTATGTTGATGATATCTTATGCTATTGATTGAATAATATGAGATATTGAGATGTATGATATGCATGATTAGTATGCCGTTATCTTGCATATCGTACCGTTTTTTACTTCTGCCATGTGTTGTGTTGATGAATGGGAATTTCACCTCATTGCCTTGTATTGCATCATTGTGTGCTTTTCTGGTGGTCTGCTAAGAAGGTCGTGATACCGAGACTCCACTCGGTGCTTCAGATACATCTCTCTGTTGAGCTTCCCAGTGGTTTCGGAATTTGGACATCTACTCATGATAGGCTTCTAGCAATGTACATTTGGAGAGCCACACTCACTATTCGCATCGGTCGCGGAGGAATGGTTCTTAACCGCTTCACCGGTTGTCTTTTATCGTTTGCTGTCAAGGTTGTGGTCGTAAGTGGAACGCTAGGTGGGCTTTTTCGTCGGAGTGTTCAGTGTCTTCTCCCTCTATTAGGGATAGACCGCTTGTTAGCAAAGTTGCTTCTAGGTCAACTTTTGTGATGTCTTCCATAGGAACGCCAGCAGTAGTCCCAGCTAGGATTCCTGTTGGGCCTCGTTTGATGGGTCCTGGTTGGATGGCAAGAACTGAGGAGATTGGAGGGAGGTGATCTATCTACGCCTTCCTATCCCTTTCGCTTGTCTCTCTGTAAAGGAGAAGTCAGAGGAAGAATTCAAAGGTTGATCCGAGGGATGTTTTCCTGTGTAGTCTGTTGTCGGCCAGTGTAGGGTGTCAGAGTCTCTGTACCTTTCTTTTAACTGTTGTGGAGCTGCGTCTCCAATCCTTTGTGTTGAGTATGTATCTTTCTGTTTTATTTCTATAGTCGGGGTTGGGCTTTTTGTATTTAAACCTTTATGAACTTAGGAACTTATATTATGAAATGTATCTATTTACCTTACACGCATAAACGGTTACAAGCTTTTATAGTTATGTCTTGTGAAAAGGAAAAAAATTCACTCTTATCTCTCTTAAATGTTTTTTATTAACCCGTTTTTTGGTCTTAAAGTTTTATAAAATGTCCGTAAATGTGATGCCCCTGAAAAGGGTGTTACAGAATCGATTATGGAAATAAGTTGTGCCATGGTAAGAAATTGAAGGCAATATAATCAATTATTGTAGGAAGCATAATCGATTATGGTTCAAAAAAATAACAATCACAAGGAAAATATGCCTAAAAATTCTTATGAATCAAATTTTATTTAATTCTCGATTTAATGTCTTTTTAGGAGACAAAATCTCGTCTTATTCTCTCTCTCCTAAAAGAAACATCTCAAAATTTCAAATTATTTCAAATTCATATCAAATCAACTCCAAATCTTTGAGAAATCCAAAGAGAACATATTTTGAATAATTCCTTCAATATACAAAGTTAAATGGTCCCAAATATTCTAAATGTTGCTTTGGTTATTATATCAAATTAGTTATATCTGAATATCCTATGATTGAAAAGCCTACATACAAATTAAAAGGGACTAATTACGGAAGGAATAGAGAAATAACAAAAGAGAATCATTTTATTTGATAAAAAATTAAGATTCTTTTGTAATAAAAGTCATAATTAATTCTTCACTATTCCATAAACATTAAATATCTTATTTGAAGAATTAATATAAGACTTTGAATAAATAAATTCATGATCATACTATATTGAAAAATTATTTCCTAATTATGAATAAATAAACCACATCTATTCAAAATTTGAAAATCATTATGATTGTGGTAATAAAATCCTTAATGCTAATTGATTTGAAAATTTATTAAGAGACTATTTCCTAATATGCTCAATATTTGAAAAATCAATCTATGGAAAATTCATCTTGTCAATTAAGGATTGCATGATCAACAAAAATTATGATGAAAATTAGATCACATCCTTTGAAATTCAAAAACATCTAATTTATGGAAATCTTTAAATACACCATGTAACATCCCTGATTTTCTGTAACTCTAATCGAGTTGTTTAACCTCGATTAGGGCTTTGGTTGGTTGTGTGGCTTGTTTGGTGTTAGTTTAAGGCTTAGTTGGAGGCTTAGGTATAGGGTTGAATGTTGTTGGAAGTGCCTAAGGTATAACACAAGAGTGTGTTTGCCAGCTAGTGTGAGTTTTGACGTGTGTGAGACACTTGTCAGGCTAGGGACAAGACGGAGTGGACAAGGCTGCAGGCTCAGGCATGGAGGAACCCCATGCTAAAGCATGGGTACACTAAAGCGTGGCTCTCTTGCATGCTTAAGCGTTCTCAAGAGAACAACTTAAGTGTTTTCCTTTCTCCTCTCCATTTCTTGCACAAAGTTGAGGTTGAGTCCAGAGAGTTTCAAGGCTAAAGAGAGAGGAAAAAAAGTTCTAGAGAGAGAGAGGGTTGAGTTTGGAGAGCTTCAGAGCATCGAATTGAGATTTTGACAACTCCATTGTGATCATTATGACGAAATCTTCAATTTCGAGCGAACGATTGCTTGATTCACCTAAGGTAAACTCAAATCCCTAACATGCGTTCTTCGTGTTCGTGATTGTAAATGTTGGAAGGGTTCTCGCGGCTGTCCCGGAGCTATTCTTGGTGAGAAGGCTGCTAGTCCAAGCTTGTAAGGGTGATCCAATGATCGCATGGAAGTTTGTGCCAATTCTCAATTGTGTGGGGAAAAAGAGTACTGTTGTCATCGGGAAGGCAAGAGTAGCCTAGTTGTTGATATTTCTATGTGTAGGGGAACCCTAAATGATACTAGAGGTTAAGCCCTGATAAAGTACCTAAACCCTAGGTTTAGCTTACTTTGGGCTATCACTACTAAGTTTGAACCCTAGGTTACATAACTGTTGATCCAGGATGATATGTGATGTATGACTGCTATGTTGATGATTGTGATAATTACTATCTGTCTACGTGCCTACATGTTTACTTGGCTTATTGATATGCTATGCCTTCTGTTATTGTTATAGTTATTGCTTATGTTGTGATGGTATGGCGGTATGCCTGTGTTGTGCTGTTGAGGGGCTGTGAGCCTATGTGATCGAGTTGATACTGTGGATGGTTCCGCTTAGATATGATGTTCTATGCTAGTTAAGTTGGAGTTGTGCGTCATGGACGCGTGGCCTCGTGGCGGTGGCTGGGTTGATGTGTGGCATCGTGTGTTGGATTTGCTGAGCGTTAGGCGTGGGGATCAGGTATCATGTCATTGAGGTTGTTTACTGCATATCATAGAGGCCAAGTGGCGGGGCCTATGATGGTAGTATGGCTGCCAATGTTATGCGAGGTTAGTTGTACCTGAGTGCGGGTATGGAAAGCAGAAGGGGCGGTCAGTGTGTTGCCTTGGGGATGTTTCCGGTCTCGGGAATAATCTACAGTGATGGATGCGGTTCCTTCTATCATGTTGTGATGCCCGATCCAATCTGGTTTGCTCGACTAATCCCTGAGTTGTTCCATATTCCAGGCTAACGTTCCGAGGCGAACATGACACCCTAGTTCCGGGCTCGGAAGGGGGATGCACTCTTATTGGTCACGATGAGTGGTCCAGTTTCTTGGACAAGCCAACTCCTATTCCGATGTGGAACTTTGTGCTGTGAGATTCGGATAACATGCTGCATAGGATTAGTATCCTAGTCTAGAGATTTGATCTGAGTGAGAGATCTATAGAGATGGATGCTTGTTGCATGTGGAAACTCGAGAGATGCTTGCTTGTGTGAGATATCTGTTGATATCTTTTGTACCAAGTTGTGTTGCTTGTGGCATTACCAACCACTCATACAAACGATATTTAGTTTTGAAAGCTGTTTTTCACTCATCCCCTTTCATTATTCGAATTTGATGATACCCACTTTTTAAATCAATTTTAGAAAAGTAACTACACCATACAATTCATCAAGCAAATCACCTAACCTTGGGATGGGATGCCTATATTTAATAGTTATATTATTACAAACCTACAATCAGTACACATTCTCCAAGAACCATCCTTTTTGGGGACTAGGACAACAGGTACGGCACAATGACTCAAACTTTCTCTTACCCAACCTTTTTGTAACAATTCTTCCACTTGTTTCTGAATTTATTTAGTCTCTTGAGGATTTGACCTATAGGATCCCAGAATAAGGTCCATTTGATCCTCAATTCCCCTCAAGGGAGGTAGTCCAGAAGGAACACTCTCTGGAAAGACATCTAAAAATTCCTGTAAAAGAAAATTCCTGTAAAAGAGAGGTAACTGCACTATGAAGGGGATTAGAGTTAGAATTCAAATACAAGTCTTTGTACAAACAAATATACATCTCTTGTTTTGCAAAACAATCTCTCTTAATCTCACTTTCCCTAGCAAACAAACTTTCTACTTTTCTTTCAATTACAAGCTCTTTGTCTTTATTCTTTTCATGCCCTTTAGTCTTTGTCTTCATATCCTTCTTCTCTTGCTATCTCTTTAGCTTCAAAGCCACTTGGTCTTCACAAACCTCCTTGGGAGAGAGGGAGACAAGTGTGACTTTAAGAGAATTATGAGACAAAGAAAACTTGTTAGTAAAACCATAATGAATAGCATGTTTATCAAATTGCCAAGACCTTCCAAGTAGGATATGGCCGGCCTCCATAAGAACAACATCACACAAAACATCATCTTTATATTTACCAATGGAAAATCTTACCAACACTTGTTAATTTACTATCAACTTTGAAGCTTGTAGGGGCGCGGATGAGGTGTAGTTTTGGGGTTAAGTTTACTTACCAAACGAGTACTTGCCACATTGGTGCAACTTCCCCCATCAACGATCAACGAGCAAACTTTACCCTGAGTAACACATCTTGTGTGAAAGATGTTCTCTCTTTGGCTTCTATCTTCGACCATGGCTTGACTTCCCAAAAGCCTTCTTACAATTAGCAAGTCTCCATCTGGCGCATAGGCTTCACAATCTTCTTCTCCTTCACTTGTTCGTGGTGAATTTGGACATGAGTGGAGACGTGCCCATTTTCCATCAACACCATTGTCCAATTGTTTGGACATTGAGAAGCTATGTGTCCATTTCCCAAACACTTGAAGCACTTGATGTTCCTAGTTTTATAAGAGGAAGAAGAATCATTAGTGGAAGGAAATTTACTAGAATTTTTTAAAGTCATACCTTCCTTTGGATGTGTAGAGGGGTCCTCCTTTGCTTGTTGGTCCTTCCAAGTGGAAGGTTTGAAGTTGGAAGACGTCTTTTTCCATGCACCGTTCCTTTTAAGTTGTTGCTCCACCTTTACGGCCTGATGTATTAAGTCATCAAGTTGTTCATAGTTTTACAACTACACAATGTCTCTTATTTCATGGTTTAGTCCATGAAGGAAACGTGCCATGATAGCCTTTATCTCTTCAACAACATTAGCCATTATCAAAGCCACTTCCATCTCTTTGTGGTATTCATCCACACTTTTACTACCTTGGGTAAGCCTTTGGAGTTTATTTTGCAACTCCCTATGGTACCATGAAGGCACAAACCTCCTTCTCATCAAGCTTCTCATCTCCTCCCAAGTATCTACGGGGTACTCCCTATTCCTTTCCCTTTCTTTTTGGACTTGATTCCACCAAATCAAGGCATAATCCGTAAATTCAAGGGTAGCCAGCTTTACCTTCCTTTCTTCATTGTAATGGTGGTAGGAAAATATTTGTTCTATCTTAGTTTCCCACCCAAGATATGCCTCAAGGTCATTCTTTCCTTGGAAATGACGGACTTGGATTTTTACACTTCCGAGCTCTCCTCCCCTTTCGTTACTCTTATGCCTTTTATGGTGTAATGCCTCGATTTTCGCTGCTTTCTAAGGTCGGAAATGAATATAAATACGTTTATACTTTATTTGAGTTTTAGAAAATGATTTTGGACAAACCAAAGTCATATTCATACTCTACGCTATCGTAGAGAGCTACGGTTAAATTTTGGGTTGAAAACTCAGACGGAGCCCGGTCTGCGTTTTCACTGACAATAAGATTTTACTGCCTAGAAGACCTAATTTTGACTCGTGAACGAAACAGTTAGGTTTAGAATTTAATTTCCAACAATCTTGATAAATTTGGTTTTTCGCACTAAAAAGCGAAATAATATAAGTTATTCGGGCAAAATCTTGAATCGGGTGACGAACGGAGCCGAATTCAGATTTACCGGGACCCGCTAATAGATAAACATGAAGTCACATCAGGTCACATCACCTAAGAAGACGTGCCAGTGTCATGATGACTTTTGAAAATATCTGGACGTGAAAAGACCAAAATGCCCCTGACTTTTCTCAAAACTACCATTTAACCTTGTATGAAAAGACCAAATTACCCTTAAGTGAAAAACTTGCGGACATCCTTGTCCCTCCCTTCATACCCCACGAAATAGGCTAGCTCCATGAAGCCTTCACCATTTCTTTCAATTCACTTCATCTTCTTCCTTTCTTTCTTTCATTTTCAAGCTTGGTTCTTAACCATTTTTGGTGAAACAGGTGTTGAATCTTGCTTATTCTTCATCATTCAAGGGGTAAGATTACTCCTTTGATCCTTAAACCTCATGAATCTTCTCTTGTTCTTGTTTGAAAACCTTGATTTCCATGAGTTCCAACTTCAATGTTCAAACTTCAAAAATCCCTAGAAAATTGTAGAAAAATCCTATGATCATGAAACCAATTTCTATGAGCTAGTTTCATTACCCTCTCTCATTATCCAAGAGCATGTAACCAAAAGAGTTCCCTAACCCATATGGGTATAGAGAAGGCCAAAACCTATATATTGAAAAAGCTTGAGTTTTTGATTCAATTTTTGAGTAATGAGACTTGTTCTAGTGTTAGGTATACCTAAGAATCATTCATCCAAAAGATAGGAAATTTTAGACATCTCTAGCTAATTTTGGAGCACCATGGCCGAACCTAGCTTCTAAGAAATTTAGGGAAATTTATGTTGTTAAATGTTGATGTTTGAATTGATTGTGTGAAGGTAGTAGTTGTTGATTGTTCGGGTGATTGATCGGAGGACTAGCGGATCGAAGCGGACAACGTGCATTTAGAAAGTTGTCTTCAAGAGGTAAGGGGAGATTAACTTCAATGAGTTTGATAGCCTCATAAGAGTGCTTGTTGTATGATTGTGATGGTATTATTGAAGTGATGTTGATGATTCTCTGGTGATGTAAATGTATGAATTATTTGGTGAATATATGATTGGATATTGAAGCATGAATTGTGGCTTTATTACCTTGGATGAGATATATGTATGCTGTTGATTTTGAGATTTGATGAATATAGATGTATATATTGAATTGTGATTTCTTTGACTAGATTGGTTGAGAGCATAGCATCGGCTATAGCTTGATAATGAAAGATTAAGCTACTTAAAAGTCTTAATCAAAGATTCAGAAACATTTTGATTTGAGAGATGAAGGAAGTTCCCAAATTGGTGATGAGATAGAGTCAACTGAAACCCTAAGGACAGTTAGGGAGTTAACAGCAGCAATGCTGCATCAGAGGCAGTAGAACGCTCAACTGTTGCAGTTGACCATGCAACAGCAACAGAGACAGAATCAGAGCGGTAAAGTTGTAATGGAAGACACTGGATTGAATACTTTTCTGAAAAGGAAGCAGCCGTAGTTCAATGGTGACTTCAATCTGGAGGGAGCAGAACTCTGGATATAGGAGCTTGAGAAAATCTTTACGGCAATGCATTATCGTGAGGACAGAAAGGTGACTTATGCATCCTTAATGCTGATGGGAGGTGCAGAGCTATGGTGGAAAGGCAAGCAGAGGATGCTTGAGGCAGAAGACAAAGTTATCAACTGGGGACTATTTCGGGAATGCTTCCTAGAGAAGTATTTCCCTAGAATGATGAGAAGAGAGAAAGAGAAAGAGTTCAAGGGTCTGAAATAAGGAACCATGTCTATTGGGGAGTACGCTACGAGGTTTGAAGCACTACTAAAATTTTCTGAATTTTACCAGAGGTTCCCTGATGAAGAGTGCAGGCGTTTTGAGGATGGCCTGAAGTATGATCTGCAAAGGGTGATTGCACCGCTGAATATCACCCGACTGCCTGAGATGTTAGAGAGATGTTCTGTCATTGAGAACATCGACAAGAAGAGAGAGCTACAGCAAGGCAAAACTGGAGGACCTACTCGGAAGTTTGACCAGAGAGGTCGAGGAGGAAAAGGAACGTTCCAGACAGGACGGAAGCCTTATGACCGTCAAACAACAAGACCAGCTGAAGGACAACTCCAACCAAGCGGATAATTTAGGTGTGGAGGATCACATCCAATTCGAGATTGTCCGATAAGGGAGACTCGCCAGTGTTTGCGATGTGGCCAGGTAGGTCATATAGCTCTAGAATGTTCACAAGGAGAGAGGTACAACACAGGCAGACATGGCCCAGCGACCAGAGCCCAAGCAACAGGAGAGCAAGCAGCAAGACCGCAAGCCATCGGAAGAGTGTTTACTATAAAGGGAGCTGAATCCTCTCAATCCCCTGATCTTATAAAAGGTATGTGCCTAGTGTCAGGTAAACTCTTATCAGTATTGTTTGACTCAGGAGCTACGCATTCGTTCGTATCCCAAGAGTGTGTGGATCATTTGAAATTGCCTGTTTCTTTGCTTCCTTATGACTTAACTATTTCTAATCCTACCAGTAATTCTTTGACAACCGTAACTGTTTGTTTAAATTGTCCTATTATCGTTGAGAATCGAACTTTTCTTATTAACCTTGTTTTTTTACCTATGCAACAACTCGATATAATTTTAGGCATGGATTGGCTTTCGGCTAACCATGCAGTGTTAGACTGTTCTAAAACGACCTTGTCATTCCCTGAGCAATCTAGATTGGTGCCTGCCAATAATAGTAAGCTAGGTAGTAAATCTCAGAAACAAGTGTTGCAACTCTCTATGGAAGCTAAGGAATCTCCTAAGTTGGATTCATTGCCTATAGTGCGAGAGTTTCCGGATGTTTTCCCTGATGATGTTCCGGGTTTACCACCCGAAAGAGAGATAGAGTTCGCTATAAATCTTGTACCGGGAACTGGACCGATTTTGATAGCACCTTATCGAATGGCTCCAGCAGAGTTAGCAAAGCTGAAAAAGCAGTTGGATGACATGATGGATAAGGAGTTTATAAGACCAAGTGCTTCACCTTGGGTAGCATCGGTGCTGTTCGTTAAGAAAAATGACGGAAGTTCGAGGCTGTGCGTGGATTATCGACAGATGAACAAGGCGACAGTCAAGAATAAGTATCCGTTACATAGGATTGACGATTTGATGGACCAATTGAAAGGAGCGGTAGTCTTTTCAAAGATTGACTTAAGATCTGGTTATCACCAGATTCGAGTCAAGAGGGAGGAAGTAACGAAGACGGCGTTTAGAAGTCGTTATGGACGCTACGAGTATTTGATCATGCCATTTCGTGTGACTAATGCTCCAGCAGTGTTTATGGATTACATGAACTGGATTTTTCGACCGTTCTTAGATAAGTTTGTAGTTGTGTTTATCGACGACATTCTTATTTATTCCCATAATTGGGAAGAACATCAGGAACATCTTAGGAATGTGCTTCAAGTATTAAAGGACCAACAGCTTTATACAAAGTTGTCCAAGTGTGAGTTTTGGTTAGAAGAAGTGCAATTCTTTGGTCATGTGATTAATCGTGATGGGATAGCAGTAGATCCAGCGAAGGTTGAAGCTGTGGTACAATGGGAAAGACCTAAGTCGGTAAGTGAGATACGGAATTTCCTAGGACTAGCTGGATATTATAGAAGGTTCGTCGAAGGATTCTCGAAGATCGCATTGCCGATGACGTAGCTAACAAGGAAGGGAATATCCTTTGTATGGACGGATGAGTGTGAGACGAGTTTTCAGGAGTTGAAAAGGAGGTTGACTACATCACCAGTATTGACGTTATCGGATTCTTCAGGACGGTTTGACGTATACTGTGATGCGTCATACCAAGGATTAGGTTGTATTCTAATGCAAGAAAGGAGAATGGTAGCATATGCTTCGCGGCAGCTAAGAGTTCATGAGAAGAATTATCCGGCTCATGATTTGAAGCTAGCAGCTATAGTGTTTGCTTTAAAGATTTGGCGACACTATTTATATGGAGCTAAGTTTACGATGTATAGTGACCATAAGAGTTTAAGGTACCTGTTTGATCAGAAAGAGTTAAATATGAGGCAAAGAAGGTTGATGGAATTCGTAAAGGATTATGAATTTGATCTACAATACCATCTAGGAAAGGTGAATGTAGTAGCGGATGCGTTAAGTAGGAAATCCTTACACGTATTTGCTATGATGGTGAAAGAGCTAGAACTGATTTAACAGTTTAGAATTTTGAATCTAGGTATGGAATTATCTAGAGACAAGGTACACCTAGGAATGGTCACAGTAACGAGTGACTTTTTGAAGACGATCAAGGAGAAGCAAGAGGTTGGTCAGTATCTTTAGAAAATGAAGGAACAAATAACGGAAGGCAGAACTTCTGAGTTTAGGATGAATCAAGATGGAGTCTTAAGGTATGGTAATAAGATTTGTGTGCCAATGGATATAGAACTGAGAAGGATGATCTTGGAAGAAGCGCACAGGAGTAGGCTGAGTTTTCATCCAAAAGCTACCAAGATGTACCAAGACTTAAAGAAAATGTTTTGGTGGACTGGAATGAAGAAGGAGGTAGCGGAGTATGTGTTGGCTTGCTTGGTGTGTCAGAAAGCGAAGATAGAACACCAAAAGCCAACAGGATTGTTACAATCTTTAGATATCCCAAAATGGAAATGGGATGGAATATCTATGGATTTTGTGGTTGGATTGTCAAGGACTAACAAGAGGCATGATGCCATTTGGGTAATCATTGATAGGTTGACGAAGTGTGGTCACTTCTTACCTATTGGCGAAAGTTATACGTAGGAGAAGTTAACCCAAATCTACATCAAGGAAGTAGTAAGGTTGCACGGAGTGCCTTCTAGTATTGTCTCCGACAGAGATCCTAGATTTACATGTAGATTCTAGAAGCAGTTATAGAAGGCTTTGGGAACTAAGTTGAGGTTAAGTTCTGTTTATCATCCTCAGACGGATGGTCAGTCAGAATGGACAATTCAGTCATTGGATGATCTCTTAAGAGCTTGAGTTTTGGAACATACAGGAAGTTGGGATGAGTTCTTACCGTTGATTGAATTCACCTATAACAACAGTTTTCATTCAAGTATAGGTATGACACCTTACGAAGCATTGTATGGCAGAATGTACCACCCCGATTTTCACTGTCTTTATAAATCAATAAGTTATATAATTAAGTTTATATTTTATTCGAGGACTTAGAAAATGAAATAAAATAAACCGAGATCATATTCATGCTCAGCACTATTGTACGAAGCTACGATTAAATTTTGAGCAGAAAATTCAAACGGAGCCCGGTCAGCGTTTTTACACTAACAGTAATATCATTTTCCCCTTGAAGGAAATAACCAAAATACCCTTAAGTGACTCATTTTATGGGCTGGTCAGCCTTATTCCCATGCCCCCCAGCCTGCATAAGAGAGCTTCACCCATTTCTCTCACACACTTCATCTTCTTCCTTGGAGAAACTCCATTTTCTTCTTAAGAAAAGCTTGAATCCTTTGAGAAAAAGCTTGAATCTTTGATCAATCTTCATCCTTTCTTAGGTAAGATCACTTCTATGATCTCCTAGCTTCATGAATCTCTTTCTATCGTAAGTTCAAATCTTGTTTTCATGAAAATCAAGTTTATGATCCAAAACTCCAAAAATTCATAGGAAATTGTAGAAAAATCCTTCTAATGGGAAACCAATTTATTTGAGCTTACTTCATCACCCTCTACCTAAAACCAAGAGCATATGATCAAACTCTCATCCTAGCCTATTGATCCAAAAGTGGCCGAACCCTAGAGTTCTTGATGAATAGTGTTTTTGCTCAAATTTTTGATTTCTAACTCTTGATGCTATCCTTAACTTTCCTATTGTCTTTGAATCCAAGTGATGGAAAACCAAATCAATTCCTAGCCTAATTTTCCCTTCAGGGCCGAGACCTTCATGTATGAAGAACATTGAGTTTTGTTTCATATTTTTGAGTATTAAGACTTGTCTTAGTGCTAACCAAGCTTATGAACCAACCATCCAAAAGTTTGGAGCCAAATGAGATCCCAAGCCTTTTTATCTTTTCTTGGCCGAACCTTGCACCTTTTTGGGGAGTAAACTTTATGTTTTGATTTTGTAACTTTGTGTTGATTGTTGTTTGAATTGAATTGTGCGTAATTGTTTTAGGCGATGCAGACGAAAAGGAACCGGAGCCGAGAATCGTTCGGGATTCGATTGAGACACTTAGAGAGGTAAAGGGAGGTATTTCATTTGAGTTCGATAGCTTCACGTATTTGATTTGTTATATGAGATGTGGTATTGTTGATTGATGACTGGAAGTTGTGAATGATTGACTTATGTACTTGATGAAGTTTGTACTTGAGCATTTGATTTAGAATTGTGGCATGGATGCCTTTGATGAATGTTATTGAGATATTGGGTTGTTTTGATATATATATATATATATGGATGAGAATAGGACTGTCTATGACTTGTTAAAAGAATTAAAATACTCGAAAACCGATATCGGAATTTTGAAAACCGGATTTTGAAATCACGAAGGTTTTTGGGAAAATTTGTTGCTTTTTCAAGAAAATTTATCTTCCTTTTTGAAAAGTTATGTTCTTTTGAAAATGAAAAAGTGGTTTTGAGGAAAGTTTTGTTTTAGAAAAAGTGCTTTTTCGAAAAGTTTTGTTTTAGAAAGACGTTTTATAAAGACGTGGAACCTTTAGAAAACGGCTTTGTTCACGAAAAAGTGTTTTCCCCGGAAACTGTTTCCTTTGAAAAAGAAATGCCTTAATTCAAGAAAATGAAATTGAGTTTTGTTTTCCAAAGTTGTTTTGAAAAGAAAAACGAGGACTCTTTTGAGACGAACGCAAACCTAGTGACCGAGACGTCGGACTAGTGTTTTGTGGATTGAGCACTCGGACTTTGCGTCCTGTGTGTTTGATTTGAATGGGCTTAACGTCCTTTAAAACAAGTCGTGAGCTATTTGCCTAGACAAATTAAAGAATGAACGAAAAGAAAACATAAAATTTCTTTGTACATGCACGAACCGGCAGACGTGCCATTTGAAAACGTGCTACAACTTACATAGTTGAGAATTGAGCCAATTAAGACCACTAGGTCTATAGGGGCATTCTGTGTTCGAAATTCCACAAGTGGCCGGTGGAGTAGCAACCCCGTGCCGTGGCAAATCAGTTGCCAAACACGAATGAACTCAATCAGAGACTCGACTATTTAGGATATGGTTATGACGCATTACCCTGGAACAATTGGAGTTCGGTTCTAAATTGAGAGGCCGACTCATGAGAACAATTGTATTACGGGTGTTATTGCGGCCTATCAGGGTAGTAGGAATCTCTGGAGTACATGAATTAGAAAGATGATATTGAAGTCTCATGCATTATTATAACTCGTGATAGTGTTGGAGATATTGTTTCATATGAATAACTGTTATTATAACACTATTTATGTGTGATTTGTGACTGTTGTTTGTCGCTTGTGCGGCTATCGTGATAAACTTATGAAATGAGTATCTCACCTTTGCTTGTACATGTTGGACAACCTGTTGTGTTTTTGGAACACATGTACAGATGTTAATCGTAGGTCCCCGCGGACGCGTGAGGACTCGGATGACCGAATCTTTTGAAGAAGTTGATTTGGGGTTGTATCCCAATGGCTACTTTTAGCCCGACCATCTTAGGAGTCTATCTTTTTGAAGCAGTCTTATATTTATTTACTGCACGTATATTGACAATGTCTTTAAGTCTGTAATATGATATATTATACTGAACTTACGTTATGATTATGTTTTTATGAACAGTGAATATCGGTATATGTGTTATAAAGGTTATTCCTTGTTTTGAGTTGAACTGCTTATGCCTGTAGAAAATTTTTAGAACCACGTTTTCGAACGTAACTATTTAATTATATTATTTTCTGAAAGCAACCAGCGTTTTATTTCTTGATGTTTTTCCGCATTTTGAGTTTGAGTAAGTAGCACCCGAGGGGGGTGTTACGTAGAAAGTGTAGAACACCATTGTGTTGGTATGAGATTGGAGAAAATTAAGTACTAGGATCGGAGATAGTATAACAGATCACAAAACAAATCAAGAGGATAAGGGAAAAGATGAAAATCGCATAGGATATACAAAAGAATTATAGCGATAAGAGGAGAAGACCTTTAGAATTCCAGGAAGGAGACCATGTTCGAGAATTGGAATCGGCAGAGCAATAAAATCTAGAAAGCTTACTCCTAGATTCATTGGACCATTTCTAATTCTTCGCTGAATTGGTCCTGTAGCCTATCATATCGCTTTATGTAACACCCCGATTTTCGAGTTTTTCTTTTAATCAGTATTTGTGAACTTATATTTTATTCGAGGTCTTAGAAAGGGATATAAAATATTCCAAGACATTAATCATGCTCAGCGATATAGTAGGAAGCTACGATTAAGTTTTGAGTCGAAAACTCAAACGGGGTCTGGTCTGCGTTTTACACTGACAGTATGATTTTACTGCTCAAAAGACCTCAGATGGACCCGTGAACGAGACAGTAAGTCTTAGAATTCGATTCTCTACGTTTTGGTTAAATTTCAAAAAAATCACTTCCTGACATCTGTTCGAGTGAAATCTTCAATCGGGTGGAGAACGGAGCCGCATATGGACTTACCAGGACCCGACAACGGATAATCTTGATATCACATCATGTCAACTCACTTGGGAGAGCATGCCAGAGTCTTCATGACGATCAGGAATTTCGGGACGCGAAATTACCAAAATACCCCTAACTTAAGCCTTTTCACCTTTTATCATTTTACCCTTTGAACCAAATGACCTTTTTACCCTTAATGAACTCTTTAGAAGGCTGGAACAGCCTCCTCCAGCCCCATTATCACGCAGCCAGCCCTCCCAAAACAAGAACTCCATTGTTGTTCTTGAAGAAAAATCCTTTCCTCCTTGAAAACCTTGACCCACTTGTTGAAATCACTTGATTTCTTGACCAATCTTCCTCCATTTTAAGGTAAGATCACTTCTATGGTCTCATATCTTCTTGAATCTCTTTCAATATCAAGATCAAACCTCCATTTTCATGAAACTCATTCTTAGATCCAAAACTTTGAAAATCCATAGGAAATTGTAGGAAAATCCTTTGGATGTGAAACCAAGTTCTTTGAACTGGCCTCATCACCCTCTATCTAAACCCAAGAGCTCATGATCCAAGTCTCATCCTAGCTCTAAAACCCCAAAGTGGCCGAAACCTAAGAGTGATGATGAATAGTGTTTTTCATCAAATTTTTGATTTCTAACCCTTGATTCCATCTTTAGCTTTCCTAGTGTGATGATTATGGATTGATGATGTCTATATATATATTTATATCCTGGATGAGCATAGGACTGGCCATGTCTCGATAATTGTTAAAAGACTCGAAATCCTAAATCTATGTTTTGAAAACCGTGTTTGAAATTAAAAAGTGGTTTTTGAAAAACGTGTTGCTGTTCAAAAAAAGTGAAGTTTCCTTTTTGAAAAGTGTGTTCCTTGAAATTAAAAAGTGGTTTTGTGAAAAGTCGTGCAAAATATATTTTATTTCGATAAAGCGTTTTAAAAAGATGTGAAACCTTAGAAAATGGCTTTTGTTTTCAAGAAAGGTGTTTTTCACGAAAAATTGTTCTCTTGATCAAAAAGGGTGTTTTGTTTCAAGAAAACCAAAGTATGTTTTGTTTTTCCAAAGTGTTTTGAGAAAACGAAACCGAACGAAAAATGATGAACCTTTGAGACGAACCCGAACCTAGTGCCCGAGACATCGGGGCTAGTGTTTTGTGGATTGAGCATTCGGACTTCGTGTCCTGTGTTTTTGATTTGAGTAGGCTTAATGCCTTTTTGAAATGAGTCGTGGACTTTATGTCTCGACATTTGAAAGAATGAAAGCAAAGAAAATAGAAAACCTTCTGTGAACATGCATGAACCGGCAGACGTGCCATTTGGAACCGAGCTACAACTTTCGTAGTTGAGAATTCAGTCAGTTAAGACCACTAGGTCTATAGGGGCATTCTGTGTTCGAGATCCCACAAGTGGCCAATGGTGTAGCAACCCCGTGCCGTGGTAAATCGGCTGCCAAACACGAATGAACTCGATCAGAGACTGGAGTATTCATGATATGGTGAGATGTGGTACCTTGGAACAATTGGAGTTCGGACCTAAATAGAGAGGCCGACTCATGAGAACAATTGTGTTACGGGTGTTACTACGGCCTATCGCTCGATGTTGGGAAGTTAGAATCTCCGGAGTACATGAATTAGAAAGATGATATTGAAGTCTCATTCATTATTATAACTGATGATAGTGTTTGAGATGTCATACTGTATTATATAAATAACTGTTCATATAACTGTATTTATCTGTGGATGTTTATACTGCTGTTTGTCACTTGTGCGGCTATCGTGATAACTTTATATGAGTATCTCACCTTTGCCTGTGTATGTTGGACACCTTGTTGTGTTTTTGGAACATATGTACAGATGTTGATCATAGGTCCCCTCGAAGACGTGAGGACTCGGACGATGGAAACTTTTGAAGGAGCCGACGTTGGGTTGTACCCCAATGGCTACTTTTAGCCGACCAGCTTAGGAGTCTTTTGTTTTGAGTAATCTTATATTATTACTGTACGTATGTCGAACTTATTTCTTAAGTCTATAATCTGATATATATTAGACCAGGTTTTACGTTATGTTTATGTTTTTATGAACAGTGAATATCAATGTGTGATGTGAAATTTATTTCTTCGTCTTGAGTTGTTTTCCTATGCATGCATAAGATTTTTAGAATCGCGTTTTCGAACGTAGCTACTTAATTAAAGCATTTTCCGAAAGCAACCAGCGTTTTATTTTCTTGTTTTATTCCGCATTGAGATCGAGTACGTAGTACCCGCGAGGGGGGTGTTACACTTTACCCCCAAAACTATCCAATCTTCATGATGTATTTCATATTTCTCAGTTGACAAAATATTACCCTGATCCCATCACACATCTTAGAACTAGATTCAATAAAAATTGAGAGAAAACCTTGAGTATGAGGCCTTACCTATAAGGATCGCGGATAGAAGAATTGAGGAACTCCGAGGTAAAAAAATTTCAATGGTCAAGATCATCTGGGATGAAGTTACCGGAGATGCTACCTGGGAACGTGAAGAAGACATGCAGCAGCAATATCCGATTTTATTTTAAAAAGGTACGTCGAATTTCGAGGACGAAATTCTTTTTAAGGGGGATAGTAATGTAACACCCCGATTTTCATGCTTTCTAATATCATTAAATTATATAAATGAGTTTATCTTTTTATTTGAATTTTAGGAAGTGAATTAAATAAACTAAGACCATAGTCACACTCTATGCTATCGTAGGGAGTTATGGTTAAATTTTGGGCCGAAAACTCCGACGGAGCCCAGTCTGCGTTTTTTTCACTGATAACAGTGTTTTACTACTCAGAAGACCTAATTTGGACTCGTGAACGAGACAGTTAGTCTTAAAATCACATTTCCTACATTTTTGATAAAATTGGTTTCACGCTCTAAAAAGCGGAATAATAATAAATTATTCGGACGAAAACTCGAACCGGGAGACAAACAGAGCTTTATATGGATTTAACGAGACCCGCTAAAGGATAATGATGAAGTCACATCAGGTCACATCACCTTGGGATGTGTGCCAATGGCATGATAGCTTTTCAAAATATCTGGATGCGAAAGACCAAAATACCCCTGACTTTCATGGAAATTACCATTTTACCCTTGTGTGAAAAGACCATTTTGCCCTTAAGTAAATTTTTAACCTCCTTAGCCTTCATCTTCATCTCTCCCACGCCCTCCCCTTCATAGAAAACACAAGAACACTTCTTCTCCTTCACTTCATTTTCTTCTCCATTTCCTTAAAGATTTTCAAGAAACTTTGTGAAGGAAAGTTGATAAGCTCACTCACCTAAATCATCTAGGAGGTATAGACTTCATTCTTCAGCTCTCAATCTTCATCTTTCTCCATTAAAATTCCTGTTTTTAAGCTTTCTTCGAGTTGAAGCTAGACATAAATTCATAAGAAATTGTAGAAAAATCCTTTTAATGTCAAACCAATTTCTGTGATCTAGTTTCATCCTCTTCGATGAATCCTCTTCTTCCCCAATCCAAGAGCTTGCATTGAAGAGAGCTCTCTAACCCATATGGGTATGAGAGGGTCGAACCTATTAAATTTTGGGAGAAATGGATTTTTGTCAATTTTGTGAAATGATTCTTGATTTCACCTCTTTCATTCTATGATCATATAATCCAAGTGATTATAAAATCAAATCAAACTTTAACCTATTTTTAACCATGATGGCCAAAACCCTAACTTGTTGGTTAAAGGGGTTTTGGTTCAAATCTTTGACAATTAATCATAGATTATGTCTTTGTCATGCTTAAAGATCATTGATTCAAGAGTTGGTAGAATTTCAACATCTCTAGCCTTTTTAAATAAATAGGGGCAGAACCTTGGTCATAAGGATTAGGGAAACTTTGACTTAACTGTATTGATTTCTGGTTGTGGTTTGTTGTGAAGGATCCGATGGTGTTCGAACATTCAAAAGCGCGCACGATTGACAGTTAAGGAGCCGCAGTCGAAGTTGCATGGGAACATTGTTTAGGTGCGGGAAAGAACCACAATATCGTCGGGGAGGCAAGATTTAAGATTTTATATATATATATATATATATATATATATATATATATATATATATATATATATATATATATATATATATATATATATATGCATAAGGCGACCTAAACCCTACTAGAGGTCGTTTGACCGATAGGTTGATTTTATCGTATATTGAGGATGTATGTTCTGTGATGGGATGTTTAATATAATATATGTGATATGTATGTTGTACCTATTATATGTTTATGGTTACTTAATTATTTATCTGTGAGTGGATTTTATTATTGAACCTGTTTCTGGTTGCTTTATGATGTGATGTTGTGACTGCTGATGTTTGAGTAGAGATAGGTAGTAAATTCTGATAAGTTGGGAGATGAATATGTGGTGAGAAAGTCGAGGATATATATATGTTTTAGCGCTCAACCTAGAGATCCAGTTGATCTATTTACGTTGTGATATAAAGTTGATACCCGGTTAAGCAGGAGGAAAATTGGTCGTGGTTGTTTATAAGTCGTGGTTGAGACACTAAGTGTTGATCTAGAGATGAGTCGGTAAGATTCATGTTGCATTGTTGTTGTTCATCACTGTGTTGGCACACGGGCGATCGATCTTGCCTGCGGGGAGATGATCGTACCCATTAGTCGAGTTGTCAACGGACGGGCGAATGTCCCGACCTGGTCTGCGGGCAGGGAGATATGTCATTGTCGTAAGTTGAGTTGTTAACGGACGAGCGAATGTCTCGACCTGGCCTGCAGGCGGGGGGATATGTCGTTGCTGTAAGTTGAGTTGTTAACGGACGGGTGAATGTCCCGACCTAGCCTGCGGACGGGGGGATATGTCGTTGCCGTAAGTTAAGTTATGGGCGGGCGATTGTTCCGACCTATCCTGCGGGTGGGGGAATAACGTAGCCGTAGTTGAGCATGAGGGCTTTTGACAGAACCCTGCATTACGGGGGTGGCAAAAAGATGAACGAGACGTCTTGATCTGTTGGGGATGTCGCGTCGTGATCGCGT
The DNA here is from genome assembly GCA_039655645.1 of Ammopiptanthus mongolicus. Lineage (NCBI taxonomy): Eukaryota > Viridiplantae > Streptophyta > Magnoliopsida > Fabales > Fabaceae > Ammopiptanthus > Ammopiptanthus mongolicus. The sequence continues at coordinate 42,548,811 of CM077349.1, forward strand.
CCATATATTCGTTAGTTGAATGATTGTAAGAGACACTGGTTAATAGAGAACAATTTGGGTGTTGATTGATTGACACTGCTGTGTTGTGGAGTGTTGTTATCTATATAAATTATTTTATAGCTGTTTTCCCATTTATGATGAGTTACTGTTTCTTATCCCTTATATTTTCTCTATGTCGTATTTTATTTATTCTCGATCGCATGCGAAGATCCTGCTAAGGAGTTGCCAGAGGAGATCGATGGCATACCTGTTGAATTGGATGCTGGCGGGAGAGCCCCGGATCCTTGCACTAGAGGACTATAGAGCTTGGGGGTTTTCACTACCCTTATCATAGTCGTACGGGGATTAGTAGTCTTAGTTGTTATGGCCAGTACATAGGTTTGAGTGAAATGTATTTTTGGGACCAGGAGAGGAAGTCGTATATATTTTATTTTACTACCATGCTTTCGTTTTATTTACTAGTTGCGTACTCTGCAACACCCTTTCCCGAGTGTCACATTCCCGAACGTTTATAAGGCGGAAAATATTTCTTAATGCGGAAAATACGGTTTTCTTTTTTTTTTCTTTTCACAAGATGCAATGGAAAGGTAATAATACTAATAAACGAACTTAGGTTCGCCATGCATTTCTAGAACATACCACAGAACAGAAACAGAAATGGAAACGTCAACATTATTATATACAGACATAGGTCTAATGTATAACTAATACAATAAGAAATACAATATGTACAAGGAGTCGTAGCTCCCAAAAGTACTACAAAAACGACATAGTCTGGCCGACAACAAAACTAGACCACAAAAAGAAGGTCCTCCTCTGGCTCAAGGGAACTACTGGACTGAACCATCATCACGTCCATCTGTTCAAACAGCAACAGCAAGTACCAACAGAAAACATACAGATATGGGTGAGATTCCCATTCATCAACACAGCAAAACAGCAATAGTAAAAACGGGACGACTCACCGGGTAACCACGTACCCAACATGCTTACAAGAATTCTCAATGTCAAACATATTAAGCAGTTGACAGCATAATATCATGTTAAGCAGTTAACATCATAAAATAAGGTATTCTTAAACAGTACAACGATGTATAACAGTAAATGTAAACATCAATAGCCATGCAATGCAATGCAATGTATATGACTCAATGTCAATGTCACTGGGTACTACTCTGACCCCTACTCCATGGAGCTAACAAAACAGTCGGAGAGAGTGAATGGGAGGACATGTTCCGTGCGCGCCAGCCTTGGGCAAGATGCTACAACATTCGTAACGTGCACGTATCTGGCTTTTACGGAAACACTCTCGACCAAACATGAAAAGTACGGCATCTAGTAGAGGATATCAGTGTATTGCACGGATTCGCCACGACACAGAAGAGCTACCAACTGGTCACATGTAAGCCCTTCCAACCCTGATACCTCCCAAAAGACCATTGAAGATCGTCACCGTAAGATTCGCACCCGCATCAAGGTGTAAGCTCAACTCCTAGGCTCAAGGCCTTACAACTATGCAAATGATATGCCAATGCTTACACAAAGCAGATGCGATCACGCAATGTCTATCCCCCGGATAAACCTCGAAGTCTACTAAGGTTCTTTTCCTTAGGAACTATACGCGTCTTTTGAAAACAAAACCTTTATCCACCGGATAAATCTCGTGATCCCTCCGGGATCGAGTCATCACAAGACTGAAACAATTGAACGACTGAGCGGGGTCCGAATCACCGGTCCGTCATCGAACTACTGTCTCAAAACCCAAAACATTTGTAAACCAGAACAACTTCTCAATTGAAAACTCATTTGATTTGAAACAATTACTTGCTCTATTTTTAGCATTTTCTGAACATGTAATTCGGTTAGTGAAATTTCATTCGCTTAGCGAAATTGAAACAAGAATGCCTCTTTTGGAACTCCTCTGGTTCGCTCGGCGAGACACAAATCGCGTAGCGAAATGCATTGGATTCGCTTAGCGAATATGAATTCGCTTAGCGCAATTTCAGACGGTTAAACCTCTTTGTAAACGCGAAATGTATTGTATTCGCTTAGCGAATATGAATTCGCTTAGCGAAAGTTCAGACAGTTAAACCTCTTTGTAAACGCCTCAAGATCGCTCGGCGAAATAGAATTCGTGTAGCGAAATGCATTGTATTCGCGTAGCGAAAATAATTTCGCTTAGCGAAATGGAGGCGGTTATACCTCCTTTGGAGACTTCTCTGGGTCGCTCAGCGAGACGTAATTCGCGTAGCGAAACTCGTTTGATTGGCTTAGCGAATATGAATTCGCTTAGCGAAAGTGAGGCAGTGATGCCCAACTTAGGCTTTCCCCTGTTTTCGCGTAGCGAGAGAAAATTCGCTTAGCGAAATGGTTGCCATAAACAAGACATCAACCTTAGGGAACCATTTTGATTCTCTTCATGAAACCACTTCTTTTCTCATTTTGAGTCCCTTGATTAACTATATGGACTAAGGATAAGGTATAAAATATGTTTCACTTTGGTGAAAGCACTTTGAGCTTTAATTTCCATTCAAAGACACTTAGGGCTTTCTTTGAAAAACACAAATTATTGAAAACACTTTCTTTACATCAAAACTTGACTTAATCAAGATCTACTCATGTTCTTCCTTTTCTCAAAGCCATGGCTAAAAGCCAACTAGGAATCAATGTGAAGTTTTACTCCATCAACCAAACAAAATATGGCTCACAATACTTACACAATCATGATAACCATAATACACATTACTACATCATAATCAAACATCCAAGTCCATCACACATTATGGTCTCATAATCAACAATAAAAGTCCATACTTGATCTAGTGATCAAAGTAGGTTTTTCAACATACATGAAAATGATTTTCATCAATCATATCATCATCAACTTATGCTAAAGCACACTACAACATACTCAAGCATAAACACATCATAACAATCTTGTTCTCCAAGAGAACTTAACAAAACTTAACACATAAAAGTGAACCCAAACTAAAGGGTTTCACCCACACATAAAATTAAACAACCATTCTCACTACCACCATCTTGGTGTGATGAGGTTCTTCTCCCCATACCTCTTGATGAGCAGATTCCCGGATCAAAGTCGGTTGATCGGTTTCTGAACCTCCTGATAATCGTCAACAACTACACAACACAACAATTCAACATTAAACAAAAATCAAAGCCAAACTCAACTATTACAACAAAGAGGGTTTCGGCCACCCTAGGTTAAAAAGGTTAGAAATTGGTTTTGGTTTCCATTTCATGGATTCAAAGGCATTAGGAAAACTAAGGATGAAATCTAGTGTTAAAAATCAAAACTTGATGAAAACACTATTCATCATCTTCCAAGAGGGTTCGGCCAAAAATGCTTTTTGAGCTATGATGAGAGTTGAATCATAAGCTCTTGGGTTTAGGTAGAGATTGATGATGTGAGTTCAAAGAACTTGGTCTTACCTCAAAAGGATTTTTCTACAATTTCCTATGGATTTTCAAAGTTTTGGATCTAAGAAATTCTTTTCATGAAAATGAAGATTGATCTTGAAATAAAGAAAGATTCAAGAAGCTAAGAGATCATAGAAGTGATCTTACCTTGAAATGAAGAAAGATTGCTCAAGGAATCAAGTGAATCCAACAAAAACTCAAGCTTTTCTAGGTGAAAATGTAGTTTTCTCTCAAGAACAACTATGGAACTCTATGGTGTGAGGGGCTGTGCGAAAATGATGAAGTGAGGGGCTGAGTTCAGCCTCTTAAAAGTTCACTTAAGGGTAAAAAGGTCATTTGCCAAAAGGGTATAATGGTAAAAGTGTAAAAGACTAAGGTTAGGGGCATTTTGGTCATTTTGCGTCCAGATATTTCTGAACGTCACAACGACTCTGGCATACTCTCCCAAGTGTCCTGGGATGATGTGATATCAAGATTATCTTTTGGCGAGTCCCGGTAAATCCATATGTGGCTCCGTTCGTCAGCCGATTGAGTATTCCGCCCGAACGAAGGTCAGGAAGTTATTTTTCTGAAATTTTTACGAAATTTAACCAAAACGTAGAGAATCGAATTCTAAGACTTACTGTCTCGTTCACGGGTCCATCTGAGGTCTTCTGAGCAGTAAAATCATACTGTCAGTGTAAAAACGCAGACCGGACTCCGTTTGAGTTTTCGACTCAAAACTTAATCGTAGCTTCCTACGATATCGTCGAGCATGACTGTGGTCTCGGAATATTTTATTTCTATTCCTAAGACCTCAAATAAAATAAAGACATTAAAATACTAAAGAAATAGAAAACGTGAAAATCGGGGCGTTACATACTCTGCGATGATTGGTATCAGTTGTTGTAGGCTCTACTGATGGAGTCAGTACTCTAATGTCAGTATAAATTATTATAGTATTAGTGTATGGATTGTTTTAATATTTCCGCATTTTTATATTACCATACTGCAGTGCAACGTTAAGAATTTGAGTTCGGGTTACCAATGGGACCTCTGAGGAAGGGGTTGTCTCACCATTAAGTTAAGAATTCCAAAAGGAATTTCGAAGAAGACTTAGTGTAACGTCTCGATTTTCAAGTTTTATAATTATTCAGTATTTAAACGTTTCTATTTTATTGGAGGGTCTAGAGACTGAAATAAAATATTTTGAGACCATAGTCATGCTCTACGCTATCGTAGGAAGCTATGGTTAAGTTTTGGGCGAAAACTCAAACGGAGCCCGGTCTACGTTTTTCACGGATAGTAGTGTTTTACTACTATCAAGACCTAATTTTGACTCATGAACGAGTCAGCAGGTCTTAGAATTTAATTCTCTACATATTTGCTAAAATCAGTCCTGACGTTCAAAACTGAAAATAATATATTATATTCGGACGTATACGCGAATCGGGAGACGTTTGGAAATATGAAGGGATTTAACAGGACCCGCTAACGGATAAACTTGATGTCACATCAAGTCACATCAGTTGAATTTCGTGGCCTTCTCATGATGACTTTCTGAAAATATCTGGACGTGAAATGACCAAAATGCCCCTGGTCTTTGAACAAAATGACCAAATTGTCTTTTGGTTAATTACATGTTTGCCATTGAAACAAAAATAAATATCTCACCTTCACTCAAACTTGGCCTCTCGGCCAAGTTCTCCTTCTCTCCCATCTCACTATTTTCTCTTCATTTCTTCATTCTTCTTCAACTTTTCTTCACTTTTTCTTCATAGATCTTCAAGAGTTTGAGTGATTCTTGTTGGTTTCTCTCAAAGCTTCATCATCAAGGAGGTAATGACTCCAATCCTCACTTCTTAATCTCTCTATTTCATCTCTTGAATCTCTTGATTAATGAAGATCCAATTTTGATTCATGAACTTTGAAAATTCATAGAAAAATATAGAAAAATACTTTTAATACCAAATCAATTTCTATGATCTAGTTTCATCATTCTCTTTCACTATCCAAGAGCATGTAACCAAAAGCTTTCTCTAACCCATATGGGTATAATATGGCCGAACCTTGTATGATTGAAAAAGGTTGAGTTTTTTGTTCAAGTTTTGAGTAATAAGACTTGTTTTAGTGTTAGGTATACCTAAGGATCATCCATCCAAGAGATTAGAATTTTAGGACATCTCTAGCTAATTTTTCTGCATAGTGGTTGAACCCTTATTGATGGGAAATAGGAGATTTTTGTGTTGTTTGATGTTAATGTTTGATTGATTGTGTTGTTTGTAGTTGGTGACAAGTATTCGGACGATTAATCGGGAAATTTGCAACCAATCAACTGACTTCGATCCGAAGGATTATTCATCAACAAGTATGGGGGCTGAACCTCATCACACAAAAATTAGTGGTGCTGAAAATGGTTGTTTTAAGTTGTGTGGGTGAAACCCTTTGGTTTGGGTTCACTGAGATGACCCCACTTACGTAGGATAATCCCATTAAGTTCAGAACCCGCCTACTATGTTATTATTAACTATAACCTAGTGATATTATTACGTGCTTATTAAACGAATGGCAAAACGGTAAAGCATACACGACAAGCACGTACATAAAAGCATGCTTCAGAGTAAATCACAACAGGAAAGATAAAACATATACATGCATTATATAAGTATTTACGTGGTTGCCCCCTCAGTAGGGCTACTGTAATACATACATCACTGTACAACTGAAAGATAAAACATATATATCAGGACTCCAAAAGAAAGAAATGCTCTCAGGCATCCTCACCAGTGCTCCCCAACCCTGCACTCAAAATACATCAGCCTCTCCACTCAGTCCTAGAAGAAAACGCACTGGCTAACCCTCACCATCAGTGGTAGGGATGACCTGAGCTACCATGTCCCTCTCCATGTGTACGCCTATAAACCCGCACAGGCTCGTACTCGGAGGAGGAACTCGACACTACTATGCGGCGCCTCAGGGCCGCCCTCATGTACCGGTCTGAACGTCTCCTCTGGCCTCTATGCACGAAGCCCCTCCTACTGGATACAGCTGAAGTCTGTGGTGCCACCCATCGGTAGTCCTGCTCTCTCTGGCTCGGTGGTCGCCACATCCGTGGAAAGGGAAAGAACTAGTAAACTCGGTAGGGTCCAATGATGTCTGCATAAGATGTAGTACCTCTCCTGAGGATCAGGCTAACTGGTCTTGTATATACAACCAAAAAGGTTGAGGGCTCCACCCGCCATCCCCTCTTGTCGTGATACACAATCTCAATATCTCCTAGCAACGGCATCCTCGGTGCTCCTGTGATAAATGGGTGTCTCCTCGAGTCCATCCTCTGGTACTGTTGGCTCCTCGTCTCTCATAGAACGAACATACCTATACAGAGGAAAGAACACAAGGAGATAAGATATACAGCACATAAAATACAGGGACAATGCAATGCAGCATATATAGCAGACACAGCCATCTCTCAACATCTCGATACCGCGGTCGTTTCCTAACAAGATGTGACACGTACTCTTTCTATGCATGCCGGCCGGTACTAAACACCCTACTAAGGGCAACATCTCGTCCGCTCGACGGACCATAAGTTGGTTTGTTCCGGTAATCCGTTCCGCTCGCCGTGACCCATAAGAATGCATCACCGCTCAATTGTCCCAAACAAAGAGGGCTATCTGGGCTTCCTCGGAAGATCCACCGGCAACTGGAAAGACTCAGGGCTCTAGTCGGGATAACCATACGAGCCCAGGACCGCCACAACACGACAGGAGCTACCTCATCGATCCCTTGTGGGTACACCTGTGTCCAGTGTAACGCCCCGATTTTCACGTTTTCTAATTCATCAGTATTATAACGTTTGTATTTTATTCGAGGTCTTAGGAATGGAAATAAAATATTCCGAGACCATAGTCAAGCTCAACGATATCGTAGGAAGCTACGATTAAGTTTTGAGTTGAAAACTCAAACGGAGTCCGATCTACGTTTTTACACTGACAATATGATTTTACTGCTCAGGAGACCTCAGATGGACCCATGAATGGGACAATAAGTCTTAGAATTCGATTCTCTATGTGTTGGTTAAATTTCACCAAAATTTCAAAAAAATCACTTCCTGACCTCCGTTCGAGCGGAATCCTCAATCGGGTGACGAACGGAGCCACATATGGATTTACAGGGACTCGCCAATGGATAACCTTGATATCACATCAGGCAAAATCACTTGGGAGAGCATGCCAGAGTCCTTATGATGTTCAGAAATATATGGACGCAAAATGACCAAAATGCCCCTAACCTTAGTCTTTTACACTTTTACCATTTTACCCTTGAAGCAAATGACCTTTTTGCCCTTAAGTGAGGCTTTAAAAGGCTGAACTCAGCCCATCCAGCCTTCTTTTTCATGGATAACAGCCCCAAGACCATAGCCAAGAACACCATCTTCAACCTTAGAGAAAAACTCCATTTTTCTTCTTGAAAATCCTTGAATACTTGTTAGAAAGTCTTGATTCCTTGATCAAACTTCATCTATTCTTACGTAAGATAACTTGGACGATCTCCTAGCTTCTTGAATCTCTTTCAATCTCAAGATCAAAATCCATTTTCATGAAAATCCATTCTCAGATCCAAAACTTTGAAAATCCATAGGAATTTGAAGAAAAATCCTTTTAATGTGAAACCAAATTCGTTGAACTCACTTCATCATTCTCTACCTAAACCCAAGAGCCCATGATTCAATCCTCATCATAACTCTTAATCCCCTAGATGGCCGAACCCTAAATAGCGATGATGAATAGTGTTTTTCATCAATTTGTGATTTCTAACTCTTGATTCCATCCTTAGCTTTCCTATTGTCTTTGAATCCAAGTGATTGAAAACGAAATCAATTTCTAACCCTTTTTCCTTATAGTGGCCGAATCTTCTTTGAGTAGAAATATTTGAGATTTGTCTTGGTTGTTGTTTAATGCTTGATTATTATGTTGTTTGTAGTTGGTGACGAGTATCAGGAGGTTCACAAACCAATCAACTGACTTTGATCCGGATATCTTCTCATCAACAAGTATGGGGGTGAACAACATCAAACCAAAATGGTGGTGGTGAAGATGCTTGTTTAAGTTTATGTGTGGGTGAAACCCTTTGGTTTGGCTTCACTTTTAATTGTTAAGTTTTTGTTAAGTTCTCTTGGAGAACAACGTTGTCATGATAAGTTTATGCTTCAGTGTGTTGTAGTGTGCTATAGCATATGTTGATGATGATGTGATTGAATGAAAATCATTTCATATATGTTGAAAAATCTACTTTGATCACTATATCGAGTATCGACTTTTATGCTTGATTATGATGCCATGATGTGTGATGGACTTTTATGCTTGATTATGATGTAATAATGTGTAATTGTTGTTTGTCATAATGGTGTGAGAATTTTGAGCTATATTTGCTTAGTTGGTGAAGCAAAGTCTCCACTTTTCATTGGACTAGGCTTGTGGCCTTAGTAAGAGGAAACATAAGAACATATGTTGTTCTTGATCTATCAAGGTTTTGAAGTAAGAAAAGCATGATTTCATAACCTATGTTTTCAAAGAAAAATGAAAAGTGATCTTGATCCAAAGATCAAATGAAGTTTTAACCTTTAAAGTGTGTCACCAAAGTGGAAAATGTCTTTTACTTTAGCCATAGGTCATTTAACTCAACAAAGTGTTTCAAAAAGAGAATTAATGAAGAAGTTAAGGAAAAGTGAAAACAGGGTAATTGCCTGGCTAACCCTGTCTCGCCACGCGAGACAAAGGGAAAACAAGACATTCGACTGGCAAACCTTGTCTCGCCACGCGAGACAGAGGGCTAGCCTGAGCAGCAAAGATATAACTTCTCGGCCTCGTGTCGCAATACAATTCTTGCCTCGCGAACCAGAAGGACTGTTTAAGCAGTAAAGATATAGCTTCTCTGCCTCGCGTAGCGATACCATTCTCGCCTAGCGAAGCAGAAAGACTGTATAAGAAGTAAAAATAACCTCTCAGCCTCGCGTCGCGAAACCTATCTTCGCCCATGAGAAATGGTTTTGGTTATATCTCAAAACTGTAAAGTTTTATGCCTAAAAACCTAAGTTAAGTAATTAACTTAGAGTTGAAGACAAGGGATAATTAAGTGTGGTACATGGTGGAACAAGACCATATACTATACCATTAAGGACTTAGTTCATCAATGACTTCATAAGACTTAAGTGAATCAACACTTATTTCTTTAAATGAAATCAAGGAGTAATATCCTAGAAAGGATTAAAGACTTATCTAAGAGGATTCTGAATCTTTATTCATAATGCTTAGGGCTTGAGACATAATTCATAAGACATAAACACAAACATGAAACGTTTTGGGTTTTGGAAAAGTAGTTCAATGACGGACCGGTGATTCAGATCCCGATCAGTCGTTTAATTGTTTAAGTCTTGTGATGACTCGATCCTGGAGGGATCACAAGATTTATCCGGTGGATAAAGGTTTAGTTTTTCAAAGACGCGTATAGTTCCTAAGGGAGAGAACCTTAGTGGACCTTAAGGTTTATCCGATGGACACACATTGCTTTTTCGTATCTACATTGTGTAAGCATTGGCATTTCATTTGCATAGTTGTAAGGCCTTGAGCCTAGGAGTTGAGCTTACACCTTGATGCGGGTGGGAATCTTACGGTGACGATCTTCAATGGTCTTTTTGGAGGTATCAGGGTTAGAAGGGCTGACATGTGACCAGTTGGTAGCTCTTCTGTGTCGTGGCTAATCCGAGCAATACACTGATATCCTCTGCTAGATGCCGTACTTTTCATGTTTGGTCGAGAGTGTTTCGGTAAAAGCCAGATACATGCACGTTACGAATGTTGTAGCATCTTGCCTAAGGCTGGCGCGCACAGAACATGTCCTCCCATTCACTCTCTCCGATGTTTTGTTAGCTCCATGGAGTAGGGGTCAGACTAGTACCCAGTGGAATTGGCATTGAGTCATGTACATTGCACTGCATTGCATGGCTGTTGATGCTTACATTTACTGTTATACATCGCTGTTCTATTTTTAAGAATGCCTTATATTATGCTATTAACTGTTTAACATTATATCATGGTGTTAATTGTTTAACATGATTTATATTGAGAATTTTAGTAAGCATGTTGGGTACACTGATACCTTGTGAGTCGTCCTGATTTTACTACTGCTGTTTTGTTGTGTTGATGAACGGGAATCTCACCCATATCTGTATATTTTCTTGCTGTTACTTCTTGAACAGATGGACACGACGACGGTCCGGTTTAGCAATTCCTTTGAGTCTGGAGGTGGACTCCCTTTTGCTGTTTTATTTTGTCTGGGCCAGACTGTGTCGGTATCTGTAGTACCTTTTGGGAGCTATGACTCCTAAAACTTATTTTATTCCTATGTCAGTTATACGTTAGACCTATGTCTGTATACAGTATTACTTCTGTTTCTGTTTTCTGTTTCTGCATTATAATACTATATGTTCTAGAAGTGCATGGTGAACCTAAGTTCATTTATTAGTATTATTTACCTTTACTAATCGCATTACACCGTTGTGAAAAGAAAAAAAAAATCGTATTTTCCGCATTAATAATATTTTCGGCCTTATAAACGTTCGGGAATGCGACACTCGGGAAAGGGTGTTGCATTATTTGGTATCAGAGCTGGCCGAGTCTTTTTGGGGTTTGTAGGTTATGGTCTGTCTTGTTTGTGTTGTGTTCTTTGTGTGTTTCTCTGTTGTTATCTCTGCAAGGAGGATAACGTTGTTTGCTTTATTCCTTTGAGTTTGACAATTCTGGTTTTGAAGGTAGCAATGGCTGCTCAAAACCTGACTGCTGCTATGAACGCCATATGGGAGACGGCTGCTGCGATGGTTCAACGTGACAAAAGAGCTGCTGGGGGTAGAGGACTGGACGAATTTTTTCGTAGGAATCCACCTCAATTCAAGGGTGAATTCAATCCTGAATTAGCTGAGCATTGGATCCTGACGTTGAGAAAATCTTTGGAGCAATGAGGTGTACTGAGAATGACAAGGTTGTCTATGCAACCTATATGCTGGTGGAAGATGCTGAATACTGGTGGGAAAGAGCCCGTCAGATGCTGATTCATGACCAACAAGCTGTGGCCTGGAATGCTTTTAAAGGGAAGTTCCTGGAAAAGTATTTCCCTGCGAGTGCAAGGCACAAGAAAGAGATGGAGTTCCTCCAGCTGAGACAAGGGGGAATGACTGTAGCTGAATACGGAGCCAAATTTAAGAGCTTGGCAAAGTTTTCAAATTATTTTCTGGACAACCCAAGGGAGGAATGGAAATACAGGAAGTTTGAAGGAGGTCTGAGGATTGACTTGAAGAGAGCTGTAGTTCCTCTGGAAATTTTTTTTTTCCAAGTCTGATGGAGAAGTGTCGTCTGATCGAGAGCTTGGAGCCCAACGACAAGCGGAAACAGATTTTATAGGCCGAGCAAGTTCCAAAGAGGAAGCGGTGGTCGAGGCAACAAATCTCGATGGAAGCCATATTCAAGGCAACAAGATCAACAACAACGTTCTGTAGGAGGAAGCAGTGGGGGTTTCAGTCATTCTGGAAATACCCTAAACAAGTGCATGAAGTGTGGGAAGAGTAATCACATCACCAAAGACTGTTCAATTAAATTGATTATCTGCTTCAAGTGTGGGAAGCCGGGACATATTTCACATGAATGCATGCAACCAAAAGTGGAATATTCCGTCAACAATGTCCAAGCAACAAGGCCTAAGGCAAAAGGCAGAGTCTATACCATGGGTGGCGCTGAAACTACTCAAAATGAGGACTTAATCCAAGGTTAGTGTGTCATGGGAGGTAAAACTGTTTGATTCAGGCGCAACGCATTCCTTTATTGCATATGACTGTGTGAATCTGTTGGGATTACTTGTGTCTTCTTTACCTTTTGATTTGGTAATTTCTGCGCCTATTGCAGAGCATGTTATAACTGCTAAAGTTTGTCTGAATTGTTCTATTTCTGTTAAAGATAGAACGTTTTTTTATTGATTTGATCTGTTTGCCTCTTTCGCAAATGGATGTAATCATAGGAATGGATTGGTTATCTTCTAACCATATCCTGTTAGACTGTGCAAATAAAACCTTAGTTTTCCCTAGTTGTGAGAATTCTGGATTTTTGACAGCCAACCAAGTAAACGCTTCTTTGAGAGAAGCATCTCAAGGATACATGTTACTATCTTCTTTGGAAGTCAAAAGCGATCTAGTCTTAGAGCGCGTACCTGTCGTGAACGAGTTTCCGGAAGTCTTTCCTGAAGACGTACAAGGTTTGCCGCCAGTTCGGGACATCGAGTTTGCGATCGATCTTGTGCCAGGAATAGGACCAGTGTCTATGGCATCGTATCGTATGGCTCCTGCTGAGTTGGAAACCTTGAAGGAACAGTTGGTGGACTTAATGGGGAAGCAGTTTGTTTGACCCAGTGTGTCACCGTGGGGAACACCTGTGTTGTTGGTGAAAAAGAAAGATGGAACATCTCGCCTATGTGTGGATTATCGCCAGTTGAACAAGGTTACCTTTAAGAACAAGTATCCACTTCCGAGGATAGATGACTTGATGGATTAGTTGAGGGGAGCGGTAGTTTTCTCCAAGATTGATTTGCGATCGGGTTATCACTAGATTCGTGTGAAGGCAGAGGATGTACCAAAGACAACGTTTCGAACACGCTATGGGCACTACGAATATCTTGTAATGCCGTTTGGTGTGACGAATGCTCCAGCTATATTCATGGATTATATGAATAGGATCTTCGTCCATACCTAGATAAGTTTGTCGTTGTTTTCATAGACGACATACTCATCTATTCGTGAGACCAGGAAGAACATGCTGAACATCTTAGTGTGGTTCTTCAGGTTTTGAAGGAGAAACAGCTGTATGCAAAGCTGTCCAAGTGTGAGTTTTGGCTCGACTAAGTGCAGTTTTTGGGTCATGTAATTTCAAAGGAAGGAATTGCTGTAGATTCGTTGAAAGTTGAAGCAGTTCTTGAGTGGGAAAGACCAACCACAGTGACTGAGATACGCAGTTTTGTGGGTTTGGCTGGGTATTATCGGAGGTTCATCGAAGGATTTTCTAAGATTGTAGGACCTCATACCCAATTGAAGGCGAAGGATAAAACGTTTGAATGGACTGAAGCCTGTGAGCAGAGTTTTCAGGAGCTGAAAAGAGGCTAACTACATCGTCAGTGTTAATATTGCCAGATCCAAGCGAACCTTTTGAAGTGTACTGTGACGCTTCATACCAGGGGTTACGCTGTGTTCTGATGCAGAATCGGAAGGTGGTAACGTATGCCTCGAGATAGTTGAAAGTGAACGAGAAGAATTACCCAACTCATGATCTGGAGTTAGCAACGGTAGTCTTTGCGTTGAAGATTTGGAGGCACTACTTGTATGGTTCGACGTTCAATGTCTTCAGCGATCATAAGAGCTTGAAGTATCTGTTCGATTAGAAAAAGCTCAACATGAGGCAAAGACGGTGGCTGGAATTTCTGAAGGACTATGATTTCTAGTTGCAGTATCATCCGAGAAAAGCTAATGTGGTAGCGGATGCGCTAAGTAGGAAAGTATTACATGTGTCTGCCATGATGGTTAAAGAACATAAGCTGTTAAAACAGTTCAGGGATATGCATCTATCCGTGGTTAGTATGCCAGGAAGACTATGTGTGGGTATGGTTACAGTATCTTGTGATCCGATGGATCAGATTCGGGAGAAACAAGTATACAACTAGTATTTGGAGAAAGAGCGAAGGAATCTAAAGAAAGAGATGACGTCTGAATACAAAGGAAGGAGGAGATGGAATCCTAAGACGAGGAGAACGGGTTTGTGTGCCAAACAACCCAAAGATAAGGAGGTTAATTCTGGACGAAGCTCATAGAAGCAAGTTGAGTATGCATCCAGGGTCAACCAAGATGTGCAAGACCTGAAGCGGTTGTTTTGGTGGCAAGGCATGAAAAGAGATGTAGCTGATTATGTGGCGTCTTGCTTAGTGTGTCAAAAAGCAAAGGTTGAGCATCAAAGGCCAGCGAAAATGTTAAATCCATTGGATATCCCAGAATAGAAATGGGACGGCATAGCGATGGATTTTGTAACATGTTTGCCAAGGACACCTAAAGGACACGATTCCATTTGGGTAATAATTGATAGGCTTACGAAATCAGCTCATTTTCTACCTATCAATCTCAAGTATTCGATGGAGAAGCTTACTCATATTTATATCAATGAGATTGTGAGACTGCATGGAGTACCTTCAAGTATCATATCGGATAGAGACCCACGTTTTACTTCGCGATTTTGGCAAAGTTTGCATGATGCTTTAGGAATGAAGTTACAACTAAGTTCGGCTTACCATCCTCAAACTGATGGACAATCAAAAAGAACGATTCAGTCTTTAGAGGATCTGTTAAGGGCGTGTGTGTTCGAACATGCAAGAAGTTGGGAGAATTTCCTACCGTTGATAGAATTCACCTACAACAACAGTTATCATTCAAGTATAGGATGGCACCCTATGAAGCTTTATACGGACGACATTGCAGAACACCTTTGTGTTGGTATCAAGATGGAGAAAGTGCTTCATTAGGACCTGAACTAGTGCAACAAACTACTGAGAAGGTGAAACTGATTCAAGAAAAGATGAGGACAACTCAGAGCCGACAGAAGAGTTATGGGGATAAAAGACATAGGCCACTTGAGTTCGAGGAAGGGGATCATGTGTTTTTGAGAGTCACTCCAATGACTAGGGTGGGCAGGGTTCTTAAGTCCAGAAAACTCACTCCAAAATTCATCGGACCTTATCAAATTCTTCGTCGAATAGGTCCAGGAGCTTACCAAATAGCTTTACCCCCTTTTTTATCCAACCTTCATAATGTTTTTCAAGTTTCGTAATTGCGAAAGTATATTCCTGATCCTAGTCATGTCATAGAGTCTGATTCAGTACAGCTAAAGGATAACCTAACCTAGGAAACGCTGCTAGTTAAGATCGAAGACAGAAGGATAAAGAAACTGCGAGGGAAGGAGATAGCTTTGGTCAAAGTTAACTGGAATGAGGTTACAGGTGATGCTACATGGGAAAGAGAAGAGGACATGCAACAACAGTATCCAAGTTTGTCTTAAGAGGTACGTAAAATTTCGAAGACGAAATTCTTTTAAGAGGGGTACGAATGTAACGCCGCGATTTTCACGTTTTCTAATTCTTTAGTACTTTACCATTTGTATTTTATTCAAGGACTTAGGAATGGAAATAAAATATTCCGAGACCATAGTCATGCTCAACGATATCGTACGAAGCTACGATTAAGTTTTGAGTCGAAAACTCAAACAGAGTCTGGTCTGCGTTTTTACACTGACAGTATGATTTTATTGCTCAGGAGACCTCAGATGGACCCATGAACGAGAAAGTAAGTCTTAGAATTCGATTCTCTACGTTTTGGTTATATTTCACAAAAATTTCAAAAAAATCACTTCCTGACCTCCGTTAGAGCGGAATCCTCAATCGGGTGACGAACAAAGCCACATATGGATTTATCGGGACTCGCTAGCGGATAATCTTGATATCACATCATGCCAAATAACTGGGGAGAGCATGCCAAAGTCGTCATGTCGTTCGGAAATATCTGGAAGCAAAATGACCAAAATGCCCCTAACCTTAGTCTTTTACACTTTTACCATTTTACCCTTAAAGCAAATGACCTTTTTTGCCCTTAAGTGAGGTTTTAAAAGGCTGAACTCAGCCCATCCAGCCTTCATTTTCATGCATAACAGCCCCAAGAACATAGCCAAGAGAACACCATCTTCAACCTTAGAGAAAAACTCCATTTTTCTTCTTGAAAATCCTTGAATACTTGTTAGAAAGTCTTGATTCCTTGATCAAACTTCATCTATTCTCACGTAAGATCACTTATATGATCTCCTAGCTTCTTGAATCTTTCTCAATATCAAGATCAAAATCCATTTTCATGAAAATCCATTCTGAGATCCAAATCTTTGAAAATCCATAGGAATTTGTAGAAAAATCCTTTTAATGTGAAACCAAATTCGTTGAACTCACTTCATCATTCTAAACCTAAACCCAAAAGCTCATGATTCAATCCTCATCATAACTCTTAATCCCATAGATGGTCAAACCCTAAATAGTAATGATGAATAGTGTTTTTCATCAATTTGTGATTTCTAACTCTTGATTCCATCCTTAGCTTTCCTTTTGTCTTTGAATCTAAGTGATGGAAAACCAAATCAATTTCTAACCCTTTTTCCTTATAGTGGCCAAAACTTCTTTGAGTAGAAATATTTGAGATTTGTTTTGGTTGTTGTTTAATGCTTGATTATTGTGTTGTTTGTAGTTGGTGACGAGTATTAGGAGGTTCCCAAACCGATCAACCGACTTTGATCCGGATATCTGCTCATCAACAGGTATGGGGGGTGAACCTCATCACACAAAAATGGTGGTGGTGAAGATGGTTGTTTAAGTTTATGTGTGGGTGAAACCCTTTGGTTTGGGTTCACTTTTAATTGTTAAGTTTTCATTAAGTTCTCTTGTAGAACAAGGTTGTCATAATGACTTTATGCTTTAGTGTATTGTAGTGTGCTCTAGCATATGTTGATGATGATGTGATTGGATGAAAATCATTTCATGTATGTTGAAAAAACTACTTTGATCAGTAGATCAAGTATGGACTTTTATGCTTGATTATGATTGCATGATGTGTGATGGACTTTTATGCTTGGTTATGATGTAATAATGTGTAATTGTTGTTTATCATAATGGTGTGAGCATTTTGAGCTATATTTGCTTAGTTGGTGAAGCAAAGTCTCCACTTTTCATTGGAGTAGGCTTGTGGCCTTAGTAAGAGGAAACATAAGAACATGTGTTGTTCTTGATCTATCAAGGTTTTGAAGTAAGAAAAGTATGATTTCATAACCTATGTTTTCAAAGAAAAAACAAAAAGTGATTTTGATCCAAAGATCAAATGAAGTTTTAACCTTTAAAGTGTGTCACCAAAGTGGAAAATGTCTTTCACTTTAGCCATAGGTCATTTAACTAAACTAAGTGTTTCAAAAAGAGAATTAATGAAGAAGTTAAGGAAAAGTGAAAACAGGGTAATCGCCTGGCTAACCCTATCTCGCGACGCGAGGCAGAGGGAAAACAAGGCATTCGCCTGGCTAACCTTGTCCCACCACGCGAGACAGAGGGCTACCCCGAGCAGCAAAGATATAACTTCTCTGCTTCGCATTGCAATACAATTCTCGCCTCGCGAACTAGAAGGACTGTTTAAACAGTAAAGATCTAGCTTCTTTGCCTCGCGTCGCGATACCATTCTCGCCTAGCGAAGCAGAAAGACTGTCTAAGAAATAAAAATAACCTCTTAGCCTCGCGTCGCGAAACCTATCTTCGCCCCGCAAGAAATGGTTTTGTTTATAACGAGTGTTTTTCAACTCAAAACAGTAAAGTTTTACGCGTAAAAACCTAAGTTAAGTAATTAACTTAGAGTTGAGGACAAGGGATAATTAAGTGTGGTACATGGTGGAACAAGACCATATAGTATACCATTGAGGACTTAGTTCATCAATGACTTCATAAGACTTAAGTGAATCAACACTTATTTCCTTAATTGAAATCAAGGAGTAATATCTTAGAAAGGATTAAAGACTGATCTAAAAGGATTCTCAATCCTTATTCATAATGCTTAGGACTTGAGACATAATTCATAAGACATAAACACAAACATGAAACGTTTTGGGTTTTGGAACAGTAGTTCGATGACGGACCGGTGATTCGGATCCCGATCAGTCGTTCAATTGTTTCAGTCTTGTGATGACTCAATCCCGGAGGGATCACGAGATTTATCCGGTGGATAAAGGTTTTGTTTTTCAAAGACGCGTATAGTTCCTAAGGGAGAGAACCTTAGTGGACCTTGAGGTTTATCCGATGGATAGACATTGCTTTTTAGAATCTGCTTTGTGTAAGCATTGGCATTTCATTTGCATAGGCCTTGAGCCTAGGAGTTGAGCTTACACCTTGATGCGGGAGCGAATCTTCAATGGTCTTTTTGGAGGTATCAGGGTCGGAAGGGCTGACACGTGACCAATTGGTAGCTCTTCTGTGTGATGGCTAATCTGAGCAATACACTGATATCCTCTACTAGATGCCGTACTTTTCATGTTTGGTCGAGAGTGTTTCCGTAAAAGCCAGATACGTGCACGTTACCACTGTTGTAGCATCTTGCCCAAGGTTGGCGCGCACGGAACATGTCCTCCCATTCACTCTCTCTGATGTTTTGTTAGCTCCGTGGAGTAGGGGTCAGAATAGTACCCAGTGGCATGGGCATTGAGTCATGTACATTACACTGCATGGCATGGCTATTGATGTTTACATTTACTATTATACATCGCTGTTCTGTTTTTAAGAATGCCTTCTATTATGCTTTAACTGTTTAACATTATATTATGGTGTTAATTGTTTAACATGATTTATATTGAGAATTTTAATAAGCATGTTGGGTACGCTGTTACCTGGTGAGTCGTCCCATTTTTACTACTGTTGTTTTGTTGTTTTGATGAACGGAAATCTCACCCATATCTATATATTTTCTTGCTGGTACTTGTTGTTGCTTCTTGAACAGATGGACGCGACGACGGTTCGGTTCAGCAGTTCCTTTGAGTCCGGAGGTGGACTTCCTTTTGCTGTTTTATTTTGTATGGGCCAGACTGTGTCGGTATCTGTAGTACCTTTTGGGAGCTACGACTCCTAGCACTTATTTTATTCCAATGTCAATTATACATTAGACCTATGTCTGTATACAGTATTACTTTTGTTTCTGTTTTCTATTTTTGCATTATAATACTATATGTTCTAGAAGTGCATGATGAACCTAAGTTCATTTATTAGTATTTTTTACCTTTACTAATTCCATTACACCGCTGTGAAAAGAAAAAAAAAAAAAAAAAAAAAGAAAACCATATTTTCCGTATTAATAATATTTTCGGCCTTATAAACGTTCGGGAATGTGACACTCAGGAAAGGGTGTTGCATCCAGTATATCCCCAAGGTTTCTCAGACCTTCCCTTCCGTTTTCCGCACCCGCACTCAGGTGCACCAACCTCGTATACCTCACGGCATATGGCTCGCCACTTGGCAACAATGCATATGCTATGCATGTCATCCATCTCTCTGGAGCTGATATCAAAACACATGCAAACTTGCTCTTAGCAACATGAGCTCCATGCTCCAAGGATCCACACACACGAGCTCCAAGCTCCACATAACACATATGAGCTCCCTGCTCCCATCATGACCTTGTGAGCTCCAACCTCCGACTATAACCTCAGATATTGACTATCAGCTCAA
Source organism: Ammopiptanthus mongolicus (assembly GCA_039655645.1). Taxonomy (NCBI): domain Eukaryota; kingdom Viridiplantae; phylum Streptophyta; class Magnoliopsida; order Fabales; family Fabaceae; genus Ammopiptanthus; species Ammopiptanthus mongolicus. The sequence goes on from CM077349.1 coordinate 42,568,599, forward strand.
ATATCCACCATAGGATCAGAACCCTAATCAGACTAAACCTCCAATCTCAGGGGTACACGCATAACGAGGTACATACGGCAGTCAATCAATAGCAGTATGATCAATGCAACAGAAAATATCTCATGTGCAGCAGTAAATATCTCATGTAACAGCATGTCATCATATCATGCAGATATACCATATATCACAGTTAACAGATAAGAAAATACTCGAAAAGCAACCATACATACATCACGCCAATTAACATAAATCTGCTAACCTAGGGTATCAATATAGTGATGCTAGCCCAAAGTAGGCTGAACCTAGGGTTTAGTTACTTCATCAAGGCTCGACCTCACGAAGGGTTTAGGGTTCCCCTACACACATACAAACAACACTATATAGACAACGCTTGCCTCCTCGACTCGTGTAACTCTTTCTCCCCACCTAAACAGTCGGCACGCAAATCTAGGCAATCATCGGCTGCTCCTCCTTCCACAAGCTCGCAGCCACCCTCCTATGCAAGCTCCAAATAGTCCCTCAACCGTGGCCTCAGCTCCAAGCCGCGCACCACCGCGAGCACGAACTTTGCCCTAATCACAAGCACAACACATATACAACAGTGTTAGCCTTAGGGCAAGCTTAGCAGATCAAAGACAAAGGTAAAGACTCGAAGAACGCCAAGAACACGAAGAACACGTGTTAGGGATTCGAGTTTACCTGTGGTGAATCGAGAAACTAATCCGCCAAAGTTGTAGAAAACTTCGCCGCAATCACAACCGTGTAGTTGGAATCGCGTTCCGGCGGCTCGATCACCTCTAACCTCAAGCTTTCCCTCTCTAAAACTCAGAGCTTCTCTCTCAAACTCGCAGAATCTCTCTCCAATTTTGTGCAAGTGTGAAGATGAAAGTGGAAGCTCCACTTATGGTTCCCGCTGTCCATGCTTAAGCGTGGTTCACTTTGCACGCTTGAGCGTTGCCACGCTCTAGCGTGGGATCTCTCCACGCTCGAGGGTGGAACCTCATCCACTCCGCCTGCTCCCTGGCCTGACACGTGTCTCATAAGCGTCCAAACTCAGAATAGCTGCACAGCGCACTCAGTACGCTGAGGCGTCCGTCTCTTCCCACACCTAAGCATCGTAACGTTTGAGCGTGGCGTTCTCCCATGCTTGAGCGTCAAGCCAAGCGAGAGAAGAACTCCCAGCCTTCTGACTTCCCCAATTTCTCGTGTTACACCTTAGGCACTTCCAACCTTGTTCAAGCCTATTCCTAAACTCTCAACTAGGTGCCAAACTAACACACAAGCAATCACACAATCATACGAACAACCGATCAAGGTCATCTACCGTAATTAGGGTTACAGAAAATAGGGATGTTACATTCACCACTTTATTTGTTAAGTTTTCTTGGAGAAGAAAGTTTGTAATAATGGTTTATGCTTTAGTATGCTTTATCATGTGTTTTTATGATGTTGATTGGATGAAAAACATTTTTCATATATGTTGAAAAACCTACTTTGATCTCTAGATCAAGTAAGGATTTTTATGCTTGATTATGATGCAATGATGTGTGATGGTTGTTTATCATAATCTTGTAAGCATTTTGAGCTATAACTTGTCTAGTTGGTGAAGCAAACTCTTCACTTTTCATTGGACTAGGCTTGCGGCCTTAACAAGAAAAATATAGAAGAAAATGTGTTGTTCTTGATCATTCAAAGTTTTGAAGTAAGGAAAGTGTTTTAATGGCATATGTTTTAGAGGAAATTTGAAGTAAGGAAAGTGTTTTAATGGCATATGTTTTAAAGGAAAACAATAAGTGATTTTGATCCAAAGATCAAATAAAGTTTCAACATTCAAGTGTTTCATCGAAGTGAAATTTACTTTAACCATAGTTCATCTAATTAACTATAGTGTTCTAAAAAGATGAATAACGAAGTAGTTTCATGAAAGTTAACATAGTTTTAATAAGACCTTACCTTTATCTTAGAACCAAGGTAATGTTCCTTTTTCAAACATCATGAAGACCTTTATCCTTAAAATTAAATAAAATGAATCATAGTTAGAAGATTAGATAAGATTATATTTTCTTTTACACTAACTTAGGACATGGTTTTACACTAAGTTAGTAAGGAAAAACCCTTTTCAAACTAGTTAAGGTATTTTGCTTTTAGCAAATACAAAGTTATTTCAAATCAAATGAGTTTTCAAACAGAATGGTTTTGGTTTACAAAGAGAGTTTTTCAACTCAAATCGTAAAGTTTTACGCGTGAAAAACCTAAGTTATGTAATTAACTTAGAGTTGAAGACAAAGGATAATTAAGTATGGTATGTGGTGGAACAAGACCATATGCTATACCATTTATGACTTAGTTCATCAATAACTTCATAAGACTTAAGTGAACCAACACTTATTTCATTAATTGAAAATCAAGGAGTAATATCTTAGAAAGGATTAAAGACTTATCTAAGAGGATTCTCAATCCTTATTCATAATGCTTAAGACTTGAGACATAATTCATAAGACATAAACACAAACATGAAACGTTTTGGGTTTTGCAACAGTAGTTCGATGACGAACCGGTGATTTGGATCTAGGTCAATTGTTCAATTGTTTTAATCTTGTGATGACTCGATCCCAGAGGGATCACGAGATTTATCCTGTGGTTAAAATTTTTGATATACAAAGACTCGTATAGTTCTTAAGGAAGAGAACCTTAGTGAACCTTGAGGTTCATCCGGTGGATAGACATTGCTTTATCGCATCTGCTTCGTGTAAGCATTGGCATTTCATTGCATGAGTTGTAAGGCCTTGAGCCTAGGTGCAACACCCTTTTTAAGTGTCACATTCGCGAACGTTTATAAGGCCGAAAATATTTATTAATGCGGAAAATACTGTTTTTATTTTCACAAAGATGTAATGGGATTAGTAAAGGTAAATAATACTAATAAACGAACTTAGGTTCGCCATGCATTTCTAGAACATACTGTATAATAAACACAGAACAGAAACAGAAATAGAAACGTCAGCATTACTGTATACAAACATAAGTCTAATGTATAACTGACATAAGAAATATAATAAGTACTAGGAGTCGTAGCTCCCAAAAGGTATTACAAAAACTGACATAGTCTGGCCGACAGCAAAACTAAAACAGCAAAAAGAGTCCGCCTCCAGGCTTAAGGAGATTACTGAACTAAACCATCGTCACGTCCATCTGTTCAAGCAGCAATAGCAAGTACCAGCAGAAAACATACAGATATGGGTGAGATTCCCAATCATCAACACGACAAAACAGCAGTAGTAAAAACGGGAGGACTAACCGAGTAACAGTGTACCCAACATGCTTTCAAGAATTCTCAATATCAAACATATTAAGCAGTTGACAACATAATATCATGTTAAGCAGTTAACAGTATAATATAAGGCATTCTTAATCAATACAACGGTGTATAATAGTAAATGTAAACATCAACAGCCATGCAATGCAGTGCAATTTATATGACTCCATGCCAATGTCACTGGGTACTACTCTGACCCCTACTCCATGGAGCTAACAAAACGTCGGAGAGAGTGAATGGGAGGACATGTTCCGGCTTCTGCCAGCCATGAGCAAGATGCTACAACATTCTTAACGTGCACGTATCTGGCTTTATGGAAACACTCTCGACCAAACATGAAAAGTACGACATCTAGTAGAGTATATCAGTGTATTGTACGGATTCGCCATGACACAGAAGAGCTACCAACTGGTCACATGTAAGCCCTTCCAACCCTGATACCTCCAAAAAGACCATTGAAGATCCTCACCGTAAGATTCGCACCCGCATCAAGGTGTAAGCTCAACTCCTAGGCTCAAGGTCTTACGACTATGCAAATGATATGCCAATGCTTACACAAAGCAGATGCGAAAAAGCAATGTTTACCCCCCGGGTAAACCTCGAGGTCCACTAAGGTTCTCTTCCTTAGAAACTATAGGCGTCTTTGAAAAACAAAATCTTTATCCACCGGATAAATCTTGTGATCCCTCCGGGATCGAGTCATCACAAGATTGAACCAATTGAACGAATGATCGGGGTCCGAATCACCGGTCCGTCTTCGAACTACTGTTTCAAAACTCAATACCTTTCATGTTTGTGTTTATGTCTTATGAAGTCATTGATGTACTAAGTCATCAATGGTATAGTATATGGTCTTGTTTCACCACATATTATACTTAATTATCCCTTGTCTTCAACTCTAAGTCAATTACTTAACTTAGGTTTTTAATGCGTAAAACTTTACGAGTTGAGTTAAAAACTCCTCTGTAAACCAAAATAACTTCTCAATTGAAAACTCATTTGATTTGAAACAATTTTTGAACCACTTACTTACTCTATTTTTTTGCATTTTCTGAAACATGAAATTCGCTTAGCGGAATTACATTCGCCTAGCGAAATTGAGGCAGTAATGCCTCTTTTTGAACTCCTCTGCATCGCTCGGCGAAACATAAATCACGTAGCAAAATATGTTGTATTCGCTTAGCGAATATGGATTCGCTTAGCGAAAATGGAGGCGGTTACACCTCTTTTGAAACTCCTCTGGATCACTCGGCGAAACATAATTCGTGTAGCGAAATTCTCTATAATCGCTTAGTGAATATTAATTCGCTTAGCGAAAGTGAGGCAATGATGCCCAACTTAGAATTCCTCTGTTTTCTCTTAGCGAAGGTAAATTCGCTTAGCGAAAAGTTGCCTTAAAATAAGACATTAACCTTATGGAACCATTTTGATTCTCTTCATGAAACCACTTCTTTTCTCATTTTGAGTCACTTGATTAACTAGAAGGACTAAGGATAAGGTACAAAACATGTTTCACTTTGGTGAAAACACTTTGAGATTTAATTCCATTCAATTTTTCGATCAAAGTCACTTAGGGTTTTCTTTGAAAAACATAAGTTATTAAAAACACTTTCTTTACATCAAAACTTGATTTATTCAAGAACTACACATGTTCTTCCTTTTCTAACCAATGAGAAGATTTACTTCACCAACTAATCAAATTATGGCTCACAAAACTTACACAATTATGATGAACAATAACACACAACATTGCATCATAATTAAGCACATAAGCACAAAAGCCCATACTTGATCTAGTGATCAAAGTAGGTTTTTCATCATGCAAGAAATCATTTTCTCACCTAGACAACATCATCATAAGACACATGATAAGGCATACAAGCATAACTACAAATATTACACATTGTTCCCCAAGAGAACTTAACACAACTTAACCATTAAAAGTGAACCCAAACTAAAGGGTTTCACCCACACATAACTTAAACAACCATCTTCACTACCACCATCTTGGTGTGATGAGGTTCACCCCCCATACCTGTTGATAAGCAGATTCGCGGATCAAAGTCAGTTGATCGGTTTGTGAACCTCCTGATAATCGTCAACAACTACAACAACACAACAATCCAACATTAAACAACAATCAAAGAAAATCTCAACTATTCTAACAAAGAGGATTTCGGCCACCCTAGGTTAAAAAGGTTAGGAATTGATCTTGGTTTCCCATTTCATGGATTCAAAGGCATTAGGAAAGGTAAGGATGATATCAAGTGTTAGAAATCAAAAATTGATGAAAACACTATTCATCATCATCAAATAGGGTTTGGCCAAAAAGGGGTTTTGGGCTATGATGAGAGTTGAATCATAAGCTCTTGGGTTTAGGTAGAGAATGATGATGTGATTTCAAAGAACTTGGTCTTACCTCAAAAGGATTTTTCTACAATTTCCTATGGATTTTCAAAGTTTTGGATCTAAGAATTTCTTTTCATGAAAATGAAGATTGATCTTGAAATAAAGAAGGATTCAAGAAGCTAAGAGATCATAGAAGTGATCTTACCTTAAAATGAAGGAAGATTGCTCAAGGAATCAAGTGATTCCAACAAGTGATTCAAGCTTTTCAAGGATGAAAATGGAGTTTCTCTCAAGAACAACTATGGAGCTCTAAACGGGAGAGGGCTGTGCGAAAATGAGAGAGTGAGGGGCTGAGTTCAGCCTCTTAAGAGCTCACTTAAGGGTAAAAAGGTCATTTGCCAAAAAGGGTAAAATGGTAAAAGTGGAAAAGACTAAGGATAGGGGCATTTTGGTCATTTTGCATCCAGATATTTCCGAACGTCATGACGACTCTGGCATACTCTCCCAAATGTCCTGGGATGAGGTGATATCAAGATTATCTGTTGGCGAGTCCCGGTAAATCCATATGTGGCTCCATTCGTCACCCGATTGAGGATTCTGCTCGAACGAAGGTCAGGAAGTGATTTTTTTGAAGTTTTTGTGAAATTTAACCCAAACATAGAGAATCGAATTCTACGACTTATTTTCTCGTTTACGGGTCTATCTGAGGTCTCCTGAGCAGTAAAATCATACTGTCAGTGTAAAAACGCAGGCCAGACTCCGTTTGAGTTTTCGACTCAAAACTTAATCGTAGCTTCCTACGATATCGTCGAGCATGACTATGGTTTCAGAATATTTTATTTCCATTCCTAAGACCTCGAATAAAATAAAGACGTTAAAATACTGAAGAAATAGAAAACGTGAAAATCGGGGCGTTACACTAGGAGTTGAGCTTACACGGTGATGCGGGTGCGAATCTTACAGTCACGATTTAAATAATCTTGGAGGTATCAGGGTTGGAAGGGCTGACATGTGACTAGTTGGTAGCTGTTTTGTGTCGTGGCGAATCCGAGCAATACACTGATATCCTCGACTAGATGCCATACTATTCATGTTTGGTGCAGAGTGTTTCTGTAAAGCCAGATACGTGCACGTTACGAATGTTGTAGCATCTTGCCCAAGGCTAGCGTACACAGAACATGTCCTCCCATTCACTCTCTCCGATGTTTTGTTAGCTCCATGGAGTAGGGTCAGAGTTTACCTTTATGGCATATGGCATTGAGTCGTGTACATCGTACTGCATTGCATGGTTGTTAATGATTAAATTTACTATTGTACATTGTTGTTCTATTTTTGAGAATGCCTTATTTTATGGTGCGAATTGTTTAACATGATTTATATTAAGATTTATAGCAAGCATGTTGGGTACGTTATTACCTGGTGAAATGTCCCGTTTTTACTTCTACTATTTTGTCGTGTTGATGTTCGAGATCTCACCCATATCTATATATTTTCTCTACTGGTATTGTTGTTGCTGCTTAAGCAGATGGACACGACGACGGTTCAGTCCAGTATTTCCTATGAGTCCGGAAGGGAACTCTTTCTGCTGTTTTGTTTTTGGCCAGACTGTGTCAGTGTTTGTAGTACCTTTCGAGAGCTGTGACTATATTCTATTGTCAGTTGTGAATTACACCTATGTCAGTATACAGTACTATTTCTGTTTCTGTATTTTAATTCAGTTCGTCTTCTAGAAATGCATGGTGAACCTAAGTTTATTTATTATTGCTTATTATTACAAATGCCATTACATCTTTGTGAAAAGAAAAAAAAAAATCGTATTTTCCGCATTAATATTATTTTCGGCCTTATAATTGTTCGGGAATGTGACACTCGGGAAAGTAGTGAAAAGTTGCTTTAGGAGGTTGAGAGGTTGAGAGTTGGTGAGGAAAATAGTGAAAAGTTGCTTTATCATTATTTTCTAAACATGTTGTACAAAAAGAAAAGGCTTGCAAAATAATTTAGTTTTGTCACAGGAAGAATCTTCTTAAAGTATTTGACATTTCAAAAAAGAAAAAGTCGCTTTCAAAAAAAAAAAAAAGAAAGTTTGCTCCAATGAAAATCTGTAGAAAAGTGGTTCAAATGATGGAACCTTTAGAAAAGGCTTTTTAAGCCAAAATCCTTTTGAAAGGAGTTTTGAGGATTTAAGCTTTTAGAAATAGTTTTGCAAAGGAAAGAATTGTGGAAATAAGTTTTAGAGCGAAAACGAGTTTTGGTTTACACCAAAGAGATTTTGAGTTTTGTTTTTAAGATTTGATCAACGAAAACGAAATTTGATGAAACTGGTGATTACCCCTTCACGCTTGTGGAGCACATGAATCTAATGACCGAGACATCGGGCTAGAGTTCTGTGATTGAGCACCCGGACTACATGTCCCGTGTTTTGAAATGAACGGACTTTGTGTCCTATATGCGAGTCTAGTGTCCGCGACGTCGGCCTAGTACTTCATGGATTGAGCACCCAGACAATGTGTCCTGTGTTTTGAAAATTAACGGACTTAATGTCCTATAAGCGAGTCTAGTGTCCGCGACGTCGGCCTAGTACTTTGTAAATTGATAAATTGGACTACGTGTCCTGTATTTTGAACGAAACGGGCTAAATGTCCTTCAAAACGAGTCGTGAGTTGTGTGCCATGACAAGAAAAAAAGAACGAACAAAAAAGAAAACAGAAAATCATGAGTTACATATATGAGTTGGCCGATGTGCCATTTGAAACGAGCTACAATCCAAGGAGTTGAGAATATGAGCCAGTTAAGACCACGAGGTCTATAGGGGCATCCTGTGTTCGAGACTCCACAAGAGGCCGGAGGCATCATGACCCCGTGTCGTGGTAATCGGTTGCCCAACACGGATGAACTCGATCAGAAACTGGACTATTCAGGATATGGTTGTGATGTGATACCTTTGAACAATTGGAGTTCGGACCTAAATTGAGAGGTCGACTCATGAGGACAATTGTGTTATGGGAGTATTCGCGGCCTATTGCTCGATGAAGGGAAGTTAAGAATCTCCGGAGAACATGAATTAGAATGTTGATTGAAGTCTAATGTATTCTTTTAACTTATCTTGATTGAATGGGTGTGATCACACAGAGTGATATTATCTTGTTGTGATATTATATTGAATGTTGATATTCTATAGCATGACTGTATTGTATATCGATGTATTATTTGTATCTTGTTTACTTGTGTGGCTATTACGATGAACTTGTGTCCGAGTATCTCACCCTTCCCTGTACATGTTGGACACCCTTTGTGTATTTGGATAGTGTACAGATGCTGCCCAACGATCCTCTGGGTTACTTAGGGGCCCTGTAACTTGAGTTCCTTGATGTTGATGGTGAAGATGTGTGGACTGTTGACGACGAGACCCAGTCTCATTAGTACGACGTATGTTAGGTAGTATGCTCTCTTGTTCTTAGAGTTTTCTTTATCAGACCAGATCTTAGGATTTTTATGTTTAAGTCAGGTTTTTCGACTGTTACTGATTATGTTGTGTATTAAGAAATTGAAAAGATGTACGCCTTATGGCGAAGTTGAATTACTATTATAGATGATGAGTTTCAATTTGTTTCATTCTGGTTGTTGAAGTTTTACTTTGGTATCAGATTTTCGCAACAACTCCATTGAGTTATTTTCGAAAAAGTTTTAATTAACTAAAAAAGATAATTTGGGTTACAAAATGTGACACCGGATTGGGGTGTTACAACAGTGGTATCAGAGCAGGTCGATGTATTTTGGGATCTCGGTTATGGATTCAAGATGTTTTTGCTGTGTTTACTCTGTGTTTGTTTTGATAGAGGTCAATAGAAGTAAGAATAGTCTTTGATGACTTGTTCCTTGTGAAATACAACCAATTGGATTGGTTGGATCAGATGATTAAGAGGCGTTAAGACTCTTAGAGAAAAGTTATCTGAGTTATTAAGAGGTGACATTTAAGGTAAGCTTTGAGGCATCGGTTCTAGCTAATAAGTTTGAATATTACCCTTACTAAGAGTTAAGGATGTTAGACTTAGCTATCAAGTAAGTGAACTCCCTTATATGTGAAGGAAGTTCTATTATTGGGAAAGTTTACCGAAGAACGAGTGTGCCTTAAGACCGAAAGTTGTTAAAGTAGATGCATAGGTAGCTCGTAAGCGACCAAAGGAATGGCAAGGTAACAATATGTTCGCTAATAAAGATGAGAGACTAGAATTGGAATTCCGTTAGAGTAATGGGAATGTGGTATCGCGTGAAGTTTCTTCTGATGGTAATTTTAAGAAATGATTGGAGCCTCCGCTATTTGTGAATTTGATGACTAGGACATTTGATACTGATGATGGTGAATAGTATGTATGATACCTAAGTATAACTTTTCGAAGGTAACTAATGAGCAGGGATCGAGTGAACAAATATGGAAGTATGAACTTTGGCTACACAATGAGTGTCCTTAGGACTAGTATCAGTAGAGAAAGAATCACAATGGATCCTATATAGATAGGAGTAATGTCTCCTTAAGTGGACTTAAGACAGTGACCGGTGTAGATAAGTAAGACAGATAAGTTTGGATTTTCACTTAGATATTAAAATTCTTAAGTGAGCTTATTGAGATTTAAAGTGCATCAGAGTCTGTTGATGAGATTGAGACATGTAGCAACGGAAGGAGAATTAGTTTAAGTGTTTGACTTAATCATGGAAGTCAAATTAAGTGCTTTATCGCTAAAGTAATGTTTAGAAGTAAGAATGGAAGTAAATCTTGAGTGAAGGATTAGTAGTAGAGAATGATGGACTAGCATGTAAGTAAAAGGGGAATGACTTTTCCCGATATTTAAGCAAAAGGCTGATGATAAGTTTCTAAAGTTAGTTTTATTTCTCTAAGAGTAGGACCCTGTTGAATTCTTCCCTTGTCAAAACAATGTGTGTTGACACACAAGTATGTGTGTTTTGTTGGGTTCTGATTGGGTTGAGACATTGTAAGAACTCATGTTTAGTAAATGGTACTTGTATTCATGTTAATACGTCGTTTATCCTTTTGAGATTGTGTCAGACATTTGAATGAGGTGCCTGTCATGGAAGATTTTCAGGAGAATTTTCTAAGAATATTTCAAGTTTGTGTTTGCAAAGGATATTGAGTTTTTGATTGATCTAGTTTCTAGATTCAATTAGATCTCCATCGCATTGTGTAGAATATCACCTACAAAGCTAGACGGGTTAGACTACATGAAATGGAATTTTCGTCCGTTTCTCGATAAAATCGTCATCATCAGTAATGTTCTCCTTTACTCTAAGAAGTCACGAGGAGCATGAGGAAACTCTACGTCAAGTGTTACGAATCCTACATGAGAAGAGTTGTCGTGAAGTTATTTAAGTGCGAATTCAGACTCGATAGTAGTGAAATTCTTAGGGCTTGCGATCCCAAACAAGTAATTGTACTCACACTCGTACATAATCCTCAGTGTATTAGACATTTGAGTGGATTGGTTTAACAGTATCCCTTGGTCTGGACATTTTTCATATCATTTCATTGAAAGATTGGTTATGACTATTTCTTGAGTTGTGACACAGAAAAATTCTTGATACTGGAAGTTTCTTGATGAAAATTAGTCTAATCACTTTTACTTTTGGTAAAGGTGATCCAGACTGATTTTTGGCCAGATTGTTTATCTTTTGATTCCCTAATCTATTGGGAGATTCTTGTGAAAGAAAGGACTTTATTAGAGTCATGATTGTAAACAGTATTAGCTATGCATTTTTACACTCACGAATCTACTGAATAATCTTTTTACATACTAGATATTCCGGTATTCTTTTCAGAGCAGTGAAATTCTTCTGTATACCTTCTTATGAGAATAAGACCAAGAAAATTTCCTTTGTTGAAATTACTTTCCGTAATCTTCAAGGACCGAGTGAAGACTGAGTTCAACTGAACACCCTTAACTCAAGTGGACGAGCAAGGAAAACAATTTGATCTTTGGAATGTTGGTTGGGAGTAAGTGTAGTTTTTATTGCGAACATCCTTTTAGCATGACAGACAAGAAGTGATAGAAGTTTTGATTGAGGTATAGTTATGATTGATAAGATGTGAACCTTTAAGATCAATCTCAGCTGGTGAGGCAATTATTGAATATTGATCAAGGCAGAATAGTAGTCGGGAGATCTATGGTAATGATCAATATCTGTAATTAAGATTGATTGTATGAGTTTGAAGATTTATAGGAAAGCATTCTCGGTAGTTTTACCTATATAGGCAGAAAAGATAAGTTCTTGAGTAAAACTAAGTTGTTAGAACAGCTTAAGATTTAGAATTTTGGATAATTCTACCTGATGCGAATTCTTTTTGGTTGTAGTCGCATTAAGAGATGTAATCATGTTCTTTACGGTTGAGATGGATGATGTAGATTAGAGAGGTGGACTATGTTCAAAGGGAACTAAGACTAAGATTTGATATCTTCGGTCGGAACTGATGAATGTGTTGTAAAAGGAATATGTGTCGTAGTTGCAATCTTGGTGTTAACAGTAAAAGTTAAGGATGTCGGAGGAAGATTTCCTAAATGAATTAGTATTGAAAGAAAGTGGTTAAGTTTAAGTATACCTCTCACGTGTGAGAAATTAAGGTAACATATTAAGCTATGGATTGAGGATAAGCGATTTGATTTTGACGGTAAATCGAACGGAGGATGAGTATGAAGTTGTCATTAGGTTACGAATGTTACCTAGGGAAGGATTACGTACGGGGTATAATGTGGAACCTAGGGAAGAAGAAATCCTATCTAGTTTTGAGTCACGAAATTTCGAGGACGAAATTTTATTTAGTGGGGTAGTAATGTAACGCCCCGATTTTCGCTGTTTTCTAGAGTCGGAAATGAATATAAATACGTTTATATTTTATTTGAGTTTTAGAAAATTATTTTGGACAAACAAAAGTCATATTCATACTCTACGCTATTGTAGAGAGCTACGGTTAAATTTTGGGTTGAAAACTCAGACGAAGCCCGGTTTACGTTTTCACTGACAGTAAGATTTTACTGTCCAGAAGACGTAATTTTGACTCATGAACGAAATAGTTAGGTTTATAATTTAATTTCCAAGAATATTGAAAAAATTGGTTTTTTGCACTAAAAAGCGAAATAATATAAGTTATACAGGCGAAATCTTGAATCGAGTGACGAACGGAGCCGAATTTGTAACGCCCCGATTTTCACGTTTTCTAATTCTACAATATTTTAACGTTTGTATTTTATTGGAGGGTTTAGAGAGTGAAATAAAATATTCCGAGAAGATAGGAATGTTCTACGCAACCATAGGAAGCCATGGTTAAGTTTCGGGCGAAAGCTCAAACGGAGCCCGGTCTGCGTTTTTCATGGATAGTAGCCTTTTTCTACTATCGAGACCTAATTTGGACTTGTGAATGAGACAGTAAGTCTCGGGATTTTATTCTCTACATCTTCGTTAAAATCCGTCCTGACGTCCGAAAAATAATAATAATATATTATATTCGGTCATATAATCGAACCAGGAGGCGTTTGGAGTCGTAAAGGGATTCAACGAGACCCGACAACGGATAAGCTCGATACCACATCATCCCAGGACACTTGGGAGAGTATGCCAGAGTCGCCATGACAATCGGGAAAATCTAGACGCGAAATGACCAAAATGCCCCTAACCTTAGTCTTTTGCACTTTTACCATTTTACCCTTTTGGCAAATGACCTTTTTGCCCTTAAGTGACTTGTTTTAAGGCTGAACTCAGCCCCATCCAGCCCCTCATTCACGCACACAGCCCTCCCAAAACACACTCCATCTTCAACCTTGAGAAGCTCCATTGTTGTTCTTGAGAAAAGCTTGGTTTCTTGTTGGAATCACTTGATTCCTTGAGCAATCTTCCTTCATTTTTAGGTAAGATCACTTCTATGATCTCTTAGCTTCATGAATATCTCTTTATTTCAAGTTCAAGATCCATTTTCATGAAAATCATTTCTTAGATCCAAAAGTTTGAAAATCCATAGGAAATTATAGAAAAATCATTTTGATGTGAGACCAATTTCTTTGAACTCACCTCATCATTCTCTACCTAAACCCAAGAGCTTATGATTCAACTCTCATCATAGATCAAAAAGCACAATATGGCCGAACCCTACAAGGTGATGATGAATAGTGTTTTTCATCAATTTTTGATTTCTAACACTTGATTTCATCCTTAGCTTTCCTATGCCTTTGAATCCATGAAATAGAAAACCAAGATCAATTCCTAACCTCTGTACCCTAGAGTGGCCGAAATCCTCTTTGATAGGATTGTTAAGTTTTGGCTTTGATTGTTGTTTAATGTTGGATTGTTGTGTTGTTTTAGTTGTTGACGATTGTCAGGAGGTTCACAAACCGATCAACTGACTTTGATCCGGGAATCTGCTCTTCAACAGGTATGGGGGATGAACCTCATCACACCAAGATGGTGGTGGTGAAGATGGTTGTTTAGTTTATGTGTGGGTAAAACCCTTTGGTTTGGGTTCACCATTCAATTTGGTTCTCTTGGAGAACAATGTGTTAGAAGTGTAGTTTATGCTTTAGTGTGCTCTAGCATATGTCTATGATGATGTGATTGGATGAAAATCATTTTCATATATGTTGAAAAACCTACCTTGATCACTAGATCAAGTATGGGCTTTTATGCTTGATTATGATGCAAATGATGTGTGATGGACTTTATGCTTGATTATGATACAACAATATGTTATTGTTGTTTGTCATAATTAGATGAACATTGTGAGTTGTAATTTATCTTGAGGGTGAAGCAATCTTCACATTTGTTCCTAGTAGGCCTTTTAGCCATAACCTTGAGAAAAGGAAGAGTTTGAGTAGTTCTTGAACAATTAAGTTTTCAAGTAAGAAAAGTGTTTTAGTGGCTTATGTTTTTCAAAGAAAAACCCTAAGTGACTTTGATCCAACGATCAAATGGAATTAAATCTCAAAGTGTTTTCACCAAAGTGAAACATGTTTTATGCCTTATCCTTAGTCCATCTAGTTAATCAGGTGACTCAAAATGAGGCAAGAGCTGTTTTCATGAAGAGAATCAAAATGGTTCCATAAGGTTAATGTCTTGTTTTAAGGCAACTTTTCGCTAAGCGAATTTACCTTCGCTAGGCGAAAACAGAGGAATTCTAAGTTAGGCATCACTGCCTCACTTTCGCTAAGAGAATTAATATTCGCTAAGCGAATCCAGAGATTTCGCTACGCGAATGATGTTTCGTCGAGTGATCCAGAGGAGTTTCAAAAGAGGTGTAACCGCCTCCAATCTCGCTAAGCGAATCCATATTCGCTAAGCGAATATAAAAAAACTTCGCTACACGAATTATGTTTCGCCGAGCGATGCAGAGGAGTTCCAAAGGAGGTATTACTGCCTCATTTTCGCTAAGCGAATGGAATTCCGCTAAGCGAATTTCATGTTTCAGAAAATGCTAGAAATGAAGTAAGTATTTCAAATGTTGTTTTAAATCAAATGAGTTTTCAACTGTAAAAGTTGTTTGGTTTACAAAAGGAGTTTTCTAACTCAATCATAAAGTTTTACGCGTGAAAAACCTAAGTTAAGTAATTAACTTAGAGTTGAAGACAAGGGTTAATTAAGTATAGTATGTGGTGGAGCATGACCATGTACTATACCATTGATGACTTAATACATCAATGACTTCATAAGACTTAAGTGAATCAACACTTATTTCCTTAATTGAAAGACAAGGGATTAATATCTTAGAAAGGCTTAAAGACTTATCTAAGAGGATTCTCAATCCTTATTCATAATGCTTAGGACTCTAGACATAATTCATAAGACGTAAACACAAACATGAAACGTTTTGGTTTTTGAAACAGTAGTTCAATGACGGACTGGTGATTCGGATTTAGGTTAATCGTTCAATTGTTTCCGTCTTGTGATAACCGGAATGAAAAAGAGAGATCCTAAGATTGTGCAGTTATGGGACTGTACAGTGGAAGGAATCCTGAGGCTATGTAGGTATGGGACTGTATAGTTGAGGGAAGGCATATAAGAATTGGTTGGTACTACCCATACCAACAAGATTTATCTTCTTTTCGAGAGCTTAGAACATAAGAACATTATAGTTAAGCGTACTTGACTTAGAGTAATTATGGGATGGGTGACCTTCTGGGAAGTTTCCTAGAAAGCGTGTGAGTGAGGACAAAACACGCTGAAAAGACTTGTGTTGGTTTGTGGGGACAGTCGGCGATTCTGAAAGGAGTCTGGATCATTCCAAAGGAATCATGAGATATTTATCCGATGGATAAATGTTTTATAAAACAAAGTTGTGTATAGTTTCTAAGGAAGAGAACCTTAGTGAACCTTGAGGTTTATCCAATGGATAGACATTGCTTTATCGCATCTGCTTTGTGTAAGCATTGGCATTTCATGTGCAGAGTTGTAAGGCCTTGAGCCTAGGAGTTGAGCTTACACCTTGATGCGGGTGCGAATCTTACGGTGATGATCTTCAATGGTCTTTTTGGAGGTATTAGGGTTGGAAGGGCTGACATGTGACCAGTTGGTGATTCTTCTGTGTCGTGGCGAATCCGTGCAATACACTGATATCCTCTACTAGATGCCGTACTTTTCATGTTTGGTCGAGAGTGTTACCGCAAAGCCAGATATGTGCACATTACGAATGTTGTAGCATCTTGCTTATGGCTGGAAGAAACCGGAACCTGTCCTCCCATTCACTCTCTCCGAATATTTTGTTAGCTCCATGGAGTAGGAGTAGGGATCAGAGTAGTACCCAGTGACATTGGCATTGAGTCATGTACATTGCACTGCATTGCATGCCAGTTGATGTTTACATTTACCGTTATACATTGCTGTTCTGTTTAAGAATGCATTATATTATACTGTTAACTGTTTAACATGATCTATATTGAGAGTTTTAGTATGTTGTTTAACTGTTTAACATGTTGGGTACGCTGTTACCTGGTGAGTCGTCCCGTTTTTACTACTGCTGTTTTGATGTGTTGATGAAAGGGAACCTCACCCATATCTGTATGTTTTCTGCTGGTACTTGCTGTTGGTGCTTGAACAGATGGACGCGACGATGGTTCGGTTCAGCAGTCCTTTTGAGTTCGGAGGTGGACTCTTTTGCTGTTTTAGTTTTGTTGTCGGCCAGACTATGTCAGTTTTTGTAGTACCTTTTGGGAGCTATGACTCCTAGTACTTATTGAATTTCTTATGTCAGTTAGACATTAGACTTATGTCTGTATATAGTAATGTTAATGTTTCTGTTTTCCGTTTTCTATTTCTGTACTTATAATACAGTATGTCCTAGTAATGCATGGTGAACCTAAGTTCACTTATTAGTATTATTTATTACCTTTACTAATCCCATTACATCTTTATGAGAAGAAAAGAAAAAGAAAAATCGTATTTTCCGCATTAATAAATATTTTCGGCCTTATAAACATTCGGGAATGTGACAATTGGGAAAGGGTGTTGTAGAATTCGGATTTACCGGGACCCGCTAATGGATAAACATGAAGTCACATTAGGTCACATCACCTAGGAAGGCGTGCCAATGTCATGATGACAGATGAAAATATGTAGACGTGAAAAGACCAAAATGCCCCTGACTTTTCTCAAAATTACAATTTAACCTTGTATGAAAAGACCAAATTACTCTTAAGTGAAAAACTTGTGGACATCCTTGTCCCTCTCTTCATACCCCACGAAATAGGCTAGCTCCATGATGCCTTCACCATTTCTTTCACTTCACTTCATCTTCTTCCTGTCTTTCTCTCATTTTCAAGCTTGGTTCTTAACCATTTTTGGTGAAACAAGTGTTGAATCTTGCTCATTCTTCATCATTCAAGAGGTAAGATTACTCCTTTAATTTTTAAATTTCATGAATCTTCTCTTGTTCCTGTTTGAAAACCTTGATTTCCATGAGTTCCAACTTCAATGTTCAAACTTCAAAAATCCCTAGAAAATTGTAGAAAAATCCTATGATCATGAAACCAATTTCTATTAGCTTGTTTCATTACCCTCTCTCATTATCCAAGAGCATGTAACCAAAAGAGTTCCCTAACCCATATGGGTATACTGAAGGCCGAAACCTATATATTGAAAAAGCTTGAGTTTTTTATTCAATTTTTGAGTAATGAGACTTATTCTAGTGTTAGGTATACCTAAGAATCATTCATCCAAGAGATAGGAAATTTTAGACATCCCTAGCTAATTTAGGAGCACCATGGCGGAACCTAGCTTCTAAGAAATTTAGGGAAATTTATGTTGTTAAATGTTGATGTTTGAATTGATTATGTGAAGGTAGTAGTTGTTGATTGTTCGGGTGATTAATCGGAGTACTAGCGGATCTAGGCGGACAACGTGCATTTAGAAAGTTGTCTTCAAGAGGTAAGGGGAGATTAACTCCAATGAGTTTGATAGCCTCATAAGAGTGGTTGTTGTATGATTGTGATGATATTATTGAAGTGATGTTGATGATTCTCTGGTGATGTAAATGTCTGAATTATTTGGTGAATATGTGATTGGATATTGAAGCATGAATTGTGGCTTTATTGCCTTGGATGAGATATATGTATGATATTGATTTTGAGATTTGATGAATATAGATGTATATATTGAATTGTTATTTCTTTGACTGGATTGGTTGAGAGCATAGCATCAGCTATAGCTTGGTAATGAAAGATTAAGCTACTTAAACGTCTTAATCAAAGATTCAGAAACTTTTTGATTTGATAGATGAAAAGCTTTTTAGTTAAATGGTATAATTACCAATTTACTAAAAGACACAAAGTTAAGAACTCAAAAAGGAATTTCGATTAAGACTTCGGAGGTTGAGAGTTTGTGAGAAAAATAGTGAAAAGTTGCTTTAGCATTATTTTCTAAACATGTTGTACAAAAAGAAAAGCCTTGAAAAATAATTTGGTTTTGTCACAGGAAGAATCTTCTAAAAGTATTTGACCTTTCAAAAATGAAAAAGTCGCTTTGAAAAAAAAAAATTTCTCCAATTAAATCTTTAGAAAAGTGTTTCAAATGATGGAACCTTTAGAAAAGGCTTTTTAAGCCAAAATCCTTTTGAAATGAGATTTGAGGATTTAAGCTTTTAGAAATAGCTTTGCCAAGGAAGGAATTGGGGAAAGTTTTAGAGCGAAAACGAGTTTTGGTTTACACCAAAGAGATTTTGAGTTTTGTTTTTAAGATTTGATCAACGAAAACGAAATTTGATGAAACTGGTGATTACCCCTTCACGCTTGTGGAGCACATGAATCTAATGACCGAGACGTCGGGCTAGAGTTCTGTGATTGAGCACCCGGACTACATGTCCCGTGTTTTGAAATGACCGGACTTTGTGTCCTATATGCGACTCTAGTGTCTGCGACGTCGGCCTAGTACTTCATGGATTGAGCACCCGGACTATGTGCCCTGTGCTTTGAAAATGAACGGAACTTAATGTCCTATATACGAGTCTAATGTCCGCGACGTCGGCCTAGTACTTCGTAAATTGAGAACTTGGACTACGTGTCCTGTATTTTGAACGAAACGGGCTAAATGTCCTTTAAAACAAGTCATGAGCTGTGTGCCTTGACAAGAAAGAAAGAACGAATGAAAAAGAAAACAGAAAATCATGAGTTGCATATATGAGTTGGCCGACGTGCCATTTGAAGCGAGCTACAATCCAAGTGGTTGATAATATGAGCCAGTTAAGACCACAAGGTCTATAGGGGCATCCTGTGTTAGAGACTCCACAAGAGGCCGGAGGCATCGCGACCTCATGCCGTGGTAATCGGTTGCCCAAAATGGATGAACTCTATCAGAGACTGGACTATTCAGGATATGGTTGTGATGTGATACCCTTGAACAATTGGAGTTCGGACCTAAATTGAGAGGCTGACTCATGAAGACAATTGTGTTATGGGAGTATTCGTGGCCTATCGCTCGATGAAGGGAAGCTAGGAATCTCCGGAGAACATGAATTATAAAGTTGATTGAAGTCTAATGCATTCTTTTAACTTATCTAGATAGAATGGGTGTGATCCCACAGGGTGAAATTATCTTGTTGTGATATTATGTTGAATGTTGATATTCTATAGCATGACTCTATTGTATATCGATGTATTATTTGTATCTTGTTTACTTGTGTGGCTATTACGATAAACTTGTGAACGAGTATCTCACCCTTGCCTATACATGTTGGACACCCTGTTGCATTTTTGGATACGTGTACAGATGCTTTCCAACGGTCCTCTGGGTTACTTCGGGGCCCTATTACTTGAGTTCCTTGATGTTAACGACGAAGATGTGTGGACTATTGACGATGAGACCTTGTCTCATGGTACGACGTATGTTAGGTAGTATGCTCTCTTGTTCTTAGAGTTTTCTTTTATCAGGCTAGCTCTTAGGATTTTTTATGTTTAATCAGGTCTTTCGATTGTGACTGATTGTATTGTGTATTAAGAAATTGAAAAGATGTACGCCTTATGGCGAAATTGAATTACTGTTATAGATGATGAGTTTCAATTTGTTTCATTCTGGTTGTTAAAGTTTTAATTTGGTATCAGATTTCCACAACAGCTCTATGGAGTTATTTTCGAAAAAGTTTTTATTAACCGAAAAAGATAATTTGGGTTACCAAATGTGACACCGGATTGGGGTGTTACATGGGTTCTTTCACTCCTCTCATGCCTCCTCCTCCTCCTCTCATGGTTTCTCCTAAATCTCCCTTCTCTTTCCCAGTCATAGGTTCCCTCATCCTCATTCGAGACGTCATAGTGAGAGTCTCTTCTCCTTTCATTATCCAACCTTGATTCGACTCTAAACCTCTTTAGTTCCCTTGTTAGGGTTTGCATCAAAGCTACTATCCTTGGGGATTGGGGAGTGTTTCTTCCACTCATGTTTTACAAGAAGACATGATAAGTTCACAAAGTTTGAAAAAGAAAGGACCTCACCACTCTTGTCAAGTGTTTCACTCTTTAATTGAGTTCGTTCGTGTTTCACACAAAAATTAGGCTTTTGATTAATGAGAAAAAAAAAAACGCTCTTGCCTTTTACCTCTCAAGTTCACTTTGAGTTCTTAAATAAACCTTCTCAATTTTCAAAATCTAAAGTTCCATACAAAAGTAGCAGTCCTAAAAAGAGTTAATCACTCAGAAACGCAGAAAGAAATGAAAACTCTGGACAAAACTTCAAATGAATTTAAAAGACAAACAAGAAAAGCTAATTAGAAAAGGTAAACTCAAAAGATTACAAAGAAGACAAAAAGAAATTTTTTTGGGAGAATAAGGATCAATTGCATAAATTTAAAGCAAGAAATACAGCACCACTATTAATGAAATCCACAATGGCAAACAATATTTAAATTCTTCAAGTGCAAGGGGCAATCTCCTTTTTTCTATTTTTTTAGGAATAGATATTTTTTTTTCCTCTTCTATTCTTCAGGAATAGATTTCTTTCTTCTTTTTTTTTTCACGCCCTTGTTTTCTTTTGCACTAAAAAAAAAAATTGGTTATTGAAATTTTAGTTTCAAATATTATGCCCAATTGTGTATTTAACAACTTTCCTTTCAAAACAAGGTGCTACAAAACATAAACAGCAAAGAATACAGAAGTTGACAAGATCAAAGTTGTAAATATTGTGGAAAAGATAAAGCACATAAATAAAAGGACATGAAAAAAAAAAGAAGAACTGGAAACTAAAGGCAGAAAGTAAAGAATGTGGCCAATTCTTTTGGAATGGCAATGACCAAGATGATCAAGGATGTGTACAAATATGACACTCAAGAAATTGTGCTTGTTGTTAGAAAGCAATATATAAGAACGGTACAAAAAAGAAAAACAAGAACTTTGTCAATTATAAGATCCGGGCTCTAGATACCACATGATATGAACCAAGTTGTGTTCATAATATTTTTAACGAATCGTTCTCGAATTGAATTCTTGTTATAAAAAGAAGAGAGAATAAAGAAAAAGATTGAGATACATAAAGATGTAAACTTTAGTGTTGTAGCGCCTAAGTAAATAACATAAAAAAAAACAAGGATTAAACGAAGAAAAGATGGAAGAAGAAACAGATGAAGAATACGCCACACCCTCTTGAGACTCATAAGTCTAATGAAGATTCACCACAAGAGTAAGGAAGCTCTTGATAAGAATCAAAGATGGTTCACCCAAGAAACTAAGAGAGCAATCTCTCAAAAACTCACATAGGAGTGTAAATTATAATATCAATTCGAAAGTGAAAAACAAGGAGAAGACAAGACTATTTATAGCCACTAGGAAGCATCTAGCTAACCCTAGTCTATGTTAAGAAATGGGCCATGCCCAAAAGAGGAGGTTGCATTATTTTCCTAAGGTGGAGCTTTATTACAAAAATATCCAAATAAAATCAAACTAAAAATTATGAATTATTCAAAATACTTAATAAAAATTAAACCATGCTCCCATACTGAGGTCTTCATCAACTTGGATCAATTATATTGGGCCTTGTCTCTTCTGGAAATGGCTTGAGAGATAGAAAATAGTTGACTTCTTTGTCCAAGGTTTCTTTAGCCGGCCTTCTTGGTCCTTGATATTGTCATTGGGCCTCCAAGTCCTTGTAGTGCATCATTGGGCCTTGCCTCCATTGTGCTTTCTTGTTCTCCATCATCTGTCATATATGTTATATGTGCTATGTGCTACCTGTTTACTGGGTTACTGTCGCTATTCCGATATTTATGGCATTGTATTCTTATGTCCCTGCTATTTCCCTGTATGTTGCTATTTTTGTTCTTTGTTCGTGTGAAGACGACGAGCGTGCTGATATCGACGATGGACCCGGTGTTACACCCCTTCATCACAGTGACACCGAGGATGCCGGTGCTGGGGGAGTTGCAAATCATCTATCATGATGATCGGGGGTGGCGGGTGGATCCCTCTACGTTTTTGACGGTCTATACAGGGCCGATCAGTTTGCTGTTCAGAGTTGGGGCTCAACACTGCGAGGACATCATAGGGCCTTACAGAGTCGTGCAGTTTCTACCGTTCGCCCAGATGTGGCATCTGCCGAGACGCCATGAGAGGGACTACATATGGACGACGCCAGTGACATTGCATGTATCCAGCCGGAGAGGGTTCATGCTGCGAGGCCAGCGGAGGAGGACGAAGCAATACCTAAGGACCTACAGGCGACGCCAGGTGGTGGTGTCCAGCTCTTCTTCTGAGTATGAGCCATTGCAGGTTTATCGGCATACTCATGGAGAGGGCCAGGGTAGTTCCTAGTATCCACACCGCTAATGTAACACCCCCTCGGTGTCACATTTCGTATCCCAAATTTTATTTTTTCGGTTAAATCAAAACTCTTTTGCAAATCACTCAATAAAGTAGTTGCGAAAATCTGATACCAAAGGAAAACTTTAACAACGAGATGAAAACAAATTGAAGCTCATCATCTATAAAAGTAATTCAACTTCGCCATAAGGCGTACATCTTTTCAATCTCTTTATACGCAACATACTTAGTCATAGTCGAAAGACCTGACTTAAACATCAAAAATCCTAAGAGCTGATCTGATAAAAATAACTCTAAGGACAAGAGAGCATACTACCTAGCATACATGGCACCAATGAGACCGGGCCTTGTTGTCAATAGTCCACACATCTTCGTCGTCGACTTCAAGAAACTCAAGCTATAGGCTCCCCAATTGACCCAGAGGACTGTTGGGAAGCATTTGTACATGTATCCAAAAACACAACAGGGTGTCCAACATGTACATGGCAAGGGTGAGATACTCGTTCACAAGTTTATCGTAATAGCCACACAAGTAAAACAAGATAAAAATAATACATCGATATACCACACAATCATGGTATAGAATATCAACATTTAACAAAATATCACAACAAGATAATCTCACTCGGTGGGATCGCACCCATTCATCAAGATAAGTTAAAAGATGCATGAGACTTCAATCAACTTTCTAGTTCATGTTCTCCAGAGATTCCTAACTTCCCTTCATCGAGCGATAGGCCATGAATACTCCCATAACACAATTGTGGTATTGGTCTGTCTTGTTTGTGTTGTGTGTTCTCTGTGTGTTTCTCTATTATTATCTCCGCAAGGAAGATAATGTTGTTTGCTTTGGTTGTGTTGTGGTCCCTTGAGTTTGAAAATTCTAGTTTTGAAGGTAGCGATGGCTGCTCAAAACCTAAATGCTGCTGTGGACGCCATACGGGAGACAGCTGCTGTGATGGTTCAACGTGATGAGAGAGCTGTTGGGGGTACAAGACTGGATGAATTCCTCCGCAGGAACCCACCTCAGTTTAAGGGTGAGTTCAATCCTGAGCAAGCTGAGCGTTGGATCCAGACTTTGGAGAAGATCTTTGGAGCCATGAGGTGTATCTAGAATGACAAGGTTGTCTTTGCAACACATATGCTGGTGGAAGATGCTGAATACTGGTGGGAAGGAGCCCGTTAGGTGCTGATGCATGATCAACAAGTTATAAACTGGAATGCTTTCAAGGGGAAGTTTCTGGAGAAGTTCTTTCCTGCAAGTGCAAGGCACGAGAAAGAGATGGAGTTCCTCCAGCTGAGACAAGGAGGAATGTCTGTAGCTGAGTACGGGGCCAGGTTTAAGCCAGGTTTAAAAGTTTGGCGAAGTTCTCAAACTACTTCCTAGACAACCCAAGAGAGGAGTGAAAAGGCAGGAAGTTCGAAGGGGGTCTGAGGCTCGAGTTGAAAAGGGCTGTGGTTCCTCTGGAAATTTTCGTGTTTCCCAAGCTGATGGAAAAGTGTCGCCTGATCGAGAGCTTGGAGCCTAGCAGGGACAAGCGAGAGCAGAGTTCTGGACCGACTAGGTTCCATAGAGGCAATAGTGATCGCGATAACAGATCTCGATGGAAACCATATTCAAAGCAGCAAGATCAACAACATTCTATGGGAAGAAGCAGTGGGAGTTTTAGTTAGCCTGGAAATGCCCCAATCAAGTATATGAACTGTGGGAAGAATCATACCACAAGAGAATGCTCAATCATGGGGATAATATGCTTCAAGTATGGGAAACCGGGGCATATTTCACGCGACTGTGTGCAACCAAAAGCTGAACATTCTCTCAACAATGTCCAAGCGGCAAGGCCTAAGGCAAGAGGCAGAGTTTATATTTTGAGCGGTGCTGAGGCTTCTTAGAATGAAGACTTGATCCACGATCAGTGTGCCATGGAAGGTAAAATCTTAACTATACTATTTGATTCGGGCGCAACGTATTCCTTTATTTCTTATGACTGTGTGAAACTTTTGGGATTATTTGTGTCTTCTTTACCTTTTGATTTAGTGATTTGTATACCTACTACAAAGCCTGTTATAACTGCGAAAGTTTATTTGAACTGTTCTATTTCTATAGAAGATAGAACGTTTTTGATTGATTTGATCTGTTTTCCTCTTTCACAAATGGATTTAATCTTAGGGATGGATTGGTTATCTTCTAACCATATCTTGTTAGACTGTGCAAACAAAACCTTAATCTTTCCTAGTTCTGAGAATTTTGGATTTTTGACTGCCAACCAAGTAAACGCTTCTTTGAGAGAAGGAGCTCAACGATACATGTTGCTATCTTCTTTGGTGGTCAAGAATGAGCTAGTCTTAGAGCATGTGCCTGTCATGAATGAGTTTCTGGAAGTCTTTCCAGAAGATGTATTAGGTTTACCGCCAGTTCGAGACATCGAGTTTTCGATTGATCTTGTGCCAGGAATAGGACCCATGTCTATGGCATCGTATTGTATGGCACCTGCAGAGTTGGAAACCTTGAAGGGCCAATTGGAGGATTTATTGGGGAAGAAATTTGTTAGATCCAGTGTGTCACCGTGGGGAGCACCTGTGCTGTTAGCGAAAAAGAAGGATGGAATTTCCTGCTTATGTGTGGATTATCGCCAGCTGAACAAGGTTACCGTTAAGGACAAGTATCCTCTTCCGAGGGTAGATGACTTGATGGATCAGTTGAGGGGAGCGATAGTTTTCTCTAAGATCGATCTACGATCGGGCTATCACCAGATTCGTGTGAAGGCAGAGGATGTACCAAAGATAGCGTTTCGAATATGCTATGGGCACTACTAGTACCTTGTGATGCCTTTTTGGGTGACGAATTCTCCAGCCATATTTATGGATTATATGAATAGGATTTTTTGTCCCTACCTAGATAAGTTTGTCGTTGTCTTTATAGATGACATACTCATCTATTCGCGAGACTAGGAAGAACACGCTGAACATCTTAGTGTGGTTCTTCGTGTGTTGAAAGAAAAACAGTTGTACGCGAAGCTGTTTAAGTGTGTGTTTTGGCTCAACGAAGTGCAGTTTTTGGGTCACGTGATTTCCAAGGAAGGAATTTTTGTAGATCCGTCAAAAGTTGAAGCAGTTCTTGAGTGGGAGAAACCAACAATAGTGACTAAGATACGCAGTTTTGTGGGCTTGGCGGTGTATTATCGGAGGTTCGTCGAGGGATTTTCTAAGATTATAGGACCCCTTACCCAGTTGACGAGGAAGGATAAAGCTTTTGAGTGGACTGAAGTCTGTGAGTAGAGTTTCCAAGAGTTGAAGAAGAGGCTGACTTCTTCGCCAGTGTTGGTGTTACCAGATCCAAGTGAACCTTTTGAAGTGTACTGTGACGCTTCATACCAGGGGTTAGGCTGTTTTCTGAAGCAGAATTGGAAGATGGTAGCTTATGCCTCGAGATAGTTGAAAGTGCACGAGAAGAACTACCCTACTCATGATTTGGAGTTAGCAGTAGTTATCTTTGTTTTGAAGATTTGGAGGCACTACTTGTTTGGTTTGCCATTCAATGTCTTCAGCGATCATAAGAGTTTGAAGTACATGTTCGATCAGAAAGAGCTCAACATGAGGCATAGACGATGGCTGGAATTTCTGAAGGACTACGACTTCCAATTACAGTATCATTCAGGGAAACTAATGTGGTAGCGAATGCTTTGAGTAGGAAGGTGTTACATGTGTCTGCCATGATGGTTAAGGAACGTGAGTTGTTGGAACAGTTTAGAGATATGCATATGACAGTGGTCAGTATGCCGGGTAGACTTTGTGTGGGCATGGTTACAGTGTCATGTGATCTGATGGATCAGATTCGGGAGAAACAAGTGTATGATCAATATCTAGAGCAGATGGAATCCTAAGACGAGGAGAACGGGTTTGTGTGCCAAACAACCCGGAGATAAGGAGGTTAATTCTGGACGAAGCTCATAGAAGTGAGTTTAGTATGCATCCAAGATCAACCAAGATGTACCAAGACCTGAAGCGGTTGTTTTGGTAGCAACGCATGAAAAGAGACGTGGTTGACTATGTGGCGTCTTGCTTGGTGTGTCAAAAAGCAAAGGTTGAACATCAAAGGCCAGCGGGAATGTTACTTCCGTTGGATATCCCAGAGTGGAAATGGGACGGCAACGCGATGGATTTTATGACGTGTTTGCCAAGGACACCTAAGGGGTGCTATTCCATTTGGGTAATAGTTGATAAGCTTACGAAGTCAGCTCATTTTCTTCCTATCAATATCAAGTATTCCATGGAGAAACTGACTCAGATTTATATCAATGAGAATAGGAGACTACATGGGGTACCTTCAAGCATCATATCAGATAGAGACCCACGTTTTACTTCACGATTTAGGCAGAGTTTACATGAAGCCTTAGGAACAAAGTTACGGCTAAGTTCGGCTTATCATCCTTAAACAGAAGGACAATCAGAAAGGGCGATTCTATCTTTAGACGATCTGTTGAGGGCATGTGTGTTGGAACATGCCGGCAGTTGGGACAGTCTTCAACCACTGATAGAGTTCACCTACAATAACAGTTATCATTCAAGCATAAGGATGGCACCTTATGAAGCTTTATACGGACGACGGTGCAGAACACCTTTATGTTGGTATCAAGATGGAGAAAGTGCTTCATTTGGACTTGAACTGGTGCAACAAAAAACTGAAAAGGTGAAATTGATTCAAGAAAAGATGAAGACAACTCAGAGCTGACAGAAAAATTATACGGATAAAGGACGTAGGCCCCTTGAGTTTGAAGAAGGTGAACATGTGTTTTTGAGAGTCACTCCAATGATTGGTGTTGTCAGGGTCCTTAAGTCTAGGAAACTCAGTCCAAAATTCATCGAACCTTATCAAATTCTTCGTCGGATAGGTCCAATAGCTTACCAAATAGCTTTATCACCTTTTTTATCCAATCTTCATAATGTTTTTCAATTTTCGCATTTGCGAAAATATATTCCACATCCCAGTCATGTCATAAAGCTTGATGCAGTACAGCTAAAGGATAACCTGACCTATGAAACACTGCCTGTCAAGATTGAAGATAGAAGAGTAAAGCAACTGCGAGGGAAGGAGATATCCTTGGTTAAGGTTATCTGTAACGAGACTTCAAGTGATGCCACCTAGGAGTTGGAAGATAGGATGAGAGAACAGTTTCTGGATCTCTTCTAAGGTAAATTTCGTAGACGAAATTTCTTTTTGGAGGGTAGTGTTGTAACATCCCAAAATTCCTATCGCTGTTTTTTAACTGTTTGTGTGAATAACTTGACTAAGAGCACTGACCTGATTAATAATAATCGTAAGAATAGTTAATAATTGGAAATTCATATATGAATTTCAATGATGAGCTTAATGATCATAAAATATTGTTTTAAGCTTGCTATGTTGTTTTGAGTCGGAACACTAACTGATAACTTATAGTTGTCAAAACACTAGTTGGACATGAATGGAACTCATAAAGAAGTCCAAGGGTATTTTGGTCATTTCGCAAGGAATCTTAGATATTTTCTAGGAAGCCATCATGACAAATGGTGAGTCATAGGACAATGATGGAATTCCATTAGTTCCTAGGGGCAAAATGGTCTTTTCCATCATAAATATCTTAGATATTTTAGAAAAGCAATCATGACAAAGGTGAGTCATAAGGGCAATGATGGAATTCCATTAGTTCTTAGGGACAAAAGAGTAAAATCACATAGGGACAAAAATGGTATTTCACAAAAAGGCTAAGGGCAAAATGGTCTTTTCCATCATAAATATCTAGATATTTTAGAAGAGTAATCATGACTTCCGATGAGTCATGGTGGTGACTCACCCACTGACTCATTGCACTCAGGTGACCTATGTCTCTCGTTCGATGTCCGTGTAACGCCCCGATTTTCACATCTTATTATTCTTCAGTATTTTAACGCTTTTATTTTATTGAAGGGTTTAGGGTGTGAAATAAAATATTTTGAGAAGATAGGAATGCTCTACCCAACCATAGGAAGCCATGGTTAAGTTTCGGGCAAAAACTCAAACGGAGTCCGGTCTGCGTTTTTACACTGACAGTATGATTTTACTGCTCATGAGACCTCAGATGGAGCCGTGAATAGGACAGTAAGTCTTAGAATTCGATTCTCTACGTTTTTGTTAAATTTCAAAAAAAATCACTTTCTGACCTCCGTTCGAGCGGTCTCCTAAATCGGGTGACGAACGGAGCCACATATGGATTTACCAGGACTCGCCAACGGATAATCTTGATATCACATCATGCCAAATCACTTTGGAGAGCATGTCAGAGTCGTCATGACGTTCGGAAATAGCTGGACACAAAATGACCAAAATGCCCTTAACCTTAGTCTTTTACACTTTTACCATTTTACCCATGAAGCAAATGATCATTTTGCCCTTAAGTGAGTTTTTTTAAAGGCTGTACAGCCCCTTGCTCAGCCCTTTCACGCACAAATTCTGGCCTTGAAGAGCCAAGAACAGCCATCATCAACCTTAGAGAAAACCACCATTGATCCTTGAGATAAAGGTTGAATACTTGTTAGAAATCCTTGATTCCTTGATCAATCTTCCTTCATTCTTAGGTAAGATCACTTCTATGATCTCTGAGCTTCTTGAATCTCTCTCTATTTCAAGATCAAAATCCATTTTCATGAAAATCAATTCCTAGATCCAAAACTTTGAAAATCCATAGGAATTTGTAGAAAAATCTTTTTAATGTGAAACCAATTTCTTTGAACTCACTTCATCATTCTCTACCTAAACCCAAGAGCTTATGATTCAATTCTCATCATAGCCCTAAATCCCCAATTTGGCGGCCGAACCCTACATAGTGATGATGAATAGTGTTTTTCATCAATTTTTGATTTCTAACACTTGATTCCATCCTTAGTTTTCCTATTGTCTTTGAATCCAAGAAATGGAAAACCAAATCAATTTCTAACCCTTTTACCTTAGGGTGGCCGAAACCTCTTAGAGTATAAATGGTTGAGTTTTGTTTTGATTGTTGTTTAATGTTTGATTGTTATGTTGTTGTAGTTGGTGACGATTGTCAGGAGGTTCACAAACCAATCAACCGACTTTGATCCGGATATCTGCTCATCAACAGTTATGGGGGGTGAACCTCATCATACCAAGATGGTAGTAGTGAAAATGGTTGTTTAAGTTTATGTGTGGGTGAAACCCTTTAGTTTGGGTTCACTTTTAATTGTTAAGTTTTGTTAAGTTCTCTTGGAGAACAAAGTTGTCATGATGAGTTTATGCTTTAGTGTGTTGTAGTGTGCTCTAGCATATGTTGATGATGATGCGATTGAATGAAAATCATTTTCATATATGTTGAAAAACCAACTTTGATCACTAGATCAAGTATGGACTTTTATGCTTGATTATGATGCCATGATGTGTGATGGACTTTTATGCTTGATTATGATATAGTAATGTGTAATTGTGGTTTGTCATAATTGGTGTGAGCATTTTGAGCTATATTTGCTTAGTTGGTGAAGCAAAGTCTCCAATTTTCATTGGAGTAGGCTTGTGGCCTTAGTAAGAGGAAATATAAGAACATGTGTTGTTCTTGATATAGCCAAGTTTTGAAGTAAGAAAAGTGGTTTCATAACCTATGTTTTCAAGGAAAAACACAAAGTGATTTTGATACATAGATCAAATGAAGTTTTAACCTTTAAAGTGTGTCACCAAAGTGAAAAATGTCCTTTCTTTAGTCATAGGTCTTTCAATCAAACTAAGTGTTTCAAAAAGAGAATTAATGAAGAAGTTAAGGAAAAGTGAAAACAGGACATTCGCCTGGCTAACCCTGTCTCGCCACGCGGGACAGAGGGAAAATAGGGCATTCGCCTGGTTAACCTTGTCTCGCCATGCGAGACAGAGGGCTAGCCCGAGCAGCAAAGATATAACTTCTCGGCCTCGAGTTGCGATACAATTCTAGCCTCGTGAACCAGAATGACTATCTAAGCAGTAAAAGATATAGCTTCTCTGCCTCGCGTCGCGATACCATTCTCGCCTCGCGAAGCAGAAAGACTGTCTAAAAAGTAAAAATGGCCTCTCAGCCTCGCGTAGCGAATCCTATCTTCGCCCCGCGAGAAATGGTTTTGTTTATAAAGAGTGTTTTTCAACTCAAACTGTAAAGTTTTACGCATAAAAACCTAAGTTAAGTAATTAACTTAGAGTTGAAGACAAGGGATAATTAAGTATGGTATGTGGTGGAACAAGACCATATACTATACCATTAAGGACTTAGTTCATCAATGTCTTCATAAGACTTAAGTGAATCAACACTTATTTCCTTAATTAAAAATCAAGGATTTATATCTTAGAAAGGATTAAAGACTTATCTAAGAGAATTCTCAATCCTTATTCATAATGCTTAGGACTTGAGACATAATTCATAAGACATAAACACATTCATGAAACGTTTTGGGTTTTGAAACAACAGTTTGATGACAGACCGGTGATTCGGATCTCGATCAGTCGTTCAATTGTTTCGGTCTAGTGATGACTCGATCCCGGAGGGATCACGAGATTTATCCGGTGGATAAAGGTGTTGTTTTTCAAAGAGGCGTATGGTTCCTAAGGAAGAGAACCTTAGTGGACCTTGAGGTTTACCCAGGGGCAGACATTGCTTTTTCGCATCTGCTTTGTGTAACCATTGGCATTTCATTTGCATAGTCGTAATGCCTTGAGCCTAGGAGTTGAGCTTACACCTTGATGCGGGTGCGAATCTTACGGTGACAATCTTCAATGGTCTTTTTGGAGGTATCAGGGTTGGAAGGGCTGACATGTGACCAGTTGGTAGCTCTTCTGTGTCGTGGCTAATCCGAGCAATACACTGATATCCTCTACCAGATGTCGTACTTTTCATGTTTGGTCGAGAGTGTTTCCATAAAAGCCAGATACGTGCACGTTATGAATGTTGTAGCATCTTGCCCAAGGTTGGCGCGCATGGAACATGTCCTCCCATTCACTCTCTCCGACGTTTTGTTAGCTCCATGGAGTAGGGGTCAGAGTAGTACCCAGTGGCATTGGCATTGAGTCATGTACATTGCACTGCATTGCATGGCTATTGATGTTTACATTTACTATTATACATCGCTGTCTTGTTTTAAGAATGCCTTATATTATACTGTTGACTGTTTAACATGATATTATGCTGTTAACTATTTAACATGATTTATATTGAGAATTCTAGTAAGCATGTTGGGTACGCTGTTACCTGGTGAGTCGTCCCGTTTTTACTACTGCTGTTTTGTTGTGTTGATGAACGGAAATCTCACCCATATCTGTATATTTTCTTGCTGGTACTTGCTGTTGCTGCTTGAACAAATAGACGCGACGACGGTTCAATTCAGCAGTTCCTTTGAGTCCGGAGGTGGACTCCTTTTGCTGTTTTATTTTGTCTAGGTCAGACTGTGTCAGTATCTGTTCTACCTTTTGGGAGCTACAACTCCTAGTACTTATTTTATTCTTATGACAGCTATACATTAGACCTATGTCGGTATACAGTATTATTTTTGTTTCTGTTTTCTGGTTCTATATTCATAATAAAATATGTTCTAGAAATGCATAGTGAACCTAAGTTTATTTCTTAGTATTATTTACCTTCACTAATCCCATTACATCTTTGTGAAAAGAAAAAACAAATCGTATTTTCCGCATTAATAAATATTTTCGGCCTTATAAACGTTCGGGAATGTGACACTCGGGAAAGGGTGTTACAGTCTGGTTTTGTCTCTATGCGTCCGTTCTCGACTCTGTCGATTTCCTGATTTAATATTTTGCCCAAATAAATTTCACTTTTAGTGAAATATTTCAAAGTAACCACAGTCATCGGGAATTCGATATAAAACCTAACCGTTTCTTTCACGAGTCAAAATTAGGTTTTTTGATCAGTAAAATTTTACTGTCAGTGAAAAACACATACCGATTTTCGTCTGAATTTTTAGCCTAAAATTTAACCGCAACTCTCTATAGTATAGTAGAGTATGAACAGTCATATTTTTATCAATTCATGACAACTTTCGCTTTATCAACTTTTCTTTCATTGAATAAGCTAAACTACCTACATTTGGTTAATCTCTACAACTTTTGTTATGGAAGCAACACTTACGTACTTCCATTAGATCTTGGCCCTTCATTTTCTATCACACTTTAGCTTGATTTTAGTCATAAGACATCAAGGCCATTCGGCCATACCACTCCACAAACACCTTCCAACTTAATTTTTACTTCTTCTAAAGATCAAAGCTTTCATTTCTTAAGTTTTTGAAAAGTCCTCTCTCTCTCTTCTCTTTACTTTCGGCCCTCACCTCAAAGTCACAAACCAAACTTCTTTCTTCAATTCTAAAACAATACTTCATCCTGTCTTGATCCAAGAATCAACTTTGGTGAGGGGAATTTCTTGTTTCGCTGAAGTGTGTTCTTGATCATCAAGAATAGCAAGCTAACGTTGAAGTTGTTCTTGAGTTGGTGAACTTATAAATCCTTTTTCCTTTCATTACCTTGAGTAATCATCTTCTAGTTCTTCATTTTCATGAAAACAGTAACACCCCGATTTTCGTTGTTTTCTAAGGACGAAAATGAATATAAATACATTTATATTTTTTATTTGAGTTTTAGAAAATGATTTTGGATAAGCCGAAGTCATATTCATACTCTACGCTATCGTAGAGAGCTATGGTTAAATTTTGGGTTGAAAACTCAGACGTAACCCGGTCTGCATTTTCACTGACAGTAAGATTTGACTGCTCAGAAGACCTAATTTTGACTCGTGAACGAAATAGTTAGGCTTAGAATCGAATTTCCTATATTTTTGATAAAATTGGTTTTTCGCACTAAAAAGCGAAATAATATAAGTTATTCGGACGAAATCTTGAATCGAGTGACGAACAAAGCCGAATTCGGATTTACCGGGACCCGCTAACGGATAAACATGAAGTCAAAGCAGGTCACATCACCTAGGAAGGCGTTCTAGTGTCATGATGATATTTGAAAATATCTGGACGCGAAAAGACCAAAATATCCCTGACCTTTTTCACAATTACCATTTTGCCCTTGTGTGAAAAGACTTTTGCCCTTAAGTGAAAAAATTTGTGACTTCCTTGCCCTCCCTTTCTCTCCCCCACGCCCCCACCATCATAAACCTCACCATTTCATTTCCTTCTCCAACTCCATTTTTCTCCTTCACTTTCTCTCCATTTCTTAAGAAATTCTCAAGGATTTTTGTTAAGCAAAGTTCATAATCTCACTCATATTTATCCCCTCAGAGGTATGAACTCTTCATTTGATCCTTCAATCTTCATGTTCTTCATTGAAAAACTTGATTTTTCATCATTGCTCAAGTTTAAGCCTTAAACTTCATAAATCCATAGAAAATTGTAGAAAAATCCTTTTAATGTAAAACCAATTTCTATGAGCTAGTTTCATTACCCTCTTTCATTATCCAAGAGCATGTAACCAAAAGATTTCCCTAGCTTATATGGGTATAGAAGGCCGAAACCTATATATTGAGAAAGCTTGAGTTTTTTATTCAATTTTTGAATAATGAGACTTGTTCTAGTGTTAGGTATACCTAAGGATCCTTCATCCAAGAAATAGGAAATTTTAGACATCTCTAGATATTTTGGGGGCCCTATGGCCGAAACTTAGGTTGGAAGAAATAGGGGTTTTTGTGTTGTTGAATGTTGATGGTTGATTGGTTTGTGTGAATGTAGTGGATATTGAGTAATCGGGTGCGTAATCGGACGATTCTCGGATTGATCGGACGACTTATCACTTCGAAGGAATTCTTCAAGAGGTAAGGAGAGATAACCTGAGGAATTCAATTTTCGATGGCTATATACTGTCTGTATTGGGTGAAAATATGTAGTTATGCTGTATTGTAATTATTTTGTGGAGTGTTTTCCTTTTTGCTTCATTATGCTTGTTTATGCTTAATTGTGCTTGAGTATGCTTGATTGTGTCTATTTATGCTTAAGTATGCTATTTATGCTTAGTATGATGTATTGATTAAATTGGTAATTGATGTTGTGTGAAGGAACCTAACATCAGTTAGAGTTCAGAACCACGTAAAAGTAAAATCTTCAAAAAGCTTGAGACATACTATTAAGCGGATAAAAAGTTGAGTTTTGAAAAGAAATCGAAGACAACGTATCTAGATGTTTTATTTTAGGAATGAGAAAGTACAATATATTTTATCAATGAAAAGAAATGACATAAGAAAAGAAATTTAAAAACAACGTTTAGCCTAAGCAAAATGAGTATTGAAAAGGGAAAAGTTTCTTTAGACACCATCAGTAGAATTCAAGACGACAAAATGAGATATTTCAAGCAAAAGTATTTTCAAGGACTTAGTTTTGTGAACCAAGTTTGCCTAATCAAAGAAAAAGAATTCTTTACGGCTACATTCAAAGTTTTAGTAGTTACCAAGGTATTTCAAAAGAAAGGGGTCTTTGACCTAGAGTTTTTCATGAGTTATGTTTTCAAAGCGTCGATGTCTTACCAAAGTTTGGTTTCAAGAAGAAAAAGTGGTGTTGATAAAGAGTTCTGTTTTATGGAAAACCGATCCCGAAGGCTTTGTGTGTAAGCTTCGGAGATTTGGGGTTTTGTTTTAATAGTTCAAGAGAAAAATTTTTGAAGGCGAACCTAGGAACCGAGACGTCGGGGTTCTAGCATTCTGCAGAACATGTGGATCAAGGATCCGTGTTATTAAGGAGGTCCTGTAAGCTTGTGGACAATTGTGTGATCCTGTAGGCTTGTGGACGTTTTTGTGTGCTCTAGAATCCAAACTCTAAGATTGGTGCATCGGTTGATGGTTTTGGGTTTGAGTTGTGTGGACTGCGTGTCCCCTTTTTGGTTAATTGGACTGCGTGTCCTTTTTGATTTAATGTTGAAAAGACTTGAGAGTCTAAAAGATGTGGTGGTTGATAGCTTTGAGCTTCAACGAGTAAATAACTATACGACACATAAAAACATATGAAAACAAAAGGTTTTCTCATGCATTTGTTTTTGGCAGACGTGCAATAGAATGGGGGGACCATGATGATAGGGAACCATGTGATGACTTTAAGTCATTGCGTGTCATTGTACCTTGATGGGCAATGAGAAATCCATATAATGTGAAGCATTGTACCCTATGTTGGTCAGTGTGATATGGTAATAAAATCCATATAATGTGAAGCATTTGTACAGTGTGATATGGTAATGAAATCCATATAGTGTGAAGCATGGTACCCTGTGTTGGTCAGTGTGATAAGGTGACGAAATCCATGTAATGTGAAGCATTGTACCCTATGTTGGTCGGTGTTGTAACATCCCGGTTTCTCTGTGACTCTGATCGAGCTGGTTAACCTCGATCGGGGCTTTGGATTATTGTATGAATTGTTGTGTTTTAGTTTTAGACCTACTTTGAAGCTTAGGAATAGGCATGAACAAGGTTGGAGGTGCCTAAGACATTAAACGAGTAACTGTGGAAGCTAGAAGTTCTTCTCTTGCCGAGCCGACGCTCAAGCGTGCGAGGAGATGGACGCTCCAGCCTGCTGAGTGCGCTGAGCAGCTGCTCTGAGTTTGGACGCGTGTGAGACACGTATCAGGCCATGGAGCAGGCGGAGTGGACGAGATTCCACGCTAGAGCGTGGCAACGCTCAAGCGTGCAAAGTTATGGACGCTTAAGCGTGGACAGTAGAACCCATAAGTGGAGCTTCCACTTTCATCGTCTCATTTGCATGAAATCTCCCAAGTTTTCTGCAACTAATGAGAGAAGCTCTGAGATATCTGGAGTGAGAAAGCTCGAGTTTAAAGGTGATCGAAGTACCGGAAAGCGATTCTGACAGCACCGTTGTGATCGCGGCTGGGTTATCTACAACTTTGATGGATTGGTTTTTCGATTCGCCTGAGGTAAACTCGAATCCCTAACACGTGTTCTTCGTGTTCTTGGCATTCTTCGAGTCCTTACCTTTTCTTTGATCTTTTGGGATTGCCCTAGGGCTAACACTGTTGTATATGTGTTGTGCTCGTTATTAGGGCAGAGTGCGTGCCCATGATTTCCCGCAATTTGAGGACTAAGGTCGTGGTTACCAAGGAGATTGGGGTTGTTCTTGGAGCTGCCATTGAAGGGGGTTGCGAGCTTGAGGAAGGAGGAGTGAGCCGGTGATCGCGTGGATTTGCGTGCCGACAATTCAGGTGGGGAGAAAGAGTATGGCTGTCATCGGGAAAGCAAGTGTAATGTAGTTGTGATTTCTGCTATATGTAGGGAAGCCTTAATCCTAATAGTGGTTGAGCCCCAAATAAAGTATCTAGACCCTAGGTTTAGCTTACTTTGGGCTATCACCGTTAAGTTTGGAAACCCTAGGTTAGAGAACTGTTAATCGAGGATGTTTGCTGACGTATGACTGTATGATGTTGGCTATTATTGTTGCTATCTGTTTGCCTATATGCTACTTGGTGTATATGATATGCTGCTAGCTGCTTATATGCTGTTGTTGATGTTACTGCTACTATGATGTTATTGTTGTTGCTATGCTGTATGCTGTAATATTGAGAGTTGTGGCGGAATACCATAGAATAAGTTTGGCTGTGTGCCGTGTTGTTGTCGCGTTGATACCGTGGATAGTGTCGTTGCTGCTATGCTGACTTCTTGAGGCTGTGTGCCGTGTTGTTTGAGTTGTGGCTCATGGACGCGTGGCGTCGAGGTTGTGGCCGTGTGGATGCAGTGGCATCGTGATGTTTTGATTTGGTTGAGAGCTTAGGCGTGAGATCCGGTATCAAGCCCGTTGAGGATGTTTGCTGCATATCATTTTCAGCTGCCAATTGGCTAGGTCGTTTGACAGATAGTATGGCCTTCCAGCGTCATACAAGGTTAGCGGCACATGAATTCAGGTACGGAAAGTAGATGGGGCGTCAAGTGAGTGGCCTTGGCGATGTTGCAGGTCTCGAGAATAGTTTATAGTGACGGATAAGGTAGCTCCTATCCTGTTGTGACGCCCGATCCATTACGGTTTGCCCGACTAATCCCAGAGCTTTCGAGTTGTTCCAGGCTAACGTTCCGAGGCAACCGAGATACCCGGTTCGAGTATGGAAGGGGGATGCACTCTTATTGGTCATGGCGAGTGGTTCGGTTTCTTGGGCAAGCTAACTCTGTTCCGAACAGAACCTGTTCCGGTGTGGACTTGTTCGGGTGTGGAACCGTTCCAATTGGGAACCTGTAGAAGTGCGTTTTTTTGGCCGACATGCTGCATGGGATTAATATCCCGGTCTAGAGGTTTGATCTGAGTGTGAGTCTCATGGGATGGATGCTTGTTGCATATGCTGTCTTGGGAGATACGTTTTGAAATGCAGTAGATGCTATATTTGCTATATCTACTATGTGTTGTCTGCTATACTTGTTTACTGCATTACTGTTGTTTTCTGACCTTATAAGGCGCTGTATTTCTTATATGCCTTCTGTTTTCCATGTAGTCCGGTATGGATTCGCTTGAAGATGATGAGCCAGCTGAGGCGTATCATGGACCCAAGACTTCACCCGTTCATCATGGGGGCACCGCGGATGCCGTTGCTGGGAGACATTGAGATCATATACCATGATGAGAGGGGATGGCGGGTAGACCCCTCTACCTTTTTGGTGGTCTATACAGGGCCAGTCAGCCTGTATGTAGATATTATCAGTCCCTATCGTATTTACCGGTTCCTTCCTTTTCCGAGGATGTGGCGCCCTCCGAGGAATAGGGAGTAGGACTACGCCTGGGCAGCACCCCAGTCATCGGTCGTGACCAGCAGGAGAGGTTACGTCTACCTAGGCCAGCGCAGGAGGACTGAGCATTACTTAAGGACCTACCGCAGG
This sequence comes from Ammopiptanthus mongolicus, assembly GCA_039655645.1. Taxonomy (NCBI): domain Eukaryota; kingdom Viridiplantae; phylum Streptophyta; class Magnoliopsida; order Fabales; family Fabaceae; genus Ammopiptanthus; species Ammopiptanthus mongolicus. Next base: position 42,607,403 of record CM077349.1, read on the forward strand.
CGGAGGATCGTAGTGTCTAGTTCTTCGTCGGAGTACGAGTCGATTGTGCGGTACCGGCGTACTCATGGAGAGGGTCAGGGTAGCTCGGGGCATCCTCACCACTGATGGTGATAGCCTACCAGTGCGTCCTAGGGAGTGAGCTGAGCTCTTTTTCATGTGTTTTGAGAGGGGACGGGGGTTGCTGTTGAGCTTTGAGTGTTTTTCTTTTGACTCTTGATGTATTTTTGGTTTCTACCCGACAATATGTATATTTATGTACAGTGCCCTACTGATGGGGCTAACTCATGCATGTTATTGTACAGTTATATATTTTGTGCTTTTACTCTGATTGTTTTCTCTATGCTTGCCGTTTTATTTGCTTTCTTCCGCATCACTGCTTGTTTTACCACGCTATCGCTTTATATACGGCTAGGCATAGTTAATAATAATAATAATAAGAGGTTGGGACTAATGGGATTATCCTTCTAAGATAGGAGGGTCGTCTCAGGTGTGATATGGTAATGAAATCCATATAATGTGAAGCGTTGCACCCTATGTGGGACAACGTGATATGGTGAACATTGTGGGCCTTAATTGGCAATCGAGCTTGGTCAACTCATTCGTTTGGTGATGAAATTTTCGGAAATTAAGAATTAAATGTTAGATGTTAGATACGGAAATGTCATGCATATGTTTTAGAAATGACGATGACTGTTAGGTATGAGACCCTTGCTTTACTTTCACTATTATGATATTTTGTATTATGCCCATGATGCTTCTGAACCATATTTGGTATATGTGTACATATATGAATCTACTGTTTGTGCATGATGTACGTAGTTGTTGTATTTTGAGTTCATATATTGGTTTCTCACCCTTGCCTGTACATGTTGGACACCCTGTTGTGTTTTTGGATACATGTACATATGTTTATCAACATTCCCCTGGGTCACTTCGGGACTCGGTAGCTTGAGCTTCTCGATGTTGATGACGAAGAGGTATGGATGGTTGAAGACGAGACCCAGTCTCATTGATACGATGTATGCTTGGTACTAGTTTTGTTGGACCAGCTTAGGGTTTCTTTTGAGGTAGTGTCTTTTGGGTAGTCTGTTAGCGGCTACTGATGGCCAAGATTTTGGAGATGCAGTTTCCAGACTATCGCTACCTAGTTCGTAGACTTCTAGTTTTTACTTCTGTTAGTTTATCTTTTGAAGATGGACGAGTTATCGAAGGTCTCCTATGTATGTTGTTAACTGATGATACATATACGTGTATATGAGTAGTGTTAATGATTAACTTGACTATATGTTTCTTTAGTGTTGTATGAAGAAAATTTTTACCATAATTTTCAAATAAAGAAAGAACGAGTAAAGAAAATCTGTTTTCCGAAAGTAACCAGCAAATTCTTTTTTTCATACTTTAGGTTGTTTTGGGGTTACGAAAGTAACACCAGAAGGAGGGGTGTTACAAAAACAAGTTCAAGATCTCAACTTTTCTCTCCTATAAGTTCGGCCATATTTAGATCAAGGAGCACTACGCCAGAAAAGGGATTAAATATTGCACCTTTTATAGCGTTTATAAATGAAATGCTATTAAAAAAAAGGTGGTGAACGTATAATAGCGCTTTTTGAGATTAGATAGCGCTTCCTCAAGGAAGCGCTAACTATTTGAATAGATAGCGCTTACTTGAGGAAGCGCTATCTAAAGTCAAACTTTAGATAACACTTCCTTGAGGAAGCGCTATTATAAGTTCACTTTAGATAGCTATCTATTACAATTTTCAAATTTTTTAATTTATGGTGAGTTACTAATTCCTTAACGTACACTTCCCCCTCCTCACTCTTAGTCTTTCTTTTCGAACCTTTCCCTAGCCCCTCCCTGCCTCCTCCGCGCGCGAACACCACCACCACCACCACCATTTTGGTTCTCTGGTCACCACCACTATGCGAATACGACCGCACGAGCTTCTCCATCTTTCTCCTTCCTTCCGTCGCACGAGCTTCTCTCACTCCCTCCCTCAGGTCACGTCCCTCCCTCTTACGAGCTTCTCTTCCTCCTTCCCTCAGGTAAGCTCTCTCATTCGGCCTATCTCTCAGGTAAGCTCTCTCGTTTCCCTCTCTATTGTTTGGGTTTCTCTTATTCCACCGTTCTCCATTTGTGAAGGTCCCCAAAGACACGATGCATTTGTGAAGTTGAGCGTGTGAGCTGCAAGCTGTTACTATTCTATTACTGCACTAGTCATTGGTATTTTTTCTTCTCTGTTACTTTTTTCTTCTCTGTATCAAACAAATTTTCTATTTTTATCCTGTATCAGTTTAGTTTGTTCTACAACTGAACATTCAAATCATAGTGATTATGCTTATGGTTCTATAGGGTTGAGTATGTGGTATTGTTGTGCGTTCTTTATTTGTTTTTATTGACAGCTTCCATGTTTTTTTTAAATGATAAAACATGTGTGAATCCGATCTATCTAAATTTGTTTAAGATGGCCTTTTGGTGCCGTTGGAGTTGAGTCAGGACCTTAATGGGTGAGTGTTTGCTTTGAGGAAGGAACTTACTTGCTAATTTGATGTGTGTGCAGTGTTTCAACTTGAAATTTGGTTAAGTTGTGCCTTAATACTTAAAAGTGGGATCTTGATGGTTCAGTACATTCATAGTCCAAAGCAGTTTTAAGCATAACTTTGGTGGACAATGTTTTCATGTGTGATTCTGTTACTAATAGTATGAGATGGGATATTAGTTCCTTAATGGTCTGTTTGTTTTCTTATGAGATACAATGCTATCTGATGCAAAACCTCTATTCTCAAAGTGAAAAGCTTCCAATAATGGTGGCTATCTTACACAGCCACGTGAACTGGGTGGGAGTACACTGCTGGCTACTAACCCTTTTGGATACAATGGGGTTTTCACTTTTTAACTCTGATCCTTGAAACTCTCACTGCACATAAGGTTAATGGCCTGCTTGGAGTGCCTTATGTGATTAGATACCTAGGTTTTAAATGCAGAAATGATGAGAATCTTTGGTAGTTTAATTTATGAGAATCTACATTACTAATGTTATTTGAATTTAAGGAAGTGTACATCCTTACATACCTAGTTTCTAAGGCAGAATTGAAAATCTTTACTTTGGTACTTTATTGATTGAAATATTACATTATAAAGGGTATTGGAATTTGATGAACTGTACATAGTTTGAGAAGAATGATAATACTCTGTCCACTGGGATAAGGTTCATGAAAAGTTTTGGAATTTAAGGAAGTGTACATCCTTACATACCTATCTTATTTTTACTTTTGAATTGATTATTTGTTCAATGTCATATGCATGTTGTCCCTTAATATTTCAGTAAATGATATTAACTACTTGACCTTTTGAATCAAACTTGGATTTTGGATTCTCTCAGGCACATCTGTCACCTCTTTGTCCATCACCTCTCTGGTACACATATATGTTATTCCCCTGTGTTTTATAGCAGTAGGCATGTTTATTTTTTATTGGTATGCGCATTCATTAAGCTTAGTTTCCTGTTCAAGAACGATTTGTATATTGTGCCATGGCACAGTATACAACCTGTTCTTGAATTGTCCAAAGTGGACAGTCTAAGATTGTAAACTTCACTGTCAATACATATTATTGTATGCCTTAAATATTACTTCTGATCTAAGAAAATTTAATTGGTTTGTATTTTCTCATTGTTCTTTGGGTACATGTACACTTAATTTTGGTCATAATATCACCTGAATTAAGTTGTGTGCTTGGAGAACTAAGGGGAAATGCTGCCGAAATTTTCTTAGAACAAGAAGTAATTAGGACATACTATAATAATAGAACGTCGAGTTTACAATCGTGGATAGGATAGGACCCTCACCCCGTAGTATCAAGTAAGCGTGTGTCAAGCATTCTTGTAGTTCTCATCAAAGGTAGACGTCAACCTCTCTAAACTCAAAATAATTGCCGTAGAACGGGAATATATGGATCGGAAGTGGATGTTTGCCAATCGTTTGTCGAATGAATATAGAGATGGAGTGCATGATTTTATTAGATTTGCGGTTCGGCATGCCGAAGACTCTAGTAGAATCATATGTCCCTGTTTAAGTTGTTGTTATACAAGACGAATTACTGTAGCTCAATTGGAAGGACATTTAGTGTGCTATGGAATTTATCAAAGTTATACCTGTTGGACATAGCATGGTGAGACAAGAGTTGAATCTAGTGATATAGGGAATATTAGTGAAAGATATGCGGCGGATGATACCGATACAAATACATATGAGGGCGACCGTTTTGAAGAGATGACACACGCGGTTGAAGAAGATCTTCGTGATTGTCCTAAAATGTTTGAGAAGTTGATAAGTGATGCAGAGAAACCGTTGTATGAGGGTTGTACTAAATTCACAAGATTGTCGGCGATGTTAAGGTTGTATAACTTGAAATCGGGTAATGGATGGACAGATAAGAGCTTTATGGAATTACTCGCATTATTGAAAGAAATGTTATCAGAGGATAATGTGCTTCCTAGTAGGACATATGAGGCTAAACAAATGTTACGCTCTATTGGCATGAGCTATGAGAGGATACACGCTTGTCCTAACGATTGCATTTTATTCCGGAAGGATTATACAAATTTACAGATGTGTCCTAAGTGCAATGCCTCACGGTATAAGAAGAAAGAATCGGCTTCAGAGAAGATTTTGTGGTATTTTCCCATAATTCCCAGATTTAGGCGCATGTATCATAGCTCGGAAGATGCAAAGCACTTGACATGGCATAAGGATGAAAGGATTAAAGATGGCAAGTTACGGCACCCGACAGATTCTCCTCAATGGAAAAGAATTGATTATGATTATCCTCATTTCGGACAACAACTAAGAAACCTAAGGCTTGCATTGTCCACGGACGGATTTAACCCGCATGGTATTCAGAGTAGCTCTCACAGTTCATGGCCTGTGATTTTGGTGATCTACAACCTACCCCCTGGGTATGCATGAAACGTAAATATATGATGTTGTCTTTGTTAATTTCTGTGCCCAAACAACCAGGAAATGATATTGACATATACTTGGCTCCTTTAATTGAAGACTTGAAGCAAATGTGGGATAGTGGTGTAGAGGTGTACGATGGGTATAAAGAAGAAAGTTTCACCTTGAGAGCTATGATATTCGACACAATTAATGACTTTCCGGCATACGGTAATCTATCAGGATACAATACCAAAGGTCAGTGTGCATGTCCTATTTGTGAATATTATACATGTTTTAAGGTACTTATACCGAGAGATGTTGATCCCCGCGAATAACACCGGGAGGTTTGTACTCTTATGCCCAGATAAAACAGCTTTACATCCATATATATCTGGGCAAAAATAGTACATACCTGAACGCCTTGAGCTAGCAAGTCCAGATGGCAATTCCCTGTTTCTGGCACCTATGAACGTAGTGTGAGTCATTTAGTTAATTAATGACATGGTACTGTATTTTATTGTGATTAATTATCTGTTTATGATTTGCTTACTCATTTTCTTGTTTTGTAGGGGACATTGGGTATTGTTAGCGATCAATCCCAATGAAGACACAATCTACTATCTGGATCCATTGCATGTACCCTTTAACGAGAAAGAAAAATGATTTGAAATTTATCTCATATATGTTGTGATTCAAATTGTACATTATAGCTAACGAATGTTTGTTTTTGCATTTCAGTGGTTTGACAATTCATCGTGGATGCAAAAAGGGAGTGAAGTCCCGATCTTCAAAATCATCAAAGACTAAATGGATCTTTGTAGAGGTATTAATTTGTTCACATTGTAATTATGCAATTATTTAAATTTAAAACCAATTAACTTATTATTTTTGTTTTGTAGTGCGCCCACCAATACAACATCATAGACTGTGGATACTACGTTCTAAGGTTCCTTAAGGATACCATCGCTCATAACCAAATTCAAATCCCATCATCGGTACGTAATTTCAGTTTAATTACACGCTTACATTTGGACCATTTGAATATCTTTGATTCTAACTTAATTTACTTTTTCTATCGCATGCAGTACTTTCCCGATAGTAAATATGACACATACACCGATGATCAAGTATTTGAAATTTTGGATGAGTGGTGTAACTATATTATTATGAATCAAGGTAAATAATTTGTGTTTTTAGTGTTATATTTAAGTTGTGCTTTGTGTACATTGAATACTTCAAGTTCATGTAATAGTTTGATGATTTGTCTCCAATTTTGCAGGTTGATGCTTTGGGATGAAGAAATTTTGAATTAGTATAGCTAGCTATAGTGTAGTGTACTATATATTGTAATGTCTGGGATTGTATATATTGTATGTTTGAATTATAGTTTGAATTGTGTATATTGTAACATTAATGAATGAAATGAATTTATTTATACTGTACCAATTATGTATACTGTACTGCTATCTGGGTTTTGCTGAGTGCAGGGAAGAGTAAGAGAAAAATAGAGTACAATATTAAAAAAAGAAATAGGGAAAAGATAAGCGCTATCTAAATCATGATAGAAAGCAAGCGCTGTCTTAAACCAAGAATAGACAGCGCTTCCTCAAGAAAGCGCTATCTAATACTCAGTTTTAGACAGCGCTTACTCAAGGAAGCGCTATCTAATCCTGAGTTTTAGATAGCGCTTTCTTGAGGAAGCGCTGTCTATTCTTCTTTAGATAGCGTTTTTTTAAACGCAACTGTTTGTGTCAACCTTTAATAGCGCTCTATTTAATAGCGCTTAAAAGCGCTATTAATGCCAAAGATAAATGCTATTAAAAGCCTTTTCTGTTGTAGTGGAGCTTGGAGTTTCCTTTCAATTAAACCTCTTCACAAAAGGTATGGGGAGTGAACCTCATCACACCAAAATGGGTGGAAGATGAAAATGGTTGTTTATGCTTTGTTTGGGAGAAACCCAAAGCTTGGGTTTACTACTTTATTGGTGAAGTTATCTTTGAGAACATGATTGTAATAATGGTTCTATGCTTAGTCTACGTTTATGATGATGTATGCTTGGATGGAAAAATATTTTCATGTATGTTGAAAACCATGCTTTGATCTCTAGATCAAGTAAGGATTTTTATGCTTGATTTTGGTGGAATGATGTTTGATTATTGTCCATCATAATATTGTGCTCATTTTGAGCTATTACTTGACAAGTTAGTAAAGCAAAATCTTCACATTCCATAAGGAATAGCATTCGGCCTTCAAGCACACAAAAGGAAGAACATGAGTTTGTTCTTGAACTTCAATGTTTTTGGAAAGTTAAAAAGTGCTTTAGTAACTTGTATTCAGCCTTAAAGTGTTTTTAACTAAGGTGAAAATATGTTTTACTTTAGGCATAGTTAACGAATTAAATAAATGTTTTAAAATAAAAATAAAATTCCATTTCTTTTACGCTAACTTAGATCACAATTTTACACTAAGTAAGAAAAAACCCTTTTAAAGTTAGTTAAGGTACTTTACCTCAACCAAGTAACAAAGTTCTTTTAAATCAAATGAGTTTTCAATTAGAAAGATTTTTGTTTATAAAGTCTTAACTCGAGAGTTTTCAACTCAAATCGTAATGTTCTACGCATGAAATCCTAAGTTAAGTAATTAACTTAAAGCAAAATAAAATAGATACTTAAGTATAGTATATGGTGGAACAAGACCATGCACTATACCATTGATGACTTAGTTTATCAATGACTTCATAAGACTTAAGTGAATCAATACTTATTTCATTACGTGGAACTCAAGGAATTAATACCTTAGAAAGGATCAAAGATTTATCTAAGAGGATTCTCAATCCTTCTTCATAACACATAGGACTTGAGATGTAATTCATAAGACACAAACACAAACATGAAACGTTTTGGGTTTTGAAAAACTAGTTCCATGACGGACCGGTGGTTCGGATCCAAGAAAGTTGTTCAATTGTTTCAGTCTTGTGATGACTCGATCCCGGAGGGATCACGAGATTTATCCGGTGGGTCAAAGTTTTATAATACAAAGACGTGTATAGTTTCCTAAGGAAGAGAACCTTAGTGAACCTTGAGGTTTATCCGGTGGATAGACATTACTTTTTCACATCTGCTTTGTAAAAGCATTGGCATTTCATTGCATGAGTGTGTAAAGCCTTGAGCCTAGGAGTTGAGCTTACACCTTGATGCGGGTACGAATCTTACGGTGACGTTTTAAATAGTCTTGGAGGTAACCGGGTTCGAAAGGCTGACATGTGACCCGTTGGTAGCTCTTTTGTGTCGTGACGACTTCGAGCAATACACTGATATCCTCGACTAGATGTCATACAATTCATGTTTGGTGTAGAGTGTTTCCGTAAAGCCAGATACGTGCATGTTACATTGTTGTAGCATCTTGCCCATGGCTGGCATACACGGAACATGTCCTCCTACTTACTCTCTCCGAAGTTTTGTTAGCTCCATGGAGTAGGGGTTAGAGTTTTATCCTTGTAGCATATGACATTGAGTCATGTACATCGCATTGCATTGCATGGTTGTTGATCATTACATTTACTTATTGTACATCACTATTCCATTTTCGAAGATGTCTTATGCTGCTAATTAATTAACATGGTATATGGAGATTCATGGTATGCATGTTGAGTATGTTATTCCTTGGTGCGTTATCCCGTTTTTACTTCTGCTATTTTGCTATGTTGATGATTGGGAATCTCACCCATATCTATATATCTTCACTGCTTGTATTGTTGTTATGCTTGAGAAGATGGACACGACGACGACTGAGCTCAACGTCTACTTTGAGTCCAGAGGAGGACTCCTTTTGTTGTTTTGTTTTGGTCTGGTTGTGTCTAGTAGTCAGTTGTACCTTTTGAGGAGATGTGACTCCCAGTGCTTACTTATGTACTTATTATCAGTTAGGCTTGGACCTACGTCTGTATTCAGTATTGTTTTTATTTCTACACTTTAATTTTGTATGGCTTCTAAAAATACATGGTGAATCTAAGTTTATTATTATTATTATTCTTTTGGCAAATCTCATTGCATCATTGTGAAAAGAAAAGAAAAAAAAAAAAAGAAAACCCGTATTTTCCGTATTAATATTAAATTCGGCCTTATAATCGTTCGAGAATGTGACACTCGGAAATGGGTGTTGCTGTAACGCCCCAATTTTCAAGTCTTATAATTATTCAGTATTTAAAAATTTGTATCTTATTAGAGGGTTGAGAAAGTGAAATAAAATATTCTGAGAACATAGGCATGCCCTATACAACCATAGGAAGCCATGGTTAAGTTTCAAGCGAAAGCTCAAACGGAACCCGATCTGCGTTTTTCATTGACAGTAATATTTTACTACTATCAAGACCTAATTTTGAATCGTGAACGAAACAGTTAGGTTTTAAATAAAATTGTTAACAATATCAGTGATTTTGAAAAAAATTCAAAATAAATAAATCCTCACGACTTTCTTGTACGAAAACCTAAATGGGTGAACAACGGAGCTAAAAACGGATTTACTGGGACCCATTAACGGATAAACATGATGTCACATCACCTGGGAAAGCATGCCATGACTCATCAGTGCAATGATTACGTTTAGAAAATATTTGGACGTGAAAAGACCAAAATGCCCCTGACCTTTTTCATAATTACCATTTGCCCTAGAATGAAAAGACTGTTTTACCCCTGAGAATTTATGTAATAACCCTTTTGACCCTGTGACTCACCATGTCATCATTACCTTTCTAGAAATATCTAGATATTTATAGGAGAAATGACAATTATGCCCCTAGTCTTTTAAGGAATTACCAAATTACCATTTTGGTTATTTACAAGCTTGCCATGACATTAAATAAATATCTCACCTTCACTCTCTCTCTCTAGGCCACACGGCCTCTCTCTCTCTCTCTCTCTTCTCTCTTATTCTTCATTTTCTCTCACTTGTTCGTCATTTCTTCAAGAGTTCTTCAAGTTTGATCTTGAGAACTTAGTGATTTTTGGGTGATTCAAGTTGTTTCTCTTCAAGACTTTGAATCTAGGATGTATAAACTCCATCCTGGCTCTTTTAATCTCTCTATTTCATCTCTTGAATCTCTTGATTCATGAAGATCCAAGTTTAGATCCAAAACTTTGAAAATTCATAGAAAAGTGTAGAAAAATTCTTTTAATACCAAATCGATTTCTATGAACTAGTTCCATCATTCTCTTTCATAATCCAAGAGCATGAAACCAAATAAGTTTTCTAGCCTTTTTATTCAAAAGTGGCTGAAACCTTTACATAGGAAAAGGTTGAGTTTTTTATTCAACTTTTGAATAATAAGACTTAATCTAGTGTTATGTGTACTTGAGGATCATTGATCCAAGAGTTGGAAACTAAATGAGCTTCCTAGTTCATATGGGTTATCTTGGCCGAAACCTCCATGTATTGATGGATGGGATTTTGGTTCAAGTTTTGGTGTAATAGGCTTTGATCTAGCCTTAGCACACCTAGTAAGGATGAAATCCAAGAGATAGGAATTTTTGGACATCCCTAGCTTTTTATGGCTCCATGGCTGAACCCTATATAGGTAGGAATAGGAAGATTTGCATTGTGTAATATTGATGTTTGGATTGATTATGTGTATGTAGTTGTGATAGGTTGATCGGACGAGGAATCGGGAGAATCCGCGAGCCGATCGGACGACTTTTGCTTGGAGGATAACTACAACGGGTAAGGGGAGTTTGCCTGAGGGATTTTCCGCGATAATTATATGTTTTCCATGATTGATTTGTGTAGCTCTGTTGGAGCTTCGTTGTGATTGTAATAATGGTCTATGCTTTAGTATGCTTTAGCATATGTTATGATGATGTATGCTTGGATGGAAAATGTTTTCATGTATGTTGAAAACCATACTTTGATCTCTAGATCAAGTAAGGATTTCTATGCTTGATTATGATGCAATTATGTGTGATTATTGTTTGTCATAATTATGTGAGCATTTTGAGCTATGACTTGTCTAGTTGGTGAAGCAAAATCTTCACTTTTTCCTTAAGGAGGCTTGTGGCCTTAATGAGTAAAATGAGGAAGAACATGTGTTGTTCTTGAACAATTAAAGTTTTGAAGTAAGAAAAATGATTTAGAGACTTATGTCTCAAAGAAAAATAATAAGAGATATTGATCCAAAGATCAATTAAAGTTTCAACGTTCAAGTGTTTCACCAAAGTGAAAAAATTTCTTTTTACTTAAGCCATAGTTAGATAATTAACTAAGTGTTCTAAATAGAGAAATAATGAAGTGGTTTCATGAAAGTTAACATTGTATGTGGCTTCATTATTAGCAGAATTGAGACGACCCCACTTACGCAGGATAATCTCATTAGGCTTAGACCCGCTTATATCATTGGCTATAACTTAACCTTATTATTATTATTATTATTATTATTACGCGCTTATTTAAACAGACGAGTTAAAGCAACAAACATACAAGCATAATCATGTAAAACAAAACATTTATTAGAGTAAAGCACAACGGGAAAGATAAAACATGTACATGCATTATATAAGTATTTACGTGGTTGCCCCATCAGTAGGGCTACTGTAATACATGCATCCACTATACAACTGAAACTGCAAAATAACATATACATCCAGACCTCAAAAGAAAGCTCTCTAACATCCTCACCAGCGCTCCCCAACCCCACTCTAAAAAATACATTAGCTTCTCCACATAGTCCTAGAGACGCACTGGCTAGCCCTCACCATCAGTGGTAGGGATGTCCTGAGCTACCCTGCCCCTGTCCGCGTGTACGCCTATAAACCCGCATAGGCTCATACTCGGAGGAGGAACTCAACACTACTATGCGGCGTCTCAGGGCCGCCCTCAGATATCGATCTGACCGTCTCCTCCGGCCTCTGTGCACCAAGCCTCTCCTGCTGGATACAGCCTAAGTCTGTGGTGCCACCCATCTGTAGTCCTGCTCTCTCTGACTCGGTGGTCGCCACATCCATGGGATAGGAAGAAATTGGTAAACACGATAAGGTCCGATGATGTCAGCATACGGTGGAGTACCTCTCCGGAAGATCAAGCGAACTGGTCCTGTATATACAACCAAAAAGGTCGAGGAGTCCACCTGCCATCCCCTCTCGTCGTGGTACACGATCTCAATATCCCCCAGCAGCGGCATCCTCGGTGCTCCGATGATAAACGGATGTCTCCTCGGATCCATCCTCTGGAATTGCTGGCTCCTCGTCTGCTCACAGAACGAACATACATATACAAAGAAAAGAAATAGGGAGATAAGATATACAGCACATCAAATATAGGGATGATGCAATGCAGAATATATAGCAGACACAGCCGTCTCTTAATGTCTCGACACCTCGATCGTTTCCTAGCTAGATGCAACACATACTCTTTCTATGCATGTCGGCCGGTACTAGCACCGTACTGAGGGCAACATCTCGTCCGCTCAACGGACCATACACACATTTTGAGATGCATACAGCAATTCATCAATATCGGCATGTTCAATGCAGCATTAAATATCTCATACAACAACATGCCATCATATCATGCAGATATGCTACATACCACAGTCAGCAGATAAACAGATACTCACAAAGCAGCCATACATACATCATGCCAGTCAACATAAATCTGCTAACCTAGGGTATCAACATAGCAGTGCTAGCCCAAAGGAGACTAAACCCAGGGTTTAGGTACTTCGTCAGGGCTCAACCTCACGTAGGGTTTACGGTTCCCCTACACACACGTAACATATAACAAATCTATGTAGTCTACGCTTGCCTCCCCGACGTGTGTAAATCTTTCTCCCCACCTGAACAATCGGCACGCAAATCTAGGGAATCACCGGCTGCTCCTCCTTCCTCAACTAGCAGCCACTCTCCTATGGCAGCTCCAAACAGCCCCTCAACCGCGGCCTCAGCTCGAAGCCTCGTACCACTGCGAGCACGAACTTTTCCCTAATCACGAGCACAACACATATACAACAGTGTTAGCCCTAGAGCAAGCCCAAAAGATCAAAGAAAGGGTAAAGACTTGAAGAACGCCAAGAACACGAAGAACACGTGTTAGGGATCCGAGTTTACCTATGGCGAATCAAGAAACTAATCCGTTGGTGTCGGAGATAACTTCGACGCGATCACAACAATGTAGTCGGAATCGCGTTCCAGCGGCTTGATCACCTCTAACCTCAAGCTTTCTCTCTCTGAAACTCAGAGCTTCTCTCTCAAACTCGCAGAATCTCTCTCCAAATTCGTGCAAGTGTGAAGATGAAAATGGAAGCTCCACTTATGGTCCCGCTGTCCACGCTTAAGCGTTCATCATACTGCACGCTCTAGCGTGGGATCTCTCCCCCCTCGAGCGTGGAAACTCATCCACTCCGCCTGCTCCCCGGCTTGACACGTGTCCCACACACGTCCAAACTCAGAATAGCTGCACAGCTCACTCAGCACACTGAAGCGTCCACCTCTCCCACGCTTAAGCATGTTGACGCTTGAGCGTGGAGTTCTCTCACGCTTGAGCGTCAAGCTCAGCGAGAGAAGAACTTCCGGCCTTCTAACTTCCCCAGTTTCTCGTGTTACAACTTAGGCACTTCCAACCTTGTTCAAGCCTATTCCTAAACTTCCAACTAGGTGCCAAACTAACACACAAGCAATCACACAACCATACGAACACACGATCAAGGTCATCTACCTTAATTAGGGTTATGGAAGACAGGGATGTTACATTACCACCCCCTTAAAGAGAATTACGAAATTCCTTGCTCATACCTGCAAACAAAGACGGATATTGCTAGCGCATCTCAACTTCACGTTCCCATGTTGAATCTCCGGTTGCTGGGTCCCATTCAACCCTTACTAGAGGAATCTGTTTACCGTGAAGTTCCTTGATCCTTCTATCCATTATCTGAGCAGGTAAAGCCTCATATTCAAGGTTCTCTCTTAGCTGGATTGATTCGGACTCTAACACATGCGATGGATCGGGGTAATACTTTCTAAGCTGAGAGACGTGAAAGACATCGTGAAGGTTGGACAAATTTGGCGTAAGGCTATCTGGTAAGCTACTGGACCAATTCAGCGAAGAATCTGAAATGGTCCTATGAATCTGGGTGTAAGCTTTCTGGATCGAATTGCCCTGCCAACTCTATTCCTTGGTGTAACTCTCAGAAATACATGATCGTCCTCCTGGAACTCTAGAGGTCTCCTCCGTTTGTCAGCGTAGCTCTTCTGCCTATCCCTTGCGGCTTTCATCTTTTTTCGGATCAACTTAACCTGTTCTTTTGTTCGTTGCACCAACTCCGGACCTAACAACTGATTCTTTCCAGTCTCAAACCAGCACAACGGAGTCCTGCACTTCCTCCCGTACAAAGCTTCATACGGCGCCATCCTGATACTTGAGTGGTAACTATTGTTGTAGGTAAACTCAATCAAAAGAAGAAAATCGTCCTAACTCCCTGTGTGTTCCAACACACATGCTCTCAATAAATCTTCCAACGATTGAATCGTTCATTGTGACAGACCCTCCATTTGCGGATGATACGCAGAACTTAACCTTAACTTAGTTCCCAACGGCCCGTTCAGGCTCCTCCAAAACCTAGAAGTAAACCTCGGATCTTGGTCTAAGATAATACTTGAAGGTATGCCATGTAGCTTCACCACTCCCCTGATGTAGGTCTGAGTCAATCTTTCCAGAGAGTAATTCTGGTTGATAGGTAGGAAATGAGCACATTTCGTCAATCTATCTATGATGACCTAAATCGCATCACACCTCTTCTGAGTCCTTGGTAACCCAGAAACAAAGTCCCTTGTAATGCCATCCCACTTCCACTCCGGAACATCTAGTGATTACAATAATCTCGCTGGCTTCTAGTGTTCAAGCTTCGCCTTTTGACACACCAAGCAGGATAGGACATAAGCCGCCACATCTTTCTTCATCCCTGGATACCAAAATAGCTTCTTCAAATGTTGGTACATCTTAGAAGCCCCTGGATGAAAGCTCAACTTGGTCTTGTGTGCTTCTTCTAAGATCATATTCTTCACTTCGCTATCCGTAGGTGATAACTCTTTTTATGAAGAGTTATTTATACCTTTTTCACTTGTATTTTTGTGGTGTTTGAGTAGTTTGAGTTTATGTTTTTAGTGTTTTAGGGTGGTTTTGTGTAAAGTGTGTTTTATAAGAGTCTTTTATGAGTTTTAGTGTTTTGGTGTCTTTTGGATCAGTTTTTAGTATTTGAATGTGTTTTCTGTGCAGGGCAATTTGTGGAGATCTATGCGCTAAACTGGAAACGTTGCTCTGGGATATGTTGTAGCAATCGAAGCTGAAGCTGACTGTGGACAAGGACAAAGGCTCAAAACATTCTCTTAAACATTGAGTTGTCCTTCGCTGATAAGGACAGTGTCCTACATGTGGGACTGATATTTGGTGCATTAAAGTCAGGGAACTGGGCCAAGGACACTTGTCCTAATCAGTCTTTAGCCCAAAGAGGATGAGAGAGGAGAGGGCCTTGAGATATGTTGGCAGAAAAACCCTAAATAGGGGACAGCAGGAGAGGGACCGGACATCTTCTTCTTCCTTACTGCAGCAAGGACAGCAGCTGCGCCCCTTTCTCTCTCTCTCCTCCATTGTAATGGCTTCTTCTTCCATTTCTTATTTTTCTCTTTGTTTTTGTAAGCTCAATATGAGCTAAACCTCTTGTAGCTATGGGATGTTGAACTTGTAATGCATTTCTAGTGAATGTTATGTTATGCTTTGCTAATGCATTTTCTATAAATCTGATATGGATTGTGTTTTAATTAAGCTTGATCACTATAGTTAGAACTTTAGCTCACGGCTGCTTGGAAAAGCTAAGTGTAGCAGAACTGTTTTATAGATAAGAGTAAAATCATTAATTGGAAAATTATAATGAAGAGTGATTTAGGAATGAACATTCTAACTCTTAGGCTAGCTGGAACGAGCTTAAGAGAGGCGTGAATGTAACTAATATGGACCTCGGAATAGGAGACGTTTAGTGAAGTTCATCTCAGAATTGTTGGAAAACAAACTTTTATTTCCTGGAGCCAAATTGCCGTAGCATTGCAACGCAAAACTGAACTAGACTGAAGTTGCAAGGGATACTTCCCCATAGCTGTTTTACCCATTCTGTTAACAAATCCGTTTTTATTTCTCTAGCATTTATTTTTACCAAAACTGTCCTGGATACACACACACAAATTATTCGTTACTCTTTGTTAATCTTGGTTAATAGAACCATTAATTCAAACTTGTACTTGATTCACCATATAATCCTCGTGGGAACGATCTCACTTACACTTTATTACTTATTAAACGATTGTGTATACTTGCACAATCACATCAACCATTTTTATAGCAACAAGTTTTTGGCACCGTTGCCGGGGATTGTAATGGTGTTTAATGAACATGTTTTAAATTGATTGTTCTATTAGTTGGGACAACTGATCTATGAGTGTTTTGCTATAGCAACAGGTACTTTACTCTGTATGCGCAGGCATAGCGCTCCTGAGTTCCAGCTAGACCCAGAAATCGAAAGAACATTCAGAAGGTTGAACAGGCAGAACTAGGGCTTAGTTGAGTTGGGGAGATTGATTCCTGATACCCCTCATTACTCCATCGCTGCCACTAGTTCTAACAATTCTGAAATGGGTGATGAACCAAATAGCATGGCTTTAGCCAATGATAGAACTAGTTCTATCAGAGGTTATGCCCTGTTTGATCCGGCAACAATGAACACAGGCATAGTGGTGCCCAAAATAACAGCTGGGCATTTTGAGTTCAAGCCTGTCATGTTCCAAATGCTGCAAGCAATTGGGCAGTTCAGTGGTGCTGCAACCGAGGACCCTCATTTGCATCTGAAGTAGTTCCTGACTGTGGCTAATAATTTCAGAAATCCAGGAGTCACTGAGGATTCCTTCAGATTAAGACTGTTCCCATTTTCTTTGGCTGGCAAGGCTAAGAACTGGCTAAATTCTATGGAGCCCAACTCTGTTAATACATGGAATAGGATGGCTGAGAAGTTTTTGACCAAATTCTTTCCTTCTATGAAGAATGCTAAGCTGAGAAATGGTGTAACCTCCTTTAAGCAACTTGATGATGAGCCTTTATATGAAGCTTGGGAGAGATTTAAGGAGCTTTTGAAGAGATGCCCCCATCATAGCATTCCAATATGCATTCAGATGGAGCACTTTTATAATGGAGTGTTGCCATCCGCAAGAATGATGCTTGATGCCTCTGCAGGAGGCACTCTTCTGAACAAGTCCTATAATGAAGCATATGAATTGATTGAAAGTATTGCTGCTAACAGTTATCAGTGGCCTACTGCTAGCTTACCTCTGGAAAAAGCACAATTACTGCAGGAATGCATGAAGTGAGTGGAGTTACAACGCTTACTGCTCAATTGGCTTCCTTAACTAACATGGTGAAAAACCTAGCTATTATAAGCAAGAGTAACCAGGCAGCTCAAGCAGCTGTGACTGAACCAATTGTAAATGAACAACAAGTGCACCAAGCTGAAACTGTTTCTTGTGTGTATTATGGAGGAGAACATTTGTTTGAGGACTGTTTCAGCAATCCTGCATCTGGTAATTATGTGAACTACAGCAGCAACAGGGGAGATAAACCTTATTTCAATACCTACAATCCATGGAACAGGAAACCTCCCAATTTTTCGTGGAATAACAATGCTAATGCTCCGCCAGGGAATTCAAAATTTCCTGCTAGATCCACAACTGCTCCATCTGGATTCACAAATCAGCAACCAAGGCAACAACAGCAAGCACAATCGGCAAATCAAGAAATGTCCTTGGAAGATGTCTTAAAGGCATTCACGTCAGAAACTAAGGCACAGTTCCATAATCAAGGAGTATCCATGAGGAACCTTGAAAATCAGGTAGGCCAGCTGGCCAATGCACTGAACAACAGATCCAGTGGCGCTCTGCCATCTTTTACTGAAACTCCTTCATCCTCAAGCCCTCATGGTAAGGAGCACTGCAAAGTAATACACTTGAGAAGTGGAACTGAGTATCAGCTATGGTAGAGAAAAAGAGCCAGGTGCGAACTGAAGAGACTGAGACTATTCCAGCAATTGGTGAAACTGTTGAGAAGACAGCTGAGAGAACTGCTAAGAAGCCTGAGGCTGTTCCAGAAGCTGAGCCCTTGCCCAAATTTATTCCAGAAAGACCACCTCCCCCTTTTCCTCAAAGGTTAAGGAAAGTACAACAAGACAAGCAGTTTAGCAAGTTCATGGAAATTCTGAAGCAGTTGCACATCAATATACCTTTGGTTGAAGCTTTGCAGCAGATGCCTAATTATAAAAAGTTCATGAAAGATGTGTTAACGAAGAGGAGAAGGCTTGGGGAGTTTGAAACAGTTGCCATGACAAAGGAATGTAAGCTAATGCTCCAAGCCAAAGTACCTCCCACGAGGAGAAGACCCGGGAAGTTTCACCATTCCCTGTTCCATTGGAGACACTTACTGTGGCAGAGCACTATGTGATTTAGGTGCTAGCATCAACTTAATGCCTATGTCGATTTTTAAACAATTAGGCATTGGGGATGCTAAGCCTACCACTATGACACTTGAACTAGCAGACAGGTCTATTGCATATCCAGAAGGAAAGATCGACGATGTGTTGACAAAAGTAGATAAGTTTGTGTTTCCAGTGGACTTTATTATTTTAGACTATGAAGCAGATAGGGAAGTTCCTATTATTCTGGGTAGGCCTTTCTTTGCTACAAGAAGAACTCTCATTGATGTAAAGAAGGGAGAGTTGACCATGAGGGTTAATGAGCAATATGTGACTTTCAATGTGTTCAACGCCTTAAAGTATCTTGACGAAGGAGTGGAAGAATGTTCGTTTGTGCAGTCATTTGATAACCAGTGGCAAAGACAATTCCTGACAGGAAGAACAGAATTGAGTGATGATGAGTATGAATTTGGTTCTGATGATCCCTTGTTGGAAGAACTTTCTGAAATAAAAGATTGTACTGCAAGGCAACCTATGTGGGCTAGAAAATTAGAGTCATTGGAAGTCATTGATCGGACTTTGAAGGACAACATACCTTCAGTTGTGAAGCCACCTATTCTAGATCTAAAACAGCTCCCAGCTCATTTGAAATATGTTTACTTGGGAGCTATGGAAACCTTGCCGGTGATTATTTCATCTTTCCTAACTGCTGATCAAGAGAATAGTTTGATAGAAACCTTGAGAATGCACAAGAAAGCAAGCGGTTGACAAATGGCAGATATCAAAGGCATCAGTCCTACTGTGTGTATGCATCGAATATTGCTAGAGCCTGAAGCCAAGAATAGTGTAGAGAGCCAAAGGAGACTAAATCCTATCATGAAGGATGCGGTGAAGAAGGAGGTTATCAAGTGGCTGGATACTGGGATTATATACCCCATTTCTGACAGTGTGTGGGAAAGCCCAATCCAGTATGTGCCAAAGAAAGGGGGAATAACAGTTGTGGCTAACAAGAAAAATTAACTAATCCCCACTAGAACAGTCACAGGGTGGAGGATTTGTATGAATTATAGGAAATTGAATAAATCCACCAGAAAAGATCATTTTCCCTTACCTTTTATTGATCAAATCCTGGATAGACTTTCTGGGAAGGAGTTCTAGTGCTTTTTGGATGGATATTCTGGTTACAATCAAATTGCTGTAGCACCCGAAGATCAAGAAAAGACTACCTTTACTTGTCCCTATGGCACTTTTGCCTTTCGAAGGATGCCATTTGGCCTCTGTAATGCCCCAGCAATGTTCCAACGATGCATGATGGCCATATTCTCGGATGTTATTGAGAAATTTGTGGAATTTTTGATGGATGACATCTCACTGTTTGGAGTGTCATTCCAGGAATGCCTTGGAAATCTGGAACAGGTCTTGGATCGTTGTGAGGAAACTAATTTGGTGTTAAACTGGGAAAAGTGTCACTTTATGGTTCAGGAAGGAATTGTGCTGGGTCACAAGGTGTCTAAGAAGTGTATGGAAGTAGACAAAGCCAAAATAGAGGTCATTGAAAAGCTGCCACCACCTACCTTAGTTAAAGGAGAGAGAAGTTTCTTAGGACATGTTGGATTCTATAGAAGATTTATTAAGGATTTCTCCAAAATCTCCAAGCCTCTATGCCAGTTGCTAGAACATGATAGAATCTTTGATTTCACACCAAACTGTTTGGAAGCATTTGAAATTTGGAAGAAGGCCCTAATTACTGTACCAGTCATAACTGCTCCCGATTGGTCTATGCCATTTGAGTTGATGTATGACGCTAGTGACTTCGCAGTGGGAGCAGTCCTGGGCCAGAGGAAAGATAAGGTATTTCAATCTATATATTATGCCAGCAAAACATTGGTTGAAGCTCAATTGAACTATACCACTATAGAGAAAGAGTTGTTGGCTGTTGTGTTTGCCTTTGACAAGTTCAGACCCTACCTTGTTGGCACAAAGGTGATTGTCTATACTGATCACGCTGCCATCAAATACTTGATTTCGAAGAAAAATGCAAAGCCAAGACTAATTAGGTGGGTGCTTTTGTTGCAAGAGTTCGACTTAGAAATCAGGGATAAGAAGGGAGTTGAGAATCAGTTGGCAGACAATTTGTCAAGATCGTCTGAGGAGAATGAGGCCACAAAGAATTCTGAGATCAAAGAACTGTTTCCTGATGAGCAGTTGCTGTCTATGGAAGATGCTGAAACACCATGGTATGCTGACCTATTAAACTATCTAGCTAGTGGAATTGTCCCTGCAGATTTCAGTCCACATCAAAGAAAAAGGTTCTTCCATCAGGCAAGGTAGTTCTGCTGGGACGAGCCGTACTTGTACAAGCACTATGCTGACAAGTTGCTTCGAAGATGTATGGCAGAAACAAAAGTCTCGGTTATTCTCTTACACTGTCATTCATCCCCATGTGGGGGACATTTTGGAGGAATGAGGATGGCTGCTAAAGTCCTCCAGGCCGGGTACTTTTGGCCTACATTATTTAAAGATGCTTACTTCTTTGCTAAGGGCTGCAATAGATCCCAAAGGGTAGGCAATATTTCAGATAGAAACGAGATGCCCCTCAATTCCATCTTGGAATTTGAGTTGTTTAATGTTTGGGGCATAGACTTCATGGGTCCCTTCCCCCCTTCCTTTGGCAATTTATATATTTTGGTGGCTGTAGACTACGTGTCAAAATGGGTGGAGGCTGTAGCTCTCCCCACATATGATGCCACATCTGTTGTGAAGTTTGTTCAAAAGCATATTTTTACAAGATTTGGCACACCAAGGGCTTTTATCAGTGATGAAGGTAAGCACTTCTGCAACAAGCTGTTTGATGGAGTTCTCACAAAATACGGGGTGAGGCATAAAGTGGCTACAACATACCTTCCGCATACCAATGGGCAGGCTAAGCTGTCCAATAGGGAAATAAAAAGAATTTTGGAAAAAGTGGCGAACCCAACTAGAAAAGACTGGTCCCTGCATTTGGAAGATGCTTTTTGGGCATATAACACTGCCTACAAGACCCCCTTAGGAATGTCACCCTATAGGTTGGTCTATGGAAAGGCATGCCATTTGCTCATTGAGCTGCAGCATAAAGCCTTCTAGGCATTAAAAAAACTCAATCTTGAGCTAGCCTAGGTTGGGGCAGCTCGAATGCTGCAGCTCAATGAGCTTGAAGAGCACAGGATGTTCTCGTATGAGGGGGAAGAACTCTACAAGGCCAAAATAAAAGCTTGGAACGATCGAAAAATCCAGAAGAGAGACTTTGCACCAGGAGAGCAAGTATTGCTCTTCAACTCCAGACTGAAGCTATTTCTAGGAAAACTCAAATCTAGATGGTCTGGACCCTTCACAATAGTTCATGCCCACTCTCATGGAGCCATGGAACTGCTTGATGCAGCCTCTGGTAGAACCTTCAAGGTAAACGGGCAAAGGGTCAAGCATTACTGGGGTGAGCCATTTGCTAAGGCACAGGCCACCACAGTAATGGCTAATCCTTGAATGTTCAACATGCTCTGAGTCAGGCTGAGGACTTATAAACCAAGCGCTACTGGGAGGCAGCCCAGCAAATTATTTTCCTTAATTTTAGATGTTATTTTTGTTTTTGCTTTTTAGTTTTCTTTGGCACTAACTCAATAAGCAGAAAACAAAGAAATTGGAGTTGTGATTGAAGGTGGTAAAGCTGTCTTGGTGGTGCTATGGTTGTGCATTGGGCTGAAATAGGTTGGGGGCCTATGTAACTAATTCGGGATTGTGTTGGTTTTTGGGGGGAAGACGTCACGTCAGTTAAAAACCCAGATAAAGCAATTTCAAAAGGTTGGAGGGGAAAAGGTGGATCAACTTTTCTTACATTCACCATTCCCCAAGCCCCCCTCACACCATTTAATCTCCCTTGGTATCCGCACCTTTTCCTAGCCACACACTCTCAACCACCAGCGTCAATCATCATCACTCTCCCATCAAATCTCTCCATAAATCCCACTCATTCCCCTTCCTTCACACACGCAAAACCCACCGCTTCCCTTACCCGGGCCCTAACTTTTTCAGTTTCCCCCCAAATCTCTTCCTCTCCCACCTTCATCTCTTCCCCTAATCTCCGCTCTACCATGCCTTGCGTCAAGCATTCCGCTGTGAAGAAGAGCAAACCCAGCTCAAGTGATGAGTTTGAAGGGTATGAAGTGTTTGTAGATGCTCGGTACGTTAATGTTACTGCGCTCAGGGACCCTCATGCGGAGAAAGGTTTCACCATCTCCACCAAGGCATCTTATGGCCTCCCTGCTGAAATTGCTGTAGTGATTGACCAGCATAAGTGGAAACGTTTTGCTGGCCACCCAACTGGGTTCTGCACTTCTCTTGTTCGCGAGTTCTATGCGAACATTGGAGGCGCTGAACAAACCCACTCCATGGTGAGGGGGTGCAAGGTCAGCTTCTCTGCCAAGACCATCAACTTAAAGCTGAACTTGGCTGAAAAGGACGATGAGTACCAGCCTTAGCTGAAGAAGGCTACTGTAAAGCAACTAACTGATATGAAGGATGCTGTGACTGTCCCAGGGAGGAAATGGCTCCCAACTTCTGGAAATTAGTTGAAAATCGCCAGGTCTGCTTTGCAACCCTTTGCCAAGGTTTGGTATCACTTCCTTCGACATAAGCTCTCCCCCACTGGGCACACGGAAACTGTTAAGAAGGAACGTTTGGTGCTCCTTTACTGCATCATGGAGGGAAAGAAAATAAATGTAGGGAGGTTGATGCAGCAGGAGATCTCCACTTGTGCCACGAGCACAAAAGGTCAATTGGTCTTCCCCTACTTTATCACTAACCTATGCAAGCGATGTGGCATTGAGCTTTGGAAGGGGGAAGTGGAGGAAAGAAACGCAGGAAGCATTGATATCGGGTTAATCAATCGATTTATAACCAACTCAGCTAAAGCAACCCAGGCCAAAGACCAAGAGCAGATTATGGAACCAGGGGAGCCCTCAAAGCAGCAGGACCGATCTGCAGGGCTAGAGTAAAAGGTGGAGTCTCTGACTCAGATGCTGCAACAACACAGGCTGCAGCAGCAATTATATTAGCAATTTGCCCTGGATCAGTTCAAATGGCAGCAAAGGGTGCTAGAGCTTAACCAATGGAAAAAGGTGCACCCCATACCACAGTTTCCAATGCATATTCTCCCTGACCAGCACAACAGCCTCAGTGCCACAGCAGTCCCGGATGGATCGGACTCCTCTAACTGGATGCCACCAACACCTTCCCAACAGCAACAACCCACCACCACCACTGAAGATCTCAGAAGCAACAAGAGAAAGAGAAGTGCAAGCCCCTTGCCGGACTTGGGGGCTGAGACAGAAGCAGAGCCTAAAGAAGCTGAACCTGGAGCAACAACAACAATCCCTACCCCCTCTCACACTCCTAAGAAGAAAGTATCAGACACCCCTCTTAGGGATGTGATCACAAAAATAGCCGCTGATTACCCTGCCTCTGATGAGGATGAGGAGGACACTATGCCTCTTTCCACCAGAAAGAATAGGTTGCTTGAACAAAGTGCTGCAAAGGGAAAGGGTAACAAGCCAACTGCAACAGAAAGTGAGGGGGCAGGGGGAAGTGAAGAGGGCACAGCAGCCTCAGCAACTGATGAAGAAGATCAAGACGGCTTGGTCTTTGTGAAAGAAGTGGGGACCTCAACCCCTACAAGCAATAAGACCACGACTGCGAAAGGGAGCTAGAAGAGCTCCCACATCAAGAAGTTGAGCACTTGAGCACATCAAAGCAGGTTGCTGCAACCTGTTGCAGCGACCCTATTAGGAGTTTCCTTGTTTCCCTTTTTGGTTATTTCTTCTGGTTTATAGTTTAAGTTGTTGTTGCTGTGTTGTTCTATTCAAATTGTAGCAAGTAGCTGAGAGTGGGGGTCAGCGGACCTTGACCCCACCTGTTTTTTTTTGTCATCTTAGTATCCTGTATGTTTTACTTCACCATGTGCACCACCATCCCCATCCTGGGGTTTTGCTTAATGCAGCTTGTCCGTTTTAATATTTCACAAGTGAATCTCTCTGGCAATTTTGACTTGATTGTTCTTTTTCTAGCTTGTGTGATTGGATTTAATTGTTTGACGCTCGAGGCACATGCTGTAGCATTCTGATCTACCTTGTGAGCTTTTGGGCCAAAACAGTTTTCTCCTTCTTTCTGTGTGAATATCATTCTTATGCATAATTCTCTGAATTTGACTTGCTGCTTTCACACTTCCACACATCTCTGCTGCACACACTTTTGCTAGAGGCGCAATTTTGTTTTTCTCTTTAGCCTAGTTTTGTCTCCATAGCCTACCCTTGGATATTACCTTTGTGTGAACCCCTTTGGGCCTGCAAGCCCTTTGTTTTTAATGAACCCACATTACAAGCCATATCCTGAAAAACCAATGTCCTAACTAGTTGGTGTGGCTGGTATGCTTCCTATGTTTACATGCTGTAACATAAGTTTGGGGGTGCTCGAGGGCTAGCACATTTTTAAGTTTGGGGGAGCTATGCCGCAGAAATGTGATAAATAAAAACATCATTTATTTTTAAAAAAAATGCTGAAATGCAGAGCAGTTGCAAGGAAAAATGCTGAAATGTTGTAACAACTGCTTTGAGAGTACAAAAAAGGGAAAGGAATCAAACAAAATGAATCAGATCAAAAAGTCCTCCCTGACTTGTGTGAGTTGGGCCAAGTAGGAATTAGTTGTGAAGCAAAAAGAGGAAGCATACCGAAGCTCCATCTAGTGTAGCCACCTTCCCAGAATTGTTCCTACCTGAACCCAAGCCTCATTGCATCCAAATAAAGTCCTCTAGTAGTGTGTAGTTTTGATTGTGAGTGGTGTGTTTAGAAGCTTGTCAAGGTCATGTTTGACTATGCATTGGAATGATAATTGAGAGTACCTATCTTAGCTTGAGAAGAGAGAAAGAACACACTGTTCTGAGAGTGTAGTGCTGTAGCATGTTGCTGTGAGTTGAAAATGAGGAAATCCAGGAATGCTTACTTGATTGATTTTCATGATTGTTGATGCATTGTCAAGTATGCCTTGTGAAGAAAATGGTTTATAAAAAAAAATTTGTGTTTGAGCTGATTTAAGCACATGTGTGGAGGTTTAGAAATATTTGTGTCTGTTCTTTTTAGTTTCTTTGTTTCCATTACTTGAGGACAAACAATGATTCAAGTTTGGGGGTGTGATAACTCTTTTTATGAAGAGTTATTTATACCTTTTTCACCTGTATTTTTGTGGTGTTTGAGTAGTTTGAGTTTATGTTTTTAGTGTCTTAGGGTGGTTTTGTGTAAAATGTGTTTTATAAGAGTCTTTTATGAGTTTTAGTGTTTTAGTGTCTTTTGGAACTATTTTTAGTATTTGAGTGTGAGTTTTCTGTGCAGGGCAATTTGTGGAGATCTATGCGCTAAACTTGAAACGTTGCTCTGGGATATGCTGTAGCAATCATAGCTGAAGCTGACTGTGGACAAGGACAAAGGCTCTAAACATTCTCTTACACATTGAGTTGTCCTTCGCTGATAAGGACAATGTCCTACATGTGGGACTGATATTTGGTGCATTAAAGTCAGGGAACTGGGCCAAGGACACTTGTCCTAATCAGTCTTTAGCCCAAAAAGGTTGAGAGAGGAGATGGCCTTGAGATATGCTGGCAGAAAAACCCTAAATTGGGGACAACAGGAGAGGGACCAGACATCTTCTTCTTCCCTACTGGAGCAAGGACAACAGCTGCGCCCCTTTCTCTCTCTCTCCTCCATTGTAATGGCTTCTTCTTCCATTTCTTATTTTCTCTTTGTTTTTGTAAGCTCAATATGAGCTAAACCTCTTGTAGCTATGGGATGTTGAACTTGTAATGGATTTCTAGTGAATGTTATGTTATGCTTTGCTAATGCATTTTCTATAAATCTGATATGGATTGTGTTTTAATTAAGCTTGATCACCTTAATTAGAACTTGAGCTCACGGCTGCTTGGAAAAGCTAAGTGTAGCAGAACTGTTTTATAGATAAGAGTAAAATCATTAATTGGAAAACTATGATGAAGAGTGATTTAGGAAGGAACATTCTAACTCTTAGGCTAGCTGGAACGAGCTTAAGAGAGGCGTGAATGTAACTAATATGGACCTAGGAATAGGAGACGTTTAGTGAAGTTCATCTCAGAACTATTGGAAAACAAACTTTCATTTCCTGGAGCCAAATTGTCGTAGCATTGCAACACATAACTGAAATACACTGAAGCTGCAAGGGATACTTCCCCGTAGCTGTTTTACCCATTCTGTTAACAAATCTGTTTTTATTGCTCTAGCATTTATTTTTACCAAAACTGTCTTGGATACACACACACAAATTATTTGTTAATCTTTGTTAATCTTGATTAATAGAACCATTAATTCAAACTTGTACTTGATTCACCATATAATCCTCGTGGGAACGATCTCACTTACACTTTATTACTTGTTAAACGATTGTGTATACTTGCACAAGCACATCAACCATTTTTATAGCAACAGCAGGCACACAAACTCGGTCACCAATCCTGATGAGGCCATCCGTACCTCTCCTAAACTTTGACGTTTCACCCTCCTCGATCAACCGGTTAACTTCCTTAAGGTACTCATCCTCAGCTTGCCTGCTCCAAAGTAGGTTCAGGAAATCGCTAGTCACCTCTATCATCCCTAGATTCATCTTATCCTTGACGATTTCTACATGTAGATTCAAATCCCTAAACTGCTCTAACAACTCAAGCTCTCGTACTGTCATGGCAGATACGTGTAGGGACTTCCAACTGAGCGCATCTGCTACTACATTCGCCTTACCTGGATGGTATTGTTGGTCGAATTCATAATCTTTTTTGAATTCCATCCACCTCCTCTGCCTCATATTCAACTCCTTCTGGTCGAACAGATACTTCAAACTCTTATGGTTGCTAAACACACTGAATTTAGTACCATAGAGATAGTGTCTCCATATCTTCAATGCAAAAACTACCGCAGCCAACTCCAAATCATGAGTCGGGTAGTTCCGTTCATGCACTCTCAACTGCCTGGAAGCATACCCCACCACTCTCCCTTCTTGCATGAGGACACAACCCAATCCTTGATATGATGCATCATAGAATACGTCAAAACGTCCTAACGGATCTGGTAAAACCAACACCGGCGACGTGGTCAACCTCCGCTTCAACTCTAAGAAACTCTGCTCGCACGCTTCTGACCACTCAAACATCCTTCCCTTTCTCGTTAACTATGTCATGGGTAACGCAATCTTAGAGAATCCCGCGATAAACCGCGTGTAGTAACCTGCCAGCCCAAGAAAGCTTCGAACTTCACCCATAGACTCTAGGATTTCCCACTTAACCACCGCTTCGACCTTAGCAGGATCCATCGTGATTCCATCCTTGTTGATCACGTGTCCTAGGAATTGCACCTCTTCCAGCCAAAAGTCACACTTGGGCAGCTTTGCATACAACTGCGTGTCCTTCAGCACTTGCAGCACCACTCGAAGATGCTCTTGGTGTTCCTCCTTACTCGAAGAGTAATTAAGGATGTCATCGATAAACATGACAACAAACTTATCTTGGAACGGTCGGAATATCCTGTTCATATAATCCATGAACACGGCTGGAGCATTAGTCACACCGAACGGCATAACCAAATACTCGTAATGCCCGTACCGACTCTGAAAAGTAATCTTCGGTATATCCTCCCTCTTCACCCTGATTTGATGATAACCAGATCGCAGATCTATATTAGAAAACACAGTTGCTCCCCTCAATTGATCGATCAAATCATCAATTCTGGGTAACGGATACTTATTCTTTATCGTCACTTTGTTTAGCTGATGATAGTCCACACATAACCTCGAGCTTTCGTCCTTCTTCTTCACGAATAGTACCGGTGCTCCCCACGGAGATGCACTAGGTCTGATGAACTCCTTGCCTAGCATCTCATCCAACTGTTTCTTTAGCTCCGTCAGCTCAACTGGAGACATCCGATACGGTGCTACTGATATAGGCCCTATCCCCGGTACATGATCTATAGCGAACTCGATTTCCCTCTCTGGTGGCAACCCTGGAACGTCATCTGGAAACACCTTCGGAAAATCCCGCACCACATGCAGTGTTCCTGCACTCGGAGTTTCACTCGATTCCAAGGAGAACAGCACCACATACTCTTCGGATCGTAAACCCTTCGGAATACATTCGTTAGAAGGCGTCAATCCAGATAGCTCAGAAAAACAAAGGGTTTTCTTGGCACAATCAAGCACGACATGGTTGGCCGAAAGCCAATCCATGCCGAGGATAACATCGATCTGCTGCATAGGCAAACAGACCAGGTCAACAAAAAATGTCGGTTTTCTATGGTAATAGGGCATTTCAAACATATAAACAAGGTAGTCAAAGAATCACCCGTAGGCGTGGATACGGTAAGATCATATGGTTAAGATGAAACCGGTAATCCTAAGTGATCCATGCATTCCATAGAAATAAACGAGTGGGTAGCCCTCGCATAAAATAAAATAGATAAGAGCTTGCCCGAAACTAAACACTTACCTTTAATCAGATCCGGGCATCGAGAGGATTCAGCTCCCCTCATGGCAAACACTCTCCCTGTAGCTTGTGGTGTTGCAGTCTGCCCCGTCACTCCGGTTGGCCTGGCATTCCCATGCCTATCATACAAATAACAGGTCATTGTTCCCCCTGGCGCTTAGCTCCTGCAATTTCGAGCCATGTGTGGCCCTCCACACTTAAAACATCCTTACAACCCTTGAGTTGCGCTCGGCCTTTGTCCTCTTGCTTCTCCAGTTCTCTGGTTGGGATACAACATGTACTGCCTGAGTCTCTTGGACGTCCACACCAATGCACAACAAGTCTTCTCAATTGCCATATATCGGGCTTCGCAGTCATTAAACTTTTTGCTTGGATAATAAATCGCTTGTTCTTTCTTGCCAGATTCATCATATTGCCCTAGCATTGCCCCCATTGAGGTCGGTAATATAGTGAGATACAATATCAGTGGACGACCTCGAATCGGTGGTAATAATACCGGAGGACTAAGCAGATATGCTTTTATCTTGTCGGAGGCTTCTTGGCACTCCTCATTCCAACTTCCAGGATTATTCTTCTTCAGGAGCTTGAAGATCGGCTCACACGTGCTAGTCAGGTTAGCAATAAACCATGCAATGTAGTTCAATCTTCCCAAAAAACCTCTTACTTCCTTCTCATTCTTGGGAGCGGGCATGTCCCTTATTGCCTTTACTTTGTCCGGGTCTACTTTTATTCCTTCTCTGCTCACAACAAAACCAAGCAACTTCCTAGTTGATGCCCCAAACACACATTTTGTAGGGTTGAGTCTTAACTTGTACTTCCTCAGTCTCTCGAATAGCATCCGCAGAACTGCTACATGACTTTCTCCGTCCTTGGATTTGG
This sequence comes from Ammopiptanthus mongolicus, assembly GCA_039655645.1. Taxonomy (NCBI): domain Eukaryota; kingdom Viridiplantae; phylum Streptophyta; class Magnoliopsida; order Fabales; family Fabaceae; genus Ammopiptanthus; species Ammopiptanthus mongolicus. Next base: position 42,637,282 of record CM077349.1, read on the forward strand.
CCACTATGTCATCCACATACACCTCTATTTCTTTATGCATCATATCATGGAACAATGCTACCATAGCACGTTGGTAGGTGGCTCCGGCCCCAAATCGATTTCTTCACCTGGAAATCGATTTCCCAATCGATTTCCCAAATCGATTTCCCAATCGATTTTTGGCATCGACACCTGAATAAAACTTGTAGGTAATCCTCTAAGCTTTCCAACGCATCCTAGATCATCTCAATCGGATGTCTAGAACTCAAGATATGGCCAAAACCGTGAAACAGGTTATTTAAACTCGTATGAATTGATTATTCTAAAGGCTGAACTATTACAACTATGAACTTATGCACCAAAAACAAGCAAAAACGACATATGCAAGCATCTATAAGCAAGTATCAACACATATACATAGAAGTGAAAGAGCAGGGTGTTACACTTGAGGTAGTGCAAGAGACTACAGAGAAAGTGAGGATGATACAAGAAAAGGTGAGAGTGGCACAGAGTAGGCAAAAGAGTTACCATGATAAGAGAGGAAAAGCTCTCGAATTCCAGGAGGCGGATCATGTGTTCTTGCGAGTTACTCCAACAATTGGGGTTGGCAGAGTAATGAAAGCGAGGAAACTTACTCCTAGGGGCTCTCTGGCTTGCCTCGCGAGCCATGATTTGCCTAGCGAATCTGAGAACCTATTTTGGAGCTCTCGGGCATGCCTCGTGAGCCACGATTTGCCTAGCGAATCTGGGTTTCTCACCCAGATTCTATTGTGAAGAAGTAATGAATAGAGTAATGAGAAAAAGACTGTGACATCACAATTCAAGGTTGATAATATAGAAAAGAACGTTAATACTAATAATGACGATATTATTGGCAATGTTGATAAAGGCAATAACGATGGTTGGCGCCTAGTTGTTTGATGATCATCGTTGACAGTCATTGTTGATAATCAATATGATTGATTATGATGGTGGATGGTTGGACATGCGTTTGCATGTTACTGAGCATAGCATACATCATGCGTTGACGTTGATATGTTGGTGGAAAGCAAACGATGAATCGCGATAGTGGAGGCCATGATGGGTGTTATCCCGGCCTTGCGGGTATATTGGGTATAGAAGTTCCAGGTGACATGGGCTAGCTACATATTGTCGGAATGACCTAAAGAATAAGCTTGAATACCCTGACTTGCCACTATAGGTTATCAGGATTAGTGAGAGTGTTCGGGGATGGCCCAAGGTCTAGCATAACATCCACGTTGATAACCGGACATGTACTCCTAATCGTCTTTCCAGAGTTAGAGTTATTGGCCACATGCATACGGAGTAGTGATGTTGCATTCGCATTGACATGCATCTTTGATATATATATTGATTATATCTATGTTGATTGATATATGTTGTATGCCATCTTAATTACTATTCCATTCCGTTTACATATATTCATGATTGTGTTTCTTACCCCTCTCTTTGTTATTCTTGTGCATATGTTGTGGTATATGCAGAGGAGGGTGAGCATGTTGACGAGGAGTGATCCCGAGGAGATCACTCTCAGTAGTTAGGATTTATGTTTTACGTTATTCGGTTTTATTCCGATGTATGTTTAGGGATACCAGCTCTGATCATGTGACATCGGGATTTGGGTTATGTTTTATGTTTTATCTTTTATGTTTTTCCGCAATTTGTATATGATAAAGGATTTCAATTTATTCAGATTCTCATGTTATGTTTTTGGATGATGTGATACACTTTACCTTTAAGTTTTGTATTATATTGATATTATTTTTAAAAGCATGTATGATTTTCTTATGTATTATCGTACGCGGGGTAAAGGGTGTTACACATTTCAAGTGCATAATTGTATGGCCTTGAGCCTAGGATTTGGGCTTACACCTTGATGCGGGTGCGAATCTTACGGTGACGATCTTCAATGGTCTTTTTGGAGGTATCAGGGTTGAAAGGGCTGACATGTGACCAGTTGGTGATTCTTCTATGTCATGGCGAACTGAGCAATACACTGATATCCTCTACAAGATGCCATACTTTTCATGTTTGGTCGAGAGTGTTTCCGTAAAACCAGATACGCGCACGTTACGAATATTGTAGCATCTTGCTCATGGCTGGCAATAACCAGAACATGTCCTCGCATTCACTCTCTCCGACGATTTGTTAGCTCCATGGAGTAGGGGTCAGAGTTTTACCCTTGTGACATATGGCATTGAGTCATGTACATCGCATTTGCATTGCATGACTGTTGATGATTACATTTACTTATTGTACATCATTATTCTGTTTTCGAAGATGTCTTATGCTGCTAATTGATTAATATGATATATTGCTATTTACGGTATGCGTGTTGAACATGTTATTACTTGGTGTATTGTCCTGTGTTACTTCTATTGTTTTGCTTTGTTGATACTACATATGTTCGTATGCTGTTTTGTGTGTCGTGCATGTAGTTATCGTGTTTAAATCCATATATTGGTTACTCACCCTTGCCTATACATGTTGGACACCCTGTTGTGTTTTTAGATACGTGTACAGATACTTCTCAACGATCATTTGGGTCACTTCAGGACCCTGTAGCTTGTGTTTCTCGATGCCGACGACGAAGATATTTGGACTGTCGACGACGAGACCCAGTCTCATTGGTATGATGTATACTAGGTTAGCTCTATTGTCCGTAGAGTTCTTTTATTAAACCAGCTCTTAGGATTTTAATGTATAAGGTCGAGAAAGTCGGGGTATGTGGTTTTGAAAACCTCTATATAGTTGGAACTTCTGTATGAAAGACAATTTCAGGAAAACTTATATGTGATGGTTTAGGGTTTGTGAATAAACCCAGTTTATGCGTGTTGTCGAGTATGATGTGATTTTATTACGGTGATGTGTGTATTACTTTCTGAAGCATTATGCCGAAAACTTTTTACACCCGAGTTTTCTAACTTAAAGTAAATTATCCTTTTTCCGAAAGCAACTAGCAATTCTCTTTTAAAATTTTAATTCCTCACGTGTTCTTCATGTAATGCCAAAGGGGGGTCTTAAAGTTGCAAAACTAATCGTTGCCAACAAGGAACGAAGGAGAAAAGAAATACAAACAGAGGAGGTAAGATTCTACAATAGGCTAGTAATGTAGATATGGGCATGTAGGTAAACAAACAAGCATTCAAGTGGATAAATATCTACGTATACATTTACAAAATTACGAAATACATATATATGTTTTTGGAAAAGACTGAGACTCAAATGCATGATAGAACTAGACCTAACTTTGCTCCCAGGAGATTTGTTGTCAAACATTCCGTCGATATTGCATTCATCAAATATGTGTAGCTCTTGGTGCACAAGCCCTCAAATGGAGTCTACTAAGTGCCATCTCCTCGGCACTTTCACAACAAGAGTACTTAACATCTGAACATGATTTAGTTTGGTTGAGTGTCGAGATAGCCTTGCTATCCAGGTCCCCCCGGCGCAGTGTAGCTGAATGCCGAGCCATTAGCAGGTTCCACACCTGACTATCCCCAAAGGTCTCTGTGGGCCCCACACCCCTAATCTCCTATCAATCAGGTGTCTATATCTCGAAATGACAACGACTATGATTAGGTTGGAATATTGTCCGAAGACAAACAAAGTAGGAACCATATGTTCCAAAGCGTCAGTATCAAGTTAAAAGAGCTATCACTAAGAATTAGGCTCGAATAGTCCACTAGCCAAAATATTATTCTTGACTCAAAGTTTATTTGTATGCTTAAAATTTATTAGAGCATACTTAGGCTAAAATTAATTATTATAAAAATATTTAAAATTAACATTTGATATCTAAAATTAACTACAAAACACATTTAAAATTATAATAAGACTAAGATTTGAAAGTCTTTAACGTTCCAATATTAGGTCTATTCGTTTCATTCCAAAATACAATATATATCACATTAACTTCGAGCCCAAGACTTAGCAAAATATGAATAAGGATAAACCTTGAGATTGAACTCCAACACCTTCCAAATCTAAGTTTGAAAACAAATGCACATCACAAAAGTGCCTAAACAACTTAACGATTGTATCAATAGGCTTATACTTAGAGCCTAATTATACCGAAATCAAATTGACGTTCAAAGTCCGAAATTCAAGAATAGATAAGGTTCTCGGATTCAAACCTTACTCAAAATCACAAAGAATACTACCATTACTTGCTTAAAAGAAATACACATCAAGCTCATGGCACGCTATATATATACCATCAAACATAACTAATAAAATCACATCTCTTCATACTTATCACTAATAATCATAATATCTATTTAGTAAACTTAAAGCATTATGCCCAGAAATAATCTCCTCCTAACTACATGCTTTCATGAACACACCCCTCATCAAATCACCATGAAACGTTATCCACCTTCTTGTCGTAACACACTTCATTGCCCCTTATTACTAATCATACTAAGTCTTATTACTATCCATCATAATTCCTATAATCAAAGTCCATTCCTACTAATTAATTCCTTACTCTTACAATATTCCACTTTAAAGGCACTCTATTACTATAATATTATCCTTTCAACGTACTCACTAATAATTGTAATAAGACCCGTCGTTTTCTTATCATACCCCATGGTCATGGTAAGTCCTTGTACTCAAATTAATGCATATCATGATCAACTCATCTTGTGTATCTACCCGTCACAGCCATCATGCTAAAATTATACAGTCCATAGAATTATATTAGCATTATACCTTGTTTCTTAACTTAGCAATTACTTTAAAACATAAATCCAACAAACCTTAGTCTAATAAATATACACCAGGACTCAATTGCTTCTAGAATTCATTCACAATCTTGGAAATTCATATATATATTATATGCTAATAAACAAATTTAATAAGCTAATATGTCTTCAAGGTTCACTCACGCCTCTTCACACTCACATTATCGCTCTACTCTTGTTGCCCTTTTCATCCAGTAACATCGCACATGATTTAAGTGCCAAAGGAATAATGGTTCCCTATTTCTAATACCAAACCAGTAGCAACAGCCAAAACCAGCAAAAACAATCATTTTGAACAACAAAAATATCCCTCAAATAGCATCAAATAAATTTCCAATCATACAAACCATATAATTCACAAAATGCTGACTAAGCAATTTATACAATTCATTTCATGCAATTTCCTAAGCATATACCCTAAGATCCACATTAATCCCACACTACGCCTAGATTATTATCTTCCCCCAACTGGCATTGACGCCCTGGTTTTCCTTTGACGCTTCACAGCACGCGCAAGCAACTCCGCGACAGCTCCAACAATGTACATCCGGCTCCTCCAAGCATGACAGTCACAGCCTCATAGACGAAAATTGTCCATCAACACAACCAATAGCAAGCAAAACCAACATCAGTACAATAATAACCAATTAATTAATTCAAATGACTAATTTTCGAATTTAAAATAAAACAAAACTTAAAATAGGATTTAGAGCAAAAATCGGGAACTTCGGGTTCAAACAGATTGAAGGATATGCAAAATGAATGGTGATGAAGGGGTGGAATCAACTCACCAATGAAAGAGGAAGAGAATAGTGGTGGCATCAACAGCTCCGGCGGCGGCGGATAGCGGTGGCCGTCGACAGTTGGTGGTGGTTCGGGAATTTAATTGGTTAGAATCATAGAGGAAGGTAAGGAGAACAAGGTTATGGTGTTTTTTTGGTGAAAGGTGGTCGCAAAATGCCCGAACTGTGATGGTTTGCGATGGCTCCGCTGTCAACGTTGTCTGTTTGAAAAAATGTTCGGTTATAATTGTAGAAGAGAAAGTGAGGCGTATTTCTATGGTTTCGGTTTTGTGAGGGGTGGTTGGAGTTGGCCATAAATTAAGAGAGAAGGAGGAGAAAATTTTACAGTGAGAGAGAGAGACATTCAGACTAATGAAGAAGAAAGAACGAAGGAAAAAGAAAGGAAGGGAGGAGGGGGAGACGTGCCTGTTGCTGCACCAGGGGAAGAAAAACCCCTTTTTTTCCTTTCTATTTTGTTTTTCTTATTTCATTTCCCATTTCTTCTATTTTTTTTTTAAAAAAACTTTAATTAAATAGAGTAGAATGTGAAAATAAATTTCTTTCTATCATATTATTGAAAATAATATTTTTCTAAATGATCAATAATAATAATAATAATAATAATAATAATATTAGCATATTATTTTTGTCTTGCATGCAGGCATACACTGTGACAATGCAGTGTTAACGCACCCAATAAAATAATTAAATAAACACATAAAATTAATCAAATCAAATAAATTAGCAAAGTAAACATTCAACCAATTATTCACTCGAAACATGTAATTAAACATATATGCAATTATTGAGACATTACATTAGACACTTCCAACCTTGTTCAAGCCTATTCCTCAGCTTCCAGCTAGGCCTTAAACTAATACCAAACAATCCACACAATCCGTAACAACCCCATTGGGCATTACATATTGAACACATGCGGAATTAAATTTAAAAGGGAATTGCTAGTTGCTTTCGAAAAACAATTTACTATAAGTCAGAAAACTCGGGTGTAAAAACTTTCTGCATGATACTTCGGAAAAGTGATACACACATCACAATAATAAAATCACATTATACTTGACAACACACATAAACTGGGATTATTCATAAATCATTTTTCCATCACATATAAGCTTTCCTGAAATTGTTTTTCATTCTGAAGTTCTAAATCATACAAAGGTTTTCAAAACCACATATACCGACTTTCTCAATTTAAACATTAAAATCCTAAGACTTGATCTGATAAAATAACTCTAAGGACAACAGAGCATACTACCTAGTATACGTCGTGCAAATGAGACTAGGCCTCGTCGTCAACAGTTCACACATCTTTGTCCTTGACATCAAGAAACACAAGCTACAAGGTCCCGAAGTGACCCAAATGACCGTTGAGAAGCATCCGTAGACGTATCCAAAAACACAACAGGGTGTCCAACATGTACAGGCAAGGGTGAGTAACCAATATATGGATTTACACACGATAACTACATGTACGACACACTAAACTTTATATGAACATAAATATTATCAACATAACACAATTGCAGAAGTAACACAGGATGACACAGCAGGTAACAACATGCCCACCATGCATACCATAAATCGCAATATATCACGTTAATCAATTAGCAACATAAGACATCTTCAAAAGCAGAATAGCGATGTACAATAAGTAAATGTAATCTTCAACAGCCATACAATGCAATACGATGTACATGACTCAATGCCATAGGCTACAAGGGTAAAACTTTGACCCCTACTCTATGGAGCTAACAAAACATCGGAGAGAGTGAATGGGAGGACATGTTCTGTGTATGCCAGCCATTAGTAAGATTCTACAACATTCGTAACGTGCACGCATATGGCTTTACGAAAACACTCTACACTAAACATGATAAGTACGACATCTAGTAGAGGATATAAGTGTATTGTTTGGATTCGCTACGACACAGAAGAATCACCAACTGGTCTTATGTCAGCTCTTCCAACCCTGATACCTCCAAAGACCATTTAAGATCGTCACCGTAAGATTCGCACCAACATCTAGGATAAACCTCAAGGTTCACTAAGGTTCTCTTCCTTAGGAATTATGCGCATCTTTGTATTATAAAACTTTTATCCACCGGATAAATCTCTTGATCTCTCCGGGATCGAGCCATCACAAGACTGAAACAATTGAACTACTTTTCTACGATTCGGACCACCGGTCTATTATCAAACTACTATTTCCAAAACCCAAAACGTTTCATGTTTGAGTTTGTGTCTTATGAATTTCGTCTCAAGTCCTAAGTGTTATGAAGAAGGATTGAGAATTCTCTTAGATAAGTCTTCAATCCTTTCTAAGATATTAATTCCTTGAGTTTCAAATGATGAAAAAAGTATTGATTCACTTAAGGCTTATGAAGTCATTGATGAACTAAGTCATCAATGGTATAGTGCATGCTCTTGTTCCACCATATACTATACTAAATTATCTCTTTTTTTTTTGCACTAAGTTAATTACTTAACTTAGGTTTCCATGCGTAAAACTTTACGACTTGAGTTGAAAACTCTCAGTTTTAAGACTTTGTAAGCCAAAACCTTTCTAATTGAAAACTCATTTGATATAAGACAATTTTATTACTTGCTTGAAGTAAAGTACCTTAACCAATTTGAAAAGGGTATTTTCCTTACTAACTTAGTGTAAAACCGTGATCTAAGTTAGCGTTAAAGAAATGGAATTCCATTTTCATATTTTAAAACATTTGTTTAATTGATTAACTATGCCTAAAGTAAAACATATTTCCAGCATAGTTAAAAACACTTTAAGGGTCGAAACCCTAGTTGAACTTTGGATCCAGATCACTTCTTGTTCGTTTTTGAAATACAAGTTACTAAAACACTTATTTGCTTTCAAAAACATTGAAGTTCAAGAACAAGCTCATGTTCTTCCTTTTGTAACCATTATGTCCGAATGCTATACCATATGGAATGTGAAGATTTTGCTTCACTAACTTGTCAAGTAATAGCTCAAAATGATCACAATATTATGATGAATAATAATCATACATCATTCAACCATTAACAAGCATAAAAATCCTTTCTTGATCTAGAGATCAAGGTATGGTTTTCAACATACATGAAAACATTTTTCCATCCAAGCATACATCATCATAACATATACTAAGCATAGAAACATTATTATAATCACACGAAGCTCAAACAGAACTACACAGACCAATCACGGATAACATATAGTTACCAGGGAAAATCCGTCAGGTAAACTCCCCTTACCTCTTGAACCCCTTCGATCCTTCAACACTTCCCTCTATACCACAAATCACCAACTCCATCAAATCAAGTGAAGCTACCAAGTGGTGCTAACGGTCTTTGGTCGGAACGATCCTCCGAAGCTCAGCATATTCCAGGAATCGCCAAACAACAACTACTCAACAAATCACTCACCAAACAACATAGCACAAGTTAATCTTTGAGAAGACATGCTAATCCACTATGAAGTAGGTTCAGCCTTCATTAATTAATTAGGCTAAGGATGTTGAAATTTTACTAACTCTTGGATTAATGATCCTTAAGTATGATGAAGACATAATCACTAATCATTTGTCAAATATTTGAATCAAAACTCACCCAACCAAGAAGGTTAGCGTTTCAGCCATTCTTGGAAAAATAGGGAAGAAATTTTAGTTTGATTCATGCTCTTGAATAATGAACATAGAGGTCTTGATGAGTTCATAGAAATTGGTTCCATGATCATGGGATTTTTTGATGATTTTCTAGAGATTTTTGAAGAAAGTTTCATGAAAGTGGATGATGATGATTCATTGCATAATCTTACAAAATGAATGAAGAAGAGCATATGATTGATCATGGAGAGAAGAGATTACCTCTTGGACGATGGAAAATTGCAAGGATCAAGCAAATTATGCTTCACCAAATTGCTTATGGATCACTTCAGAAAATGAAATACATAGATGTCAAGATAGTGAAGCAAGGAACAACTTTACTAACTTGAGTCAAGAGAGTTTACCTCTTGATTGGTGGGAAAATGGAGAGAAAGTGAAGAACAACTCAAGAACACCAAGAACAAAGGAGAGAAAACTAAAATTCTAACTTTGATCTTGAAAAATCATAACACAAGTTAGGTTTTGTGTTTGTAGCAAAAATGAGGGGATGGAGGGTTAGTGAGGGCCATATAGGCGTGGGAAAACAAGGGACAAAGAGGTCCAAGCTTTGTTCATTTATGGACAAAAGAGTAATTTCACTGAGGGATAAAATTGTCGTTTAGGAAAAGATCAAGGGTATTTTGGTCTTTTCCTAGTGTGAACGCGTTTTAGATATTTTTAGAACGTAATGATGACAGTGGTGAGTCATATGGCACAACGATAATTTCATCAATTCCTAGGGGCAAAGCGGTCTTTTCTTGCCCTATATATCTTGGATATTTTTAGAATGTCATGATGACTTGTGGTGAGTAATGGTGGTGACTCACCCTGCTCAGGTGACTTGTGTCCCTCATCAGATGTCGATTTTTGTCCCTGGACGTCTGTTCTCGATTCCATCGATTTCCCGATTTAGGTTTTACGCCCGAATAAAGCGTAAGAACTTATTAATTTTGAAAATTTTCAAAATAACCAATATCGTTGGAAATATAATTTAAAACCTAACCGTTTTGGTCACAGTCAAAATTAGGTTTTCTGATTCGTAAAATCTTACGGTCAGTGAAAACGCAGACCGGACTCCGTCTGAAATTTTAACCTTAACTTTAACCGTAACTCTCTACGATAATGTAGCGTATAAATATGACTTTGGTTTATCCAAAATCATTTTCTAAGTCTCGGATAAAATATAAACATATTTATATAATTTACCGATCTTAGAAAGCAGTGAAAATCGGGGTGTTACATTCCTACCCCACTTAAAAAAAGTTCGTCCTCGAAATTTTGTGACTCAAAATTAGACAAGATTTCTTAATCCCCATGTTCCACATCTTACTCTCCGTATGTAATTCTCCCCTTAGGTAATATTGGTAACCTAATAACAAACTTCATACTTATTCTCCATTCAATTTACCATTAAAATCAAATCGTTTACCCTTAATCCATACTCCTTCTCCTTAATACCTTACCTTAATTTCTCACATGTGAGAGATATAATTAAAACTTAACCACTTTTCTTTCAATACTAATCCATTCAGGAAATCTTCCTCCGACATCTTTAACTCTTACTATTAACACCAAGATTCAAACTACGATACACATTCCTTTTACAACACATCCATCAGTTCCGATCCAAGATATCCAACTTAGTCTTAGTTCCTTTTGAACGTAGTCCACCTCTCCAATTTACACCATACTCACGCATCACAACCTTAAAGAACATGATTGCACCTCTTGATTTATCACAACCAAAAAGAAATCGCATCGGTTAGAATTATCCAAATTCATAAATATTGAATTTTTCTAACAGCTTAGTTTTACTCAGGAACTCCTCTTTTACATTTATATTCAGCTTAGGTAAAACTACTAAGAACACTTTCTTATAAATCTTCAAACTCATACAATCAATCTTAACTATAGACATTAATCGTTACCCTCGGTTCTCCAATGATTATTCTGCCTCGATCAATATTTGATTTATAATAATTGTCTCACTTACTGAGATTGATCTTAAAGGTTCACATCTTATCAATCACAGCTATACCTCAACAAAACTCCCATCACTTCTTGTCTATCCTGCTAAAAGGATGATTGTAGCTAGATACTACATGTACTCCCAACCAACCTTCCAAAGATCAAATCGTTTTTCTTGCTCGTCCACTTGAGTTGAGAGTGATCAGTTGAACTCTGTCTCTACTCAGTCCTCGAAGATTAAGGAAAGAAATTTTCAACAAAGGAAATTTTCCTGGTCTTACTCTCATAAGAAAGTATATAGAAGAATTTTACCACTCTGAAAAAAATGCAGGAATATCCAGTATGTAAAAAGATTCTTCACTAGGTTCGTGAGTGTAAAAATGCATAGCTAATACATGTTTCCAACCATGACTTTAATAAAGTTCCTTCTTTCACAGGAATCTTCTAGCGGATTAGGGAATCAAAAGATTAACAGTTCCGAACCCCAAGAGGATTCATTTTTAATACAGGGAATTTACAAAACGACAATTTCAAAAGTAGGATAGTCTGGCCAAAAATTAGACTGGATCACATTTACCAAATGTGAAAGTGATTAGACTAAGTTTCATCAAGAAACTTCCAGTATCAAGAAGTCGTTTGTGTTACAACTCAAGAAATAGTCATAACAAATCTTTCAATGAAGTAAAATGAAAACGTTCAGACCAATGGACAATATTAAACCAATCTACTGAAATGTCTCATACACTGAGGATTATGTAGGAGTTTGAGCACAAATGCTCCTTTGGGATCAGGCAACACTAACACAGGTGAAGTAGTCAACCTTTTCTTTAATTCTTGGAAACTTTCCTTCTAGGCTTCATTCCAAGTAAACGCTTGGTTCTCACGAGTTAGTTAGGTAAGAGGTCCTACTATCTTGTAGAAATAAAATTAACTCTAGAAGCTTAACATCAGCCTTTTGCTTATCCATCAACTGTTGGGAAAAGTCATACCCTATTTTACTTACATGCTAGTCCGTCATTCTCTACTACTAATCCTTCACTAAAGACTTACTTCTATTCTTACTTCTAAGCATTACTTTAAGGATCAAGCACTTAAATTAACTTCCATTATTTTTTCAAACACTTAAACTAATTCCCATTCCGTTGCTACATATCCCAATCTCATCAACAAACTCTAATGCAATTTAAATCTCAATAAGCTCATTTAAGAATTCTAATGACCAAGTGAAAATCCAAATTTAATATCAAACTTGGTCCAAGTCCTCGAAAATTGAAAGTATCCAAACATAGAGTCAACAATATCTTCAGATAGTTGTCGTTGCAAGCGAGTCCAAACTTAACAAGACACTATTCTTATCTCTGTAGGATCCATTGTAATTCTTTCTCCCATGGATACCATTCCTAAGGACATCCACTCTATATCCAACATTCATACTTCCATTCTTGTTCACTCAGTCTCTGATCATTCGTAACCTTCGAAAAAGCTGTACTTAGGTATCATATGCACTCTTCACCATCATCATCGTGGATTACAAGTTCACCCAAAACACGTAACCATCAATCTGTCCTAGTGGAAACAAATGCCTTATCCATCAAATCCACAAACAGCGGAGGTTCTAATCATTTATTAAAAATACCATCAGAACAAACTTCATGCGATTACCACACTTCGAGGGTAATCATCGCTGAATTATTATCAGGCTCCTAAGCTTTTTCTCAACATTATAGGATTATCTATCCTTTCAAACCAAGATCCTCATCAGGTGTAACTAACTCAAGAAAGTCTAATAATATCGGCCTATTTAAGTCATTACATCTCCTTCTATTGTCAATAGGCTATTGGGTGGTCAGTGTGACAACTTATCATCGTGTGACAACTTATATCGAGTATTTGGAAAACTATCACTATTGTATAGGCTAACTTAAATCATATGATTAATCCAATATCGAATCATCACAACACTGTTATACAAATTCTCATTTTTCAAATCATCAAGTCTTCATTCTTCTATTCTATCCCCATGACTTAAGTGGTCGTCTAAAAATATGAGGAACTTAGTAATTCTCGAGCTCATAATCACCGTCATAACTTTCCTCGAGGTCCACTGAGGTCTTACTACACTTCCAATGCTCTACCTGGATTCTATTCTAGTCTTTTAACTCTATTAGCGAGCATGTCGTTATCTTGCCATTCCTTTAGTCCCTTACTAGCTACCTATGCATCTACTTTAAAAACTTTTGGTATTCTTCTACCTATCTAAGGCACACTCGTTAAAATGTTTGACACAATCCAAAAGGATAAGCGACGTGTCAACATGAATACAAGTACTATTTACTAAACAAGAGTTCTTACAAGGCCTCCACCCGATTAGAACCCATCAAGACACACATATTTGTGTGTCAACACACATTATTTCGACAAGGAAACAATTCAACAAGATCCAACTAGAGATCACACAACAAAACCACAACAGACCTATTCCCTAAGGTTCCCGAAAGACTCGACCAGTTCTGATACCAAGTAATGTAACACCCCCCTTGGGCATTACATATTGAACACGTGCGGAATTAAATTTAAAAGGGAATTGCTGGTTGCTTTTAGAAAATAATTTACTTTAAATTAGAAAACTCGGGTGTAAAAAATTTCTGCATAATACTTCGGAAAAGTGATGCACACATCACAATAATAAAATCACATTATACTTGACAACACACATAAACTGGGTGTATTCATAAATCATTTAACCATCAAATATAAACTTTCCTGAAATTGTTATTGATTCTAAAGTTCCAAATCATACAAAGGTTTTCAAAACCACATATACCGACTTTCTCAATTTAAATATTAAAATCCTAATAGCTGGTTTGATAAAAGAACTCTAAGGACAATAGAGCATACTACCTAGCAGACGTCATGAAAATGAGACTGGGCCTCGTCGTCAACAGTTCACACATCTTCGTCGTCGACATCAAGAAACTCAAGCTACAAGGTCCCGAAGTGACCCAAATGACCGTTGAGAAGCATCTATACACGTATCCAAAAACACAACAGAGTGTCCAACATGTACAGGCAAGGGTGAGTAACCAACATATGGGTTTACACACAATAACTACATGTACGACACACTAAACAGTATATGAACATATGTAGTATCAACATAACACAGTAGCAAAAGCAACATGGGACGACACAACAGGTAGCAACATGCCCAACATGCATACCATAAATCGCAATACATCACATTAATCCATTAGCAGCATAAGACATCTTCGAAAGCAGAATAGTGAAGTACAATATGTAAATGTAATCATCAACAACCCAATGCAATGCGATGTACATGCTAGATGCCATAAGGGTAAAACTTTGACCCCTACTCCATGGAGCTAACAAAACGTCGAAGAGAGTGAATGGGAGGACATGTTTCGTGTATACCAGTGTAACAACCCCCTTGGGTGCTACGTACTCGAACTTGATTGCGGAAAATATAAACAAAATAAAGCGTTGGTTGCTTTCAAAAAATACTTTAATTAATTAACTACGTTCGAAAACTTGGTTTTAAAAATTTTCTTCATGCATCAAGTAATCCAAACTCAAGACAAAGAATAATCCTTATAGTACACATGAATATTCAACATCCATAACAACATAATCATAACATAATTATGCCGAAGCATATAAGTTTCTTAGAACTATAGTTTAAACTCGTAAAACAGGTTCATGTCTAGTGTATCCTAGTACAGACTTAAAAACATAGGTTCAACATACATGCAGCAAATAATATAAGACTGCTTCAAAACAAAACTCCTATGCTGGTTCAGCTAAAAGTAGCCATTGGGATACGAACTCCAAAGTCAGCTCTGATTCCCAGGGGAATTCGGAGGGATCCTCTTTTTCTGCTCCTTCAAAAGACTCCGTCATCCGAGTCCTCCCAAGTCCGTGGGGACCTATGGTCATCATCTGTACATGTATCCAAAAACACAACAGGGTGTCCAACATGTACAAGCAAAGGTGAGATACTCATTTTATAAGTTTATCACGATAGCCGCACAAGCGACAAACAACAACTACATCCACAAATAAATACAGTTATAATAACAGATATTCATACAACATAATATCTCAAACATTATCATAAGTTATAATAATGTGTGATTCAATATCATCTTTCTAATTCATGTTCTCTGAAGATTCCTACTTCCCTTCATCGAGTGATAGGCCGCAAATACTCCTGTAACACAATTGTTCTCATGAGTCGGTCTCTCAATTTAGGTCCGGACTCCAATTGTTTAGGGGTACCACGTCATAACCATATCATGAATACTCCAATCTCTAATCGAGTTCATCCGTGTTTGGCAACCAATTACCACGGCACGGGGTTGCAATGCTTCCGGCCACATGTGGAGTCTCGAACACAGTATGCCCCTATAGACCTAGTGGTCTGAACTGGCTCATATTCTCAACCGCTTGGATTGTAGCTCGATTCAAATGGCATGTCTTCCGTTTCATGTACTTACACAGAAAGTTCTATTTTCTTTTCTTTTTCGTACATTCTTTCTTGTTGAGGCATATAGCTCATGACTCAATTTAAAGGACATAAAGCCCGTTCATTCAAAACATAGGACACGAGGTCCGAATGCTCAATTTACAAAACACTAGCCCGCGTCTCGGTCACTAGGTTTGCATTCATCTCAAAAGATTCATCGTTTTTCTTTCGCTCCTATTTTCACAAAGCAGTTTTGGAAAAACAAAAAACTCAGTTTCATTGTCTTGACTTAAGACATTCTATTTTGAGAAAAAAAAATTTCCGGGAAAAACTATTTTTCTTCATAATCCGTTTTTCTAAAGGTTCCGTCTCCTTGAAAAGGTTTTTCTAAAACAAATCTCACTTTGCCGGAACTTTCCTTAAACAAATTTTCCTTTTCAAAAGGATCTAAATTTTTTTTAAAAAAAGTTTTCCTTCTCGATAAACGAAACATTTCTCAAAAACTTTCCTTTGGTTTCAAAATCCGTTTTCAAAACTCCGATTTCGGTTTTCGAGTATTTTCATCTTCTTTATTGAGTCATAGTCAGTCCTATGCTCTTAACAAGTCCAGGATATATATATATATATATATATATATATATATATATATATATAGACACACACACACACACACATCAATCTCAAATCAACATAACCAATATATCTCAATCAAGGCATCCACGTCACAATTCATATTCAAATAATCAAAACACATCGCTTTCAACCAATCCAGGATATAAATATATACATATATATGTATATATATATATATATATATATATATATATATACAAATCAATCTCAAATCAATTCAACAATAAAATAACCAACAATCAATCACCATGAGACTACCAAACTTAGTATGAAATACCTCCTTTTACCTCGTTAGGTTTCTAAATCGATTCCCGAACGGTTTTCGGCCTTGGCTCCGGTTTCGTCCGCATTGCCTAAAACAATCGAGCACAATTCAATTCACAACAACAATCAATACAAAATAACAACTTCAAAACATAATTTTCCCTCCCCAAAATTGGTCTAAGGTTCGGCCAAAATTTATAAAATAGGCTAGGGATCTCATTTGGTTCCAATCTTTTATATGGTCGGTTCTTAAGAATTATTAACACTGGATTATGAGATGAACCCACTTACGTAGGATAATCCCATTAGCCTCGGACATTAACGCGCTTAACAAACATACGAGGATATTTAACTTTTTAAACATACACATATACTGTACTTGTAACATACCATTATCAAAGTAGCATAAGTCATAAGAAGGAAAGCATGGTATAAAATATACAGACGACTTCCTCTCCTCGCCCAAAATACATCAAAAGACATACTCACTGGCCATAAACACTAAGCACACTAACACAAACTGCACCAGCTTGGACGACGGATACTCCTCACTTGTTCTCGCCACCACTCAGAATCTCCCAAGATTGGGGTCTTTGGCTCTCCCACCAGCATCGGGTTTGTAGGGAGTTCAATCTAGCTCCTCGTCATCTGGTTCTGTTACCGGTTCTTCTTATCATTTTAAGAAAACATACAATATAGGGAAAACAGGGGATAAGAATTGCATCTCACCATAAATAGGGATAACGGTAAAGCAGATACATTAATAGCACAACCATACACACAATCTTCACCAACAACCATCCTCGGGTTTATTGATCTTAAATACTCATCTCACACTCGCATGCACCTAGACCTGACATGAAGACGCGGCCACATTCCTATGTCACAACGTATCTCCTACAAGCAGGATACTCATCCCCTACCAAGCAGGATGAAAGTCAAACGTCTTCCGAGCAGCAAGTTCCAGTACACCCACGGGTACATTACATCCCCTACCAAGCAGGATGCTCACCCCCTACCAAGCAGGGTGACATTATTCCCCATTCCCGATAAGAATAGCTGTCCCGGTGTGGCAAGGTGCATCGGAGATCTCAGAAGCTCACAGTAGACCTACCAAGCATCTATCTATAGTTTCGGTTTGACCTCGCGTAATCCCAGATCTACGCGGCTGTGACATCACCACATGATGCAATCTAACATGAATCCTCATGACTCATTCCGATCAATAGCTTAGCAACTCAACCCCGTCACCTGACATACTGAACACCAACACTCCCTACCAAGCAGAGTGTTCACGACTATCCATAGTCCTCAATCATTTCACCAGGTTGAGTGCAATAGCTTATCACCACCAAATGATCTTATCCCACACATCATCCAATTCACAACGATCATCGCTTAGCTCTAAGCATACCAACAGCCACATATACAGTATCATATCATTTCACAGCACATTATCAACATATCATCGAATGAAGTAAATAGACATATTATCACAACATCACTCATTAAGACAGTAAAGCATGTTATCATGAGCATAGCAGAGCATGTATTCACAAATACACCGTAGCAGACATATAAGCATATTAAACATATAACCTCGATCAACATAGTATTAACCTATGGTGATAAACCTACAATGCCTAAGTCTACATTGGTACCACTTTCCAGTAATCGCCAATGTGGACGTAGGTGTTGTCGCTCACTCAACCACTAGTAGGGTTTAGGATCCCCTACACATATTAATATATTCTACTCTACTCTTGCCTCTCCGATGAGTGTAATTCTTTCCCCCACCTTAGGGCGATTATTGCGAAGATCACGAACTCGACCACCATGAGCTCTCCACCACCACAGCCACCACGCCGGTCTCCTCCACCACCGTGAGCAGCTCCAACAACACCACCACCACCGCGGCTGTCTCCTCCACCACGAGCACCGCCGCGACCTCGAACTTGGCCCTAATCACAGAAACAACGTACATACAACATTGTTAACCCCAAGGCAATACCAAAACCAAGAAGATTCAAAGGAGAAGCTCGAAGAACACAAAGAACACGAAGGTTGACGTGTTAGAGATTCGAGCTTACCTTCCAGAAATCGAGAAACCAATCCGTGGAACTCGCAGTACTCGAAGCCCTAATCACAACGACGTAGTCGGAATCATGATCCGACGCCTCAATCTCACTCTAGCTCAACTTTCTCTCTCTAGAAACCTCTGCCTTCTCTCTATACTCTGCAACCCAGAAAAACTAAAATGAATTTCGTCCCAAGTGAAGAGAAGAGAAAAGGCTTAAGTGATGCTGTCAGCCTGCCTACGCTCGAGCATGGGAACACTCCACGCTTTAGCATTGGCACGCTTTGACGTGGGAGAACTCCACGCTTCAGCGTGGGACGCTGATTGACACGTCTCTGCCACGCGTCGCATGCATGCTAACATGTGCACCCCCACACGTCCACTCTCCACGTTTTGACATGCAACTACCCAGGCTCTGACATCAACGGTCAATGTTTGAGCGTGGGGTCTCTCCACGTCTAAACGTTGGCTGCTGATTTACTCTGTTTTTCCATTTTCTGGATTCGTTCCAAGGCCAAATTGTCCCAAATTTGAACCATGGCTTCCTCAACACAAAAGGAACCTAATTAAGCCCTTAAGCATGCTTAATTATTGTCCCATCAACTAATCAAGAAAATGGGGTGTTACATTACCACCCCCTTAAAAGAAATTTCGACCCCGAAATTTAGCATACCTTAGACTAGATGAGGGTATTGCTCTTGCATATCTGCCTCTCTTTCCCAAGTTGCATCGCCTGCAACTTCATCCCAAACTACTTTCACTAGGGGAATGTGTTTACCATGGAGTTCCTTAACTCTTCGATCTGCAATCCTCACTTGTAAGGCTTCATACTCTAGGTTTTCTTTCAACTGTACAGACTCAGGTTCGATGACATGAGAAGGATCGGGGTAGTACTTTCGGAGTTGTGACACATGGAAGACATGGTGAAGGTTGGACAGATTTGGAGGTAAGCCAACATGATAGGCAACTGGACCATTTCGACGAAGAATTTGAAATGGCCCAATAAACCTTGGAGTAAGCTTCCTAGACTTGGTAGCTTTGCCAATACCTGTTCTAGGTGTAACTCTCAGAAAAACATGGTCTCCTTATTGAAACTCTAGAGGCCTCTTCCTCTTGTCACCTTAACTCTTCTGCCTGTCCTGAGCTGCCTTCATCTTTTCCCGGATCATCTTCACTTGTTCTGTTGTCTGCTGAATCATATCTGGACCTAGTATTTGACTTTCTTCAGTTTCATACCAGCACAAAGGTGTTCGACATTTCCTTCCATACAGAGCTTCGAAAGGTGCCATACCGATAATCGTGTGGAAACTGTTTTTGTATGTGAACTCTATCAGAGGTAAGCCATCATCCCAACTCCCCATGTGTTCGAGTACGCTGGCTCTCAAGAAATCCTCCAATGATTGGATCGTCCTCTCTAACTGTCCATCTGTCTGAGGATGGTAAGCTGAGCTTAACCTCAGTTTAGTTCCCAGTGCACTGTCCAACTGCTTCCAGAATCTTGATGGGAACCTTGGATCTATGTCGGATATGATGCTTGTAGGGACTCCGTGCAACCTCACTATTTCTTTGATGTAGATCTGTGTCAGCTTCTCTAGTGTATAACTTTCACCAATATGCAGGAAATGGGCACATTTCGTTAGCCTATCGATGATTACCCATATCGCATCATGCCTCTTCTGAGTCCTTGGTAACCCGGTCACAAAATCCATAGCAATCCCATCCCACTTCCGCTCAGGGATATCCAGTGAATGTAGTAATCCTCCAGGCTTCTGGTGCTCAATCTTCGCCTTCTGACATGTCAAACATGACAACACATATTCTGCAACTCCTTTCTTCATCCCCGGCCACCAGAACATCTTCTTCAAATCTTGGTACATCTTTGTGGCACCTGGATGGAAACTTAACTTACTTTTGTGCGCTTCCTCCAAGATCATCCGCCGGATTTCCTCATCGTCTGGTATACAGATTCTGCTTCTGAACCTGATGATTCCATATGCATCCATCTTAAACTCTGAGGTTCACTAATTGAGAATCATGTCCTTCGTTTTTTGAAGATACTGATCCGCCTCTTGTTTATCCTTGACTGTCTCGAGAAAATCGTTGGAGATAGTGAGTCTTCCTAGGCACATCTTACCTTCGAACCATTCTCCGCCCAAATTCAAATCTCAGAATTGCTTCACCAACTCTAGTTCTTTGATCATCATGGCAGATACATGCAGCGACTTCCTACTCAGGGCATCTGTTATCACATTAGCCTTTCCTGGATGGTAATGCAGCTCGAATTCGTAGTCCTTGATGAATTCCATCCATCTCCTCTGCCTCATGTTTAGCTCTTTCTGGTCGAACAGATATCTTAGGCTCATATGGTCACTGTAGACACTAAACTTAGCCCCGTAGAGGTAGTGTCTCCATGTCTTCAGCCCGAATACTATCGCTACTAACTCCAAGTCGTGAGTCAGATAGTTCCTTTCATGAATCCTCAACTGTCTTGAAGCGTAAGCCACGACTCTCCATTCTTGCATGAGTACACATCCCAGACCTTGATAGGATGCATCACAATAAACTTCAAACTGTCCCAAAGGGTCTGGCAATACCAGCACTGGCGACGTAGGCAACCTTTTCTTCAATTCCTGGAAACTGGCTTCATATTCCGCTGTCCACTCGAATATCTTGCCTTTCCTCGTCAATTGAGTCATAGGTAGTGCAATCTTCGAGAAGCCTTCTATAAATCTTCTGTAGTATCCAGCCAATCCAAGAAAACTTCTTACTTCACTAACTGTCCTCGGACTTTCCCACTGGACTACTGCTTCTACCTTTACCGGATCCACTGCTATACCTTCTCTATTGATCACATGCCCCAGAAACTGTACCTACTCTAGCCAGAATTCACACTTGGATAGCTTTGCGTACAGCTGTCGGTCCTTCAACACTTGGAGTACAATCCGGAGATGTCCCTCATGTTCCTCTTGGCTTGATGAGTAGATGAGGATATCGTCAATGAATACCACTACAAACATATCCAGAAACAGCCAGAAAATTCTATTCATGTAGTCCATAAACACTGCTGGAGCATTGGTTATGCCAAATAGCATAACTAGGTACTCATAATGTCCATATCGAGTCCTAAATGCCGTCTTTGGTATATCCTCCTTCTTGACTCTGATCTGATGGTGGCCAGATCTCAAGTCAATCTTTGAAAATATGGCTGCTCCCTTCAAGATCCATCAGGTCGTCTATCCTTGGCAAAGGATACTTGTTCTTGATGGTCACCTTGTTCAGCTGCCGGTAGTCAACACACAACCTCGAACTCCCATCCTTCTTCTTAACAAACAGAACAGGTGCTCCCCATGGTGAAACGCTTGGCATGATGAATTCCTTTCGCATCATATCATCTAGTTGCTTTTTCAATTCCGCTAGCTCTATTGGCGACATTCTGTATGGTGCTATTGAGATTGGTCCGGTTCCAGGTACTAGGTCTATTGTAAATTCGATTTCCCTATCAGATGGCAACCCTGGAACATCTGCTGGAAATATCTCCAGAAATTCCCTCACCACAGGCAAAGAACTTGTTTCAGGAGCCTCTTTCACCTCCGCGGAGAACAGCATCACGTATTCCTGAGATCCTTTACCTCCTTGATGATCCTCACTATTGGTAGGCATCAAACTAGGTTGCTCGGGGAATACTAAGGTCTTTCTAGCACAGTCCAACAGTACATGGTTGGCTGAGAGCCAATCCATACCTAAGATAACATCTAATTGTTGTATAGGCAAACAAACTAGATCGACAAGAAAAGACCTATTCTCTACAATGATTGGACATTTTAAGCAAACAGACATGGTAGTCAAAGAATCATTTGTAGGGGTAGAAACAGTCAGATTATATGGAAGTAAAGACACAGAGAATTTCAAGTGTTTCACGCATTCAAGAGACACGAATGAATGGGTGGCTCCCGAGTCAAACAGCACGGACAAAAATTTACCCGACACTAAGCACATACCTTGAATGAGATCGGGGGATCGAGAGGGCTCAACTCCTCTCACGGTAAACACTCTTCCCTTAGCTTGTGGTCTTGCAGCTTCCGATCCTACTGCTTGCGGTCTTGCCGCTTGCGATCCTGCTGCTTGCGGTCTTGCCCCTGCTCCTCGATTACTAGCAACGGGCTGCTTCTGTTGAGCTCGCTGTCTACAGTCTCTAGCAAAGTGGACCAGCTTGCCACAGTGGAAACACTGCCTGTCCCCACTCATGGTGCAGTCTCTGATAAGATGCGGGCCCCCACATCTGAAGCATCCTTGCGGTTTTGGCTGTACCGCTCCCACTCCTCTTACAGTGGCTGGGCGCTCATATGGTTTCCCTCCTGGTTGGGGCCTACCCTCTCTGCCCTTGCCTTTTTGATAAGTTTTGCATCTTATTGGTCCCCCACTTCTTGGTTATTGCAGCGATTCCCTCTTTCTGTCTATGTTCTCAATCCTAGAGCATCTTTCCAACATCTCTGGAAACCTTGAGATGTTCAGTGGTGCTATCATCCGCTGCAGCTTGTACTTCAACCCGTCCTCAAATCGACGGCATACCCATTCCTCTTCCGGATATCTCTGGTAGAATTCGGAGAACTTGAGTAACACTTCAAATCTTGCCGCGTATTCTCCTACTAACATGCTTCCTTGTTTCAAGCTCATAAATTCCTTTTCTTTCTCTCTCCTCATCAATCGAGGAAAATACTTTTCCAGGAAGCACTCCCGGAACAATTCCCAGTTAACTATTCTGCCCTCTCCTTCCAACATCCTTTGCTTTCCCTTCCACCATAGCTCGGAACTTCCCGTTAGCACGAACGATGCATACATCACCTTACTGTCCTCGCGACAATGCATAGCAGCAAAGATCTTCTCTAGCTCTTGTATCTAGAGCTCTGCACCTTTTGGATCGAAGTCGCCATTAAACTGTGGTGGCTTCCCTTTAAGAAAAGTTGCCAGCCCAGCATCTTCCGCGTCCACATCATGCCTCTAATTCTGTTTTTGTTGTTGTTGCATGGTCATCTGCATAAGTTCAGCGTTCTGGTGCATCTGCTGCCACATAGCAATTGCCAATTCCCTGACTCCCCTTAAGGTCTCAGTGGAATCTTCCCCACCACCTGAGTGGGAAGTCTCTCAGTGTCCATTCCCTTGTTCAGGTGTTCTCCCTGTGGCCCTTCCGCCGCGTCCCCTACCTTGGGCCCCTCTACCGTGTCCTCAAGCCATTTAACTTCCCGTAAAAGAAATTATTAGCTCCAATTCATAAGACATATAATATTACTGAAAAAGTAAGCATACTATATGCCTTATGAATGAAACAATTATCATACACGATAACTTGCGTATCGGACACTCTACTCAACCTTTAAACATAATCGGCACCTACTGTGGGTCCAACTAGACACGGCCAGTAAGAACTTCCAAGACTCACAGTTATGATTCCAGACACCACGGTCTCTGGGTCCAACAAGGACTGTGTAGCGTCAACGACCCTCAAGGTCCGTTATGGAACCAAACTGCTCTGATAACACAAAATGAGACGACCCCACTTACGTAAGATAATCCCATTAGCCTCGGACATTAACGCGCTTAACAAACATACAAGGATATTTAAACTTTTTAAACATATACATATACTGTACTTGCAACATACCATTATCAGAGTAGCATAAGTCATAAGGAGGAAAGCATGGTCTAAAATATACGGACGACTTCCTCTCCTCGCCCAAAATACATCAAAAGACAGACTCACTGGCCATAAACACTGAGCATACTAACAAAAACTGCTCCAGCCTGGACGATGGATACTCCTCGCTTGTTCTCGCCGCCACTAAGAATCTCCCAAGATTGGGGTCAATGGCTTTCCCATCAGCATCGGGTTCTTAGGGAGTTCCATCTAGCTCCTCATCATCTGGTTCTGCTACCGGTTCTTCTTATCATTTTAAGAAAACATACAATATAGGGAAAACAGGGGATAAGAATTGCATCTCACCATAAATAGGGATAAAGGTAAAGCAGATACATTAATAGCACATCCATACACACAATGTTCACCAGCAACCATCCTCGGGTTTATTGATCTTAACTGCTCATCTCACACTCGTATGCACCTAGACCTGACATGAAGATGCGGCCACATTCCTATGTCACAATGTATCCTCTACCAAGCAGGATACTCATCCCCTACCAAGCACAATGAAAATCAAACGTCATCCGAGCAGCAAGTTCCAGTACACTTACGGGTACATTGCATCCCCTACCAAGCAGGATTCTCACCCACTACCAAGCAGGGTGACACTATTCCCCATTTCCGATAGGAATAGTTGTCCCGGTGTCGCAAGGTGCATCGAAGATCTCAGAAGCTCACAGTAGACCTACCAAGCATCAATCTATAGTTCCGGTTTGAACTCGCGTAATGCCAGATCTACGCGGCTATGACATCATCTCACGATGCAATCTAAAATGAATCCTCACGACTTATTCCGATCAATAGCTTAGCAACACAACCCCGTCACCTGACACACTAAACACCAACACCCCCTACTAAGCAGAGTGCTCACGACTATCCATAGTCCTCAATCATTTCACAAGGTTGAGTGCAATAGCTTATCACCACCAAATGATCTTATCCCACACATCACCTAATTCACAACGATCATCGCTTAACTCTAAGCATACCAACAGCCACATATACAGTATCATATCATCTCACAGCACATTATCAACATATCATCGAATGAAGTAAAAAGATATATTATAACAACATCACTCATTAAGACAGTAAAGCATGTTATCATGAGCATAGCAGAGCATGTATTCACAAATACACCGTAGCAGACATATAAGCATATTAAACATATAACCTCGATCAACATAGTATCAACCTATGGTGATAAACCTACAATGCCTAAGTCTACATTGGTACCACTTTCCGGTAATCGCCAATGTGGACTTAGGTGTTGTCGGTCACTCAGCCACTAGTAGGGTTTAGGATCACCTACGCATATTAATATATTCTACTCTATTCTTGCCTCCCCGACGAGTGTAATTCTTTCCCCCACCTTAGGGCGATTATTGCAAAGATCACGAACTCGACCACCACGAGCTCTCCACCACCACAGCCACCACGCCGGTCTCCTCCACCACCGTGAGCAGCTCCAACACCACCACCACCGCGGCAGTCTCCTCCACCACGAACACCGCCGCGACCTCGAACTTGGCCCTAATCAAAGAAACAACGTACAAACAACATTGTTAACCCTAGGGCAATACCAAAACCCAGAAGATTCAAAGGAGAAGCTCGAAGAACACGAAGGTTGACGTGTTAGAGATTCGAGCTTACCTTCGAGAAATCGAGAAACCAATCCGTGGAACATGCAGTACTCGAAGCCCTAACCACAACGGTGTAGTCGGAATCATGATCCGACACCTCAATCTCACTCTAGCTCAACTTTCTCTCTCTAGAAACCTTTGCCTTCTCTCTATACTCTGAAACCCAGAAAAACTAAAATGAATTTCGTCCCAAGTGAAGAGAAAAGAAAAGGCTTAAGTGTTTCGGTCAGCCTGCCCACGCTCGAGCGTGGGAACACTCCCCGCTTCAGCGTCGGCACACTCTGACGTGGGAGAACTCCACGCTTCAGCGTGGGACTCTGATTGACACGTCTCTGCCATGTGTCGCATGCATGCTGACACGTGCACCCCGACGCATCCACTCTCCACATTTTGACATGCAACTACCCACGCTTTGACGTCAACGGTCAACGTTTGAGCGTGGGGTTTCTCCACGTCTAAACGTTGGCCGTTGATTTACTTTGTTCTTACATGTTTTTCCACTTTCTGGACCCGTTCCAAGGCCAAATTGTCCCAAATTTGATCCATGGCTTCCTCAACACATAAGGAACCTAATTAAGCCCTTAAGCATGCTTAATTATTGTCCCATACACTAATCAATAAAACGGGGTGTTACAGATTAAGTCCTATTAGTCAAAAATTTGAAACAAACTCATGGTTCTACACACTCTAGGTTTCGGCCATGAAGAAGAAAAATTGGCCGGGGATTGAATTGGTTTTCCAATCACTTGGATTACATGACCATTGGAAAGGTAAGGATGGAATCAAGTTTTCAAGAACAAAATTGGAGAAAACCCTCTTTTCCCCCAAATTCTAGGGTTCAGCCCTTTCAAATAAAATAGGCTAGGATGAGAGTTTGGTCATAAAATCTTGGCTAGAGGTAGAAGGTGATGAAACTAGCTCAATGAAATTGGTTTCACATTAAAATAATTTTTCTACAATTTTCTAGGAATTTTTGAAATTAGGATCATAAACTTGAAACTCATGGAATCAAGGATTTCAAACTTGAAATAGGAAGAGATTCATGAGGTTTAAGGATCTAGTGAGTGTTCTTACCTCTTGAATGATGAAGAATGGTGATGAATCACACTTTTCTCTCAAAAACTCAAGCTTTTTCTCTTAAAAAAATGGTGGAATGGCTTAAGGAAGAAGATGAAGTGAGAAAATGAAGTGTTGGGCTCTCTTGGGGGCTGTCTTGTGCGTGGGAGGAGGGGCTGAAATGTGCCAAAGTTGGTCACTTAAGGGCATTTTAGTCTTTTCCTTCAAGGACTAAAATGGCATTTAGGAAAAGGTCGGGGGTATTTTGGTCTTTTCGCGTCCATATATTTTCTAACTTCATAATGATGCTGGCACGCTTTCCCATGTGATGTGACTTGATGTGACATCAAGATTATCAGTTAGCAGGTCCCGGTAAATCCATATCCAGCTCCATTCGTCACCCGATTTGAGATTTCATTCAAACGAAGGTCAGGAAGTGATTTGTTTCAAATTTAACGAAAACGTAGGAAATTTAATTCAAAGACTAATTGTCTCGTTCACGAGTCGAAATTAGGTCTCTTGAGCAGTAAAATCTTACTGTCAGTGGAAAGACACAGACCGGGCTCCGTTTGATTTTTCAGCTCAAAATGTAATCGTAGCTTCGTACGATAACGTTGAGCATGACTAAGGTCTCAGTTTATTTTATTGCATTTTCTAAATGCTCGAATAAAATATAAACTTAATTAGTCTCTTATTGATACATATAAGCAGTGAAAAATCGGGGTGTTACAACCAGCCACGAGCAAGATGCTACAACATTCGTAATGTGCACGTATTTGGATTTACGAAAACACTCTACACTAAACATGAAAAGTATGACATCTAGTAGAGGATATCAGTGTATTGCTCGGATTCGTCACGACACAAAAGAATCACAAACTCGTCTCATGTCAGCCCTTCGAACCCTGATACCTCCAAAGACCATTTAAGATCGTCACTGTAAGATTCGCACCAACATCTAGGTGTAAGCTCAATCTCCTAGGCTCAAGGCCTTACAAACTCATGCAATGAAATGCCAATGCTTACATAAGGCAGATGCGATAAAGCAATGTCTATCCATCGGATAAACCTCAAGGTTCACTAAGGTTCTCTTCCTTAGGAACTATACGCATCTTTGTATTATAAAACTTTTATCCGCCGGATAAATCTCGTGATCCCTCCGGGATCGAGTCATCACAAGAATGAAACAATAGAACGATTTTTATTGGATGCGAACCACCGGTCCGTTACCGAACTACTGTTTCCAAAACCCAAAACGTTTCATGTTTGTGTTTGTGTCTTATGAATTTCATCTCAAGTCCTAAGTGTTATGAAGAAGGATTGAGAATCCTCTTAGATAAGTGTTCAATCCTTTCTAAGATATTAATTCCTCGAGTTTCAAATAATGAAAAAAGTATTGATTAACTTAAGGCTTATGAAGTCATTGATGAACTAAGTCATCAATGGTATAGTGCATGGTCTTGTTCCACCATGTACTATACTTAATTATCTCTTTTCTCTTGCACTAACTTAATTACTTAACTTAGGTTTCCATGCGTAAAACTTTATGACTTGAGTTGAAAAATCTCGATTTTAAGACTTTGTAAGCCAAAACCTTTCTAATTGAAAACTCATTTGATTTAAGAGAATTTTGTTACTTGCTTGAAGTAAAGTACCTTAACCAATTTGAAAAGGGTTTTTCCTTACTAACTTAGTGTAAAACCATGATCTAAGTTAGCGTAAAAGAAATGGAATTTCATTTTCATATTTTAAAACATTTGTTTAATTGATTAACTATGCCTAAAGTAAAGCATATTTCCACCTTAGTTAAAAATACTTTAAGGGTCGAAACCCTAGTTGAACTTTGGATCAAGATCACTTCTTGTTCATTTTTGAAATACAAGTTACTAAAACACTTATTTGTTTTCAAAAACAAGCTCATGTTCTTCCTTTGTAACCATTATGTCCGAATGCTATACCATATGGAATGTGAAGATTTTGCTTCACTAACTTGTCAAGTAATAGCTCAAAATGATCACAATATTATGATGAACAATAATCATACATCATTCAACCATAAACAAGCATAAAAATCCTTACTTGATCTAAAGATGAAGGTATGGTTTTCAACATACATGAAAACATTTTTCCATCCAAGCATACATCATCATAACATATACTAAGCATAGAAACATTATTATAATCACACGAAGCTCAAATAGAACTACACAGACCAATCACGGATAACATATAGTTACCGGGAAAATCCGTCAAGTAAACTCCCTTTACCTCTTGAAGTTAAGTAAGGTTCTTTCCCTTCGATCCTTCAAAACTTCCCTCTACCCCACAAATCAACAAGTCCATCAAATTAAGTGAAGCTACCAAGTGGTGCTCACGGTCTTTGGTCTGAACGATCCTCCGAAGCTCAGCGTATTCCAGGAATTGCGAAACTATAACTACTCAACAAATCATTCACCAAACAACATATATAGCACAAGTTAATCTTTGAGAAGACTTGCTAATCCACTATGAAGTATGTTCGGCCTTCATTAATTAATTAGGCTAAGGATGTTGAAATTTTACTAACTCTTGGATTAATGATCCTTAAGTATAATGAAGACATAATCACTAATCATTTGTCAAAGATTTGAATCAAAACTCACCCAACCAAGAAGGTTAGCATTTCAGCCATTCTTGGAAAAATATGGAAGAAATTTTAGTTTGATTCATGCTCTTGAATAATGAACATAGAGGTCTTGATGAGTTTATAGAAATTGGTTCCATGATCATGGGATTTTTCGATGATTTTCTAGAGATTTTTGAAGAAAGTTTCATGAAAGTGGATGATGATGATTCATTGCATAATCTTACAAAATGAATGAAGACGAGCATATGATTGATCATGGAGAGAAGAGATTACCTCTTGGACGATGGAAAATTGCAAGGATCAAGCAAATTATGCTTCACCAAATTGCTTATGGATCACTTCAGAAAATGAAATACATAGATGTCAAGATAGTGAAGCAAGGAACAACTTTACTAACTTGAGTCAAGAGAGTTTACCTCTTGATTGGTGGGAAAATGGAGAGAAAGTGAAGAACAACTCAAGAACAAAGGAGAGAAAACTAAAATTCTAACTTTGATCTTGAAAAATCATAACACAAGTTAGGTTTTGTGTTTGTAGCAAAAATGAGGGGATGGAGGGTTAGTGAGGGCCATATAGGCGTGGGAAAACAAGGGACAAAGAGGTCCAAGCTTTGTTTATTTAGGGACAAAAGAGTACTTTCACTAAGTGGTTAAGTTTAAGTATACCTCTCACGTGTGAGAAATTAAGGTAACATATTAAGCTATGGATTGAGGATAAGCGATTTGATTTTGACGGTAAATCGAACGGAGGATGAGTATGAAGTTGTCATTAGGTTACGAATGTTACCTAGGGAAGGATTACGTACGGGGTATAATGTGGAACCTGGGGAAGAAGAAATCCTATCTAGTTTTGAGTCACGAAATTTCGAGGACGAAATTTTATTTAGTGGGGTAGTAATGTAACGCCCCGATTTTCGCTGTTTTCTAAAGTCGGAAATGAATATAAATATGTTTATATTTTATTTGAGTTTTAGAAAATTATTTTGGACAAACAAAAGTCATATTCATACTCTACGCTATTGTAGAGAGCTACGGTTAAATTTTGGGTTGAAAACTCAAACGAAGCCCGGTCTGCGTTTTCACCGACAGTAAGATTTTACTGTCCAGAAGACCTAATTTTGACTCATGAACGAAATAGTTAGGTTTATAATTTAATTTCCATGAATATTGAAAAAATTGGTTTTTTGCACTAAAAAGCGAAATAATATAAGTTATATAGGCGAAATCTTGAATCAAGTGACGAACGGAGCCGAATTTGTAACGCCCCGATTTTCACGTTTTCTAATTCTACAATATTTTAACGTTTGTATTTTATTGGAGGGTTTAGAGAGTGAAATAAAATATTCCGAGAAGATAGGAATGTTCTACGCAACCATAGGAAGCCATGGTTAAGTTTCGGGCGAAAGCTCAAACGGAGCCCGGTCTGCGTTTTTCATGGATAGTAGCCTTTTTCTACTATCGAGACCTAATTTGGACTCGTGAATGAGACAGTAAGTCTCGGGATTTTATTCTCTACATCTTCGTTAAAATCCGTCCTGACGTCCGAAAAATAATAATAATATATTATATTCGGTCATATAATCGAATCAGGAGGCGTTTGGAGTCGTAAAGGGACTCAACGAGACCCGACAATGGATAAGCTCGATACCACATCATCCCAGGACACTTGGGAGAGTATGCCAGAGTCGCCATGACGATTGGGAAAATCTAGACGCGAAATGACCAAAATGCCCCTAACCTTAGTCTTTTGCACTTTTACCATTTTACCCTTTTGGCAAATGACCTTTTTGCCCTTAAGTGACTTGTTTTAAGGCTGAACTCAGCCCCATCCAGCCCCTCATTCACGCACACAGCCCTCCCAAAACACACTCCATCTTCAACCTTGAGAAGCTCCATTGTTGTTCTTGAGAAAAGCTTGGTTTCTTGTTGGAATCACTTGATTCCTTGAGCAATCTTCCTTCATTTTAAGGTAAGATCACTTCTATGATCTCTTAGCTTCTTGAATATCTCTTTATTTCAAGTTCAAGATCCATTTTCATGAAAATCATTTCTTAGATCCAAAAGTTTGAAAATCCATAGGAAATTGTAGAAAAATCATTTTGATGTGAGACCAATTTCTTTGAACTCACCTCATCATTCTCTACCTAAACCCAAGAGCTTATGATTCAACTCTCATCATAGAGCAAAAAGCACAATATGGCCGAACCCTACAAGGTGATGATGAATAGTGTTTTTCATCAATTTTTGATTTCTAACACTTGATTTCATCCTTAGCTTTCCTATGCCTTTGAATCCATGAAATAGAAAACCAAGATCAATTCCTAACCTCTTTACCCTAGAGTGGCCGAAATCCTCTTTGATAGGATTGTTAAGTTTTGGCTTTGATTGTTGTTTAATGTTGGATTGTTGTGTTGTTTTAGTTGTTGAGGATTGTCAGGAGGTTCACAAACCGATCAACTGACTTTGATCCGGGAATCTGCTCTTCAACAGGTATGGGGGATGAACCTCATCACACCAAGATGGTGGTGGTGAAGATGGTTGTTTAGTTTATGTGTGGGTGAAACCCTTTGGTTTGGGTTCACCATTCAATTTGGTTCTCTTGGAGAATAATGTGTAATAAGTGTAGTTTATGCTTTAGTGTGCTCTAGCATATGTCTATGATGATGTGATTGGATGAAAATCATTTTCATATATGTTGAAAAACCTACCTTGATCACTAGATCAAGTATGGGCTTTTATGCTTGATTATGATGCAAATGATGTGTGATGGACTTTATGCTTGATTATGATACAACAATATGTTATTGTTGTTTGTCATAATTAGATGAACATTGTGAGTTGTAATTTATCTTGAGGGTGAAGCAATCTTCACATTTGTTCCTAGTAGGCCTTTTAGCCATAACCTTGAGAAAAGGAAGAGTTTGAGTAGTTCTTGAACAATTAAGTTTTCAAGTAAGAAAAGTGTTTTAGTGGCTTATGTTTTTCAAAAAAAAAAACCCTAAGTGACTTTGATCCAACGATCAAATGGAATTAAATCTCAAAGTATTTTCACCAAAGTGAAACATGTTTTATGCCTTATCCTTAGTCCATCTAGTTAATCAAGTGACTCAAAATGAGGCAAGAGGTGTTTTCATGAAGAGAATCAAAATGGTTCCATAAGGTTAATGTCTTGTTTTAAGGCAACTTTTCGCTAAGCGAATTTACCTTCGCTAGGCGAAAACAGAGGAATTCTAAGTTAGGCATCACTGCCTCACTTTCGCTAAGTGAATTAATATTCGCTAAGCGAATCCAGAGATTTCGCTACGCGAATGATGTTTCGTCGAGTGATCCAGAGGAGTTTCAAAAGAGGTGTAACCGTCTCCAATCTCGCTAAGCGAATCCATATTCGCTAAGCGAATATAAAAAAACTTCGCTACACGAATTATGTTTCGCCGAGCGATGCAGAGGAGTTCCAAAGGAGGTATTACTGCCTCATTTTCGCTAAGCGAATGGAATTCTGCTAAGCGAATTTCATGTTTCAGAAAATGCTAGAAATGAAGTAAGTATTTCAAATGTTGTTTTAAATCAAATGAGTTTTCAACTATAAAAGTTGTTTGGTTTACAAAGAAGTTTTCTAACTCAATCATAAAGTTTTACGCGTGAAAAACCTAAGTTAAGTAATTAACTTAGAGTTGAAGACAAGGGTTAATTAAGTATAGTATGTGGTGGAGCATGACCATGTACTATACCATTGATGACTTAATACATCAATGACTTCATAAGACTTAAGTGAATCAACACTTATTTCCTTAATTGAAAGACAAGGGATTAATATCTTAGAAAGGCTTAAAGACTTATCTAAGAGGATTCTCAATCCTTATTCATAATGCTTAGGACTCTAGACATAATTCATAAGACGTAAACACAAACATGAAACGTTTTGGTTTTTGAAACAGTAGTTCGATGACGGACTGGTGATTCGGATTCAGGTTAATCGTTCAATTGTTTCCGTCTTGTGATAACCGGAATGAGAGAGAGAGATCCTAAGATTGTGCAGTTATGGGACTGTACTGTGGAAGGAATCCTGAGGCTATGCAGGTATGGGACTGTATAGTTAAGGGAAGGCATATAAGAATTGGTTGGTACTACCCATACCAACAAGATTTATCTTCTTTTCGGGAGCTTAGAACATAAGAACTTTATAGTTAAGCGTACTTGACTTAGAGTAATTATGGGATGGGTGACCTTCTGGGAAGTTTCCTAGAAAGCGTGTGAGTGAGGACAAAACACGCTGAAAAGACTTGTGTTGGTTTGTGGGGACAGTCGGCGATTCTGAAAGGAGTCTGGATCATTCCAAAGGAATCATGAGATATTTATCCGATGGATAAATGTTTTATCCGATGGATAAATGTTTTATAAAACAAAGTTGTGTACAGTTTCTAAGGAAGAGAACCTTAGTGAACCTTGAGGTTTATCCAATGGATAGACATTGCTTTATCGCATCTGCTTTATGTAAGCATCGGCATTTCATGTGCAGAGTTGTAAGGCCTTGAGCCTAGGAGTTGAGCTTACACCTTGATGCGGGTGCGAATCTTACGATGATGATCTTCAATGGTCTTTTTGGAGGTATCAGGGTTGGAAGGGCTGACATGTGACCAGTTGGTGATTCTTCTGTGTCGTGGCGAATCCGTGCAATACACTGATATCCTCTACTAGATGCCGTACTTTTCATGTTTGGTCGAGAGTGTTACCGCAAAGCCAGATATGTGCACATTATGAATGTTGTAGCATCTTGCTTATGGCTGGAAGAAACCGGAACATGTCCTCCCATTCACTCTCTCTGAATATTTTGTTAGCTCCATGGAGTAGGAGTAGGGGTCAGAGTAGTACCCAGTGACATTGGCATTGAGTCATGTACATTGCACTGCATTGCATGCCAGTTGATGTTTACATTTACCGTTATACATTGCTGTTCTGTTTAAGAATGCATTATATTATACTGTTAACTGTTTAACATGATCTATATTGAGAGTTTTAGTATGTTGTTTAACTGTTTAACATGTTGGGTACGCTGTTACCTGGTGAGTCGTCCCGTTTTTACTACTGCTGTTTTGATGTGTTGATGAAAGGGAACCTCACCCATATCTGTATGTTTTCTGCTGGTACTTGCTGTTGGTGCTTGAACAGATGGACGCGACGATGGTTCGGTTCAGCAGTCCTTTTGAGTTCGGAGGTGGACTCTTTTGCTGTTTTAGTTTTGTTGTCGGCCAGACTATGCCAGTTTTTGTAGTACCTTTTGGGAGCTATGACTCCTAGTACTTATTATATTTCTTATGTCAGTTAGACATTAGACTTATGTCTGTATATAGTAATGTTGATGTTTCTGTTTTCCGTTTTCTATTTCTGTACTTATAATACAGTATGTCCTAGTAATGCATGGTGAACCTAAGTTCACTTATTAGTATTATTTATTACCTTTACTAATCCCATTACATCTTTATGAGAAGAAAAGAAAAAGAAAAATCGTATTTTCCGCATTAATAAATATTTTCGGCCTTATAAACATTCGGGAATGTGACAATTGGGAAAGGGTGTTGTAGAATTCGGATTTACCGGGACCCGCTAATGGATAAACATGAAGTCACATCAGGTCACATCACCTAGGAAGGCGTGCCAGTGTCATGATGACATATGAAAATATGTAGACGTGAAAAGACCAAAATGCCCCTGACTTTTCTCAAAATTACAATTTAACCTTGTATGAAAAGACCAAATTACCCTTAAGTGAAAAACTTGTGGACATCCTTGTCCCTCTCTTCATACCCCACGAAATAGGCTAGCTCCATGAAGCCTTCACCATTTCTTTCACTTCACTTCATCTTCTTCCTGTCTTTCTCTCATTTTCAAGCTTGGTTCTTAACCATTTTTGGTGAAACAAGTGTTGAATCTTGCTCATTCTTCATCATTCAAGAGGTAAGATTACTCCTTTAATTTTTAAATTTCATGAATCTTCCCTTGTTCCTGTTTGAAAACCTTGATTTCCATGAGTTCCAACTTCAATGTTCAAACTTCAAAAATCCCTAGAAAATTGTAGAAAAATCCTATGATCATGAAACCAATTTCTATTAGCTTGTTTCATTACCCTCTCTCATTATCCAAGAGCATGTAACCAAAAGAGTTCCCTAACCCATATGGGTATACTGAAGGCCGAAACCTATATATTGAAAAAGCTTGAGTTTTTTATTCAATTTTTGAGTAATGAGACTTATTCTAGTGTTAGGTATACCTAAGAATCATTCATCCAAGAGATAGGAAATTTTAGACATCCCTAGCTAATTTAGGAGCACCATGGCGGAACCTAGCTTCTAAGAAATTTAGGGAAATTTATGTTGTTAAATGTTGATGTTTGAATTGATTATGTGAAGGTAGTAGTTGTTGATTATTCGGGTGATTAATCGGAGGACTAGCGGATCTAGGCGGACAACGTGCATTTAGAAAGTTGTCTTCAAGAGGTAAGGGGAGATTAACTCCAATGAGTTTGATAGCCTCATAAGAGTGGTTGTTGTATGATTGTGATGATATTATTGAAGTGATGTTGATGATTCTCTGGTGATGTAAATGTCTGAATTATTTGGTGAATACGTGATTGGATATTGAAGCATGAATTGTGGCTTTATTGCCTTGGATGAGATATATGTATGATATTGATTTTGAGATTTGATGAATATAGATGTATATATTGAATTGTTATTTCTTTGACTGGATTGGTTGAGAGCATAGCATCAGCTATAGCTTGATAATGAAAGATTAAGCTACTTAAACGTCTTAATCAAAGATTCAGAAACTTTTTGATTTGATAGATGAAAAGCTTTTTAGTTAAATGGTATAATTACCAATTTACTAAAAGCCACAAAGTTAAGAACTCAAAAAGGAATTTCGATTAAGACTTCGGAGGTTGAGAGTTTGTGAGGAAAATAGTGAAAAGTTGCTTTAGCATTATTTTCTAAACATGTTGTACAAAAAGAAAAGCCTTGAAAAATAATTTGGTTTTGTCACAGGAAGAATCTTCTAAAAGTATTTGACCTTTCAAAAATGAAAAAGTCGCTTTGAAAAAAAAAAAAAATTTCTCCAATTAAATCTTTAGAAAAGTGTTTCAAATGATGGAACCTTTAGAAAAGGCTTTTTAAGCCAAAATCCTTTTGAAATGAGATTTGAGGATTTAAGCTTTTAGAAATAGCTTTGCCAAGGAAAGAATTGGGGAAAGTTTTAGAGCGAAAACGAGTTTTGGTTTACACCAAAGAGATTTTGAGTTTTGTTTTTAAGATTTGATCAACGAAAACGAAATTTGATGAAACTGGTGATTACCCCTTCACGCTTGTGGAGCACATGAATCTAATGACCGAGACGTCGGGCTAGAGTTCTGTGATTGAGCACCCGGACTACATGTCCCGTGTTTTGAAATGACCGGACTTTGTGTCCTATATGCGACTCTAGTGTCTGCGACGTCGGCCTAGTACTTCATGGATTGAGCACCCGGACTATGTGCCCTGTGCTTTGAAAATGAACGGAACTTAATGTCCTATATACGAGTCTAATGTCCGCGACGTCGGCCTAGTACTTCGTAAATTGAGAACTTGGACTACGTGTCCTGTATTTTGAACGAAACGGGCTAAATGTCCTTTAAAACAAGTCATGAGCTGTGTGCCTTGACAAGAAAGAAAGAACGAATGAAAAAGAAAACAGAAAATCATGAGTTGCATATATGAGTTGGCCGACGTGCCCTTTGAAGCGAGCTACAATCCAAGTGGTTGATAATATGAGCCAGTTAAGACCACGAGGTCTATAGGGGCATCCTGTGTTAGAGACTCCACAAGAGGCTGGAGGCATCGCGACCCCGTGCCGTGGTAATCGGTTGCCCAACATGGATGAACTCTATCAGAGACTGGACTATTCAGGATATGGTTGTGACGTGATACCCTTGAACAATTGGAGTTCGGACCTAAATTGAGAGGCTGACTCATGAAGACAATTGTGTTATGGGAGTATTCATGGCCTATCGCTTGATGAAGGGAAGCTAGGAATCTCCGGAGAACATGAATTATAAAGTTGATTGAAGTCTAATGCATTCTTTTAACTTATCTAGATAGAATGGGTGTGATCCCACAGAGTGAAATTATCTTGTTGTGATATTATGTTGAATGTTGATATTCTATAGCATGACTCTATTGTATATCGATGTATTATTTGTATCTTGTTTACTTGTGTGGCTATTACGATAAACTTGTGAACGAGTATCTCACCCTTGCCTATACATGTTGGACACCCTGTTGCATTTTTGGATACGTGTACAGATGCTTTCCAACGGTCCTCTGGGTTACTTCGGGGCCCTATAACTTGAGTTCCTTGATGTTAACGACGAAGATGTGTGGACTATTGACGATGAGACCTTGTCTCATGGTACGACGTATGTTAGGTAGTATGCTCTCTTGTTCTTAGAGTTTTCTTTTATCAGGCTAGCTCTTAGGATTTTTTATGTTTAATCAGGTCTTTCGACTGTGACTGATTGTATTGTGTATTAAGAAATTGAAAAGATGTACGCCTTATGGCGAAGTTGAATTACTGTTATAGATGATGAGTTTCAATTTGTTTCATTCTGGTTGTTAAAGTTTTAATTTGGTATCAGATTTCCGCAACAGCTCTATGGAGTTATTTTCGAAAAAGTTTTAATTAACCGAAAAAGATAATTTGGGTTACCAAATGTGACACCGGATTGGGGTGTTACATGGGTTCTTTCACTCCTCTCATGCCTCCTCCTCCTCCTCTCATGGTTTCTCCTACCTCTCCCTTCTCTTTCCGAGTCATAGGTTCCCTCATCCTCATTCGAGACGTCATAGTGAGAGTCTCTTCTCCTTTCATTATCCAACCTTGATTCGACTCTAAACCTCTCTAGTTCCCTTGTTAGGGTTTGCAACAAAGCTACTATCCTTGGGGATTGGGGAGTGTTTCTTCCACTCATGTTTTACAAGAAAACATGATAAGTTCACAAAGTTTGAAAAAGAAAGGACCTCACCACTCTTGTCAAGTGTTTCACTCTTTAATTGAGTTCGTTCGTGTTTCACACAAAAATTAGGCTTTTGATTAATGAGAAAAAAAAAATGCTCTTGCCTTTTACCTCTCAAGTTCACTTTGAGTTCTTAAATAAACCTTCTCAATTTTCAAAATCTAAAGTTCCATATAAAAGTAGCAGTCCTCAAAAGAGTTAATCACTCAGAAACGCAGAAAGAAATGAAAACTCTAGACAAAACTTCAAATGAATTTAAAAGACAAACAAGAAAAGCTAATTAGAAAAGGTAAACTCAAAAGATTACAAAGAAGACAAAAAGAAATTTTTTTGGGAGAATAAGGATCAATTGCATAAATTTAAAGCAAGAAATACAGCACCACTATTAATGAAATCCACAATGGCAAACAATATTTAAATTCTTCAAGTGCAAGGAGCAATCTCCTTTCTTCTATTTTTTTAGGAATAGATATTTTTTTTTCCTCTTCTATTCTTTAGGAATAGATTTCTTTCTTCTTTTTTTTTTTTTTTCACGCCCTTGTTTTCTTTTGCACTAAAAAAAAAATTGGTTATTGATATTTTAGTTTCAAATGTTATGCCCAATTGTGTATTTAACAACTTTCCTTTCAAAACAAGGTGCTACAAAACATAAACAGCAAAGAATACAGAAGTTGACAAGATCAAAGTTGTAAATGTTGCGGAAAAGATAAACCACATAAATAAAAGGACATGAAAAAAAAAAAGAACTGGAAACTAAAGGCAGAAAGTAAAGAATGTGGCCAATTCTTTTGGAATGGCAATGACCAAGATGATCAAGGATGTGTACAAATATGACACTCAAGAAATTGTGCTTGTTGTTAGAAAGCAATATATAAGAACGGTACAAAAAAGAAAAACAAGAACTTTGTCAATTATAAGATCTGGGCTCTAGATACCACATGATATGAACCAAGTTGTGTTCATAATATTTTTAACGAATCGTTCTCGAATTGAATTCTTGTTATAAAAAGAAGAGAGAATAAAGAAAAAGATTGAGATACATAAAGATGTAAACTTTAGTGTTGTAGCGCCTAAGTAAATAACATAAAAAAAACAAGGATTAAACGAAGAAAAGATGGAAGAAGAAACAGATGAAGAATACGCCACACCCTCTTGAGACTCATAAGTCTAATGAAGATTCACCACAAGAGTAAGGAAGCTCTTGATAAGAATCAAAGATGGTTCACCCAAGAAACTAAGAGAGCAATCTCTCAAAAACTCACATAGGAGTGTAAATTATAATATCAATTCGAAAGTGAAAAACAAGGAGAAGACAAGACTATTTATAGCCACTAGGAAGCATCTAGCTAACCCTAGTCTATGTTAAGAAATGGGCCATGCCCAAAAGAGGAGGTTGCATTATTTTCCTAAGGTGGAGCTTTATTACAAAAATATCCAAATAAAATCAAACTAAAAATTATGAATTATTCAAAATACTTAATAAAAATTAAACCATGCTCCCATACTGGGGTCTTCATCAACTTGGATCAATTATATTGGACCATATTGGGCCTTGTCTCTTCTGGAAATGGCTTGAGAGATAGAAAATAGTTGACTTCTTTGTCCAAGGCTTCTTTAGCCGGCCTTCTTGGTCCTTGATATTGTCATTGGGCCTCCAAGTCCTTGTAGTGCATCATTGGGCCTTGCCTCCATTGTGCTTTCTTGTTCTCCATCATCTGTCATATATGTTATATGTGCTATGTGCTACCTGTTTACTGGGTTACTGTTGCTATTCCGATATTTATGGCATTGTATTCTTATGTCCCTACTATTTCCCTGTATGTTGCTATTTTTGTTCTTTGTTCGTGTGAAGACGACGAGCGTGCTGATATCGACGATGGACCCGGTGTTACACCCCTTCATCACAGTGACACCGAGGATGCCGGTGCTAGGGGAGTTGCAAATCATCTATCATGATGATCGGGGGTGGCGGGTGGATCCCTCTACGTTTTTGACGGTCTATACAGGGCCGATCAGTTTGCTGTTCAGAGTTGGGGCTCAACACTGCGAGGACATCATAGGGCCTTACAGAGTCGTGCAGTTTCTACCGTTCGCCCAGATGTGGCATCTGCCGAGACGCCATGAGAGGGACTACATACGGGCGACGCCAGCTACATCGCATGTATCCAGCCGGAGAGGGTTCATGCTGCGAGGCCAGCGGAGGAGGACGAAGCAATACCTGAGGACCTACAGGCGACGCCAGGTGGTGGTGTCCAGCTCTTCTTCTGAGTATGAGCCATTGCAGGTTTATCGGCATACTCATGGAGAGGGCCAGGGTAGTTCCTAGTATCCACACCGCTAATGTAACACCCCCTCGGTGTCACATTTCGTATCCCAAATTTTATTTTTTCGGTTAAATCAAAACTCTTTTGAAAATCACTCAATAAAGTAGTTGCGAAAATCTGATACCAAAGTAAAACTTTAACAACGAGATGAAAACAAATTGAAGCTCATCATCTATAAAAGTAATTCAACTTCGCCATAAGGCGTACATCTTTTCAATCTCTTTATACGCAACATACTTTGTCATAGTCGAAAGACCTGACTTAAACATCAAAAATCCTAAGAGCTGATCTGATAAAAATAACTCTAAGGACAAGAGAGCATACTACCTAGCATACATGGCACCAATGAGACCGGGCCTTGTCGTCAATAGTCCACACATCTTCGTCGTCGACTTCAAGAAACTCAAGCTATAGGGTCCCCAATTGACCCAGAGGACCGTTGGGAAGCATTTGTACATGTATCCAAAAACACAACAGGGTGTCCAACATGTACATGGCAAGGGTGAGATACTCGTTCACAAGTTTATCGTAATAGCCACACAAGTAAAACAAGATAAAAATAATACATCGATATACCACACAATCATGGTATAGAATATCAACATTTAACAAAATATCACAACAAGATAATCTCACTCGGTGGGATCGCACCCATTCATCAAGATAAGTTAAAAGATGCATGAGACTTCAATCAACTTTCTAGTTCATGTTCTCCAGAGATTCCTAACTTCCCTTCATCGAGCGATAGGCCGTGAATACTCCCATAACACAATTGTGGTATTGGTCTGTCTTGTTTGTGTTGTGTGTTCTCTGTGTGTTTCTCTATTATTATCTCCGCAAGGAAGATAATGTTGTTTGCTTTGGTTGTGTTGTGGTCCCTTGAGTTTGAAAATTCTAGTTTTGAAGGTAGCGATGGCTGCTCAAAACCTAAATGCTGCTGTGAACGCCATACGGGAGACAGCTGCTGTGATGGTTCAACGTGATGAGAGAGCTGCTGGGGGTACAAGACTGGATGAATTCCTCCGTAGGAACCCACCTCAGTTTAAGGGTGAGTTCAATCCTGAGCAAGCTGAGCGCTGGATCCAGACTTTGGAGAAGATCTTTGGAGCCATGAGGTGTATCTAGAACGACAAGGTTGTCTTTGCAACACATATGCTGGTGGAAGATGCTGAATATTGGTGGGAAGGAGCCCGTTAGGTGCTGATGCATGATCAACAAGTTATAAACTGGAATGCTTTCAAGGGGAAGTTTCTGGAGAAGTTCTTTCCTGTAAGTGCAAGGCACGAGAAAGAGATGGAGTTCCTCCAGCTGAGACAAGGGGGAATGTTTATAGCTGAGTACGGGGCCAGGTTTAAGCCAGGTTTAAAAGTTTGGCGAAGTTCTCAAACTACTTCCTAGACAACCCAAGAGAGGAGTGAAAATGCAGGAAGTTCGAAGGGGGTCTGAGGCTCGAGTTGAAAAAGGCTGTGGTTCCTCTGGAAATTTTCGTGTTTCCCAAGCTGATGGAAAAGTGTCGCCTGATCGAGAGCTTGGAGCCTAGCAGGGACAAGCGAGAGCAGAGTTCTGGACCGACTAGGTTCCATAGAGGCCATAGTGATCGCGATAACAGATCTCGATGGAAACCATATTCAAAGCAGCAAGATCAACAACATTCTATGGGAAGAAGCAGTGGGAGTTTCAGTTAGCCTGGAAATGCCCCAATCAAGTATATGAACTGTGGGAAGAATCATACCACAAGAGAATGCTCAATCATGGGGATAATATGCTTCAAGTATGGGAAACCGGGGCATATTTCACGCGACTGTGTGCAGCCAAAAGCTGAACATTCTCTCAACAATGTCCAAGCGGCAAGGCCTAAGGCAAGAGGCAGAGTTTATATTGTGAGCGGTGCTGAGGCTTCTTAGAATGAAGACTTGATCCACGATCAGTGTGCCATGGAAGGTAAAATCTTAACTATACTATTTGATTCGGGCGCAACGTATTCCTTTATTTCTTATGACTGTGTGAAACTTTTGGGATTATTTGTGTCTTCTTTACCTTTTGATTTAGTGATTTGTATACCTACTACAAAGCCTGTTATAACTGCGAAAGTTTATTTGAACTGTTCTATTTCTATAGAAGATAGAACGTTTTTGATTGATTTGATCTGTTTTCCTCTTTCACAAATGGATTTAATCTTAGGGATGGATTGGTTATCTTCTAACCATATCCTGTTAGACTGTGCAAACAAAACCTTAATCTTTCCTAGTTATGAGAATTTTGGATTTTTGGCTGCCAACCAAGTAAACGCTTCTTTGAGAGAAGGAGCTCAACGATACATGTTGCTATCTTCTTTGGTGGTCAAGAATGAGCTAGTCTTAGAGCATGTGCCTGTCATGAATGAGTTTCTGGAAGTCTTTCCAGAAGATGTACTAGGTTTACCGCCAGTTCGAGACATCGAGTTTTCGATTGATCTTGTGCCAGGAACAGGACCCATGTCTATGGCATCGTATCGTATGGCACCTATAGAGTTGGAAACCTTGAAGGGCCAATTGAAGGATTTATTGGGGAAGAAATTTGTTAGATCCAGTGTGTCACCGTGGGGAGCACCTGTGCTGTTAGCGAAAAAGAAGGATGGAATTTCCCGCTTATGTGTGGATTATCGCCAGCTGAACAAGGTTACCGTTAAGGACAAGTATCCTCTTCCGAGGGTAGATGACTTGATGGATCAGTTGAGGGGAGCGATAGTTTTCTCTAAGATCGATCTGCGATCGGGCTATCACCAGATTCGTGTGAAGGCAGAGGATGTACCAAAGATAGCGTTTCGAATATGCTATGGGCACTACTAGTACCTTGTGATGCCTTTTTGGGTGACGAATTCTCCATCCATATTTATGGATTATATGAATAGGATTTTTTGTCCCTACCTAGATAAGTTTGTCGTTGTCTTTATAGATGACATACTCATCTATTCGCGAGACCAGGAAGAACACGCTGAACATCTTAGTGTGGTTCTTCGTGTGTTGAAAGAAAAACAGTTGTACGCGAAGCTGTTTAAGTGTGTGTTTTGGCTCAACGAAGTGCAGTTTTTGGGTCACGTGATTTCCAAGGAAGGAATTTTTGTAGATCCGTCAAAAGTTGAAGCAGTTCTTGAGTGGGAGAAACCAACAATAGTGACTAAGATACGCAGTTTTGTGGGCTTGGCGGTGTATTATCGGAGGTTCGTCGAGGGATTTTCTAAGATTATAGGACCCCTTACCCAGTTGATGAGGAAGGATAAAGCTTTTGAGTGGACTGAAGTCTGTGAGTAGAGTTTCCAGGAGTTGAAGAAGAGGCTGACTTCTTCGCCAGTGTTGGTGTTACCAGATCCAAGTGAACCTTTTGAAGTGTACTGTGACGCTTCATACCAGGGGTTAGGCTGTGTTCTGAAGCAGAATTGGAAGATGGTAGCTTATGCCTCGAGATAGTTGAAAGTGCACGAGAAGAACTACCCTACTCATGATTTGGAGTTAGCAGTAGTTATCTTTGTTTTGAAGATTTGGAGGCACTACTTGT
Organism: Ammopiptanthus mongolicus; assembly: GCA_039655645.1. Classification (NCBI taxonomy): domain Eukaryota; kingdom Viridiplantae; phylum Streptophyta; class Magnoliopsida; order Fabales; family Fabaceae; genus Ammopiptanthus; species Ammopiptanthus mongolicus. Next base: position 42,681,816 of record CM077349.1, read on the forward strand.
TTGGTTTGATGTTCAATGTCTTCAGCGATCATAAGAGTTTGAAGTACATGTTCGATCAGAAAGAGCTCAACATGAGGCATAGACGGTGGCTGGAATTTCTGAAGGACTACGACTTCCAATTACAGTATCATTCAGGGAAACTAATGTGGTAGCGAATGCTTTGAGTAGGAAGGTGTTACATGTGTCTGCCATGATGGTTAAGGAACGTGAGTTGTTGGAACAGTTTAGAGATATGCATATGACAGTGGTCAGTATGCCGGGTAGACTTTGTGTGGGCATGGTTACAGTGTCATGTGATCTGATGGATCAGATTCGGGAGAAACAAGTGTATGATCAATATCTAGAGCAGATGGAATCCTAAGACGAGGAGAACGGGTTTGTGTGCCAAACAACCCGGAGATAAGGAGGTTAATTCTGGACGAAGCTCATAGAAGTGAGTTTAGTATGCATCCAAGATCAACCAAGATGTACCAAGACCTGAAGCGGTTGTTTTGGTAGCAACGCATGAAAAGAGATGTGGTTGACTATGTGGCGTCTTGCTTGGTGTGTCAAAAAGCAAAGGTTGAACATCAAAGGCCAGCGGGAATGTTACTTCCGTTGGATATCCCAGAGTGGAAATGGGACGGCAACGCGATGGATTTTATGACGTGTTTGCCAAGGACACCTAAAGGGTGCTATTCCATTTGGGTAATAGTTGATAAGCTTACGAAGTCAGCTCACTTTCTTCCTATCAATATCAAGTATTCCATGGAGAAACTGACTCAGATTTATATCAATGAGAATAGGAGACTACATGGGGTACCTTCAAGCATCATATTAGATAGTGACCCACGTTTTACTTCACGATTTAGGCAGAGTTTACATGAAGCCTTAGGAACAAAGTTACGGCTAAGTTCGGCTTATCATCCTTAAACAGAAGGACAATCAGAAAGGGCAATTCTATCTTTAGACGATCTGTTTAGGGCATGTGTGTTGGAACATGCCGGCAGTTGGGACAGTCTTCAACCACTGATAGAGTTCACCTACAATAACAGTTATCATTCAAGCATAAGGATGGCACCTTATGAAGCTTTATACGGACGACGGTGCAGAACACCTTTATGTTGGTATCAAGATGGAGAAAGTGCTTCATTTGGACTTGAACTGGTGCAACAAAAAACTGAAAAGGTGAAATTGATTCAAGAAAAGATGAAGACAACTCAGAGCTGACAGAAAAATTATGCGGATAAAGGACGTAGGCCCCTTGAGTTTGAAGAAGGTGAACATGTGTTTTTGAGAGTCACTCCAATGATTGGTGTTGTCAGGGTCCTTAAGTCTAGGAAACTCACTCCAAAATTCATCGAACCTTATCAAATTCTTCGTCGGATAGGTCCAATAGCTTACCAAATAGCTTTATCACCTTTTTTATCCAATCTTCATAATGTTTTTCAATTTTCGCATTTGCGAAAATATATTCCACATCCCAGTCATGTCATAAAGCTTGATGCAGTACAGCTAAAGGATAACCTGACCTATGAAACACTGCCTGTCAAGATTGAAGATAGAAGAGTAAAGCAACTGCGAGGGAAGGAGATATCCTTGGTTAAGGTTATCTGTAACGAGACTTCAAGTGATGCCACCTAGGAGTTGGAAGATAGGATGAGAGAACAGTTTCTGGATCTCTTCTAAGGTAAATTTCGTAGACGAAATTTCTTTTTGGAGGGTAGTGTTGTAACATCCCAAAATTCCTATCGCTGTTTTTTAACTGTTTGTGTGAATAACTTGACTAAGAGCACTGACCTGATTAATAATAATCGTAAGAATAGTTAATAATTGGAAATTCATATATGAATTTCAATGATGAGCTTAATGATCATAAAATATTGTTTTAAGCTTGCTATGTTGTTTTGAGTCGGAACACTAACTGATAACTTATAGTTGTCAAAACACTAGTTGGACATGAATGGAACTCATAAAGAAGTCCAAGGGTATTTTGGTCATTTCGCAAGGAATCTTAGATATTTTCTAGGAAGCCATCATGACAAATGGTGAGTCATAGGACAATGATGGAATTCCATTAGTTCCTAGGGGCAAAATGGTCTTTTCCATCATAAATATCTTAGATATTTTAGAAAAGCAATCATGACAAAGGTGAGTCATAAGGGCAATGATGGAATTCCATTAGTTCTTAGGGACAAAAGAGTAAAATCACATAGGGACAAAAATGGTATTTCACAAAAAGGCTAAGGGCAAAATGGTCTTTTCCATCATAAATATCTAGATATTTTAGAAGAGTAATCATGACTTCCGATGAGTCATGGTGGTGACTCACCCACTGACTCATTGCACTCAGGTGACCTATATCTCTCGTTCGATGTCCGTGTAACGCCCCGATTTTCACATCTTATTATTCTTCAGTATTTTAACGCTTTTATTTTATTCAAGGGTTTAGAGTGTGAAATAAAATATTTTGAGAAGATAGGAATGCTCTACCCAACCATAGGAAGCCATGGTTAAGTTTCGGGCAAAAACTCAAACGGAGTCCGGTCTGCGTTTTTACACTGACAGTATGATTTTACTGCTCATGAGACCTCAGATGGACCCATGAATAGGACAGTATGTCTTAGAATTCGATTCTCTACGTTTTTGTTAAATTTCAAAAAAAATCACTTTCTGACCTCCGTTCGAGCGGACTCCTAAATCGGGTGACGAACGGAGCCACATATGGATTTACCAGGACTCGCCAACGGATAATCTTGATATCACATCATGCCAAATCACTTTGGAGAGCATGTCAGAGTCGTCATGACGTTCGGAAATAGCTGGACGCAAAATGACCAAAATGCCCTTAACCTTAGTCTTTTACACTTTTACCAGTTTACCCATGAAGCAAATGATCATTTTGCCCTTAAGTGGGTTTTTTTAAAGGCTGTACAGCCCCTTGCTCAGCCCTTTCACGCACAAATTCTGGCCTTGAAGAGCCAAGAACAGCCATCATCAACCTTAGAGAAAACCACCATTGATCCTTGAGATAAAGGTTGAATACTTGTTAGAAATCCTTGATTCCTTGATCAATCTTCCTTCATTCTTAGGTAAGATCACTTCTATGATCTCTGAGCTTCTTGAATCTCTCTCTATTTCAAGATCAAAATCCATTTTCATGAAAATCAATTCCTAGATCCAAAACTTTGAAAATCCATAGGAATTTGTAGAAAAATCCTTTTAATGTGAAACCAATTTCTTTGAACTCACTTCATCATTCTCTACCTAAACCCAAGAGCTTATGATTCAATTCTCATCATAGCCCTAAATCCCCAATTTGGCGGCCGAACCCTACATAGTGATGATGAATAGTGTTTTTCATCAATTTTTGATTTCTAACACTTGATTCCATCCTTAGTTTTCCTATTGTCTTTGAATCCAAGAAATGGAAAACCAAATCAATTTCTTACCCTTTTACCTTAGGGTGGCTGAAACCTCTTAGAGTATAAATGGTTGAGTTTTGTTTTGATTGTTGTTTAATGTTTGATTGTTGTGTTGTTGTAGTTGGTGACGATTGTCAGGAGGTTCACAAACCAATCAACCGACTTTGATCCGGATATCTGCTCATCAACAGGTATGGGGGGTGAACCTCATCATACCAAGATGGTAGTAGTGAAAATGGTTGTTTAAGTTTATGTGTGGGTGAAACCCTTTAGTTTGGGTTCACTTTTAATTGTTAAGTTTTGTTAAGTTCTCTTGGAGAACAAAGTTGTCATGATGAGTTCATGCTTTAGTGTGTTGTAGTGTGCTCTAGCATATGTTGATGATGATGCGATTGAATAAAAATCATTTTCATATATGTTGAAAAACCAACTTTGATCACTAGATCAAGTATGGACTTTTATGCTTGATTATGATGCCATGATGTGTGATGGACTTTTATGCTTGATTATGATATAGTAATGTGTAATTGTGGTTTGTCATAATTGGTGTGAGCATTTTGAGCTATATTTGCTTAGTTGGTGAAGCAAAGTCTACAATTTTCATTGGAGTAGGCTTGTGGCCTTAGTAAGAGGAAATATAAGAACTTGTGTTGTTCTTGATATAGCCAAGTTTTGAAGTAAGAAAAGTGATTTCATAACCTATGTTTTCAAGGAAAAACACAAAGTGATTTTGATACATAGATCAAATGAAGTTTTAACCTTTAAAGTGTGTCACCAAAGTGAAAAATGTCTTTTCTTTAGTCATAGGTCTTTCAATCAAACTAAGTGTTTCAAAAAGAGAATTGATGAAGAAGTTAAGGAAAAGTGAAAACAGGACATTCGCCTGGCTAACCCTGTCTCGCCACGCGGGACAGAGGGAAAATAGGGCATTCGCCTGGCTAACCTTGTCTCGCCATGCGAGACAGAGGGCTAGCCCGAGCAGCAAAGATATAACTTCTCGGCCTCGAGTCGCGATACAATTCTAGCCTCGTGAACCAGAATGACTATCTAAGCAGTAAAAGATATAGCTTCTCTGCCTCGCGTCGCGATACCATTCTCGCCTCGCGAAGCAGAAAGACTGTCTAAAAAGTAAAAATGGCCTCTCAGCCTCGCATAGCGAAACCTATCTTCGCCTCGCGAGAAATGGTTTTGTTTATAAAGAGTGTTTTTCAACTCAAACTGTAAAGTTTTACGCATAAAAACCTAAGTTAAGTAATTAACTTAGAGTTGAAGACAAGGGATAATTAAGTATGGTATGTGGTGGAACAAGACCATATACTATATTATTAAGGACTTAGTTCATCAATGTCTTCATAACACTTAAGTGAATCAACACTTATTTCCTTAATTAAAAATCAAGGATTTATATCTTAGAAAGGATTAAAGACTTATCTAAGAGAATTCTCAATCCTTATTCATAATGCTTAGGACTTGAGACATAATTCATAAGACATAAACACAAACATGAAACGTTTTGGGTTTTGAAACAACAGTTTGATGATAGATCGGTGATTCGGATCTCGATCAGTCGTTCAATTGTTTCGGTCTAGTGATGACTCGATCCCGGAGGGATCACGAGATTTATCCGGTGGATAAAGGTGTTGTTTTTCAAAGAGGCGTATAGTTCCTAAGGAAGAGAACCTTAGTGGACCTTGAGGTTTACCCAGGGGCAGACATTGCTTTTTCGCATCTGCTTTGTGTAACCATTGGCATTTCATTTGCATAGTCGTAATGCCTTGAGCCTAGGAGTTGAGCTTACACCTTGATGCGGGTGCGAATCTTACGGTGACAATCTTCAATGGTCTTTTTGTAGGTATCAGGGTTGGAAGGGCTGACATGTGACCAGTTGGTAGCTCTTCTATGTCGTGGCTAATCCAAGCAATACACTGATATCCTCTACCAGATGTCGTACTTTTCATGTTTGGTCGAGAGTGTTTCCATAAAAGCCAGATACGTGCACGTTATGAATGTTGTAGCATCTTGCCCGAGGTTGGCGCGCATGGAACATGTCCTCCCATTCACTCTCTCCGACGTTTTGTTAGCTCCATGGAGTAGGGGTCAGAGTAGTACCCAGTGGCATTGGCATTGAGTCATGTACATTGCACTGCATTGCATGGCTATTGATGTTTACATTTACTATTATACATCGCTGTCTTGTTTTAAGAATGCCTTATATTATACTGTTGACTGTTTAACATGATATTATGCTGTTAACTATTTAACATGATTTATATTGAGAATTCTAGTAAGCATGTTGGGTACGCTGTTACCTGGTGAGTCGTCCCGTTTTTACTACTGCTGTTTTGTTGTGTTGATGAACGGGAATCTCACCCATATCTGTATATTTTCTTGCTGGTACTTGCTGTTGCTGCTTGAACAAATAGACGCGACGACGGTTCAATTCAGCAGTTCCTTTGAGTCCGGAGGTGGACTCCTTTTGCTGTTTTATTTTGTCTAGGTCAGACTGTGTCAGTATCTGTTCTACCTTTTGGGAGCTACAACTCCTAGTACTTATTTTATTCTTATGACAGCTATACATTAGACCTATGTCGGTATACAGTATTATTTTTGTTTCTGTTTTCTGGTTCTATATTCATAATAAAATATGTTCTAGAAATGCATAGTGAACCTAAGTTTATTTATTAGTATTATTTACCTTCACTAATCCCATTACATCTTTGTGAAAAGAAAAAACAAATCGTATTTTCCGCATTAATAAATATTTTCGGCCTTATAAACGTTCGAGAATGTGACACTCGGGAAAGGGTGTTACAGTCTGGTTTTGTCTCTATACGTCCGTTCTCGACTCCGTCGATTTCCTGATTTAATATTTCGCCCAAATAAATTTCACTTTTAGTGAAATATTTCAAAGTAACCACAGTCATCGGGAATTCAATATAAAACCTAACCGTTTCTTTCACGAGTCAAAATTAGGTTTTTTGATCAGTAAAATTTTACTGTCAGTGGAAAACACATACCGATTTTCGTCTGAATTTTTAGCCTAAAATTTAACCGTAACTCTCTATAGTATAGTAGAGTATGAACAGTCATATTTTTATCAATTCATGACAACTTTCGCTTTATCAACTTTTCTTTCATTGAATAAGCTAAACTACCTACATTTGGTTAATCTCTACAACTTTTGTTATGGAAGCAACACTTATGTACTTCCATTAGATCTTGGCCCTTCATTTTCTATCACACTTTAGCTTGATTTTAGTCATAAGACATCAAGGCCATTCGGCCATACCACTCCACAAACACCTTCCAACTTAATTTTTACTTCTTCTAAAGATCAAAGCTTTCATTTCTTAAGTTTTTGAAAAGTCCTCTCTCTCTCTTCTCTTTACTTTCGGCCCTCACCTCAAAGTCACAAACCAAACTTATTTCTTCAATTCTAAAACAATACTTCATCCTGTCTTGATCCAAGAATCAACTTTGGTGAGGGGAATTTCTTGTTTCGCTGAAGTGTGTTCTTGATCATCAAGAATAGCAAGCTAACGTTGAAGTTGTTCTTGAGTTGGTGAGCTTATAAATCCTTTTTCCTTTCATTACCTTGAGTAATCATCTTCTAGTTCTTCATTTTCATGAAAACAGTAACACCCCGATTTTCGCTGTTTTCTAAGGACGAAAATGAATATAAATACATTTATATTTTTTATTTGAGTTTTAGAAAATGATTTTGGATAAACCGAAGTCATATTCATACTCTACGCTATCGTAGAGAGCTATGGTTAAATTTTGGGTTGAAAACTCAGACGGAACCCGGTCTGCATTTTCACTGACAGTAAGATTTGACTGCTCAGAAGACCTAATTTTGACTCGTGAACGAAATAGTTAGGCTTAGAATCGAATTTCCTATATTTTTGATAAAATTGGTTTTTCGCACTAAAAAGCGAAATAATATAAGTTATTCGGACGAAATCTTGAATCGAGTGACGAACAAAGCCGAATTCGGATTTACCGGGACCCGCTAACGGATAAACATGAAGTCAAATCAGGTCACATCACCTAGGAAGGCGTTCTAGTGTCATGATGATATTTGAAAATATCTAGACGCGAAAAGACCAAAATATCCCTGACCTTTTTCACAATTACCATTTTGTCCTTGTGTGAAAAGACTTTTGCCCTTAAGTGAAAAAATTTGTGACTTCCTTGCCCTCCCTTTCTCTCCCCCACGCCCCCACCATCATAAACCTCACCATTTCATTTCCTTCTCCAACTCCATTTTTCTCCTTCACTTTCTCTCCATTTCTTAAGAAATTCTCAAGGATTTTTGTTAAGCAAAGTTCATAATCTCACTCATATTTATCCCCTCAGAGGTATGAACTCTTCATTTGATCCTTCAATCTTCATGTTCTTCATTGAAAAACTTGATTTTTCATCATTGCTCAAGTTTGAGCCTTAAACTTCATAAATCCATAGAAAATTGTAGAAAAAATCCTTTTAATGTAAAACCAATTTCTATGAGCTAGTTTCATTACCCTCTTTCATTATCCAAGAGCATGTAACCAAAAGATTTCCCTAGCTTATATGGGTATAGAAGGCCGAAACCTATATATTGAGAAAGCTTGAGTTTTTGATTCAATTTTTGAATAATGAGACTTGTTCTAGTGTTAGGTATACCTAAGGATCCTTCATCCAAGAAATAGGAAATTTTAGACATCTCTAGATATTTTGGGGGCCCTATGGCCGAAACTTAGGTTGGAAGAAATAGGGGTTTTTGTGTTGTTGAATGTTGATGGTTGATTGGTTTGTGTGAATGTAGTGGATATTGAGTAATCGGGTGCGTAATCGGACGATTCTCGGATTGATCGGACGACTTTTCACTTCGAAGGAATTCTTCAAGAGGTAAGGGGAGATAACCTGAGGAATTCAATTTTCGATGGCTATATACTGTCTGTATTGGGTGAAAATATGTAGTTATGCTGTATTGTAACTATTTTGTGGAGTGTTTTCCTTTTTGCTTCATTATGCTTGTTTATGCTTAATTGTGCTTGAGTATGCTTGATTGTGTCTATTTATGCTTAAGTATGCTATTTATGCTTAGTATGATGTATTGATTAAATTGGTAATTGATGTTGTGTGAAGGAACCTAACATCAGTTAGAGTTCAGAACCACGTAAAAGTAAAATCTTCAAAAAGCTTGAGACATACTATTAAGCGGATAAAAAGTTGAGTTTTGAAAAGAAATCGAAGACAACGTATCTAGATGTTTTATTTTAGGAATGAGGAAGTACAATATATTTTATCAATGAAAAGAAATGACATAAGAAAAGAAATTTAAAAACAACGTTTAGCCTAAGCAAAATGAGTATTGAAAAGGGAGAAGTTTCTTTAGAAACCATCAGTAGAATTCAAGACGACAAAATGAGATATTTCAAGCAAAAGTATTTTCAAGGACTTAGTTTTGTGAACCAAGTTTGCCTAATCAAAGAAAAAGAATTCTTTACGGCTACATTCAAAGTTTTAGTAGTTACCAAGGTATTTCAAAAGAAAGGGGTCTTTGACCTAGAGTTTTTCATGAGTTATGTTTTCAAAGCGTCGATGTCTTACCAAAGTTTAGTTTCAAGAAGAAAAAGTGGTGTTGATAAAGAGTTCTGTTTTATTGAAAACCGATCCCAAAGGCTTTGTGTGTAAGCTTCGGAGATTTGGGGTTTTGTTTTAGTAGTTCAAGAGAAAAATTTTTGAAGGCGAACCTAGGAACCGAGACGTCGGGGTTCTAGCATTCTGCAGAACATGTGGATCAAGGATCCGTGTTATTAAGGAGGTCCTGTAAGCTTGTGGACAATTGTGTGATCCTGTAGGCTTGTGGACGTTTTTGGGTGCTCTAGAATCCAAACTCTAAGACTGGTGCATCGGTTGATGGTTTTGGGTTTGAGTTGTGTGGACTGCGTGTCCCCTTTTTGGTTAATTGGACTGCGTGTCCTTTTTGATTTAATGTTGAAAAGACTTGAGAGTCTAAAAGATGTGGTGGTTGATAACTTTGAGCTTCAACGAGGAAATAACTATACGACACATAAAAACATACGAAAACAAAAGGTTTTCTCATGCATTTGTTTTTGGCAGACGTGCAATAGAATGGGGGGACCATGATGATAGGGAACCATGTGATGACTTTAAGTCATTGCGTGTCATTGTACCTTGATGGGCAATGAGAAATCCATATAATGTGAAGCATTGTACCCTATGTTGGTCAGTGTGATATGGTAATAAAATCCATATAATGTGAAGCATTTGTACAGTGTGATATGGTAATGAAATCCATATAGTGTGAAGCATGGTACCCTGTGTTGGTCAGTGTGATAAGGTGACGAAATCCATGTAATGTGAAGCATTGTACCGTATGTTGGTCGGTGTTGTAACATCCCGGTTTCTCTGTGACTCTGATCGAGCTGATTAACCTCGATCGGGGCTTTGGATTATTGTATGAATTGTTGTGTTTTAGTTTTAGACCTACTTTGAAGCTTAGGAATAGGCTTGAACAAGGTTGGAGGTGCCTAAGACGTTAAACGAGTAACTGTGGAAGCTAGAAGTTCTTCTCTTGCCGAGCCGACGCTCAAGCGTGGGAGGAGATGGACGCTCCAGCCTGTTGAGTGCGCTGAGCAGCTGCTCTGAGTTTGGACGCGTGTGAGACACGTATCAGGCCAGGGAGCAGGCGGAGTGGACGAGGTTCCACGCTAGAGCGTGGCAACGCTCAAGCGTGCAAAGTTATGGACGCTTAAGCGTGGACAATAGAACCCATAAGTGGAGCTTCCACTTTCATCGTCTCATTTGCATGAAATCTCCCAAGTTTTCTACAACTAATGAGAGAAGCTCTGAGATATCTGGAGTGAGAAAGCTCGAGTTTAAAGGTGATCGAAGTACCGGAAAGCGATTCTGACAGCACCGTTGTGATCGCGGCTGGGTTATCTACAACTTTGATGGATTGGTTTTTCGATTTGCCTGAGGTAAACTCGAATCCCTAACACGTGTTCTTCATGTTCTTGGCATTCTTCGAGTCCTTACCTTTTCTTTGATCTTTTGGGATTGCCCTAGGGCTAACACTGTTGTATATGTGTTGTGCTCGTTATTAGGGCAGAGTGCGTGCCCATGATTTCCCGCAATTTGAGGACTAAGGTCGCGGTTACCAAGGAGATTGGGGTTGTTCTTGGAGCTGCCATTGAAGGGGGTTGCGAGCTTGAGGAAGGAGGAGTGAGCCGGTGATCGCGTGGATTTGCGTGCCGACAATTCAGGTGGGGAGAAAGAGTATGGCTGTCGTCGGGAAAGCAAGAGTAATGTAGTTGTGATTTCTGCTATATGTAGGGAAGCCTTAACCCTAATAGTGGTTGAGCCCCAAATAAAGTATCTAGACCCTAGGTTTAGCTTACTTTGGGCTATCGCCGTTAAGTTTGGAAACCCTAGGTTAGAGAACTGTTAATCGAGGATGTTTGCTGACGTATGACTGTATGATGTTGGTTGTTGTTGTTGCTATCTGTTTGCCTATATGCTACTTGGTGTATATGATATGCTGCTAGCTGCTTATATGCTGTTGTTGATGTTACTGCTACTATGATGTTATTGTTGTTGCTATGCTGTATGCTGTAATATTGAGAGTTGTGGCTTAATACCATAGAATAAGTTTGGCTGTGTGCCGTGTTGTTGTCGCGTTGATACCGTGGATAGTGTCGTTTGCTGCTATGCTGACTTCTTGAGGCTGTGTGCCGTGTTGTTTGAGTTGTGGCTCATGGACGCGTGGCGTCGAGGTTGTGGCCGTGTGGATGCAGTGGCATCGTGATGTTTTGATTTGGTTGAGAGCTTAGGCGTGAGATCCGGTATCAAGCCCGTTGAGGATGTTTGCTACATATCATTTTCAGCTGCCAATTGGCTAGGCCGTTTGACAGATAGTATGGGCTTCCAACGTCATACGAGGTTAGCAGTACATGAATTCAGGTATGGAAAGTAGATGGGGCGTCAAGTGAGTGGCCTTGGCGATGTTGCAGGTCTCGAGAATAGTTTATAGTGACGGATTAGGTAGCTCCTATCCTGTTGTGACGCCTGATCCATTACGGTTTGCCCGACTAATCCCAGAGCTTTCGAGTTGTTCCAGGCTAACGTTCCGAGGCGACCGAGATACCCGGTTCGAGTATGGAAGGGGGATGCACTCTTATTGGTCATGGCGAGCGGTTCGGTTTCTTGGGCAAGCTAACTCTATTCTGAACAGAACCTGTTCCGGTGTGGACTTGTTCGGGTGTGGAACCGTTCCAGTTGGGAACCTGTAAAAGTGCGTTTTTTTGGCCGACATGCTGCATGGGATTAGTATCCCGGTCTAGAGGTTTGATCTGAGTGTGAGTCTCATGGGATGGATGCTTGTTGCATATGCTGTCTTGGGAGATACGTGTTGGAATGCAGTAGATGCTATATTTGCTATATCTACTATGTGTTGTCTGTTATACTTGTTTACTGCATTACTGTTGTTTTCTGACCTTATAAGGCGCTGTATTTCTTATATGCCTTCTGTTTTCCTTGTAGTCCCGTATAGATTCGCTTGAAGATGATGAGCCACCTGAGGTGTATCATGGACCCAAGACTTCACCCGTTCATCATGGGGGCACCGCGGATGCCGGTGCTGGGAGACATTGAGATCATATACCATGATGAGAGGGGATGGCGGGTAGACCCCTCTACCTTTTTGGTGGTCTATACAGGGCCAGTCAGCCTGTATGTAGATATTATCGGTCCCTATCGTATTTACCGGTTCCTTCCTTTTTCGAGGATGTGGTGCCCTCCGAGGAATAGGGAGTAGGACTACGCCTGGGCAGCACCCCAGTCATCGGTCGTGACCAGCAAGAGAGGTTACGTCTACCTAGGCCAGCGCAGGAGGACTGAGCATTACTTAAGGACCTACCGCGGGCAGAGGATCGTAGTGTCTAGTTCTTCGTCGGAGTACGAGTCGATTGTGCGGTACTGGCGTACTCATGGAGAGGGTCAGGGTAGCTCGGGGCATCCTCACCACTGATGGTGATAGCCTACCAGTGCGTCCTAGGGAGTGAGCTGAGCTCTTTTTCATGTGTTTTGAGAGGGGACGGGGGTTGCTGTTGAGCTTTGAGTGTTTTTCTTTTGACTCTTGATGTATTTTTGGTTTCTACCCGACAATATGTATATTTATGTACAGTGCCCTACTGATGGGGCTAACTCATGCATGTTATTGTACAGTTATATATTTTGTGCTTTTACTCTGATTGTTTTCTCTATGCTTGCCATTTTATTTGCTTTCTTCCGCATCACTGCTTGTTTTACCATGCTATCGCTTTATATACGGCTAGGCATAGTTAATAATAATAATAAGAGGTTGGGACTAATGGGATTATCCTTCTAAGATAGGAGGGTCGTCTCAGGTGTGCTATGGTAATGAAATCCATATAATGTGAAGCGTTGCACCCTATGTGGGACAACGTGATATGGTGAACATTGTGGGCCTTAATTGGCAATCGAGCTTGGTCAACTCATTCGTTTGGTGATGAAATTTTCGGAAATTAAGAATCAAATGTTAGATGTTAGATACGGAAATGTCATGCATATGTTTTAGAAATGACGATGACTGTTGGGTATGAGACCCTTGCTTTACTTTCACTATTATGATATTTTGTATTATGCCCATGATGCTTCTGAACCATATTTGGTATATGTGTACATATATGAATCTACTGTTTGTGCATGATGTACGTAGTTGTTGTATTTTGAGTTCATATATTGGTTTCTCACCCTTGCCTGTACATGTTGGACACCCTGTTGTGTTTTTGGATACATGTACATATGTTTATCAACATTCCCCTGGGTCACTTCGGGACTCGGTAGCTTGAGCTTCTCGATGTTGATGACGAAGAGGTATGGATGGTTGAAGACGAGACCCAGTCTCATTGGTACGATGTATGCTTGGTACTAGTTTTGTCGGACCAGCTTAGGGTTTCTTTTGAGGTAGTGTCTTTTGGGTAGTCTGTTAGAGGCTACTGATGGCCAGGATTTTGGAGATGCAGTTTCCAGACTATCGCTGCCTAGTTCGTAGACTTCTAGTTTTTACTTCTGTTAGTTTATCTTTTGAAGATGGACGAGTTATCGAAGGTCTCCTATGTATGTTGTTAACTGATGATACATATACGTGTATATGAGTAGTGTTAATGATTAACTTGACTATATGTTTCTTTAGTGTTGTATGAAGAAAATTTTTACCATAATTTTCAAATAAAGAAAGAACGGAGTAAAGAAAATCTGTTTTCCGAAAGTAACCAGCAAATTCTTTTTTTCATACTTTAGGTTGTTTTGGGGTTACGAAAGTAACATCAGAAGGAGGGGTGTTACAAAAACAAGTTCAAGATCTCAACTTTTCTCTCCTATAAGTTCGGCCATATTTAGATCAAGGAGCACTACGCCAGAAAAGGGATTAAATATTGCACCTTTTATAGCGTTTATAAATGAAATGCTATTAAAAAAAAGGTGGTGAACGTATAATAGTGCATTTTGAGATTAGATAGTGCTTCCTCAAGGAAGCGCTAACTATTTGAATAGATAGCGCTTACTTGAGGAAGCGCTATCTAAAGTCAAACTTTAGATAACGCTTCCTTGAGGAAGCGCTATTATAAGTTCACTTTAGATAGCTATCTATTACAATTTTCAATTTTTTTAATTTATAGTGAGTTACTAATTCCTTAACGTACACTCCCCCCTCCTCACTCTTAGTCTTTCTTTTCGAACCTTTCCCTAGCCCCTCCCTGCCTCGTCCGCGCGCGAACACCACCACCACCACCACCATTTTGGTTCTCTGGTCACCACCACTATGCGAATACGACCGCACGAGCTTCTCCATCTTTCTCCTTCCTTCCGTCGCACGAGCTTCTCTCACTCCCTCCCTCAGGTCACGTCCCTCCCTCTTACGAGCTTCTCTTCCTCCTTCCCTCAGGTAAGCTCTCTCATTCGGCCTATCTCTCAGGTAAGCTCTCTCGTTTCCCTCTCTATTGTTTGGGTTTCTCTTATTCCACCGTTCTCCATTTGTGAAGGTCCCCAAAGGCACGATGCATTTGTGAAGTTGAGTGTGTGAGCTGCAAGCTGTTATTGTTCTATTACTGCACTAGTCATTGGTATTTTTTCTTCTCTGTTACTTTTTTCTTCTCTATATCAAACAAATTTTCTATTTTTATCCTGTATCAGTTTAGTTTGTTCTACAACTGAACATTCAAATCATAGTGATTATGCTTATGGTTCTATAGGGTTGAGTATGTGGTATTGTTGTGCGTTCTTTATTTGTTTTTATTGACAGCTTCCATGTTTTTTTTAAATGATAAAACATGTGTGAATCCGATCTATCTAAATTTGTTTAAGATGGCCTTTTGGTGCCGTTGGAGTTGAGTCAGGACCTTAATGGGTGAGTGTTTGCTTTGAGGAAGGAACTTACTTGCTAATTTGATGTGTGTGCAGTGTTTCAACTTGAAATTTGGTTAAGTTGTGCCTTAATACTTAAAAGTGGGATCTTGATGGTTCAGTACATTCATAGTCCAAAGCAGTTTTAAGCATAACTTTGGTGGACAATGTTTTCATGTGTGATTCTGTTACTAATAGTATGAGATGGGATATTAGTTCCTTAATGGTCTGTTTGTTTTCTTATGAGATACAATGCTATCTGATGCACAACCTCTATTCTCAAAGTGAAAAGCTTCCAATAATGGTGGCTATCTTACACAGCCACGTGAACTGGGTGGGAGTACACTGCTGGCTACTAACCCTTTTGGATACAATGGGGTTTTCACTTTTTAACTCTGATCCTTGAAACTCTCACTGCACATAAGGTTAATGGCCTGCTTGGAGTGCCTTGTGTGATTAGATACCTAGGTTTTAAACGCAGAAATGATGAGAATCTTTGGTAGTTTAATTTATGAGAATCTACATTACTAATGTTATTTGAATTTAAGGAAGTGTACATCCTTACATACCTAGTTTCTAAGGCAGAATTGAAAATCTTTACTTTGGTACTTTATTGATTGAAATATTACATTATAAAGGGTATTGAAATTTGATGAACTGTACATAGTTTGAGAAGAATGATAATACTCTGTCCACTGGGATAAGGTTCATGAAAAGTTTTGGAATTTAAGGAAGTGTACATCCTTACATACCTATCTTATTTTTACTTTTGAATTGATTATTTGTTCAATGTCATATGCGTGTTGTCCCTTAATATTTCAGGAAATGATATCAACTACTTGACCTTTTGAATCAAACTTGGATTTTGGATTCTCTCAGGCACATCTGTCACCTCTTTGTCCATCACCTCTCTGGTACACATATATGTTATTCCCCTGTGTTTTATAGCAGTAGGCATGTTTATTTTTTATTGGTATGCGCATTCATTAAGCTTAGTTTCCTGTTCAAGAACGATTTGTATATTGTGCCATGGCACAGTATACAACCTGTTCTTGAATTGTCCAAAGTGGACAATCTAAGATTGTAAACTTCACTGTCAATACATATTATTGTATGCCTTAAATATTACTTCTGATCTAAGAAAATTTAATTGGTTTGTATTTTCTCATTGTTCTTTGGGTACATGTACACTTAATTTTTGTCATAATATCACCTGAATTAAGTTGTGTGCTTGGAGAACTAAGGGGAAATGCTGCCGAAATTTTCTTAGAACAAGAAGTAATTAGGACATACTATAATAATAGAACGTCGAGTTTACAATCGTGGATAGGATAGGACCCTCACCCCGTAGTATCAAGTAAGCGTGTGTCAAGCATTCTTGTAGTTCTCATCAAAGGTAGACGTCAACCTCTCTAAACTCAAAATAATTGCCGTAGAACTGGAATATATGGATCGGAAGTGGATGTCTGCCAATCGTTTGTCGAATGAATATAGAGACGGAGTGCAAGATTTTATTAGATTTGCGGTTCGGCATGCCGAAGACTCTAGTAGAATCATATGTCCCTGTTTAAGTTGTTGTTATCCAAGACGAATTACTGTAGCTCAATTGGAAGGACATTTAGTGTGCTATGGAATTTATCAAAGTTATACCTGTTGGACATAGCATGGTGAGACAAGAGTTGAATCTAGTGATATAGGGAATATTAGTGAAAGATATGCGGCGGATGATACCGATACAAATACATATGAGGGCGACCGTTTTGAAGAGATGACACACGCGGTTGAAGAAGATCTTCGTGATTGTCCTAAAATGTTTGAGAAGTTGATAAGTGATGCAGAGAAACCGTTGTATGAAGGTTGTACTAAATTCACAAGATTGTCGGCGATGTTAAGGTTGTATAACTTGAAATAGGGTAATGGATGGACAGATAAGAGCTTTATGGAATTACTCGCATTATTGAAAGAAATGTTATCAGAGGATAATGTGCTTCCTAATAGGACATATGAGGCTAAACAAATGTTACGCTCTATTGGCATGAGCTATGAGAGGATACACGCTTGTCCTAACGATTGCATTTTATTCCGGAAGGATTATGCAAATTTACAGATGTGTCCTAAGTGCAATGCCTCACGGTATAAGAAGAAAGAATCGGCTTCAGAGAAGATTTTGTGGTATTTTCCCATAATTCCCAGATTTAGGCGCATGTATCATAGCTCGGAAGATGCAAAGTACTTGACATGGCATAAGGATGAAAGGATTAAAGATGGCAAGTTACGGCACCCGACAGATTCTCCTCAATGGAAAAGAATTGATTATGATTATCCTCATTTCGGACAACAACTAAGAAACCTAAGGCTTGTATTCTCCACGGACGGATTTAACCCGCATGGTATTCAGAGTAGCTCTCACAGTTCATGGCCTGTGATTTTGGTGATCTACAACCTACCCCCTGGGTATGCATGAAACGTAAATGTATGATGTTGTCTTTGTTAATTTCTGTGCCCAAACAACCAGGAAATGATATTGACATATACTTGGCTCCTTTAATTGAAGACTTGAAGCAAATGTGGGATAGTGGTGTAAAGGTGTACGATGGGTATAAAGAAGAAAGTTTCACCTTGAGAGCTATGATATTCGACACAATTAATGACTTTCCGGCATACGGTAATCTATCAGGATACAGTACCAAAGGTCAGTGTGCATGTCCTATTTGTGAATATTATACATGTTTTAAGGTACTTATACCGAGAGATGTTGATCCCCGCGAATAACACCGGGAGGTTTGTACTCTTATGCCCAGATAAAATAGCTTTACATCTATATATATCTGGGCAAAAATAGTACATACCTGAACGCCTTGAGCTAGCAAGTCCAGATGGCAATTCCCTGTTTCTGGCACCTATGAACGTAGTGTGAGTCATTTAGTTAATTAATGACATGGTACTGTATTTTATTGTGATTAATTATCTGTTTATGATTTGCTTACTCATTTTCTTGTTTTGTAGGGGACATTGGGTATTGTTAGCGATCAATCCCAATGAAGACACAATCTACTATCTGGATCCATTGCATGTACCCTTTAACGAGAAAGAAAAATGATTTGAAATTTATCTCATATATGTTGTGATTCAAATTGTACATTATAGCTAACGAATGTTTGTTTTTGCATTTCAGTGGTTTGACAATTCATCGTGGATGCAAAAGGGGAGTGAAGTCCCGATCTTCAAAATCATCAAAGACTAAATGGATCTTTGTAGAGGTATTAATTTGTTCACATTGTAATTATGCAATTATTTAAATTTAAAACCAATTAACTTATTATTTTTGTTTTGTAGTGCGCCCGCCAATACAACATCATAGACTGTGGATACTACATTCTAAGGTTCTTTAAGGATACCATCGCTCATAACCAAATTCAAATCCCATCATCGGTACGTAATTTCAGTTTAATTACACACTTACATTTGGACCATTTGAATATCTTTGATTCTAACTTAATTTACTTTTTCTATCGCATGCAGTACTTTCCCGATAGTAAATATGACACATACACCGATGATCAAGTATTTGAAATTTTGGATGAGTAGTGTAACTATATTATTATGAATCAAGGTAAATAATTTGTGTTTTTAGTGTTATATTTAAGTTGTGCTTTGTGTACATTGAATACTTCAAGTTCATGTAATAGTTTGATGATTTGTCTCCAATTTTGCAGGTTGATGCTTTGGGATGAAGAAATTTTGAATTAGTATAGCTAGCTATAGTGTAATGTACTATATATTGTAATGTCTGGGATTGTATATATTGTATGTTTGAATTATAGTTTGAATTGTGTATATTGTAACATTAATGAATGAAATGAATTTATTTATACTGTACCAATTATGTATACTGTACTGCTATCTGGGTTTTGCTGAGTGCAGGGAAGAGTAAGAGAAAAATAGAGTACAATATTAAAAAAAGAAATAGGGAAAAGATAAGCGCTATCTAAATCATGATAGAAAGCAAGCGCCGTCTTAAACTAAGAATAGACAGCGCTTCCTCAAGAAAGCGCTATCTAATACTCAGTTTTAGACAGCGCTTACTCAAGGAAGCGCTATCTAATCCTGAGTTTTAGATAGAGCTTTCTTGAGGAAGCGCTGTCTATTCTTCTTTAGATAGCGTTTTTTTAAACGCAACTGTTTGTGTCAACCTTTAATAGCGCTCTATTTAATAGTGCTTAAAAGCGCTATTAATGCCAAAAATAAATGCTATTAAAAGCCTTTTCTGTTGTAGTGGAGCTTGGAGTTTCCTTTCAATTAAACCTCTTCACAAAAGGTAAGGGGAGTGAACCTCATCACACCAAAATGGGTGGAAGATGAAAATGGTTGTTTATGCTTTGTTTGGGAGAAACCCAAAGCTTGGGTTTACTACTTTATTGGTGAAGTTATCTTTGAGAACATGATTGTAATAATGGTTCTATGCTTAGTCTATGTTTATGATGATGTATGCTTGGATGGAAAAATATTTTCATGTATGTTGAAAACCATGCTTTGATCTCTAGATCAAGTAAGGATTTTTATGCTTGATTATGGTGGAATGATGTTTGATTATTGTCCATCATAATATTGTGCTCATTTTGAGCTATTACTTGACAAGTTAGTAAAGCAAAATCTTCACATTCCATAAGGAATAGCATTCGGCCTTCAAGCACACAAAAGGAAGAACATGAGTTTGTTCTTGAACTTCAATGTTTTTGGAAAGTTAAAAAGTGCTTTAGTAACTTGTATTCAGCCTTAAAGTGTTTTTAACTAAGGTGAAAATATGTTTTACTTTAGGCATAGTTAACGAATTAAATAAATGTTTTAAAATAAAAATAAAATTCCATTTCTTTTACGCTAACTTAGATCACAATTTTACACTAAGTAAGAAAAAACCCTTTTAAAGTTAGTTAAGGTACTTTACCTCAACCAAGTAACAAAGTTCTTTTAAATCAAATGAGTTTTCAATTAGAAAGATTTTTGTTTATAAAGTCTTAACTCGAGAGTTTTCAACTCAAATCGTAAAGTTCTACGCATGAAATCCTAAGTTAAGTAATTAACTTAAAGCAAAATAAAATAGATACTTAAGTGTAGTATATGGTGGAACAAGACCATGCACTATACCATTGATGACTTAGTTTATCAATGACTTCATAAGACTTAAGTGAATCAATACTTATTTCATTACGTGGAACTCAAGGAATTAATACCTTAGAAAGGATCAAAGACTTATCTAAGAGGATTCTCAATCCTTCTTCATAACACATAGGACTTGAGATGTAATTCATAAGACACAAACACAAACATGAAACGTTTTGGGTTTTGAAAAACTAGTTCTATGACGGACCGGTGGTTCGGATCCAAGAAAGTTGTTCAATTGTTTCAGTCTTGTGATGACTCGATCCCGGAGGGATCACGAGATTTATCCGGTGGGTCAAAGTTTTATAATACAAAGACGTGTATAGTTTCCTAAGGAAGAGAACCTTAGTGAACCTTGAGGTTTATCCGGTGGATAGACATTACTTTTTCACATCTGCTTTGTAAAAGCATTGGCATTTCATTGCATGAGTGTGTAAAGCCTTGAGCCTAGGAGTTGAGCTTACACCTTGATGCGGGTGCGAATCTTACGGTGACGTTTTAAATAGTCTTGGAGGTAACAGGGTTCGAAAGGCTGACATGTGACCCGTTGGTAGCTCTTTTGTGTCGTGGCGACTTCGAGCAATACACTGATATCCTTGACTAGATGTCATACAATTCATGTTTGGTGTAGAGTGTTTCCGTAAAGCCAGATACGTGCATGTTACATTGTTGTAGCATCTTGCCCATGGCTGGCATACACGGAACATGTCCTCCTACTTACTCTCTCCGAAGTTTTGTTAGCTCCATGGAGTAGGGGTTAGAGTTTTATCCTTGTAGCATATGACATTGAGTCATAAACATCGCATTGCATTGCATGGTTGTTGATCATTACATTTACTTATTGTACATCACTATTCCATTTTCGAAGATGTCTTATGCTGCTAATTAATTAACATGGTATATGGAGATTCATGGTATGCATGTTGAGTATGTTATTCCTTGGTGCGTTATCCCGTTTTTACTTCTGCTATTTTGCTATGTTGATGATTGGGAATCTCGCCCATATCTGTATATCTTCACTGCTTGTATTGTTGTTCTGCTTGAGAAGATGGACACGACGACGACTGAGCTCAACGTCTACTTTGAGTCCAGAGGAGGACTCCTTTTGTTGTTTTGTTTTGGTCTGGTTGTGTCTAGTAGTCAGTTGTACCTTTTGAGGAGATGTGACTCCCAGTGCTTACTTATGTACTTATTATCAGTTAGGCTTGGACCTACGTCTGTATTCAGTATTGTTTCTATTTCTACACTTTAATTTTGTATGGCTTCTAAAAATACATGGTGAATCTAAGTTTATTATTATTATTATTCTTTTGGCAAATCTCATTGCATCATTGTGAAAAGAAAAGAAAAAAAAAAAAAGAAAACCCGTATTTTCCGTATTAATATTAAATTCGGCCTTATAATCGTTCGAGAATGTGACACTCGGAAATGGGTGTTGCTGTAACGCCCCAATTTTCAAGTCTTATAATTATTCAGTATTTAAACATTTGTATTTTATTAGAGGGTTGAGAAAGTGAAATAAAATATTCTGAGAACATAGGCATGCCCTATACAACCATAGGAAGCCATGGTTAAGTTTCAAGCGAAAGCTCAAACGGAGCCCGATCTGCGTTTTTCATTGACAGTAGTATTTTACTACTATCAAGACCTAATTTTGAATCGTCAACGAAACAGTTAGGTTTTAAATAAAATTGTTAACAATATCAGTGATTTTGAAAAAAATTCAAAATAAATAAATCCTCACGACTTTCTTGGACGAAAACCTAAATGGGTGAACAACGGAGCTAAAAACGGATTTAATGGGACCCATTAACGGATAAACATGATGTCACATCACCTAGGAAAGCATGCCATGACTCATCAGTGTAATGATTACGTTTAGAAAATATTTGGACGTGAAAAGACCAAAATGCCCCTGACCTTTTTCATAATTGCCATTTGCCCTAGAATGAAAAGACTGTTTTATGCAACACCCTTTCCCGAGTGTCACATTCCCGAACGTTTATAAGGCCGAAAATATTTATTAATGCGGAAAATACGATTTTTCTTTTTCTTTTCATAAAGATGTAATGGGATTAGTAAAGGTAATAAATAATACTAATAAGTGAACTTAGGTTCACCATGCATTACTAGGACATACATACAGTATTATAAATACAGAAACAGAAAACAGAAAATAGAAACATCAACATTACTATATACAGACATAAGTCTAATGTATGACTGACATAAGAAATACAATAAGTACTAGGAGTCGTAGCTCCCAAAAGGTACTACAAAAACTAACATAGTCTGGCCGACAACAAAATTAAAACAGCAAAAGAGTCCACCTCCGAACTCAAAGGGACTGCAGAACCGAACCATCGTCGCGTCCATTTGCTCAAGCATCAACAGCAAGTACCAGCAGAAAACATACAGATATGGGTGAGATTCCCGTTCATCAACACAACAAAACAGCAGTAGTAAAAACGGGACGACTCACCGGGTAACAGCGTACCCAACAGGCTTACAAGGTTCTCAATATAAATCATGTTAAGCAGTTAACAACATAATAGCATGCTAAACATTTAACAGCATAATATAAGGCATCCTTAAACAATACAGCGATGTATAATAGTAAAGGTAAACATCAATAGCCATGCAATGCAATGCAATGTATATGACTCAATGTCAATGTCACTGGGTACTACTCTGACCCCTACTCCATGGAGCTAACAAAACATTCGGAGAGAGTGAATGGGAGGACATGTTCCGGTTTCTGCCAACCATGAGCAAGATGCTACAACATTCGTAACGTGCACGTATCTGGCTTTACGGTAACACTCTCGACCAAACATGAAAAGTACGGCATCTAGTAGAAGATATCAGTGTATTGCACGGATTCGCCACGACACAGAACAATCACCAACTGGTCACATGTCAGCCCTTCCAACCCTGATACCTCCAAAAAGACCATTGAAGATCGTCACCGTAAGATTCGCACCCGCATCAAGGTGTAAGCTCAACTCCTAGGCTCAAGGCCTTACAACTATGCACATGAAATGCCAATGCTTACACAAAGCAGATGCGATAAAGCAATGTTTATCCATTGGATAAACCTCAAGGTTCACTAAGGTTCTCTTCCTTAGAAACTACACACATCTTTGTTTTATAAAACAGTTATCCATCGGATAAAACATTTATCCGTCGGATAAATATCTCGTGATTCCTTTGGAATGATCCAGACTGCTCTCAGAATCGCCGACTATCCCCACAAACCAACACAAGTCTTTTCAGCGTGTTTTGTCCTCACTCACACGCTTTCTAGGAAACTTCCCAGAAGGTCACCCATCCCATAATTACTCTAAGTCAAGCACGCTTAACTATAAAGTACTTATGTTCTAAGCTCCCGAAAAGAAGATAAATCTTGTTGGTATGGGTAGTACCAATCAATTCTTATATGCCTTCCCTTAACTATATAGTCCCATACCTGCATAGCCTCAGGATTCCTTCCACTGTACAGTCCCATACCTGCACAGCCTCAGGATCTCTCTCATTCCAGTTATCACAAGACAGAAACAATTGAACGATTAACCTGGATCCGAATCATCGGTCCATCATCGAACTACTGTTTCAAAAACCAAAATGTTTCGTGTTTGTGTTTACGTCTTATGAATTATGTCTCAAGTCCTAAGCATTATGAATAAGGATTGAGAATCCTCTTAGATAAGTCTTAAGCCTTTCTAAGATATTAATCCCTTGTCTTTCAATTAAGGAAACAAGTGTTGATTTCACTTAAGTCTTATGAACTCATTGATGTACTAAGTCATCAATGGTATAGTACATGGTCTTGTTCCACCACATACCATACTTAATTAACCCTTGTCTTCAACTCTAAGTTAATTATTTAACTTAGGTTTTTCACGCGTAAAACTTTACGATTAAGTTAGAAAACTCCTTTTGTAAACCAAACAACTTTTACGATTGAAAACTCATTTGATTTGAAACAATATTTGAACTACTTACTTCACTTCTAGCATTTTCTAAAACATGAAATTCGCTTAGCGAGAGTACATTCGCTTAGCTAAATTAAGGTAGTGATTCCTTTCTCGCGGGGCGAACAGAAGTTTCGCGTCGCGAGGCTGGGAGTTATATTTGCTCCTTATACAAATCCTCTGTATCGCGAGGCGAATATTGTCTCGCGTCGCGAGGCAGAGAACTGTATTTCAAACCGACCTTCTGCATCGCGAGGCGATAATTGTCTCGCGTCGCGAGGCAGAGCTGCAATTCTTCACTGCTTAGGCGGTTCGCGGGGCGAGAACTACTTCGCTACGCGAGGCCGAGAAGTTGCATCTTTGCTGCTCGGCTAGTCCACTGTCTCGCGAGGCGAGGCAATGTTAGCCTGGCGAATGCCTTATTTTCCCTCTGTCTCGCGAGGCGAGACGGGGTTCGCTGGTCGAGTGCCCTGTTTTCACTTTTCCTTAACTTCTTCATTAATTCTCTTTTGAAACACTTAGTTTGATTAACAAACCTATGGCTAAAGAAAAGACATTTTCCACTTTGGTGACACACTTAAAAGGTTAAAACTTCATTTGATCTTTGGATCAAAATCACTTTTGTTTCTCTTTGAAAACATAGGTTATGAATCATGTTTTATTGTTTTTTTCTTACTTCAAAACCTTGCTAGATCAAGAACAACACATGTTCTTATATTTCCTCTTACTAAGGCCACCAATGAAAATATAGCTCAAAATCCTACTACAACACATGAGACTTTGCTTCACCAACAAAGCAAATATAGCTCAAAAGCTCACACTAATTATGACAAACCACAATTACATCTTATTACATCATAACCAAAACATACAAGTCCATCACAAATCATAGTCTCATGAACAAGCATAAAAGTCCATACTTGATCTAGTGATAAAAGTAGGTTTTCCAACATACATGAAAATGATTTTTATTTAATCATATCATCATCAACATATGCTAAAGCACACTACAACATACTAAAGCATACACTCATCAAGACTTGAAGAGAAGTTAACAAAACATAACAATTAAAAGTGAACCCAAACTAAAGGGTTTCACCCACACATAAAGTAAACAACCATCTTCACCACCACCATCTTGGTGTGATGAGGTTCTTCTCCCCATACCTGTTGAAGAGCAGATTCCCGGATCAAAGTCGGTCGATCGGTTTGTGAACCTTCTGATAATTGACACCAACTACAAACAACCAAATTAACAATCAAACATTAAACAACAATCAAACCAAACTCAACAATTCTCACAAAGAGGGTTTCGGCCACCCTAAAGAGAATAAAGCTAGGAATTGATCTTGGTTATCCATTTCATGGATTCAAAGGCATAAGAAAGCTAAGGATGAAATCACGTGTTAGAAATCAAAAATTGATGAAAACACTATTCATCATCATCAAGAAGGGTTCGGCCCTAATGTGCTTTTTGAGCTATGATGAGAGTTGAATCATAAGCTCTTGGGTTTAGATAGAGATTAATGATGTGAGTTCAAAGAACTTGGTCTTACCTCAAAAGGATTTTTCTACAATTTCCTATGGATTTTCAAAGTTTTGGATCTAAGAAATAATTTTCATGAAAATGGATCTTGATCTTGAAATAAAGAGATATTCAAGAAGCTAAGAGATCATAGAAGTGATCTTACCTTGAAATGAAGGAAGATTGCTCAAGGAATCAAGTGATTCTAACAAGGTTTCACGAATTTCTCATGAACAACAATGGAGGTTTTGCTCTAAGGAAGGAGATGGGTGTTCTTGGTTCTTCAAGAGGGCTGGGCTGCGTGAATGAGAGTGTGAGGGGCTGAGTTCAGCTTTAAAACAAGTCACTTAAGGGCAAAAAGGTCATTTGCCAAAAGGGTAAAATGGTAAAAGTGCAAAAGACTAAGGTTAGGGGCATTTTGGTCATTTTGCGTCTAGATTTTCCCGATCGTCATGACGACTCTGGCATACTCTCCCAAGTGTCCTGGGATGTTGTGATATTAAGATTATCTGTTGGCGAGTCTCGGTAAGTCCATATGTGGCTCCGTTCGTCACCCGATTGAGAATTCCACCCGAACGAAGGTCAGGAAGTTATTTTTCTGAAATTTTTACGAAATTTAACCAAAACGCAGAGAATCAAATTCTAAGACTTACTGTCTCGTTGACGTGTCCATCTGAGGTCTTCTGAGCAGTAAAATCATACTGTCGGTGTAAAAATGCAGACCGGACTCCGTTTGAGTTTTCGACTCAAAACTTAATCGTAGCTTCCTACGATATCGTCGAGCATGACTATGGTCTCGGAATATTTTATTTCCATTCCTAAGACCTCGAATAAAATAAAGACATTAAAATACTGAAGAATTAGAAAACGTGAAAATCGGGGCGTTACATTCCTACCCCTCTTAAAAGAATTTCGTCCTCGAAATTCCGTGACTTAAAACTAAACCCACTCGGTCGCTGAAGATTAAGGAAAGAAATTTTCAACAAAGAAAATTTTTTTTTTCCTGGTCTTGGTCTCAGAAGAAAGTAACAAAAGAATTTTACCAATCTGGAATGAATACAGGAATATCCAGTATGCAAAAAGGCTCTTCAGTTGGTTCGTGAGTGTAAAAATGCATAGCTAATACATGTTTACATCCATGACTCTAATAAAGTTCCTTCTTTCATAAGAACCTTCCAATAAATTTGGGAATCAAAAGATAAACAGTCTGGCAAAAATCAGACTGGATCACCTTCACCAAAAGTAAAAGTGATTAGACTAAGTTTCATCAAGAAACTTTCAGTATCAAGAAGTTGTTTATGTTATAACTCAAGAAATAGTCATAACGAAACTTTCAGTGAAGTAATACGAAAATGTCCAGACCAATGGACACCATATTATCAATTCAATCAATTGTCGAATACACTGAGGAATATGTAGAAGTGTGAACACAAATGTTCCCTTGAGATCAGGCAGCACTAACACAGGTGAAGTAGTCAACCTTCTCTCTAATCCTTGCAAACTTTCCTCACATGCTTCAATCCATTCAAACGCTTTATCCTTCCTTTGAAATCACGTGACCCAAAAACTTTACTTCGTCGAGCCAAAACTCACACTTGGACAACTTTGCTTACAGCTGTTTCTCCTTCAGAACCTGAAGAATCACACTAAGATATTCAGCGTGTACTTCCTGGTTTCGCGAATAGATGAGTATGTCGTCTATGAAACAACCACAAACTTATCTAGATATGGACGAAAGATCCTATTCATGTAATCCATGAATATAGAGGAGTATTCGTCATACCAAACGGCATTACAAGGTACTCGTAGTGCCCATAGCATGTTCGAAACGTTGTTCTTGGTACATCTTCTGCCTTCACATGAATCTGGTGATAACCCGATCGCAAATCAATCTCGGAGAAAACTGCCGCTCCCCTCAACTGATCCATCAAGTCATTTATTCCCGGAAGATGATACTTGTTCTTAATGGTAACTTCGTTCAACTGGCGCTAATCCACACATAAGCGAGATGTTTCGTCTTTCTTTCTCACCAACAGCATAGGCGTTCCCTACGGCGACACACTGGGTCTAACTAACTGTTTTCCCAATAAGTCCACCAACTATTCCTTCAAGGTTTCCAACTCAGCAGGTGTCATATGATAAGGTGCCATAGATGCTGGTCCTATTCCTGGCACAAGATCGATCACAACTCGATGTCTCGAACTGGCGGTAAACCTGGTACG
The DNA here is from genome assembly GCA_039655645.1 of Ammopiptanthus mongolicus. NCBI lineage: Eukaryota > Viridiplantae > Streptophyta > Magnoliopsida > Fabales > Fabaceae > Ammopiptanthus > Ammopiptanthus mongolicus. The sequence continues at coordinate 42,709,534 of CM077349.1, forward strand.
TCTTCAGGAAAGACTTCCGGAAACTCGTCAGTAACATGTATTCGTTGAGCTCCTCCTCTCAAAGAAACGTTTCCTTGGTTGGCAATCCAAATCCAGAATTATCCGAATCAGGGAAAACTAAGGTTTTGTTTGCACCGTCTAATGGGATATAGTTACAAGATAACCAATCCATCCCTATGATCAAATCCATTTGCGAAAGAGGCAAACAGATCAAATTAATCAAAAACGTTCTATCTTTAACAGAAATAGAACAGTTCAAACAGACTTTCTCAGTTATAACAGGCTTTGCAGAAAGTGCAAAAATTACCAAATCTAAGGATAAGGAAAGATACAGATAAGGTTCTACCTTCCACGACGATCTGACCGTGAATCAAATCTTCCTTTTGAGATGTCTCAGCATCATCCCCAGTATGAACTCCACTCATTGCCTTAGGCTTCGCTGATTGCACATCGTTGACAGAATGTCTAGCTTTTGATTGCACACAATCGCGTGAAGTATGTCCTGGCTTCCCACACTTGAAGCATATGATCCCCTTGATTAAGCATTCTCTGGTGACATGATTATTCTTGCCACACTTCATGCACTTCTTTGGGGCGCTTCCAGATTGACTAATATTCCCACTGCTTCCTCGTACAGAACGTTGTTGTTGACCTTGCTGTTTTGAATATGGTTTCCATTGAGATCTATCATCACGACCATTGGTGCCTTTATGGAACCTAGTCGGTCCAGAGTGACGTTGCCTTCCTCCACGAGTCTTCATCAGATCTTCGATTATGAAGCATTCATCTACCAACACCGAGAACTCTTTGACCTCAAGAGGTAGCACCTCTCCTCGAATCTCGTCCCTTAAACCTTCTTCGAACTTTGTGCACTTCCACTCCTCATCAGGATGAAGATGGAAATACCTTGAAGACTTCAGCAGGGACTCAAAACGATCAGCATATTCGTTGACAGACACTCCTCCTTGACGTAGCTGCAGGAACTCCATGTCTTTCAACTCGTCTGGCACTAGTCGGAAAACACTCGTTCTGAAAAACTCTGCGAGCGACAACTTCCAAGAAAGCAAAAACATTACCCTCCTGCCCAATATCATTCCTCTTCAGAAACAATAATGCAGAGAATAACAAACAATTGTTGTCTTCTTCACAGAAACACAACACAGAGAACAAACAGTACAAAAGGATAGACCGAAGTCATCATCCTCTCCAACATTGTTCTCTCTCAGAAACAATAACACAGAAAACAATCAGAGAAAACACAACACAAACAAGACAGACCATAACCTACAAACCCCAAAAAGACTCGGCCAGCTCTGATACCAAATAATGCAACACCCTTTCCCGAGTGTCACATTCCCGAACGTTTATAAGGCCGAAAATATTTATTAATGCGGAAAATACGATTTTTCTTTTTCTTTTCATAAAGATGTAATGGGATTAGTAAAGGTAATAAATAATACTAATAAGTGAACTTAGGTTCACCATGCATTACTAGGACATACATACAATATTATAAATACAGAAACAGAAAACAGAAACATCAACATTACTATATACAGACATAAGTCTAATGTATGACTGACATAAGAAATACAATAAGTACTAGGAGTCGTAGCTCCCAAAAGGTACTACAAAAACTAACATAGTCTGGCCGACAACAAAATTAAAACAGCAAAAAAGTCCACCTCCGAACTCAAAGGGACTGCAGAACCGAACCATCGTCGCGTCCATCTGCTCAAGCATCAACAGCAAGTACCAGCAGAAAACATACAGATATGGGTGAGATTCCCGTTCATCAACACAACAAAACAGCAGTAGTAAAAACGGGACGACTCACCGGGTAACAGCGTACCCAACAGGCTTACAAGGTTCTCAATATAAATCATGTTAAGCAGTTAACAACATAATAGCATGCTAAACATTTAACAGCATAATATAAGGCATCCTTAAACAATACAGCGATGTATAATAGTAAAGGTAAACATCAATAGCCATGCAATGCAATGCAATGTATATGACTCAATGTCAATGTCACTGGGTACTACTCTGACCCCTACTCCATGGAGCTAACAAAACATTCGGAGAGAGTGAATGGGAGGACATGTTCCGGTTTCTGCCAGCCATGAGCAAGATGCTACAACATTCGTAACGTGCACGTATCTGGCTTTACGGTAACACTCTCGACCAAACATGAAAAGTACGGCATCTAGTAGAGGATATCAGTGTATTGCACGGATTCGCCACGACACAGAAGAATCACCAACTGGTCACATGTCAGCCCTTCCAACCCTGATACCTCCAAAAAGACCATTGAAGATCGTCACCGTAAGATTCGCACCCGCATCAAGGTGTAAGCTCAACTCCTAGGCTCAAGGCCTTACAACTATGCACATGAAATGCCAATGCTTACACAAAGCAGATGCGATAAAGCAATGTGTATCCATTGGATAAACCTCAAGGGTCACTAAGGTTCTCTTCCTTAGAAACTACACACATCTTTGTTTTATAAAACACTTATCCATCGGATAAAACATTTATCCATCGGATAAATATCTCGTGATTCCTTTGGAATGATCCAGACTGCTTTCAGAATCGCCGACTGTCCCCACAAACCAACACAAGTCTTTTCAGCGTGTTTTGTCCTCACTCACACGCTTTCTAGGAAACTTCCCAGAAGGTCACCCATCCCATAATTACTCTAAGTCAAGCACGCTTAACTATAAAGTACTTATGTTCTAAGCTCCCGAAAAGAAGATAAATCTTGTTGGTATGGGTAGTACCAATCAATTCTTATATGCCTTCCCTTAACTATACAGTCCCATACCTGCATAGCCTCAGGATTCCTTCCATTGTACAGTCCCATACCTGCACAGCCTCAGGATCTCTCTCATTCCAGTTATCACAAGACAGAAACAATTGAATGATTAACCTGGATCCGAATCATTGGTCCGTCATCGAACTACTGTTTCAAAAACCAAAACGTTTCGTGTTTGTGTTTACGTCTTATGAATTATGTCTCAAGTCCTAAGCATTATGAATAAGGATTGAGAATCCTCTTAGATAAGTCTTTAAGCCTTTCTAAGATATTAATCCCTTGTCTTTCAATTAAGGAAACAAGTGTTGATTTCACTTAAGTCTTATGAACTCATTGATGTACTAAGTCATCAATGGTATAGTACATGGTCTTGTTCCACCACATACCATACTTAATTAACCCTTGTCTTCAACTCTAAGTTAATTATTTAACTTAGGTTTTTCACGCGTAAAACTTTACGATTAAGTTAGAAAACTCCTTTTGTAAACCAAACAACTTTTACGATTGAAAACTCATTTGATTTGAAACAATATTTGAACTACTTACTTCACTTCTAGCATTTTCTAAAACATGAAATTCGCTTAGCGAGAGTACATTCGCTTAGCTAAATTAAGGTAGTGATTCCTTTCTTGCGGGGCGAACAGAAGTTTCGCGTCGCGAGGCTGGGAGTTATATTTGCTCCTTATACAAATCCTCTGTATCGCGAGGCGAATATTGTCTGGCGTCGCGAGGCAGAGAACTGTATTTCAAACCGACCTTCTGCATCGCGAGGCGATAATTGTCTCACGTCGCGAGGCAGAGCTGCAATTCTTCACTGCTTAGGCGGTTCGCGGGGCGAGAACTACTTCGCTACGCGAGGCCGAGAAGTTGCATCTTTGCTGCTCGGCTAGTCCACTGTCTCGCGAGGCGAGGCGAGGCAGTGTTAGCCTGGCGAATGCCTTATTTTCCCTCTGTCTCGCGAGGCGAAACGGGGTTCGCTGGGCGAGTGCCCTGTTTTCACTTTTCTTTAACTTCTTCATTAATTCTCTTTTGAAACACTTAGTTTGATTAACAAACCTATGGCTAAAGAAAAGACATTTTCCACTTTGGTGACACACTTAAAAGGTTAAAACTTCATTTGATCTTTGGATCAAAATCACTTTTGTTTCTCTTTGAAAACATAGGTTATGAAATCATGTTTTATTGTTTTTTTCTTACTTCAAAACCTTGCTAGATCAAGAACAACACATGTTCTTATATTTCCTCTTACTAAGGCCACCAATGAAAATATAGCTCAAAATCCTACTACAACACATGAGACTTTGCTTCACCAACAAAGCAAATATAGCTCAAAAGCTCACACTAATTATGACAAACCACAATTACATCTTATTACATCATAACCAAAACATACAAGTCCATCACACATCATAGTCTCATGAACAAGCATAAAATTCCATACTTGATCTAGTGATCAAAGTAGGTTTTCCAACATACATGAAAATGATTTTTATTTAATCTTATCATCATCAACATATGCTAAAGCACACTACAACATACTAAAGCATACACTCATCAAGACTTGAAGAGAACTTAACCAAACATAGCAATTAAAAGTGAACCCAACTAAAGGGTTTCACCCACACATAAAGTAAACAACCATCTTCACCACCACCATCTTGGTGTGATAAGGTTCTTCGCCCCATACCTGTTGAAGAGCAGATTCCCGGATCAAAGTCGGTTGATCGGTTTGTGAACCTTCTGATAATTGACACCAACTACAAACAACCAAATTAACAATCAAACATTAAACAACAATCAAACCAAACTCAACAATTCTCACAAAGAGGGTTTCGGCCACCCTATAGAGAATAAAGCTAGGAATTGATCTTGGTTTTCCATTTCATGTATTCAAAGGCATAAGAAAGCTAAGGATGAAATCAAGTGTTAGAAATCAAAAATTGATGAAAACACTATTCATCATCATCAAGAAGGGTTCGGCCCTAATGTGCTTTTTGAGCTATGATGAGAGTTGAATCATAAGCTCTTGGGTTTAGATAGAGATTAATGATGTGAGTTCAAAGAACTTGGTCTTACCTCAAAAGGATTTTTCTACAATTTCCTATGGATTTTCAAAGTTTTGGATCTAAGAAATAATTTTCATGAAAATGGATCTTGATCTTGAAATAAAGAGATATTCAAGAAGCTAAGAGATCATAGAAGTGATCTTACCTTGAAATGAAGGAAGATTGCTCAAGGAATCAAGTGATTCTAACAAGATTTCATGAATTTCTCATGAACAACAATGGAGGTTTTGCTCTAAGGAAGGAGATGCGTGTTCTTGGTTCTTCAAGAGGGCTGGGCTGCGTGAATGAGAGTGTGAGGGGCTGAGTTCAGCTTTAAAACAAGTCACTTAAGGGCAAAAAGGTCATTTGCCAAAAGGGTAAAATGGTAAAAGTGCAAAAGACTAAGGTTAGGGGCATTTTGGTCGTTTTGCGTCTAGATTTTCCCGATCGTCATGACGACTCTGGCATACTCTCCCAAGTGTCCTGGGATGTTGTGATATCAAGATTATCTGTTGGCGAGTCTCGGTAAGTCCATATGTGGCTCCGTTCGTCACCCGATTGAGAATTCCACCCGAACGAAGGTCAGGAAGTTATTTTTCTGAAATTTCTACGAAATTTAACCAAAACGCAGAGAATCAAATTCTAAGACTTTCTGTCTCGTTCACGGGTCCATCTGAGGTCTTGAGCAGTAAAATCATACTGTCAGTGTAAAAACGCAGATCGGACTCCGTTTGAGTTTTCGACTCAAAACTTAATCGTAGCTTCCTACGATATCGTCGAGCATGACTATGGTCTCGGAATATTTTATTTCCATTCCTAAGACCTCGAATAAAATAAAGACATTAAAATACTGAAGAATTAGAAAACGTGAAAATCGGGGCGTTACATTTTACCCCTGAGAATTTATGTAATAACCCTTTTGACCCTGTGACTCACCATGTCATCATTACTTTTCTAGAAATATCTAGATATTTATAGGAGAAATGACAATTATGCCCCTAGTCTTTTAAGGAATTACCAAATTACCATTTTGGTTATTTACAAGCTTGCCATGACATTAAATAAATATCTCACCTTCACTCTCTCTCTCTAGGCCACACGGCCTCTCTCTCTCTCTCTCTCTCTTCTCTCTTATTCTTCATTTTCTCTCACTTGTTCGTCATTTCTTCAAGTGTTCTTCAAGTTTGATCTTGAGAACTTAGTGATTTTTGGGTGATTCAAGTTTTTTCTCTTCAAGACTTTGAATCTAGGATGTATACACTCCATCCTGGCTCTTTTAATCTCTCTATTTCATCTCTTGAATCTCTTGATTCCTGAAGATCCAAGTTTAGATCCAAAACTTTGAAAATTCATAGAAAAGTGTAGAAAAATCCTTTTAATACCAAATCGATTTCTATGAACTAGTTCCATCATTCTCTTTCATAATCCAAGAGCATGAAACCAAATAAGTTTTCTAGCCTTTTTATTCAAAAGTGGCTGAAACCTTTACATAGGAAAAGGTTGAGTTTTTTATTCAACTTTTGAATAATAAGACTTAATCTAGTGTTATGTCTACTTGAGGATCATTGATCCAAGAGTTGGAAACTAAATGAGCTTCCTAGTTCATATGGGTTATCTTGGCCGAAACCTCCATGTATTGATGGATGGGATTTTGGTTCAAGTTTTGGTGTAATAGGCTTTGATCTAGCCTTAGCACACCTAGTAAGGATGAAATCCAAGATATAGGAATTTTTGGACATCCCTAGCTTTTTATGGCTCCATGGCTGAACCCTGTATAGGTAGGAATAGGAAGATTTGCATTGTGTAATATTGATGTTTGGATTGATTATGTGTATGTAGTTGTGATAGGTTGATCGGACGAGGAATCGGGAGAATCCGCGAGCCGATCGGACGACTTTTGCTTGGAGGATAACTACAACGGGTAAGGGGAGTTTGCCTGAGGGATTTTCCGCGATAATTATATGTTTTCCATGATTGATTTGTGTAGCTCTGTTGGAGCTTCGTTGTGATTGTAATAATGGTCTATGCTTTAGTATGCTTTAGCATATGTTATGATGATGTATGCTTGGATGGAAAATGTTTTCATGTATGTTGAAAACCATACTTTGATCTCTAGATCAAGTAAGGATTTCTATGCTTGATTATGATGCAATTATGTGTGATTATTGTTTGTCATAATTATGTGAGCATTTTGAGCTATGACTTGTCTAGTTGGTGAAGCAAAATCTTCACTTTTTCCTTAAGGAGGCTTGTGGCCTTAATGAGTAAAATGAGGAAGAACATGTGTTGTTCTTGAACAATTAAAGTTTTGAAGTATGAAAAATGATTTAGAGACTTATGTCTCAAAGAAAAATAATAAGAGATATTGATCCAAAGATCAATTAAAGTTTCAACGTTCAAGTGTTTCACCAAAGTGAAAAAATTTCTTTTTACTTAAGCCATAGTTAGATAATTAACTAAGTGTTCTAAATAGAGAAATAATGAAGTGGTTTCATGAAAGTTAACATTGTATGTGGCTTCATTATTAGCAGAATTGAGACGACCCCACTTACGCAGGATAATCTCATTAGGCTTAGACCCGCTTATATCATTGGCTATAACTTAACCTTATTATTATTATTATTATTATTATTATTATTATTATTATTATTATTATTACGCGCTTATTTAAACAAACGAGTTAAAGCAACAAACATACAAGCATAAGCATGTAAAACAAAACATTTATTAGAGTAAAGCACAACGGGAAAGATAAAACATGTACATGCATTATATAAGTATTTACGTGGTTGCCCCATCAGTAGGGCTACTGTAATACATGCATCCACTATACAACTGAAACTGCAAAATAACATATACATCCAGACCTCAAAAGAAAGCTCTCTAACATCCTCACCAGCGCTCCCTAACCCCACTCTAAAAAATACATTAGCTTCTCCACATAGTCCTAGAGACGCACTGGCTAGCCCTCACCATCAGTGGTAGGGATGTCCTGAGCTACCCTGCCCCTGTCCACGTGTACGCCTATAAACCCGCATAGGCTCATACTCGGAGGAGGAACTCAACATTACTATGCGGCGTCTCAGGGCCGCCCTCAGCTATCGGTCTGACCGTCTCCTCCGGCCTCAGTGCACCAAGCCTCTCCTGCTGGATACAGCCTAAGTCTGTGGTGCCACCCATCTGTAGTCCTACTCTCTCTGACTCGGTGGTCGCCACATCCATGGGAAAGGAAGAAATTGGTAAACACGATAAGGTCCGATGATGTCAGCATACGGTGGAGTACCTCTCCGGAAGATCAAGCGAACTGGTCCTGTATATACAACCAAAAAGGTCGAGGAGTCCACCTGCCATCCCCTCTCGTCGTGGTACACGATCTCAATATCCCCCAGCAGCGGCATCCTTGGTGCTCCGATGATAAACGGGTGTCTCCTCGGGTCCATCCTCTGGTATTGCTGGCTCCTCGTCTGCTCACAGAACGAACATACATATACAAAGAAAAGAAATAGGGAGATAAGATATACAACACATCAAATATAGGGATGATGCAATGCAGAATATATAGCAGACACAGCCGTCTCTTAATGTCTCGACACCTCGATCGTTTCCTAGCAAGATGCAACACATACTCTTTCTATGCATGTCGGCCGGTACTAGCACCGTACTAAGGGCAACATCTCGTCCGCTCAACGGACCATACACACATTTTGAGATGCATACAGCAATTCATCAATATCAGCATGTTCAATGCAGCATTAAATATCTCATACAACAACATGCCATCATATCTTGCAGATATGCTACATACCACAATCAGCAGATAAACAGATACTCACAAAGCAGCCATACATACATCATGCCAGTCAACATAAATCTCCTAACCTAGGGTATCAACATAGCAGTGCTAGCCCAAAGGAGACTAAACCCAGGGTTTAGGTACTTCGTTAGGGCTCAACCTCACGTAGGGTTTACGGTTCCCCTACACACACGTAACATATAACAAATCTATGTAGTCTACGCTTGCCTCCCCGACGTGTGTAACTCTTTCTCCCCACCTGAACAATCGGCACGTAAATCTAGGGAATCACCGGCTGCTCCTCCTTCCTCAACTAGCAGCCACTCTCCTATGGCAGCTCCAAACAGCCCCTCAACCGCGGCCTCAGCTCGAAGCCTCGTACCACCGCGAGCACGAAATTTTCCCTAATCACGAGCACAACACATATACAACAGTGTTAGCCCTAGAGCAAGCCCAAAAGATCAAAGAAAGGGTAAAGACTTGAAGAACGCCAAGAACACGAAGAACACGTGTTAGGGATCCGAGTTTACCTATGGCGAATCGAGAAACTAATCCGTTGGTGTCGGAGATAACTTCGACGCGATCACAACAATGTAGTCGGAATCGCGTTCCAGCGGCTCGATCACCTCTAACCTCAAGCTTTCTCTCTCTGAAACTCAGAGCTTCTCTCTCAAACTCGCAGAATCTCTCTCCAAATTCGTGCAAGTGTGAAGATGAAAGTGGAAGCTCCACTTATGGTCCCACTGTCCACGATTAAGCGTTCATCATAATGCACGCTCTAGCGTGGGATCTCTCCCCTCTCGAGCGTGGAAACTCATCCACTCCGCCTGCTCCCCGGTTTGACACGTGTCCCACACACGTCCAAACTCAGAATAGCTGCACAGCTCACTCAGCACAATGAAGCGTCCACCTCTCCCACGCTTAAGCATGTTGACACTTGAGCGTGGAGTTCTCTCATGCTTGAGCGTCAAGCTCAGCGAGAGAAGAACTTCCGGCCTTCTAACTTCCCCAGTTTCTCTTCTTACAACTTAGGCATTTCCAACCTTGTTCAAGCCTATTCCTAAACTTCCAACTAGGTGCCAAACTAACACACAAGCAATCACACAACCATATGAACACACGATCAAGGTCATCTACCTTAATTAGGGTTACGGAAGACAGGGATGTTACATTACCACCCCCCTTAAAGAGAATTACGAAATTCCTTGCTCATACCTGCAAACAAAGACGGATATTGCTAGCGCATCTCAACTTCACGTTCCCATGTTGAATCTCCGGTTGCTGGGTCCCATTCAACCCTTACTAGAGGAATCTGTTTACCGTGAAGTTCCTTGATCCTTCTATCCATTATCTGAGCAGGTAAAGCCTCATATTCAAGGTTCTCTCTTAGCTGGATTGATTCGGACTCTAACACATGCGATGGATCGGGGTAATACTTTCTAAGCTGAGAGACATGAAAGACGTCGTGAAGGTTGGACAAATTTGGCGTAAGGCTATCTGGTAAGCTACTGGACCAATTCGGCGAAGAATCTGAAATGGTCCTATGAATCTGGGTGTAAGCTTTCTGGATCGAATTGCCCTGCCAACTCCATTCCTTGGTGTAACTCTCAGAAATACATGATCGTCCTCCTGGAACTCTAGAGGTCTCCTCCGTTTGTCAGCGTAGCTCTTCTGCCTATCCCTTGCGGCTTTCATCTTTTTTCGAATCAACTTAACCTGTTCTTTTGTTCGTTACACCAACTCCGGACCTAACAACTGATTCTCTCCAGTCTCAAACCAGCACAACGGAGTCCTGCACTTCCTCCCGTACAAAGCTTCATACGGCGCCATCCTGATACTTGAGTGGTAACTATTGTTGTAGGTAAACTCAATCAAAGGAAGAAAATCGTCCTAACTCCCTGTGTGTTCCAACACACATGCTCTCAATAAATCTTCCAACGATTGAATCGTTCGTTGTGACAGACCATCCATTTGCGGATGATACGCAGAACTTAACCTTAACTTAGTTCCCAACGGCCTGTTCAGGCTCCTCCAAAACCTAGAAGTAAACCTCGGATCTTGGTCTAAGATAATACTTGAAGGTATGCCATGTAGCTTCACCACTCCCCTGCTGTAGGTCTGAGTCAATCTTTCCAGAGAGTAATTCTGGTTGATAGGTAGGAAATGAGCACATTTCGTCAATCTATCTATGATGACCTAAATTGCATCACACCTCTTCTGAGTCCTTGGTAACCCAGAAACAAAGTCCCTTGTAATGCCATCTCACTTCCACTCCGGAACATCTAGTGATTACAATAATCTCGCTGGCTTCTAGTGTTCAAGCTTCGCCTTTTGACACACCAAGCAGGATAGGACATAAGCCGCCACATCTTTCTTCATCCTCGGATACCAAAACAGCTTCTTCAAATGTTGGTACATCTTAGTAGCCCCTGGATGAAAGCTCAACTTGCTCTTGTGTGCTTCTTCTAAGAACATATTCTTAACTTCGCTATCCGCAGGTCATAACTCTTTTTATGAAGAGTTATTTATACCTTTTTCACTTGTATTTTTGTGATGTTTGAGTAGTTTGAGTTTATGTTTTTAGTGTTTTAGGGTGGTTTTGTGTAAAGTGTGTTTTATAAGAGTCTTTTATGAGTTTTAGTGTTTTGGTGTCTTTTGGATCAGTTTTTAGTATTTGAATGTGTTTTCTGTGCAGGGCAATTTGTGGAGATCTATGCGCTAAACTGGAAACGTTGCTCTGGGATATGTTGTAGCAATTGAAGCTGAAGCTGACTGTGGACAAGGACAAAGGCTCAAAACATTCTCTTAAACATTGAGTTGTCCTTCGCTGATAAGGACAGTGTCCTACATGTGGGACTGATATTTGGTGCATTAAAGTCAGGGAACTGGGCCAAGGACACTTGTCCTAATCAGTCTTTAGCCCAAAGAGGATGAGAGAGGAGAGGGCCTTGAGATATGCTGGTAGAAAAACCCTAAATAGGGGACAGCAGGAGAGGGACCGGACATCTTCTTCTTCCCTACTGGAACAAGGACAGCAGCTGCGCCCCTTTCTCTCTCTCTCCTCCATTGTAATGGCTTCTTCTTCCATTTCTTATTTTTATCTTTGTTTTTGTAAGCTCAATATGAGCTAAACCTCTTGTAGCTATGGGATGTTGAACTTGTAATGCATTTCTAGTGAATGTTATGTTATGCTTTGCTAATGCATTTTCTATAAATCTGATATGGATTGTGTTTTAATTAAGCTTGATCACTATAGTTAGAACTTTAGCTCACGGCTGCTTGGAAAAGCTAAGTGTAGCAGAACTGTTTTATAGATAAGAGTAAAATCATTAATTGGAAAATTATAATGAAGAGTGATTTAGGAATGAACATTCTAACTCTTAGGCTAGCTGGAACGAGCTTAAGAGAGGCGTGAATGTAACTAATATGGACCTAGGAATAGGAGACGTTTAGTGAAGTTCATCTCAGAATTGTTGGAAAACAAACTTTTATTTCCTGGAGCCAAATTGCCGTAGCATTGCAACGCAAAACTGAACTAGACTGAAGTTGCAAGGGATACTTCCCCATAGCTGTTTTACCCATTCTGTTAACAAATCCGTTTTTATTGCTCTAGCATTTATTTTTACCAAAACTGTCCTGGATACACACACACAAATTATTCGTTACTTTTTGTTAATCTTGGTTAATAGAACCATTAATTCAAACTTGTACTTGATTCACCATATAATCCTCGTGGGAACGATCTCACTTACACTTTATTACTTATTAAACGATTGTGTATACTTGCACAATCACATCAACCATTTTTATAGCAACAAGTTTTTGGCACCGTTGCCGGGGATTGTAATGGTGTTTAATGAACATGTTTTAAATTGATTGTTCTATTAGTTGGGACAACTGATCTATGGAGTGTTTTGCTATAGCAACAGGTACTTTACTCTGTATGCGCAGGCATAGCGCTCCTGAGTTCCAGCTAGACCCAGAAATCGGAAGAACATTCAGAAGGTTGAACAGGCAGAACTAGGGCTTAGTTGAGTTGGGGAGATTGATTCCTGATACCCCTCATTACTCCATCGCTGCCACTAGTTCTAACAATTCTGAAATGGGTGATGAACCAAATAGCATGGCTTTAGCCAATGATAGAACTAGTTCTATCAGAGGTTATGCCCTGTTTGATCCGGCAACAATGAACACAGGCATAGTGGTGCCCGATATAACAGCTGGGCATTTTGAGTTCAAGCCTGTCATGTTCCAAATGCTGCAAGCAATTGGGCAGTTCAGTGGTGCTGCAACCGAGGACCCTCATTTGCATCTGAAGTAGTTCCTGACTGTGGCTAATAATTTCAGAAATCCAGGAGTCACTGAGGATTCCTTCAAATTAAGACTGTTCCCATTTTCTTTGGCTGGCAAGGCTAAGAACTGGCTAAATTCTATGGAGCCCAACTCTGTTAATACATGGAATAGGATGGCTGAGAAGTTTTCGACCAAATTCTTTCCTTCTATGAAGAATGCTAAGCTGAGAAATGGTGTAACCTCCTTTAAGCAACTTGATGATGAGCCTTTATATGAAGCTTGGGAGAGATTTAAGGAGCTTTTGAAGAGATGCCCCCATCATAGCATTCCAATATGCATTCAGATGGAGCACTTTTATAATGGAGTGTTGCCATCCGCAAGAATGATGCTTGATGCCTCTGCAGGAGGCACTCTTCTGAACAAGTCCTATAATGAAGCATATGAATTGATTGAAAGTATTGCTGCTAACAGTTATCAGTGGCCTACTGCTAGCTTACCTCTGGAAAAAGCACAATTGCTGCAGGAATGCATGAAGTGAGTGGAGTTACAACGCTTACTGCTCAATTGGCTTCCTTAACTAACATGGTGAAAAACCTAGCTATTATAAACAAGAGTAACCAGGCAGCTCAAGCAGCTGTGACTGAACCAATTGTAAATGAACAACAAGTGCACCAAGCTGAAACTGTTTCTTGTGTGTATTATGGAGGAGAACATTTGTTTGAGGACTGTTTCAGCAATCCTGCATCTGGTAATTATGTGAACTACAGCAGCAACAGGGGAGATAAACCTTATTTCAATACCTACAATCCATGGAACAGGAAACCTCCCAATTTTTCGTGGAATAACAATGCTAATGCTCCGCCAGGGAATTCAAAATTTCCTGCCAGATCCACAACTGCTCCATCTGGATTCACAAATCAGCAACCAAGGCAACAATAGCAAGCACAATCGGCAAATCAAGAAATGTCCTTGGAAGATGTCTTAAAGGCATTCACGTCAGAAACTAAGGCACAGTTCCATAATCAAGGAGTATCGATGAGGAACCTTGAAAATCAGGTAGGCCAGCTGGCCAATGCACTGAACAGCAGACCCAGTGGCGCTCTGCCATCTTTTACTGAAACTCCTTCATCCTCAAGCCCTCATGGTAGGGAGCACTGCAAAGTAATACACTTGAGAAGTGGAACTGAGTATCAGCTATGGTGGAGAAAAAGAGCCAAGTGCGAACTGAAGAGACTGAGACTATTCCAGCAATTGGTGAAACTGTTGAGAAGACAGCTGAGAGAACTGCTAAGAAGCCTGAGGCTGTTCCAGAAGCTGAGCCCTTGCCCAAATTTATTCCAGAAAGTCCACCTCCCCCTTTTCCTCAAAGGTTAAGGAAAGTACAACAAGACAAGCAGTTTAGCAAGTTCATGGAAATTCTGAAGCAGTTGCACATCAATATACCTTTGGTTGAAGCTTTGCAGCAGATGCCTAATTATAAAAAGTTCATGAAAGATGTGTTAACGAAGAGGAGAAGGCTTGGGGAGTTTGAAACAGTTGCCATGACAAAGGAATGTAAGCTAATGCTCCAAGCCAAAGTACCTCCCACGAGGAGAAGACCCGGGAAGTTTCACCATTCCCTGTTCCATTGGAGACACTTACTGTGGCAGAGCACTATGTGATTTAGGTGCTAGCATCAACTTAATGCCTACGTCGATTTTTAAACAATTAGGCATTGGGGATGCTAAGCCTACCATTGTGACACTTGAACTAGCAGACAGATCTATTGCATATCCAGAAGGAAAGATCGACGATGTGTTGATAAAAGTAGATAAGTTTGTGTTTCCAGTGGACTTTATTATTTTAGACTATGAAGCAGATAGGGAAGTTCCTATTATTCTGGGTAGGCCTTTCTTTGCTACAAGAAGAACTCTCATTGATGTAAAGAAGGGAGAGTTGACCATGAGGGTTAATGAGCAATATGTGACTTTCAATGTGTTCAACGCCTTAAAGTATCTTGACGAAGGAGTGGAAGAATGTTCGTTTGTGCAGTCATTTGATAACCAGTGGCAAAGACAGTTCCTGACAGGAAGAACAGAATTGAGTGATGATGAGTATGAATTTGGTTCTGATGATCCCTTGTTGGAAGAACTTTCTGAAATAAAGGATTGTACTCCAAGGCAACCTATGTGGGCTAGAAAATTAGAGTCATTGGAAGTCATTGATCAGACTTTGAAGGACAACATACCTTCAGTTGTGAAGCCACCTATTCTAGATCTAAAACAGCTCCCAGCTCATTTGAAATATGTTTACTTGGGAGCTATGGAAACCTTGCCGGTGATTATTTCATCTTTCCTAACTGCTGATCAAGAGAATAGTTTGATAGAAACCTTGAGAATGCACAAGAAAGCAAGCAGTTGGCAAATGGCAGATATCAAAGGCATCAGTCCTACTGTGTGTATGCATCGAATATTGCTAGAGCCTGAAGCCAAGAATAGTGTAGAGAGCCAAAGGAGACTAAATCCTATCATGAAGGATGCGGTGAAGAAGGAGGTTATCAAGTGGCTGGATACTGGGATTATATACCCCATTTCTGACAGTGTGTGGGAAAGCCCAATCCAGTATGTGCCAAAGAAAGGGGGAATAACAGTTGTGGCTAACAAGAAAAATGAACTAATCCCCACTAGAACAGTCACAGGGTGGAGGATTTGTATGAATTATAGGAAATTGAATAAATCCACCAGAAAAGATCATTTTCCCTTGCCTTTTATTGATCAAATCCTGGATAGACTTTCTGGGAAGGAGTTCTAGTGCTTTTTGGATGGATATTCTGGTTACAATCAAATTGTTGTAGCACCCGAAGATCAAGAAAAGACTACCTTTACTTGTCCCTATGGCACTTTTGCCTTTCGAAGGATGCCATTTGGCCTCTGTAATGCCCCAACAATGTTCCAACAATGCATGATGGCCATATTCTCGGATGTTATTGAGAAATCTGTGGAATTTTTTATTGATGACATCTCACTGTTTGGAGTGTCATTCCAGGAATGCCTTGGAAATCTGGAACAGGTCTTGGATCGTTGTGAGGAAATTAATTTGGTGTTAAACTGGGAAAAGTGTCACTTTATGGTTCAGGAAGGAATTGTGCTGGGTCACAAGGTGTCTAAGAAGGGTATGGAGGTAGACAAAGCCAAAATAGAGGTCATTGAAAAGCTGCCACCACCTACCTTAGTTAAAGGAGAGAGAAGTTTCTTAGGACATGTTGGATTCTATAGAAGATTTATTAAGGATTTCTCCAAAATCTCCAAGCCTCTATGCCAGTTGCTAGAACATGATAGAATCTTTGATTTCACACCAAACTGTTTGGAAGCATTTGAAATTCGGAAGAAGGCCCTAATTACTGTACCAGTCATAACTGCTCCCGATTGGTCTATGCCATTTGAGTTGATGTATAACGCTAGTGACTTCGCAATGGAAGCAGTCCTGGGCCAGAGGAAAGATAAGGTATTTCAATCTATATATTATGCCAGCAAAACATTGGTTGAAGCTCAATTGAACTATACCACTATAGAGAAAGAGTTGTTGGCTGTTGTGTTTGCCTTTGACAAGTTCAGACCCTACCTTGTTAGCACAAAGGTGATTGTCTATACTGATCACGCTGCCATCAAATACTTGATTCCGAAGAAAGATGCAAAGTCAAGACTGATTAGGTGGGTGCTTTTGTTGCAAGAGTTCGACTTAGAAATCAGGGATAAGAAGGGAGTTGAGAATCAGTTGGCAGACAATTTGTCAAGATCGTCTGAGGGGAATGAGGCCACAAAGAATTCTGAGATCAAAGAACTGTTTCCTGATGAGCAGTTGCTGTCTATGGAAGATGCTGAAACACGATGGTATGCTGACCTATTAAACTATCTAGCTAGTGGAATTGTCCCTGCAGATTTCAGTCCACAACAAAGAAAAAGGTTCTTCCATCAGGCAAGGTAGTTCTGCTGGGACGAGCCGTACTTGTACAAGAACTATGCTGACAAGTTGCTTCGAAGATGTATGGCAGAAACAGAAGTCTCGGTTATTCTCTTACACTGTCATTCATCCCCATATGGGGGACATTTTGGAGGAATGAGGATGGCTGCTAAAGTCCTCCAGGCCGGGTACTTTTGGCCTACATTATTTAAAGAGGCTTACTTCTTTGCTAAGGGCTGCAACAGATCCCAAAGGGTAGGCAATATTTCAGATAGAAACGAGATGCCCCTCAATTCCATCTTGGAAGTTGAGTTGTTTGATGTTTGGGGCATAGACTTCATGGGTCCCTTCCCCCCTTCCTTTGGCAATGTATATATTTTGGTGGCTGTAGACTACGTGTCAAAATGGGTGGAGGCTGTAGCTCTCCCCACATATGATGCCACATCTGTTGTGAAGTTTGTTCAAAAGCATATTTTTACAAGATTTGGCACACCAAGGGCTTTTATCAGTGATGAAGGTAAGCACTTCTGCAACAAGCTGTTTGATGGAGTTCTCACAAAATACGGGGTGAGGCATAAAGTGGCTACAACATACCATCCGCATACCAATGGGCAGGCTAAGCTGTCCAATAGGGAAATAAAAAGAATTTTGGAAAAAGTGGCGAACCCAACTAGAAAAGACTGGTCCCTGCATTTGGAAGATGCTCTTTGGGCATATAAGACTGCCTACAAGACCCCCTTAGGAATGTCACCCTATAGGTTGGTCTATGGAAAGGCGTGCCATTTGCTCATTGAGCTGCAGCATAAAGCCTTCTAGGCATTAAAAAAACTCAATCTTGAGCTAGCCCAGGTTGGGGCAGCTCGAATGCTGCAGCTCAATGAGCTTGAAGAGCCCAGGATGTTCTCGTATGAGGGGGAAGAACTCTACAAGGCCAAAATAAAAGCTTGGCACGATCGAAAAATCCAGAAGAGAGACTTTGCACCAGGAGAGCAAGTATTGCTCTTCAACTCCAGACTGAAGCTATTTCTAGGAAAACTCAAATCTAGATGGTCTGGACCCTTCACAATAGTCCATGCCCACTCTCATGGAGCCATGGAACTGCTTGATGCAGCCTCTGGTAGAACCTTCAAGGTAAACGGGCAAAGGGTCAAGCATTACTGGGGTGAGCCATTTGCTAAGGCACAGGCCACCACAGTAATGGCTAATCCTTGAATGTTCAACATGCTCTGAGTCAGGCTGAGGACTTATAAACCAAGCGCTACTGGGAGGCAGCCCAGCAAATTATTTTCCTTAATTTTAGATGTTATTTTTGCTTTTGCTTTTTAGTTTTCTTTGGCACTAACTCAATAAGCAGAAAACAAAGAAATTGGAGTTGTGATTGAAGGTGGTAAAGCTGTCTTGGTGGTGCTATGGTTGTGCATTGGGCTGAAACACGTTGGGGGCCTATGTAACTAATTCGGGATTGTGTTGGTTTTTGGGGGGAAGAAGTCACGTCAGTCCAAAACCCAGATAAAGCAATTTCAAAAGGTTGGAGGGGAAAAGGTGGATCAACTTTTCTTACATTCACCATTCCCCAAGCCCCCTCACACCATTTATTCTCCCTTGGTATCCGCACCTTTTCCTAGCCACACACTCTCAACCACCAGCGTCAATCATCATCACTCTCCCATCAAATCTCTCCATAAATCCCACTCATTCCCCTTCCTTCACACACGCAAAACCCACCGCTTCCCTTACCCGAGCCCTAACTTTTTCAGTTTCCCCCCAAATCTCTTCCTCTCCCACCTTCATCTCTTCCCCTAATCTTCGCTCTACCATGCCTCGCGTCAAGCATTCCGCTGTGAAGAAGAGCAAACCCAGCTCAAGTGATGAGTTTGAAGGGTATGAAGTGTTTGTAGATGCTCGGTACATTAATGTTACTGCGCTCAGGGACCCTCATGCGGAGAAAGGTTTCACCATCTCCACCAAGGCATCTTATGGCCTCCCTGCTGAAATTGCTGTAGTGATTGACCAGCATAAGTGGAAACGTTTTGCTGGCCACCCAACTGGGTTCTGCACTTCTCTTGTTCGCGAGTTCTATGCGAACATTGGAGGCGCTGAACAAACCCACTCCATGGTGAGGGGGTGCAAGGTCAGCTTCTCTGCCAAGACCATCAACTTAAAGCTGAACTTGGCTGAAAAGGACGATGAGTACCAGCCTTAGCTGAAGAAGGCTACTGTAAAGCAACTAACTGATATGAAGGATGCTGTGACTGTCCCAGGGACGAAATGGCTCCCAACTTCTGGAAATCAGTTGAAAATCGCCAGGTCTGCTTTGCAACCCTTCGCCAAGGTTTGGTATCACTTCCTTCGACACAAGCTCTCCCCCACTGGGCACACGGAAACTGTTAAAAAGGAACGTTTGGTGCTCCTTTACTGCATCATGGAGGGAAAGAAAATAAATGTAGGGAGGTTGATGCAGCAGGAGATCTCCACTTGTGCCACGAGCACAAAAGGTCAATTGGTCTTCCCCTACTTTATCACTAACCTATGCAAGCGATGTGGCATTGAGCTTTGGAAGGGGGAAGTGGAGGAAAGAAACGTTGGAAGCATTGATATCGGGTTAATCAATCGATTTATAACCAACTCAGCTAAAGCAACCCAGGCCAAAGACCAAGAGCAGATTATGGAACCAGGGGAGCCCTCAAAGCAGCAGGACCGATCTGCAGGGCTAGAGTAAAAGGTGGAGTCTCTGACTCAGATGCTGCAACAACACAGGCTGCAGCAGCAATTATATTAGCAATTTGCCCTGGATCAGTTCAAATGGCAACAAAGGGTGCTAGAGCTTAACCAATGGAAAAAGGTGCACCCCATACCACAGTTTCCAATGCATATTCTCCCTGACCAGCACAACAGTCTCAGTGCCACAACAGTCCCGGATGGATCGGACTCCTCTAACTGGATGCCACCAGCACCTTCCCAACAGCAACAACCCACCACCACCACTGAAGATCTCAGAAGCAACAAGAGAAAGAGAAGTGCAAGCCCGTTGCCGGACTTGGGGGCTGAGACAGAAGCAGAGCCTAAAGAAGCTGAACCTGGAGCAACAACAACAATCCCTACCCCCTCTCACACTCCTAAGAAGAAAGTATCAGACACCCCTCTTAGGGATGTGATCACAAAAATAGCCGCTGATTACCCCTGCCTCTGATGAGGATGAGGAGGACACTGTGCCTCTTTCCACCAGAAAGAATAGGTTGCTTGAACAAAGTGCTGCAAAGGGAAAGGGTAACAAGCCAACTGCAACAGAAAGTGAGGGGGCAGGGGGAAGTGAAGAGGGCACAGCAGCCTCAGCAACTGATGAAGAAGATCAAGACGGCTTGGTCTTTCTGAAAGAAGTGGGGACCTCAACCCCTACAAGCAATAAGACCACGACTGCGAAAGGGAGCGGGAAGAGCTCCCACATCAAGAAGTTGAGAACTTGAGCACATCAAAGCAGGTTGCTACAACCTGTTGCAGCGACCCTATTAGGAGTTTCCTTGTTTCCCTTTTTGGTTATTTCTTCTGGTTTATAGTTTAAGTTGTTGTTGCTGTGTTGTTCTATTCAAATTGTAGCAAGTAGTTGAGAGTGGGGGTCAGCGGACCTTGACCCCACCTGTTTTTTTTTTGTCATCTTAGTATCCTGTATGTTTTACTTCACCATGTGCACTACCATCCCCATCCTGGGGTTTTGCTTAATGCAGCTTGTCCGTTTTAATATTTCACAAGTGAATCTCTCTGGCAATTTTGACTTGATTGTTCTCTTTCTAGCTTGTGTGATTGGATTTAATTGTTTGACGCTCGAGACACATGCTGTAGCATTCTGATCTACCTTGTGAGCTTTTGGACCAAAATAGTTTTCTCCTTCTTTCTGTGTGAATATCATTCTTATGCATAATTCTCTGAATTTGACTTGCTGCTTTCACACTTCCACACATCTCTGCTGCACACACTTTTGCTAGAGGCGCAATTTTGTTTTTCTCTTTAGCCTAGTTTTGTCTCCATAGCCTACCCTTGGATATTACCTTTGTGTGAACCCCTTTGAGCCTGCAAGCCCTTTGTTTTTAATGAACCCACATTACAAGCCATATCCTGAAGAACCAATGTCCTAACTAGTTGGTGTGGCTGGTATGCTTCCTGTGTTTACATGCTGTAACATAAGTTTGGGGGTGCTCGAGGGCTAGCACATTTTTAAGTTTGGGGGAGCTATGCCGCAGAAATGTGATAAATAAAAACATCATTTATTTTTAAAAAAAATGCTAAAATGTAGAGCAGTTGCAAGGAAAAAATGCTGAAATGTTGTAACAACTGCTCTGAGAGTACAAAAAAGGGAAAGGAATCAAACAAAATGAATCAGATCAAAAAGTCCTCCCTGACTTGTGTGAGTTGGGCCAAGTAGGAATTAGTTGTGAAGCAAAAAGAGGAAGCATACCGAAGCTCCATCTAGTGTAGCCACCTTCCCAGAACTGTTCCTACCTGAACCCAAGCGTCATTGCATCCAAATAAAGTCCTCTAGTAGTGTGTAGTTTTGATTGTGAGTGGTGTGTTTAGAAGCTTGTCAAGGTCATGTTTGACTATGCATTTGAATGATGATTTAGAGTACCTATCTTAGCTTGAGAAGAGAGAAAGAACACACTGTTCTAAGAGTGTAGTGCTGTAGCATGTTGCTGTGAGTTGAAAATGAGGAAATCCAGGAATGCTTACTTGATTGATTTTCATGATTGTTGATGCATTGTCAAGTATGCCTTGTGAAGAAAATGGTTTATAAAAAAAAAATTTGTGTTTGAGCTGATTTAAGCACATGTGTGGAGGTTTAGAAATATTTGTGTCTGTTCTTTTTAGTTTCTTTGTTTCCATTACTTGAGGACAAACAATGATTCAAGTTTGGGGGTGTGATAACTCTTTTTATGAAGAGTTATTTATACCTTTTTCACCTGTAATTTTGTGGTGTTTGAGTAGTTTGAGTTTATGTTTTTAGTGTTTTAGGGTGGTTTTGTGTAAAATGTGTTTTATAAGAGTCTTTTATGAGTTTTAGTGTTTCAGTGTCTTTTGGAACTATTTTTAGTATTTGAGTGTGAGTTTTCTATGCAGGGCAATTTGTGGAGATCTATGCGCTAAACTTGAAACGTTGCTCTGGGATATGCTGTAGCAATCGTAGCTGAAGCTGACTGTGGACAAGGACAAAGGCTCTAAACATTCTCTTACACATTGAGTTGTCCTTCGCTGATAAGGACAATGTCCTACATGTGGGACTGATATTTGGTGCATTAAAGTCAGGGAACTGGGACAAGGACACTTGTCCTAATCAGTCTTTAGCCCAAAAAGGTTGAGAGAGGAGATGGCCTTGAGATATGCTGGTAGAAAAACCCTAAATTGGGGACAACAGGAGAGGGACCAGACATCTTCTTCTTCCCTACTGGAGCAAGGACAGCAGTTGCGCCCCTTTCTCTCTCTCTCCTCCATTGTAATCGCTTCTTCTTCCATTTCTTATTTTCTCTTTGTTTTTGTAAGCTCAATATGAGCTAAACCTCTTGTAGCTATGGGATGTTGAACTTGTAATGGATTTCTAGTGAATGTTATGTTATGCTTTGCTAATGCATTTTCTATAAATCTGATATGGATTGTGTTTTAATTAAGCTTGATCACCTTAGTTAGAACTTGAGCTCACGGCTGCTTGGAAAAGCTAAGTGTAGCAGAACTGTTATATAGATAAGAGTAAAATCATTAATTGGAAAATTATGATGAAGAGTGATTTAGGAATGAACATTCTAACTCTTAGGCTAGCTGGAACGAGCTTAAGAGAGGCGTGAATGTAACTAATATGGACCTAGGAATAGAAGACGTTTAGTGAAGTTCATCTCAGAACTATTGGAAAACAAACTTTCATTTCCTGGAGCCAAATTGTCGTAGCATTGCAACACATAACTAAAATACACTGAAGTTGCAAGGGATACTTCCCCGTAGCTGTTTTACCCATTCTGTTAACAAATCTGTTTTTATTGCTCTAGCATTTATTTTTTACCAAAACTGTCTTGGATACACACACACAAATTATTTGTTAATCTTTGTTAATCTTGATTAATAGAACCATTAATTCAAACTTGTACTTGATTCACCATATAATCCTCGTGGGAACGATCTCACTTACACTTTATTACTTGTTAAACGATTGTGTATACTTGCACAAGCACATCAACCATTTTATAGCAATAGCAGGCACACAAACTCGGTCTCCAATCCTGATGAGGCCATCCGTACCTCTCCTAAACTTTGACGTTTCACCCTCCTCGATCAACCGGTTAACTTCCTTAAGGTACTCATCCTCAGCTTGCCTTCTCCAAAGTAGGTTCAGGAAATCACTAGTCACCTCTATCATCCCTAGATTCATCTTATCCTTGACGATTTCTACATGTAGATTCAAATCCCTAAACTGCTCTAACAACTCAAGCTCTCGTACTGTCATGGCAGATACGTGTAGGGACTTCCAACTGAGCGCATCTGCTACTACATTCGCCTTACCTGGATAGTATTGTTGGTCGAATTCATAATCTTTTCTGAATTCCATCCACCTACTCTGCCTCATATTCAACTCCTTCTGGTCGAACAGATACTTCAAACTCTTATGGTTGCTAAACACACTAAATTTAGCACCATAGAGATAGTGTCTCCATATCTTCAATGCAAAAACTACCGCAGCCAACTCCAAATCATGAGTCGGGTAGTTCCGTTCATGCACTCTCAACTGCCTGGAAGCATAACCCACCACTCTCCCTTATTGCATGAGGACACAACCCAATCCTTGATATGATGCATCATAGAATACGTCAAAACGTCCTAACGGATCTGGTAAAACCAACACCGGCGACATGGTCAACCTCCGCTTCAACTCTAAGAAACTCTGCTCGCACGCTTCTGACCACTCAAACATCCTTCCCTTTCTCGTTAACTATGTCATGGGTAACGCAATCTTAGAGAATCCCGCGATAAACCGCGTGTAGTAACCTGCCAGCCCAAGAAAGCTTCGAACTTCACCCATAGACTCTGGGCTTTCCCACTTAACCACCGCTTCGACCTTAGCAGGATCCATCGTGATTCCATCCTTGTTGATCACGTGTCCTAGGAATTGCACCTCTTCCAGCCAAAACTCACACTTGGGCAGCTTTGCATACAACTGCGTGTCCTTCAGCACTTGCAGCACCACTCGAAGATGCTCTTGGTGTTCCTCCTTACTCGAAGAGTAAATAAGGATGTCATCGATAAACATGACAACAAACTTATCTTGGAACGGTTGGAATATCCTGTTCATATAATCCATGAACACGGCTGGAGCATTAGTCACACCGAACGGCATAACCAAATACTCGTAATGCCCATACCGACTCCGAAAAGTAATCTTCGGTATATCCTCCCTCTTCACCCTGATTTGATGATAACCAGATCGCAGATCTATATTAGAAAACACAGTTGCTCCCCTCAATTGATCGATCAAATCATCAATTCTGGGTAACGGATACTTATTATTTATCGTCACTTTGTTTAGCTGATGATAGTCCACACATAACCTCTACCTTTCGTCCTTCTTCTTCACGAATAGTACCGGTGCTCCCCACGGAGATGCACTAGGTCTGATGAACTCCTTGCCTAGCATCTCATCCAACTGTTTCTTTAGCTTCGTCAGCTCAACTGGAGACATCCGATACGGCGCTACTGATATAGGCCCTATCCCCGGTACATGATCTATAGCGAACTCGATTTCCCTCTCTGGTGGCAACCCTGGAACGTCATCTGGAAACACCTTCGAAAAATCCCGCACCACATGCAGTGTTCCTGCACTCGGAGTTTCACTCGATTCCAAGGAGAACAGCACCACATACTCTTCGGATCGTAAACCCTTCGGAATGCATTCGTTAGAAGGCGTCAATCCAGATAGCTCAGAAAAACAAAGGGTTTTCTTGGCACAATCAAGCACGACATGGTTGGCAGAAAGCCAATCCATGCCGAGGATAACATCGATCTGCTGCATAGGCAAACAGACCAGGTCAACAAAAAATGTCGGTTTTCTATGGTAATAGGGCATTTCAAACATATAAACAAGGTAGTCAAAGAATCACCCGTAGGCGTGGATACGGTAAGATCATATGGTTAAGATGAAACCGGTAATCCTAAGTGATCCACGCATTCCATAGAAATAAACGAGTGGGTAGGCCTCGAATCAAATAAAATAGATAAGAGCTTGCCCGAAACTAAAGACTGACCTTTAATCAGATCCGGGCATCGAGAGGATTCAGCTCCCCTCATGGCAAACACTCTCCCTGTAGCTTGTGGTGTTGCAGTCTGCCCCGTCACTCCGGTTGGCCTGGCATTCCCATGCCTATCATACAAATAACAGGTCATTGTTCCCCCTGGCGCTTAGCTCCTGCAATTTCGAGCCATGTGTGGCCCTCCACACTTAAAACATCCTTACAACCCTTGAGTCGCGCTCGGACTTTGTCCTCCTGCTTCTCTAGTTCTCTGGTTGGGCCTCTGATACCGTCCTTGACCTGACTGAAACCTTCCACCCCTACCTCTCTGATTACTGCGGATGGGTCCTCCGCTTCGCAAGGTCAGCTCTCTCCTTCTTTCGATGTTCTCGATCGCAGAACACCGATCCAACATATCAAGGAATCTGGAAATTCCCAATGGTACAATAGCCTTCTGGATCTCATACTTCAGCCCGTCCTCAAATCTACGGCATTCCACTCCTAATCTGGATACCGCTGATAAAACTCAGAAAACTTGAGCAGTGCCTCGAACCTTGCTGCATATTCCCCCACTGACACATTGCCTTGCTTCAAGCTCTGGAATTTTTTATCTTTCTCTCTTCTGGTCATCTTAGGAAAATATTTCTCGAGGAAACATTCCCTGAACAGCTCCCAGGTTACTTCTCTCCCTTCCGTCTCAAACAATCTCTACTTTCCCTTCCACCACATCTCTGCCCCTCCTACTAGCACGAAAGAAGCATAGGAAACCTTTTGAACTTCGTCATAGTGTGTTGTCGTAAAGATCTTTTCCGACTCCTGAAACCATAGTTCTGCCCCCTCGGGATTGTAATCCCCATTGAACTGAGGTGGTTGTCGCCTCATGAAGGCATCCAAACCAGCATCATCATTCCGAGCATTCCACTATTGTTGATGTTGATTCTCCTGAGTCAACTGAATAAGCTAAGCATTCTGCTGGGTTTGCTGTAACATCGTAGCAGCCATGCCCCTCATAGTCCTGAGGGTTTCCAAGGATTCCGTTTCCCGTATGCGAGGCAACAACAGAGTCCTCCCTCCTGACCTATTCTACCACCGCCTCTACCTCTGCCTCTTCCTCGTTACAATTGATCGTACTCCTTCTGCCCTTCTAGACACAGTCGTACTCCCCTTGCAGAGACGACCAACGTAGCTAGTTCAACTTCCTAACACCCGCAGTTCGATTTAGTATCAAACTGCTTTGATACCATGATAATGAGACGACCCCACTTACGCAAGATAATCCCATTAGGCTTAGAACCCGCTTATACCATTAGCTATAACTTAACCTTATTATTATTATTACGTGCTTATTTAAACAAACGAGTTAAAGCAACGAACATACAAGCATAAGCACGTAAAACAAAACATGCATCAGAGTAAAGCTCAACGGGAAGGATAAAACATGTACATGCATTATATAAGTAGTTACGTGGTTACCCCATCAGTAGGGCTACTTTAATACATGCATCCACTGTACAACTGAAACTGCAAAATAACATATACATCCAGACCTCAAACGAAAGCTCTCTAACATCCTCACCAGCGCTCCCCAACCCCACTCTCAAAAATACATCAGCCTCTCCACATAGTCCTAGAGGCGCATTGGCTAGCCCTCACCATCAGTGGTAGGGATGTCCTGAGCTACCTGCCCCTTTCCGTGTGTATGCCTATAAACCCGCATAGGCTCGTATTCGGAGGAGGAACTCGACACTAATATGTGGCGTCTCAGGGCCGCCCTCAGATACCAGTCTGACCATCCCCTCTGGCCTCTGTGCACGAAGCCTCTCCTGCTAGATACAGCTGAAGTCTGTGGTGCCAACTATCTGTAGTCCTGCTCTCTCTGACTTGGTGGTCGCCACATCCGTGGGAAAGGAAAAAACTGGTAAATACGATAGGGTCCGATGATGTCAGCATACGGTGGAGTACCTCTTCGGAAGATCAAGCGAACCGGTCCTGTATATACAACTAAAAAGGTCGAGGGGTCCACCTGCCATCCCCTCTCGTCGTGGTACACGATCTCAATATCCCCTAGCACCGGCATCCTCGGTGCTCTGATGATAAACGGGTGTCTCCTCGGGTCCATCCTCTGGTACTGCTGGCTCCTCGTTTGCCCACAAAATGAACATACATATACAAAGAAAAGAAATAGGGAGATAAGATATACAACACATCAAATATAGGGATGATGCAATGCAAAATATATAGCAGACACAGCCGTCTCTTAATGTCTCGACACCTCGATCGTTTCCTAGCTAGATGCAACACATACTCTTTCTATGCATGCCGACCGATACTAGCACCCTACTAAGGGCAACATCTCGTCCACTCAACGGACCATAAGTTGGTTTGTTCAGGTAATCCGTTCCGATCGCCGTGATCCATAAGAATGCATCACCGCTCAGCTGTCCTAGACAAAGAAGGCTATCTGGGCCTCCTCGAAAGATCCACCGGCAACTGGAAAGACTCAGGGTCCATTCGGGATAGTAGGACGTGCCCAAGACCGCCACGATACGATAGGAGCTACCTCATCGATCTCTTGTGAGTACACCTGTGTCCCATATATCCTCGAGGTCAAACAGACCTTCTCTTTCATTTTCCACACTCGCACTCGGTGCACCAACCTCGTATACCTCATGGCATACGGCTCGCCACTTGGCATCATATGCATATGCTATGCATGTCATCCATCTTACTTGAGCTGATATCACGACACATGCAACTTTGCTCTCAGCAACGTGCGCTCTAAGCTCCAACTGTGCCATATGAGCTCCAAGCTCCCACTGTGCCATATGAGCTCCAAGCTCCCACTATACCATATGAGCTACAAGCTCCCATCATAACTTAAGAGCTTCCAGTTCCAACTATAACCTCAATCTCACCTATCAGCTCAAACGTCCACCACGGGGTCAAAGCCCTAATCAGACAAAACCTCCGATTCTCATGTATACACGCATTTTGAGATACATACAACAATTCATCAATTTCAGCATGTTCAATGCAGCAGTAAATATCTCAAACAACAACATGCCATCATATTATGCAGATATACTACATACCACAGTTAGCAGATAAACAAATACTCACAAAGCAGCCATACATCCATCACGCCAGTCAACATAAATCTGCTAAACTAGGGTATCAACATAGCGGTGCTAGCCCGAAGTAGACTAAACCCAGGGTTTAGCTACTTCGTCAGGGCTCAACCTCACGTAGGGTTTAGGGTTCCCCTACACACACGTAACATATAACAAAACTATATAGTCTACGCTTGCCTCCCCGACGTGTGTAACTCTTTCTCCCCACCTGAACAATCGGCACGCAAATCTAGGCAATCATCGGCTGCTCCTCCTTCCTCAAGCTAGCAGCCACTCTCCTATGGTAGCTCCAAACAGCCCCTCAACCGTGGCCTCAGGTCCAAGCCTCGCACCACCGCAAGCACGAACTTTGCCCTAATCATGAGCACAACACATATACAACAGTGTTACCCCTAGGGCAAGCCCAAAAGATCAAAGAAAAGGTAAAGACTCAAGAACGCCAAGAACACGAAGAACACGTGTTAAGGATCCGAGTTTACCTGTGGCGAATCGAGAAACTAATCCGCTGGAGTCGGAGACAACTTCGACGCAATCACAACGGTGTAGTCGGAATCGCGTTCCGACGGCTCGATCACCTCTAACCCAAGCTTTCTCTCTCTAAAACTCAGAGCTTCTCTCTCAAACTCGGAGGATCTCTCTCCAAATTCGTGCAAGTGTGAAGATGAAAGTGGAAGCTCCACTTATGGTTCCCGCTGTCCACGCTAAAGCGTTCATCATATTGCATGCTTGAGCGTTCTCGAGCGTGGAACCTCGTCCACTCCGCCTGCTCCTCGGTCTGACACGTGTCCCACACGTATCCAAACTCAGATAGCTGCACAGCGCACTTAGCACGCTAAAGCGTCCACCTCTCCCACACATAAGCGCCTTGATGCTTAAGTGAGGAGTTCTCTCGTGCTTGAGCGTCAAGCTCAGTGAGAGAAGAACTTTCAGCCTTCTAACTTCCCCAGTTTCTTGTGTTACACCTTAAGCACTTCCAACCTTGTTCAAGCCTATTCCTAAACTTCTAACTAGGCGCCAAACTAACATACAAGTAATCACACAACCATACAAACACCCGATCAAGGTCATCTACCTTAATTAGGGTTACGGAAAACAGGGATGTTACAAGAATGGCCTCTGGTTCGCGAGGCGAGCCTAAGTTTCGCTTCGCGAGGCCGAAAGGCTGTACTTAACCATGCAGGCTGGCCCTCTGGATCGTGAGGCGAGCAGTAGTTTCGCGCCGCGAGGCCGATTTAATGGGATATCACCTTCTTTTTCAAACTAAGTTAACATTCAATCTTCCAAGTGTAAAGAGGACCTTGTCCTCAAGTTTGAATTAAATGAATCATAGTTAAGGAAGTTAGATGAGATTACATTTCCTTTCCATAAACTTAGAACATGATTTTACACTAAGCTAGTAAGGAAAATCCTTTTCAAAATAGTTAAGGAGCTTTACCTTAATCAAAGTTCTTTCAAGTCATGAGTTTTCAATCAAAAAGGATTTGGTTTACAAAGAGAGTTTTTAACTCTTAATCGTAAAGTTTTACGCTTGAAAAGCCTAAGTTAAGTAATTAACTTAGAAATGAAGACAAGGGATAATTAAGTGCAGCATGTGGTGGAACAAGACCATGTACTATACCATTGATGACTTAATGCATCAATGACATCATAAGACTTAAGTGAATCAACACTTATTTCATTAATTGAAAATCAAGGAGTAATATCTTAGAAAGGATCAAAGAGTTATCTAAGAGGATTCTCAATCCTTCTTCATAATACTTAGGATTTGAGATGTGATTCAAAAGACATAAACACAAACATCAAACTTTTTGGGTTTTGAAACAATAGTTTGATGACGGACCGGTGATTTGGATCAAGGTCAGTCGTTCGATTGTTTCAGTCTTGTAATGATCGGGACGAGAAGGACCCTGAGGCTGTGCAAGTATGGGACTATACAGTTGAAGGAATCCTGAGGCTGTGCAGGTATGGGACTGTATAGTTGAAGGAAGGCTAATAAGAATTGATTCGTACTACCTATACCAACAAGATTCGTCTTCTTTTCGGAAGCCCAAAACATAAGAACTCCATAGTTAAGCGTGTTTGACTTGGAGCGCTTGTAGGATGGGTGACCTTCTGGGAAGTCTCCTAGAAAGCATGTGAGTGAGGACAAAGTATGCTGAAAAGACCCGTGTTGGTTTCTGGGGACAGTCGGCAATTTTGAAAGCAGTCCGGATCATTCCCAAGGAATCATGAGATATTTATCCGATGGAAAAATGTTTTATAATACAAAGACGCGTATAGTTCCTAAGGGATAAAACCTAGCGAATCTTGAAGTTTATCCAATGGATAGACATTGCTTTATCGCATTTGCCTTGTGTAAGCAATGGCATTTTGTGACACCCTGCTTTTTACCCCTATGTATATATGTGTTAATCCTTGCTTATATATATTATATATATGTTTTTTATGCTTGTTCTTGATGTTGAAGTTCATAGTTGGGGTAGTTCAGTCTTAAGGAATGGTCAATGCATTCGAGTCTAAGAAACCTATTTTACGGTTTTGTCCATATCTTGAGTTCTAGATGTTCGATTGAGACGATATTGGATGCGTTGGAAATATTAGAAGATTATGTACAAGTCTTATTTCAGGTGTTAGGGCCAAATTCGGCTTCTATATTTTCTCGTCGCAAAGGGACAGTCGCCTCGCGAACCTGACAACCAGATTCTTGCAGCTCTCTGGTTCGCCTCGCGAATCTGCGCGTAGCAGAAACATGTTTTTGGGCTTCTAATCAGTGCATAATGACCCTAAATCATATTTACACCATAATACTTGACCTAAACCTATTTGCTAACTCGAAATACTCTTAGAAACTGCCTCTTTCTCTCCAAACAAGGATTCCTAAACCCTTTCCAAGGATTCTTGAAGGAGATTGCACCGTTGTTCATCGTTCTTCGTCACCTTCACTTGAGGAGCATCACTGCCATCACAATCCCTCTTCCTCATTGCTGCTTTTGAACCTTTTGGGGCTGTGATCGTGGAATCAAGTGTCGTGAGATCGAGTGTTCATGAGACGCAATCTTTCCGGACCTTTTTCTCTTCCTTTGTTCATTATGATCGTCATATCAGGTATGGGGGGAAGAAATAGATCATGATTATGTGGGTATTGGGATAGGTTAAGATGAAGGGGTTAACCCATGACCCCTATATGTTTATCTATATGCATTTTAAATGCCTATGTATATGCTATGAGTGTATATATGTGTATGTTATGTATATGATGTGTATATGCTAAGAATATGCCTATGTGAATATTATGTGTGTGTATATATATATATATATATATATATATATATATATATATATATATATATATATATATATATATATATATATATATATGCCTATGGTGCTATGACCATGATTGTTAGTGTTTGTCTTGATTAAATGATTGAAAAATTATGAAGTGCGATGAATGGTATGTACATACATACGTTATGCATAGATGAGATTATATGATGTTAAATGATAATGGTGACTTGATGATGATGTGTGTTACGATGACAAGAATAGGATTAATGAAAGAACATAACTTTAGGACGTTTGACACCCTATAATGAATGAGTTGTTATGAGAGGTGAGATTGATAATATTGGATTAGTTTTGGAAACCCATAGCAATGATTCTTGAGAGATGGGATGATAGGCATAGCGATAATGTAGAGAAATTCTTAAGATTCCAACATCTGTCCCGATTCGCCTGGCGAATATAAATTCGCGAGGCAAGATAGAGAGACCATTCATAGTCTGACGTGATTCGCCGGGCGGATTGTAATCCGCGAGGCGAATGAGAGAACCAGATATTGGGGCTCTCTGGCTCGCCTCGCGAGCCATGATTCGCCTAGCGAATCTGAGAACCTGTTTAGGTGCTCTCGGGCTTGCCTCGCGAGCCACGATTAGCCTAGCGAATCTGGGTTTCTCAACCAAATTTTGTTGTGAAGAAGTAATGAATAGGGTAATGAGAAAAAGACTGTGACATCACAATTCAAGGTTGATAATATAGAAAAGAACGTTAATACTAATAATGACGATATGATAATATTGGCAATGTTGATAAAGGCAATAACGATGGTTGGTGCCTAGTTGTTTGATGATCATCGTTGATGATCATTGTTGATAACCAATGTGATTGATTATGATGGTGGATGGTTGGACATGTTTTTGCATGTTGCTGAGCATAGCATGCATCATGCGTTGACGTTGATATGTTGGTGGAAAGCAAACGATGAATCGCGATAGTGGAGGCCACAATGGGTGTTATCTCGGCCTTGCTGGTATATTAGGTATGGAAGTTCCAAGTGACATGGGCTAGCTACCTACTGTTGGAATGACCTAAAGAATAAGCTTGAATACCCTGACTAGCCACTATAGGTTATCAGGATTAGTGAGAGTGTTCGAGGATGGCCTAAGGTCTGGCATATCATCCACGTTGATAACCGGACATGTACTCCTAATCGTCTTTCTAGAGTTAGAGTTATTGGCCACATGCATATGGCGTAGTGATGTTGCATTCGCATTGACATGCATCTTTGATATATATTGATTATATCTGTGTTGATTGATGTATGTTGTATGCCATCTTAATTACCATTCCATTCCGTTTACATATATTCATGATTGTGTTTCTTACCCATCTCTTTGTTATTCTTG
This sequence comes from Ammopiptanthus mongolicus, assembly GCA_039655645.1. Lineage (NCBI taxonomy): Eukaryota > Viridiplantae > Streptophyta > Magnoliopsida > Fabales > Fabaceae > Ammopiptanthus > Ammopiptanthus mongolicus. Next base: position 42,742,493 of record CM077349.1, read on the forward strand.
GGCATATGTTGTGGTATATGCAGAGGAGGGTGAGCATGCTGACGAGGACTGATCCCGAGGAGATCTCTCTCAGTAGTTAGGATTTATGTTTTACGTTATTCAGTTTTATTTCGATGCATGTTTAGGGATACTAGCTCTGATCATGTGACATCGGGATTTGGGTTATGTTTTATGTTTTTTTGCAATTTGTTATACGTTAAAGGATTTCGATTTATTCAGATTCTCATGTTATGTTTTTGGATGATGTGATACACTTTACCTTTAAGATTTATATTATATTGATATTATTTTTAAAAGCATGTATGATTTTCTTATGTATTATCGTACGTGGGGTAAAGGGTGTCACATTTAGTGGTATCAGAGCCGGTCTATCCGACAGGGCAGGGTATGTGTCTGTTGTGTTATCTTCTGTGTACTCTTATATGATTATCTACGCTTAGTGTAGATGATGATATAGGATTTTTAGGAACTGCATAGTCGATCTTATATGCTTACCTCTTAAACTGTTAGATGTTATTCTTGGTATGGACTCGTTAACTTCCAATCATGTCCTTTTGAATTGCTTTGACAAAACTATTATTTTAGAACTATTGTTGGTCCTAAGGATCCAAGTTTTCTGACTGCCAACCAAGTCAAGGCTTCTATTAGAGAAGAAGCCCAAGTATACGTGATCTTATCTTCATTGAAAGTAGAGAGAAAGGTTAAGGTTAAAGATGTGCCAGTTGTGAGAGAGTTCCCTGAGGTTTTCCCCGAGGATGTTTTTAGTTTGCCACCTGAGAGAAAGGTTGAGTTTCACGTAGACTTAGTGCCAAGTATTGGACCTATATCTATAGCACCTTATAGGATGTCCCCTCTAGAGCAAGCTGAGTTAAAGAAACTGTTAGAGGAGTTGCTTCAGAAGCAATTTGTTAGGCCTAGTGTGTCTTCGTGGGGAGCACCGGTGTTGTTGGTGAAAAAGAATGATGATAGCATGAGGTTGTGTGTCGATTACCGACAACTCAACAAGGTGACAGTTAAGAATAGGTACTCTCTTCCTAGGATAGATGACCTTATGGACCAGTTGATAGGAGCCTATGTGTTTTCTAAGATAGATTTGAGATTAGGTTACCATCAGATTTGGTTCAAGTCCGAGGACATTCCGAAGACTGCGTTCAGAATGCGTTATGGACATTATGAGTACCTAGTTATGCCTTTTGGTGCGACTAATGCCCCTGCTGTGTTCATGCACTACATGAACAAGATCTTTCATCCATACTTGGATAGGTTCATAGTTGTCTTCATAGATGATATCCTGGTATACTCTAAGACTAGGGAGGAACATGAGGAGCACTTGAGGATAGTCTTGAAAACCCTTAAGGAAAAACAGTTGTATTCCAAGTTATCTAAGTGTGAGTTCTGGTTAGAGGAAGTGAGCTTCTTAGGACACATTATCTCTAAAGGAGGGATAGCCGTAGACCCAGCTAAGGTAGAAACCGTGCTACAGTGGGAAGCACCTAAGTCAGTGACTGAGGTGAGAAGTTTCTTGGGTTTAGCCGGGTATTAAAGGAGGTTTATAGAAGGGTTCTCTGAGATTGCTTTGCCTATAACCCGCCTTACTAAGAAATGTCAGATCTTTGTGTGGGACTTTAAGTGTGAGGAAAGTTTTCAGGAGTTGAAGAATAGGTTGACCTCTGCACCTATGCTAGTGTTGCCCAACCCTAGTGAACCTTTTGTGGTGTACTGTGATGCTTCAAAGCAAGGTTTAGGTGGTGTGTTGATGCAGAATGGCCAGGTAGTAGCTTACGCTTCTAGACAGCTTAAGACCCATAAGAAGAACTACCCTACCCATGACTTGGAGTTAGGAGCCGTAGTGTTTGCCTTGAAGATTTGGAGGCATTATCTTTATGGATCTAGATTTGAGGTCTTTAGTGATCCTAAGAGTTTGAAATACCTGAAGCTGAATATGAGACAGCGTAGGTGGATGGAATTTCTTAAGGATTATGAATTTGAGTTGAGTTACCACCCAGGTAAAGCCAATGTAGTGGCTGATGCTTTGAGTAGAAAAACCTTACATGTGTCAGCTTTGATGGTTAGAGAGATGGATTTGATCAAGGAGTTTAGAGATTTGAGTTTAGCTTGGGAAATTACCCCTAAGAGCATTAGGCTAGGAATGTTAAAAATCACTAACAATTTATTGGATCAGATTAGAGAAGGCCAAAGATAGAAGCATACCTTTTAGATTAGAGGGAGTTGATTGCTCAGGGTAGAAACCTTTGTTTTAAGGAAGAAGCTGATGGAGTTTTGAGGTTCCAGGATAGAGTTTGTATATCTGATGTTCTAGAGCTTAGAAAGTTGACCCTTGAAGAAGGACATAGGAGTGGTTTGAGTGTTCACCCCGGAGCCACGAAAATGTATAAAGATCTGAAACAGATGTTTTGGTGGCCTAGGATGAAGAAGGATGTGGCTGAGTTTGTGTATGCTTGCTCAGTGTGTCAGAAGGCTAAGATAGAGCACCAGAAACCTTCAGGTAAGTTGCAACCTTTGAGTATTCCTGAGTGGAAGTGGGATAGTATCTCTATGGATTTTGTGTCTGGACTCCCTAGGACTCTAGCTGGTTGTGACACCATATGGGTTGTTGTAGACAGGTTAACCAAATCTGCCCATTTCATTCCTATGAACATGGAATATCCATTAGAGAAGTTGATTGGGTTGTATATCAGAGAAATATTTAGATTGCATGGTGTACCCTCTAGCATAATTTCAGATAGAGATCCTAGATTTCCCTCTAGATTTTGGAATAGTTTGCATGAGGCCTTAGGAACTAAGCTTAGATTGTGTTTAGCTTATCACCCATAGACCGATGGTCAGTCTGAGAGAACAATCCAATCATTAGAAGACTTGTTGAGGGTGTGTGTGCTAGAGCAATCTGGTAGTTGGGATAAGTTCTTGCCCCTTATAGAGTTCACCTACAATAATACTTTCCATCCCAGTATTGGGATGGCACCTTATGAGGCTTTGTATGGGAGGGAGATACAAGACACCCTTGTGTTGGTATGAGCCTGTAGAGAATGTTGTGTTAGGACTTGATGTGACACCCACTACCCCGCATAAAATAAAATATAAATAAAATCATACATGTCTTAAAAAAAATGATTAAAATAAAAAATAATAAAAAAAAAACATTTTCTCAAGGGTAATATGCATCACATCATCTATAACTCAAACGTAGGAATCTGAAATAATCAAAATCCTTTAAAAATAAACTGCGGAAAACATAAATAATAAACATATCCCAAATCCCGATGTCACATATCAGAGTTGGTATACATATACCGATAATACATCGGAATGAACTAAACAACTGAACGTAAATCCTAACTACTATTACTAAGAGAGATCTCCACGGGATCACTCCTCGTCAGCATGCTCACCCTCCTCTGCACATGCAACATCATATGCACAAGAACAACAAAAGGTAGGGGTGAGAAATACGATCATAAATATATGTAAACGGAATGGAATAGTAATTAAGATGACATACAACACCAACACATGTATAATCAATACATATATATATATATATACCAAAGATGCATGTCAATGCGAATGCAACATCACTACTCCGTATGCATGTGGCCAACAACTCTAACTCTGGAAAGACGATTAGGAGTACATGTCCGGTTATCAACGTGGATGATATGCCAGACCATGGGCCATCCCCGAACACTCTCACTAATCCTGATAACGTATAGTGGCTAGTCAGGGTACTCAAGCTTATCCTTTAGGTCACTCCAACAATAGGTAGCTAGCCTATGTCACCTGAAATTTCCCTACCCAATGTACCCGCAAGGCCGGGATAACACCCATCGTGGCCTCCACTATCGCGATTCATCGTTTGCTTTCCACCCAACATATCAACGTCAACGTATGATGCATGCTATGCTCAACAACATGCAAACACATGTCCAACCATCCACCATCATACCATTACATGGCTATCAACTTTGACCAACAAGCATCAAAGATGATTTATCAACATCAAACTTGACCAATAAGCATCAAGAATGATTTAACCAACAACATCGGTAACAATATGTCGTTACCGATAACATCATCGTCTTACTAATTGTTCTTTAAGTCTTAACTTAACAATACCTTTATTAAGCATTATACTTAATCTTATTATCTAAACCTCAACTAATATTTTATTAAGATTATAACTTAACCTTAATATTTAAGCCTCAAGTCATATATTTAGTAAGATTATGACTTAATCTTAATATCTAAACCATAATTCATATCTTATTAAATTCGTAACTTAATCTTAATATCTAAATCATAATTCACATCATATTAAGATCATAACAAGCCTACATAACACTATCCATCAAGCATAAGGGGTCAAAACTGCTCCTGGGCACGTGAGAATCGATTTCCATTCTCTGGAATCGATTTCTCAGGTCTTCAAATCGATTTCCGATCTCTGGAAATCGATTTCAACATGTTCAAATCGATTTCCCCAATCGATTTTGAACAAGGGGGAAATCGATTCTAGAAATCGATTTCTACAAGGCCAAATCGATTTCCACACCTTGGAAATCGATTCTTGGTCGATTCAAATCGATTTCCATGTGCTGGAAATCGATTTCTGGGTGTCAGATCATACAGCAGTGGGTTTTCTCTGCTATCGGACTAGTCTACGTTCTCTAATTAACATATCATTCGAGCCTAAGCTATTTATCACCAATTTGATTAGTCCAACACTCATAAATCATAGCCTAAGGGTTCTCAAACTAATCCTTGGTCATCAATCTCACATTGCCTATTTATTTTCTCCCTATAACTATGTTCTGATAGCATAAGGTTAACAAAACACCATATCATGGCATAAACAACATGTTCATCATCATCAATTCATCAACAACCATATAAATCATGAAATCATAGTTATAAACATGTTATAACATCAAATTATTCATCAATCAATACTCATATAGCTAGAAAACAACATAACAACATTCATAGGCATACGCAGGCATACATAGGGGTCATGGGTTAACCCCTTCATCTTAACCTATCCCAAAACCCACATATTCATGACCAATTTTCTCCCCCCATACCTGGTATGACGATTCACAGCCTAAGGGAAAGAGAACAGAGCCAAGTTCTGCTACGGTTCCTTCTTACGGATTCAGCACTTGATCATGATCGCAACACTGGAAAGCAGGGTCGATCTTTAAGTTAAGGATTAAAAGGGAAAACAAAACTAGGATTAGAAACTCACCTCGGTTTCAAACTTAGGAGATTAACTCTAGCAACAGGAATGGATTAGCTAAACAACGGCGTGTTCTTGACGAAGAACACCAAAGCAGGATTCTTCTTTTGGGTTTTCTAGAGCAAGAGATCAATTAGAGCGCTTAGAGATGAGAAGAGGCAACAAGTGTGTGCAATAGGGTGTGGATACTAGGTTTAGGTCATACGCTATGTATATATAGCTGTTAGGGACGTTTTAGGACGAATGGACCGTACACAGCATAGCCCAGTAACCCAAACGCGTACACAAGCTCTGACACGCATGGAAATCGATTTCAACATCCATGGAAATCGATTGGCCAAATCGATTTTCTTATTAAAGAAATCGATTTTGCCCTTCAAACAATCGATTTCTACTTTCTGGGAATTGATTTCTTCACCTGGAAATCGATTTCCCAAATCGATTTCCCAAAAAGTAGAAATCGATTGTTTGAAGGGCAAAATCGATTTCTTTGATAAGAAAATGGTATCAGAGCGGACCTCTCCCAGTACGGTGTGGTTCGGGGACGAACCAAGCGGAAGCTGGTGGGCATGTAACACTCGGGGCTGACGAGGGCGGGGAGTGATCGCCGATGCATGAGGCACGGACAAGGAGCGGCTCCTGGCAGGATTCTAGGCGGAGGGAAACATGAATGAACCGATTCACACCGGAATGAGAGGGATCCTGAGGCTGTACAGGTATGGGACTGTACAGTTGAAGGAAGGCTTATAAGAATTGATTGGTACTACCTATATCAACAAGATGCATCTTCTTTTCGGTAGCCCATCACTTAAGAACTCCAAAGTTAAGCGTGCTTAACTTGGAGTAATTCTGGAATGGGTGACCTATTGGGAAGTTTCCCTAGGAAGTGTGTGAGTGAGGACAATGCATGCTTAAGAGACTCGTGTTGTTTTGTGGGGACAGTCGGCAATCCTTAAAGCAGTTCAGGCCGTTACAAATGGCATTACCTTGTAACAAAAAGTTCCCCAAGGAGTGGTAAAAGTTGTCTTTTCCTTGTCATCGATGTCCATGAGGATCTGATTGTATCCAGAATATCCATCCATGAAAGAGAACCTGTGGTTCCTTGCTGTACTGTCTACGAGGATATCGATATGAGGGAGCAGGAAATCATCTTTTGGACTGGCTTTATTCAGATCTCTATAATCCACACACATCCTGACCTTCCTATCCTTCTTTGGTACCGGCACAATATTAGCTACCCACTCCGGATGTCTTGACACTTCCAGAAAACTAGCTTCCAGTTGTTTGGTTACCTCTTCTTTGATCTTAAGCGACATTTCTGGATGCATCCTCCTCAATTTTTGTTTCTTGGCCACCATATCTGGGTACAATGGGATTTTATGTGATGCTATCTTTGGATCTAAACCTGGCATATCTCTGTAGGACCATGCAAACACATCCAGATACTCTTTGAATAGTGCGACCATTTCTGCATGCTCTGGATTATCCACTAACTTCAACTCCTTCTTGTCTTCCTCGGTCCCCATGTTAACCACTTCTATGACCTCATCATTCAAACTGAACCCTTTTTTAGAGTGTTCCATCAATTTGGAGAACTCCTCAATTGCTTCTTCTTCATCATCAGACCTAGGATCACCTTCGTTCACAGCCGCAAGGGAATCAATAAATGAGGCTTCAGGGTTCCTTTTATGAAGCAAACTTTCAGCGGGAGAGAGATTCCTGAAAGAAAATTTTTGCAATAGGAACAATATAGACAAGAGTTTTATTTGTTGAAAAAGGTGCAAGCAATATAAAGCTAGAAGAAGTAAAAGAGTGGAACAACGAGAAAACATGCTGGAAAATCATGCTAACACATTTTATTCATGTTTCAATTAAAGTAAACATCAGTTCATTTCTTGTACAAAGAGATAATTACTTTATGGAAATAACATCAACAAATTGTTCAAACCGCCAATTGCTAAGAACTTCATTGTCACCAGAGAGATAGATAACATGGTTTTCTTCTTGCTCTTCTTCAAGTGCACTGATGGTGAAACGAGGGGAGGTCAACTTTTCTGGCTTGATCACTTCAGCTGGTGTTGGGAAAGTCTCCTTCAGATGGGGAACATACTTTTTTTCTTCCTCTCCTTCTTTTCTTCCTCTGAGAGTCGTGATCTTTATTTTTTCTGTCAGAGAAGGCTGATACCCTAGTCCATACTTTCCATCTCTGGAAATGGCTTCAATCGGTTGTGGGATCCCTTGAAGCTTAGACCCCAAGCCTCTTCCCTTCTGGTATCCACTCCTCTCTATAATGCGAAATATCACTTCATTCACATTCTTTATTGGTGGCTCTTTCCTATGGATCTCTGACCTCAAAACTTCAAAATTGTGCAAAGAGTTATCTTCAATTCACTCTGTATTTTCTATGTAAGGTACTGAAATGGGCTTTGTCAGCATGATTTCCTCTTCACCACGAATGGTAATTACTGCCCCATTGTGGATGTACTTCAAGCACTGATGCAATGTTGAGGGAACAACTCCAGCGCTATGAATCCAAGGCCTCCCTAGAAGCATAGTATATGCTGGTTGAATTTCCATGACTTGGAATAGGACAGGGAAACAACTAGGCCCTATTTCAAGTGGCAGAGTTATTTCCCCTAAAATCCCTCTTGTTGTTCCATCAAAGGCTCGCACAATCATCTCTTGTGATGTTAAATCTGTTATACCCATGTTCAGTTGCTCCAGAGTAGACATTGGAATCACATTCAATGCCGAGCCGCCATCTATGAGTACCTTCGCAATCACAAAACCTCTGCACTTTAAAGTAATATGCAGGGCTTTGGGCCCACTACCCTGCCTTGGAACCACCTCATCTTCCGAAAAGGTAATCATGTTGACGCGCTTCACCGGATCCACCATGTTTACCACATTTTCGGGAGTGACATCAGGCTTGACATAAGCTTCACCCAACGCCCTCAACAACGCCTTACGGTGCAATTCTGATGTTAGAATAAGTGATAAGAGAGAAATCCTGGCTGGAGTCTTCTTTAACTGTTACATCACATCAAACTCACTTTGCTTCATGATCTTCAGGAACTCTTCTTCCTCTTCCTCCACAGCTTCATTCTTCTTTTTATCTTTGGAATTCTTCTTTATTTCTTCTTCTTCAGGGCCATAACATCGCCCACTCCTCGTAATACCCCCGATCCTTACCACATTAGCAACTTGGGCCTTCGAAGACTCTCCTGCAGCTATCAGCTCAACTTTTGTTTCATAGTTCCATGGCACAGCATGAGTGTCGTCATAAGCAAAAGGAACTGGCTTTTTTACCCTTAAGATCACTTTTTCTGGTGTCGGGGCCTTATTAAGGGGTGGCACTCGAAGTACAACCTTTTCGACTACGTTGATTCCCTCAAACGTACCTCGCCTGACTTGTATCACTCCCAGGGTTAGTAGTCCTTGAACTCGGTCCTTAAAGTCCCAACAGCTCTCAATGTCATGTCCTGCCTGCCCATGGTGATAAACATAATTCAAAATTCCATCATCCTTTTCTTCTTCTTCTTCTATTGGCACCCCCTGCGCGACGATGTCATACCCTGATTTCTTTAGTCCATCAAACACCTCTTGCATAGGCGTTCGTAAGTGGAGGACCTTCTTGACTTGATGCCCCTCTACTTCCAAGCTGTTCACCCTGTTTTCCACATTATGGCTCGGGATTGGATTGTTAACAATGCTAGGCCCCGATTCCTCTTCAAACCCCAATCTTCCACAAGCGATTAGTTTTCTCACTGCTGTCTTAAAAGCTTCGCAATCTTCAATGGAGTGCCCTGAGACATCCATGTGATATTTGCAGGTCAAGTTTGGATTGTACCAAGCAGGGAAAGGTGGTTGAAGGGGACGTACAGGGTTCCCAGCAATCAAATGACGGTCGAACAATTTTTGGAATAATTCTGTATTGGAAACAGATAGTCTAGGGAAAGGTGGCAGGTTTGGAGTGGTGGTGTGTCCTTGATTCTGGAAATTTGGCCGATTATAGGTTGGGCGATATGGTTGGAATGCAGGGGGATAACGGGCATATGCGGGGCGAGTAGGGTTATATGGCTGAGGTACGGGGACATTATTTATCTGGTTTTGTGGTTGAGTGGTGCTTGGCAAGGCTTGTTGAGGTGGGTAAAGTGGTGTTTGAAGGTATGGGATGTGAAGGTTTGGGTTATATGGTGCTTGGTACGTTGGGTATGAGGGAACATGGCGAGGTCCAACATTCTGTTGGTGTTGTACATAATTCGCCTCAGCTTCCTTCTTCTTTGGTTGCAATCCCTTCTTAGGTGCACTACTTTCTGCATCAATCAGCAGTTTCCCGGCTCTAGCTAAAAATTCAATTCTTTCTCCTGCAGCAATCAAGTCGGAGAAATCCCTGTAAGCCGCTCCTGCCATTGCCCCTATAAAAGGGGCCCCGAGAGTTCCCAAAAAGTATGAGCACATTTCTGATAATGTCAACGGGGGCTGAACTTGTGCTGCTAAACTTCTCCATCTTTGCGCATATACTTTAAAGGATTCCTCATTTCTTTTCTGCATTGCGGTCAGTTGTTCACGGGTAGGAGCTGCATCTAAATTGAACTTATACTGGTCCATGAACAAGTCAGCCAATTCCGTCCATCGTGAAATCTTAGAGTGGTCTAGCTGAAGGTACCATTCTAACGCAATACCTGTCAAACTCTCATGAAAGAAGCTAATGAGGAACTTGTCTTCCTTTGACCTGATGGCCATTTTGGTGGCATAGCTGATAAGGTGAAAACGAGGATTCCCACTTCCATCATACTTTGAAAAATCAGGGATCTTAAAATCCTTAGGTATCAACACATCCGTGGCAGGACAAAGTTCTTCTATTTTTAGAGGGCCATAGGTACTTAATCCTTTTATTGCCTTTATCTGTTCTTCCATCTTTTCCATCCACTCATCTTTCACCTTATCCTTCTCTACCTGAGCTCCTATGAATGGTCCGGGGATGGATATATGGGGTTGCTCCCATGTGGGTCCTGCATATCCAGGAGCTTCATGATAGGCATTCTCGAAAGGGCGGTATCCTTCTCCAATGGGAAGTATTATTGGTGCTGTGTGTTGCTGTTGTTCATGGGCACGCATTCCCTGAGTAAGACCTGTGTTGATGCTTGAAAACATAGGTGCTGATACTGTGGAAAGGGCCGGCTGTACACTCACATAGGGATCATCTTCATTTGTACCTCTATTTATGCCAAGCCTATTGAGAGATTCTCTCATATCTTGCAATATCGCCTCCAGCCTTGCTTGGGTTTCAGTCATCTCCGCTACTCTTCCCCTTACTTCATCTAATTCTAAGCTCAAATTTCTTCCCACCTCGACATTATTATCAGCCATTCTAGTCCGAGATCTGGTGTTGTGAACTCGGGTTTGATTGGTGTCGTCTTTCCTGGGTCGCGCAATGGTTCCTGAATTTTCTAATTTTAACCTATACGAATACATTAAGAAATTTAATTAGTAAAATAAAAGTTACGTCTATCTCATTCACACTTATCAATTCTTTTTGTCAAGGAAAGACCGCCTCTGTAGCAAGAAATTTCCATCCCATGCGCAACTCTAGGGGTACGTCCCCCTTAGATTGTGCGTGGTTGATGACATATCCATGAGGGCGTGCATCCCTCAATGGATTGCATCACTCACTAGCAATGCAACCATGCAGGCAAACTTGTACCACAAAGAGGAAAGTAAAGGAGAATTCATCGATGAAAAATAACTTTTATTTGATTGAAGAGCAGTACAACGTCCGACATTTAACAAAAATTACATCAAAAGTTTCGAGGTTCTCTTTTTGAATCCACTAGCAAGACTTCTACAATACTTTATGAAGCTGGATACTTTTGGAGGTATTAGAGATTCAGCGCTCATGTGAACATGAATGGACGCCTCCTCGAGGTGATCCATGAATCGAGAAGCATGGTATTGCAAGCTTCCTGACAAGTATTCATATCTTCTCTTCCAAGCATTTCTATCAGTCTTCAGTTTCTCTGCCACTACATGCCAGTCTTCTAACCATTCTTCTTGCTAACGGATCTCATCCTCATATTGCTTTTTCTCTCTTTCAAGCTTTCGTATCCTCATCCACAGTTGGTCTTCCTTCTCTTGTGCCTTTGCCAATGATTCGCGATACGTTGCAGCTGCATTCCAACCTTGATCAGAGTAGTGCTCAGTATGGGCAAATGCCTCTCGCAAGGATCCTATTCTTTCCTCCAATATCTTAATCGTTTGTACATGTACCCCGATATTTGCCTCCAACTTTTCTTTTTCTTTGAGAGTTTTTGTCAGTGCTTTTTCTTGATCTTTTACCCTTGCTCGCAAGCCTCGGACTTCTAACCCTTTCACATTCTCTTTCCTCGCCCTCTTTTCTGGACCGGTGGCTTCATATGCATCCGCACATTCATCTTTCAACCGTTCTACCTTCATGTTTAACTTATGGATTTCGTGTTGAAGTGTGGCAATGGTGATGCGAGCCGTTTGATTCACCTCCTCTAGCACCCCCATCTGAGCCATCAAAATCTCAGTCTTCTCTAGCAACTGTGCTTCAGTCTGAGGAATCTCATCATGGTGCTCAGGATCGGCGATGTTCTCTCTCCTTGCTTTCCTCCAAGCGAGGTAGTTTTTAGTGTAAGCAATGATTTGCCTCCCCAACTCATTTGATCCCACTATACGGATATTACTCCAAGCCATTCTAATCGCTATTGATGTATTCTTGACAACTTCGTAATCTTGGAATAAGAAAGAGATCCCACCCATCACTTCTTCAAGAGGTTCACGTTGAGTCCACTTCAGTTGTCGAATCACAAGTGCTGGAGAATACGAAACACAACCTCTTGGCCCCATCAAGGGGACATTCGAGAAATTCCCACAGCTGAAAATAACAGTATCTCCTCTATACCATGGACACATCCAATTAAAGGATTCTGAATCAATCTCATCAAACTCTCGCTTCCATTCATAGGATTTATTTGGCTTTACTGGTATGCGGTGGAATCTCTTCAAAGGGTCATCCATCTTGCTAATGTGCTTGCGAGCATACATATGAGTCACGATCCAAACATACATCAATTGTGTGCAACACCGCAATTTACCTTGCTGACTTTCGTGGCAAACTTGCAGTGAGAGGAACGTTTCTGCCAAAATAGCAGGGACGGGATTCACAACATACTCTTCAACTTTGCAGAAGACATCCATAGCTGCATAATCCACCATGTTCGGTATAAAAGGAAACAACACCAATCCATAAACGGTCAAAGCTAACACTCGATTGAAAACAACCCAATTTTGTTGTCGAGCCAATTCCCTGAGATAAACCTCGAGGAATCTCCTCTTCAAGCCTTTGACAATTCCTTTTTCCATTTTGTCTGATGGCTTCGGTTGAACTCCTAATAATTCTGCCACTTTCCCATCACTAACATGTTGGCCATAGTAGAGGTAAACACGAAGCTCCTTCGGAAGAGGTATCCTCATCATGTAAGCATATTCTTCTATAGTTGGTGTCGTATCCAAGTTTGGCAACTCAAAACATTTTAGGGTAGGATTCCAATACTGGGCCAAAGCGCTCAAGCCTGCAACATCTATAGGAATATACAACAAGTCCAAAATTCTCCCATATTTGCTTGCAAACTCTGAATGTGTCTCTCTTGGCATCAACTGACCGATTTCTGTTAAGGTCTTCACATCATTTACCTTCACATCGATCCTAATGTTCCTCCTTGAGCTGATCGCATTGCTAGAGTGAGATATTTCCATTACTTGCTACGTGGATTGTAACGGGATCTTTCCTTCACAAAAGAACTCACTTGTTAAAAAAAAAGAGAAACTAAGCACAAAAATGTGATGCAAAAAGGAGTCCTTATAGGGTTGTAAACCCAAAGGACATGGGACGTCTAATGCATTGTCCCTCTTGTGACCCATTTCGATGGATCATTTGGGCCCAAGGCAATGGGAACCCATTTACCTTTTTATCTTCTATTCTTTTTTTTTTTTATCATTTTTTTTTTAAGAAGAACGAAATAAAACACATAATCAAGAATAAAAGAGAAGAGAGAAGATGCACGCCTCCAATTGTCCTAAGAGGGAGGTCCTATAGTCAAGGGTACCTATGACGACTCTTCAATTAGGCAGCCACTAGGTTAATCTATGAGTGCAATGGTGGTTCTAGACTTCTAAAGGTCATAGCTCCCAAATTGTCCCAATCACGAAAGACAGGGACCCAGCTCATGATCCTAGCCACAAGTAGGGATAAACCCTCCAGGATGACTAATCCATGATACTCGTAACAATCTGAGTGGTGAATCAACAAATATCAGAGGGGCACTAGGCCTTCCAATGACAGTGTTGAGGCACCGCCTACTCCTAAGGCTTCCACAAGCTCGGGTATAGAGCTGAAAATGTGTGACACGAGTGATTGTGATGTGTGTGCTGGAGGCATACGAACCTGTAAAATCCTAAAAAAAAACCTGCAAAACAAAGTCACACATATATATACAAAAAATCAAATGTCATCTACCCTAGAGTTCAAATAATATATTCCAAGAAAAAAAAACCATCTACCATAAGGTTGAAAAAAAACAATCAACAAGAATCATCAACAAAACACACAAAGAGAGAAATAAAACAAATCAAAACAATGTATATTCTCACAAAACAAAACAAAGCAGAGCATATTTATACAAAAGCCATGCTATTTTTCATCTTTTCCAATTTTGTTTTATATATTTTTTTTTATATTTTGAGAGAGGAAAAAAAAAAAATCAAAACACACAATGAACAAAAAAAGCAAAACATATATAAAAAACACAAATGACTTTTTTTTTTTTTTCATTTTTTTGCTCTTTTTCAATTTTTTTTTAATTCTCATAGAGGATAGAGAAACAAAATATAAAAAAAAAAAACAAAAAAAGAAAAAAGAAAAAAGAAAGGGTAAAACAAATAAGTTAAAATTTATTAAAGATTTGCACAATTAATTTTAATGGGCTTAACTTTCTAAAAATATCCCCAGTGGAGTCGCCATCTGTTGCGATCGCGATCGCGAAGGAAACCGCGAAAAATAGAGAATTTTAAAAAACCATATAGAGTCGCCACCAGTTTTATTTATCTTGGTAAAAATTGGAAAACCATTACCTTGTAAAAAAAAAAAAAACAATGTTCTTTGGAGTCAAGACTGAGTTTGGAAGCCGATTGTGCATAGGAAATGATGAGGACTTAACCCCACAGCACCCCTAATACACCCGTTAAAAAACGGTTACCCAAATTAATTGTACAAATATTTATTTTACCCCAAAAAAAAAATTTATAAGAAATAGGTTATAAATTAACATTAAAATTTACAAAAAAAAAAAAAAAGGCAAGATGAAAAATAAGTTGCTCCATGTTCTATGGTTTATTTCTATTTTTAAACATTGATAAATCCTAAATGAGGTTGAACACGACGCATAAGTCCGTACAGCAACCTCACACCTAAGGGATTGAACATGACACTCAAGTTCATAGGGCATCCCAAAAGCAAATTCCAATTATTTTGATTATTTTTATATTTGTCATTGTTAATGTCGCTATGATTTACACTAAATAAAGAACCAAAAATAGAATGTCTTGCTGCACTTTTCAAAAGGAAAAACGTGATCAAGGCAGGGAAAAGAATTGCTGCCAGTGATACTTCTTGAAATAGAGGTGAATCAGAGTGCATCTCATCCACTCAATCACAGTTAATTAACCTGTACACCATAAAATGCTCAAACTTGAACAAAAATTCAGCATATCAATACTTATTATTCAATAAATATTAATCTGAATAAAAATGACAACCCAAGGGGAAGCTTGACCACAATCCCTACAACTCCAAGCTTTATTCCGAGTAACTACACAACAACTAAACCTATCTCTAACCAATATCATTTGCTGCAGCCACTAAACAACAAGAAGTTATATTCCTGGCAATACTTGGTTGCAAGCATAAACAAAGCAAAAATTTGTAGTCATTGTGACAAGCCTGGGAAGAGCTAGAAGACCAAATATTAAAGCTTTCGATCACACATCAACAAGTTCAAAGATTCAGTTTCACAAACAATATAGCGGCCAAAGCAAGTGCAATATAACAATATAGGAACCCACCATCCATTCTACACATGAAAGGACTATAACTCCACAATTCATTAACTCAGTCAATGAAAAAAAGGAAATTAAACGAAGGAGCTGTGATGTAGTGGAACTGCACATGGGAGAGGGGTAACATTAGGAGGAAGATGTGACTCCCAGGAGTAAGCACACAGGTTTTTCAACAAACAAGTTATGTGCAATACAGAAAAACACACTAGACTACCAAAACTGTGTCTAACAAAAATCAAATCATCATCAACTCAAGCTTTACATCAAACATGCGGCATGCATTGCAGCAAGGAACATGATATTACAATATCTGTGTCATAGGGTATCCACAAATGATTAAATCCAAGCCAACAACCATTTCTCTATTATATATTCATCTAAAGTATAAAGTAGAAATATTCAACATCCATACCCCAGAAAGTAAGAACAGGACCAAAACCTATTAAGGTGATTTCAAGCAAGCTAGAAATCGCGGTAGAGACGACTGGGTCTGCATGGTGCCGTTCGGTGGGGTGCTGGGACGGCGGTGTAGCGGCGGACTACGGCGCTGGATGAAGACGCGTCAAGGCCGCGTGAAGAGGATCGGTGACTCGCGGACGGCGGTGCTAGGTATGAAATGGAAGCTCTTTCTCCTTGCTGCTGCAGTTTTTTCGTGACGGCGTTCCTACCTTTCTTTCTCTCCCTGTTCTGTTTCGAATTTCTGCCTCTCTCGGTACTGTCCCCCCTTCTTCTGGTGCGGCTTTTCTTGCTTTATAGAACCCAGCTCGCGAAGCTGTCGCAACTATCGCGCTAATCCTGCGACAATATCAGGAAAAAAACGCATTTAATTCGTGATTGAGGGCAAAAAAAAGCAAGAAACGATGCTCACCTTGATGATTACCGCAAAAAAGGAAAGAAAATCGCATTAGGGTGCGAGATGTGTGCGGAAATGAGAAAGGAAAGAGGGATTTAGGGGTAGGTGGATGAGGTTGTGCGGCTGGGATTTGTGAAGGGGATGAGGTGTGGCTGCTAGGGTTTCAGATGGGTGAGGGAGAAAGAAAGGGAATCCGGGTTTGGGCCATAATAATGGATAATGGGCTTGGTTCAGCAATGGGTAAGGATTCTTGGTCTAGGCTTGGCTGATTCTGATTTAATAAAAACTAGAACAAATCTTTCAAACTAAATGAATAAGAGATAAAATATTTTCGTGATTTTTTTGAAAAAAATAAATAAATAAATTTTATTGACAAATCCAAATAAGATGGCAAGAAAAGGCAAAATATTTTTATGATTTTTCCTTTTTCTAATTTTTCTAAAAGAGCAAATATGGAGTTCAAAATATTTTTCTTTACCAAAACTCAGCTCTTTCTTATTTTTTCCCAAAATTTTGATATTTTAATGATTTTGATCTTTTTCAGTCTTTTTTGGATTTTTGGTAAATTTAAGTGAAAAACAAAAGGGAACTGGTCAAAATGGGGTGTTCACAGTTGCCCCTTCTTTACTTGTTGCTTACTAGACGACATGAAGAGTCACGACTGTTCATGTGATGATAGGAAGGAACGAGTAAAGAAAAGAACACACATTTTGTTTGAGAGTGCATGCGACTATACATAGAGATCAAATGCAAATGATGCAGGCACAACACCAAGCGACAGAAAATTAATGGACCTCTGATCCCGAAAAATTAAAGGATGGTGGGTTTCTGAGCTCGAAAATTAAATGATAGTGGGTCTTTGATCCCAAAAATGAAAGCGAGCCTTTGAGCTCGAAAATTAAATGGCAGTGGGCCTCTGATACCTAAAAATTAAATGACAACGAGCCTCTGAACTCAATTAAATGACATCGGGCCTCTGATCCCAAAAAGATAATAATGAGCCTCTGAGCTCGGAAATTAAATGGTAATGGGCTTCTGATCCCAAAAATTAAATGGCAATGAGCCTTTGAGCTCAAAATTAAATGACAGTGGGCCTCTGTTCCCAAAAATTAAATGACAATGAGCCTTTGAGCTCGAAAAAATAAATGATAGTGGGCCTCTGATCCCAAAGATACTAAATTGCGATGAGCCTCTGAGCTCAAAAATTAAATAACAATGGGCCTCTGATCCCAAAAAATAAAAGACAAAGAGCCTCTGAGCTCGAAAAGTAAATGACATTGGGCCTCTGATCCCAAAAAATAACAATGAGCCTCTGAGCTCGAAAATTAAATGGTAATGGGCCTTTGATCCCGAAAATTAAATTGCAATGAGCCTTTGAGCTCAAAATCAAACTTTCTCTTTATTTCTATTTTACCTTTTCTTTACACAAACTGGAACCAAACACTTTCCAGGAAAACTTCGACCAATCATACCCTTGTTCACTAACACCTTTGAGTTGAACCACCATTTATTCCCTTTGATGACATGGTTTCTTTTGCAAGAGGCGCAGTCATGAAGAGATTTATTCTGGACTGTGAACTGTGGAGACTTTCCTTATTCTTTTAAGTCCCCCACTCGGCGTGCACTGTCATCTTGTTGGTCCAAACCATTCATTAAAGTCACCATTAAAATTATCAAATCATACTATCAAACTCATATTTACTTTGATTGAGACATAATTTTAATGCATAAAGCATGATTTGAGCACAAAGGGGTCATGAATAAACTTTTGCATTCATATGTGACTTTGGATTATACATAAGGGAATCAGAAAGGATAACATGGGGAGGGGAAGTGCAAGGGGAACACAAAGGATAAGAGCGAATAAGAGGAAAGGAATAAAATATGATAACCACATAAAAATTTGCCCTAGTATCGGTTCCTTGATCCTCATTCAGATGATTCCCATCGGCCACTGACGTCGCAAGCCCTGGCTAAGGTCTCAACTTCTCTTGATGTGCATTCCTCCTTTAACCCTGAATATTCTTGTTGGCCGCTTCTACCGCACCATTCATTTGGGGCCTATAAGGAGCAGAATTATGGTGTTTGATTTTGAAGGTCTCAAGCAACTTCTGTACCTCTGCCCCATTAAGATTGGAAGCATTGTCCGTAATGATCCTTTCAAGTATTCCGTACCGACAAATGACATCTCTTTTGAGGAACTTTGTGATCACCTTTTGAGAGATACTGGCATATGATGCCGCTTCTACCCACTTTGTGAAGTAATCTATTGCCACCAAGATGAAACGGTGCCCGTTTGAAGCCTTAGGATTGATTGGCCCGATGACATCTATTCCCCACATAGAGAAGGGCCAAGGGGACACCAAATTGTGCAGTTGGAATGGAGGAGCTTTGATTCGATATGCATATATCTGGCATTTATGGCATCTCCGGACATACTCCAAGCAATCCGTTTCCATGGTTGACCAGTAGTAACCACTCCGTAAAATCTTGTGTGCCATCATATGACCATTGGCATGTGTTCCACATATCCCTTCATGTACTTCTGTCATGACAGTTCGGGCTTCACGAGCATCAACACATCTTAAGAGGACCCCATCATGGTTTCTTTTATATAGAACTTCTCCGTCCAGAAAAAAGGCCATGGATAACCTGCGAATAGTCTTCTTGGTCCCTTCATTTGCTTCAGCTGGGTATGCCCTACTCTGCATATACTGTTTGATGTCATGATACCAAGGTTTACCATCGGGCTCTTCCTCCACATGGGCACAATATGCCGGTTCGCCCTGGACCTTCACTTGGATAGGCTGGACAGTGGTACAAATGTCCAGCTTGGTCATAGCAGCTAACGTGGCTAAAGCATCTGCGAACTGAATCTTGTCTCGAGTTAAATGCGAAAAGGTAATATCATCAAATTTCGTAATCAACTGAGTCAAGTACTTTTGATATGGAATCAAATTGGAGTCTTTGGTTTGCCATTCGCCATTGACTTGATAAATAATTAGAGCTGCATCCCCAAAGACCTTCAATTTTTTTATTCCAAGGTCAATTGCTGCTTGTAATCCACTTGCACATGCTTCGTATTCCGCGATGTTATTGATGCATTCAAATTCAAGCTTAATGGCCACTGGGTACTGCCTGCCATTTGGCGAAACCATTGCTGCTCCTATACCTCTCCCGTGCATATTAACTGCTCCATCGAAATACATCTTCCACACGTTCTCATTTTCGGCTTCATCTTCCTCTAGTGACAATATCTCTCCATCTGGGAACTCGTATGTAACTGGTTGTCCACCCTCAAGAGGATTTTCAGCTAAATGGTCAGCAATCGCACTTCCCTTGATGGACTTTCGAGTCATGTATTTAATATCAAACTCTGATAATATCACTTGCCACTTTGAAACCTTTAAGGAGATGTGAGGACTTTCGAAGATATACTTCAAAGGGTCCATTAGAGAGATTAACCAAGTAGTGTGATACAACATGTACTGCCTGAGTCTCTTGGACGTCCACACCAATGCACAACAAGTCTTCTCAATTGCCATATATCGGGCTTCGCAGTCATTAAACTTTTTGCTCGGATAATAAATCGCTTGTTCTTTCTTGCCAGATTCATCATATTGCCCTAGCATTGCCCCCATTGAGGTCGGTAATATAGTGAGATACAATATCAGTGGACGACCTCGAATCAGTGGCAATAATACCGGAGGACTAAGCAGATATGCTTTTATCTTGTCGAAGGCTTCTTGGCACTCCTCATTCCAACTTCCAGGATTATTCTTCTTCAGGAGCTTGAAGATCGGCTCACACGTGCTAGTCAGGTTAGCAATAAACCGTGCAATGTAATTCAATCTTCCCAAAAAACCTCTTACTTCCTTCTCATTCTTGGGAGCGGGCATGTCCCTTATTGCCTTTACTTTGTTCGGGTCTACTTTTATTCCTTCTCTACTCACAACAAAACCAAGCAACTTCCTAGTTGATGCCCCAAACACACATTTTGTAGGGTTGAGTCTTAACTTGTACTTCCTCAGTCTCTCGAATAGCCTCCGCAGAACTGCTACATGACTTTCTCCGTCCTTGGATTTGGCCACTATGTCATCCACATACACCTCTATTTCTTTATGCATCATATCATGGAACAATGCTACCATAGCACATTGGTAGGTGGCTCCGGCCCCAAATCGATTTCTTCACCTGGAAATCGATTTCCCAATCGATTTCCCAAATCGATTTCCCAATCGATTTTTGGCATCGACACCTAAATAAAACTTGTAGGTAATCCTCTAAGCTTTCCAACGCATCCTAGATCAACTCAATCGGATGTCTAGAACTCAAGATATGGCCAAAACCGTGAAACAGGTTATTTAAACTCGGATGAATTGATTATTCTAAAGGCTGAACTATTACAACTATGAACTTATGCACCAAAAACAAGCAAAAACGAAATATGCAAGCATCTATAAGCAAGTATCAACACATATATACATAGAAGTGAAAGAGCAGGGTGTTACACTTGAGGTAGTGCAAGAGACTATAGAGAAAGCGAGGATGATACAAGAAAAGGTGAGAGTGGCACAGAGTAGGCAAAAGAGTTACCATGATAAGAGAGGAAAAGCTCTCGAATTCCAGGAGGCGGATCATGTGTTCTTGCGAGTTACTCCAACAATTGGGGTTGGCAGAGTAATGAAAGCGAGGAAACTTACTCCTAGGGGCTCTCTGGCTCGCCTCGCGAGCCATGATTTGCCTAGCAAATCTGAGAACCTATTTTGGAGCTCTCGGGCATGCCTCGTGAGCCACGATTTGCCTAGCGAATCTGGGTTTCTCACCCAGATTCTATTGTGAAGAAGTAATGAATAGAGTAATGAGAAAAAGACTGTGACATCACAATTCAAGGTTGATAATATAGAAAAGAACGTTAATACTAATAATGACGATATTATTGGCAATGTTGATAAAGGCAATAACGATGGTTGGCGCCTAGTTGTTTGGTGATCATCGTTGACGGTCATTGTTGATAATCAATATGATTGATTATGATGGTGGATGGTTGGACATGCGTTTGCATGTTACTGAGCATAGCATATATCATGCGTTGACGTTGATATGTTGGTGGAAAGCAAACGATGAATCGCGATAGTGGAGGCCATGATGGGTGTTATCCCGGCCTTGCGGGTATATTGGGTATGGAAGTTCCAGGTGACATGGGCTAGCTACATATTGTCGGAATGACCTAAAGAATAAGCTTGAATACCCTGACTTGCCACTATAGGTTATCAGGATTAGTGAGAGTGTTCGGGGATGGCCCAAGGTCTGGCATATCATCTACGTTGATAACCGGACATGTACTCCTAATTGTCTTTCCAGAGTTAGAGTTATTGGCCACATGCATACGGAGTAGTGATGTTGCATTCGCATTGACATGCATCTTTGATATATATATTGATTATATCTATGTTGATTGATATATGTTGTATGCCATCTTAATTACTATTCCATTCCGTTTACATATATTCATGATTGTGTTTCTTACCCCTCTCTTTGTTATTCTTGTGCATATGTTGTGGTATATGTAGAGGAGGGTGAGCATGTTGACGAGGAGTGATCCCGAGGAGATCACTCTCAGTAGTTAGGATTTATGTTTTACGTTATTCGGTTTTATTCCGATGTATGTTTAGGGATACCAGCTCTGATCATGTGACATCGGGATTTGGGTTATGTTTTATGTTTTATCTTTTATGTTTTTCCGCAATTTGTATATGATAAAGGATTTCAATTTATTCAGATTCTCATGTTATGTTTTTGGATGATGTGATACACTTTACCTTTAAGTTTTGTATTATATTGATATTATTTTTAAAAGCATGTATGATTTTCTTATGTATTATCATACGCGGGGTAAAGGGTGTTACACATTTCAAGTGCATAATTGTATGGCCTTGAGCCTAGGATTTGAGCTTACACCTTGATGCGGGTGCGAATCTTACGGTGACGATCTTCAATGGTCTTTTTGGAGGTATCAGGGTTGAAAGGGCTGACATGTGACCAGTTGGTGATTCTTCTATGTCATGGCGAACTGAGCAATACACTGATATCCTCTACAAGATACCATACTTTTCATGTTTGGTCGAGAGTGTTTCCGTAAAACCAGATACGCGCACGTTACGAATATTGTAGCATCTTGCTCATGGCTGGCAATAACCAGAACATGTCCTCGCATTCACTCTCTCCGACGATTTGTTAGCTCCATGGAGTATGGGTCAGAGTTTTACCCTTGTGACATATGGCATTGAGTCATGTACATCGCATTGCATTGCATGGCTGTTGATGATTACATTTACTTATTGTACATCATTATTCTGTTTTCGAAGATGTCTTATGCTGCTAATTTATTAATATGATATATTGCTATTTACGGTATGCGTGTTGAACATGTTATTACTTGGTGTATTGTCCTGTGTTACTTCTATTGTTTTGCTTTGTTGATACTACATATGTTCGTATGCTGTTTTGTGTGTCGTGCATGTAGTTATCGTGTTTAAATCCATATATTGGTTACTCACCCCTGCCTATACATGTTGGACACCCTGTTGTGTTTTTAGATACGTGTACAGATACTTCTCAACGATCATTTGGGTCACTTCAGGACCCTGTAGCTTTTGTTTCTCGATGCCGACGACGAAGATATTTGGACTGTCGACGACGAGACCCAGTCTCATTGGTATGATGTATACTAGGTAGTAGGCTCTATTGTCCGTAGAGTTATTTTATTAAACCAGCTCTTAGGATTTTAATGTATAAGGTTGAGAAAGTCGGGGTATGTGGTTTTGAAAACCTCTATATAGTTGGAACTTCTATATGAAAGACAATTTCAGGAAAACTTATATGTGATGGTTTAGGGTCTGTGAATAAACCCAGTTTATGCGTGTTGTCGAGTATGATGTGATTTTATTATGGTGATGGGTGTATTACTTTCTGAAGCATTATGCTGGAAACTTTTTACACCCGAGTTTTCTAACTTAAAGTAAATTATCCTTTTTCCGAAAGCAACTAGCAATTCTCTTTTAAAATTTTAATTCCTCACGTGTTCTTCATGTAATGCCAAAGGAGAAAAGAAATACAAACAGAGGAGGTAAGATTCTACAATAGGCTAGTAATGTAGATATGGGCATGTAGGTAAACAAACAAGCATTCAAGTGGATAAATATCTACGTATACATTTACAAAATTACGAAATACATATATATGTTTTTGGAAAAGACTGAGACTCAAATGCATGATAGAACTAGACCTAACTTTGCTCCCAGGAGATTTGTTGTCAAACATTCCGTCGATATTGCATTCATCAAATATGTGTAGCTCTTGGTGCACAAGCCCTCAAATGGAGTCTACTAAGTGCCATCTCCTCGACACTTTCACAACAAGAGTACTTAACATCTGAACATGATTTAGTTTGGTTGAGTGTCGAGATAGCCTTGCTATCCAGGTCCCCCCGGCGCAGTGTAGCTGAATGCCGAGCCATTAGCAGGTTCCACACCTGACTATCCCCAAAGGTCTCTGTGGCCCCCACACCCCTAATCTCCTATCAATCAGATGTCTATATCTCGAAATGACAACGACTATGATTAGGTTGGAATATTGTCCGTAGACAAACAAAGTAGGAACCATATGTTCCAAAGCGTCAGTATCAAGTTAAAAGAGCTATCACTAAGAATTAGGCTCGAATAGTCCACTAGCCAAAATATTATTCTTGACTCAAAGTTTATTTGTACGCTTAAAATTTATTAGAGCATACTTAGGCTAAAATTAATTATTATAAAAATATTTAAAATTAACATTTGATATCTAAAATTAACTACAAAACATATATTTAAAATTATAATAAGACTAAGATTTGAAAGTCTTTAACGTTCCAATATTAGGTCTATTCGTTTCATTCCAAAATACAATATATATCACATTAACTTCGAGCCCAAGACTTAGCAAAATATGAACAAGGATAAACCTTGAGATTGAACTCCAACACCTTCCAAATCTAAGTTTGGAAACAAATGCACATCACAAAAGTGCCTAAACAACTTAACGATTGTATCAATAGGCTTATACTTAGAGCCTAATTATACCGAAATGAAATTGACGTTCAAAGTCCGAAATTCAAGAATAGATAAGGTTCTCGGATTCAAACCTTACTCAAAATCACAAAGAATACTACCATTACTTGCTTAAAAGAAATACACATCAAGCTCATGGCACGCTATATATTTACCATCAAACATAACTAATAAAATCACATCTCTTCATACTTACCACTAATAATCATAATATCTATTTAGTAAACTTAAAGCATTATGCCCGGAAATAATCTCCTCCTAACTACATGCTTTCATGAACACACCCCTCATCAAATCACCATGAAACGTTATCCACCTTCTTGTCGTAACACACTTCATTGCCCCTTATTACTATTCATACTAAGTCTTATTACAATCCATCATAATTCCTATAATCAAAGTCCATTCCTACTAATTAATTCCTTACTCTTACAATATTCCACTTTAAAGGCACTCTATTACTATAATATTATCCTTTCAACGTACTCACTAATAATTGTAATAAGACCCGTCGTTTTCTTATCATACCCCATGGTCATGGTAAGTCCTTGTACTCAAATTAATGCATATCATGATCAACTCATCTTGTGTATCTACCCGTCACAGCCATCATGCTAAAATTATACAGTCCATAGAATTATATTAGCATTATACCTTGTTTCTTAACTTAGCAATTACTTTAAAACATAAATCCAACAAACCTTAGTCTAATAAATATACACCAGGACTCAATTGCTTCTAGAATTCATTCACAATCTTGGAAATTCATATATATATTATATGCTAATAAACAAATTTAATAAGCTAATATGTCTTCAAGGTTCACTCACGCCTCTTCACGCTCACATTATCGCTCTACTCTTGTTGCCCTTTTCATCCAGTAACATCGCACATGATTTAAGTGCCAAAGGAATAATGGTTCCCTATTTCTAATACCAAACCAGTAGCAACAGCCAAAACCAGCAAAAACAATCATTTTGAACAACAAAAATATCCCTCAAATAGCATCAAATAAATTTCCAATCATACAAACCATATAATTCACAAAATGCTGACTAAGCAATTTATACAATTCATTTCATGCAATTTCCTAAGCATATACCCTAAGATCCACATTAATCCCACACTACGCCTAGATTATTATCTTCCCCCAACTGGCATTGACGCCCTGGTTTTCCTTTGACGCTTCACAGCACGCGCAAGCAACTCCGCGACAGCTCCAACAATGTACATCCGGCTCCTCCAAGCATGACAGTCACAGCCTCATAGACGAAAATTGTCCATCAACACAACCAATAGCAAGCAAAACCAACATCAGTAAAATAATAACCAATTAATTAATTCAAATGACTAATTTTCGAATTTAAAATAAAACAAAACTTAAAATAGGATTTAGAGCAAAAATCGGGAACTTCGGGTTCAAACAGATTGAAGGATATGCAAAATGAACGGTGATGAAGGGGTGGAATCAACTCACCAATGAAAGAGGAAGAGAATAGTGGTGGCATCAACAGCTCCGGCGGCGGCGGATAGCGGTGGCCGTCGACAGTTGGCGGTGGTTCGGGAATTTAATTGGTTAGAATCATAGAGGAAGGTAAGGAGAACAAGGTTATGGTGTTTTTTTGGTGAAAGGTGGTCGCAAAATGCCCGAACTGTGATGGTTTGCGATGGCTCCGCTGTCAACGTTGTCTGTTTGAAAAAATGTTCGGTTATAATTGTAGAAGAGAAAGTGAGGGGTATTTCTATGGTTTCGGTTTTGTGAGGGGTGGTTGGAGTTGGCCATAAATTAAGAGAGAAGGAGGAGAAAATTTTGAAGTGAGAGAGAGAGACATTCAGACTAATGAAGAAGAAAGGAAGGGAGGAGGGGGAGACGTGCCTGTTGCTGCACCAGGGGAAGAAAAACCCCTTTTTTTCCTTTCTATTTTGTTTTTCTTATTTCATTTCCCATTTCTTCTATTTTTTTTAAACAAACTTTAATTAAATAGAGTAGAATGTGAAAATAAATTTCTTTCTATCATATTATTGAAAATAATATTTTTCTAAATGATCAATAATAATAATAATAATAATAATAATAATAATAATAATAGTAATAATAATAATAATATTAGCATATTATTTTTGTCTTGCATGCAGGCAGACACTGTGACAATGCAGTGTTAAGCACCCAATAAAATAATTAAATAAACACATAAAATTAATCAAATCAAATAAATTAGCAAAGTAAACATTCAACCAATTAATCACTCGAAACATGTAATTAAACATATATGCAATTATTGAGACATTACATTAGACACTTCCAACCTTGTTCAAGCCTATTCCTCAGCTTCCAGCTAGGCCTTAAACTAATACCAAACAATCCACACAATCTGTAACAACCCCATTGGGCATTACATATTGAACACATGCGGAATTAAATTTAAAAGGGAATTGCTAGTTGCTTTCGAAAAACAATTTACTATAAGTCAGAAAACTCGGGTGTAAAAACTTTCTGCATGATACTTCGGAAAAGTGATACACACATCACAATAATAAAATCACATTATACTTGACAACACACATAAACTGGGATTATTCATAAATCATTTTTCCATCACATATAAGCTTTCCTGAAATTGTTTTTCATTCTGAAGTTCTAAATCATACAAAGGTTTTCAAAACCACATATACCGACTTCTCAATTTAAACATTAAAATCCTAAGAGTTGATCTGATAAAATAACTCTAAGGACAACAGAGCATACTACCTAGTATACGTCGTGCAAATGAGACTAGGCCTCGTCGTCAACAGTTCACACATCTTTGTCCTCGACATCAAGAAACACAAGCTACAAGGTCCCGAAGTGACCCAAATGACCGTTGAGAAGCATCCGTAGACGTATCCAAAAACACAACAGGGTGTCCAACATGTACAGGCAAGGGTGAGTAACCAATATATGGATTTACACACGATAACTACATGTACGACCCACTACACTTTATATGAACATATATAGTATCAACATAACACAGTTGCAGAAGTAACACAGGATGACACAGCAGGTAACAACATGCCCACCATGCATACCATAAATCGCAATATATCACGTTAATCAATTAGCAACATAAGACATCTTCAAAAGCAGAATAGCAATGTACAATAAGTAAATGTAATCTTCAACAGCCATACAATGCAATACGATGTACATGACTCAATGCCATAGGCTACAAGGGTAAAACTTTGACCCCTACTCTATGGAGCTAACAAAACATCGGAGAGAGTGAATGGGAGGACATGTTCTGTGTATGCCAGCCATTAGTAAGATTCTACAACATTCGTAACGTGCACGCATATGGCTTTACGAAAACACTCTACACTAAACATGATAAGTACGACATCTAGTAGAGGATATAAGTGTATTGTTCGGATTCGCTACGACACAGAAGAATCACCAACTGGTCTCATGTCAGCTCTTCCAACCCTGATACCTCCAAAGACCATTTAAGATCGTCACCGTAAGATTCGCACCAACATCTAGGATAAACCTCAAGGTTCACTAAGGTTCTCTTCCTTAGGAATTATGCGCATCTTTGTATTATAAAACTTTTATCCACCGGATAAATCTCTTGATCTCTCCGGGATCGAGCCATCACAAGACTGAAACAATTGAACTACTTTTCTACGATTCGGACCACCGGTCTATTATCAAACTACTATTTCCAAAACCCAAAACGTTTCATGTTTGAGTTTGTGTCTTATGAATTTCGTCTCAAGTCCTAAGTATTATGAAGAAGGATTGAGAATCCTCTTAGATAAGTCTTCAATCCTTTCTAAGATATTAATTCCTTGAGTTTCAAATGATGAAAAAAGTATTGATTCACTTAAGGCTTATGAAGTCATTGATGAACTAAGTCATCAATGGTATAGTGCATGCTCTTGTTCCACCATATACTATAATAAATTATCTCTTTTTTTTTGCACTAAGTTAATTACTTAACTTAGGTTTCCATGCGTAAAACTTTACGACTTGAGTTGAAAACTCTCAGTTTTAAGACTTTGTAAGCCAAAACCTTTCTAATTGAAAACTCATTTGATATAAGACAATTTTATTACAATTGCTTGAAGTAAAGTACCTTAACCAATTTGAAAAGGGTTTTTTCCTTACTAACTTAGTGTAAAACCGTGATCTAAGTTAGCGTTAAAGAAATGGAATTCCATTTTCATATTTTAAAACATTTGTTTAATTGATTAACTATGCCTAAAGTAAAACATATTTCCAGCATAGTTAAAAACACTTTAAGGGTCGAAACCCTAGTTGAACTTTGGATCCAGATCACTTCTTGTTCGTTTTTGAAATACAAGTTACTAAAACACTTATTTGCTTTCAAAAACATTGAAGTTCAAGAACAAGCTCATGTTCTTCCTTTTGTAACATTATGTCCGAATGCTATACCATATGGAATGTGAAGATTTTGCTTCACTAACTTGTCAAGTAATAGCTCAAAATGATCACAATATTATGATGAACAATAATCATACATCATTCAACCATTAACAAGCATAAAAATCCTTCCTTGATCTAGAGATCAAGGTATGGTTTTCAACATACATGAAAACATTTTTCCATCCAAGCATACATCATCATAACATATACTAAGCATAGAAACATTATTATAATCACACGAAGCTCAAACAGAACTACACAGACCAATCACGGATAACATATAGTTACCGGGAAAATCCGTCAGGTAAACTCCCCTTACCTCTTGAACCCCTTCGATCCTTCAACACTTCCCTCTATACCACAAATCACCAACTCCATCAAATCAAGTGAAGCTACCAAGTGGTGCTAACGGTCTTTAGTCGGAACGATCCTCCGAACCTCAGCATATTCCAGGAATTGCCAAACAACAACTACTCAACAAATCACTCACCAAACAACATAGCACAAGTTAATCTTTGAGAAGACATGCTAATCCACTATGAAGTAGGTTCAGCCTTCATTAATTAATTAGGCTAAGGATGTTGAAATTTTACTAACTCTTGGATTAATGATCCTTAAGTATGATGAAGAGATAATCACTAATCATTTGTCAAATATTTGAATCAAAACTCACCCAACCAAGAAGGTTAGCGTTTCTGCCATTCTTGGAAAAATAGGGAAGAAATTTTAGTTTGATTCAAACTCTTGAATAATGAACATAGTGGTCTTGATGAGTTCATAGAAATTGGTTCCATGATCATGGGATTTTTCGATGATTTTCTAGAGATTTTTGAAGAAAGTTTCATGAAAGTGGATGATGATGATTCATTGCATAATCTTACAAAATGAATGAAGAAGAGCATATGATTGATCATGGAGAGAAGAGATTACCTCTTGGACGATGGAAAATTGCAAGGATCAAGCAAATTATGCTTCACCAAATTGCTTATGGATCACTTCAGAAAATGAAATACATAGATGTCAAGATAGTGAAGCAAGGAACAACTTTACTAACTTGAGTCAAGAGAGTTTACCTCTTGATTGGTGGGAAAATGGAGAGAAAGTGAAGAACAACTCAAGAACACCAAGAACAAAGGAGAGAAAACTAAAATTCTAACTTTGATCTTGAAAAATCATAACACAAGTTAGGTTTTGTGTTTGTAGCAAAAATGAGGGGATGGAGGGTTAGTGAGGGCCATATAGGCGTGGGAAAACAAGGGACAAAGAGGTCCAAGCTTTGTTCATTTATGGACAAAAGAGTAATTTCACTGAGGGATAAAATTGTCGTTTAGGAAAAGATCAAGGGTATTTTGGTCTTTTCCTAGTGTGAACGCGTTTTAGATATTTTTAGAACGTAATGATGACAGTGGTGAGTCATATGGCACAACGGTAATTTCATCAATTCCTAGGGGCAAAGCGGTCTTTTCTCGCCTTAAATATCTTGGATATTTTTAGAATGTCATGATGACTTGTGGTGAGTAATGGTGGTGACTCACCCTGCTAAGGTGACTTGTGTGCCTCATCAGATGTCGATTTTTGTCCCTGGACGTCTGTTCTCGATTCCATCGATTTCCCGATTTAGGTTTTACGCCCGAATAAAGCGTAAGAACTTATTAATTTTGAAAATTTTCAAAATAACCAATATCGTTGGAAATATAATTTAAAACCTAACCGTTTTGGTCACAGTCAAAATTAAGTTTTCTGATTCGTAAAATCTTACGGTCAGTGAAAACGCAGACCGGACTCCGTCTGAAATTTTAGCCTTAACTTTAACCGTAACTCTCTACGATAATGTAGCGTATAAATATGACTTTGGTTTATCCAAAATCATTTTCTAAGTCTCGAATAAAATATAAACATATTTATATAATTTACCGATCTTAGAAAGCAGTGAAAATCGGGGTGTTACATTCCTACCCCACTTAAAAAAAGTTCATCCACGAAATTTTGTGACTCAAAATTAGACAAGATTTCTTAATCCCCATGTTCCACATCTTACTCTCCGTATGTAATTCTCCCCTTAGGTAATAATGGTAACCTAATAACAAACTTCATACTTATTCTCCATTCGATTTACCATTAAAATCAAATCGTTTACCCTTAATCCATACTCCTTCTCCTTAATACCTCACCTTAATTTCTCACATGTGAGAGATATAATTAAAACTTAACCACTTTTCTTTCAATACTAATCCATTCAGGAAATCTTCCTCCGACATCTTTAACTCTTACTATTAACACCAAGATTCAAACTACGATACACATTCCTTTTACAACACATCCATCAGTTCCGATCCAAGATATCCAACTTAGTCTTAGTTCCTTTTGAACGTAGTCCACCTCTCCAATTTACACCATACTCACGCATCACAACCTTAAAGAACATGATTGCACCTCTTGATTTATCACAACGAAAAAGAAATCGCATCGGTTAGAATTATCCAAATTCATAAATATTGAATTTTTCTAGCAGCTTAGTTTTACTCAGGAACTCCTCTTTTACATTTATATTCAGCTTAGGTAAAACTACTAAGAACACTTTCTTATAAATCTTCAAACTCATATAATCAACCTTAACTATAGACATTAATCGTTACCCTCAGTTCTCCAATGATTATTCTGCCTCGATCAATATTTGATTTATAATAATTGTCTCACTTACTGAGATTGATCTTAAAGGTTCACATCTTATCAATCACAACTATACCTCAACAAAACTCCCTTCACTTCTTGTCTATCCTGCTAAAAGGATGATTGTAGCTAGATACTACATGTACTCCCAACCAACCTTCCAAAGATCAAATCGTTTTTCTTGCTCGTCCACTTGAGTTGAGAGTGATCAGTTGAACTCTGTCTCTACTCAGTCCTCGAAGATTAAGGAAAGAAATTTTCAACAAAGGAAATTTTCCTGGTCTTACTCTCATAAGAAAGTATATAGAAGAATTTTACCACTCTAAAAAAAAGGCAGGAATATCCAGTATGTAAAAAGATTCTTCACTAGGTTCGTGAGTGTAAAAATGCATAGCTAATACATGTTTCCAACCATGACTCTAATAAAGTTCCTTCTTTCACAGGAATCTTCCAGCGGATTAGGGAATCAAAAGATTAACAGTTCCGAACCCCAAGAGGATTCATTTTTAATACAGGGAATTTACAAAACGACAATTTCAAAAGTAGGATAGTCTGGCCAAAAATCAGACTGGATCACATTTACCAAATGTGAAAGTGATTAGACTAAGTTTCATCAAGAAACTTCCAGTATCAAGAAGTCGTTTGTGTTACAACTCAAGAAATAGTCATAACAAATCTTTCAATGAAGTAAAATGAAAACGTTTAGACCAATGGACAATATTAAACCAATCTACTGAAATGTCTCATACACTGAGGATTATGTAGGAGTTTGAGCACAAATGCTCCTTTGGGATCAGGCAACACTAACACAGGTGAAGTAGTCAACCTTTTCTTTAATTCTTGGAAACTTTCCTTCTAGGCTTCATTCCAAGTAAACGCTTGGTTCTCACGAGTTAGTTAGGTAAGAGGTCCTACTATCTTGTAGAAATAAAATTAACTCTAGAAGCTTAACATCAGCCTTTTGCTTATCCATCAACTGTTGGGAAAAGTCATACCCTATTTTACTTACATGCTAGTCCGTCATTCTCTACTACTAATCCTTCACTAAAGACTTACTTCTATTCTTACTTCTAAGCATTACTTTAAGGATCAAGCACTTAAATTAACTTCCATTATTTTTTCAAACACTTAAACTAATTCCCATTCCGTTGCTACATATCCCAATCTCATCAACAAACTCTAATGCAATTTAAATCTCAATAAGCTCATTTAAGAATTCTAATGACCAAGTGAAAATCCAAATTTAATATCAAACTTGGTCCAAGTCCTCGAAAATTGAAAGTATCCAAACATAGAGTCAACAATATCTTCAGATAGTTGTCGTTGCAAGCGAGTCCAAACTTAACAAGACACTATTCTTATCTCTGTAGGATCCATTGTAATTCTTTCTCCCACGGATACCATTCCTCAGGACATCCACTCTATATCCAACATTCATACTTCCATTCTTGTTCACTCAGTCTCTGATCATTCGTAACCTTCGAAAAAGCTGTACTTAGGTATCATATGCACTCTTCACCATCATCATCGTGGATTACAAGTTCACCCAAAACACGTAACCATCAATCTGTCCTAGTGGAAACAAATGCCTTATCCATCAAATCCACAAACAGCGGAGGTTCTAATCATTTATTAAAAATACCATCAGAAGAAACTTCATGCGATTACCACACTTCGAGGGTAATCATCGCTGAATTATTATCAGGCTCCTAAGCTTTTTCTCAACATTATAGGATTATCTATCCTTTCAAACCAAGATCCTCATCAGGTGTAACTAACTCAAGAAAGTCTAATAATATCGGCCTATTCAAGTCATTACATCTCCTTCTATTGTCAATAGGCTATTGGGTGGTCAGTGTGACAACTTATCATCGTGTGACAACTTATATCGAGTATTTGGAAAACTATCACTATTGTATAGGCTAACTTAAATCATATGATTAATCCAATATCGAATCATCACAACACTGTTATACAAATTCTCATTTTTCAAATCATCAAGTCTTCATTCTTCTATTCTATCCCCATGAATTAAGTGGTCGTCTAAAAATACGAGGAACTTAGTAATTCTCGAGCTCATAATCACCGTCATAACTTTCCTCGAGGTCCACTGAGGTCTTACTACACTTCCAATGCTCTACCTGGATTCTATTCTAGTCTTTTAACTCTATTAGCGAGCATGTCGTTATCTTGCCATTCCTTTAGTCCCTTACTAGCTACCTATGCATCTACTTTAAAAACTTTTGGTATTCATCTACCTATCTAAGGCACACTCGTTAAAATGTCTGACACAATCCAAAAGGATAAGCGACGTGTCAACATGAATACAAGTACTATTTACTAAACAAGAGTTCTTACAAGGCCTCCACCCGATTAGAACCCATCAAGACACACATATTTGTGTGTCAACACACATTATTTCGACAAGGAAACAATTCAACAAGGTCCAACTAGAGATCACACAACAAAACCACAACAGACCTATTCCCTAAGGTTCCCGAAAGACTCGACCAGTTCTGATACCAAGTAATGTAACACCCCCCTTGGGCATTACATATTGAACACGTGCGGAATTAAATTTAAAAGGAAATTGCTAGTTGCTTTCAGAAAATAATTTACTTTAAATTAGAAAACTCGGGTGTAAAAAATTTCTGCATAATACTTCGGAAAAGTGATGCACACATCACAATAATAAAATCACATTATACTTGACAACACACATAAACTGGGTGTATTCATAAATCATTTTACCATCACATATAAACTTTCCTGAAATTGTTATTGATTCTAAAGTTCCAAATCATACAAAGGTTTTCAAAACCACATATACCGACTTTCTCAATTTAAATATTAAAATCCTAATAGCTGGTTTGATAAAAGAACTCTAAGGATAATAGAGCATACTACCTAGCAGACGTCATGAAAATGAGACTGGGCCTCGTCATCAACAGTTCACACATCTTCGTCGTCGACATCAAGAAACTCAAGCTACAGGGTCCTGAAGTGACCCAAATGACCGTTGAGAAGCATCTATACACGTATCCAAAAACACAACAGAGTGTTCAACATGTACAGGCAAGGGTGAGTAACCAACATATGGATTTACACACGATAACTACATGTACGACACACTAAACAGTATATGAACATATGTAGTATCAACATAACACAGTATCAAAAGCAACATGGGACGACACAACAGGTAGCAACATGCCCAACATGCATACCATAAATCGCAATACATCACATTAATCCATTAGCAGCATAAGACATCTTCGAAAGCAGAATAGTGAAGTACAATATGTAAATGTAATCATCAACAGCCCAATGCAATGCGATGTACATGCCAGATGCCATAAGGGTAAAACTTTGACCCCTACTCCATGGAGCTAACAAAACGTCGAAGAGAGTAAATGGGAGGACATGTTTCGTGTATACCAGTGTAACAACCCCCTTGGGTGCTACGTACTCGAACTTGATTGCGGAAAATATAAACAAAATAAAGCGTTGGTTGCTTTCAAAAAATGCTTTAATTAATTAACTACGTTCGAAAACTTGGTTTTAAAAATTTTCTTCATGCATCAAGTAATCCAAACTCAAGACAAAGAATAATCCTTATAGTACACATGAATATTCAACATCCATAACAACATAATCATAACATAATTATGCCGAAGCATATAAGTTTCTTAGAACTATAGTTTAAACTCGTAAAACAGGTTCATGTCTAGTGTATCCTAGTACAGACTTAAAAACATAGGTTCAACATACATGCAGCAAATAATATAAGACTGCTTCAAAACAAAACTCCTATGCTGGTTCAGCTAAAAGTAGCCATTGGGATACGAACTCCAAAGTCAGCTCTGATTCCCAGGGGAATTCGGAGGGATCCTCTTTTTCTGCTCCTTCAAAAGACTCCGTCATCCGAGTCCTCTCGAGTCCGTGGGGACCTATGGTCATCATCTGTACATGTATACAAAAACACAACAGGGTGTCCAACATGTACAAGCAAAGGTGAGATACTCATTTTATAAGTTTATCACGATAGCCGCACAAGCGACAAACAACAACTACATCCACAAATAAATACAGTTATAATAACAGATATTCATACAACATAATATCTCAAACACTATCATGAGTTATAATAATGTGTGATTCAATATCATCTTTCTAATTCATGTTCTCTGAAGATTCCTACTTCCCTTCATCGAGTGATAGGCCGCAAATACTCCTGTAACACAATTGTTCTCATGAGTCGGTCTCTCAATTTAGGTCCGGACTCCAATTATTTAGGGGTACCACGTCATAACCATATCATGAATACTCCAATCTCTAATCGAGTTCATCCGTGTTTGGCAACCAATTACCACGGCACGGGGTTGCAATGCCTCCGGCCACATGTGGAGTCTCGAACACAGTATGCCCCTATAGACCTAGTGGTCTGAACTGGCTCATATTCTCAACCGCTTGGATTGTAGCTCGATTCAAATGGCATGTCTTCCGTTTCATGTACTTACACAGAAAGTTCTATTTTCTTTTCTTTTTCATACATTCTTTCTTTCTTGTTGAGGCATATAGCTCATGACTCAATTTAAAGGACATAAAGCCCGTTCATTCAAAACATAGGACACGAGGTCCGAATGCTCAATTTACAAAACACTAGCCCGCGTCTCGGTCACTAGGTTTGCATTCATCTCAAAAGATTCATCGTTTTTCTTTCGCTCCTATTTTCACAAAGCAGTTTTGGAAAAACAAAAAACTCAGTTTCATTGTCTTGACTTAAGACATTCTATTTTGAGAAAAAAAAAAATTTCCGGGAAAAACTATTTTTCCTCATAATCCGTTTTTCTAAAGGTTCCGTCTCCTTGAAAAGGTTTTTCTAAAACAAATCTCACTTTGCAGGAACTTTCCTTAAACAAATTTTCCTTTTCAAAAGGATCTAAATTTTTTTAAAAAAAAGTTTTCCTCCTCGATAAACGAAACATTTCTCAAAAACTTTCCTTTGGTTTCAAAATCCGTTTTCAAAACTCCGATTTCGGTTTTCGAGTATTTTCATCTTCTTTATTGAGTCATAGTCAATCTCAAATCAACATAACCAATATATCTCAATCAAGGCATCCACGTCACAATTCATATTCAAATAATCAAAACACATCGCTTTCAACCAATCCAGGATATAAATATATACATATATAAATATATATATATATATACATATGTGTGTATATATGCATATATATATATATATGCATATATATATATATATACACATCAATCTCAAATCAATTCAACAATAAAACAACCAACAATCAATCACCATGAGACTACCAAACTTAGTATGAAATACCTCCTTTTACCTCGTTAGGTTTCTAAATCGATTCCCGAACAGTTTTCGGCCCTGGCTCCGGTTTCGTCCGCATTGCCTAAAACAATCGAGCACAATTCAATTCACAACAACAATCAATACAAAATAACAACTTCAAAACATAATTTTCCCTCCCCAAAATTGGTCTAAGGTTCGGCCAAAATTTATAAAATAGGCTAGGGATCTCATTTGGTTCCAATCTTTTATATGGTTGGTTCTTAAGAATTATTAACACTGGATTATGAGACGACCCCACTTACGTAGGATAATCCCATTAGCCTCGGACATTAACGCGCTTAACAAACATACGAGGATATTTAACTTTTTAAACATACACATATACTGTACTTGTAACATACCATTATCAAAGTAGCATAAGTCATAAGAAGGAAAGCATGGTATAAAATATACAGACGACTTCCTCTCCTCGCCCAAAATACATCAAAAGACATACTCACTGGCCATAAACACTAAGCACACTAACACAAACTGCACCAGCTTGGACGACGGATACTCCTCACTTGTTCTCGCCACCACTCAGAATCTCCCAAGATTGGGGTCTTTGGCTCTCCTACCAGCATCGGGTTTGTAGGGAGTTCAATCTAGCTCCTCGTCATCTGGTTCTGCTACCGGTTCTTCTTATCATTTTAAGAAAACATACAATATAGGGAAAACAGGGGATAAGAATTGCATCTCACCATAAATAGGGATAACGGTAAAGCAGATACATTAATAGCACAACCATACACACAATCTTCACCAACAACCATCCTCGGGTTTATTGATCATAAATACTCATCTCACACTCGCATGCACCTAGACCTGACATGAAGACGCGGCCACATTCCTATGTCACAACGTATCTCCTACCAAGCAGGATACTCATCCCCTACCAAGCAGGATGAAAGTCAAACGTCATCCGAGCAGCAAGTTCCAGTACACCCACGGGTCCATTACATCCCCTACCAAGCAGGATGCTCACCCCCTACCAAGCAGGGTGACATTATTCCCCATTCCCGATAAGAATAGCTGTCCCGGTGTGGCAAGGTGCATCGGAGATCTCAGAAGCTCACAGTAGACCTACCAAGCATCTATCTATAGTTTCGGTTTGACCTCGCGTAATCCCAGATCTACGCGGCTGTGACATCACCACATGATGCAATCTAACATGAATCCTCACGACTCATTCCGATCAATAGCTTAGCAACTCAACCCCGTCACCTGACACACTGAACACCAACACTCCCTACCAAGCAGAGTGTTCACGACTATCCATAGTCCTCAATCATTTCACCAGGTTGAGTGCAATAGCTTATCACCACCAAATGATCTTATCCCACACATCACCCAATTCACAACGATCATCACTTAGCTCTCA
Source organism: Ammopiptanthus mongolicus (assembly GCA_039655645.1). NCBI lineage: Eukaryota > Viridiplantae > Streptophyta > Magnoliopsida > Fabales > Fabaceae > Ammopiptanthus > Ammopiptanthus mongolicus. Next base: position 42,780,690 of record CM077349.1, read on the forward strand.
GCATACCAACAGCCACATATACAGTATCATATCATTTCACAGCACATTATCAACATATCATCGAATGAAGTAAATAGACATATTATCACAACATCACTCATTAAGACAGTAAAGCATGTTATCATGAGCATAGCAGAGCATGTATTCACAAATACACCGTAGCAGACATATAAGCATATTAAACATATAACCTCGATCAACATAGTATTAACCTATGGTGATAAACCTACAATGCCTAAGTCTACATTGGTACCACTTTCCAGTAATCGCCAATGTGGACGTAGGTGTTGTCGCTCACTCAACCACTAGTAGGGTTTAGGATCCCCTACACATATTAATATATTCTACTCTACTCTTGCCTCCCCGATGAGTGTAATTCTTTCCCCCACCTTAGGGTGATTATTGCAAAGATCACGAACTCGACCACCATGAGCTCTCCACCACCACAGCCACCACGCCGGTCTCCTCCACCACCGTGAGCAACTCCAACACCACCACCACCACCGCGGCTGTCTCCTCCACCAGGAGCACCGCCGCGACCTCGAACTTGGCCCTAATCACAGAAACAACGTACATACAACATTGTTAACCCCAAGGCAATACCAAAACCAAGAAGATTCAAAGGAGAAGCTCGAAGAACACGAAGGTTGACGTGTTAGAGATTCGAGCTTACCTTCCAGAAATCGAGAAACCAATCCGTGGAACTCGCAGTACTCGAAGCCCTAATCACAACGGTGTAGTCGGAATCATGATCCGACGCCTCAATCTCACTCTAGCTCAACTTTCTCTCTCTAGAAACCTCTGCCTTCTCTCTATACTCTGCAACCTAGAAAAACTAAAATGAACTTCGTCCCAAGTGAAGAGAAGAGAAAAGGCTTAAGTGATGCTGTTAGCCTGCCTACGCTCGAGCATGGGAACACTCCACGCTTCAGCATTGGCACGCTCTGACGTGGGAGAACTCCACGCTTCAGCGTGGGATGCTGATTGACACATCTCTGGCACGCGTCGCATGCATGCTAACATGTGCACCCCACACGTCCACTCTCCACGTTTTGACATGCAACTAACCACGCTCTGACATCAATGGTCATGTTTGAGCGTGGGGTCTCTCCACGTCTAAACGTTGGCTGCTGATTTACTCTGTTTTTCCATTTTTTGGATCCGTTCCAAGGCCAAATTGTCCCAAATTTGAACCATGGCTTCCTCAACACAAAAGGAACCTAATTAAGCCCTTAAGCATGCTTAATTATTGTCCCATAAACTAATCAAGAAAATGGGGTGTTACATTACCACCCCCTTAAAAGAAATTTCGTCCCCGAAATTTAGCATACCTTAGACTAGATGAGGGTATTGCTCTTGCATATCTGCCTCTCTTTCCCAAGTTGCATCGCCTGTAACTTCATCCCAAACTACTTTCACTAAGGGAATGTGTTTACCATGGAGTTCCTTAACTCTTCGATCTGCAATCCTCACTTGTAAGGCTTCATACTCTAGGTTTTCTTTCAACTGTACAGACTCAGGTTCGATGACATGAGAAGGATCAGGGTAGTACTTTCGGAGTTGTGACATATGGAAGACATGGTGAAGGTTGGACAGATTTGGAGGTAAGCCAACATGATAGGCAACTGGACCATTTCGACGAAGAATTTGAAATGGCCCAATAAACCTTGGAGTAAGCTTCCTAGACTTGGTAGCTTTGCCAATACCTGTTCTAGGTGTAACTCTCAGAAAAACATGGTCTCCTTATTGAAACTCTAGAGGCCTCTTCCTCTTGTCACTGTAACTCTTCTGCCTGTCCTGAGCTGCCTTCATCTTTTCCCGGATCATCTTCACTTGTTCTGTTGTCTGCTGAATCATATCTGGACCTAGTATTTGACTTTCTTCAGTTTCATACCAGCACAAAGGTGTTCGACATTTCCTTCCATACAGAGCTTCGAAAGGTGCCATACCGATAATCGTGTGGAAACTGTTTTTGTATGTGAACTCTATCAGAGGTAAGCCATCATCCCAACTCCCCATGTGTTCGAGTACGCTGGCTCTCAACAAATCCTCCAATGATTGGATCGTCCTCTCTAACTGTCCATCTGTCTGAGGATGGTAAGCTGAGCTTAACCTCAGTTTAGTTCCCAGTGCACTGTCCAACTGCTTCCAGAATCTTGATGGGAACCTTGGATCTATGTCGGATATGATGCTTGTAGGGACTCCGTGCAACCTCACTATTTCTTTGATGTAGATCTGTGTCAGCTTCTCTAGTGTATAACTTTCACCAGTATGCAGGAAATGGGCACATTTCGTTAGCCTATCGATGATTACCCATATCGCATCATGCCTCTTCTGAGTCCTTGGTAACCCGGTCACAAAATCCATAGCAATCCTATCCCACTTCCACTCAGGGATATCCAGTGAATGTAGTAATCCTCCAGGCTTCTGGTGCTCAATCTTCGCCTTCTGACATGTCAAACATGACAACACATATTCTGCAACTCCTTTCTTCATCCCCGGCCACCAGAACATCTTCTTCAAATTTTGGTACATCTTTGTGGCACCTGGATGGAAACTTAACTTACTTTTGTGCGCTTCCTCCAAGATCATCCGCCGGATTTCCTCATCGTCTGGTATACAGATTCTGCTTCTGAACCTGATGATTCCATCTGCATCCATCTTAAACTCTGAGGTTCACTAATTGAAAATCAAGTCCTTCGTTTTTTGAAGATACTGATCCGCCTCTTGTTTATCCTTGACTGTCTCGAGAAAATCGTTGGAGATAGTGAGCCTTCCTAGGCACATCTTACCTTCGAACCATTCTCCGCCCAGATTCAAATCTCAGAATTGCTTCACCAACTCTAGTTCTTTGATCATCATGGCAGATACATGCAGCGACTTCCTACTCATGGCATCTGTTATCACATTAGCCTTTCCTGGATGGTAATGCAGCTCGAATTCGTAGTCCTTGATGAATTCCATCCATCTCCTCTGCCTCATGTTTAGCTCTTTCTGGTCGAACAGATATCTTAGGCTCATATGGTCACTATAGACACTAAACTTAGCCCCGTAGAGGTAGTGTCTCCATATCTTCAGCCCGAATACTATCGCTGCTAACTCCAAGTCGTGAGTCAGATAGTTCCTTTCATGAATCCTCAACTGTCTTGAAGCGTAGGCCATGACTCTCCATTCTTGCATGAGTACACATCCCAGACCTTGATAGGATGCATCATAATAAACTTCAAACTGTCCCAAAGGGTCTGGCAATACCAGCACTGGCGACGTAGTCAACCTTTTCTTCAATTCCTGGAAACTGGCTTCATATTCCGCTGTCCACTCGAATATCTTGCCTTTCCTCGTCAATTGAGTCATAGGTAGTGCAATCTTCGAGAAGCCTTCTATAAATCTTCTGTAGTATCCAGCCAATCCAAGAAAACTTCTTACTTCACTAACTGTCCTCGGACTTTCCCACTGGACTACTGCTTCTACCTTTGCCGGATCCACTGCTATACCTTCTCTATTGATCACATGCCCCAGAAACTGTACCTCCTCTAGCCAGAATTCACACTTGGATAGCTTTGCGTACAGCTGTCGGTCCTTCAACACTTGGAGTACAATCCGGAGATGTCCCTCTTGTTCCTCTTGGCTTGATGAGTAGATGAGGATATCGTCAATGAATACCACTACAAACATATCCAGAAACAGCCAGAGAATTCTATTCATGTAGTCCATAAACACTACTGGAGCATTGGTTATGCCAAATAGCATAACTAGGTACTCATAATGTCCATACCGAGTCCTAAATGCCGTCTTTGGTATATCCTCCTTCTTGACTCTGATCTGATGGTGGCCAGATCTCAAGTCAATCTTTGAAAATATGGCTGCTCCCTTCAAGATCCATCAGGTCGTCTATCCTTGGCAAAGGATACTTGTTCTTGATGGTCACCTTGTTCAGCTGCCGGTAGTCAACACACAACCTCGAACTCCCATCCTTCTTCTTAACAAACAGAACAGGTGCTCCCCATGGTGAAACGCTTGGCATGATGAATTCCTTTCGCATCATATCATCTAGTTGCTTTTTCAATTCCGCTAGCTCTATTGGCGACATTCTATATGGTGCTATTGAGATTGGTCCGGTTCCAGGTACTAGGTCTATTGTAAATTCGATTTCCCTATCAGATGGCAACCCTGGAACATCTGCTGGAAATATCTCCGGAAATTCCCTCACCACAGGCAAAGAACTTGTTTCAGGAGCCTCTTTCACCTCCGCGGAGAACAACATCACGTATTCCTGAGATCCTTTACCTCCTTAATGATCCTCACTATTGGTAGGCATCAAACTAGGTTGCTCGGGGAATACTAAGGTCTTTCTAGCACAGTCCAACAGTACATGGTTGGCTGAGAGCCAATCCATACCTAAGATAACATCTAATTGTTGTATAGGCAAACAAACTAGATCGACAAGAAAAGACCTATTCTCTACAATGATTGGACATTTTAAGCAAACAGACATGGTAGTCAAAGAATCATTTGTAGGGGTAGAAACAGTCAGATTATATGGAAGTAAAGACACAGAGAATTTCAAGTGTTTCACGCATTCAAGAGACACGAATGAATGGGTGGCTCCCGAGTCAAACAGCACGGACAACAATTTACCCGACACTAAGCACATACCTTGAATGAGATCGGGGGATCGAGAGGGCTCAACTCCTCTCACGGTAAACACTCTTCCCGTAGCTTGTGGTCTTGCAGCTTGCGATCCTGCTGCTTGCGGTCTTGCCGCTTGCGATCCTGCTGCTTGCGGTCTTGCCCCTGCTCCTCGATTACTAGCAACGGGCTGCTTCTGTTGAGCTCGCTATCTGCAGTCTCTAGCAAAGTGGACCAGCTTGCCACAGTGGAAACACTGCCTGTCCCCACTCATGGTGCAGTCTCTGATAAGATGCGGGCCCCCACATCTAAAGCATCCTTGCGGTTTTGGCCGTACCGCTCCCACTCCTCTTACAGTGGCTGGGCGCTCATATGGTTTCCCTCCTGGTTGGGGCCTACCCTCTCTGCCCTTGCCTTTTTGATAAGTTTTGCATCTTATTGGTCCCCCACTTCTTGGTTGTTGCAGCGATTCCCTCTTTTTGTCTATGTTCTCAATCCTAGAGCATCTTTCCAACATCTCTGGAAACCTTGAGATGTTCAGTGGTGCTATCATCCGCTGCAGCTCGTACTTCAACCCGTCCTCAAATCGACGGCATACCCATTCCTCTTCCGGATATCTCTGGTAGAATTCGGAGAACTTGAGTAACGCTTCAAATCTTGCCGCGTATTCTCCTACTGACATGCTTCCTTGTTTCAAGCTCATAAATTCCTTTTCTTTCTCTCTCCTCATCAATCGAGGAAAATACTTTTCCAGGAAGCACTCCCAGAACAATTCCCAGTTAACTATTCTGCCCTCTCCTTCCAACATCCTTTGCTTTCCCTTCCACCATAGCTCGGAACTTCCCGTTAGCACGAACGATGCATACATCACCTTACTGTCCTCGCGACAATGCATAGCAGCAAAGATCTTCTCTAGCTCTTGTATCTAGAGCTCTGCACCTTTTGGATCGAAGTCGCCATTAAACTGTGGCGGCTTCCCTTTAAGAAAAGTTGTCAGCCCAGCATCTTCCGCGTCCACATCATGCCTCTAATTCTGTTTTTGTTGTTGTTGCATGGTCATCTGCATAAGTTCAGCGTTCTGGTGCATCTGCTGCCACATAGCAGTTGCCAATTCCCTGACTCCCCTTAAGGTCTCAGTGGAATCCTCCCCACCACCTGAGTGAGAAGTCTCTCAGTGTCCATTCCCTTGTTCAGGTGTTCTCCCTGTGGCCCTTCCGCCGCGTCCCCTACCTTGGGCCCCTCTACCGTGTCCTCAAGCCATTTAACTTCCTGTAAAAGAAATTATTAGCTCCAATTCATAAGACATATAATATTACTAAAAAAGTAAGCATACTATATGCCTTATGAATGAAACAATTATCATACACGATAACTTGCGTATCGGACACTCTACCCAACCTTTAAACATAATCGGCACCTACTGTGGGTCCAACTAGACACGGCCAGTAAGAACTTCCAAGACTCACAGTTATGATTCCAGACACCACGGTCTCTGGGTCCAACAAGGACTGTGTAGCGTCAACGACCCTCAAGGTCAGTTATGGAACCAAACTGCTCTTATAACACAAAATGAGACGACCCCACTTACGTAAGATAATCCCATTAGCCTCGGACATTAACGCGCTTAACAAACATACAAGGATATTTAAACTTTTTAAACATACACATATACTGTACTTGTAACATACCATTATCAGAGTAGCATAAGTCATAAGGAGGAAAGCATGGTCTAAAATATGCAGACGACTTCCTCTCCTCGCCCAAAATACATCAAAAGACAGACTCACTGGCCATAAACACTGAGCATACTAACAAAAACTGCTCCAGCTTGGACGATGGATACTCCTCGCTTGTTCTCGCCGCCACTAAGAATCTCCCAAGATAAGGGTCAATGGCTTTCCCATCAGCATCGGGTTCGTAGGGAGTTCCATCTAGCTCCTCGTCATCTGGTTCTGCTACCGGTTCTTCTTATCATTTTAAGAAAACATACAATATAGGGAAAACAGGGGATAAGAATTGCATCTCACCATAAATAGGGATAAAGGTAAAGCAGATACATTAATAGCACATCCATACACACAATGTTCACCAACAACCATCCTCGGGTTTATTGATCTTAACTGCTCATCTCACACTCGTATGCACCTAGACCTGACATGAAGATGCGGCCACATTCCTATGTCACAATGTATCCTCTACCAAGCAGGATACTCATCCCCTACCAAGCACAATGAAAATCAATCGTCATCCGAGCAGCAAGTTCCAGTACACCCACGGATACATTGCATCCCCTACCAAGCAGGATTCTCACCCACTACCAAGCAGGGTGACATTATTCCCCACTTTCGATAGGAATAGTTATCCCGGTGTCGCAAGGTGCATCGAAGATCTCAGAAGCTCACAGTAGACCTACCAAGCATCAATCTATAGTTCCGGTTTGAACTCGCGTAATGCCAGATCTACGCGGCTGTGACATCATCTCACGATGCAATCTAAAATGAATCCTCACGACTCATTCCGATCAATAGCTTAGCAACACAACCCCGTCACCTGACACACTAAACACCAACACCCCCTACTAAGCAGAGTGTTCATGACTATCCATAGTCCTCAATTATTTCACAAGGTTGAGTGCAATAGCTTATCACCACCAAATGATCTTATCCCACACATCACCTAATTCACAACGATCATCGCTTAACTCTAAGCATACCAACAGCCACATATACAGTATCATATCATCTCACAGCACATTATCAACATATCATCGAATGAAGTAAAAAGATATATTATAACAACATCACTCATTAAGACAGTAAAGCATGTTATCATGAGCATAGCAGAGCATGTATTCACAAATACATCGTAGCAGACATATAAGCATATAAAACATATAACCTCGATCAACATAGTATCAACCTATGGTGATAAACCTACAATGCCTAAGTCTACATTGGTACCACTTTCCGGTAATCGCCGATGTGGACTTAGGTGTTGTCGGTCACTCAGCCACTAGTAGGGTTTAGGATCACCTACGCATATTAATATATTCTACTCTATTCTTGCCTCCCCGACGAGTGTAATACTTTCCCCCACCTTAGGGCGATTATTGCAAAGATCACGAACTCGACCACCACGAGCTCTCCACCACCACAGCCACCACGCCGGTCTCCTCCACCACCGTGAGCAGCTCCAACACCACCACCACCGCGGCAGTCTCCTCCACCACGAACACCGCCGCGACCTCGAACTTGGCCCTAATCAAAGAAACAACGTACAAACAACATTGTTAACCCTAGGGCAATACCAAAACCCAGAAGATTCAAAGGAGAAGCTCGAAGAACACGAAGGTTGACGTGTTAGAGATTCGAGCTTACCTTCGAGAAATCGAGAAACCAATCCGTGGAACTTGCAGTACTCGAAGCCCTAATCACAACGGTGTAGTCGGAATCATGATCCGACACCTCAATCTCACTCTAGCTCAACTTTCTCTCTCTAGAAACCTTTGCCTTCTCTCTATACTCTGAAACCCAGAAGAACTAAAATGAATTTCGTCCCAAGTGAAGAGAAGAGAAAAAGGCTTAAGTGATTCGGTCATCCTGCCCACGCTCGAGCGTGGGAACACTCCCCGCTTCAGCGTCAGCACGCTCTGGCGTGGGAGAACTCCACGCTTCAGCGTGGGACTCTGATTGACACGTCTCTGCCACGTGTCGCATGCATGCTGACACGTGCACCCCCACGCATCCACTCTCCACGTTTTGACATGCAACTACCCACGCTTTGACGTCAACAGTCAACGTTTGAGCGTGGGGTTTCTCCACGTCTAAACGTTGGCCGCTGATTTACTTTGTTCTTACATGTTTTTCCACTTTCTGGACCCGTTCCAAGGCCAAATTGTCCCAAATTTGATCCATGGCTTCCTCAACACATAAGGAACCTAATTAAGCCCTTAAGCATGCTTAATTATTGTCCCATGCACTAATCAATAAAACGGGGTGTTACAGATTAAGTCCTATTAGTCAAAAATTTGAAACAAACTCATGGTTCTACACACTCTAGGTTTCGGCCATGAAGAAGAAAAATTGGCCGGGGATTGAATTGGTTTTCCAATCACTTGGATTACATGACCATTGGAAAGGTAAGGATGGAATCAAGTTTTCAAGAACAAAAATTGGAGAAAACCCTCTTTTCCCCCAAATTCTAGGGTTCAGCCCTTTCAAATAAAATAGGCTAGGATGAGAGTTTGGTCATAAAATCTTGGATAGAGGTAGAAGGTGATGAAACTAGCTCAATGAAATTGGTTTCACATTAAAATAATTTTTCTACAATTTTCTAGGAATTTTTGAAATTAGGATCATAAACTTGAAACTCATGGAATCAAGGATTTCAAACTTGAAATAGGAAGAGATTCATGAGGTTTAAGGATCTAGTGAGTGTTCTTACCTCTTGAATGATGAAGAATGGTGATGAATCACACTTTTCTCTCAAAAACTCAAGCTTTTTCTCTTAAAAAAATGGTGGAATGGCTTAAGGAAGAAGATGAAGTGAGAAAATGAAGTGTTGGGCTCTCTTGGGGGCTGTCTTGTGCGTGGGAGGAGGGGCTGAAATGTGCCAAAGTTGGTCACTTAAGGGCATTTTAGTCTTTTCCTTCAAGGACTAAAATGGCATTTAGGAAAAGGTCGGGGGTATTTTGGTCTTTTCGCGTCCATATATTTTCTAACTTCATAATGATGCTGGCACGCTTTCCCATGTGATGTGACTTGATGTGACATCAAGATTATCAGTTAGCAGGTCCCGGTAAATCCATATCCAGCTCCGTTCGTCACCCGATTTGAGATTTCATTCAAACGAAGGTCAGAAAGTGATTTGTTTCAAATTTAACGAAAACGTAGGAAATTTACTTCAAAGACTAATTGTCTCGTTCACGAGTCGAAATTAGGTCTCCTGAGCAGTAAAATCTTACTGTCAGTGGAAAGACACAGACCGGGCTCCGTTTGATTTTTCAGCTCAAAATGTAATCGTAGCTTCGTACGATAAGGTTGAGTATGACTAAGGTCTTAGTTTATTTTATTGCATTTTCTAAATGCTCGAATAAAATATAAACTTAATTAGTCTCTTATTGATACATATAAGCAGTGAAAAATCGGGGTGTTACAACCAGCCACGAGCAAGATGCTACAACATTCGTAACGTGCACGTATTTGGATTTACGAAAACACTCTACACTAAACGTGAAAAGTATGACATCTAGTAGAGGATATCAGTGTATTGCTCGGATTCGTCACGACACAAAAGAATCACCAACTGGTCTCATGTCAGCCCTTCGAACCCTGATACCTCCAAAGACCATTTAAGATCGTCACTATAAGATTCGCACCAACATCTAGGTGTAAGCTCAATCTCCTAGGCTCAAGGCCTTACAAACTCATGCAATGAAATGCCAATGCTTACATAAGGCAGATGTGATAAAGCAATGTCTATCCATCGGATAAACCTCAAGGTTCACTAAGGTTCTCTTCCTTAGGAACTATACGCATCTTTGTATTATAAAACTTTTATCCGCCGGATAAATCTCGTGATCCCTCCGGGATCGAGTCATCACAAGAATGAAACAATTGAACGATTTTTATTGGATCCGAATCACCGGTCCGTTACCGAACTACTGTTTCCAAAACCCAAAACGTTTCATGTTTGTGTTTGTGTCTTATGAATTTCATCTCAAGTCCTAAGTGTTATGAAGAAGGATTGAGAATCCTCTTAGATAAGTGTTCAATCCTTTCTAAGATATTAATTCCTCGAGTTTCAAATAATGAAAAAAGTATTGATTAACTTAAGGCTTATGAAGTCATTGATGAACTAAGTCATCAATGGTATAGTGCATGGTCTTGTTCCACCATGTACTATACTTAATTATCTCTTTTCTTTTGCACTAACTTAATTACTTAACTTAGGTTTCCATGCGTAAAACTTTATGACTTGAGTTGAAAAATCTCGATTTTAAGACTTTGTAAGCCAAAACCTTTCTAATTGACAACTCATTTGATTTAAGAGAATTTTGTTACTTGCTTGAAGTAAAGTACCTTAACCAATTTGAAAAGGGTTTTTCCTTACTAACTTAGTGTAAAACCATGATCTAAGTTAGCGTAAAAGAAATGGAATTTCATTTTCATATTTTAAAACATTTGTTTAATTGATTAACTATGCCTAAAGTAAAGCATATTTCCACCTTAGCTAAAAACACTTTAAGGGTCGAAACCCTAGTTGAACTTTGGATCAAGATCACTTCTTGTTCATTTTTGAAATACAAGTTACTAAAACACTTATTTGTTTTCAAAAACAAGCTCATGTTCTTCCTTTTGTACCCATTATGTCCGAATGCTATACCATATGGAATGTGAAGATTTTGCTTCACTAACTTGTCAAGTAATAGCTCAAAATGATCACAATATTATGATGAACAATAATCATACATCATTCAACCATAAACGAGCATAAAAATCCTTACTTGATCTAAAGATGAAGGTATGGTTTTCAACATACATGAAAACATTTTTCCATCCAAGCATACATCATCATAACATATACTAAGCATAGAAACATTATTATAATCACACGAAGCTCAAATAGAACTACACAGACCAATCACGGATAACATATAGTTACCGGGAAAATCCATCAAGTAAACTCCCTTTACCTCTTGAAGTTAAGTAAGGTTCTTTCCCTTCGATCCTTCAAAACTTCCCTCTACACCACAAATCAACAAGTCCATCAAATTAAGTGAAGCTACCAAGTGGTGCTCACGGTCTTTGGTCTGAACGATCCTCCAAAGCTCAGCGTATTCCAGGAATCGCGAAACTACAACTACTCAACAAATCATTCACCAAACAACATATATAGCACAAGTTAATCTTTGAGAAGACTTGCTAATCCACTATGAAGTAGGTTCGGCCTTCATTAATTAATTAGGCTAAGGATGTTGAAATTTTACTAACTCTTGGATTAATGATCCTTAAGTATGATGAAGACATAATCACTAATCATTTGTCAAAGATTTGAATCAAAACTCACCCAAACAACAAGGTTAGCGTTTCGGCCATTCTTGGAAAAATAGGGAAGAAATTTTAGTTTGATTCATGCTCTTGAATAATGAACATAGAGGTCATGATGAGTTCATAGAAATTGGTTTCATGATTATGGGATTTTTCGATGATTTTCTAGAGATTTTTGAAGAAAGTATCATGAAAGTGGATGATGATGATTCATTGCATAATCTTACAAAATGAATGAAGAAGAGCATATGATTGATCATGGAGAGAAGAGATTACCTCTTGGATGATGGAAAATTGCAAGGATCAAGCAAATTGTGCTTCACCAAATTGTTATGGATCACTTCAGAAAATGAAATACATAGATGTCAAGACAATGAAGCAAGGAACAACTTTACTAACTTGAGTCAAGAGGGTTTACCTCTTGATTGGTGGGAAAATGGAAAGAAAGTGAAGAACAACTCAAGAACACCAAGAACGAAGGAGAGAAAACTAAAATTCTAACTTTGATCTTGAAAAATCATAACACAAGTAAGGTTTTGTGTTTGTAGCCAAAATGAGGGGATGGACGGTTAGTGAGGGCCATATAGGCGTGGGAAACAAGGGACAAAGAGGTCCAAGCTTTGTTTATTTAGGGACAAAAGAGTACTTTCACTAAGGGACAAAATTGTCATTTAGGAAAAGATCAAGGGTATTTTGGTCTTTTCCTAGTGTGAACGCGTTTCCTATATTTTTAGAACGTAATGATGACAGTGGTGAGTCATATGGCAATATGGTAATTTCATCAATTCCTAGGGGCAAAACGATCTTTTCTCGCCCTAAAAATCTTGGATATTTTTAGAATGTCATGATGACTTGTGGTGAGTCACCCTCTGACACACCTTGCTCAGGTGATTCGTGTCCCTCATCTGGTTTCCGGTTTTGTCCCTGCACGTCCGTTCTCGATTTGCGGATTTAGGTTTTACGCCAGAGTAAAACGTAAGAACTTATTTATTTTGAAAATTTTCAAAATAACCAATATCCTTGGAAATTCGATTTAAAAATTAACCATTTCGTTCACGAGTCAAAATTGAGTTTTCTGATCAGTAAAATCTTATTGTCAGTGAAAACGCAGACCAGGCTCCGTCTGAAATTTAAACCCAAAATTTAACCATAACTCCCTACGATAATGTAGTGTATAAATATGACTTTGGTTTATCCATAATCATTTTCTAAGTCTCGGATAAAATATAAACTTATTTATATAATTTACCGATCTTAGAAAACAGCAAAAATCGAGTTGTTACACAATCAATTAAAGCCCTAATCGAGATTAACCAACTCGATTAGAGTTACAGAAAAATCGGGATATTACACCCACGGCACAGAGGAGCTACTCTCTGGCCACATGTGGTCATACTAACCCCAACGTCCTCAAGATCTTCAAGATCATCATCTCCAACAATCGCACCAGCACAAAGGTGTAAGCTCAACTCCTAGGCATAACGTCTAACTCATGAACAGATGCGTATGCAAGTCAAGACACTATCACAACACAAAACACGTACTACACCATTACTGTAGCACGACGTTTATCTCATGATAAACCACAGGGCACCCCTATAGGGTCCATTTTAACACAACTTGCCATCAGTCGCCCATTCTTGGTACCTGATAACTCTTGTTATGAAGAGTTATTTATACCTTTTTGGCTTGTGTTTTTGTGGTCTTTGAGTACTTTGGAGTTTATGTTTTTAGTATTTTAGTGTGATTTTGTGTAAAGTGTGTTTTGTAAGAGTCTTTTGTGAGTTTTAATGTTTTGGTGTCGTTTAGAACTGTTTTTGGGTAGTTAATTGAGAGTTTCTGTGCAGGGCAGTTTTTGGAGAATCAGGTGCTGAACTGGAGACGTTGCTCTGGGATTTGCTATAGCAATTGTAGCTGAAGCTGACGGTGCACAGGGACAAAGGCTCAAAACATTCTCTTACACATTGAGTGGTCCTTAACTGATGAGGACAATGTCCTACACGTGGGGCTGGTGTTTGCTGCATTGAAGTCAGGGAACTGGGCCAAGCACAGTTGTCCTAATCAGTTTATAGCCCAAAAAGGATGAGAGAGGAAAGGGCCTTGAGACAGGCTGGAAAAAGAACCCTAAAAAGGGGACAAGAGGCGAGAGAAAAGCCAGAGGAAAATCTTCCCTACTGGAGCAAGGACAGAGCTGCGCCCCTTTCTCTCTCTCTCCTCTCTTGTAATGGCTTCTTCTTCCATTTCTTATTTGTCTCTTTGTTTCTGTAAGCTCAATATGAGCTAAACCTTTTGTAGCTATGGGATGTTGAACTTGTAATGGATTTCTAGTGAATGTTATGTTATGCTTTGCTATTGCATTTTCTATAAATCTGATTTGGTTGTGTTTTAATTGAGCTTGATCACCTTAGTTAAAACTTGAGCTCACGGATGCTTGGAAAAGCTAAGTGTAGCAGAACTGTTTTATAGATAAGAGTAAAATCATTAATTGGAAAATTATGATGAAGAATGAATTAGGAATGAACATTCTAACTCTTAGGCTAGCTGGAACGAGCTTAAGTGAGGCGTGAATGTAACTAATATGGACCTAGCAATAGAAGACGTTTAGTGAAGTTCATCTCAGACTGTTGGAAAACAAACTTTCATTTCCTGGAGCCAAATTGCCGTAGCATTGCAAACGCATAACTGAACTAGACTGAAGTTGCAAGGGATACTTCCCCGTAGCTGTTTTACCCATTCTGTTATCAAATCCGTTTCTATTGCTCTAGCATTTGTTTTTACCGAAACTGTCCTGGATACACACACACAAATTATCTGTTACTCTTTGTTAATCTTGATTAATAGAACCATTAATACAAAAACTTGTACTTGAATCACCATATAATCCTCGTGGGAACGATCTCTCTTACACTTTATTACCTGTTAAACGATTGTGTATACTTGCACAAGCTCATCAACCATTTTTATAGCAACAAGTTTTTGGCGCTGTTGCCGGGGATTTGTAATGGTGTTTAATTAACAAGTTTTAAATTGATAGTTCTATTAGTTGAGACTACTGATCTGTGGAGTGTTTTGCTATAGCAACAGGTACTTTACTCTGTATGCGTAGGCACAGCGCTCCCGAGTTCCAACTAGACCCAGAAATTGAAAGAACATTTAGAAGGTTGAACAGCCAGAACTAGGGCTTAGTCGAGTTGGGGCGATCGGTTCCTGATACCCCTGACTACTCCTCCGCTGCCACTAGTTCTAACAACTCTGAAATGGGTGATGAACATAATAGCATGGCGTTAGCCAATGATAGAACCAGTTCTATAAGAGGTTATGCCCTGTTTGATCCGGCAACAATGAACACAGGCATAGTGGTGCCCGAAATAACGGTTGGGCATTTTGAGTTCAAGCCGGTTATGTTCCAGATGCTGTAAGCAATTGGGCAGTACAGTGGTGCTGCAACCGAGGACCCTCATTTGCACCTGAAGCAGTTCCTAACTGTGGCTAATAATTTCAGAAATCCAGGAGTCACTGACGATTCCTTCAGATTAAGACTGTTCCCATTTTCTTTGGCTGGCAAGGCTAAGAATTGGCTAAATTCTATGGAACCCAATTCTGTTAATACATGGAATAGGATGGCTGAGAAGTTTTTGACCAAATTCTTTCCTCCCATGAAGAATGCGAAGCTGAGAAATGATATAACCTCCTTCAAGCAACTTGATGATGAACCTTTATATGAAGCATGGGAGAGATTTAAGGAGCTTTTAAAGAGATGCCCCCATCACAGCATTCCAATATGCATTCAGATGGAGCACTTCTACAATGGAGTGTTGCCATCTGCAAGAATGATGCTTGATGCCTCTACAGGAGGCACTCTTCTTAACCAGTCCTATAATGAAGCATATGAATTGATTGAAAGTATGTCTGCCAACAGTTATCAGTGGCCTACTGCTAGGCTGACCTCTGGAAAAAGCACAACTGCTGCAGGAATGCATGAAGTGAGTGGCGTTACAGCACTTACTGCTCAGTTGGCTTCCTTAACTAACATGGTGAAAAACCTAGCGATTACAAACAAGAATAACCAGACATCTCAAGCAGCTGTAACTGAAGCAGTGGTAAATGAACAACAGGTGCACCAAGTTGAAACTGTTTCTTGTGTGTATTGTGGAGGAGAACATTTGTTTGAAGACTGTTTCAGCAATCCAGCATCTGCTAATTATGTTAGCTACAGGGACAGCAAGGGAGATAAACCCTATTTCAATACCTACAATCCAGATAACAGGCAACCTCAAAGTTTTTCGTGGAATAACAATGCTAACGCTCCGCCATGGAACTCAAACTTTCCTGCCCGGTCCACAACTGTTCCCTCTGGATTCACAAGTCAGCAACCAAGGCCACAACAGCAAGCACAACCGGCAGCTCTAGAAATGTCCCTGGAAGCTGTCTTAAAAGCATTCATGTCAGAAACTAAGGCCCAGTTCCAGAATCAAGGAGTATCCATGAGGAACCTTGAGAATCAGGTAGGCCAGCTGGCCAATGCACTGAACAGCAGACCCAGTGGATCTCTGCCATCTTCTACTGAAACTCCTTCATCCTCTAGCCCTCTTGGTAAGGAGCACTGCGAGGCAATACAATTGAGAAGTGGAACTAAATTACCAGCCATGGTAGAGAAAAAGAGCAAGGTGCAAATTGGAGACACTGAGACTATTCCAACAACAGGTGAAATTGTTGAGAAAACAACTGAGAGAACTGCTAGGAAGCCTGAGGATGTTCCAGAAGCTGAACCCTTGCCTAAATTTAGTCCAGAAAGACCACCCCCCTTTTCCTCAAAGGTTGAGGAAAGTACAACAAGACAAGCAGTTTAGCAAGTTCATGGATATTCTAAAGCAGTTGCACATCAATATACCTTTGGTTGAAGCTTTGCAGCAGATGCCTAACTATACCAAGTTCATGAAAGATGTGTTAACAAAGAGGAGAAGGCTGGGGGAGTTTGAAACAGTTGCCATGACAAAGGAATGCAGCCTGATGCTCCAAGCCAAAGTACCTCCCAAGTTGAAAGACCCGGGAAGTTTCACCATTCCCTGTTCTATTGGAGATACCTACTATGGCAGAGCACTGTGTGATTTAGGTGCTAGCATCAACTTAATGCCTATGTCGATTTTTAAACGATTGGACATTGGGGATGCCAGGCCAACCACTGTGACACTTCAACTAGCAGACGGATCTATTGCATATCCAGAAGGAAAGATCGATGATGTACTGATAAAAGTAGATAAGTTTGTGTTCCCGGTGGACTTTATTATTTTAGATTGTGAAGCAGATAGGAAGTTCCTATTATTCTGGGTAGGCCCTTCCTTGCTACAGGAAGAACTCTCATTGACGTACAAAAGGGAGAGTTGACCATGAGGGTTAATGATCAACATGTGACTTTCAATGTGTTCAATGCCTTAAGGTATCCTGAAGAAGGAGTAGAAGAATGTTCGTTTGTGCAGTCATTCGATGATTTGTTGCAACGACAGTTCCTGATAGGAAGAACAGAATTGAGTGATGATGAGTATGAATCAGGTATTGATGATCCCTTGTTGGAAGAACTTTCTGAAATAAAGGATTGCACTGCAAGGCAACCTATGTGGGCTAGAAAATTTGAATCATTGGAAGTCACTAATGAGACTTTCAAGGACAACATACCTTCAGTTGTAAAGCCACCTGTTTTGGAGCTGAAACAGCTCCCAGCTCATTTGAAATATGTTTATTTGGGAGCTATGGAAACCTTGCCTGTGATTATTTCCTCCTTCCTAACTACTAATCAAGAGAACAGTTTGATAGAAACCTTGAGACGACACAAGAAAGCAATCGGTTGGCAAATGGCAGATATCAAAGGCATTAGTCCTACTGTGTGTATGCATCGAATATTGCTAGAGTCTGAAGCCAAGAATAGTATAGAAAGCCAGAGGAGACTGAATCCTATAATGAAGGAGGAGGTAAAGAAGGAGATCATCAAATGGCTGGATGCTGGGATTATATATCCCATCTCTGATAGTGTGTGGGTAAGTCCAATCCAGTGTGTACAAAAGAAAGGGGGAATAACAGTTGTGGCTAACAAGAAAAATGAACTAATCCCCACCAGAACAGTCACAGGATGGAGGATTTGCATGGATTATAGAAAATTGAATAAATCCAACAGAAAAGATCACTTCCCCTTGCCCTTAATTATCAAATGTAGGATAGACTTTCTGGGAAAGAGTTCTACTGCTTTTTGGACGGATACTCGGGTTACAATCAAATTGCTGTAGCACCCGAAGATCAAGAAAAAACTACCTTTACTTGTCCCTATGGCACTTTTGCCTTTCGAAGAATGCCTTTTGGCCTCTGTAATGCCCCAGCAACGTTCCAACGATGCATGATGGCCATTTTCTCGGATGTTATTGAAAAATCTATGGAAATTTTTATGTATGACTTCTCAATGTTTGGAGAGTCATTCCAGGAATGCCTTGAAAATCTGGAACAGGTCTTGGCTCGTTGTGAGGAAACTAATTTGGTGCTAAATTGGGAAAAATGTCACTTTATGGTTCAGGAAGGAATTGTGTTGGGTCACAAGGTGTCTAAGAAGGGTATGGAGGTAGACAAAGCCAAGATAGAGGTCATTGAAAAGCTGCCACCACCTACCTCAGTTAAAGGAGTGAGAAGTTTCTTAGGACATGCTGGGTTCTATAGAAGATTCATTAAGGATTTCTCCAAAATCTCCAAGCCTCTATGCCAGTTGCTAGAGCATGATAGAATCTTTGATTTTGCTCCAACCTGTTTGGAAGCATTTGAAATCCTGAAGAAGGCCCTCATTACTGCACCGGTCATAACTGCTCCTGATTGGTCTATGCCATTTGAGTTGATGTGTGATGCTAGTGATTTCGCAGTGGGAGCAGTTCTGGGCCAAAGGAAGGATAAGGTTTTTCACTCTATATATTATGCCAGCAAAACATTGGTTGAAGCTCAATTGAACTATACCACTACAGAGAAAGAGTTGTTGGCTGTTGTGTTTGCCTTTGACAAGTTCGGACCCTACCTTGTTGGAACAAAGGTGATTGTCTATACTGATCATGCTGCCATCAAATACTTGATTGCCAAGAAAGATGCAAAGCCAAGACTGATTAGGTGGGTGCTCTTGCTGCAAGAGTTTGACTTGGAAATTAGGGATAAGAAGGGAGTTGAGAATCAGGTGGCCGACCATTTGTCAAGACTGTCTGAGGGGAATGAAGCCACAAAGAATTCTGAGATCAATGAACTGTTCCCTGATGAGCAGTTGCTGTCCATGGAAGATGCTGAAACACCATGGTATGCTGACCTGGTGAACTACCTGGCCAGTGGAATTGTCCCTACAGATTTCAGTCCACAACAAAGAAAACGGTTCTTCCATCAGGCAAAGCAGTTCTGCTGGGACGAGCCATACTTGTATAAGCACTGTGTTGACAATTTGCTTAGAAGGTGTGTAGCAGAGACAGAAGTCCCGGCTATTCTCTTACATTGTCATTCATCCCCATGTGAGGGACATTTTAGAGGAATGAGGACGGCTGCCAAAGTCCTCCAGGCCGGATACTTTTGGCCTACATTATTTAAAGAGGCCTACTGCTTTGCCAAGGGCTGCGACAAATGCCAAAGGGTGGGAAATATTTCATATAGCCACGAGATGCCCCTCAATTCCATCTTGGAAGTAGAGTTGTTTGATGTTTGGGGCATAGACTTCATGGGTCCCTTTCCCCCTTCCTTTGGAAATTTATATATCTGGTAGCTGTAGACTACGTGTCACAATGGGTGGAAGCTATAGCTCTCCCTACAAATGATGCTAGATCTGTTGTGAAGTTTGTTCAAAAGCATATTTTTACAAGATTTGGCACACCAAGGGCATTTATCAGTGATGAAGGTACACACTTCTGCAACAAGCTCTTTAATGGAGTCCTCACAAAATATGGGGTGAGACATAAAGTGGCTACAGCATACCATCCGCAGACAAATGGGCAGGCAGAGCTGTCCAATAGGGAAATAAAAAGAATTTTGGAAAAAGTGGTGAATCCAACTAGAAAAGATTGGTCCCTGCACTTGGAAGATGCTCTTTGGGCATATAGGACTGCCTACAAAACCCCCTTAGGAATGTCACCCTATAGGTTGGTCTATGGAAAGGCATGCCATTTGCCCATTGAGCTGCAGCATAAAGCCTTCTGGGCAGTAAAAAAAACTAAATCTGGAGCTAGCCCAGGCTGGGGCAGCTCGAATGCTGCAGCTCAATGAGCTTGAAGAACATAGGATGTTTTCGTATGAGGGGGCAGAACTCTACAAGGCTAAGACAAAAGCTTGGCATGATTGAAAGATCCAGAAGAGAGACTTTGCACCAGGAGAGCAAGTATTGCTCTTTAATTCCAGACTGAAGCTGTTTCCAGGAAAACTCAAATCTAGATGGTCTGGACCCTTCACAATAGTTCATGCCCACTCTCATGGGGCTATGGAACTGCTTGACCCAGCCTCTGGTAGGACCTTCAAGGTAAACGGGCAAAGGGTCAAACATTACTGGGGTGAGCCATTTGCTAAGGCACTGGCCACCACAGTAATGGCTGATCCTTGAATGTTCAACATGCACTGAGTCAGGCTGAGGACTTATAAACCAAGCGCTACTGGGAGGCAGCCCAGCCAATTTTCATTTTCCTTAATTTTAGATGTTATTTTGTTAGTGTTTTGTTTTTTTTTGTTTTCATTTTCTTTAGCACTAACTATGTTAGCAGAACACAAAGAAATTGGAGATGTGGCTGAAGGTGGTAAAACTGTCTCGGTGGTGCCATGATTGTATATTGGGTTGAAAAAGGTTGGGGGCCCATGTAGCTGATTCGGGATTATGTTGGGTTTTGGGGGAAGAGGTCATGTCACTCTCAAACCAGGTGCAACACATCCAAAAAGGTTAGAGGGGAACCCTCAGACCACTTATTCTCCCTGGGTATTCGCGCCTCTCCCTAGCCACACACTCCCAACCACCCGCATCAATCACCACACTCTCCCATCAAATCTTTTCATAAAGCCCTCACCTTCTCCTTCCTTCCCACACGCAACCCACTGCCTTCACCACCCGAACCCTAACGCCTTCAGTCCTCCCCCAAATCTTTTCTGTTGCCCTACCTTCCTCTCTTCCCCTCATCTTCGCCTAACCATGCCTCGCCTCAAGCATACCGCTGTGAAGCAGAGCAAACCCACCGCAAGTGATGAGTCTGAGGGGTATGAAGTGTTTGTTGACGCCGAAGCTGCAGCTCGGTACAGTAATGTTACTGCGCTCAGAGAACCTCATGCAGAGAAAGGTTTCGCCATCTCCTCCAAGGTTTCTTATGGTCTCCCTACCGAAATTGCTGTAGTGATTGACCAGCACAAGTGGAAACGTTTTGCTGGCCACCCAACTGGGTTCTGCACATCTTTTGTTCGCGAGTTCTATGCGAACATTGGAGGTGCCGAACAAACCCACTCCATGGTCAGAGGGTGCAAGGTCAGTTTCTCTGCTAAGACCATCAACTTAAAGCTGAACTTGGCTGAAGAGGACGATGAGTACCAACCTTTACTGACACAGGCCACTGTAGAGCAACTAACTGCTATGAAGGATGCTGTGACGGTCCCAGGGACGCAATGGCTCCCAACTTCCGGAAACCAACTGAAAGTAGCAAGGTCTGCGTTGCAGCCCTTTGCCAAGGTTTGGTATCACTTCCTTTGGCATAAGCTCTCCCCCACTGCGCACACGGAAACTGTTAAGAAGGAACGTTTGGTGCTCCTCTACTGCATAATGGAGGGAAGGAAAATAAATGTGGGGAGGTTGATTCAGCAGGAGATCTCCACTTGTGCCACGAGCACGAAAGGCCAATTGGTTTTCCCCTGCTTTATCACTGACCTATGCAAGCGATGTGGCGTCGAGCTTCGAAAAGGGGAAGTGGAGGAGAGAAACGCAGGAAGCATTGATATTGCCTTAATCAATCGATTCATCTCCAACTCAGCTAAAGCAAGCCAGGCCAAAGACAAAGAGCGGATTATGGAACCAGGGGAGCCCTCAAAGCAGCAGGACCGCTCTGCAGGGCTAGAACAAAAGGTGGAATCACTGACTCAACTGCTGCAGCAACAAATGCTACAGCAGCAGTTATATTGGCAATTTGCTTTGGATCAGTTTAAATGGCAGCAACGGGTGCTGGAGCTTAACCAATGGAAGAAGGTGCACCCCATTCCACAGTTTCCCCTAAATATTCTACCTGATCTGCATCACACCTCTGGGCAGCATAATAGTCCCAGTGCCATAGCAGTCCCGGATGACTCGGACTCTTCTGACTGGATGCCACCAGCTCCTTCACAACAGCACAAACCCACCACCACCACTGAAGCAATCAGCCGTAACAAGAGAAAGCGAAGTGCAAGCCCCTTGCCGGACTTGGGGGCTGCGACTGCAGCAGAGCCTGAAGAAACTGAGCCCGACGCAACAACAACAACCCTTACCCCCTCTCGCACTCCTAAGAAGAAAATTCCAGCCAACCTTCTTCGAGATTTGATCACCAAAGTAGCCACTGATTACCCTGCCTCTGATGAGGATGAGGAGGACAATGTCCCTCTTGCCACAAGACAGCGTAGGCTGCCTGAACAACGTGCTATCAAGGGCAAGGGTCACCAGCCGTCTACGGCAGAGAGTGAGGGGGCAGGGGGAAGTGCAGAGGATACAGTAGCCTGAGCTGCTGATGAAGAGAACCAAGAAGACTTGGTTTTTGTGAAAGAAGTGGGGACTTCAACCCCGCAAGCAAGAAAACGACCACTGCAACAGGGAGCAGGAAGAGCTCCCGCATCAGGAAGTTGAGCACCTGAGCACATCACAGCCTGTTGCTGCAACCTGTTGCAGCAACCTTATCAGGAGTTTCCTTGTTTCCCTTTTTGGTTATTTTTTTTCTGGTTTGTGGTTTACGTTGTTGTTGCTGTTTTATTTTGTTCCCGTTATAGCATGCAGTTGCCATTTTTGTCAGCTTAACATCCTGTCTGTTTTCCTCCACCATGTGCTCCACCATCCCCATCCTGGGGTTTTGCTTAATGCAGCTTTTCTGTTTTAATATTTCACTAGTGCATCTTTATGGCAATTTTGGCTTCATTGTTGTCTTTCTAGCCTGTATGCTTGGATGTAATTAGTTGACACTCGCGGCACATGCTTTAGAATTTCTGATCTACCTTGTGAGCTTTTGGGCCAGAACATCTTTATCCTTCTTTCTTTGTGAATACCATTCTTGTGCATTATTCTCTGATTTTGCCTTGCTGCTCTCATACGTGTACACATCTCTGCTGCACACACTTTTGCTAGGGCACATTTTGTTTTCTTGAGCCTAGTATTGCCTAAATAGCCTACCCTTGGATACTACCTTTGTGTGAACCCCTTTGAGCCTGCAAGCCCTTTGTTTCTATTGAACCCACATTACAAGCCATATCATGAAAAACCACTGTCCTCACTAGTTGGAGTGGCTGGTGTGCTCCCTGCGTTTCCATGTTGTACCATAAGTTTGGGGGTGCTCACGGGCTAGCACAGTTTTAAGTTTGGGGATGCCATGCAGTTGTTATGTGCCAGAATATCAGAAATTGAACTGTTGCTGGTAAAAAGCAATGGTTTGTTAAAAAAAAAAAAAAAAAAAAACAGCAGAGCAGTTGCAAGAAAAAAATGCTAAAATGTTGCAACAACTGCTCTGAGGGTACAAAGGAGGAAACCGAATTCAAAGAGGTAAACAAAATGAAAAAGATCAAAAAGTCCTCCCTGACTTGTGTGAGTTGGGTCATGAAAGAAATAGTTGTGAAGCAAAAAGAGGAAGCATACCTAAGCTCCATCTAGTGTAGCCACCTTCCCAGAACTGTTCCTACCTGAACCCAAGCCCCATTGCAACCAAATAAAGTCCTCTAGCAGTGTGCAACTTTGATTGTGAGTGGTGTGTTTAGAAGCTTGTCAAGGTCGTGTTTGAGTATGCATTTGAATGATGATTGAGAGCACCTATCTTAGCTTGAGAAGAGAGGAAGAATACACTGTTATGAGAGTTTAGTGCTGTAGCATGTTGCTGAGAGTGAAAACGAGGACAGCCATGAATGCTTGCTTGATTGAACTTCATGAATGTCGATGCATTGTCATGTATGCCTTATGAAGAAATTGGTTTTCAAAGAAGAAAGTTTTGTGTTTGAGCTAATTTGAGCACATGTGTCGAGGTATAAAAAAAAAAAAATATATATATATATATATATATATATATATATATATATATATATATGTGTTTTTTCTTTTTAGTTTCTTTTGTTTCCAATACTTGAGGGCAAGCAATGATTCAAGTTTGGGGGTGTGATAACTCTTGTTATGAAGAGTTATTTATACCTTTTTGGCTTGTGTTTTTGTGGTCTTTGAGTACTTTGGAGTTTATGTTTTTAGTATTTTAGTGTGATTTTGTGTAAAGTGTGTTTTGTAAGAGTCTTTTGTGAGTTTTAATGTTTTGGTGTCGTTTAGAACTGTTTTTGGGTAGTTAATTGAGAGTTTCTGTGCAGGGCAGTTTTTGGAGAATCAGGTGCTGAACTGGAGACGTTGCTCTGGGATTTGCTATAGCAATTGTAGCTGAAGCTGACGGTGCACAGGGAGAAAGGCTCAAAACATTCTCTTACACATTGAGTGGTCCTTAACTGATGAGGACAATGTCCTACACGTGGGGCTGGTGTTTGCTGCATTGAAGTCAGGGAACTGGGCCAAGGACACTTGTCCTAATCAGTTTGTAGCCCAAAAAGGATGAGAGAGGAAAGGGCCTTGAGACAGGCTGGAAAAAGAACCCTAAAAAGGGGACAAGAGGCGAGAGAAAAGCCAGAGGAAAATCTTCCCTACTGGAGCAAGGACAGAGCTGCGCCCCTTTCTCTCTCTCTCCTCTCTTGTAATGGCTTCTTCTTCCATTTCTTATTTGTCTCTTTGTTTCTGTAAGCTCAATATGAGCTAAACCTTTTGTAGCTATGGGATGTTGAACTTGTAATGGATTTCTAGTGAATGTTATGTTATGCTTTGCTATTGCATTTTCTATAAATCTGATTTGGTTGTGTTTTAATTGAGCTTGATCACCTTAGTTAAAACTTGAGCTCACGGATGCTTGGAAAAGCTAAGTGTAGCAGAACTGTTTTATAGATAAGAATAAAATCATTAATTGGAAAATTATGATGAAGAATGAATTAGGAATGAACATTCTAACTCTTAGGCTAGCTGGAACGAGCTTAAGTGAGGCGTGAATGTAACTAATATGGACCTAGGAATAGAAGACGTTTAGTGAAGTTCATCTCAGACTGTTGGAAAACAAACTTTCATTTCCTGGAGCCAAATTGTCGTAGCATTGCAAACGCATAACTGAACTAGACTGAAGTTGCAAGGGATACTTCCCCGTAGCTGTTTTACCCATTCTGTTATCAAATCCGTTTCTATTGCTCTAGCATTTGTTTTTACCGAAACTGTCCTAGATACACACACACAAATTAGCTGTTACTCTTTGTTAATCTTGATTAATAGAACCATTAATACAAAAACTTGTACTTGAATCACCATATAATCCTCGTGGGGACGATCTCTCTTACACTTTATTACTTGTTAAACGATTGTGTATACTTGCACAAGCTCATCAACCATTTTTATAGCAACAGTACCGTTCCTTGCATCCACGTACAACCCCGTCGTTCAGAAAATGATGTTTAAGTGTTATGATATATCATTCCATATCCTAAGCGTATTATGGAAAACAGGATCCACAAGGATTCCTTCATCATGTCTTCTCACTTATCTATCAAAGGAAACATTACTTATTTTGTATAAGTAACTCTTTGTGGTTAAGTATTATGGATCCTTAGATGACCTAAATCATCAAGGGTGTGGGACATGGTTTTCTATGACCACAAGGTATAGGTACATGTCTTTTATTTAGTCTTTGTGAGTGGAACTCATTGCATTCCTTAGGAGACATTATGTACTTGCGCTATTATAGTAAAATCTTTAATATACTTTCCTTGGTAGTAAACTAGTTCATGAAGTCTCCTTTATCTAACATAGTTTGAAAACTTATACGTATACTCATAATATATCTAATTTAGTGTAAAACTCCTTTGAAATGATTTCTATTTCTTTTACTTAGCGAAAAAGGAAAATGCATCTTGCTTTAAATCACCTTTTCATTTTCAAATGAAAATTATAACACATTTATTTTCTAAGATTCCAAATTGATAATAGTAGTTACCTTCCTGAATTCGTTCTTCGGGAACAAGTTGTTCATCATCCGAAGAGTCTTTGTTGGGGTTCAACAAGACCAATTAGGAATAAAGAACTCTCCTATGCACACAAACCAAAACAAGAGATGCATATATAGACCTATACAACAATCACTAATAGGTTATAGATGAGTCATCAATCCATGTGAAGTCCCTGATCCTTGTGAAGTTCCTATTCGTGTGAATCTTGAAGTTCTCCACCTTCCATAACTGATTTCTAACAGTCTTAGACAAAACTGTTATAACAGGTATTCGCCCTGCGAACTAGAGGGCTTCATAACACTGATGCTTGCATTCGCCCAGCGAATATACCTTCGCCCTGCCAATGAACCTGCCCAGTTGCTCGCAGAAAAAACTTGTCTCTGTCTTGCCCCGCGAATATCAATTCGCCTAGCGAATTATATCTGAACAGAACCTTTTAATTTTTGAGTCATTCTTCGCAGTCTTCGTTTTGGACATTCCTTTTACAAGAAATGAATGTCCCTTATGCAAGTTTAGTTACCATTTAAATTATAAAGAAAAAGTAATTACGGCATTTGTAATAACTATATGGGTCATAGACGGGTGATCATAGGCGGGTTGTTATAGACGAATGATCATAGATGGGTGGTCATAGACGGGTGGTTATAGACGGGTTCCTTCACTCCCCCTCAAGTTGGTGCATGTATATTTTTAATGCCCAACTTGCTAACCTAGAAGTCAAATCGGTCCTTGCCTAGTGGTTTAGTGAAAACATCTGCCACCTAAGCTTTTGTGCCAATCTTCAACGCTTTAATGTCAAAGCTGGTCAGCGAAAGTATTTTAGTTAAGCAAATTTGTGGCAGTAAGTTAATGCTGACTTTTGTCCTTTTCGCTTAGCGAATTGGCCTTAGCTAAGCGAATTTCTCCAGCTTTGGCTCTTCAAAAGCTTCTACTCTCTCATTTTTTTCACCTATATACACAAAAGATGGGTTTTAGATGCAATCTTCAAAATTTCACAATATATTTACTGCTAATCAAACTATTTAAAGCATTAATCTTTTGGGGGTCAAGTAGACTAAATTTCACCAATTTAAGTTCAATAAGTACCTTTTAACTTCTAATGTTTTCAAGTAAATGTGGCACTTATCAATTACTAACCTAATTTTAGGGTATTTTTATTTATACATGTCATACTAACCTAATTTATTACTTTTTTGTCGAAACAGGCATACACATGACTAATTCAGCAGACATCCCTCATTCATAGGATGAGTCAGTCACGGCTCCGCTGACTGATAGTGTAAGTTTTATTTATACATATAATGTTAATTAAGTAGGCTAATTATATTTTTATTTATCATGTTAAGCTAAGGTTAATTTATTATTTTTTTGTCTAAGCAGGCATCACACAAGGCTGATTCAGTAGAGTCGGGTAGTCGGCCTTCCCAAAAAAGGGGTAGGAAAGCCACAACTTTGAAAAGTTTGTCCTGATCCAGGATTAATAACCAGACGCTTGAGATCGAGTTTGATAGTCGTCTGGAGCCCATGTGTAATATCCTTTCTCAAGAGTATTCTAGCTTCAACGACTTTATCTTGGGTGTTTTGAATCCATGTATATATATATATATATATATATATATATATATATATATATATATATATATATATATATATATATATATATATATATATTTCATAAGTGTATAATCTATAATTGGTTGATTAGTGAAGTAATAAATTTTCTTTTATATATATGTATCCATATACCAAATGCATTGGGTTAATTAGTAGTACTCTAGAAATATTCTAGGGTCATATATCACCCTCTCTTAGATTTATTTTTATTACAAGAACAATCATATTTCCTCTCATTCTATACATAAATATGAGTAGTACACTCCTTAATTTAAATCATAGTATTTTTTTTTTTACAAGTGACCAATGCCTCTCAAGGAAGTCTAGCCCTATTAGATAAATTAAATTTTCTCCGCTTAAGCCCCTCCCCTTCACATTTTCGGCCAGAACAAGGAGAGAAGGAGAGACTCTCCTTCTTGTTTCATATTGCATCAAACTCCCTCCATTCATCTCAACCCTAACACCCACACCATCACCTCCTCTTCTCTTCTTGTGTTTTCTTCCCAAATCAACATGAACAAACATCAATTTTCTATATGAAGTGAGGTTGGAACAGCCACACTTGATAGCAAGGAGGAGCAAAGTCAGATTAGGGAGAGAATCTTAAGGAACTCAACCTCCATTGCACTAGCTTCATCCTTTGCTTATGTGAGTTTCCTTAGTTTAGTGCTTGGTAATCATAAACCCAAGCTTAGGAATTTTGATTCTTGCTCTTATTGTTTGATTTCATGCTTGCATGTTAATTATATGAAGTAAAGTGACTGCAGAAGGCTGTTGTAAATTATTTATCTTGCTTGCATGTGTTCTGTTTGTGAAAAGCCCTAAATGAAGTTGCTGGCCAGAAACCCGTATACACATATGTGGAGTATTTTACTTATAACTATTTATATGGGGCTCTGTTTGGTACGATTTTTATTTTTATGGAAACTAGACTCGATTTTCTACAGTTTAGACATTGATTTTTCTGTTTTTCATTGAGTTTTGGTGGAGAAAAACCTGTTACAAGCCAGAGGACAATTGCTGTCCTGTTTTTCGAATGCAGTGAATTTTTTATTAAAACTGTACCTTTTGGACAGTTTCTTCTCATAAAGGAAATTTTATTTATAAACTAGACATGTTAAGCTTTCCATAGAGGGGTCGTTTTCCCAAATCCGACATCGTTTGATATTTTAATAAATTCATAGAAGTTGGCTAAAAACTGGAAATTTCTGCAGGTGCTGTTGATGTTTTAAATTCTTGATAAGCATTTGTTTGAAGGTTATTTGGGCTGATTTAAAATGTTTCATGCTGTAACAATAGTGCATAAAAGTAAACTATAGCTTGACATCCAATAATGACGACCATCCTCTATCCGATATGATTCGAGTTAGAATGGAGGTCAGAGACATTTCAGATGTCGAGTATAGAGTCCTTCCCATTTGGAAGGCAATCACAGAAGTCCTTTCTGTTAGGAAGGCAAACAGGTAAGTGCAAACAAGTGGGACACCACTTGTGGTCATAGACCTATGTCTTGCCTTACAAGTATAGAGCTGTTTCCTCTAATTACCATAGCGTACAAGGAGGGGACAGTGACGTTTTTCACTGATAAAAAACCCCAAGGGATGTCCAAGTATATAGAGTTTACTTTTATATTGTTTATTGATGTTATTGTAAATCTACTTACAAGTATTTATGAAACTGAGTCTTTGCAGGAAATTCACTGAGATTAGTTATCTCACTACTCATATTTGTTGTTTCAGATAAGAAAGAGTAGCGCATCATTGTACCCCAAGGACGGCAGGCATTGAGGACTTTGTAAAAATTCCTTGTATAAGCCAGATTTAGTATGTATTATTAACTGGTTAATGCCTTAGTTCAAAACTCAGTTTCATTTGTTTAGTTTATTATGGACGAAATTTGTACAAACTAGAGACTATGGCTTCCGCCACTTTGTTGTTATCTACTTATGTCTAACCTTCATGTGATACTTATGTCTTACATAGTAATGTAACATAGGGTACTACATTTATGGTATCGGAGCAGTTTAATCGAATTGGGTTGTGATTAAGTAGTTTAGTTTCTCTTTACTTTTAGTTTCATTTTCCATAATCTTATTACTTTGATATAAAGCATTAAGCCTGATCAACTTAATGTTTTATGCAATGTATGTAGACAATGGAACATGGAGCTCGAAGAAGAGGACGTGGTAGACCACCTTTGAATCAATCTCATGAGTATCAACCTGGACCTGGTAATGTTGATTGGATGGCTATGGTAAATGCCATGAGAGAACAAGCTAATGCCACCACTCATCTTATTAATCAGTTGGCTCAGGGGGGGCTTGGAAATTTGGGAGCAGGCCCAGCACAACCTCCTGAAGATCCCAATCGTAGTTGGAATGAGTTTAGATAGAATCAACCGCCACCTTTTGCTGGAGGACCGGATCCTGCAGAAGCACAATATTGGTTAAGGGAAATGGAAAAGATCTTTAGTGTGGTGGTGTGTGCTGAGGAACAAAAGACTTGTTTTGCCACTCATTACTTGAAGGGAGAAGCCGAAAGTTGGTGGAGAGGTGCTAGAGAGCGAATGCTATCAACTGGAACACCCTTGACATGGGAAAACTTCCAAAATGTCTTTCTTGGGAAGTATTTTCCTAGAAGTGTGAGGAAGCAAAAAGAGTTAGAGTTTACTCGCCTGGTGCAAGGTGATATGTCTATTGTGGAGTACACATCTAAGTTTGAAGAGTTGGCTAAGTACTCCCCACACTTGAGATATGCCCCAGACGAGGAGTGGAAGGTAACCCAATATGAATTGGGGTTGCGACCTGAGATCAGATGCTATGTTGGACAACTGGGAATAACTGAGTATGCCACATTGGTGGAAAAATGTCAAATTGCTGAAGCAAACCTAATGATTATGCAAGAGGACCGTCAATTAAAGTGGCAGAAGAAAAAGGAGGAAGGCAAACATTCTCAACAGTTGAGGGTAAAGGGAAGTCTGGGAAAAGGAAAACAAGTGCAAGTTTCAGAGCCTCCAAAAGGAATAGGATGTGCAAAGTGTGGCAAGAATCATAGAGGAGAATGCCGCATGGGTCAGAATGTGTGTTATCACTGTGCATAGGCTGGACATGTGTCTCCAAACTGTCCAGCTCGAAAACAAAAAGGAGTGGTTATTTCAGAACAGCCGACTAAAGGAAGGGTCTTCACACTTAGTGGTAAGAAGGCTAAAGGTACAGACAACTTGATTACCGGTATGTGTTTCCTTAATCAAGAACCTTTAGTTGTACTTTTTGATTCTGGTGCCACTCACTCTTTTATTTCATGTGAGTGTGCCTTGCGTCTAAATTTGTACTTATCTTCATTGTCATGTCCCTTAGTTGTGTCCACCCCAGCGGAAGGTAACATAGAAACTTCTTTAGTTTGTGAGAAGTGTCCCCTTGTGATTTTAAATAAATTGTTTCATGTTGACTTAATTTGTTTACCCTTAAGTGATCTAGATGTCATCCTAGGGATGGATTGGCTCTCTGCTAATCAGGTCACCCTAAATTGCCTAGACAAAACCATTACCTCTCCTCCCACCAACCTGGACTATAATGATTCAACTTCCTTTTCAGTGGTTAGTGAGTCACACTCAACTCAGTGCCTAAAAAGTGGGGACCCAGGTTTATCATTTCACTTTCTTCAAGTTCTAAGGCAAGCAATGATGTAGTATCTATCCCCGTGGTAAATGAATTCAAGGACATATTTTTGGAAGATGTGGTTTCCTTACCACCAGAGAGGGAGATTGAGTTTTCCATAGATTTGGTTCCTGGCACGGGACCAATATCTATAGCACCTTATAGGATGTCACCGCTAAAGTTAAAGGAACTCAAAACCCAAATAGACGACTTGTTGGCCGAGCAATTTATCAGACCGAGTGCATCCCCGTGGGGCGCACCAGTACTGTTGGTTAGGAAAAAGGATGGGAGCATGAGACTCTGTGTAGATTACAGACAACTCAACAA
Organism: Ammopiptanthus mongolicus; assembly: GCA_039655645.1. Lineage (NCBI taxonomy): Eukaryota > Viridiplantae > Streptophyta > Magnoliopsida > Fabales > Fabaceae > Ammopiptanthus > Ammopiptanthus mongolicus. The sequence continues at coordinate 42,812,235 of CM077349.1, forward strand.
AGTGAATGTCAAAAATAAGTACCCACTCCCTAGAATGGATGATCTATTGGATCAACTTAGAGGAGCAAGAGTCTTCTCTAAGATTGATCTGAGGTCAGGATACATCAAATAAGGATAAAGCCTGAGGATATACCAAAGACTGCGTTTCGGACGCGGTATGGACATTATGAATATTTGGTTATGCCGTTTGGTCTGACTAATGCTCCTACAGTATTTATGGATTATATGAATAGGATATTCAGGCATTTCTTAGATAAGTTTGTAGTTGTCTTCATTGATGATATCCTAATCTATTCTAATAATCCCGAAGAGCATGAAGGTCATCTTAGGATAGTGTTACAGATCTTAAAGGAGAAAAGGTTGTTTGCTAAACTAGAAAAGTGTGAATTCTGGATGACAGAGGTGAATTTATTAGGTCATGTAATTTCACAAGAAGGAGTAGCGGTGGACCCTAGTAAAGTGGATGTTGTTCTGAATTGGGAAAGGCCTAAAACCATTACCGAAGTCAAGAGTTTCCTAGGACTAGCTGGTTACTACAGGAGGTTTATTAGGGGTTTCTCTCAGTTGGCCTTGCCCTTAACCCGTTTAACACGTAAAGATCAACCTTTTGCGTGGACTACAGAGTGTGAAAAGAGCTTTTTGGAATTGAAGACCCGTTTAACTACTGCACCGGTACTAACTATACCAAACCCGGCCTTAGGATTTGAGGTTTACTATGATGCCTCTTTAAGGGGTCTGGGATGTGTACTAATGCAAAATAGACAAGTGGTAGCCTATGCTTCTCGTCAACTAAAACCTCATGAAGAAAATTATCCTACCCATGACCTAGAATTAGCTGCCATAGTATTCGCTTTAAAGATATGGAGGCATTACCTTGATGGAACTCGATTTGAAGTGTTTAGTGATCATAAGAGTTTAAAATACCTCTTTGATCAAAGAGAACTAAATATGAGGCAAAGGAGATGGATGGAGTTCCTTAAAGATTATGATTTTGAGTTAAGGTATCACCCGGGGAAAGCGAATGTGGTAGCAGATGCTCTAAGTAGGAAAGGTCTTCATATTTCCTTCATGATGGTACATGAGATGAAATTGTTGGAAGATTTCCGCAATTTGAATTTAAATGTGGAAATAGGACGGGATAGCATCTTTTTGAACCACATTGAAATCTCTTGCGATTTCAGAACTCAAGTTAAGCAGGCTCAACTAGTGGATGAGAAGTTGCAATCTAAAAAATATAATCCTGGTTTCTCAGAAGCCAGAGATGGAGTTATCCTCTTCCATGAGAGGGTGTGCATTCCCAATGATGGAGAAATGAAAAGACAAGTTTTGGAGGAAGCACACAAAAGCGATTTCTCAGTGCATCCTGGTTCCACCAAGATGTATCAAGATCTTAAACGAATGTATTGGTGGCCAGGTATGAAAAGGGATATAGCAGAGTTTGTCTCTCAATGTCTAGTATGTCAACAGGTCAAGGTTTAACACCAAAGACCCTCGGGCATGCTTCAACCCTTACAATTGCTCGTTTGGAAATGGGAAAGCATATCCATGGATTTTGTTATGGGTTTACCTCGTACACAATCGGGTTATGACTCCATATGGGTAATTGTAGAGCGTTTGACGAAGTCAAGCCATTTTTTACCAGTTAAAGCCTCCCACAACACAGCCAGATTAGCTAAGTTGTTCATAAGAGAAATAGTTAGGTTGCATGGGGTGCCAGCAAGTATTGTGTCAGATACAGACCCTATGTTTACTTCCAGATTTTGGAAAGCTTTTCACCGAGCCTTAGGGACGAGGCTGAATCTTAGCACTACTTATCATCCTCAAACAGATGGTCAAACAGAAAGGACCATTCAAACCTTAGAGGATATGCTGAGGGCTTGCACTTTGGAAGGTGGCGGGAGTTGGGATAACCATCTACCATTGATAGAGTTTGCCTATAATAATAGCCACCACTCCAGCATAGGCATGGCACCATATGAGGCACTCTATGGTCGCAAATGTAGAACCCCCTTATGCTGGTCAGAAGTAGGAGACAAGGGAATCCTTGGACCGGAAATAATCCAAGAAACTACGGAGAAAATTCGAATAATAAGGGATAAGCTACGAATTGCTCAAAGTCGGCAAAAGAGTTATGCCGATCAAAGAAGAAGGCCTTTAGAATTTGAAGAGGGTGACCATGTGTTCATACGTGTAACCCCCACAATAGGCATTGGGAGGGTTGTAAAGGCTAAGAAATTAAGTCCTCGTTATATTGGACCCTTTCAGATCCTTCATCGAGTCGGTCCTGTAGCATATCAATTAGCCCTACCTCCTTCCTTGTCTGGTTTACATGATGTCTTCCACGTGTCACAACTCAAAAAGTACATTCCTAATCCATCCCAACCTTTGAGTTATGACACAATTCCTTTAAAACCCAATTTAACCTTCCAACCGATGCCTGTTCAAGTTGTTGACCGCAGCCTGAAAACATTGAGAAATAGGACCATTCCAATAGTGAAGGTTATTTGGGAAGGATCAACTCCTGAAGAGGCAACTTGGGAGCTTGAGGAGGACATGAGAAAAGAATAATCCTACCTTTTCCACAGGTATGTTATAACTTAAATTTTGAGGACAAAATTTCTTGTAGGGGGTTAGAAATGTAATATCCTTTCTCAAGAGTATTCTAGCTTCAACGACTTTATCTTGGATGATTTGATTCCATGTATATATATATATATATGTATATTTCATAAGTGTATAATCTGTAATTGGTTGATTAGTGAAGTAATAAATTTTCTTTTATATATATGTATCCATATACCAAATGCATTGGGTTAATTAGTAGTACTCTAGAAATATTCTAGGGTCATATATCACCCTCTCTTAGATTTATTTTTATTACAAGAACAATCATATTTCCTCTCATTCTATACGTAAATATGAGTATACGGTCCTTAATTTAAATCATAGTATTTTTTTTTACAAGTGACCAATGCCTCTCAAGGAAGTCTAGCCCTATTAGATAAATTAAATTTTCTCCACTTAAGCCCCTCCCCCTCATATTTTCGGCCAGAACAAGGAGAGAAGGAGAGACTCTCCTTCTTGTTTCATATTGCATCAAACTCCCTCCATTCATCTCAACCCTAACACCCACACCATCACCTCCTCTTCTCTTCTTGTGTCTTCTTCCCAAATCAACATGAACAAACATCAATTTTCTCTATGAAGTGAGGTTGGAGCAGCCACACTTGATAGCAAGGAGGAGCAAAGTCAGATTAGGGAGAGAATCTTAAGGAACTCAACCTCCATTGCACTAGCTTCATCCTTTGCTTATGTGAGTTTCCTTAGTTTAGTGCTTGGTAATCATAAACCCAAGCTTAGGAATTTTGATTCTTGCTCTTATTGTTTGATTTCATGCTTGCATGTTAATTATATGAAGTAAAGTTACTGTAGATGGCTGCTGTAAATTATTTATCTTGCATGCATGTGTTCTGTTTGTGAAAAGCCCAAAATGAAGTTGCTGGCCAGAAACCCGTATAGACATATGTGCAGTATTTTACTTATAACTATTTCTATGGGGCTCTGTTTGGTACGATTTTTATTTTTATGGAAACTAGACTCGATTTGCTACAGTTTAGACACTGATTTTTCTGTTTTTCATTGAGAATTGATGGAGAAAAACCTGTTACCAGCCAGAGGACAATTGCTGTCCTGTTTTTCGAATGCAGTGACTTTTTGATTAAAACTGTACTGTTTTGGCAGTTTCTTCTCAAAAAGGAAATTTTATTTATAAACTAGACATGTTAAGATTTTCATAGAGGGGTCGTTTTCCCAAATCCGACATCGTTTGATATTTTAATAAATTCATAGAAGTTGGCTAAATACTGGAAATTTCTGCAGGTGCTGTTGATGTTTTAAATTCTTGATAAGCATTTCTTCGAAGGTTATTTGGGCTGATTTAAAATGTTTCATGCTGTCACAATAGTGCATAAAAGTAAACTATAGCTTGGCATCCAATAATGACGACCATCCTCTATCCGATATGATTCTAGTTAGAATAGAGGTTAGAGACATTTCAGATGTCGAGTATAGAGTCCTTCCCGTTTGGAAGGCAATCACAGAAGTCCTTTCAGTTAAGAAGGCAAATAGGTAAGTGCAAACAAGTGGGACGCCACTTGTGGTCATAGACGTATGTCCTGCTTTACAAGTATAGAGTTGTTTCCTCTAATTACCATAGCGTACAAGGAGGGGACAGTGATGTTTTTCATTGATAAAAAACCCCAAGGGATGTCCAAGTATATAGATTTTATTTTTATATTGTTTATTGATGTTATTGTAAATCTACTTACAAGTATTTATGAAACTGAGTCTTTGCAGGAAATTCACTGAGATTAGTTATCTCACTACTCATATTTGTTGTTTCAGATAAGAAAGAGTAGCGCATCATTGTACCCCAAGGATGGCAGGCATTGAGGACTTTGTAAAAATTCCTTGTATAAGCCAGATTTAGTGTGTATTATTAACTGGTTAATGCCTTAGTTCAAAACTCAGTTTCGTTTGTTTAGTTTATTATGGACGAAATTTGTACAAACTAGAGACTATGGCTTCCGCCACTCTGTTGTTATCTTCTTATGTCTAACCTTCATATGATACTTATTTCTTACATAGTAATGTAACATAGGGTACTACACCATGGGACCCCTTGCTAAGAAATTCACCAGTTTTGTGGCTTTGGAAGCTAAAACCCATACTAGCATTTTGTTTGATGATTGAGATCACGTACCGCAGAATGTGAATGATCATATTTGGGAGTCAATCACGATATTTTCCAATGATCTCTTTGTTTGTATTTACATTATTTAAGCATATTATATATGATTCATGCATTACTAATTCCTCCTTCTTGTTCTGTAATTAATGTAGATCACATGGACCGTGCCGAATACTCCTGAACATCAGACAAAATGGCTTCAACTTGCGGCTAAGCGTTGGACGGGGTTTAAGTCTTTTTTGGGTAGTAAGTACATATTTGGAGAGAAGATCGATAAATCTCCTTTTGATGTTTACTCGTTCCTTAATAAGGATACGTGGGATAGATTTGTTTTGAGTCGAGCCAGTCTTGAGTTTTTGGTTAAAAGGGAAAAGGGTAAGGCGAGTCAGGCGAAGAATGTCCACCCCCACACCATGTCTCAAGGTGCGTATAGATTGGTGGAGAAAAGTTGATGGATGAGAAGTTGAAAAAGCGGGTAGAAGCAGGAGAAGAAGTATGTGAAATTGTCGATCCTCCGTCTCCACCCCCACGCGAGGACACATGGGTGGAAGGACGAAAGATGAAATCTGGAAATTTTAAAGTTGAAGCCACACGCGTTGTTGCTGAAAAGATTGTAAGTAACAAATTAAACATACTTCTTTTCTACTTGTAATTGTAACATATGGTCTTACACATTTTTTAAAATTTTGTCGTTGTAGGAGGAGCTGAAGGAACAAAGCTCGCAAGGGTTCTTCGATCCACTGGGACGTTCAGATATCTTGGTCGTTGCTCTAGGGAAAGACGACCACCCTGGTCGTGTTCATGGTGTTCCAAGGACGGTGGGCATTAAGAAATTTCATGGAACACGCGGGTCACGTAGGCCGGCCGAGCAGGAGATCAATAAGGACGAGCTTAAAGAAGAGGTTAAACAGGATGTTATTTCGGACCCAACTTTTAGACAAGAGCTTATGTATTTGCTTCTAAAGGACCCCACCTTCACACAAACGCTTTTGAAGGAGTTTTCATCAAGGCCATCCCAAGAAGTTGCCCAACCTTCACATACGGAAATGGAGTTGTCAAAACAGGAGTTGGAGTTGGAAAAGCTGGAGTTGTAGTTGTTGTAGCGAGAGTTGGAGTTTTCCCTGGTATTCATATTCATTCTCAATTACTTATGTTTTCTTTATTCTCAATCTCAATTACTTATGTTTACGGTATTCTCAATTACTTATGTTTTCTTTATTTACAATTGAAGCCGAAGCCGGTAACGCATCATCAGTCTCCGTTAGCTCGTCTGTTTGCATTTGGCGTGGATTATCCTGATGATATTTTTGAAATTCCGATGGAACACGATGGTTTTGTGGGAGAACCTCAAATTTGCATCGCTGGTGTCGATATTGGTCAATTTTGCACTGATGGTGAATGGATAGCCAACACAATTCTAAGTATTTGGTGCCCGTAAGTACATTTTGTGATGCATATCTTAGGTATCTGCATCGCTAATTACTTGAGAGGGGCAGCGATACTGTTTACGAATTCTTGGACCCTTGCCTCACTATCGGTAATTTCATGACTGATCACACTAAAGTCAATGCATACATGTAGACCCTAATGGAAAGAAATCAGAAACAAATATATATAGCACCTTTCGTAAGGAACCATTGGCAGATGCTCCTACTTATTCCGAACAAGCATATTGTCGTCTTCTTCTGCTCGGGTCACTATGATCCGGCGAAGGAGGTGGTGGCCTCAATCAATACGTACATAAACTTTTATTTAATTTAATTTAATTTATAACATTTACTTTTATTTTATAAAAATATAATTGAGTTGAATATCTTGTTTATCATAGAACTATGAAGGCATGTAACATTTCTTGTGCAAATGGGAAAAGTAGGTCTTCCAAGTCAAAATCAAATCCTGATCGGTATATTCTAAAGGTAAACAGTTTATTAATAGTAATTATTATTATTATTGTTATTATTATTATCATCATCATCATCATTACTATATATACATTAACTTGATATCCAATTTCATATTCATTTGTAGTCTCGTAGACAATTAAATAGCTGGGAGTGTGCTTACTATGTGATATTTCATATGTTGAACATTGTCTTTGCGTCTATTCCTGACGGATGGAAGGACGTAATTAGTTTTCAGGTTAATTAATTATATTTTGTTTTTGTTGATAACTTAATTTAATGTTGAGTTTATTTGAACTTGTGCAGGCTTTCAGTGATCGGTCTCCTCTCACTAAACAAGAATTCAAAGACTTGAGAGTGCTTTTTGCAACCTTCTTTTTTAAGTATGTTGCAGAGAAAAGAGTAAAAAATATAGATCCTGCATACTTAGAAGAGAATGATTAGTTTATATATTGTTTGAATTGTGTGTAGAATTCTGAATTGTACTGACTAGCTTATAGAGAATTATGAATTGTAGTTGGACTAGTGTTGAGTAAATAATATTGCAAAATCTGTATTCTAGAATAGTATTGAGTAAATTCCAAAATTCTGTATTCTGGACTTGTTAGAATTCTGGTTGTATGAGTGTAATGAATTTGTAGAATTCTACATGGAGCTAGGAACTAAATATGACTAGCATTAAAATATATATATATAACTTTTAACGTCGGTTTTATTTGAAACCGACGTTAAAAGTATATATTTTTTAAAAAATATATACTTTTAACGTCCATTGTATAGATAAACGACGTTAAAGGTTAACTTTTAACGTCTATTTTTTATGTTAACCGGTTTGAAAGCTGCTTCAAGGATCCAACGAATAGCTAAGGTTCGTTGACGATCCCTGGCTACAATCCCAGGGACATCATAAACAGTACCTGCTATTCCTACTTTTTCCACTTCGCATATAGGCTTTATATTCTCTACGGCGTCAACCATAAGTTTGATTACATCGATAAGGTAGAAAAGCAAGGTTAGTTGTCGGTTTAACGTCTGTGGCCTAGGCAACGGACGTTAAACTAATATATTTAACGTCGGTTGAGAACGGACGTTAAATATCACACTTTTAACATCATCTATATTAACGTCTGGAATGAAATCGACGTTAAAAGTCACTTTTAATAGACGTTAAAAGTGCTTCATGCACTAGTGTGAACGAAAAAGAAAACAGAAAACTTTCTGTGTACATGCATGAACCGGCAGACGTGCTATTTGAAAACGAGCTACAACTTACGTAGTTGAGAATTCAGCCAGTTAAGACCACTGGGTCTATAGGGGCATTCTGTGTTCGAAACTCCACAAGTGGCCGGTGGCATTGTGACCCCATGCCGTGGTAAATCGTTTGCCAAACATGGATGAACTCAATCAGAGACTGAACTATTCAGGATATGGTTATGACGTGGTACCCTGGAACAATTGGAGTTCGGACCTAAATTGAGAGGCCGACTCATGAGAATAATTGTGTTACCAGTGTTATTGCGATCTATCGCTCGATGAAGGGTAGTAGGAATCTCCGGAGTACATGAATTAGAAAGATGATATTGAAGTCTCATGCATCATATAACTCATGATAGTGTTTGAGAGACTATGTTATAAAAATAACTGTTTCTATAACTGTATTTTATCTGTGCGGCTATCATGATAAATTTATATATGAGTATCTCACCTTTGCCTGTACATGTTGGAAACCCTGATATGTTTTTGGAACACATGTATAGATGTTGATCATAGGTCCCCACAGACACGTGAGGACTCGGATGATCGAGCCTTTTGAAGGAGCTGACTTTGGGGTTGTATCCCAATGGCTACTCTTTTAGCCTGACCAGCATAGGAGTCTTTTATTTTGAAGTAGTCTTATGTTATTTGCTACACGTATGTTAAACTTATGTCTTGAGTCTGTAATAGAATATATTAGACCGATTTTATACCATGATTATATTACTATGGTTTTTAAATATTAAGGTGTGTTAAGAAGTTTATTTCCTTGTCTTGAATTAGATCACCTATGCATGCAGAAAATTTTTAGAATCGCGTTTTCGAACGTAGCTACTTAATTAAAGTATTTTCCGAAAGTAACCAGCGTTTTATTTATTGCTGTTTTTTCGCATTTTGAGTTCGTGTATGTAGCACCCGAGGGGGGTGTTACACTGTTCGATACCCTTCTAAGCCAACGGGAGTAAGATTGAGTCAGACGGGGCCATGTGCGGAAATCAGAAGGGCATCTGTGGATGGTGAACCAGTCGCATGCTATAGGGAGAGCAAAAGTACTGGGAGCAAGAACATGTTCCAGAAAGAGTTTTCCCTCATTAATATCAAAGGTACAAGGTTTTATGGTATACGAATTCTGGCGAACACGAAGGAAAGTGATGGTGTTTTCACTTTGTGGGCTTTCAGATTCTTGAGACGATTCTTGGAGTGAACGGGTTTTGGATGAAGATTCTAGAATTTCCTCATCACCGCCATAAGAGTAATGGCTACGGTTGGAGTTGGAATCGGACATTGTGGTGGTGATTTTCTTGGTTGACGAAAGGAAGAAGATTTTGGGAAGAGATAAGATTGATGGCAAAAGTAACAGTAATCGGCTGAAGTGGGCATGCGGCTGATTTTATAGCGGGAGCAGTTACGTAGGAAAAGAGCCGTTACCTAGTGATATGACTATTGCGAAGTTTTAGGGGCAAGGAGTATTTTGTGGAGCTCGAGAAAACGGTTACATCCTTCATTCTGTCTAACGGCTAGAATAAAGGATACAAGGGGGCAAGTGTTATCTCCACAAAAAATGTTCACTCGGTAGATGTTGAGTAATGGTCAGCCGAGTGAGCATGGTTAGGCGACAGTCGAATGAGAAGAGCCGAATGAGTAAGAATAAGGGCAGCCGAGTATATATTATTTTAGGCAGCCGATGTAGTATTATTAATGGCAGCCGAATTAATGGTAAATATTGGTAGCCGTTTTGATACTGAGTTACAATGATAGCTAGTTAGTTGCTTAGTTGGTTCAAGTACTCTGATTGGATTATGTGAAGAAATTTACATGATTAATATTTGAACTAAGTTGATTAGTCGAAGATCAAGTGAAGCCCGTGTATTTAGGAGTGCTAACCGCTTATGCCTACAAAAGTGGGATTTGGGTAAAAAAAGACCGTTTGAAGGCTAAATGCTAGAGGATCTTCCGTTTTGAAGATTGATGTTATGCTGAGGAGATTGACCAACTAGGATGATCATGAAGATGTGCCTAAAATATAGGAAACTTTGTTAGTCATGGTTAGCCGTGGGTTTTGTAACTGTCTATGTACTAAAGTGTCTTTTGTCAGCCATGATGTATCTTAGTTGCTGAAATTTAGTGGCCAGTAGAAAAGGCTTTAGCGTATAGTTACAATTGAGCATAAATATGAGTTGTACATTTTGAATTTAGAACACAATCAAGCAAATACAACTTGCAAATTTTAAATTCTTCATTTCGAGTTTTTAGTTTTTGTATGTAGCTTTTCTCACTTTCACTTTCACACTAAACGCTCTTTGGAGTAGTTGAGGAACCCACTAAGTTAGGAAACAGAATCCCTTTCCTAACCTTTAAAGATCAAAAACGAGAATCACTGTTGAAGGATTAGCTGAATAAACGGCTAGCACCAATCCATCCTACAACAAGCCTTAATCAAACCTTTAGAATGTATTCGGAAATCAAAGGAAATCTTGAAAATAGTTTTGTCCTATTAAGGAAAGAAACTTCTTTTAAATATTAGAACCCTATTCAAAAAGACAAGAAAAGTCCGTTTTAGGAAAATCCATTCAAAACGCTTTCTTTTTAGAAAAATGTTTCCAAATAATGAAACTTTTAGAAAATAGATTTATAAAGAAAAGAATTTTCTTGAAGGTAGCTTCTTTTGAGAAAATGTTTTAATTTATGCCAATGAGGTTTTGAGTTTTGTTTCCAAAGTATATACGAAAATAATGACCCGAAAAGGAAAATGGTGATTACCCTTCACTTTGTGGAATCTGCTAACCTAGTGACCGAGACGTCAGGCTAGTGTTTTGTGAGTTGAGCACTCGGACTATGTGTTTTATGTTTTGAATGAACGGGCTAAATGTCCTTTAAAATGAGTCATGATCTGTAAACTTTCTGTGTACATACATGAATCGGCAGACGTGCCACGAAATCGAGCAACAATCTATTGTGGTTGAGAATATGAGCCAGTTAAGACCACTAGGTCTATAGAGACATCTTGTGTTCGTGACTCCACAAAAGGCCGGAGGCATCGCGATCCCGTGTTGTGGTAATCGGTTGCCCAACACGGATGAACTCAATCAGAGACTGGAATATTCACAATATGGTTGAGACATGATACCCTTGAACAATTGCAGTTCGGGCCTAAATTGAGAAGCTAACTCATGAGGACAATTGTGTTATGGGAGTATTTACGGCCTATCACTCGACGAAGGGAAGTTAAGAATCTTCAGAGAACATGAATTAGAAAGATGATATTAGAGTCTCATGCATTGTTATAACTATGATGGTGTTTGAGATATTATGATTATATGAATATCTGTTAATGACACTGTAAATATATGTGGATGTATGTTTTGTTTGTCGCTTGTGCGGCTATCGTGATAAACTTGTGGAATGAGTATCTCACCTTTGCCTGTACATGTTGGACACCCTGTTATGTTTTTGGATACATGTATAGATGCTGCCCAGAGGTCCCCACGGACACTTGAGGACTCTAATGATGGAGTCCCATGAAGATGAAGAGAAGGAGGATCCCTCCGAATTCCTCCGAGAATCGAACCTGACTTTCGGGTTTTCCCCCAATGACTACTTTTAGTCCGACCAACAATAGAGTTTTACTTTTTGAAGCAGTCATATCTTATCTGCTGTTTGATGTTGACTTAATGTTATTTTGAAGTCTGGAACCTGTGATAATAGATTAGACTTTATGGTACTAGGTAAATTCTGTTTCTAGAAAACCTATATGCTTCGGCATTAATACCTTATATTTATTTTGTTATGAATGTTTAATATGGGTGTATGTTATGAGATTTACTTCATCTTTCCTGTATTTAATGATTATAACGTGAAGATGTGTTTTTTTTTCTTTCTAAAACCTATGTTTTCGAACATAGTTAATTATTTAAAGTATTTTCCGAAAGCAACCAGCTTTTTTATTTGTCATGTTTTCCGCATCGAGTTTGAGATGTAGCATCGAAGGGGTGTTACAAAGAGAATAAAAAGGAAATTTTTAAAATTAAAAATCTGTCACAGTAGCATGAGCACGCTAGTGCTGGAAGAGCACGGTCTGAGCCGCGCCGTGCTAACGGTTAGCACGCCTGTATCGGAAAATTGACAATTTTGGCATTGTTTGGCACGCCTATGCTCATAGGAGCACGACCGTGTCGGAAATCACGTTAATTTTGACGCTGATTGGCACGGTCGTGCCTATCGCGCGAGCATGCTCGTGCTCTATGTTAGTACGCATTAAATATAGAATTTTAAAAGAGGGAACTTGGGTAACCCTATAAAAACTAATCTTAATACTACTAGTGTGGCTACAAACCCTAATAACACTCTAGAAACTCTCTTTTGCTATCTTTGTGAAATTGAGGTCTTGGAGTGGGTGAAGCTGGTCAAGAAGGAGCCTAAGAGGGAAGAGAAGTAGGAGATCTTGGAGGATTTTCTTGGCATGTTCATCGGTGACTGATGGGACCACGACAAGTGTATCGGATCATTGAATAAAATGGTGAAACTGGATATCGTTCTCAGGGATCGAATGCCAAATATCAATTCTCGAAGTCAACTACTACTTAAACGAATATTTTGGTTCAAAGGGAGCACAGGCAAATTCATAAAGCACCCAAGATAAACACAAGAACATAATTTTTGTGATTTTGGCTTTGACAAATTAACAAGCACTTAGAACGCACAAAGGGTTGAAATTTAATTAGATAAAAGAGTTGGGATTAATTTTTATTTGATTTCATTTGCTGCACTTTAATTGGGGTTAATACAAAATACTTCACCTATTTTGTTATCGGATTCTCCTATTTTTCCAAGACCCAATTCCTTAGGCCAAAAAACTTTAATCCCTAATTAAAATCCATAATTCCTTAGGTATTTCAGAAAGGGAAAAAGCATGAAGATCAAGAATCCAAAAGATAACAAGCACTCAAAGACTATTCCTAGTTCAAGAATCTCAAGTTTCATAATCTTAAAGAAATTCATGCATCAAACTCTCATTCAAAGCATAAACCGTATAAATCATTCCAAGGACGATCAAACCTAAGAAAGCTTTAAGAACATAGATAATGAACTCAAAATAGAAGAAGTCATGCATAACACCCAAGTAAAATACAAGCAAAATCCATCAAAATCCACTTAACCCCTGACAAGGGGAAGTTTAGCTAGACATAAAACTAAAGAGAGAAACTAAAACCAAAGAGAAAGAGAGAACTCCATTATGAATTATGAAGAAAATCCAAGCTTCCACTCTTCTCCACTCCAAGAGCCACCACAAGGTTTCCAAATTAGGGTCTAAAAATCTGTCTGTGTCTCCCCCATCTTTTCCTTGTCCAAAACCCCCAAAATTAGATTAGAATGGGTTCCCTGATGTTTAAATGGGCCAACTGACAAGTGGGTCTGCGACAGGTACCACCGCCCAGCGGTACAATTGCCGCCCAACGGTGGGAAGAAAGTAAGGAGCTTAAATTGATCAGGCTATCATCGCCCAGCGGTAGTTTAGCCGCCTGACGGTACGAAGACAGAGTAGGGTGAAAAAATGGGGCTAACCGCCCAGCGGTAATATGGCCGCTCGACGTTAGGAGGTCAGGAACTTCTCCTTTATTTATATGCTTCTCTGAACTTTTAATGTTCTAACAGCTATGCTAGCTCTTCCATTGATTATATTCTCAAGCTTATCGGGTCTCAATCTTCATTAATCACTGGAAAACAAAATACTATGAATGAGATCCCAAGAAAACTCATAATAATAACCAAACACTAGCAAATTATATCAATTGAAACCAAGCATGCTACAACCATCAAATCCAAGTTAATTGAGGCAAAACAATGTTAAAAGTTGGACACAGATGGCTAAATCCTCATCAAAAGGTACAAGAAAAATAGATAATTCGCAGGATTATCACCACTCCAAACTTAAAACTTTGCTTGTCCTCAAGCAAAAATAGCAATATGCACATGGATAACACAAATATTCTTTAACTCAATGTCAACTAGTGCCAGGAAAACAATTCTGCCCTGTATTCCAGAAACATCAGCGCAATGAGCATGCAATCATCCAAACAATCCTAAGAGTTGAACTATCAATTGCACAATTTTGTAACTCAAAGAAAACCAGGTGTTAGAGCCATACCAACAATACACTAATCCATCACATCTCAAGAGTTAATAAAATTGGCTATTATAACATCCAGAATAGTTGGCTTCATGACTCTCTCTTTGTAGGAAAAAAAAACACACATACTCATTCACTCTCCCTTTTGGGCTTGTGTTTCACTCAATCAACACTAACTGAGTCCACCTCCCATAGATTTGATTTTCATCTCGTTCACACAAGCAAAGTTCACATGATGCAAGGATCAAAAGGACTTGTTCTCAGGTTGTGATGGGGTTAAGGTGTACGGTAGATAAGACAAGACATTTTAAGCTACTACCTGAGGGAGTAAATGAGCATTGTTACATCCAATCAATTCCCTTCTCTCTTTTCCTTTTTTTTTTTTTTTTTGATGTCTCCCCAATAACCTACATGGTCTCAAAGGGGTACCTGACCACTTATCAGATATTTCCCTAGTAACCCATCAATCTCAAAGGGGTGGCTTTTTAGCAACCAACTATTGACATAAAAGCAATTATTTCAATCATCATAATTCAGCAAATTTTCACACCACTCCAAACTTAATCTTTTGTCAACGCTTCAATCAATGCTCACCTAGCCCCTACAGGTGGGTCAAAAATTTGCTCTATGGCTAGGATTCTTTTCTTTTTATGTGGGTTTAACCAAAGATTAAGGACCATTAGGCTCAAGGGGTTATGTAAAGGAGATATTCAAATGGTGGGTTGCTTGGCCATTGGCTTAAAACAACAAAACTGCCTTCATCATATTCAAACACCATGCACACTATATCATGCATAAGAGAATCAAGCAAATTAGGGAGAGTGAAACATCAAAAGCGTCCTCTCGATGTCAAAGCATGTTGTGACTCAAAATTACTATCCAGGACAAAGCATGAAAGCCAAATATAGAACCAGTGCCAATTCATTAACAACCAAGCCACAAGATTCATGTATAGAAGGTATGAAACCAATCCTAATTGGCTTCAAGCAAACAAGATCACACAATTTTCAGGCTCCACAAGCAGGCATGTCGGATAATTGCTCTTATCACAACTTGAAGTTTAAAAGAATAGGTTCCTACTATGGTTACCCTTAGCAGCTTGACATTGAGAGAGAACCCCCTCCCTTTTTTTTTTCTAAATATATAAATCTAATAAAAAGCAAAACATGCATAATTCCTAAACTAGTCCTAACTACAATACAACCATGTCAACAACACTATTTACAAAGCATAAACAACGCATGAACTAGCAAGTAAAAGTGGAAGGGGAGAGAAGGAAAAATATCTGGTGGGTCAACCCAAATCAATGCTCAGCATAATCCTGTCTCTCCCGAAGCTAGGTCGAGCTAGTCCTCTCCCAACTCTTCTTCCTCTGAGTCAGTCTCCTCCTCATATCCTTCTTCCTCCTCATCTTCAGTCTCACCTTCTTCTTCTTCTTCCTCCATAGGGGCTGCAGAGCTCTCCCCAAAAGGTCTCCAATCCACAAAACGGGCAAGCTCCTCTGGTGTTTTTCTAACTGATGGAACAAGGTCAGCATGCGAAGATTGTCCTAGCCTAACCAAGTCTTCTACCCTCAATACATCTTCTCTAGTGGTTTGTAGATATCTGTAGAGGGCCCCCATGTTATGACGGATCTCAGCTCTTTCTTGGTCAACTAAATATGGTTCCCCTGAAGTTGAGCCCGCAATTCCCGTCTAGTTGGTGTGACTCTAGGGGGTCTTCCTCTACCCTCTGCAGGCTCTAAGTCTTCCACTAGGCAAAATTTGGTAACAAAGGTTAGGTCAATCTTTGAGGGATCCTTTGTTGGTGTTAGACCTGCCCTTGATACCCTGGCCTTCTCATAGAGAATAGTTGCAACACCCTTTCCCGAGTGTCACATTCCCAAACGTTTATAAGGCCGAAAATATTTATTAATGCGGAAAATACGGTTTTCTTTTTTTTTTTTCTTTTTCACAAAGATGTAATGGGATTAGTAAAGATAAATAATACTAATAAATGAACTTCGGTCGACCATGCATTTCTAGAACATACTGTATCATAAAAACAGAAATAGAAAACGGAAACATCAATAATAATGTATACAGACATAAGTCTAATGTATAACTGATAATAAGAAATACAATAAGTACTAGGAGTCGTAGCTCCCAAAAGGTACTACAAAAAAAACTGACATAGTCTGGCCGACAACAAAAACAAAATAGCAAAAGAGTCCGCCTTCGGGCTCAAGGAAACTACTGAACTGAACCATCATCACGTCCATCTGTTCAAGCAGCAACGGCAAGTACCAGCAGAAAACATACAGATATGGGTGAGATTCCCGTTCATCAACACAGCAAAACAGCAATAGTAAAATTGGTACGACTCACCAGGTAATAGCGTATCCAACATGCTTACAAAAATTCTCAATGTAAATCATGTTAAATAGTTAACAGCATAACATAAGGCATTCTTAAACAGTACATCGATGTATAACAGTAAATGCAAACATCAATAGCCATGCAATGCAGTGCAATGTATATGACTCAATGCCAATGTCACTGGGTACTACTCTGACCCCTACTCCATGGAGCTAACAAAACGTCGGAGAGAGTGAATGGGAGGACATGTTCCGGTTTCTGCCAGCCATGAGCAAGATGCTACAACATTCGTAACGTGCACGTATCTGGCTTTACGGAAACACTCTCGACCAAACATGAAAAGTATGGCATCTAGTAGAGGATACCAGTGTATTGCTCGGATTAGCCACGACATAGAAGAGCTACCAACTGGCCACATGTCAGCCCTTCCAACCCTGATACCTCCAAAAAGACCATTGAAGATCGTCACCGAATGATTCACACCCGCATCAAGGTGGAAGCTCAACTCTTAGGCTCAAGGCCTTACAACTATGTAAATGAAATGCCAATGCTTACACAAAGCCGATGCAAAAAAGCAATGTCTACCCCCTGAGTAAACCTCGAGGTCCACTAAGGTTCTCTTCCTATGGAACTATGGGCGTCTTTGAAAAACAAAACCTTTATGCATCGGATAAATCTTGTGATCCCTCCGGGATCGAGTCATCACAAGACTGAAACAATTGAACAACTGATCGGGATCCGAATCACCGGTCCATCAACGAACTACTGTTTCAAAACCCAAAACATTTCATGTTTGTGTTTATGTCTTATGAAGTCATTGATGTACTAAGTTATCAATGATATAGTATATGGTCTTGTTCCACCACATACCATACTTAATTAACCCTTGTCTTAAACTCTAAGTTAATTACTTAACTTAGTTTTTTATATGTAAAACTTTACGAGTTGAGTTAAAAACTCCTTTGTAAACGAAAACAACTTCTCAATTGAAAACTCATTTGATTTGAAACAACTTTTGAACCACTTAATCTATTTTTTAGAATTTTCTGAAAACATGAAATTCGCTTAGCGGAATTCCGTTCGCTTAGCGAAATTGAGGCAATGATACCTCCTTGGAAACTCCTCTGCATCGGTCAATGAAAGATAATTCGCGTAGCGAAATTTGTTGTATTCGCTTAGCGAATATTGATTCGCTTAGTGAAAATGGAGGCGGTTACACCTCTTTTGAAACTCCTTTGGATCGCTCGGCGAAGTAGAATTCGTGTAGCGAAATTCTATTGTATTCGCTTAGCGAAGCTTAATTCGCTTAGCGAAAAGGAGGCAGTAATACCCAGCTTGGAATTTCTCTGTTTTGGCTTAGCGAAAGTAAATTCGCTTAGCAAAATTTGCCTTAAACAAGATATTACCCTTGTTAAAGGAAAACCTTCTGGAAACATTTTGATTCTCTTCATGAAAAACACTTCTTGTCTCATTTTTAAGTCACTTGATTAACTAGATGAACTAAAGATAAGGTATAAAACATGTTTCACTTTGGTGAAAACACTTTGAGATTGAAACTTTGTTTGATCTTTGGATCAAAATCACTTATGGTTTTTCTTTGAAACAAAAGTCACTAAAG
This sequence comes from Ammopiptanthus mongolicus, assembly GCA_039655645.1. Classification (NCBI taxonomy): domain Eukaryota; kingdom Viridiplantae; phylum Streptophyta; class Magnoliopsida; order Fabales; family Fabaceae; genus Ammopiptanthus; species Ammopiptanthus mongolicus. Next base: position 42,830,242 of record CM077349.1, read on the forward strand.
CACTTTTCTTACTTGAAAACTTAATTGTTCAAGAGCTACTCATACTCTTCCTTTTCTCAAGGTCATGGCCAAAAGCCTATTAGGAACAAATGTGAAGGTTTGCTTTACTAACTAACCAAATTATGGCTCACAAAACTTACACAATTATGATAAACAATAACACACATCATTGCATCATAATTAAGCACAAAATTCCATACTTGATCTAGTGATCAAAGTAGGTTTTTCAACATGCAAGAAATTATTTTCTCATCTAGAAAACATAATCATAAAACCCATGATAAGGCATATAAGCATAAACTACAAATATTACACATAGTTCTCCAAGAGAACTAAACTAATTGGTGAACCCAAACCAAAGGGTCTCACCCACACATAAACTAAACAACCATCTTCACCACCACCATTTTGGTGTGATGAGGTTCACCCCCCATACCTGTTGAAGAGCAGATATCCGGATTAAAGTCAGTTGATCGGTTTGTGAACCTCCTGACAATCGTCACCAACTACAGCAACACAACAATCAAACATTAAACAAAAATCAAAGCAAAACTCAACAATTCTAACAAAAGAGGGTTTCAGACACCCTAGGGTAAAAAGGTTTGGAATTGATTTTGGTTTTCCATTTCATGGATTCAAAGGCAATAGGAAAGCTAAGGATGAAATCAAGTGTTAGAAATCAAAAATTGATGAAGAACACTATTCATCACCATTACATAGGGTTCGGCCATATTGTGCTTTTTGAGCTACGATGAGAATTGAATCATAAGATCTTGGGTTTAGGTAGAGAATGATGAGGTGAGTTCAAAGAAATTGGTCTCACATCAAAAGGATTTTTCTACAATTTCCTATGGATTTTCAAACTTTTGGATCTAAGAAATGATTTTCATGAAAACGAAGTTTGATCTTGAAATAAAGAGAGATTCAAGAAGCTAAGAGATCATAGAAGTGATCTTACCTTAAAATGAAGGAAGGTTGCTCAAGGAATCAAGTGATTCTAACAAGTGATTCAAGCTTTTCAAGAAGAAAATGGAGTTTCTCTCAAGAACAAATATGGAGTTCTAAAGGGAGAGGGGCTGTGAGAAAATGAGGGCTGGAGGGGCTGAGTTCAGCCTCTTAAAATCTCACTTAAGGGCAAAAAGGTCATTTACCAAAAGGGTAAAATGGTAAAAGTGTAAAAGACTAAGGTTAGGGGCATTTTGGTCATTTTAGGTCCAGATATTTCCGAACGTCATGATGACTCTGGCATACGCTCCCAAGTGTCCTGGGATGATGTGGTATCAAGATTATCCGTTGGCGAGTCCCGATAAATCCATATGTGGCTCCGTTCGTCACCCGATTGAGGATTCCGCTCAAATGAAGGTCAGGAAGTGATTTTTCTGAAATTTTTATGAAATTTAACCAAAATGTAGAGAATCGAATTCTAAGACTTACTGTCTCGTTTACGAGTCCATCTGAGGTCTCCTGATCGGTAAAATCATACTGTCAGTGTAGAAACGCAGACCGGATTCCGTTTAAGTTTTCGACTCAAAACTTAATCGTAGCTTCCTACGATATCGTCGAGCATGACTATGGTCTCAGAATATTTTATTTCTATTCCTAAAACTTCGAATAAAATAAAGATGTTAAAATACTGAAGAATTAGAAACGTGAAAATCGGGCGTTACAATAGTGACCAAGTAGGGAAAGGCTAGGGTTGTTGTCTATGAGTTAGCAATGCTCTGAATGGTATCAGCAATAATCTTCCCGATGTTTATGCTCCGACCACTCATGATCATCTGGATCATCTTTGCCTGATCAAACTTGACATCGGACTTGTTTGTGTTGGGAAGGAGATTTGTCACAATATATACTGCCCAAACTTTAAGAACTGATTTTAAATCGACACCTTCCAACTTTCTTGGAATTGGGGGGTTCCTTTTTGTAAATGCCCAAGCAGCACCTGGCCGGCATAATAGCCTCAACATCTCCTCCAGCTCACTCCTCTTGATGAACTTGAGATAGTACTTCTCTTGTTTAAATAATTGCTAGTCATCCTTTGCTCCCCAATCCTTTCTCACATTTAATGTCCCATTTATGGTGTCAGGATCAAAGAGGATGGTTTTTGCTCTGAAGAAGCTAGTGTATGGTGGAAATTCCCCAGTTGGATTGCACGCATTCGCATAGAACTCATTTATCATCTCTACATATCCACCTTTGGGGTATGCCACAAGTGCATCCCATCCTCTTCTCTGGATCTCTTTTGTCATAGGGGGAACAACAATAAATGCAGAAGAAACTATTTTCCTCTCCCAAACTGTCCCCCTTTTATGCATAGCTTTGTCCATTGTCCAGCATTCTGCGGATTGGAATAATTTTTTATCAAATGTGGATCCGCTAGAAGATGATGCCTCAACTTTCCTATTTTTGGGGTCTTTCTTCATAGGTGCTTTAGCGGCCATGGTACTTAACCTGCAATAAACCTCAAACTATGATCAGTCCATAATAACTATCATGACCAAAGTTTAAATGACCTAAAGTATTCTCAAAAATTAATGGCAATATCATGAGAGAACAACATTGTGCAGTCACAACAAAATTTATCACTTATTCAACAGCCATTTCCTTTTAAACCCACCAATAGCATAGAGGTTGACGTTTAAGAGAAATCAATCCCAACCAAAAGCTTTCACAAACAAAGGCTAGGGATGTAACACCCCCGTTTTCTGTAACCGGTTATAATCATCATTACATTGTGATTACTGCCTTATGCACGGTATGACTTCATATTTATATATATGTGGATGTTTATATGATGATTTATATCCATGGTTATGTTGTGGTGAAGTTTTCTTTTGTCGTTATGAGACGAAAAACCGATAAAAGTTTTGTTTTGATCGGTATCGGGAAATTTCTCGCTTTACGTGCCGGAGGCCGGGAAACGGGGAATTGAGTGGAATGTAATTTTGAATTACATTTTCCATTACCTTGTTGATTATTCCTAATGAAGAGAATTAGCTTTCTTAAAAATCCAAAAATTTACCAAAAGTAGTAAAAATCGATTATCCATTTTTGGTAAAAACCCTAATCACCCTATTCCTAACTAAATGGAAAAATGTAACTATTCTAGTTACATCAAGAGGCCATTCGGCCATCTAGCTCTAGAAAGAGTTAAAATCTTCCTTTTCCTTGATTCAAGATAAGGTTAGGACAATAATCATTTGTAGAAAAAGTATTTTAACCAATTCTAGTTAATCCTGTGCCAATCTCACCATTACTTGACAACACTTGTCCTTATGTAATCTAAACCCTCCATTCTTATGACACATTTGATTTAATTTTACCACTCTTTTACAGAGAGTATTCAGCCATTTAGTGCATGATATGCTCAAAAACACTTCATTTTCTCTTATTCCTACACTTCTCACTCAAAACACCAAGTTCAAGACTTTCTCTCTTCTCTCACTTCTCTCTAAGGTTCGGCCAAGCTTGGTGAGTACTCATACTCATCTTATTTATCATTCTAACTTCATATTCTTGTTCATCTTACACATCTAAACAACTTTCATCTTGGGAATTTCTTCATTTGAAGTTGTTTGCTAAGAGCTATTCAAGAATCATTCAAGAAGGTTCAAGCTTCTTGAACTTGATTTTGAAGCCTTACTCAAGAGTAAGTTTCTAACTTAGTTTCTTTGCTTTGGTACTCTTGAGAACATCCTTGTGTTATCATGTTTATGAAGTTGAAAAATCAAGTTTTGAACTTGTTTGCTCTTCCTCTAGGTCACGGTTTTGAGCTTGTTTTTGATGACCAAGTCATCTTCATTTTATTCTAAGGAAGCTTCACAACGGTAATGGGGGAGTGAACCATATCACACCTTAAATGGTGGTGATAAAGGCCTCCTAATATTGTTGAAGGAAAACCCTAGATCTAGGGTTTCCTTATAAAGTTCTTTAATTTGTTGTCATATTATGTTATGTTGTTGTGTTGATATGATGAATGTGGTTGTATATGCTAGAAGAAAATCTTTTTGGCATGGTGAAAAACTATTCTTAGGTCCAAAGACCTAATGATAGGATTTTAGAATGTTGAACTTGTTTATGTTCTAAGTTGCCTTGATGATATGGTTATGTGTTAGCATGATTTTCTAGTCACTTGATTATTGTTGAATGGCTTCTTTTTGGTTGAAAATGTATGAGTGAGGTTCGGGCTTATGGTGTTGAGGAGGGAAACCAAAGCTTCTATTTTTAAGTGATGGTTGAATGAACTTAATATAGTTCTAACAATGCTTATAAAACAAAGAAAACCTATCCTACTCCTATTGGGCATTCGGCCTTGACATAGATGGTAGGGTTAGGATATTAAAGTGTTGATGCTAAGGGGTTTTATATGTTCATACTAAAGTATAAGAGGTATACAAATTAAAAAGGTTTCCAAAGAAACCAAGTTTTGGTTCCAAAGAACCATGTGTTGTGAAATGAGTGTTTTGATTTCAGGTAGGAACTATTTTAAGAATAGGATGGTTGATGTTGATCAACCATTTGTTTTACTAAGTTGTTTTTGAAGAAAAGATTTTCAAGGATTTTTGGTTAGTAAGTCTTCTTTGAGAAGATTGGATTCTTACAAAGCTTTTCTTTAAAAACAAGAGTTGTATACTACTACTACTACTACCTTTTGAACTTTACAATATTATATAAGTTATAGTTCATTGGAAAACAAAATGATGATTTCAAATAAGAAGTATATTGCCTTTTACACTAAGTAATAGAACTAGGAAACCAAATTCAAAAGAGTTTTACACTAAATGAGACACCTTTGGACACCTGAATAGAGTTTTTCAAGCTATTCTTAAGTACGGAGATTCTATCAACTACTTTGCTATAATGATAGTACTTTGAAGCTTTTTACTATAATAGTTTAAGCGGGTATTATCTCGTAAGAGAATCTATACGTGCTCCATAATGGACTCATAAAGATTTTAGTAAAAGACATATACTAATACCTAGTGGTCATGACAAAATCATGTTCCACACCCTTGATGATTTAGATCATCTAAGGAATCCATAATGTTTAATGACTAAGAGTTACTTATAAAGCATAAGTAATGTTCATTTGATAGACAAGTGAGAAGATTGATGAAGGGATCCTTGTGAATCCTATCGTCCATAATACATTTAGGTAGGGACTAATATAAATATAAGTCATGAACATCGTGTTACGAACGACGAGGTGGTACGTGTAACGCCCCGATTTTCACGTTTTCTATTTTTTCAGTATTTTAATGTTTTTATTTTATTCGAGGTCTTAGGAATAGAAATAAAATATTCCGAGACCATAGTCATGCTCGACGATATCGTAGGAAGCTACGATTAAGTTTTGAGTCGAAAACTCAAACGGAGTCCGGTCTGCGTTTTTACACTGACAGTATGATTTTACTGCTCAGAAGACCTCAGATGGACCCGTGAACGAGACATTAAGTCTTAGAATTCGATTATCTACGTTTTGGTTAAATTTCATAAAAATTTCAGAAAAATCATTTCCTGACCTTCGTTCGGGCGGAATCCTCAATCGGGTGACGAACGGAGCCACATATGGATTTACCGGGACTCGCCAACAGATAATCTTGATATCACATCATCCCAGGACGCTTGGGAGAGTATGCCAGAGTCATCATGACGTTCGGAAATATCTGGACGCAAAATGACCAAAATGCCCCTAACCTTAGTCTTTTACACTTTTACCATTATACCCTTTTGGCAAATGACCTTTTTACCCTTAAGTGAACTTTTAACTCACTTCATCATTTTCGCACAGCCCCTCACACCATAGAGTTTCATAGTTGTTCTTGAGAGAAAACTCCATTTTCACCTAGAAAAGCTTGAGTTTTTGTTGGATTCACTTGATTCCTTGAGCAATCTTCCTTCATTTCAAGGTAAGATCACTTCTATGATCTTTTAGCTTGTTGAATCTTTCTTTATTTCAAGATCAATCTTCATTTTCATGAAAATAATTTCTTAGATCCAAAACTTTGAAAATCCATAGGAAATTGTAGAAAAATCCTTTTGAAGTAAGACCAAGTTCTTTGAACTCACATCATCAATCTCTACCTAAACCTAAGAGCTTATGATTCAACTCTCATCATAGCTCAAAAAGCACTTTTGGCCGAACCCTTTTTGGTGATGATGAATAGTGTTTTCATCAAGTTTTGATTTTTAACACTTGATTTCATCCTTAGCTTTCCTAATGCCTTTTGATCCATGAAATGGAAAACCAAAGCCAATTCCTAACCTCTTTAACCTAGGGTGGCCGAAACCCTCTTTGTTGTAATTGTTGAGATTGGCTTTGATTGTTGGTTAATGTTGGATTGTTGTGTTGTTGTAGTTGTTGACGATTATCAGGAGGTTCAGAAACCGATCAATCGACTTTGATCCGGGAATCTGCTCATCAAGAGGTATGGGGAGAAGAACCTCATCACACCAAGATGGTGGTGGTGAAGATGGTTGTTTAAATTTATGTGTGGGTGAAACCCTTTAGTTTGGGTTCACTTTTATGTGTTAAGTTTTGTTAAGTTCTCTTGGAGAACAAGATTGTTATGATGAGTTTATGCTTGAGTATGTTGTAGTGTGCTTTAGCATGAGTTGATGATGATATGATTGATGAAAATCATTTTCATGTATGTTGAAAAACCTACTTTGATCACTAGATCAAGTATGGACTTTTATTGTTGATTATGAGACCATAATGTGTGATGGACTTGGATGTTTGATTATGATGTAGTAATGTGTATTATGGTTATCATGATTGTGTAAGTATTGTGAGCCATATTTTGTTTGGTTGATGAAGTAAAACTTCACATTGATTCCTAGTTGGCTATTGGCCATGACCTTGAGGAAAGGAAGAATATGAAAAGTTCTTGGACAAATCAAGTTTTGATGTAAAGAAAGTGTTTTCAATAACTTGTGTTTTTCAAAGAAAACCCTAAGTGACTTTAAATGGAATTAAAGCTCAAAGTGCTTTCACCAAAGTGAAACATATTTTATACCTTATCCCTAGTCCATATAGTTAGTCAAGGGACTCAAAATGAGAAAAAAAAGTGGTTTCATGAAGAAAATCAAAATGGTTCCCTAAGGTTGATGTCTTGTTTATGGCAACTATTCGCTAAGCGAATTTATTTTCGCTACGCGAAAACAGGGGAAAGTCTAAGTTGGGCATCACTGCCTCACTTTCACTAAGCGAATTAATATTCGCTAAGCCAACCAAACGAGTTTCGCTACGCGAATTACGTCTCGCTGGGCGACCCAGAGAAGTCTCCAAAGGAGGTATGACCGCCTCCATTTCGCTAAGCGAAATTATTCTCGCTAAGCGAATAAAGTGAAATTTCGCTACACGAATTCTGTTTCGCCGAGCGATCCAGAGGTGTTTCCAAAGAGGTGCAATCGTCTGAACTTGCGCTAAGCGAATTCATATTCGCTACGCGAATCCAATACATTTCGCTACGCGATTTGTGTCTCGCCGAGCGAACCAGAGGAGTTCCAAAAGAGGCATTGTTGTTTCAATTTCGCTAAGCGAATGCAATTTCGCTAAGCGAATTACATGTTCAGAAAATGTTAAAAATAGAGTAAGTAAGTGTTTCAAAAATTTTTTCAAATCAAATGAGTTATCAATTGAGAAGTTGTTCTGGTTTACAAACGTTTCGGGTTTTGAAACCGTAGTTCGATGACGGACCGGTGATTCGGATCCCGATCAGTCGATCAATTGTTTCAGTCTTGTGATGACTCGATCCCGGAGGAATCACGAGATTTATCCGGTGGATAAAGGTTTTGTTTTCAAAAGACACGTATAGTTCCTAAGGAAGAGAACCTTAGTAGACCTTGAGGTTTATCCAATGGATAGACATTGCTTGATCGCATCTGCTTTGTGTAAGCATTGGCATTTCATTTGCATAGTCGTAAGGAGTTGAGCTTACACCTTGATGCGGGTACGAATCTTACGGTGACGATCTTCAATGGTCTTTTTGGAGGTATCAGGGTTGGAAGGGCTTACATGTGACCAGTTGGTTGCTCTTTTGTGTCGTGGCGAATCCGTGCAATACACTGATATCCTCTACTAGATGCCGTACTTTTCATGTTTGGTCGAGAGTGTTTCTGTAAATCCAGATACGTGCACATTACGAATGTTGTAGCATCCTGCTCATGGCTGGCAGAAACCGGAACATGTCCTCCCATTCACTCTCTCCGACGTTTTGTTAGCTCCATGGAGTAGGGGTCAGAGTAGTACCCAGTGACATTGACATTGAGTCATATACATTGCATTGCATTGCACGGCTATTGATGTTTACATCTCCTGTTATACATCGTTGTACTGTTTAAGAGTACCTTATTTTATGCTGTTAACTGCTTAACATGATATTATGCTGTAACTGTTTATTATGTTTGACATTGAGAATTCTGTAAGCATGTTGGGTACGTTGTTACCCGGTGAGTCGTCCCGTTTTTACTACTGCTGTTTTGTTGTGTTGATGAACGGGAATCTCACCCATATCTGTATGTTTTCTGTTGGTACTTGCTGTTGCTGTTTGAACAGATGGACGTGACGATGGTTCTGTCCAGTAGTTCCTTTGAGCCGGAGGAGGACCTTTTTTTTTTTTGGTCTAGTTTTGTTGTCGGCCAGACTCTGTCAGTTTTGTAGTACTTTTGGGGGAGCTACGACTCCTAGTACTTGTTGTATCAGTTATACATTAGACCGATGTCTGTATATAGTATTATTCCTTTTTCTGTTTATGTCCCTGTAATTATTATGCATATTGTTCTAGAAATGTATGGCGAACCTAAGTTCGTTATTAGTATTATTTACCTTTACAAAATCCCATTGCATCTTGTGAAAAGAAAAAAAAAAAAAAACCGTATTTTCGGCATTAATAAATATTTGTCGGCCTTATAAATGTTCGGGAATGTGACACTCGGGAAAGGGTGTTGCATTATTTGGTATCCGAGCTGGCCGAGTCTTTTTGGGGTTGTAGGTTATGGTCTGTCTTGTTTGTGTTGTGTTCTCTGTGTGTTTCTCTGTTGTTTGCTTTAGTTGTGGTTCTTGAGTTTGACAGTTCTGGTTTTGAAGGTAGCAATGGCTGCTCAAAACCTGACTGCTGCTGTGAACGCCATACGGGAAATGGCTGCTGCTATGGTTCAACGTGACGAAAGAGCTGCCGGAGGTAGAGGACTGGACGAATTTCTTCGTCGGAATCCACCTCAATTCAAAGGTGAATTCAATCTTGAGTTGGCTGAACGCTGGATCCAAACGCTGGAGAAAATCCTTGGAGCGATGAGATGTACTGAGAATGACAAGGTTGTCTATGCAACCTATATGCTGGTGGAGGATGCTGAATACTGGTGGGAAGGAGCCCGTCAGATGCTGATTCACGATCAACAAGCTGTGGATTGGAATGCTTTTAAGGGAAAATTCCTGGAGAAGTATTTTCCTGCGAGCGCAAGGCACGAGAAAGAGATGGAGTTCCTCCAGCTGAGACAAGGGGGAATGACCGTAGCTGAGTACGGGGCCAAGTTTGAAAGTCTAGCAAAGTTCTCAAATTACTTTCTGGACAACCCAAGAGAGGAGTGGAAGTGCAGAAAATTCGAAGGAGGTCTAAGGATCGACTTGAAGAGAGCTGTAGTTCCATTGGAAATTTCTGTTTTTCCGAGGCTAATGGAAAAGTGTCGTCTGATTGAGAGTTTGGAGCCCAAGGACAAGCGGGTACTGAGTTCTCGACCGAGCAAGTTTCAGAGAGGAAGCGGTGGTCGAGACAACAAATCTCGATGGAAGCCCTATGCAAAGCAACAAAATCGGCAACAACGTTCTATTGGAGGGAGCAGTGGGAGTTTCAGTCAGTCTGGAAACGCCCCAAACAAGTGCATGAAGTGCGGGAAGAGCAACCATATCACCAGAGATTGTTCGATCAAAGGGATTATCTGCTTCAAGTGTGGGAAGCCGGGTCATATCTCACGTGAATGCATGCAACCGAAATTGGAACATTCTGTCAACAATGTCCAAGCTGCAAGGCCTAAGATGAAGGGCAGAGTCTACACTATGGGAGGTGCTGAAGCTTCTCAAAATGAAGACTTGATCCAAGGTCAGTGTGTCATGGGGGGGTAAAACCTTAACTGTACTGTTTGATTCAGGCGCAACGCATTCCTTTATTGCCTATGACTGTGTGAATCTGTTGGGATTACCTGTGTCTTCTTTACCTTTTGATTTGGTAATTTCTACGCCTACTGCAAAGCCTGTTGTAACTGCTAAAGTTTGTTTGAACTGTTCTATTTCTGTTAAAGATAGAATATTTTTGATTGATTTGATCTGTTTGCCTCTTTCGCAAATGGATGTAATCTTAGGAATGGATTGGTTGTCTTCTAATCATATCCTGTTGGATTGTGCAAATAAAACCTTAGTTTTCCCTGGTTGTGAGAATTTTGGATTTTTGACTGCCAACCAAGTAAACGCTTCTTTGAGAGAAGGAGCTCAAGGATACATGTTACTATCTTCTTTGGAGGTCAAGAGCGAGCTAGTCTTAGAGCGCATACCTGTCGTGAATGAGTTTCCGGAAGTCTTTCCTGAAGACGTACCAGGTTTGCCGCCAGTTCGGGACATCGAGTTTGCGATCGATCTTGTGCCAGGAACAGGACCAGTGTCTATGGCACCGTATCGTATGGCACCTGCTGAGTTGGAAACTTTGAAGGAACAGTTGGTAGACTTATTGGGGAAGCAGTTTGTTAGACCCAGTGTGTCGCCGTGGGGAGCACCTGTGCTATTGGTGAAAAAGAAAGATGGAACATCTCGCTTATGTGTGGATTATCGCCAGTCGAATAAAGTTACTATTAAGAACAAGTATCCACTTCCGAGGATAGATGACTTGATGGATCAGTTGTGGGGAGCGGCAGTTTTCTCCAAGATTGATTTGCGATCGGGTTATCACCAGATTCGTGTGAAGGCAGAAGATATACCGAAGACAGCGTTTCGAACACGCTATGGGCACTATGAGTATCTTGTGATGTCGTTTGGTGTGACGAATGCTCCAGCTATATTCATGGATTATATGAATAGGATCTTTCGTCCATACCTAGATCAGTTTGTCGTTGTCTTCATAGATGACATACTTATCTATTCGCGAGACCAGGAAGAACATGCTGAACATCTTAGTGTGGTTCTTCAAGTTCTGAAAGAGAAACAGTTGTATGCAAAACTGTCCAAGTGTGAGTTTTGGCTCGACGAAGTGCAGTTTTTGGGTCATGTAATTTCAAAGGAAGGAATTGCTGTAGATCCGTCGAAAGTCGAAGCAGTTCTTGAGTGGGAAAAACCAACCACAGTGACTGAGATACGCAGTTTTGTGGGTTTGGCTGGGTATTATCGGAGGTTCATTGAGGGATTCTCTAAGATTGTAGGACCTCTTACCCAATTGACGAGGAAGGACAAAGCGTTTGAATGGACTGAAGCCTGTGAGCAGAGTTTTCAGGAGTTGAAGAAGAGGCTGATTACATCGCCAGTGTTGATATTGCCAGATCCAAGCGAACCTTTTGATGTGTACTGTGACGCTTCATACCAAGGATTAGGTTGTGTTCTGATGCAGAATCGGAAGGTGGTAGCGTATGCCTCGAGACAGTTGAAAGTGCACGAGAAGAACTACCCAACTCATGATCTGGAGTTAGCAGCGGTAGTTTTTGCGTTGAAGATTTGGAGGCACTACTTGTATGGTTCGACGTTCAATGTTTTCAGTGATCATAAGAGCTTGAAGTATCTGTTCGATCAGAAGGAGCTCAATATGAGACAAAGACGGTGGCTGGAATTTTTGAAGGACTATGACTTCCAGTTGCAGTATCATCCGGGAAAAGCTAATGTGGTAGCGGATGCCCTGAGTAGAAAAGTGTTACATGTGTCTGCCATGATGGTTAAGGAACACTAGCTGTTGGAACAGTTCAGGGATATGCATCTGTCTGTGGTTAGTATGCCAGGAAGACTATGTGTAGGTATGGTTGGTATCTTGTGATCTGATGGATCAGATTCGGGAGAAACAAGTATACGACCAGTATCTAGAGAAAGAGCGAAGGAATCTAAAGAAGGGGATGACGTCGGAATACAAAGAAGGAACAGATGGAATCCTAAGACGAGGAGAACGGGTTTGTGTGCCAAACAACCCAAAGATAAGGAGGTTAATTCTGGACGAAGCTCATAGAAGCAAGTTGAGTATGCATCCAGGGTCAACCAAGATGTACCAAGACCTGAAGCGGTTGTTTTGGTGGCAAGGCATGAAAAGAGATGTAGCCGATTATGTGGCATCTTGCTTAGTGTGTCAGAAAGCAAAGGTTGAACATCAGAGGCCAGCTGGAATGTTACTTTCGTTGGATATCCCAGAGTGGAAATGGGACGGCATAGCAATGGATTTCGTAACATGTTTGCCAAGGACACCTAAAGGATACGATGCCATTTGGGTTATAATTGATAGGCTTACGAAATCAGCTCATTTTCTACCGATTAATCTCAAGTATTCCATGGAAAAGCTTACTCAGATTTATATCAGTGAGATTGTGAGACTGCATGGAGTACCTTCAAGTATCATATCGGATAGAGACCCGCGTTTTACTTCGCGTTTTTGGCAAAGTTTACATGAAGCTTTAGGAACGAAGTTACGATTAAGTTCGGCTTACCATCCTCAAACTGATGGACAATCGGAAAGGACGATTCAGTCTTTAGAGGATCTGTTAAGGGCGTGTGTGTTGGAACATGCCGGAAGTTGGGAGAATTTCCTACCGTTGATAGAGTTTACCTACAACAACAGTTATCATTCGAGTATAGGGATGGCACCCTACGAAGCTTTATATGGACGACGTTGCAGAACACCTTTGTGTTGGTACCAAGATGGAGAAAGTGCTTCATTAGGACCTGAACTAGTGCAACAAACAACCGAGAAGGTGAAACTAATTCAAGAAAAGTTGTGGATAACTCAGAGCCGACAGAAGAGTTATGCGGATAAAAGACGTAGGCCACTTGAGTTCGAGGAAGGGGATCATGTGTTTTTGAGAGTCACTCCGATGACTCGGGTGGGCAGGGTCCTGAAGTCCAGAAAACTCACTCCAAAATTCATTGGACCTTACCAAATTCTTCGTCGGATAGGTCCAGTTGCTTACCAAATAGCTTTACCGCCTTTTCTATCCAACCTTCATAATGTTTTTCATGTTTCGCAATTGCGAAAGTATATTCCTGATCCCAGTCACGTCATAGAGTCTGATTCAGTACAGCTAAAGGATAACCTAACCTATGAGACATTGCCGGTTAAGATCGAGGATAGGAGGATAAAGAAACTGCGAGGGAAGGAGATAGCGTTGGTCAAAGTTACCTGGAACGAGACTACAGGTGATGCTACCTGGGAAAGAGAAGAGGACATTCAACAACAGTATCCGAGTTTGTTTAAAGAGGTACATATAATTTCGAGGACGAAATTCTTTTAAGAGGGGTAGGAATGTAACGCCCCGATTTTCACGTTTTCTATTTCTTCAGTATTTTAATGTTTTTATTTTATTCGAGGTCTTAGGAATAGAAATAAAATATTCCGAGACCATAGTCATGCTCGACGATATCGTAGGAAGCTACGATTAAGTTTTGAGTCGAAAACTCAAACGGAGTCCGGTCTGCGTTTTTACACTGACAGTATGATTTTACTACTCAGAAGACCTCAGATGGACCCGTGAATGAGACAGTAAGTCTTAGAATTCGATTATCTACGTTTTGGTTAAATTTCGTAAAAATTTCAAAAAAATCATTTCCTGACCTTCGTTCGGGCGGAATCCTCAATCGGGTGACGAACGGAGCCACATATGGATTTACCGGGACTCGCCAATAGATAATCTTGATATCACATCATCCCAGGACGCTTGGGAGAGTATGCCAGAGTCGTCATGACGTTCGAAAATATCTGGACGCAAAATGACCAAAATGCCCCTAACCTTAGTCTTTTACACTTTTACCATTATACCCTTTTGGCAAATGACCTTTTTACCCTTAAGTGAACTTTTAACTCACTTCATCATTTTCGCACAGCCCCTCACACCATAGAGTTTCATAGTTGTTCTTGAGAGAAAACTCTATTTTCACCTAGAAAAGCTTGAGTTTTTGTTGGATTCACTTGATTCCTTGAGCAATCTTCCTTCATTTCAAGGTAAGATCACTTCTATGATCTCTTAGCTTCTTGAATCTTTCTTTATTTCAAGATCAATCTTCATTTTCATGAAAATAATTTCTTAGATCCAAAACTTTGAAAATCCATAGGAAATTGTAGAAAAATCCTTTTGAAGTAAGACCAAGTTCTTTGAACTCACATCATCAATCTCTACCTAAACCTAAGAGCTTATGATTCAACTCTCATCATAGCTCAAAAAGCACTTTTGGCCGAACCCTTTTTGGTGATGATGAATAGTGTTTTCATCAAGTTTTGATTTTTAACACTTGATTTCATCCTTAGCTTTCCTAATGCCTTTTGATCCATGAAATGGAAAACCAAAACCAATTCCTAACCTCTTTAACCTAGGGTGGCCGAAACCCTCTTTGTTGTAATTGTTGAGATTGGCTTTGATTGTTGGTTAATGTTGGATTGTTGTGTTGTTGTAGTTGTTGACGATTATCAGGAGGTTCAGAAACCGATCAATCGACTTTGATCCGGGAATCTGCTCATCAAGAGGTATGGGGAGAAGAACCTCATCACACCAAGATGGTGGTGGTGAAGATGGTTGTTTAAATTTATGTGTGGGTGAAACCCTTTAGTTTGGGTTCACTTTTATGTGTTAAGTTTTGTTAAGTTCTCTTGGAGAACAAGATTGTTATGATGAGTTTATGCTTGAGTATGTTGTAGTGTGCTTTCGCATGAGTTGATGATGATATGATTGATGAAAATCATTTTCATGTATGTTGAAAAACCTACTTTGATCACTAGATCAAGTATGGACTTTTATTGTTGATTATGAGACCATAATGTGTGATGGACTTGGATGTTTGATTATGATGTAGTAATGTGTATTATGGTTATCATGATTGTGTAAGTATTGTGAGCCATATTTTGTTTGGTTGATGAAGTAAAACTTCACATTGATTCCTAGTTGGCTATTGGCCATGACCTTGAGGAAAGGAAGAATATGAAAAGTTCTTGGACAAATCAAGTTTTGATGTAAAGAAAGTGTTTTCAATAACTTGTGTTTTTCAAAGAAAACCCTAAGTGACTTTAAATGGAATTAAAGCTCAAAGTGCTTTCACCAAAGTGAAACATATTTTATACCTTATCCCTAGTCCATATAGTTAGTCAAGGGACTCAAAATGAGAAAAAAAAAGTGGTTTCATGAAGAAAATCAAAATGGTTCCCTAAGGTTGATGTCTTGTTTATGGCAACTATTTGCTAAGCGAATTTATTTTCGCTACGCGAAAACAGGGGAAAGTCTAAGTTGGGCATCACTGCCTCACTTTCGCTAAGCGAATTAATATTCGCTAAGCCAACCAAACGAGTTTCGCTACGCGAATTACGTCTCGCTGGGCGACCCAGAGAAGTCTCCAAAGGAGGTATGACCGCGTCCATTTCGCTAAGCGAAATTATTCTCGCTAAGCGAATAAAGTGAAATTTCGCTACACGAATTCTGTTTCGCCGAGCGATCCAGAGGTGTTTCCAAAGAGGTGCAACCGTCTGAACTTGCGCTAAGCGAATCCAATACATTTCGCTACGCGATTTGTGTCTCGCCGAGCGAACCAGAGGAGTTCCAAAAGAGGCATTATTGTTTCAATTTCGCTAGGCGAATGCAATTTCGCTAAGCGAATTACATGTTCAGAAAATGCTAAAAATAGAGTAAGTAAGTGTTTCAAAAATTGTTTCAAATCAAATGAGTTTTCAATTGAGAAGTTGTTCTGGTTTACAAACGTTTCGGGTTTTGAAACCGTAGTTCGATGACGGACCGGTGATTCGGATCCCGATCAGTCGATCAATTGTTTCAGTCTTGTGATGACTCGATCCCGGAGGAATCACGAGATTTATCCGGTGGATAAAGGTTTTGTTTTCAAAAGACACGTATAGTTCCTAAGGAAGAGAACCTTAGTAGACCTTGAGGTTTATCCAATGGATAGACATTGCTTGATCGCGTCTGCTTTGTGTAAGCATTGGCATTTCATTTGCATAGTCGTAAGGCCTTGAGCCTAGGAGTTGAGCTTACACCTTGATGCGGGTGCGAATCTTACGGTGACGATCTTCAATGGTCTTTTTGGAGGTATCAGGGTTGGAAGGGCTTACATGTGACCAGTTGGTAGCTCTTCTGTGTCGTGGCGAATCCGTGCAATACACTGATATCCTCTACTAGATGCCGTACTTTTCATGTTTGGTCGAGAGTGTTTCCGTAAAGCCAGATACGTGCACGTTACGAATGTTGTAGCATCTTGCTCATGGCTGGCAGAAACCGGAATATGTCCTCCCATTCACTCTCTCCGACGTTTTGTTAGCTCCATGGAGTAGGGGTCAGAGTAGTACCCAATGACATTGACATTGAGTCATATACATTGCATTGCATTGCACGGCTATTGATGTTTACATCTACTGTTATACATCATTGTACTGTTTAAGAGTACCTTATTTTATGCTGTTAACTGCTTAACATGATATTATGCTGTAACTGTTTATTATGTTTGACATTGAGAATTCTGTAAGCATGTTGGGTACGCTGTTACCCGGTGAGTCGTCCCGTTTTTACTACTGCTGTTTTGTTGTGTTGATGAACGGGAATCTCACCCATATCTGTATGTTTTCTGTTGGTACTTGCTGTTGCTGTTTGAACAGATGGACGTGACGATGGTTCAGTCCAGTAGTTCCTTTGAGCCGGAGGAGGACCTTTTTTTTTTGTGGTCTAGTTTTGTTGTCGGCCAGACTATGTCAGTTTTGTAGTACTTTTGGGGGAGCTACGACTCCTAGTACTTATTGTATCAGTTATACATTAGACCGATGTCTATATATAGTATTATTCCTTTTTCTGTTTATGTCCCTGTAATTATTATGCATATTGTTCTAGAAATGTATGGCGAACCTAAGTTCGTTATTAGTATTATTTACCTTTACAAAATCCCATTGCATCTTGTGAAAAGAAAAAAAAAGAAACCGTATTTTCGGCATTAATAAATATTTGTCGGCCTTATAAACGTTCGGGAATGTGACACTCGGGAAAGGGTGTTGCAGTACGTGAGTGCAAGGAACAGAACTGAGGATGGGCGACTGATGGCAAGTCGTGTGAAAGTGGGTCTCGTAAGGGTATCATGTGGTTTATCAAGAGATAAAAGTGGTACTACAGTGATGAGGTAGTACATGGCTGTATTGTGGTATTTCTTGACATGCATCTGCATTTGTGCATGAGTTGGGCGTTATGCCTAGGAGTTGAGGTTACACCTTGGTGCAGGTGAGTTTGTCTGAGGTGTCGATCATGAGGATCTTGGGGACGTCGAGGGTTGGGGAAGACACATGTGGCCAGAGAGTAGCTCCTCTGTCTCGTGGATATCCATCGAAAAATACCGACGTCCTGACTGAAACACCGGGCAAGTCATGATTTGGGTAAAGAACGTCTGGCGTGAGCTGTTATGATGATGGCAATCATTGGATGTGGCACAGTGGGCTGAGATAACGCAGACAATGTTCTCCCAATCACTCACTCTTATTATGTTTAGCTCCATGGAGTAGGGGTTTGAGTCATGTTGCATTGGTGTCATTGTATACTTGAGTTGACATTTGACCCATATTATTGTTGATTGATATATTTGCTGTGATGCCATGTAATTAATTGTTATGCTGTGAAAGCCCATGCGCTATATACCGATTGGGTGAGTGTGTGCGTGACTTTTATCATTATTGTTCTGGTTGTGCGATATGCGAAATCTCACCTCATTATATTTGCGGACACGCTGCTCGCATAGTTTTCATCTTGACTTGGGGGGTAGTCATGGCGAGCGACCCATCATCTCACTTGACGTTGGACTTGATACTCCACTATGGAGAGGACGCCTGGATGATCCACCCGGATGGACGTCGTACCTATACCAGAGCTGCCAGCCTCAGGAGTAGGAGGGAGTCACCCTTTCACATGACGAACCTATCAGAGAGAGCCTGCACTTTACATGTCAGCGGCGGAGGTAGCACAGGGATTTCTCAGCCACCATCACCTGCTGACTATCCACGCCTGCCCAGTGCCCAGCTCGCAGTTCATCAGGAGGAGCCACGGGACGTTTATGTTGACCTTTCTTCCATGCCACCCCCACCCACTGCACCGTCTACGTCTGCCTTGCCTGTGCCTGCTGCCGGACCGTCCGTTCCCATAGCCCCACCCCCGGGACCTACCTATGAGCCTTCCGAGCTGCACCCTCTGATTCCTCGCCAGCGGGCGAATTGGAGGATGGCTGCTCGTAAGAGCACACCGGCTCACTCCAGGGTATTCTTCTCCACTCCACTCATTATCCTCTCGTCTGATGATGAGGAGATGGAGGAGGAGGAGGAGGTACCAGCGTATGTACCGGAGGTCATACCTGAGGTAGCTCCTACCAGCGCGAGTCAGGACGCGTGGTGGACGAGGACTGATGAGGAGATGTTCCGGTATGCTGAACAGATCATGAGTGGGTATGACATGCAGGCCTTGGAGGACGAGGATGAGGAGAAGGAGGCCATGGAGGAGGACGAGGAGGAGAAGGAGGACCTAGAGGGGCACTACTTTGATGAGTAGTACAGTGTTTGTTTTTGGCCAGTCTCTAGTGTTTTTCCTAGCGTCTGTACTTTTATGATGTACCCCCTTCCCCTTTATGTTGTGGAGCTGCGTCTCCAAGTAGTGTAGGTTGTGTTATCTTTATGTTGGTTACTTTCTTTTGTAGTCAGATGTTGGAAACTGGGAGTTTGATATATATATATATATATATATATATATATATATATATATATATATATATATATATATGGACAGCTTTTGTTTGTTTCAATGTTGTTTACGATTACATATATTTGTTCTTATGAGTACAAGCACACTTATCTATTTTCGAAACTTGAATATCAAAAAAAGAAAGAAAAGAAAACCTATATTTTCGATAAGCTTTTTATGTTTTAATATATTTCCTCATTTGTTTCGTTTTGTGTTAAATAATTGTGACCCCTAAAGTGGGGTGTTACATTATTTGGTATCAGAGCTGGCCGAGTCTTTTTTGGGTTTGTGGTTGGTCTACCTTGTTTATGCTGTGTGCCTTTGTGACTTGTGTGCTGTTGAATTCCGAACAGAGTGACAACATTGGTTGAGCTTGTGTGGGGAAAAATCTCTAGCAAATACTGAATTTTGTTGATCTTGCAGGACCAGATGGCAAATAGGAACGTGGGCATGGCTGATGCTGCGCAAGTTATGAGGGAGATGACTGCTGCCTTTGTACTCCGAGAACAGACGACCGCTGGTGGTCAAGGGTTAAGCAAATTCCGCTGGAACAACCCGCCGCAGTACAAGGGAGAATACGACCCTGAGAAGGCAGAGCTGTGGGTGCAAGAAATGGAAAGATCTTTGAAGCAATGAGGTGCTCGGATGCAGACAAAGTAACCTATGCAACCTACATGCTGGTAGGTGATGCAGAATACTAGTGGAGGGGAGCCCAACAAGTGGCCGAGCAAGCGGGACAAGCCGTCACCTAGGAGCTCTTCCGTATGAAGTTCTTTGAGAAGTACTTCCCTGCGAGTGCCAGACACGCCAAGGAGATGGAGTTTCTCCATCTACGTCAAGGGAGCATGACAGTTTGCGAGTATGCTGCCAAGTTTGAGGGTCTAGCCAAGTTCTCTATCTACTTCCAAGACAATCCTAACGAAGCAAGGAAGTGCAGAAAGTTTGAGGAAGGTTTGAGGCACGAGCTCAAGGAGGCAGTCATGCCGTTCGAGATCACTACCTTTCCTCACCTTATGGACAAGTGCCGGCTGATTGAAGAACTAAAAGGAAGTCGGAGCAAGACCCAAGGAAGCGTTGGGCCATCAAGGTTCAAGAAGAGTGGTGGTAGCAGTTTCCATCACAAGAAGCCCTACTCAAAGCCGTCTGGAGGTCAGCGCTATCAACGATTCCAAGGGAAGGACAACGGAAACCGTGCATCTTCGGGAGCTGTTGGTGTCAAGTGCTTCAAGTGTGGAGGAGACCACTATGCAAGGGAGTGCTCAACGATAGGAATCATCTGCTTCAACTGTGGGAAGCCTGGTCATATGGCGAAGGAGTACAGACAGCCCAAGGCAGAACTTGCTGTCAACCTGGTTCGAGCAGCAAGGCCCAAGGTAAAAGGGCGAGTCTACTCAATGAACAGTGCTGAAGCTTCTCAGAACCAAGACCTGATCCAAGGGGAAGGTAACATTGGAGGTAAAACTTTAACTGTACTGTTTAATTCAGGCGCAACACATTCTTTTATTGCATATAGTTGTGTTAAGCTTTTGGGATTAACTGTTTCTCCACTACCTTTCGATTTGATTATTTCCATGCCTACTGTGAAACCTATTGTTACGGCTGAGGCCTGCCTAAACTGCCCTATTCTTGTTGAGGGTAGAAAGTTTGTAGTCAACCTGATCTGTTTGCAATTATCGTAAATAGACGTTATCTTGGGGATGGATTGGCTATCCTTAAACCATGTTCTTTTGGATTGTGCCAACCGAACCCTAATCTTTCCAAAAAGTGAGATTTCTAGTTTTATTTCTGCCAATCAAGCGAAAGCTTCTTTGAGAGAAGGAACCCAAGGATACATGTTGTTGTCCTTTCTGGAGGTCAGTAGCGAGAAAGATGCGCGTCCGATTCCGATTGTCGATGAGTTCCCAGAAGTCTTTCCTGAAGATATACCTGGACTTCCACCTGTCAAAGACATCGAGTTCGTGATAGACCAAGTGCCGGGAACTAGACCAATATCTATGGCACCATACCGGATGGCGCCTGCAGAGCTAGAGGAGCTAAAGAAATAGTTGGAGGAGCTGATGTCCAAACAGTTTGTTAGGCCCAGTGTGTCGCCGTGGGGAGCACCAGTTTTGGTTGTGAAGAAGAAGGATGGAACGTCTCGTTTGTGTGTGGACTACCGTCAGTTGAACAAGATCACTATCAAGAACAAGTACCCACTTCTGAGGATTGATGACCTGATGGACCAGCTAAGAGGAGCAACTATGTTTTCTAAGATAGATCTATGGTCGGGTTACCATCAGATCCGAGTCAAGACGAAGGATGTTCCAAAGATGGCATTCAGAACATGTCATGGACACTACGAGTATTTGGTAATGCCATTTGGAGTGACCAATGTACCTGCCATATTTATGGATTACATGAATAGGATCTTTCGCCCTTACTTAGATACGTTTGTTGTGGTATTTATCGACGACATTCTTATCTACTCTAGGGATAAAGAAGAGCATGCAGAACATTTACGAGTGGTACTGCAAATACTCAAAGCGAAACAGTTATATGCCAAGTTTTCGAAGTGCGAGTTTTGGATAGAAGGGGTTCAATTTTTGGGTCACATTATCTCAAAGGAGGGGATCACTGTGGATCCAGCGAAAGTAGAAGCTATGTTACAGTGGGAACAACCGAAGACAGCAATAGAGATCCGTAGTTGCGTTGGATTAGCGGGCTACTATTGGAGGTTCATTGAAGGATTCACTAAGATTGTGGCACCGTTGACCAAGTTAACGCGGAAGGACCAAGCGTTTACATGGACCGAGGCATGTGAAGCCAGTATTCAAGAGTTGAAGAAGCGTCTAACCAGTTCGCCAATGGTAGTACTTCCGGACCCCAACGAACCTTCTGAGGTATTTTGTGATGCTTCGTACCAAGGTTTGGGATGCGTCATGGTGCAGAATCGAAAAGTGGTAGCTTACGCTTCAAGGCAGTTGAAGAACCATGAGAAGAATTATCCAATTCACGACTTGGAGTTAGCTGCAGTGGTTTTTGCTCTGAAGATTTGGATGCATTTCTTGTACGGGGCAAAGTTCAGCATTTTCAGTGATCATAAGAGTCTGAAGTACTTGTTTGAGCAAAGGAGCTCAACATGAGGCAACGAAGATGGTTGGAGTTTTTGAAGGACTATGACTTCGAGTTGCATTATCATCCTGAAAAAGCAAACATTGTGGCGGATGCCCTGAGTAGGAAGGTGCTTCATGCATCGGCCATGATGGTCAGAGAGAGAGCTAATCGAGCAGTTTAGAGATCTGAAGTTGGCTAAGAGGCATCGCCAGGGAAGCTCAGTGTGGGTATGATCACGGTAGAGAGTGATCTCTTGAGTCAGATCAGTAAGAAACAAAGCGAGGATCAATATCTCATGAGAGAAAGAGAAGCCGGACGGCATGGGACCACGTCAGAGTTTGTAGAGGAGCTAGATGGGATTCTGAGGTTCAAGGGCAGAATCTCTGTACCCAGTGATGCGGATCTAAGGAGGCTAATACTTGAGGAAGCTCACATGTGCAAGTTGAGTATGCATCTGGGATCAACCAAGATGTACTAAGATCTGAAACAGATGTATTGGTGGCACGGGATAAAGAGAGATGTTGCCATTTTTGTGTCGTCGTGCCTAGTGTGTCAGAAAGCGAAGGTGGAGCACCAAAGACCCACGGGAATGCTGCAACCCTTAGATATTCCCGAATGGAAATGGGATGGCATTTCCATGGATTTTGTGGCTAGTTTACCTAGGACGCCAAAGGGTTATGATACTATTTGGGTAATCATGAATCGACTCACAAAGTCAAAACACTTTTTACCCATAAACATCAAGTACTCGATGGAGAAGTTGACCTAGCTTTATATCAGGGAGATCGACAGGTTACATGGTGTACCATCCAGTATCGTTTCAGACCAAGACCCGAGGTTCACGTCTCGCTTTTGGCAAAGCTTACAAGAGGCTCTAGGGACGAAGTTGTGTTTGAGTTTGGCATACCATCCACAGATAGATGGTCAGTCGGAGAGAATGATTCAGTCTTTAGAAGATCTGTTGAGAGCATGTGTGCTGGAATACTCAGGGAGCTGGGAAGGGTTTTTGCCATTGTTAGAGTTCACCTACAACAACAGTTTTCATTCTAGCATAGGGATGGCACCCTACGAAGCTCTGTATGGGAGGCGTTTCAGAACATCGTTATGTTGGTACCAGGACGGAGAACACCTTACTCTAGGACCTGAGCTCATAAGTCAGACTACGAAGAAGGTGAAGTTGATTCAAGATAAGATGAAGGCGACTCAGAGTAGACAAAAGGGATATGTGGACAAGAGGCGTCGACCGCTCGAATTCCAGGAAGGGGACCAAGTATTCTTGAGAGTCACGCCCATGACTGGGATAGGTAGAGTAATAAAATCCGAGAAACTCACACCAAAATTTATTGGAGCCTATCAAATTCTTCGTAAAGTTGGCCCAGTGGCATATCAAATCGCCTTATCCCCTTTTCTTTCAAATCTTCATAATGTATTTCATGTTTCACATTATATGCCTAATCCCACACATGTTAATGAGCCTAATGCAGTACAATTAAAGGATAACCTAAATTTTGAAACTTCTCCTGTCAAGATCGAGAACCGAAGAATGAAGCAGCTTAGAGGAAAGGATATTGCTCTGGTAAAAGTCATCTGGAATGAAGCGTCAGGGGAGGCGACGTGGGAGCTAGAAGATAAAATGAAGGAGCAGTATCCACAGTTGTTTTGACGTCCTCGAGTTTCGTGGATGAAACTTTTTTTTTTTTGTAGGGGAGTGTTGTAACACCCCCTTTTTCTGTAACCGGTTATAATCATCATTACATTGTGATTGCTACCTTATGTATGGTATGACTTCATATTTATATATATATATATATATATATATGGATGTTTATATGATGGTTTATATCCATGGTTATGTTGTGGTGAAGTTTTCTTTTGTCGTTATGAGATGAAAAACCGATAAAAGTTCCATTTTAATCGATATCGGGTAATTTCTCGTTTTACGTGTCGGAGGCCGGAAATGGGGAATTGGGTGGAATGTAATGTCGAATTAAATTTTCCATTACCTTGTTGATCATTCCTAATGAAGAGAATTAGCTTTCTTGAAAATCCAAAAATTTACCAAAAGTAGTAAAAACCGATTATCCATTTTTGGTAAAAACCCTAATCACCCTATTCTTAACTAAATGAAAAAATGTAACTATTCTAGTTACATCAAGAGGCATTCGGCCATCTAGCTCTAGAAAGATTTAAAATCTTCCTTTTCCTTGATTCAAGATAAGGTTATGACACTAACCATTTGTAGAAAAAGTGTTTTAACCAATTCCAGTTAATCCTGTGCCAAACTCACCATTACTTGACAACACTTGTCCTTATGTAATGTAAACCCTCCATTCTTATGACACATTTGATTTAATTTTACCACTCTTTTACAGAGAGTATTCAGCCATTTAGTGCACGATATGCTCAAAAACACTTCATTTTCTCTTATTCCTACACTTCTCACTCAAAACACCAAGTTCAAGACTTTCTCTATTCTCTCACTTCTCTATAAGGTTCGGCCAAGCTTGGTGAGTACTCATATTCATCTTATTTCATCATTATAACTTCATATTCTTGTTCATCTTACTCATCTAAACAACTTTCATCTTTGGAATTTCTTCATTTGAAGTTGTTTGCTCAAAGTTATTCAAGAATCATTCAAGAAGGTTCACGCTTCTTGAACTTGCTTTTGAACCCTTACTCAAGAGTAAGTTTCTAACTTAGTTTCTTTGCTTTAGTACTCTTGAGAACATCCTTGTGTTATCATGTCTATGAAGTTGAAAAATCAAGTTTTGAACTTGTTTGCTCTTCCTCTAGGTCACGTTTTTGAGCTTGTTTTTGGTGACCAAGTCCTCTTCATTTTCTTCTAAGGAAGCTTCACAAATGTAATGGGGGAGTGAACCATAACACACCTTAAATGGGGGTGATAAAGGCCTCCTAGTGTTGTTGAAGGACAACCCTAGATCTTGGGTTTCCTTATAAAGTTCTTTACTTTGTTGTCATATTATGTTATGTTATTGTGTTGATATGATGAATGCGGTTGTATATGCTAGGAGAAAATCTTTTTGGCATGGTGAAAAACTATTCATTGGTCCAAAAACCTAAGGAGATGATTTTAGAATGTTGAACTTGTTTATGTTCTAAGTTGCCATGATGATATGGTTATGTGTTAGCATGATTTTCTAGTCACTTGATTATTGTTGAATGGCTTCTTTTTGGTTGAAAATGTATGAGTGAGGTTCGGGCTTATGGTGTTGAGGAGGGAAGCCAAAGCTTCTATGTTTAAGTGATGGTTCGATGAACTTAATATGGTTCTAACAATGCTTATAAAACAAAAAAAAACCTATCCTACTTCTATAGGGCATTCGACCTTGACATAGATAGTAGGGTTAGGATCTTAAAGTGTTGATGCTAAGGGTTTTATATGTTCATACTAAAGTTTAAGAGGTATATAAATTATAAAGGTTTCCGAAGAAACCAAGTTTTGGTTCCAAAAAACCATGTGTTGTGAAATGAGTGTTTTGATTTCATGTAGGAACTATTTTAAGAATAGGATGGTTGATGTTGATCAACCATTTGTTTTACTAAATTGTATTTGAAGAAAAGATTTTCAAGATGGTTTTCAAGGATTTTTGGTTAGTAAAGTCTTCTTTGAGAAGATAGGATTCTTACAAAGCTTTTCTTTAAAAACAAGAGTTGTATACTACCACTACCTTTTGAAATTTCCAATATTATATAAGTTATAGTTCATTTGAAAACAAAATGGGTGATTTCAAATAAGAAGTATATTTCCTTTTACACTAAGTAATAGAACTAGGAAACCAAATTCAAAAGAGTGTTACACTAAATGAGACACCTTTGGACACCTGAATAGAGTTTTTCAAGCTATTCTTATGTAAGGAGATTCGATCAACTATTTTGCTATAAGCATAGTACTTTGAAGCTTTTTACTATAATAGTATAAACTTGTGTTATCTCCTAAGAGAATCTATATGAGCTCCGTAATGGACTCATAAAGATTTTAGTAAAAGGCATATACTAATACCTAGTGGTCATGACAAAATCATGTTCCACACCCTTGATGATTTAGATCATCTAAGGAATCCATAATGTATAATCACTAAGAGTTACTTATAAAGCCTAAGTAATGTTCCTTTGATAGACAAGTGAGAAGATTGATGAAGGGATCCTAGTGAATCCCATCCTCCATAATACATTTAGGTATCCAGTGGTTTATCAAGAGATAAACGTGGTACTACGGTGTTGAGGTAGTATGTGGCTGTATTGTGGCATTTCTTGACATGCATCTGCATTTGTGCATGAGTTAGGCATTATGCCTAAGCGTTGAGGTTACACCTAGGTGCGATTGTCTGAGGTGTTGATCATGAGGATCTTGGGGACGTCGGGGGTTGGAGAAGACACATGTGGTCAGAGACTAGCTTCTCTGTGTCGTGGATATCCATCGAAAAACACTGACGTCCTGACTAAAACACCGGGCAAGGCACGATTTGGGTAAAGAACGTCTGGCATGAGCCGTTATGATGATTACAATCATTGGATGCGGCATAGTGGGCTAAGATAATGCAAACAATGTTCTCCCAATCACTCACTCTTATTATGTTTAGCTCCATGGAGTAGAGGTCTGAGTCATGTTGCATTGGTGTCATTGCATACTTGAGTTGACATTTGACCCATATTATTGTTGATTGATATATTAAATGTGATGCCATGTAATTAATTGTTATGCTGTGAAAGCTCATGCGCTATATGCCGATTGGATGCGTGTGTGCATGACTTTTATCATTGTTATTCTGGTTGTGCGATATGCGGAATCTCACCTCATTATTTTTGTTGTCACGCTGCTCGCGTGGTTTTCATCTTGCCTTGGTGAGTAGTCATGGCGATCGACCCATCATCTCACTTGACGTTGGACTCGATACTCCATGATGGAGAGGATGCCTGGACGATCCACCCGGATGGACGTCGTACCTATACCGGAGCTGTCAGCCTCACGAGTAGGAGGGAGTCACCCTTTCACATGACGAGCCTATCAAAGAGAGCCTGCACTTTATGTGTCAATGACGGATGCAGCACGGGGATTTCTTAGCCACCACTTGCTGACTGTCCATGCCTGCCCAATGCCCAGCTCGCAGTTCATCGGGAGGAGCCCCGGGACGTTTATGTTGACCTTTCTTCCATGCCACCCCCACCCACAGCACCATCTATGTCTGCCTTGCCTATGCCTGCTGCCGGACCGTCCGTTCCCATCGCCCCACCCTTGGGACCTACCTATGAGCCTTCTGAGCTACACCCTCTGATTCCTCGCCAGCGGGCGAATTGGAGGATGACTGCTCGTAAGAGCACACCGGCTCAATCTAGGGTATTCTTCTCCACTCCACTCATTATCCTCTTATCTGACGATGAGGAGATGGAAGAGGAGGAGGAGGAGGAGGAGGTACCAGCGGATGTACCGAAGGTCATACCTGAGGTAGCTCTTACCAGCGCGAGTCAGGACGCGTGGTGGACGAGGACTGATTAGAAGATGTTCCAGTATGCGGAACAGATCATGAGTGGGTATGACATGCAGGTCTTGGAGGACGAGGATGAGGCGGAGGAGGCCATGGAGGAGGCGGAGGAGGAGGACCCAGAGGAGTACTACTCTGATGAGTAGTACAGTGTCAGTTTTTGGCCAGTCTCTGGTGTTTTTCCCAGCGTCTGTACTTTTATGATGTACCCCCTTCCCCTTTATGTTGTGGAGCTGCGTCTCCAAGTAGTTTAGGTTGAGTTATCTTTATGTTGTATTATGGAAAGCTTTTGTTTATTTCAATGTTGTGTACGATTCCATATATTTGTTCTTATGAGTACAAGAACACTTATCTGTTTTCGAAACTTGAGTATAAAGAGAAAAAAAACCTATATTTTCGGTAAGTTCTTTATGTTTTAATATATTTCCGCATTTCTTTCGTCTTGTGTTAAATAATCGTGACCCCTAAAGTGGTGTGTTACAAGGGACACATTACAGTTAACTTTAATTACAAGTCTAGAGCCTCAATTTGATGATCAAAACATTCCTGATTTCAAACCCCCGAATTTGGGCTTATTCATACCGTTATCAAGTAGTTTTCTAAACTAATGCTCCTCAAGGGTTTATGTGAAAGAATTGAAAGTGGAAACATATTAGTTAGGAACCTAATTACACATTCCAACAATCAATTTGAATAAAAATTTGTGCCACAAGAAAACCCCCAAATCTATCATAGTTTAAAACACTAGACATGCCATTTTCTCAATTCCACAACATTCTCACTCAATTTCCATAATCCAACAGTGGAATCATGTTAACAATGCACCCAATTGCAAGATTAAACCATCAATTTAGCACAAAATTCATTCCACTAAAAATCTCCAAATTGAGATTTTCGAACCCTAGACCCCAAATTGTTCAAAACTGAAGAACATTCTCATTATCCACAGTAGCAAGGGACTCATCATTAATTTCACAACAAGCAACAAATAAACATGAATAATTAAACTTGAACAAGGTACTTACTGTAAAAGAAAGGGAGAACAGAATTCAGGGAAAGAGCGCACAAAGAGAGAGATGAGCGCGAGGGGTGAGAGAGACAGTGCCCCAAGGGACGGCGATGCCATGGTGGCTGCCTGGCGGCGCAGTGCAGTGGTGGGTTGCTGCTTGGTGGGGCGGTGGAGTTGTGGGTGGCGGTGTGAACGTGAACTTGGAGTGTGGTACGTGAAGAAAGAAAGAGTGAAAGAAAAGGGAGAGAGGTGCGTGTGGGTGCTGAGTGTGGTGAGGGAAAAGAGATTCAAAATTGCATTTTATTTCATTTTTTTAAGAGTATTATCCACCGCCTAGCGGTATACTAGCTGCTCAGCGGTACGAACATAGTGGCTATACTATCGTGCGGCTCCTTACCACCACCCAATGGTATTATTACCGCTTAGCGGTACTCACACAGTAGCTCCCAAAAACATCCACCGCCCAACGACCCATGTAACTGCCCAATGGTGAAGCCCCAGAAAATCCCCAGTAAATTGCCCAGAAAATAGAACCCCCCAGCGGCCATAATACCGCCCAGCATTGGTATTTCTGCATAATTATGCAGCAAACCTCCCTTATTTTAGTGCCAAGAGATGCCATATCTCCACGGCAAGTAATAATACCGCCAAAAACTTGATGGGACCACGGCAAGTGTACCAGGTCGTTGCAAGTAATAAAAACGGTGAGAAACCGGATATCGTTCTCAGGGACCGATGTCTAAATACCAATTCACAAAGAAAACAACTATTTAGACTTTGGTTGAGGTTGAAGAGAATTCGAAATCATAAAATAGACAACAAAGCAATAAACTCTTTTTGGGTTTTCTTTGAGGCAGTTTCTCAAACACTTGGATGGCGAAGGATGAAACTCAATCTAATAAAAGAGTTAGGATCACGCTTCATTTGATTTCATTTGCTGCATTTTAATTGGGCTTAAAACAACTTACTTCTCCTATTTTGTTACTGGATTCTACTAATTTTCCAAGACCCAATTCCTTAGGCCAAAGAACTTTAATTCCTAATTAAAATCCCTAATTCCTTAGGTATTTCAAGAAGGGAAAAAACATGAAGTTCAAGAATCCAAGAGATAACTAGCATTCAAACACTATTCCTAGTTCAAGAATCACAAGGTTCATAATCTTAAACAAATTTGTGCATCAAACTCTCATTCAAAGCATAAACCATATAAATCATTCCAAGGACGATCAAACCCTAGAAAGCTTTAAGAACGAAGATTATGAACTCAAAATAGAAGAAGTCATTCATAACACCCAAGTGAAATACAAGCAAAATCCATCAAAATCCACTTAACCCCAACAAGGGGGAGTTTAGCTAGACATAGAAATGAGTAAAGAAACTAAAACAAAAGGGAAAAGGGAGAACTCCATGATGAACTATGAAGATGATCCAAGCTTCCACTCTTTTCCTCTTCAAACCACTAGTGGAGCTTCCAAATTAGGGTAGAAAGAGCTCTCAAAATCGTGCACCTCTGTTGCCTCCCTCAAAAACCCCAAAAATTAGATTAAAAAGGTCTCATAGAGTGAAACAGGCCAGAAAAAAGATGGGTTGCTCTGCAGCCACCGCCTAGCGGCCAAATCCACCTCCCATTGGCCTCAAGTCAGTAGCGCTCTAAATCTTAAACACCCCCACCGCCCAGCGGCAAAACCCATCGCTCAGGGATGTGACACGATGAAAATGGATGCTCTTTGTCTCCATATCGCTCAGCGGCACGATCCATCACCCAGCGATGTGGTGACAGAATCCGCCTTCTACTTGATTTCCTGACACTGCTTAGCGGTCCATTACACCGCTCAGCGGTATACTGACACCACTCATCCTTCTTTTTAATCTCATGCGAAACTTTATCTTCTCTACAATTAAAATACCATAAATGAGGCCCAAAACTCTCAAATATAACCAAGTTCATGAGATTTATCAAATTAACCCTCTCATTCCATTATGATCAAAATCATGGTTAATTGAGGCAAAATTAAGTTAAAAGTTGGATGCAAATAGCTTATATCCTACCAAAAAGTATAACCAAAATAGATAATTCGCAGGATTGTCACAATGACTTCGATATTGAGAACCTAGTTTCTGATTTCCCTTGCAGAGATTGTAGAGTTTGTTCAGAATTTCCTTACAAGAACTAGGTAGATGATTGGAGAATCTTCAAAGAAACTTGTCCAATCATCAGCTTGAATATTTGGGGAAATGTCTATCCCGTTATCAGCGAAGAATTTCATATTGAACTTGAACTCAACCAGGACATCAGCAATCTGAACATTAAGGTTCTGTCCTTTACCCTTAGTGGTCATGGAGGAGGAGGAGGCCATTGTTTCAGAGAGGAGGGTTTTTCGCAAAGAGTGTTTCTTTTCAAAGAGAGAGAAGAAGGTGAGGAGTTGTGTAAAGGTTGCTCCTTTAACAAAGAACGCTTTAGGCCAAAAACCGTTCATATTTAAAAAAAAAATTTAAACAAAAAAAAAGAGGAGGTGAGGCGACGTGCATTAAATGTTTGATACACATAGCAGATTTTGAAACTATAAAAAGCAGTTTTTCAAATAATGAAAATGAAATTGACTTAGTTAGGGAATGAGAAATAAATTTTCATTCGACAATGATTTAGTTTAATTAATGCATTGGACAAGCAATCAACACATATTGGACTCACATGTATTTGGATTAAGGCAAATATTGGACGCATGCATTGGACTCACAATAGATCAATGAAATGCATGTTCAGATATTTCCTTATGTATGTGAACCTATCTTCAGCTAAAGGCTTGGTGAAGATATCTACCCATTGATGGTCAGTATCAACAAATTGAATATCAATTATTCCTTTTTGCACATAATCTCTAATGAAATGATGCTTCATTTCTATATGCTTTGCTCGAGAGTGCAGTATGGGATTTTTAGACAAATTAATAGCAGCAGTATTATCACACATTATTGGAATATTACTTACAAACATGTTGTAGTCTTCCAACTGATGTTTAATCCAAAGAAGTTGTGAGCAGCAACTTGCAGCAACAATGTACTCAACTTCAGCAGTTGATAAGGCGATTGTGCTTTGCCTTTTGCTTAACCATGAGACTAGATTGGCTCCAATGAAGTGACAACCTCCACTGGTACTTTTTCTTTCTATTCTGTCTCCAGCAAAGTCAGCATCACAGAATCCAACGAATCTGTATTCATCAAATTTCTTATACAATAGGCCCAGATTAGTAGAACCTTTGAGATATCTAAAGATTCTCTTTACTGCTGAGAGATGAGACTCTCTTAGATCAGATTGAAAACGAGCACACAAGCAAACACTAAACATGATATCCGATCTCGACGCAGTTAGATATAAGAGGGAACCAATGATATCTCTATATACCTTTTGGTCTACCTTTTTATCTTTGTCATCCTTGTTTAGTATGGACGTTGGATGCATTTGGATATTCATTGGTTTACAGTCATCCAACTTGAAGCGTTTCAGAAGCTCCTTTGTGTACTTCTTCTGATGAATGTACATTCTGTTCGGTGTTTGCTTTACTTGAAGTCCAAGAAAGAATTTTAATTCTCCCATCATACTCATTTCAAATTCGTTCTGCATTAGCTCAGGAAACTCTTGACAAAGAGATTCATCAGTTGCACCAAATATTATATCATCAACATAAATTTGTGCAACAATAAAATTCTTTTTACATGTTTTTCTAAAAAGAGTTGTGTCCACTTTTCCTCTTGAGAAACCATTCTCCATTAGGAATGTGTTGAGTCTCTCATACCAAGCTCTAGGAGCTTGTTTGAGTCCATATAAAGCTTTCTTAAGCTTATATACATGCTCAAGATGGTTTTGATCTTCAAAACCAGGTGGTTGAACAACATAAACTTCTTCATTAATGAAACCATTCAAGAAAGCACTTTTTACGTCCATTTGATAAAGTATGATGTTATGATGACCAGCATATGAAAGTAAAATGCGTATGGCCTCTAGTCTAGCTACTGGAGCAAAAGTTTCAGTATAGTCAATACCTTCCTCTTGAGAGTAGTCTTGAGCAACTAACCTTGCTTTATTTATCTCAACTTTACCATCTTCGTCCAGCTTGTTACGATAGACCCACTTGGTTCCAATGACAGACTTATCCTTTGGCAAAGAAACCAACGTCCAAACGTCACTACGTTGAAACTGGTTAAGCTCCTCTTGCATAGCGAGGATCCAACATTCATCCATTAAGGCTTCGTCCACAGACTTTGGTTCCAGTTCAGAGATGAAGGCTGAGTCAGCTTGTTCTCTAAAAGTTGACCTTGTCCGGAATCTATCATTTGGTTTGCCAATGATTTGATCCTCAGGGTGATAAGTCCTGAATTGCCACGAACGAGGGGTGTTGACTACTTGCTGAGACGATGATGCGTCCTGAGTTGCGTCTGATACTTCGTCTTTGTTAAGCGTTGGACGTTCTTCTATATCATTTAGATTCATATCTGCAAAAGAATCATCTAGCTCTGATAATCTCTTATCAGGATGTTTGTCATCAAACTTGACATGGGTGGATTCTTCAACAACTAAAGTCCTAGAGTTACAAACACTAAAGGCTTTGGACGTTTCAGAGTATCTTAACAATATTCCATTATCTACTTTTGCATCAAACTTACCAAGTTGATCCTTAGTATTTAAAATAAAACATTGACATCCGAAGGGGTGGAAATAAGAAATGTTGGGTTTGCGTCCTTTCCACGGTTCATAAGGAGTCTTATTCAAGATAGGTGTTATGTATATTCTGTTTTGAATGTAGTAGACAATATTAATAGCTTCAGCCCAGAAGTATTTGGAAATAGAATTATCACTGAGCATTGCCCTAGCCATCTCTTGAAGAGATCAGTTCTTTCTTTCAACAACACCAATCTGTTGTGGTGTTCTAGGCGCAGAGAAATTGTGATGAATACCACTATCATCACCGAACCTTTGGAAAAGCTCATTTTCAAATTCGCCTCCATGGTCACTTTTGATTGAGCTTATACATATGCCTTTTTCATTCTGAACGCTCTTATAGAATATATTAAAGACCTTGATAGACTCATCCTTGTGAGCAAGGAACTTAACCCATGTCCATCTAGTATAGTCATCTATTA
Source organism: Ammopiptanthus mongolicus (assembly GCA_039655645.1). Classification (NCBI taxonomy): domain Eukaryota; kingdom Viridiplantae; phylum Streptophyta; class Magnoliopsida; order Fabales; family Fabaceae; genus Ammopiptanthus; species Ammopiptanthus mongolicus. The sequence goes on from CM077349.1 coordinate 42,863,917, forward strand.
TGACAAGCCCATATTTCTTACCACTAACAGAGACAGTCCTTGTTGGACCAAACAAATCAAGTTGCAACAGCTCTAGTGGCCTTGAAGTACTAACAATGTTCTTGGACTCAAAAGAGTTCTTAACTTGTTTTCCTTTTTGGCACGCATCACAGAGAGCATCCAATCTATACACAATCTTTGGTAGACCTCTAACGAGGTTATGCTTGTTTAGTCTTGAGATTAATGTCAGACTTGCATGACCAAGTCTTTTGTGTCAGATCCATCGCTTATCTTCAATAGACACTAGGCATGATACACTTTGATTTGAGAGTTCCCCCAAGTTAATCTTATAAAGATTATTTTACCTCTTGGCAATGAATAAGATGGACCCATTAGGGTTCTTGACCATACACTCACCTTTATTGAAGGAAACATCAGACCCACTGTCACATAATTGACTTATGCTAAGCAGGTTGTGTTTTAATCCTTCAACCAAATGAACATTATCAATAGAGGGAAAAGGATGCTTAACAATCTTACCAATTCCAACTATCTTTCCTTTCTGGTTGCCTCTAAAGGTGACCCATCCACCAGTCTTTTCACATAGTTCTTGGAACATAGACTTTTCTCCCGTTATGTGACGTGAGCATCCACTGTCCAAGTACCAGGACTGGGGTCTTCTTCATGTTGCTAAGCAGGTCTGCAATAGGGATTATCATATTTTTAGGTACCCAGATAGACTTGGGTCATTTTTGGTTAGTTTGTGGTCTTCGTTCATGCATATTGTTTTTCTTTTTGTGTATGCATATTGAATAGATATGACTACTCTTTTCGCATAAGTTGCAATAATTATTGGATGCATGCTGTTTGGTTTCTTTTTGCTTTCCATGAGATTGAAAAACCTTATGATATTGATTGGTTCTTGATAATTTGTGAGAAGCTTCTTGTTTCTCAGAGTCATTGCCTAAGCCGGACTTATCGTGAGGTGATTTTGAATACCTCAATATCAAGTTTAGCTTCTCTGAACCTCCAACAAGGATACGCTTTTGGTTAGGACATATTCCTCTTGTTTAAGTCTGGTTACCTCGTGAGGTTTACTAGACTTAGAGGTAAGTCTATCAGTTAGATTGACATTCTCAACTTTCAGCTTATTGTTTTCTTCAATGAGCTGCTTATTTTGCTTGTTGGTATCTTCCAACTCTTTATTTATTTTTGAAAATTTTATTTTAAGCATAATATATTGATGATGCAATAAAGAGGAATCATTAAGCAGTTCATCATATGCTTCTTGAAGAGAGTCAGAAACAGTTAACTCTTCCTCTTCCTCTTCTAATTCAGCGTCTGATGAAGTGCTTGCCATCAGACAAAAGTTTGAGGCAGAAGGACTCCTTGGACTGAACAATTGCTCTGAGGTGTCCAGCTTCTCCTTAGTAGTTTGGAACTTCAGGACCATCTCTAATCGTGATCGATCAAGAGCGTTGATGAGCCACCAGTTGACACGAGCATTTAGCAAATACCGTCTGATATCCTCATTCGTCCAGTCAGTTTCAGGTTTAGACGTTGTTGAGCCGTCCTCAAGAGTTATTGTTGGATGATGATCTCCATTAGTGAATATATTACACAACTCATAATCTTGAGCTTGGATGTATATTTGAAAAACTGATTTCCAATAAGGATAGTTCGTTTCATTAAAAATGGGTGGAACATTCCATCCTTTCTTAAAAGTAGCTTTCTGTGTTCCTTCTTCGGGAACAACAAGTTGTTCATCATCCGAAGAGTCTTTGTTTTGAACGTTGGACCAAAGATAGAGATTAGCTTCCTCATTTGTTTCTTCTTCTTCAGAAGAAGAAGAAGAATTGAGATCTTCCCAGGTAGCCATGAAGTTCTTTTTCTTCATTTTGAAAAACTTTTTCTTGTCTTTTAACATGGGATAATCAGCCTTGAAGCGGCCTAGCTTGTTGCACTCGAAACAGATCAGCTGACTTTTGTCTTTGGACTCAGCATGGTCCTTGAAGTTTTTATTTTGAAATGGCCTTCTATTCATCCCATTTTTCTTTCTCCACATATTTTGAATTTTTCTAGAGATGAAGGATAACTCATCATTGTCTGATGCTTCATTATCAAATTGATCAGCATCATCACTAGACTTATCAGCTTTTAGAGCTTTTGAGTTGTTGGTGGATATGCAAGCATGATAAATAAAGCTTCGAACTCTTGAACAATACGCTATGCAGAGAGTGATTTGAAAGTTAAGAACAGAGTAAGCTTTGCAAGCTTTGATATATTCTCTTGATTGCTTGTTTTCTTGTGAATATCTTCAAGTTTGATTCAAGTATGCATCGCTAGTTTGTATCTTCAAGATGAGAGATATTTATAGCAATCTTGTTTTGATCAACTTCAGTCTTCAACGGTTGGAAAAAATCCGTTCTGATTAAGCCTTAAATGCGTCAGTCCATTTAGTCTAATAACTTGTTGAGGCTTCTAATCAGCAAAGTAGACTATCAGGCTTGATAACTTAAAGAGGCACTGACACCTTTTCCTTGTACTCAAAAGTTGCCTTTTGTCTTTCCTTTTGGAGAAGGTCAAATCCTTTTTGTGTCAGGGACAGACTAGCTTTAGCTTTCGATGGTACGAAGATTAAAAAGAATGTTTGTCCAAAAGATATAAGCTTTTTACACATAGAATAATAAATTCAAAATTTTTACATATGTGTTCGTGCTAAAACAAATAAAGCTTTATTGGACTATAATGATTACAGCACAATAAAAGGAAGAGTCTTTGGACTCAAGATTCTATCGTTTAAAAAGACTTTTTATCGTCTGGACAGAGCGAGGGCTAATCCACTTTGGAGTTTGGACGAGCGTAAGTCTTTGGACTTAGATAGTCTTTGGACTTATATATATTATCCTGCACACATAAGATAAAGCGTTTGTCCATAGATAATCTTTGTTCTTCTAAAATTAGTCCTTTGTTAACATCAAAACTTAAGGGATCAGTGGACCATAACCACTTTGTTTTCAACAGGGGACCCTTGAAACCATGGTATGGATACCTCCGAATCGAATCCTAAGATCGCTCCCATGCCTCATAGAGAGATTCCTGATCATATTGTATAAAGCTCGAAATATCAGCTCTAAATTTAGCAGATTTAGAAGGTGGAAAGTACCTAGCCAAAATTTGGTGTGTTAATTGGCCCCAATTAGTGATAGAACCAGATGGCAAAGAGGAATGTCGCTGATTCGCCTTGTCAGACAATGAGAACAGGAATAATCTGAGTCTGATTGAATCTGTTGAAGCTCCATTGTACTTTATGAGATCTATGATCCTGTGGAACTTCTTCAGATGGCAATTGGGGTCCACCGTTGGCAACCCCCCAAATAATCCAGAGTTTTGGATCATAGAGACCAAAGCAGGCTTGATCTCAAAGTTGTAGGCATCCACCGCAGGGTTCGTGATGCTACCCATCACCCAAACAGAGGGGGTAAAGTAATCCAGCAAAGTCATTCTTTCCCCCATGTTGTTCTCCTCTCTTGCTTGCCTCCGCAACCTGTGAGACGTTTTTTCAACTTCCCTGTCAAATACTAGACCAGGATCTTGAGAACACGTTAGCATACAAAGAGAGAGAATAAAAAGAAAAATAAATGTCTAAATTAACTAGAATTTCTTTTCTTCCAATATCACTAAAATCACAAAATATAAAAAATTAATCCCCAGCAACGGTGCCAAAAACTTGTTGCCTTCAAAACACACTTAAGGGCAGTGTACCTTAGCGCAGAAGTAATATAGAACAGAAGTCTAGATATCGTGAAGGAACCTGTTTGAAACACAAGAAGAGGGTTGAATTGTGTTTCTTATGTTTTTAAAACTTTTCGCAAGCAGATATATATATATATATATATATATATATATATATCGCAAAGGTTGGACGTTAAAACAACAATGGACGCAAGGAGCGTTTCCAAGCACAAGTTGGACGCTTACTTGGATGGATTATGATAAAAGAAAAAGCTCGTTAAGAAAGCAATTCAATCCCAAGGAGTTAGAAGAAAATAAACTAAAGCGAATGCAAGGGAAAGAAAAAGGACACAAAGATGTTATCCTTGTTCACTCTTCACCAAAGAGCTACGTCCAGTCCTCTCTGCATGAGAGCTTTCTCCACTATAACAAAAACCCTTTATTACAAGTATTCAACACCTCTTCAGCCAAGTATTCTACGCATCTTCAGGCACAATGAGTATTCTTTTACCTACAAGCCTCTTCAGGCTCAACCAACTAAGGTTTTGATAAAGGTTTGTTCTACTAACTCACTAAGTATGAGGGTTTGAAACTAAAGCTTAGAACTCTAGACAATACTCTTCGCAGAGAGTGATATGAAAGTTAAGAACAGAGTGAGCTTGTAAGCTTTGATTTTTCTCTTGATAGCTTGTTTTCTTGTATGCTTGTGTTTTTCTCAAGTTTGGTAACTTTGCATCTTCAGTGGAGAAGGTATTTATAGGCTTCTGGCTTTTATCAATCTTCAGTTTTCCATGATTGAAAAAGGATCCCGTTCTAATCATGCATTAGATGTGTTAGACCGTAGAGTCTGATAACTTGTCGAGGCTTTTGATCAGCAAAGTAGACTATCAGGCTTGATAGCTAAAAGTAGCGCTGACACCTTTTCCTTATACTTGAAAGTTGCCTTTTGTCTTTCCTTTTGGAGATAGTCAAATCCTTTTGTGTTAGGGACAGACAGGCTTCAGCTTTCGATGGTACGAAGATTACAAAGAATTTTTGTCCAAAAGATACTAGCTTTTACACATAGAATAATAAATTCAAAAGGTTTACATATGTGTGCGCGCTAAAATATCAAAAGACATTGGACTTAAATGAAGAGAACATATATTGGAAAAAGTCTTTGGACTCAGATACACCGTTTAAATTGTTACAGTCCACAAAGAGCGAGAACTTTAGGTTTTGGACTCACTATAAGTCTTTGATTATATAGTCTTTGGACTTCTATTTTCCTGCACACTTAAGATAAAGCATTTGTGCATGGCTAATCTTTGTTCTCTAAAATTAGTCTTTTGTTACCATCAAAACTTAAGGGATTAGCGGACCATAACCACTTTGGTTCCAACAATCTCCCCCTTTTTGATGATGACAAAACATACTAATTTGATTGAACAAAGTTTCCTAGAGGGATGAGAAGCTCCCCAAAAGAAAAAGACTATAAACAGTTAAGGCGTATAAGGATGGAAACCAATAGTCCAATAAACACACATCATAAAGAAATGGAAGAGTATATGCAATCGGATAGGTATTCCAAAATTAAATCAAATTCCCTTTCTCCCCCTTTTTGTCATCAAACAAAAGTGGGAGGAAACCATCATTGTCAAAAGAAACTTTAAAAGGAAAATTTTAAGAAGGTGGGGGAGGAGGAGGAGGAGGAGGTTTAGAGAGGAAATCTGAAATGTAACACCCCGATTTTCATGCTTTCTAAGATAGGTAAGCTATATAAATGAGATTATATTTTATCCGAGGTTTTAGAAAATGAATTTAAATAAAACGAAATCATAGTTATAATCTACATTATCGTAGAGAGTTACGATTAAATTTTGGGTTGAAAATTCAGACGGAACCCGATTTGCGTTTTCACTGGCAGTAAAATTTTACTGATCTGAAAACTTAATTTTCACTTGTGAACAAAATAGTTAGGTTTTAAATCGAAATTCCAACAACTTTGGTAATTTTGAAATTTTTCACTAAAAAGTGAAGTAATATATGTTATTCGGACGAAATTTTAAATCAGGTGAAGAACGGAGCTGAATACCAATTTACGAGACCCAGTAACGGATAAACTTAAAGTCACATCAGGTCAACTCACCTAGGTGAGTCATGCCAGTGACACGCCCGAAGTCATGATGACAAGGAGGTGAAATGACTATATTGCCCTTGATCTTTAGTTTTAATTCCGTTTTTGTCCCTAGGTGATATGACTCTTTTGCCCCTAGGAACTGATGGAATTAAGCTGGTGCCGCATGACTCATCACCCATCATCATTACTTCTAACGAAATATCTAGATATTTTGTGACTTTGGAGGTGAAAGGACCATTATGTCCTTAACCTTTTGTTGAAATTCCAATTTTGTCCCTAAGTGAATCTACCCTTTTGTCCCTAAAATGAACAAACTTGGACCTTCTTGTCCCCTTATGATTCACGCCCAAAGCCCTCCCAACATGACCATTCCACTCATTTCTTCACACCTTCATCAACTCCTCCACTTTCTCTTCTTTTTCTCAATTAACCATACTCAAATTTTGTGAAGAAAGTGTTGGATTCTTGCACATTTTCATCATCCAAGAGGTAGGGACTTACTCTCTTTAATCCATGAGCTTTATATTCTTCATTCATTTCATGTTTTCAAGCCACGATCAACATGTTTGAAGTTTCAAAGTTCTATGTTAAAAAATGTCTAGAAAATCATAGAAAAATCTGTTTAATGTGAAATCAATTTCTATGATCTAGTCTTATCATGCTCTATCACTATCCAAAGGCATGTAATCAAATAACATGGCTGGCTATATTTTCCATGAAGTGACCAAAACCTAGCTTTTGGGAAGCCAAGAGTTTTGCTTCAAGTTTTTGTATAATGACACTTGTTTTAGTGTTATATATACTTAAGAATCATTCATCCAAGAGTTGAGTTATAGCACCGAGTGGGTGTAACATGAAACATGGCCGCAATCTGTTGTAGCATAGCTGCATTACTGGCTTCAGTGGACCGTTGAACGAACTCTTGAAATTCCAGAGGAACAGGAGAGACAGAGCTTTCAACAATTCTTGGTTGCCTCAAAGCTTGAGATGGAGAGGGATCAATAGGATGAACTAGAAAGAGAGGGATTGATTGAGACTGAGAGCGATTTCTCTCCGAATCCGCAACTTGCTCAACATTCTCTTCTGGTTGAGGACCAGCACAGACAACCTCTATGTTGTCAGAATCTTCCAAAGATGCTCGAGCAGGCTCAGCTTGAGGTTTTTCAACAATTGGTTCAATCCAAGGAGTGTTGTCCACTTCTTCATTGTCAATGGGATACAAGGGAATCCCAAAGATATAATCACTCAAAATCATGAATGTAACATTTGAGATCTTGTATTTCCCATGGACGGAGGAGGTTTCTGATTTCTCCTCTTCAGTTAAACCAGACGAAGATACTTCCGTTGTGCACCTCCAGATAGTGCTTTCCCAAACAATGCGGGCATCATTGTCTCCATTTTGCCAAACAAGTTGCTCCAAGCAGCATTGAAAGACGTCTTCATCGTCTCTTGGTCTTTTCCAAAACAAGGGGTCAAAAGAGGTGGGAGTTGGCATCACAGCCTTGTTCAGTCTTTTTTTAGCGTCCTTGGTTTTGTTCATATCCAGCATAGGAATCCTTGGACATGCTCTCGGAAGAATTGATCCAACCACAGTTTTTGCTTTCATTTTCAGAAATCTTTGAGGAAGATTGTGTCGGATTTTCAATTGTCGAGGCATCTCGCATTTCTTCCTTATGGTATAGTAAGGGATGAGATCTCTAATATCTGAGTATTCCTTCCAATCAGATGGATGGCTGGGAATCAACTTGACATCTCTGTCCTGGATGAAATTTTTCAGAGCATGGGTCCTGGACCTTTTCTGTTCGATGGAATCCCATTTCAATTTCTCCTCATTAGGAAAAACGATGTGGCGACCCACATTGTAGTGGCACCATTGAAACTTATTATCCATTACAAGTTTTAGGTAGATTTTTCTGGGAGGGAACCTCTTTTGCCCAAGGCCAGTGAGAAAGGGAGGTAGGGTTTCAGGTTCATAGTCATATTTTAGGTAAGGATAATATGGACGAGGGGGTAGAGGGATGGTAGAGTCATCTTTGGATTTCAAGGTAAGTCTCTGCTCATTGTTGTTTTGATTGTGGCTGTTTATGAATGGTGTGGAGTCAATATAAGGAAACGTTTGTCTTTTGTGATGGGGATTGGGGTTAGGTGCACCATAGGACTCAAAGGGTCTGTTTCTCCATGGTGTGCACTAATCTTGTGGTTCGGACGGTGAGGGTGATGGAGGTATTTGCGTTTAGGTTATGGAGAGTTCAATCTCATTAGGTGTAATAACTGAAGGAGTTTGAGGTTCAGTATTACCTTGGGTCTTGGACCGAGTGGACTTTGGTTTTCTCAGAGGTGGCTTGTATCGTGGTTCATCAGCTTTGCCTTTAATTACCTTGGCAATAGGTAAGTCATCATCATCTTCTTCTTATTGGACAGACTGAAGAATCAATCTTCTTTTTCTTTTCTTCTGAACTGAGGGAGCATAAGGATGAATAGAACTTTGCTCAACTGTTGGACGAACAACATGTTTAGTTGAGACAACTTGATCAGACGCTTCTTCAGCATTTTGCGTCTGATTCTTTTGGGAGCCTTTTTGCTTCCTTTCCTTCTTGGACTTTTCAAAACAATCCAAGTCAATTTTCATCAAGATCTATTTTCCATAGATAGGTTGAATCAAGCGTTCAATCCCGTGTACACCAAAGTACTTGAACTTCTGTTCAGGTATGAGATTTATTAGGCTTTCATGCACCTGGTGTTGCTTGATGATTTTTGAGAGCAGAGCGGCATAAGGTATAGCATTGTTCTTCCCAGGCCCTTGGATATTTGTCTTGAAGTTTGAGAACAACAAGTGAGGTAAATTCACTTGTCTTTCCAGCAAGAGATTCACCAAACAAAACTAATGCAACTTAGATACAGAGTCCTTAGAACCAGTTTTGTGGATGATGGACTTGTTGAGAATTTAATGCAAAACCCTAGCCTTGTCTATAACACCCCCTCGGTGCTACGTCTCAAACTCGATGCGGAAAACATAATCAAATAAAAACGCTAGTTGCTCTCGAAAAATACTTTTAAGTAATATCTATGTTCGAAAACGGGGTTTAAAATTTTTCTTCGCACATATAATAATCCAAACATAGGACAGGTAGGATAAACCACATAACACATATCAATTATAAACATCCAGAACAAAAAATAAAGCATAAGGTCATTAATGCCGGAGCATATAAGTTTTCTAGAAACAGATTTTAACTAGTAGTAGAAGTTATGGCCTATTATCACAGATTACAGACCTCAAAACAGTAAATCAACATAAAAACAACAGATAAGATAGGACTGCTCCAAAAAGAAACTAGACACTAATGCTGGTTGGGCTAAAAGTAGCCACTAGGGACAAATCCCAAAGCCAGCTCCGATTCCCGGAGAAATTCGGAGGGATCCTCCTTCTCTTCATCTTCAAAAGACTCCATCATCCAAGTCCTCCCTTGTCCGCGGGGACCTCTGGACATCATCTGTACATGTATCGAAAAACACAACAGAGTGTCCACCATGAATAGGCAAAGGTGAGATACTAATTTTACAAGTTTATCATGATAGCCGCACAAGCGACAAACAGCATATACATTCACATATAAATACAACAACATTAACAGATATTCATACAACATAATATCTCAGACACTATCATGAGTTATAATAATGCATGAGACTCCAATATCCTCATTCTAATTCATGTTCTCCGGAGATTCCTAACTTCCCTTCATCAAGCGATAGGCCGCGAATACTCCCATAACACAATTGTTCTCATGAGTTAGCCTCTCAATTTAGGTCCGAACTCCAATTCTTCAGGGGTGTCACGTCTCAACCATATCATGAATAGTCCAATCTCTGATCAAGTTCATCCGTGTTTGGCAACCGATTACCACGGCACGAGGTTGCAACGCCTCCGACCACTTGTGGAGTGTCGAACACAGGATGCCCCTATAGACCTAGTGGTCTTAACTGGCTCATATTCTCAACCACTTGGATTGTATCTCGGTTCAAATGGCACGTCTTCCGTTTCATGTATATACATGGAAAGTTTCTATTTTCTTTTTCGTTCATTCTTTTTTGTCGAGGCATATAGCTCACGACTCGTTTTAAAGGACATTTAGCCCGTTCATTCAAAACACAGGACCTGAAGTCCGAGTACTCAACTCGCAAAACACAAGCCCGACGTCTCGGTCACTAGGTTTTCATACTTCTTAAGGTGAAAAGGAAATCACCGCTTTTCTCCCGAGTCTTACTTTCACAAAACAGTTTTGGAAAAACAAAACTCAACTTCGTTGTTATGAACTAAAACATTTTCCTCCGAGAAATCATTTTCCAGGAAAACTCTTTTTCTTTGCAAATCTGTTTTTCTAAAGATTTCGTCTCCTTTAAAAACGTTTTCTAAAAGAAATTTCATTTTGAGTGAACTTTCCTTGAATGACTTTTTTTCTTTCAAAAGGATCTAACATTTTTAAAAAGAAGTTTTATTCCTTGATAGAGCAAAACATTTCTCAAGAGCTTTCTTTGATTTCAAAATACGTCTTCGATTTCGGGTTTTAAACATTTTAATCTTATTTATCGAGCGATAGCCAATGCTATGATCTCAACCAACCCAGTATATACTTCAAATATCCAAGTATATACTTCATCAAGTAAATCAAGTACATACACGACACATAATAATCATCAAAACACCAACAACACATCTACCAACCAATCATCATGAAGCTACCAAAATTATTATGAAATACCTCCCTTTAGCTCTTTAGGGTCCTAAGTTGGCTCTCGAACGGTTTTCGATTCCGGTTTCGTTTTCCTCCGCGTCGCCTAGAACAATCAATCACAATTCAATTATCAACAACAATCAATACAAAATAACAACATTAATAACATAAATTTCTTCCCCCTAATAGGTCCAAGGTTTGGCCATAACTTGAAAAATAGGCTAGGAGTTTCATTTGGTTCCAATCTTTTGGATGGAGGATTATTAAGCATACTTAACACTAGATTATGTCCTATTACTCAAAAATTTGAAACACAACCCATGGTTCATCACACTCTAGGTCTCAGTCATCAAGAAGAAAAATGGCTAGGAATTAATTTGGTTTTCCAATCTCTTGGATTCAATGATCACCGGAAAGGAAAGGATGGAATCAAGTGTAATAGAACAAAAATTGAAGAAACTCACTTTTTCCCCAATTTTTCTAGGGTTCGGCCACTTCCAATAACATAGGCTAGGCTTAGTGTTTGATCTCATACTCTTGGATAGTGGTAGAAGGTGATGAAACTAGCTTAAAGAAATTGGTTTCACATTAAAAGGATTTTTCTACAATTTTCTAGAAATTTTTGAAGTTTGGCTCATGAAGTTGAAACTCATGGAATCAAGCTTTTCAATCATGAAATAGGAAGAGATTCATGAGGTTTAAGGACCAAAGAAGTGATCTTACCTCTTGAATGGTGAAGAATGGCAAGAATCACACTTTTTCTTCACAAAAACTCAAGCTTTCTCTTAAGGAAAATGGAAGAAAAACCAAGGAAGAAGATGAAGTGAAGAAAGAAATGGTTGAAGGCTTCTTGAAGCTTGCCAATTTCATGGGTATGAAGGGAGGGACAAGGATGTCCACAATTTTTTCACTTAAGGGTAATTTGATCTTTTCACACAAGGTTAAATTGTAATTTTGAGAAAAGTCAGGGGCATTTTGGTCTTTTCATGTCCAGATATTTTCAAACGTCATCATGACATTGGCACGCTTTTCCATGTGATGTGACTTGATGTGACTTCAAGTTTATCCGTTAGTGGGTCCCGGTAAATCCATATCCAGCTCCGTTCGTCACCCGATTTGAGATTTCGCCCGAATAAAGCATAGGAACTGATTTTTTTCAAATTTATCAAAAATGTAGGAAATTCGATTCTAAGACTAACTGTCTCGTTCACGGTTCAAACTAACGTCTCCTGAGCAGTAAAATCTTACTATTAGTGAAAAAATGCAGACCGGGCTCCGTCTGAGTTTTCGACCCAAAATTTAACCGTAACTTTCTACAATAGCGTAGAGTATGAATATGGTCTTGGTTTATTTTATTTCATTTTCTAAAACCTCAAAGAAAATATAAACTTGTTTACACATATTATCGATATTAAAGCAGTGAAAAATCGGGGTTTTACACTACTACCCCTCTAAAAAAAATTTCGTTCTCGAAATTACGTACCTGGAAAAAGATCAGGATATTGTAATCTCATCTTGTCCTCCAAATCCAACATCGCGTCTCTAATTGCTTCGTTGCACACAACCTTGACTAAGGAGATCTGTTTTCCCCTGAGTTGCTTTATCCTCTTGTCATTGATTCGTACAAGTGATGTCTCATAAGACAAGTTTTCTCGTAAATGTACTACGTCGGGTTCAATTACATGCGAAGAATCAGGAATATACTTCCTAAGTTGTGACACATGGAAAACATTATGAATATTGGAGAGAAAAGGTGGTAAGGCAATCTGATAAGTTACTGGACCAATACGACGAAGAATTTGGCAAGGTCCAATGAATTTGGGAGTGAGTTTTCTGGACTTCATAGCTCTACCTACCCCAGTTGTGGGCGTGACTCTCAGGAACACCTGTTGACCTTCTTGAAATTCGAGGGGTCGCGTCCGTCTATCGAACTAGCTTTTCTGTTTGCTCTATATCGTCATCATCTTTTCACTGATTTGCTTAACCTTTTCCGTAGTTTGCTGCACAAGGTCGGGACCTAAGATCGTACTCTCTTCATCCTGGTACCAACACAACAGTGTCTGGCACTTTCATCCATATAGTGCCTCATAGGGTGCCATCCCTATACTAGAATGAAAATTATTGGTGTACGTAAATTCGATAAGAGACAAAAGATCATCCCAGTTTCCACTATGGTCTAGAACACAAGCCCTCAGCAAATCTTCCAAATATTGTATCGTCCTCTCCCTCTGTCCATTTGTTTCAGGGTAATATGCTGAACTCAACCTCAACTTTGTTCCTAACGCTTGATGTAGACTTTGCCAAAAACATGAAGTAAACTTTGGGTCTCTAGCTGAAACGATACTTGACAATACTCCATGTAGTCTGATCACTTCCCTGATATACAACTCAGTTAACTTCTCCACTGTGTAGTTGGTCTTAACAGGTAAGAAGTACGCTGACTTCGTTAGCCTATCAACGATCACCAAATCGAATCGAAACTCTTAGAAGTCCTTGGTAAACCTACCACAAAATCCATTGAGATGCTCTCCCATTTCCATTCGGGTACATCCAAGGATTGAAGCATTCCACCAGGTCGTTGATGTTCTACTTTTTCTTTCTGACAAGTTAGACATGATGCTACGTACTCGGCCACTTGCTTCTTCATTCCTAGCCACCAAAACCTCTGTTTCAGATCTTGATACATTTTGGTCGATCCAGGGTGAATACTTAACTTGCTCTTATATGCTTCCTCCAAAATCATTTTCGTCATCTCTGGGTCGTTAGGTACATAAACCCATCCCTTGTATCTCAAGATGCCATCTATGTTCCCAAGCTGAACTCTACTGCCTACTCTTGTCCAAGTAACTCCTTTTTCTCTTTAAGGTACTCATTCGATGTTTGTTGTTGTAATACCCCGATTTTCATTGCCTTTATAAATTAATAAGTTGTATAATTAAGTTTTTATTTTATTCGAGGTTTTACAAAATGAAATAAAATAAACCGAAACCATATTCATGTTCAACGCTATCGTAGAAAGCTACGATTAAATTTTGGGCTAAAAACTCAGACGGAGCCCGGTTTGCGTTTTTCACTGATAGTAGTGTTCTACTACTATAAAAACCTAATTTGGACGAGGAAGTTATATGCTTCCTCCAAAATCATTTTCCTCATCTCTAGGTCGTTAGGTACATAAACCCATCCATTGTATCTCAAGATGCCATTTGTGTTCCCAAGCTGAACTCTGCAGCCTTCTCTTGTCCAAGTAACTCCTTTTTCTCTTTAAGGTACTCATTCGATGTTTGTTGTTGTAACACCCTGATTTTCATTGCCTTTATAAATTAATAAGTTGTATAATTAAGTTTGTATTTTATTCGAGGTTTTATAAAATGAAATAAAATAAACCGAGACCATATTCATGTTCAACGCTATCCGGTTTGGATTTATCGAGACCCGCTAACGGATAAACTCAGTGTCACATCAAGTCAAATCACATTGGGATGCGTGCCAGAGTCATGATGGTTTTAGAAAATATCTGGATGCAAAATGACCGAAATATCCCTAACCTTTTTCCTTAAGGACATTTTAGTCCCTAAAGGAAAAGACCAAAATGCCCTTAAGTGATCAACTTTTAGACACCCTTTCCCCACCTTCATTCATGCATAAGGGGGGTTTCATGAAGCCTTCACCATTTCTTCTCTAACTCCATCTTCTTCCATAAATTTCTCTCGTTTTCCTTAAGAGAAAACTTGATTTTTGGTGAAGGAAAAGTGTTGATTCTTGATCATTTTCATCACTCCAAGAGGTAAGATCACTTCTTTGATCCTTAAACCTCATGAATCTTCTCTTAATCATGTTTGAAAACCATGATTCAAGTAGATTTCAAGTTCTAGGTTCAAACTTCAAAAATCTCTAGAAAATTGTAGAAAAATCCTTTTAATGTCAAACCAATTTCTATGAGCTAGTTGCATCATCCTCTTCCATAATCCAAGAGCTTGTAACCAAAGGAGCTCTTTAACCCATATGGGTATAGATGGCCGAATCCTCCTCTTTTTGAATCAATGGAGTTTTGTTCCAATTTGTGTCTAAGAACTAGTGATTAGGTTCTATCACACTTAGAAGGCCTTGAATCCAAAAGTATGTGATCAAAAAATTTCCCTAGCCTATTTAATCATAGGATGGCCAAACAACCAAATTGGGGAAAACATGAGATTTTGATTCAAGTTTCAAAATTGAGACTTGATTTCGTGTTAAGGTTATTACCTAGAGATCCTTCCTCCAAGAGATAGGAATTTTTAAACATCCCTAGCTATTTTTGGGATCTTATGGCCGAACCTAGCCTCTAAGCGATTAGGGAAATTATGTTGTTATATGTTGATGTTTGGATTGGTTGTGTGTTTGTAGTTGTTGTTGGGTATTCGGACGGGAAATTGGGAGAGTTCTTGGATCGATCGGGCGACTTTTCATCCGGAGGATACTTCAAGAGATAAGGGGAGATTAACTCCAATAAGTTTGATAGCCTCATGGGATTTTTGTTGGATGATTCTAACCATGATGTGAAGTTGATGATTTTCCTGGTTGATGCATTATGTGGCATATATGCTTAATTGGTGCTTTGAAGATATACTATATGTTGTGTATGAACTAGATTTACTTGATGAAGTATATATATATATATTATCCTTGATTGGTTAAAAGCATAGCATTAGCTATAGCTCAATAATGAAGATTAAGGTACCTAAAAGTCTTAATCAACGATTTGGAAATGTTTTGGTTTGAGATATGAGAAGCTTTTAAGTTAAATGGCATAATGGCCAATTTTACTAAAAAAAGCCACTAAGCTAAGAACTCAAGAGGAATTTCAAACAAGAGTTAAGAAATTGAGAGTTTGTGATGAAAATAGTGAAAAATTGTTTTATCATTATTTTTTAAACATGTTGTACAAAGAAAGAAACCTTAAAAATATCTAGTTTATCAAAGAAAGAACTTTCTGAAAGTGTTTGACTTTCCAAAACAAAAAAGTCTCTTCATGAAAGTTTGCTCCGATAACAATCTTTTGAAAAATGTTTAAAACGATGGAACCTTTAAAAAAGGCATTTAAAGCCAAAATCCTTTGAAAATGATTCTCTAGGACTTGAGCCTTTGAGAATGGTTTGTAAAGAGAAGTTTTTGTGGAAAACAAGTTTTAGAGCGAAAATGAGTTTTGGTTTATAACAAAGAGATTCTGAGTTTTGTTTTTAAGATTTGAACTACGAAAATGAAATTTCATAAAACTGGTGATTACCCCTTCACGCATGTGAAGCACATGAACCTACTGACCGAGACGTCGGCCTAGAACTTCGTGGATTGAGCACTCGGACTACGTGTCCTGTGTTCTGAAAAAAGAACGGACTTTGTGTCCTATATGTGAATCTAGTGTCCGCGACGTCGGTCTAGTACTTCGTGAATTAAGAACTTGGACTACGTGTCCTGAATTTTGAACGAACAGGCTATATGTCCTTTAAAATGAGCCATGAGTTGTGTGCCCTTGATAGAAAAGAAAAAGAATGAATGAGCGAAAAAGAAAACAGAAAATATTCTGCATACATAAATGAATCGGCCGATGTGCCATTTGAAACGAGCTACAACTCAGGTAGTTGAGAATATGAGCCAGTTAAGATCACTAGGTCTATAGGGGAATACTGTGTTCGAGACTCCACATGAGGCCGGAGGCATCGCGACCCCGTGCCGTGGTAATCAGTTGCCCAACACAAATGAACTCGATCAGAGACTGGACTATTCATGATATGGTTATGACGTGATACCCCTGAACAATTGGAGTTCAGACCTAAATTTAGAAGCCGACTCATGAGAACAATTGTGTTACGGGAGTATTTGCGGCCTATCGCTCGATGAAGGGAAGTTAGGAATCTCCGGAGAACATGAATTAGAAAGTTGAATTGAAGTCTCATCCATTCTTTTGACTTATCTTGATGAATGGGTGTGATCCCATAGCGTGAGATTATCTTGTTATGATATGATGTTGAATATTGATATTCTATAGCATGACTGTGTTGTATATCGATGCATTATTGTATGCTGCTTTACTTGTATGGCTATTACGTTAAACTTGTGAACGAGTATCTCACCCTTGCCTGTACATGTTGGACACCCTGTTGTGTTTTTGGATACATGTCCAAATATTTTCCAACGGTCCTCTAGGTCATTACGGCACCCTGTAGCTGAGTTCCTTAGTCTCAACTACAAAGACGGGTGGACTGTTGATGACGAGGCCAGTCTCATTGGGGCGATGCATGCCAAGTAGTATGCTTTATTGTTCTTAGAGTTTTATTAGACCAGCTCTTAGGATTTTTGACATTTAAGTCAGGTCTTTTGACCGTGACTCAGTAGGATATGTATTAAGAGATTGAAGTGATGTACGTCTTATGGCGAAGTTGAATGAGTTTTATAGATGATGAGTTTGAATTTGTTTTTCAGCTGTTATTAAAATTTTCAATTGGTATCAGATTTCCACAACTAGTCTATTGAGTATTTTCGAAAAAATTTTAATTAACTGAAAAAGAAAATTTGGTGTGCGAACTGTGACACTGAGTGGGGGTGTTACAGTTGTTCTCGGATCATTTCCATCAGTCCACTAGATACCTTGATCATTCCTAAACTAATATTCTCATTGTTCACTTCCATAACTAGATTGAGATTGCGAAACTGCTCAATTAGTTCTAACTCTTTAACCATCATTGCAGAGATATGCAGGGTCTTCCGACTAAGAGCGTCTGCAACGACATTTGCTTTTCCAGGGTGGTATAGCAAAGTGAAATCGTAGTCCTTGAGAAACTCCATCCATCGTCTCTGCCTTATGTTAAGCGCCTTCTGATCGAACATGTATTTCAAACTTTTGAGATCACTAAAGACATCAAACTTGGATCCATACAAGTAGTGTCTCCAAATCTTTAGTGAAAAACCACAGCAGCTAACTCTAGGTCGTGCGTCGGGTAATTCCTCTCATGAGTTTCCAACTGGTGCGAAGCATAGGCTACAACCTTCCAATGTTGGATAAGTACACATCCTAAACCCTAATGCAAAGCATCACAGTACACTTCATATGGGTCGTCCGGTTTAGGTGATACTAACACGGGTGAGGTTGTCAAACTCATCTCTTGGAAACTTTCCTAGCATTTCTCCGTCCAAGAAAAAGGTTGGTCCTTCCTCGTAAGTTGAATCAACGGCGCAACAGTCTTTGAAAATCCTTCGATGTCTGTCACGGTCTTGGGTCTTTCCCATAAAATCCTTCGATGTCTGTCACGGTCTTGGGTTTGTAATAACCAGCTAATCCAACGAAACTGCAGATTTCTATCACGGTCTTGGGTCTTTCCCATAAAAGTACTGCTTTTACTTTTGTAGGGTCAACAATAATTCCTTCCTTCGTAATCACGTGCCCCAAGAACTTGACTTCATCCAGCCAAAACTCGCACTTAGACAGCTTTGCGTACAACTTCCCCTTGTGAAGAATTTGTAAAACTTGTCGCAGGTGTTCCTCATGCTCCTCGGGACTCTTCGAGTAGATGAGAATATCATCGATGAACATGACAAAGAACTTATCCAGAAACGGACTGAGAATTCGGTTCATGTAGTCCATGAAGATAGCGGGCGCATTTGTCACTCCAAAAGGCATCACAAGGTACTCATAGTGACCATAACGAGTCTTGAATGCTTCTTAGGTATATCTTCAGCCTTCAGTCTAATCTGGTGATAACCATATCGCAGGTCGATCTTTGAAAAGATAGCGGCTCCTTGGAGTTGATCCATCAGATCGTCTATGCATAGTAGCAGGTACTTGTTCTTGATCGTCACCTTGTTGAGTTGACGGTAATCTACGCAGAGTCTTGAACCTATGTCCTTCTTCCTCACTAATAGCACTGGTGCTCCCCATGGGGACACACTTGGCCTCACAAACTGTTTAGACAACAGATCTTCTAATTGAGCTTTCAGCTCGGCTAACTCCGTAGGTGACATCCTATACGGAGCGATAGAGTTCGGACCAGATCCCGGAACTAAGTCTATCGAAAACTCGATATCCTTCGCAGGTGGTAAACCTGGAACATCCTCGGGAAATACTTTCGGAAAATCTTTCATAACCGGCACATCGCTCAAAACAACGTCCCTCTCGACTTCTAGACAGGATAAAAGCATGTATCCCTGAGCTCCTTTTTTCAAAGAGGCTCTTACTTGGTTGGCAGTTAAAAATCCAGAAATCAGGGTCAGGAAAAACTAAGGTTTTATGTGCACAATCTAAAAGGATATGGTTGGAAGATAACCAATCCATGCCTAGGATCACATCCATTGTATCAAAGGCAAACATATCAAATCAACAAGAAATTTCCTATCATGGATAACAATAGGACAACTCAAACATACTGAATTTATAGTAACAGGTGTAGCAGTTAGAGTAGATACAATTAAATCAAACGACAGCAAAGAAACAGGCAAGTTCAAAAGTCTCACACAATCCAAAGAGATAAACGAATGTGTAGCACCCGAATCAAATAGTACAGTTAGGAGATTACAAGCTATGTCGCAACTACCTTGTATGAGATCATCCGACTTTGAAGCATCAGCACCACTCATGGTGTAAACTCTTCCCCTTGCCGTCAGTTTAGAAGCTCGTACATTATTGATGACCGACTCGGACTTTGGTGCAGTACATTCCCTTGCGAAGTGTCCTATCTTCCCACACTGGAAACGTAGAACTCCTTTCAGCACGCAGTTCTCAATTGTATGGCCTTGTTTCCCACACTTGAAGCATCTCTAGGCTTGTCCTTGATTCTGATCGTTCCCACTTCCACCACAGTAGGCAGAAGCAATAGGGCGATACGATTGTTGTCTCTAACTATTCCCTTGGGGTCGGGAATATGGCTTCTTTTGGGACAGCTTCCCTTTCTGGTTCTGGTACTGGTTTGGGTTCCTGGACCTAGACGGTCCTCCCACATTGCTCTTGTTGTCCCTTCCTCTTCTCATCTTCTTAACTTTTCTACACTGTTCCACCAAGGCTTGAAAGTTGCAAATCTCAAGTGGTAGCACAGACTCCTTGATTTCGAAACGCAGGCCTCCTTCAAACCTCTCGCACTTCCAGTCCTCATCAGGTTGAGCATGGAAAAAGCGGAAATATTTGGCGAGTGATTCAAACTTTGCCGCATATTCTCCAACAGTCATGTCCTTTTGCTGTAGCCTCAGGAATTCTTGCTCTTTATCGGTCCTGGCACTCTGGGGAAAATACTTGTCCAGAAACTTGGTGTGAAATACTCCACAAGTGACCTTTTGATTGTTGGCTTCCAGCAGTTGTCTGGTTCCTCTCCACCAAAATTCTACATCTCCCAAAAGTAGGAAGACAACATAGTTAACCTTCACTTCCTCAGGGCAGCGCAGAACATCAAAAATCTTTTCCACTTCTTGCAGCCATAAGTTAGACTTCTCCGGATTAGAATCCCCATGAAACTACGAAAGATCATGATGTCGGAAGTCGACTAAACCTCTGGCATCAGCAGCAAGATCAGCTCTCTATTGGTTCTATTGTTTCTGTTGAGCCATTGTAGCCGTATGTTGGGCAACAACTGCAGCCATATCAGCCATGGCCTAGATAGCCCGATTGATGTTATCATCGGCATTTGTGTCAGCAGTGCCACAACCGTCACCATCGTTGGTGTTGCAACGACCTCCACCACGACTGTGTTGGTGTAAGCCTTAGAGGCCATTAGTCTTCTTTGAGATTTACATTTGTATCATGACTTTGATTTACATATATTTATATATAAGGCATTTCAGTTTATACTATTAATTGTTTAAATGAAGTAAAGTCCTTAGAATAGTTATTTCAGTTCAAAAGAACATCAAGTGCATGACTTGATCGTGAGACCCTATTGAACAATTTAAATACTATTCTTGAAACATCCATAGTGAAGTATTATTGTTAATTAGGATGATAATAATACATCGACACTATTATGTGGGTAGACTGATGACCACATCTCACGGGTCATGGATATGAGATATTAAGTCTTCACATAGGTATGAATATTAGAGTAATATTTATACTGGATTGACCCAGTATGAGAATGCTGCGTAATAGTTATGTAAGTGTCATGAACGCTTCTCATGGTAACTAAAGTGAAGTAGTCCTTCGACTTGAAGTCACTACGATTCCTACATGAGGAGTTGTAGGCTTTAATGCTACCAAACGTTATCCGTAACAGGATGATCATAAAGATAGTTATTGGGCCTACAATGAATCATGTTGAGGGATGTGAGTGATGTAGACAGGATTCGTCCCTCCTACATAACAGGAGTAATGTCATGGGCCACTCAATGGAGTGAGACGTGAAAGTGCATGACCATGCTGTAATGGGCCAATATGAGATATTGAGCTCATTTGTGATTGCACGTCAACTCGGGAATTGAGAAACAAATAATTGAACTTAACAAGGATGACACACTTATGCCTTGTGTTCAATTAAGACATATGAACGAAGGGACATTTACTACACGATTATTTTGGTTACCGTAAGGTATATATCGTATCACTGATATTCTCACTAACTGGGTAACAATGATGTATCGCTAGATGCCGCTCATTATTTATAATATTAAATGTGATTTAATATTATTGCCAATTTATTGAGAACCTATAGGGTCACACGCATAGAGCAAATAGTCGGAGATTGAATTAGTTTATTAAATATGATTTAATAATATTAATTATAGATTGGGCCTGTAGCGTAAAAGCCCAATGAGGTTAGGTTAAGTAGATGACAGCTTATAATGTTGTGCACGTCACTTAAGCGCTAAGAAGCTTACTGCGCATAACCTAGTGGCCGTCACACCTCCTTGGTAGGCGCGCCCCCCTCACCCCTGCCGTCAACTAGCACGACGTTTTTCTCCGACACTGATTTGTTCGCGTGGACTACATAGAGGTGGTGCTCCATTGCGGTACTGGTGATAGCATTGCTCCTAGTGCTCGTGATCGTTTGAGAAGGACTGTTCTTCGCTTGCAGTGATCGCGGTAAAGCTACAGTAGAAGCGGTAAACACTACATCATGAGTCATGACCATTCGCATGGATCTTTTGGTGGGAATTTTTCCATTGCGTTATCGTTTTTAAATACGCAAATTCCCACCATTGGTATCAGAGATGCTTGCGAAACCATGATTCTCTTGTTTGTTTATTTATTATAACATGTTCTGTTTTTGAAAGATATGATCTTTAACATGTTATGTTTGAAAATCGTAAAAGTGTTTTACGAAAAACGTTTTTCTGAAATCCTTGTTTTGAAATGCGACGACAACAAGTGTTGCTGTCATGCGCACCTTACATCCAGACACATAATCGATTATGAGGGCTCAAGTTTTGATGCCTAATCGTCCTAGAAGCAGGGCAACTTCTAGTCAGAACCACAATAATCGATTATGTAATCAATTATATAATCGATTACGCAAAGAGTTTGCATAAATGTTAGTATGACAGGTTACACAATCGATTATGTAATTGATTACGCTATGGATTATGGTAGTACAATAATCGATTATGGTGGTACCGTAATCGATTATGAGGATATCAGAAACGTTGTTTTGAGTGGTTTTTGAAATCACTTGAAAAAATAATAATTAATAATAATAAATAATAATAAATATTTTATTATTAATTTTTATTATGTATTTGGTTGTGTATGGTGAATAGTTATGGCCTTAGTCCTTTTTCTTCTTTCTTTGGTTATTTTGAAATACGGCCTGCGTGTCGTGCCTTTCTCTTAAATTCCATATGTATATTCTTTTCTCACCTTATTCCCCTTGAATGTAAATGAGGTTTCTTTCAAATGTAATGTTATGGTGAAGACAAGAAGACGACTTCAGAAGAGGACAACTCGGTAGGTGATCATGCTTGGTGAAGCTTGTACGCTACTAGGGTTTTAGATTAGATTCTCTCATTTGCTTGGGAGAATCAATGCGTTAGGAGCCACAACCATGTCACATTTGTTATATGCTATATATGTATGAGATGTATGTTAGTATATAGTAGATTAAACAGTTTAACTTATGGTGAGGTCAAATTTATAAATAAATCCCTTCAAAGGAAATATTAAGTCGCGTTTAAATGTGCCTTCCAATACATGACACTCGTCAAGACTAATATCGATTGAGCGTAGGTCTACCAAAGCAGAGTACCTTTGTCTATAATAGTAAGACGCGATGGGATAAATGTAATATCCAATTGTCAACCATTGGGTCTGACTTAACTAAGCCAACTTCAATAGGATTGAAAAGGGCTTAGAGGCATGGAATTGGGCATTAATCCATAAGATGGATTAGAATAAGAGTTATTCACCTAACTGATCCAAGAATTGCATGTGATGTAATTGGAAAGTGTTTCCTACCTAAATAGCCAAGTTCTGGGTGATCAGCCAAAGCTGACTCAGAATGAAGTGAAATATGGATCTTGGTCCTACTAGAAAATCTTTCAATGGGATTTTCCGAGTCAATGGTGAGGGTCATTGATTTGAGTAAAATAGTGGGAGGCATATTTAATAAAAGACCTTATTAAATATGTTTATGCATGATACTTATATTTTGTATATTTTTGTTATAGATAACCATGTCTGCAAACCACACGTCAAATAACCTAATACTGCGATCTGTCCTTGAGAAGGACAAGTTGTCCGGAACGAATTTCCTGGACTGGTACAGAAACCTGAGGATTGTCCTCAGGCATGAAAAGAAGCTGTATATTCTTGAATACCAAATCCCTGAGGAGCCACCGGCTGCTAATACTTCTAAGGCTGATAAAGATGCTGCTAAGAAGCATCAGGAAGGTGCCTTAGACGTCGGCTGCCTCATGCTTGCTACCATGACCTCTGAGCTTCAGAAGCAACATGAGACCATGGAGGCGTACGATATGATCGTGCACCTCAAAATGATCTATCAAGGGCAGGCAAGGCATGAGCGGTTCGAGGTTGCCAGAACCCTTTTCAATTCTAAACTGGCAGAGGGAAGCCTTGTGAGTTCGCATGTACTTCAATTAATTGAGTACATTGAGAAACTTGAAAGGTTGGGTTTTCCTTTGGGCCAAGAGCTGGCCACTGACATAGTTCTACAATCATTGCTTGAGAGCTATAGTCAGTTTGTCATGAACTACAATATGCATGATCTTGACAAACCGTTGCCATAATTGCTGAGCATGTTGAGAACTGCTGAACAAAATATTAATAAAGGAAAGGGGAAGGCCATCATGATGGTCCAAGCTGTAAAGGGCAAGAACCAGCATAAGAAACCCATGGATAAGCATAAGGGCAAAGGCAAGGGCTTCCATAAGTCCAAACCTAGCACTTCTGGCTTAAAGCATACGGGTGGAGTTGCTAAACAAGGCACTTGCTTCCACTGCGGTCAGACCGGACATTGGAAGAGGAACTGCCCCAAATACTTGGAATAGAGCAAGAAAAAGGGAAGTGAGACTTCCACCTCAGGTATATATGTTATAGAAGTCAATTTATCTACTTCTGCATCATGGGTATTAGATACTGGATGTGGATCTCATATTTGTACAAATATGCAGGATCTAAAAGGGAGTAGACCATTGACAAAAGACGAAGTTGACTTACAAGTTGGCAATGGAGAAAAAGTTGCTGCTATAGCCATAGGAACCTATGTATTGACTTTGCCTACTGGGCTTATTATTCAGTTGGAGAACTGTTATTTTGTGCCTGCTATTAGCAGGAATCTTATTTCTGTTTCTTGTTTGGATAAGAATGGTTTTCATTTTATAATAAAGGACAAATGTTGTTCTATTTATCTATATGAAATTTTCTATGCTAGTGCACAAATGTATAATGGACTCTATGTCCTTGATCTTGATATGCCTATCTATAACATTAATACCAAAGGGTCAAACCGAATGAGTTGAACCTGACTTACCTTTGGCATTGTCGCTTGGGCCACATAAATGAGAAGCGCATTTCCAAACTCCATAAAGATGGATTATTGGACTCTTTTGATTATGAATCATATAAGATATGCGAGTCTTATTTATTGGGAAAGATGACTAAAACCCCATTCACTAGTAATAGTGAAAGGGCGAGTGATCTTTTGGGCCTTATACATAGTGATGTATGTGGACCCCTAAACACATCGGCTAGAGGTGGTTTTCAATATTTCATCACTTTTACTTATGACTTTAGTAGATATGGATTTGTGTATCTAATGAAACATAAATCTGAATCCTTTGAAAAGTTCAAGGAATTCAAGAATGAAGTACAAAACCAACTGGGCAAGAATATTAAAGCACTTCAATCAGATCGAGGTGGTGAATATTTAAGCCTGGAGTTTGATGATCATCTGAAAGAGTGTGGGATATTATCTCAACTCACTCCTCCTGGAACACCACAATGGAGTGGTGTATCTGAAAGGAGGAATCGGACCTTATTAGATATGGTTCGATCCATGATGAGTTTTACAGACCTTCCAAACTCCTTCTGGGGACATGCTTTATTAACAGCAGCTTTTACACTGAATCGTGTTCCATCTAAGACGATTGAAAAGACACCATATGAGATATGGACTTGCAGACGACCTAGTATGTCTTTTACGAAGATTTGAGGTTGTGATGTGAAACGTCAAATTTCTAATAAACTTGAACCCAAATCTGATAAGTGCTTATTTGTGGGGTATCCCAAGGAAACCAAGGGATAATATTTCTACAATCCTTCTGAAGGCAAAGTGTTTGTTGCTAGGACTGGTGTATTCCTAGAAAAGGAGTTTATCTCCAAAGGAACCAGTGGGAGGAAAATAGAACTTGAAGAAGTTCAAGAATCACAAAATAGCAATGAACCTATAATGGAACAGGAGCAACCTCCGCAAGATGTTGTGGAACAACAATCTGCTCCAGTAGCACAAGACTCGCATAGGTCTAACAAGATACGTCACCAACCTGAGAGATATGGATTTCTCATGACTCAACAAGGTGATGTTTTACTCATGGATCAAGATGAACTTGTGACTTACCAGGAAGCCATCACTGGCTCAGAATCTGAGAAATGGCTAGAGGCCATGAGATCTGAAATGGATTCCATGTACACTAATCAAGTTTGGAACTTGGTTGAAGCACCAGTAGGGGTAAAACCCATAGGGTGTAAGTGGGTTTTCAAAAACAAAACTGACATGGCTGGTAATGTACATACCTACAAAGCACGATTGGTTGCTAAGGGTTTCAAACAAATTCATGGCATAGACTATGATGAAACTTTTTCACCGGTTGCAATGCTTAAATCCGTTCGGATCTTGCTTGCTATTGCAACACACCAGGATTATGAAATCTAGCAAATGGATGTCAAGACTGCTTTCCTTAATGGAAATCTACTCGAGGATGTGTACATGACACAACATGAGGGTTTTGACACTCTAGAGAATGCTGGAAAGGTGAGCAAATTACAACGATCCATTTATGAATTAAAGCAAGCTTCCAGAAGCTGGAATCTTCGTTTTGATGATGCCGTAAGATAGTTTGGATTCATCAAAAATGAAGATGAACCTTGTGTCTACAAGAAGGTTAGTGGGAGCATTGTTGTCTTTCTAGTACTGTATGTGGATGACATACTACTTATTGGAAATGACATCCCTACCCTACAAAATGTAAAAACATGGTTAGGGAATTACTTCTCTATGAAAGACTTAGGCGAGGCTGCCTATATGTTAGGTATCAAAATCTATAGAGATAGATCATTGAGAATGCTCGGTCTAAGTCAGAGTACATACATAGACAAGGTGTTAAAATGATTTAACATGCATGAATCCAAGAAAGGACTCTTGCCTATGTCACATGGTATATGCCTTACAAAGGCACAATCCCCTTCCAATCATGAAGAGAGGGATCGCACGAATAAGATTCAGTATGCTTCTACAATCGGATCTATCATGTATGCCATGTTATGTACTCGACCAGACGTCTCGTATGCTTTAAGCATAACGAGCAGGTACCAGTCTGATCCCGGTGAAAGTCACTGGACTGCTGTCAAGAATATCCTCAAGTACTTGAGAATAACTAAGGATACATTCGTGATCTATGGAGGTGAGGAAGATCTCGTTGTAAAGGGTTAAACCAATGCTAGCTTCCAAACCTATAAGGATGATTCCAGATCGTAGTCTAGTTTTGTGTTTTCCCTGAATGGGGGTGTAGTGAGCTAGAAGAGTTCAAAGCAGGAGACAGTTGTTGATTCTACCACAGTTGCTGAGTATATTGCTACCTCCAATGCAGCAAAGGAGGCCATTTGGATCAGGAAGTTCATTGCTGAACTTGGTATTGTTCCTAGCATTGTGAATCCCATTGATCTCTATTGTGATAACAATGGAGCCATTGCACAAGCCAAGGAACCTAGATCTCACCAGCGATCCAAACATATACTTAGGCGCTTCCATCTCATTCGAGAGATTATCGATAGAGGAGATGTAAAGATATGCAGAGCATCAACACTTGACAATGTTGCTGACCCACTTACGAGAGCTCAGCAGAAGCATGATGGTCACACTAGGTCGATGGTGTAACGCCCCGATTTTCACGTTTTCTAATTCTCCATTATTTTAACGTTTGTATTTTATTGAAGGGATTTGCAACACCCTTTCCCGAGTGTCACATTCCCGAACGTTTATAAGGCCGAAAATATTTATTAATGCGGAAAATATGATTTTTCTTTTTCTTTTCTTTTCATAAAGATGTAATGGGATTAGTAAAGGTAATAAATAATACTAATAAGTGAACTTAGGTTCACCATGCATTACTTTGACATATATACAGTATTATAATACAGAAAACAGAAAACAGAAACATCAACATTACTATATACAGACATAAGTCTAATGTATGACTGACATAAGAAATACAATAAGTACTAGGAGTCATAGCTCCCAAAAGGTACTACAAAAACTGACATAGTCTGGTCGACAACAAAACTAAAACAGCAAAAGAGTCCACCTCCGAACTCAAAAGGACTGCGGAAACGAACCATCGTCGCGTCCATCTGTTCAAGCATCAACAACAAGTACCAGCAGAAAAACATACAGATATGGGTGAGATTCCCGTTCATCAACACAACAAAATAGCAGTAGTAAAAACGGGACGACTCACCGGGTAACAGCGTACCCAACATGCTTACAAGGTTCTCAATATAAATCATATTAGGCAGTTAACAACATAATAGCATGCTAAACATTTAACAGCATAATATAAGGCATCCTTAAACAATACAGCGATGTATAACAGTAAATGTAAACATCAATAGCCATAAACATCAATAGCCATGCAATGCAATGCAATGTATATGACTCAATGTCAATGT
Organism: Ammopiptanthus mongolicus; assembly: GCA_039655645.1. Taxonomy (NCBI): domain Eukaryota; kingdom Viridiplantae; phylum Streptophyta; class Magnoliopsida; order Fabales; family Fabaceae; genus Ammopiptanthus; species Ammopiptanthus mongolicus. The sequence goes on from CM077349.1 coordinate 42,891,833, forward strand.
CACTGGGTACTACTCTGACCCCTACTCCATGGAGCTAACAAAACATTCGGAGAGAGTGAATGGGAGGACATGTTCCGGTTTCTGCCAGCCATGAGCAAGATGCTGCCATGAGCAATATGCTACAAAATTCGTAACATGCACGTATCTGGCTTTACGGTAACACTCTCGACCAAACATGAAAAGTACGGCATCTAGTAGAGGATATCAGTGTATTGCACGGATTCGCCACGACACAGAAGAATCACCAACTGGTCACATGTCAGCCCTTCTAACCCTGATACCTCCAAAAAGACCATTGAAGATCGTCACCGTAAGATTCGCACCCGCATCAAGGTGTAAGCTCAACTCCTAGGCTCAAGGCCTTACAACTATGCACATGAAATGCCAATGCTTACACAAAGCAGATGCGATAAAACAATGTCTATCCATTGGATAAACCTCAAGGTTCACTAAGGTTCTCTTCCTTAGGAACTACACACATCTTTGTTTTATAAAACATTTATCCATCGGATAAATATCTCGTGATTCCTTTGGAATGATCCAGACTGCTTTCAGAATCGCCGACTGTCCCCACAGACCAACACAAGTCTTTTCAGCGTGTTTTGTCCTCACTCACACGCTTTCTAGGAAACTTCCCAGAAGGTCACCCATCCCATAATTACTCTAAGTCAAGCACGCTTAACTATAAAGTTCTTATGTTCTAAGTTCCCGAAAAGAAGATAAATCTTGTTGGTATGGGTAGTACCAATCAATTCTTATATGCCTTCCCTTAACTATACAGTCCCATACCTGCATAGCCTCAGGATTCCTTCCACTGTACAGTCCCATACCTGCACAGCCTCAGGATCTCTCTCATTCCAGTTATCACAAGACAGAAACAATTGAACGATTAACCTGGATCCGAATCATCGGTCCGTCATCGAACTACTGTTTCGAAAACCAAAACGTTTCGTGTTTGTGCTTACGTCTTATGAATTATGTCTCAAGTCCTAAGCATTATGAATAAGGATTGAGAATCCTCTTAGATAAGTCTTTAAGCCTTTCTAAGATATTAATCCCTTGTCTTTCAATTAAGGAAACAAGTGTTGATTTCACTTAAGTCTTATGAACTCATTGATGTACTAAGTCATCAATGGTATAGTACATGGTCTTGTTCCACCACATACCATACTTAATTAACCCTTGTCTTCAACTCTACGTTAATTACTTAACTTAGGTTTTTCTCGCGCAAAACTTTACGGTTGAGTTAGAAAACTCCTTTTGTAAACCAAACAACTTTTACAATTGAAAACTCATTTGATTTAAAACAACATTTGAACTACTTACTTCATTTCTAGCATTTTCTGAAACATGAAATTCGCTTAGCGGATTTACATTCGCTTAGCGAAATTGAGGCAGTAATGCCTCCTTTGGAACTCCTCTGGATCGCTCGGCGAGACAGAATTCGTGTAGCGAAACTTCACTTTATTCGCTTAGCGAGAATGGTTTCGCTTAGCGAAAGTTCAGACGGTTGCACCTCTTTAGAAACACCTCTGGATCGCTCGGCGAGACAGAATTCGCGTAGCGAAACTTCACTTTATTCGCTTAGCGAGAATGGTTTCGCTTAGCGAAAGTTCAGACGGTTACACCTCTATTGGAGACTTCTCTGGATTGCTCAGCGAGATGTAATTCGCGTAGCGAAATTCGCTGGGTTCGCTTAGCGAATATGAATTCGCTTAGCGAAAGGGAGGCAGTGATGCCCAACTAAGACTTTCCCTATTTTTCGCGTAGCGAAAGTAATTTCGCTTAGCGAAATGTTGCCTTAAAACAAGACATCAACCTTATGGAACCATTTTGATTCTCTTCATGAAACCACTTCTTTTCTCATTTTGAGTTACTTGATTAGCTAGATGAACTAAGGATAAGGAATAAAACATGTTTCACTTTGGTGAAAACACTTTGAGATTTAATTCCATTCAAAGTCACTTAGGATTTTTCTTTGGAAAACACAAGTTATTGAAAACACTTTCTTTACATCAAAACTTGACTTGTCCAAGAACTATTCATATCCTTCCTTTCCTCAAGGTCATGGCTAATAGCCAACTAGGAATCAATGTGAAGTTTTACTTCATCAACCAATCAAAGTATGGCTCACAACACTTACACAATCATGATAACCATAATACACATTACTACATCATAATCAAACATCCAAGTCCATCACACATTATGGTCTCATAATCAACAATAAAAAGTCCATACTTGATCTAGTGATCAAAGAAGGTTTTACAACATACATGGAAATGATTTTCATTCAATCATATCATCATCAACTTATGCTAAAGCACCCTACAACATACTCAAGCATAAACTCATCATAACAATCTTGTTCTCCAAGAGAACTTAACAAAACTTAACACATAAAAGTGAACCCAAACTAAAGGGTTTCACCCACACATAAACTTAAACAACCATCTTCACCACCACCATCTTGGTGTGATGAGGTTCTTCTCCCCATACCTGTTGAAGAGCAGATTCCCGGATCAAAGTCGGTTGATCGGTTTGTGAACCTTCTGATAATTGTCACCAACTACAAACAACCAAACAATCAAACATTAAACAACAATCAAACCAAACTCAACAATTCTCACAAAGAGGGTTTCGGCCACCCTAAAGAGAATAAAGCTAGGAATTGATCTTGGTTTTCCTTGGTTTTCCATTTCATGGATTCAAAGGCATTAGGAAAGCTAAGCATGAAATCAAGTGTTAAAAATTAAAAATTGATGAAAAACACTATTCATCATCTTCAAAAGGGTTCGGCCCTAATGTGCTTTTTGAGCTATGATGAGAGTTGAATCATAAGCTCTTGGGTTTAGATAGAGAATGATGAGGTGAGTTCAAAGAACTTGGTCTTACCTCAAAATGATTTTTCTACAATTTCCTATGGATTTTCAAAGTTTTGGATCTAAGAAATAATTTTCATGAAAATGAAGATTGATCTTGAAATAAAGAGATATTCAAGAAGCTAAGAGATCATAGAAGTGATCTTACCATAAAATGATGGAAGATTGCTCAAGGAATCAAGTGATTCTAACAAGGTTTCATGAATTTCTCATGAACAACAATGGAGGTTTTGCTCTAAGGAAGGAGATGGGTGTTCTTGGCTCTTCAAGAGAGCTGGGCTGCGTGAATGAGAGGGTGTGAGGGCTGAGTTCAGCCTTAAAACAAGTCACTTAAGGGCAAAACGGTCATTTGCCAAAAGGGTAAAATGGTAAAAGTGCAAAAGGCTAAGGTTAGGGGCATTTTGGTCATTTTGCGTCTAGATTTTCTCGATCATCATGACGACTCTGGCATACTCTCCCAAGTGTCCTGGGATGTTGTGATATCAAGATTATCTGTTGGCAAGTCTCGGTAAGTCCATATGTGGCTCCGTTCGTCACCCGATTGAGGATTCCGCCCGAACGAAGGTCAGGAAGTTATTTTTCTGAAATTTTTACGAAATTTAACCAAAACGTAGAGAAACAAATTCTAAGACTGACTGTCTCGTTCACGGGTCTATCTGAGGTCGTATGAGCAGTAAAATCATACTATCAGTGTAAAAACGCAGACCGGACTCCGTTTGAGTTTTTGACTCAAAACTTAATCGTAGCTTCCTACGATATCGTCGAGCATGACTATGGTCTCGGAATATTTTATTTCCATTCCTAAGACCTCAAATAAAATAAAGACGTTAAAATACTGAAGAATTAGAAAACGTGAAAATCGGGGCGTTACATTCCTACCCCTCTCTTAAAAGAATTTCGTCCTCGAAATTCCGTGACTTAAAACTAAACCCACTCGATCGCTGAAGATTAAGGAAAGAAATTTTCAACAAAGGAAATTTTTCTTGGTCTTGGTCTCAAAAGAAAGTAAGAACGTATACAAAAGAATTTTTCCAGTCTGGAATGAATACAGGAATATTCGGTATGCAAAAAGACTCTTCAGTAGGTTCGTGAGTGTAAAAATGCATAGCTAATACATGTTTACATCCATGACTCTAATAAAGTTCCTTCTTTCATAAGAACCTTCCAATAACTTTGGAATCAAAAGATAAACAGTCTGGCAAAAATCAGACTGGATCACCTTCACCAAAAGTAAAAGTGATTAGACTAAGTTTCATCAAGAAACTTTCAGTATCAAGAAGTTGTTTATGTTATAACTCAAGAAATAGTCATAACGAAACTTTCAGTGGAATAATACGAAAATGTCCAGACCAATGGACACCATATTATCAATTCACTCAATTGTCTAATACATTGAGGAGTATGTAGGAGTGTGAACACAAATGTTCCCTTGAGATCAGGCAGCACTAACACAGGTGAAGTAGTCAACCTTCTCTCTAATCCTTGCAAACTTTCCTCACAGGCTTCAATCCATTCAAACGCTTTATCCTTCCTTTGAAATCACATGACCCAAAAACTTTACTTCGTCGAGCCAAAACTAACACTTGGACAACTTTGCATACAGCTGTTTCTCCTTCAAAACCTGAAGAATCACACTAAGGTATTCAGCGCGTACTTCCTGGTTTCGCGAATAGATGAGTATGTCGTCTATGAAACAACGACAAACTTATCTAGATATGAGCGAAAGATCCTATTCATGTAATCCATGAATATAGCTGGAGCATTCGTCACACCAAACGGCATTACAAGGTACTCGTAGTGCCCATAGCGTGTTCGAAACGCTGTCTTCGGTATATCTTCTGTCTTCACACGAATCTGGTTATAACCCGATCGCAAATCAATCTCGGAGAAAACTGTCGCTCTCCTCAAATGATCCATCAAGTCATTTATTCGGAAGATAATACTTGTTCTTAATGGTAACCTTATTCAACTGGCGATAATCCACACATAGGCGAGACGTTCCATCTTTTCTTTCTCACCAACAGCACAGGTGCTCCCCACGGCGACACACTGGGTCTAACAAACTGCTTCCCCAATAGGTCCACCAATTGTTCCTTCAGGGTTTCCAACTCAGCAGGTGCCATATGATAAGGTGCCATAGACGCTGGGCCTATTCCTGGTACAAGATCGATCACAACTCGATGTCTCGAACTGGCGGTACACCTGGTATGTCTTCAGGAAAGACTTCCGGAAACTCGTTAGTAACATGTATTCGTTGAGCTCCTCCTCTCAAAGAAACGTTTTCTTGGTTGGCAATCCAAATCCAGAATTATCCAAATCAGGAAAAACTAAGGTTTTGTTTGCACCGTCTAATAGGATATAGTTACAAGATAACCAATCCATCCCTATGATCAAATCCATTTGCGAAAGAGGCAAACAGATTACGTTCTATCCACTACGGAAAATAGAACAGTTCAAACAGACTTTCGCAGTTATAACAGGCTTGGCAGAAAGTGCAAGAATTACCAAATCTAAGGGTAAGGAAAGATACAGATAAGGTTTTACCTTCCACGACGATCTGACCGTGAATCAAATCCTCTTTTTGAGAAGTCTCAGCATCATCCCCGGTATAAACTCTACTCATTGCCTTAGGCTTCGCTGCTTGCACATCGTTGACAGAATGTCTAGCTTTTGATTGCACACAGTCGCGTGAAGTATGTCCTGGCTTTCCACACTTGAAGCATATGATCCCCTTGATCAAGCATCCTCTGGTGACATGATTGTTCTTGCCACACTTCATGCACTTCTTTGGGGTGCTTCCAGATTGACTAATACTCCCACTGCTTCCCCCTACAGAACGTTGTTGTTGACCTTGTTGTTTTGCATATGGTTTCCATCGAGATCTATCATCACGACCATTGGTGCCTTTGTGGAACCTAGTCGGTCCAGAGTTACGTTGCCTTCCTCCACGAGTCTTCATCAGATCTTCAATTACGAAGCATTCATCTACCAACACCGAGAACTCTTTGACCTTAAGAGGTAGCACCTCTCCTCGAATCTCGTCCCTTAAACCTTCTTCGAACTTTGTACACTTCCACTCCTCGTCGGGATGAAGATGGAAATACCTCGAAGACTTCAGCAGGAACTCAAAACGATCAGCATATTCTTTGACAGACATTCCTCCTTGACGTAACTGCAGGAACTCCATGTCTTTCAACTAGTCGAAAAAGCACTCGTTCTAAAGAACTCTGCGAGCGACAACTTACAAGAAAGCAAAAACATTACTACCCTGTCCAATAACATTCCCCTTCAGAAACAATAATGCAGAGTGTAACAAACAATCGTTGTCTTCTTCACAGAAACACAACACAGAGAACAAACAATACAAAAGGATAGACCGAAGTCATCATCCTCTCCAACATTGTTTTCTCTCAGAAACAATAACACAGAAAACAATCAGAGAAAACACAACACAAACAAGACAGACCATAACCTACAAACCCCAAAAAGACTCGGCCAGCTCTGATACCAAATAATGCAACACCCTTTCCCGAGTGTCACATTCCCGAACGTTTATAAGGCCGAAAATATTTATTAATGTGGAAAATATGATTTTTCTTTTTCTTTTCTTTTCATAAAGATGTAATGGGATTAGTAAAGGTAATAAATAATACTAATAAGTGAACTTAGGTTCACCATGCATTACTTTGACATATATACAGTATTATAATACAGAAAACAGAAAACAGAAACATCAACATTACTATATACAGACATAAGTCTAATGTATGACTGACATAAGAAATACAACAAGTACTAGGAGTCATAGCTCCCAAAAGGTACTACAAAAACTGACATAGTCTGGCCGACAACAAAACTAAAACAGCAAAAGAGTCCACCTCCGAACTCAAAAGGACTGCGGAAACGAACCATCGTCGCGTCCATCTGTTCAAGCATCAACAACAAGTACCAGCAGAAAAACATACAGATATGGGTGAGATTCCCGTTCATCAACACAACAAAATAGCAGTAGTAAAAACGGGACGACTCACCGGGTAACAGCGTACCCAACATGCTTACAAGGTTCTCAATATAAATCATATTAGGCAGTTAACAACATAATAGCATGCTAAACATTTAACAGCATAATATAAGGCATCCTTAAACAATACAGCGATGTATAACAGTAAATGTCAATGTCATAAACATCAATAGCCATGCAATGCAATGCAATGTATATGACTCAATGTCAATGTCACTGGGTACTACTCTGACCCCTACTCCATGGAGCTAACAAAACATTCGGAGAGAGTGAATGGGAGGACATGTTCCGGTTTCTGCCAGCCATGAGCAAGATGCTACCATGAGCAATATGCTACAAAATTCGTAACGTGCACGTATCTGGCTTTACGGTAACACTCTCGACCAAACATGAAAAGTACGGCATCTAGTAGAGGATATCAGTGTATTGCACGGATTCGCCACGACACAGAAGAATCACCAACTGGTCACATGTCAGCCCTTCCAACCCTGATACCTCCAAAAAGACCATTGAAGATCGTCACTGTAAGATTCGCACCCGCATCAAGGTGTAAGCTCAACTCCTAGGCTCAAGGCCTTACAACTATGCACATGAAATGCCAATGCTTACACAAAGCAGATGCGATAAAACAATGTCTATCCATTGGATAAACCTCAAGGTTCACTAAGGTTCTCTTCCTTAGGAACTACACACATCTTTGTTTTATAAAACATTTATCCATCGGATAAATATCTCGTGATTCCTTTGGAATGATCCAGACTGCTTTCAGAAACGCCGACTGTCCCCACAGACCAACACAAGTCTTTTCAGCGTGTTTTGTCCTCACTCACACGCTTTCTAGGAAACTTCCCAGAAGGTCACCCATCCCATAATTACTCTAAGTCAAGCACGCTTAACTATAAAGTTCTTATGTTCTAAGTTCCCGAAAAGAAGATAAATCTTGTTGGTATGGGTAGTACCAATCAATTCTTATATGCCTTCCCTTAACTATACAGTCCCATACCTGCATAGCCTCAGGATTCCTTCCACTGTACAGTCCCATACCTGCACAGCCTCAGGATCTCTCTCATTCCAGTTATCACAAGACAGAAACAATTGAACGATTAACCTGGATCCGAATCATCGGTCCGTCATCGAACTACTGTTTCGAAAACCAAAACGTTTCGTGTTTGTGTTTACGTCTTATGAATTATGTCTCAAGTCCTAAGCATTATGAATAAGGATTGAGAATCCTCTTAGATAAGTCTTTAAGCCTTTCTAAGATATTAATCCCTTGTCTTTCAATTTAGGAAACAAGTGTTGATTTCACTTAAGTCTTATGAACTCATTGATGTACTAAGTCATCAATGGTATAGTACATGGTCTTGTTCCACCACATACCATACTTAATTAACCCTTGTCTTCAACTCTACGTTAATTACTTAACTTAGGTTTTTCTCGCGCAAAACTTTACGGTTGAGTTAGAAAACTCCTTTTGTAAACCAAACAACTTTTACAATTGAAAACTCATTTGATTTAAAACAACATTTGAACTACTTACTTCATTTCTAGCATTTTCTGAAACATGAAATTCGCTTAGCGGATTTGCATTCGCTTAGCGAAATTGAGGCAGTAATGCCTCCTTTGGAACTCCTCTGGATCGCTCGGCGAGACAGAATTCGCGTAGCGAAACTTCACTTTATTCGCTTAGCGAGAATGGTTTCGCTTAGCGAAAGTTCAGACGGTTGCACCTCTTTAGAAACACCTCTGGATCGCTCGGCGAGACAGAATTCGCGTAGCGAAACTTCACTTTATTCGCTTAGCGAGAATGGTTTCGCTTAGCGAAAGTTCAGACGGTTACACCTCTATTGGAGACTTCTCTGGATTGCTCAGCGAGATGTAATTCACGTAGCGAAATTCGCTGGGTTCGCTTAGCGAATATGAATTCGCTTAGCGAAAGTGAGGCAGTGATGCCCAACTAAGACTTTCCCTGTTTTTCGCGTAGCGAAAGTAATTTCGCTTAGCGAAATGTTGCCTTAAAACAAGACATCAACCTTATGGAACCATTTTGATTCTCTTCATGAAACCACTTCTTTTCTCATTTTGAGTTACTTGATTAGCTAGATGAACTAAGGATAAGGTATAAAACATGTTTCACTTTGGTGAAAACACTTTGAGATTTAATTCCATTCAAAGTCACTTAGGATTTTTCTTTGGAAAACATAAGTTATTGAAAACACTTTCTTTACATCAAAACTTGACTTGTCCAAGAACTATTCATATCCTTCCTTTCCTCAAGGCCATGGCTAATAGCCAACTAGGAATCAATGTGAAGTTTTACTTCATCAACCAATCAAAGTATGGCTCACAACACTTACACAATCATGAAACCATAATACACATTACTACATCATAATCAAACATCCAAGTCCATCACACATTATGGTCTCATAATCAACAATAAAAAGTCCATACTTGATCTAGTGATCAAAGTAGGTTTTACAACATACATGGAAATGATTTTCATTCAATCATATCATCATCAACTTATGCTAAAGCACCCTACAACATACTCAAGCATAAACTCATCATAACAATCTTGTTCTCCAAGAGAACTTAACAAAACTTAACACATAAAAGTGAACCCAAACTAAAGGGTTTCACCCACACATAAACTTAAACAACCATCTTCACCACCACCATCTTGGTGTGATGAGGTTCTTCTCCCCATACCTGTTGAAGAGCAGATTCCCGGATCAAAGTCGGTTGATCGGTTTGTGAACCTTCTGATAATTGTCACCAACTACAAACAACCAAACAATCAAACATTAAACAACAATCAAACCAAACTCAACAATTCTCACAAAGAGGGTTTCGGCCACCCTAAAGAGAATAAAGCTAGGAATTGATCTTGGTTTTCCTTGGTTTTCCATTTCATGGATTCAAAGGCATTAGGAAAGCTAAGCATGAAATCAAGTGTTAAAAATTAAAAATTGATGAAAAACACTATTCATCATCTTCAAAAGGGTTCGGCCCTAATGTGCTTTTTGAGCTATGATGAGAGTTGAATCATAAGCTCTTGGGTTTAGATAGAGAATGATGAGGTGAGTTCAAAGAACTTGGTCTTACCTCAAAATGATTTTTCTACAATTTCCTATGGATTTTCAAAGTTTTGGATCTAAGAAATAATTTTCATGAAAATGAAGATTGATCTTGAAATAAAGAGATATTCAAGAAGCTAAGAGATCATAGAAGTGATCTTACCATAAAATGATGGAAGATTGCTCAAGGAATCAAGTGATTCTAACAAGGTTTCATGAATTTCTCATGAACAACAATGGAGGTTTTGCTCTAAGGAAGGAGATGGGTGTTCTTGGCTCTTCAAGAGAGCTGGGCTGCGTGAATGAGAGGGTGTGAGGGCTGAGTTCAGCCTTAAAACAAGTCACTTAAGGGCAAAACGGTCATTTGCCAAAAGGGTAAAATGGTAAAAGTGCAAAAGGCTAAGGTTAGGGGCATTTTGGTCATTTTGCGTCTAGATTTTCTCGATCATCATGACGACTCTGGCATACTCTCCCAAGTGTCCTGGGATGTTATGATATCAAGATTATCTATTGGCAAGTCTCGGTAAGTCCATATGTGGCTCCGTTCGTCACCCGATTGAGGATTCCGCCCGAACGAAGGTCAGGAAGTTATTTTTCTGAAATTTTTACGAAATTTAACCAAAACATAGAGAAACAAATTCTAAGACTTACTGTCTCGTTCACGGGTCTATCTGAGGTCGTATGAGCAGTAAAATCATACTGTCAGTGTAAAAACGCAGACCGGACTCCGTTTGAGTTTTTGACTCAAAACTTAATCGTAGCTTCCTACGATATCGTCGAGCATGACTATGGTCTCGGAATATTTTATTTCCATTCCTAAGACCTCGAATAAAATAAAGACGTTAAAATACTGAAGAATTAGAAAACGTGAAAATCGGGGCGTTACAGGTTTAGAGAGTGAAATAAAATACTCCGAGAAGATAGGAATGTTCTACACAACCATAGGAGGCCATGGTTAAGTTTCGGGCGAAAGCTCAAACGGAGCCCGGTCTGCGTTTTTCACGGATAGTGGCCTTTTTCTACTATCGAGACCTAATTTGGACTCGTGAATGAGACAGTAAGTCTCGGGATTTTATTCTCTACATCTTCATTAAAATCCGTCTTGACGTCCGAAAAATAATAATAATAATATATTATATTCGGTCATATAATCGAACCAGGGGGCGTTTGGAGTCGTAAAGGGATTCAACGAGACCCGACAACGGATAAGCTCGATACCACATCATCCCATGACATTTGGGAGAGTATGCCAGAGTCGTCATGACGATCGGAAAAATCTAGACGCGAAATGACCAAAATGCCCCTAACCTTAGTCTTTTGCACTTTTACCATTTTACGCTTTTGGCAAATGACCTTTTTGCCCTTAAGTGACTTGTTTTAAGGCTGAACTCAGACCCATCCAGTCCCTCATTCACGCAGCCCAGCCCCTCTTGAAGAGTCAAGAACACCATCTTCAACTTTAGAGAGAAAACACCATTGTTGTCCTTGAGCAATCTTCCTTCATTTTAAGGTAAGATCACTTCTATGATCTCTTAGCTTCTTGAATCTCTTTCTATTTCAAGATCAAGATCCATTTTCATGAAAATCATTTCTTAGATCCAAAACTTTGAAAATCCATAGGAAATTGTAGAAAAATCATTTTGATGTGAGACCAATTTCTTTGAACTCACCTCATCATTCTCTACCTAAACCCAAGAGCTTATGATTCAACTCTCATCATAGCTCAAAAAGCACAATATGGCCGAACCCTACAAGGTGATGATGAATAGTGTTTTTCATCAATTTTTGATTTCTAACACTTGATTTCATCCTTAGCCTTCCTATTGCCTTTGAATCCATGAATGGAAAACCAAGATCAATGCCTAGCTTTATTCTCTTTAGGGTGGCCGAAGCCCTTAGGTAGAATTGTTGAATTTGGTTTTATTGTTGTTTAATGTTTGATTGTTTGGTTGTTTGTAGTTGGTGACAACTATCAGGAGGTTCACAAACCGATCAACCGACTTTGATCTGGGAATCTGCTCTTCAACAGGTATGGGGGGTGAACCTCATCACACCAAGATGGTGGTGGTGAAGATGGTTGTTTAAGTTTATGTGTGGGTGAAACCCTTTAGTTTGGGTTCACTATGTGTTAAGTTTTGTTAAGTTCTCTTGGAGAACAAAATTGTCATGATGAGTTTATGCTTTCGTATGTTGTAGTGTGCTTTAGCATTTGTTGATGATGAGATGATTGAATGAAAATCATTTTCATGTATGTTGAAAAACCTACTTTGATCACTAGATCAAGTATGGACTTTTATGCTTGATTATGAGACCAGGATGTGTGATGGACTTGTATGTTTTGGTTATGATGTAATAAGGTGTAATTGTGGTTTGTCATAATTGGTGTGAGCTTTTGAGCTATATTTGCTTAGTTGGTGAAGCAAAGTCTCCATTTTTCATTGGAGTAGGCTTGTGGCCTTAGTAAGAGGAAAATATAAGAACATGTGTTGTTCTTGTTCTAGCAAGGTTTTGATGTAACAAAACATGATTTCATAACCTATGTTTTCAAGAGAAACAAAAGTGATTTTGATCCAAAGATCAAATGAAGTTTTAACCTTTAAAATGTGTCACCAAAGTGGGAAAATGTCTTTTCTTTAGCCACAGGTCTTTTAATCAAACTAAGTGTTTCAATAAGAGAATTAATGAAGAAGTTAAGGAAAAGTGAAAACAGGGCACTCGCCCAGCGAACCCTGTCTCGCCCCGCGAGACAGAGGGAAAACAAGGCATTCGCCCGGCTAACCTTGCCTCGCCTCGCGAGACAGTGGGCTAGTCCGAGCAGCAAAGATGCAGCTTCTCGGCCTCGCGTAGCGAAGTAGTTCTCGCCCCGCGAACCGCCTAAGCAGTGAAGAATTACAGCTCTCTGCCTCGCGACACGAGACAATTATAGCCTCGCAATGCAGAAGGTCGGTTTGAAATATAGTTCTCTGCCTCGCGACGCGAGACAATATTCGCCTCGCGATACAGAGGATTTGTATAAGGAGCAAATACAGCTCTCAGCCTCGCAACGCGAAACTTCTGTTCGCCCCGCGAGAAAGGAATTTCAAATGAGGTATCACTGCCTTAATTTAGCTAAGAGAATGTACTCTCGCTAAGCGGATTTCACCTTTTAGAAAATGCTGGAAATGCAGTAAGTAGTTCAAATGTTGTTTCAAATCAAATGAGTTTTTAATTGTAAAAGTTGTTTGGTTTACAAAAGGAGTTTTCTAACTCAATTGTAAAGTTTTGCGCGAGAAAAACCTAAGTTAAGTAATTAACTTAGAGTTGAAGACAAGGGTTAATTAAGTATGGTATGTGGTGGAACAAGACCATGTACTATACTATTGATGACTTAGTAGATCAATGAGTTCATAAGACTTAAGTGAAATCAACACTTGTTTCCTTAATTGAAAGACAAGGGATTAATATCTTAGAAAGGCTTAAAGACTCATCTAAGAGGATTCTCAATCCTTATTCATAATGCTTAGGTCTTGAGACATAATTCATAAGACGTAAACAAAAACACGAAATGTTTTGGTTTTCGAAACAGTAGTTCGATGACGGACCGATGATTCGGATCTAGGTTAATCGTTCAATTGTTTCCGACTTGTGATAACTGGAATGAGAGAGATCCTAAGACTGTTCAGGTATGGGACTGTACAGTGGAAGGAATCCTGAGACTATGCAGGTGTGAGACTGTATAGTTAAGGGAAGGCATATAAGAATTGATTGGTACTACCCATACCAACAAGATTTATCTTCTTTTCGGGAGCTTAGAACATAAGAACTTTATAGTTGAGCGTGCTTGACTTAGAGTAATTATGGGATGGGTGACCTTCTGGGAAGTTTCCTAGAAAGCGTGTGAGTGAGGACAAAACACGCTGAAAAGACTTGTGTTGGTTTGTGGGGACAGTCGACGATTATGAAAGCAGTCTAGATCAATCCAAAGGAATCACGAGATATTTATCCGATGGATAAATGTTTTATCCGATGGATAACTGTTTTATAAAACAAAGATGTGTGTAGTTTCTAAGGAAGATAACCTTAGTGAACCTTGAGGTCTATCCAATGGATAGACATTGCTTTATCGCATCTGCTTTGTGTAAGCATTGGCATTTCATGTGCATAGTTGTAAGGCCTTGAGCCTAGGAGTTGAGCTTACACCTTGATGCGGGTGCGAATCTTACGGTGACGATCTTCAATGGCCTTTTCGGAGGTATCAGGGTTGGAAGGGCTGACATGTGACCAGTTGGTGATTCTTCTGTGTCGTGGTGAATCCGTGCAATACACTGATATCCTCTACTAGATGCCGTGCTTTTCATGTTTGGTCGAGAGTGTTACCGTAAAGCCAGATACGTGCACGTTACGAATGTTGTAGCATCTTGCTCATGGCTGGCAGAAACCGGAACATGTCCTCCCATTCACTCTCTCCGAATGTTTTGTTAGCTCCATGGAGTAGGGGTCAGAGTAGTACCCAGTGACATTGACATTGAGTCATATACATTGCATTGCATTGCATGGCTATTGATGTTTATATTTACTGTTATACATCGCTGTATTGTTTAAGAATGCCTTATATTATGCTATTAAATGTTTAGCATGATATTATGTTGTTAACTGCTTAACATGATTTATATTGAGAACCTTTGTAAGCATGTTTGGTACGTTGTTACCCAGTGAGTCGTCCCGTTTTTACTACTGCTGTTTTGTTGTGTTGATGAACGGGAATCTCACCAATATCTGTATGTCTTCTGCTGGTACTTGCTGTTGCTGTTTGAACAGATGGACGTGACGATGGTTCAGTTCAGTAGTCTCCTTGAGCCCGGAGGCGGACTCTTTTTGCTGTTTTAGTTTTGTTGTCGGCCAGACTATGTCAGTTTTTGTAGTACCTTTTGGGAGCTACGACTCCTAGTAGTTATTGTATTTTCTTATGTCAGTCATACATTAGACTTATGTCTGTGTATAGTAATGTTGTTATTTCTGTTTCTTTTTCTGTTTCTGTATTATAATACGGTATGTATGTTCTAGAAATGCATGGCGAACCTAAGTTCGTTTATTAGTATTATATATTTACCTTTACTAATCCCATTACATCTTTATGAAAAAAAAAGAAAAAGAAAAATCGTATTTTCGGCATTAATAAATATTTTCAACCTTATAAACGTTCGGGAATGTGACACTCGGGAAAGGGTGTTGCAGATGGGTATTAGATTTATGCCTAATTAGCTCTAGTGCTAGTGGGAGATTGTTGGTGTAAGCCCTAGAGGCCATTAGTCTTCTTTGAGATTTACATTTGTATCATGACTTTGATTTACATATATTTATATATGAGGCATTTCAGTTTATACTATTAATTGTTTAAACGAAGTAAAGTCCTTAGAATAGTTATTTCAGTTCAATAGAACATCAAGTGCATGACTTGATCGTGAGACCCTATTGAACAATTTAAATACTATTCTTGAAACATCCATAGTGAAGTATTATTGTTAATTAGGACGACAATAATACATCGAGACTATTATGTGGGTAGACTGATGACCACATCTCACGGTCATGGATATAAGATATCAAGTCTTCACATAGGTATGAATATTAGAGTAATATTTATACTGGATTGACCCACTATGAGAACGCTGCATAATAGTTATGTAAGTGTCATGAGCGCTTCTCATGGTAACCAAAGTGAAGTACTCCTTCGACTTGAAGTCACTAAGATTCCTACATCAAGAATTGTAGGCTTTAATGCTACCAAACGTTATCCGTAACAGGATGATCATAAAGATAGTTATTGGGTCTACAATGAATCATGTTGAGGGATGTGAGTGATGTAGACAGGATTCGTCCCTCCTACATAACAGGAGTAATGCCATTGGCCTCTCAATAGAGTGAGACGTGAAAGTGCATGGCCATGTTGTAATGGGCCAATATGAGATATTGGGCCCATTTGTGATTGCACGTCTACTCGGGAATTGAGAAACAAATAATTGAACTTAACAAGGATGACACATTTATGCCTTATGTTTAATTAAGACATATGGACGAAGGGACATTTACTACATGGTTATTTTGGTTACCGTAAGGTATATGTCGTATCACTGATATTCTCACTAATTGGGTAATAATGATGTATTGCTAGATGCCGCTCATTGTTTATAATATTAAATGTGATTTAATATTATTGCCAATTTATTGAGAACCTATAGGGTAACACGCATAGAGCAAATAGTCGGAGAATGAATTAATTTATTAAATATGATTTAATAATATTAATTATAGATTGGGCCTTTAGCGTACAAGCCCAATGAGGTTAGGTTAAGTAGGTGACAGCTTATAATACTGTGCATGTCACTTAAGCGCTAAGAAACTTGCTGCACATAACCTAGTGGCCATCACACCTCCTTGGTAGGCACGCCCCCTCACCCCTGCCGTCAGCTAGCACGACGTTTTTCTACGGTGGTGATTTGTTCGCGTGGACTACGTAGAGGGGCTACTCCTTTACGGTACTGGTGATAGCTGTAACACCCCCCTCGGGTGCTACGTACTCGAACTCAAAATGCGGAAAATATCAAGAGAATAAAACACTGATTGCTTTCGGAAAATAATATAAGACTATTACAAAATAAAAGACTCCTAAGCTGGTCGGGCTAAGAATAGCTATTGGGATACAACCCAAAGTCGGCTTCTTCAAAAGGCTCCGTCATCTGAGTTCTCACGTCTCCGCGGGAACTTATGATCAACATCTGTACATGTATTCCAAAAACACAACTGGGTGTCCAACATGTACAGGCAAAGGTGAGATACTCATATAATAAGTTTATCACAATAGCCGCACAGGCAACAAATAGCATAAACATCCACAGATAAATACAGTTATAAAATAGTTATCTATATAACACAATATAATATCTCAAACACCATAATGAGTTATAATAATGCATGAGACTTCAATATCATCTTTCTAATTTATGTACTTCGGAGATTCTAACTTCCCTTCATCGAGCGATAGGCCACAGTAACACCCGTAACACAGTTGTCCTCATGAGTCAGCCTCTCAATTTAGGTCTGAACTCCAATTGTTCCAGGTACCCCGTCATAACCATATCCTGAATAGTCCAGTCTCTGATCCAGTTCATTCGTGATGGGTAGCCGACTTACCACGGCATGGGATCGCGAGGCCTCCGGCCACTTGTGGATTTTCGACACACAGAATGCCCCTATAGACCTAGTGGTCTTAACTGGCTCAATTCTCAACTACGTAAGTTGTAGCTCGTTTTCAAATGGCACGTCTGCCGGTTCATGCATGTACACAGAAATTTTTATGTTTTCTTTTCGTTCAATCTTTCATCTGTCGAGACATAAAGCCCGCGACTCGTTTTAAAAGGACATTAAGTCTGTACAAATCAAAAACACAGGACACGAAGTCCGAGTGCTCAATCCATGAAACACTAGTCCGACGTCTCGGTCACTAGGTTCGGGTTCATCTCAAAAGATCATCGTTTTTCCTTTTCGACCAAACTTTCTCAAAACAACTTTGGAAAACAAAGCTCAATCTCATTTTCTTGAAACAAAACATTTCTTGATCAAAGAGAATATTTTCCGGGAAAAACACTTTTTCATGAACATAAACCGTTTTCTAAGGTTCCACGTCTTTTTAAAACGCTTTTTTGAAAATAAACACGTTTTGCACGACTTTCCAAAAAATCACTTTTCCTTTTCAAAGAACATAACTTTTTGAAAAATGAAAACATAACTTTTCTTGAAAAGCAGTACGTTTTCCCAAAAACCACTTTTTGATTTTCAAAACTCGTTTTTCAAAACTTTGATTTCAGTTTTCGAGTATTTTAATTATTGTCGAGACATAGCCAGTCCTATGCTCATCCAGGATATAAAAATATAGATATATATAGATATCAAATAGTCCATAATCATAACAAAATATCTTCCAAGGCATCAATGCCACAAATCATCAACAAGTATGCACATATGTTTCACTAAGTAGAACAATTCCATATATCACTCAAACACATCTCCAAACCATCAATCAAAACCTTCACAACACATATATCAATCAAGCACTATGAAGCTACCAAACTCAATTGACTACCTCCCTTTACCTCTCTAAGTCGCTTAATCCAAACTCGAACGATTCTCGGCTCCGGCTCCGGCTTTGTTTGCGTCGCCTAAAACAATCAAATACAATTCAATTCTAACAACAATTAACATCAATATGCAACATCAAAACATAAATTTTCCTTCCCCTGAAAGGTATAAGGTTCAACCACTTTTGGTAAAAAGGGTTAGGGATCACATTTGGTTCCAAACTTTTGGATGGTTGGTTCATGAACTTGGTTCACACTACTACAAGTCCTATGACTCAAAAATATGAAACATGACTCATGATTCTTGCACATGAAGGTCTCGGCCATTTTGGAGAAAAAGGGACTATAAAATGATTTGGTTTTCCATCACTTGGATTCAAAGACAATAGGAAAGTTAAGGATGGAATCAAGAGTTAGAAATCAAAAATTTTATCAAAAACACTATTCATCATCATTGTTAGGGTTTGGCCACTTTTGGGAAATGAAGCTAGGATGAGAGCTTGATCATAAGCTCTTGGGTTTAGGTAGAGAATGATGAAGTGAGCTCAAAGAAATTGGTTTCCCATTAAAAGGATTTTTCTACAATTTCCTATGAATTTTGAAAGTTTTGGATCATAAACTTGATTTTCATGAAAACAAGATTTGATCATGAGATTGAAAGAGATTCAAGCAGCTAGGAGAACATAGAAGTGATCTTACCTAAGAATGGATGAAGATTGATCGAAGATTTAAGGTTTTCTTCAAAGATTTCAAGCTTTACTCAAGAAGAAAATTGAGTTTTCTCAAAGGAAGAAGATGAAGTGTTCTTGGTGCTCTAAGACCAGAATTTGGGCGTGAATGAGGGCTGAGGAGGGGCTGTCCAGCCTTCTAAACAAGTCACTTAAGGGTAAAATGGTCATTTCTCTTAAGGGTGAAATGGTAAAAGTGAAAAAGATTAGGGGTATTTTGGTCATTTTGCATCCATATATTTCCGAACGTAATGACGACTCTTGCATACTCTCCCAAGAGATATGACATGATGTGGCATCAAGATTATCTTTTGTCGGATCTCGATCCATCCATATGCGGCTCCGTTCGTCACCCGATTGAGGATTTCACTCGAACGAAGGTCAGGAAATGATTTTTATTTTTATTTTTTTTGAAATTTAACCAAAACGTAGAGAATTACATTCTAAGATTTACTGTCTTGTTCACGGGTCCATCTAGGGTCTCCTGAGCAGTAAAATCATACTGTCAGTGCAAAAACGCAAACCGGGCTCCATTTGAGTTTTCGACTCAAAATTTAGTCGTAGCTTCCTACGATATCGT
Source organism: Ammopiptanthus mongolicus (assembly GCA_039655645.1). Lineage (NCBI taxonomy): Eukaryota > Viridiplantae > Streptophyta > Magnoliopsida > Fabales > Fabaceae > Ammopiptanthus > Ammopiptanthus mongolicus. The sequence goes on from CM077349.1 coordinate 42,911,238, forward strand.
TGAGCATGACTATGGTCTCGGAATATTTTATATCCATTTCTAAGACCTCGAATAAAATATAAGTTCATAAATACTGTTTTATTAGGAAAAACTTGAAAATCGGGATGTTACAATAGCGTTGTTCGTAGTGCTCGTGATCAATTGAGAAGGACTGTTCTTCCCTTACAGTGATCACGGTAAAGCTAAGCTACAAGAGGTAAACACTACATCATGAGTCATGACCATTCGCATAGATCTTTTGGTGGGAATTTTTCCGCTGCGTTATTGTTTTTAAATACCCAAATTCCCAACAGACCGCCTCTAAGATTCATATCTTTCCTACAAGTTAAACCAATCATATCCTAGTTAAGGAAACATGTACTCGTGTGTCGGATACTCGTGTGTCAAGTACTAGTGTATCAACACACATTGCTTCAACAGAAAAACAATTCAACCAAAGTTCAAACAGAGATCACACAACACAAACATAACAGACCTACTCCCAAGGATTCCCAAAAGACTCGACCAGCTCTGATACCACTAATGTAACACCCCCTCGGTGCTACGTCTCAAACTCGATGAGAAAAACATAATCAAATAAAAACGCTGGTTGCTCTCGGAAAATACTTTAAGTAATATCTATGTTCAAAAATGGGGTTTAAAATTTTTCTTCGGACATATAATAATCCAAACATAGGACAAGTAGGATAAACCACATAACACATCAATTATAAATTAACATCCATAACAAAAAAAAGCGTAAGGTCATTAATGTCGAAGCATATAAGTTTTCGAGAAACAGAGTTTAACTAGTAGTAGAAGTTCTGGCCTATTATCACAGATTACAGACCTCAAAAACAGTAAATCAACATAAAAACAGCAGATAAGATAGGACTACTCCAAAAAGAAACTAGACTCTAATGCTGGTCGAGCTAAAAGTAGCCATTGGGGACATACCCCAGAGTCAGCTCCGATTCTCGAAAGATTTCGGAGGGATCATCCTTCTCTTCATCTTCAAAAGACTCCATCATCCGAATCGTCCCTTGTCCACGAGGACCTCTGGACATCATCTGTACATGTATCCAAAAAACAACAGAGTGTCCAAAATGTACAGGCAAAGGTGAGATACTCATTTTACAAGTTTATCACGATAGCCGCACAAGCGACAAACAGCATATACATCCATATATAAATACAGTTGTATTAACAGATATTCATACAACATAATATCTCAGACACTATCATGAGTTATAATAATGCATGAGCTCCGGAGATTCCTAACTTCCCTTCATCGAGCGATAGGCCGCGAGCACTCCCATAACACAATTGTTCTCATGAGTCAGCCTTTCAATTTAGGTCTGAACTCCAATTGTTCAGGGGTGTCACGTCTCAACCATATCATGAATAGTCCAGTCTCTGATCGAGTTCATCCGTGTTTGGCGACCGATTACCACGGCACGGGGTTGCAACGCCTCCGGTCACTTGTGGAGTCTCGAACACAAGATGCCCCTATAGACCTAGTGGTCTTAACTGGCTCATGTTCTCAACCACTTGGATTGTAGCTCGGTTCAAATGGTATGTCTGCCGTTTAATGTATGTACACGGAAAGTTTATGTTTTCCTTTTCGTTCATTCTTTCTTGTTGAGGCATATAGCTCTTGACCCATTTTAAAGGACATTTAGCCCGTTCATTCAAAACACAGGACACGAAGTCCGAGTGCTCAACTCGCAAAACACTAGCCCGACGTCTCGGTCACTAGGTTTGCATACTTCTTAAGGTGAAAAGGAAATCACCACTTTTCTCCCCAGTCTTACTTTCACAAAACAGTTTTGGAAAAACAAAACTCAACTTCGTTGTTATGAACTTAAACATTTTCCTTCGAGAAATCATTTTCCAGGAAAACTCTTTTTCTTTGCAATTCTGTTTTTCAAAAGATTCCATCTCCTTTAAAAACGTTTTCTAATAGAAATTTCATTTTGAGTGAACTTTCCTTGAACGACTTTTTTTCTTTCAAAAGGATCTAACATTTTCAAAAAGAAGTTTTATTCCTTGATAGAGCAAAACATTTCTCATGAGCTTTCTTTGATTTCAAAATACGTTATCAAACTTCGATTTCTGTTTTTAAACATTTTAATTTTCTTTATCGAGCGATAGCCAACGATATGCTCTCAACCAACCCACGATATATATATATATATATCTCAACTCAACATCACCAATATATCTCATCCAAGGCATCAATGCCACAATTCATATTCAAATATCCAAGAATATACTTCATCAAGTAAATCAAGTACATACACGATACATAATAATCATCAAAGCACCAATCAAAACACCAACAACACATCTAACAACCAATCATCATGAGGCTACCAAACTTATTATGAAATACGTCCCTTTACCTCCTTCCCCCTAATAGGTCCAAGGTTCAGCCATAACTTGAAAAATAGGCTAGGGGTTTCATTTGGTTCCAATCTTTTGGATGAAGGATTTTTAAGCATACTTAACACTAGATCAAGTCCTATTACTCAAAAATTTCAAACACAACCCATGGTTCATCACACTCTAGGTCTTGGTCATCAAGAAGAAAAATGGCTAGGAATTGATTTGGTTTTCAATCACCTGGATTCAATGATCATCGGAAAGCAATGGATGGAATCAAGTGTCATAGAACAAAAATTGAAGAAACTCACTTTTCCCCCAATTTTTCTAAGGTTCAGCCACTTCCAATAAAATAGGCTAGGCTTATTGTTTGATCTCATACTCTTGGATGGTGATAGAAGGTGATGAAACTAGCTGAAAGAAATTGGTTTCACATTAAAATGATTTTTCTATAATTTTCTAGAAATTTTTGAAGTTTGGCTCATGAAGTTGAAACTCATGGAATCAAGCTTTTCAATCATGAAATAGGAAGATATTCATGAGGTTTAAGGATCAAAGAAGTGATCTTACCTCTTGAATGGTGAAGAATGGACAAGAATCACACTTTTTCTTCACAAAAACTCAAGCTTTCTCTTAAGGAAAATGGAAGAAAAACCAAGGAAGAAGATGAAGTGAAGAAAGAAATGGTTAAAGGCTTCTTGAAGCTTGCCAATTTCATGGGTATGAAGGGAAGGACAAGGATGTCCACAAATTTTACATTTAAGGGTAATTTGGTCTTTTCACACAAGGTTAAATGGTAATTTTGAGAAAAGTCAGGGGCATTTTGGTCTTTTCACGTCCAGATATTTTCAAACGTCATCATGACACTAGCACACTTTCCCATGTGATGTGACTTCAATTTTATCCGTTAGCGGGTCCCGGTAAATCCATATCCAGCTCCGTTCGTCACCCGATTTGAGATTTCGCCCGAATAAAGCATATGAACTGATTTTTTCAAATTTATCGAAAATGTATGAAATTCGATTCTAAGACTAACTGTCTCGTTCACTGGTCAAACTGAGGTCTCCTGAGCAGAAAAATCTTACTGTCAGTGAAAAAACGTAGACCGGGCTCCGTTTGAGTTTTCGACCCAAAAATTAACCGAAGCTTTCTACAATAGCGTAGAGTATGAATATGGTCTTGGTTTAATTGATTTCATTTTCTAAAACCTTCAATAAAATATAAAGTTATTTACACATAATATCGATATTAAAGCAGTGAAAAATCGCGGTGTTACAATACTCAAGGTTCTCTCTCAATTGTATTGACTCTGGTTCTAGGATGTGTGATGGATCAGGGTAATATTGAAATGAGAAGGAGAAGTAAATTTAGTTCTAGGGAATGAGAAGTAAATTTGCCTTCGACAAAGATTTAGTTCAATTAATTCAATGGACGAACCAAACTACATATATATTGGACTCACATGTGTTGGACTATAGGAAATATTAAAAGCATGTATTGGACTCAATCAATTAATGAACTGCATCTTCAGATATTTTCTTATCAATGTGAACCTATATTCAACTAAAGGTTTGGTGAAGATATCTGCCCATTAATGATCAGTATCAACAAATTGAATATCATTTATTCCTTTTTGCACACAATTTCTAATGAAATGATGCTTGATTTCTATATGCTTTGCTCTTGAATGCAATATGGGATTTCTTAACAAGTCACACATTATTGGAATATTACTTACTAAGATGTTGTAGTCTTCCAACTGATGTTTGATCCATAGAAGTTGTGAGCAACAGCTTGCAGCAACAATGTATTCAGCTTCAGTAGTTGATAAGGCAATTGTCCTTTGCCTTTTGCTGGACCATGAGGCTAAATTGGCTCTAATGAAGTGACAGCCTCCACTGGTGCTTTTTCTTTCTATTCTGTCTCCAGCATAGTCAGCATCGCAAAATCCGACTAATTTGTATTTATCAAATTTCGTATACAACAGACCCAAATTAGTAGAACCCTTGAGATATGTACAGATTCTTTTAACTGCTGAGAGATGAGACTCTCTTGGATCAGATTGAACTCGAGCACACAGACAAACACTAAACATGATATTAGGTCTGGACGTAGTTAGATATAAGAGGGAACCAATCATACCTCTATATACCTTTTGGTCTACCTTTTTATCTTTGTCATCCTTGTTTAGTACGGACGTTGGATGCATTGGGGTATTCATTGGTTTGCAGTCATCCAACTTGAAGCGTTTCAGAAGCTCCTTTGTGTATTTCGTCTGATGAATATATACTCCGTCCGATGTTTGTTTGACTTGATGTCCGAGGAAGAATTTTAGTTCTCCCATCATACTCATTTCAATTTCTTTCTACATCAGCTCAAAAAACTCTTGACAAAGAGATTCATTAGTTGCAACAAATATTATATCATCGAAGTAAATTTGTGCAACAATAAAATCCTTTTTACTTGTTTTTCTAAAAAGAGTTGTGTCCACTTTTCCTCTTGAGAAGCCATTCTCCATTAGGAATGTGTTGAGTCTCTCATACCAAGCTCTAGGAGCTTGTTTGAGTCTGTGTAAAGCCTTTTTAAGTTTATATGCATGCTCAGGGTGGTTTTGGTCCTCAAAACTAGGTGATTGTACAACATAAACTTCTTCATTAATGAAGCCATTTAAGAAAGCACTTTTTACGTCCATTTGATAAAGCATGATGTTATGATGTGCAACATATGAGAGTAATATGTGTATGGCCTCTATTCTAGCTACTGGAGCCAAAGTTTCAGTATAATCAATACCTTCCTCTTGTGAGTAGCCTTGAGAAACTAACCTTACTTTATTCCTTACGACTTTGCCATCTTCGTCCAGCTTGTTTCGATAGACCAACTTGGTTCCAATGATAGACTTATCCTTTGGCAAGGAGACCAGCGTCCAAACGTCACTTCGTTGAAACTGGTTAAGCTTCTCTTGCATAGCGAGGATCCAACATTCATCCATTAAGGCTTCGTCCACTAACTTTTGTTCCAATTCAAAATGAAGGCTAAATCAGCTTGTTCTCTGAAGGTTGACCTTGTTCAGACTCTATCATTTGGTTTGCCAATGATTTGATCCTCAGGGTGGTAAGTCCTGAATTGCCACGAACGAGGAATGTTAGCAACTTGTTGAGACATTGCTGCTTCCTAAGTTGCATTTGATACGCCATCTTCTTTAAGCGTTGGATGATCTTCTCTATCATTCAGATTCATATCTACAAAAGATTCATCTAGCTCTGAGAATCTCTTATCAGGCTTTGTCGTCAAACTTAACATGGATGGATTCTTCAACAACTAAAGTCCTAGAGTTATAGACTCTAAAAGCTTTGGACATTTCAGAGTATCCTAACAATATTCTATTATCTACTTTGGCATCAAACTTACCAAGTTGATACTTAGTATTTAAAATAAAACATTGACATCCGAAGGGATGAAAGTAAGAAATGTTGGGTTTTCGTCCTTTCCACGGTCATAAGGAGTCTTATTCAACGTAGGTCTTATGTATATTTTGTTTTGAATATAGCAGACAATATTTACAGCTTCAGCCCAGCAGTATTTGGAAGCAGAATTATCACTGAGCATTGCCCTAGCCATCTCTTGAAGAGATCAGTTCTTTCACTCAACAACACCATTCTCTTGTGGTGTTCTAGGGGCAGAGAAATTGTGATGAATACCACTTTCATCACAGAACCTTTGGAAAAGATCATTTTCAAATTCGCCTCCATGGTCACTTCTAATTGAGCTTATACATATGCCTTTTTCATTCTAGACTCACTTATAGAATATAGTAAAGATCTTGGTAAACTCATCCTTGTGAGCAAGAAACTTAACCCATGTCCATATTGTGTAGTCATCTACTATGACAAGCCCATATTTCCTACCACTAACAGAAGTAGTCCTTGTTGGATCAAACAAATCAAGATGCAACAACTCTAATGGCCTTGAATAACAACGTTCTTGGACTCAAAAGAGTTCTTAACTTGTTTTCCTTTTTGGCACGCATCATAGAGAGCGTCCGATCTATACACAATCTATGGTAAACCTCTTACGAGGTTATGCTTGTTTAGTCTTAAGATTAATCTTAGACTTGCATGACCAAGTCTTTTGTGCCAGATCCATCGCTCATCTTCAACAAACACTAGGCATGATACACTTTGATTTGAGAGTTCCCCCAAATTAATCTTGTAAAGATTGTTTTGCCTCTTGGCAGTGAATAAGATGGACATTACGCCAGATTATGCCTTTGGAAGCGCACCTTCAATAGCGTTTTCTAGTGAAACGCTGTGTTTAATGATGCGAAGAATGTGCAATAGCGCTTCTCCTAGCAAGCGCTGTTAGATGAATGAGAATAGACTGCGCTTTATGAAGGAAGCGCTGTTAAAAGGTTGATAAGAGAATAGACAACGCTTCCTTAAGAAAGCGCTGTCTAATGTATGGGAATAGACAGCGCTTTTTCAAGGAAGCTGTCTAATGTATGGGAATAGACAGCGCTTTTTCAAGGAAGCGTTGTCTAAGGTCACACTAAGACAGCGCTTCCTTGAGTAAGCGTTGTCTATTCTCCTTTACCCTTGCATTAAATTTTCATAACGTATACTTCCTCCTCGCGCGCTCACACAAAACACTCAGGTGCTGTTAATTCCCTCCTCCACGACCTAAGTTCAGACACCACTCATCCTCATCATTGCCACCATTCTCGAACCTTAACCTCCGTGAGAATCACCGCAAACACCATTAATTCACAAACCACCGCGAGAACCACCTCTCATCAAGTGCATTGTTCGTGCGGCCTGCTCTCTGCCCAACGCGAGAACCACCGGGAGAACCACCTCTTCACCCAATGCGACAACCACCTTCTCTCTGAAAGCCCTCTTCTTCACTGCAAGCTCCCAGGTAACCCATCATTCCCTGCAACCCAGTCTTCACTGCAAACCCTCCTCTTCCCTGTAACCCCTTCATTCCCTATATAATGTAAAATTTGAATTTTTAAAATAATAATATAGATTATCTTATTAGGCTGTTGAATTCTTGTATTTTACATTTTCAGCTTATATATTTGAATTAAATGATAAGAATGAGGACAACACCCCTGCTCTGATTTGGTTTTGTTAGCAAATGACATTGGTACAGAACAGAGAATTGGTAATGCAGTGAAAAAAAAATGCAATGTGTAGAAAGATTTTTTGTTATGGAATGTCTAATCCATCATAGCACACTCGTGACACATTTTCAATACTGTCATAGGGATAGTTCTTGAGTTTTTTTTAATCCATCATCTCTTACATTTGCCAAGAAGCAAACACTGTCATTTCCCTGGAGTTGATAGTCATGAATTTGGCCCTTGTGGTGTTGGTTGTACTGTTGAGTAATGTGCATACACAATGACTTTTGTTTCATGTTCGAATTCAACTTTTTTTTTTCCTAACCATAATGTGTATAAAATGGTTAGTATTTTTATGCTTTACAAGAGCATTGAACCTAAGACCTATGTGTCAACTTATCTCAGGTTGGATTTATGTTTCTGATGTAGTTGTGTGTTATTTCCAGTGCAGAGATTTGAAATCTTGGGCCAGTTGGGTTGCATTCCGAACTGCTTGCTTGCACCTCCTAAAAAGCATCTTGTTGAAAAGGTAAGTATGGTTTGATTTGGTCTACTTTGTTATACATTGCTTCTTAGTTGATAGGTTAGTGATCTATTATGAGTTCTGATATGTGTATGTGTGTGTGCTCGTGTTTGTTTGATTTCAGTTTTAGTTTCATTGTTGGTGTTTGCTCGATTGGAGCAAACTTGTTGGTGTGCTCGGTTGCCTCCTCTCTCAGGTAGCTTACTTGACTAGCTCTTGGTACTTCCTTTAAATTTTGGAATTTGATTTCGGAAGAAATAAAGAAACTAATAAAACGTTGTTTCTCTCAGGCACCTCTGTCAATCAACTCTCTGCTGTTCAAGCTGCTCGGCTTCGCTACGGTACTTGCTATTCCCCTAACTCTTTTAATCATTTAGTTGTAACATTAGACATGTTTATTTTAGCATTGGTATACACATACATTAACCTTAGTTTCCTGTTCAAGAATGATTTGTTTATTGTTTTGGGCACAATATACAAGTTATTCTTGAATTGTCCAAAGTGGACAGTCTGAGATTTTAACTTCGCATTCAATCCATATTATTGTATGTCTTATTTCCTTCTTGATCTAAGAATGTCATTGGTTTGTATTTTCTCTTTGTTCTCTGGGCGTATATACCTAATTTGGGTCATAATCGCCTGAATTAAGTTGTGTGCTTGGAGAACCAAGGGGAAATGCTGCCAAATTTTTCTTAGAACAAGAAGTATCTAAGATATATAATAATATAATGCGAAATTTACAATCTTGGATAGGATAAGAACCCCTCCCTGTAGTATCAAGTAGACATATGCACCATGCATGCATGTCGTACTCATTGAATGTAGACATCAATCTCTCTAAACTTGTGGTAGATTGTGAAAATATGGATCGGAAGTGGATGTCTGCCAATTGTTTGTCGAAGGAATATAAGGACGGAGTGCAAGATTTTATTAGGTTTGAAGTTGGGCATGCAGAAAACCCTATCGTATGTCCTTGTTTAAATTGTTGTTATATAAGACGAGTCAGTGTAGCTGAGTTGGAAGGACATTTAGTGTGCTATAGAATTGATCAAAATTATACCTGTTGGACAAAACATGGTGAGAGGAGAGGTGAATCTAGTGATATGGGTAATAGTGGGAGATATGTGTCAGATGATACGGGTACAAATACATTTGAGGGCGACTGTTTTGAGGAGATGACACATGCATTTGTAGAAGATATCCGTGATTGTCCTCAGATGTTTGAGAAGTTGATAATTGATGCTGAGAAACCGTTGTATGAGGGTTCTACGAACTTCACAAGATTGTCAGCGATGCTAAAGTTGTATAACTTGAAATTGGGCAATGGATGGACTGACAAGAGCTTTAAGGACTTACTCACAGTATTAAAAGATATGTTGTCGGAGGATAATGTGCTTCCTAATCAGACATATGAGGCTAAACAAATGTTACGATCTATTGGCATGAGCTATGAGAGGATGCACGCTTGTCCTAACGATTGCATTTTATTTCGGAATGACTACGCAAAGTTAAAGACGTGTCCTAAGTGTAATGCCTCAAGGTATAAGAAGAAAGAATCGGCTCCAGAGAAGGTCTTATGGTATTTTCCCATAATTCCCAGATTTAGGCGCATGTATCGTAGTTCAGAAGATGCAAAAAACTTGACATGGCATGAGGATGAAAGCATTAAAGATGGCAAGCTGCATCACCCGACAGATTCTCCTTAATGGAAAAGAATTGATCATGATTATGCTGATTTCGGGCAAGAACCAAGAAACCTACGACTTGCATTGTCTACTGACGAATTTAACCCGCATGGTGTTCAAAGTAGCTCTCACAATACATGGCCTGTGATTTTGCTGATTTATAACCTACCTCCATGGCTATGCATGAAGTGCAAATATATGATGTTGTCTTTGTTAATTTCTGGGCCCAAACAGCCAGGAAATGATATCGACATATACTTGGCTCCTTTAATTGAAGACTTGAAGCAAATGTGGGAGACAGGTGTAGATGTGTATGATGGGTATAGAGAAGAAAGTTTCACCTTGAAATGTATGATCTTCGGCACAATTAATGATTTTCCGGCATACGGTAATCTGTCAGGATATAGTACCAAAGGTCAGTGTGCATGCCCTATATGTGAAGATGGTACGGATTGGATGCGGTTGGAACATGGTAAGAAGAATGTCTTCCTTGGGCATCGTAGATTTTTGCATTCAAGTCGTCATTATAGATTTTGGAGAAAAGCATTCAATGGGAATACAGAAGAACGTAGAGCTCCTTTGCCGTTGACGGGTGTGCAACTATTTGAAAAGGTAGAAGATTTGAATATTTAATTCGGGAAACCTTTTGCGGGAGAGCTTGTTACACGAGGGTGGAAGAAAAGGTCTATTTTCTTTGAGCTCCCTTATTGGAAGTCATTATACGTAAGACATTTCATTGATGTGATGGATGTTGAGAAAAATATATTTGACAGTGTCATTGGTACCTTACTCAATGTGCCAGGGAAGACTAAAGATGGCATCAATGCAAGGCTGGACTTGGTTAGTATGGGATTGAGACGAGAATTGGGACCGGTAAAGAAGGGTGAACGTACATATTTACCTCCGGCCGCTTATACTCTATCTAGAAAAGAGAAAATTGTTTTGTGTAAGTTTCTTCATGGAGTTAAGGTTCCAGAGGCATACTCTTCAAACATTAGGAACCTCATATCAATGAAAGATCTCAAGTTAAAGGGTCTAAAGTCCCATGATTGCTATGTTATCATGGAGAATTTGCTACCCATCGGTATCCAGTCCATTTTGCCCAAGAAAGTGCGGGAGACCTTAACTAAACTTTGTTTCTTCTTCAACGCAATTTGCAGCAGAGTGATTGACCCTGGAAAGTTGGGAGCATTGCAAAAAGAAATTGTTGTGACTCTGTGTGAGCTTGAGATGTATTTCCCACCTTCATTCTTTGACATAATGGTTCATCTAACTGTTCATCTGGTTAGAGAGACACAATTGTGTGGGCCAAATTATATGAGATGGATGTATCCGTTTGAGCGTCACATGAAAATATTAAAAGGGTATGTGAAAAACCGATCTCGACCAGAGGGTTGTATTGTTGAACGGTACATAGTCGAAGAAGCGGTTGAATTCTGTACCGAATACCTATCCAATATTGAATATTCCGTAGGGCTGCCATTGTCTCGTCACAGAGAAAGAACCATAGGGCAAGGGATTACTGGAACTGAAATATTGACTATACCAAGGACGGAATGGGAGCAAGCACATTTATATGTTCTTCACAATGCCGAATAAGGTTGAGCCATTTGTTGTAAAACACAAGGACCTACTTGAGAGTTCTTATCCAAATAAGACTCAAACTTGGTTAACAAGAGAACACAATCGTTGTTTTATAACGTGGCTTAAAGATAATATTTCTACAAAGTTGACTATAAATCCTACTTTAGTTTCGGAGAGATTAAGATGGTTAGCGAAGGGTCCAACTGTGCATGTTTTCTCTTACACCGGTTATCTGATGAATGGATACACATTCTATACAAAAGAACAAGATGATCGGAGTACAATGCAAAATAGTGGGGTGACTCTTGTAGCTCAATCTATGCATTTCTCAAGTGCCGAAGACAGAAACCCTATATACGCAAACATGTCATACTTGGGGGTCATTGAACGCATAAGGGAGTTGGATTACACTATGTTTCGAGTGCCAGTGTTCCATTGTAAGTGGGTTGACAATAATAATGGTGTACAAATGGATGAATTGGGGTTCATGCGGGTGGATTTCAATAAAGTGGGGTATAAAGATGAACCTTTTATTTTAGCATCGCAAGCTCATCAAGTGTTCTATGTCACCGATCCAGCTAATACAAATTGGTCCATTGTTCTATTGTCTAACAAAATGATTCTTAATGAGATTAATGATCAAACACATGAAGATGCTGATATTGAGGATGATCCTTTCTCCGGGACATCACAATCACTCGAGGCTAATCCAACTAGAGAGGATGATATGTATATTAGAAATGATCATGATGAGGGGCTTTGGGTCAATCCATTATTTCGTACCAAAAAGAGAGATGCAAATCTCAATCCAACAAGGAAAAGAAAAAGATAGACTTAAACATGTATGTAGTCATTATATTTTTTTTAATTTCTTGATCAATTAAATTTTCATTCATCGATTTCTGTAAATAAACTTGTATGATTGTGAATTGACGTTTTTACTTGTGTGTCTAATTTTCTTACAGGTAAATGGCATCTCCCAGTCATGATAGTGGGGCCGAGCCCAAGAAAAATATGAGGCGTCGTGGACCGACTTTTAAGAAGAATATCGTCCGTCATAGGAGTAGAGGAGTGAGACTCGAGGTAATATATTACTAACTCAACAGCAGTTAATGGTTTGATTCTATAGTTTGTTATCTTTAATTTATAAATTTCATCAAATATTTTTAGGCTACTTGGAATGTCAAGGGTCAGCCAATTGGTACAAATAATAAGCAGTTGGTTAATTACATTGGGGCCATAGTGTGGCAGATGGTCCCAATTACCTGCGGCAATTGGAAGTCAAGAGATTTGGACGGTCTGAAAGATGACATCTGACATGATATACAGGTAAATTAATTAGCATTAGTTAATTATGTAAACATATTTATATTGTGACATTTTTTTATTATCTTTGCCGGCCTGTTTTAATGTTGATGAGACCCGACGAGACATGATACTTAAGGAAGCCGGAAAATTACACCGCAACTTCAGAAGTAATTTAACGACAAAGTGGCTAAGAGATGATGGTGGGAATGTCAGACAAGAGCCTCCACCCAAATATGCTGAGATTATACGACCGGAGGATTGGAGAGCCTTTGTCATAAAACGGATTGAAGATGAGGATTTTTTGGTATGTACTTACTTTTGTGTATACTATGCATTGCTACTTATTTAGGTCAGTGTGCATTAATACTTATTTCTGTGTCTATGTAGAAAATAAGCAGTGAAAATCGGGAGAGAGCGTCATCTCCTCCCTACCCTTACCATAAAGGGAATGTAGGGTATGCCGGCATTGAGGAAAAAAAGGTATGTACAATAAGTCATTTTATTTAACCCATTTTTTGGTTTATTTCTTAGCATTGATGGATTTCAATTTGTTTGTTCAAATGTACAGTTGTGGGAGGCAGGACGAGACCCAAAAACCGAAAGCATTGAAAGGCATATTTTGTGGCCAGAAGCCCGTATGAATGAGCAGGGTGTGATTGTAAATCCCAACTCTAGGCAAGTGGCTGAAAGAATTGTAAGTATATGTTCTAATATTAACATTTACATTTGTAATCCTCTTTTGATATTTGTGAATAATGTGAAACATCTTTGTGAATAATATTTGTGTCTCAAGATACCATATCACAGTCTGTATCACAGGGGGAGATAACAGATTGTGTTAGTCGCCATGACATCCTTGCCAGAGCCATAGCCGCTAAAGAGTATCCTGGTCGCTATAGGGGCGTGGGATTTGATCCCTCACAGAAAACTATCGTAGGAGCACAACAGCGCGCCAAACAAGCAGATGTTGCTGAAGTGGTGGAGTTGAGGAGGGAAGTAGCTAATCTGGCGCAACAAGTTCGAGCGTTGCAAAGCTGCATACAGAACAAGACAATGGTGAAGGGACATGAGCATGAGAATGAGCATGAGCCTGAGCCTGATTTACCTACTCCACGTAGTGTCAGAGATAGTTGCACTCGTATGCCTCCTGAGGTAATAATTGTTATGTTGTTTTCTTTACTTGTACGTATTGCATTGAAAGATCACATATTAATATTTTGTTTATCACTGGTTTAGGGCAACAACCCATGCAACCTATATTTTTCAAGCCCAACTCATCGCATTGTAGCTAGGGGGATGGCCTATAACGAACCGGGTGTGACACTGCAAAACCGACCATTGCCTCCTAGTCATGTGAAAGTTGCAGTTGAGTTTGGTGTTGAGGGTGATGCACCATTGCCTATACCACTTGAGGAGGCAGATGTCATGACAGTGGACCAGGCAATAGGTACTTATGTGGCATGGCCAATCAGCCTCATAGGTGTATGTGACAAGGTATATGTCAATAAATAGGATTCATTATCATATATATGTTTGTTAAATTAGGTGGTCACTAACTCATTAATGTATTGCAATGTTTTTTATATAGGCACCCAAAAATCCAAATCTAAATCCAAGGGCAAGGGCAAAGGGTCGAAGAACACAGCTGGCATGAAAGTGACAAAACCTCGGCCTTCCCCTATTGTAGCTGGCAAGGAGCACACAAAGGGGTCAATTACATCCCCAGTAAAAAATGGGAACAAAAGTATATATGCATTTATTTTTATCTTCATATATATATATATATAAATAGTGATCATGATTATGTAACTTAATGAAGTTGTTTGATTTTGAAATCAAGGCTTTGCTAATTCATCGTGCCTGCAGTGGAGGAGCCAAGTCGAGATATTCTAAGTCATCCAAGACTAAATGGATATCTATAGAGGTATTGACAAAAACCCATATGCAATTATTTAGGTTAAAAATTAACTTGAAACTTCTAATTTATTATTTTCGGTTTTATAGTGCCCCCGCCAACCGAATAGCGATGATTGTGGCTACTATGTCCTGAAGTTTATCAAGGATATCGTCGTTCAGAACCAAACGCAAATCCCAACGACGGTATGTAGTTTTAGCTCTAGTTTAATAATTAAATTACACACATTTTATCATTAATCCAATGTACTTTAATTCTAATTGATTTAATTTTCATTTCGCAGTACTTTCCTAAGTGTAAATGTGACACATATTATGATGATCAACTTATTGAACTCAGGGAAGAGTGGTGTCGCTATGTTGTTACGAATTTTATCCAAAAATAAAGGTAGAGTACACATATACTATGATGTTATAAGTTAGAGTAGTGCCTCTCCTATTAGGTTTGTGTGCATTGTGCAAGTGATTGTGTGTGTGTATATCTAATTTGTTGATGTGTTGTAAATTTAAGTTGTGTGTATCTTGTGTGCAGGGGCAGCAACAAGCTTGGATATATATGAAGTGCACCTACATGCAGCTAGCTAGTATTAAGTAGTGAAGCTATAGTATGTAGTGTAAAGTGTTGTTATAGTGTACATAGTGTATAAGTGTTGTTAGTGACGCTCTGTTAGTACTGTTAGTGTAGTACAAATTTTAAGAGCAGACTTCTTTTTGTATATGCAACTAAGTTAACCTTACTTTTGTATACTGTGTTATAATTAATTAGATATAGAAATTATACTTGAATGGTTATTTTGGTATATATGTACTGGTTTTGATGAGAAATTGCAGCTGGTATGTATTGGTTTTGCTGAGTGCACGGGGATGGATAATTGAAAAAAGAATGTAAAATTTTTTTAAAAAAAGGGTATAAACAGCGCTTCCTTAAGGAAGCGCTGTCTAAGGAAGCGCTGTCTAAAATACACAACACACGGCGCTTTCTCAAGGAAGCGTTGTCTAAAGATAATTGCACAGCGCTTCCTCAAGGAAGCGCTGTGTTTGTGTATGGTATATAGACAGCGCTTTCTTGAGGAAGCGCTGTCTTAGTCACAACAAAGACAGCGCTTTCTCAAGGAAGAGGAAGCGCTGTCTAATTATCTTTTAGACAGCGCTTCAGAATCGCTGCCTTTTCCTTCCAACCTACCACAGCAGTTACATGAACAGCGCTTGTAAGCGCTGTTGTAAGCAAAAAATAAACGCTGTCTAATCCCTTTACTGTTGTAGTGGGACCCATCAGGATTCTTGGCTATACACTCACCTTTATTGAAGCAAACATCAGACCCACTATCGCATAATTTACTCATGCTAAGCAAGTTGTGTTTTAATCCTTCAACCATCAGAACATTATCAATAGAAGAAAAAGGATGCTTACCAATCTTACCAATTCCATTTATTCTTCCTTTCTGGTAGCCTCCAAAGGTGACCCATCCTCCAGTCTTTTCACGTAGGTCTTGGGACATAGACTTTTCTCCCATCATGTGACGTGAGCATCCACCGTCCAAGTACCAGGATTAGGGTCTTCTTTCTGTTGCTAAGCAAGTCTGCAACAGAGATTATCATGTGTTTAGGTACCCAGATAGACTTGGGTCTTTTTAGGTTAGTCTGTGGTCTTCGTCCATGCATAACATTTTTCTTTTTGTGTACGCATTTTGAGAAGGTGTGACCACTTTTCCCACATAGATTGCAATAAACATTAGATGCATGTTGTTTGGTTTCTTTTTGCTTTCTATGAAAGTTTGAAACCTTATGATAATGGTTGGGTTCTAATATTTTGTGTGAAGCTTCTTGTTTCTTAGAGTCGTAGCCTCTTGAATACCTCAATAACAAGTTTAGCTTCTCTGAACCTCCAACAAGCTTTGATATGCTTTTGGTTAGATCAGATACCTCTTGTTTGAGTCTGGTTACCTCGTGAAGTTCATTGGATTCCGAAATAAGTTTATCAGTTAGACTAATATTCTCAGCTTTCAGCTTATTATTTTCTTCAATGAACTGCTTATTTTGCTTGCAGGTATCTTCCCATTCTTTGTTTATTTTTAAAAACTTTCTTTTAAGCATGATATATTGATGATGCAGTAAGGAGGAACCATTAAGTAGTTCATCATATGCTTCTTGAAGAGAATCAGAAATAGATACCTCATCTTCCTCAGATTCATCATATGATGAAGTTTTTGCCATCGGGCAGAGGTTTAAAGCAGGAGGACTCCTTGGTCTGAACAACTGCTCTAATTAAGTGTCGAGCTTTTCCTTAGCGGTTTGGAACTGTAAGACCATTTCCAATCTTAGTCGATCTAGAGCATTGATGATACCCCAGTTAGCACGAGCATTTAGTGAGTACTGTCTGATATCTTCATTCGTCCAGTCAGCTTCTGGCTTGGACGCTGTTGTGCCGTCCTTAAGAGTGATTGTTGGACGATGATCTCCATCAGTGAATATGTTCCACAATTCAAAGTCTTGAGCTTGGACGTATATTTGAAATACAGATCTGCAGTATGGATAGTCTATTCCATTGAAAATGGGTGGAACATTCCATCATCTTTCAGAGGTGGCTTCTTAAGCTCTTTCTTTGGGAACAACGACTTGTTCATCATCCGAAGAGTCTTCATTTTGAGCATTGGACCATAGACAGAGGTTAGCTTCCTCATTTGCTTCTTCTTCTTCTTCTTCCTCATAAGACTCAGGGTCTTCCCAAGTTGCTATGAAGTTCTTTTTCTTCTTTTTGAAGAACTTCTTCTTGTCCTTTAACATAGGACAGTCAGCCTTGAAGTGGCCTGGCTTGTTAAACTCGAAACAGACCAGCTGACTTTTGTCCTTGGAGTCAGCATGGTCCTTGAAGTTTTTCTTTTGAAAAGGCCTTCTTTTCAACCCATTTTTCTTTCTCCACGTATTTTGGATTTTTCTGGAGATGAAAGATAACTCGTCATCATCTGATACTTCATTATCAGATTGATCAACATCATCACCAGACTCATAAGCTTTTAGAGCTTTTGAGCTGTTGGACTTTTGAGCTTTTAAGGTAATCCCTTTGCTTTTCTTTCCAGGGTTATCAAGCTGAAGCTCCTGTTCATGAACTTGTAGAGTTCCTACCAGATCATCCAAGGTCAAAGTAGAAAGATCTTTGGCCTGGGTGATTGCAGTAACAAGTGGTCTCCATTCATTAGGCAAGCTCCTAAGGATTTTAGTGACATTCTCCTTGGTAGTGTAAACTTTCCCGAGGGACTTAAGGTTGTTGATGATCGTCTGAAAATGACTCATCATGTCCAGGATGGACTTCGGCCATGATGAACATTTCATACTGATCAACCAGCAAGATAATTTTTGAATCTTTTACCTTGGTAGTCCCCTCATGGAGATTTGACAAGGTGTCCTAGATTTGCTTTGATGATTCACATGTGTGAATCTTCTTAAATTCACCAGGACTAAGAGCACACATCAAAGCATATCTTGCTTTGTGATTTTGTTCCGTACTGGCTCTTTCAGCATCAGTCCAGTCTTCTTCAGCTTCTTCTGTCCCATCAGAGTTGAGACACACATTTGGACCATTCATGATCCTGCCCTAGAGAACAGAGTTTGAGCTTAAGATAAAGCCTTTGAATCTACCCTTACAGTACAGGTAGTGGGTTCCGTTGAAGAACGGAGGCCTGGTCATGGAAGTGCCTTCCATAACAGGTTGACTCCCGCTTGGCATGCCTTACACTGCCATATCTATTGTAGAATCTTTTCCTCTACACGGGTAAATGCTCAACCCAGAGGTTGAGCTCTAATACCAATTGAAGGAACCTGTTTGAAACACAAGAAGCGGGTTGAATTGTGTTTCTTACGTTTTTAAAACTTTTCGCAAGCAGATATATATATTTCACAAAGGTTGGACGTTTAAACAACAACGGACGCAAGGAGCGTTTCCAAGCACCAGTTGGACGCTTACTTAGATGGATTATGCTAAAAGAAAAAGATCGTTAAGAAAGCAATTCAATCCAA
Organism: Ammopiptanthus mongolicus; assembly: GCA_039655645.1. NCBI lineage: Eukaryota > Viridiplantae > Streptophyta > Magnoliopsida > Fabales > Fabaceae > Ammopiptanthus > Ammopiptanthus mongolicus. Next base: position 42,929,752 of record CM077349.1, read on the forward strand.
AAGAGTTAGAAGAAAATAAACTAAAGCGAATGCAAGGGAAAGAAAAAGGACACAAAGATGTTATCCTGGTTCACTCTTCACCAATGAACTATGTGTAGTCCTCTATGCTTGAGAGCTTTCTCCACTATAACAAAAACCCTTTGTTACAAGTATTCAACACCTCTTCAGGCAAGTATTCTACACCTCTTCAGGAACACTGATTATTATTTTACAGACAAGCCTCTTCAGGCACAACCAACTAAGGTTTTGAAAAAGGTTTATTCTACTAACTCACTAAGTGTGAGGGATGGAAACTAAAGCTTAGAACTCTAGACAATACTCTTCGCAAAAAATGGTATGAAAATTAAGAACAGAGTAAGCTTGTAAGCTTTTATTTTTCTCTTGATAGCTTGTTTTCTTGTATGCTTGTGTTTTTCTCAAGTTCGGTAACTTTGGATCTTCAATGGAGAAGGTATTTATAGCCTTCTGGCTTTGATCAATCTTCAGTCTTCAACGGTTGAAAAATGATCCATTCTAATCATGCATTAAATGCGTTGGACCATTGAGTCTGATAACTTGTTGAGGCTTCTGATCAGCAAAGTAGACTATCAGAGGCTTGATAGCTAAAAGTAGCACCGACACCTTTTCCTTGTACTCGAAAGTTGCCTTTTGTCTTTCCTTTTGGAGATAGTCAAATCCTTTTGTGACAGGGACAAACTAGCTTCAACTTTCGATGGTACGAAGATTATAAAGAATGTTTGTCCACAAGATACTAGCTTTTACACATAGAATAATAAATTCAAACGGTTTACATTTGTGTTCGTGCTAAAATATCAAAAGACATTGGACTTAAATAAAGAGAACATATATTGGAAAGACTCTCTGGACTCAAATACACCGTTTAAAATGTTATAGTCCACAAAGAGCAAGAACTTTAGGTTTTGTACTCATTATAAGTCTTTGGACTTATATTTTCCTGCACACTTAAGATAAAATATTAGTCCATGGCTAATCGTTGTTCTCTAAAATTAGTCTTTTGTTACCATCAAAACTTAAGGGATTAGTGGACTATAACCACTTTGGTTCCAACATATCATACCCAAGAGATTAATTATGATATAATAGTAATAAAGCAAGTACCAGAATAGAGAAATCCTTATGCTATTCAGACTAATCACGAACGAAAAATTAATAAATAATAAAAAAGCAAAAGTAAAAGATAACAAAAGGATAAGAAGAAAGTTTAGAAATCAAGAGCATAGGGCCTAGAGCCGTGGTTTCATTTGTGCTTCCGATATCCCCCAAATCCTAATTCTATTCAATTTCGCAGTTGCTTTTTGAATATCAATCCCTGTACGAATACTATTAATTTTTTGTCAGGCAATCAATAATCTTTTCCCCAGATGAACCTAATGGTTGTCAGGCAAAGAGTTTAAATGATTAGAAAGCATAAAGCGCAAAGAGGTTGAATGACTAAAAGGAGTAAATCACGTTTTCTCAAATCTAGATGTTAAACCCTGGTTATCCTATAGATCTACCAATTTAATTGGGCTTGATAGCCAAAATATCAATCAATTGATTAAAAGCATACAAAGGGTGTGCAATCCTAGTATGGGATGAAGACGAACAGAATAACACTATTCAAATCGTAACTTTGAAACCAAAGAGAAATGAATTAAAGCTAAGACATAGCGAAAATGGTTTCTACTAATGCAAGATCCACCACAACTCTAGTGGTGAATTTAGCTACTCATAATCACAATGAAAACCAAAGTCAACAATGGAAAACACATCCTGAATAATTGAAGAAGGAGAAGTGGTCTCCAACTTAACCTCCAGGTGCTAAATTCTACTCTAGAAATCAAAACTATAAACTAAAAGACTAAAACAAGAGTATAGTACTCAAAGAAATAAAGAGCTGAAAGAGAGTTAAAAGATAAGATTGGATGCCTAATAATGGCACAGAGGGCCTCTATTTATAACAAAATATGTGAACAGGGCCTTGAATTAGGTCTTCTATGCCGTCAGCACGGGTATACCAATTTAGGTTGCACGGGCGTGCTCTTTAGGATGTCAGGCCATACCCAAATCTGTCAGGACGTAACAACTTCATAGAAGACCGTTATAGTGCTTGGGCTACAGTACGGGCCTGCTCTCCTTCTGGCATAACTGTGCTCTTCGCGTTTGGGACAGTGCCAGCTTCTGTTAGGCCTTGCTTCTTTGAGTCAGGCCTTTCTTCACTATGGCCCGGGCGTGCTGATGTTTGGCACGACCGTGCTGGGTCTCCAGAGGTCAGCTTTAAGCATTTTTCGTAAGGCTTTGTTTGGATGGTTGGCTTGGAGGGTTGGCATGGGCATGCCATCGCATGGCACGGCCGTGCTAACACCAGAACTTCAGTATTTTGCCCAATTCAGGTCTAAAACCTTCACTTTTCTTCATAAGTTCATCAAGTTGCCTCTAAACGTCAATTCTGTCAAAACTTAAGTAAAAGGGTAAAATACAATAATGTTTATCATTAAATGCATCGAAATTCAACCTAAATACCCCCTATAAAATGCATAGAATTGAGGTTCATTAACTGCCAGTGCGTCTTAGGGTGTGAGATGAGCAACTTTTGATGTATTTTTGAGAGGTGGGTGGGGTAGAGCCGGTGAGCTGTTGAGTGCTTTTCCTATCTCTTGGTTGTATATATTCATATCTTTTCTTTTGATGTACAGTATATTATATATGTATAGTATATCAATGCTCTACTGATGGGACCACGTCTACATGTTTACGTAAATAGTTATTTTATCTGCGTTTCACTCTGATTGCTTTTTCCTTGTTGCTACACTTCCTGAATAATGCGCTAAAGCCATAATACGGTTAAGGTATAGTTAATAATAATTTTGGGACTATTGGGATGATCCTATGTAAGTGGGGTCATCTCATTTTGATGGTAACAAAGTAGTTTGGTTCTCAAACGAACTGTGGAGTCTGGAACAATAACTGTGAGTCTAGAAAGTGTACTGGCTTCGATGGTTGATACCTGAGTTATATCAACTATGTCTTGAATTGGGTAGAGTGTCCCATGCGCGAGTTATCGAAGTGTGATAACTATTTTTATTCATAAGGCATATGATATGTTTGAATGTTAAGTGATATTGTATGTCTTATGGATCGGAACTAATAGCTCCTTTTTACAGGAAGCTATATGGATCATGTAACGCCCTTTGTTTTACTGGAAAATAGAAATTATATTCAAAATAAAGGACAAAAGTCCTTAAGAATACAATTGGTAACCATGGAAGGAACCTCCTCAATCCAAATCTGATTAGGGTTGTATAAAGCATACTTAGCTAAACTATGACCATATTTTCTTCTCTACCTACATAAGAGTAAGTTAAATCTTGAAAATGGGCTGCTTGCAACACCCCTTCTCGGTGTCACAGTTCATAATCCAAATTCTTTTTTTTCGGTTAATTAAAACCCTTTTCGAAAATACTCATTAGACTAGTTGTGGAAATCTGTTACCAATTTAAAACTTTAACAACACTGAAAGCAAATTCAAATTCATCATATATATAACTCATTCAACTTCCCCTTAAGGCATACATCACTTCAATCTCTTAATACACATCATATTGAGTCACGGTCAAAGTACCTGACTTTAAATATCAAAATCCTAAGAGCTGGTCTAACAAAACTCTAAAATCAATAAAGCATACTACCTAGCATGCATCGCCCTAATGGGACTGGGCCTCATCATCAACAGTCCACCCGTCTTCATCTTCGACACCAATGAACTCAGTTACAGGGTCCCGCAGTGACCCAGAGGACCGTTGGAAAATATCTGTACATGTGTTCAAAAAAACACAATAGGGTGTGCAACATGCACAAGCAAGGGTGAGATACTCCTTCACAAGTTTATCATAATAGCCACCCAAGCAAAGTAGCATACAAATAATGCATCAACAAAGTCATGCGATAAAATATCAATATTCATTCATAATGAGATAATTTCACTTTCAAAATATCATACTCATTCAAAAAGACAAGTCAAATGAATGCATGAGACTTCAATTCGACTCTCTAATTCATTTACTCCGGAGATTCATACTTCCTTTCATCGAGCGATAGGCTGCGAATACTCCCATAACACAATTTTTCTCATGAGTTGGCCTCTCAATTTAGGTCCGATCTCCAATTGTTCCAAGGTACCATGTCATAACCATATCATGAATTGTCCAGTTTCTGATTGAGTTTATCCGTGTTGGGCAACCGATTTACCACGGCACGGGGTCGCGATGACTCCGGCCACTTGTGGAGTTTCAAACACAGGATGCACCTATAGGCCTAGTGGTCTTAACTGGCTCAATTCTCAACCACTTGGATTGTAGCTCGGTTCGTACGGCACGTTGGCCGGCTTATGCATATATGCAGGAGGTTTTCTATTCTTTCTTTTTGTTCATTCTTTCTTTTTCGTTCATTCTTTCTTTTTCTGTCAAGGCACAAAGCTCATGACTCGTTTTAAAGGACATATAGCCTGTTCAATTCAAATTTTAGGACATGTAGTCTAAGTTCTTAATTCGTGAAGTACTAGGCCGACGTCGCGGACACTAGACTCGCATATAGGACACTAAGTCCGTTCTTTTTCATAACACAGGACATGTAGTCCGAGTGCTCAATCCACGATGTATTAGGCCGACGTCACGGACACTAGACTCGCATATAGGACACAAAGTCCGTTCGTGTCATAGAACTCTAGTCCGTTCATGTCACACTAGGTTCATGTGCTTCAGATGCATGAAGGGGAAATCACCAGTTTCATCAAATTCATTTTCGTAGTTCAAAGCTCAAAAACAAAACTCAGGTTCTCTTTGGTATAAACCAAAACTCGTTTTCGCTCTAAAACTTACTTTCCACAAAAACTTTTCTTTACAAATCATTCTCAAAGGCTCAAGTTCTAAAGATTCATTTTCAAAGGATTTTGGCTTTAAAAGCCTTTTTTAAAGGTTCCATCGTTTTAAAACATTTTTTTAAAGATTATTATCGGAACAAACTTTCCTGAAGAAACTTTTTCATTTTGGAAAGTCAAATACTTTTAGAAGATTTTTTGACAAACTAAATATTTTTCAAGGTTTCCTTTTCTTTGTACAACATGTTCAGAAAATAATTATAAAAGCGACTTTTCAATATTTTCCTCACTAACTCTCAACTTCCTAAGTCTTATTCGAAATCATCTTGGGTTCTTAACTTAGTGGGTTTTGAGTAAAATTGACCATTATAACATTTAGCTTAGAAGCTTTTCATTTCTGAAATCAAAACATTTCTAACTTTTTGATTAAAACTTTTAGTTATCTTAATCTTTATTATTGAGCTATAGCCAGTGCTATGCTCTTAACCAGTCCAGGATATATATATATATATATATATATATATATATATATATATATATATATATATATATATATATATATAGACATCAAATCTCAATTCAACATCGTCTCATCCAAGGCATCAATGCCACAATTTATATTTCAATCATCCAGGCATATACTTCATTCATCAAGTACATACACAACATATATCTACTCAAACTCAAAGCAACATCATATATATGTTCAATCCAAGGCAAAAATTCCACAATTCACATCTCACTATTCAATCACGCACTTACCAACAAATTTTCACATATATATCATCACAATCATACCACAACAAACCTTATGCGGCTATCAAACTTATTGGAGCTAATCTCCCCTTACCTTTAGAAGTCATCCTCCGAAGGAAAAGTCGCCAGATCGGTCCGCGAATTCTCCCGATTCCTCGTCCGAGTACCCGACAACAACTACAAATACACAACCAATCCAAACATCAATAACTAACAACACAAATTTCCATAATCCCTTAGAGGCTAAGTTCAGCCAAAAATGGTAAAATAGGTTAGGGATCTCATTTGGTTCCAATCTTTTGGATGGTTGGTTCTTAAGCATGTTTAACACTAAGACAAGTCCTATTACTCAAAAATTTGAAACACAACTCATGGTTCCACACCCTATAGGTCCCGGCCATGAAGAGAAAAAGAGGTTAGAGATTGATTTGGTCTTCCAGCGACTTGGATTCTAGGACAAAAGTAAAGGTAAGGATGGAATCAAGAGTTCAAGAACAAAAATTGAACAAAACCACTATTCCCCCAATTCTTAAGGTTTCGGCCCTCTTAAATAAATTAGGCTAGGATGAGAGTTTGATCATATACTCATGGATAGAGGTAGAAGTTGATGAAGCTAGCTCATAGAAATTGGTTTGACATCAAAAGAATTTTTCTACACTTTTCTACGAATTAATGAAATTTGGATCATAAACTTAAAATCTATGAAATCAAGATTTCAAACTTGAGATAGGAAGAGATTCATGAAGCTTAGAGATCATAGAAGTGATCTTACCTATTGAATGATGAAGATTAATCAAGAATCAAGCTTTTTTCTCGAAGATTGATCTTACCTATTGCCTTAGGGCTAACGCTATGGCTGTGTTGTGCTCATGATAAGGGCAAAGTCCGCATTCGTGATTTATCGCGCTTTGGAGCTTGAGGCCGCGGCTAACAAGGGGGATTTGGAGTTGTTCGTGGCTGAGCTTGCAGCAGCATAAGGAGGAGCTTGTCTTGGAGTTCATACTATGACTATTCAGGTGGGGAGAAAGAGTACTTCTGCCGTTGGGAAGGCAAGAGTAGTGTAGTCGTGATTATACTGTGTGTAGGGAAGCCCTAACCCTACTAATGGTTGAGCCTTGACAAAGTGCCTAAACCCTAGGTTTAGCTTACTTTGGGCTACCACCGTTAAGTTTGGAAACCCTAGGTTAGTAAACTGTTAATTAAGGATGATCTGCTTCGTATGATTGCTGTGATATGGATTTCTGTTGTTGCTATTTGTCTAAGTGCCTATATGCTACTTGGTGTATATGATATGCTACTATGTGCTATTGTTGATGTTATTACTGTTGCTATTGTGCGGTTGTGGTAATTGTCGTGTAGTGGCGGAATGCCATAGAATTAAGTTTGGTTGTGTACCACGTTGTTATCGGGTTGATACCGTGGATGGTGTCGTTGCTGTTATGATGGTTTCTTAAGGTTGTGGCCGTGTTGTTTGAGCTATGGCTTGTGGACGCATGGCGTCGAGGCTGTGGCCGTGTGGATGCAGTCACATCGTGTTGTTTCTGATTGAGAGTTTAGGCGTGAGATCCGGTATCAAGCATGTTGAGGATGTTTGTTGCATATCATCAGCTGCCAAGTGGCGAGGCCGTATGACAGGTAGTATGGGCTGCCAACGTCATACGCGGTTAAGTGAGTGACCTTGGGGATGTTGCTGGTCTCAGGAATAGATTATAGTGACGGATGAGGTAGCTCTTATCCTATCGTGACGCCCGATCCAGTCCGGTTTGCCCGATTAATCCCACAGCTTTCCATTGTTCTAGGCTAACATTCCAAGGCGACCGAGATACCTCGGTTCCGATTTGGAAGGGGGATGCACTCATATTGGCCACGGTGAGGGGTTCTGTTTCTTGGACAAACTAACTCCTTTCTGACACAGAACCTGTTCCGGTGTGGAACCGTTCCTGTGTGGAACCAGTTTTCGTGAGGTTTCGGCTGATATGCTGCATGGGATTAGTATCCTGGTCTAGAGGATTGATCTGAGTGTGAGACTCATGGGGATGGATGCTTGTTGCATATGTTGTCTTGGGAGACGTATGCTTGCGTGCAGTAATTGTCGTACTTCTTATACCTGTTACTTTCTACATGATGTTTACTGTACTGCATTATTGTTGTTGATGCACTATATTTCTTATCTCCCTACTATGTTCCTTGTTTGTTTGTTTCTGGGTTTGCTTGAAGACCACGAGCCAGCCGAGACATAGATGGACTTGAGACTTCACCCATTCATCACATGGGCACCGCGGATGCCAGTTCTAGGCGACATTGAGATTGTTTACTGCGACGAGAGGGCATGTAGGGTGGACCCCTCGACCTTCTTGGTGGTATATACAAGACTCGTCAGCTTGATCTTTCGGAGCGGTACATCGTCGTACGTGGACATCATTGGACCCTACCGCTTGTACCTGTTTCTTCCCTTCCCTTGGATGTGGCGTCCTCCGAGGAATAGAGAGCGGGACTACATGTGGGTGGCACCCCAGTCCTCGACAATATGCAGCAGGACAGGCTACGTCTATCGAGGCCAGCGTCGGAGGACGGAGCAGTATTTGAGGACCAACTGTCGGCGTAGGATTGTTGTGTCCAGCTCTTCGTCGGAGTATGAGCCCTTGGTGTCGTATAGGCGTACTCATGGCGAGGGCCAGGGTAGTTCAGGGCATCCTCACCGCTGATGGTGGGAGCCTACTAGTGCGTCCGAGGTGGTGAGCTGAGAGTCTTCTTTTGTTGTTTTGATGTATTTTTCGTTCTTTTCAGTTTTTGCTTATACAGGGTGTATATGTATGTATAGTGCCCTACTGATGGAGTTAAGTTATGCATGTTCTATATATATGTTTTTCTTATGCATTTGTGATTTACTCTGATGGTTTTCGATGCTTGCCTTTATTGTTTATTTGTTTAGCGTTTGTTTACGCAATGCTGTTTGAATACCATGCTATCGCTTTAAATACGACTAGGAATAGTTAATAATAGTAGGAGCTTGGGACTAATAGGATTATCCTACGTAAGTGGGGTCGTCTCATTTTGGCGATATAAGAGCAGTTTGGTTCTACAACGGGCCTCGAGGGTCGTTGGCGCTACACAGCCCGTATTGGAACTGGAAACTGTAGAAGTTTGGAACCATTACTGCAAGCCTGGAAAGTGTACTGGCTTTTGATGGTTGATACCTGAGTTGTATCAATTGAGTCTGGATTGGGTACAGTATCCGATGCGCTAGTTATCAAAGTGTGATAACTATTTTCATTCATAAGGCATGTGTTTAACCGTTGAGTGCTATTATATGTCTTATGAATTGGAACTGCTGGCTCCTTTTTACAGGAAGTTAGATGGCACATGGAAGAGGAAGAGGTGGAAGGCCGGCTGCGACCGAAGGCAATGATAATAACAACAATGGTGACCACTCAGGGACAGGGAGTGGTGGTGACACCTCTTAAGCAATGTGGGCCATGCGGGACTTGGCTACCGCAATGATGCAACAAACCCAGCATACTGCCCAGTATATGCAAAGGCAGGAAGAAAGGGAGGCAAGATAGGATCAGCTACACGCCGTAAGAGGAAATGAGTCAGTGGACACCGGTCTCAATGCTTTCATGAAGGGAAATTCTCCCCAATTCCACGGAGAATACAACACTGAAGCTGCAGAGATGTGGTTGTAGGATATCAAGAAGCTATTCATGGGCATAAACTGCAGAGAGGACCAAAAAGTTACGTATGCTGCTTTCATGCTGGTTGGAGCAGCAGAAGCTTTGTGGAGGACCAAGGCCAGACCGTTAAAGGCTGGAGGAAGGATGTTAACTTAGCAACTTTTCCGGGAGTGCTTTCTGGAGAAGTACTTCTCGAGGAGCGTAAGACAAGAGAAAGAAAAAGTTTTCCTGAGTCTGAAACAGGAACATCTGTCATTTGGTGAGTATGCAATAAGGTTTGAGGCGCTACTCAAGTTCTCCCAGTTCTATCAGATCCACCTAGACGAAGAATGGGTCTGCAGAAGGTTTGAAGATGGGTTGAGTCCTAAGTTGAAGCGAGCGATGCTACCTCTGAGTATCAGCTGTTTTCCTGAGTTGGTAGATAAGTGCACAGTGGTGGAAGGGCATGACTGAGCAAGGACTGTCCCACAACAAGTGAAAAGTGGTGGGCCTGTTCGGAGCAGCCAGAGAGGTAGAAGTGGCAAGTTCCAGCAGAGGGCGAGATCGTATGATCGCCCGACTTAGTTTAATGTCAATGTTGGAGGGAGCAGCTCCAGTCAAGGGCAACAGGATATCAAGACCTGTTTCCAATGCGGAGGACCGCATCCAGTCAAGAATTGTCCAAGGACCCAGCACATCAAGTGCTTCAACCGCAACCAGATGGGTCACTTTGCATCAGATTGCAAGCCCAGATTTAGCAAAAGGGCTCAGTTACAACAACCGAGCGGTAGAGCTCAGAGTGGCGGAGCAAGATCAGTAGTGTCAAGTCAGCAGAGTAGGCCACAGACAACCGGAAGGGTGTTTGCCATGGGGGGTTCTGATGCCTCTAAAAGCCTTGACCTGATACAAGGTAAATGCTTGGTCTCAGGCAAACTTTTGTTGGTTTTGTTTGATTTGGGGGCTACTCATTCTTTCATATCATTCGAGTGCATGGATAATTTAGGGATGCCTGTTTCTGCATTACCCTATGATTTGACTGTCTCAACGCCTACTGGCGATTCTTTGACTACCCTATCTGTATATCTTAAGTGTCCTATCACGGTAGAGAACCGTCATTTTCTTGTTGACCTTATTTATTTGCCTATGCAACAGATAGATGTAATCCTAGCCATGGACTGGCTTTCAGCCAACCATGTGATATTAGACTGTTCAAACAAAACCCTCAGTTTTTCCAAGCGATCTGGATTGATGCCTGCCGACGAGAGTGTTCCGACGGGTGGACGATCAGACGAGCATGTGGTGTTGTTCTCTTTGGAAGCAAAGGAGACTCCTAGTGTCAAAGCTTTACCTACAGTGCGAGAGTTCCCGGAAGTGTTTCCCGATGATGGTCCCAGACTGCCACCGGAGAGAGAGGTGGAGTTTGATATAGATCTTGTAGCGAGAACTGGGCCTATGTCGATAGCGCCGTATCGGATGTCTCCAGTGGAGCTGGTAGAGCTGAAGAAACAGTTGGACGAGATGCTAGGCAAAGAATTCATCAAACCTAGTGGATCTCCGTGGGGATCGCCGGTACTATTTGTGAAGAAGAAGGACGAGAGCTTGAGGCTGTGCGTAGACTATCGTCAGCTGAACAAGGTGACGATAAAGAATAAGTATCCGTTACCACGAATGGATGATTTGCTAGATCACCTAAAAAGAGCAGCTGTGTTTTCTAAGATCAATCTGCGATCTGGATACCATCAGATCCAGGTTAAGAAGGAGGATGTGCCAAAGACAGCTTTTTGAAGTCGGTATGGTCACTATGAGTACTTGGTTATGCCGTTTGGTGTGACTAATGCTCCAGCGGTGTTCATGGATTATATGAACAGGATCTTCCGATCGTTCCTTGACAAGTTTATTGTCGTATTCATCGATGACATCCTTGTATACTCTTCGAGTAGAGAGGAACACCAAGAGCATCTAAAGGCGGTGTTGCAAGTGCTAAAGGACTAACAGTTGTATGCTAAACTGTCGAAGTGCGAGTTTTGGATAGAGGAAGTTCAGTTTCTAGGCCACTTGATCATTAAGGATGGAATCGCAGTGGATCCTGCGAAAGTTGAGGCCATAGTGAGTTGGGAAAGTCCTAAGTCTGTAAGCGAGGTGAGAAACTTTCTTGGATTAGCGGGCTACTATCGGCGATTTATCGAGGGATTCTCTAAAATTGCATTACCTACGACGCAGTTGACGAGAAAGGGGAAGATGTTTGAGTGGTCAGAGGCTTGCGAGCAAAGTTTCCAGGAGCTGAAGGAAAGACTGACCACATCACCTATGTTGGTGCTACCAGATCCGTTAGGATGATTTGATGTATATTGTGATGCATCTTATCAAGGCTTGCGATGTGTGCTCATGCAAGAAATAAAAGTGCTGGCATATGCCTCCAGGCAGTGAAGAGTACATGAGTGGAACTACCTAACGCATGATCTGGAATTAGCTGCGATAGTGTTCACATTGAAGATATGGAGATACTATCTTTTTGGTGCTAAATTCAACGTGTTTAGCGACCATAAGGGCCTGAAGTATCTGTTCAACCAGAGAGAGTTGAACATAAGGCAGCGAAGATGGATGGAATTCATAAAGGACTATGAATTTGACCTGCAATACCATCCAGGTAAGGCGAATGTAGTAGTGGATGTGCTCAGTAGGAAGTCCTTACACGTATCTGCGATGATGGTAAAGGAGCTAGAACTTTTAGAGGCATTTAGAGATCAGAATCTGGAAGCGAAAATCGTCGAGGATAAGTTGAATCTGGGGATGGTTAGAGTAACTAGCGATTTCCTGAAGCTTTTATGGAAAAAGCAAGCTGGGGATAAGTACCTCGAGAGCGTGAATCAGTTGATAGAGGAAGGTAGGACTTCGAAATTCAGAAGAGGTACCGATGGTCTGCTTTGGTATGGTGATCGAGTTTGTGTGCCAGCGGATAGCGAAGTTAAGGATATGATCTTGGAGGAAGCACACAAGAGCAAGATGAGTTTCCGTTCGGGGGTTACCAAGATGTATCAGGACCTGAAGAAGCTGTTCTGGTGGCCAGGGATGAAGAAAGATGTACCGACGTCTGTCCTAACTTGCTTGGTGTGTCAGAAAGCTAAGATTGAACACCAGAAGCCAGCAGGTTGTTGCAATCGCTAGACGTCCCAGAATGGAAGTGGGATAGCATTGCCATGGACTTTGTTTCTGGGTTGCCGAGAACTCAGAAAAGGTGTGATACGGTCTGGGTAATAATTGACAGGTTGACAAAGTGTGCTCACCTCTTACCTATCAACCAGAGTTACTCTCTGGAGCGGTTGACTCAGATTTACATCAACGAGGTTGTAAGGCTGCATGGGGTACCTGTTGGGGTTTCAAGAGGGATAATTTTCAAAACCAATTTTCGAAAACCTCTTGAGCGGAAAAACCCCTTTACTAAAAGACCACGTATTGCACATGAATCACAAGGATATTGTGTTTACCTCTTGAAGCGTAGCTTTACCACGAACACTGTGAGCGCGCCAACGACACCGATTAGCCTAAAACGCTGATACTTGAAATGCTCATAGCATTCTCTCCAGACCTCGTATCGGAAAACTGAACAATGAAGATGTAGAGCCACATGTCACGAACCTGATGTCCAAAAATGAGCCCGATCCAACGGTTAACTAATTGAGGATCGCGAGATTACGATAACTGTCCAGCCATAACCACCATAAGAAAAGGCTTCTCTATCACCAGTATTGCAAAGTAGCAATACCTTTATTCAGTCCACGCGAGCAAACCAACGTCAGAGATAGCGTAGTTCTAGCTATCAGGATTGGGAGAGGCACGATACATAGAGAGAGAAAAGAGGGCGCGCTATCAAGGGTGTACAGCGGCCGTTATGAGTGCTCTATGTTGTGTGTTGCTTAAGTGACGTGAGCAGCTTACTAATGGCTATCACTCACTTTACCTAACCCACTTGGGCTATTGTATGCTAAAGGTCCAATGTTTAATTATTAATTAAATCATATTTAACTAATCAATTAAACTTATCCTCAATTAATTATCATTCAAATCATATTTAATCAATCAATTAAATCAATCCCATTTAATTGTTGATCAAATCATAATCAATCAAATCAATCCCATTTAATTGTTGATCAAATCATAATTGATCAATCAATTAAATCAATCCAATTTAATTATTAAATAAATCATATTTAATTAATCAATTAAATTAATTCTCTGAACATTTGCTCTATGCGTGTGACCCTATAGGTTCTCAATTAATTGGCAATCATATTAATTGTTATTAATCATATTAATAACTAATTAATATTATAAAAAATGCGCGGCATTTAGCAATACATCATTGGTACCCAATTAATTAGAATATTGGTGATACAATTAAAATCTTGTTGCAACCATATATATAATGTGAAGTCAATGTCCTTTCGTCACAATGTCTTAATTGAACAAAAGACATAAATGTGTCATCCTTGTTAAGTTCAATTATTTATTTCTTGATCTAGTAATTGACGTTCGATCATGTGAGCCCAATATCTCATATTGTCCCACCTTAGCATAGCTATGCATTTCTACGTCGCATACCATCAAGAGGCCTATAGATATTACTCCTGTTATGTAGGAGGGACGAATCCTATCTATGTAACGCCCCAATTTTCACGTTTTCTAATTCTTCAGTATTTTAATGTCTTTATTTTATTCGAGGTCTTAGGAATGGAAATAAAATGTTCCGAGACCATAGTCATGCTCGACGATATCGTAGGAAGCTACGATTAAGTTTTGAGTCAAAAACTCAAACGGAGTCCGGTCTGCGTTTTTACACTGACAGTATGATTTTACTGCTCAGAAGACCTCAGATGGACCTGTGAACGAGACAGTAAGTCTTAGAATTCGATTATCTACGTTTTGGTTAAATTTCATAAAAATTTCAGAAAAATAACTTCCTGACCTTCGTTCGAGCGAAATCCTTAATCGGGTGACGAACGGAGCCACATATGGAGTTACCGAGACTCGCCAACAGATAAGCTTGATATCACAACATCCCAGGACACTTGGGAGAGTATGCCAGAGTCGTCATGACGATCGGGAAAATCTAGATGCAAAATGACCAAAATGCCCCTAACCTTAGTCTTTTGCACTTTTACCATTTTACCCTTTTGGCAAATGACCTTTTTGCCCTTAAGTGACTTGTTTTAAGGCTGAACTCAGCTCCTCACACTCTCATTTTCGCACAGCCCCTCCAAAGATAGAGCTCCATAGTTGTTCTTGAGAGAAGAACACCATTGTTGTTCTTGAAAAAGCTTGAGTTCTTGTTGGAATCACTTGATTCCTTGAGCAATCTTTCTTCATTTCAAGGTAAGATCACTTCTATGACCTCTTAGCTTCATTAATCTTTCTTTATTTAAAGATCAATCTTCATTTTCATGAAAATCATTTCTTTGATCCAAAACTTTGAAAATCCATAGGAAATTGTAGAAAAATCATTTTGATGTGAGACCAATTTCTTTGAACTCACCTCACCATTCTCTATCGAAACCCTAGAGCTTATGATTCAACTCTCATCATAGCTCAAAAAGCACATTAGGGCCGAACCCTTCTTGATGATGATGAATAGTGTTTTCATCAATTTTTGATTTCTAACACTTGATTTCATTCTTAGCTTTCCTAATGCCTTTGAATCCATGAAATGGAAAACCAAGATCAATTCCTAGCTTTATTCTCTTTAGGGTGGCCGAAACCCTCTTTGTGAGAATTGTTGAGTTTGCCTTGATTTTTGTTTAATTATTGATTGTTTGGTTGTTTGTAGTTGGTGACAATTATCAGAAGGTTCACAAACCGATCAACCGACTTTGATCCGGGAATCTGCTCTTCAACAGGTATGGGGAGAAGAACCTCATCACACCAAGATGGTGGTAGTGAGAATGGTTGTTTAAGTTTATGTGTGGGTGAAACCCTTTAGTTTGGGTTCACTTTTATGTGTTAAGTTTTGTTAAGTTCTCTTGGAGAACAAGATTGTTATGATGAGTTTATGCTTGAGTATGTTGTCGTGTGCTTTAGCATAAGTTGATGATGATATGATTATGAAAATCATTTCCATGTATGTTGAAAAACCTACTTTGATCACTAGATCAAGTATGGACTTTTATGCTTGGTCATGAGACTATGATGTGTGATGGACTTGTATGTTTTGGTTATGATGTAATGAGGTGTAATTGTGGTTTGTCATAATTGGTGTGAGCTTTTGAGCTATATTTGCTTAGTTGGTGAAGCAAAGTCTCCATTTTTCATTGGAGTAGGCTTGTGGCCTTAGTAAGAGGAAATATAAGGACATGTGTTGTTCTTGATCTAGCAAGGTTTTGAAGTAAGAAAAACATGATTTCATAACCTATGTTTTCAAAGAGAAACAAAAGTGATTTTGATCCAAAGATCAAATGAAGTTTTAATCTTTTAAGTGTGTCACCAAAGTGGAAAATGTCTTTTCTTTAGCCATAGGTTTGTTAATCAAACTAAGTGTTTCCAAAGAGAATTAATGAAGAAGTTAAGGAAAAGTGAAAACAGGGCACTCGCCCAGCGAACCCTGTCTCGCCTCGCGAGACAGAGGGAAGATAAGGCATTCGCCAGGCTAACATTGCCTCGCCTCGCGAGACAGTGGACTAGCCCGAGCAGCAAAGATGCAGCTTCTCTGCCTCGCGTAGCGAAGTAGTTCTCGCCCCGCGAACCGCCTAAGCAGTGAAGAATTGCAGCTCTGCCTCGCGATGCGAGACAATTATTGCCTCGCGATGCAGAAGGTCGGTTTGAAATACAGTTCTCTGCCTCGCGACGCGAGACAATATTCGCCTCGCGATACAAAGGATTTGTATAAGGAGCAAATATAACTCTCAGCCTCGCGACGCGAAACTTCTGTTCGCCCCGCGAGAAAGGAATCACTACCTTAATTTAGCTAAGCGAATGTACTCTCGCTAAGCGAATTTCATGTTTCAGAAAATGCTAGAAATGAAGTAAGTTGTGCAAATGTTGTTTTAAATCAAATGAATTTTCAACTGTAAAAGTTGTTTGGTTTACAAAAAGAGTTTTCTAACTCAATCGTAAAGTTTTACGCGTGAAAAACCTAAGTTAAGTAATTAACTTAGAGTTGAAGACAAGGGTTAATTAAGTATGGTATATGGTGGAACAAGACCATGTACTATACCATTGATGACTTAGTACATCAATGACTTCATAAGACTTAAGTGAAATCAACACTTGTTTCCTTAATTGAAAGACAAGGGATTAATATCTTAGAAAGGGTTAAAAACTTATCTAAGAGGATTCTCAATCCTTATTCATAATGCTTAGGACTTGAGACATAATTCATAAGATGTAAACACAAACACGAAACGTTTTGGTTTTCGAAACAGTAGTTCGATGACGGACCGATGATTCGGATGCAGGTTAATCGTTCAATTGTTTCCATCTTGTGATGACCGGAATGAGAGAGAGCCTGAGACTGTGCAGGTATGGGACTGTACAGTGGAAGGAATCCTAAGACTATGCAGGTATGGGACTGTATAGTTAAGAGAAGGCATATAAGAATTGATTGGTACTACCCATATCAACAAGATTTATCTTCTTTTCGGGAACTTAGAACATAAGAACTTTATAGTTAAGTGTGCTTGACTTAGAGTAATTATGGGATGGGTGACCTTCTGGGAAGTTTCCTAGAAAGCGTGTGAGTGAGGACAAAACACGCTGAAAAGACTTGTGTTGGTTTGTGGGGACAGTCGGCGATTCTGAAAGCAGTCTGGATCATTCCAAAGGAATCACGAGATATTTATCCGATGGATAATTGTTTTATCCGATGGATAAATGTTTTATAAAACAAAGATGTGTGTAGTTCCTAGGGAAGAGAACCTTAGTGAACCTTGAGGTCTATCTAATGGATAGACATTGCTTTATCGCATCTGCTTTGTGTAAGCATTGGCATTTCATGTGCATAGTTGTAAGGCCTTGAGCCTAGGAGTTGAGCTTACACCTTGATGCGGGTGCGAATCTTACGGTGACGATCTTCAATGGTCTTTTTGGAGGTATCAGGGTTGGAAGGGCTGACATGTGACCAGTTGGTGATTCTTCTGTGTCGTGGCGAATCCGTGCAATACACTGATATCCTCTACTAGATGCCGTACTTTTCATGTTTGGTCGAGAGTGTTACCGTAAAGCCAAATACGTGCACGTTACGAATGTTCTAGCATCTTGCTCATGGCTGGCAGAAACCGGAACATGTCCTCCCATTCACTCTCTCCGAATGTTTTGTTAGCTCCATGGAGTAGGGGTCAGAGTAGTACCCAGTGACATTGACATTGAGTCATATACATTGCATTGCATTGCATGGCTATTGATGTTTACATTTACTGTTATACATCGTTGTACTGTTTAAGAGTACTTTATATTATACTTTTAACTGCTTAGCATGATATTATGCTGTCAACTGCTTAATATGTTTGACATTGAGAATTCTTGTAAGCATGTTGGGTACGTTGTTGCCCGGTGAGTCGTCCCGTTTTTACTACTGCTGTTTTGTTGTGTTGATGAACGGGAATCTCACCCATATCTGTATGTTTTCTGCTGGCACTTGCTGTTGCTGTTTGAACAGATGGACGTGATGATGGTTCAGTTCAGTAGTCTCCTTGAGCCCGGAGGCGGACTCTTTTTGCTGTTTTAGTTTTGTTGTCGGCCAGACTATGTCAATTTTTGTAGTACCTTTTGGGAGCTGTAACTCCTAGTACTTATTGTATTTTCTTATGTCAGTCATACATTAGAATTATGTCTGTATATATAGTAATGTTGTTATTTCTGTTTCCGTTTTCTGTTTTCTGTATTATAATACAGTATGTCCTAGTAATGCATGATGTACCTAAGTTCACTTATTAGTATTATTTATTTACCTTTACTAATCCCATTACATCTTTATGAAAAGAAAAGAAAAAGAAAAATCGTATTTTTCCGCATTAATAAATATTTTCGGCCTTATAAACGTTCGGGAATGTGACACTCGGGAAAGGGTGTTGCATTATTTGGTATCAGAGCTGGCCGAGTCTTTTTGGGGTTTGTAGGTTATGGTCTGTCTTGTTTGTGTTGTGTTTTCTCTGATTGTTTTCTGTGTTATTGTTTCTGAGAGAAAACAATGTTGGGGAGGATGATGACTTCGGTCTATCCTTTTGTATTGTTTGTTCTCTGTGTTGTGTTTCTGTGAAGAAGACAACGATTGTTTGTTATTCTCTGCATTATTGTTTCTGAAGAGGAATGATATTGGGCAGGAGAGTAATGTTTTGCTTTCTTGTAAGTTGTCTCTAGCAGAGTTCTTCAGAACGAGTGTTTTCCGACGGGTGCAAGACGAGTTGAAAGACATGGAGTTCCTGCAGTTACGTCAAGGAGGAATGTCTGTCAAAGAATATGCTGATCGTTTTGAGTCCCTGCTGAAGTCTTCAAGGTATTTCCATCTTCGTCCCGATGAGAAGTGGAAGTGCACAAAGTTCGAAGAAGGTTTAAGGGACGAGATTCGAGGAGAGGTGCAACCTCTTAAGGTCAAAGAGTTCTCGATTTTGGTAGATGAATGCTTCGTAATCGAAGATCTGATGAAGACTCGTGGAGGAAGGCAACGTCACTCTGGACCGACTAGGTTCCATAAAGGCACTAATGGTCGTGATGATAGATCTCGGTCAAAACCATATTCAAAACAGCAAGGTCAACAACAACGTTCTGTAGGGGGAAGTAGTGGGAGTATTAGTCAATTTGGAAGCGCCCCAAAGAAGTGCATGAAGTGTGGCAAGAACAATCATGTCACTAGAGGATGCTTGATCAAGGGAATCATGTGTTTCAAGTGTGGAAAACCAGGGCATACTTCACGCGACTGTGTGCAATCAAAAGTTAGACATTCTGTCAACGATGTGCAAGCAGCGAAGCCTAAGGCAATGAGTGGAGTTTATACGGGGGATGATGCTGAGACTTCTCAAAAGGAAGATTTGATTCACGGTCACATCGTCGTGGAAGGTAAAACCTTATCTGTATCTTTCCTTACCCTTAGATTTGGTAATTTTTGCACTTTCTGCAAAGCTTATTATAACTGCAAAAGTCTGTTTGAACTGTTCTATTTTCTGTAATGGATAGAACGTTTTTGATTGATTTAATCTGTTTGCCTCTTTCGCAAATGGATTTGATCATAGGGATGGATTGGTTATCTTGTAACTATATCCTATTAGACGGTGCAAACAAAACCTTAGTTTTTCCTGATTCGGATAATTCTGGATTTGGACTGCCAACCAAGGAAACGTTTCTTTGAGAGGAGGAGGAGCAAAACGAATACATGTTACTAACGAGTTTCCGGAAGTCTTTCTTGAAGACGTACCAGGTGTACCGCCAGTTCGAGACGTCGAGTTGTGATCGGTCTTGTACCAGGAACAGGACCAGCGTCTATGGCACCTTAGCATATGGCACCTGCTGAGTTGGAAACCTTGAAGGAACAGTTGGTGGACTTATTGGGAAAAACAGTTCGTTAGACCCAGTGTGTCGCCATAGGGAACGCCTGTGCTGTTGGTGAGAAAGAAAGATGAAACATCTTGCTTATGTGTGGATTAGCGCCAGTTGAACAAAGTTACTATTAAGAACAAGTATCATCTTCCGAGGATAAATGACTTGATGGATCAGTTGAGGAGAGCGACAGTTTTCTCCGAGATTGATTTGCGATCGGGTTATCACCAGATTCATGTGAAGACAGAAGATATACCGAAGACAGCGTTTCAAACACGCTATGGGCACTACGAGTATCTTGTGATGCCGTTTGGTGTGACGAATGCTCCAGCTATATTCATGGATTACATGAATAGGATCTTTCGTCCATATCTAGATAAGTTTGTGGTTGTTTCATAGACGACATACTCATCTATTCGCGAAACCAGGAAGAACATGCTGAATATCTTAGTGTGAATCTTCAGGTTCTGAAGGAGAAACAGCTGTATGCAAAGTTGTCCAAGTGTTAGTTTTGGCTCGACGAAGTAAAGTTTTTGGGTCATGCGATTTCAAAGGAAGGATAAAGCGTTTGAATGGACTGAAGCCTGTGAGGAAAGTTTGCAAGGATTAGAGAGAAGGTTGACTACTTCACCTGTGTTAATGCTGCCTGATCTCAAGGGAACATTTGTGTTCACACTCCTACATATTCCTCAATGTATTATACAATTGAGTGAATTGGTAATATGGTGTCCATTGGTCTGGACATTTTCGTATTATTTCACTGAAAGTTTTGTTATGACTATTTCTTGAGTTATAACATAAACAACTTTTTGATACTGGAGGTTTCTTGATGAAACTTAGTCTAATCACTTTTACTTTTGGTGAAGGTGATCCAGTCTGATTTTTGCCAGACTGTTTATCTTTTGATTCCAAAGTTTATTGGAAGGTTCTTATGAAAGAAGGAACTTTATTAGAGTCATGGATGTAAACATGTATTAGCTATGCATTTTTACACTCACGAACCTACTGAAGAGTCTTTTTGCATACCGAATATTCCTGTATTCATTCCAGATTGGAAAAATTCTTTTGTATACGTTCTTACTCTCTTCTGAGACCAAGACCAGGAAAAATTTCCTTTGTTGAAAATTTCTTTCCTTAATCTTCAGCGATCGAGTGGGTTTAGTTTTAAGTCACGGAATTTCGAGGACGAAATTCTTTTAAGAGGGGTAGGAATGTAACGCCCCAATTTTCACGTTTTCTAATTCTTCAGTATTTTAATGTCTTTATTTTATTCGAGGTCTTAGGAATGGAAATAAAATGTTCCGAGACCATAGTCATGCTCGACGATATCGTAGGAAGCTACGATTAAGTTTTGAGTCAAAAACTCAAACGGAGTCCGGTCTGCGTTTTTACACTGACAGTATGATTTTACTGCTCAGAAGACCTCAGATGGACCTGTGAACGAGACAGTAAGTCTTAGAATTCGATTATCTACGTTTTGGTTAAATTTCGTAAAAATTTCAGAAAAATAACTTCCTGACCTTCGTTCGAGCGAAATCCTTAATCGGGTGACGAACGGAGCCACATATGGAGTTACCGAGACTCGCCAACAGATAAGCTTGATATCACAACATCCCAGGACACTTGGGAGAGTATGCCAGAGTCGTCATGACGATCGGGAAAATCTAGATGCAAAATGACCAAAATGCCCCTAACCTTAGTCTTTTGCACTTTTACCATTTTACCCTTTTGGCAAATGACCTTTTTGCCCTTAAGTGACTTGTTTTAAGGCTGAACTCAGCCCCTCACACTCTCATTTTCGCACAGCCCCTCCAAAGATAGAGCTCCATAGTTGTTCTTGAGAGAAGAACACCATTGTTGTTCTTGAAAAAGCTTGAGTTCTTGTTGGAATCACTTGATTCCTTGAGCAATCTTTCTTCATTTCAAGGTAAGATCACTTCTATGACCTCTTAGCTTCATTAATCTTTCTTTATTTCAAGATCAATCTTCATTTTCATGAAAATCATTTCTTTGATCCAAAACTTTGAAAATCCATAGGAAATTGTAGAAAAATCATTTTGATGTGAGACCAATTTCTTTGAACTCACCTCACCATTCTCTATCTAAACCCTAGAGCTTATGATTCAACTCTCATCATAGCTCAAAAAGCACATTAGGGCCGAACCCTTCTTGATGATGATGAATAGTGTTTTCATCAATTTTTGATTTCTAACACTTGATTTCATTCTTAGCTTTCCTAATGCCTTTGAATCCATGAAATGGAAAACCAAGATCAATTCCTAGCTTTATTCTCTTTAGGGTGGCCGAAACCCTCTTTGTGAGAATTGTTGAGTTTGCTTTGATTTTTGTTTAATTATTGATTGTTTGGTTGTTTGTAGTTGGTGACAATTATCAGAAGGTTCACAAACCGATCAACCGACTTTGATCCGGGAATCTGCTCTTCAACAGGTATGGGGAGAAGAACCTCATCACACCAAGATGGTGGCAGTGAGAATGGTTGTTTAAGTTTATGTGTGGGTGAAACCCTTTAGTTTGGGTTCACTTTTATGTGTTAAGTTTTGTTAAGTTCTCTTGGAGAACAAGATTGTTATGATGAGTTTATGCTTGAGTATGTTGTAGTGTGCTTTAGCATAAGTTGATGATGATATGATTATGAAAATCATTTCCATGTATGTTGAAAAACCTACTTTGATCACTAGATCAAGTATGGACTTTTATGCTTGGTCATGAGACTATGATGTGTGATGGACTTGTATGTTTTGGTTATGATGTAATAAGGTGTAATTGTGGTTTGTCATAATTGGTGTGAGCTTTTGAGCTATATTTGCTTAGTTGGTGAAGCAAAGTCTCCATTTTTCATTGGAGTAGGCTTGTGGCCTTAGTAAGAGGAAATATAAGGACATGTGTTGTTCTTGATCTAGCAAGGTTTTGAAGTAAGAAAAACATGATTTCATAACCTATGTTTTCAAAGAGAAACAAAAGTGATTTTGATCCAAAGATCAAATGAAGTTTTAACCTTTTAAGTGTGTCACCAAAGTGGAAAATGTCTTTTCTTTAGCCATAGGTTTGTTAATCAAACTAAGTGTTTCCAAAGAGAATTAATGAAGAAGTTAAGGAAAAGTGAAAACAGGGCACTCGCCCAGCGAACCCTGTCTCGCCTCGCAAGACAGAGGGAAGATAAGGCATTCGCCAGGCTAACATTGCCTCGCCTCGCGAGACAGTGGACTAGCCCGAGCAGCAAAGATGCAGCTTCTCTGCCTCGCGTAGCGAAGTAGTTCTCGCCCCGCGAACCGCCTAAGCAGTGAAGAATTGCAGCTCTGCCTCGCGATGCGAGACAATTATTGCCTCGCGATGCAGAAGGTCGGTTTGAAATACAGTTCTCTGCCTCGCGACGCGAGACAATATTCGCCTCGCGATACAAAGGATTTGTATAAGGAGCAAATATAACTCTCAGCCTCGCGACGCGAAACTTCTGTTCGCCCCGCGAGAAAGGAATCACTACCTTAATTTAGCTAAGCGAATGTACTCTCGCTAAGCGAATTTCATGTTTCAGAAAATGCTAAAAATGAAGTAAGTAGTTCAAATGTTGTTTTAAATCAAATGAATTTTCAACTGTAAAAGTTGTTTGGTTTACAAAAAGAGTTTTCTAACTCAATCGTAAAGTTTTACGCATGAAAAACCTAAGTTAAGTAATTAACTTAGAGTTGAAGACAAGGGTTAATTAAGTATGGTATATGGTGGAACAAGACCATGTACTATACCATTGATGACTTAGTACATCAATGACTTCATAAGACTTAAGTGAAATCAACACTTGTTTCCTTAATTGAAAGACAAGGGATTAATATCTTAGAAAGGCTTAAAGACTTATCTAAGAGGATTCTCAATCCTTATTCATAATGCTTAGGACTTGAGACATAATTCATAAGATGTAAACACAAACACGAAACGTTTTGGTTTTCGAAACAGTAGTTCGATGACGGACCGATGATTCGGATCCAGGTTAATCGTTCAATTGTTTCCGTCTTGTGATGACCGGAATGAGAGAGAGCCTGAGACTGTGCAGGTATGGGACTGTACAGTGGAAGGAATCCTAAGACTATGCAGGTATGGGACTGTATAGTTAAGAGAAGGCATATAAGAATTGATTGGTACTACCCATATCAACAAGATTTATCTTCTTTTCGGGAACTTAGAACATAAGAACTTTATAGTTAAGCGTGCTTGACTTAGAGTAATTATGGGATGGGTGACCTTCTGGGAAGTTTCCTAGAAAGCGTGTGAGTGAGGACAAAACACGCTGAAAAGACTTGTGTTGGTTTGTGGGGACAGTCGGCGATTCTGAAAGCAGTCTGGATCATTCCAAAGGAATCACGAGATATTTATCCGACAGATAATTGTTTTATCCGATGGATAAATGTTTTATAAAACAAATATGTGTGTAGTTCCTAGGGAAGAGAACCTTAGTGAACCTTGAGGTCCATCTAATGGATAGACATTGCTTTATCGCATCTGCTTTGTGTAAGCATTGGCATTTCATGTGCATAGTTGTAAGGCCTTGAGCCTAGGAGTTGAGCTTACACCTTGATGCGGGTGCGAATCTTACGGTGACGATCTTCAATGGTCTTTTTGGAGGTATCAGGGTTGGAAGGGCTGACATGTGACCAGTGGGTGATTCTTCTGTGTCGTGGCGAATCCGTGCAATACACTGATATCCTCTACTAGATGCCGTACTTTTCATGTTTGATCAAGAGTGTTACCGTAAAGCCAGATACGTGCACGTTACGAATGTTGTAGCATCTTGCTCATGGCTGGCAGAAACCGGAACATGTCCTCTCATTCACTCTCTCCGAATGTTTTGTTAGCTCCATGGAGTAGGGGTCAGAGTAGTACCCAGTGACATTGACATTGAGTCATATACATTGCATTGCATTGCATGGCTATTGATGTTTACATTTACTGTTATACATCGTTGTACTGTTTAAGAGTACTTTATATTATACTTTTAACTGCTTAGCATGATATTATGCTGTCAACTGCTTAATATGTTTGACATTGAGAATTCTTGTAAGCATGTTGGGTACGTTGTTACCCGGTGAGTCGTGCCGTTTTTACTACTGCTGTTTTGTTGTGTTGATGAACGGGAATCTCACCCATATCTGTATGTTTTCTGCTGGCACTTGCTGTTGCTGTTTGAACAGATGGACGTGATGATGGTTCAGTTCAGTAGTCTCCTTGAGCCCGGAGGCGGACTCTTTTTGCTGTTTTAGTTTTGTTGTCGGCCAGACTATGTCAGTTTTTGTAGTACCTTTTGGGAGCTATAACTCCTAGTACTTATTGTATTTTCTTATGTCAGTCATACATTAGACTTATGTCTGTATATATAGTAATGTTGTTATTTCTGTTTCCATTTTCTGTTTTCTGTATTATAATACAGTATGTCCTAGTAATGCATGATGAACCTAAGTTCACTTATTAGTATTATTTATTTACCTTTACTAATCCCATTACATCTTTATGAAAAGAAAAGAAAAAGAAAAATCGTATTTTTCCGCATTAATAAATATTTTCGGCCTTATAAACGTTCGGGAATGTGACACTCGGGAAAGGGTGTTGCAATCTACATCACTCACATTCCTCAACATGTTTCATTGCAGACCTAATAACTATCTTTATAGTTATCCTGTTACAGACAACGTTTAATAGTATTAAAGCCTACAACTACATATGTTAGGAATCGTAGTGACTTCAAGTCGAAGGACTACTTCACTATGGTCACCATGAGAATCGCTTATGACATTTACATATCTATTATGCAGCGTTCTCATAGCGGGTCACTCCAGTATAAATATTCCACTAATATTTATACCTATCTGAAGACTTGATATCTTATATCTATGACCCGTGAGATGTGGTTATCAGTACACTCACATAATAGTCTCAATGTATTATTATTGTCCTTATTAATAATGATACTTGACTATGGATATTTAAGAATAGTGTTCTATAATTTAATGGCATCTCACGGTCAAGTCATACTTGACGTTCCATTAAATGAACTACCTATTCTAAGGACTTTATTATGCTATAAAATATGATCATAAAATATAACATAATAAATAAATGCCTTATACATATATCAAATATATGATCAAAGTCATGATACAAATGATTATCTATTCAAAATAGATTGGCCACTAGGGCTTACCCCAACAATCTCCCACTAGCACTAGAGCCAATCGGGCATCAATATAGCACCCATCGGTCTAGCGTGAGTGTCATGCTAGCACTGAGCAAGAGACTCCAATAGTGGATTGTTTAGTGTTGTCATTCTGCACATCTTCACATCTCCTCTATCGATCATCTATCGAATGAGACGGAAGCATCTAAGTATATGTTTCGCATCACTGGTGAGATCAAGTTTCCTTAGCTTAGGCGATTACTCCATCATCATCGCAATGAGATCTATGGAGTTCGCAAAGTTAGGAACTTCGATTAGTTCATAAATGAACTTTCTGATCCAAACGGCCTTTAAATCTGCATTTAAGACAACTATATACTCGGCCTCTATTATAAAATCAGCAACTGTCTCATGCTTGAAACCTTTTCAAGCTCAGTGCCACCATTAAGGCAAAACACAAAACCAGATTGCGATCTAAAGTTATCCTTATCGGTTTGGAAGCTAGCATCACTGTAATTCATTACTATGAGCTCTTCCTCACCATTTGAGATCAAGAATGAATCCTAAATTCTTCTCAAGTACTTAAGGACATTCTTGACTTCGGTCTAGTGACCTTCACTGGGATTGGATTGGTACCTTCTCATCATGCTCGAAGCATACGAGACATTTGTTCGAGTATATATCATGGCATGCATAACAAATTCAATTGCCGAAGCATATAGAATCTTATTCATATGTTCCCTCTACATCTGATGTAACAAGGACTATCCCTGGGACAGGTATAAGCCACATGTCATAGGCAAGATACCCCTTTTGGAATCATGCACATTTAAAGCGCCCAAGCACTTTGTCAATTTATGTACCTTTGACTAAGGCCTAACAATTTCAGCGATCTATCGCCATAGATCCTGATTCCTAATACATAGTACGTTTCGCCTAAGTCCTTCATTGAAAAATAATTCCTTAACCATGTTTTCACATTTTGTGGTGTAGGAATATTGTTTCCAAAAGTAGTATGTCATACACATACAATACGAGGAAAAATAATTATGCTCCCACTAACCTTCTTGTACACACAAGATCCATCCTCGTTCTTGATGAATCCAAATTGTCTTACAGTTTACATCAAAACGAAGATTCCAACTTCTTGAAGTTTGTTTTAATCCATAAATGGATGTTTGCAACTTGCAAAACCTTTCCAGCATTCTCTGAATAGATAAAACTCTCAGGTTGTGTCATGTACACATCCTTGAGAAGATTCCTGTCAAGGCATGCTGTTTTGAAATTCATTTTCCAGATCTCATAGTCATACTATGAAGCAGTAACAAGTGGGATCTGAATCAATGCAACTGGACAAAAGGTCTCACTATAGTCATACTATGAATTTGCTTGAAACCTTTCGCAATCAATCGCTCCTTAAAGGTATTCACCTTCCCATCCATGTTAGTCTTCTTATTAAAGACCCACTTGTACCTTATGGGTTTTACCCATTTCAGGTCAACCAAGGTCCATACCCGGTTGATGTACATGGATTCTACTTCGGATCCCATGGCTCCTAGCCACTTCTCAGAATCAGGGCCAACGACGGCCTCCTGGTAAGTCACAAGCTCATCATGATCCATGAGTGATTCATCACCTTCTTGAGTTAGGATTATTCCATATCTTTCGGGTTGATGACGTGTCCTGTTTGACCTACGCGAGTCTTGTGTTACTTGAACTGGTGATTGGACTAAAACATCTTGTGGAACCGGTTCTTGTTCCATTGCAGGCGGATCAGTACTTTGTGGTGCTTGGATTTATCCAAGTACTATATTCCTCCCACTGTTTCCCTTGGAGATGTGTGCCTCTCAAGGAATACTCTAGTTCTAGTGACAAACAATTTGTATTCGGAAGTGTTGTAGAAATAGTGTCCGTTTGCTTCCTTAGGACAACCCACAAAGATACATTTGTCACACTTGGGTCCAAGCTTATTTGAAACAAAACGTTTCTATAAACTTGACACCCTAAATCTTAAAGAAAGACATACTTGGTCGTGTACCAGTCCATATCTCATATGGTGTCTTTCAGTTGTTTTAGATGGAACACGGTTAGGTGTGAAAGATGTTGTATGTAAAGCATATCCCCAGAAAGAGTCAGAGAAGTCTGATTGACTCATCATAGATCGTACCATGTCCAACAAGGTTCGATTTTCTCCTCTCAGACACACCATTCCATTATGGTGTTCCAGGAGGAGTGAGTCGAGATATAATCTCACACTCCTTCAGATAGTCATCAAACAATTGGCTTAAGTACTTATCACCACGATCTGATCGCATGATCTTAATACTTTTCCAAAATTAGTTTTCCACTTCGTTCTTGAATTCTTTGAACATTTCAAATATTTCTGACTTGTGTCTTACACAAATCCATCTTTATTGAAGTTATCAATAAACGAGACGAAGTACAGAAACTTGTCTTCTAGCAAACTTGTTTAGAGGCCCTCATACATCACAATGTATCATGCCAAAAAAATTACCAGCCCTTTCACCTTACTAGTGAATGGAGCTTAGTCATCTATCCAAACAAGTAAGATTCGCATACCTCAAACAATTCATAATTGGATGAGTCCAACAGTCCATATTAGTGGAGCTTGTAAATGTGTTTCTTACTTATATGGTCTAAAGATATTGCTAAAGATATTCGCATTTATGTTATAGATGGGCATATCGAGATCAAGGATACAAAGTCCATATCTCATATGAATGCAAGCATAAAAGACATCAGTTGAATAAATGGAACAACAATTGTCCATTTATTGCAACTTGAAATTCTTTCTTGTCTATACAAGATATAGAAATGATGTTTCTATTATCAACTGGAATAAAATAATAGTTATTTACTTCCATTAATGCCCATAAGGCAAATTCAAACTCTTATAGTTAATGTAGCAACTTTTGCTCCATTTCCACTCATAAAGTACAACTTTACCCAATGGTAAATTCAAACTTCTATAGTCAATGTAGCAACTTTTGCTTCATTTACACTCTTAGGGTAGACCTTTACCTTTTAGTCAATGTCCTACTCCCTTTGATCCCTCACATTAATTTGAGATCCATATGCGGTATCCAATACCCATAATGTTGGAGTAGATGTGTTAACTTTTATAACAAATCTACTTGAACAGGAAGTCATACTTCCTTTCTTGTCTTTTTACTCTTTCTAGTACCTCTTTTATGCCTTGCTACCTCTTGTTAGAGCATCATAAAGTGCATGATCATATCATATGTCTCTATGATTGCAAGCATGAGATGTCGCACATCAATGACATCGACTTGATACTTCTATTAAGCATCCCTGTCGACTCTTATGGCCGTAGCAACAAATTGCTTAAGAATTAATTGCTTGAGAACATACAGTTTTTTTCTCGTACTTGAGGACAATCCTCAAAATTTGTACCAATTCAGAAAATTAATTCTAGATAACTCATCCTTCTCAAAGATGTATCATAACAATAAAATAAAAGTTGTGTTTGTAGCCATAGTTATTTAATAAAGAAATATACAGAATATAAGTATCATGATTAAAACATATTTAATAGGTCTTTTATTAAATACGCTCCCACTATTTAACTCAAATCAATGACCCTGGCATTGACTCGGAAAATCCCGTTGAAAGATTTTCTAGTGGGATCAAGATCCATATTTCACCTCGTTCTAAGTCAGTTGTGGTTGATCGTCCAGAACTTAGCTATTTAGGTAGGAAACTCCTTTCCAATTACATCCAATGTAATTCTTGGACCAGTTGGGTGAATAACTCCTTATTCTAATCCATCATATGGATTAATGCCTAACCCCATGCCTCTAAGCCGTTTCAATCCTATTGAATACACTTAGTTAAGTTCAACCTAATGGTTGGCAATAGGTTATTTCACCTTTCGCGCCTCACCGGAATATATTAAGGTACTCAGCTGTAGCATGACCCACACTTAAATGATTCTGGCCTTGACGAGTGCCACACATCAGAAGAGGCATTTAATAACTTAATTTATTGAGAGAATTAAATAATTAAGTGATCTCATCAGCTTGTTTATCATATAAACGTCTCTCATACCATATATGGCATACTAGCTTACATACATTCAAAACATATTAAGCATACGATGACATACATGCTATCATACAATTTAAATTCCAAATTTAAATCATACATCTCATACATTTCATGTGTCATATACATAAACATACAAGACATATAAAAGGTGTTATGATTATGGTCTGCTAATGTGCAATAATTAAACCTAATTATTACAACCTTTGACCCTCGAGCAAACTTCCAAAGTTCATCCCATTGACGTCATGATTTGGTGTTGTCTTTATGTCAACCCGAACAATTTACAAAATTTAAAATAAAATAAATAACATAAATGTCATGAAACGCAGGCCGTATTTATAAAATAAATACAATAAATAACAACATGCAGGCCGTATTTACCAAATAAAATAACACCACAATCTAAGGCCATAACCACACACCTCACATTTAATAAACAATTTATTAAAAGGAAAAAACATACACATGATCTCCAATTAAGTTCAAAAATAAATAAATAAATTTGAAATCATTCATACACATGAAATCAAATCATACACATGATCTCCAATTGATTTCACAAATAAATAAATAAACTTGAAATCAAATTAATCATACACATGATCCCTAATTGATTTTAAACAATAAAGAAAATTTTGAAACCAACTTATTGTCAAAATATACGCTGCGCAATTTATATCATTGCGCACAGTGACCAACTTTAAACTTCAAATTGGATAATTGCGTATAGTGATATTTATAACAAATTTTAAACATCAATTTTAAAAGGAACGTGAATTGCACAGTGAAAGTTTAAAACAAATTTAAAAGTCACACACAGAGGGATATCAGGCATTCTATTGAATCCCATTCAAAAGCAATAAACATGTTATCAAACAAGGCAAACATCCTAGGATACATGGCAAACTACAACCAGACGCTCTGATACCACTGTTGGGGTTTCAAAAGGGATAATTTTCAAAAACAATTTTCAAAAACCTCTTGAGCGGAAAAACCCCTTTACTAAAAGACCACGTATTGCACAAGAATCACAAAGATGGTGTTTACCTCTTGAAGCGTAGCTTTACCGCGAACATTGTGAGTGTGCCAACAACACCGGTTATCCTAAAACACTGATACTTGCGATGCTCATAACTTTATCTCCAGACCTCGTATCGGAAAACTGAACAGTGAAGATGTAGAGCCGCATGTCACGAACCTGCTATCCAAAAATTAGCAGGATCCAACAGTTAACGAATCTCGGATCGCGAGATTACGATAATTGTCCAGCCATAACCACCATAAGAAAAGGCTTCTCTATCACCAGTATTGCAAAGTAGCAATACCTTTACTCAGTCCACGCGAGCAAACCAATGTCAGAAATAGCGTAGTGCTAGCTATCAGGATTGGGAGAGCCACGATACACAGAGAGAGAAAAGAGAGCGCGCTGTCAAGGGTGTATAGCGGCCGTTATGAGTGTTCTGTGTTGTGTGTTACTTAAGTGACGTGAGCAGCTTACTAATGGCTGCCACTCACTTTACCTAACCCACTTGGGCTATTGTACGTTACAGGCCCAATGTTTAATTATTAATTAAATCGTATTTAATTAATCAATTAAACTTATCCTCATTTAATTATCAATCAAATCATATTTAATCAATCAATTAAATCAATCCCATTTAATTGTTGATCAAATCATAATTAATCAATCAATCAAATCAATCCCATTTAATTATTGATCAAATCATAATTGATCAATCAATTAAACCAATCCAATTTAATTATTAATTAAATCATATTTAATCAATCAATTAAATTAATTCTCTGAACATTTGCTCTATGCGTGTGACCCTATAGGTTCTCAATTAATTGGCAATAATATTAATTGTTATTAATCATATTAATAACTAATTAATATTTTAAACAATGAGCAGCATCTTGTAATACATCATTGCTACCCAATTAATTAGAATATTGATGATACAATTAAAACCTTGTTGTAACCATATATATAATGTGAAGTTAATGTCCTTTCGTCACAATGTCTTACTTGAACACAAGACATAAATGTGTCATCTTTGTTAAGTTCAATAATTTATTTCTTGATCTAGTAATTGACGTACGATCATGTGAGCCAAATATCTCATATTGTCTCACCTTACCATGGCCATGCATTTCTACGTCGCATACCATCAAGAGGCCTATAGATATTACTCCTATTATGTAGGAGGGACGAATCCTATCTACATCACTCACATTCCTCAACATGTTTCATTGCAGACCCAATAACTATCTTTATAGTTGTCCTGGTACAGACAACGTTTAATAGTATTAAAGCCTACAACTACATATGTTAGGAATCGTAGTGACTTCAAGTCGAAGGACTACTTCACTATGGTCACCATGAGAATCGCTTATGACACTTACATAACTATTATGCAACGTTCTCATAGCTAGTCACTCCTGTATAAATATTCCACTAATATTTATACCTTTGTGAAGACTTGATATCTTATATCTATGACCCGTGAGATGTGGTCATCAGTACACTCACATAATAGTCTTAATGTATTATTATTGTCCTTATTAATAATAATACTTGACTATGGATATTTAAGAATAGTGTTCTATAATTTAATGGCATCTCACGGTCAAGTCATACTTGACGTTCCATTAAATGAACTACCTATTCTAAGGATTTTATTATGCTATAAATATGATCATAAAATATAACATAATAAATAAATGCCTTATACATATATCAAATATATGATCAAAGTCATGATACAAATGATTATCTATCCAAAATAGATTGGCCACTAGGGCTTACCCCAATAGTACCTTCAAGCATTGTTTCGGATCGTGATCCAAGGTTTACCTCAAGGTTTTGGAGGAGCTTACACAATGCAATGGGAACTAAGTTTAAGTATGAGTTCGGCTTATCATCCTCAAATGGATGGTCAGTCTGAACGACCAATTCAATCACCGGAGGATCTCTTAAGAACAAATGTGTTGGAGAACACGGGATGTTGGGACGAGTTCATTCCATTGATTGAGTTTACTTAGAACAACAGTTCCCATTCAGGTATTGGCATGGCACCGTATAAGGCACTGTATGGACGTAAGTGCAGGGCTCCGCTATGTTGGTTTGAGACTCGAGAAAGTCAGTTGTTAGGTCCAGAGCTGGTACAACAAACAACGCAACAAGTCCGTAAGATACGGGAGAAGATGACGATCGCCAGGGATAGGCAGAAAAGCTATGCCGACAAAAGGAGAAGATGTAACATCCCAATTTTCAGATCGGTAAAGTATGCAAACTTATTTAAGGCATAGTGGCAAAGTTGTAAATATCAAGATATTTTGGAGAAGTAATCATGACTACTCTAGAGAGTAATCACGACATGGATGACTCATGATGATGAGTCATGGTGGAGTAATCATAATGGTGATAAGTCATAGTGATGACTCATCCATTGACTAATCACATTCGAGAACCACGTCTCTCGTCCGATGTTTGATTTTATCTCTACGTGTCCACTTTTGCATACAACCCGGATATATTCTTACTCTAAATTACTGGTAGAGAATTATGGTTAAGGTTTGGGTTGACGACTCAAACGAAATCCGGTCTGCATACGAGATTGCCGGAATCGGTAGTAGGGTTTGGGTTCCTCATACGCATATCAATGTATTCTACTTTACTCTTGCCTTCTGAGTATGAATCTTTCCCCCACCTGATATCCATGTGGCACTATCAAGAACTCACGAGCACTTCTCACGGCCGCAGCTCCGTTTCTCCAACCGATAACCGTACACACCTTAGAGCACTCGAACACGATCTTATTCTTCACAACAAATCTTCATCACAATTAGTGTAATTAAACAAAGCATACTTAGTCTTTAAGAACTAGGATTCGGCCCCATAAGTAAGAAAATACTAGGAGTGTTAAAATTTCACAAACTTTTGGATCTATGATCCTTAAGCATAGATAACACTCCTGTAAGTCATGGAATTCAAGAATTTGAAGCAAAACTCAAGATCTCCAACACATAGGGTTTCGGCCCTCTTATGAACATAAGGCTAGGAAAGGTTTTTGATTCAATTCTTTTGAGATTCAAAGACATTTAAGTGTGATAGAATCAAATCCACACTTCTTTAACACAAATTGGAACAAAATCTCATGATTTCTCCTACATGGAGAATTCGGCCATCACATAGAAAAATAGGTTAGAGAGCTTTTATGATTACAAGCTCTTTGGTTTGACATTCAAATGATTTTTCTACAATTTTTCATGAATTTTGGAAGTTTAAGCATTAACTTGGAACAAGCATGAAAACATAGAGTTTCAATGGATGAAAGTGAAGATTTAGAGATCAAAGATGAGATCTTTACCTCTTAGATGATAGAGAATATCAAGATGGACAACTTTGCTTCTCAAAGTTTATGGAAAATCCTTGAAGAATGGAAAGAATTTGGAGTTGAAAGCTTGGAGGTGTCTTGAAGTGAAGAAGATGGAGAAGACAAGGGGAAGGTGCACGAAATTGAAAGAGTAAAAATGGAAGAGAGTGGTGTGATATGCATATATATAGGAAGGAAAGGATAAGGATAGGATAGAATGGCCATTTCCTTTAAGAACCACATTGGAATTTCATCAAAAGTTGTACTAGAAACTTCAACACTTGGACTTACAGAATAAAGTGAAGGAGAAAGAAATATGAGAGGGTAAATATATCTATGAATGGCGTGGAACATATATGAAGAAAGGGTAAGGTTGATAGAAAAACACTTAAGGGCAAAATTGTCATTTCCTCTTAGGGGCAAAAATGTCATTTCTACACCATAATCATACTATGGTGAGTCACCCATGTGACTCACCCTTGGCAATTATTAGCATGTAGGTGAGTCACCCATGTAATCATTACTTTTAGAAAGGATAAGATGAGGTGTCCCTTGAAAGCGACCTTATGCTTATCCGTTACAGTTCCAGAAATCTCGTATGCGGACCGGGTTTCGTTTGAGTCGTCAACCCAAACCTTAACCATAATTCTCTACCAGTAATGTAGAGTAAGAATATATCCAAGTTGTATGCAAAAGTGGACACATAGAGATAAAAGCAAACATCGGACAAGAGACGTGGTTCCTGAATGTGATTAGTCAATGGATGAGTCATCACCATGACTTATCACCATTATGATTACTCCACCATGAGTCATCCATGTCGTGATTACTTCTCTAGAGTAGTCATGATTACTTCTCCAAAATATCTTGATATTTACAACTTTGCCACTATGCCTTAAATAAGTTTGCATACTTTACTGATCTGAAAATTGGGATGTTACATTACCCCCCTTAAAATGAATTTCATCCTCGAAATTCGATGTATCTCTTAAAACAGATTCAGTTACTGCAGTTGTCTGTTCTATGCGGCTTTCATCTATGATCTTACTCCCTTAATTTGTCCTGTCCTTTATTGTACCACCTCCAATCTTAAGATTTTATTCTCTCTCATCTCGTACCAACACAACAGCTTCAAAGGAGGTCATTCCAACACTGGTATGGTTCCAACTTCTTGTCTGTTTCCACACACAAGTTTTTTTTTTTTTTATAGATCTTCCAATGCTTGAATTGTTCGTTGATAAACTCAACCTTGACTTCGTCCCCAATATTCCTTGTAGACTCCTCCAAAACCTTGATGTAAATCTTGGATCTCTATTTGATATGTTGCTCGAAGGTACTCCATGTAACCTTACTATCTCCTT
This sequence comes from Ammopiptanthus mongolicus, assembly GCA_039655645.1. NCBI lineage: Eukaryota > Viridiplantae > Streptophyta > Magnoliopsida > Fabales > Fabaceae > Ammopiptanthus > Ammopiptanthus mongolicus. Next base: position 42,965,565 of record CM077349.1, read on the forward strand.
AATATAATGTTGGGTTAACCTTTCCAAAGAATATTTTTCATTAATGGCTAAGAAATGTGCAGATTTCGTTAACCGATCAATGATTACCCAAATTGCATCAAATCCTTTTTGGAGTCCTTGGCAATCCCATTACGAAGTCCGTTGCTATGCCATCCCATTAAGAATACACCCTAGGTTAGATGATGATAACATGATAAGTGACATGCTATGTTGATTGAGGTTGTATGCTTAATATGCATATATGGTTACTATGATGTGTTTGTGGATATATGTTTTACCATGTACGATAATGTACTTCATTTTATTAGTTGGTGTTATATGCCTCATTTGATAATATGATGATATGTTGTGAAAAGTATGATAATGCATATGTGATTGTGGGTATGCTTAGAATTAAGCAATGATCACTTATGAATTAGGCGATGTGTGAGATAAAATCATTTAATGGTAATAAGCTACTGCACTCAACCAGGTAAAATGATAAAGGACTGTTGATAGTCGTAGGCATCCTGCTTGGTAGGGGATGCGGTATCCTGCTTGGTAGGGGATACGTGTGTTAATTGATGGGGTTGAGTTGCAGTGATTGATCAGAATGAGTCATGAGGATTCATGTTAGTTGCATTGTGTTGTGATGTCACAGCCGCGTATATCTGGGATTACGCGAGATCAAACCGGGACTACAGTTAGATGCTTGGTAGGTCTACTGTGAGTTTCTGAGATCTCCGATGCGCCTTCCGACACCGGGACAACTATTCCTATCGGGAATGGGGAATAGTGTCACCCTGCTTGGTAGGGGGTGAGCATCCTGCTTGGTAGGGGATGTAATGTACCCGTGAGTGTAACGGAACTTGCTGCTCGGATGACGTTTGACTTTCATCCTGCTTGGTAGGAGATGAGGTATCCTGCTTGGTAGGGGATACATTGTGACGTAGGAATGTGGCCGCTGCGTCTTCATATAAGGTCTAGGTGCATGAGAATGTGAGACCAATAGTTAAGTTCAAGAAACCTCGAGGATTGGTGATGATTGTGTATAATTGATTGTGATGGTTGTGCAATTAATGTATCTGCTTTACCTTTATCCCTATTTGTGATGCGATGAAATTCTTATCCCCTATTTTCTCTATGTCGTATTTTTCTTAAATTGGTAAAGAAGCAGAACCAGACTACAAAGAGCTAGACAGAATTCTGTATAAGCTCGATGCTGATGGAAGGGTCACAGATCCCAATATTGGGAGGTTCTAAGTGGCTGTACAATAGGGACAAGCGAGGAGTATGTAAAGTCCAGGCCGAAATAGAGTTTGTTAGATTATTAAGTATGCACGGCTAGTGTATCTGTCTTTTGATGTATTTTGGGCAAAAAGAGGAAGTCTTTGTGATGTGTTTATACCATGCTTTCTTTTGAAGTTGTGCACTCTGATAATTATACATAGTATGTGTGACTATTTAAAGTTTTAAAATATCTTCGGTCCTTTAATGGGATTATCCTACGCAAGTAGGGTCGTATCAGAAGACCCTTGGAATTCCAAGAGGGTGACCATGTCTTCATGAGAGTTACCCCAAGAGCTGGAGTGGGTAGGGCAATCAAATCCAGAAAGCTGACACCTAAATTCATAGGACCGTTTCAAATTCTTCGACGAATCGGCCCTGTAGCCTATCAAATAGCTTTACCACCAAATCTGTCAAATCTCCATGGCGTCTTTCACGTCTCTCAACTCAGAAAGTAACACCCTGATCCATCATACGTGCTAGAGCCTGAATCAATCCAACTGAAAGAGAACCTTGAGTACGAGGCTTCACCTGTTCGGATCGTGGATAGAAGGATTAAGGAACTGCGCGGCAAGCACATTCCATTAGTCAGAGTGGAATGGAACCTAGTGACTGGCGATTCCATGTGGGAACGTGAAGCTGAGATGCGCTAGAATCATCCTTATCTGTTTACAGGTATGCGACGGAAATTTTGGGGACGAAATTTTCTGTAAGGGGGTGGTAATGTAACATCCCGATTTTCTGTGATTCTAATCGAGCTGGTTAATCTCGATTAGGACTTTGGTTGGTTGTGTAAATTGTTTGGTGTTAGTTTAAGACTTAGTGGGAAGCTTAGGAATAGGCTTGAATAAGATTGGAGGTGCCTAAGGTGTTAAACGAGTAATTGTGGAAGTCAGAAGTTTGGAAGGCTCTTCCCAGCTAAGCGGCACGCTCAAGAGTGGGAGGGGAGCACACCTTAGTGTGCCAACGCTCAAACGTTGGAATGTTGCACGCTCAAGCGTGCTGAGTGCGTTTTCCAGCAGGTGCACTTTTTGACGCGTGTGCTACACGTGTCAGGCCAAGGTGAAGGCGGAGCGGACAAGGTTCAACACTCAATCATGGAGAGAACCCCACACTCAAGCGTGCTGAATGTCCACGCAAAAGCATGTACAGCGGATCAAGTTGGGTGTTTTCCTTTCAGCACGCAGCTCTCAGTTATATGGCCTTGTTTCCCACACTTGAAGCATCTTTGGGCTTGTACTTGACTATGGTCGTTCCCACTTCCAACATCATAGGCAAAAGCAACAAGGCGATAGGATTGTTGAGTCCGATTACTCCCTTGAGGTCGGGAATATGGTTTCTTCTGGGACTATTTCCCCTTCTGGTTCTGGTGCTGGTTCGGGTTCTTGGACCTAGACGGTCCCCCCACACTGCTCATGTTGTCCGTTCCTCTTCTCATCTTCTCAACTTTTCTACACTTTTCCATCAAGGCTTGAAAGTTTCAAATCTCGAGTGGTAGCACAGACTCCTTGAATTCAAAGCGCAGACCTCCTTCAAACCTCTCGCATTTCCAGTCTTCATCAGGTCTGTGACACTCGCTACCCCGCATACGATAATATCAAATAAAACATGCAAGTTAAATAAAATAAACTTTAACATAAAAGGCAGCTAGTACCACATTATCTGAAAACGTTTTAAACATAAATAACGACTACGGAAAAACAAACATAAACAAAACACAAAACCCAATGTCACATAATCAGAGCTGGTAACCACTACCGATATTATATCGGAAAACAACTAACATAACTAAACATAAACTAAACTATACTATGAGCAAGCGATCTCCTTGGGATCATTCCTCAGCTGGCAGGTCACCACCCTCTGCATAACCAAAGGTACATGCAAAACACAACAACAACAGATAGTGATATGAGCCCAAAGAAGGAGCTTGGACCAAGGAGCATTACAAGAACTTGGTGGACCTATGACAAGGGCAAGGATCAAGAAAGCCCAAGAAGTTCTAAATCAAATGATAATAATCTTCATGGAAGCAAGCCCAAAGTCAAGACTAAATCAAATGGAGCCCAAATTGGTTACTTGTCTTATCCACCTTGAAGAGATATGATGATGTCGGGCGTGTGCCAACTTCTTCAAGCCCATTCACTAGCTTTGTTTCTAGTTGAATAAAATGTAATAAACTATGTGCGGATCCAATTTTTGGGTGTTTTACTTTGTTTTCTATGATAAGTGGGTTACACTAAGTTAGGCTCGGACCCATTAGAAGGAGAGCTCGAAATTCATGAAGACAAAGGAGGATAACCTTTGGCTTGCATGCCTAGGTAACTCCTTCGAAAGATGGAAAGTTAACTTAATTCGCCACTTAGTGGATAGTTAGTTCTTTTATTAGACTTAGTGGATAGTTACTAGTTTTATGAGGGGTTATGACACTTCATGGTGACCTCTTGTTGAATCTTCATGCAACTCCCTAAATCCTATATGTAGTTCGAATCCATCAATGGGAATGATAACTAAGAAGTTCATTTTGGATTAAATCCAATTGTGAGGTTATTGTCTCTCTTTGGTTCTTCATTGAGCCACCCCTTTGATCTTATCAAGAGTCCAAGACTTTTGTGGCGCTAGGCTTATCAAATCCCCTTGGATTTGTGGTGCCTCCCCCACCATTCTCATCCTCATCCATTTTCTTGTTTCCTTCTTTCTTGAATTGAACATTACATGTTGTCCTAAATTTCATTGGTAGTCTAACCAATTGTGCTTGATAATTCCACCTAAGATCATCAACAAGGCAACCCACTAATTTGGTTGTCATCTAGTGGTATCAAAGCTCAGGTTTGGTTGAATTATTTTTGTGTCTTTGTTCTTGAATTCTTATTCTTGTTCTTCATCTTCAACTTTTCTTCTTTTCTATCCAAATATTATTTTGATTCTGTTTGAAGGAAATTTTTGTTGCTTTTATGTTTCTGCCGCAAAACAAGTTTGCAAGTGTGTTTCTCATTCATTGAAGTATAAAAAAAAGAAAAGTCAGAAACACCATAATCGATTATTCAAGATAGAGAACTCATAATCGATTACAATAATCGATTATTCAAGTCAGAGAACCCAAAATCGATTACAATAATCGATTATTTAAAAAAAACCGTATTTGGTCAAATTGTGTTCTTGACAAATTTTCCCTTTATTCTTGTTAGTATTCTTGTGAAAGCTTTTCCTTGTCTTACTTTTCCTTTGTTCTTGATAAGTCTTGTTGAATATTGGTTTTTGGTTTTGGACATCTTGTGTAGATTGGAGGTTGACTCCTTTAAGAACTATTAGAGGATATATTGAGAGGGAAAAGGCAAGAGGGCAGAAATTACATATTGAGTGGAAAAAGCCTAATTGAGTGTATCACAATTTTGAGTGAAACACGTGAGGGAGTGCAGTGAGAATTTTAAAATTTCTTGTTATTTTTGATCATGTGTTTCAAGTGATGGTAGATGATAGCCCACCTCTTTCTCCAAGGTCCGCGGTTCTCCAAGCTAGGATGACTAATCAAATCCGCACCCTTACAAGGCAAATGGAGGCGATGCAAGCAAATTATGATAGATAACTTGCCAACCTTCAAACCCATGATGAGTCAAGTGGATATGAAAGTGAAAGAGGAAGACCTAGACGAGGAGGACATAGAGGAAGGAGGCGTGATAGAGAGGATAGAATTGAAGGGGTCAAGATCAAAGTTCCTACCTTTCATGGGAAGAATGATTCCGAAGCCTACTTGGAATGGGAGATGAAGATGGAGCAAGTGTTTGATTGCAACAATTACAATTAAAGGAAGAGAGTGAAGGTAGCCGCTCTTGAATTTAAAGACTATGCACTTGTTTGGTGGGATCAATTGCAATAAAGAAAGAAGGTATGAGGAGGAGCCAATTGACACTTGGGCTGAAATGAAACAAGTCATGAGGAGAAGATTTGTGCCATCCCATTACCATAGAGATCTTCACAACAAATTGCAAAGATTGACCCAAGGATCCAAGAGTGTTGATGAGTACCACAAAGAGATGGAGTTGGCCTTGATTAGGTCCAACATTAATGAAAAGAGGGAGGCTACTATGGCTCGGTTCTTACATGGTTTAAATCAAGAGATTCAAGACATAGTGGAGCTTCAAAACTATGTGGAGATTGAGGATTTGGTCCAACGAGCTATCAAGGTGGAACAACAACTCAGGAGGAAGATGTCCAAATTTTCTTCTTCTTCTTCTAAGTTTTCATCTTCAAGTTGGAAGGACAAATCAAAGAAGGAGGGCACCTCAACTTCCAAGGAGGCCATGACTAGTACACATGGAAAGAAACCTATGGAAGCCTCTTCTACACCTAGAAACCGTGATGTGAAGTGCTTCAAATGTTTGGGTCATGGACATATTGCATCTCAATTTCCAAGTAAAAAGGTGATGATATTGAGGAATGATGAAGTTTTAAGATAATCCGAGGCCTCTAGTGAAGAAGAAAGTGAGGGAGAAATAGTTCCGAAAGGAGATTTGCTCATGGTGAGGAGACTTTTGGGAAGCCAAGTCAAAGAGCATGATGAAAGCCAAAGAGAAAATATTTTCCATACAAGGTGCATGATCCAAGGGAGGGTATGTTCTTTAATTATTGATGGTGGAAGTTGTGCTAATGTCGCTAGTGCTAGAATGGTTTCTAAATTGAATCTTGTGACTAAACCACACCCACGGCCATATAAACTCCAATGGCTTAGGGAAGTTGGTGAGATGACCGTGAACAAACAAGTTGAAGTTTGTTTCTCAATTGGAAAGTATCATGATAATGTTCTATGTGATGTGGTACCCATGGAGGCAAGTCAGATGTTGCTTGGGAGGCCTTAGCAATTTGATAAAAAGGCCAATCATGATGGATGTACAAACAAGTTCTCTTTTATGCACCAAGACCGCAAGGTCACTCTTACACCATTGTGTACAAGAGAAGTAAGTGAGGATCAACTTAAATTGAGATAGAAAAAAATGCAAGAGGAAAAAGAAAAAGAGAGTGAAACAAAGAGTGATGGCCGAATGAATAAAGATCAAAAAGAAGAGAAAAAAAGTGAGAAGAAAGAGAGTTATTTGACAACAAAAAGTGAGGTGAAGAGGGCTTTGATTTCTAGGCAGCCCCCATATATGCTTTATTGCAAGGAATATTGTTTGAATGCTAATGCTTCTAACGAACTCTCTTTGCCTAGTGGTGTTGAAACTCTTCTGCAGGAATTTGGTGATGTGATTCCAAAGGAAGTGCCACATGGTCTACCTCCTTTAAGAGGGATTGAACATCACATTGATCTCATTCCGGATGCATCATTACCCAATAGGCCAGCCTATAGGAGTAATTCTCAAGAGACCAAAGACATACAAAAGCAAGTGAAGGCTCAAATTGAGAGGAAAATTGAAAGTTATGGGACACAAGCCAACAAAGGGAGAAGGAAGGTGATATTTGAACCCGGTGATTGGGTTTGGGTGGATATGAGAAAAGGGAGGTTTCCTTCACAAAGGAAATCCAAGCTTCAACCAAGAGGAGATGGTCCATATCAAGTGTTGTCCATGATTAATGATAATGCTTATAAAATAGCCCTACAAGGTGAGAATAGTGTTAGTGCTACTTTTAACGTGGCTGATTTGTTTCCTTTTGATGTAGGTGATGAAGACTACAATTCGAGGTCGAATTCACTTAAAGAAGGAGGGGATGATATGAGCCCAAAGAAGGAGCTTGGACCAAGGAGCACTACAAGAACTTGGTGGACCTATGACAAGGGCAAGGATCAAGAAAGCCCAAGAAGTTCTAAATCCAATGATAATAATCTTCATGGAAGCAAGCCCAAAGTCAAGACTAAATCAAATGGAGCCCAAATTGGTTACTTGTCTCATCCACCTTGAAGACATATGATGATGATGAGGAGCGTGTGCCATCTTCTTCAAGCCCATTCACTAGTTTTGTTTCTAGTTGAATAAAATATAATAAACTATGTGTGGATCCAATTTTTGGGTGTTATACTTTATTTTCTACGATAAGTGGGTTACACTAAGTTGGGCTAAAACCCATTAGAAGGAGAGCGTGAAATTCATGAAGACAAAGGAGGATAACCTTTGGCTTGCATGCCTAGGTAACTCCTTGGAAAGATGAAGAGTTAACTTAATTAGCCACTTAGTGGATAGTTAGTTCTTTTATTAGACTTAGTGGATAGTTACTAGTTTTATGAGGGGTTATGACACTTCATGGTGACCTCTTGTTGCATCTTCATGCAACTACCTAAATCCTATATGTAGTTCGAATCCATCAATGGGAATGATAACTAAGAAGTTCATTTTAGATTGAATCCAATTGTGAGAGTATTGTCTCTCTTTGGTTCTTCATTGAGCCACCCCTTTGATCTTATCAAGTGTCCAAGACTTTTGTGGCGATCTTCACTAGGCTTATCAAATCCCCTTGGATTTGTGGCGCCTCCCCCACCATTCTCATCCTCATCCATTTTCTTGTTTCCTTCTTTCTTGAATTGAACATTACATGTTGTCCTATCCTGTCGTGACGCCCGATCCAGTCTGGTTTTCCCGACTAATCACAGAGCTTTCCATTGTTCCAGGCTAACGTTCCGAACGACCAAGATACCCTGGTCCCGGTGTGGAAGGGGGATGCACTCTTATTGGTCACGACGAGCGGTTCGGTTTCTTGGACAAACTAACTCCGTTCCGACACAAAACCTGTTCCAGTGTGGACTTGTTCGGGTGTGGAACCAGTTTTCGTGAGCTTTTGGATGACATGTTGCATGGTATTAGTATCCCGGTCTAGAGGATTGATCTGAGTGTGAGACTCATATGGATGGATGCTTGTTGCATTTGTTGTCTTGGGATCTATATGTTTGCGTGCAGTAACTGTCGTACTTGTTATACCTGCTACTTGCTACATGATGTTTACTGTAGTGCATTACTGTTGGTTTATGCCATTGCTATGCACTGTATTTCTTATCTCCCTACTGTTTTCCCTTTTTGTTTGTTTCTGGGTTCGCTTGAAGACGACCAGCCAACCGAGACATAGAATGGACCCGAGACTTCACCCGTTCATCACAGGGGCACCGCGAATGCCGATGCTAGGCGAGATTGAGATTGTTCACCACGACGAGAGGGGATGGTGGGTGGACCCCTCAACCTTCTTGGTGGTATATACAGGACCCGTCAGCTTGATCTTTCAGAGCGGTACACCGCCGTACATGGACATCATTGGACCCTACCGCTTGTACCAGTTTCTTCCATTCCCTAGGATGTGGCATCCTCCGAGGCAGAGAGAGCGGGACTACATGTGGGCGGCACCCTAGTCCCCAGCAGTATCCAGCAGGAGAGGCTACGTCTACCGAGGCCAGTGCTGAAGGACGGAGTAGTATTTAAGGACCTACCGTTGGCGTAGGATTGTTGTGTCCAGCTCTTCACCGGAGTATCAGCCCTTGGTGCGGTATAGGCGTACTAATGGCGATGGCTAGGGTAGTTCAAGGCATCCTCACCGCTGATGGTGGGTGTGACACCCTTAACCCCAATATAGATTTATTATACAAATATTGATTTGCGAAAAGATTCATTGCGGAATAAAGATACGATTTCTACTATTAATAAACATTTTCGCAATATTTAAGAGTATCACCATTCATAAAGTCAACTTCAAATCCAATTAAATTAAACATATTGTCATAAAACGTTTATAAGTTTCACATAAGTAATAAATAGTTTAAACAAGATAATTCCCTAGCCCGATGTCACATGGATCAGAGCTAAACAAAAACCCATAAAAAAATAAATAACATGATCCAAAGCCTAAAGAACAACATCAAAGTGAAAACAACTCCTAATGGAGCATCCACAACTCCATATAAGCTCCAATGCGTTACTCCTCAATCACTTGAGTATCATCTGTACAAATCGTACAATATACAAGATGAGACACAAATACAAAGGGGTGAGAAGACATACTCATATACATATGTTATGGAAAGTAAAATGGAAATTAAGGCTAGTGCATGCACACGGATATACACATATGCGTATACATACATAAACATATAAGTACTACACACCCACAAACTTGACATAATCATCTTCGTAAATCAAGTCAAATCATCTCATAACATTTTAACATATCATTTCATTATATTTTTTATACCTGTCGCATTACAATTACAAGCAACGATGTCCCCTTGGACTCATCTAACACACATAATCGAGCACCCACAAAAAGGCTCTCTAGGGGCTGGGTCTCATCCACAGGCTCTTAGCGGCTGGATCCCATCTCGGGCCATTCCATGGCTGGGTCCATAAACGGGCCATTTAGAGCTAAGTCCCATCTCGGGCCTTGCAGAGCTGGGTGTCACACAACAATCACAAATGAGTACCTATCACGGGCTCCTTAGAGCTGGGTCTCACACACAACATCCACAAATGAGCACCCATCATGGGCTCCTTAGAGCTGGGTCTCACACATAAACAATACATCACATTTCAATAATGTCACAATCATAGTTCACATACATTCATCCTTAATTATAACTCGATATTCACATATTATAATCCCAAACCAATAGTCATATAATTCATGATCAAAACATTATCATAATAATATTAACAACACTATACCACTTATAGTAATACAAACATATTTATAACATCATTATAACAATACATACACCTTTTCATTATATCACAATCATATATAGATTCAATACAATAATCATTCAAATCATTGCTCCAACAATGGTATCAACAAAACACTCAAGGCACAAGGGGACCATGGGAATCCCCAATCACCTCAATCCAATTCTCACATTCCCATACGATATGATCATCTCCCCCCATACCTGGTATGAAGAAACGCACAACCTAAGGGTAAGAGAAACTAGGATTCACTCTTGATTCCTCCTCGCGGTCCATCGCTTGATCACTATCTACCCAGCAAGAACATGATTCATGCGTTCAAGAAGTGTTCTTGATGAAGATCAACCAAAACAAGGATTTCTCTTTGGTGGTTTAAGAAAGAGATCAAAGGAATTTCATGAGAGATGAAGAGAGGCCGTTTTTCTGAGTCTAAGATAGCGAATAATAGGGTTAGGTGGTGCTCAAAGGGTTTAAAAAGGAGTTAAGACGAAACGGACAGAATTAAGGGTCCAAAACTCGTTTCTGCAGAAAAACGCAGTAATAATCGATTATGATAATCGAATCGATTATGAATGTTCTGACTCGACAATCAACGTTCTCAAATACCCATAATCAATTATGGGTAACCAATAATCGATTATGGTTGTTCTGAAACTCATAATCAATTATAATAATCGATTATAATAATCGATTATGGCTACTCTGACTTGTAAATAATTCTCTAAGCTTTCCAATGCATCCAAGATCGCCTCAAACGGACATCTTGAACTCAAGATATATCCAAAATTGTAAAACAAGTTTCTTGACCCCTTTCTAAAGGCTAAACTACCCAAAACATACATTTAAACATCCAACATGAAACTAAGGACACAGATCAACATATGAAAACATATATAAACACATCAATACATATATAAACGAAAATTGGGGTGTTACAGTGGGAGCCTGCAAGTGCGTCCTAGGTGGTGAGCCGAGAGTCTTCTTTTGCTGTTTTGATGTATTTTTCGTTCTTTTCATTTTTTGGTCATACAGGGTGTATATGTATGTATAGTGCCCTACTGATGGGGCTGTGTTACGCATGTTCTATATATATCTTTTTGTTATGCGTTTGCGCTTTACTCTGATGGTTTTCTATGCGTGCCGTTATTTTTTATTTGTTTATCATTTGTTTCAGTAATGCCTTTTGAATACCACACTATCGCTTTAAATACGGCAAGGCATAGTTAATAATAGTAGGAGCTTAGGGCTAATGGTATTATCCTACGTAAATGAGGTCGTCTCACAACTAAATTAGAAAGACCTCCTAGGTTTCTCAAAGAGTTCATTTCAGAATCCTTTCTCTTAGTTTCCATAAGAAAAATAATATCAGGATCTTTATATTGGATGAGCTTTTTAAGGGCTCTAACTGTGCGTGGGTTCTCAATCCCACGACAGTTCCGAGACAAAATCTTCGTGGCTCCCTGCAGCCTGCGCACTAGGTCGTTTTTTATGATGACTTGTGATATCAGGTGAGATAGAAGTTTTAGAAACATGATTATCCAGACTAGCACCAACCCCAGATTTAGGGTCTGATAAGATAGTTAAAGAAGATGAAAAGCTGGAACATACTAAGTTGCTTAGAATATCTACCTTTTTACCTCCATCTAATAAACCTGGGCATTTGGGGTTTTTTTCATTTCTCCAATTCAAAAGTAGAGCCTTGTCATTATTGGTTTCCTGCTAAGGTGAGCTTTTTATCTCCGAAGAGTTTCCATTACTATTATTAGCAGCATTCTTCTGAGTACACTTTGCTAGAGGTTCTGATGTGGATTGAGGAAGAGAAGAGGATTGAATGACATCTCTAGAAGGGGATGGGGAGGGAGAGTGAAAAAACTGATCCTCCATAGAAAGCTTGGCGAATCTTTCAAAGACTTCCAAAGAAACCTTCTGTCTTGATCTTGATGAATGCCAAGGCTTTGTCATCTCAGAAGCTATAGGATTTTCTTTAGTTGCAAGCTTCTTTCTACCTAATTGATTTGATCTTAGCCATGGGCCAAGCATCTTAGACTTTATTGTAGAGTTCGGCTTTGCCTGAGCAGCCAGATTACATGCTTGTTCCCCATGGCCTATAAGACCACAAAAGAAACAAAATTGTGGGAGTTTTTCATATTTGAAATCCACCCAGAAAACCCCATCTTTGCATCTCCCTACATTGGCCCCAGCCTTAATAGTTTTTCAAGATTTAGCTCCACTTTGATCTTGATAATAATCTTTTTTTCATGAAATTCAAATATTTCCGATTCAAACACTTTCCCCAAGCAAGAACCAACCTTGAAACCCATTTGCCTAGTTCTGCAGTGATTCAGCAGCCCCCAAAGTTGAACCCATGTTTGTACCTTAGAGAAATCTATATCCTTCGGATCAACCCCTCGCATCCATTCTTTAATAAGCAGCCAAGAATTCCGGAACACCCATGGACTTCCTTGAAGAATTCTCTTAATGTCATTTGGATCATCAAGAAATAAGTGAGATAACTTGTTTTCTAGTTCTTCAACATTGAAGCCTCTACGATTACACTAAATATTGGCCAAAGCACTTTGCACTGAACTTTTGTGAATCGGCTTCTCTATAATTATGCGACCAACTAAACTGTTTTTGCAAGCATCTATGCCCTCTATAACATCCTCTTCATCGAATATAATCAAGGGTTCTTCCTCTTCTGCTTGCTGATAGTTGACATCCTCGACCGCATTTCTATTTTCAGGGCTTTCACAGACAGGAGGATCCATTGAAAAGGCACAATGGAAGCAATGGAAGGAAACACCTGATAGCCAAACAAAAGGCAGAACCAAAGGCGACAGGGGTGCACGAATGAAACGGAGAGAAACACGAACAAGCGGAGAAAAACACTACTCAAGAAGCAATCAGAGAACTTGAGAGGACCAAGAGATATTATGTTATAAGTGAATTATAATCCAAGATAACCTCAATGTTAAGAGCTTGAATCCTAGAGTCATCACTTTAAAGAGGACCTTATCTACCGCTCTTGCATTGAAATAGAAATACATTGTCCAAAGACCTCATGTAACGCCATTCGTTACATTAATAAGCCGAAATAAAAAATTTAAATCAAACATGATGAAATAAAAAAAATTCATAATATAATAATAATAATAATAATAATAATAATAATAATATGGTCTTTACATCATAAAAATCTCAAAATATGAAATAACATAATTAATCAAAAAAACTCTTAAAACAAGGCGCCAATTAAAAACCCAAACGTATAAAATAAAATTACTAAGATCTAGCCACAAACGGTTTCAGCACATCATATTACTAACCAAAGATATAGATAACACCAAGAAAATATCTCAAGTCTTCAAGCCTCCTCGGTCTCAGGAATATCGTCCTCGTGCTCTGAAAATAACATTTATAATGAGATGGGAATCCCAGTAAATAAAAATACTTATAAAATATTTTTACAAACAGTGTTATTCTCAACCGACGCAGTAACCGGAAAAACAACCATGACACCTGTTACTTTCGAAAATAATATAATTTTCTATAATATCAATAATATAAAATATTCCGACAAACAGACCACATAATTCAAATAACATCATTTAACATTTAATTCATGCACTGGTTCTACCAATCATAAATACACAACAATGGCGTCCCATTGCCCACCTCTCTTCATAAAAGGTGTTTCGACATCCCATTCTTTGGTGATGTAACTAGTTTTCGATACCCCATTCTTTGGTGGTATAACTCATATTTTCGACATCCCAACTAAATGGCGATGTAACTATTTTGATACCCCTTTCATAGATGGTATAACTCAGATTTCGACATCGCATTTCCTGGCGATGTAACTATTTCGATACCCTTTCCATAGGCGGTATAACTCATTTTTGACATCCCAATTAAATGACGATGTAACTATTTCGATACTCATTTCATAGGCGGTATAACTCGTATTCCGACATCCCATTTCCTGGCGATGTAACTATTCTGATACCCCTTTCATAGGCGGTATAACTCATATTTTTGACATCCCAATTAAATGGCTATGTAACTATTTCGATACCCCATTCATAGGCAGTATAACTTATTCAACAAACATGCTTATTAATAATCTAATTTTCATGTCAATTCAAAACTATATCATACTTATTATATAAGAGCAATGTAACACCCTTTCTGGAGCCATCACATAACAGACATTTTATAAAACTATAAGGCCGAAAAACGGGTTAATCAAAATCATTTAAGAAAGACGGGATAAATGTTTCATTTTCACAAGACATAACTGTAAAACCTGTAACCGTTCATGCGTATAAGGTAAATAGAAACATTTCATAATATATGTTCGTAAAGACTTACATAAAAACCCAACCCGACTACAGAAAGAAAACAAATAGATACAGACTCATCATAAAAGATTGGAGACGAAGCTCCTAAACATAAGATAGTTGGAGACACAGCTCCTACACATAAGATACTTAGAATCGAAGCTCCACAAAAGGTAAAAGAAAGGTACAGACTCTCTGACACTCTACACTGGCCGACAATAGACTACACGGGAAGACATCCCTCATTTCAACCGTGGAATACTTCCTCTGACTTCTTCTTTACAGAGAGATAAGCGAAAGAAATAGGAAGGTGTGGATAAATCACATCACTCCTGGATTCTTCACTCATCGCCTTCCAACCAGGACCCATCAAACGAGACCTAACAGGAACCCTAGCAAGGACTACTGCTGGCATTCCTACGGAAGACATGTTGGGAATTTGCGTATTTCAAAGCCAAAAACGCAGTGAAAAAATTCCCACCAAAAGATCCAAGCAAATGGGCATGACACATGATTGTAGTGTTTACCTCTTGTAGAGAAGACTGTTGATAAAACATTGTCTATCACGAGCACCGCACGAACAATGCCTCTACGATATCCACATGAGCAGACTTCGTGAGCTTCCAACGTCACAAACAAGAAGCAGCCTCCGTCTCATAGTGCTAGCTACGAAAAATGAGACCTGCAACTCACTGTTCTCTCTGATGTGCGGCTAGGGTGATGTCACGCATGACGGCACAAATCCTTAAGCGGTCCACTTATAGTAGCACCTCCTTAAGTGAGTTAGTGAGCTGCATTTGACCTAAGCGCCATGCACCATGCGCTAGGCCCAATAGAAAAATGAGAGTCCAACTCTCTTTTCAATGCTCCTTTTAATCTACTCTTATGTGTGTGACCCTATAGGTTCCCATAACATTGGCAGTGATATTAAATCCCATCTAATATTACAAGCAGTGAGCGGTATCTAGCAACACATTACTGCTACCCAAGTAATGAGAATGCCAGTAATTTGACATAACCTTATTGTGACCAACTAACCGTGTAGTAAATGTTCCTTCGTCCATATGTCTTAATTGAACACAAGGCATAAATTTGTCATCCTTATTAAGTTCAATTATTCATTTCTCATTTCCCGAGTAGACATGTAATCACAAATGGGCCCAATATCACATATTGGCCCATTTTCGCGTGGCCACGCATATTTCACGTCTTACTCTATCGAGAGGCCCATGACATTACTCCTGGTATGTAGGAGGGACGAATCCTATCTACATCACTCACATCCCTCAACATGTTTCATTGCAAGCCCAATAACTACCTTTATGATCATCCTGTTACGGATGACGTTTGATAGCATTAAAGCCTACAACTCCACATGTAGGAATCGTAGTGACTTCAAGTCGAACGACTACTTCCCTATGGTCGACATGAGAAGCGCTGATGACATTTACATAACTATTATGCAACGTTCTCATAGTGGGTCAATCCAGTACAAATATTACTCCTAATATTTGTACCTGTGTGTTGACTTGATATCGCATATCCATGACATGTGAGATGTGGTCATCAATCTACTCACACAATAATCTCTATGTATTAGTGTTGTCCTAATTAACAATAATACTTGACTACGGATATTTTAAGAATAGTGTTCTATAGTTTAATGGGATCTCATGATCAAGTCACTTTTGATGTTCCATTAAACAAACTGCCTATTCTAAGGACTTTATTTAGTTAAATACTAATAACATAATAAATTAATGCCTTATTCATATATCAAATATATGACCAAAGTCATGATGCAAATGATGATCTATTCAAAATAGATTGGCCACTTGGTCTTACACCAACAATCTCCCACTAGCACTAGAGCCAATCGGGCTTCAATCTAACACCGGTCGATCTAGTGTGAGTGTTATGCTACTATTGAGCATGATACTCCATTAGCGGATCGTTCAGTGTTGTCATTCTGCACACCTTCACATCTCCTATATCGATCATCTATCGAATGAGATGGAAGCGCCTAAGTATATGTCTGGATCGCTGGTGAGATCAAGATTCCTTTGCTTATGCGATTACTCCACCATCATCACAACGAGATCAATGGAGTTCGCAAAGTTAGGAACTATGCCTTGCTCATAAATGAACTTCCCGATCCTAATTGCCTCTAAATTTTCATTTGAAGTAAGTATATACTCGACCTCTGTGATAAAATAAGCAACTGTCTTACGCTTGAAACCTTTTCAAGCTCACAGTGCCACCATTTAGGCAAAACACAAATCCAGACTGCGATTTGGAATCATCTTTATCGGTTTGGAAACAATGTCGATGTAACACCTTACAACGACCTCTTCCTTACCTTCGTTTGTCAAGAATGTATCTTCAGTTCTTGTCATGTACTTAAGAATGTTCTTGACTACAGTTTAGTGACCTTAACTGAAATCAATTTGGTACCTTCCTGTCATGCTCAAAGCATGCATATTTAAAGTGCTTGAGCACTTTGTCAGCATATGTATTCGGAATAAGGTTAAACATCCTCAGCGATCTATCTCTATAGATCTTGAGTCCTAACACTTAGGAGGTCTCGCCTTGGTCCTTCACCGAGAAACATTTCCCTAACCATGTTTTTAAATTTTGTCGTGTAGGGATATCGTTTCCGATAAGCAGTATGTCATCCACATACAATACGAGAAATACAATCTCACTCCCACTAACCTTCTTGTACACATAAGGTTCATCCCCGTTCTTGATGAATCTAAACTGTTTTACAGCTTCATCAAAACGAAGATTCCAACTTGCTTTAATCCATAAATGGATCTCTACAATTTACACACTTTTCCAGCATCCTTTGGATCTCCAAAAACCTCGGGTTGTGTCATGTACACATCCTCGAGAAGTTTTCCGTTTAGGAATGCATTCTTGAAATCCATCTGCCAGATTTCATAGTCATAATATGCCGCAATAGCAAGTAGAATCCGAACGGATTTAAGTATTGCAACTAAGGAGAAGGTCTCTTCATAGTTTACACCATAAATTTGTTTGAAACCTTTCGCGGCCAGTCGCGCCTTAAAGGTATTCACCTTACCATCCATGTCAGTCTTCTTCTTGAAGACCCATTTGCACCTTATGGGTTTTATCCCTTCGGGTGGCTCAAACAAGGTCTAAACCTTGTCGGTGTGCATGGATTCCATGTCAGATCCCATGGCCTCAAGCCACTTATCAGATTCTGGGCCAATTACGACCTCCTGGTAGGTTACAAGCTCATCTTGATCCATGAGCAGCACATCACCTTCCCGAGTCAGGAGAAGTCCATATCTCTCAGGTTGGTGACGTGACCTGTTAGACCTACGCAATTCTTGTGTTACTTGAACCGGTGATTGAACTACAAAATCTTGTAGAACCAATTCTTGTTCCATTGCAGGCGAATCAGTACTTTGTGGCACTTGGATTTCTCCAAGTTCTACATTCCTCCCACTGTCTCCTTTGGAGATGTATTCCTTCTCAAGGAACACTCCAGTACTAGCGACAAACACTTTGTCCTTGAAAGGGTTGTAGAAATAATATCATTTGGTTTCCTTAGGATATCCCACAAAAGTACATTTAACTAATTTGGGTCCAAGTTTATCTGAAAACAAATAAACCTGACAAGCCAAATCTTCATAAGTGTCGTATTGGTCCTTCGGGCAACCTATATCATATAAGGTGTCATTTCAACCGCTATAGATGGAACACAGTTAATGGTAGATAGAGTTTTGACTGATTCATCATAGATCGGACCATGACTAGCAGGGTACGACTAAGATAGTCATCAAGCTCTTGGCTGTAACACCCCACTTTAGGGGTCACGATTATTCAACACAAGACCATAATTAAAAGCGGAAAATATATAAATAGAGCTTACCGAAAATATGGGTTTTTTTTTTTTTTTTTTTTTAATACTTGAGTTCCAAAACCATACATGTATACTTACACAACAAGGATAATATGCATTATCATAACAATATTAAAGGGTAGAACTTTTGTCAACTTTTCATAATACACATAGTAGTTTAATATCTAACTACAAGGGAAAAAAATTACATAAAGGCAAGCTTAACCTATACTGCAGAAGACGCAGCTCCACAACATAAAGGGGGAAGGGGTACATAATAAAAATACAGACACTGGGAAAGACTCTAGAGACTGGTCAAAAACTGACACTAAACTACTCATCAAAGTAATACTCTTCTAGGTCCTACTCCTCCTCCTCGTCCTCCTCCATGGCCTCCTCCTCCTCGTCCTCATCCTCTAAGGCCTGTATGTCATAACCGCTCATGATCTGCTCTGCGTACCGCAGCACCTCCTCGTCAGTCCTCAACCACCACGGGCTGGCAGGGGCTACCTCAGGAACGTCCTCCGGAACATACTCGGGCACATTCTCTTCCTCTTCCTCCTCCATCTCCTCATCATCAAACAAGAGGATAATGAGGGGAGCAGAAAAGGATACCCTGGCAGGAGCTGGTGTGTTCTTACGAGCAGTCATCCTCCAAGTCGCCCGATGGCAGGGAATCAAAGGGTGTAGCTCTGAAGGCTCATAAGTAGGCCCTGGGGGTGGGACAATAGGGACAGAAGGGCCGGCAACAGAAGCAGGTACAGCAGAAGTAGACGGTGCAGTAGGTGGAGGTGGCATAGAAGCAGGGTCAACATATATGTCCCGAGGTTCCTCCCGATGAATAGCAGTCTGGGTGCTGGGCTGTCGCGGATGATCAGCAGGTGTTGGTGGCTGGGTGACTCCTGTGCTACCCTCACCACTAACCCGTACAGCCCAAACTCTCTCAAACAGGCTCGTCATGGAGAAAGGCAACTCTCTCCTGCTCGTGAAACTCACTGCTCCCGTGTATGTGCGACGTCCGTCAGGATGGATCGTCCAAGCATCCACCCCGTCGTGAAGCATCAAGTCCAACGTCAATCGACAAGGTGGATCGCTCGCCATATCTACTCACCATATTAGGAAGAAAACCACGCGAGCAGCGTGACAACAAAAGTAATGAGGTGAGATTCCGCATATCGCACAACCAGAATAGCAGTGATAAAAGTCACGCACACACGCACCCAATCGGCATAATAGCACATGGGCTTTCACAGCATAACTATTAATTAAATGGCATCACAGTTACATAGATATATCAATTGCGGTTAATATATCAGTCACAGTTAATATATCCATCAACAATGACATGGGTCAAAGGTCAATTCAAGAATGCAATGACACAAATGTAACATGACTCAAACCCCCTACTCCATAGAGCTAACATAACAAGAGTGAGTGATTGGGAGAACATTGTCTATGTTATCTCTGCCCATAGTGCCACATCCAAATGATTGCAATCATCATAACGGTTCACGCCAGATGTTCTTTACCCAAATCATGACATGCCTGGTGTTTCAGTCAGGACGTCAGTGTTTTTCGATGGATAACCACGACACAAAGGAGCTACTCTTTGGCCACATGTGTTTTCCCCAACCCCCGACATCCCCAAGATCCTCATGATCGACACCTCAAACAATCGCACTTGCACCAAGGTGTAATCTCAACTCCTAGGCATCACGCCCGACTCATGCACTGATGCAGATTTCAAGAAAACCGCATAAAACAGTCACGTACTACCTCATCACTGTAGTACCTCGTTTATCCCTTGATAAACCACAAGATACCCTTACGGGACCCACTTTCACACGACTTGCCATCATTCGCCCATCCTTGGTTCCGTTCCTTGCAATCACGTACCACTTCGTCGTTCGAAACACAGTGTTCATGT
Organism: Ammopiptanthus mongolicus; assembly: GCA_039655645.1. NCBI lineage: Eukaryota > Viridiplantae > Streptophyta > Magnoliopsida > Fabales > Fabaceae > Ammopiptanthus > Ammopiptanthus mongolicus. Next base: position 42,985,620 of record CM077349.1, read on the forward strand.
CTTATGATACATTAGTCCATAACCTAGATGCATTATAGAGGTTGGGATCCACAAGGATCCCCTTCATCAATCTTCTCACTTGTCTAACAAAGGAACATTACTTATACTTGTAAGTAACTCTTAGTGATTAAACATTATGGAGTCCTTAGATGATCTAAATCATCAAGGATTTGGAACATGGTTTTGTCATGCTCACTAGGTATTAGTATATGTCTTTTACTAGGATCTTATGAGTCCATTATGGAGTTCATATAGATTCCCTTAGGAGATAACGCGTGTTTATACTATTATAGTGAAAACTTCAAAGTACTATCCTTATGTCAAAGTAGTTGATGAAATCTCTTTGATGAATTATAGTTTGAAAATTCTAATCAAGTGTCCATAGGTGTCTCATTTTAGTGTAAAACTCCTTGAGTTAGTTTCGTTAATTCTATTACTTAGTGGAGAAGAAAGCATAATTCTATTTTGAAATCATTATTTTGTTTTCACATGAACTATAACTTATAACTTATGGAAAGTCCAAGGAGGTGATAGTGTAAAACTCTTTGTTTTTAAATAAAGGTTTTGTAAGAATCCTACTTCTCAAAGAAGGCTTACTAACTAAAATTTCTTGAAAACCATCTTGATTATTTATGAAACTCTTGGTTCTTGAAAATTTTTTCTTTAAAACAACTTATTAAAGTAAGTGGTTGATCAACATCAAACCAACCCATTCTTAACATGGTTCCTACATGAAGTCCAAAAACTCTTATTTCACAACACATGGTTCTTTGGAACCAAAACTTGGTTTCTTTGGAAACCTTTTCAATTTATATGCTTCTTATACTTTAGTATAAACATATAAAACCCCTTAGCATTAACATTTTAAGGTCCTAACCCTATTTTCTACACCAAGGCCGAACGCCCCATAGGAAAATAGTATAGGTTTTTCTTTGTTTTATGACATTGTTAGAACCATATTAAGTTCATTTTACCATCACTTAAACATAGAAGCTTTGGCTTCCCTCCTAAACATGTCAAGGCCGAACCACTCATGGTCATATACCACCAAATTACAGCCATTCAACAACATCCAAAGTAGCATAGAATAATCACATCAACATATAAACATGTTATCAAGACAACTTAGAACATAAACAAGTTCAAACCATTCAAAAATCCTATCCTTAGATCTTTGGACCTAAGAATAGTTTTTCACCATGCCAAAATAATTTTCTCCTAGCACATACAAACATAATCATCATATCAACACAACAACATAATTTAATATGACAACAAAGTAAAGAACTTTATAAGGAAACCCTAGATCTAGGGTTTTCCTTCAACAAATTAGGAGGCCTTTATACCCACCATTTAAGGTGTGATATGGTTCAATCCCACATTAACTTTGTGAAGCTTACTTGAAGAGTATAAGATGAAAACTTGGTCACCAAAACCACTAGGAAAACTGTGACCTAGAGGAGAAACAAACAAGTTCAAAACTTGATTTTTTTCAACTTCATAAACAATGAGAACACAATGATTTTTCAACATCATAAGGATGATAACATAAAGATGTTCTCAAGATTAATAAAGAGAAGAAACTAAGTTAGAAACTTACTCTTGAACAAGGGTTCAAAATTAAGTTCAAGAAGCTTGAACCTTCTTGAATGATTCTTGAATAACTTGAAGCAAACAACTTCAAATGAAGAAATTCCAAAGAGGAAAGTTGTTTAGATGAATGAGATAAACAATAATATGAAGTTAGAATGATGAAATAAGGTGCGTAAGACTACTTAATAGGTCTTTCTGAATGCAAGAGGGAAGTGAGAGAAGAGAGAAAATCTTGAACTTTTGTGTTTTGAGTGAGAAATGAATGGAATAGTGTTTTGGTGTCTTGAACACCTAAAGGGCCGAGTGCTCCCTCCCTTGTGGATTCCAAATCCTCATTCAATTTTGATCATAAATATTGGAGGGCCAAGATTCAAGTTAATGAGTGTGTTGCTGCTTATGGAGGGCTGAAGGACAAGATTAACAAAAAATGGTTAAGATGCTTTTTCTATTAGTGGTTAATGTCATAACTTTCTTAGGTATGATAAAAGGAGGATTTTGGGCTCTTCCCCAAGCATCATGGCCGAATGGCCTTGACTAATGTAACTAAAGTAGTTACATTCTCATTTAGTTAGGAATTAGGTAATTAGGATTTTTACCAAAAATGGATAATTAGTTTTTACTATTTTTGGTAAATTTTTGGATTTTAAGAAAGCTAATCCTTTTCATTAGGAATAATCAAAAAGTTAATGGAAAATTTAATTCAACATTACATGTCACTTAATTCCCCGTTTCCAGGCCTCCGGCATGTAAAACGAGAAATTACCCGATAACGATAAAAATAGAACTTTTATCGATTTTTCGTCTCTTGACGACAAAAGAAACTTTACCACAACATAACCATGGATATAAACCATCATATAAACATTTATATATATATATATAAGTCATATCAAACATAAGGTAGCGATCACAATTAAATGTTGATCATAAACAGTTACAGAAATGGGGGTGTTACAATGGCCTTAGTATTCATCATTACCATCTGATCGTATGACCTTAATACTCTTGCCTAGTTTATTCTCCACTTCATTCTTGAATTCTTTGAACCTTTCAAATATTTCTGACTTGTGTCATACACAAATTCATATATATTGAAATCAATAGTAAATGCTTATGGAAACCAACCTTTTTAGAAAACTTGTTTAGTGGCCCTCATACATCAATATGCATCATGTCATAATATCACCAGCCCTCTCACCTTACTGGTGAATGCGACTTAGTCATATTTCCCAATAAGGAAGATTTACATATCTCAAACGATTCACAATCGGATGAGTCCAAGAGTCCATTTTAGTGGAGCTTGGAAATGCGTTTCTTACTTATATGGTCTAAAAGATATTGCTGAAGGCATAAAGGGTCCAAATCACTTTGTTTGACCTTATTCGCATTTATGTTATAGATGGGCATATCGAGATCAAGGACACCAAGTCCATATCTCATATGAAGACTAGTATAGAGAAATGGAAGTGATGTTTCTATTACCAGCTGGAACTAAATAACAATTATTTACTTCCATCAAGGTCCATAAGGCAAATTCAAACTCATGGAGTCAATGTAGCAACTTTTGCTCCATTTCCACTCATACGTCGACCATTGGCTTTAGTCAAAGTCCTACTCCCTTTGATCCTTCACATTAATGTGAGATCTACGTGCGGTATTAAATACCCATGATTTTGAAGTAGGTTGACTTCTACAACACAATGCTCTAAGAGGAAGTCATACTTCCTTTCTTCTTCTTATACTCTTTCTAGTACCTTCGGCAGTTTTCCAATATTTTGTCAAACCGCAATGAAAACAATGGTCTTCCTTTGCAACCCTGCTTGTCAACTTCAAGACAGAAGTATTGGGCTTTGAACTCGTTCTTGCCCTAGTTCTTCTTCTTGTTTAGAAGTTTTAAGACTTTCCTTTTATAGACTATCATAATAGTCTATCCTTTTCTACTGTAGAGACTTTGCTCGACAGTTCTCTAGTCACTTGCAATCTCTGGAAGAGGTCTGTCAGAATTATTCATAATGAATTGACTATAATTATCCGGTAACAATTGCAGGATCATATCACTGGCCAACATTTGGCCTAAGGGAAAACCCAGTTTACCAGATTCTCAATGTACTCAATAGTATGAAGCACATCATAACTGTCTGGATTTCCCTTCTGCCAGTTCGCATCTGAAAAGGGGGTCTAGAAGCCTTGATGTTCTTATGCATTGCATGCTCTCAATAGAGCGTCATGAGGTGCACGACCATATCACGCTCCTCCATGGTTGCAAGCATAAGGCATCCTACATCCAGGACATCGATTTGATGCTTCTCATAAGCATCCTTTTCGATCGTAGTAGGAAGTGGTTTCTCAGGAATCATTTGTTCGTATAACCTTTTCTCGTACTTGAGGTCAATCCTCAAATTCCTGTACCAATCCAGAAATTTAATTCTGGATATCTTGTCCTTTGGACATTTGACAGTTAATTCAGTGTAATGCCATGGTAATTCTAAATACAGAAACATGCAGAAGATTTGTATCATGATAAAACATATCTAATAAGGTCTTTTATTAAATACGCCTCCCACTATTTTTTCTCAAATCAATGAGCTTCACCATTGACTTGGAAAATCCCGTTGGAAGATTTTCAAGTAGGACCAAGATCCATATTTCACTTCATTCGGAGTCAGCTTTGGCTGATCACCCAAAACTTGGCTATTTAGGTAGGAAACTCCTTTCCAATTGCATCACATGCAACTCTTGGATCAGTTGGGTGAATAACTCCTTATTCCAATTTATCTACTAAATCGATGCCCACCTTTTTTGCCTCTAAGCCATTTCAATCCTATTGAATTCTTAGTTAAGTCAAACCCAATGGTTGGCAATTGGATATTACAATTATCCCATTACGCCTCACCAAAATACAGTAAGGTGCCCTGCTTTGGCAGACCTACACTTATTCGATTCTGGCCTTGCCGAGTGCCACGCATCGGAAGGCATTTTCAAACGTGACTTAATATTTCCTTTTGAGGGATTTATTTATAAATTTGATCTCACCATAGCTTAAATTGTTTAACCTACTATATACTAACATGCATCTCATACGTATATAGCATATAACAAATGTGACATGGTTATGGCCCCTAACGCATTGATTCTCCCAAGCCAATGAGAGAATCTAATCTAAAACCCTAGTAGCGGACAAGCTTCACTAAGCATGATCACCTACCGAGTTGTCCTCTTCTGAAGTCGTCTTCTCTTCTCCACCATAACATTACAATTGAAAGAAACCTCTTTTACATTCGAGGGGAATAAGGTGAGAAAAGAATGTACATATGGAATTTAAGAGAAAGGCACAACACGCAGGCCGTATTTCAAAATAACCAAAGAAAGAAGAAAAGGACTAAGGCTATAAACATTCACCATGCACAACCAAACACATAATAAAAATTAATAATAAAATATTTATTATTATTTATTATTATTAATAAGCGATTTCAAAAATCACTCAAAATAACGCTTTTGATATCCTCATAATCGATTACCATAATCGATTATTGCTATTCTGACTTCTCAGAAAATGACAACAGTACTATCATAATCGATTACCATAATCGATTACGGCTATTCTGACTTCTTAGAAAATGACTACTGTACTACCATAATCGATTATGGCTATTTTGGCTTCTCAGAAAATGACTATTGTACTACCATAATCGATTACTGTACCACCATAATCAATTATTGTACTAACATAATCTATTGCATAATCGATTATATAATTGATTATGTAATCTGTTATACGAATGTTCTTGCAAACTCTTTGCTTAATTGATTATATAATCGATTACCTAATCGATTACATAATCAATTATTGCGGTTCTGACCAGAAAATGCCTTGCTTCCACGACGATTAGGTATCAACACTTGAGCCCCCATAATCGATTATGATGCGTCTGGACATAAGGTGCGCAAGACAGCAACACCTGCTGTCTTCACAAATCAAGACAAGGATTTCAGAAAAACGGTTTTTGCAAAACACTTTTACGATTTTCAAACAAAACATGTTAAAGATCATATCTTTTCAAAACAAAACATGTTATAATATATAAACACACAAGAGAATCATGGTTTCGTAAGCGGCTTTGATACCACTGTTGGGAATTTGTGTATTTCAAAACCAAAAACGCAGTGGAAAAATTCCCACCAAAAGATCCAAGCGAATGGTCTTGACTCATGATTGTAATGTTTACCTCTTGTAACGCAGACTGTTGATAAAACTTTGTCTATCACAAGCACCGCATGAACGATGCCTCTACGGTATCCAAAAGAGAAGACTTCGTGAGCGTCCAACATCACGAACAAGAAGCAGCCTCCGTCTCACATTGTTAGCTACGAAAAACGAGACCTGCATCTCACTATTCACTCTGATGTGCGGCTATGGTGATGTCAAGCATGACGGCACAAATCCTTAAGCGGTCTAATTATAATAGCACCTCCTTAAGTGAGTTAGTGAGTTGCATTTGACCTAAGCACGATGCACCATGCGCTAGGCCCAATAGAAAAATGAGAGTCCAACTCTCTTTCAATGCTCTTTTTAATCTACTCTTATGTGTGTGACCCTGTAGGTTCCCATAACGTTGGCAGTAATATTAAATCCCATTTAATATTACAAGCAGTGGGCGGTATCTAGCAACACAACACTGCTACCCAAGTAATGAGAATGCCAGTGATTTGACATAACCTTATTGCAACCAAATAATCGTGTAGTAAATGTCCCTTCGTCCATATGTCTTAATTGAACACAAGGCATAAATGTGTCATCTTTGTTAAATTCAATTATTTATTTATCAATTCCCGAGTAGGCGTCACAAATGGGCCCAATATCACATATTGGCCCATTTCCGCGTGGCCATGCATATTTCACGTCTTACTCTATCGAGAGGCCCATGACGTTACTCCTGTTATGTAGGAGGGACGAATCCTATCTACATCATTCACATCCCTCAACATGTTTCATTGCAGGCCCAATAACTACCTTTAGATCATCCTGTTACGGATGACGTTTGATAGCATTAAAGCCTACAACTCTACATGTAGGAATTGTAGTTACTTCAAGTCGAAGGACTACTTCACTATGGTTGCCCTGAGAAGCGCTTATGACACTTACATAACTATTATGCAACGTTCTCATAGTGGGTCAATCCAGTACAAATATTACTCCTAATATTTGCACCTGTGTGTTGACTTGATATTGTATATCCATGACCCGTGAGATGTGGTCATCAGTCTATTCACACAATAATCTCTATGTATTATTGTTGTCCTAATTAACAATAATACTTGACTACGGATATTTTAAGAATAGTGTTCTATATTTTAATAGGATCTCACGATCAAGTCACTTTTGATGTTCCATTAAACGAACTACCTATTCTAAGGACTTTATTATGTTAAATACTAGTATCATAATAAATTAATGCCTTATTCATATATCAAATATATGATCAAAGTCATGATGCAAATGATGATCTATTCAAAATAGATTGGCCACTAGGGCTTACACCAACAAGACATAACAGAAGTTGACTTAGTAGCAACTCTGTTAACAAGCAGCCTACCCCTAATAGAGGGAGAAGGCACTGAACGCATCAGTGCAAAAGTCCATCTAGCATTCCACTTACGGGTACAACCTTGACAGCAGACGACATGAAGACAAGTTGTGGAGCGGTCAAGAACTCTTCCTCTGCGACCTTTGCGGATGGTCAGTGCGGCTCTCCACATGTACTTTGCTAGAAGCTCACCATGGCTAGATGTCCAAATGGCAAAACCACTAGGAGGCTCAACAGAGAGGTGCATCCAAAACGTCGGGTGAAGTCTTGGTAACACTACCTTCTCGGGAGACAACTAGAGAAGCATACAATGATGCAATATGTGACACCCTTAACCCCAACATATGTTTATTATATAAATATTAATTTACGAAAAAATTCTTTGAGGAAAAAGATACGAGTTCTACCATTAATAAACATGTTCGCAATAGTTAAGAGTATCACCATTCATAAACTCAAACCTTAAATCCAATTAAGTTAAACATAGTGCCATAAAACGTTTACAAGTTTCGCATAAATATTAAATAGTTTAAACAAGATAATCCCCAAGCCCGATGTCACATGGATCAGCACTAAACAAACCCATAAAGAAATGAATAACATGATCCAAAGCCTAAAGAACAACATCAAAAGAATTCAACTACTAATACTCTAAGGATCAACAACTCCACGTAAGCTCTGACATGTTACTCTTCAGTCACCTGAGAGTCATCTGAACAAATCATACATTGCACAAGAAAAGACACAAATACAAAGGGGTGAGAAGACATACTCATATACATAAATTGTGGAAGTAAAATGGAAATTAAGGCTAGTGCATACACATAGATATACATATATATATATATATATATATATATATATACATACACGTATAAGTATTACACACCCATAAACATAATATAATCATTCTCGTAAATCAAGTCAAATCATCTCACAACAGTTTAACATATCATCTCATTATATTTTGTATACATGTCGCATTACAATCATAAGCAACAACGTCCCCTCAGACTCATACAACACACATAACTGAGTTCCCACAAACAGGCTCTCTAGGGGCTGGGTCCCATAAACAGGCTCTTAGAGGCTGGATCCCATAAACAGGCCATTCCATGGCTGGGTCCATAAGCAGGCCCTTCCGAGCTGAGTCCCATAAACAGGCCTTGCAGAGCTGGGTCTCACACAAACATTCATAAATGAGTACCCATCACGGGCTCCTTAGAGCTAGGTCTCACACACAACATCCACAAATGAGTACCCATCACGGGTTCCTTAGAGCTGGGTCTCACACATAAACAATATATCACATTTCAATAATGTCACAATCATAGTTCACATACGCTCATCCTTAATAATAACTCAATATTCACATATTATAATCCCAAACCAATAGTCATATAATTCATGATTACAACTCATCACAACATTATCATAATAACACTTATAAACACTATAGCACTTGTAGTAACGCATACATATTTATAACATTATAGCAACAAATACAAGCTTTATGATAGTATATTCATACAATAAAGTCAATATGATAATTATAACACATAATCATTCAAGCCATTGCTCCAACAATGGTAACAACAAATCACTCGAGGCACAAGGGGATCATGGGAATCCCCAATCACCTCAATCCCATTCTCACATTCCCATATGATATAATCAAATTTCTCCCCTCATACCTGGTATGGCGATCACAATGAACAAAGGAAGAGAAAAGTTCCGGAAAAGGTTGCGTCTCACGAACACTCGATCTCATGACACTTGATTTCACGATCACCACCCTAAAAGGTTCAAGAGCAGCAAGGAGGAAGAGGGCTTGTGATGGCAGTGATGCTCTTCAAGCGAAGGAGGCGAAGAACGATGAACAATGGTGCAATCTCCTTCAAGAATCCTTGGAAAGGGTTTAGAAATCCTTGTTTGGAGAGGAAGAGGTAGTTTATAAAAGTAATTCGACTTTGAGGTCGAGTCTTATGGTACAAATATGAGTTAGGGTCATTATGGGCTGATCAGAAGCCCGAAAACACGATTCTGCTATGCGCATATTCGCTAGGTGAACCAGAGAACTGTAAGAATCTATCTGCCATATTCGCTAGGCGAAGTTCCTTGTCTACACGAAACTATAGAAGCCAAACTTGGCCCTGACACCTGAAATAAGACTTGTAGATAATCCTCTAAACTTTCCAACGCATCCAAGATCGTCTCAATCGGACATCTAGAACTCAAGATATGGACAAAACCGTAAAACATGTTTCTTGGACTCGAATGTATTGACCATTCCTTAAGGCTGAACTACCCCAACTATGAACTTAGGCACCAAGAGCAAGCATAGCAAGCATATATAAACATATATAATCAAGTATTAACACATTATAATCTAAGTGTGAAAATTGGGGTGTTACACAATACAAAGTAATGAGGTGAGATTCCCATTCATCAGCACAACATATGGCAGAAGTAAAAATGGTACGACACACAAGACAATAAAATACTAGTCATGCATTTCGTACATCTCAATATCTCATAATATCCAATCAACAGCACATGACATCATCAAAACAGGATAATAGTGTATAACATGTTAATGTATCCATCAATAGTCATGCAATGCAATGCGATATACATGACTCAATGTCATATGCCACAAGGCTAAAACTCTGATCCCTACTCCGTGGAGCTAACAAAACGTCGGAGAGAATGAATGGGAGGACATGTTCCGTGTATGCCAGCCATGGGCAAGATGCTACAACATTTGTAACGTACACGTATTTGGCTTTTATGGAAACACTCTACACCAAACATGAAAAGTACGACATATAGTAGAGGATATCAGTGTATTGCTCGGATTCGCCACGACACAGAAGAATCACCAACTGGTCTCATGTCAGCCCTTACAACCCTGATACCTCCAAGACCATTTAAGATTGTCATCGTAAGATTTGCACCAGCATCTAGGTATAAGCTCAATCTCCTAGGCTCAAGGCCTTAGAAACTCATGCAATGAAATGCCAATGCTTACACAAAGCAGATGCGATAAAGCAATGTCTATCCACCGGATAAACCTCAAGGTTCACTAAGGTTCTCTTCCTTAAGGACTATACGCGTCTTTGGATTAGAAAACCTTTATCCACTGGATAAATCTCGTGATCCCTCCAGGATCGAGTCATCACAAGACTATACAGTTAGACAATGTCCTCGGGTCCGACTCACCGGCCCGTCATCGAACTACTGTTCCAAACCAAAATGTTTCATTTTTGTGTTCGTGTCTTATGATATATCTCTCAAGTCCTAAATGTCTTATGAAGAAGGATTGTGAATCCTCTAGTTAAGTCTTAGATCCTTTCTAAGTTAGAAGGTACTTTCTTTCAAGTAATGAAATACATCTTGATTCATTAAGTCTTATGAGTCGATTGATGAATGAATCGTCAATGGTGTAACATATGGTCTTGTTCCACCACACATTACACTTTCTTATTGTTGTCATCACTTATCTCTTTATTTCACTCTAAGTCAATTATTTGACTTAGGGTTTTAACTTAGGAAAATCCTTAGTTTTGAGTTCAAGACACTTTTGTAAAAAGGTGAGTACAAAACACTTATTCGTTTTATACCTTGGCAAAGTGCCTTGGTACCTTTGATTCAAAATCTTATACTTTGAAAACATTAAAACTCTTTTGCATAAACTAAAGAAGAGAAATCTTCTTAAGACCAAATTCCTTATAACTTGAAATCATTTATACTTAAGCTTGAAACTAAACATTGTATTGTAATCAAAGATTGGTTTTATGTTCAAAACCTACTTAGTAACCGAATGTTACATAAGATTTTCTCAAAGTCGTTTGTTATTGAGAACACTTGATTTATTAATTTTCCAAAATGTCATGTGATTTACTTAAGCCATAACTTAAGATTAAAATAATTTTTACCTTGTTCTAAGAATATCTTGAATGAATGTTATGTTTCATTCAAATAAGGTTTATTTGTTTTGCTTTGGTTCATCGTTCATTGATTCCATTTTAGAGTTGTAAAATCATTTGAGTTTCAAAGATTGAAGTTGAAAATCATTTTTGTTTATGCTTTGGCCGAATCCTATACTAGGTTTAATGTGAAAATTTTGCTTCACCAATATCCGTGATGAACAAGAGTAATCATCAATTTGTCAAAAAAAAAAAAAAAAAAGAGTAATCATCAATGCATACATGGATAATAACATAACAATCAATTCCAAAAATTCAACATCAAACCCGTATACAGAATTTTCAACATGTCAATCATCAACTTGTGACAAATATATGATTGACCAAACGAACTCGGATTTGAGCAAATGAGGACCCATATGAAAGCTTAGGATGTCTAGTTTTTGGATATAAAATTCATTTTCACAAAAAGTAACTAAGTTAGTACAGTTTCACAAAATAAGTCACTGTAGTCAGAATCCGAGACAGAATTTTATGCTTAGATTGAAACAAGTTTTCAAGGGTCAAATATTTATGAAATCACACGAAATTTGTTCTCCAACTGAAGCCCAAGATGTATACTTTTAGGATCAAAAACAGGTTTTGGAATACAATGTCTAGGTTGAGAGAAAAACCGAAATGACTCACACAAGGTCAGATCCGAAAATCACATTTTCTCAAACTCTTTTCAACAAAAAGATGGAGGAAACCTAGATTAGGGTTTTCTCACACATAAAAGTTATTTTCAACCATTGAAACACATCAATGAACACAAATCAAGCAATAAATAATTATTACATCATTGTTCTCATAGAGAACCAAATAGACAAAGTAGGAAACCCTTGGTTTAGGATTTTCCCCAAACCCAACCCATAAACCATTTTCACCACCACCAATGTGGTGTGATGAGGTTCACTTCCCCATTACCTTAATGAAGATCTTTAGGATGAGTAAAACTCCAAGCTCCAAGAAAGAGTGACAAGGCCGAACCTTCATAGCAAGAAAAGGTAAGATCTTGAACTTGTTTCACAAAATCATGAACTAGAAGAAGTTGTTTCATGATTATAAGAAAAGATATGAAGAGAAAAGTAAGATTAGAGACTTACTTAGTGAAGAACACATGATGAACAAGATTAGTGTTCTTGAGGGTCAAGAACCAAGTTGCTCCAAATGAAAAACTCAAAGAATGAAAAGTGTTTAGAAGATTGAGATGAACAAGAGTATGGTTTTAGTTTCTTGAAACAAATTTTGGTTCATAATTTTGAGGCCAAAACCGTATAAGTGAAGCAAGAGAGAGAAGAGATAAAATGAAGAGTTCTTGAACAAAGAGTGCTTTGATCTTAGAAATGAAAAAGGTGAAAGTGTTTGGAGTGTTTTCCCAACACTTGGCCGTATGGCCTTAAGCATATGGTCACCAAAATTACTTCAACTTTATGACATGGTGATGTGATGAAGTGTAAGTAAATGGAAGGCTTGGATTAAACCAAGTACATAGGTATTGATCATAGGATTAAAGAGGGCAAGATTAACTTGCTTTCTGCATAAAAGGAAAAGATGCTAGGTTATTAACCAAGAGTCATAAGAACTTAATCCATTGGTTAAAGGAATGAAAAGGTGATGGGTGGTTGACAACGTCTCGTGAAGCGCGAGATGCAGTCATGAACTACTCCCGACTCTGAGACAGAACGACTTCCCCGGCTTGGCACGCATCCCAAGGTAAAGCAGTCCCGATTAAAATAATAATATTTTCATCGGTTCGGACTCAAAATAGCACACTAGGTTCAAAACAACATCTTATGATTATTAAGCTCATAATTGAAATTCATATATGAATTTCCAATCATTAACCATTCTTATGATTAAACTTAGTCGAATTGTATTCTCAGTCAAGTTATTCACAAAAACAGTTAAGAGAAACAGGTATAGGATTTTTGGAATGTTACAAGCAAGCCAAAACATCACATAGATATTCCAAAACTCATCTATATTTCATGATAATTACATCACATACAACCATGCCAACTCAATCATCAAAGGCCACAAAATTCACATAGTATAGACATTCAATAATGGTATTCATACCTCCAAAAATTCTAATTAAACATTAATTTCGTTTTCCATAAAAAACCCCAATTTAGAAACTAGGATTTAGCCAAAACATGTATTTTTCTATTGAAATCTCACTATAAACCAAACCCCCTTTTCCCAAATTCGTTTGCACCATGGAAGTGTAAGAAAATGTCGTTTTTACTCATCTCTTGAAGACCTCCAAGAATCTCCAAGCGTCATTGATAATCCTACGAATTATCTATTTTTCTTGTACCTTTTGATGAGGATTTAGCCATCTGTGTCCAACTTTTAACATTGTTTAGCCTCAATTAACTTGGATTTGATGGTTGTAGCATGCTTGGTTTCAATTGATATAATTTGCTTGTGTTTGGTTATAATTCTGAGTTTTCTTGGGATCTCATTCATAGTATTTTGTTTTGCAATGATTAATGAAGATTGAGACTCGATAAGCTTGAGAATATAATCAATAGAAGAGCTAGCATAGCTGTTAGACCGTTAAAAGTTCAGAGAAGCATATAAATAAAGAAGTTCCTTACCTCCTAATGCCGGGCAGCCATATGACCGCTGGGCGATGATAGCCTGATCAATTTAAGCTCCTTACTGTCTTCCCACCGCTGGGCGGTGGTACCTGTCGCAGGCCCACTTGTCAGTTGGCCCATTTACACATCAGGGAACCCTTTCTAATCTAATTTTGGGGGGTTTTGGACAAGGAAAAAAACGGGGGAGACACGAACAGACAGATTTTTAGACCCTAATTTGGAAACCTTGTGGTGGCTCTTGGAGTGGAGAAGAGTGGAAGCTTGGATTTTCTTCATAGTTCATAATGAAGTTCTCTCTTTTCTTTTTTGTTTTAGTTTCTCTCTTTAGTTTTATGTCTAGCTAAACTTCCCCTTGTTGGGGTTAAGTGGATTTGGATGGATTTTGCTTGTATCTAACTTGGGTGTTATGCATGACTTCTTCTATTTTGGGTTCATTATCTTTGTTCTAAAGCTTTCTAAGGTTTGATCGTCCTTAGAATGATTTATATGGTTTATGCTTTGAATGAGAGTTTGATGCCTGAATTTCTTTAAGATTATGAAACTTGAGATTTTTGAACTAGGAATAGTCTTTGAGCGCTTGTTATCTTTTGGATTCTTGATCTTCATGCTTTTTCCATTTTCGAAATACCTAAGGAATTAGAGATTTTAATTAGGGATTAAAGTTCTTTGGACTAAGGAATTGGGTCTTGGAAAATTAGGCGAATCCGATAACAAAATAGGTGAAGTATTTTGTATTAACCCCAATTAAAGTGCAGCAAATGAAATTAAATGAAACTTAATCCCAACTCTTTTATCTAATTGAGTTTCAACCCTTTGTGCATTCTAAGTGTTTGCTAATTTGTCAAAGCTAAAATCACAAAAATTTTGTTCTTGTGTTTATCTTAGGTGCTTTATGAATTTGCCTGAGCTCCCTTTGAACCAAAATATTCGTTTAAGTAGTAGTTGACTTCGAGAATTGATATTTGGCATTCGATCCCCGAGAATGATATCTGGTTTCACCGTTTTATTACTTGCAACGATCCGGTACACTTGCCGTGGTCCCATCAAGTTTTTGGAGCCGTTGCCGGGGAATGGTTTTGCCAATATTAGTAGTAACAAAGGAAACACTTAGTTTAGATGAGACGACCCACCTCTCTTAGAAGGATAATCCCATTAGTTCCAAAATTCCTACTATTATTAACTATGCCTAGCCATATATAAAATGATAGCGTGGTAGCCAAACAACATCGCGGAAGAAAACAAGCAATAACGGCAAGCATAGAAAGATTATCAGAGTGAAACGCAACATAAAGGTAACTATGCAAATACCATACATATCTTACCCTATCAGTAGGGCACTGTACATACATATACATGCTGTAAAATAAAAACTGAAAATACATCCATATCCAAAAGAAAAACTCTCGGAGCTCACCAACACTATACCCGTCCCCTCTCAAAAGGTACACAAAAGCTCTCAGCTCACAACCTAGGACGCACTGGCAGGCTCTCACCATCAGTGGTGATGATGCCCTGAGCTACCCTGACCCTCACCATGAGCGCGCCTGTACCGCACCAGAGGCTTATACTTCGACGAAGAGCTGGACACCACAATCCTACCCCTACGGTAGGTACTCAGATATCATTCCGTCCTCCGGCGCTGGCCTCGGTAGACGTAGCCTCTCCTGTTGGACACAACTAAAGACTGGGGTCCACCCACATGTAGTCCCGCTCCCTCTGGCTCGGCGGTCGCCACATCCTGGGAAAAGGAAGAAACTGGTACACGCTGTAGGGGCCAATGATATCAACGTACGGCGGCGTGCCGCTCCGAAAGATCAAACAGACGGGTCCCGTTTAGACCACCAAAAAGGTCGAGGGGTCCACCCGCCATCCCCTCTCGTCATGATATACAATCTCAATGTCGCCTAGCACCAGCATCCGTGGTGCCCCCGTGATAAATGGTTGAAGCTTAGGGTCCATTCTGCGCCTCGGCTGGCTCGTCGTCTTCATGCGAATCCAAAACAGAACAACAAAAACAACGGTAAGGAGATAAGAAATACCATGCATAACAATATCGGAAAACAACAATGATGCAATAAACACATATAACATATAGCAGATATCGCAGATATAACAGTTACTGCATTCCGACAAACGTCTCTCAAGACAACACATGCAACAAGCATCCATCTCCAAGAGTCACACACTCAGATCAATCCTCTAGACCGGGATACAAGCATGTTGGCCGAATAACTCACAAAACTGGTTCCCACTGGAACAGTTCCACACCCGACCAAGTTCACACCGTAACAGGTTCTGTGTCGGAACGAAGTTAGCTTGTCCAAGAAACCGAACAGCTCACCGTGATCAATAAGAGTGCTTCCCCCTTCCACACCGTAACTGTGGTATCTCGGTCGCCTCGGAACGTTAGCCTGGAACAAAGGGAAAGCTTTGGGATTAGTCGGGCAAACCGGACTGAATCGGGCGTCACGACAGGATAGGGGCTACCTCATCCGTCACTGTAAACTATTCCCGAGACCGGCAACATCCCCATGGTCACTCACTTGACCGCCCCATCTACTCTCCGTACCCGCACTCAGGTACAACTAACCTCGTATGATGCTGGTAGCCCATACTACCTGTCACACGGCCTCGCCACTTGGCAGATGATGATGATATGCAGAAAACATCCTCAACAGACTTGATACCGGATCTCACGCCTAAGCTTTCAGTTAGAAGCAACACGATGCCACTGCATCCACACGGCCACAGCTTTGACATCACGCGTCTACGAGCAACAGCTCCAACAGTCACGGCCACAGCCTCAAAAAGTTAGCATAATAGCAACGGCACCATCGACGGTGTCAATCTGACAACAACACGACACACGGCCAAACTTAGGTCTATGGCATTCGGCCACAACGCTCAACATCACAGCATACAGCATAATAACAGCAACAATAATAACAACAACAGCATATAGCAGCATATCACATACCAAGTAGCATATAGGCACTTAGACAAATAGCAACAACAAAAATCAGCAGCATACAGTCATACGAAGTCAAACATCCTTAATCACAGTTTACTATCCCAGGGTTTCCAAACTTAACAGCGATAGCCCAAAGTAAGCTAAACCTAGGATCTTGATACTTTATCGGGCTCAACCACTAGTAGGGTTAGGGCTTCCCTACACATAGTAGAAAAACATCCTACACTACTCTTGCCTTCCCGATAGCAGCAGTACTCTTTCTCCCCACCAGAACAATCGTCGCACGAACTTCAAGCCAATCACCTCCACATGCAGCTGCAAGCTCAGCCACGAACAGCCCCAAATCCTCTTAGTAGCCGCGGTTTCAAGGTCCAATTTGTGACAAATCACGAGAATGAACTTTGCCCTAATCACGAGCACAACACATATACACTAGTGTTAGCCCTAGGGCAAGCCCAAAAGATTAAAGAAAAAGGTAAAGACTCGAAGAACGTCAAGAACACGAAGAATGCATGTTAGGGATTCTAATTTACCTGGGACGAATTGAGAAACTAATCCGTCCAAGTCGTAGACTTAACGGCGAAAGCCCAAAGCAAGCTAAACCTAGGGTCTAGGTATTTTATCGGGCACAACCACTAGTAGGGTTAGGGCTTTCCTACACATAGAAAAAAAACATCCGACACTACTCTTGCCTTCCCTATGGCAGTAGTACTCTTTTCCCCCACCTAAACAATCGTCGCACGAACTTCAAGATAATCACCTCCGCACACAGCTGCAAGCTCAGCCACGAACAGCCCCAAATCCTCTTGGTAGCCGCGGTTTCAAGCTCCAATTTGCAGAAAATCACGAACACGAACTTTGCCCTAATCACGAGCACAACACATATACACTAGTGTTAGCCCTAGGGTAAGCCCAAAAGATTAAAGGAAAAGGTAAAGACTCAAAGAACGTCAAGAACATGAAGAACACGTGTTAGGGATTCGAGTTTACCTCGGACAAATTGAGAAACTAATTCGTCAAAGTCGAAGATAACCTCGCCGCGATCACAACGCTGCAGTCGAACTCGCGTTCCGGTACTTCGATCACCTTCAACCTCAGGCTTTCTCACTCTAGAACACTGCTTCCTCTCTCTCTAGTTGCAGAGAATTTTGGAGACTCCAAGGAAATTTCATGCAAATGAGGGAGAGAAATGAAACTCCACTAACTTGAGCTGTTGTGCACGCTTTAGCGTGGACAACCTGCACGCTTGAGCATGAGGTCTCCTCCACGCTTGAGCGTGGAACCTTGTCTGCTCCGCCTTGACCCTGGCCTAGCACGTGTTGCACATGTGTCAAAAAGCACACCAGCTGGCAAACGTACTCAGAACGCTTGAGCATGCAACGTTATCAACGCTTGAGCATTGTCACGCTAGGGGCTGCTCCCTTTTCCACGCTAGAGCGTGTAGCTTAGCTGGGAAAACTTTCCAACTTCTGGCTCCCAAAGTTACTCATTTAATGCCTTAGGCACCTCCAACCTTGTTCAAGCCTATTCCTAAGCTTCAAACTAGGTCTAAAACTAGCACATAACAATTTATACCATCAATCAAAGCCCTAATCTAGATTAATCCACTCGATTAGAGTCACAGAAAATCGGGATGTTACATTACCATCCCCTTACAGAAATTTTGTCCCCGAAATTTCCGTCGCATACCTGTGAACAAAAAGGGATAACTCTAGCGCATCTTAGCTTCTCGTTCCCACATTGAATCACCAGTCACTGGGTTCCGTTCCACTCTGACTAACAGAATGTGCTTACCGCGCAGTTCCTTGATCCTTCTATCCATGATCCGAATAGGTGAAGCTTCGTACTCAAGGTTCTCTTTCGGTTGGAATGATTCGGGCTCTAGCATGTTTGATGGATCGGGATGATACTTTTTAAGTTGGGAGACGTGAAAGACGTGGTGAAGATTTGACAGATTTGGTGGCAAAGTTATTTGATAGGCTACAGGGCCGATTCGTCGAAGAATCTGAAACGGTCCGATAAATTTAGGTGTCAGCTTTCTGTATTTTGTTGCCCTACCCACTAGCTCTTGGGGTAACTCTCATGAATACATGGTCGCCCTCTTGGAACACCAAGGGCCTTCTCCTCTTGTCAGCGTAACTCTTCTGCCTATCCCTTGCAACCTTCATCTTTTCCCATACCTTACGGACTTGTTCCATTGTTTTCCGTACCAACTCTGGACCTAACAGCTGACTCTCTCTAGTCTCAAACCAACACAACGGAGTCCTGCACTTACGTCCATACAGTGCCTCGTACGGCGCCATTCCAATACTTGAATGGAAACTGTTGTTATAAGTAAACTCGATCAATGGAAGGAACTCGTCCTAACTTCCCGTGTTCTCCAACACGTACGCTCTTAGGAGATCCTCCAATGATTGAATCGTTCGTTCAAACTGACCATTCATTTGATGATAATAAGCAAAACTCATACTTAACTCAGTTCCCATTGCACTGTGCAAGCTCCTCCAAAACCTTGAGGTAAACCTTGGATCACGATCCGAAACGATACTCGAAGGTACCCTATGCAGCTTACAACCTTCTTCATGTAAATCTGAGTCAATCGCTCCAGAGTGTAACTCTGGTTGATTGGTAAGAAGTGAGCACACTTCGTCAATCTATCAATGATTACCCAGACTGCATCACACCTTTTCTGAGTCCTCGGCAACCCAGAAATAAAGTCCATGGCAATACTATCCCATTTCCATTCTGGGACATCCAGTGATTGCAACAACCCTGCTGGCTTCTGGTGTTCAATCTTCACTTTCTGACACACCAAGCAGGTTAGGACATAAGCCGCCACATCTTTTTTCATCCCCGGCCACCAAAACAGCTTCTTCAGATCCTGATGCATCTTGGTAGCCCCCGGATGGAACTCATCTTGCTCTTGTGTGCTTCTTCCAAGATCATATCCTTGACTTCTCTATCCGCTGGCACACAAACCCGACCACCATACCTAAGCAGACCATCAGTACCTCTTTTGAATTCCGAAGTCTTACCTTCCTCTATCAACTGATTCACGCTCTCGAGGTACTTATCCTCAGCTTGCTTCTTTCATAAAAGATTTAGGAAATCGCTAGTTACTTTAACCATCCCCAGATTCAGCTTATCCTCGACTACTTTCGCTTCCAGATTCAGATCTCTAAAAGCCTCTAAAAGCTCTAGCTCCTTTACCATCATCGCAGATACGTGTAAGGACATCCTACTGAGAGCATCCGCCACTACATTCGCCTTACCTGGACGGTATTGCAGGTCGAATTCATAGTCCTTTATGAATTCCGTCCACCTTCGCTACCTCATGTTCAACTCTCTTTGGTCGAACAGATACTTCAGGCTCTTATGGTTGCTAAACACACGGAATTTAGCACCATAGAGATAGTGTCTCTATATCTTCAATGCAAACACTATCGCAACCAATTCCAGACCATGCGTTGGGTCCTAATGGATCTGGTAACACTAAAACAGGTGATGTGGTCAGTCTTCTTTTCAGCTCCTGGAAACTCTGCTCGCAAGCCTCTGACCACTCAAACGTCCTCCCTTTTCTCGTTAACTGCGTCATAGGTAACGCAATCTTAGAGAATCCGTCGATAAACCTCCGATAGTAGCCCGCTAAACCAAGAAAGCTTCTCACCTCGCTTACAGACTTAGGGCTTTCCCAACTCACTATGGCCTCAACTTTCGTAGGATCCATTGCGATTCCATCCTTACTGATCACATGGCCTAGAAACTGAACATCTTCTAGCCAAAATTCGCACTTCGAAAGTTTAGCATACAACTGCTGGTCCTTTAGCACTTGCAACACCGCCCTTAGATGCTCTTGATGTTCCTCTCTACTCAAAGAGTATACAAGAATGTCATCAATGAATACGATAGCAAACTTATCAAGGAATGGTCGGAAGATCCTGTTCATATAGTCCATGAACACAGTTGGAGCATTAGTCACACCGAACGGCATAACCAAGTACTCGTAGTGACCATGTCGACTCCGAAAAGCAGTCTTTGGCACATCCTCCTTTTTAACCCGTATCTGATGGTATCCAGATCATAGATCGATCTTGGAAAACACAGCTACTCCTTTCAGCTGATCCATCAAATCATCTATCCATGGCAATAGATACTTGTTCTTTATCGTCGCTTTGTTCAGCTTACGATAGTCCACACATAGCCTCGAGCTTCCGTCCTTCTTCTTCACAAACAGCACTGGTGATCCCTACGGGGATGCACTAGGTCTGATGAACCCTTTGCCTAGCATCTCGTCCAACTGTTTCTTCAGCTCCGACAGCTCAACTGGAGACATCCGATATCGATATAGGCCCAGTTCCCGGTATCAGATCTATAGCAAACTCCACCTCTCTCTCCGGTGGTAGTTCAGGAACATCATCGAGAAGCATTTACGGAAACTCTCGCACGACAGGCAGAGCTTCAACACTAGGAGTTTCCTTGACTTCCAAAGAGAACAACACCACATACTCGTCCGATCGTCCACCCATCGGAACACTCTCGTCGGCAGGCATCAATCCATATTGCTCGGAAAAATCGAGAGTTTTGTTTGAACAGTCTAACATCACATGGTTGGCCGAAAGCTAGTCCATGCCTAGGATCACATCTATCTATTGCATAGGCAAGCAGATAAGGTCGACAAGAAAATGACGGTTCTCTACCGTAACAGGACATTTACGGCTTACAGATAGGGTAGTTAAAGAATCACCAATAGGTGTTGAAATAGTCAAATCATAGGGTAATATAGAAACAGGCAGCCTTAAATGATCCACGCACTCTATCGATATGAAAGAATGAATAGCCTCCGAATCAAATAAAACGGACAAAAGCTTACCAGAGACTAAGCATTTACCTTGAATTAGGTCAAGACTTTGAGAGGCTTCAAAACCCCTCATGATAAACACCTTTCCGGTCGTCTGTGGCCTACTCTGCTGACTTTCCACTACCGACTCGCTCCGCCACTGTGAGCTCTACCATTTTGCTGTTGAAACTGGGCCCTTATACTAACTCCGGGCTTGCAGTCTGATGAATAGTGACCCATCTGGTTACAGTTGAAACACTTGATGTGCTGGGTCCTTGGGCAATTCCTGACTAGATGCGGTCCCCCGCACTGACAATAGGTCTTGGTCTCCTGCTGTCCTTGACTAGAGTTTCTTCCTCCATGGTTGATGTTAAACTGAGTCGGGCGATCATACGGTCTCGTCCTCCGCTAGAACTTGCCACTTCTTCCACTCTGGTTGCCTCGAACAGGTCCACCACTTGTCATTTGTTGTGAAACAGTCCCTGCTCGGTCGTGTCCTTCCACTACTGTGCACTTTTCCACCATCTCAGGAAAAGAACTGATACTTACAGGTAGCATCGCTCGCTTCAACTCAGGTCTCAACCCGTCTTCAAACCTTCTATAGACCCATTCTTCATTTGGATGGATCTGGTAAAACTGAGAGAACTTGAGTAGTGCCTCAAACCTCATCGCGTACTCACCAACGGACAGTTGGTCCTGTTTCAAACTCAAAAGTACAGTTAAACATATAACAGCATTTAACAGTTAAAGATATCATATGCCTCATGAAAGAAGACAGTTATCACACTTTGATAATTAGCGCATCAGACACTCTACCCAATCCAGACTCAGTTGATACAACTTGGTCATCAACTGTTAAAGCAAGTACACTTACCTTCACAGTCCGCGGTCCTAACCGAACTCGACTGTTCTGACAAAATGACCTCACAGTCCGATTTAGAAGCGAACTGCTCTGATACCACCAAAATGAGACGACCCTCCTCTCTTAGAAGGATAATCCCATCAGTCCCAAAATTCCTACTATTATTAACTATGCCTAACCGTATATAAAACGATAGCGTGGTTGTCAAACAACGTCGCGGAAGCAAACAAGCAACAACGGCAAGCATAGAAAGATTATCAGAGTGAAACGCAACATAAAGGTAACTGTGCAAATACCATACATATCTTAGCCCATCAGTAGGGCACTGTACATACATATACATGTTGAAAAATAAAAACCGAAAATACATCCATATCCAAAAGAAAAACTCTCGGAGCTCACAAGCACTACCTGTGCCTTCTCAAAAGGTACACAAAAGCTCTCAGCTCACAACCTAGGACGCACGGGCAGGCTCTCACCATCAGTGGTGAGGATGCCGTGAGCTACCCCGACCCTCGCCATGAGTATGCTTGTACCGCACCAGAGGCTCATACTCTGATGAAGAGCTGGACACCACAATCCTACCCCTACGGTAGGTACTTAGATACCGCTCCGTCCTCCGACGTTGGCCTTCGTAGACGTAGCCTCTCCCGCTGGACACAAATGAAGACTGGGGTGCCACCCACATGTAGCCCCACTCCCTCTGCCTCGGCGGTCGCCACATCTTGGGAAAAGGAAGAAACTGGTACACGCGGTAGGGGTCAATGATATCCACGTACGGTGGTGTGCCGCTCCGAAAGATCAAACTGACGGGTCTCGTGTAGACCACCAAAAAGGTCGAGGGGTCCACCTGCCATCCCCTCTCATCATGATATACAATCTTAATGTTGCCCAGCACCAGCATCTGTGGTGCCCCCGTGATAAACGGGTGAAGCCTGGGGTCCATCCTGCGCCTCGGTTGGCTCGTCGTCTTCATGCGAATCCAAAACAGAACAACAAAAACAACGGTAGGGAGATAAGAAATTTCGTGCATAACAATATCGTAAAACAACAATAATGCAGTAAACACATATAACATATAGCAGATATCGCAGATATAACAGTTACTGCATTCCGACAAACGTCTCTCAAGACAACACGTGCAACAAGCATCCATCTCCAAGAGTCTCACACTCAGATCAATCCTCTAGACCGGGATACTAATCCTATGCAGCCTGTCGGCCGAATAACTAACAAAACTGGTTCCCACTGGAACGGTTCCACACCCGAACAAGTCCACACCGGAACAGGTTATGTGTCGGAATGGAGTTAGCTTGTCCAACAAACCAAACCGCTCACCATGACCAATAAGAGTGCATCCCCCTTCCACACCTGAACCGGGGTATCTCGATCGCCTCGGAACGTTAGCCTGGATCAAATGGAAAGCTTTGGGATTTGTCGGGCAAACCGGACTAAATCGGGCGTCACGACAGGATAGGGGCTACCTCTTCCGTCACTGCAAACTATTCCCGAGGCCGGCAACATCCCCAAGGTCACTCACTTGACCGCCCCATCTGCTCTCCGTACCCGCACTCAGGTACAACTAACCTCGTATGACGCTGGCAGCCCATATAACTTGTCACTAGGCCTCGCCACTTGGCAGCTGATGATGATATACAGCAAACATCCTCAACGGACTTGTTACCGGATCTCACACCTAAGCTCTCAGTTAGAAGCAACACGATGTCACTGTATCCACACGGCCACTGCCTCGACGTCACACGTCTACGAGCCACAGCTACAACAGTCGCTGCCACAACCTCGAAAAGTTAGCATAACAGCAACGACACCATCCATGGTATCAATCTGACAACAATACAGCACACAGCCAAACTTATCTCTATGGCATTCTGCCACAATGCTCAACATCACAGTATACAGCATAATAACAGCAACAATAATACCAACAATAGCACATAGCAGCATATCACATACCAAGTAGCATATAGGCACTTAGACAGATAGCAACAACAAAAATCAGCAGCATACAGTCTTACGAAGTCAAACATCCTTAATCATAGTTTACTAGCCTAGGGTTTCCAAACTTAACGGTAATAGCCCAAAGTAAGCTAAACCTAGGGTCTAGGTACTTTATCGGGCTCAACCACTAGTAGGGTTAGGGCTTCCCTACACATAGCAGAAAAACATCTTACACTACTCTTGCCTTCCCGACGGCAGCAGTACTCTTTCTCCCCACCAGAACAATCATCGTATGAACTTCAAAACAATCACCTCCGCACGCAGCTGCAAGCTTAGCCACAAACAGCCCCAAATCCTCTTGGTAGACGCGGTTTCAAGCTCTAATTTGCGGAAAATCAAGAGCACGAACTTTGCCCTAATCAGGAGCACAACACATATACACTAGTGTTAGCGATAGGGCAAGCCCAAAAGATTAAAGAAAAAGGTAAAGACTCGAAGAATGCCAAGAACACGAAGAATGCGTGTTAGGGATTCGAGTTTACCTGGGACGAATTGAGAAACTAATGCATCAAAGTCGAAGATAACCTCGCCGCGATCACAACGCTGCAGTTGGACTCATGTTCCGGTACTTTGATGACCTTCAACCACATGCTTTCTCACTCTAGAACACTGCTTCCTCTCTCTCTCTCTAGTTGTAGAGAATTCTGGAGACTCCAAGGAAATTTTGTGCAAATGAGGGAGAGAAATGAAACTCCACTAACTTGAGCTGCTGTGTACGCTTTAGCGTGGACAACCTGCATGCTTGAGCGTGCCCACGCTTGAGCATGAGGTCTCCTCCATGCTTGAGCATGGAACCTTGTCCACTCCGCCTTGACCCTGGCGACTGACACGTGTAGCACACTAGTCAAAAAGCATACCAGCTAGCAGATGCACTCAGAACGCTTGAGCGTGCAACGTTACCAACACTTGAGCGTTGTCACGCTAGGGCGTGCTCCTTTTTCCACGCTTGAGCTTGTAGCTCTGCTAGGAAGAATGTTCCAACTTCTGGCTCCCAAAGTTACTCGTTTAACGCCTTAGGCACCTCCATCCTTGTTCAAGCCTATTCCTAAGCTTCAAACTAGGTCTAAAACTAGCACATAAAAATTTACACCATCAATCAAAGCCCTAATCGAGATTAATCCACTCGATTAGAGTCACAAAAAATCGGGATGTTGTTTTAGTTCTTGCTGTTTTTGTTTGCACAAGGTGGATGAAGCACATGGCCAACACATTTGACTATCTAACTTATTTGGGAGCTACAAGACAAGATTTGGACGATGATTTGTGTTGGGGAGAGAACACATATACATACTCCAATGTTTATCCTCCAAGATTTGACAGGAATAATCAAGGGAAGAATGGGGATCCTTCTCGTCTTCTTATCCACCACCATCACAATATATACAATCAATTCCCGATGAGCCAGCACCATTGGAAGCTACTTTGGAGAAGTTAGCACAACAAATGTCCATCTTTGTGGAACACACCATAGAATTCATGGCTGAAACAAAAGACAATTTTAAGCATCAAGAAGCCATGATTCAGAATTTGGAAGTACAAGTTGGGGATCTCTCCAAACAGTTAGCGGAAGAGCCATATGTGACACAAATAGAGCAGAATGTGGTTGAGGAATTGAAGCAAAAAGAAGATGAAGTAGTAGTGGAAGATGATTCGAGAAGAGAAGAATTAGTGTTGGAGAATAACAATAAGTAATTCTCCATTGTTCCGTTACAAAGAACAAATGAGAGCAAGATTCTTGTGGAAAACACATACTTCACCATGCTTGCAGAGGAACCTGGAAATTATGAATTGGATAAGTATATTGGTTTATATGCATGTGTAAACGCTGCAAAATTGGCCCCTTCCACTTGTATGCCACCCTCCTTTGTGATACATCGAAGTTTGGAGTTTAATACATTGTCTAAGTATTTAGGGTTTGCATCGACAATGGCAAAGGATCTAAATTTGTCTCAAGAAGTAAAGCTTCTCGTGCTTTATAGAGAATTTATGCATAAAGAGGTCATAATTGGAGTCAATGGCTTACCGTTCGACCCAGGAGGAATTGAAGGTAGATTCATATTGCTTCCTCAATCATCATGCTTCAAGCCATGGGATCCGGGAGAGCATTTTTATGCTTTGAGTGTCACTTGGTGGTTATGCTATAAGCAATGGGATCTGGATGGAATACTTGCAACAATGGGGGCTTAAAACCTCCTAAGACTTTGAACCACCTTGAGAAGCACACTGTCAGGATTGGGACGTTAAACAAGTGCTTCATAGGAAGAAAACCATACACAGGCTTTTTCTAAATCTTTCTTTTGCTTTCTCAGTTTAATTGCTTCATTAGTTTTTAAGTATTTCTAGGAATGTGTGTGAGTGATTAATTCTAAGTTTGGAGTATGTTAGTTGATAATTTCATGCATCGTTTTTATGTTAGTTTAGGCATAAATTCACTTTTGGGTTAATTTTTACAAGTGTGGAGAGGTGCCACAGTTTTTAGAACCAAAAATGAGGCTTGTTGCTGCATAACTATGCAGAAAGAAGAACGCTGAGCGGTACTGGGACACCGCTAGGCGGTGGAGCGTGCCTGAATGTGGAGCTCTCTGACTGCCACACCGCTCGACGGTGGTGTGTGCCTTTGGGCGGTATTATTTTTCTACTGATTTTCATGGAAACATCAGGACCCAATCGTTGAACGGTTAGGCATACCGCTGGGCGGTATGGCGTTCTGTTTAAAAAAAAAAAATGGTTGCAAATCTTTGAACATTTGGTTTGTTGGTTGTTAGCTCTATGTTGAATTGTAGGGGATCAATGCAATGGGAGCCCATGTCTGAATTTCTTTCAAACTTGGAATAAAATTGGTGTCATATCTCTTATACATCAATCTGGTGACTTAATTGTTAAAACATGTTGGCATGGTTTTGTGAGTGATTTTCCTTTTCCTGGGTAATACTGTTGAGCTTTATGATCTTATTGCTGAAAGGACACATTTGGTGCCTCATTTTCCCGAATTTGCTTGATTCTTTTATGCATGTCATGGTTTGCACAATTTTTGAAGTGGATAAAGGCATTTTTTGTGATTAAGCCAATAGCCAAATAGCCAACCAGGTTTTGATATCCTTTGTTTCGCCCCATTGAGCCTAATGATCCTTTTTTATTGATTAAACCCTCAATATTGAGCCTAGCCACATAGTTAATGTCTTACACACCTAAGGAGGCTAGGTGAGCATTGAAAGTCACGAATAAAGGGTTAACAAGAAACTAAGTTTGGAGTGGGGGAGCATTTATGTAGTGTCGATATAAATGAAAAAGAGAAAAGTGAAGAAAGAGAGCTCGCTTGCTTGGTAGGTACCCCTTTGAGACCGATGGGTTACTTGGGAAATACTTGGTTTGCTTGATCAGGTACCCCTTTGAGACCATGTAGAGGGAAATACCAACTTTTAAAAAGAAAAAAATAAATAAAAATGAGGCAAGAAAAAAAAAAAAAAGTAATGAGTGAAGGGTTCAAGGTGTGAGTTCGGAAGGGTGCTAATTGTACAATGCTCACTTAGTCTCAAAAGGTAGCAACTTAAATGTCTTATTTCATCTACCTTGTACCTTGACCCCATTACATCCTAGAATTAAGTCCTTACTATTTGTGCATTGTGTGAATCATGAGTGTGTGCTTGAGATGAAATCAAATTCATGGAGGATGGGCTCAAATTGTGTTGACTGAGTGAAACACAAACCCAAAACACAAGAGTGAATAAGAGAAACATCTTCCTAAATGAGAGGTTAAAGAAGAAAATCTCTTTCCATAACTTAGATGCTACATGTATAAACTGCCAAGTTTTGATGGTTGAGTACATTATTGGTATGACTCCAAGTTCTTGTTTACTGATGTTTTTGAGATTGTGGGACACATTTGTGTTTTCTTCCCCTGGTTTACATTGAGTTGGCAAAAATTTTTGTGTTCTCATTTCTTTAATTCTATTTTTGCTTGAGGACAAGCACATTGTCTCCGAAGCAACCATTTCCAACGCCATTGGTTGTGCCCAATCTGGAATCACCTGTGAAAATAAATGGGAAGAAGAACTTGGAGGTTCTAACACCATCAAAGAATGCCTTTTGAAGAACCTATCTGACAAGCTTATAGCCTCAAGAATGACTGACAAGGCTAGGGTTCTTCATCAGATTCTAAACAAGTCCATCCTTCACAAAGTTGGTTCGAAGGACAATGTCTCGAAGGCATATCAATTTTTCCTAGTTTAGCTGATTCTGGAAAGGCAAATCAACCTTCCACACATGCTCTTCACTTGCTTTAAGTATGCTATTGAAGGGTCAGGGAAGAATACTGCCATCCTTTATGCTGCTCTGCTTTCAAGAATCTTTGAGAAGCTTTTGGTCTACGATGATCTTTTGTCCCTGACTCCAGAATAGAAACTCAAATATTTTGGTGTTCATAGCATTGATCGTGTGCATCAACCAGAGTTCAGTAAGCAAAGCTTGGTGATGATGCAACTGGACTATCTCAAAAAGTCCAAGAAAGAAGGAAAGCTGAAAGGTATTCAGACGCAAGGTACTAATGAAACGTTTGATATACAAGTCTCTGCTAGACGCTCAATAGAGCCTGCTCATCCAAAAGCTAAGACATCTTCTGCTCGTCCAACAGCCTCTGTTCAACCCACAAGAAAAAGGAATTGGTTCTAGCTTCTGTTGATTAGGAAGATGAGGACGATCAACCTATCTCTAAGGTGATCAAAGGTCCTAGAAGGGAGTCTACTTCTGAAGCTTCTCGGCCTAAACTTGCTGCAACAAGGGCAAGGTCCACTAGATCTAAAACTAAAGGTAATATTGAACCTCAATCTAGTTCAGTTATTACTCCTATTGTAGAGCAACCATTTGAGGTTGAAGACTTGACTTTGGACTCTCTACCGTCCATAACCGTTTCACCCTCCACCTCACCTCAAATACAAACCATTCCTTCACCACAAAGACCATAATCTCCCTCACCATCTGAACCTCAAGACTGGTTTACACCATAGGGAAACCATCCCTTGAAACCCTATGGAGCACCTTATCCCAGAATGATTTACCCAAAAATAAAATACAGACGCATACCGAGAATCACCTTTGAAAATGAAAGCTCCAACTGGGCCGACGTTAAAAGAAGATTCCCTGTTCTTCTTCATGAACACTCACCTCCCTCCACCTATCAATATCTTAAAGGTCCTATTCCTCCACCAGAATACCAATATGAAACACCTTCCCCTCCACCTCAAAACCCCTGGTCCACTTCCTGAACATGGTTACTATCCCATCCCTTACACACCCATCGATCCTCTGCCAAGTCAACTCTTCAATGCTTATGGACCCTTACTAGTCCGTCTTGAGCAGAAAAAGTTCCCTCCAAGAAAAATCTATCTTAATCTCATTAAGGATAAGGCATTCCAAGGGTGTCATTACAATGTTTGCAGACATGTGGTAATTCTTAATGAAGAAAAGGAAGGGTGCAAAACCACTGAGGAAAGAAGGTCAAGGACTTATGGTTTGACCAACATCTTTCTTTATCAAGACATCAAGTTCATTCCAAGCTATCCCTCAGCATGGAAAGAATACTCTGATATTAGGGACTTCTTACCATATTATGCTGTCAGAAAAGAGTGTGATATGTCACGAGAAGCCAAGATCCATCATAATCTGTCAAAGAAATTTTGGAGCAGAAGTTCTAAAACAAGAGTAGGAGTTGTTCCTCCCAGAGCTTGTCTAAGAATTCCTATTCTGGACCCAAATAAAAACAAAGATGGACGAAAAAGGCTTGAAACATGGACGTTGCCTTAAAGAACTTCTATTGATCCTCTCATCTGGACTAGACCAAGAGACGACTTAGTAGAACTAGCCCACATCTGGAAAAAGGATCCTCTTAAGAGGCATGACCCAGACGCTCGAATCTGCTGGGAGAACTTCATTTGGGGATGCACTCGAGAAGCGTCCACATCTGGTTTATCAGTCGAGGAAAAAATAAAAATTCGTATATTTCCAAGACAATACAGAATCTCTGAGGCTGACTTCTTGATAATGGATGACATCTTTGGAATACCGTGGTACCCAATAGACATTCTTCCTGCCCCTAAACCCAGATGGAGAGAAAATAGGTTTGATGACTCAGAGATCATCCTTGATGTACTTCCACCTCCACCTAACTCTGAGGGACCCCTAGCTACACCAATACCAGTTATTTTCGAAGAAACTGGGAACACAGATATTGTCTATGAGGACCCCTGTCCTGAAAAGCATGTAGAGGAAGTTGAACAAGTTGCAAACTCAGCACCCTCTAAGTCTCAACCTATTCCTCTTTCTGTGGTGCATCCTGCTGATCCTTAACCGTAATGCTTTAAGTATGATCCCTGGTCAACAGAACCTGGATGTAACTAAGGAAACTACTGAGAGCTCTGTCTTTGCTGTTCCTCCGGAATTTCAAGAGTTAGTCAAGAGATCTATCGAAGCAAATAATGCAGAACTGCTCCAATAGATTGCCTTTATGTTTCATAACTTTTTTTCGAAACCTCCTCCACCTCCACCTTCTTAATTTTTTTTTTTTTTGTTTTTAAGTGTTTACATTGACTATGATGTGTTTTCTCTCTTTTGTGTGATGACAAAAGGGGGGAGAAAGGGAATTTGATTTGATTGGTTTCAACTTCATTAGTTTTGTCTATTGCATATAACTTTACATCCTCTCTCATCACGTACATATATATGTTTAAATTTGTTCTATATCTGTATTTTATAAGACTTTAGTCTTATAGGCTTTAAACTGCTTATAGTCTTTGTCTTAGGGGGAGCTTCTCTGCTCTTTAGGAAACTTTGTTCAATCAAATTAGTATGTTTTGTCATCATAAAACACGGTGAGATTGTTGGAACCAAAGTGGTTATGGTCCACTAATCCCTTAAGTTTTGATGTTAACAAAGGACTAATTTTAGAAGAACAAAGATTATCTATGGACTAACGCTTTTATCTTAAGTGTGCAGGATAATATATATAAGTCCAAAGACTATCTAAGTCCAAACACTTACGCTCGTCCAAACTCCAAAGTGGATTAGCTCTCGCTTTGTCCAGACAATAAAAAGTCTTTTAAACGATAGAATCTTGAGTCCAAAGACTCTTCCTTTTATTATGTTATAATCATTATAGTCCAATAAAGCTATATTTGTTTTAGCGCAAACACATAGGTAAAGCTTTTGAATTTATTATTCTATGTGTAAAAAGCTTATATCCTTTGGACAAACATTCTTTTTAATCTTCGTACCATCGAAATCTGAAGCCAGTCTGTCCCTGACACAAAAAGGATTTGACCTTCTCCAAAAGGAAAGACAAAAGGAAACTTTTGAGTACAAGGAAAAGGTGCCAGCGCCTCTTTAAGTTATCAAGCCTGATAGTCTACTTTGCTGATCCGAGCCTCAACAAGTTATCAGACTCAACGAACTAACACATTTAATGCTTAATCAGAACGGATTCTTTTCCAACTGTTGAAGACTGAAGTTGATCAAAACAAGATTGCTATAAATATCTCTCACCTTGAAGATACAAACTAGGGATGCATACCTGAATCAAACTTGAAAGATATTCAAGCACACAAGAAAACAAGCAATCAAGAGAATATATCAAAGCTTGCAAAGCTTACTCTGTTCTTAACTTTCAAATCACTTCCTGTGTAGAGTATTGTTCTAGAGTTCTAAGCTTTATTTTCAAACCCTCACACTTAGTGAGTTAGTAAAACAAAACTCTTTTCAAAACCTAGCTGGTTTAGCCTGAAGAGGCTTGTGTAGAAAGAATACTTAGTGTGCCTGAAGAGGTGTAGAATACTTGCCTGAAGAGGTGTTGAATACTTGTAACAAAAGGTTTTAGTTATAGTGGAGAAAGCTCTCAAGTAGAGAGGACTGGACGTAGCTCTTTGGTGAAGAGTGAACCAGGATAACATTCTTGTGTTCTTTTCTTTCCATTTTTTATTGCTTTAGTTTATCTTCTAACTAACTCCTTGGGATTGAATTGATTTCTTAATGTGCCTGTTCTTTTATTATAATCCTTCAGAAAGCGTCCAAAGTTATTTGGAAACTATCTTTGCGTCCATCGCTGTTTCTTTGGTTAACATCTTTGCAAAAATATATATCTGCTTGCGAAAAGTTTTAAAAACGTAAGAAACACAATTCAATCTCCCTTCTTGTGTTTCAAATAGGTTCCTTCATCCCCATCCTAGTGCAGATGTTCTGCAATGGGATTTCACAACAAAATAGGTCCAGTATAGACGCTGCTTGTGGGGGATCAATTCTGAAGAAGACACCTAAAGGAGCTCAAACCTTAATCCAGGAGATGGCATCTAATCACTACCAGTGGCCGCTCAGGGACAGACAGACCATCAAGGAGCCAATTGGTGTATATGAGGTAAATGTCACAGAGGCGACGGAAACCAAGATGGACGCTCTAACAAAGTAGATAAAAACACTTATGCAAGCTCAAGCATAGATAATGACACAAGCCAGTGCACCAGTGTCTCCATTCCTATGCAACCATTGCGGTCTATGTAACATCCCGATTTTTCTGTGACTCTAATCGAGTTGGTTAATCTCGATTAGGGCTTTTGATGCTCGTGTGAATTATTTTGTGTTTGTCAGACCCCGATTTTTACTATTCATCAATAACGGTAAATATATATATTTTATATTTTTATCCTAGACCTAGAGAATGATTTTGGATAAAGCAAAGTCACATTTATACTCTACATTATCGTAGAAAGTTACGGTTAAATTTTGCGTTGAAAATCCAGACGGAACCCGGTCTACGTTTTCACTGACAGTAAGATTTTACTGATCAGAAAGCCTAATTTTGACTTGTGAATGAAACAGTTAGGTTTTAAATCGAATTTCCAACAATATTGATTATTTTAAAAAATTTCAAAATAAATAAGTTATTATACTTTATTCGGGCGTAAAACCTAAATCGGGAAATCGATGAAGTCGAGAACGAACGTTCAGAGACAAAACCAGACACCGGACGTGGGACACAGGTCACCTGAGTGCGGTGAGTCAGAGGGTGAGTCACCACCATGACTTACCACAAGTCATCATATCCTTCTAAAATATCTAACATATTTAGGGCTATAAAAGACCATTTTGCCCCTAGGAATTAATGAAAATACAATTTTGTCATGTGACTCACCACAAGCCATCATTGCTTCTAAAAATATCTAAGATATTTTATGGCTTTAGAGATGGTAGGACATTTATGTCCTTAGCCTTTTTGTTAAATACCAATTTTGTCCCTAAGTGAATTTACCCTTTTGTCCCTAAATGAAGAAAGCTTGGACCTCCTTGTCCCTTGAATACTCACACCCAAAACCCCCACCAACACTCCATTCCCTCACATTGGCTACAAACACAAAGTCTTTCTTGTTTTATGGGTTTTAAGATCAACGTTAAAGTTTTAGTTTTCTCTCTTTTGTTCTTGAGAGTTCTTGAGTGTTCTTCACTTTCTCTCCATTTTCCCATCAACCAAGAGGTAATCTCTTCTCTCCAAAATCACTCATGCACTTTTCTTCATTCATTTCATAAGATTATGCCATGAATCATCATCATCCACTTTCATGAAACTTTCTTCAAAAATCTCTAGAAAAATCATAGAAAAATCCTATGATCATGAAACCAATTTCTATGAACTCATTATGATGTATATATTGATCATCTAGAAGCATGAACCCAAAAGAAATGTCCTCCCTATTCCATGAATGGCCAAAACCCTAACCTTGATGGTTGGGTGAGTTTTGATTCAAATCTTTGACAAATGATTATTGATTATGTCTTCATCATATGTAAGGATCATTAATCCAAGAGTTAGTAAAATTTTAAGATCCTTAGCCTAATTAATTAGTGAAGGCCGAACCTACATCATAATGAATTAGTAAGTTCTTTTCAAAGATTAACTTGTACTATGTTGTTTGGTGAAGATTGTTGAGTAATTGTAGTTTGGTAGTTCGTGGAGTACGCTGAGC
Source organism: Ammopiptanthus mongolicus (assembly GCA_039655645.1). NCBI lineage: Eukaryota > Viridiplantae > Streptophyta > Magnoliopsida > Fabales > Fabaceae > Ammopiptanthus > Ammopiptanthus mongolicus. The sequence continues at coordinate 43,020,068 of CM077349.1, forward strand.
TTCGGAGGATCATTTCAGCCCAAAGACCGTGAAAGCCACTTGGTACTTTAGCTGTAGAAGGAAGTGTTGAAAGGTCAAAGGGAAAGAACCTTACTTAACTTCAAGAGGTAAGGGGAGCTTGCCTGAAGGATTTTCGCGATAACTATATGTTATCAGTGATTGGTCTGTGAAGTTTTGTTTGAGCTTCGTTGTGGTTGTTTAAGTTATTTTAAGCTGTTATCTTATCTGTTGTTGATTATCTGCAGTTATGTGTTATAGTATTTTAATGCATGTTATGAACTGTATTATCTGCTATAACATTGACGTGGCAATTTCATTGATGTTGATTGTTGATTGAGAAGCCTGACAGTGGTCAGTGCTCAAATAATTAATGAGATAAAAGCCTTAAAAAGCTTCATGAGGAATATCAGATATTTAATTCAGAAATGTTGGAAAGTAATTTTATTTAAATATTTGATTTGTGAGAAATGAATAGTTATTAGAAAAAAAAAGTTAATTTTCAAAAATAACTTAAGTATTATGTTGAGAAAATTATTTTAGGAGAAAAAGTCAAATTTCGACTTAAAACGTTTTTAAAATGCTAAACGACGGTTAATTGCGAAAATATTTACGGAAGGCATTTTTAAAAAATAGCAGTATTTATTTGGACAGCGATTTAGTCTCAAATGACTTTCTTTCAAGAACTGAAGCTTTGGAAAAAAACTTTCAAAGGAAAATAAGTTTTACTGGTGATTTGATGGCGTGATAAATGAATTTCAAATGGAAAAGATTTTCTGTAAACGAGTTTTACTCAACGGTGTTAAATCCAACAATTTGGATAAGTTTCGGAGATCTTGTTTTAGATTTGTGTTTCACAGAACGAAAACGATGTAAAACGTTGAAACGCGAACCTAGTAACTAAGACGTCGGGGTACTAGTGTTCTATGATAAAAGCACGTAGATTAGGGATCTGTGTTATGGTGTTGTGGACTTCATGTCCTATGGACTTTGTGTCCTCTTTACATTGTGATGAACGTTGTTAAAGGTGAATCTTGTTCGATCCCGGAGGGATCACGAGATTTATCTGGTGGATAAAATTTTTATAATACAAAGACGCATATAGTTCCTAAGGAAGAGAACCTTAGTGAACCTTGAGGTTTATCCGGTGGATAGACATTGCTTTATCGTATCTGCTTGGTGTAAGCATTGGCATTTCATTCCATGAGTTTGTAAGGCCTTGAGCCTAGGAGTTGAGCTTACACCTTGATATGGGTGCGAATCTTACGGTGACGTCTTAAATGGTCTTGGAGGTATCAGGGTTGGATAGGCTGGCATGTGACCAATTGGTAGCTCTTTTGTGTCATGGCGACTCCGAGCAATACACTGATATCCTTGACAAGATGTCGTACTTTTCATGTTTGGTGTAGAGTGTTTCCGCAAAAGCCAGATACGTGCACATTATGAATATTGTAACATCTTGCCCAAGGCTGGCATAGACGGAACATAAGACAACCCCTTCCTAGGAGGTCCCATTGGTGACCCCACTTATAATTATTAGCGTTATAGCGTAGTGTAGTAGTATAAAATTGCGGAATTATTAAAACATTAAATACATATTGATACCATAATAATAGATACAAACATAATAGTACTGGCTCTATCAGTAGAGCCTACAACACTAATACCAAATATAAAAGACTTCAGAGTATGCAGTAAATAAAAACTAAAAACATAGTAGCGGAAATGAAGATACATCAGACGTCTTCTCCCGGAGCTCAAGGTCCCCCAGCATTGGGATCCAAGGCTCTCCCGCCGGCATCAGGCTCAATAGGTATACCGTCAATCTCCTCTGGAAACTCCTCAGCAGGGTCTTCTCGCTCAGTCGAGAATAAAGATAAAATACGAAATATAAATAAAAGGGATAAGAAACAGTAATATGTCATAAATGGGAAAAACAGCGATATAAATAATGTATATAGATAGCGACACACTGAATCACAACAGTGACAACCAAACAACTTCCGGATAATTTTTCCCTTAACTACTGTCTCTCACACTCATGCAACTAATGACTATATGGATGCGATCACGACGCGACATCGCCAACGGATCAAGGTGTCTCAGTCATCACAATGCCACCCCCCGTAAGGTAAGGTTCGGTCAAAAGCCCGCAGGCCCAACTCGTCTCATGGGTACAACATATTCCCCCGCCCGCAGGCCAGGTCGGAATATTCACCCATCAACAATGCAACTTACGGTAACGAAATGTTCCCCCGCCCGCAGGCTAGGTCGGAACACTCACCCGTTTGTTAACAACTCAACTTTCGGTAACGACATATCCCCCCGCCCACAGGCTAGGTCCAGATATTCGCCCGTCCGTCTACAATTCGACTAGCGGGTACGACCATCTCCCCGCAGGTAAGATCGGAATCGTCCCTACGCCAAACTAATCGGTACGACCATCTCCCCGCAGGTAAGAACGGAATCGCCCGTATGCCAACACAGTGATGAACAACAACTATGCAACATGGATCTCACCGACTCATCTCAGGATCAACGCCTAGTGCCTCAACCACGACTTATAAACAACCACAACCAACTTTCATCCGGTTCAACCGGGTATCAACTCAGATCACAACAACAACAGATTTACTATATCCCTTGGTTGAGCACTACAACATATACATATATATATATAACCTCGACTTCTCACCACACATTCATCTCCCAATTTGTCAGAAATCACTGCCTAGTTCTACTTAGACATCAGCAGTCCAGAAGCATATGAATAACAACCAAAACAGATTTAACAGTAAAATCAGATTATAGATAAATAACATTTAATCAATCACAATCATATAGCAGGCATAACACATATATCACATATAATATATCAAGTATCCAATCACATCATAAACATCCTCAATATATAGTAAAATCAACCTAACGGGCAAACGACCTCTAGTTTGGGTTTGGGTCGCCCTACGCATATCAATATATATTATTTAAAGCTTGCCTCCCCGACGATATTGTGGTTCTTACCCCCAGCTTAGAAAAGTTGACTTGCAGCTCCAGCTACGACCCCGCAACAGTCAGTCGGGTGCGCTGTCGGATGTTGGAGTCCTGTCCGATTTTATACAACAAAATACAACCAGAAATTAAAAAATTTAAATAAAAAACTCCCTAATTCCTTAGGATTAGCTATTGCCCCTATTTAATTAATTAGGCTAGGGATATCTAAAAATTCCTAACTCCTGGATCAATAATCCTTAGGTATCCCTAAACATAATCAATGAAGGCATTAACTCGAAAAAAAAACAAAGATTTCTCCTATTGTACTTCCCCTAGGGTTTGGCCCTATTGAATGAAAAATATGAAAAATAGCTAGGGAGCTCCAAAAATTCTCATTACTTGGATAGCACCCATACTAAGTGTGATAACCCTAGATATCGACTCAAAACATCAAAAACCAACCAAAAACCCTACCCTACACTATAAGGGGGTTTCGGCCTCTCCATAAAAAAATATCTAGAGAGATTTGTTGCCTCTAATCTCTTGGATCATGCAAGTATGTCATGAACCTAGGCCATAGAAATTGGTTTGGTATTAAAATGATTTTTCTACAATTTTTCATGGATTTCTGCAGATTTAGGGACAAAAACCCTAACATTTATGATCATCGAAATTAGAGGAGAAAAATGAGAGATTGAGAAAGATAAAGAGAATTAGCTACCTCCTATGATGCTCTCCTTCAAATTTGGCGAAGATTGCTTCACAAAATCTTCAAGATTCAAGCTCCAAAAGTGAGCTTTAATGGTGAGAAATTGAAGAAATGAGAGGAAGAAGAATATGGGGTTTGGGGGCTGCTGTTGTGATCGAAAATTTGGGGAAGAATGAGTGAAGAATAGTGTTTTTAAAGGGTTAATTCAAGACATTAAGAAAAACAAGTAAAAGGTAATAAAAGGTAATTAGTAAAAACTAACCAAGGGAAATTTGGTCAATTCACGTCCCGACATTTTGAATGTCCTCACGACACTGATAGGAGTCCCCAAATAATTTAACATAGCCCTGGTATGAAAATTATTGGCTCAAGGTTCTCGAAAAGCCCTAAGACAGCTCAGATCGTCTAGCCGATCGATTTTCGGCCCGAATATAAAATATTATTTATATTTTTGGATGTCAAGACACATTTTAGCAAAGAGATAGAGGATTGAATTCTAAGACTAATGGTTCTGACCGTTAGTCAAAATTAGGTCTTGATAGTAGAAAAACACTCATCCGAAAAACATAGATCGGGCTCCGTTGAGTTTTTCAGCCCAAAACTTAACCATAGCCTCCTACGATGGCGTAGAGCGTGACTATGGCCTCAGAATAATTTATTTAATTTTCTAGACCCTCCAATAAAATACAATCACTTAAATACTGATTAATTAAAAAGATTAAGAAAATCCGGGTGTTACAGAACATGTCCTCCCATTCACACTTTCCGACATTTTGTTAGCTCCATGGAGTAGGGGTCAGAGTTTTACCCTTGTGGCATATGGCATTGAGTCATGTACGTCGCGCTGCATTGTATGACTGTTGATGATTACATTTACTTATTGTATATCACTATTCTGTTTTCGAAGATGTCTTATGCTGCTAATTGATTTACATGATATATTGAGATTCATGGAATGCACGTTGGGTATGTTGTTACCTGGCATGTCATCCCGTTTTTACTTCAGCTATTTTGCTGTGTCGATACTACATGTGTTCATATGCTATTTTGTGTGTCGTGCATGTAGTTATTGTGTTTAAATCCATATATTGGTCACTCACCCATGCCTGTACATGTTTGACACCTTAACATGTTTTTGGATACGTGTACAAATGCTTCCCAACGGTCCTCTAGGTCACTTCGAGACCCAGTAGCTTGAGTTTCTTGATGTTGACGACGAATATGTGTGGACTGTTGACGACGAGGCCCAGTCTCTTTTGTCAAACCAGCTCTTCGGATTTTAGTGTTTAAATTGATAAAGTCGGTATATGCGGTTTTGAAAACCTTTGTACGGTTTGAGACTTCAGTATGAAAAACAATTTCAGGAAGGCACTTATGTGGGGGTGAAATGATTTATGAATATACCCAGTTTATGTGTGCTATCAAGTATAGGGTGATTTTACTATTGTGATGTATTTATCACCTTTCCGAATTATTTGCAGAAATTTTTACACCTGAGTTTTCTGAATTAAAGTAAATTATCTTTTTTCGAAAGCAACCAGCAATTCCCTTTTAAATTTAATTCCGCCTGTGTTGATAGGGTAATGCCCAAGGGGGGTGTTACATTAGTTGGTATCAGAGCTGGTGGAGTCTTTCGGGAACCTTGGGGGATAGGTCTGTTATGTTTTGTTGTGTGATCTCTGGTTGGCCCTTATTGAATTGTTTCCTTGTCGAAACAATGTGTGTTGACACACAAGTATGTGTGTTTTGATGGGTTCTAATCGGGTTGAGGCCTTGTAAGAACTCATGTTTAGTAAATGGTACTCGTATTCATGTTGGCACGTCGGTTATCCTTTTGGGTTTGTGTCAGACATTTGAACGAGTGTGCCTTAGACAGGTATAAGAATACCAATTTTTTTTTTTGAAGTAGATGCATAGGTAGCAAGTAAGCGACCAAAGGAATGGCAAACCAACAACATACTCGCTAATAGAGTTGGGAGACTGAAATAGAGTCCAATTAGAGCAATGGAAGTGTGGTAAGGCCTTAGTGGACCTCAAAAAATGTTATGACTATGATTATGAGCTCGAGCATTCTCAGACTAAAAACTCTATTAGAAAAATCACTAAGAAATTACTAATTTCCACGTATTTTTAGACGACCACTTAAGTCATGGGGATAGAATAGAGGAATGCAGATTTGATGATTTGAAAAATGAGAATTTATATAACTGTGTTGTGACGATTTGATATTGATTTAATCATATGATTTAAGTTAGCCTATACAATAGTGATAATTTTCCTAATACTCGATGATAAGTTGTCGCACTGACCACCCAATAGCTTGTTCATGGTAGAGGGAGCTGTAATGACTTGAATAGGCCGATATTATTGGACTTTCTAGAGTTAGTTGCACCTATTGAAGATCTTTGTTTGAAAGGATAGACAATCCATAATGTTGAGAAAATAAAACTTAGGAGCCAGATAATATTTCAGCGATGATTTCCCTCGAAATGTGGTAATCGCGTGAAGTTTCTTCTGATGGTATTTTTAAGAAATGATAAGAGCCTCTGCTATTTGTGGATTTGATGGATAGGCATTTGTCTCCACTGGGATAGATTGAGGGTTACACAATATGGGTGAACTTGTAATCCATGCTAATGATGGTGAAGATTACGTATGATACCTAAGTACAACTTTTCCGAAGGTTACGAATGATCAGAGACTGAGTGAACAAGAAGCGAAGTATGAATTTTGGTTACAAAATGGGTATCCTAAGGACAGGTATCAGTAGGGGAAAGAATCACAATGGATCCTATAAGAGATAGAAGTAGTGCCTCGTTAAGAGAACTTAAGATAGTGACCGGTGTAGATAAGTAAGACAGATAAATTTGGACTCGCTTGCAACGGCGACTGTCTGAAGATATTGTTGACTCTTTGTTTCGATACTTTCAATTTTCGAGGACTTGGACTAAGTTTGATGTTAAGTTTGGATTTTCAATTAGACATTAGAATTCTTAAGTGAGCTTATTGAGATTTAAAGTGCATTAGAGTTTGTTGATGAGATTGGGACATGTAGTAACGGAATGAGAATTAGTTTAAGTGCTTGACATAATAATGGAAGTTAACTCAAGTGCATGATCACCAAAGTAATGCTTAGAAGTAAGAATAGAAGTAAGTCTTTAGTGAAGGATTAGTAGAAGAGAATGATGGACTAGCATGTAAGTAAAAGAGGGAATGACTTTTCCCAATAGTTGATGGATAAGTTTCTAACGTTAATTTTATTTCTCCAAATAGTTGGACCTCTTACCTAATTAACTTGGAAAGAACAAGCGTTTACTTGGACTGAAGCAGACGAAGGATATTGAATTTTCGATTGTCCTAGTTTCTAGATTCAGTCGGATCTCCATCGCTTCGTGTAGAATATTGCCTACAAAGGTAGCCGGGTTAGACTACATGAAATGGAATTTTCGTATGTTTCTTGATAAATTTGCGATACCCTAATCTGACATCACATGGTGACCCAAAAACAACATAAAATATGAAATACAAGTTTGCTGGTTACTTTCAGAAAATAGAATTTCTTTACTTAGATCTCATTTACTTCAAAAATCATGATAAAATTTTTTTTTTCTTACAGTAGTAATTAACAAATACCCAAAAGAAATATCAACATAAAATGTACATACATATATATATATGTATATATATATATATATATATATATATATATATATATATATATGCATCATCAGTGAGTCATGTACATAAAGAACCTTGGACAAAATGTCCGTTCAAAAGATACTAACAGAAAATAAAATGCTATCAATCCTAAAAATAGGCAGCGACAGTCTGGAAACCATATCTCTAAAACTCATGGCCATCAGTAGCCGATAACAGACTAAGCAAAAATCGCTACCTCAAAACTAACACTCTAAGTTGGTCTACATCTAGTGAAACCCATTGGATAGTTCCCCAAAGGAGGGTCCAATGTCTACGTTAGAAGAGATATCAGGGGAATCTACATCCCTGTTGATCATCCCCGCTTCCCCGGCTCCCATAGCCGGAGCATCCCCATTCTCCTGAGGATGGTACTCAGGAGCCTCTTGAGGTTCCTCCTCAGGATCCTCCTCCAGATCTTCCTCATGCTCCTCCTTCGGCCCTACTGGTACCAAGACGAACGGAGGGGGATGAGTCAAAGGCGGTTGTTGCTGTAAAGGCTGAACGGCTGGGATCTCATGCTGCAACGATCCCTGATCCACCAAGTACGGCAAGGTCATCCAAACAAATGGCAATGGGATCTGAATAGTCTCTACAGTGTGGATTCTCTCCTGAGGTCCCACCTCAATATTCCCATGAAGAGAGTAAAACCCCGATTTCCACTGCCTTTATAAATCAGTAAGTTGTATAATTAAGTTTGTATTTTATTCGAGGTTTTAGAAAATGGAATTAAATAAATCGAGACCATATTCATGCTCAATGCTATCGTAGGAAGCTACAATTAAATTTTGGGCTAAAAACTCAGACGGAGCCCGGTCTGCGTTTTTCACTGACAGTAGTATTTTACTACTCAAAAGACCTAATTTTGACTCGCGAACAAGATATTTAGTCTTAGAATTAAATTCCCTACAATTTTTCTAAAATTGGTTCTTGACCTTAAAAAGTGAAAATAATATAAACTATTCGGGTGAAAACTCGAACTAGGATACAAACGAAGCTGTAGATGGATTTATTGGGACCCGCTAACAGATAAACTTGATGTCATATCAAGTCAAATCACATTGGGATGCGAGCCAGAGTCATGATGGTTTTAGAAAATATCTAGACGCGAAATGACCAAAATGCCCTAATCTTTTTCTTAATGACATTTTTGTCCTAAGGTGAAAAGACCATTTTGCCCTTAAGTGGACAAATTTTGGACCTTCATGTCCTCCCCTCCCTCACGCATAAACCAGCCAAGGCAGCCCCCATCCACCATTTTTTCTCCTAACACCATTTTCCTCTCAACTTTCTCTCCATTTTCAAGCTTGATCTCTAACCATTTTTGGTGAATCAAGTGTGGATTCCTACTCATTTTCATCACTCCAAGAGGTAAGATCACTTCTTTGATCCTTAAAACTCATGAATCTTCTCTTAGTTCATGTTTGAAAACCATGATTCAAGTAGATTTCAAGTTCTAGGTTCAAACTTCAAAAATCTCTAGAAAATTGTAGAAAATTTCTTTTAATGTCAAACCAATTTCTATGAGCTAGTTGCATCATCCTCTTCCATAATCCAAAAGCTTGTAACCAAAGGAGCTCTCTAACCCATATGGGTATAGATGGCCGAATCCTCCTCTGTTTGAATCAATGGAGTTTTGTTCCAATTTGTGTCTGAGAACTAGTGATTAGGTTCTATCACACTTAGAAGGGCTTGAATCCAAAAGTATGTGATCAAAAAACTTCCCTAGCCTATTTAATCATAGGATGGCCGAAGCACCAAATTGGGGAAGAAATGAGATTTTGATTCAAGTTTCAAAATTGAGACTTGATTTGGTGTTATGGTTACCTAGAGATCCTTCCTCCAAGAGATAGGAATTTTTAGACATCCCTAGCTATTTTTGGGACCCTATGGCCAAACCTAGCCTCTAAGGGATTAGGGAAATTATGATATTATATGTTGATGTCTGGATTGGTTGTGTGTTTGTGGTTGTTGTCGGGTATTCGGACGGGAAATCGAGAGAATTCAAGGACCGATCGGACGACTTTTCATCCGGAGGATACTTCAAGAGGTAAAGGGAGATTAACTCCAATAAGTTTGATAACCTCATGGGATTTTTGTTGGATGATTGTAACTATGATGTGATATTGTTGATTTTCCTGGTTGATGCATTATATGGCCTATATGCTTGATTAATCTAGTGATTAAGTGATTGATGCTTGAAGATATGTTATGAGTGGTGTATGTACTTGATTTATTTTATGAAGTATATACTTGGATATTTGAATATGAATTGTGTCATGGATGCCTTGGATGATATAGACTTGTGATGTTGAATATATATATATATATGGTTAAGAGCATAGCGTTGGTTATAGCTTAATAATGAAGATTAAGCTACCTAGAAGTCTTAATCAACGATTTGGAACTGTTTTGGTTTGAGATATGAGAAGCTTTTAAGTTAAATGGCATAATGGCCAGTTTTAATAAAAAGCCACTAAGCTAAGAACTCAAGAGGAATTTCGAACAAGACTTAAGAAATTGAGAGTTAGTGAGGAAAATAGTGAAAAGTTGTTTTATCATTATTTTCTAAACATGTTATACAAAGAAAGAAAACCTTGAAAATATCTAGTTTGTTAAAGAAAGAACCTTCTTAAAGTATTTGACTTTCCAAAACGAAAAAGTCTCTTCATGAAAGTTTGCTCCGATAACAATCTTTAGAAAAATGTTTAAAACGATGGAACCTATAGAAAAGGCATTTAAAGCCAAAATCCTTTGAAAATAAATCTTTAGGACTTGAGCCTTTGAGAATGGTTTTCTAAAGAGAAGATTTTGTGGAAAATAAGTTTTAGAGCGAAAATGAGTTTTGGTTTATACCAAAGATATTCTGAGTTTTGTTTTTAAGATTTGAACTACGAAAACGAAATTTGATGAAACTGGTGATTACCCCTTCACCCATGTGAAGCACATGAATCTAGTGACCAAGACGTCGGGCTAGAGTTCTGTGAATTGAGCACTCGGACTACATGTCCTGTGTTTTGAAATGAACGGACTTTGTGTCCTATATGCCAGTCTAGTGTCCATGACGTCGGCCTAGTACTTTGTGGATTGAGCACCTGGACTTCGCATCCTGTGTTTTGAAAAAAACGGACTTAGTGTCATATATGCGAGTCTAGTGTCTGCAACGTCGGCCTAGTACTTCGTGGATTGAGAACTTAGACTACATGTCCTGTATTTTGAACGAACGGGCTATATGTCCTTTAAAACGAGTCATGAGCTGTGTCCCTTGACAGAAAAAGAAAGGATGAACGAAAAAGAAAACAGAAAACTTTCTGCATACATACATGAGTTGGCTGACGTGCCATTTGAAACGAGTTACAACTTAGGTAGTTGAGAATATGAGCCAGTTAAGACCACTAGGTCTATAGGGGCATCCCGTGTTCGAGACTCCAGAAGAGGCCGAAGGCATCGCGACCCCGTGCCGTGGTAATCGGCTGCCCAACACGGATGAACTCGATCAGAGACTGGACTATTCATGATATGGTTGTGACGTGATACCCCTGAACAATTGGAGTTCGGACCTAAATTGAGACGCCGACACATGAGAACATTTGTGTTACGGGAGTATTTGCGGCCTATCGCTCAGTGAAGGGAAGTTAGAAATCTCCGGAGAACATGAATGAGAAAGTTGAATTGAAGTCTCATGCATTCTTTTAACTTATCTTGATGAATGGGTGTGATCCCACAAGTGAGATTATCTTGTTATGATATGATGTTGAATATTGATATTCTATAGCATGATTGTGTTGTATATCGATGCATTATTGTATGCTGCTTTACTTGTGTGGCTATTACGATAAACTTGTGAACGAGTATCTCACCCTTGCCTGTACATGTTGGACACCCTGTTATGTTTTTAGCTACATGTACAGATATTTTCCAACGGTCCTCTGGGTCACTACGAGACCCTGTAGCTGAGTTCCTTGGTGTCGACGACGAAGACGGGTGGACTGTTGATGACGAGGCCCAGTCTCATTAGGGTGATGCATACTAGGGATGGCAAAGTGGGTCAACCCGCGCCCGCCCCGCTGTTAACCCACCCAAAACGGGGCGGGGCAGGCCAACCCGTTTTAGTCGTTTGGGTTGAACCCCCCAACCCACCCCTCCTAATGGTGGGTTGGCGGGTTGGCCCACCAAACACATAAAAACATAAATTGGGTTGGTGGATTGGCGGGTTGACCCACTATAAAAATAAAAAATTTTAAAAAAAAATCATATAACATTTCTTTTTTTTGGGCAATCTTCATAGCCTTTCTTAAATTATTATTAAAAAATTGAAACAATCTTATCTTATAGCATATAATTTGTGTTACTAAAGTAAAGATATTATTTTTGTAGTATGAAATAATTCCAAGTAACAATTAAATTAAATTAAATAATACTAAATAATTAATAAAATAATAAAAAAAAATTTAATTTGGCGGGCCAACCCGCCACCGACCCGTTTTCGGGTGGGTTAAGCAGGGCCGGTCAAAGTGGGTTGGTGGGTTGAGGACCCCAACCCACCCCGCCAAATTTTGGCGGGTTGGCGGGTTGACCCGCGGGTCACAACCCACTTTGCCACCCCTAATGCATACTAGGTAGTATGCTTTATTGTTCTTAAAGTTTTATTAGACCAGCTCTTAGGATTTTTGACGTTTAAGTCAGGTGTTTTGACCGTGACTCAGTATGATATGTATTAAGAGATTGAAGTAATGTACGCCTTATGGCAAAGTTCCATGAGTTTTATAAATGATGAGTTTGAATTTGTTTTTATAGCTATTATTAAAGTTTCAATTGGTATCAGATTTTGGCAACTAGTCTAATGAGTTTTAAGAAAAAGTTATAATTAATCGAAAAAGAAAATTTGGGGTACGAACTGTGACACTGAGAGGGGGTGTTACAAAGACTGCAGACGGGTCCAGGATATGCCGCGCTACTGGATCCTGGGTATATGACCCACGCAGCCGGGTCCTCGCACTGATCGAAAGTGAGGGAGCGAACCCCCGAGTAAGCTAGCCCCTCACTCTTTGATCCCATCTGTACCCAGATAATAACATATGCCCAAAAGAAAAATAGCACAACCAATGATACAGGGAGGGTGAGAAACCAATATATGAACTCAAAATACGACAACTACAAACAGTAACTTCCTATAGATGCATCAGACAACATACTTAAACATGATAAACATATCACAGAATATCATAATAATAAAGATAAATCACAAGGGTCTCATGCCTAACAGTCATCGTCATTTTCAAAACGTATGCATGGTACTTCCACATATATCATCTAATATTTGATTCTTAATTTCCGAAAATCCCATCACCTTTCAAAGAGCTGGTCAGGCTCGCAATACTTGGCCCTCAGGCAACAATGCCTAGCACCTCCGTGCTAAAACAAGTAAATGAATCCCATGACACTACGCGATTCTCACATGGGGGCGCAATCAGAGGTACTTAACAATTGTAATCAGGTCATACTATATTGTCCAACACGTATGACACCATTGTCCATCTAGGCACAATGATACACATTGACATAAGTCATCCCCAGGTTTCCTTGCCATCAAGGTCCCCTCATTTCAAATGGCACGTCTGCCAGAAAAACATATGCATGAGAAAACCTTTCTTTTCGTCAATTTTTCTTTGTCGTATCATTATTTCCTCATTGAAGCACTAAGCTATCAACCACCACAACATTTAGACTCTCAAGTCCTTTCAACATTTTATTAAAAAAAAAAAACACACACAGTCCAAAACCAAAAAGGACACACAGTCCAACAGCCCAAACCCAAAAATGCCTAACCGATGCACCAGTCTCGGATTTTGGATTCTAGAGCATACAAAACGTCCACAAGCCTACAGGACCACAAAGATTGTCCACAAGCTTACAGGACCAATTTACCAACACGGATCCTTGATCCACATGTTCTGCAAAACACTAGAACCCCGACGTCTCGTTTTCTAGGTTCACATCCAAATTAAATTTTTCTCTTTTTGAAATACAAGAACCAAAACCCATATCTCCGAAGCTTACGCACAAAGCCTTCGGGATCGGTTTTTCCATTAAAACCACTCTTGATAAAAAATCAATCCTCTTTTTAAAGTACTTTGGTAAACCATAAAACTTTGCAATACGGTTCTTGAAAATCCTTTTTTCTTGGATAAAAAAATTTATTTCAAAACGGGACCACTTGAAAATACTTTTGCTTGAAATGATTCATTTTGTCGCTTTAAAACTATTGATGATTTCTAAAAGCACCTTTTTCTCTTGAAAGCTTACTTTTCTTGAACTATAATTGTTTTCACTTTTCTTCCCTTAGGTCTTTTTATTTTTATCAATCAAATATATTTCACATTCTTATTTTCAAATTCCTTCAAAAACTCTTAGCCGTTTATTTACTTACTTACATTCCAAGATTTTTGAAGATTTTAACTTTAATCAATTTTGAACCCTAACCGATGTTAGGTTCCATAGCACAATACTGATCATTAATTTAGTCAACATATCATGCTACGCATAAATAGACATAATCAAACATGCTTGAGCGTAATAAATCATGGGCACACATACTTGAGCACAATTAAACACAATCAAGCAAAATTGAGCGATAAGTAAAACACTCCGCAAAATAATTATAATAAATCACAACTACTCATATTACACATACAAACAGTACGGAGCCATCAAAAATTGAATTCCTCGGGTTATCTCGCCTTACCTCTTGAAGAATTCTTCCGAATGAAAAGTCGTCCGATTGATCCGCGAATCGTCCGATTACACACCCGATTACTCAACACCAACTACATTCACACAAACCAATCAAACATCAACATTCAACAACACAAAATATCCTATTTCTTCCTATCTAGGGTTCGGCCATAGGGTTTCAAAAATAGCTAGAGATGTCTAAAATTTCCTATTTATTGGATGAATGATCCTTGCGTATACCTAACACTAAAACAAATCTCATTACTCAAAACTTGAATAAAAAACTCAGACTTTCTCACCCTAGGGTTTTGGGCCTCTCTATACCTATATGGGCTAGGGAAATCTTTTGGTTACATGCTCTTGGACAATGAAAGAGGATGATGAAACTAGCTCATAGAAATCTCATATTAAAAGGATTTTTCTTCACTTTTCTATGGATTTATGAAGTTTAAGGTTCAAACATGAACATAGCTTGGAAAAATAAGATTCTAAATGAAGAACATGAAGATTGAGAGATCAATGAAGAGTTCATACCTCTTGGAGGATGAAGATGAGTAAGATCACAAGGTTTCTTCACAAAAATCCTTAAGAGTTTCTTATGAAAAAGGAGAGAAAGAAAGGAAGGAAATGTGTTACGAAGAAAATGAAGTGGATAGTGAGTTTGATGAAGGGAGGGGTGTGGGACTCGAAGGAGTAGGGGCAAGGAGATCACAAATTTCTCACTTAAGGGTAAAAGAGTCTTTTCAAACAAGGGTAAAATGGTAATTATGAAAAAGGTCAGGGGCATTTTGGTCTTTTCGCGTCCAGATATTTTTAAAAACCATCATGACACTGGCACATATTCCTAGGTGACTTGACCTGACGTGACTTCAAATTTATCCGTTAGCGGGTCCCGATAAATCCCTATTCAGCTCCGTTCTTCACCCGATTAAAGATTTCGCCCGAATAACTTATATTATTTCACTTTTTAGTGCGAAAAACCAAATTTATCAAAATTGTTAGAAATTCACTTCTAAGCCTAACTATTTCATTCACGAGTCAAAATTAGGTCTTCTGAGTAGTAAAATCTTACTGTCAATGAAAACGCAGACGGGCTCTGTCCGAGTTTTCGACCCAAAATTTAACCGTAACTCCCTACGATAGTGTAAAGCGTGATTATGGTCTTAGTTTATTTAAATTCACTCCCTAGAACCTCCAATAAAATACAAACTCATTCATACAGTTTATTGATCTTAGAAAGCTTGAAAAATCGAGGTGTTACATTACTACCCAACTAAAAAAAAAAAATTTCATCCTCGAAATTATGTACCTTGAAAAATATAAGGATATTGCACTCTCATCTTGTCTTCAGCTTCCCATGTCGCCTCTCCGGATGTATTATCCCAAATAACCTTGACTAAGGAAATTTGTTTACCCAGGAGTTGTCTGATCGTTGTATCCACGATTCGTACAGAAGAAGTCTCATAAGACAGGTTCTTTTTCAAATGTACTTAATCGGGTTCAATTAGATGAGATGGATGAGGAATATATTTCGTCAATTGTGAAACGTGAAAGACATTGTGAAGATTTGAAAGAAATGGAGGTAAGGCAATTTGATAAGTTACTACGCCAATACGGCGAAGAATTTGGTATGGTCCAATGAATTTAGGAGTGAGTTTTCTGGATTTGATCACCCTACCTATCCTAGTCGTGGGAGTGAATCTCAGAAACACATGTTCACCTTCTTGAAACTTGAGAGGTCATCTTCGTCGATCAGAGTAACTTTTCTGCCTACTTTGGGATGCCTTCATCTTGACTTTCTCCATCGTTTGCTGCACGACTTCTGGACCTAGAACCGTGCTCTCTCCATCTTGATACCAACAAAGAGGCGTTTGTCATATTCTCCCACATAGGGCCTCATAAGGTGCCATCCCTATGCTTGAGTGATAATTGTTGTTGTATGTGAATTCGATTAACGGTAACAGTTCATCCCAACTTCCTCGATTGTCTAAGACACATGCCTTTAGCAAATCTTCTAACGATTGAATCGTTCTTTCAGTTTGTCCATCAATTTGAGGATGGTATGCTGAACTTAAACGTAACTTGGTTCCCAACGCTTGATGTAAGCTCTCCCAAAAACGAGAAGTAAACTTAGGATCTCGATCTGAAACAATACTTGAGGGTACTCCGTGGAGTCTAATCACTTCTCTAATATACACCTCGGTTAGTTTCGCTACTATATAGTTGATCTTGACTGGTAAGAAATGTGCCGATTTCGTTAACCTATCAACAATTACCCAAATTGAATCAAAACCTCTAGGAGTTCGTGGTAAACTCACCATGAAATCCATTGATATACTTTCCCACTTCCATTCCGATACATCCAAAGATTGCAGCATCCCTCCGGGTCTTTGATGTTCTACTTTTGCCTTCTGACAATTCAAACATGCTGCAATGTATTCCGAAACTTGCTTCTTCATGCCTGGCCACTAAAATCTTTGTTTCAAGTCTTGATACAACTTGGTTGAACCATGGTGAATGCTCAAATTACTCTTGTGGGATTCCTCTAGATACATCTTTCTCATCTCAGTGTTATTGGGTACACAGATCCGTCCATTGTATTTCAAAATCCCATCTGGTCCTGAGCTAAACTCATTAGCTTTTCCTTGTGCCATGAACTCCTTTTTCTCTTGAAGATGTTCATCTATAGCTTGTTGTTCACGTATCTCTTCCATTAGACCACTGGAAATTTTGATCATTCCCAAACTTAGTTTCTTCAAACTTATTTCCATTAATAAATTGAGATCACGGAATTCATTGATTAGCTTTAATTCCTTCACCATCATAGTTGAAATATGAATGGCCTTCCGACTCAAGGCATCTGCTACTACGTTAGCCTTTCCAGGATGGTACTGTAATGTGAAGTCGTAATCCTTTAAAAATTCCATCCATCGCCTTTGCCTCATGTTGAGCTCCTTCTGGTCAAACAAATACTTCAAACTTTTGTGCTCACTAAAGACATCAAACTTAGCACCATATAAATGATGTCTCCATATATTTAGTGCAAAAACCACCGCAGCTAACTCCAGATCGTATGTGGGATAATTCCTCTCGTGAGTCTTTAATTTCCTTGATGCATACGCCACCACTTTCCGGTGTTGGATTAATACGCAACCTAAACATTGATGCGAAGCATCACAATACACTTCGTAAGGTTCACTTGGTTCAGGAAGTATTAACACTGGCGAAGTCATCAAAAGTTCCTTTTTCTTCTGAAAACTTTCTTCGCACTTACCAGTCCACGTAAAAGGTTGGTCTTTCCTTGTGAGTTGAGTCAACGGCCCTACGACTTTGGAAAATCCTTCGATAAACCATCGATAATATCCCGCCAAACCAACAAGACTTCTTATTTCCGTTATTGTCTTTGGCCTTTCCCAAGAAAGTAACGCTTCCACTTTAGCAAGGTCAACAACAATCCCTTCCTTTGTTATGACATGTCCTAGAAATCCAACTTCCTCAAGCCAAAACTCACACTTGGTGAGTTTCGCATACAGCATCTTCTTGCGTAAGACTTGCAGAACTTGTCGCAAATGTTCCTCATGTTCCTCACGACTCTTTGAGTAAATGAGAATGTCATCGATGAACACCACAACGAACTTATCAAGAAAAAGATGAAAAATCCGATTCATGTAGTCCATAAAGATAGCAGGTGCATTCGTTACTCCAAAAGGCATCATGAGATATTCGTAATGTTCGTAACGAGTCCTAAACGTAGTCTTTGGTATATCCTCAATTCTTACTCTAATCTGATGATATCCTGTCCTTAAATCGATCTACGAGAAAACATTAGCTTCTCGCAGTTGATCCATCAGATCGTCGATACGCGGTAAAGGATATTTTTTCTTGATCGTCACTTTATTAAGTTGCTGAAAATCCATGCAAAGTCTCGAAACTCCGTCTTTTTTTTTTCTCACTAAGAGAACTGGCGCTCCCCACGGCGAAACGCTTGGTCTTATGAACTGCTTTGACAAAAGGTCCTCGACTTAAGCTTTCAATTCAACGAGCTCCGTAGGTGACATCCGATATGGAGCAATCGATATCGTACCATTTCCCAGAATCAAATCGATGGAGAATTCTATGTCTCTTATTGGCGGCAAACTAGGAACATCATCTGGAAACACATTAGGAAAATCCCTCACAACAGGCATCTTACTCAGTTCGATCTTCCCCTCGACTTCTAAGTTGGATAGAAGCACGTATTCCTGATCTCCTTCTTTCGAAGAAGTTTTAATGCGGTTGGTAGCTAAAAATCTAGAAATCTTGGTATTGGGAAAAACTAAGGTTTTATGTGCGCAATCTAATAGGATATGGTTGGAAGATAACCAATCCATGCCTAAAATTACATCTAATTGTATCAAAGGCAGACATAATCTAACAAGAAAATGTCTATACTGAATAACAATAGGACAATTCATGCATATTGAATTTACAGTAACTAGCTTAGCAGTTGGGGTAGAAACAATCAAGTCGTATGACAATAAAGAAACAGGGAATTCTAAACGTTTCACACAATCCATCGCAATAAAAGAATGAGTTGCACTCGAATCGAAAAGTACGGTTAAGAGATTACCATCTATGTCACAACTACCTTGTATGAGATCGTCGGAATCTGAACCTTCAGCACCAGTCATGGTGTAAACTCTTCCCTTCGTCGTCGGCCTTTTGGCTCCGCTGTTGTTGTTGTTGTTGTTAGAAGCTGGGATAGGTTTTTGTGCCTTGCAATATTTTACAATATCCTCTGTTTGTCCGCAACGATAACATCCATCATTCTATACAGAGCATTTGTTCGCCAAGTGCGATGGATCTCCACACTTGAAACATTTCCTCTCTTGGCCTTGATTCTGATTCCTCTGGCCTCCACTACTTGATGCGTGAGCAACAAGACGATATTGTTGTTGGTTCTGGTGATTCCCTAGGGGTCGGGAATATTAGTTTCTTCTGACTCAGCCCTCCCCTTTGATTCTGATATTGGTTCTTGAAACGGGAAGGTCCTCCAACGTTCCCTCTGTTGGCCCTTCTGTGCTTCATCAGCTCTACTTGTCTGCTTTTCTCTACAAAAGCCTGGAAATTGCGAATTCCCTGTGGCAACACTGACTCCTTGATTTCGTACTGTAGTCCCCTCTCAAAGCATTCGCACTTCCAGTCTTCATTAGGGTTGTTCTGGAAGAATCGAAAATACTTGGCCAGCGATTCAAATTTTGCCACGTACTCCCCTACGGACAGTTCCCTTTGTTGCAGTCGCAGAAATTCTTGTTCCTTCTCAGCTCTGGCACTTTGTGGGAAATACTTCTCCAGGAATCGGCGCTTAAACAAATTCCAAGTCATGTCCTGTTGATTCGCCTCTAGCAGCTATCTGGCTCCCTTCCACCAGTATTCAGCATCTCCCAATAGTAGGAAAGTTGCATAAGGTACTTTCACTTCTTCAGGGCTGTGGATCAGCTCGAAAATCTTTTCGATCTCTTGAATCCACAAATCAGCCTTCTCAGGCTCCATATCGCCATGAAACTGAGGCGGATTCTAGCTTCGAAAGGTGGTCAAACTTCGGCCCTCAGCAGTACAGCACGTGCCTGCTCCTGCTCATTATGAGCATTCATGGTAGCCGTCTGAATAGCTATTGCAATTTTCATTTTCGCCATAGCTTGTGTAGCAAAGTCCATTCCATTGGCACCGTCAGTGTTCTCAGTATGGACACCAGCTCCCCTTCCGCGACTATGTCCACGTCCACATCCACGTCCACGTCAACGTCCAGCTCTGGTTCCAGTCTCTGGTTCCATGTCTGACCTACAAGATTGAAATCAGTCAAACTGCAACTAGAAACCAAAACACAAGTTCACTTACAAACACACATTACTTCTAAGAAGTAATTTAATCAAGCCTTAATCAGAGATCACACAACATCAACACAATAGACCTATTCCCAAAGATTCCCGAAAGACTCGACCATCTCTGATACCACTCATGTGACACCCTAATCTAGCATCACATGGTGACCCAAAAACAACATAAAATACGAAATACGAGTTTGCTGGTTACTTTCAAAAAATAGAATTTTTTTACATAGATCTCACTTACTTCGAAAATCGTGATAAAATTTTTTCTTCTTACAGCAGTAATTAACAAATACCTAAGAGAAATATCAACATAATACGTATATATATATATATACATCATCAGTGAGTCATGTACATAAAGAAGCTTGGACAACATGTCCGTTCAAAAGATACTAGCAGAAAATAAAATGCTATCAATCTTAAAATTAGGCAGCGACAGTCTGGAAACCATATCTCTAAAACTCATGGCCATCAGTAGCCGATAACAGACTACCCAAAAATCGCTACCTCAAAACTAACACTCTAAGCTGGTCTACATCTAGTGAAACTCGTTGGATAGTTTCCCCAAAGGACGGTCCAATGTCTACGTCAGAAGAGAGATCAGGGGAATCTAGATCCCCGTTGATCATCCCCGCTTCCCCGGCTCCAACAGCCGGAGCATCCCATTTCTCCTAAGGATGGTACTCAGGAGCCTCCTGAGGGTACTCCTGAGGATCCCCCTCCGGATCTTCCTCATGTTCCACCTCCGGCCCTACTGGTACCAAGACGAACGGAAGGGGAGGAGTCAAAGGCGGCTGCAGCTATAAGGGCTGAACAGTTGGGATCTTATGCTGCAACGATCCCTGATCCACCAAGTATTGCAAGATCTTCCAAACAGGTGGTAGTGGAATCTGAATAGTCTCTACAGTGTGGACTCTCTCCTAAGGTCCCACCTCAATATTCCCGCGAAGAGTGCAGATGGGTCCAGTATATGCCGCGCTGCTGGCTCCCGGGTGTATGACCCATGCAGCCGAGCCCTTGCGCTGATCAAAAGTGAGGGAGCGAACCCCCGAGTGAGCTAGTCGCTCACTCTCCGGTCCCATCTGTATGCAGATAATAATATATGCCCAAAAGAAAAACAGCACAGCCAAGGATACAACGAGGGTGAGAAACCAATATATGAACTCAAAATACGACAACTACATCCTTCAAGCACAAACAGCAAGTTCCTATATATGCATCAAACAACATACTTAAACATGATAAACATATCACAGAATATCATAATAATAAAGATAAATCACAAGGGTCTCGTGCCCAACAGTCATCGTCATTTTCAAAACCTATGCATGGCACTTCCACATATATCATCTAATATTTGATTCTTAATTTCCGGAAATCCCATCACCTTTCAAAGTGCTGATCAGGCTCACAATATATTGGCCCTCAGGCAACAATGCCTAGCACCTCCATGCTAAAACAAGTAAATGAATCCCATGACATTACGCGATTCTCACATGGGAGCGCAATCAGAGGTACTTAACAATTATAATCAGGTCATACTATATTGTCCAACTCAAGGCATAATACGTTCCCAGAACACGTATGACACCATTGTCCATCTAGGCACAATGATACACAATGACATAAGTCATCCCCAGGTTTCCTTGCCTTCAATGTCCCCTCATTCAAATGGCACGTCTGCCAGAAAAACATATGCATGAGAAAAACTTTGTTTTCATCAATTTTTCTTTATCGTATCATTATTTCCTCGTTGAAGCACTAAGCTATCAACCACCACAACATTTACACTCTCAAGTCTTTTCAACATTTTATAAAAAAAAAAACACACGGTCCAAAACTGAAAAGGACACAAAGCCTAATAGCCCAAACCCAAAAATCCCCATCCGATGCACCAATCTTGGATTTTGGATTCTAGAGCATACAAAACATCCACAAGCCTACAGGACCACAAAGATTGTCCACAAGCTTACAAGACCAATTTACCAACACGGAATCTTGATCCACATGTTCTGCAGAACACTAGAACCCCGACGTCTCGATTTCTAGGTTCACATCTAAATTAAATTTTTCTCTTTTTGAAATACAAGAACCAAAACCCATATCTCCAAAGCTTACATACAAAGCCTTCGGGATCGGTTTTTCCATAACAACAACTCTTGATCAAAAATCACTTTTCTTTTTGAAGTACTTTGGTAAACCATAAAACTTTTCAATACGATTCTTGAAAATCCCTTTTTCTTGGATAAAACAATTTATTTCAAAACTGGACCACTTGAAATTTTTTTTGCTTGAAATGATTCATTTTGTCGCTTTAAAACTATTGATGATCTCTAAAAGCACTTTTTCCTCTTGAAAGCTTACTTTTCTTGAACTATAATTATTTTCACTTTTCTTCCCTCAGGTCTTTTTAATTTTATTAATCAAATCTATTTCACCTTCTTATTTTCAAATTCCTTCAAAAACTTGTGGCCATTTATTTACTTACTTACATCCCAAGCTTTTTGAAACTTTTAACTTTAATCGATTTTGAACCCTAACCGATGTTAGGTTCCTTAGCGCAATACCGATCATTAATTCAGTCAACACATCATGCTATGCATAAATAGACATAAGCAAACATGCTTGAGCAATATAAAGCATAGGCAAACATACTTGAGCACAATTAAACACAATCAAGCAAAATTGAGCGATAAGTAAAACACTCCAAAAAAGAATTACAATACGTCACAACTACTCATATTACACATACAAACAGTATGGAGCCATCGGAAATTGAATTCCTCGGGTTATCTCCCCTTACCTCTTGAAGAATTCCTCCGAATGAAAAGTCGTCCAATTGATCTGCGAATCGTCCGATTACACTCCCGATTACTCAACACCAACTACATTCACACAAACCAATCAAACATCAACATTCAACAACACAAAATCTCGTATTTCTTCCTATCTAGGGTTCGGCCATAGGGTTCCGAACATAGCTTGAGATGTCTAAAATTTCCTATTTCTTGGATGAATGATCCTTGCATATACCTAGCACTAAAACAAATCTCATTACTCAAAACTTGAATCAAAAACTCAGACTTTCTCACCCTAGGGTTTTTGGCCTCTCTATACCCATATGGACTAGGGAAATCTTTTGGTTACATGCTCTTGGACAATGAAAGAGGATGATGGAACTAGCTCATAGAAATTGGTTTCACATTAAAAGGATTTTTCTACACTTTTCTATTGATTTATGAAGTTTAAGGTTCAAACTTGAACATAGCTTGGAAAAACAAGACTCTAAATTAACAACATGAAGATTGAGAGATCAATGAAGAGTTCATACATCTTGGAGGATGAAGATGAGTAAGATCACAGAGTTTCTTAAGAAAAAGGACAGAAAGAAAGGAAGGAAATGTGTTATGAAGAAAATGAAGTGGATGGTGAGTTTGATGAAGGGAGGGGCGTGGGACTTGAAGGATCAAGGGCAAGGAGATCAAAAATTCCTCACTTAAGGGTAAAAGAGTCTTTTCACACAAGGGTAAAATGGTAATTATGAAAAAAGTCATGGGCATTTTAGTCTCTTCGCGTCCAGATATTTTTAAAAACCATCATGACACCGGCACGCGTTCCTAGGTGACGTGACTTGATGTGACTTCAAGTTTATCAGTTAGCGGGTCCCGGTAAATCCCTATTCAGCTCCGTTCTTCACCCGATTAAAGATTTGCCCGAATAACTTACATTATTTCACTTTTTAGTGCGAAATCCAAATTTATCAAAATTGTTAGAAATTCGATTCTAAGCCTAGCTATTTCGTTCACGAGTCTAAATTAGGTCTTCTGAGTAGTAAAATCTTACTATCACTGAAAACGCAGACCAGGCTCCGTTTGAGTTTTCAACCCAAAATTTAACCGTAACTCCTTTCGATAGCGTGGAGTGTGACTATGGTCTTAGTTTATGTAAATTCACTCCCTAGAACCTCCGATAAAATACAAACTCATTCATACAGTTTATTGATCATAGAAAGCTTGAAAAATCGGTGTGTTACAAAATTCGTCATCATCGGTGATGTTCTCGTTTACTCTAAGAGTCACGAGGAGCATGAGGAAACTCTGCGTCAAGTGTTACGGATCCAACGCGAGAAGAGCTATCGTGAAGTTACTTAAGTGCGAGTTTTGACTCGATGGAAGTGAAATTCTTAGGGCATGCGATCCCAAAGGAGCATTTATGCTCACACTCCTACACAATCCTCAATGTATTAGACTTTTGAGTTGATTGGTTTAATAGTATCCATTGGTCTGGACATTTTTCATATTATTTCATTGAAAGATTTGTTATGACTGTTTCATGAGTTGTAACATAAACGACTTTTTGATACTGGAAGTTTCTTGATGAAACTTAGTCTAATCACTTTTACTTTTGGTAAATGTGATCCATTCTGATTTTTGGCCAGACTATCCTACTTTTGAAATTTTCGTTTTGTAAATTCCCTGTATAAGTGTACGTCGCATTGCATTGCATGACTTGTAGCACCTTGCCCAAGGCTGGCATAGATGGAACATGTCCTCCCATTCACTCTCTCCGACGTTTTGTTAGCTCCATGGAGTAGGGGTCAGAGTTTTGCCCTTATGGCATATGGCATTGAGTCATGTACGTCGCATTGCATTGCATGACTGTTGATGATTACATTTAGTTATTGTACATCACTATTCTGTTTTCGAAGATCTCTTATGCTGCTAATATATTTACATGATATATTGAGATTCATCGTATGCATGTTGGGTATGCTGTTACCTGGCGTGTCGTCCCATTTTTTACTTCTGTTATTTTGCTGTGTTGATACTACATGTGTTCATATGCTGTTTTGTGTGTCGTGCATGTAGTTATTGTGTTTAAATCCATATGTTGGTCACTCATCCTTGCCTGTACATGTTGGACACCTAGTTGTGTTTTTGAATACGTGTACAAATGGTTCCCAATGGTCCTTTGGGTCACTTCGGGACCCTATAGCTTGAGTTTCTTGATGTCAACGACGAAGATGTGTAGACTGTTGACGACGAGGCCCAGTCTTATTGGTACGATGTATACTAGGTAGTATGCTCTATTATTGTACTTAGAGTTCTTTTGTTAGACCAGCTCTTAGGATTTAGATGTTTAAATTGACAAAGTCGGTGTAACACCCCTCCATCTGGTGTCACTTTCGTAACTTCAAAATGACATAAAGCATGAAATAAAATGTATGCTGGTTTACTTTCGGAAAACAGATTTCTATACTTAGGTCTTACTTATTTTGAAAATCATGATAAAATTTTTTCTTCTTACAATAGTAGATAACAAATACTCAAGATCAACACCAATATAACTCGTATAGGTATATATATATATATATATATATATATATATATATATATATATATATATATATATATATATATATATATATATACATCATCAGTTTACAACGTACATAGTGGAACCTTGGACAACTCATTTGTTTCCAAAAGGTACACTAACAGAAGTAAAACACCATAAGTCTAAGAAAACAAACTAGGTAGCGATAGTCTGAGAAACCATATCTCCAAAACCCTGGCCATTAGTAGCCGCTAATAGACTACCCAAAAGACACTACCTCAAAAGAAACCCTATGCTAGTCCGACAAAACTAATACATAGCATATATCGTACCAATGAGACGGGGTCTGTATTCAACCATCCATACCTCTTCGTCATCAACATCGAGCAATTCATGCTACAGGGTGCCGATGTGACCTAGTGGACTGTTGATAAACATCTGTACATGTATCCAAAAACACAACAGGGTGTCCAACATGTACAGGCAAGGGTGAGAAACCAATATATGAACTCAAAATACGACAACTACATACACAGCAAACATAACAGCAGTTCATATATATTTCAGATACAACTTTGAAACATGATAAATGTATCACAGAATATTGTATCAATATATACAAGGAAAGGGTCTCATACCCAACAATCATCGTTATTTTTAAAACGTATGCATGGCACTTCAAATATACCATCTAACATTCGATTCTTAAATTTTCGGAAATCCCATCACCAAACGAATGAGTTGATCAAGCTCGATCGCCAATTAAGGCCCACAATGTTCACCATATCACGCTGTCCAACATAGGGCGGAATGCTTCACATCATATGGATTTCATTACCATGGATTTCAGTACCACATCACGCTATCCAACACAGGGCATAGTGCTTCACTTTAAATGGATTTCATTACCATGTCACACTGACCAACATAGGGTACAATGCTTCACGTTACATGGATTTCGTCACCATATCACACTATACAAATGCTTCACATTATATGGATTTTATTACCATATCACACTGACCACCACAGTGTATAATGCTTCACATTATATGGATTTCTCATTGCCCATCCAGATACAATGACACACAATGACTTAAATTCATCACAGGGTTCCCTATCATCATGGTCCTCCATCCCATGGCACGTCTGCCAAAAACAAATGCATGAGAAAACCTTTTATTTTCATATGTTTTTCTGTGTCGTATAGTTATTTCCTCGCTGAAGCTCAAAGCTATCAACCACCACATCTTTTAGACTCTCAAGCCTTTTGAACATTGTCTCAAAAGGGACACAAAGTCCAAAACTCGAAAAGGACAAACAGTCCAATTAACCAAAAAAAAAAAAGGGACATGCAGTCCACACCGCTCAAACCCAAAACCCATCAACCGATGCACCAGTCTTAGAGTTTGGATTCTAAAGCACACAACCACACAATTGTCCACAAGCTTATAGGACCTCCTTACTAACACGGATCCTTGATCTACGTGTTTTGTAGAATGCTAGAACCCCGACGTCTCGGTTCCAAGGTTCCCCTTCAAAAACTTTTCTCTTGAAATACTAAAACAAACCCCCAAATCTCCGAAGCTTACACATAAGCCTTCGGGATCGGTTTTCCAAAAAACA
The DNA here is from genome assembly GCA_039655645.1 of Ammopiptanthus mongolicus. NCBI lineage: Eukaryota > Viridiplantae > Streptophyta > Magnoliopsida > Fabales > Fabaceae > Ammopiptanthus > Ammopiptanthus mongolicus. Next base: position 43,047,032 of record CM077349.1, read on the forward strand.
GAACTCTTTATCAACACCACTTTTTATTTTTGAAACCAAACTTTAGTAAAACATCAACGCTTTGAAAACATAACTCATGGAAAACTCTAGGTCAAAAACCCTGTTCTTTTGAAATACCTTAGTAACTACTAAAACCTTGAATGTAGCCATGAAGGACTCTTTTTCTTTGATAAAGCAACTTGGTTCCCAAAACTAAGTCCTTGAAAATACTTTTGCTCGAAATGATTCGCTTTAGCCGCTTTAAAACTAATGATGATTCCTAAAAGCACTTTTTCCTCTTGAAAGCTTACTTTTCTTAACTACAATTGTTTTCACTTTTCTTTCCTTATGCCTTTTTATTTTTATTAATCAAATCTATTTCACTTTCTTATTTTCTAATTTCTTCAAAAAATCTTATCCTTTTATTTACTTGTTTACATCCCAAGCTTTTTGAAGCTTTTTTAACTTTACTCGATTTTGAACCCTAACTAATGTTAGGTTCCTCAGCACAATATCAATCATGGCACGCATAAATAACATCATCCACCATAATTAGGCATATCAACACAAAATCATGCATAATCAGGCATAACCAAATATGAGCAAGCATAAAATAAATCACTTCACATCAACACAGCACATTTAAAATATTACAAACCATATACACAAATACAGCACGCAGCTGTCGGAAATTGAATTCCTCAGGTTTATCCCCTTACCCGTTGAAGTTTTCCTCCAAGCAAAATTCGTCTGATCAGTCCGCGATTTCTCCCGATTCCTCGTCCGATTACTCAACCACAACTACATACACACAATCAATCCAAACATCAATATTACACAACACAAATTTCCCTATTCCCCTCCACCTAGGGTTCGGCCATAGGGTCCCAAAATTAGCTAGGGATGTCTAAAAATTCTTATCTCTTGGATGAAGGATCTATAGGTACTCCTAACACCAAATCAAGTCCCTACACTCAAACTTGAAAAAAAAAATCTTTGTTTTCTCAAATGATTGGCTTAGCCACCCTTAAATCAAATAGGCTAGGGAGGTTTTTTGATCACATGATTTTGGATTCAAGGCTTTCTAAGCGTGATAGAACTAAATCAACACTTCTTAAACAAAAATTTGAACAAAACTTCATTGATCCAAAAGGGGGGAGGTTCGGCCATCTATACCCATATGGGTTAGAGGACTCCTTTGGTTACAATATCTTGGATTATGATAGAGGGCAATGAAACCAGCTCATAGAAATTGGTTTGACATTAAAAGGATTTTTCTACAATTACTTATGAATTTAGGAAGATCAAAGCTCAACTTGAATAAAGCTTGAAAACATAGAATTTCAATGGAGATAGATGAAGATTGAGAGCTCAAGAATGAAGTCCATACCTCCTAGATGATGAAGATGGATGAAGTGATCAACTTTACTTCTCAAAAGTTCTTGAAATTTCTTAAGGAAATGAGAGAAAATGGAGGAAGAAAATGTTGAAGCAGAAGGAAAATGAAGAGTGATGGTAATGAGGGTGGGGCGTGGGGAAGAGAAAAGAAGGGATAAGAAGTCTCACATTTTTCATTTAAGGGTAATAAGGTCTTTTCACACAAGGACCAAAAGGTAATTTCCATGAAAGTTCAAGGGCATTTTGGTTATTTCGCATCCAGATATTTTAAAAACCATCATGACACTGGCATGCATACCAAGGTGACTTAACCTGACGTGACTTCAAGATTATCCGTTAACGGGTCCCGATAAAACCCTATCCAGCTCCGTTCGTCACTCAGTTTGAGAATTCGCCCGAATAACTTATATTATTCTGATTTTTAGTGCGCGAAACCAATTTTAGCAACAAAGGTAGGAAATTCGATTCGAAGCCTAACTGTCTCGTTCACGAGTCAAAATTAAGTTTTCTGAGTAGTAAAATACTATTGTCAGTGAAAAATGTAGATCGGGCTCCGTTTGAGTTTTCGACCCAAAATTTAACTGTAACTCCCTACGATAGCGTAGAGCGTGACTATGGTCTCAGTTTATTTTAATTCACTCTCTAGACCCTCCAAAAAAAATACAAACTCATTTACACAGTTTATTAAACTTAGAAAGCTTGAAAAATCGGGGTGTTACAGTCGGTATATGTGGTTTTGAAAACCTTTGTACGGTTTCAGACTTTAGTATGAAAAACAATTTCAGGAAGGCACTTATGTGGTTGCGAAATGATTTACGAATAAATCCAGTTTATGTGTGTTGTCAAGTATAAGGTGATTTTACTATTGTGATGTTTTTATCACCTTTCCGAAGTATTATGCAGAAATTTTTACACCCGAGTTTTCTAACTTAAAGTAAATTATCTTTTCCTTAAGCAACCAGCAATTCCCTTTTAAATTTAATTCCGCATGTGACATTAGTTGGTATCAGAGTTGGTCAAGTCTTTCGGGAACCTTGGGGGATAGGTCTGTTGTGTTTTGTTGTGTGATCTCTGGTTGGGCGTTGTTGAATTGTTTCCTTGTCGAAACAATGTGTGTTGACACACAAGTATGTGTGTTTTGATAGGTTCTAATCGGTTTGAGGCCCTATAAGAACTCATGTTTAGTAAATGGTACTTGTATTCATGTTGACACGTCAATTATCCTTTTGGGATTGTGTCAAACATTTGAACGAGTGTGCCTTAGACAGGTAGAAGAATAGAAAAAGTTTTAAAGTAGATTCATAGGTAGCTAGTAAAGCGACCAAAGGAATGGCAAAACAACGACATACTCGCTAATAGAGTTGGGAGACTGAAATAGAATCCAGGTAGAGCAATGGAAGTGTGGTAAGGCCTTAGTGACCTCAAAGAAAGTTATGACTGTGATTATGAACTCGAGCATTCTCAGACTCAAAACTCTGAAAAATCACTAAGAAATTACTAATTTCCTCATATTTTTCGACGATCGCTTTGTTGGCGTGGCAACCAATGCCCAAGAGGGGGATGAATTGGGTTTTCAAATAAAAATGAAAACTTTTTGCACAATCAAAAACCTTTTGTAAATAAAACAGAATTTGTAGCGGAAAACAATTTGTTTAAATACAATATAAAAAGATGAAGTAAGAAAAGCAGGACACGAGTATTTTATCTTGGCTCAGCCATGCACCGCCAGTGGCCTAGTCCAATCCCCACTCCACTTGTGGGATTTTGTACCACAATAAAAAGAAGCTTAACTGGTGCTTGCAACCGTTTTACAAAACCAAGCTTAACAAGAGCTTGTAACCTTCACAATAATAGAGCACTCCTCACAGACCAGGGATATCACCTCCCCCAGTTAAAGAGCCTCAAATAACCCCCCAAGCTTAACAGGTGCTTGTAACCTTCCGAGCACTCCTCGCAAACCAGGGATATAACCTCCCCCAGTGACAGAGCCTCAACCAAGCTTAACAGGTGCTGGCAACCTTCCGAGCACTCCTCACAGACCAGGGATGTAACCTCCCCCAGTGACAAAGCCTCAACCAAGCTTAACAGGTGCTTGCAACCTTAGAGCACGTTGATACTCAAAGAATGGTTTGAGTCGTTTGACTCTTACCGATATAATGCACTCACAACAGTGCGGATAAACAATTTGAAGAACAAAGCACAACTATGCGCAACAAAATACACTGAAGGACTTATGACAATCAAAGTGTAACAATGGCTTAAGTGCTTTTCAAAATGAAGAGAAAAGAGTAGAAAATGATTTAATCAAAATAATAGAGCGTTCTCTCTTAACCCCTCTTCCTCTCTTCAAAGGTGTTGAGGTACAAACAAGTCCCACATTGTTCAAACAAGGGAAGGTACTTGGGTTTATAAGCACGGGAAATGTCTCCATTGGTATGAGGCCTTTTGGGTGGTGTCCAAAAGCAAATCCATGAGGGTGTAAGCCCAAAGTGGACAATATCATACCATGGTATGGAGACATGTGCAGTATAAACAGGATCCCCGGTTCCCAACAAGTGGTATCAGAGCCGTTGGTATAAACGGCTTGGGCGAGTATGGGAATAGCTGTTGGTATAAAACATGCTAAATACTCGAAGGCTTCCGCACTGAATGGGGGATGAACCATGGTTCCTTTGTTTGAGGGGAGGATTGTTGAGGTACAAACAAGTCCCACATTGTTCAAACAAGGGAAGGTACTTGGGTTTATAAGCACGGGAAATGTCTCCATTGGTATGAGGCCTTTTGGGTGGTGTCCAAAAGCAAATCCATGAGGGTGTAAGCCCAAAGTGGACAATATCATACCATGGTACGGAGACATGTGCAGTATAAATAGGATCCCCGGTTCCTAACAAAAGGCCCCCTCAATATATATTTATAATCTTTTGAAATATGGCCGTTAGGAATTATAAAAGATATTTTATTAATTAAAAACAAATTCCTTTTCTGAAAATCAATTTGAAAAACTAGTCGTTGGAGCCATTAAATGCAGCAGATAAAGAAATAAAATTTTCTCATTTAAGCACATCATAATCGATTATGGCTTTTCTGCCATAACTAGGATTTTTAATAAAACATGCATAATCGATTATCCTAATCGATTAAGGCTTCTATGTAAAAACCACCCAGTTTCGTAAATGGTCATAATTGATTATCCTAACCGATACCTTTGCTGTCAGCTAAACACATTTTTCACGTTGAGGTACAAACTGACCATAATCGATTACAGTAATCGATTATTGTTTCAAAAATTACTTTTCAAAGATAAATCCTTTTTCAACGAAAAGGAAAACTAAAGATATTTCTCAAAAATATTTTTGATAATTTGAAAACATATTTTTCAAAACATTCTTGAAATAATTTTGGTAAAATTCTTTTTAGAGAATTGAGCCATTATTACCTCTCTCATATCTTACATTAATTCCAAGACCTTGCTATATGACTACCTTTGAAGCTCATAACTCTTGGTCTTGAATTCTTGATCTTCTTGAGATTCTTCAAGGAAATGTCTTTCAAATATTTGCTCTTCAAAATCTTGACATTTCTTCTATCAATCTTGATAATCCTGAGTGATCTTGAATCTTGGCCCTTAAATATTTTTGACTTCATAGCTTTGCTTAACCTGAACTTTTCTATGATATTTCTTGTAAAGTATATCAGTTCAAGATATGATATATTTCACATTTAATTCCATGCACAAAGCAATTATCATATAAAGACATATTTTTAAGATAATATTCCAATTAATATTTCTTATGTCTTTATTTAAATGTGATCAAGTAATATATTTCATATTATGCTTATTGATCATCATATTTCCACTTAGTGTAATTAATATCATTAGGCATGTATGATAATACCAAATATATTTTCTATGCCATTTATTCTCAAACATATATCAAGTATTTGTCACATGTGTATAGATTAATAAATCAGATTAATCATATAACACATGTATATAAAACAATTTAAGCTTAGAACAATGATTTATCATTCGACAACATTAAATTAAATTCTCCCCTTAATTCTCTATTTGTCAACATCAAAACCTATATGACAATATGGTTCACATTCTCCCCCTTTTGATGGTGACAAATACTTAGAAAATATATAACGATATGTTCTCTTTAGTACTTCTCCCCTTATGTTACACATAGATGGTAATTTGCTATTTCTCCCCAATTATGATTAATGTAACACCCCGATTTTTCACTGCTTTTATATGTCAATAAGTGGAATATTTAAGTTTATATTTTATTCGAGGTCTTATAAAATGAAATAAAATAAACCGAGACCATATTCATGCTCAATGCTATCGTACAAAGCTACGATTAAATTTTGAGCCGAAAACTCAAACGGAGCCTGGTCTGCGTTTTTACACTGACAGTATGATTTTACTGCTCAGGAGACCTCAGTTTGATCCTTGAACGAGACAGTTAGTCTTAGAATTTATTTTCCTACGTTTTTGTTAAATTTAAAAAAATCACTTCCTGACATTCGTTAGAGCGAAATCTTGAATCAGATAAAGAATGGAGCTGCATATGGATTTACCGGAACCCGCTAACAGATAATATTGATGTCACATCAAGTCACATCACATGGAAAAGCGTGCTAGAGTCATCATGACTTTAGAAAATATCTGGACGTGAAAAGACCAAAATACCCCTAACCTTTTTCATTATTACCATTTACCCTTGAAGGAAATGACCAAAATACCCTTAAGTGACCCAATTCCTTGGCCCATTCTGCCCTATTCCCACGCCCCCAACCTGCATATGAGTGCCTTCACACACTTCACCTTCACACTTCATCTCCTACCTTGAGAAATCTTCCATTTTTCTTAAGAGAAAAGCTTGAATCTTTGGGGGAAAAAGCTTGATTCTTGATCAATCTTCATCATTCCTAAGGTAAGATCACTTCTATGATCTCTAAGCTTCATGAATCTCTTCCTATCTCAATTTTGAAATCTTGATTTCATGAAATTCAAGTTTATGATCCAAATTTCAAAAATTCATAGAAAATTGTAGAAAAATCCTTTTAATGGGAAACCAATTTCTTTGAGCTAGCTTCATCACCTTCTATCTCTATCCAAGAGTATATGATCAAACTCTCATCCTAACCTATTTAATTTGAGAGGGCCGAACCCTAGAAATTTTGGGGAAAGTAGATTTCTTCCATTTTTGTTCTTGAGCTCTTTATTCCATCCTTACCTTTCCTATTGTCTTTGAATCTAAGTGATGGAAAACCAAATCAATTTCTAGCCTAGTTTTCTCTTCATGGACGAGACCTTTAAGTATGAAGAACCATGATTTTTGTTTCAAATTTTTGGGTATTAGGACTTGTATTAGTGTTCACCAAGCTTAAGAATTAACCATCCAAATGATTGGAGCCAAATGAGATCCCTATCCCTTTTTAATTTTTGGCTTAACCTTAGACCTTGTGGGGGAAGAGAAATTGTGTTTTGATATTGTAATTTTGTATTGATTGTTATTGAGAATTGAATTGTGTTTGATTGTTTTAGGCAACGCGGACGAAACCGGAACCGGAGCCGAGAACCATTCGGGAGTTGATTAGGAACTTAGCAGAGGTAAAGGGAGGTACTTCATTGTTGAGTTTGGTAGCCTCATGGCAATTGGTTGATTGATGTGTTATTCTTGAATTGAGACTTGATATATATATATATATATATATATATATATATATATATATATATATATATATATATATATATATATATATATATACTTATATCCTGGATTGGTTGAAAACTATGTGTTCTGTATGATTGAGTTTTGAATATGAATTGTGGCATGGATGCCTTGAATGAGATATATTGGTTATGTGGATTTGAGATTGGCGTGTGTATATATCCTAGACTGATTAAAGAGCATAGGACTAGCTATGACTCGATAAAGAGAATTAAAATACTCAAAAACCGAAATCGAAGTTTTGAAAACCGGATTTTGAAATCAAAAAGGTATTTTGGGAAACATGTTGTTTTTTCAAGAAAAGTAACTTTCCTTTTTGAAAAGTTAGGTTCTTTTGAAAAGGAACAAGTTCTTTGAGGAAAGTTTTGCAAAGTGTGTTTTGTTTTCGAAAAACATTTCAAAAAGAGGTGGAACCTTTAGAAAACGGTTTTGTTTACAAAAAAGAGTTTTTCCTGGAAAATGTTTTCTTTGAAAAGAATGTCTTAGTTCAAAAAATGAAACTAAGTTTTGTTTTTCCAAAACTGCTTTGTGTAAATAAGACTACTGAAAAGAAAAACGATGAACCTTTTGAGATGAATGCAAACCTAGTGACGGAGACGTCGGGCTAGTGTTTTATGGATTGAGCACTCGGACTTCGTGTCCTATGTTTGAAATGAACGGGCTTAATGTCCTTTAAAACGAGTCAGAAGCTATATGCCTCGACAAAAGAAAGAATGAATGAAAAAGAAAACAGAACTTTCTGTGTAAATACATGAAACGGCAGACGTGCCATTTCAAAACGAGCTACAACTCAAGTAGTTGAGAATATGAGCCAGTTAAGACCACTAGATATATAGGGGCATACCGTGTTTGAGACTCCACATGTGGCCGGAGGCATTGCAATCCCGTGCCGTGGTAATCAGTTGCCAAACACGGATGAACTCAATCAGAGACTGGACTATTCAAGATCTAGTTATGACGTGGTACCCTAGAACAATTGGAGCTCGGACCTAAATTGAGAGGCCGACTCATGAGAACAATTGTGTTTACGGTTGTATTTGCGGCCTATCGCTCGATGAAGGGAACTAGGAATCTCCGGAGTACATGAATTAGAAAGATGATATTTGCAACACCCTTTCCCGAGTGTCACATTCCCGAGCGTTTATAAGGCCGAAAATATTTATTAATGCGGAAAATACGGTTTTCTTTTTCTTTTCTTTTCACAAGATGCAATGGGATTTAGTAACGATAAATAATACTAATAACGAACTTAGGTTCGCCATGCATTTCTAGAACAATATGCATAATAAATACATCGACATAAACAGAAAAAGGAATAATACTATATACAAACATAGGTCTAATGTATAACTGACATAAGAAATACAATAAGTACTAGGAGTCGTAGCTCCCAAAAGGTACTACAAACTGACGTAGTCTGGCCGACAACAAAACTAAACCACAAAAAGAAGGTCCGCCTCAGGGCTCAAGGAAACTACTGGGCTGAACCATCGTCACGTCCATCTGTTCAAACAGCAACAGCAAGTACCAACAGAAAACATACAGATATGGGTGAGATCCCCGTTCATCAACACAACAAAACAGCAATAGTAAAAACGGGACGACTCACCGGGTAACAGCGTACCCAACATGCTTACAAGAATTCTCAATGTCAAACATATTAAGCAGTAACAGCATAATATCATGTTAAGTAGTTAACAGCATGAAATAAGGGTACTCTTAAATAGTACAACGATGTATAACAGTAAATGTAAACATCAATAGCCATGCAATGCAATGCAATGCAATGTATACGATTCAATGTCAATGTCACTGGGTACTACTCTGACCCCTACTCCATGGAGCTAACAAAACATTCGGAGAGAGTGAATGGGAGGACATGTTCCGGTTTCTGCCAGCCATGAGCAAGATGCTACAACATTCGTAACGTGCACGTATCTGGCTTTACGATAACACTCTCGACCAAACATGAAAAGTACGGCATCTAGTAGAGGATATCAGTGTATTGCACGGATTCGCCACGACACAGAAGAGCTACCAACTGGTCACATGTAAGCCCTTCCAACCCTGATACCTCCAAAAAGACCATTGAAGATCGTCACCGTAAGATTCGCACCAGCATCAAGGTGTAAGCTCAACTCCTAGGCTCAAGGCCTTACGACTATGCAAATGAAATGCCAATGCTTACACAAAGCAGATGCGATCAAACAATGTCTATCCCCCAAATAAACCTCGAAGTCTACTAAGGTTCTCTTCCTTAGGAACTATACGCGTCTTTTGTAAACAAAACCTTTATCCCCTGGATAAATCTCGTGATCCCTCCGGGATCGAGTCATCACAAGACTGAAACAATGAACGACTGATCGGGATCCGAATCATCGGTCCGTCATCGAACTACTATTTCAAAACCCAAAACGTTTGTAAACCAGAACAACTTATCAATTGAAAACTCATTTGATTTGAAACAACTTTTAAAACACTTACTTACTCTATTTTTCTGCATTTTCTGAAACATGGAATTCGCTTAGCGGATTTACATTCGCTTTGCGAAATTGAGGCAGTAATACCTCTCTTGAAACTCCTCTGTATTGCTCGGCGAAACATATTTCGCTTAGCGAAAGTCCACTTTGTTCGCTTAGCGAGTCTCATTTCGCTTAGCGAAATGGAGGCTGTTATACCTCTTTTGAGACTCCTCTGGATCGCTCGGCGAGACATAATTCGCGTAGCGAAATTCGCTTGGTTCGCTTAGCGCATATTATTTCGCTTAGCGAAAGCGAGGCAGTGATGCCCAACTTAGAATTCCTCTGTTTTTCGCTTAGCGTAAGTAAATTCGCTTAGCGAAAAGTTGCCTTAAAACAAGACATTAACCTTATGGAACCATTTTGATTCTACTCATGAAACCACTTTTTTTCTCATTTTGAGTCACTTGATTAACTAGATGGACTAAGGATAAGGTATAAAACATATTTCACTTTGGTAAAAACACTTTGAGATTTAATTCCATTCAAAGTCACTTAGGGTTTTTCTTTAAAACACAAGTTATTGAAAACACTTTCTTTACATCAAAACTTGACTTGTCCAAGAACTATTCATATCCTTCCTTTCCTCAAGGTCATGGCTAATAGCCAACTAGGAATCAATGTGAAGTTTTACTTCATCAACCAATCAAAGCATGGCTCACAAAACTTACACAATCATGATAAACCATAACTCACAACATTGCATCATGGTTAAGCACATAAACACAAAAGTCTATACTTGATCTAATAATCAAAGTAGGTTTTTCATCATGCAAGAAATCATTTTCTCACCTAGACAACATCATCATAAAACACATGATAAGGCGTGAAACACATGATAAGGCATAACTACAAATATCACACATTGTTCTCTTGGAGAACTTAACACAACTTAACCATTAAAAGTGAACCCAAACTAAAGGGTTTCACCCACACATAACTTAAACAACCATCTTCACCACCACCATCTTGGTGTGATGAGGTTCATCTCCCCATACCTGTTGATGAGCAGATTCCCGGATCAAAGTCAGTTGATCGGTTTGTGAACCTCCTGGCAATCGTCAACAGCTACAACAACACAACAATCCAACATTAAACAACAATCAAAGCCAATCTCAACTATTCTAACAAAGAGGATTTCGGCCACCCTAGGTTAAAAAGGTTAGGAATTGGTTTTGGTTTTCCATTTCATGGATTCAAAGGCATTAGGAAAGCTAAGGATGAAATCAAATGTTAAAAATCAAAAATTGATGAAAACACTATTCATCATCTTCAAGTAGGGTTCGGCCAAAAGTGCTTTTTGATCTATGATGAGAGTTGAATCATAAGCTCTTGGGTCTAGGTAGAGATTGATGATGTGAGTTCAAAGAACTTGGTCTTACCTCAAAAGGATTTTTATACAATTTCCTATGCATTTTCAAAGTTTTGGATCTAAGATATTATTTTCATGAAAATGAAGATTGATCTTGAAATAAAGAAAGATTAAAGATGCTAAGAGATCATAGAAGTGATCTTACCTTGAAATGAAGGAAGATTTCTCAAGGAATCAAGTGATTCCAACAAAAACTCAAGGAGCTTCAAGACCAACAATGGGGTTTTCTCTCAAGAACAACTATGGAACTCTAAAGGGAGGGGGCTGTGCGAAAATGGTGGAGTGAGGGGCTGAGTTCAGCCTCTTAAAAGGTCACTTAAGGGTAAAAAGGTCATTTGCCAAAAGGGTATAATGGTAAAAGTGTAAAAGACTAAGGTTAGGGGCATTTTGGTCATTTTGCGTCTAGATATTTTCGAACGTCATGACGACTCTGGCATACTCTCCCAAGTGTCCTGGGATGATGTGATATCAAGATTATCCATTGGCGAGTCCCGGTAAATCCATACGTGGCTCCATTCGTCACCCGATTGAGGATTCCGCCCGAACGAAGGTCAGGAAGTGATTTTTCTGAAATTTTTACGAAATTTAACGAAAACGTAGATAATCGAATTCTAAGACTTATTGTCTAGTTCACGGGTCCATCTGAGGTCTTCTGAGCTGTAAAATCATACTGTCAGTATAAAAACACAGACCGGACTCCGTTTGAGTTTTCGACTCAAAACTTAATCGTAGCTTCCTACGATATCGTCGAGCATGACTATGGTCTCAGAATATTTTATTTTTATTCCTAAGACCTCAAATAAAATAAAGACATTAAAATACTGAAGAAATAGAAAACGTGAAAATCGGGGCGTTACATTCCTACCCCTCTTAAAAGAATTTCGTCCTCGAAATTATACGTACCTTTTAAAACAAACTCGGATAATGTTGTTGCATGTCCTCCTCTCTTTCCCAGGTAGCATCACCTGTAGTCTCGTTCCAGATAACTTTAACCAAAGCTATCTCCTTCCCTCGCAGTTTCTTTACTCTCCTGTCCTCGATCTTAACCGGCAATGTCTCATAGGTTAGGTTATCCTTTACCTGTACTGAATCAGACTCTATGACGTGACTGGGATCATGAATATACTTTCTCAATTGCGAAACATGAAAAACATTATGAAGTTTGGATAGAAAAGGCGGTAAAGCTATTTGGTAAGCTACTGGACCTATCCGACGAAGAATTTGATAAGGTCTAATGAATTTTGGAGTGAGTTTTCTGGACTTCAGGACCCTGCCCACCCCAGTCATCGGAGTGACTCTCAAAAACACATGATCCCCTTCCTCGAACTCAAGTGGCCTACATCTTTTATCCGCATAACTCTTCTGTTGGCTCTGAGTTATCCTCATCTTTTCCTGAATCAGTTTTACCTTCTCAGTTGTTTGTTGCACTAGTTTAGGTCCTAATGAAGCACTTTCTCCATCTTGGTACCAACACCAAGGTGGTCTGCAACGTCGTCTATATAAGGCTTCGTAGGGTGCCATCCCTATACTCGAATGATAACTATTGTTGTAGGTGAACTCTATCAACGGTAGGAAATTCTCCCAACTTCCGGCATGTTCCAACACACACGCCCTCAACAGATCCTCTAAAGACTGAATCGTCCTTTCCGATTGTCCATCAGTTTGAGGATGGTAAGGCGAACTTAGTCGTAACTTCATCCCTAAAGTTTCATGCAAACTTTGCCAAAATCGCGAAGTAAAACGCGGGTCTCTATCCGATATGATACTTGAAGGTACTCCATGCAGTCTCACAATCTCACTGATATAAATCTGAGTAAGCTTTTACATAGAATACTTGAGATTAATCGGTAGAAAATGAGCTGATTTCGTAAGCCTATCAATTATAACCCAAATGGAATCGTATCCTTTAGGTGTCCTTGGCAAACACGTCACGAAATCCATTGCTATGCCGTCCCATTTCCACTCTGGGATATCCAACGGAAGTAACATTCCAGCTGGCCTCTGATGTTCAACCTTTGCTTTCTGACATACTAAGCAAGATGCCACATAATCAACTACATCTCTTTTCATGGCTTGCCACCAAAACAACTGCTTCAGGTCTTGGTACATCTTGGTTGACCCTGGATGCATACTCAACTTGCTTCTATGAGCTTCGTCCAGAATTAACCTTCTTATCTCTGGGTTGTTTGGCACACAAACCCGTTCTCCTCGTCTTAGGATTCCATCTGTTCCTTCCTTGTATTCAGACGTCATCCCTTTCTTTAGATTCCTTCGCTCATTTTCCAGATACTGGTCGTATACTTGTTTCTCCCGAATCTGATCCATCAGATCACAAGATATCGTAACCATACCCACACATAGTCTTCCTGGCATACTAATCACGGACAGATGCATATCCCTGAACTGTTCCAATAGCTCGTGTTCCTTAACCATCATGGCAGACACATGTAACACTTTTCTACTCAAGGCATCCGCTACCACATTAGCTTTTCCCGGATGATACTGCAACTGGAAGTCATAGTCCTTCAAAAATTCCAGCCACCGTCTTTGCCTCATGTTGAGCTCTTTCTGATCGAACAGATACCTCAAGCTCTTATGATCGCTGAAGACATTGAACGTCGAACCATACAAGTAGTGTCTCCAAATCTTCAACACAAAGACTACCGCTGCTAACTCCAGATCATGAGTTGGGTAATTCTTCTCGTGCACTTTCAACTGTCTCGAGGCATATGCTACCACCTTCCGATTCTACATCAGAACACAGCCTAAACCTTGGTATGAAGCATCACAGTACACTTCAAAAGATTCGCTTGGATCTGGCAATATCAACATTGGTGATGTAGTCAGCCTCTTCTTCAACTCCTGAAAACTTTGCTCACAGGCTTCAGTCCATTCAAACGCTTTGTCCTTCCTCGTCAATTGGGTGAGAGGTCCTACAATCTTAGAAAATCCCTCAATAAACCTCCGATAATACCCAGCCAAACCCACAAAACTGCGTATCTCAGTCACTGTGGTTGGTCTTTCCCACTCAAGAACTGCTTCGACTTTCGACGGATCTACAGCAATTCCTTCCTTTGAAATTACATGACCCAAAAACTGCACTTCATCGAGCCAAAACTCACACTTGGACAGTTTTGCATACAACTGTTTCTCTTTCAGAACTTGAAGAACCACACTAAGATGTTCAGCATGTTCTTCCTGGTCTCGCGAATAGATAAGTATGTCATCTATGAAGACAACGACAAACTTATCCAGGTATGGACGAAAGATCCTATTCATATAATCCATGAATATAGCTAGAGCATTCGTCACACCCAACGGCATCACAAGATACTCATAGTGCCCATAGCGTTTTCGAAACACTGTCTTCGGTATATCTTCTGCCTTCACACGAATCTGGTGATAACCCGATCACAAATCAATCTTGGAGAACACTGCCGCTCCCCTCAACTGATCCATCAAGTCATCTATCCTCGGAAGTGGATCCTTGTTCTTAATAGTAACCTTATTCAACTGGCGATAATCCACGCATAGTCGAGATGTTCCATCTTTCTTTTTCACCAACAGCACAGGTGCTCCCCACGGTAACACACTGGGTCTAACAAACTGTTTCCCCAATAAGTCTACCAACTGTTCCTTCAAGGTTTCCAACTCAGCAGGTGCCATACGATACGGTGCCATAGACACTGGTCCTGTTCCTGGCACAAGATCGATTGCAAACTCGATGTCGCGAACTGGCGGCAAACCTGGTACGTCTTCAGGAAAGACTTCCGGAAACTCGTTCACGACAGGTATGCGCTCTAAGACTAGCTCGCTCTTGACCTCCAAAGAAGATAGTAACATGTATCCTTGAGCTCCTTCTCTAAAAGAAGCATTTACTTGGCTGGCAGTCAAAAATCTAGAATTCTCACAACTAGGGAAAACTAAGGTTTTATTTGCACAGTCTAACAGGATATGATTAGAAGACAACCAATCCATTCCTAAGATTACATCCATTTGCGAAAGAGGCAAACAGATCAAATCAATCAAAAATGTTCTATCTTTAACAGAAATAGAACAGTTCAAACAAACTTTAGCAGTTATAACAGGCTTTGCAGTAGGCGTAGAAATTACCAAATCAAAAGGTAAAGAAGACACAGGTAATCCCAACAGATTCACACAGTCATAGGCAATAAAGGAATGCGTTGCGCCTGAATCAAACAGTACAGTTAAGGTTTTACCTCCTATGACACACTGACCTTGGATCAAGTCTTCATTCTGAGAAGCTTCAGCACCACCCATAGTGTAGACTCTGCCCTTCATCTTAGACCTTGCAGGTTGGACATTGTTGACAGAATGTTCCAATTTTGGTTGCATGCATTCACGTGAGATATGTCCCGGCTTCCCACACTTGAAGCAGATAATCCCTTTGATCGAACAATCTCTGGTGGTGTGGTTGCTCTTCCCGCACTTCATGCACTTGTTTGGGGCATTTCCAAACTGACTGAAACTCCCACTGCTTCCTCCAACGGAACGTTGTTGTCGATCTTGTTGCTTTGCATAGGGCTTCCATCAATATTTGTTGTCTCGACCACCGCTTCCTCTCTGGAACTTGCTCGGTCCAGAACTCTGTACCCGCTTGTCCTTGGGCTCCAAGCTCTCGATCAGACGACACTTCTCCATTAGCCTCGAAAAAACAGAAATCTCTATTGGGACAACAACTCTTTTCAAGTCGATCCTCAGACCTCCTTCAAATTTCCGGTACTTCCACTCTTCTCTTGGGTTGTCCAGAAAGTAATTTGAGAACTTTGCTAGACTTTAAAACTTGGCTCTGTATTCAACTACAGTCATTCCCCCTTGTCTCAGCTGGAGGAACTCCATCTCTTTCTCGTGTCTTGCACTTGCAGGAAAATACTTCTCCAGGAATTTTCCCCTAAAAGCATTCCAATCCACAGCTTGTTGATTGTGAATCAGCATCTGACGGGCTCCTTCCCACCAGTATTCAGCATCCTCCACCAGCATATAGGATGCATAGATAACCTTGTCATTCTCAGTACATCTCATCGATCCAAAGATCTTTTCCAGCGTTTGGATCCAGCGTTCAGCTAACTCAGGATTGAATTCACCTTTGAATTGAGGTGGATTCCGACGAAGAAATTCATCCAGTCCTCTACCTCCGGCAGCTCTTTTGTCACGTTGAACCAAAGCAGCAGCCGTTTCTCGTATGGCGTTCACGGCAGCAGTCAGGTTTTGAGCAGCCATTGCTACCTTCAAAACCAGAACTGTCAAACTCAAGAACCACAACAAAACTAAAGCAAACAACAGAGAAACACACAGAGAACACAATACAAACAAGACAGACCATAAACTACAAACCCCAAAAAGACTCGGCCAGCTCTGATACCAAATAATGCAACACCCTTTCTCGAGTGTCACATTCCCGAATGTTTGTAAGGCCGAAAATATTTATTAATGCAAAAAATACGGTTTTCTTTTTCTTTTCTTTTCACAAGATGCAATGGGATTTAGTAACGATAAATAATACTAATAACGAACTTAGGTTCGCCATGCATTTCTAGAACAATATGCATAATAAATACAGGGACATAAACAGAAAAAGGAATAATACTATATACAGACATAGGTCTAATGTATAACTGACATAAGAAATACAATAAGTACTAGGAGTCGTAGCTCCCAAAAGGTACTACAAACTGTCTGGCCGACAACAAAACTAAACCACAAAAAGAAGGTCCGCCTCAGGGCTCAAGGAAACTACTGGGCTGAACCATCGTCACGTCCATCTGTTCAAGCAGCAACAACAAGTACCAATAGAAAACATACAGATATGGGTGAGATCCTGTTCATCAACACAACAAAACAGCAATAGTAAAAACGGGACGACTCACCGGGTAACAACGTACCCAACATGCTTACAAGAATTCTCAATGTCAAACATATTAAGCGGTAACAGCATAATATCATGTTAAGCAGTTAACAGCATGAAATAAGGGTACTCTTAAACAGTACAACGATGTATAACAGTAAATGTAAACATCAATAGCCATGCAATGCAATGCAATGTATATGACTCAATGTCAATGTCACTGGGTACTACTCTGACCCCTACTCCATGGAGCTAACAAAACATTTGGAGAGAGTGAATGGGAGGACATGTTCCGGTTTCTGCCAGCCATGAGCAAGATGCTACAACATTCGTAACGTGCACGTATCTGGCTTTACGGTAACACTCTCGACCAAACATGAAAAGTACGGCATCTAGTAGAGGATATCAGTGTATTGCACGGATTCGCCACGACACAGAAGAGCTACCAACTGGTCACATGTAAGCCCTTCCAACCCTGATACCTCCAAAAAGACCATTGAAGATCGTCACCGTAAGATTCGTACCCGCATCAAGGTGTAAGCTCAACTCCTAGGCTCAAGGCCTTACGACTATGCAAATGAAATGCCAATGCTTACACAAAGCAGATGCGATCAAGCAATGTCTATCCCCCGGATAAACCTCGAAGTCTACTAAGGTTCTCTTCCTTAGGAACTATACGCGTCTTTTAAAAACAAAACCTTTATCCACCGGATAAATCTCGTGTTCCCTCCGGGATCGAGTCATCACAAGACTGAAACAATTGAACGACTGATCGGGATCCGAATCACCGGTCCGTCATCGAAATACTGTTTCAAAACCCAAAACGTTTCTAAACCAGAACAACTTATCAATTGAAAACTCATTTGATTTGAAACAACTTTTAAGGCACTTACTTACTCTATTTTTCTGCATTTTATGAAACATGGAATTCGCTTAGCGGATTTACATTCGCTTAGCGAAATTGAGGCAGTAATACCTCTCTTGAAACTCCTCTGTACCGCTCGGCGTAGCATATTTCGCTTAGCGAAAGTCCACTTTATTCGCTTAACGAGTCTCATTTCGCTTGGCGAAATGGAGGCGGTTATACCTCTTTTGAGACTCCTCTGGATCGCTCGGCGAGACATAATTCGCGTAGCGAAATTCGCTTGGTTCGCTTAGCGCATATTATTTCGCTTAGAGAAAGTGAGGCAGTGATGCCCAACTTAGAATTCCTCTGTTTTTCGCTTAGCGAAAGTAAATTCGCTTGGCGAAAAGTTGCCTTAAAACAAGACATTAACCTTATGGAACCATTTTGATTCTCCTCATGAAACCACTTTTTTTCTCATTTTGAGTCACTTGATTAACTAGATGGACTAAGGATAAGGTATAAAACATGTTTCACTTTGGTGAAAACACTTTGAGATTTAATTCCATTCAAAGTCACTTAGGGTTTTTCTTTGAAAAACACAAGTTATTGAAAACACTTTCTTTACATCAAAACTTGACTTGTCCAAGAACTATTCATATCCTTCCTTTCCTCAAGGTCATGGCTAATAGCCAACTAGGAATCAATGTGAAGTTTTACTTCATCAACCAATCAAAGCATGGCTCACAAAACTTAACAATCATGATAAACCATAACTCACAACATTGCATCCTGGTTAAGCACATAAACACAAAAGTCTATACTTGATCTAATAATCAAAGTAGGTTTTTCATCATGCAAGAAATCATTTTCTCACCTAGACAACATCATCATAAAACGCATGATAAGGCGTGAAACACATGATAAGGCATAACTACAAATATCACACATTGTTCTCTTGGAGAACTTAACACAACTTAACCATTAAAAGTGAACCCAAACTAAAGGGTTTCACCCACACATAACTTAAACAACCATCTTCACCACCACCATCTTGGTGTGATGAGGTTCATCTCCCCAAACCTATTGATGAGCAGATTCCCGGATCAAAGTCTGTTGATCGGTTTGTGAACCTCCTGGCAATCGTCAACAACTACAACAACACAACAATCCTACATTAAACAACAATCAAAGCCAATCTCAACTATTCTAACAAAGAGGATTTCTGCCACCCTAGGTTAAAAAGGTTAGGAATTGGTTTTGGTTTTCCATTTCATGGATTCAAAGGCATTAGGAAAGCTAAGGATGAAATCAAGTGTTAAAAATCAAAAATTGATGAAAACACTATTCATCATCTTCAAGTAGGGTTCGGCCAAAGTGATTTTTGATCTATGATGAGAGTTGAATCATAAGCTCTTGGGTCTAGGTAGAGATTGATGATGTGAGTTCAAAGAACTTGGTCTTACCTCAAAAGGATTTTTCTATAATTTCCTATGGATTTTCAAAGTTTTGGATCTAAGAAATTATTTTCATGAAAATGAAGATTGATCTTGAAATAAAGAAAGATTAAAGAAGCTAAGAGATCATAGAAGTGATCATACCTTGAAATGAAGGAAGATTGCTCAAGGAATCAAGTGATTCCAACAAAAACTCAAAGAGCTTCAAGACCAACAATGGGGTTTTCTCTCAAGAACAACTATGGAACTCTAAAGGGAGGGGGCTGTGCGAAAATGATGGAGTGAGGGGCTGATTTCAGCCTCTTAAAAGGTCACTTAAGGGTAAAAAGGTCATTTGCCAAAAGGGTATAATGGTAAAAGTGTAAAAGACTAAGGTTAGGGGCATTTTGGTCATTTTGCGTCCAGATATTTCCGAACGTCATGATGACTCTGGCATACTCTCCCAAGTGTCCTGGGATGATGTGATATCAAGATTATTCATTGGCGAGTCCCGGGAAATCCATATGTGGCTCCGTTCGTCACCCGATTGAGGATTCCGCCCGAACGAAGGTCAGGAAGTGATTTTTCTGAAATTTTTACGAAATTTAACCAAAACGTAGATAATCGAATTCTGAGACTTATTGTCTAGTTCACGGGTCCATCTGAGGTCTTCTGAGCAGTAAAATCATACTGTCAGTATAAAATGCAGACCGGACTCCGTTTGAATTTTTGACTCAAAACTTAATCGTAGCTTCCTACGATATCGTCGAACATGACTATGGTCTCAGAATATTTTAATTTTATTCTTAAGACCTCAAATAAAATAAAGATATTAAAATACTGAAGAAATAGAAAACGTGAAAATCGGGGCGTTACATTCCTACCCCTCTTAAAAGAATTTCGTCCTCGAAATTATACGTACCTCTTAAAACAAACTCGGATACTGTTGTTGCATGTCCTCCTCTCTTTCCCAGGTAGCATCACCTGTAGTCTCGTTCCAGCTAACTTTAACCAAAGCTATCTCCTTCCCTCGCAGTTTCTTTACTTTCCCGTCCTCGATCTTAACCGGCAATGTCTCCTAGGTTAGGTTATCCTTTAGCTGTACTGAATCAGACTCTATGACGTGACTGGGATCAGGAATATACTTTCGCATATGCAAAACATGAAAAACATTATGAATGTTGGATAGAAAAGGCGGTAAAGCTATTTGGTAAGCTACTGGACCTATCCGACGAAGAATTTGATAAGGTCTAATGAATTTTGGAGTGAGTTTTCTGGACTTCAGGACCTTGCCCACCCCAGTCATCGGAGTGACTCTCAAAAACACATGATCCCCTTCCTCGAACTCAAGTGGCCTACATCTTTTATCCGCATAACTCTTCTGTTGGCTCTGAATTATCCTCATCTTTTCTTGAATCAGTTTTACCTTCTCAGTTGTTTGTTGCACTAGTTCAGGTCCTAATGAAGCACTTTCTCCATCTTGGTACCAACACAAAGGTGTTCTGCAACGTCGTCCATATAAGGCTTCGTAGGGTGCCATCCCTATACTCAAATGATAACTGTTGTTGTAGGTGAACTCTATCAACGGTAGGAAATTCTCCTAACTTCCGGCATGTTCCAACACACACGCCCTCAACAGATCCTCTAAAGACTGAATCATCCTTTCCGATTGTCCATCAGTTTGAGGATGGTAAGCCGAACTTAGTCGTAACTTCGTCCCTAAAGCTTCATGCAAACTTTGCCAAAATCGCGAAGTAAAACGCGGGTCTCTATCCGATATGATACTTGAAGGTACTCCATGCAATCTCACAATCTCACTGATATAAATCTGAGTAAGCTTTTCCATAGAATACTTGAGATTAATCGGTAGAAATGAGCTGATTTTGTAAGCCTATCAATTATAACCCAAATGGAATCGTATCCTTTAGGTGTCCTTGGCAAACACGTCACGAAATCCATTGCTATGCCGTCCCATTTCCACTCAGAGATATCCAACAGAAGTAACATTCCAGCTGGCCTCTGATGTTCAACCTTTGCTTTCTGACATACTAAGCAAGATGCCACATAATCAGCTACATCTCTTTTCATGCCTAGCCACCAAAACAACCGCTTCAGGTCTTGGTACATCTTGGTTGACCCTGGATGCATACTCAACTTGCTTCTATGAGCTTCGTCCAGAATTAACCTTCTTATCTCTGGGTTGTTTGGCACACAAACCCGTTCTCCTCATCTTAGGATTCCATCTGTTCCTTCCTTGTATTCAGACGTCATCCCTTTCTTTAGATTCCTTCGCTCTTTTTCCAGATACAGGTCATATACTTGTTTCTCCCGAATTTGATCCATCAGATCACAAGATACTGTAACCATACCCACACATAGTCTTCCTGGCATGCTAATCACGGACAGATGCATATCCCTGAACTGTTCCATCAGCTCGTGTTCCTTAGCCATCATGGCAGACACATGTAACACTTTTCTACTCAGGGCATCCACTACCATATTAGCTTTTCCCGGATGATACTGCAACTGGAAGTCATAGTCCTTCAAAAATTCCAGCCACCATCTTTGCCTCATGTGGAGCTCTTTCTGATCGAACAGATACCTCAAGCTCTTATGATCGCTGAAGACATTGAACGTCGAACCATACAAGTAGTGTCTCCAAATCTTCAACGCAATGACTACCGCTGCTAACTCCAGATCATGAGTTGGGTAATTCTTCTCGTGCACTTTCAACTATCTCGAGGCATACGCTACCACCTTCCGATTCTGCATCAGAACACAGCCTAAACCTTGGTATGAGGCATCACAGTACACTTCAAAAGATTCGCTTGGATCTGGCAATATCAACACTGGTGATGTAGTCAGCCTCTTCTTCAACTCTTGAAAACTTTGCTCACAGGCTTCAGTCCATTCAAACGCTTTGTCCTTCCTCGTCAATTGGGTGAGAGGTCCTACAATCTTAGAAAATCCCTCAATAAACCTCCGATAATACCCAGCCAAACCCACAAAACTGCGTATCTCAGTCACTGTGGTTGGTCTTTCCCACTCAAGAACTGCTTCGACTTTCGACGGATCTACAACAATTCCTTCCTTTGAAATTACATGACCCAAAAACTGCACTTCGTCGAGCCAAAACTCACACTTGGACAGTTTTGCATACAACTGTTTCTGTTTCAGAACTTGAAGAACCACACTAAGATGTTCAGCATGTTCTTCCTGGTCTCGCGAATAGATAAGTATGTCATCTATGAAGACAACGATAAACTTATCCAGGTATGGACAAAAGATCCTATTCATATAATCCATGAATATAGCTGGAGCATTCGTGAACCAAACGGCATCACAAGATACTCGTAGTGCCCATAGCGTGTTCAAAACGCTGTCTTCGGTATATCTTCTGCCTTCACACGAATCTGGTGATAACCCGATCGCAAATCAATCTTGGAGAAAACTGCCGCTCCCCTCAACTGATCCATCAAGTCATCTATCCTCGGAAGTGGATACTTGTTCTTAACAGTAACCTTATTCAACTGGCGATAATCCACACATAGTCCAGATGTTCCATCTTTCTTTTTCACCAACAGCACAGGTGCTCCCCACGGTGACACACTGGGTCTAACAAACTGTTTCCTCAATAAGTCTACCAACTGTTCCTTCAAGGTTTCCAACTCAGCAGGTGCCATACGATACAGTGCCATAGACACTGGTCCTATTCCTGGCACAAGATTGATTGCAAACTCGATGTCCCGAACTGGCGGCAAACCTGGTACGTCTTCAGGAAAGACTTCCGGAAACTCGTTCACGATAGGTATGCGCTCTAAGACTAGCTCGCTCTTGACATCCAAAGAAGATAGTAACATGTATCCTTGAGCTCCTTCTCTCAAAGAAGCATTTACTTGGTTGGCAGTTAAAAATCCAGAATTCTCACAACTAGGGAAAACTAAGGTTTTATTTGCACAGTCTAACAGGATATGATTAGAAGACAACCAATCCATTCCTAAGATTACATCCATTTGCGAAAAAGGCAAACAAATCAAATCAATCAAAAATGTTCTATCTTTAACAGAAATAGAACAGTTCAAACAAACTTTAGCAGTTATAACAGGCTTTGCAGTAGGCGTAGAAATTACCAAATCAAAAGGTAAAAAAGACACAGGTAATCCCAAAACATTCACACAGTCATAGGCAATAAAGGAATGCGTTGCGCCTGAATCAAACAGTACAGTTAAGGTTTTACCTCCCATGACACACTGACCTTGGATCAAGTCTTCATTCTGAGAAGCTTCAGCACCACCCATAGTGTAGACTCTGCCCTTCATCTTAGGCCTTGCAGCTTGGACATTGTTGACAGAATGTTCCAATTTTGGTTGCATGCATTCACGTGAGATATGTCCCGGCTTCCCACACTTGAAGCAGATAATCCCTTTGATCGAACAATCTCTGGTGATGTGGTTGCTTTTCCGCACTTCATGCACTTGTTTGGGGCATTTCCAGCCTGACTGAAACTCCTACTGCTTCCTCCAACGGAACGTTGTTGTCGATCTTGTTGCTTTGCATAGGGCTTCCATCGATATTTGTTGTCTCGACCACAGCTTCCTCTCTGGAACTTGCTCGGTCCAGAACTCTGTACCCGCTTGTCCTTGGGCTCCAAGCTCTCGATCAGACGACACTTCTCCATTAGCCTCGGAAAAACAGAAATCTCTAGAGGGACAACAACTCTTTTTAAGTCGATCCTCAGACCTCTTTCAAATTTCCGGTACTTCCACTCTTCTCTTGGGTTGTCCAGAAAGTAATTTGAGAACTTTGCTAGACTTTAAAACTTGGCTCTGTATTCAGCTACAGTCATTCCCCCTTGTCTCAGCTGGAGGAACTCCATCTCTTTCTCGTGTCTTGCACTTGCAGGAAAATACTTCTCCAGCAATTTTCCCCTAAAAGCATTCCAATCCACAGCTTGTTGATCGTGAATCAGCATCTGACGGGCTCCTTCCCACCAGTATTCAGCATCCTCCACCAGCATATAGGTTGCATAGACAACCTTGTCATTCTCAGTACATCTCATCGCTCCAAAGATCTTTTCCAGCGTTTGGATCCAGCGTTCAGCTAACTCAGGATTGAATTCACCTTTGAATTGAGGTGGATTCCGACGAAGAAATTCATCCAGTCCTCTACCTCCGGCAGCTCTTTTGTCACGTTGAACCAAAGCAGCAGCCATTTCCCCTATGGCGTTCACAGCAGCAGTCAGGTTTTGAGCAGCCATTGCTACCTTCAAAACCAGAACTGTCAAACTCAAGAACCACAACAAAACTAAAGCAAACAACAGAGAAACACACAGAGAACACAACACAAACAAGACAGGCCATAACCTACAAACCCCAAAAAGACTCGGCCAGCTCTGATACCAAATAATGCAACACCCTTTCCCGAGTGTCACATTCCCGAACGTTTATAAGGCCGAAAATATTTATTAATGCAGAAAATACGGTTTTCTTTTTCTTTTCTTTTCACAAGATGCAATGGGATTTAGTAATGATAAATAATACTAATAACGAACTTAGGTTCGCCATGCATTTCTAGAACAATATGCATAATAAATACAAGTACATAAACAGAAAAAGGAATAATACTATATACAGACATAGGTCTAATGTATAACTAACATAAGAAATACAATAAGTACTAGGAGTCGTAGCTCCCAAAAGGTACTACAATCAGTTTTTTTATGAACATTAAATATCGATGTATGTGTTATAAGGTTTATTCCTTCGTCTTGAGTTTGAACTGCTTATGCATGTAGGAAATTTTTAGAACCACGTTTTTGAACGTAGCTAATTAATTACATTATTTTCCAAAAGCAACCAACGATTTATTTTCTTGATGTTTTCCGCATTTTGAGTTCGAGTACGTAGCACCCGAGGGGGTGTTACAATTAATTCCTTTGTTATTTTTGATATTTGCTCTTTCTCCCCCTATTTGGTAACATCAAAAAGAATTTCAAACTCCCCTTAAAATTGTGCATTTATGGTAAAGGATTCTCCCCCTAAAGATTTGCCTTAAAAGACTTAGGGAACCTTTCTACGTTTCAGGTTTAATGCACATAGGAGTTAATAACAGAAACATATATATAAGATTATAAAGGATATTTCAGACAATGTAAACACAGGATCTTTCGTAATTTTTCGCCCCATAATCGATTATTATTATCCTTATAATCGATTATCTATGTTTTGTTTGAGGTATTTTTGAGATTTTTCTTGTTTGATCAATACAACATGTTATTGAAATTTGTTGGTGCCACTTGATATATTATACTAGTTGAACAGTGCAGATACCATTTGAACTTGAATTGATATACCACTTGAATAATCACTTGTTATTGGTATTTATACCACTTGTTGTGATATATTATTTGACATTTTATTTATCACTTGTTGGAATGATCAAATTTGTTAATATCATTTGATAATTCATCGACAGCTAGTTATTACTTCTTGAATTAATGAAGCGCTAAAGGATATGTAACATGTAAGAACACACTTTCATTAAGTTCAAAGACATAACATTCAGGAAGATAGTCATTTCTAGGTTGCATGTTTAGCATTATGATTCATATATGTATGTTCTAGCCAACATCATAACTGTGACACCCTAAACCCGGCATCACATGGTGACCCAAATAACATAAAACAGGAAATAAAAATTTGCTGGTTACTTTCGGAAAACAGATTTTCTTTACTTAGATCTTACTTCGAAAATCGTGATAAATTTTTTTTCTTCATACAACACTAAAGAACATATACTCAAGATGATCATTAACACTACTCATATACATATATATATGTATCATTAGTTAACGTTATACATAGTGGAACCTTGGACAACTCGTCCGTCTTCAAAAGATAAACTAACAGAAGTAAACACTACAAGTCTACAAACTAGGTAGCGATAGTTTGGGAACCACATCTCCAAAACCCTGGCCATCAGTAGCCACTAATAAACTATCCAAGAAAACACTACCTTAAAAGAAACCCTAAGCCGGTCCGACAACTAGTACCTAGCATACATTGTACCAATGAGACTGGGTCTCGTCTTCAACCATGCATACCTCTTCATCGTCAACATTGAGAAGCTCAAGCTACCGAGTCCCGAAGTGCCCCAAAGGACTGTTGATAAACATCTGTACATGTATCCAAAAACACAACAAGGTGTCCAACATGTACAGGCAAGGTGAGAAACCAATATATGAATTCAAAATATGACAACTACATACTTCAAGCACAAACAGCCAGTTCATATATATAAGCATCAACCAACATACTTGAACAGGGTAAACATATCATAGAATATCATAATAATGAAGATAAATCACAAGGGTCCCATGCCCAACAGACATCGTTATTTTCAAAACGTATGCATGGCACTTCCACATATATCATCTAACATTTGATTCTTAATTTCTAGAAATCCCATCTCCTTTCAAAGAGCGGATCAGGCTCACAATTCATTGGCCCTCAGGCAATAATGACTAGCACCAACGTGCTAAATAGAAGTACATGAATCCCATGACACTAAGCGATTCTCACATGGGGGCGCAATCAGAGGTGCTTTAACAAATTATAATCAGGTCATACTACATTGTCCAACACAAGGCGCAATGTGTTCCAAAACATATGACACCGTTGTCCATCAAGGCACAATGATACACAATGGCTTAAAGTCATCACAGGGTTCCCTGCCATCAAGTTTCCCCATCTAGAAAGCACGTCTGCCAGACACCACAATGCATGAGAAAACCTTTGTTTCCATAAGTTTTTCTTTGTCGTATCATTATTCCCTCGTTGAAGCTCAAAGCTATAGACCACCCCAACATTTTGACTCTCAAGTCTTTATAACATTTCTCAAAAGGTTACACACAGTCCGAAACAGCTCGACCCCAAACACCATCAACCGATGCACCAATCTCAGAGTTTGGGCTCTAGAGCACACAATTCATCCACAAGTCTACAGGACAACAAAGATTGTCAGCAAGCCTACAGGACCACTTAGCTAACACGAATCCTTGATTCATGTGTTCTATAGAACACTAGAACCTCGATGTCTCGGTTTCTAGGTTCACATAAAAAATAGCCGTTTCTTTTTGAAAACCAAAAACTAACACCCATATCTCCTAAGCTTACACATAAAGCCCTCGGGATCGGTTTTCCACAAAAACAACTCTTGGATCAAAAACCACCTTTCTTTTTGAAGTAATTTGGTAAACCAAAACACTTGAAATACGGTTCGTGAAAAACCCTTTTTCTTGGATAAAACAAATTATTTCAAAACTAGATTTCTTGAAAACACTTTTACTTGAAATGATTCACTTTATTACTTTAAAAACGATCGATGTCTCCAAAATGCACTTTTTGCTTCAAAAACTTACTTTTCTTGGGCTAAAGATGTTTTCTCATTTATGTCTTCTCATTCCTTAATAAAGTATGTTTTGTTTTACTCATTCCTAAAAAGATATCAACTCATTTTGTTTTCAAAATTCTTTGAATCCTTGGCCTTTTATTTTCTCATTTTACGTTCCAAGCTTTTTGAAGCTTTTAACTTTACTTGATTTTGAACCCTAACCGATGTTAGGTCCCTTAGCACAATATCAATCATGGCAAGCATACATAATGTCATCCACCATAATTAAGCAAAACAACACAAAATCATGCATAACCAAATATGAGCAAGCATAAATAAATCACTCCACATCAGCACAGTACATTTAAAATATTACAAACCATATACACTAATACAGCACGCAACTGTCGGAAATTGAATTCCTCAGGTTTATCCCCTTACCTCTTGAAGTTATCCTCCGAGTAAAAGTCGTCCGATCAGTCCGCAAATTCTCTCGATTACTCATCCGATTACTCAACGTACCACAACTACATACACACAATCAATCCAAACATCAATGTTAAACAACATAATTTTCCTTATTTCCTTAGAAGCTAGGTTCGGCTATATGCTCCCAAAAATGGTTAGGGATGTCTACAAATTCCTATCTCTTGGATGAAGGATCCTTAGGTACCCTTAACACCAAAACAAGTCTCTATATTGAAACTTGGATCAAAATTTCTTGTTTTCCCGAAATGGGTGGTTTGGCCACTCTCTAATAAAATAATCTAGGGAAGTTTTTTGGTCACATGCTTTTGGATTCAATGACCTCTAAGTGTGATAGAACCTAATCAATACTTCTTAGAAAAAAATTTGAACAAAACCTTATTCATCCAAAAGAGGGGGATTCGGCCATCTATACCCACATGGGTCAGAGAAATATTTTGGTTACATGCTCTTGGATTATGAGAGACGGTAATGAAACTAGCTCATAGAAATTCGTTTGACATTAAAAGGATTTTTCTACAATTTTTCATGGTTTTAAGTTTGAAGTTCAACTTGAACAAAGCTTGAAAACATAGGATTTCAATGGAGAAATATTAAGATTTGAGAGATCAGGAATGAGTCTATACCTCTTAGAGGATGAAGATGAGTGAAGTGATCAACTCTGCTTCTCAAAGTTCTTGAAGATTCCTTAAGAAAAATGAGAGAAAGTGAAGGAAGAAAAGTGTTGTAGAAGAAAGAAAATGAGGGCTGAAAAGGATGAAGATGGAGCTTGGGGAACAGAAAGGAGGGATAAGGAGGTTTTAACTTTTCTCACTTAAGGGTAGAAAGGTCATTTCACACGAGGACATAAGTGGAATTTCCATAAAAGGTTAAGGGTATTTTGGTCATTTCGCATCCAGATATTTTAAAAACCATCATGACACTGGCATGCTTTCCTAGGTGACTTGACCTGGTGTGACTTCAAGATTATCTGTTAGCGTATCCCGATAAATCCTTATCTAGCTCCGTTCGTCACCCGGTTTGAGATTTTGCCCGAATAACTTATATTAGTTCGCTTTTTAGTTCGAAAAACCAATTTTTGCAAAATTGTAGGAAATTCGATTCTAAACCTAACTGTTTCATTCACGAGTCAAAATTAGGTCTTCTATGTTATAAAATTATATTGTCATTGAAAACGCAGACCGGGCTCCGTCTGAGTTTTCAACCCAAAATTTAACCGTAGCTCTTTACGATAGAGTATGAATATGACTTCGGTTGAGCCAAAACCATTTTCCAAAACTCAAATAAAATATAAACGTATTTATATAGTTTACCGGTCTTAGAAAGCGTGAAAAATCGGGGTGTTACATTACTACCCCTCTTAAAAAAATTTCGTCCTCGAAATTTCGTGACTCAAAATTAGACAGGGTTTCTTAATCCTCACAAGAAAGAATGTAGAAGGAATTTGACCATCCCTAAAAGAATATAGGAATATCCAGTATGTAAAAAGATTCTTCAGTAGGTTCGTGAGTGTAAAAATGCATAGCTAATACATGTTTACAGTCATGACTCTAATAAAGTCCCTTCTTTCACAAGAACCTTCCAATGGACTAGGGATTGAAAAGATAAACAGTCTGGCCAAAAATCAGACTGGATCACATTTACCAAAAGTAAAAGTGATTAGACTAAGTTTCATCAAGAAAGTTCCAGTATCAAGAATTTGTTTGTGTTATAACTCAATAAATAGTCATAACAATCCTTTCAATGAAATACTATGAAGATATCCGGGCCAATGGATACTATTAAACCAATCCCTCAAATGTCTAATACATTGAGGATTATACAGGAATACGAGTACACAAGCGCATATAGCAGAGAAGAAACAGGTAATTTTAAACATTTCACACAATCCATCGCAAGAAAGAATGAGTTGTACTTGAATTGAAAAGTACGGTTAAGAGATTACCATCTATGTAGCAACTACCTCGTATGAGATTGTCGGAATCCGAAGCCTCAGCACCACACATGGTGTAAACTCTCCCCTTTATCGTCGGTCTTCTGGTCCCGGTATTGTTATTGGCAGCTGGGGCAAATCCTTGTGTCATGCAGTATCTTGCTATGTGCCCAGTTTGCCCACAAGTAAAACATCTAGGACTCCGCACAAAGCATTTGTTGGCCATGTGTGATGGATCTCCACAGTTGAAACATTTTCTCTCTTGGCCATGATCGTGATCCCTATGGCCTCCACTGCCTGATGCGTAAGCAATAGGACAATACTATGGTTGGTTCCGATTATCCCCTGGGGTCGGGAATAGGCTTCTTCTGACTTTGTTCTCCTCTCTGGTTCTGGTACCAATTCTTAAAGCAGGAAGGTCCTCCAACGTTCCCTCTATCGGCCCTTCCATGCTTCATCAGCTCTATTTGTCTACTATTCTCTACTAATGCCTGGAAATTCCAAATTCCCTAAGGCAGCACTGATTCCTTGATTTCATACCTCAAACCTCTCTCGAAACATTCGCACTTCCAGTCTTCGTCAGGATTGTTATGGAAGAATAGGAAATACTTGGCCAGCGATTCAAACTTGGCCGCATATTCTCTGACTGACATCTCCCTTTGTTGCAATTGCAAAAATTCTCTCTTTCTCATATCTGGCACTTTGTGGGAAATACTTCTCCAAAAATCAGTGTCAAAACAGATTCCAAGTGATTTATTGTTGATGTGCCTCCAACAATTGTCTAGTTCCCTCCCACCAGTACTGAGCATCTGGTACTTTCACTCCTTCAGGGCTGTGGATCAGCTCGAATATCTTTTCAATCTCTTAGATCCACAAGTCAGCCTTCTCAGGGTCCATGAGACAGCCCCTCCTCGGAGGTCCCATTAGTAACCTGAACTCGACTTCTTAACGTTGCAGCGTAGGGTAATTAAATAAAAATGCGGAAATATTAAAACAACCAATCTTGATACTACGACTATATATATAACATACGTATAAAAGTATTGGCTCTATCAGTAGAGCCTACAATAACTGATACTAACTACAAATCTTTAGAGTACGCAGCACATATACACTGAAAGTATGGCAATAAAATAAAATACATCAGACTTCCTCTCCTGGCCCCAAAAATGCATTTCGCTCAAACCCATGTACTGGCTATAACAAATCTAAGACTGTCTACCTAACCCCGACTCTAACGTATATGGTAGTTGGGCCCGTATACACTACTCTTCGTTGAGAGTAGTCAGTCTCCAAGAGATGATCGTCCTCTGCATAGAGCAGCTCAAAGTCTCCCAGCACTGGGATCCGAGGCTCTCCCGCCAGGATCACGTTCAATAGGTATGCCATCAATCTCCTCTGACAATTCCTCAATAGGATCTTCTCATGCGAGCGAGAATAAATAAAATATGACATAGAGAAATACGGGGATAAGAAACAACAATACATCATAAATAAGGAAACAACTATAAAATAAGCTATATAGATAGCAACATACAACAATACAACAGTATCAAACAATCATCTCCCCAAGTTCTTCTCTCTTAGCTACGGTCTCTAACACTCATGCAACTAACGACTACATGGACGTGATCATGATGCGACATCCTCAATAGATCAAGATGTGTCGTTCATCTCTGTGCCACCCGCCATAATGCAAGGTTCGGCCAATAACCCACAGGCTCAACTCGTCTCATGGGTACGACATATTCCTTCGCCCGCAGGCTAGGTCGGAATATTTGCCCGTCAACAACGCAACTCACGGTAACGATATATCCCCACGCCCGCATGCCAGGTCGGGACATTCGCCCGTTCACAAGTAATTGGTACAATCATCTCCCCGCAGGCATGATTGATCGCCCACACGCCAACACAATGATGAACAACAACGATGCAACATGAACCTCACCGACTCATCTCGGGATCAACAACTTAGTGTCTCAACCACAACTTCTACACAACTATGACCAACTTTCTCCAGTTTAACCGGGTATTAACTTTATATCTCAACATCAACATATCAACAGGATCTCTAGGTTGAGCACTACAACATATATATCCTCAAAGCCTCACCATATGTTCATCTCCCAACTTATCAAAAATTACTGCCTATCACTACTCATTCAACAGTAATCACAACCTCATATAAAGCAACCATAAATATGTTCAATAAACATATTCATCATACCTACTCATGTAAGCATATCAACTCATCAACTCATAGTTAAATATTCAAGTAACCTAGGCATTTTACTAGGCACAATATACATATTGCATAACTCATATTAAGCATACTAACACACAGCATACAACCTCGACATATCATAAAATCAACCTATCGGCCACTCGACCACTAGTAGGGTTGAGGTCCCCGGGCAACTCCGACTGCGGCTCCGCAACTGTCAACCGTACACGCTACCGAATAGTCAAACACCGTCCGATCCTTTACAACAAATCACAACCAGAAATTAATACAATCGAATCAAAACCTCTCTAATTCATATGACTAGGGTTCGGCCCCTTTTTAGTAAAATAAGCCAGGGTTGTTAAAACTTTACTAACTCTTGGATAAATTATGATCCTCAAGTATGCACAACACTAGAGTAAATGTTATTACACAAAACTTTGAAGCAAAAACCCATGATTCCTGATGATATAGGGTTCGGCCTCTTCATGGAAAATCGGCTAGAGATGTCTAAAAATTCCAAACTCTTGGATCAATGATCCTTAAGCATACATAACACTAAATCAAGTCTTTTTACTCAAAAATGGAATAAAAAACTGAAGCTTTCTCAATACATAGGATTCGGCCATTCATACCCATATGAGCTAGGGAAATCTTTTGGTTATAAGCTCTTGGATTATGAGAGAGGGCAATGAAACTAGCTCATAGAAATTGGTTTGACATTAAAAGGATTTTTCTACAATTTCCTATGAATTTATGAAGTTTAAGCTTCAACTTGAACAAAAGCTTGCAAGACATGATTTCAATGGAGGAATATGGAGATTGATAGGTCAAGGAAGAAGTCCATACCTCTTAAACGATGAAGATGATCAAGTTTATCAATTTCGCTTCACAAAAATCCTTGAGTTCTAACTTGAGAAATGAGAGAAAGTTTGGAGAGAAATGGTAAAGGTGAGAAAATGTTGGATGATGGCCTTCATGAAGGGGGGCATGAGGCATATGGAGGGAAGGGCAAAAGTTTCCAACAAAATTCACTTAAGGGGCAAAATAGTCTTTTCACGCAAGGTTAAATGGTAATTATGAAAAAGGTTAGGGGCATTTTGGTCTTTTCGCATCCAAATATTTTCGAATGTCATCATGACACTGGCATGCTTTCCTTGGTGATGTGACCTGATGTGACTTCATGTTTATCCGTTAGCGGGTCCTAGTAAATCCCTATTTGGCTCCGTTCATCACCGGATTTGAGATTTCGCCCGAACAAAGCGTAGGAACTCATTTTTTTCAAATTTATGGAAAATGTTGGAAATTCAATTCTAAGCCTAACTGTTTCGTTCACAAGTCAAGATTAGGTCTCCTGAGTAGTAAAATCTTACTGTCAGTAAAAAAAAACGCAGACCGGGCTCCATTTGAGTTTTCGACCCAAACTTTAACCGTAACTCCCTACGATAGCGTAGAGCGAGAATGTGGTCGTAGTTTATTTAATTTCATTCTATAAACATCAGATAAAAATATAAACTCAATTATATAATTTACTGATATTAGAAAGCATGAAAACCGGGGTGTTACATTACTACCCCTCTTAAAAAAGAATTTCGTCCTAGAAATTCGATGTACCTTTTAAAATAAACTCGGATATTGCTGCTATATGTCTTCTTCGCGTTCCTAGGTAGCATCTCCTCTAATTTCATCCCATATGATCTTGACTAACGAAATGTTTTTACCTCGGAGTTCCTTAATCCTTCTATTCGCGATCCTTACAGGTAAAGCGTCATACTTGTAACACCCCCTTGGGTGCTATGTCTCAAAACTCGATGTGGAAAACATAATCAAATAAAAACGCGGGTTGCTTTCGGAAAATACTTTAATTAATAACTATGTTCGAAAAACAAGGATTTAAAAATTTTCTGCACACATATAATAATCCAAACATAGGGCAGATGGGATAAACCACATAACACATATCAATAATAGACATCCATAACAAAAACATAAGGTTTTAAATGTTGGGGCATACAAGTTTTCTAGAAACAGAGTTTAACTAGCAGAAGAAATTCTGGCCTATTATCACAGATTACAGACTTCGAAACAGTAAATCAACATAACTACAACAGATAAAATATTACTACTACAAAAAGTAAGACTTTAATGCTGGTCGGGCTAAAAATAGCCATTGGGGAGAAACCCCAAAGTTAACTCCAGTTCCCGGAGGAATTCGGAGGGATCCTCCTTCTCTTTATCTTCAAAAGACTCCATCATCAGGGTCCTCAGGTGTCCGTGGGGACCTCTGGGCAGCATCTGTACATGTATTCCAATAACACAATAGGGTGTCCAACATGTACAGGCAAAGGTGAGATACTCATTCCACAAGTTTATCACAATAGCCGCACAAGCGACAAACAGAAATACATGCACATGTAAATACAGTTGTGTAAATAGATATTCATACAATTATAATATCTCAAACATCATCATAAGTTATAACATAATGCATGAGACTTCAATATCATCTTTCTAATTCATGTATTCCGGAGGTTCCTAACTTCCCTTCATCGAGCGATAGGCCGCGAATACTCCCATAACACAATTGTCCTCATGAGTCGGCCTCTCAATTTAGGTCCGAACTCCAATTGTTCAAGGGTACCACGCCACAACCATATCATGAATAGTCCAGTCTTTGATCGAGTTTATCCGTGTTTGGCAACCGATTACCACGGCACAGGGTTGCAATGTCTCCGACCTCTTGTGGAGTCTCGAACACAAGATGCCCCAATAGGCCTAGTGGTCTTAACTGGCTCATATTCTCAATCACTTGGATTGTAGCTCATTTCAAATGGCACGTCGGCCGATTCATGTATGTACATAGAAAGTTTCTGTTTTCTTTTTCGTTCATTCTTTCTTGTCGAGGCACATAGCTCACGACTCGTTTTAAAGGACATTTAGCCTGTTCATATCAAAACAAAGGACACATAGTCCAAGTGTTCAACTCACAAAACACTGGCCCGACGTCTCGGTCACTAGGTTTATATACTTCACAAGGTGAAGAAAAGGTAATCACCGCTTTTCTTTCGGTTCTTATTTTCATAAAAACAGTTTTGGAAGACAAAACTCAACTTCAATGTCATGAACTAAAATATTTTGTCAAAAAGCTATTTTCAAGAAAACTCTTTTCCTTTGTAAATCTATTCTCTAAAGGTTTCGTCATTTTAAAACATTTTTCTAAAAGAACTTTCATTTGAATGAACTTTCCTTAAAAGGATCTAACATTTTCAAAAAGAAGTTTTATTCTTTGATACAGTAAAATATTTCTCAAGAGTTTTCTTTGATTTCAAAATACGTTTTCAAACTTCGATTTCGGTTTTTTAAACATTTTAATGTTTTTTGTCCAGCGATAGCCATAGCTATGCTTTCAACCAACCCAAGATATATATATATATATATATATATATATATATATATATATATATATCAATCTCAACTCAACGTCACCAATATATCTCATCCAAGGCATCAATGCCATAATTCATATTCAAATATCCAGTATATACTTCATCAAGTAAATCAAGTACATACACGACACATAATAATCATCAAAACACCAACAACACATCTAACAACCAATCATCATGAGGCTACCAAACTTATTATAAAATACCTCCCTTTACCTCTTTAGGGTCCTAAGTTAGCTCCCGAACAATTTTCGGTTCCGGTTCCGTTTTCCTCCGCGTAGCCTAGAACAATCAGTCACAATTCAATTCTCAACAACAATCCATACAAAATAACAACATTAATAAAATATATTTCATCCTCCTAATAGGTCTAAGGTTTGGCCATAACTTGAAAAATAGGCTAGGGGTTTCATTTGGTTCCAATCTTTTGGATGAAGGATTATCAAGCATATTTAACACTAGATCAAGTCCTATTACTCAAAAATTTGAAACATAACCCATGGTTCATCACACTCTAGATCTCGGTCATCAAGAAGAAAAATGGCTAGGAATTGATTTGGTTTTCCAATCACTTGGATTCAATGATCATAGGAAAGAAATAGATGGAATCAAGTGTCAGAACAAAAATTGAAGAAACTCACTTTTTCCCCAACTTTTCTAGGGTTCGGCAAATTCCAATAAAATTGGATAGGCTTATTGTTTAATCTCATACTCTTGGATAGTGGTAGAAGGTGACGAAACTAGCTCAAAGAAATTGGTTTCACATTGAAAGGATTTTTCTACAATTTTCTAGAAAATTTTGAAGTTTGGCTCATGAAGTTGAAAATCATGGAAACAAGGTTTTCAAACATGAAATACGAAGAGATTCATGAGTTTTAAGGATCAAAGAAGTGATCTTACCTCTTTAATGGTGAAGAATGGACAAGAATCATACTTTTTCTTCACAAAAACTCAAGCTTTCTCTCAAGGAAAATGGAAGAAAAACCAAGGAAGAAGATGAGGTGAAGAAAGAAATGGTTGAAGCCCTCTTGGAGCTGACCTTCTGCGTGGGAATGGTGGGACAAAAGTGTCCAAAAGTTGGTCACTTAAGGGCATTTTGGTCTTTTCCTTTAGGGACTAAAATGTCCTTAAGGAAAAAGGATAGGGGCATTTTGGTCTTTTCACGTCCAGATATTTTCAAACGTCATTATGACACTGGCACGCTTTCCTGGGTGATATGACTTGATGTGACTTCAAGTTTATCTGTTAGCGGGTCCCGATAAATCCATATCCAGCTTCGTTCGTCACTCGATTTGAGATTTCGCCCGAATAAAGCGTATGAACTGATTTTTTTCAAATTTATCAAAAATGTTGGAAATTCGATTCTAAGCCTAACTGCTTCATTCACAACTCAAAATTAGGTCTCCTGAGCAGTAAAATCTTACTGTCAGTGAAAAAATGCAGACCAGGCTCTGTCTGAGTTTTCAACCCAAAATTTAACCGTAGCTTTCTACGATAGAGTGGAGTATGAATATGGTCTTGGTTTATTTTATTTTATTTTCTAAACCCTTCAGTAAAATATAAACTTATTTACACATATTACCGACATTAAAGTAGTGAAAAATCGGGGTGTTACATTAGTACTCCTCTAAAAAAAAATTTCGTCCTCGAAATTACGTACCTCGAAAAAGATCAGGATATTGTAAGCTCATCTTGTCCTCGAGTTCCCAAGTTGCGTCTCTAATCGTTTCGTTCCATACAACCTTGACTAAGGAGATTTGTTTTCCCCTGAGTTGCTTTATCCACTTATCATCGATTCGTACAGGTGATGTCTCATAAGACAAGTTTTCTCGAAAATATACTATATCGGGTTCGATTACATGGGAAGAATCAGGAATATACTTCCTAAGTTGTGAGACATAGAAAACATTATGAATATTGGTGAGAAAAGAGGGTAAGGCAATCTGGTAAGCTACTGGACTAATACGATGAATAATCTGGTAAGGTCCAATGAATTTGGGAGTGAGTTTTATGGACTTTATAGCTTTACCTACCCCAGTTGTGGGTGTGACTCTCAGGAACATGTGCTCACCTTCTTGAAATTCAAGGGGTCGCCTCCGTCTATCGGAGTAGCTTTTCTGTCTGCTCTGTGCCGTCTTCATCTTTTCACGGATTTGCTTAATCTTTTCCGTTGTCTGCTGCACAAGGTCGAGGCCTAAAATCGTACTCTCTCGATCCTGGTACCAACACAGCGGTGTTTGTCACTTTCGTCCGTACAGAGCCTCATAGGGTGCCATCCCTATACTGGAATGGAAACTGTTGTTGTATGTAAACTCGATAAGAGGTAAAAGATCATCCCAGCTTCCACTATGGTCTAGGACACAAGCCCTTAGCAGATCTTCAAAAGATTGTATCATTCCCTCTGTCTGTCCATCCATTTGAGGGTGATATGCTGAACTCAACCTCAACTTTGTTCCTAACGCTTAATGTAGACTTTACCAAAAACATGAAGTAAACTTTGCGTCTCTATCTGAAACGGTACTTGACGGTACCCTGATATACAGCTCAGTTAACTTCTCCACTGTGTAGTTGGTCTTAACAGGTAAGAAGTGTGCCAACTTTGTTAACCTATCAACGATCACCCAAATCGAATCAAAACTCTTAGAAGTCCTCGGTAAACCTACCACAAAATCCATTGAGATGCTCTCCCATTTCCATTCAGGTACATCCAAGGATTGAAGCATTCCACCAGATCGTTGATGTTCTACTTTTGCTTCCTGGCAAGTCAGACATGATGCTATATACTCGACCACTTGATTCTTCATTCCTGGCCACCAAAACTTCTGTTTCAAATCTTGATACATTTTGGTTGATCCAGGGTGAATACTCAGCTTGCTCTTATGTGCTTCCTCCAGAATCATTTTCCTTATCTCTGGGTGCCTAGGTACACACACCCGTCCATTGTATCTTAAGATGTCATCTGCTCCTAAGCTGAACTCTGCATCCTTCTCTTGTCCAAGTAGCTTCTTTTTCTCTTGAAGGTGCTTATCGGATGTTTGTTGTCCTCGGATCGTTTCCATTAGTCCACTAGATACCTTGATCATTCCCAAACTAATCATCTCCTAGTTCACTTCCACAGCTAGATTGAGATCACGAAACTGCTCAATCAACTCTAACTCTTTAACCATCATTGCAGAGATATGCAGGGCCTTCCGACTCAAAGCGTCTGCAACGACATTTGCTTTTCCAGGGTGGTATAGCAAAGTGAAATCGTAGTCCTTGAGAAACTCCATCCAACGTCTCTGCCTCATGTTAAGCTCCTTCTGGTCGAACAGGTACTTCATGTTGGGGTAACCCTAGTGGCCAATCTATTTTGAATATATAATCATTTATATCATGACTTTGATCATATATTTGATATATATATATAAGGCATTTATTTATTTTGTTATATTTGATGATAATATATATAGCATACTAAAGTCCTTAGAATAGGTAGTTCATTTAATGGAACGTCAAGTATGACTTGACTATGAGATGCCATTAAATTATAGAACACTATTCTTAAATATCCATAGTCAAGTATTATTATTAATAAGGACAATAATAATACATTGAGACTATTATGTGAGTATAATGATGACCACATCTCACGGGTCATAGATATAGGATGTCAAGTCTTCACATAGGTATAAATATTACTGGAATATTTATGCTGGAGTGACCTGCTATGAGAACGCTGCAAAATAGTTATGTAAGTGTCATAAGCGATTCTCATGGTGACCATAGTGAAGTCGTCCTTTGACTTGAAGTTACTACGATTCCTAAGATATTTAGTTGTAGGATTTAATACTATTAAACATTGTCTGTAACATGACAACTATAAAGATAGTTATTGGGCCTGCAATGAAACATGTTGAGGAATGTGAGTGATGTAGATAAGATTCATCCCTCCTACATAACAGGAGTAATGTCTATAGGCGTCTTGATGGTATGCGACGTAGAAATGCATGGCCATGCTAAGGTGGGACAATATGAGATATTGGGCTCACATGATCGCACGTTAATTACTAGATCAAGAAATAAATAAACAAGGATGACGCATTCATGCCATCTGTTCAATTAAGACATTGAAATGAAAGGACGTTGACTTCACATTATATATGATAACAATAAGGTTTTGATTGTATCACCAACATTCTAATTAATTGGGTAATAATGATGTATTGCTAGATGCCACTCATTGTTTATAATATTAATTGATTATTAATATGATTAATAATAATTAATATTATTGCGAATTAATTGAGAACCTATAGGGTCACACGCATAGAGCAAATGTTCAGAGAATTAATTTGATTGATTAATTAAATATGATATAATTAATAATTAAACATTGGGCATGCAGCGTACAGTAGCCCAACTGGGTTAGGTTAAGTGAGTGACAGCTATTAGTAAGCTGTGCACATCACATAAGTTACATACAACACAGAGCACTCATAACGGCCGTTGTACACCCTTGACAGGCGCGCCCTCTATTCTCTCTGTGTGTGCCTTACCTCTCCCAATCCTGATAGCTAGCACTACGCTATCTCTGACGTTGGTTTGCTCACGTGGGCTGAGTAGAGGTATTGCTACTTTGCAATACTGGTGATAGAGAAGAACCTCTCCCTTTGTGGTGATAGCAGCAGTGTTCCTCGAATCTGCTGCTCTATAGCTGTGTAGATCAAGTTGCCATTCACATCGTAGTAGTGTTCGTGATTTACCAGTGCTGCTGACGTGCTCACAGTATTCGTGATAAAGCTACGCTTCAAGAGGTAAACACAATATCCTTGTGATTCATGTACAATATGTGGTCCTTTAGTAAAGGGGTTTTTCCGCTCAAGAGGTTTTTATAAATTGTTTTTAAAAATTATCCCTGTTGAAACCCAACCAGTGGTATCAGAGCGTCTGGTCGTAGTTCGCCATGTATCCTAGGATTGTTTGCCATTGTATGATAACATGTTTATTGCTTTTAAATATGATTTGTATGTTTAAAAGCATG
This sequence comes from Ammopiptanthus mongolicus, assembly GCA_039655645.1. Classification (NCBI taxonomy): domain Eukaryota; kingdom Viridiplantae; phylum Streptophyta; class Magnoliopsida; order Fabales; family Fabaceae; genus Ammopiptanthus; species Ammopiptanthus mongolicus. The sequence continues at coordinate 43,087,693 of CM077349.1, forward strand.
TTTGTACGATTTGTATGTGATAAAAATCTCTTTGAACATGTTTTATGTGCTTGGTTGTGCTCCTAACATAAACAAGGATTCGCTTCTGGAATCCTGCTGCGCCGTTTGACATGGCCGTGCTCCCTATAGCACGGTCGTGCACGTTTGGGTTAGCGTTAGCGAACGCGTAGCACGGCCGTGCGCCGTTTGGCACGACCGTGCCACTTTTGAACCTCATCAGCGAGTTTTCAGCACAGCCATGCGCCGTTTGGCACGGCCGTGCACATGCTGAACAACGTCAGCGAGTTTTGAGCACGGTCGTACGCCGTTTGGCACGGCCATGCTGATGGACAAAATGTGATTTTGTCCCTTTTACATATTTATAAATTGTTTATTAAATGTGCGGTATATGGTTATGGCCCTAGTTTTGGTGTTTAATTTTATTTGGTAAATACGGCCTGCGTGTCGTGATTTATTGTATTTATTTTATAAATACGGCATGCGTGTCGTGACATTTACTTTATTTATTTTATTTTAAATTTTGTAAATTGCTCGTGATGACATGGAGGCAACACCAAATCATGACGTCAGTGGGAGAAACTTTGGAATTTTGCTCGAGGGTCAAAGATTGTAATAATTAGTTTTATTTATTGCACATTAGGAGGCCATAATCATAATACCTTTTATATGTCTTTTATATTTATATATATGATGCATGAAATATATGAGATGTATGATTTAAATTTGGAATTTAAATTGTATGATAGCATGTATGTCATTGTTTGCTTAATATGTTTTGAATGTATGTAAGCTAGTATGCCATGTATTCTATGAGAGACTTTTATATGATAAACAAGCCGGTGAGATCACTAAATTATTAAATTACCTTAATAAATTAAGTTATTAAATGCCTCTCCTGATGCGTGGCACTCATCAAGGCCAGAATCATTAAGTGTGGGTCATGCTACAGCTGAGCACCTTAATATATTCCGGTAAGATGCGAAAGATGAAATAACCTACTGCCAACCATTAGATTGAACTTAAATAAATGTATTCAATAGGATTGAAAAGGCTTAGAGGCATGGGGTTGGGCATTAATCCATATGATGGATTAGAATAAGGAGTTATTCACCCAACTGGTCCAATAATTACATTGGATGTAATTGGAAATGAGTTTCCTACCTAAATAGCTGAGTTCTGGGCAATCAGCCACATCTGACTCAGAACAAGGTGAAATATGGATCTTGGTCCCACTAGAAAATCTTTCAACGGGATTTTCCGAGTCAATGATAAGGGTCATTGATTTGAGTAAAATAGTGGGAGCATATTCAATAAAAGACCTATTAAATATGTTTTAATCATGATACTTATATTCTGTATGTTTATGTATTAAATAACCATGGCTACGAAAACAACTTTTATTTTATTTTTGCGATACATCCTTGAGAAGGATGAGTTATCAAGAATTAATTTTCTGGATTAGTACATATTTTGAGGATTGTCCTCAAGTACGAGAAAAGAAACTGTATGTTCTCAAGAAATTAATTCTCAAGCAATTTGTTGCTACTGCCATAAGGGTCGAAAGGGATGCTTAATAGAAGCATCAAGTCGATGCCATTGGTGCACGACGTCTCATGCTTGCAATCATAGAGACATGTGATATGATCGTGCACCTTATGATGCTCTAACAAAAACTAGCAAGGCATAAGAGGTACTAGAAAGAGTATAAAGACAAGAAAGGAAGTATGACTTCCTATTCAGGCATATTTGTTATAAAAGTCAACATATCTACTCCAACATTATGGGTATTGGATACCGCATATGGATCTCACATTAATGTGAAGGATCAAAGGGAGTAGGATATTGACTAAAAGGTAAAGGTCAACCCTAAGAGTGGAAATGAAGCAAAAGTTGCTACATTCACCTTAAGAGTTTGAATTTACCATTAGGTAAAGTTCTACTCTATGAATGGAAATGGAGCAAAAGTTGTTACATTAACTATAAGAGTTTGAATTTGTCTTATGGGCATTAATGGAAGTACATAATTGTTATTTTATTCCAGCTGATAATAGAAACATCGTTTCTATATCTTGTGTGGACAAGAAAAGATTAATTTGGAGTTGCAATAAAAGGAAAAATCGTTGTTCCATTTATTCTACGGATGTCTTCTATGCTAGTATTCATATGATATATGGACTTTATGTCCTTGATATCGATATGCCCATCTATAACATAAATGCGAATAGGGTCAAACCAAGTGATTTGGACCCTCTATGTCTTTAGCAATATATTTAGACCATATAAGTAAGAAACACATTTCCAAGCTCCACTAATTTTGACTCTTGAACTCATCCAATTATGAATTGTTTGAGGTCTGTGAATCTTACTTGTTTGGAAAGATGACTAAGCTCCATTCACTAGTAAGGTGGAAGGGCTGGTAATCTTTTGGCATGATACATTGTGATGTATGAGGGCCTCTAAACAAGTTTGCTAGAAGACAAGTTTCCGTACTTCGTGTCGTTTATTGATAGCTTCAGTAAAGATGGATTTGTGTATGACACAAGTCAGAAATCTTTAAAATGTTCAAAGAATTCAAGAACAAAGTGGAGAACTAATTTTGGAAAAGTATTAAGATGATGCGCTTAGATCGTGGTGATAAGTACTTAAGCCCATTATTTGATGACTATCTGAAGGAGTGTGAGATTATATCTCAACTCACTCCTCCTGGAACACCATAATGGAATGGTGTGTCCGAGAGGAGAAATCGCACCTTGTTGGACATGGTACGATCTATAATGAGTCAATCAGACTTCTTTGACTCTTTCAGGGGATATGCTTTACATACAATAACTTTCACACCTAACCGTGTTCCATCTAAGACAGTTGAAAGACACCATATGAGATATGGATTGGTATGCGACCAAATATGTCTTTCATTAAGATTTGAAGTGGCAAGTTTATTGAAACGTTTATTCCCAAATAAACTTTTAACCATGTCTAGAAAGTGTATCTTTGTGGGGTGTCCTAAGGATGAAAACAGACACTATTTCTACAACACTTCCGAGGACAAAATGTTTGTCGCTTGTACTGGAGTGTTCCTTGAGAAGGAACACATCTCCAAGGGAGACAGTGGGAGAAATGTAGAACTTGGATAATCCAAGCACCACAGAGTACTGACCCGCCTGCAATGGAAAAAGAACCGGTTCCACAAGATGTTGTGGTCCAACCACCAGTTCAAGTAACACAAGACTCGCATAAGTCAAATAGGACATGTCATCAACCTGAGAGATATGGAATACTCCTAACTCAAGAAGGTGATGAACCGCTTATGGATCATGATGAGCCTGTGACTTACCAGGAGGCCGTCATTGGCCTAGATTCTGAGAAGTGGCTTGGAGCCATGGGATCCGAAGTAGAATCCATGTACACCAATCATGTAAGAACCTTGGTTGAGTCACCTGAAAGGGGTAAGACCCATAAGGTGCAAGTGGATCTTCAACAAGACGACTAACATGGATGTGAAGGTGAATACCTTTAAGGAGCGACTGATTGTGAAAGGTTTCAAGCAAATTCATAGTATGAATATGATGAGACCTTTTGTCCAGTTGCATTGATTCAGATCCCACTTGCTATTGCTTCATAGTATGACTATGAGATCTAGCAAATGAATGTTAAAATAGCACTCCTTGACAGGAATCTTCTCGAGGATGTGTACATGACACAACTTTAGAGTTTTATTTATTCAGAGAATGCTGGAAAGGTTTTGCACGTTGCAAACATCCATTTATGGATTAAGCAAACCACCAGAAGTTGGAATCTTCGTTTTGATGTAAACTATAAGACAGTTTGGATTCATCAAGAATGAGGATGGACCTTGTGGGTACAAGAAGGTTAGTGGGAGCATAATTATTTTTCTCGTATTGTATGTATATGACATACTACTTATGGAAACAATATTCCTACACCATAAAATGTGAAAACATGGTTAAGGAATTATTTTTCAATGAAGGACTTAGGCGAAACGTCCTATGTATTAGGAATCAGGATCTATGGAGATAGATCGCCGAAATTGTTAGGCCTTAGTCAAAGGTACATAAATTGACAAAGTGCTTGGGCGCTTTAAATATGCATGATTCCAAAAGGGTATCTTGCCTATGTCACGTGGCATATACCTATCTAAGGGATAGTCCATATTACATCAGATGTAGAGGGAACGCATGAATAAGATTCTAGATTTTATATGCTTCGGCAATTGAATCTGTTATGCATGCCATGATATGTACTCGAACAGATGTCTTGTATGCTTCGAGCATGATGAGAAGGTACCAATCCAATCCCAGTGAAGGTCACTGGACCGAAGTCAAGAATATCCTTAAGTACTTGAGAAGAACTAAGGATTCATTCTTGATCTGAAATGGTGAGGAAGAGCTCATTGTAATGGGTTACACTGATGCTAGCTTCCAAACCGATAAGGATAACTTTAGATCGCAGTCTGGTTTTGTGTTTTGCCTTAATGGTGGCACTATGAGCTTGAAAAGGTTTCAAGCTTGAGATAGTTGCTGATTTTATTATAGGGGCCGAGTATATAGTTCCCTTAAATACAGATTAGAGGTCGTTTGGATTTGGAAGTTCATTTATGAACTAATCAAAGTTCGTAACTTTGCGAACTCCATTGATCTCGTTGCGATGATGATGAAGTAATCGCCTAAGATAAGGAAACTCCATTCAATGGATGATTGATAGAGGAGATGTGAAGATGTGCAGAAAGCTACAGATGTAGCTGCCTTAAATACAGATTTAAAGGTCGTTTGGATCAAGAAGTTCATTTATGAACTACTCGAAGTTTCTAACTTTGCAAACTCCATTGATCGCGTTGCAGAACCAACAAAGAGTTGATCTTGCTGTTGATGCTAGAGGGTTAGTTGATTTTTGGCGTCATGATCCTTCGCAGTTCCATGGGAACTGTGACCCGAAAAAGGCTGACCTGTGGCTGCAAGAGATAGAGAAGATTTTTGCTGTTCTGCACTGCCCGGAGGGAGTGAAGGTAGACTATGCTACATTCCTGTTTCTGGGTGATGCAGAGTATTGGTTGGGAGGAACCAGACAACTGCTGGAAGCCAACAACAAGGAGATCACCTTGGGAGTATTTCACACCAAGTTTCTGGAAAAGTACTTTCCCCAGAGTACCAGAACCGAGAAATTATAGGAATTTCTGAGGCTGCAGCAGAGAGACATGATTGTCGGGGAATATGCGGCGAAGTTTGAATCGCTCGCCAAATATTTCCGCTTTTTCCAGGCTTAACCTGACGAGGACTGGAAATGCGAGAAGTTCGAAGGAGGTCTACGCTTCGAGATCAAGGAATCTGTAGTACCACTGGAAATCTGTACCTTTCAAGCTCGGGTGGAAAAGTGCAGAAAAGTCGAGAAGAGAAAGAGAGAACAAGAGTACCATGGGAGGACCGTCTAGGTCCAGGAACCCGGCCTAGTACCAAAACCAAAAAGGGAAGCAGTCCCAGAAGAAGCCGTATTCCCGACCTCAACGGAATAGTCAGAAACAACAACCTTATCGTCCGTTCGCTTCTGCTTACGATTGAAGGAGTGGAAACAACCAGAACCAAGGCCAAGCCTCGAGATGTTTCAAGTGTGGGCAACCCGGACACCCAGCTGATAGCTGATAGCTGCATGCTGAAAGGAGTTCTATGTTTCCAATGCCGGGATATAGGAAATTTTGCGAGGGAATGCCCTACACCAAAACCCGAGCCGACTGTCAACAATGTGCGGACTGCTAGACCAACAGTGAAGGGAAGGGTTTATACCATGAGTGGCGTTGATGCTTCCAAATCTGATGATCTCATACAAGGTAGTTGCATCATAGCTGGTAATCTCCTAACAGTACTATTTGATTCAGGTTCGACACATTCATTTATCTCTTTGAATTGTGTGAGACTTTTGAACTTGCCTATTTCTTCGTTGTCTTTTGATTTGATTGTCACAACTCCAGCTGCTAAACCTGTTACTGTAAATATAGTATGTTTGAAATGCCCTATTATTGTTCATGATAGGAACTTTCTTGTTGACTTAATATGCTTGCCTTTGACTCAATTGGATGTGATCCTAGGCATGGATTGATTATCTTCCAACCATATCCTTTTAGATTATGCACATAGAACCTTAATTTTTCCTGACCCTAAGATTTCTGGATTTTTAACTGCTAACCAAGTAAGAGCTTCTTTGAAAGAAGGGGCTCGGGGATACATGCTTCTATCCTATTTAGAAATCGAGAGGGATGTTGTCTTGAGCGATGTGCCGATTGTGAAAGATTTTCCGTAAGTTTTTCCAAGGGACGTTCCAGGTTTGCCACCTGTGAGGGACATCTAGTTTTCGATCGATCTAGTTCCAGGATCCGATCCGATCTCTATAGCTCCATATAGGATGTCACCTACGGAGTTAGCCGAGCTGAAGACTCAACTAGAGGATCTGATGTCCAAGCGGTCCGTGAGACCAAGTGTGTCCCCGTGGGGAGCACCAGTGTTATTAGTAAAGAAGAACGATGGGAGTTCAAGACTCTGAGTGGATTACCGTCAACTCAACAAGATAACGATCAAGAATAAATATCCTCTACCCCGCATATATAATTTGATGGACCAGCTTCAAGGAGCCGCTGTCTTTTCAAAGATTGACCTGAGATCTGGTTACCACCAGATTAGAGTAAAGAACGAGGACATACCAAAGATTGCTTTTAGGACGCGTTATGGTCATTACGAATACCTCGTGATGCCTTTTGGAGTGACGAACGCACCTGCTATCTTCATGGATTATATGAACCGGATTTTGCGTCCATTTCAGGATAAGTTCGTCGTCATGTTCATCGATGATATTCTCATCTACTCGAAGAATCCCGAGGAGCATGAGGAACACCTGCGACAAGTTTTGCGGATCCTTCACAAGGAGAAGCTGTATGCAAAGCTACCCAAGTGCGAATTTTGGCTGGATGAAGTCAAATTCTTAGGGCACATGATTACGAAGGAAGGAATTGTCGTCGACCCTACAAAAGTAGAAGCAATACTTCTATGGGAGAGGCCCAAGACTGTGACAGAAATCTGCAGTTTTGTTGGACTGGCTGGTTATTATAGAAGGTTCATCGAAGGATTTTCGAAGATCGTTGTGCTGTTGACTCAACTTACGAGGAAGGACCAACCGTTCACATGGACTGACAAATGTGAGGAAAGTTTTCAGACGATGAAGGAACATTTGACAACCTCACCAGTGTTAGTATTACGTAAACCGGACGAACCATCCGAAATGTACTGTGATGCTTCGCATCAGGGTTTAGGATGTGTACTTATGCAACATCAGAAGGTTGTAGCATATGCTTCGCGCCAGTTGAAGACGCACGAGAGGAACTACCCGACGCATGACCTTGAATTAGCTGTTGTGGTTTTTGCACTAAAGATCTGGAGAGATTACTTGTATGGATCCAAGTTCGATGTATATAGCGACCACAAGAGCTTGAAGTACCTATTCGACCAGAAGGAACTTAACATGAGGCAGAGACGTTGGATGGAGTTTCTTAAGGATTACGACTTCACTTTGCTGTACCACCCTGGGAAAGCAAATGTCGATGCAGACGCTCTGAGCTGGAAGACCCTGCATATCTCTTCGATGATGGTTAAAGAGCTAGGAATGATAGAACAATTTTTTGATCTCAATCTAGTTATGGAGGTGGACCACGAGAAGATTAGTTTGAAAATGATCAAGGTATCTAGTGGACTGATGGAGACGATTCGTGAACAGCAAGTAATTGACGAGTATCTCCAAGAGAAAAAAGAGTTACTTGGACAAGAGAAAGCTGCAGAGTTTAGCTTGGGAACTGATGACATCTTGAGATGCAATGGACAGGTTTGTGTAACTAGTAACCCAGAGATGAGGAAAATGATTTTGGAAGAAGGACACAAGAGTAAGCTGAGCATTCACCCTGGATCAACCAAAATGTATCAAGATTTGAAATAGAAGTTTTGGTGGCCAGGAATGAAGTAGCAAGTAGCTGAGTATGTAGCATCATGTTTGACCTGCCAGAAATCAAAGGTAGAACATCAATGACCTGGAGGGATGCTCCAATCCTTGGATGTACACGAATGAAAATGGGAGAGCATCTCGATGGATTTCGTGGTAGGATTACCAAGAACTTCTAAGATTTTTGATTCAATTTGGGTGATCGTTGATAGGTTAACGAAGTCGGCACACTTCTTACCTGTTAAGATCAACTACTCAGTGGAGAAGTTAACTGAGTTGTATATCAGAGAAGTAATCAGACTGCATGGAGTGTCGTCAAGCATAGTCTCTGATAGAGACCCAAAGTTTACGTCACGTTTTTGGCAAAGTCTACATCAAGCTTTAGGAACAAAGTTGAGGCTAAGTTCAGCCTATCACCCTCAGACTGATGGACAGACAAAGAGGACGATACAATCTTTCAAAGATTTACTGAGAGCTTGTGTTCTAGACCATGGTGGAACTTGGGATGATCTGTTGCCTCTTATCGAATTCACCTATAACAATAGCTATCATTCTAGCATAGGGATGACACCCTATGAAGCCTTGTATAGACGAAAGTGCCAGACACCGTTTTGTTGGTACCAGGATGGAGAGAATATGATTGTAGGCCACGAACTTGTGCAACAAACAACGGAAAATAATAAGCAAATCCGGGAAAAGATGAAGACGGCACAGAGCAGACAAAAGAGCTACTCAGATAAAAGAAGGTGACCCCTCGAGTTTCAAGAAGGTGATCACATGTTTCTGAAAGTCACGCCCACGATTGGGGTAGGTAGAGCTATAAAGTCCTGAAAACTCACTCCCAAAATCATTGCATCTTACCAGTTTCTTCGACGTATTGGTCCAGTAGCTTACCAGATTGCCTTACCACCTTTTCTGTCCAACATTCATAATGTTTTTCATGTCTCACAACTTAGGAAGTATATTCCTGATTCGTCCCATGTAATCGAACCTGATATAGTACATTTACTAGAAAACTTGTCGTATGAGACATCGCCTGTGCTAGTCGTTGATAAGAGGATCAAGCAACTCAGGGGAAAACAAGTTCCCTTAGTCAAAGTTGTTAGGAACGAAGCAACTCTTGACACAACGTGGGAGTTCGAGAACAATGTACGTAATTTTGAGGACGAAATTTTTTTTTAGAAGGGTAGTAATGTAACACCCCGATTTTCAAGTTTTTCCTAATAAAACAGTATTTATGAACTTATATTTTATTCGAGGTCTTAGAAATGGATATAAAATATTCCGAGACCATAGTCATGCTCAACAACATCGTAGGAAGCTACGATTAAGTTTTGAGTCGAAAACTCAAACGGAGCCCGGTCTGCGTTTTTACACTGACAGTATGATTTTACTGCTCAGGAGACCTCAGATGGACCCGTAAACAAAACAGTAAGTCTTAGAATTTAATTTTCTATGTTTTGGTTGAATTTCAAAAAAAATAAAAAAAAAAATCATTTCTTGACCTTCGTTCGAGCGAAATCCTCAATTGAGTGACGAACGGAGCCACATATGGATTTATCGGGACCCAACAACGGATAATCTTGATGCCACATCATGTCAAATCACTTGGGAGAGCATTCCAGAGTCATCATGACGTTCGGAAATATCTGGACGCGAAATGACCAAAATACCCCTAACCTTTTTTTTCACCCTTAAAGGAAATGACCATTTTACCCTTAAGTGACTTGTTTAGAAGGCTGGACAGCCCCTCCTCAGCCCTCATTCACGCCCAAATCTGGTCTTAGAACACCAAGAACACATTTTCCTGCTCCTTGAACCAAACCACCATTTTTCTTTGAGAAAAACCTTGAAATCTTTGAAGAAAATCTTGAATCTTTGATCAATCTTCATCCATTCTTAGGTAAGATCACTTCTATGATCTCCTAGCTAGCTTCATGAATCTCTTTCAATCTCAACATCAAATCTTGTTTTCATGAAAATCAAGTTTATGATCCAAAACTTTCAAATTCATAGGAAATTGTAGAAAAATCATTTTAATGGGAAACCAATTTCGTTGAGCTCACTTTATCATTCTCTACCTAAACCCAAGAGCTCATGATCAAACTCTCATCCTATCTTATTTTCCCCAAAGTGGCCGAAATGTAGAGATGATGATGAATAGTATTTTTGATCAAATTTTTTATTTCTAACTCTTGATTCCATCCTTAACTTTCCTATTGTCCTTGAATCCAACTGATGGAAAACCAAATCAATTCCTAGCCTAATTTTCCCAAAATGGCTGAGACCTTCAATAAGAAAAATCATGAGCCGTGTTTCATATTTTTGAGTCATAGGACTTGTGTTACTGTTAACCAAGCTTATGAACCAACCATCCAAAAGTTTGGAATCAAATGTGATCCCTAACCCTTTTTAGCAAAAGTGACCGAACCTTGGACCTTTTAGGTGAAGGAAAATTTATGTTTTGATGTTGTTTTCTTGTATTGATTGTTGTTGAGAATTGTATTGTATTTGATTGTTTTAGGCGACGTGAACGAAACTGGAGCCGGAGCCGAGATCGGTTCGAGTTTGGATTAACCAACTTAGTGAGGTAAAGAGAGGTATTTCATTTTGAGTTTGGTAGTCTCACGGCATATGATTGATTGGTGTGTTATGGTTGAATTAAGACTCGATGTATATGTATACTTACATCCTGGATTGATTGGATGCTAAGTGTTGTGCATGATTGGTTACTTGATATAAACTGTGGCGTGGATGCCTGGATTGAAGTATATGCTATTCTTGAACTATTGGATTCCTATATATATATATATATATATATATCCTGGATGAGCATAGGACTGACTATTTCTCGATAAAATAATTAAAATACTCGAAAACCAAAATCAAAGTTTTGAAAACCGAGTTTTGAAATCAAAAAGGTGTTTTTGGAAATACGTGTTGCTTTTTCAAGAACAGTTATGTTTCCTTTTTGAGAAAGTTGTGTCCTTTTGAAAAAGAAAAGTGGTTTCATGGAAAGTCGTGCAAAACGTGTTTTGTTTCAGAAAAACGTTTTAAAAAGACGTGGAACCTTAGAAAAATAGTTTTTTTTAAGAAAAAATGTTTTATTTCAAGAAAATAAAAGTGTATTTTGTTTTCCAAAGTTTTTTTGAGAAAATAAAACCAAAAGGAAAAATGATGGATCTTTTGAGATGAACCCAAACCTAGTGACCGAGACGTCGGACTAGTTTTTTGTGGATTTGAGCACTCGGACTTTGTGTCTTGTATTTTTGGTTTGAACGGGCTTAGCGTCCTTTAAAACAAGTCGTGGGCTTTATGTCTCGAAAAATGAAAGAATGAATGAAAAAGAAAATGGAAAATTTCTGTGTACATGCATGAACCGGCAAACCGAGCTACAACTTACGTAGTTGAGAATTTAGCCAGTTAAGACCACTAGGTCTATAGGGACATTCTATGTTCGAGACTCCATAAGTGGCCGGTGGCATAGCCACCCCGTGTCGTGGTAAATCGGCTGCCAAACACGAATGGACTAAATCATAGATTGGAGTATTCAGGATATGGTTATGAAGTGGAACCCTGGAACAATTGGAGTTCGGACCTAAATTGAGAGGCCGACTCATGAGAACAATTGTGTTACGGGTGTTACTGCGGCCTATCGCTCGATGATGGGAAGTTAGAATCTCCAGAATACATGAATTAGAAAGATGATATTGAAGTCTCATGCATTATTATAACTCATGATAGTGTTTGAAATGTTGTATTGTATTACATAGATAACTGTTCTCATAACTGTATTTTTCTATGGATGTTTATGCTGTTTGTCGCCTGTGCGACTATTATGATAAACTTATTATATGAGTATCTCACCTTTCTCTGTACATGTTGGACACCCTGTTGTGTTTTTGGAACACATGTACAGATGTTGATCGTAGGTCCCCGCGGACACGTAAGGACTCGGATGACGGAGCCTATTGAAGAAGCCGACTTTGGGTTGTATCCCAATGGCTACTATTAGCCGACCAGCTTAGGAGTCCTTTATTTTGTGGCAATCTTATATTATGAATTGTTGCACGTACGTTGAACTTATGTCTTGAGTCTGTAATAATTTATATTAGACCTGAATCTATGTTGTGATTATGTTTTTATGCACCGTAATTATTAATGTGTGTTATTCATTTTATTTCCTTGTCTTGAGTTTGTTTTACCTATACATGCAGAAAATTTTTAGAACCAAGTTTATGAACGTAGCTATTTCATTATATTATTTTCCGAAAGCAACCAGCGTTTTATTCTCTTGATATTTTCCGCATTTTGAGTTCGAGTACGTAGCACCCGAGGGGGGTGTTACAAAGTCATTACGATTCCTAACATATGTAGTTGTAGGATTTAATACTATTAAACGTTGTCTATAATAGGACAACTATAAAGATAGTTATTGGGCCTGCAATGAAACATGTTGAGGAATGTGAGTGATGTAGATAGGATTCGTCCCTCCTACATAACAGGAGTAATGTCTATAGGCCTCTTGATGGTATGCGACGTAGAAATGCATGGCCATGCTAAGGTGGGACAATATGAGATATTGAGCCCACATGATCGTACGTCAATCACTAGATCAAGAAATAAATAATTGGATTTAACAAGGATGACACATTTATGCCTTACGTTCAATTAAGACATTGAGATAAAGGACGTTGACTTCACATTATATATGGTTACAATAAGGTTTTAATTGTATCACCAACATTCTAATTAATTGGGTAGCAATGATGTATTGCTAGATGCCGCTCATTGTTTATAATATTAATTGATTATTAATATGATTAATAATAATTAATATTATTTCCAATTAATTGAGAACCTATAGGGTCACACGCATAGAGCAAATGTTCAGAGAATCAATTTAATTGATTAATTAAATATGATTTAATTAAGAATTAAACATTGGACCTATAGCGTATAGTAGCCCAACTGGGTTTGGTTAAGTGAGTTACAACTATTAGTAAGCTGTGCAAGTCACATAAGGTACATACAACACAGAACACTCATAACAGCTGCTGCACACCCTTGACAGACGCGCCCTCTTTTCTGTGTGCCGTGCCTCTCCCAATCCTGATAGCTAGCACTAAGCTATCTCTGACATAGGTTTGCTCACGTGGACTGAGTAGAGGTATTGCTACTTTGCAATACTGGTAGAGAAGAACCTCTCCCTTTGTGGTGATAACAGCAGTGTTCCTTGGATTTGCTGCTCTGTAGCTGTGTAGATCAAGTTGCCATTCACACCGTAGCAGTGTTCGTGATTTACCAGTGCTGATGACGTGCTCACAGTGTTCATGGTAAAGCTACGCTTCAAGAGGTTGACACAATATCCTTGTGATTCATGTGCAATACGTGGTCCTTTAGTAAAGGGGTTTTTCCGCTTAAGAGGTTTTTATAAATTGTTTTTAAAAATTATCCCACTTACCCCTAACACTTCAAACTTTTATGGTCACTAAAGACATTAAACTTGGATCCATACAAGTAGTGTCTCCAAATCTTTAGTGCAAAAACCACAGCAGCTAACTCTAGGTCGTGCGTCGGGTAATTCCTCTCATGAGTTTTCCCCTGGCGCGAAGCATAGGCTACAACCTTCCGATGTTGCATAAGCACACATCCTAAACCCTGGTGCTAAGTATCATAGTACATTTCATATGGGTCGTTCGGGTTAGGTAATATTTACACGGGTGAGGTTGTCAAACGTTCCTTCATCTGCTGAAAACTTTCCTCACATTTCTTCGTCCAAGCAAAAGGTTGGTCCTTCCTTGTAAGTTGAGTCAACGGCGCAACAATCTTTGAAAATCCTTCGATGAATCTTCTGTAATAACCAGCCAGTCCAAAGAAAATGCGGATTTCTGTCACGGTCTTGGGTTTTTCCCCTAACAGTATTGCTTCTACTTTTGTAGGGTCAATGACAATTTCCTTCCTTCGTAATCACGTGCCCCAAAAACTTGAATTCATCCAGCCAAAACTCCCACAAAGACAGCTTTGCGTACAACTTCTTCTCGTGAAGAATTTGTAAAACTCATCGCAGGTGTTCCACATGCTCCTCATGACTCTTCGAATAGATGAGAATATCATTGATGAATACAACAATAAACTGATCTAGAAACGAGAGGAAAATCCAGTTCATATAGTCCATGAAGATAGCAGGTGCATTCGTCACTCCAAAAGGCATCACAAGGTACTCATAGTGGCCATAATGGGTCCTGAATGCAGTCTTAGGTATATTCTCAGCCTTCACTCTAATCTGGTGATAACCAGATCGCAGGTCGATCTTTGAAAAGACAGCGGTTCCTCGGAGTTGATCCATTAGATCGTCTATGTGTGGTAGCGGGTACTTGTTCTTGACCGTCACCTTGTTGAGTTGACGGTAATCCACGCAAGGTCTTGAACCTCTGTCCTTCTTCCTTACTAACAACACTGGTGCTCCCCATGGGGACACACTCGGCCTCATAAACTGTTTAGACAACAGAGCCTCCAATTGAGCTGTCAGCTCGGCTAACTCCGTAGGTGACATCCTATACGGAGCGATAGAGATCGGACCGAATCCCGGAATTAAGTCAATCGAAAACACGATATCCCTCACAGGTGGTAAACCTGGAACATCCTCAGGAAACACTTCCGGAAAATCTTTCACAACTAGCACATTGCTCGGAACAACATCCCTCTCGACTCCTAAATAGGATAAAAGCATGTATCCCTGAGCTCCTTCTTTCAAAGAAGCTCTTACTTGGTTGGCAGTTGAAAATCCAAAAATCTCAGGGTCAGGAAATACTAAGGTTTTATGTGCACAATCTAAAAGGATATGGTTGGAATATAACCAATCCATGCCTAGGATCACATCCAATTGTATCAAAGGCAAACATATCAAATCAACAAGAAACTTCCTATCATGGATAACAATAAGACAGCTCAAACATACTGAATTTACAGTAACAGGTTTAGTAGTTGGGGAAGAAACAATCAAATCAAATGACAGCGAAGAAATAGGCAAGTTCAAACGTCTCACACAATCTAAGGAGATAAACGAATGTGTAACACCCGAATCAAATAGTACAGTTAGAAGATTACCAGCTCTGTCGCAACTACCTTGTATGAGATCATCTGATTTCGAAGCATCAGCACCACTCATGGTGTCAACTCTTCCCCTTGTCGTTGGTTTGGCAGCTCATACATTGTTAACAATCGGCTCAGACTTTGGTGCAGGGCATTCCCTTGCGAAATATCCTATCTCCCCACATTGGAAGCATAGAACTCCCTTCAGTGCGCAGTTCTCAATTCTATGACCTTGTTTCCCACACTTGAAACATCTCTGGACTTGTCATTGATTTTGGTCGTTCCCACTTCCACCACCATAGGCAGAAGCAACAGGGCGATAGGATTGTTATTTCTGACTATTCCCTTGGGGTCGGGAATATGACTTCTGGGACTGTTTCCCCTTCTGGTTCTGGTACTGGTTCGGGTTCCTGGACCTAGACGGTCCTCCCGCATTGCTCGCATTGTCTCTTCCTCTTCTCAACTTTTCTACACTTCTCCACCAAGGCTTGAAAGTTGAGAATCTCAAGTGGTAGCACAGACTCCTTGATCTCAAAACGCAGGCCTCCTTCAAACCTCTCGCACTTCCAGTCCTCATCATGTTGGGCTTGGAAAAATAGGGAATATTTAGCGAGTGATTCAAACTTCATCGTATATTCCCCAACAGTCATGTCCTTTTGCTGTAGCCTCAGGAATTCTTGCTCTTTATCGGTTCTGGCACTCTGGAAAAAGTACTTGTCCAGAAACTTGGTGCGAAATACTCCCCAAGTGACCTCCTGGTTGTTGGCTTCCATCAGTTGTCTGGTTCCCCTCCACCAGTATTCTGCATCTCCCAAAAGCAAGAAGACAGCATAGGTAACCTTCACCTCCTCAGGGCAGCGCAGAACAGCAAAAATCTTTTTAACTTCTTGCAGCCATAAGTCAGACTTCTCAGGATCAGAATCCCCATTAAACTACGGAGGATCATGACGTCGAAAGTCGACTAGACCTCTGCCCTCAGCAGCAAGATCAGCTCTCTGTTGATTCTATTGATTTTGTTGAGCCATCATAGCTGTTTGCTGGGCAACAACTGCCGCCATATCAGCCATGGCCTGGATAGCCCGATTGATGTTATCATTAGCATTGGTGTCAGCAATGCCGCGACCATCACCCTCATTGGTGTTGCAACGACCTCCACCACGACCGCCTCTAAGATTCATGTCTTTCCTATAAGTCAAACCAAACATATCCCAATAAGGAAACATGTACTTGTGTGTTGGATACTCGTGTGTCAACACACATTGCTTCAACCGAGAAATAGTTCAACCAAGGTTGAAACAGAGATCACAGAACACAAACAAAACAGACCTACTCCCAAGGATTCCCGAAAGACTCGACTAGCTCTGATACCACTAATGTAACACCCCCTTTTGGTGCTACGTCTCAAAACTCGATGCAGAAAACCACTACGCTAGATTATACATTAAGTGGCGTACCTTTAATAGCGTTTATATGTGAAACGCTATTAAAAAACAGTCGGAAGATTTTATATAGCGCTTCCTTGAGGAAGCGCTATCTAAAGTTTGAATTTAGATAGCGCTTCCTCAAGGAAGCACTATCTATTCTCTTTTTATTATATTTTTAATTTTTCATTTACATGTAACTTATACTTCCCTCCTCACGTTTCGCTCCTTTCAGTCTCAGTCTTTCACTCTCACTCTCAGTCTCGAACCTTTCCCTAACCCTTCCTCCGCGAACACCAACACCACCATTTTGGTCCTCTGGCCACCACCATTTTTACACTTACGCAAACGCCACCACTTCCATAAACGCCACCACCATTTTGGTCCTCTCCCACTCTCAGACTCGCTTCCTCTCCCACGACGCGAACACCACCACCACCACCACCATTTTGGTTCTTTGGCCACTACGCGAACGCCACCACCGCCGCGAATGCCACCACCACCACCTCACCACTATCAGACAACCAGAATAGAATAACTTACCTTCTACTCCCATGCTCTGATATTCTAATCCACTGTGGTAAGAAACTGGTTTTATGTTCTCCCTTCTTACCTTTTTCATTTCTAGTTTTTATTTTACCATTTTCTGTTTGTGATGTGAGAATGAATATTGAATGTCTTCTCTAAAATGGATTTGATTTGTTGTATTTTTTATAGTAATGAGGATGATTTCCAGTGAACCTATATGCTCTGTTTTAAATTAGTAGAAGCTATATGATTATAATAGTGAATGGAAAGAGTTGCAGACTTGCAGTTATCATGTGAAGATATGAATTTTTTTGTTTTGCTAGTTAGAAAAATAAGAATTAACAATTCATGCAATTGCTTCTCAATTAATTGGTATTGTCTAGGCTTTTAGATGTAGATTTTTTGTGGGAGAGTTCTTAAGTTGTGCTCTCTGCCCCATACCTAAGAGAAAGAAAAACCATATGTAATTACTAATTTTTCGATCATAGTTAAATAAAAATAATAGAACTATCCTTTTGCTAAGTGGTGGCAGTTTGGTTGATTTTGAGTATGATGTTTTAACGATTCCATATGAATCTTCTAAGTACTGTCATTGGAGAGTAGTGCTCTGTACTACTCCACTGTTCATCTGGTGTTTTATTGACTTTGTATTCAAAGGAGACTAGAATCTTTGAATACATGTTTTGCACTTCCAATGCAACACCCTTTCCCGAGTGCACATTCCCGAACGTTTATAAGGCCGAAAATATTTCTTAATGCGGAAAATACGGTTTTCTTTTTTTTTTTCTTTTCACAAGATGCAATGGGATTTAGTAAAGGTAAATAAATAATACTAATAAACGAACATAGGTTCGCCATGCATCTCTAGAACATACATACAGTATTATAATACAGAAACAGAAAAAGAAACAGAAACATCAACATTAATATATACAGACATAAGTCTAATGTATGACTGACATAAGAAAATACAATAAGTACTAGGAGTCATAGCTCCCAAAAGGTACTACAAAAACTGACATAGTCTGGCCGACAACAAAACTAAAACAGCAAAAGAGTCCACCTCCGAACTCAAAAGGACTGCGGAACCGAACCATCGTCGCGTCCATCTGTTCAAGCATCAACAGCAAGTACCAGCAGAAAACATACAGATATGGGTGAGATTCCCGTTCATCAACACAACAAAATAGCAGTAGTAAAAACGGGACGACTCACCGGGTAACAACGTACCCAACATGCTTACAAAGGTTCTCAGTATAAATCATGTTAAGCAGTTAACAACATAATAGCATGCTAAACATTTAACAGCATAATATAAGGCATCCTTAAACAATACAGCGATGTATAATAGTAAATGTAAACATCAATAGCCATGCAATGCAATGCAATGCAATGTATATGACTCAATGTCAATGTCACTGGGTACTACTCTGACCCCTACTCCATGGAGCTAACAAAACATTCGGAGAGAGTGAATGGGAGGACATGTTCCTGTTTCTGCCAGCCATGAGCAAGATGCTACAACATTCGTAACGTGCACGTATCTGGCTTTACGGTAACACTCTCGACCAAACATGAAAAGTACGGCATCTAGTAGAGGATATCAGTGTATTGCACGGATTCGCCACGACACAGAAGAATCACCAACTGGTCACATGTCAGCCCTTCCAACCCTGATACCTCCAAAAAGACCATTGAAGATCGTCACCGTAAGATTCGCACCCGCATCAAGGTGTAAGCTCAACTCCTAGGCTCAAGGCCTTACAACTATGCACATGAAATGCCAATGCTTACACAAAGCAGATGCGATAAAGCAATGTCTATCCATTGGATAAACCTCAAGGTTCACTAAGGTTCTCTTCCTTAGAAACCACACACGTCTTTGTTTTATAAAACATTTATCCATCGGATAAAACAATTATCCATCGGATAAATATCTCGTGATTCCTTTGGAATGATCCAGACTGCTTTCAGAATCGCCGACTGTCCCCACAAACCAACACAAGTCTTTTCAGCGTGTTTTGTCCTCACTCACACGCTTTCTAGGAAACTTCCCAGAAGGTCACCCATCCCATAATTACTCTAAGTCAAGCACGCTTAACTATAAAGTACTTATGTTCTAAGTTCCCGAAAAGAAGATAAATCTTGTTGGTATGGGTAGTACCAATCAATTCTTATAAGCCTTCCTTCAACTATACAGTCCCATACCTGCATAGCCTCAGGATTCCTTCCACTGTACAGTCCCATACCTGCACAGCCTCAGGATCTCTCTCATTCCAGTTATCACAAGACAGAAACAATTGAACGATTAACCTGGATCCGAATCATCGGTCCGTCATCGAACTACTGTTTCGAAAACCAAAACATTTCGTGTTTGTGTTTACGTCTTATGAATTATGTCTCAAGTCCTAAGCATTATGAATAAGGATTGAGAATCCTCTTAGATAAGTCTTTAAGCCTTTCTAAGATATTACTCCTTGATTTTCAATTAAGGAAACAAGTGTTGATTTCACTTAAGTCTTATGAAGTCATTGATGTACTAAGTCACCAATGGTATAGTACATGGTCTTGTTCCACCACATACCATACTTAATTAACCCTTGTCTTCAACTCTAAGTTAATTACTTAACTTAGGTTTTTCACGTGTAAAACTCTTACGATTGAGTTAGAAAACTCCTTTTGTAAACCAAACAACTTTTACAGTTGAAAACTCATTTGATTTAAAACAACATTTGAACTACTTACTTCATTTCTAGCATTTTCTGAAACATGAAATTCGCTTAGCGGATTTACATTCGCTTAGCGAAAATGAGGCAGTAGTGCCTCCTTTGGAACTCCTCTGGATCGCTCGGCGAAACATCCATCGCGTAGCGAAATGTAATGTATTCGCTTAGCGAATATGTATTCGCTTAGCGCAAGTTCAGACGGTTGCACCTCTTTAGAAACATCTCTGGATCGCTCGGCGAGACAGAATTCGCGTAGCGAAACTTCACTTTATTCGCTTAGCGAGAATGATTTCGCTTAGCGAAAGTTCAGACGGTTACACCTCTGTTGGAGACTTCTCTGGATTGCTCAGCGAGATGTAATTCGCGTAGCGAAATTCGCTGGGTTGGCTTAGCGAATATGAATTCGCTTAGCGAAAGTGAGGCAGTGATGCCCAACTAAGACTTTCCCTGTTTTTCGCGTAGCGAAAGTAAATTCGCTTAGCGAAAAGTTGCCTTAAAACAAGACATCAACCTTATGGAACCATTTTGATTCTCTTCATGAAAACACTTCTTTTCTCATTTTGAGTTACTTGATTAGCTAGATGAACTAAGGATAAGGTATAAAACATGTTTCACTTTGGTGAAAGCACTTTGAGATTTAATTCCATTTAAAGTCACTTAGGGTTTTTCTTTGAAAAACACAAGTTATTGAAAACACTTTCTTTACATCAAAACTTGACTTGTCCAAGAACTATTCATATCCTTCCTTTCCTCAAGATCATGGCTAATAGACAACTAGGAATCAATGTGAAGTTTTACTTCATCAACCAATCAAAGTATGGCTCACAACACTTACACAATCATGATAACCATAATACACATTACTACATCATAATCAAACATCCAAGTCCATCACACATTAAGGTCTCATAATCAACAATAAAAAGTCCATACTTGATCTAGTGATCAAAGTAGGTTTTCCAACATACATGAAAATGGTTTTTCATTCAATCATCTCATCATCAACATATGCTAAAACACAACACAACATACCAAAGCATAAACTCATCATGACATTCTTGTTCTCCATGAGAACTTAACAAAACATAACAACTAAAAGTGAACCCAAACTAAAGGGTTTCACCCACACATAATGTAAACAACCATCTTCACCACCACCATCTTGGTGTGATGAGGTTCTTCTCCCCATACCTGTTGAAGAGCAGATTCTCGGATCAAAGTCGGTTGATCGGTTTGTGAACCTCCTGATAGTTGTCACCAACTACAAACAACCGAACAATCAAACATTAAACAACAATCAAACCAAACTCAACAATTCTCACAAAGAGGGTTTCGGCCACCCTAAAGAGAATAAAGCTAGGAATTGATCTTGGTTTCCCATTTCATGGATTCAAAGGCATTAGGAAAGCTAAGGATGAAATCAAGTGTTAAAAATCAAAACTTGATGAAAACACTATTCATCATCATCAAGAAGGGTTCGGCCCTAATGTGCTTTTTGAGCTATGATGAGAGTTGAATCACAAGCTCTTGGATTTAGGTATAGAATGATGAGTTGAGTTCAAAGAACTTGGTCTTACCTCAAAATGATTTTTCTACAATTTCCTATGGATTTTCAAAGTTTTGGATCTAAGAAATAATTTTCATGAAAATGAAGATTGATCTTGAAATAAAGAGATATTCAAGAAGCTAAGAGATCATAGAAGTGATCTTACCTTAAAATGAATGAAGATTGCTCAAGGAATCAAGTGATTCCAACAAGTGATTCAAGCTTTTCAAGAAGAAAAATGGAGTTTCTCTTCAAGAACAACAATGGTGTTTTCTCTCTAAAGTTGAAGATGGTGTTCTTGGCTCTTCAAGAAGGGCTGGGCTGCGTGAATGAGAGGGTGTGAGGGCTGAGTTCAGCCTTAAAACAAGTCACTTAAGGGCAAAATGGTCATTTGCCAAAAGGGTAAAATGGTAAAAGTGCAAAAGGCTAAGGTTAGGGGCATTTTGGTCATTTTGCGTCTAGATTTTCCCGATCGTCATGACGACTCTGGCATACTCTCCCAAGTGTCCTGGGATGTTGTGATATCAAGATTATCTGTTGGCGAGTCTCGGTAACTCCATATGTGGCTTCGTTCATCACCCGATTGAGGATTTCGCCCGAACGAAGGTCAGGAAGTTATTTTTCTGAAATTTTTACGAAATTTAACCAAAACGTAGAGAATCAAATTCTAAGACTTACTGTCTCGTTCACGGGTCCATCTGAGGTCTTCTGAGCAGTAAAATCATACTGTCAGTGTAAAAACGCAGACCGAACTCCGTTTGAGTTTTTGACTCAAAACTTAATCGTAGCTTCCTACGATATCGTCGAGCATGACTATGGTCTCGGAATATTTTATTTCCATTCCTAAGACCTCGAATAAAATAAAGACGTTAAAATACTGAAGAATTAGAAAACGTGAAAATCGGGGCGTTACATTCCTACCCCTCTTAAAAGAATTTCGTCCTCGAAATTCCGTGACTTAAAACTAAACCTACTCGGTCGCTGAAGATTAAGGAAAGAAATTTTCAACAAAGGAAATTTTTCTTGGTCTTGGTCTCAAAAGAAAATAACAAAAGAATTTTACCAATCTGGAATGAATATAGGAATATCCAGTATGCAAAAAGACTCTTCAGTAGGTTCGTGAGTGTAAAAATGCATAGCTAATACATGTTTACATCCATGACTCTAATAAAGTTCCTTCTTTCATAAGAACCTTCCAATAACTTTGGAATCAAAAGATAAACAGTCTGGCAAAAATCAGACTGGATCACCTTCACCAAAAGTAAAAGTGATTAGACTAAGTTTCATCAAGAAACTTCCAGTATCGAGAAGTTGTTTATGTTATAACTTAAGAAATAGTAATAACAAAACTTTCAGTGAAGTAATACGAAAATTTCCAGACCAATGGACACCATATTACCAATTCACTCAATTGTCTAATACATTGAGGAATACGTAGGAGTGTGAACACAAATGTTCCCTTGAGATCAGGCAGCACTAACACAGGTGAAGTAGTCAACCTTCTCCCTAATTCTTGCAAACTTTCCTCACAGGCTTCAATCCATTCAAACGCTTTATCCTTCCTTTGAAATCACGTGACCCAAAAACTTTACTTCGTCGAGCCAAAACTCACACTTGGACAACTTTGCATATAGCTGTTTCTCCTTCAGAACCTGAAGAATCACACTATGATGTTCAGCGTGTACTTCCTGGTTTCGCAAATAGATGAGTATGTCGTCTATGAAACAACCACAAACTTATCTAGATATGGACGAAAGATCCTATTCATGTAATCCATGAATATAGCTGGAGCATTCGTCACACCAAATGGCATCACAAGATACTCGTAGTGCCCATAGCGTGTTTGAAACGCTGTCTTCGGTATATCTTCTGTCTTCTCACGAATCTGGTTATAATCCGATCGCAAATCAATCTCGGAGAAAACTGTCGCTCTCCTCAACTGATCCATCAAGTCATTTATCCTCGGAAGATAATACTTGTTCTTAATGGTAACTTTGTTCAACTGGCGCTAATCCACACATAAGCGAGATGTTTCGTCTTTCTTTCTCACCAACAGCACAGGCGTTCCCTACGGCGACACACTGGGTCTAACGAACTGTTTTTCCAAATAAGTCCACCAACTGTTCCTTCAAGGTTTCCAACTCAGCAGGTGCCATACGATAAGGTGCCATAGACGCTAGTCCTGTTCCTGGCACAAGATCGATCACAACTCGATGTCTCGAACTGGCGGTACACCTGGTACGTCTTCAAGAAAGACTTCCGGAAACTCGTTAGTAACATGTATTTGTTGAGCTCCTCCTCTCAAAGAAACGTTTACTTGGTTGGCAGTCCAAATCCAGAATTATCCGAATCAGGGAAAACTAAGGTTTTTTTTGCACCGTCTAATAGGATATAGTTACAAGATAACCAATCCATCCTTATGATCACATCCATTTGCGAAAGAGGCAAATAGATTAAATCAATCAAAAACGTTCTATCCATTACAGAAAATAGAACAGTTCAAACAGACTTTCGCAGTTATAACAGGCTTTGCAGAAAGTGCAAAAATTACGAAATCTAAGGGTAAGGAAAGATACAGATAAGGTTCTACCTTCCACGACGATCTGACCGTGAATCAAATCTTCCCTTTGAGAAGTCTCAGCATCATCCCCAGTATAAACTCCACTCATTGCCTTAGGCTTCGCTGCTTGCACATCGTTGACAGAATGTCTAGCTTTTGAATGCACACAATCGCGTGAAGTATGTCCTGGCTTCCCACACTTGAAGCATATGATCCCCTTGATTAAGCATCCTCTGGTGACATGATTGTTCTTGCCACACTTCATGCACTTCTTTGGGGCGCTTCCAGATTGACTAATACTCCCACTGCTTCCTCCTACAGAACGTTGTTGTTGACCTTGCTGTTTTGAATATGGTTTCGATCGAGATCTATCATCACGACCATTGGTGCCTTTATGGAACCTAGTCGGTCTAGAGTGACGTTGCCTTCCTCCACAAGTCTTCATCAGATCTTCGATTACAAAGCATTCATCTACCAAAACCAAGAACTCTTTGACCTCAAGAGGTAGCACCTTTCCTCGAATCTCGTCCCTTAAACCTTCTTCGAACTTTGTACACTTCCACTCCTCATCGGGATGAAGATGGAAATACCTCGAAGATTTCAGCAATAACTCAAAACGATCAACATATTCTTTGACAGACATTCCTCCTTGACGTAGCTGCAGGAACTCCATGTCTTTCAACTCGTCTTGCACCCGTCGGAAAACACTCGTTCTGAAGAACTCTGCGAGCGACAACTTACAAGAAAGCAAAAACATTACTCTCCTGCCCAATATCATTCCTCTTTAGAAACAATAATAAAGAGAGTAACAAACAATTGTTGTCTTCTTCATAGAAACACAACACAGAGAACAAACAATACAAAAGGATAGACCGAAGTCATCATCCTCTCCAACATTGTTTTCTCTCAGAAACAATAACACAGAAAACAATCAGAGAAAACACAACACAAACAAGACAGACCATAACCTACAAACCCCAAAAAGACTCGGCCAGCTCTGATACCAAATAATGCAACACCCTTTCCCGAGTGCACATTCCCGAACGTTTATAAGGCCGAAAATATTTCTTAATGCGGAAAATACGGTTTTCTTTTTTTTTCTTTTCACAAGATGCAATGGGATTTAGTAAAGGTAAATAAATAATACTAATAAACGAACTTAGGTTCGCCATGCATCTCTAGAACATACATACAGTATTATAATACAGAAACAGAAAAAGAAACAGAAACATCAACATTAATATATACAGACATAAGTCTAATGTATGACTGACATAAGAAAATACAATAAGTACTAGGAGTCATAGCTCCCAAAAGGTACTACAAAAACTGACATAGTCTGGCCGACAACAAAACTAAAACAGCAAAAGAGTCCACCTCCGAACTCAAAAGGACTGCGGAACCGAACCATCGTCGCGTCCATCTGTTCAAGCATCAACAGCAAGTACCAGCAGAAAACATACAGATATGGGTGAGATTCCCGTTCATCAACACAACAAAATAGCAGTAGTAAAAACGGGACGACTCACCGGGTAACAACGTACCCAACATGCTTACAAAGGTTCTCAGTATAAATCATGTTAAGCAGTTAACAACATAAAAGCATGCTAAACATTTAACAGCATAATATAAGGCATCCTTAAACAATACAGCGATGTATAATAGTAAATGTAAACATCAATAGCCATGCAATGCAATGCAATGCAATGTATATGACTCAATGTCAATGTCACTGGGTACTACTCTGACCCCTACTCCATGGAGCTAACAAAACATTCGGAGAGAGTGAATGGGAGGACATGTTCCTGTTTCTGCCAGCCATGAGCAAGATGCTACAACATTCGTAACGTGCACGTATCTGGCTTTACGGTAACACTCTCGACCAAACATGAAAAGTACGGCATCTAGTAGAGGATATCAGTGTATTGCACGGATTCGCCACGACACAGAAGAATCACCAACTGGTCACATGTCAGCCCTTCCAACCCTGATACCTCCAAAAAGACCATTGAAGATCGTCACCGTAAGATTCGCACCCGCATCAAGGTGTAAGCTCAACTCCTAGGCTCAAGGCCTTACAACTATGCACATGAAATGCCAATGCTTACACAAAGCAGATGTGATAAAGCAATGTCTATCCATTGGATAAACCTCAAGGTTCACTAAGGTTCTCTTCCTTAGAAACCACACACGTCTTTGTTTTATAAAACATTTATCCATCGGATAAAACAATTATCCATCGGATAAATATCTCGTGATTCCTTTGGAATGATCCAGACTGCTTTCAGAATCGCCGACTGTCCCCACAAACCAACACAAGTCTTTTCAGCGTGTTTTGTCCTCACTCACACGCTTTCTAGGAAACTTCCCAGAAGGTCACCCATCCCATAATTACTCTAAGTCAAGCACGCTTAACTATAAAGTACTTATGTTCTAAGTTCCCGAAAAGAAGATAAATCTTGTTGGTATGGGTAGTACCAATCAATTCTTATAAGCCTTCCTTCAACTATACAGTCCCATACCTGCATAGCCTCAGGATTCCTTCCACTGTACAGTCCCATACCTGCACAGCCTCAGGATCTCTCTCATTCCAGTTATCACAAGACAGAAACAATTGAACGATTAACCTGGATCCGAATCATCGGTCCGTCATCGAACTACTGTTTCGAAAACCAAAACATTTCGTGTTTGTGTTTACGTCTTATGAATTATGTCTCAAGTCCTAAGCATTATGAATAAGGATTGAGAATCCTCTTAGATAAGTCTTTAAGCCTTTCTAAGATATTACTCCTTGATTTTCAATTAAGGAAACAAGTGTTGATTTCACTTAAGTCTTATGAAGTCATTGATGTACTAAGTCACCAATGGTATAGTACATGGTCTTGTTCCACCACATACCATACTTAATTAACCCTTGTCTTCAACTCTAAGTTAATTACTTAACTTAGGTTTTTCACGTGTAAAACTCTTACGATTGAGTTAGAAAACTCCTTTTGTAAACCAAACAACTTTTACAGTTGAAAACACATTTGATTTAAAACAACATTTGAACTACTTACTTCATTTCTAGCATTTTCTGAAACATGAAATTCGCTTAGCGGATTTACATTCGCTTAGCGAAAATGAGGCAGTAGTGCCTCCTTTGGAACTCCTCTGGATCGCTCGGCGAAACATCCATCGCGTAGCGAAATGTATTGTATTCGCTTAGCGAATATGTATTTGCTTAGCGCAAGTTCAGACGGTTGCACCTCTTTAGAAACATCTCTGGATCGCTCGGCGAGACAGAATTCGCGTAGCGAAACTTCACTTTATTCGCTTAGCGAGAATGATTTCGCTTAGCGAAAGTTCAGACGGTTACACCTCTATTGGAGACTTCTCTGGATTGCTCAGCGAGATGTAATTCGCGTAGCGAAATTCGCTGGGTTGGCTTAGCGAATATGAATTCGCTTAGCGAAAGTGAGGCAGTGATGCCCAACTAAGACTTTCCCTGTTTTTCGCGTAGCGAAAGTAAATTCGCTTAGCGAAAAGTTGCCTTAAAACAAGACATCAACCTTATGGAACCATTTTGATTCTCTTCATGAAAACACTTCTTTTCTCATTTTGAGTTACTTGATTAGCTAGATGAACTAAGGATAAGGTATAAAACATGTTTCACTTTGGTGAAAGCACTTTGAGATTTAATTCCATTTAAAGTCACTTAGGGTTTTTCTTTGAAAAACACAAGTTATTGAAAACACTTTCTTTACATCAAAACTTGACTTGTCCAAGAACTATTCATATCCTTCCTTTCCTCAAGATCATGGCTAATAGCCAACTAGGAATCAATGTGAAGTTTTACTTCATCAACCAATCAAAGTATGGCTCACAACACTTACACAATCATGATAACCATAATACACATTACTACATCATAATCAAACATCCAAGTCCATCACACATTATGGTCTCATAATCAACAATAAAAAGTCCATACTTGATCTAGTGATCAAAGTAGGTTTTCCAACATACATGAAAATGGTTTTTCATTCAATCATCTCATCATCAACATATGCTAAAACACAACACAACATACCAAAGCATAAACTCATCATGACATTCTTGTTCTCCATGAGAACTTAACAAAACATAACAACTAAAAGTGAACCCAAACTAAAGGGTTTCACCCACACATAATGTAAACAACCATCTTCACCACCACCATCTTGGTGTGATGAGGTTCTTCTCCCCATACCTGTTGAAGAGCAGATTCCCGGATCAAAGTCGGTTGATCGGTTTGTGAACCTCCTGATAGTTGTCACCAACTACAAACAACCAAACAATCAAACATTAAACAACAATCAAACCAAACTCAACAATTCTCACAAAGAATGTTTCGGCCACCCTAAAGAGAATAAAGCTAGGAATTGATCTTGGTTTCCCATTTCATGGATTCAAAGGCATTAGGAAAGCTAAGGATGAAATCAAGTGTTAAAAATCAAAACTTGATGAAAACACTATTCATCATCATCAAGAAGGGTTCGGCCCTAATGTGCTTTTTGAGCTATGATGAGAGTTGAATCACAAGCTCTTGGGTTTAGGTATAGAATGATGAGGTGAGTTCAAAGAACTTGGTCTTACCTCAAAATGATTTTTCTACAATTTCCTATGGATTTTCAAAGTTTTGGATCTAAGAAATAATTTTCATGAAAATGAAGATTGATCTTGAAATAAAGAGATATTCAAGAAGCTAAGAGATCATAGAAGTGATCTTACCTTAAAATGAATGAAGATTGCTCAAGGAATCAAGTGATTCCAACAAGTGATTCAAGCTTTTCAAGAAGAAAAATGGAGTTTCTCTTCAAGAACAACAATGGTGTTTTCTCTCTAAAGTTGAAGATGGTGTTCTTGGCTCTTCAAGAAGGGCTGGGCTGCGTGAATGAGAGGGTGTGAGGGCTGAGTTCAGCCTCAAAACAAGTCACTTAAGGGCAAAATGGTCATTTGCCAAAAGGGTAAAATGGTAAAAGTGCAAAAGGCTAAGGTTAGGGGCATTTTGGTCATTTTGCGTCTAGATTTTCCCGATCGTCATGACGACTCTGGCATACTCTCCCAAGTGTCCTGGGATGTTGTGATTTCAAGATTATCTGTTGGCGAGTCTCGGTAACTCCATATGTGGCTTCGTTCATCACCCGATTGAGGATTTCGCCCGAACGAAGGTCAGGAAGTTATTTTTCTGAAATTTTTACGAAATTTAACCAAAACGTAGAGAATCAAATTCTAAGACTTATTGTCTCGTTCACGGGTCCATCTGAGGTCTTCTGAGCAGTAAAATCATACTGTCAGTGTAAAAACGCAGACCGAACTCCGTTTGAGTTTTTGACTCAAAACTTAATCGTAGCTTCCTATGATATCGTCGAGCATGACTATGGTCTCGGAATATTTTATTTCCATTCCTAAGACCTCGAATAAAATAAAGACGTTAAAATACTGAAGAATTAGAAAACGTGAAAATCGGGGCGTTACATCCAACCTCTGCTTGATTTCAGTTTTAGTTCTTCTGGTTGATTACTTCTTGCTATGCACTAATTGAACTTCCAACCTCTGCTTGATTTCAGTTTTAGTTCTATTGTTGGTGTTTGCTTCATTTGAGCAAGCTTGGATTTTAGATTCTCTCAAGCACTTCTGTCCATCGCCTCTCTGCTATTCAGGCTACTCGGCTTCACTTTGGTACACATATATCTTATTCCCCTATGTTTTATAGTAGTAGGCATGTTTATTTTTTATTGGTATGCACATGCATTAAGCTTAGTTTCCTGTTCAAGAACGATTTGTATATTGTGCCATGGCACAGTATACAACTTCTTCTTGAATTATCCAAAGTGGACAGTCTAAGATTGTAAACTTCGCATTCAATACATATTATTGTATGCCTTAAATATTACTTCTAATCTAAGAAAATTTCATTGGTTTGTATTTTCTCATTGTTCTTTGGGTACACGTACACTTAATTTGGGTCATAATATCACTTGAATTAAGTTGTGTGCTTGGAGAACTAAGGGGAAATGCTACCGAAGTTTTCTTAGAACAAGAAGTAATTAGGACATACAATAATATAATGCCGAGTTTGCAATCTTGGATAGGATAGGACCCTCACCCTGTAGTATAAAGTAAGCGTGCGTCATGCATTCTTGTAGTTCTCATCAAAGGTAGACGTCAACCTCTCTAAACTCAAAATAATTGTCGTAGATCGGGAAAATATGGATCGGAAGTGGATGTCTGCCAATCGTTTGTCAAATGAATATAGAGACGGAGTGCAAGATTTTATTGGATTTGCTGTTTGGCATGCCGAAGACTCTAGTAGAATCATATGTCCCTGTTTAAATTGTTGTTATACAAGACGAGTTAGTGTAGCTCAGTTGGAAGGACATTTAGTGTGCTATGGAATTGATCAAAGTTATACCTGTTGGACAAAGCATGGTGAGACAAGAGTTGAATCTAGTGATCTGGGGAATATTAGTGAAAGATATGCGGCGGATGATACCGGTACAGATACATATCAGGGCGACCATTTTGAAGAGATGACACACGCGGTTGAAGAAGATTTTCGTGATGTTCCTGAAATCACTACGCCAGAAAGCTTATACAATAACACTCATTTAATAGCATTTGTAAAGCAGAAACGTTATTAAAAATGTTTGTACCCTTTTAATAGCGCTTGCTAGAAGAAGTGCTATTAAAGAATGCACCTAAGATAGCGTTTGTTTCCACAAGCGCTATCTTTTCTATTTCAAAAAAATGATAAAAAGTTAGTGTGACCTAAGATAGCGTTTGTTCAGAACAACGCTATTAAAATTTAACACTAAGATAGCGTTTCTTTAACAAACGCTATATTAGGCTAATTGAAGATAGCGTTTCTTTTATAAACTCTATCTTAGGTTCATTTTTATAACTTCTCGCACAATTTGTCACACCCCACGCGCATACCTCTCCCACCCTAATATCTTTTCTTTCTCTTCCTCAGCCCTCCTAAGCTGCTGCAGCGGTGAGTGGGACTGAATGTTGAAAGGGTCCGTGAAGCATGTCTCTCTCCCTCTGTCACTCTCTCACTTCTTTTCACTACGTCTCTCATTCAGCCCTTCAGGTACGCCTCTCTCTCCCTCTATCACTCTCTTTCAGCCCTTCAGGTATGCCTCTCTCTCCCTTGTCATATATATATATATATATATATATCTGGTCTAAAGTATGTACGTTGTTATGTATGGTTTGGTTCAACTAACTTAGGTGCCTGAGTTTTGCTGCACATACTGTTGGAGATTGTTGCATTAATGTATGATGATACTAACATTTTTTTGTTATGTGTGGTGATTGCTGCACATAATGTCATATATGGTCTAAAGTATGTGATTGCTGCACCTGTTGGAGATTGTATCTTCTGAATAGGTTTTTGCTGAACATGCAGGGAGGAAGTAAAGATAAGAAATAAACTGAGCTTTTAAAAAAAAAAAATAGCAAATAGATAGCGTTTGTTTCTAAAGTCATACCTAAGATAGCATTTGTTTCTACAAACGCTATCTCAGGGTATGACTTTAGATAGCGTTTGTGGCAACAAACGTTATCTTAAGACCTCCCAATAAAACTTTAAAATGACCTTCCAATAGCGCGTATTTAAGAAAATGCTATCTAAAGTCACACCTGTGATAGCGCCTCTTAAACGCTATCTTTATTGATAACATTTAATCATAGGGACATAGATAGCGCTTAAACGCACTATTAAAAGGCGCATGGAAACGCTATTAAAAGCGTTTTTTGTAGTAGTGAACGTTTGAGAAGTTGATAAGTGATGCAGAGAAACCATTGTATGAGGGTTGTACTAAATTCACAAGATTGTCGGCGATGTTAAGGTTGTGTAACTTGAAATCGGGCAATGGATGGACAGATAAGAGCTTTATGGAATTACTCGCATTATTGAAAGATATGTTGTCGGAGGATAATGTGCTTCCTAGCAGGACATATGAGGCTAAACAAATGTTACGCTTTATTGGCATGAGCTATGAGAGGATTCATGGTTGTCCTAACGATTGCATTTTATTTCGGAAGGAACATGCAAATTTACAGATGTGTCCTAAGTGTAATGCCTCACGGTATAAGAAGAAAGAATCGGCCGACACGCACAGAAAACGAGACATTTAAGGTATGTACAATTTAACCTTGTTTGTTAACTTAATTTATATATATATATATATATATATATATATATATATATTAAATCATGAATTGATATATACTTCGGTGTCTATGTAGAAAACAAGCAAAGCAAATCGGATTCGAACGTCAAACCCTCTGTACCCTTACAAAGGAGGGCGTACGGGTTATGATGGTCTCGAGGAAAAAATTGTAAGTACATTAATATATATCCTTATAACTTGTTGATTAACCCACTTATGATTTCTTCCTTAGCATGGATGATTTTTATTTAATTTGTGTGTTCAAATGTATAGCTAAAGAGTGCAGGAGGGGATCCTACCCTTGAGGCAGTTGAGAGGGGTACGTTATGGATGATAGCTCGCATGGGCCATGATGGCCAGATTTTGTACCCCGCCACTAAGGAAGTGGCTGACAGAATTGTAAGTATACGCCCTCATTAATTAACTTAGTTCATTTGTACATTTCTTATTATAATTATATTTAACATCTTATTAATTTGTTCGTTAATATTTGTGTCACAGATGTCCTTATCAGAGTCTGTATCACAGGGGAGATAACAAACTGTGTTGACCGTCAAGACATTCTTGCATGAGCATTGAATCTTGAAGAATACCCTGGTCGCCTAAGGGGTGTGGGGTTTGCCGTCTCCCAGAGGATTGTTTTTGGTGCACAACAACGTGCAAAACATCAAGATATGTTAACTCAATTGGAGACGCAAAGGAGACTACCCGAGCTAACTCGTGAAGTAGAGGATTTAAAGTCTAGCAAGCAAGATAAGCAGGGACGTGGTGATTATGAGCCAGCTGGTGATCCCCCTACCCCTATCCCGCACAATGTCAGAGATAGTTGCACTGTTGTGCAACCACATATACCTCTTCTCGAGGTAATACTTATCAATGATAATTTTTTAATTTTATGTATTGCATTGAAGGTTTAATTCATACTAATTAATTAATATTTCGCTTATCATTGATTTAGGGCATTAAACTGTGCAACTTGTATCTATGGCACCCAACTCATCGCATTGTCGCTAGGGCGATGGTCTTTAATGAGGAGGCTGCTACATTGCATAACCTACCATTACCTCCTGGCCACGTGAAAGTGAAGATTGAAGTTGCACTGGAGGGGCATGCACCATTGCTTGTACCAATTGAGCATGCTGATGTCATGGTAGTGGATCATGCAATAGGTACCTTTGTCGCATGGCCAATCAACCTCGTATAGGTATGTTAATAATTACTATCCATTATGATATGTTGTACATATTTATTAAACTGGGTGGTCACTAACTAATTTATTGCAATATGTAGGTTATCTTCGAAAAATCCAAATCCAAGGACAAGGGCAAGAAGATTGTGGAGTCCTATAATTAACAAGGAGCATATAAAAGAGTCCATTACATCCCCTAAGAAGTATTAGTCCTCCTCCCGACCTCCTATAGCAGCAAGCTCATATGATTGTATATCCTACATGAGGATCCTTGTAAAAAAAGGCTTGAGCCGAGTAATAGAATTGGAGATGGATGAAGAAATTATGGGTTATCAACATATGCTGTCAGTGGGTAAAGACGAAATCGAGGAGATTATCACTCGTGATGAAATCAGTCAGACTGGTATTAGCGTATATCTCAGGTAATACATCAAACTTTAAAGTATATAACTTCTTTTATTCTTCATAAGTTAAATATATATTAACGCTTATTATACATGTTTTAAGGTACTTATATCGAGAGATGTTGATCTCCGCGAATAACACCGGGAGGTTTGAATTCTTATGCCCAGATAAAACAACTTTACATCCATATATATCTAGGTAAAAACAGTACATAGCTGAACGCCTTGAGCAAGGGCAAATCCTTGTTTCTGGTACCTGTGAACGTAGTGTGAGTCATTTAGTTAATTAATGATATGGTGCTGCATTTTATTGTGATTAATTATCTGCTTATGATTTGCTAACTCATTTTCATGTTTTGTAGGGGACATTGGGTATTGTTAGCGATCAATCCCAATGAAGACACAATCACCGAGAACTCAGAAGAGGTGTGATGTGATTTGGGTGAGATGAAATGTGCTCATTTCTTACCTTTCAACCATAATTACTCTCTGGAAAGATTGACTCAGATCTACATCAGGGAAGTGGTGAAGCTACATGGCGTACCTTCAAGTATTATCTCAGACCGAGATCCGAGGTTTATTTCTAGGTTTTGGAGGAGCCTGAACGGAGCATTGGGAACTAAGTTAAGGTTGAGTTCTGCTTAATCCGCAAACGGATGGACAGTTAGAGCGGACGATTCAATCGCTGGAAGATCTGTTAAGAGCATGTGTGTTGGAGCACACCGGGAGTTGGGACGATTTTCGTCCTTTGATTGAGTTTACCTACAACAATATTTACCACTCAAGTATCGGGATGGCGTCGTATGAAGCTTTTTATGGGAGGAAGTGTAGGACTCCATTGTGCTGGTTTGAGACTGGAGAGAATCAGTTGTTAGGTCCGGAGTTGGTGCAATGAACGACGGAACAGGTTAAGTTAATCTGGGAAAAGATGAAAGCCGCAAGGGATAGGCAGAAGAGCTACACTGACAAATGGAGAAGACCCCTAGAGTTCCAGGAGGGCAATCATGTATATTTGACAGTTACTCCAAGGACGGGAGTTGGCAGGGCAATTCGATCCAGAAAGCTTACACCTAGATTCATAGGACCATTTCAAATTCTTCACCGAATTGATCCAATAGCTTACCAAATAGCCTTACCGCTAAACTTGTCAATCCTTCATGATGTCTTTCACGTCTCTCATCTTAGAAAGTATTACCCCGATCCATCGCATGTGTTAGAGCCCGAATCAATCCAGTTAAGAGAGAACCTCGAATACGAGGCTTTACCTGCTCGGATAGTGGATAGAAGGATCAAGGAACGTCGCGATAAACAGATTTCTCTAGTAAGGGTTGAATGGGACCCAGCAACCGGAGATTCAAAATAGGAACGTGAAGCTGAGATGCGCCAGTAGTATCTGTCTTTGTTTACAGGTATGAGCAAGGAATTTCGGGGACGAAATTCTCTTTAAGGGGGGTGGTAATGAAACATCCATGTTTTCTGTAACCCTGATTAAGGTAGATGACCTTCATCGGGTGTTTGTGTGGTTGTGTGATTGCTTGTGTGTTAGTTTGGTACCTAGTTGGAGGTTTAGGAATAGGCTTGAACAAGGTTGGAAGTGCCTAAGGTGTAACATGAGAAACTGGGGAAGTTAGAAGGCTGGAAGTTCTTCTCTCGTTGAGCTTGACACAAAAGCGTGAGAGAACTTCATGCTCAAGAGTTGAGACGCTTAGGCGTGGGAAGATACGGACGCCTTAGCATGCTAAGTGCGCTGTGCAGCTGCTCTGAGTTTGGACGCGTGTGAGACACGTGTCAGACCAGGGAGCAGGCGGAGTGGACGAGGTTCCACGCTCGAGCGTGGAGAGATCCCATGCTAAAGCGTGGCAACGCTCAAGCGTGCAAAGTGATGAACGCTTAAACGTGGACAGCAGAAACCATAAGTGGAGCTTCCACTTTCATCTTCACACTTGCACGAATTTGGAGAGCCTTTCTGCAAGTTAGAGAGAAGCTCTGAGTTTTAGAGTGAGAAAGCTTGAGGTTAGAGCTGATCGAGCCATCGGAACGCGATTCCGACTACACCGTTGTGATCGCGGCGAAGTTATCTCCGACTCCAGCGGATTAGTTTCTCGATTCGCCATAGGTAAACTTGGATCCCTAACACGTGTTCTTCGTGTGCATGGCGTTCTTCGAGTCTTTACCTTTTCTTTGATCTTTTGGGCTTGCCCCAGGGCTAACACTGTTGTGTATGTGTTGCACTCGTGATTAGGGCAAAGTCCGCACTTATGATTGCTCGTGATTCTGAGCTTGAGGTCGCGGCTGTGAGGAGGTTGAGTGGCTGTTCTTGGCTGTCTTTGGAGAGAGAAAGACCACGAGCTTGAGGAAAGAGAAGCGGGATTATCGCGCTTGTGTTCGCGTGGAAGTTTATGCTACAGTTGTTCAGGTGCGGAGAAAGAGTTACACACGTCGGGAGGTAAGCGTAGACTATACAGTTTTGTTATATGTTACGTGTGTGTAGGGGAACCCTAAACCCTACGTGAGGTTGAGCCCTAACGAAGTCTAGACCCTAGGTTTAGTCTACTTCGGGCTAGCACCGCTATATTGATACCCTAGGTTTGCAGATTTATGTCGACTAGCGTGATGTATGTGTGACACCCACTACCTCGCATATAATAAAACATAAATAAAATCATACATGTCTTTAAAAATATAATAATTAAAATAAAAACATATCCTCAAGGGTAATGTGCATCACATCATCTATAACGTAAAACATAGGAATCTGAAATAATCAAAATCCTTTAAAAACAAACTGCGGAAAACATAAATAATAAACATAACCCAAGTCCCGATGTCACATATCAGAGCTGGTATACATATACCGATAATACATCGGAATAAAACTAAATAACATAAATAATAAATCCTAACTACTGAGAGAGATCTCCTCGGGATCACTCCTCGTCAGCATGCTCACCCTCCTCTGCATATACCACAACATATGCATAAGAATAACAAAGAGAGGGGTAAGAAACACAATCATGAATATATGTAAACGGAATGGAATAGTAATTAAGATGGCATACAACATACATCAATCAACACAGATATAATCAATATATATATATCAAGGATGCATGTCAATGCGAATGCAATATCACTACTCCGTATGCATGTGGCCAACAACTCTAACTCTGGAAAGACGATTAGGAGTACATGTCCGGTTATCAACGTGGATGATATGCCAGACCATGGGCCATCCCCGAACACTCTCACTAATCCAGATAACGTATAGTGGCTAGTCAGAGTACTCAAGCTTATTCTTTAGGTCACTCCGACAATAGGTTGCTAGCCCATGTCACCTGGAACTTCCATACCCAACGTACCCGTAAGGCCGGGATAACACCCATCGTGGCCTCCACTATCGCGATTCATCGTTTGCTTTCCACCCAACATATCAACGTCAACGTATGATGCATGCTATGCTCAACAACATGCAAACTCATGTCCAACCATCCACCATCATAATCAATCACATTGATTATCAACAATGACCATCAACGATGATCATCAATCAACTAGGCGCTAACCATCGTTATTGCCTTTATCAACATTGCCAATATTATCATCATAATCAATCACATTGATTATCCACAATGAACATCAACGATGATCATCAAACAACTAGGCGCTGACCATCATTATTGCCTTTATCAACATTGCCAATATTATCATATCATCATTATTAATATTAACGTTCTTTTCTATACTATCAACCTTGAATTGTGATCTCACAGTCATTTTCCATTACCCTATTTATTTCTTCTTCACAACAGAATCTGGGTGAGAAACCCAGATTCGCTAGGCGAATCCTGGCTCGCGAGGCGAGCCCGAGAGCTCCTAAACAGGTTCCCAGATTCGCTAGGTGAATCCTGGCTCGCAAGGCGAGCCCGA
Organism: Ammopiptanthus mongolicus; assembly: GCA_039655645.1. Taxonomy (NCBI): domain Eukaryota; kingdom Viridiplantae; phylum Streptophyta; class Magnoliopsida; order Fabales; family Fabaceae; genus Ammopiptanthus; species Ammopiptanthus mongolicus. Next base: position 43,125,282 of record CM077349.1, read on the forward strand.
GAGCCCCAATATTTGGTTCTCTCATTCGCCTCGCGGATTACAACCCACTAGGCAAATCACGTCAGACCACGAATGGTCTCTCTGTCTCGCCTCGCAAATGGATATTCGCCAGCCGAACCATGACAGATGTGGGAATATTAAGAATTTCTCTAACTTATCCCTATGCCTATCATCCCATCTCTCAAGAATCATCCCTATGGGTTTCCAAAACTAATCCAATATCATCAATCTCACCTCTCATAACAACTCATTCATTATGGGGTGCCAAACGTCCCTAAGCTATGTTCTTTCACTAATCCTATTTTCTTCATCGTAACGCACATCATCACCAAGTCATCATTATCATTGCACATCATAAAATCTCATCAATGCATATCGTAAGACAAACACCCATAATCATAATCATAGAACCATAAACATGTATATTTGTACAATATTCACATAGGCATATACATGGCATATACATAAGATACACATAATTACACTCATAGCATATACATAGGCATTTACAATGCATATAGACAAACATATAGGGGTCATGGGTTAACCCCTTCATCTTAACCTATCCCAAAACCCACATACTCATGATCTATTTCTTCCCCCCATACCTGGTATGACGATCACCACGAACAAAGGAAGGAAAAGGTTCGGAAAAGGTTGCGTCTACACGAATGCTCAATCTTACGATGCTTGACTTCACGATCACAACCCCAAAAGGTTCAAGAGCAGCAACTGGGAAGAGGGCTTGTGATGGCAGTGATGCTCTTCAAGCGAAAGAGATGAAGAGCGATGAACAATGGTGCAATCTCCTTCAGGGATCCTTGGAAAGGGTTTAGAAATCCTTGTTTGGAGAGGAAGAGGCAGTTTCTGAGAGTTTTTCGACTTAGAAAGTAGGTTTAGGTCGAGTCTTAGGGTATAAATATGAGTTAGGGTCATTATGGGCTGATTAGAAGCCCAAAAATATGATTCTGGTACGCGCAGATTCGCTAGGCGAGTAGCCTTTCGCCAGGCGAACCAGAGAGCTGTAATAATCTAGCTGCCAGGTTCGTGAGGCGAATGTATCCTGGCGACGCGAAACTTTAGAAGCTGAATTTGGCCTTAACACCTGAAATAAGACTTGTCGATAATTCTCTAAGCTTTCCAACGCATCCAAGATCACCTCAATCGGATGTCTATAACTCAAGATATGAACAAAACCGTAAAACATGTTTCTTGGACTTGAATGCATTGACCATTCCTTAAGGCTAAACTACCCCAACTATGAACTTGGACGTCAAGAACAATCATAAACAACATATATACAACATATACAAGCAAATATTAACACATATAAGCATAGTGTAAAAAAAAAAACAGGGTGTTACAGTATGTATGGCTGCATTGTGGGTATCTGTTTATCTGCTGACGGTGATATGTAGTATATCTGCATGATATGATGGCATGTTGTTGTATGAGATATTTACTGCTGCATTGAACATGCTGATATTTATGAATTGCTGTATGTATCTCGAAATGCATGTATGCACGAGAAACGAAGGTTTAGTCTGATTAGGCTTTGACCCCGTGGTGGACGTTTGAGCTGATAGTTGAGATTGAGGTTATAATTAGAGCTGGAAGGTCGTAAGTTATGACGGGAGCTTGGAGCTCATACGGTACAGTTGGAGCTTGGAGCTCATATGGTACAGTTGGAGCTTGGAGCTCGTGTTGTTGAGTGTAAAGTTGCATGTGTCGTTATATCAGCTCAAGGAAGATGGATGACATGCATAGCAAATGCATATGATACCAAGTGGCGAGCCATATGCCGTGAGGTATACGAGGTTGGTGCACCGAGTGCGGGTGTGGAAACGGAAGGGAAGGTTTGTGTGACCTTGGGGATATACTGGACATAGGGGTAGTCACAAGAGACCGATGAGATAGCTCCTATCGTGCCATGGCGGTCCTGGACACATCCTACTATCCCGACTGGACCCTGAGTCTTTCCAGTTGCCGGTGGATCTTCCGAGGAGGCCCAGGTAGCCCTTTTTGTCTGGGATAGTTGAGCGGTGATGCACTCTTATGGGTCACGGCGAGCGAAATGGATTACTGGAACAAACCAACTTATGGTCCATTGAGCGGACGAGATATTGCCCTTAGTAGGGTGCTAGTACCGGCCGGCATGCACAGAAAGAGTACGTGTCACATCTAGCTAGGGAACGACCGTAGTGTCGAGACATTGAGTGATGGTTGTGTTTGCTATATAGGCTGCATTGCATCATCCTTATATTTGATGTGCTGTATATCTTATCTCCCTGTATTTTCTTTGTATACGTATGTTCGTTCTACGATCAGACTAGGAGCCAACAGTACAAGAGGATGGACCTGAGGAGACACCCGTTTATCACCGGAGCACCGAGGATGCCGGTGCTAGGGGATATTGGGATCGTGTACCACGACGAGAGGGGATGGCGGGTGGACCCCTCAACCTTTTGGTTGTATATATAGGACTAGTTAGCTTGATCTTCCGGAGAGATACTCCGCCGTATACAGATTTCATTGAACCCTGTCGTGTTTACCAGTTCCTTCCCTTTCCACGGATGTGGCGACCACCGAGCCAGAGAGAGCAGGACTACTGATGGGTGGCACGACCGACTTCAGCTGTATCCAGCAGGAGAGGCTTCATACATAGAGGCCAGAGGAGACGTTCAGACCCGTACATGAGGGCAGCCCTGAGGCGCCGCATAGTAGTGTCGAGTTCCTCCTCCGAGTACGAGCCTGTGCGGGTTTATAGGCGAACACACAGAGAGGGACAGGGTAGCTCAGGTCATCCCTACCACTGATGGTGAGATTTAGCCAGTGCGTCTTCTTCTAGGACTGAGTGGAGAGGCTGATGTATTTTGAGTGCAGGGTTGGGAAGCGCTGGTGAGGATGTCCGTGAGCTTTTCTTCTCTCTTTTTTTTTTTGGAGTCCTGTTGTATATGTTTTATCTTCCAGTTTCAATTGTACAGTGATGTATGTATTAAAGTAGCCCTATTGATGGGGCAACCATGTAAATACTTATATAATGCATGTATATGTTTTATCTTTCCCGTTGTGCTTTACTCTGATGCATGCTTTTACTTATCGTGTATGCTTTACCGTTTTGCCGTTCGTTTATTAAACGCGTAATAATATCACCAGGTTATAGTTAATAATGACATAGTAGGCGGGTTCTGAACTTAATGGGATTATCCTACGTAAATGGAGTCGTCTTAGTAGGGGTCAGAGTAGTACCCAGTGGGATTGGCATTGAGTCATGTACATTGCAGTGCATTGCATGGCTGTTGATGTTTACATTTACTGTTATACATCGCTATCTGTTTTAAGAATGCCTTATATTATGATGTTGACTGTTTATCATGATATTACGCTGTTAATTGTTTAACATGATTTATATTGAGAATTTTAGTAAGCATGTTGGGTACGCTGTTACCTGGTGAGTCGTCCCATTTTTACTACTGCTGTTTTGTTGTATTGATGAACGGGAATCTCACCCATATCTATATATTTTCTTGCTGGTACTTGCTGTTGCTGCTTGTACAGATGGACGCGACGATGGTTCGGTTCAGCAGTTCCTTTGAGTCCAGAGGTGGACTCCTTCTGCTGTTTTATTTTGTCTGGGCCAGGCTGTGTCGGTATCTGTAGTACCTTTTGGGAGCTACGACTCCTAGTACTTATTTTATTCTTATGTCACTTATACATTAGACCTATGTCTGTATACAGTATTACTTCTCTTTCTGTTTTTTGTTTCTGCATTTTAATACAGTATGTTCTAGAAATGCATGGTGAATCTAAGTTCATTTATTAGTATTATTTACCTTTATTAATCCCATTACATCTTTGTGAAAAGAAAAAAAAAATCGTATTTTCCGCATTAATAAATATTTTCGGCCTTATAAACGTTCGGGAATGTGACACTCGGGAAAGGGTGTTGCATTATTTGGTATCAGAGTTGGCCGAGTCTTTTTGGGGTTTATAGGTTATGGTATGTCTTGTTTGTGTTATGTTCTCTGTGTGTTTCTCTGTTGTTATCTCCGCAAGGAGGATAATGTTGTTTGCCTTATTCCTTTGAGTTTGACAATTCTGGTTTTGAAGGTAGCAATGGCTGCTCAAAACCTGACTACTGCTGTGAACGCCATACGAGAGATGGCTGCTGCAATGGTTCAATGTGACGAAAGAGCTGCTGGGGGTAGAGGACTGGATGAATTTCTTCATAGGAATCCACCTCAATTCAAGGGTGAATTCAATCCTGAATTAGCTGAGCGTGGGATCCAGAAGTTGGAGAAAATCTTTGGAGCAATGAGGTGTACTAAGAATGACAAAGTTGTCTATGCAACCTATATGCTGGTGGAGCATGCTAAATACCGGTGGAAAGGAGCCCATCAGATGCTGATTCATGATCAACAAGTTGTTGACTGGAATGCTTTTAAGGGGAAGTTCCTAGAAAAGTATTTTCCTGCGAGTGCAAGGCACGAGAAAGAAATGGATTTCCTCCAGCTGAGACAAAGGGGAATGATTGTAGCTGAATACAGGGCCAAATTTGAAAGTTTGGCAAAGTTTTCAAATTATTTTCTGGACAACCAAAGAGAAGAGTGGAAGTGCAGGAAATTTGAAGAAGGTTTGAGGATCAACTTGAAAAGAGCTGTTGTTCCTCTGGAAATTTCTGTTTTTCCAAGGCTGATGGAGAAGTGTCGTCTGATCGAGAGCTTGGAGCCCAAGGACAAGCGAGTACAGAGTTCTAGACCAAGCAAGTTTCAAAGGGGAAGCAGTGGTCGAGACAACAAATCTCGATGGAAGTCGTATTCAAGGCAACAAGATCAATAGCAACGTTTTGCAGGAGGAAGCAGTGGGGGTTTCAGTCGGTCTGGAAACACCCCAAACAAGTGCATGAAGTGTGGGAAGAGTAATCATGTCACCAGAGACTATTCAATCAAAGGGATTATCTGCTTCAAGTGTGGGAAACCGGGACATATTTCACGCGAATGTGTGCAGCCGAAAGTTGAACATTCTGTCAACAATGTCCAAGCAGCAAGGCCTAAGGCAAAAGGCTGAGTCTATTCTGTGAGTGGCGCTAAAGCTTCTCAAAATGAAGACTTGATCCAATGTCAGTGTGTTATGGGAGGTAAAACCTTAACTGTACTGTTTGATTCAGGCGCAACGCATTCCTTTATTGCATATGACTGTGTAAATCTGTTGGGATTACTTGTGTCTTCTTTACCTTTTGATTTGGTAATTTCTATGCCTACTGCAAAGCCTGTTATAACTGCTAAAGTTTTTCTGAACTATTTTATTTTTGTTAAAGATAGAACATTTTGATTGATTTGATCTGTTTGCCTCTTTCGCAAATGGATGTAATCTTAGGAATGGATTGGTTATCTTCTAACCATATCCTGTTCGACTGTGCAAATAAAACCTTAGTTTTCCCTAGTTGTGAGAGTTCTAGATTTTTGACTGCCAACCAAGTAAACGCTTCTTTGAGAGAAGGAGCTCAAGGATACATGTTACTATCTTCTTTGGAGGTCAAAAGCGAGCTAGTCTTAGAGCGCGTACCTGTCGTGAACGAGTTTCCAGAAGTCTTTCCTGAAGACGTACCAGGTTTCCCGCCAGTTCGGGACATCGAGTTTGCGATCGATCTTGTGCCAGGAACAGGACTAGTGTTTATGGCACCGTATCGTATGGCACCTGCTGAGTTGGAAACCTTGAAGGAACAGTTGGTGGACTTATTGGGGAAGCAGTTTGTTAGACCCAGTGTGTCGCCGTGGGGAGCACCTGTGCTGTTGGTGAAAAGGAAAGATGGAACATCTCGCCTATGTGTGGATTATCGCCAGTTGAATAAGGTTACCATTAAGAACAAGTATCCACTTCCGAGGATAGATGACTTGATGGATCAGTTAAGGGGAGTGGCAGTTTTCTCCAAGATTGATTTGCAATTGGGTTATCACCAGATTCGTGTGAAGGCAGAAGATGTACCAAAGATAGTGTTTCGAACACGCTATGGGCATTACGAATATCTTGTAATGACATTTGGTGTGACGAATGCTCCAGCTATATTCATGGATTATATGAATAGGATCTTTTGTCCATACCTGGATAAGTTTGTCATTGTCTTAGTGTTGTTCTTTAGGTTCTGAAGGAGAAACAGTTATACGCAAAACTGTCCAAGTGTGATTTTTGGCTCGACGATGTGCAGTTTTTGGGTCACGTGATTTCAAAGGAAGGAATTGTCTTAGATCCGTCGAAAGTTGAAGCAGTTCTTGAGTGGGAAAGACCAACCACAGTGACTGAGATACGCAGTTTTGTGGGTTTGGCTGGGTATTATCGAAGGTTCATCGAGGGATTTTCTAAGATTATAGGGCCTCTTACCCAATTGACGAGGAAGGATAAAACGTTTGAATGGACTGAAGCCTGTGAGCAGAGTTTTCAAGAGCTGAAAAAGAGCAGTGTTGATATTGCCAGATCCGAACGAAGCTTTTGAAGTGTACTATGACACTTCATACTAGGGGTTAGGCTGTGTTCTGATGCATAATCGGAAGGTGGTGGCGTATGCCTTGACACAATTGAAAGTGCACGAGAAGAATTACCCAACTCATGATCTGGAGTTAGCAGCAGTAGTCTTTGCATTGAAGATTTGGAGGCACTACTTGTATGGTTCGACGTTCAATGTCTTAAACGATCATAAGAGTTTGAGGTACTTGTTCGATCAGAAAGAGCTCAACATGAGGAAGAGACGGTGGCTGGAATTTTTGAAGGACTATGACTTCCAATTGCAGTATCATCCGGGAAAAGCTAATGTGGTAGCGGATGCCCTGAATAGGAAAGTGTTACATGTGTCTGCAATGATGGTTAAGGAACACGAGCTGTTGGAACAGTTCAGAGATATGCATCTATCATGGTAAATATGCCAGGAAGACTATGTGTAGGTATGGTTACAGTATCTTGTGATTAGATAGATCAGATTTAGGAGAAACAAGTATATAACCAGTATCTGGAGAAAGAGAAAAAGAATCTAAAGAAAGGGATGACGTCTGAATGCAAAGAAGGAGTAGATGGAATCCTAAGACGAGGAGAACGGGTTTGTGTGCCAAACAACCCAGACATAAGAAGGTTAATTCTGGATTAAGCTCATAGAAGCAAGTTGAGTATGCATCCAAGGTCAACTAAGATGTACCAAGACCTGAAGCTGTTGTTTTGGTGGCAAGGAATGAAAAGAGATGTAGCTGATTATGTGGCGTCTTGCTTAGTGTGTCAAACAGCAAAGGTTGAACATCAAAGGCCAGCGGGAATGTTACTTCCATTGGATATCACAGAGTGGAAGTGGGACGGCATAGCAATGGATTTTGTAACATGTTTGCCAAGGACACCTAAAGGATATGATTCCGTTTGGGTAATAATTGATAGGCTTAAAAAATTGGCTCATTTTCTACCTATCAATCTCAAGTATTCCATGGAGAAGCTTACTCAGATTTATATCAATGAGATTGTGAGACTGCATGGAGTACCTTCAAGTATCATATCAGATAGAGACCCGCGTTTTACTTCGAGATTTTGGCAAAGTTTGCATGAAGCTTTAAGAATGAAGTTACGACTAAGTTCGGCTTATCATCCTCAAACTGATGGACAATCAGAAAGGACAATTCAGTCTTTAGAGGATCTATTAAGGGCGTGTGTGTTGGAACATGCCGGTAGTTGGGAGAATTTCCTACCGTTGATAGAATTCACCTACAATGAAAGTTATCATTCGAGTATAGGGATGGCGCCCTACAAAGCTTTATATGGACGACGTTGCAGAACACCTTTGTGTTAGTATCAAGATGGACAAAGTGCTTCATTAGGACCTGAACTATTGCAACAAACAACTGAGAAGGTAAAACTGATTCAAGAGAAGATGAGGACAACTCAGAGCCGACAGAAGTGTTATGCGGATAAAAGACGCAGGCCGCTTGAGTTCGAGGAAGGGGATCATGTGTTTTTGAGAGTCACTCCAATGACTGGGGTGGGCAGGGACCTTAAGTCCAGAAAACTCACTCCAAAATTCATCGGACCTTATCAAATTCTTCGTCGGATAGGTCCAGTAGCTTACCAAATAGCTTTACCGCCTTTCTATCCAACCTCCATAATGTTTTTCATGTTTCGCATTTGCGAAAGTATATTCCAGATCCCAGTCGCGTCATAGAGTTTGATTCAATACAGCTAAAGGACAACCTGACCTATGAAACGCTACCGGTTAACATCGAAGATAGAAGGAGAAAGAAACTGCGAGGGAAGGAGATAGCTTTGGTCCAAGTTATCTGGAACGAGACTATGGGTGATGCTACCTGGGAAATAGAAGAAGCATGCAACAACAACATCCGAGTTTGTTTTAAGAGGTATGTAAAATTTCGAGGACAAAATTCTTTTAAGAGGGGTAGGAATGTAACGCCCCGAATTTCACGTTTTATTATTCTTCAGTGTTTTAACGTTTTTATTTTATTGGAGGGTTTAGAGAGCGAGATAAAATATTCTGAGAAGATAGGAATGTCCTACACAACCATAGGAAGCCATGGTTAAGTTTCGAACAAAAGCTCAAACGGAGCCCGGTCTACGTTTTTCACGGATAGAGGTGTTTTCCACTATCGAGACCTAATTTGGACTCGTGAACGAGATAGTAAGTCTCGGTATTTTATTCTCTACATCTATGTTAAAATCCGTCCTGACGTCCGAAAAATAATAATAATATATTATATTCGACCTTATACTCGAACCAGGAGGGGTTTGGAGTCGTAAATGGGTTCAACGAGACCCAACAACGGATAAGCTTGATACCACATCATGCTACATCACTTGGGAGAGTATGGTAGAGTCGCCATGACGGTCGGAAAAATCTGGACGCGAAATTACCGAAATGCCCTTAACCTTAGTCTTTTACACTTTTACCATTTTACCCTTGAAGAAAATGATCATTTTGCCCTTAAGTGAGATTTTAAAAGGCTTAACTCAGCCCACCCAGCCTTCATTTTCATGCATAACAGCCCCAAGAACATAGCCAAGAACACCATCTTCAACCTTAGAGAAAAACTCCATTTTTCTTATTGAAAATCCTTGAATATTTGTTAGAAAGCCTTGATTCCTTGATCAATCTTCATATATTCTTAGGTAAGATCACTTCTATGATCTCCTAGCTTCTTGAATCTCTCTCAATCTCAAGATCAAAATCCATTTTCATGAAAATCCATTCTTAGATCCAAACCTTTGAAAATCCATAGGAATTTGTAGAAAAATCATTTTAATGAGAAACCAATTTCTTTGAACTCACTTCATCATTCTCTACCTAAACCCAAGAGCTCATGATTCAATTCTCATCATAGCTCTTAATCCCCTAGATGACCGAACCCTAAATAGTGAGGATGAATAGTATTTTGTTCAAATTTTTGATTTCTATCACTTGATTCCATCCTTATCTTTCTTATTGTCCTTGAATCCAAGTGATGGAAAACCAAATCAATTTCTAACCTTTTTTCCACATAGTGGCCGAAACCTCTTTGAGTAGAAATAGTTGAGATTTGTTTTATTTGTTGTTTAATGTTTGATTGTTGTGTTGTTTGTAGTTGGTGACGAGTATCAGAAGGTTCACGTACCGATCAACCGACTTTGATCCGGATATCTGCTCATCAATAGGTACGGGGGTGAACCTCATCACACCAAAATAGTGGTGGTGAGAATGGTTGTTTACTTTATGTGTGGGTGAAACCCTTTGGTTTGGGTTCACCATCCAATTTGGTTCTCTTGGAGAACAAAGTGTAATAATTGTAGTTTATGCTTTGTATGCTTTATCATGCTTTATGATGATGTTGATTAGTTGAGAAAATATTTCCATGTATGTTGAAAAACCTACTTTGATCTCTAGATCAAGTATGGATTTTTATGCTTGATTATGATGAAATGATGTGTAATTATTGTTTGTCATAATTATGTGAGGTTTTGAGCCATAACTTGGCTAGTTGGTGAAGCAAAATCTTCACATTTGTTCCTAATAGGCTTTCGGCCATGACCTTGAGAAAAGGAAGAAAATGTGTAGTTCTGGAACAAATTAAATTTTTGATGTAAGAAAAATGTTTTAGAGACTTATGCTTTAAAGAAAAACCATAAGTGATTTTGATCCAAAGATCAAACAAAGTTTCAATCTCTAAGTGTTTTCACCAAAGTGAAACATGCCTTATACCTTATGATTAGTTCATCTAGTTAATCAAGTGATTTAAAAATGGATTAAGGAAATGATTTCATGAAAGTTAACATAATTTCATAAAGACATAACCTTGTTTTAGAGCAAAGTTCATGTTCCTTTTTCAAACAAAATAGAAACCTTTTATCCTTAAGTTGATTAAAATAAATCATAGTTATGGAAGTTAGATGAGATTACATTTCCTTTCCATTAACTTAGAACATAGTTTTTACATTAAGTTAGTAAGGAAAACTCTTTCAAAAATTAGTTAAAGTACTTTGTTTTAAGCAAGTGCTATGTTGTTTCAAATCAAATGAGTTTTCAAATGAAGACGTTGTATTGGTTTACAAAAGAAGTTTTTAACTCAAATCGTAAAGTTTTACGCATGCAAAACCGAAGTTAAGTAATTAACTTAGAGTTGAAGACAAGGGCTAATTAAGTGTAGTATGGGGTGGAACAAGACCATATACTATACCATTGATGACTTAGTACATCAATGACTTCATAAGACTTAAGTGAATCAACACTTATTTCCTTAAATGAAAATCAAGGAGTAATATCTTAGAAAGGATTAAAGACTTATATAAGAGGATTCTCAATCCTTTTTCATAATGCTTAGGACTTAAGACATAATTCATAAGACATAAACACAAACATGAAACATTTTGGGTTTTGAAACAGTAGTTCGATGATGGACCGGTGATTTGGATCCCGATCAGTCGTTCAATTGTTTCAGTCTTGTGATGACTCGATCGCGAAGGGATCACGAGATTTATCCTGTGGATAAAAGTTTTGCTTTTCAAAGACGCGTATAGTTCCTAAGGAAGAGAACCTTAGTAGACTTTGAGGTTTACCCGGGGGGTAGACATTGCTTTATCGCATCTGCTTTGTGTAAGCATTGGCATTTCATTTGCATATTCGTAAGGCCTTGAGCCTAGGAGTTGAGATTACACTTTGACGCGGGTGCGAATCTTACGGTGACGTTTTAAGTAGTCTTGGAGGTATCAGGGTTGGAAGGGCTGACATGTGACCAGTTGGTAGCTCTTCTGTGTCATGGCGAATCCGAGCAATACACTAATATCCTTGACTAGACGTCGTACTTTTCATGTTTGGTCGAGAATGTTTCCGTAAAGCCAGATACGTGCACGTTACGAATGTTGTAGCATCTTGCTCATGGCTGGCATTACACGGAACATGTTCTCCCATTCACTCTCTTCGACGTTTTGTTAGCTCCATGGAGTAGGGGTCAGAGTAGTACCTAGTGGCATTGGCATTGAGTCATGTACATTGCACTGCATTGCATGGCTGTTGATGTTTACATTTACTATTATACGTTGCTATCTGTTTTAAGAATGCCTTATATTATGCTGTTGACTGTTTATCATGATATTACGCTGTTACCTGGTGAGTCGTCCCATTTTTACTACTTCTGTTTTGTTGTGTTGATGAACGGGAATCTCACCTATATCTATATATTTTCTTGCTGGTAATTGCTTTTTGCTGCTTGAACAGATGGAAGCGACGACGGTTCGGTTCAGCAGTTCCTGTGAGTTCGGAGGTGGACTCCTTTTGCTGTTTTATTTTGTCTAGGCCAGACTGTGTCGGTATCTGTAGTACCTTTTGGGAGCTACGACTCCTAGTATTTATTTTATTCTTATGTCCGTTATACATTAGACCTATGTCTGTATACAGTATTACTTCTGTTTCTATTTTCTATTTTCTGTTTCTAGATTTTAATACAGTATGTTCTAGAAATGCATGGTGAACCTAAGTTCATTTATTAGTATTATTTACCTTTACTAATCCCATTACATCTTTGTGAAAAGAAAAAAAAAGAAAATCGTATTTTCCACAATAATAAATATTTTCAGCCTTATAAACGTTCGAGAATGTGACACTCGGGAAAGGGTGTTGCAGTCTGCCTATATGCTACTTGGTATATGTGATATGTTGCTAGCTGCTTATATGCTGTTATTGATGTTACTGCTACTATGGTGATATTATTGTTGTTGCTATGCTATATGCTGTAATATTAAGAGTTGTCGCGGAATGGCTGTGTGTCGTGTTGTTATCGGGTTGATACCGTGGATGGTGTCGTTGCTATTGTACTGACTTCTTAAGGCTGTGGCCGTGTTCTTTGAGCTGTGGCTCGTGGACACGTGGCATCGAGGCTGTGGCCGTGTGGATGCAGTGGCATCGTGTTGTTTCTAATTGAGAGCTTAGGTGTGAGATCCGGTATCAAGCCCGTTGAGGATGTTTGCTGCATATCATCATCAACTACCAAGTGGCGTGGCCGTATGACAGGTAGTATGGGCTGCCAGCGTCATACGAGGTTAGCGGTACCTGAGTACGGGTACAAAAAGTAGATGGGGCGGTCAAGTGAGTGGCCTTAGGGATGTTGCCGGTCTCTGGAATAGTTTACAGTGATGGATGAGGTAGCTCCTATCCTATCGTGACGCCCGATCCAGTCCGGTTTGCCCGACTAATCCCAGAGCTTTCTAGTTGTTCCTGGCTAACGTTCTGAGGCGATCGAGATACCCAGGGTCCGGTATGGAAGGGGTATGCACTCTTATTGGTCACGGCGAGCGGTTCGGTTTCTTGGGCAAGCGAACTCCGTTTCGACACAGAACCTGTTCCCATGTGGACTTCTTCAGGTGTGGAACTGTTCCAGTTGGGAACATGCATAAGTGCGTTTTTCGGCCGACATGCTGCATGGGATTAGTATCCTGGTCTAGAGGATTGATCTGAGTGTGAGACTCATGGGATGGATGTATGTTGAATATGTTGTCTCGAGAGATGTGTGATGGAATGCAGTAAATGTTATAAATGTGATATCTGTTATATGCTACCTTATAAGTATTCTATTTTGCACATAACATGCAATATTTACTGCTTTAGCCCAGAAGTATTTAGGGAGATTATTTTCATTGAGCATTGACCTAGCCATCTCTTGCAGAGATCTGTTCTTTCTCTCAACCACTCCATTTTGCTGTGGAGTTCTAGGTGCAGAGTGTAACACCCCCTCGAGGTGTCACAATTCGTAACCCAAATTCTTATTTGTCGGTTGATTAAAAACCTTTTCAAAAATACTTATTAGATTTATTGCAGAAATTCTAATACCACTTAAAACATTAATAATAACAAAGGAAACAAACACAAACTCATCATTTATAAAACTCATTCCCTTTGCCTTAAGGCGTACATCAAGTCACTTCCTTAATACACACCATACTGAGTCACGGTCAATGGACCTGACTTTAAATAACAAATCCTAAGAGCTGGTCTAACGAAACTCTAAGAGCAAATAAGCATACTACTTAGCATGCATCACCCCAATAATACTGGGCTTCGTCATCAATAGTCCACCGTCTTCATCGTCAAACGCCAAGGAGCTCAGCTACAGGGTCTCGCAGTGACCCAGAGGACCGTTGGGGAATATCTGTACATGTATTCAAAAAATACAATATGGTGTCCAACATGTATAGGCAAGGGTGAGATACTCTTTCACAAGTTTATCATAATAGCCACATAAGTAAAACAGCATACAAGTCATGCATCACAATGAAATAATTCTACTTTAAAAATGTCATACTCATTCATCAATGCAAGTCAAATGAATGCATGAGACTTCAACTTCCACCATGTACTCCGGAGATTTCTAATTTTCCCTTCCTCGAGCGATAGGCCGTAGTAACACCCGTAACACAATTGTTCTCATGAGTCGGCCTCTCTATTTAGGTCCGAACTCCAATTGTTCCAGGGTACCACGTCATAATCATATCCTGAATAGTCCATTCCCTGATCGAGTTCATTTGTGTTGGGTAGCCGGCTTACCACGGCACGGGGTCACGAGGCCACCAGCCACTTGTGGAGTCTCGACACACAGAATGCCCCTAAAGACGTAGTGGTCTTAACCGGTTCCATTCTCAACTCGTAAGTTGTAGCTCGGTTCGTATGGCACGTCGGCCGACTCATGCATGTATGCAGGAGGTTTTCTGTTCTTTTTTTTTTTTTTTTGTTCGTTCATTCGTTTCTTTCATTCTTTCTTTTTTTGTCAAGGCACATGGCTCATGACTCATTTAAAGGACATATAGCCCGTTCAACTCAAATTTCAAGATGCAAAGTACTAGGCCGACGTCGCGGACACTAGACTTGCATAGGACACTAAGTCCATTCATTCTCTTTTCCAAAACACAGGACACGTAGTCCGAGTGTTCAATCCACGATGTAAAAGGCCAACGTCGCGGACACTAGACTCGCATATAGGACACAAAGTCCGTTCATGTCATAGAACTTTAGCCCGACGTCTCGGTTACTAGGTTCATGTGCTTCACCTTCGTGAAAGGTGTGACACCCTTAACCCCAACATACGTTTATTATATAAATATTAATTTGCGAAAATATTCTTTGCAGAAAAACACACGAAATAATATACGAGTTCTACCATTAATAAACATTTTCGCCATAGTTAAGAGTATCACCATTCATAAACTCAACCTCAAATCCAATTAAATTAAACACAATGCCATAAAACGTTTACAAGTTTCGCATAAATAATAAATAGTTTAAACAAGATAATCCCCTAGCCTGATGTCACATGGATCAGAGCTAAACAAAAACCCATAAAGAAATAAATAACATGATCGAAAGCCTAAAGAACAACATCAAAAGAATTCAACTACTAATACTCTAAGCATCAACAACTCCACATAAGCTCCGACGTGTTACTCTTCAGTCACTTGAGAGTCATCTGAACAAATCATACATTGCACAAGAAAAGACACAAATACAAGGGGGTGAGAAGACATACTCATATACATGTGTTGTTGAAGTAAAATGGAAATTAAGGCTAGTGCATACACATAGACATACATATATACATATATATACGTACACATATAAGTATTACACACCCACAAACATAATATAATCATTCTCGTAAATCAAGTCAAATCATCTCACAACAGTTTAACAGATCATCTCATTATATTTTGTATACAAGTCGCATTACAATCACAAGCAACAATGTCCCCTTAGACTCATACAACACACATAATTGAGTACCCACAAACAGGCTCTCTAGGGGCTGGGTCCCATAAACAGGCTCTTAGAGGCTGGATCAAACAGTCCATTCCATGGCTGGGTCCATAAACAGGCCCTTCCGAGCTGAGTCTCATAAGCAGGCCTTGCAGAGCTGGGTCTCACACAAACATTCACAAATGAGTACCCATAAACAGGCTCCTTAGAACTGGGTCTCACACTCAAACAATACCTCACATTCCAATATAGTCACAATCATAGTCTACATATATTCATCCTTAAATATAAATCAATATTCACGTCTTATAATCTTAAACCAATTGTCATATAATTCATGATTACAACTATCAAAACATTATTATAATAACAATTACAAACACTATAGCACTTATAGTAACGCATACATATTTATAACATTATAGCAACAAATACACGCTTTGTGATAGTATAATCATACAACAAGTTCAATACATTAATCATAACACACAATCATTCAAGCCATTGCTCCAACAATGGTAACAACAAATCACTCAAGGCACAAGGGGATCATGGGAATCCCCAATCACCTCAATCCCATTCCAACATTCCCATATGATATAATCATCTTTATCCCGCCCATACCTGGTATGACGATCACAATGAACAAAGGAAGAGAAAAGTTTCGGAAAAGGTTGTGTCTCACGAACACTCGATCTCACGGCACTTGATTTCACGATCACCGCCCCAAAAGGTTCAAGAGCAGCAACGAGGAAGAGGGCTTGTTATGGCATTGATGCTCTTCAAGCGAAAGAGGCGAAGAACGATGAACAATGGTGCAATCTCCTTCAAGAATCCTTGGAAGGGTTTAGAAATCCTTGTTTGGAGAGGAAGAGGCAGTTTCTAAGAGTAATTCGACTTTGAAAATAGTTTTAGATCAAGTCTTATGGTACAAATATGAGTTAGGGTCATTATGGGCTGATTAGAAGCCCGAAAACACGATTCTTCTGCGTGCATATTCGCTAAGTGAATACATTTTCGCTAGGCGAACCAGAGAGCTGCAAGAATCCGTCTGCCAGATTCGCTAGGCGAAGTTCCTTCGCTTCGCGAAACTATAGAAGCCGGGTTTGGCCTTGACACCTGATATAAGACTTGTAGATAATTCTCTAAGCTTTCAAATGCATCCAAGATCGCCTCAATCGGACATTTAGAACTCAAGATATGGACAAAACCGTAAAATAGATTTCTTGGACTCGAATGTATTGACCATTCCTTAAGGCTGAACTACCCCAACTATGAACTTAGGCACCAAGAGCAAGTATAAACAATATATATACAATATATATAAGCAAGGATTAACACATATAAACATAGGGATAAAAAGCAGGGTGTTACAATTCCACCCTCCTTATAAAAATTGCGTCCTCGTAAGTTCTACTGGTTATCTATATTCCCAACCCTTCTTGACCACTAGTCACTTCTATGGTTTTACTTTAAGATTCACTTTCTTATTGGTTCTCGCTAGACATCAACTAGTAAATTAATCACCCCTTAGGTAGTAACTGGTGTTCTAACAAGCTTCTCAAAGTTTTCTAAGAGGTAACTTACACTTCTACCCAACATAGCACTAAGAATGGAACGTCAAGGACGTATAGCATCAGAATCAAACACACAACTAAATGATTTCGCTAGGCGAGACATGTACCTTGGATCCCATTGCCGGGCTTCCAAGCTTCAGTACCACTAAGAGTGAAGACTCTCTCACCGGTCTGTAGTCGATTGGCTTGCAAGTTCTGAGCACCGCTGCTTTGCTCCTTTTTATGAATAGGACAGTTTCTTCCAATGTGACCTTGTTTCCCACAACTGAAACATGTCATAGCAGTATCCATGCATTCACGAGTAAAGTTCCCGCGCTTGCCACACTTCATACATCTCACAACATTCGAGGGACCTCTTGTACCACCACCATTTCCGTCAGTCTTGCCAACTTCAGACTTCGATCTATTGTTATTGTCAGCATACGGCTTTCCACGACCCTGATTACTCAGTTTCTTGTCCTTTTGAGAACTCACACTTTTGTAGTAAGCTACCCTAGCCTTGTGGTCTTCATCATAGATACGACACTTATTCACCAATTTTGGGAATTGATGAATCTCCTAATAGTTGATGGCTTGCTTGATCTCTGGACGCAGGCCATTCACAAACTTCACACATTTGGAACGCTCCCTTGCATCACCATGATAGTGAAGATAGTACCTAGACAGCTCCTCAAACTTAGTGATGTAGTCTGCCACAGTCATGCTGTCTTGTTTGAGTTCTAGAAACTCCATTTCCTTCTTGTTGCGAACATCCTCAGGAAAATACTTCTCCAAGAATCTCTCGTTGAAGTTTTCCCAAATAACCGCTATTACATCAGCCTCCAAACGTTGACGGGTGTTCTCCCACCAATATTCAGCCTCCTCAGCAAGCATAAAGGTACCAAAGGTTACCTTTTGAACGTCAGTGCACGCCATTGCCGGAAATATCTTCTCAAGCTCCCGAATCCAGTTTTGTGCACCATTGGGGTCGTAAGCCCCCTTGAAAGTTGGCGGGTTCTTCCGTTGAAAGTTATCTAACCCTTGGAACTCAGCGGCTCCAACGTCTCTATTTTGAGCCCTATCCAAGGTCTGAGCCATGGCAATGAGAGCATCAGCTAACGCCCGGTCATTTCTACCAGCAGCCATTACTTCCTGCATAAGCCAGAATTCAATACTGGATGCAGCAAGTAAAGTGACAAACAAGTTTCAAATCAAACAATGCACCACAACAATGTCAGACAATTCACACCAGTTAACAGAGTTCATGCAGAGAAACATAACAGACACACAATGCACGGCCTGAAGGTCAGACCGAGCTCTAACAACTCAACCTCACAGTCCGATTAGGACCGAACTGCTGTGATACCACTTAATGTGACACCTTTAACCCTAACATACGTTTATTATATAAATATTAATTTGCAGAAGTATTCTTTGCGGAAAAACACACGAAATAATATACGAGTTCTACCATTAATAAACATTTTCGCCATATTTAAGAGTATCACCATTCATAAACTCAACCTCAAATCCAATTAATTTAAACACAATGCCATAAAATGTTTACAAGTTTCGCATAAATAATAAATAGTTTAAACAAGATAATCCCCTAGCACGATGTCGCATGGATCAGAGCTAAATAAAAACCCATAAAGAAATAAATAACATGATCCAAAGCCTAAAGAACAACATCAAAAGAATTCAATTACTAATACTCTAAGCATCAACAACTCCACGTAAGCTCTGACGTGTTACTCTTCAGTCACTTGAGAGTCATCTGAACAAATAATACATTGCACAAGAAAAGACACAAATACAAGGTGGTGAGAAGACATACTCATATACATGTGTTGTGGAAGTAAAATGGAAATTAAGGCTAGTGCATACACATAGATATACATATATACATATATATACATACACATTAAAGTACTACACACCCACAAACATAATATAATCATTCTTGTAAATCAAGTCAAATCATCTCACAATAGTTTAACATATCATCTCATTATATTTTGTATACATGTCGTATTACAATCACAAGCAACAATGTCCCCTCAAACTCATACAACACACATAATTGAGTACCCACAAACAGGCTCTCTAGGGACTGGGTCCCATAAACAGGCTCTTCCAAGCTAAGTCCCATAAACAGGCCTGGCAGAGCTGGGTCTCACACAAATATTCACAAATGAGTACCCATAAACAGGCTCCTTAGAACTGGGTCTCACACTCAAACAATACCTCACATTCCAATATAGCCACAATCATAGTCTACATATATTCATCCTTAAATATAAATCAATATTCACGTCTTATAATCTTAAACCAATAGTCATATAATTCATGATTACAACTATCAAAACATTATTATAATAACAATTACAAACACTATAGCACTTATAGTAACGCATACATATTTGTAACATTATAGCAACAAATACACGCTTTGTGATAGCATAATCATACAATAAGTTCAATACATTAATCATAACACACAATCATTCACGCCATTGCTCCAACAATGGTAACAACAAATCACTCAAGGCACAAGGGGATCATGGGAATCCCCAATCACCTCAATCCCATTCCAACATTCCCACATGACATAATCATCTTTCTCCCCCCATACCTGGTATGACGATCACAATGAACAAAGGAAGAGTAAAGTTCCGGAAAAGGTTGCGTCTCACGAACACTCGATCTCACGACACTTGATTTCACGATCACCGCCCCAAAAGGTTCAAGAGCAGCAATGAGGAAGAGGGCTTGTGATGGCAGTGATCCTCTTCAAGTGAAGGAGGCGAAGAACGATGAACAATGGTGCAATCTCCTTCAAGAATCCTTGGAAGGGTTTAGAAATCCTTGTTTGGAGAGGAAGAGGCAGTTTCTAAGAGTAATTTGACTTTGAAAATAGGTTTAGGTCGAGTCTTATGGTACAAATATGAGTTAAGGTCATTATGGGCTGATTAGAAGCCCGAAAACACGATTCTGCTGCGCGCATATTCGCTAAGCGAATACAT
This sequence comes from Ammopiptanthus mongolicus, assembly GCA_039655645.1. NCBI lineage: Eukaryota > Viridiplantae > Streptophyta > Magnoliopsida > Fabales > Fabaceae > Ammopiptanthus > Ammopiptanthus mongolicus. The sequence goes on from CM077349.1 coordinate 43,145,114, forward strand.
TTTCGCTAGGCGAACCAGAGAGATGCAAGAATCTGTCTACCAGATTCGCTAGGCGAAGTTCCTTCGCTATGTGACACTATAGAAGCTGAATTTGGCCCTGACACCTGAAATAAGACTTGTAGATAATTCTCTAAAGATTTCCAACGCATCCAAGATCACCTCAATCAAACGTCTAGAACTCAAGATATGGACAAAACCGTAAAATAGATTTCTTGGACTCGAATGTATTGACCATTCCTTAAGGCTGAACTACCCCAACTTTGAACTTAGGCACCAAGAGCAAGTATAAAAAATATATATACAATATATATAAGCAAGGATTAACACATAAACATAGGGGTAAAAAGCAGGGTGTTACAAAAGTGGTAACCACCAGTTTCATCAAAACCATTTTCGTAGTTCAAAACTCAAAAACAAAACATAGGTTCTCTTTAGTATAAACCAAAACTCGTTTTCGCTCTAAAACCATTTTCCATTAAACCTTTTCTTTACAAAACTTACTCAAAAGCTCAAGTTCCAAAGATGCATTTTCAAAGGATTTTGGCTTAAAAAGCCTTTTTTAAAGGTTCCACGTTTTTAAAACGTTTTTCCAAAGATTGTTACCGGAATAACTTTCATGAAGAGACATTTTCGTTTTTGGAACATCAAATATTTTTGGAAGATACTTCCTTGACAAACTAAATACTTTTCAAGGTTTTCTTTTCTTTGTTCAACATGTTTAGAAATTAATGATTACGCAACCTTTCACTATTTTCCTCACCACCACTCAACTTCCTATGTCTTATTCAAAATCATTTCATTTTCTTAATCTTAGTGGCTTTTAAATAAAAACGACCATCATAACGTTTAGCTTAGAAGCTTTTCGTTCCTCAAAATCAAAACATTTCGACATGTTGATTAAGTCTTTTAGTTAGCTTAATCTTCGTTATTGAGCTATAGCCAGTGCTACGCTCTTAACCAGTCCATATATATATATATATATATATATATATATATATATATATATATATATATATATATATATATATATATATATATATATATATACACATCAATTCTCAATCAAGGCATCCATGCCACAATTCATATTCAAATATTCAGGCATATACTTCATAAAGTAAATCAAGTGCGTACACCACATATAATATATCTTCAAACATCAAACAAGCATATAGATCACATAATGCATCAACTAGGCAAAACATCAACTTCACATCATAGTTACAACATTCAACACGAAACTCATGAGGCTATCAAACTTATTGGAGCTAATCTCCCCTTACCTCTTGAAGTTTCGCGGTTAGCGGAAAGTCGCCCGATCGGTCCATGGATTCTCCTGATTCCTCGTCCGAGTACCCGACAGCAACTACAAACACACAAACAATCTAAACATCAACAATTAATAACATAAATTTCTCTAATCCCTTAGGAGCTAGGTTCGGCCATAGGGTGCCAAAAATAGCTAGGGATGTCTAAAAATTCCTATCTCTTGGAGTAAGGATCCTTAAGTACCCTTAACACCAAATCAAGTCTCAATTTTGAAACTTGAATCAAAATCTCATGTTTTCCCCGAATTGGGGGTTCGGCCACATAGTTATAAAACATGGCTAGAGAGCTTCAAAAGTTCTCATCTCTTGGATTCTATACCTCCTAGTTGTGATAATACTAGAATCAAGCTTAGAATACCTAAAATCCAACCAAAACTCTACTCACCCAAAAAGGGGTAGGTTCGGCCTTCATCATCCATTGGGGCTAAAGGGCTCCTTTGGTTACAAGCTCTTGGATAGTGGAAGAGGATGATGCTACTAGCTCACAGAAATTGGTTTGACATCAAAAGGATTTTTCTAGAATGTTCTAGGAATTTTTGAAGTTTAAGCTTCAAAACTTAAACCACCATGGACCATGAACTTGAAGAGATGAAAAGAGAGATTGAGAGAGCTAGAGGAGAGTTACTACCACCTTGATGTACTTCCTTGAAGAAAATTAGCTTGAATCACCCAAAAATCTCTAAGTTTACATGATAAAAAAGTGAAGAACTCTTGAACAATAAGGAAGGAATGAAGAACAAAGTGGGAGAAGGAGAGAAAGAGTGAATGGCCGGAATGGCCTATGAGTGTGAGTGAGGTGAGATTAATTTTGTCTTAATGGCAAATTTGTAGTTAAGTTTAGGACGTTTTGGTAATTCCTAAAAAGTTCAAAGGCATTTTGGTAATTTTACCTCTAAAAACTCTAAAAATATCTAGATATTTGTTGGAAGTAATGATGATGAGGATAAGTAATGATGATGATGATAAGGTGATGTGTCATGTGGCACAAGTGTAATTCCATCAGTTCCTAGGGACAAAACGGTCTTTTCTCGCCCTAAATATCTCAGATATTTGTAGAATCACAATGATGACGTTGGTGAGTCATGCTGGTGACTCATCCTCTGACTCACCCCGCTCAAGTGACTCGTGTCCCTCATCTGGTGTCCAATTTTGTCCTCGCGCGTCCGTTCGCGATTCCGTCGATTTCCCGATTTAGGGTTTTCGCCTAAGAAAGTCGTGAGAACTTACTTATTTTGAAATTTATCAAAATCGCCAATATCGTTCGCAATTTTATTTAAAACCTAACTGTTTCGTTCACGAATCAAAATTAGGTCGTCTGAGCAGTAATATCATATTGTTAGCGTAAAAACGCAGACCGGGCTCCATCTGAGTTTTTGCCCGAAACTTAACCATGGCTTCCTATGGTTGTGTAGGACATTCCTATCTTCTCAGAATATTTTATTTTACTCTCTAGACCCCCTAATAGAATACGAACTCATAAATACTAATTAATTAGTATTAGAGAGTTTGGAACAATCAGGGTGTTACACAGAGAAGTTGTGAGAGATTCCATTCTCTTCACAGAACAGTCTGAATTGCTCATTTTCAAATTCTCCCCCATGATCACTTCTAAGGGTAGAAATACAGAAACCTTGCTCATTTTGTACTTTCTTACAGAATATAGAGAAGGCCTTAAATGACTCATCCTTGTGGGTTAAGAAAAGTACCCATGTAAATCTAGAATAGTCATCAACAATGACAAATCCATATTTCCTTCCAACTAAACTGGCAACACTAACGGGTCCAAACAGATCCATGTGTAATAGCTGAAGAGGTCTAGAGGTTGATACAAGATTTGAAACTTGATTTTACTTGTTTACCTCTCTGACATGCATTACATAAAACATCTTTCTTAAAACTAATATCAGGCAATCCTCTCAAACATTATCCTTTTTCAATTTCGAAATAAGTTTCATACTAGCATGTCCTAGTTTTTTATGCCATAACCATCTTTCATCCTCTTTAGACATCAGACAGGTTACACTTTGATCTGAAAGTTCAGTTAGCTCAATCTTATAAAGATTTTGCTGTCTATTAGCTGAAAAGAGGGTCTTGCCATTCTTGTCTTTGAATATGCACTCACTCTTAGTGAAGGAGACATCAAATCCACTATCACATAATTGACTTATGCTAAGTAAATTGTGTCTTAGTCCTTCAACCATGAGCACATTAGAGATTGAGGGAAGAATGGGTTTACCACCAATTGTACCAACACCAATTACTCTTCCTTTTTTATTGCCTCCAAAGGCAATAAATCCACCATTTTTAGACTGGAGGTCTTAGAAATAGACCTTTCTCCTGTCATATGTCATGAGCAGCCACTGTCCAGGTACTAGCAGAGGCGTCTGCTTTGTCCTGTGAAGGATATCTGTAACAGAAATTATTTTATCTTTAGGTACCCATATTTTTCTGGGTCCTTTTTGTTAGTTCTAAGAGTCTGTGAAGACTTCCTCTTCTTCTTGTGAAAACACTTAGGCACAACATGTCCAGCTTTTCCACGGAAGTTACAGGCGGGTCTAATTCTAACTGAAGTGGGTTTAACATAGACAGTTGAAGATTTTGTTGATACTTTATTATCAGCTTGATGATCATATCCAATGCCTTCTTTGTTAAGAGAGTGTCTCTGACATCCTAGCAGTTTTGTCAGATTATCTCTGCCATTAACAAATCTAGCAAAATCAGAAGTGAGCTCCTTCACTTGTTGTTGAAGTGTGACAACTTCTTCAGAATGTGATGTTTCACTTGAGATCGAAGCTTCATCAGACTTTTCAGTTCTCAGCTGGCTATTCTCTTTGGCCAGCATCTCACACTCTTGATATTTTTGTTTATGCTCACTGAGGAGTTTAACATAATCTCTCTTGAGGGATTTGAAGGCCTTAGATAAGCCTTTGGATTCCTATACCAGCTCATCATAAGCATCATGCAATTCCTCAAGTTCAGAATGTACCTCAGTTTCAGGTTCTGAATCTATGTTGGCCATCAGATAGAGATTGGCTGCCTCTTCTGTCTCTTCTCATTCAGAAGATGAACATTCAAGATCTTCCCATGTGGCCATCATTCCTTTCTTCTTCTTTCTGAAGAATTTCTTTTTGGAAGCTTTCTTTAAAAGAGGGTGTTCAGGTTTGATGTGACCAGGCTTCTTGCACTCATAGCAGACAACATGACTCTTGTCTGTTGATGTGGATTCCTTGTTGAATTTTCTGAAAGGCTTCTCCTTTCTGAACTTCTTCTTTCTCCAGAGCTTTTTCATCTTTCTGGTCATGAGAGAAGTCTCTTCATCATCATCAGAATCCTCATCATCAAACTCGTCTATGTCATAGTCAGACTCGTCTGCCTTTGAAGCTTTTAAGGCTTTAGCTGCCTTTAGATCAACCTTAAGAGCAATGACTTTGCTTTTTTTTTTTTATTGACACATCTTCATTGAGCTCTTGCTCATGAACAGTGAGTGTGCCAAGTAGTTCATCCATAGTCAAGGAGGTGAGATCCTTGGCTTGAGATATAGCAGTGACAAGAGGTCTCCACTGCCTTGGAAGACTTCTGAGAATCTTAGCAACTTTCTCAGCATTATTATATATTTTACCAAGAGATTTCAAACCATTAGTAATAGTTTGTAATCTCCCAATCATTTGGGCAACAGATTCACCTTCATCCATAGTGAACAATTCATATTTTCTAACAAGAATAGAAATTTTAGATTCTTTTACCTTAGCAGTTCCTTCATGTGTGACAGATAAGGAGTCCCACATTTCTTTAGCAGAATCACAAGCACATATCTTTCCAAATTTTTCTGGACTGAGAGCACGGATTATAGCATATCTGGCTTTATGGTTTAGATCCCATCTTGTTTTTACTGCAGGTGTCCATTGAGCCTTTGGCTTGTTTGAGCCATCATCATTTCGAGGAGTGTAAGGACCATCAGTGATGACATCCCATACATCGGAGTTTGTTGACAAGATGAACCAGTGAAACCTTTCTTTCCAGTAGTTATAATTTGCACCATTGAAGAAAGGAGGTCTGGCCATGGAGCCTCCTTCAGATTAAGGGTTCCCACTTGAGCTTGCTCCATAAGTCATTGTTTATTCTTCAGGATCTTTTCTCTACACTGTTAGGTGCTTAACCCAGAGGCTGAGCTCTGATACCAACTGAAATTGACAGATGCAAACACTAGAAGGGGGTTGATTGGTGTTTGAAAAATATATGTGAAAATAAGAAACTTTTTGGCAAGCACAAATGTGTGAGAATAGATGAGTAAGCTAAGACAGGTCAATCAGACTAATAACTCGTCTGAAGGTTTTCACAGAAAACGCACAATCAAGCAAGATGAAAATAATTTGATAAACACAGTTAAAAACCCCTTTAGTTAGATGATAGTTAAGATAAATAATCAAACTAAAGAGTTAAGGGAAAGAGAGAGATCACTCAGCAGGTTTTATCCTGGTTCACCCCTTAACAAATGAGGCTACGTCCAGTCCTTGGCAGCAACAAGTTTTCTTCACTATAACTGAATCAGGTTATAGGACAGACAAGTATTATTTTCACACCTAGCCTCTTCAAGCTCCAGACAAGTATTGTTTGCACACCTAGCCTCTTCAGGCTCAAACGAGTATTGTTTGCACACCTAGCCTCTCCAGGCTCAGACGGGTTTGTTTGAGAGAAGTTGTAAAATAAATTACAATTTGCAAGTCTTTCACAAGCACTCAGATGAGTGTATTAAATGTGAAGTTCTAAAAGACTGCGTAATAACTTCAAATGATTGAAGAATAAATAATGAAGAAGATATAAATGCGCAGAGTAAATGCTCTTTGATTGCTTTGTTCGTTCTCTTCTCTTTTCACTTCACTACTTGAATCTTCAAAATCTTCTTCATTAAATAGGCTTCAAGATTTTAAAGCCATTAGACACAATGTTTGAAGGCTTGGCTTTTTGCAGATCTTCAATAAATGCAAAGAGTCGTTCTGGTCAGCCATTAAAGCCTTGAGAACTTTGCTTGTTCTCTCTCATCAGAATGGTGAAGACTTCCGATACACCTTTGGTCTTAGCAGGTCTTTATACTTACTTTTTGCCATCAGAGGGATGACTTTCCTTTTTGGTGTAAGTTGCAGTTGTGTTCAGGCAAAGCACTTTGTTGAAGTTCCTTTTCAGAGATGAGACAGCTTTCATCCAATATATTCTTCAACGTTATCTACCATACGGGTGAGTAACTTCATTAAACGGGTTGACTCTTAATAAAGAGAATGACGTCAGTTGCGTAGTCTTTCAGACAGGTGAGTCTTCTATTGATCAGACGATTGATTTCTTCATTAGACTGGTTGAAGGGATTTCTTCAACGCTGGTCAACAGACTGGTGAAGACTTCATTAGACGGGTGAACTTTTAATAGTTCAGACGAGTGAACTTTCGCCTTAGATCCAGACGGGTGATAACACACTAAATCTCAGTTCATATAGACACTTAATATTTTAATCTGCACACTGAGTAGATGAGTTAAACACCACAGACGGGTTCAATTAAATCATTGAATAACTATTTTAATCTCATCAAAACTAAGGTAAATGCACATCAGACATTTTGGAGACTCAACACACAGGACCAGTCAGCCTGATTTTCCAGAGCGGCACACCTCCGTATGTAGATATTATTGGTCCCTACCACATCTACCAGTTCTTCCCCTTTCCGAGGATGTGGCGACCGCTGAGGCAGAAGGAGCAGAACTACGCTTGGGCAGCACCCCAGTCATCGGTCGTGACCAGCAGGAGAGGTTACGTTTACCGAGGCCAGCGCAGGAGGACTAAGTAGTACTTGAGGACCTACAGCAGGCGTAAGATCGTGGTGTCCAGTTCTTCGTCAGAGTATGAGCCGATTGTGTGTTACAGGCATACTCATTGGGAGGGACAGGGTAGCTCAGGGTATCCTCACCACTGATGGTGAGAGCCTGCCAGTGCGTCCTAGGAAGTGAGCTGAGAGCTTTTGATGTATCTTTTGAGAGGGGACGGGGGTTGCTGGTGAGCTCCGAGTGTTTGTCTTTGACTCTTGATGTACTTTTCGTTTCTACCCGACAGTATGTATATGTATGTACAGTGCCCTACTGATGGGGCTAACTTATGCATGTTATTATACAGTTATGCTTATATTGCGCTTTTACTCTGATCATCGTTTGCTATGCTTGCCGTTCTTGTTTACGTTGTTTTGTTTTCTGCAACGCTACTTGTATACCACGCTATCGCTTTATATACGGCTAGGCATAGTTAATAATAATAATAATAATAATAATAATAATAATAATAATAATAATAATAATAATAATAATAATAATAATAATAATAATAATAAGAGGTTGGGACTAATGGAAAGGCTTCATACTTATGGGGTGGTCTCATTTTGGTGGTATCAGAGCAGTTCGATTCTAAATCGGACTATGAAGGTTATTTGTACTGGCTTTGACGGTTGATAACCGAGTCGTATCAACTGTGTCAGGTTTTGGGTAGAGTGTTCGATGCGCGAGTTATCGAAGTGTGATAACTATTTTCATTCATAAGGCATATGATATGTTTAACTGTTAAGTGCTATTATATGTCTTATGAATCGGCACTGATGGCTCCTTTTTACAGGAAGCTAAATGGCACGTGGAAGAGGAAGACCGACAACTAGACATAATGATGATAACAATAATGGTGACCACTTAGGGACAGGAAGTGGTGGTGACACCTCTGAAGCCATGTGGGCCATGAGGGACTTGGCTACCGCCATGATGCAGCAGACTCAACAGACTGCCCAGTATATGCAAAGGCAGGAAGAGATGGAAGTCAAGCAGGATCAGCTGAATGCTGTAAGGGAGAAAGAGATGGTGAATACCGGTCTCAACGCCTTCATGAAGGGAAATCCTCCCCAATTCGACGGAGAGTATAACCCTGAGGCTGCGGCGATGTGGCTGCAGGAGATAGAAAAAGTTTTCATGGCCACACACTGCAAAGAGGACAGAAAGGTTACGTATGCTGCCTTCATGCTAGTAGGAGCAGCAGAGGCTTGGTGGAGAACCAAAGCCAGACTGTTAGAGGCTGAAAGAAGGGTGTTGACATGGCAACTGTTCAGGGAGTGTTTTCTGGAGAAATACTTCCTAAGAAGCATCTGGTAGGAAAAAGAAAAGGAATTCTTGAGTCAGAAACAGGAACAACTATCCGTGGGTGAGTACGCAATGAGGTTTGAAGCGCTACTCAAATTCTCTCAGTTCTATCAGATCCATCCAGATGAAGAATGGGTCTGCAGGACGTTCGAGAATGGGTTGAGGCCCGAGTTGAAGCAAGCAATGCTGCCTTTGAGTATTGGATCTTTTCCCGAGTTAGTGGAGAAATGCACAGTGGTTGAGGCACATGACCGAGCAAGGACTGTCATCCAACAAAAGACAAGTGATGGACCTGTTCGGAGCGGTCAGAAAGGCAGAGGTGGTAAGTTTTAGTGAAAGATGGGGCCGTATGATTGCCCGGCTCGATTTAATGTCAACCATGGAGTGAGCGACTCCAGTCAGGCACAACAAGAGATGAAGACTTGTTTTCGGTGCGGAGGATCACATTTGGTCAAGAACTATCCGAGGACCCAACACATCAGATGTTTTAATTGCAACCACATGGGTCACTATGCGTCAGACTGCAAGCCCGAAGTGTGCAGAAGGGCTCAGTTTCAGCAGCAGAGTGGTAGGACTCATAGTGGTGGAGCGAGATCAGTTGTGGTAAGTCAGTAGAGCAGGCCACAGATGACCGGAAGGGTATTTTCCATGCAAGGTTCTAAAGTCTCCCAAAGTCCTGATCTGATCCAAGGTAAGTGCTTAGTTTCTAGTAAGCTTTTGTCGGTTCTGTTTGATTCGGGGGCTATGCATTCTTTCATATCGGTTAGTGTATGGATCATTTAGGGTTGCCTGTTTCTACTTTGCCATATGACTTAACTATTTCAACACCTACTGGTGATTCTTTAACAACCCTATCTATATGCCGTAAATGTCCTGTTACGGTAGAAACTATCATTTTCTTGTTGACCTTATCTGTTTGGCTATGCAACAGATAGATGTAATCCTAGGCATGCACTGGCTTTCGGCCAACCATGTAATGTTAGACTGCTCAAGCAAAACTCTCAGTTTTTCCGAGCAATCTGGATTGATGCCTACCAACGAGAGTACTCCGACGGGTGAACGATCGAGCGAGTATGTGGTGCTGTTCTCTTTGGAGGTGAAGGAGACTCCTAGTGTTGAAGCTTTGCCTATCGTGCGAGAATTTCCGGATGTGTTTCTCGATGACGTTCCTAGATTACCACCAGAGAGAGAGGTGGAGTTTGCCATAGACCTGGTACTGGGAACTGGACTTATATCAATAACACCGTATCGGATGTTTCCAGTGGAGCTGATGGAGTTAAAGAAGCAGTTGGACGAGATGCTAGGCAAGGAGTTTATCAAACCTAGTGCATCTCCGTGGGGAGCTCCGGTGTTGTTTGTGAAGAAGAAAGACGGGAGCTCAAGACTGTGCGTAGACTATCGTCAGCTGAACAAAGTGACGATAAAGAACAAGTATCCGTTACCACGGATAGATGATTTGATGGATCAGCTGAAAGGGGCAGCTATGTTTTCTAAGATCGACCTGCGATCTGGATACCATCAAATTCGGGTTAAGTAGGAGAATGTGCCAAAGACTGCTTTTTAGAGTCGGTATGGTCACTACGAGTATTTGGTTATGCCGTTTGGTGTGACTAATTCTCCAACCGTGTTCATGGATTATATGAACAAGATCTTCCGACCGTTCCTCGACAAGTTTGTTGTTGTTTTTATCGATGACATCCTTGTATACTCTTCGATTAAAAAGGAACACCAAGAGCATCTGAGGGCGGTGTTGCAAGTGCTAAAGGACCGGCGGTTGTATGCTAAACTGTCGAAGTGTGAGTTTTGGTTAGAGGAAGTTCAGTTTCTAGGCCATGTGATCAGTAAGGATGGAATCGCAGTGGATCTTGCGAAAGTTGAGGCCGTAGTGAGTTGGCAAAGCCCTAAGTCTGTAAAAGAGGTGAGAAGTTTTCTTGGTTTAGCGGGCTACTATCGAAGGTTTATAGAAGGATTCTCTAAGATTGCGTTACCTATGACGCAGTCGACGAGAAAAGAGAAGACATTTGAGTGGTCAGAGGCTTGCGAGCAGAGTTTCCAGGAGCTGAAAGGAAGACTGACCACATCACCTGCGCTGGTGTTACCAGATCCTTTAGGACGATTCGATGTATACTGTGATGCATCTTATCAAGACTTGGGATGTGTGCTCATGCAAGACAGGAAAGTGGTGGCGTATGCCTCGAGGCAATTAAGAGCACATGAGCGGAACTATCTAACGCATGATCTGGAATTGGCTGCGATAGTGTTTGCGTTGAAGATATGGAGACACTATCTTTATGGTGTTAAATTCAGTGTGTTTAGCGACCATAAGAGCTTGAGGTATCTGTTCGACCAGAAGGAGTTGATCATGCGGCAGCGAAGATGGATGGAATTCGTAAAGGACTATGAATTCGACCTTCAATCCAAGTAAGGCGAATGTTGTAGCGGATGCGCTCAGTAGGAAGTCCCTACACGTATCTGCGATGATGGTAAAGGAGCTAGAGCTTTTAGAGCCATTTAGAGATCTGAACCTAGAAGCAGAAATCGTTGAGGATAAGCTGAATTTGGGGATGGTTAGAATAACTAGCGATTTCCTGAACCTGTTGTGGAAGAAGCAAGCTGAGGATAAGTACCTCGAGAATGTGAATCGGTTGATAGAAGAAAGCAAGACATCAGAATTCAGAAGAGGTATAGATGGTCTGCTTAGGTATGGTGACCGGGTTTGTGTGCCGACGGATAGAGAAGTTAAGAATATGATCTTGGAGGAAGCACATAAGAGCAAGATGAGTTTCCATCCGGGGGCTACCAAGATGTATCATGATCTGAAGAAGCAGTTCTGGTGGGCGGGGATGAAGAAAGACGTAGCAGCTTGTGTCCTAACCTGCTTGGTGTGACAGAAAGCGAAGATTGAACACCAGAAGCCAACAGGGTTGTTGCAATCGCTAGACATCACAGAATGGAAATGGGATAGTATTGCTATGGACTTTGTTTCTGGGTTGCCGAGAACTCAGAAAAGGTGTGATGCAGTTTGGGTAATCATCGACCGATTGACGAAGTATGCTCACTTCTTACCAATCAACCAGATTTATTCTCTGGAGCGATTAACTCATATTTACATCAAGGAAGTTGTAAGGCTGCATGGGGTACCTTCGTGTATCTTTTCGGACCGTGATCAAAGGTTTACCTCAAGGTTTTGGAGGAGCTTACACAGTGCAATAGGAACTAAGTTAAGTATGAGTTTTGCTTATCATCCTCAAATGGATGGTTAGTCGGAACGAACAATTCAATCATTGGAGGATCTCTTAAGAGCGTACGTGTTGGAAAACACGGGAAGTTGGGACGAGTTTCTTCCATTGATCGAGTTTACTTACAATAACAGTTTCCATTCTAGTATTGGAATGGGGCCGTACGAAGCACTGTATGGACGGAAGTGCAGGACCCTATTGTACTGGTTTGCGACGGGAGAAAGTCAGCTGTTAGGACTAGAGTTGGTACAACAGATGACGGAACAAGTCTGTAAGATACGGGAAAAGATGAAGGTTGCAAGGGACAGGCAGAAGAGCTACGCTGACAAGAGGAGGAGGCCTTTGGAATTCCAAGAGGACGACCATGTTTTCATGAGAGTTACCCCAAGAGCTGGACTGGGCAGGGCAATCAGATCCAGGAAGCTAACACCTAAATTCATAGGACCGTTTCAGATTCTTCGACGAATCGGCCCTGTAGCCTATCAGATAGTTTTGCCACCAAATCTTTCAAATCTTCATGACGTCTTTCACGTCTCTTAGCTCAGAAAATACTATCCCGATCCATCACACGTATTAGAGCCCAAATCAATTCAACTGAAAGAGAATCTGGAGTACGAAGCTTCACCTGTTCGGATCTTGGAAAGAAGGATCAAGGAGCTACGCGGTAAGCACATTCCATTAGTAAGAGTGGAATGGAACCCAGTGACTGGTGATTCAACGTGGGAACGCGAAGCTGAGATGCGCCAGAGTCATCCTTATTTGTTCACAGGTATACGACGGAAATTTTGGGGACAAAATTTTCTGTAAGGGGGGTGGTAATGTAACATCCCGGTTTCTCTGTGACTCTGATCGAGCTGGTTAACCTCGATCGGGGCTTTGGATGATTGTGTGGTTTGTTGTGTTTTGGTTTGAGACCTAGTCTGAAGCTTAGGAATAGGCTTGAACAAGGTTGGAAGTGCCTAAGGCGTAAAACGAGTAACTGAGGAAGTTAGAAGGCGGGAAGTTCTTCTCTCGCTGAGCTTGACGCAAGCATGGTAGCACTCCACGCTCAAGCGCTGAGACGCTTAAGCGTGGGAGGACTTGGACGCTTCAGCGTACTGAGTGCGCTGAGCAGCTGCCCTGAGTTTGGACGCGTGTGAGACACGTGTCAGGTCAGGAAGCAGGCGGAGTGGACGAGGCTCCACGCTCAAGCATGGATGGATCCCACGCTAGAGCGTGGCAATGCTCAAGTGTGCGGTGTGATGAACGCTTAAGCGTGGACAGCAGAAACCATAGTGGAGCTTCCACTTTCATCTTCTCATTTGCACGAAATCTCCTAAGTTTTTTGCGAGTTAGAGTGAGAGGCTCTGAGTTTTTAGAGTGAGAAAGCTTGAGGTTAGAGGTGATCGAGCCGCTGGAACGCGATTCCGACTACACCGTTGCAATTGTGACGAAGTTTTACACAACTCCAGCGGATTAGTTTCTCGATTCGCCCCAGGTAAACTCGAACCCCTAACACGCGTTCTTCGTGTTCTTGGCATTCTTCGAGTCTTTACCTTTTTCTTTGATCTGTTGAGCTTGCCCTAGGGCTAACACTATTGTGCATGTGTTGTGCTCGTGGTTAGGGCAAAGTTCCTACTCGCGATGGTGCGAGGTTTGGAGTTGGGGCTGCGGTTGAGGGACTGTTCTTGGAGGCCACATGCTGGCTATTCTTGAAGGAGGGCTGCGAGCTTGAGGAAGGAGGAATGAGCTGGTGGTCGCGTGGATTTGCGTGCCGACAGGTCAGGTGGGGAGAAAGAGTACTCCTGCCGTCGGGAAGGCAAGAGTAATGTAGTTGAGCCCTAACCCTACTAGTGGTTGAGCCCTGATAAAGTATCTAGACCTTAGGTTTAGCTTACTTTGGGCTATCGCCGTTAAGTTTGGAAACCCTAGGTTAGAGAACTGTTAATCGAGGATGTTTGCTGATGTATGACTGTATGCTGTTGGCTGTTGTTGCTATTTGTCTGCCTATATGCTACTTGGTATATGTGATATGCTGCTAGCTGCTTATATGTTGTTGTTGATGTTACTGCTACTATGGTGATATTATTGTTGTTGCTATGCTGCATGCTGTAATATTAAGAGTTGTGGCGGAATGCCGTAGAATAAGTTTAGCTATGTGCCGTGTTGTTATCGGGTTGATACCGTGGATGGCGTCGTTGCTGTTGTACTGACTTCTTGAGGCTGTGGCCGTGTTGTTTGAGCTATGGCTCGTGGACACGTGGCGTCAAGGCTGTGGCCGTGTGGATGCAGTGGCATCATGTTGTTTCTGATTGAGAGCTTAAGCGTGAGATCCGGTATCAAGCCCGTTGAGGATGTTTGCTGCATATCATCATCAGCTGCCAAGTTGCGAGGCCGTATGACAGATAGTATGGGCTGCCAGTGTCATACGAGGTTAGCGGTACCTAAGTGCGGGTATGGAAAGTAGATGGGGCGGTCAAGTGAGTGGCCTTGGGGATGTTGCCAGTCTCGGGAATAGTTTACAGTGACGGATAAGGTAGCTCCTATCCTGTCGTGACGCCCGATCCAATCCGATTTGCCCGACTAATCCCAGAGCTTTCCAGTTGTTCCAGGCTAACGTTCCGAGGCGACCTACATACCCCGGTTCCGGTATGGAAGGGGGATGCACTCTTATTGGTCACGGCAAGCGTTTCGGTTTCTTGGGCAAGCTAACTTCGTTCCGACATAAAACCTGTTCCGGTGTGGACTTGTTCGGGTGTGGAACCATTCTAGTTGGGAACATGCGTAAGTGCGTTTTTCAGCCGACATGCTGCATGGGATTAGTATCCCGGTCTAGAGGATTGATCTAAGTGTGAGACTCGTGGGATGGATGTATGCTGCATATGTTGTCTCTAGAGATGTGTGCTGGAATGCAGTAAATGTTATAAATGTGATATCTGTTATATGCTACATGTTTTGTGTTTATTGCATTACTACTGTTTTCCTACTTTATGATGCGTTGTACTTCTTATCTCCCTTCTATTTTTCCTTGTTGTCTGTTTGGTGATCGGTTGAAGACGACGAGCCAGCGGAGATTCAGCATGGACCCGAGACTTCACCCGTTCATCACGGGGGCACCGCGGATGCCGGTGCTGGGCGATATTGAGATTATCTACCATGACGAGAGGGGATGGCGGGTAGACCCCTCTACCTTTTTTATGGTCTACACAGGACCAGTCAGCCTGATTTTCCGGAGCGGCACACCTCCGTATGTAGATATTATTGGTCCCTATCGCATCTACCAGTTCCTCCCCTTTCCGAGGATGTGGTGACCTCCGAGGCAGAGGGAGTAGGACTACGCTTGGGCAGCACCCTAGTCATCGGTCGTGACTTGCAGGAGAGGTTACGTTTACCGAGGCCAGAGCAGGAGGACTAAACCATACTTGAGGACCTACCGCAGGCGTAGGATCGTGGTGTCCAGTTCTTCGTCAGAATATGAGTCGATTGTACGTTACAGGCGTACTCATGGCGAGGGTCAGGGTAGCTCAGGGCATCCTCACCACTGATGGTGAGAGCTTGCCAGTGCGTCCTAGGGAGTGAGCTGAGAGCTTTTGATGTATCTTTTGAGAGGGGACAGGGGTTGCTGGTGAGCTCCAAGTGTTCTTCTTTGACTCTTGATGTATTTTTATTTTCTACCCGACAGTATGTATATGTATGTACAGTGCCCTACTGGTGGGGCTAACTTATGCATGTTATTATACAGTTATGCTTATATTGCGCTTTTACTCTGTTCATCGTTTGCTATGCTTGCCGTTCTTGTTTACGTTGTTTTGTTTTCCGCAACGTTGCTTGCATACCACGCTATCGCTTTATATACGGCTAGGCATAGTTAATAATAATAATAATAATAATAATAATAATAATAATAATAATAATAATAATAAGAGGTTGGGACTAATGGGAAGGCTTTATGCGTATGGGGTCGTCTCACAATGCAGGTTCAACAAGACACGGCCAGAAATCACAACTTAACCCAAGCAGTCCTTGATTAAGAATCAAAGTCCTTTGATACCATAAAATGAGACAGCCCCTCCTCCGAGGTCCCATTAGTAACCCGAACTCGACTTCTTAACGTTGCAGCGTAGCATAATTAAATAAAAATGCGAAAATATTAAAACAACCAATATTGATACCACGACTATATATATAACATACGTATAAAAGTATTAGCTCTAATAGTAGAGCCTACAATAACTGATACTAACTACAAATCTTCAGAGTACGCAACACATATACACTGAAAGTATGGCAATAAAATAAAATACATCAAACTTCCTCTCCTAGCCCCAAAAATACATTTCGCTCAAACACATGTACAGGCCATAACAAAATTAACACTGTCTACCCAACCCCGACTCTAACGTATACGGTAGTCGGGCCCGTATACACTACTCTTCGCTGAAAGTAGTCAGTCTCCTAGAGACGGTCGTCCTTTTCATATAGCAGCTCAAAGTCTCCCAGCACTGGGATCCGAGGCTCTTCCGCCAACATCAAGTTCAACAGGTATGCCATCAATCTCCTCTGGCAACTCCTCAATAGGATCTTCTCGTGCAAGCGAAAATAAATAAAATACGACATAGAGAAATACGGGGATAAGAAACAGCAATACATCATAAATAGGGAAACAACTATAAGTACAATA
This sequence comes from Ammopiptanthus mongolicus, assembly GCA_039655645.1. Classification (NCBI taxonomy): domain Eukaryota; kingdom Viridiplantae; phylum Streptophyta; class Magnoliopsida; order Fabales; family Fabaceae; genus Ammopiptanthus; species Ammopiptanthus mongolicus. The sequence continues at coordinate 43,161,499 of CM077349.1, forward strand.
GTATCAAACAATCATCTCCCCAAGTTCTTCTCTCTTAGCTACTGTCTTTCACACTACGCGATCACGACGCGACATCCCCAACAGATCAAGATCTCGTTCATCTCTGTGCCACCCCCGTAATGCAAGGTTCAGCCAACAGCCTGCAGGCTCAACTCATCTCATGGGTACGACATATTCCCCCGCCCGCAGGCTAAGTCGGAATATTCGCCCGTCAATAACGCAACTCACGGTAACGACATATCTCCCCGCCTGCAGGCCAGTTCGGGACATTCGCCCGTTCACAACTAATCGGTACGATCATCTCCCCGCAGGGATGATCGATCGCCCGCACGCCAACACAGTGATGAACAACAACGATGCAACATGAACCTCACCGACTCATCTCGGGATCAACGACTTAGTGTCTCAACCACATCTTCTACACAACTACGACCTACTTTCTCCGGTTTAATCGGGTATCAACTTTATAGATCAACATCAACATATCAACAGAATCTCTAGGTTGAGCACTATAACATATATATCCTCAAATCCTCACCACATGTTCATCTCCCAACTTATCAGAAATCACTGCCTATCACTACTCATTCAATAGTAATCACAACCTCATATCATAAAGCAACCATAAATATGTTCAATAAACATATTCGTCATACCTACTCATGCAAGCATATCAACTCATCAACTCATAGTTAAATATTAAAGTAACCTAAGCATGTTACTAGGCATAACATACATATTGCATAACTCATATTAAGCAAACTAACACACAGCATACAACCTCGACATATCATAAAATCAAACTATCGGCCACTCGACCACTAGTAGGGTTTAGGTCGCCCTACGCATATCAATATAAATTATTTTAAATCTTGTCTCCCCGATGATATTGTGGTTCTTTCCCCCACCTGAATAGTTTTCCCACGAGTTTCCCTGGGCAACTTCGGCTGCGGCTCCGCAACTGTCAACCGTACACGCTTCCGAACAGTCAAACACCGTCCAATCCTTTACAACAAATCTCAACCAGAAATTAATACAATCCAATCAAAACACCTCTAATTTATATGACTAGGATTCGGCCCCTTTTTAGCAAATAGGCTAGAGTTGTTAAAACTTTACTAACTCTTGGATAAATGATCCTCAAGTATGCACAACACTAGAGTAAGTGTTATTACATAAACATTTGAAGCTAAAACCCATTATTCCTTATGATATAGGGTCCGTCCTCTTCATGGAAAATGGGCTAGAGATGTCTAAAAATTCCTAACTCTTGGATCAATGGTCCTTAAGCATACATAACACTAAATCAAGTCTTTTTACTCAAAAATGGAAGCAAAAACTCAAGCTTTCTCAATAGATAGGATTCGGCCATTCATACCCATATGAGCTAGGGAAATATTTTGGTTATAAGCTCTTAGATTATGAGAGAGGGCAATGAAACTAGCTCATAGAAATTGGTTTGACATTAAAAGGATTTTTCTACAATTTCCTTTCAATTTATGAAGTTTAAGCTTCAACTTGAACAAAAGCTTGAAACACATGATTTCAATGGAGGAATATGGAGATTGAGAGATCAAGGAAGAAGTCCATACCTCTTAGGAGATGAAGATGATCAAGTTTATCAACTTTGCTTCACAAAAATCCTTTAGTTCTAACTTGGGAAATGAGAGAAAGTTTGGAGAGAAATGGTAAAGGCGAGAAAATGTTGGATGATGGCCTTCATGAAGGGGGGCGTGAGGCATATGGAGGGAAGGGCAAAAGTGTCCAACAAAATTCACTTAAGGGGCAAAATAGTCTTTTCACCCAAGGTTAAATGGTAATTATGAAAAAGGTTAGGGGCATTTTGGTCTTTTCGCGTCCAAATATTTTAAACTTCATAATGACACTGGCATGCTTTCCTGGGTGATGTGACCTAACGTGACTTCATGTTTATCCGTTAGTGGGTCCTAGTAAATCTCTATTCGGCTCCATTCATCACCCGATTTGAGATTTCGCCCGAACAAAGCGTAGGAACTCATTTTTTTCAAGTTTATCGAAAATGTTGGAAATTCAATTCTAAGCCTAACTGTTTCGTTCACGAACCAAAATTAGGTCTCCTGAGTAGTAAAATCTTACTGTCAGTAAAAAAACGCAGATCGGGCTCTGTCTGAGTTTTCGACCCAAAAATTTAACCATAACTCCCTACGATAGCTTACAGCGTGAATGTGGTCTTAGTTTATTTAATTTCATTCTCTAAACATCAGATAAAAATATAAACTCAATTATATAATTTACTGATATTAGAAAGCATGAAAATCAGGGTGTTAAAGTCCACGTCGCCATGAAATTGTGGCGGATTCTGGCGTCTAAATGCAGTCAGGTTTCGGCCCTAAGCGGCTTGTTCAACACGAGCTTGCTCTTGTGCACTGTGAGCATTCATGGTAGCCGTCTGAATCGCAATTGCCGCTGCCATGTTCGCCATTGCCTGTGTAGCGAAGACCATTCCATTGGCATCGTCAATGTCCTCAGCATGGATACCAATTCCTCTCCCACGACCACATTCACGCCCACGTCCTCGTCCAGCTCTAGTTTCGATTCCTGGTTCCATATCTGACCTACAAGATTGAAATCAGTCAAACTGCAACCAGAAACCAAAACATATAAGCAGTTATCAACACACATTACTTCTAAGAAGTAATTCAATCAAACCTTAATCAGAGATCACACAACATCAACACAAAAGATCTATTCCCAAAGATTCCCAAAAGACTCGACCAGCTCTGATACCACTAATGTGACACCCTAAACCCGGCATCACATGGTGACCCAAATAACATAAAACAGGAAATAAAAATTTGGTAGTTACTTTCGGAAAACAGATTTTCTTTACTTAGATCTTACTTATTTCGAAAATAGTGATAAATTTTTTTTCTTCATACAACACTAAAGAACATATACTCAAGATGATCATTAACACTACTCATATACATATATATGTATCATTAGTTAACGTTATACATAGTGGAACCTTGGATAACTCGTCCGTCTTCAAAAGATAAACTAACAGAAGTAAACACTACAAGTCTACAAACTTGGTAGCGATAGTTTGGGAATCACATCTCCAAAACCCTGGCCATCAGTAGCCACTAACAAACTATCCAAGAAAACACTACCTCAAAAGAAACCCTAAGCTGGTCCGACAACTAGTACCTAGCATACATTGTACCAATGAGACTGGGTCTCGTCTTCAACCATCCATACCTCTTTGTCGTCAACATCAAGAAGCTCAAGCAACCGAGTCCCGATGTGACCCAGAGGACTGTTGATAAACATCTGTACATGTATCCAAAAATACAACAGGGTGTCCAACATATACAGGCAAGGGTGAGAAACCAATATATGAATTCAAAATGCGACAACTACATACTTCAAGCACAAACAGCCAGTTCATATATATAAGCATCAACCAACATACTTGAACATGATAAACATATCATAGAATATCATAATAATGAAGATAAATCACAAGGGTCTCGTGCCCAACAGACATCGTTATTTTCAAAACGTATGCATGGCACTTCCATATATCATCCAACATTTGATTCCTAATTTCCGAAAATCCCATCACCTATCAAAGAGCAGATCAGGCTCACAATTCATTGGCCCTCAAGCAACAATGACTAGCACCAACGTGCTAAATAGAAGTATAGGAATCCCATGATACTATGCGATTCTAACATGGGGGCACAATCAGAGGTACTTTAAGAAATTGTAATCAGGTCATACTACATTGTCCAACACAAGGCACAATGTGTTCCAAAACGTATGACACCATTTTCCATTAAGGCACAATGATTCGCAATGGCTTAAAGTCATCACAGGGTTTCCTGCCGTCAAGGTTCCCCATCTAGATGGCACGTCTGCCAGACACCACAATGCATGAGAAAACCTTTGTTTCCATAAGTTTTTCTTTGTCATATCATTATTCCCTTGTTGAAGCTCAAAGCTATCAACCACCACAACATTTTGACTCTCAAGTCTTTATAAAATTTCTCAAAAGGGGACACACAGTCCAAAATCCAGAAAGGGACACACAGTCCAAAACAGCTCGAACCCACAAACCGTCAACCGATGCACCAGTCTCAGAGTTTGGGCTCTAGAGCACACAATTCGTCCACAAGCCTACAGAACCACAAAGATTGTCCACAAGCCTATAGGACCACTTAGCTAACACAGATCCTTGATCCACGTGTTCTACAAAACACTAGAACCCCAACGTCTCGATTTCTAGGTTCACATAAAAAATAACCTTTTCTTTTTTTAAACGAAAAACTAGCACCCATATCTCCGAAGCTTACACTCAAAGCCCTCAGGATAGGTTTTCCATAAAAACGACTCTTGGATCAAAAACCACCTTTCTTTTTGAAGTACTTTTGTAAACCATAACACTTTAAATACGGTTCGTGAAAAACCTTTTTTCTTGGATAAAACAATTTATTTCAAAACTAGATTTCTTGAAAACACTTTTACTTGAAATTATTCGCTTTATTACTTTAAAAGCGGTCGATGTCTCCAAAATGCACTTTTTGCTTCAAAACCTTACTTTTCTTGGGCAAAAGTTGTTTTTTCATTTATGTCTCCTCATTCCTTAATAAAGTATGTTTTGTTTTAAAAATTCCCACAAAAAAATCAACTTATTTTGTTTTCAAAATTCTTTGAATCCTTAGCCTTTTATTTTCTCATTTTACGTTCCAAGCTTTTTGAAGCTTTTAACTTTACTCGATTTTGAACCCTAACCGATGTTAGGTCCCTTAGCACAATATCAATCATGGCAAGCATACATAATGTCATCCACCATAATTAAGCATAACACAAAATCATGCATAATCAAGCATAACCAAATATGAGCAAGCATAAATAAATCACTCAACATCAGCACAGTACATTTAAAATATTACAAACCATATACATAAATATGTGCTTTATTTATTCATGATTAGAAAATAGTTTCCTGATATAGTATGATCATGAATTTATTTAAGTCTTATATTAATTATTCAAATAAGATATTTAATATTTATGGATAGTGAAGAATTAATTATAACTTTAATAACAAGAGAATTTTAATTTTTTACTAAATAAAATTATTCTCTTTTGTTATTTATTTACTCCTTCTAAGATTAATCCCATTTATTGTATAGGCTTATCAATCACAATCTTTTAGATATTCATATAGAATTAATGCGATATAATAACCTTTAAGATATGTTTAGAATATTTGGGATCATTTAACATTATGTATATGGAAGGAATTATTAAAAATATATCTTCTTTTGATTTGTTATGTTTTGGATTTGATTTGTTATGTATTTGAATTTGAAATATTTTGAATTTTTGAAATATTTTCTTTTAGGAGAAAGTGAATAAGATCAGATTTTGTCTTCTAATAAGATATTAATTAAGGAATTAAATAAGATTTGATTTGACAATATTCTTAAGCATATTTTCCCTATGATTATTATTTTTCGAACAATAATCAATTATGCACCCTGCAATAATCGATTATGCTGCCACTGGTTTCTTGCCATGGCATAGCTCATTTTGATAATCGATTTCCCTAATCAATTATGAGCTTACTATTTCGTGGGGAAATATTAGGATTATTATATAATCGATTATGAAGCTACTGTTTTTGAGACAACCCCATATGTATGAAGCCATCCCATCGGCTGCAAAACGTCCTCGACGCTCTGATACCATAATAATGAGACGACTCTCCTTTCCCAGAAGGATAATCCCATTAGTCCCAAGCGCCTAGTATCAATAAATATGCTTAGCCGTATATAAAGCTATAGCGTGGTATTCAAACAGCGTTGCAAAAGCAAACAAGCAACAACGGCAAGCATAGAAAATTATTAGAGTGAAAGCGTAACATAAAGATAATTGCACCAATACCATACATATCTTAGCCCCATCAGTAGGGCACTGTACATACATATACATGCTGTGAAAGTAAAACTGTAAAAAAAAAAAAAAAAAAAACCAAACATCAAAAGAAAAGCTCTCGGAGCTCACCAGCACTACTCGTCCTCTCTCAACAGGCACATAAAAAGCTCTCACCATCAATGGTGAGGATGCCCTGAGCTACCCTGGCCCTCGCCATGAGTACACCTGTACCGCACCAAAGGCTCATACTCTGATGAAGAACTGGACACCACAATCCTATGCCTACGGTAGGTCCTCAGATACTGCTCTGTCCTCCGGCGCTGGCCCCGGTAGACGTAGCCTCTCCTGCTAGACACGACTGAAGACTAGGGTGCCACCCACATGTAGTCTCGCTCCGTCTGCCCCGGAGGTCGCTACATCCTAGGGAAAGGAAGGAACTGGTACACGCGGTAGGGGCCAATGATGTCCACATAGGCGGAGTGTCGCTCCGAAAGATCAGACAGACAGGTCCTGTGTAAACCACCAAAAAGGTCGAGGGGTCCACCCGCCATCCCCTTTCATCATGGTAGATGATCTCAATGTCGCCCAGCACCGGCATCTGCGGTGCCCCCATGATGAACGGGTGAAGTCTCGGTTCCATCCTGCGTCTCGGCTGGCTCGTCGTCTTCAAGCGAACCCAAAATAGAACAACATAGGAAACAGTAGGGAGATAAGAAATACAATGCATAGCGAAGTCAGAAAACAACAGTAATGCAGTAAACAAAACATATAGCATATAACAGATATGACAGGTATAACAGTTACGGCATTCCAACAGACATCTCACAAGACAGCACATGCAACAAGCATCCGTCTCCATGAGTCTCACACTCAAATCAATCCTCTAGACCAGGATACTAACCCCATGCAGAATGTCGGCCGAAAACTCACAAAGCTGGTTCCCACTGGAATGGTTCCACACCCGAACAATTCCACATCGGAACAGGTTCTATGTCGGAACGAAGTTATTTTGTCCAAGAAACCGAACCGCTTGCGGTGACCAATAAGAGTGCATCCCCCTTCCACACAGGAATCGGGGTATCTTGGTCGCCTGGGAACGTTAGCCTAGAACAATGGAAAGCTCTAGGATTAGTCGGGCAAACCAGACTGGATCGGGCGTCACGACAGGATAGGAGCTATCTCATCTGTCACTGTAAACTATTCTCGAGACAAACAACATCCCCAAGGTCACTCACTTGACAGCCCCATCTACTTTCCGTACCCACACTCAAGTACAACTAACCTCATATGACGCTGGCAGCCCATACTATCTGTCATACGGCCTCGCCACTTGGCAGCGGATGATATGCAACAAACATCTTCAACGGGCTTTGTTGGAACCAAAGTGGTCAAGGTCCAGATAATCCCTTAAGTTTTGATGTTAACAAAGAGCTAATTTAAGATGAACAAAGATTTGTTATGGACTAATGTTTTATATTAAGTGTGCAGGACAAATCTAAATTGAGTCCAAAGACCATCCATAGTCCAAAGACGTTGTCTCGTCCAACATAGTCTAAAGACGTTATCTCGTCCAACATAGTCCAAAGACTTTGTCTCGTCCAACACCTATTCTTGGTTTACGACTGGACGGTAATTTATAGAACCATTGAGTCCAAAGACTCTTTTGGTTACCTTCTGTAATAGCTAGTCCAATAAATGTCTTTTAAATTTCAAGCGCGAACATCTTGTAAAAGCATTTGAATTTATTATTCCCTGTAAAAGGCTTATACCCGTGAGATAAAACATTCTTTGTAATATTCGTACAAAAGTAAAGCATAAGCCAGAATGTCTCTATCACCTAACGAAGTTGACCTTCTTGTTTTGGATAAACGAAAGGCAACTTTCGTTCTACTCAGAGGATATGTCAGCACCACTTTTAGCTATCACCCTGATAGTCTATTCTGCTGATCAGAAACTTCAGAAGCTATCAGACTCAACGGATCCTTTTCCATCCGTTGAAGACTGAAGACTGCTCAAAGAAAAGAAGCTCTATATACCTTCATCTTTTGAAAGTGCAAAGACACATAGAACGAAATCGAACTTGAGCAAAAATACAAGTGAAGCTGCACATAGCATTTCAAAATCCTTCAAGAGATACAAGCTTGCAAAGCTAGAAAAGCTACTCTGATTCTCACTTTCATATTACTCTCTGTGTAGAGTTGTTTTCAAGAGTCTAAGCTTTAGTTTCGAATTCTCACATTTAGTGAGTTAGTAGAACAATCTTTTTCAAAACCTTAGTTTGGTTGAGCCTGAAGAGGCTTGTCTGTAAAAGAATACTTAGAGAACCTGAAGAGGTTAAGAATACTGCCTAAAGAGGTGTTGAATACTTTGTAACAAAAGGTTTTTGTTATAGTGGATAAAGCTCTCAAGTAGAGAGGACTGGACGTAGCTCTTTGGTGAAGAGTGAACCAGGATAATATCGTTGCGTTCCTTTCTCTCCCTTATCTTACTTTAGTTTTTGTCTAACAAACTAACTGGGATTGAATTGCCTTTCATTACGCTGTCTTCTTATCTTAGTCAAAACTAAGTGAGCGTCCAACTTGGAGTTTGGAAGAGCTCTCTTTGCTTTTAATCATTTTAAGCGTCCAATCTTGCGAAAATCATTATCTGCCTACGAAAAGAATTTAAAACCGTTTAAAACACAATTCAACACCCCTTCTTGTGTTTCAAGCAGGTTCCTTCAATTGGTATCAGAGCTCAGCCTCTGGGTTGAGCACTTTGCCGTGTAGAGGAAAAGATCCTACTGCAGATATGTCTGGACCAGGTATGCCAAGCGGGAGTCAACCAGTTATGGAAGGCACTTCCATGACCAGACCGCCGTTCTTCAACGGTACTCATTACCTGTACTGGAAGGAAAGATTCAAAGGTTTCATCCTCAGTACAAACTCAGCTCTCTGGGCTAGAATCACAAACGGTCCTAACATTTGTCTCAACTCTGATGGGACAGACAAAGCAGAGGACGACTGGACAGATGCTGAACTGGCTAAAATGGAACAGAATCATAAAGCAAGATATGCTTTAATGTGTGCTCTCAGTCCTGACGAATTTCAAAAGATTCACGCATGTGAATCAGCCAAACAAATATGGGACACCTTGTCTAATCTCCATGAAGGAACAACCAAGGTGAAGGACTCTAAAATCATCATGCTGGTTGGCCAGTATGAAATGTTCACCATGGCTGAAGGAGAGTCCATCCTTGACATGATGGGTCGCTTTCAGACGATCATCAACAATCTGAAATCCCTTGGAAAGGTCCACACTACCAAGGAGAATGTCACCAAGATTCTTAGGAGTCTGCCTAAGAAATGGAGACCTCTGGTCACTGCAATCACCCAGGCCAAAGATCTTTTCACTTTGACTCTGGATGATCTTGTAGGGACGCTTCAAGTTCATGAGCAGGAGCTTGATCTTGACAATCCCGGAAAGAAGAACAAGGGAATTGCCCTGAAAGCTCATAGGTCCAATAACTCAAAAGCCTTAAAAGCTGATGAGTCCAGTGATGAAGCTGATCAGTCTGATGATGACGTATCAGACGATGATGAGCTATCCTTTATCTCCAGAAAGATTCAGAATATGTGGAGAAAGAAAAATGGAATGAAGAGAAGGCCATTCCAAAAGAAAAGCTTCAAGGATCATGCTGAACCCAAGGATAAAAGTCAGCTGGTCTGTTTTGAATGTAACAAACCAGGTCACTTCAAAGCTGATTGCCCTACGCTAAAGGACAAGAAGAAGTTCTTCAAAAAGAAGAAAAAGAACTTCATGGCAACTTGGGAGGACTTGAACTCTTCTGAAGAAGAAGAAGAAGAAACAAATGAAGAGGCTAATCTATGCCTATGGTCCAACAAGCAAGATGAAGACTCTTCGGACGATGAACAATTTGTTGTTCCCGGAGAAAGAAGTCAGGAGTCTACCTCTGGAAGAGGATGGAATGTGAATGTTCCACCCATCTTCAAGGGAACAGACTATACTTATTGGAAATCAATGTTCCAATTATACGTCCAAGCTCAAAATTATGAGCTGTGGGACATCTTCACAAACGGAGACTATCGTCCAACGATTACCCTTGAGGACGGTTCAACATCGTCCAAACATGAAATAGACTGGACGAGTGATGATATCAGACGATGTTCTCAGAATGCCTATGCTAACTGGTGTCTTGTCAACGCCCTTGATCGTCCAAGACTGGACATGGTCTCGCAACTCCAAACAGCTAAGGAGAAGCTGGACGCTCTGGAACGTCTGTTCAGACCAAGGAGCTCGTCTACCTCAAATCTCTGCCTGATGGCCAAAAGCTCTTCGGACGCTGAATCAGAAGATGACGAGGTATCCGTTTCTGACTCTCTTCAAGAAGCATATGATGAACTGCTAAATGATTCTTCTATATTGCATCATCAATACATCGTGCTTAAGAGAAAATTGTCAAAAGTAAATAAGGAGTTGGAAGAATCCAACAAACTAAATAAGCAGCTTGTTGAAGAGAACAATAAGCTTAAAGCTGAGAATGTCAGTCTAACTGACAAACTCACCTCTGAGTCCAGTGAACCTCATGAGGTAACTAGACTAAAACAAGAGGTATCTGATCTCACCAAAAGCGTAACTAAGCTTGTTGGAGGATCAGAGAAGCTAGACCTGATATTGAGGTACTCTAGATCACCTCATGATAAGTCTGGCCTAGGCTATGACTCTGAGAAACAAACTGCGTCTTAGAAAATATCAGGGTCCAACAAAAATCACAAGGCTTTTCATTCCTATGGAAAGCAAAAAGAAAATATATTGCATGCATCCAGAACTTACTGCAAGATTTGTGGGAAGAGTGGTCACACCTCTTCAAAATGCATTTACAAAAACAAAAACAAAATGCATGGTCGAAGACCACCAACTAACCCAAAAGGACCCAAGTCTATCTGGGTACCTAAGAATATGATAATACCTGTTGCAGATCTGCTTAGCAACACAAAAAAGACCCCAGTCCTGGTACTTGGACAGTGGTTGCTCACGTCACATGACGGGAGAAAGGTGTATGTTCCAAGAAATCTGTGAGAAGTCTAGTGGATGGGTCACCTTTGAAGGCAACCAGAAGGGTAAGATAGTAGGAATAGGTAAGATTGGTAAGCATCCTCTTCCCTGTATTGATAATGTTCTTCTGGCTGAAGGATTAAAACACAACTTGCTTAGCATAAGTCAATTATGTGACAGTGGGTATGTTGTTTCCTTCAATAAAGGTGAATGTATGGTCAAGAACCCTGATGGGTCCATCTTATTCACTGCCAAAAGGCAAAATAATCTGTACAAGATTAATTTGGGGGAACTTTCAACTCAAAGTGTATCTTGTCTAGTGTCTGTGGAAGATGAGCGATGGATCTGGCACAAAAGACTTGGTCATGCTAGTATGAGATTAATCTCTAAACTAAACAAGCATAACCTTGTAAGAGGTTTACCAAAGATTGTGTTTAGATCAGACGCTCTCTGTGACGCATGTCAAAAAGGAAAACAAGTTAAGAACTCGTTTGAGTCCAAAAACATTGTTAGTACTTCTAGACCACTGGAATTGTTGCATATTGATTTGTTTGGTCCAACAAGGACGGCCTTTGTCAGTGGTAAGAAATATGGACTTGTCATAGTAGATGACTATACTAGATGGACATGGGTTAAGTTCCTTGCTCACAAGGATGAGTCTATCAAGGTCTTTTCTATATTCTGTAAGCGAGTTCAGAATGAAAAAGGCATATTCATCAGCTCGATCAGAAGTGATCATGGAGGCGAATTTGAAAATGAGCTCTTTCAAAGGTTCTGTGATGAAAGTGGTATTCATCACAATTTCTCTGCCCCTAGAACTCCACAACAAAACGGTGTTGTTGAGAGGAAGAACCGATCTCTTCAAGAGATGGCTAGGGCAATGCTCAGTGATAATTCTGTCCCTAAGCACTTCTGGGCTGAAGCTGTAAATACTGCCTGCTATATTCAAAACAGAATATACATAAGACCAATCTTGAATAAGACTCCTTATGAATTGTGGAAAGGACGAAAACCCAACATTTCTTATTTCCACCCCTTTGGATGTCAATGTTTTATTTTAAATACTAAGGATCAACTAGGAAAGTTTGATGCCAAAGTAGATAATGGGATATTGTTAGGATACTCTGAAACGTCTAAAGCTTTTAGAGTCTATAACTCTAGAACTTTGATTGTTGAAGAATCCATTCATGTTAAATTTGATGACAAACAGCCTGATAAGAGATTATCAGAGCTAGATGATTCTTTTGCAGATATGAATCTGAATGATTCAGATGCTCGTCCAACAACCAACAAAGACGAGGCATCAGACGCTACGAAGGACGCATCATCGTCTCAGCAAGCTGTAAATACCCCTCGCTCGTGGCAATTCAGAACTTATCATCCCGAGGATCAAATCATTGGCAAACCTAATGATAGCGTCCGGACAAGGTCAACTTTCAGAGAGCAAGCTGACTCAGCCTTCATCTCTGAGATAGAACCAAAGTCTGTGGACGAAGCCTTATTGGACGATTGCTGGATCCTCGCTATGCAAGAGGAGCTCAACCAGTTTAACCGTAGTGACGTTTGGACGCTGGTCTCCCTGCCTAAGGATAAGTCTGTAATTGGAACCAAGTGGGTCTATCACAATAAGCTGGACGAGGATGGCAAGGTGGTAAGGAATAAAGCAAGGCTAGTTGCCCAAGGCTACTCACAGGAGGAAGGTATTGATTATACTGAAAACTTTGCTCCTGTAGCTAGACTAGAAGCTATACGCATCTTACTTTCATATGCTGCACATCATAACATCATGCTTTATCAAATGGATGTAAAAAGTGCATTCCTAAATGGTGTAATTAATGAAGAAGTATATGTTCTCCAACCACCCGGTTTTGAAGATCAGAACCGTCCTGAGCATGTATATAAGCTTAAGAAAGCTTTATATGGACTCAAGCAAGCTCCTAGAGCTTGGTATGAGAGACTCAGCTCTTTCCTAATGGAGAATGGCTTCTTGAGAGGAAAAGTGGACACAACTCTTTTTAGAAAAGTAAATAAAAAGGAATTTATTGTTGCTCAAATTTACGTTGATGATATAATATTTGGTGCAACTGATGAATCTCTTTGCCAAGAGTTTTCTGAATTATTTCAAAGGGAGTTTGAAATGAGCATGATGGGAGAACTAAAATTCTTCCTCGGACTTCAAGTAAAGCAAACATCAGACGGAGTGTACATTCATCAGACGAAGTACACAAAGGAGCTTCTAAAACGCTTCAAGTTGGACGATTGTAAACCTATGAATACACCAATGCATCCAACGTCCGTGCTAAACAAAGATGATAAAGATAAAAAGGTAGACCAAAAGGTATATAGAGGTATGATTGGTTCCCTCTTATATCTAACTGCGTCCAGACCTGATATCATGTTTAGTGTTTGCTTATGTGCTCGTTTTCAATCTGATCCAAAAGAGTCTCATCTCTCAGCAGTATAAAGAATCTTTAGATACCTAAAAGGTTCTACTAATCTGGGTCTTTTGTATAAGAAAATTGATGAATACAGATTAGTTGGATTCTGTGATGCTGACTATGCTGGAGACAGAATAGAAAGGAAAAGCACAAGTGGAGGGTGTCACTTCATTGGTGCCAATCTTGTCTCATGGTCAAGCAAAAGGCAAAGCACAATTGCTCTATCAACTGCTGAAGCTGAGTACATTGCTGCAGCCAGTTGCTGTTCACAACTGCTTTTGTTCAAGCATCAGTTGGAAGACTACAACGTGTTTGTAAGCAACATCCTTATCATGTGTGATAACACTGCTGCTATTAATTTGTCAAAGAACCCCATACTGCATTCTAGAGCAAAGCATATAGAAATAAAACATCATTTTATTAGGGACTGTGTGCAAAAAGGAACAATAGATATTCAATTTGTTGATACTGACCATCAATGGGCAGATATCTTCACTAAACCATTAGCCGAGGATAGGTTTATATTTATAAGAAAATATCTGAACATGCATTTCATTGATTGATTGAAAGTCCAATGCATGCGTCCAATATTTGCATTACGTCCAATATATGCTCGTCCAGTGTACTTTCTGAATGCTCGTCTAATGCATTAATGAAACTCAATCTTTGTCGAATGAAATATTATCCTTCATTCCCTTAACTGAGTCAGTTTTTTGTTTTCTTTATTTGCCAAAAATGCTTTTTACGGTTTCAAAGTCTGAACGTGTGTCAGACATTTAATGCACGTCGTTTCGCTCTCTCTCTCTCTCTTTGAAAATACGAAAGGTTTTCGCTCTCTCTTCTTCTTCTTTTTAAAACCTAAATTTTGATAAAAATCAAACCTTTACAAAAAGCTTTATCCTTTCTCCTTGCATCTTCGAAAAGGAAAACCCTTTCTGAAAAACCTTTTTTTCTTCAAACATCCTCTCTGAAACTATGGCAACCTCTTCTGCTGCTGGCTCCAAGGGTAAAGGAAAAACCTTTAATACTCAGACTGCTGATGTCATGGTCGAGTACAAGTTTAACCTACAATTCCTGGCTGATAATGGGATTGACATCTTCTCTAACATCCATGCTGCTGGATGGTCAAGCTACTTTGAAGGTTCTCCAGTAATCTACCCTGCTCTAGTTAGGGAGTTCTGGACAAACCCCATTGTCTCTGCAAGGGAGATTCGCAACAAAGTGCTTGACACTGAAGTAATAGTGTCTGAAGCAACTATCTCTAATGCAACTGGGTGCGCTCAATCAGGCATAACTGTTGAAGATGACTGGGAAGAAGAGATTGGTGATGCTTCCACCATCAGAGATTGTCTGTTGAAGAACTCAGGTGACAAACTCATAGCCTTAAAAATGACTGACAAGGCTAGGGTTCTTCACCAAATCTTGAACAAGGCTATCCTTCATAAGGTTGGGTCAAAGGATAATGTTTCAAAGGCTCATCAATTTTGTCTGGTTCATTTGATTCTTGAAAGACAAATAAATCTTCCCCACTTACTCTTTTCCTTCTTCAAATATGCCATTGAAGGCTCTGGGAAGAAGAACACTGCACTCATCTATGGCGCTCTTCTTTCAAAAATATTTGAGAAGCATATGGTCTATGACGACCTAAAGAACTTGGCTCCAGAAAGAAAGTTCAAATACTACGGAGTTCATGGCATTGAACGTGTGCATCAGCCTGAGTTTAGCAGGCAAAGTTTGGTAATAATGCAGTTGGACTGCTTTAAAAAGTCCAAACTTGAAGGCCAACAAAAAGGAGCTCAGACGCAAGGCTCAGAAGAAGCGTCTGAACAATGTGTCACTGCTGGACGCTCTGCTGAACGAGCTCGTCCAATAGCTAAGACTTCTTTGTCTCGTCCAAAGCTCATCGTCCAACCTTCAAGAAAAAGGAAGCTGGTTCTAGCTCCCATTGATGAGGATGAAGAGGACAATCTACCCATCTCAAGGGTAGTTAAAGGGCCAAGATTGGAAACCTCATCTGCTGCACCTCTGCCTAAACCTTCTTCAACAAGGGCAAGGTCATCTCGAGCAAAGACGAAAGGTAATACTGAACCTATCTCCAGTTCAATTATTATTTCTCCTATCGTCCAATCGTCTGAGATAGAAGACTTAACCTTTGAACCTTCCCTACCTCTCTCACCCACTAACCTACCACAATCTCAAACTCTAGCCTCACAAAATGAACCCGAAGACTGGTTCACACCCTGGGGAGATCACCCCTTCCAACCCTATGGTGCTCCCTACCCCAGACCGATCTTTCCCATAAGCAAATATAGACGCCTCCCTGGAGTAGACTACAACAACAAATGCTCAATTTGGGCTGAAGTCAAACGCAAATTTCCTGTTCTATTCCTTAAACACACACCCCCCACTACTGAACCTCACCCCAAAAGCCCTCTTCCATTACCCGAGTATGATTTTGAACAACCCTCCACATCATCCACCTCACCACCTAAACTTGGCTATCACCCCATCCCATACACTCCAACTAAACCTCTGCCCTCTGAAACATACACTGCCCTTGGACCCTTGGTTACTTGCCTTAAGAAGAAGACGTTTCCTCCAAGGAAAGTCTATCCCAACCTTATCAAGGACAAGGCATTCCAATGGTGCCACTACAATATAAAGAGGCACGTTGTTCTTCGTCATGAAGACAAGAGAGGTTACAAGACGGAGTATGAAAGAAGGGCAAGGACGTTTGGCTTAAGTAACTTCATCCTTGATCCCGACCTTTCTTTCATTCCAAGCTAGCCATCAACCTGGAAGGAGTATTCTGATGTCCGGGACTTTCTTCCTTACTATGCTGTGCGGAAGGAGTGTGACATGACATGCGAAGCTAAGATTCATCACAACCTTCCAAAGAGATTTTGGTCAAAGTCTTCTCGCACTAGCGTAGGAGTTGTTCCTCCTCGAGCTTGTCCAAGGCTCCCTATCCTAGATCCCAACAAGGATAAGGACCCTCGCAAAAGGCTTGAGTCATGGACGCTGCCTTACAAAAATGCTTTTGATCCCCTGTTTTGGACAAAACATCGAGATGACTCTGGGGCTCTCGAAAGTATTTGGAAGAAAGATCCTCGATTCAGATTTGACCCAGATGCTAGGATCTATTGGGAAAATCACATCTGGAGATGCTCCCAAGAAGCATCATCATCTGGATTATCAGTTGAGGAGAAAGCAGAGATTCGAGTCTACCCGAGACAATATCGAATCCGTGAAGCAAACTTCATGATCATAGACGATATCTTTGGGATACCTCTTTATCCTAGAGATGTTCTGCCTATGCCTCCTATCAGATGGAGTGAAAACAAGTATGATGATGCTGATATCATACTTGAAGTGCTGCGTCCACCCGAACCTATCGTTGTTCCTCTTGTTCCTCCTACTCTTCCTCCTAAGCCGGTCATTCCTGAAGAGACTGGGGACACCGAAATCATCTGTGTGGAACCCTCCTCTGAAACTCATGATAACGAAGTGGAACAAGTTGCAGACTCAGCTCAGTCCAAGTCTCAACCGGTCCCTCTCTCAATGGTCCATCCTATTGCTCCATCTCCTTCTCAGGCTCTGAGTGTAGTTCCTGATCAAAGAGGTGTGGACGCAACCCGGGCTACTGCTGAGAGCTCCGCCTCCGTTATTCCTCCTGAGTTTCAAGAGTTCGTCCAACGGACCATCGAAGCCAACAATGCGGTGCTCCTTCAGCAAATTGCGGCCATGTTCAAAGATTTCATTCCCAAACCTCCTCCCTCTTCTTAAAAAATTTTTTGTTTTCTTTGTTTTTCAAAACAACTGACTATGATGTGTTTCTCACTCTTTTGTCTGATGACAAAAAAGGGGAGAAGATGGATTTTGATTGATTATTGATTGATTGATTATTGATTGATTGATTATTATTGATTGATTATTTAAAGTTAAATTTGTTGATTGAATCTTTAAATGATACATGTGCTCATATTTGTTGATTGAATCTTTAAATGATACATGTGCTCATATCTATGTTTTATATGCTTAAATGCTTTAAATGATTAGAATGTTTGTCTTAGGGGGAGCCCTTCAGCTCTCTAGGACTCTTTGTTCAATCAAAATTAGCATGTTTTGTCATCATCAAAAAGGGGGAGATTGTTGGAACCAAAGTGGTCAAGGTCCAGATAATCCCTTAAGTTTTGATGTTAACAAAGAGCTAATTTAAGATGAACAAAGATTTGTTATGGACTAACGTTTTATATTAAGTGTGCAGGACAAATCTAAATTGAGTCCAAAGACTATCCATAGTCCAAAGACGTTGTCTCGTCCAACATAGTCTAAAGACGTTATCTCGTCCAACATAGTCCAAAAGACTTTGTCTCATCCAACACCTATTCTTGGTTTACGACTGGACGGTAATTTATAGAACCATTGAGTCCAAAGACTCTTTTGGTTACCTTCTGTAATAGCTAGTCCAATAAATGTCTTTTAAATTTCAAGCGCGAACATCTTGTAAAAGCATTTGAATTTATTATTCCCTGTAAAAGGCTTATACCCGTGAGACAAAACATTCTTTGTAATATTCGTACAAAAGTAAAGCGTAAGCCAGAATGTCTCTATCACCTAAAGAAGTTGACCTTCTTGTTTTGGATAAACGAAAGGCAACTTTTGTTCTACTCAGAGGATATATCAGCACCACTTTTAGCTATCACCCTGATAGTCTATTCTGCTGATCAGAAACTTCAGAAGCTATCAGACTCAACGGATCAAATGCATTCAATGCTCATCAGAACGGATCCTTTTCCATTCGTTGAAGACTGAAGACTGCTCAAAGAAAAGAAGCTATATATACCTTCATCTTTTGAAAGTGCAAAGACACATAGAACGAAATCGAACTTGAGCAAAAATACAAGTGAAGCTGCACATAGCATTTCAAAATCCTTCAAGAGATACAAGCTTGCAAAGCTAGAAAAGCTACTCTGATTCTCACTTTCATATTACTCTCTGTGTAGAGTTGTTTTCAAGAGTCTAAGCTTTAGTTTCGAATTCTCACATTTAGTGAGTTAGTAGAACAATCTTTTTCAAAACCTTAGTTTGGTTGAGCCTGAAGAGGCTTGTCTGTAAAAGAATACTTAGAGAACCTGAAGAGGTTGAGAATACTTCCTGAAGAGGTGTTGAATACTTTGTAACAAAAGGTTTTTGTTATAGTGGATAAAGCTCTCAAGTAGAGAGGACTGGACGTAGCTCTTTGGTGAAGAGTGAACCAGGATAATATCGTTGTGTTCCTTTCTCTCCCTTATCTTACTTTAGTTTTTGTCTAACAAACTAACTGGGATTGAATTGCCTTTCATTACGCTGTCTTCTTATCTTAGTCAAAACTAAGTGAGCGTCCAACTTGGAGTTTGGAAGAGCTCTCTTTGCTTTTAATCATTTTAAGCGTCCAATCTTGCGAAAATCATTATCTGCCTACGAAAAGAATTTAAAACCGTTTAAAACACAATTGAACCCCCCTTCTTGTGTTTCAAGCAGGTTCCTTCAGGCTTGATACCGGATCTCATGCCTAAACTCTCAATCAGAAACAACATGATGCCGTTGCATCCACACGGCCACTGCCTCGACGCCACGCGTCCACTAGCCATGGCTCAAATAACACGGGCACAGCCTCGAACAGTCAGCATAACAGCAATGGCACCATCCACGGTATCAACCCGGCAACAACACGCTACACAGTTAAACTTAATTCTATGGCATTCCGCCACCATACCACTATTACCACAAATAGCATAACAACATTAATATTGACAATAGTAATATCAATAACAGCACATAGTAGTATCACATACCAAGTAGCATATAGGCACTTAGACAGATAGCAACAACAACAGCCATCATATCAGTCATACGAAATAGATCATCCTCAATCAACAGTTCGCTAGCCTAGGGTTTTCAATCTTAACTGTGATAGCCCAAAGTAAGCTAAACCTAGGGTTTAAGTACTTTATCGGGGCTCAACCACTGGTAGGGTTTGGGCTTCCCTACACATAGAAGAAAACATACTACACTACTCTTGCCTTCACGACGGCAGCAGTACTCTTTCTCCCCTCCTGATCACAGGCTTGCTCCTCACACGCAGCCACGAACACGAAGAACAGCTCAGGAACAGCCTCAAAGCGCCTCCTTAGCCGCGGCCTCAAGCTCCAAGCTGCGGGAAATCACGACCATGAACTTAGCCCTAATCACGAGCACAACACATATACAATAGTGTTAGCCCTAGGGCAAGTTCAAAAGACCAAAGAAAGAGGTACGGACTCGAAGAACGCTAAGAACACGAAGAACGCGTGTTAGGGATCCGAGTTTACCTTGGATAAATCGAGAAACCAATCCATCAGAGTTGAAGATAACTTAGCCGTGATCACAAATGTGCAGTCAGAATCGCGTTCCGGTACTTCGATCGCCTCGAAACTGAGCTGTCTCTCTCTAGGAGTTCTGCCTTCTCTCTACTTTGTCTTCAACACTTCGAGCTTGAAGAAGAGAAAATGGCCCAAGTGAAAGAGAAGAGAAAGGTTTCACTTGGGGCATCCTGTTGAGAAAGCTTTAGCATGGACTCTCAGAATGCTTGAGCGTAGGGTTCCCTCCACGCTTGAGGGCGGAACCTTGTCCGCTCCACCTTCACCCTGGCCTGACACGTGTAGCACACGCGTCAAAAAGCACACCAGCTGGCAAACACACTCAACACGTTTGAGCGTGCAACACACCAACACATGAGCGTTGGCACGCTAGGACGTGCTCCCTTCCCACGCTTGAGCATGCCGCTCAGAGGGGAAAAGCCTTCCAAACCTCTGGTTCCCACAGTTACTCGTTTAACACCTTAGGCACCTCCAAGCGAGTTCAAGCCTATTCCTAAGCTTCAAACTAAGCCATAAACTAGCACATAACAACTCACACAATCATCAAAAGCCCTAATCGAGGTTAACCAACTCTATTAGAGTCACAGAAAGTCGAGATGTTACATTACCCTTCCCCTTATAGAAAATTTCGTCCTCGAAATTTCCGTCGTATACCTGTGAACAGATAGGGATGACTCTGGCGCATCTCAGCCTCGCGCTCCCATGTTGAATCACCAGTCATCGGGTTCCATTCCACTCTGACTAACGGAATATGCTTGCCGCGTAGTTCCTTGATCCTTCTATCCACAATCCGAACAGGTGAAACCTCGTACTCAAGGTTCTCTTTCAGTTGGATTAATTCGGGCTCTAACACGTGTGATGGATCGGGGTGATATTTTCTAATTTGAGAGACGTGAAAGACATCATGAAGATTTGACAGATTTAGGGGCAAAGCTATTTCATAGGCCACTGGGCTAATTCGTCGAAGAATCTGAAACGGTCCTATGAATTTAGGTGTCAGCTTTCTGGACTTGATTGCCTTGCCCACTCCAGCTCTTGGGGTAACTCTCATGAAGACATGGTCGCCTTCTTGGAATTCCAAAGGCCTACTCCTCTTGTCGGCGTAGCTCTTCTGCCTATCCCTTGTAACCTTCATCTTTTCCCGTATCTTATGGACTTGTTCCGTTGTTTGCTATACCAACTTCGGACCTAGCAGCTGACTTTCTCCAGTCTCAACCAACACAACGGAGTCCTGCACTTACTTCCATACAGTGGCTCGTACGGTGCCATTCCAATACTTGAATGGAAACTGTTGTTATAAGTAAACTCAATCAATGGAAGAAACTTGGCCCAACTTCCCGTGTTCTCCAACACGTATGCTCTTAAGAGATCCTCCAATGACTGAATCGTTCGTTCAAACTGACCATCCGTTTGAGGATGATAAGCAGAACTCATACTTAACTTAGTTCCCATTGGACTATGTAAGCTCCTCCAAAACCTTGAGGTAAACCTTGGATCACGATCCGAAATGATGCTCGAAGGTACCACATGCAGCCTTACAACCTTTTTGATGTATATCTGAGTCAATCGTTCTAGAGAGTAACTCTGGTTGATCGGTAAGAAGTGAGCACACTTCATCAACCTATCAATGATTACCCAGGCTGCATCACACCTTTTCTGAGTTCTCGGCAACCCAGAAACAAAGTCCATGGCAATACTATCCCACTTCCATTCTGGGACGTCCAGCGATTGCAACAACCCTGCTGGCTTCTGGTATTCAATCTTCGCTTTCTGACACACCAAGCAGGTTAGGACATAAGCCGCCACATCTTTCTTCAGCCCCGGCCACTAGAATAGCTTCTTCAGATCCTAATACATCTTGGTAGCCTCCGGATGAAAACTCACCTTGCACTTGTGCTTCCTCCAAGATCATATCCTTGACTTCTCTATCCTCTGGCACACAAACTCGGTCACCATATCTAAGCAGACCATCAGTACCTCTTCTGAACTCCTAACTCTTACCTTCCTCTATCAACTGATTCACGCTCTCGAGGTACATATCCTCAGCTTGCTTCTTCCATAACATATTCAGGAAATCGCTAGTTACTCTGACCATCCCCAGATTCAGCTTATCTTCGACGATTTCCGCTTCCAGATTTAGATCTCTAAACGCCTCTAAAAGCTCTAGCTCCTTCACCATTATTGCAGCCATGTGTAAGGACTTCTTACTGAGCGCATCCGCTACAACATTTGCCTTACCTGGACGGTATTTCAGGTCGAATTCATAGTCCTTTATGAATTCCATCCATCTCCAATACCTCATGTTCAACTCTCTTTGGTCGAACAGATACTTCAGGCTCTTATGGTCGCTAAACACGCTGAATTTAGCACCATAAAGATAGTGCCTCCATATCTTCAATGCAAATAATACCACAGCCAACTCCAAATCATGCGTTGGGTAGTTCCGCTCATGTACTCTCAACTGCCTGGAGGCATACGCCACCACTTTTCTTTCTTGCATGAGCGCACATCCCAAGCCTTGATAAGATGCATCACAGTATACATCAAATCGTCCTAATGGATCTAGTAGCACCAGCACAAGTGATGTGGTCAGTCTTCTCTTCAGCTCCTGGAAACTTTGCTCGCAAGCCTCTGACCACTCGAACGTCTTCCCTTTTCTCATTAATTGTGTCATAGGTATCACAATCTTAGAGAATCCCTCGATAAACCTCCGATAGTAGCCCGCTAAACCAAGAAAGCTTCTCACCTCGCTTACAGACTTAGGGCTTTCCCAATTCACTACGGCCTCGACTTTCGCAGGATCCATTGCGATTCCATCCTTACTGATCACATGGCCTAGAAACCGAACCTCCTCCAACCAGAACTCCCACTTTGACAGTCTAGCATACAATTGTCGGTCCTTTAGTACTTGCAGCACCGCCCTTAAATGCTCTTGGTGTTCCTCTCTACTCGAAGAGTATACAAGGATGTCATCGATGAATACGACACCAACTTGTCAAGGAACGGTCGGAAGATCTTGTTCATATAATCCATGAACACAGCTGCAGCATTAGTCACACCAAACGGCATAACTAAGTACTCGTAGTGACCATACCGACTCCGAAAAGCAGTCTTTTGCACATCCTCCTTCTTAACCCGGATCTAATGGTATCTAGATCGCAGATCGATCTTAGAAAACACAGTCGCTCCTCTCAGTTGATCGAGCAAATCATCTATCCGTGGTAACGGATACTTGTTCTTTATCATCACTTTGTTCAGCTGATGATAGTCTATGCATAGCCTCGAGCTCTCGTCCTTCTTCTTCACAAACTGTATCGGTGCTCCCCACGGAGATGCACTAGGTCTGATGAACTCTTTGCCAAGCATCTCATCTAACTGTTTCTTCAGATCCGTCATCTCTACTGGAGACATCCGATACGGTGCTATCGGTATAGGCCCAGCTCCCGGTACCAAATCTGTAGCAAACTCCACCTCTTTCCTATGGCAGTCCAGGAACATCATCGGGAAACACTTCCAGAAACTCTCGCACGATAGGCAAAGCTTCGACACTAGGAGCCTCCTTTGCTTCCAAAGAGAACAACACCACCCATCCTTCTGATCGTCCACCCTTCGGGATACTCTCGTCAGCGGGCATCAATCCAGATCGCTCGAAAAAACAGAGGGTTTTGTTTGAATAGTCTAACATTATATGGTTGGTCGAAAGCCAATCCATGCCTAGGATCACATCTATCTGTTGCATAGGCAAACAGATAAGGTCAACAAGAAAATGATGGTTCACTACCGTAATAGGACACTTCAGGCATACAGATAAGGTAGTCAAAGAATCGCCAGTAGGCGTTGAGACAGTCAAATCATAGGGTAATACAGAAACAGGAAACCCTAAATGATCCATGCACTCTAGTGATATGAAAGAATGAGTAGCCCCCGAATCAAATAAAACCGACAAAAGTTTACCAGAGACTAAGCATTTACCTTGAATCAGGTCAGGGCTTCAAGAGGCTTCAGAACCCCTCACGGCAAACACCCTTCCGGTAGTCTGTGGCATACTCTGTTGACTTGTCACTATCAACCTTGCTCCGCCACTCTGAGCTCTACTGTTCCGTTGTTGAAACTGAGCCCTTCTGCTATCTCCGGGCTTGCAGTCTGATGCATAGTGACCCATCTGGTTGCAGTTGAAGCACTGGATGTGTTGGGTACTTGGACAACTCTTAACTAGATGCAGTCCCCCTCATCGAAAACAGGTCTTGATCTCCCGTTGCCTTTGACTGGAGCTGCTCCCTCCATGGTTGACATTAAACTGAGCCGGACGATCATACGGCCTCGCTCTCTGCTGGAACTTGTCGCTCCTTCCTCTCTGGCTACTTCGAACAGGTCCACCACTTCTTACTGATTGGGGAACAGTCCCTGCTCAGTCAAGCCCTTCCACCACTCTGCACTTCTCTATCATCTCAAGAAAAGAGTTGATGCTTAAAGGTAGCATTGCTCGCTTCAACTCGGGCCTCAATCCGTCTTCAAATCTTCTGCAGACCCATTCTTTATCAGAGTGGATCTGATAGAACTGACAGAACTTGAGTAGCGCCTCAAACCTCATCACGTACTCACCAACTGACAGTTGTTCCTGTTTCAGACTCAGGAACTCTTTCTCTTTCTCTTGTCTGATGCTCCTCGGGAAGTATTTCTCCAGAAAGCACTCCCGGAACAGTTACCAAGTTAACATCCTTCCTCCGGCCTCTAACAGTGTGGCCTTGGTCCTCCACCAAGCTTCGGCTGCTCCAACCAGCATGAAAGCAGCGTATGTAACTTTCCGGACCTCTCTGCAGTGTGTAGCCATGAACACCTTCTCTATCTCTGCAACTTCAGGGTTATATTCTCCGTGGAATTGAGGTGGATTTCCCTTCATGAAAGCATTGAGACCGGTGTCCACCGTCTCATTTCCTCTGACTGGGTGTAGTTGATCCAGTTTGGCTTTTCTCTCTTCCTGCCTCTGCATATACTGGGCAGTCTGCTGAGTTTGTTGCATCATTGTAGTAGCCAAAACCCGCTTGGCCCGCATTGCTTCGGAAAGCTCTCGGAGCTCACCAGCACTACTCGTCCCCTCTCAAAAGGTACATAAAAAGCTCTCAGCTCACTAGCTAGGACGCACTGGCAGGCTCTCACCATCAATGGCGAGGATGCCCCGATCTACCCTGGCCCTCGCCATGAGTACGCCTGTACCGCACCAAAGGCTCATACTTTGACGAAGAACTGGACACCAGAATCCTACGCCTACGGTAGGTCCTCAGATACTGCTCTGTCCTCAAACGCTAGCCTCGATAGATGAGCCTCTCCTGTTGGACATGGCTGAAGACTAGGGTGCCACCCACATGTAGTCTCCCTCTCTCTACCTCGGAGGTCGCCACATCCTAGGGAAAGGAAGGAACTGGTACATGCGGTAGGGGCCAATGATGTCCACATATGGCGGTGTGCCACTCCGAAAGATCAAACTGACGGGTCCTGTGTAAACCACCAAAAAGGTAAAAGGGTCCACCCGCCATCCCCTCTCATCATGGTAGATGATCTCAATGTCGCCCAACACCGGCATCCGCGGTGCCCCCGGGATAAACGGGTGAAGTCTCGGGTCCATCCTGTGTCTCGGCTGGCTCGTCGTCTTCAAGCGAACCCAAAGCAGAACAACATAGGAAACAGTAGGGAGATAAGAAATACAGTGCAAAGCGAAGTCGGAAAACAACAATAATGCAGTAAACAAAATATATAGCATATAACAGATATGACAGGTATAACAGTTGCGGCATTCCAACAGACATCTCCAAAGACAGCACATGCAACAAGCATCCATCTCCATGAGTCTCACACTCAAATCAATCCTCTAGACCGGGATACTATTCCCATGTAGAATGTCGGCCGAAAACTCACAAAGCTGGTTCCCACTGGAACGGTTCCACACACGAACAAGTCCACACCGGAACAGGTTCTATGTCGGAACGGAGTTAGTTTGTCCAAGAAATCGAACCACTCGCCGTGAACAATAAGAGTGCATCCCCCTTCCACACCGGAATCGGGGTATCTCGGTCGCCTCAGAACATTAGCCTGGAACAATGGAAAGCTCTGGGATTAGTCGGGCAAACCAGACTGGATCGGGCGTCACGACAGGATAGGAGCTACCTCATCTGTCACTGTAAACTATTGCCTAGACCGGCAACATCCCCAAGGTCACTCACTTGACCGCCCCATCTACTTTCCGTACCCACACTCAAGTACAACTAACCTCGTATGATGCTGTTAGCCCATACTACCTGTCATACGGCCTCGCCACTTGGCAGCTGATGATATGCAACAAACATCTTCAACGGGCTTGATACCGGATCGCATGCCTAAACTCTTGTGAACACCCCATTTTGACCGGGTCCCTTTTGATTTTCACTTAAATTTACCAAAAAAAACCAAAAAAATGGAAAAAATCAAAATCATAAAAATATCTCAAGTTTTGTGATAAAAATAAGAAAAAGTGGAAATTGATTTTAATTTTTTATTAAAAAATCCAAAAAAAAGAATTAGAAAAAATAAAAAATCACAAAAATTTCCTGTCTCTTATATATTTATTTAATTTTTTTTAACCTATGTTTGTTTTTTTTCCTACTTTAAAGGATTTTTTTGCCTCAAATTGGGTCAGAACCAGTCACTAAAGCCCATGCTCCTCATCCACCCTGCGGATCCAAACCCGGATCCTTCCTCCAAACCCATGACCCATATCCCTCTCTGTCACTTTCTCTTCCCATCCACTCTAGAAACCCTAGCAGCCGCAGCTTTCTCCCTCTCCCCCATCATTCATTTCTTGACTGAATCACACCCACATCACGATCAAGATCGTGATTTTCTTTCACTCCTCAAACGCGCACCAACATCAACCATGAAGATATCGCGCAATTTCAGATGCATAAATTGGAAAAATGTTTTATTTCCTTCATCACTTTGTTTACAAAAAGAAGCTCCCAATCACGCATTTGTCGTCCTCGTTTAAACAAGGTAATTATAATTTCTTTCTACTTTCATAAAGCTAATTGGGATATTTTTTTTTTTTTTTGTAGATTGATGGAGGCGTGAAGAGGGATGCTCTATCTTATAAATACTTCAAGCAGCAGAAGAAAAAGGGGGAACTATTACAGAAAGGGAGAGTGCAATCTCGAGAAGGGAACTCACTTTCAGAACATAGAAGAATACAAGTTTGGGGATACAGAGAACCTGAGGTGCTAAGACCTCACTGGCGATTGTTACTACAGGCTTCAGTTTCTTCTTATTTTATCACTCTGAATTCAATTAGCGTATAGATCTTTCCTCATTGATTTTGTAATGTTCTTGGGACGCTATTTGCTTTCATAGGATATTCTGTTATGTGGAAATTATAATTGTTTTGACTCATTGCCTACCACCTGTATGTTGAATATCTTGAATCCTTATACATTGGATTGTGTCATGTTGTTTATGGTACCTCTCTCCCATATGCGATCCTTTTGATTTATTAGGTGTTGGATTTTACTTTTTCTTTTTTTTTTAAAAAAAACATCAATGGCTGAATTGGTGAGTAGCAGGATCCATCACCCCTTGTGATGAATGGGCAGTGAAACTCATTTTTTTGTTCATTTGGGTCATGACAGGTTGAAATGTTCTATGATGCATTGGACTCTGCTATTTGAATTTTATATTTATCGGCCTGATTTTGAGCCGCCCTTGCTCTGGTTTGTGTAATGGTAGAGTAGTTTATGTGGTGTGCAAAACTTATTTGAACTAAATCATGCTTTTACATTTTTAATCGCTTTTACATTGAAGTCGAACTTGGTTTTTGCAAGTTCTGCATGATGCTAATGCATTATTATATCAATCATTCTATCACATTTAGCTTGTGATGTGTTTCTTCTCCATTTTCTTTCATTACTTTTTTTTTTATCATAAGAAGAGGATCTTGATGTTCTTGAGTTTAGAACATATGTTCAAAAGCTGATTGAACTTGGTTTGTTTTCTTTAAAACAATAAAACGGGTTGCCATTGGGATAGTGAAAAGCGCCACTTATTCTACATCTTTTAATAAGTGCATGGAAGCTCTGTAAGTGTGAGTGTTGAATGACGATGCGTGGTTTATCAACTAATATGAGCAAAAGTTATGTGTATTTTCCATGTTTGGTCCTAATGGAAAAATTATACATCGATAATTAACTCTCATTGGAACCTGCCAATACGTCAAGGTAAGCACCTTCCAGAATAATTCCCATCCCCCCTCGTTTTCTTATATAGTCTCTTTTTTATTATTTGTTTGTATGGGGTAAATAAAATACTTTAGAATTTATTAAATTTTTGTACAATTATTTTGGGTAACCGTTTTTTTTAACGAGTGTACTAGGGGTGTTGTGAGGTTACGTCCTTATCCTTCCCTATGCACAATTGACTTCCGAACTCAATTTGGCTACAAAGACCAAATTTCCCTTTTTAAAGAAATAAAGGTTTTCCAATTTTCTCAATTAATTAAAATTGGTGGCGACTTCCATGATTTCTTAAATCTCTTTTTTTAGCCGTTCCCTTCGCGATTCCGGTCGTGACAGATGGCGACTCCACCGGAGACCGTTAGAGAGTCAAGCCCATTAAAATTAATTGTGCAAATTTTTAATAAATTTTAACTTACTTGTTTTACCCTCTTTTTTGTTTTTTTGTTGCTATGTTTTGTTTCTCTATTCTCTATGAAAATGAAAAAAAAAATGAAAAAAGCCAAAAATGAAAAAAAGAAATAGTCATTTGTGTTTTTTTTATGTATATATTTCGCTATTTTTTTGTGTTTTTGATTTTTTGTTTTTGTTTTTTTTCCTCTCAAAATATAAAAAACAAAAATTAAAAAAAGAAGAAATATAGCACGCTTTTGTGTGAAAATACACTTTGTTTTGGTTTGTTTTTATTTTGTGTGAATATACTTTGTTTTGATTATTTTATTTTATTTTTCTTATTTCTCTCTTTGTGTGTTTTGTTTATGATTTTTGTTGGTTGCTTTTTCAACCTTAGGGTAGATGACATTTTTTTTTTTGGAATATATATTTGAACTCTAAGGTAGATGGCATTTGATTTTTTGTATATATGTGTGGCTTTATTTTGCAGGATCATTTTAGTTTTAGAATTGTACAGGCTCGTATGCTCTCTTCACACACGTCACTATCACTCACCTCACACCTTATGGGCTTTATACCCGAGCCTGAGTGATGCTATAGGATTTAGAAGGGGTTTTAGCGATGTTATTGTGTGGCTTTATGCTTCCTCGATTTGCGTTAATTCTTCCGCTCAGATTGTACCTAGCATCATGGGTATGGTCATATTGTGGGGTTTATCCCTCCTTATGGTCAATTCATGGTGCTAGATCCTTACCCTCTGGATAGGGGCAATCTGGAGACCATTTTCCTTTAGGAGTTTAGAATAGTTTATAAGAACCATGCACTGATAGATGAAACCGAGTCATACCCAATCATTAGGTTGCACCTTATTAGGACACAAAGGGAGCATTTTTTTACCTTTCTATCCTTCATGTTTTTACAATTTTTCTCAAAAAAAGGGGCTCCCCAATAAAGCGAAAAAAAAACATCTTTGAGTAGATAGCCAAACTTCTTCAAAAAAAAAAAAAAAAAAAGAAAGGAAAAAAAGGAGAGATAAAAAAAGAGAAAAAAAAAAAAGAGAGAGAAAAATGAAAAAAAGAAAAGAAAGGAGAGAGAGAAAACAAGAGAAAAAAGAGAGCAAAAAAATAGAAAAGAGAGAAAAAGAAAAAAAAAGGAAAGAAAAAGGAAAAGAAGAGGAATAAGTTCATCCTTTTAATGTCGAAAAATAGAACCAGTGTGCTCTCAAAGAAGGTTTAGACCAATAAAACCTTGGTTCATAACATAGAAAAATAAAAGCATGTGTGCTAAAAAGAAACTTGATTCATGAGATGGAGGAAATAAAGAAGCAAGTGAACAACATAGCTCAAGGGACAGGCAAATCTGAAGACAAGTTGAGGACACTTGCAAGCCCAAGCAAGAAGGGTTGTATAATCTCCTAGCACAATTAATGCTCAAAGGCAGTAGGGGGTGACACAAACCATATGATTGGATAAAGTCAGAAGATGCTGAGCAGCGATTGTCACACAAAGATTGTTTGATCATATTGTTTCCTGTGTTTGAAGCTTTATGGTAATGGAGTTGAATGGACTGTTATACTGTCCTCTACCTTCAAATAAAAGTTTGTGTCCTTTCATGGTTGTGAAGAACATGTACACTCTTTGAAAAAAGTTTCAAATCCCCTCTTCAAAAAAAAAAAAAAAAAAAAACGAAGGTGCAGTTTTTAACAGGTATTAATTTTGTGTGAAGATTAATTTTTTTTTTTATGTGAGATGAGTAATCAGGATTTCAAATGAGGATTGGCCATCTTTCTCTATCCTTCATAAAATATCACTATCCCTTGTTATCCCTGTTGGGCCTTAGAAATTCTTTCATATAACCTTAGACCGGGATCACCCCTACATTAGGTGTTGCCACTAAATAAAGATTGTTTGCAACAACAATAGCTGGGGGAAAGGAGGAAAATGTGAAAGAGATAAGAAAAAACGAAAAAGGAAAAGAGGATGATGATGAGGATGGAGGTGATATTGAAAAAGGCAAAAAGGAAAAGAACGAGGAATGTTGGTAATGCCATCGAAATAAAAAGGGAGGAGAAATGAACAAAAGTGAAAAAAAAAAAAAAAAAGGAGTTTTGGGTTCGTAATAAGCCAAAGATCCTTGGTCTCATTCACCCTTAAACACATGTTTGAGCCTATTATACCTTCTTTTCTTAACCCCTAACCATGGCCACATTACAACCTTTAAAAGTCAATTCTGATCAATTAGGGGTTGCTTTTATTTTCATAAAAATCTTAATCTTCAAACAAAGTATTCACACCTTCCATAATATTTTGCTCCATGAAAAAAAAAAAAAAACAAAGGAAAAGAGAAAAGCCCGTTAGGCTGAAAACCCGCAAGGGCGGTCGAAGCAAAAGTAGGGCAAACAAAAGAAAAGAAGGAAAGAAAATGAAGAGGGGTTTACGTAGATTCAACTTTCTACATACTTCAATCCAACCATTTTCTAGGTCAAATCTTTTGGTTGAAAGTGACCTTGCACAGGGGCAAATTCCCCGTTGTTCGAGTCAGCCCTACAATGGGGCAATTTTTCCCATTGTTCAAGTCAGCCCTACATTGGGGCAAAATTTCTGTGTTGTTCAATTCAGCCCTACACTAGGGCACAATTTTGTGTTGTTCAATTCACCCTTACACTGGGGCAAGTTTCCATGTTGCTCAACCAAGGCATTTTCAAGTCTGAGTCGGCCTTACACCGGGGCAATTTTGTTTTGGCTTTCAAAAGGGCACATCAGTCAATAAGTCTTGATCTATTTCATTTCCTTGTTGTCGCACCTTCTATGACTCTTGAACTTCTTCATTGCACTCAAGTGTTCAAAATCCTCAAAGAAGCTCTCTAATCAATCTCCTTCTTGGGTCACTTGTCGATCCATGGATGTCCATTAAGTAATGCTTCATGATAGGTGATCATATTTTCAACATTGTGATTCGACAATCTAATGGCAATCTCCCCCGTTACCGTTCAAGACTCAAGGAGTTCAAAAAGGGTGGAAGATGACATTCTCAAGGAGCAATCAAGATTGTGAGGTAGCTTGATTTTCAATTTGAGGCTTGGAAATGAAAGGAATGTGAATAGTGGTGCTGTTCAAGATGCTACATTCTAAGGCAGCAAGAACATGGTCTCGCGTAGATTCAACATGTCTGAGCAAGTCAAGAAGTATCCGAATAATGGTCTGATTGGTTGAAGCTCGTTAAGAAGCACTCAGTTCAATTTATCCTTATGGTTTCTCTTTTGCGAGTCGGTGTCAAGTTGGCTCGCCAGTGCGGATGTTTTAAAAAAAGAAAGAAAAAAGAAAAAGAAGGGAAAAATATGAAAAAAAAAAAAAAAGAGAAGGAAAAAAAGAAAAGAAAAGGAAAATGTGAGTCCCAAGCTGAGAGTTTGTTTCCAGTTCACTTGCGAACTACAAAAAAGAAAAGCAAAATAAAAGAATTGTAATTCTGTTGACTGACAGGGCTCATCCCTGGCTCCTGGCCTAATTCATTTTTTTCTCTGGCTTAAGGCCAATTTCTACTTGTTTAAAGGCTCATGGCCCTCCTCTTTGGCTCAAAGGTAAACTGTAAACTTTTGGGCTCAAGCTTGTTTCATAAATTTTCTGGCTCAAAGGCCAATTGCATATTTCTTTGGCTCAAGGCCTACTTCACATTCTAGCTTAAGGCCCATTGCATAAAGTTCTATCTTATTGCTCAATTCATAAAGTTTTTCGACTCAAGGCCAATTGAATAATTATTTTGGCTCAAGGCATACTCACTGTTGGATGGAGTTTTCTAGCTTGTGGTTCAAGTCATAAAGTTTTTTGGATCAAGATCAATTGCATAATTCTTTTTGGCTCAAGGCCTATTGCATGAAGTTTTCCAGCTTGTGACTCAATTGTTTAGGTCCAAAGGCCCATTGAATTTATTTGGAAGTTTCTATCGGTAAGGAGATTCCACCAATTGCATATTTACTTTTGTCGGACGAGGAGGTTCCGCCCATTGCATATTTACCTTTGTTCGGACGAGGAGGTTTCGTCCATTGCATATTTACTTTTTTGTCGGATGAGGAGTTCCCGTCCATTGCATATTTATTGTTTTGTTGGACGAGGAGGTTCCGTCCATTGCATATTTACTTTTTTGTCAGACGAGGAGGTTTCGTCCATTGCATATTTACTTTTTGTTGGACGAGGAGGTTCTGTCCATTGCATATTTATTGTTTTGTTGGACGAGGAGATTCTGCCCGTTGCATTTTTATTTTTGTTGGACGAGGAGATTCCGTCTGTTGCATATTAAATTTTCGAGATTAGATGCTCATCACAATTTAATTTTTGGGATCAGAGGCCTACTATTATTTAATTTTCGAGCTCAGAGGCCCATTGTCATTTACTTTTAGGGATCAGAGGCCCACTGGCATTTAATTTTCGAGTTCAGAGGCTCATTGTCATTAATTCTTGTGATCAGAGGCCCACAATTATTTAATTTTCGAGCATAGAAGCTCATTGTCATTTAGTTTTTTGAGATCAGAGGCTCACTATCATTTAATTTTAGAGCTCAGAGGCTCATGGTCATTTAATTTTTGGGATTTGAAGGTCACTGTACTCTTAATTTGCTGTCATTTACTTTTCGGGATTAGAGGCTAATCGCATTTTGTTTCTTTCATTTGTTATCATGCTTGCATCATTTGCATTTAATCTCTCTGTATAGTTGCATGTATTCCCGGACAAAATGCGTGTTGTTTTCTTTACTCTTTTCTTACTATGATCACATGAAAAGTCACGACTCTTCATGTCTTCTAGTAAGCAACCAGTAAAGAGGGGCAACTATGAACACCCCATTTTGACCGGGTCCGTTTTGATTTTCACTTAAATTTACAAAAAAAAACCCAAAAAATGGAAAAAATCAAAATCATAAAAGTATCTCAAGTTTTGTAATAAAAATAAGAAATAGTGGAAATTGCTTTTAATTTTTTATTAAAAAAATCCTAAAAAAAGAATTAGAAAAAATAAAAAATCACAAAAATTTCCTGTCTCTTATTTATTTTGTTTTTTTAACCTGTTTGTTTTTTTTTTTCCTACTTTAAAGGATTTGTTTGCCTCAAATTCGGTCAGAACCAGTCACGAAAGTCCATGCTCCTCCTCCACCGTGCTTATCCAAACCCAGATCCTTCCTCCAAACCCATGACCCATATCCCTCTCTGTCACTTTCTCTTCCCTTCCACTTTAGAAACCCTAGCAGCCGCAGCTTACTCCCCCTCCACCATCATTCATTTCTTGACCGAATCACACTTATATCACGATCAAGATCGTGATTTTCTTTCCTTCCTCAAACGCGCACCAACATCAACCATGAAGATATCGCGCGATTTCAGATGCAGAAATAGGAAAAATGGTGTATTTCCTTCATCACTTCGTTTACAAAAAGAAGCTCCAAATCATGCATTTGTCATCCTCGTTTAAACAAGGTAATTATAATTTCTATCTATTTACATAAAGCTAATTGGGATTTTTTTTTTTTTTTTTTTTTGTAGATTGACAGTGGCGTGAAGAGGGAGGCTCTATTTTATAAATACTTCAAGCAGCAGAAGAAAATGGGGGAACTACTACAGAAAGGGAGAGTGCAATCTCGAGAAGGGAACTCACTTTCAGAACATAGAATACAAGTTTGCGGATACAGAAAACTTGAGGTGCTAAGACCTCACTAGCAAATAGATCTTTCCTCATTGATTTTGTAATATTCGTGTGACGCTAATTTCTTTCATAGGATATTCTGTTATGTGGAAATTATAGTTGTTTTGACTCATTGCCTTGCACCTGTTTGTTGAATATCATGAATCCTTATAAATTGGATTCTGCCATGTTATTTATGGTACCTCTCTCCCATATGCGATCCTTTTGATTTAGTAGGTGCTGGTTTTTACTTTTTCTTTTTTTACAAAAAAAAATATCAATGGCTGAATTGGTGAGTAGCAGGATCCATGACCCCTTGTGATGAATGGGCAATGAAACTTTCTTCATTTTTTTTGTTCATTTGGGTCATGACAGGTTGAAATGTTCTAATGATGCACTGGGCTCTGCTGTTTGAATTATATAGTTATCGGCCTGATTTTGGGCCGCCCTTGCTCTGGTTTGTGTAATGGTAGATTAGTTTATGTGGGGTGCAGAACTTATTTGAACTAAATGATGCTTTTACATTTTTAAAATCACTTTTAACATTGAAGTCCAACTTGGTTTTTGCTAGTTCTGCACGATGCTGTTGCATTATTATAGCAGTCATTCTATCACATTTAGCTTGTGATGTGTTTCTTCTCCATTTTCTTTCATTACTTTTTTTTTTTTTTTTTTGTCATAAGAAGAGGATCTAGATGTTCTTGAGTTTAGAACATATGTTCAAAAGCGGATTGATCCTGGTTTGTTTTCTTTAAAACAAAAAAATGGTTGCCATGGTGATAGTGAAAAGCGCCACTTATTCTACATCTTTTAATAAGTGCATGGAAGCTCTGTAAGTGTGAGTGTTGAATGACGATGGGTGGTTTATCAACTAATATGAGCAAAAGGTTTGTGTATTTTCCATGTTTGGTCCTAATGGAAAAATTATACATTCATAATTAACTCTCATTGGAACCTGCCAATACGTCAAGGTGAGCACCTTCCAAAATAATTCCCCGCCCCCCTCGTTTTTTTATGTAGTCTTTTTTTATTATTTGTTTGTATGGGGTAAATAAAATACTTTAGAATTTATTAAATTTTTGCACGATTAATTTGGATAACCATTTTTTTTAACGAGTGTATTAGGAGTGCTGTGAGGTTACGTTCTCATCCTTCCCTATGCGCAATTGACTTCCGAACTCAATTTGGCTCCAAAGACCAAATTTCCCTTTTTAAAGAAATAAAGGTTTTCCAATTTTCCCAATTAATTAAAATTGGTGGCGACTTCAATGATTTCTTAAATCTCTTTTTTTAGCCGTTCTTTTCGCGATTCCGATCGCGATAGATGGCGACTCCATTGGGGACAGTTAGGGAGTCAAGCCCATTAAAATTAGTTGTGAAAATTTTTAATAAATTTTAAATTATTTGTTTTACCCTTTTTTGTTTTTTTGTTGCTATGTTTTGTTTCTCTATTCTTTATGAAAATAAAAAAAAAATGAAAAAATCCAAAAATGAAAAAAAAAATAGTCATTTGTGTTTTTTTTTTTTAATGTATATATTTCGCTCTTTTTTTTTTTGTGTTTTTGATTTTTTGTTTTTGTTTTTTTTCCTCTCTCAAAATATTAAAAACAAAAATTAAAAAAAGAAGAAATATAGCACGCTTTGTCTGAAAATAAACTTTGTTTTGGTTTGTATTTATTTTGTGTGAATATAATTTGTTTTGATTATTTTATTTTATTTTTCTTATTTCTCTCTTTGTGCGTTTTGTTTATGATTTTTGTTGGTTGCTTTTTCAACCTTAGGGTAGATGACATTTTTTTTTTGGAATATATATTTGAACTCTAAGGTAGATGACATTTGATTTTTTGTATATATGTGTGGCTTTATTTTGCTGAATCATTTTAGTTTTAGGATTGTAGAGGCTCGTATGCTCTCTTCACACACATCACTATCACTCACCTTACACCTTATGGTCTTTATACCCGAGCCTGAGTGATGCTATAGGATTTAGAAGGGGTTTTAGCGATGTTATTGTGTGGCTTTATGCTTCCTTGACTTGCGTTAATTCCTGCGCTCAGATTGTACCTAGTATCATGGGTATGGTCATATTGTGGGGGTTTATCCCTCCTTATGGTCAATTCATGGTGCTAGATCCTTACCCTCTGGATAGGAGCAATCTGGGGACTATTTTCCTTTAGGAGTTTAGAATTGTTCATAAGAACCATGCACTGATAGATGAAACCTATTCATACCCAATCATTAGGTTGCACCTTATTAGGACACAAAAGGAGCATTTTTTTTTTTACCTTTCTATCCTTCATGTTTTTACAATTTTTTTCAAAAAAAAAAAAAGGGGCTCCCCCAATAAAGCGAAAAAAACATCTTTGAGTAGATAGTCAAATTTCTTCAAAAAAAAAAAAAAAAAAAAAGGAAAAAAAGGAAAGATAAAAAAATAGAAGAAAAAAAGAGGGAGAAAAATGAAAAAAAGAAAAGAAAAGAGAGAGAAAACGAAATAAAA
Organism: Ammopiptanthus mongolicus; assembly: GCA_039655645.1. Lineage (NCBI taxonomy): Eukaryota > Viridiplantae > Streptophyta > Magnoliopsida > Fabales > Fabaceae > Ammopiptanthus > Ammopiptanthus mongolicus. The sequence continues at coordinate 43,198,126 of CM077349.1, forward strand.
AAAAATAGAATAGAGAGAAAAATAAAAAAAGGAAAGAAAAAAAAAGGAAAAGAAGAGGAATAAGTTCATCCTTTTAATGTCGAAAAATTGAACCAGGTGCTCTCAAAGAAGGTTTAGACCAATCAAACCTTGGTTCATAACATAGAAAAATGAAACCTTGTGGGCTAAAAAGAAACTTGATTCATGAGATGGAGGAAATAAAGAAGCAAGTGAACAACATAGCTCAAGGGACAAGCAAATCTGAAGACAAGTTGAGGACACTTGCAAGCCCAAGCAAGAAGGGTTGTATAATCTGCTAGCACAATTAATGCTCAAAGGCAGTAGGGGGTGACACAAACCATATGATTGGATAAAGTCAGAAAATGCTAAGCTGCGATTGTCACACAAAGATTGTTTGATCATATTGTTTCTTGTGTTTGCTTCATTTTGAAGCTTTATGGTAATGGACTTGCATGGACTGTTTTACTGTCCTCTACCTTCAAATAAAAGTTTGTGTCCTTTCATGGTTGTGAAGAACATGTACACTCTTTGAAAAAAGTTTCAAATCCCCTCTTCAAAAAAAGAAAAAAGGAAAAAGAAAAAAAAACAGTAAAAGAAAAAAAAAAAAGAAAAAGAAAAATATTTGGGAGCGAATAAATGAAGGTGCAGTTTTTAATAGGTATTAATTTTGTCTGAAGATTACTTTTTTTTATTTTTATGTGAGATGAGTAATCAAGATTTGAAATGAGGATTGGCCATCTTTCTCTATCCTTCATAAAATATAACTATTCCTTGTTACCCCTGTTGGGCCTTAGAAATTCTTTCATATAACCTTAGACTGGGATCACCCCTACATTAGGTGTTGGCACTAAATAAAGGTTTTTTACAACAACAATAGCTAGGGGAAAGGAGGAAAATGTTAAAGAGATAAGAAAAAACAAAAAAGGAAAAGAGGATGATGATGAGGACGGAGGTGATATTGAAAAAGGAAAAAAGGAAACAAACGAGGGATGTTGGTAATACCACTGAAATAAAAAGGGAGAAGAAATGAACAAAAGTGAAAAAAAAAAAGGAGTTTTGGGTTCGTGATAAGCCAAAGATCCTTGGTCTCATTCACCCTCAAACACTTGTTTGAGCCTCTTATACCTTCTTTTCTTAACCCCTAACCATGGCCACATTACAACCTTTAAAAGTCCATTCTGATCAATGAGGGGTTGCTCTTATTTTCATAAAAATCTTAATCTTGAGACAAAGTATTCACACCTTCCATAATATTTTGCTGCATGAAAAAAAAAAAAAAAAGGAAAAGAGGAAAGTCCGTTAGGCTGAAAACCCGCAAGGGCGGTCTAAGCAAAAATTAGGGCAAACAAAAAAAAAAGAAGGAAAGAAAATGAAGAGGGGTTTACGTAGGTTCAACTTTCTACATAGTTCAATCCAACCATTTTCTAGGTCAAATCTTTTGGTTGAAAGTGACCCTGCACAGGGGCAAATTCCCCATTGTTCGAGTCAGCCCTACACTGGGACAATTTTCCCCGTTGTTCAAGTCAACCCTACACTGGAGCAAAATTTCTGTGTTGTTCAATTCAGCCCTACACTTGGGCACAATTTTGTGTTGCTCAATTCACCCCTATATTGGGGCAAGTTTCCATGTTCCTCAACCAAGGCTTTTTCAAGTCTGAGTCGGCCTTACACCGGGGCAATTTTGTTTTGGCTCTCAAAAGGGCACTTCAGTCAATAAGTCTTGATCTATTTGATTTCCTTGTTGTCGCACCTTGTATGACTCTTGAACTTCTTCATTGCACTCAAGTGTTCAAAATCCTCAAAGAAGCTCTCTAATCAATCTCCGTCTTGAGTCACTTGTCGATCCATGGATGTCCATTAAGTAATGCTTCATGATAGGTGATCGTAGGTTCAACATTGTGATTCGACAATCCAATGGCAATCTCCCCAGTTACCGTTCAAGCCTCAAGGAATTCAAAAAGGGTGGAAGATGACATTCTCAAAGAGCAATCAAGATTGTGAGGTAGCTTGATTTTCAATTTGAGGCTTGGAAATGAAAGGAATGTGAATAGTAGTGGTGTTCAAGATGTTACATTCTAAGGACATGTCTGAATAATGGTTTGATTGGTTGAAGCTCGTTAAGAAGCACTCAGTTCAATTTATCCGTATGGTTTCTCTTTTGCGAGTCGGTGTCGAGTTGGCTCGCCAGTGCGGTTGTTTTAAAAAAAGAAAAAAGAAAAAGAAGGGGAAAAAATGAGAAAAAGAGAAGGAAAAAAGAAAAGAAAAGAAAAGGAAAATGTGAGTCCCAAGCTGAGAGTTTGTTTCCAGTTCACTTGCGAACTACAAAAAAGAAAAGCAAAATAAAAGAATTGTAATTCTGTTGACTGACAGGGCTCATCCCCTGCTCCTGGCCTAATTCATTTTTTTCTCTGGCTTAAGGCCAATTTCTACTTGTTTAAAGGCTCATGCCCTCCTTTTTCTCTCAAAGGTCAACTGCAAAATTTTGTGCTCAAGCCTGTTTCATAAATATTCTGGCTCAAGGCCAATTGCATATTTCTTTGGCTCAAGGCCTACTTCACATTCTGGCTTAAGGCCCATTGCATAAAGTTCTATCTTATTGCTCAACTCATAAAGTTTTTCGACTCAAGGCCAATTGAATAATTATTTTGGCTCAAGGCCTACTCACTGTTGGATGGAGTTTTCTAGCTTGTGGTTCAAGTCATAAAGTTTTTTGGCTCAAGGCCAATTGCGTAATTCTTTTTGGCTCATGGCCTATTGCATGAAGTTTTCCAGCTCATGACTCAATTGTTTAGGTTCAAAGGCCCATTGAATTTATTTGGAAGTTTCTATCGGTAAGGAGATTCCACCAATTGCATATTAACGTTTGTTGGATGAGGAGGTTCCGTCCATTGCATATTTACTTTGGTTGGACAAGGAGGTTCCATCCATTACATATTTATTTTTTTCGGACGAGGAGGTTCCGTCCATTGCAAATTTACTTTTGTTCGGACGAGGAGGTTCCATCCTTTGCATATTTACTTTTTTGTCGGACGAGGAGGTTTTGTCCATTGCATATTTACTTTTTGTTGGATGAGGAGGATCCGTCCATTGCATATTTATTGTTTTGCTGGACGAGGAGGTTCCATCCTTTGCATATTTACTTTTTTGTCGGACGAGGAGGTTCCATCCATTGCATATTTACTTTTTGTTGGATGAGGAGGATCTGTCCATTGCATATTTATTGTTTTGTTGGACGAGGAGGTTCCGTCCATTGCATATTTATTGTTTTGTTGGACGAGGAGGTTCTGCCCGTTGCATTTTTATTTTTGTTGGACAAGGAGATTCCTTCTGTTGCATATTTAATTTTCGAGATTAGAGGTTCACCACAATTTAATTTTTTGGATCAGAGGCCCACTGTCAATTAATTTTCGAGTTCAGAGGCTCACTATCATTAATTCTTGGGATCAGAGACCCACAATTATTTAGTTTTAGAGCTCAGAGGCTCATTGTCATTTAGTTTTTTGAGATCACATTTAATTTTCGAGCTCAGAGGAACTCATTGTCATTTAATTTTCGGGATTAGAAGCTCACTGCACTCTTAATTTGCTGTCATTTACTTTTCGGGTTCAGAGGCTCATCGCATTTTGTTTCTTTCATTTGTTATTATGCCTGCATCATTTGCATTTAATCTCTCTGTATAGTTGCATGCATTCCCGGACAAAATGCGTGTTCTTTTCTTTACTCGTTCCTTACTATGATCACATGAAAAATCATGACTCTTAATGTCTTCTAGTAAGAAACAAGTAAAGAGGGGCAACTGTGAACACCCCATTTTGACCGGGTCCCTTTTGATTTTCACTTAAATTTACCCAAAAAAAGCAAAAAAAAATGGAAAAAAATCAAAATCATAAAAATATCTCAAGTTTTGTTATCAAAATAAGAAATTTTGGAAATTGTTTTTAATTTTTTATAAAAAAAAATCCTAGAAAAAGAATTAGAAAAAACAAAAAAAATCAGAAAAATTTCCTATCTCTTATTTATTTATTTATTTTGTTTTTTTAACGGATGCTTGTTTTTTTCCCCTACTTAATGGATTATTTGCCTCAAATTGGGTCAGAACTAGTCACTAAAGCCCATGCTCCTCCTCCACCGTGCTGATCCAAACCCGGATCCTTCCTCCAAACCCATGACCCATATCGCTCTCTGTCACTTTCTCTTCCCTTCCACTCTAGAAACCCTAGCAGCCACAGCTTTCTCCCCCTCCCCCATCATTCATTTCTTGACCGAATCACACCCATATCACGATCAAGATCGTGATTTTGTTTCCTTCCTCCAACGCACACCAACATCAACCTTGAAGATATCGCGCGATTTCAGATATAGAAATAGGAAAAATGGTTTATTTCCTTCATTACTTCGTTTACAAAAAGATGCTCCCAATCACGCATTTGTCGTCCTCGTCTAAACAAGGTAATTATAATTACTTTCTATTTTCGTAAAGCTAATTGGGTTTTTTTTTTTTTTTTTGTAGATTGATGGAGGCGTGAAGAGGGAGCCTCTATCTTGAATCCTTATACATTGGATTGTGTCATGTTGTTTATGCTAACTCTCTCCCATATGCGATCCTTTTGATTTTGTAGGTGTTGGTTTTTACTTTTTCTTTTTTTAAAAAAAAAAAAAACATCAATGGCTGAATTGGTGAGTAGCAGGATCCATGACCCCTTGTGATGAATGGGCAGTGAAACTTTCTTCCTTTTTTTTGTTCTTTTGGGTCATGACAGGTTGAAATGTTTTATGATGCATTGGGCTCTGCTGTTTGAATTTTATAGTTATCGGCCTGATTTTGGGGCACCCTTGCTCTGGTTTGTGTAAAGATAGATTTGTTTATGTGGTGTCCAGAACTTATTTGAACTAAATCATGCTTTTACACTTTTAAAATCACTTTTAACATTGAAGTCCAACTTGGTTTTTGCAAGTTCTGCATGATGTTGATGCATTATTATATCAATCTTTTTACCACATTTAGCCTGTGATGTGTTTCTTCTCCATTTTCATGGGCCTAATTCATTTTTTTCTCTGTCTTAAGGCCAATTTCTACTTGTTTAAAGGCTCATGGCCCTCCTTTTTGGCTCAAAGGTCAACTGCAAACTTTTGTGCTCAAGCCTGTTTCATAAATTTTTTGGCTCAAGGCCAATTGCATATTTTTTTGGCTCAAGGCCTACTTCACATTTTGGCTTATGGCCCATTGCATAAAGTTCTATCTTATTGCTCAATTCATAAAGTTTTTCGGCTCAAGACTAATTGAATAATTATTTTGGCTCAAGGCCTACTCACTGTTGGATGGAGTTTTCTAGCTTTTGGTTCAAGTCATAAAGTTTTTTGGCTCAAGGCCAATTGCATAATTCTTTTTGGCTCAAGGCCTATTGCATGAAGTTTTCCAGCTCGTGACTCAATTGTTTAGGTTCAAAGTCCCATGGAATTTATTTGGAAGTTTCTATCGGTAAGGAGATTCCACCGATTGCATATTAACTTTTGTTGGACGAGGAGGTTCCATCCATTGCATATTTACTTTTGTGGGATAAGGAGGTTCCGTCCATTGCATATTTACTTTTGTCGGACTAGGAGGTTTCGTCCATTGCATATTTATTTTTGTTCGGACGAGGAGGTTCCGTCCACTGCATATTTATTTTTTGTTCGGACGAGGAGGTTCCGTCCTTTGCATATTTACTTTTCGGAAGAGGAGGTTCCGTCCATTACATATTTACTTTTGTTCGGATGAGGAGTTTTCGTCCTTTGCATATTTACTTTTTGTTGGACGAGGAGGTTCCGTGCATTGCATATTTACTTTTTGTTGGACGAAGAGGTTCCGTCCATTGCATATTTATTGTTTTGTTGGACGAGGAGGTTCCGCCCGTTGCATTTTTATTTTTGTTGGACGAGGAGATTCCGTCTGTTTCATATTTAATTTTCGAGATTAGAGGCTCACCACAATTTAATTTTTGGGATCAGAGGCCCACTATTATTTAACTTTCGAGCTCAGAGGCTCATTGTTATTTATTTTTCGGGATCAGAGGCCCACTGTCATTTAATTTTCGAGTTCAGAGGCTCATTCTCATTAATTCTTGGGATCAGAGCCCCACAATTATTTAATTTTCGAGCTCAGAGGCTCATTGTCATTTAGTTTTTTGATATCAGAGGCCCACTATGATTTAATTTTCGAGTTCAGAGGCTCATTGTCATTTAATTCTCGAGATTAGAATCTCGCTGCACTCTTAACTTGCTGTCATTTACTTTTCGGGATTAGAGGCTCATCGCATTTTGTTTCTTTCATTTGTTATTATGTCTGCATCATTTGCATTTAATCTCTCTGTATAGTCGCATGCATTCCAGGACAAAATGCGTGTTCTTTTCTTTACTTGTTCCTTACTATGATCACATGAAAAGTCACGACTCTTCATGTCTTCTACTAAGCAACAAGTAAAGAGGGGCAACTGTGAACACCCCATTTTGACCGGATCCCTTTAGATTTTCACTTAAATTTACCAAAAATAACCAAAAAAATAGAAAAAATCAAAATCATAAAAATATCTCAAGTTTTGTAATAAAAATAAGAAATAGTGGAAATTGTTTTTAATTTTTTATAAAAAAAAGAATCCAAAAAAAGAAGGATATAATTGGTATACACTGTCAGCATAAAGATTTTTTATATAGACAACTAATCAGAAAATTGCCACAAAAGCTAAAGTGATTGACTATTATCCTAACTACCTTAAAACTCACTCACACCATGATTTTTGATTAGTTGTTAGTGTAAAAATCTTTATTTATTTATTTATTTTGTTTTTTTAACCTATGTTTTTTTTCCTACTTTAAAGGATTTGTTTGCCTCAAATTGGGTCAGAATCAGTCACTAAAGCCCATGCTCCTCCTCCACCCTGCTGATCCAAACCCGGATCCTTCCTCCAAACCCATGACCCATATCCCTATCTGTCACTTTCTCTTCCCTTCCACTCTAGAAACCCTAGCAGCCGCAGCTTTCTCCCCCTCCCCCATCATTCATTTCTTGACCGAATCACACCCATATCACGATCAAGATTGTGATTTTCTTTCCTTCCTCAAACGCGCACCAACATCAACCATGAAGATATCGCGCGATTCCAGATGCAGAAATAGGAAATATGGTTTATTTCCTTCAACACTTCGTTTACAAAAAGGAGCTCCCAATCACGCATTTGTCTTCCTCGTCTAAACAAGGCAATTATAATTTCTTTCTATTGTCATAAAGCTAATTGGGATTTTTTTTTTTTTTAGATTGACGGAGGCGTGAAGAGGGAGCCTCTATCTTATAAATACTTCAAGCAGCAGAAGAAAAAGGGGAAACTATTACAGAAAGGGAGAGTGCAATCTTGAGAAGGGAACTCACTTTCAGAACATAGAATATAAGTTTGCGGATACAGAGAACCTGAGGTGCTAAGACCTCACTGGCGATTATTACTGCAGGCTTCAGTTTCTTCTTGTTTTATCACTCTGAATTCAATTAGCGAATAGATCTTTCCTCATTGATTTTGTAATATTCTTTTGATGCTATTTGCTTTCATAGGATATTCTGTTATGCGGAAATTATAATTGTTTTGACTCATTGCTTACCACCTGTTTGTTGAATATCTTGAATCCTTATACATTGGATTGTGTCATGTTGTTTATGGTACCTCTCTCCCATATGCGATCCTTTTGATTTAGTAGGAGTTGGTTTTTATTTTTCTTTTTTAAAAAAAAAAAAAAAACATCAATGGCTGAATTGGTGAGTAGCAGGATCCATGACCCTTTGTGATGAATGGCCAGTGAAACTTTCTTCCTTTTTTTGTTCATTTGGGTCATGATAGGTTGAAATTTTCTATGATGCACTGGGCTCTGCTGTTTGAATTTTGTAGTTATCGGCCTGATTTTGAGCCGCCCTTGCTCTGGTTTGTGTATTGGTAGATTAGTTTATGTGGTGTGCAGAACTTATTTGAACTAAATCATGCTTTTACATTTTTAAAATCACTTTTAACATTGAAGTCCAACTTGGTTTTTGCAAGTTCTGAATGATGCTGATGCATTATTATATCAATCATTCTATCACATTTAGCATGTGATGAGTTTCTTCTCCATTTTCTTTCATTACTTTTTTTTTTTTTTTGTCATAAGAAGAGGATCTTGATGTTCTTGAGTTTAGAACATATGTTCAGAAGCGGATTGATCCTGGTTTGTTTTCTTTAAAACAAAAAAACTGGTTGCCATGGGGATAGTGAAAAGCGCCACTTATTCTACATCTTTTAATAAGTGCATGGAAGCTCTGTAGTGTGAGTGTTGAATGACGATGGGTGGTTTATCAACTAATATGAGCAAAAGGTATGTGTATTTTCCATGTTTGGTCCTAATGGAAAAATTATACATTCATAATTAACTCTCTTTGGAACCTGCCAATACGTCAAGGTGAGAGCACCTTCCAGAATAATTCCCCTCCCCCCTCGTTTTTTTATATAGTCTCTTTTTTATTATTTGTTTGTATGGGGTAAATAAAATACTTTAGAATTTATAAAATTTTTGCACAATTAATTTGGGAAACCGTTTTTTTTTAATGGGTGTACTAGGGGTGATGTGAGGTTATGTCCTCATCCTTCCCTATGCGCAATTGACTTCCGAACTCAATTTGGCTCCAAAGACCAAATTTCCCTTTTTACATAAATAAAGGTTTTCCAATTTTCCCAATTAATTAAAATTGGTGGCGACTTCCCTGATTTCTTAAATCTCTCTCGCGACAACTCTCAATCAGAAACAACACGATGCCACTGCATCCACACGGCCACAGCCTCGGCGCCACGCGTCCACGAGCCACAGCTCAAATAACACGACCACAGCCTCGAACAGTCCGCATAACAGCTGCGACACCATCCACGGTATCAACCCAGCAACAACACGACACACAGTCAAACTTAATTCTACGACATTCCACCACTGTACCACCATTACCACAAACAGCATAATAGCATCAATATTGACAATAGTAATATCAACAACAGCACATAGCAGCATATCACATACCAAGTAGCATATAGGCACTTAGACAGATAGCAACAACAACAGTCATCATAGCAGTCATACAAAAAAGATCATCCTCAATCAATAGTTCGCTAGCCTAGGGTTTTCAATCTTAACGGCGATAGCCCAAAGTAAGATAAACCTAGGTTTAGGTACTTTATCGGGGCTCAACCACTAGTAGGGTTACGGCTTCCCTACACATAGCAAAAAATATATTACACGACTCTTGCCTTCCTGACGACAGCAGTACTTTTTCTCCCCACCTGAACAGCTGTCACAAAAACCCACGGGATCACCGGCTTGCTCCTCACACGCAGCCACGAACACGAAGAACAGCTCCGGAATAGCCTCGAAGCTCCTCCCTAGCCGCGGCCTCAAGATCCAAGCTGCGGGAAACCCTAATCACGAGCACAACACGTATACAATAGTGTTAGCCTTAGGGCAAGTTCAAAAGACCAGAGAAAGAGGTAAGGACTCGAAGAACGCCAGGAACACGAAGAACACGTGTTAGGGATCCGAGTTTACCTTGGACTAAGCGAGAAACCAATCCGTTAGAATTGAAGATAACTTAGCCGCGATCACAACAGTGCAGTCAGAATCGCGTTCCGATACTTCGATCGCCTTGAAATTAAGCCTTCTCTCACTAAGAATTTTGCCTTCTCTCAACTCTCTCTGCAACACTTCGATCTTGAAGAAGAGAAAATGGCCCAAGTGAAATAAAAGAGAAAGACTTCACTTGGGGCATCCTGCTGAGAACGCTTTAGCGTGGACTCTCTGAACGCTTGAGCGTGGAACCTTGTCCGCTCCGCCTTCACCCTGGCCTGACATATGTAGCACATGCGTCAAAAAGAACACCAGCTGGCAAACGCACTCAACACGTTTGAGCATGCAACACACCAACGCTTAAGCGTTGGCATGCTAGGGCATGCTCCCTTCCCACGCTTGAGCATGCTGCTCAGCGGGGAAAAGCCTTCAAAACCTCTGGCTCCCACAGTTACTCTTTTAACACCTTAGGCACTTCCAATGGGGTTCAAGCCTATTCCTAAGCTTCAAACTAAGCCTTAAACTAGCACATAATAACTCATACAATCATCAAAAGCCCTAATCGAGGTTAACCAACTTGATTAGTGTCACAGAAAGTCAGGATGTTACATTTTTCTCCTTAGTTTTCTCGAGGGACTTATAATCGATTATATAATCGATTATCCTATCAGATTTTTAAATTTTCGCAGCAGGGGAGATTTGATAATTTTTCTATGAGGTCCTATAGCTTCTTTGGAGTAATCTTATCTTTTCTAGAGATTCTTACCCACTCAAATAGACATAATATGCTTGACATAATATTTAACCATATAAGCATAATAAGCATATCAATGACATACAATTGATTTTAGTATAAAACTCTTATGTCATTTTGTATCAATCGAGAGTTTCATATAAACATATATTTCAACATATATTTCAACATACATTTTAACATACCTCCTTAATTTATTTTCACATTTGAACATGCATAGGAGGTAGAGGGTAGAATTACCTCATTTTGAGAATTCACGAGACTACTCTTTCTTATCCACTTTTGTTTGATCTTACTCTTGTTTGAGTTGTCCATCAAGAGATTCGTTGCTTCCATTTGTGATTCCGCTTTCAAACTTATGAAGCATTCCTCTTGACGAAGCTTGGCTTGTGAAACATCATTTCTTGGCATGATCTTGAAGATGACTTTCCTCCAATGAGTTTTGCCCTTTCCTGCAATTACTTTTAATTTCAAGATCATTAGTGACAAGGTAATAATTATCAAGAATATTTATAATGTCCTCGGCACATTCACACTCTTTGATTCTCTCATAGGCTCTTCGCATAAGCAATTTTGGAGAATTTCCATGGCTTTTTTATTCAGGCAAAAACAATTTTTCTCAAATTCAATTTGACGCTCTTTGGGTTTTGTACTGGGTCTATAGACTCCACTTTCCCATAAGTCCACATTAATTGACGTCATGTAAAATTCAATTTTTGCACTCCAGAAAACAAAATCCTCACCATCAAAGAATGGTGGTTTGTTAATGTTAAAACCAAACTTCATAATGAAAAAGTTTTCGAAGGTGGTTACTATCAAGGATCTTAACTCGAAGCTGGTAAGCTACTGACCAGAGCCGAAGCTCTGATACCACTTGCTGGCCATGGCAACCAATACTCAAGAGGGGGGTGAATTGGGTTTTGAAATAAAAATGAAAACTTTTTGCACAATCAAAAACCTTATATAAATAAAACAGAATTTGCAGCGAAAAATAATTTGTTTAAATGGAGAAAGAAAAGCAAGACACGTGTATTTTATCTTGGTCCAGCCACGCACCGCCAGTGGTCTAGTCCAGTCCCCACTTCATCTGTGGGATTTTGTTCCACTATAAAAACAAGCTTAACTGGTGCTTACCATAATAGGTGCTTGTAACCTTCACAATAACAGAGCTCTCCTCATAGACCAGGGATATCACCTCCCCCAGTGAAAGAGCCTCAAATAACCCCAAGCTTAGCAAGTGCTTGTAAACTTCCGAGCACTCCTCACAAACCAGGGATATAACCTCCCCCAGTGACAGAGCCTCAACCAAGCTTAACAGGTGTTGGCAACTTTTCGAGCACTCCTCACAGACTAGGGATGTAACCTCCCCCAGTGACAGAGCCTCAACTAAGCTTAACAGGTGCTGGCAACCTTAGATCACGTTGATGCTCAAAGAATGGTTTGAGTCGTTTGACTCTTACCAATATAATGCACTCACAATAGTGCGGATAAACAACAACAATGTGCAACAAAATACACTAAAGAACTTGTGATAATCAAAGTGTAACAATGGCTCGAGTATTTTTCAAAATGAAGAGAAAAGAGTAGAAAATGATTTAATCAAAATAATAGCACGTTCTCTCTTAACCTCTCTTCCTTTCTTCAAAGCCCCCCGCAAGATATATTTCTAATGTTTTGAAATATGGCCGTTAGAAATTATAAAAGATATTTTATTAATTAAAAACAAATTCTTTTTCTGAAAATCAATTTGAAAAGCTAGCCGTTGGAGCCATTAAATGCAGCAGATAAAGAAATAGAATTTTCTCATTTAAGCGCATCATAATCAATTATCATATGTTCATAATCAATTATGGCTTGTCTGCCATAACTGGGATTTTTAATAAAACATGCATAATCAATTATCCTAATCGATTAAGGCTTCTCTGTAAAAACCACCCAGTTTCGTAAATGTTCATAATCGATTATTCTAATCGATTATACCTTTGCTGTCAGCCAAAAACATTTTTCACATTGAGGTACAGGCTGACCATAATCGATTACAGTAATTGATTATTGTTTCCCAAAATTAATTTTCAAAGATAAATCCTTTTTCAACCAAAATGGAAACCAAAGATATTTCTCAAAAATATTTTTGATAATTTGAAAACATATTTTTCAAAACATTTTTGAAATAATTTTGGTAAAATTCATTTTAGAGAATTGAGCCATTATTACCTTCTCATATCTTACATTAATTCTAAGACCTTTCTATACGACTATCTTTGAAGCTCATAACTCTTGGTTTTGAATTCTTAATCTTCTTGAGATTCTTCAAGGAAATGTCTTTCAAATATTTGCTCTTCAAAATCTTGACATTTCTTCTATCAATCTTGATAATCCTGATTGATCTTGAATCTTGGCCCTTAAATCTTTTTGTCCTCATAGCTTTGCTTAACTTGAACTTTGCTATGATATTTCTCATAAAGCATATTAGTTCAAGATATAATATATTTCACATTTAATTCCATGCATAAAGCCATTATCATATAAAGACATATTTTTAAGATAATATTCCAATTAATATTTCATATGTCTTTATTTAAATGTGATCAAGTAAAATATTTCATATAATGCTTATTGATCATCATATTTCCACTTAGTGTAATTAATATCATTAGGCATGTATGATAATATCAAATCTATTTTCTATGTCATTTAGTCTCAAACATATATCAAGTATATCAAGTATTTGTCACAGGTGTATATACTGATAAATCAAATTGATCATATAACACGTGTATATAAAGCAATTTAAGCTTAAAACAATGATTTATCATTCGACAACATTAAATTAAGTTCTCCCCTTAATTCTCTATTTGTCAACATCAAAACCTATATGACAATATGGTTCACACGCTTAGGTCATGGGGATAGAATAGATGAATGAAGACTTGATGATTTAAAAAATGAGAATTTATATAACTGTGTTATGATGATTCGATGTTGGTTTAACCATATGATTTAAGTTAGCCTATAAAATAGTGATAGTTTTCCGAATACTCGATGATAAGTTGTCGCACTAACCACCCAATAGCTTATTGACAGTAGAGGGAGCTGTAATGACTTGAATAGGCTGATATAATTGGACTTTCTAGAGTTAGTTGCACCTATTAAAGATCTTTGTTTGAAAGGATAGACAATCCTATAATGTCGAGAGAGAAAAACTTAGGAGCCTGATAATATCTTAGTGAAGATTTCCCTCGAAGTGTAGTAATCGCGTGAAGTTTCTTTTGATGGTATTTTTAAGAAATGATGAGAGCCTTCGCTGTTTGTGGATTTGATGGATAGGGCATTTGTCTCCACTAGGACAGATTGAGGGTTACGCGTTATGGGTGAACTTGTAATCCATGCAAATGATGGTGAAGAGTACGTATGATACCTAAGTACAAAATTTTCGAAGGTTACGAATGATCAGAGACTGAGTGAACAAGAATGGAAGTATGAATTTCGGTTATAGAATGGGTGTTCTTAGGACTGGTATAAGTAGGGGAAAGAATCACAATGGATCCTATAAGAGATTGGAATAGTGCCTCGTTAAGAGAACTTAAGATAGTGACCGGTGTAGATATGTAAGACAGATAAGTTTGGACTCGCTTGCAATGACGACTATCTGAAGATATTGTTGACTCTTTGTTTTGATACTTTCAATTTTCGAGCACTTGGACTACGTTTGATGTTAAGTTTGGATTTTCACTTAGACATTAGAATTCTTAAGTGAGCTTATTGAGATTTAAAGTGCATTAGAGTTTGTTGATGAGATTGGGACATGTAGTAACGGAATAAGAATTAGTTTAAGCGTTTGACATAATAATGAAAGTTAACTTAAGTAAAAAGTTATAAGTTTCTTCAGTTTTGTAGTTCTACTCTTTCGGACTCGATCTTTTGGCTCTGCTAGGGTTTGCATGGTGATTGCACCATGAATTCTTTATCCGACTGTCCATGGGAGATGTTATTCCCTGATATCTCTCTTGCGCCCCCTCTTCCTCGCCCTTTGTCTCTTGCTTCTTCTTCTCCACCATACTCTGCTCAGCCTTCTTCTCCAGCCATCACAAAAACATTTGCGTAGGCTTTGAACAATGCATGTGACATCCCTTTAAGCCAATTGCTTACACCATGCATGAAAGGAGATATGGTTGCCATTAAGATTCTGCAAGTTGAATATGTTGTAGGGCTTGATAGTTGTAAAAACAACTTGCACGACAGATTAATATTAACTAAAGAGGATACCCCGATTAAGTTAAATGATCTCAGAGAGAAACTAATGAAGTTATGGAAGCCTTTAGGGCAGTGGCAGATCACTCCTATTGGCAAAGGATATTTTGAATTCTCGTTTGGCTCCATTGAAGATTTAAGGAAGGTTTTAGCAGTGGGTTCATGGGCTCTGTATCCGAGAATGCTAAGATTATTTGCATGGACTAGGGATTTTAATCCAAATAGAATGAGGCAAACGAATTGCCAGTGTTGGATCAGAATTTATGGCTTGCCTCAGGAATATTGGAGACAAAAAATAATCTTCTCTATTGCAAGAGGCATTAGTTCTCCTTTGGCCCAAGATGATGCTACGAAAAATAAATCTTTAGGACATTTTGCTAGAGTGTTAGTAGATGTTGAATTAACAGCACAGCTTCAAGAAAAGGTTTTAGTTGAAAGAGAAGGGTTTGCGTTCCTAGTGGATATCCAATATGAGTACCTCCTTCTGTTTTGTTCTTCATGTGGTGTTATTGGTCATACTCTTTCGGAGTGTAACAGAAGTCAGAATAAGGATGTCAGGAAACAGGATTTCGTGCAGCACAAAAAATTGGTTACTACATATGTCCCTACAAGCATTAATGAGCTTGCAGTTATTAACTTGAAGGAAAAATGGAAGGTTGTTGATGAGGTTACTCCTATTAACTCAAGCAAAGTTGCTAATAAATTTGTAAGTCAAGACCAAAAAGCAGACTCTCAACCAGTAATTGAAGAGATCCCTATGAAGGTGGCAAGTGTAGGCCCTTATTTACCAAATTTTGTGCCCTATGTGGTGGAAGTAGTGCATCATGTTGATATTGATAATAACTACAGTGGAAGTTGGAATTCTGATTCTTTTGTTGCAAATTCTATTTTGAATGGTGCCACTTAATCTCCAGCTGACAAAGGCATTCAGTTTAAGTCTCCTGAGATAGCTATTAATAGTGATCCTTCCAAACTCCTGGTCAAGTTAATCAGGTTGTTGAAACATATTTGAAAGTTATAAGTGGTAGACTTTGGGCAAATTCTGGTCAAGAAGTCTTCAATGATAGTGAAGAAGAAGTTGATATTGTAGAGGAAATGTGACACCCACTACCCCACATATAAAAAAAAACATGAATAAAATCATACATGTCTTTAAAAAAAATAACAATTAAAATAAAAACATATCCTCAAGGGTAATGTGCATCACATCATCTATAACGTAAAACATAGGAATCTGAAATAATCAAAATCCTTTAAAAACAAACTGCGGAAAACATAAATAATAAACATAACCCAAGTCCCGATGTCACATATCAAAGCTGGTATACATATACCGATAATACATCGGAATAAAACCGAATAACATAAATCATAAATCCTAACTACTGAGAGAGATCTCCTCGGGATCACTCCTCGTCAGCATGCTCACCCTCCTCTGCATATACCACAACATATGCACAAGAATAACAAAGAGAGGGGTAAGAAACACAATCATGAATATATGTAAACGGAATGGAATAGTAATTAAAATGGCATACAACATACATCAATCAACACAGATATAATCAATATATATCAAGGATGCATGTCAATGCGAATGCAACATCACTACTCCGCATGCATGTGGCCAATAACTCTAACTCTGGAAAGACGATTAGGAGTACATGTCCGGTTATCAACGTGGATGATATGCCAGACCATGGGCCATCCCCGAACACTCTCACTAATCCTGATAATGTATAGTGGCTAGTCAGTGTACTCAAGCTTATTCTTTAGGTCACTCCGACAATAGGTAGCTAGCCCATGTCACCTGGAACTTCCATACCCAACGTACTCACAAGGCCGGGATAACACCCATCGTGGCCACCACTATTGCGATTCATCGTTTGCTTTCCACCCAACATATCAACGTCAATGTATGATGCATGCTATGCTCAACAACATGCAAACACATGTCCAACCATCCACCATCAAACCATTACATGGCTATCAACTTTGACTAACAAGCATCAAAGATGATTTATCAACATCAAACTTGACCAATAAGCATCAAGAATGATTTAACCAACAACATCGGTAACAGTACATCGTTACCAATAACATCATCGTCTTATTAATTGTTCTCTTTGTTAAGTATTATACTTAATCTTATTATCCAACCCTCAATTCATATTTTAATAAGATTATAACTTAATCTTAATATTTAAACCTCAAGTCATATATTTATTAAGATTATAACTTAATCTTAATATCTAATCACCAATTCATATCTTATTAAGGTTATAACTTAATCCTAATATTTAAACCTCAAGTCATATATTTATTAAGATTGTAACTTAATCCTAATCATTATCCCTTCACAACAGAATCTGGGTGAGAAACCCAGATTCGCTAGGCGAATCGTAGCTCGCGAGGCGAGCCCGAGAGCTCCGAAACAGGTTCTCAGATTCGCTAGGCGAATCCTGGCTCGCGAGGCAAGCCCGAGAGCCCCAATATCTGGTTCTCTCATTTGCCTCGCGGATTACAATCCGCTAGGCGAATTACATCAGACCACGAATGGTCTCTCTGTCTTGCCTCGCGAATGGCTATTCGCTAGGCGTATCATGACAGACGTGGGAATCTTAAGAATTTCTCTAAGTTATCCCTATGCCTATCATCCCATCTCTAGAGGATCGTTCCTATGGATTTCCAAGACTAATCCAATATTATCAATCTCACCTCTCATAACAACTCCTTCATTATGGGGTGCCAAACATGCTAAAGCTATGTTCTTTTACTAATCCTATTGTCTTCATTGTAACGCACATCATCATCAAGTCATCATTATCAGTGCACATCATACAATCTCATCAATGCATATCGTATGTATATTCATACTATTCATCGCATAACATAATATTTCAATCATATCATCAAGACAAACACCCATAATCATAATCATAGAACCATAAACATATATATTTATACAATATTCACATAGGCATATACATAACATACACATAATTACACTCATAGCATATACATAGGCATTTACAATGCATATAGACAAACATATAGGGGTCATGGGTTAACCCCTTCATCTTAACCTATCCCAAAACCCACATACTCATGATCTATTTCTTCCCCCCATACCTGGTATGACGATCACAATGAACAAAGGAAGGAAAAAGGTCTGGAAAAGGTTGCGTCTACACGAATGCTCGATCTTACGACGCTTGACTTCACGATCACAGCCCCAAAAGGTTCAAGAGCAGTAACTAGGAAGAGGGCTTGTGATGGCAGTGATGCTCTTCAAGCGAAGGAGACGAAGAACGATGAACAATGGTGCAATCTCCTTCAAGAATCCTTGGAAAGGGTTTAGAAATCCTTGTTTGGAGCGGAAGAGGCAGTTTCTAAGAGTAATTCGACTTAGAAAATTGGTTTAGGTCGAGTCTTATGGTATAAATATGAGTTAGGGTCATTATGGGCTGATTAGAAGCCCAAAAACACGATTCTGGTGCGCGCAGATTCGCGAGGCGAGTAGCCTTTCGCGAGGCGAACCAGAGAGCTGCAATAATCTGGCTGTCAGGTTCGCGAGGCGAATGTATCTTCGCGACGCGAAACTTTAGAAGCCGAATTTGGCCTTAACACCTGAAATAAGACTTGTATATAATTCTCTAAGATTTCCAACGCATCCAAGATCACCTCAATCGGATGTCTAGAACTCAAGATATGAACAAAACCGTAAAACAGGTTTCTTGGACTTGAAGGCATTGACCATTCCTTAAGGCTAAACTACCCCAACTATGAACTTGGACATCAAGAACAATCATAAACAACATATATACAACATATACAAGCAAATATTAACACATATAAGCATAGTGTAAAAGAAAAACAGGGTGTTACAATTCCACCCCCTTATAAAAATTTCGTCCTCGAAATTTCTACTCATCTTGAGTAAACATATGCGGATTTGACTCCTTCATCTTGCTCTCCAACTCCCAAGTAACACTTTCTTCTGTAGCTCCACTCCAAACGACCTTGACCAAGGGAATTTCCTTCCCTCTTAGCTGCTTGACCTCTTCAACCCTAAGCGGTAACACCTCGAAAGTCAAGTTATCCTTTAGTGGAATGATATCGGGTACTATCACATGGCTTGGATCATGAACATACTTTTGAAGTTGAGACACATGAAACACATTGTGAAGATTTGACAAGAACGGGGGTAAAGCTATCTGGTAGGCGACTTCACCGACTCTTTTTAGAATTTGGTAAGGGCCAATGAATCTAGGAGTAAGTTTCCTCGCTTTCATTACTCTGCCAACCCCAGTTGTTGGAGTAACTAGCAAGAACACATGATCCCCCTCCTGGAATTCGAGAGTTTTTCTTCTCTTATCATGGTAACTCTTTTGCGTACTCTGTGCCACTCTCATCTTTTCTTGTATCATCCTCACTTTCTCTGTTGTCTCTTGCACTACCTCAGGTCCTAACACAACATTCTCTCCAGGCTCATTCCAACACAAAGGTGTCCTACACCTCCTACCATACAAATCCTCATAAGGTGCCATCCCAATACTGGAATGGAAGCTATTGTTGTAGGTAAACTCTATAAGGGGTAAAAAATTATCCCAACTACTAGACTTCTCTAGCACACACGCCCTCAACAAGTCCTCTAAGGATTGGATTGTTCTCTCAGACTGACCATCGGTCTGTGGGTGATAAGCTGAACTCAATCTAAGCTTAGTTCCTAAGGCCTCATGCAAATCATTCCAAAATCTAGAGGTAAATCTAGGATCTCTGTCTGAAACTATGTTAGACGATATCCCATGCAATCTAACTATTTCTCTGATATACAACCCAGTCAACTTCTCTAATGGATATTCCATGTTCATAGGGATGAAATGGGCAGATTTGGTTAACCTATCCACAACAACCCATATGGCATCACAACCAGCTGGAGTCCTAGGGAGTCCAGACACAAAATCCATAGAGATACTATCCCACTTCCACTCAGGAATACTTAAAGGTTGCAACTTACCTGAAGGTTTCTGGTGCTCTATCTTCGCCTTCTGACATACTAAGCAAGCATACACAAACTCAACCACATCCTTTTTCATCCTAGGCCACCAAAACATCCGTTTCAGATCCTGATACATCTTTGTGGCTCCTGGGTGAACACTTAAACCACTCCTATGGCCTTCCTCAAGGATCAACTTCCTGAGCTCTGGAACATCAGGTATACAAACCCTATCTTGGAACCTCAAAATTCCATCTATCCCTTCCTTCAAACTAAGGTTTCTACCCTGAGCAATCAACTTTCTCTGGTCTAAAAGGTATACATCTATCTTTTGCCCTTCTCTAATCTGATCCATCAAACTGCTAGTAATTTTCAACATTCCTAGTCTAATGCTCTTAGGGGTAACTTCCCAAGCTAAACTCAAATCCCTAAACTCCTCTATCAAATCCATCTCTCTAACCATCAAGGCTGAAATATGTAAGGTTTTTCTACTCAACGCATCAGCCACTACATTGGCCTTACCTGGGTGGTAACTCAACTCAAACTCATAATCTTTAAGAAATTCCATCCACCTACGCTGTCTCATATTCAGCTCCTTTTGATCAAATAGGTATTTCAAACTCTTATGATCACTAAAGACCTCAAATCTAGCTCCATAAAGATAATGCCTCCAAATCTTCAATGCAAACACTACGGCTCCTAGCTCCAAGTCATGGGTAGGGTAATTCTTCTCATGGGTCTTAAGCTGCCTAGAAGCATAAGCTACTACCTGACCATTCTGCATCAACACCTCACCTAAACCTTGCTTGGAAGCATCATAGTACACCACAAAAGGTTCACTAGGATTGGGCAACACTAACACAGGTGCAGTGGTCAACCTATTCTTCAACTCCCGAAAACTTTCCTCACACTTAGAGTCCTACACAAAGATCTGACCTTTCTTAGTAAGGCGGGTCATAGGCAAAGCTATCTTAGAGAATCTTTCTATAAACCTCCTATAGTACCCGGCTAAACCCAAGAAACTCCTAACCTCGGTCACTGACTTAGGTGCTTCCCATTGGAGCACGGTTTCTACCTTAGATGGGTCTACGGCTATTCCTCCTTTAGAGATGATGTGTCCTAAGAAACTCACCTCCTCTAACCAGAACTCACACATAGACAACTTGGCATACAACTATTTTTCCTTAAGGGTCTTCAAGACTATCCTCAAGTGTTCCTCATGTTCTTCCCTACTCTTAGAGTATACTAGGATATCATCTATGAAAACAACTACAAACCTATCCAATTATGGATGAAAGATCTTGTTCATGTAGTCCATGAACACAGCAGGGGCATTAGTCACACCAAAAGGCATGACTAGGTACTCATAATGGCCATAGCGTGTTCTGAACGCAGTCTTTGGAATGTCCTCAGACTTGACCCGAATTTGATGGTAACCTGATCTCAAATCTATCTGAGAAAACACACAAGCTCCTATCAGCTGGTCCATAAGGTCATCTATCCTAGGAAGAGGGTACCTATTCTTAATGGTCACCTTGTTGAGTTGTCGATAATCGACACACAGCCTCATGCTGCCATCTTTCTTCTTCACCAACAACACCGGCGCTCCCCACTGAGATACACTAGGTCTAACAAACTACTTCTGGAGCAATTCCTCTAACTGTTTCTTCAACTCAGCTAGCTCTAGAGGGGACATCCTATAAGGTGCTATGGATATAGGTCCTGTACCTGGCACTAAGTCTATGCTAAACTCAACCTCTCTCTCAGGTGGCAAACTATAAATGTCCTCTGGAAAAACTTCTGGGAACTCTCTCACAACTGTAACGCCCCGATTTTCACGTTTTATAATTCTTCAGTATTTTAATGTCTTTATTTTATTCGAGGTCTTAGGAATGGAAATAAAATATTCCGAGACCATAGTCATGCTCGACGATATCGTAGGAAGCTACGATTAAGTTTTGAGTCGAAAACTCAAACGGAGTCCGGTCTGCGTTTTTACACTGACAGTATGATTTTACTGCTCAGAAGACCTCAGATGGACCCGTGAACGAGACAGTAAGTCTTAGAATTCGATTATCTACGTTTTGGTTAAATTTCGTAAAAATTTCAGAAAAATCATTTCCTGACCTTCGTTCGGGCGAAATTCTCAATCGGGTGACGAACGGAGCCACATATGGACTTACCGAGACTTGCCAACAGATAATCTTGATATCACAACATCCCAGGACACTTGGGAGAGTATGCCAGAGTCGTCATGACGATCGGGAAAATCTAGACGCAAAATGACCAAAATGCCCCTAACCTTAGTCTTTTGCACTTTTACCATTTTACCCTTTTGGCAAATGACCATTTTGCCCTTAAGTGACTTGTTTTAAAGGCTGAACTCAGCCCATCTAGCCCCTCATTCACGAAATTTCTGCCCAAAGAAGAACACCATTGTTGTTCTTGAAGAGAAACTCCATTTTTCTTCTTGAAAAGCTTGAATCACTTGTTGGATTCACTTGATTCCTTGAGCAATCTTCCTTCATTTTATGGTAAGATCACTTCTATGATCTCTTAGCTTCTTGAATATCTCTTTATTTCAAGATCAATCTTCATTTTCATGAAAATTATTTCTTAGATCCAAAACTTTGAAAATCCATAGGAAATTGTAGAAAAATCATTTTGATGTGAGACCAATTTCTTTGAACTCACCTCATCATTCTCTACCTAAACCCAAGAGCTTATGATTCAACTCCCATCATAGCTCAAAAAGCACATTAGGGCCGAACCCTTCTTGATGATGATGAATAGTGTTTTCATCAAGTTTTGATTTTTAACACTTGATTTCATCCTTAGCTTTCCTAATGCCTTTGAATCCATGAAATGGAAAACCAAGATCAATTCCTAGCTTTATTCTCTTTAGGGTGGCCGAAACCCTCTTTGTGAGAATTGTTGAGTTTGGTTTGATTGTTGTTTAATGTTTGATTGTTTGGTTGTTTGTAGTTGGTGACAATTATCGGAAGGTTCACAAACCGATCAACCGACTTTGATCCGGGAATCTGCTCTTCAACAGGTATGGGGAGAAGAACCTCATCACACCAAGATGGTGGTGGTGAAGATGGTTGTTTACTTTATGTGTGGGTGAAACCCTTTAGTTTGGGTTCACTTTTAATTGTTATGTTTTGTTAAGTTCTCTTCAAGAACAAGGTTGTCTTGATGAGTGTATGCTTTAGTATGTTGTAGTGTGCTTTAGCATATGTTGATGAAGATATGATTAAATGAAAATCATTTCCATGTATGTTGGAAAACCTACTCTGATCACTAGATCAAGTATGGACTTTTATTGTTGATTATGAGACCATAATGTGTGATGGACTTGGATGTTTGATTATGATGTAGTAATGTGTATTATGGTTATCATGATTGTGTATGTGTTGTGAGCTACACTTTGATTGGTGGATGAAGTAAAACTTCACATTGATTCCTAGTTGGCTATTAGCCATGACCTTGAGGAAAGGAAGGATATGAATAGTTCTTGGACAAGTCAAGTTTTGATGTAAAGTAAGTGTTTTCAATAACTTGTGTTTTTCAAAGAAAAACCCTAAGTGACTTTAAATGGAATTTAATCTCAAAGTGCT
Source organism: Ammopiptanthus mongolicus (assembly GCA_039655645.1). Lineage (NCBI taxonomy): Eukaryota > Viridiplantae > Streptophyta > Magnoliopsida > Fabales > Fabaceae > Ammopiptanthus > Ammopiptanthus mongolicus. The sequence goes on from CM077349.1 coordinate 43,221,353, forward strand.
TTCACCAAAGTGAAACATGTTTTATACCTTATCCTTAGTTCATCTAACTAATCAAGTGACTCAAAATGAGAAAAGAAGTGGTTTCATGAAGAGAATCAAAATGGTTCCATAAGGTTGATGTCTTGTTTTAAGGCAACATTTCGCTAAGCGAAATTACTTTCGCTACGCGAAAAACAGGGAAAGTCTTAGTTGGCCATCACTGCCTCACTTTCGCTAAGCGAATCCAATACATTTCGCTACGCGATTAAAGTCTCGCTGAGCGATCCAGAGAAGTCTCCAAAAGAGGTGTAACCGTCTGAACTTTCGCTAAGCGAAATCATTCTCGCTAAGCGAATAAAGTGAAATTTCGCTACACGAATTCTGTTTCGCCGAGCGATCCAGAGGCGTTTACAAAGAGGTGTAACCGTCTATACTTGCGCTAAGCGAATTCATATTCGCTAAGCGAATACAATATATTTCGCTATGCGATTTATGTCTCGCCGAGCGAACCAGAGGAGTTCCAAAGGAGGCATTACTGCCTCATTTTCGCTAAGCGAATGAAATTCCGCTAAGCGAATTTCATGTTTCAGAAAATGCTAGAAATGACGTAAGTAGTTCACATGTTGTTTCAAATCAAATGAGTTTTTCAATTGTAAAAGTTGTTTGGTTTACAAAAGGAGTTTTCTAACTCAACCGTAAAGTTTTACGCGTGAAAAACCTAAGTTAAGTAATTAACTTAGAGTTGAAGACAAGGGTTAATTAAGTATGGTATGTGGTGGAACAAGACCATGTGCTATACCATTGGTGACTTAGTACATCAATGAGTTCATAAGACTTAAGTGAAATCAACACTTGTTTCCGTAATTGAAAAACAAAGGATTTGTTTCCGTAATTGAAAGACAAGGGATTAATATCTTAGAAAGGCTTAAAGACTTATCTAAGAGGATTCTCAATCCTTATTCATAATGCTTAGGACTTGAGACATAATTCATAAGACGTAAACACAAACACGAAACGTTTTGGTTTTCGAAACAGTAGTTCGATGACGGACCGATGATTCGGATCCAGGTTAATCGTTCAATTGTGTCTTGTGATAACTGGAATGAGAGAGATCCTGAGGCTGTGCAGGTATGGGACTGTACAGTGGAAGGAATCCTGAGGCTATGCAGGTATGGGACTGTATAGTTAAGGGAAGACATATAAGAATTGATTGGTACTACCCATACCAACAAGATTTATCTTCTTTTCGGAAGCTTAGAACATAAGTACTTTATAGTTAAGCGTGCTTGACTTAGAGTAATTATGGGATGGGTGACCTTCTGGGAAGTTTCCTAGAAAGCGTGTGAGTGAGGACAAAACACGCTGAAAAGACTTGTGTTGGTTTGTGGGGACAGTCGACGATTCTGAAAGCAGTCTGGATCATTCCAAAGGAATCACGAGATATTTATCCGATGGATAATTGTTTTATCCGATGGATAATTGTTTTATAAAACAAAGATGTGTAGTTTCTAAGGAAGAGAACCTTAGTGAACCTTGAGGTCTATCCAATGGATAGAAATTGCTTTATCGCATATGCTTTGTGTAAGCATTGGCATTTCATGTGCATAGTTGTAAGGCCTTGAGCCTAGGAGTTGAGCTTACACCTTGATGCGGGTGCGAATCTTAAGGTGACGATCTTCAATGGTCTTTTTGGAGGTATCAGGGTTGGAAGGGCTGACATGTGACCAGTTGGTGATTCTTCTGTGTCGTGGCGAATCCGTGCAATACACTGATATCCTCTACTAGATGCCGTACTTTTCATGTTTGGTCGAGAGTGTTACCGTAAAGCCAGATACGTGCACGTTACGAATGTTGTAGCATCTTGCTCATGGCTGGCAGAAACCGGAACATGTCCTCCCATTCACTCTCTCCGAATGTTTTGTTAGCTCCATGGAGTAGGGGTCAGAGTAGTACCCAGTGACATTGACATTGAGTCATATACATTGCATTGCATTGCATGGCTATTGATGTTTATGGCTATTGATGTTTACATTTACTGTTATACATCGCTGTATTGTTTAAGGATGCCTTATATTATGCTATTAAATGTTTAGCATGCTATTATGTTGTTCACTGCTTAACATGATTTATATTGAGAACCTTGTAAGCATGTTGGGTACGCTGTTACCCGGTGAGTCGTCCCGTTTTTACTACTGCTATTTTGTTGTGTTGATGAACGGGAATCTCACCCATATCTGTATGTTTTCTGCTGGTACTTGCTGTTGATGCGTGAACAGATGGACGCGACGATGGTTCGGTTCCGCAGTCCTTTTGAGTTCGGAGGTGGACTCTTTTGCTGTTTTAGTTTTGTTGTCGGCCAGACTATGTCAGTTTTTGTAGTACCTTTTGGGAGCTATGACTCCTAGTACTTATTGTATTTTCTTATGTCAGTCATACATTAGATTTATGTCTGTATACAGTAATGTTGATGTTTCTGTTTTTGTTTTCTGTTTCTGTATTTATAATACTGTATGTATGTCCTAGTAATGCATGGTGAACCTAAGTTCACTTATTAGTATTATTTATTACCTTTACTAATCCCATTACATCTTTATGAAAAGAAAAGAAAAAGAAAAATCGTATTTTTCTGCATTAATAAATATTTTCGGCCTTATAAACGTTCGGGAATGTGACACTCGGGAAAGGGTGTTGCAACAACTGGCATATCCTTAACCTCAGCCTTTCTCTCTACTTCCAGGGAAGATAAGATCATGTATACTTGGGCTTGTTCTCTAATAGAAGCCTTGACTTGGTTGGCAGTCAGAAAACTCGGATCCTTAGGATTGACAACAGTTCCAAAAACAACAGTTTTATCAAAGCAATTTAAAAGGACATGATTGGCAGATAACCAGTCCATACCAAGAATAACATCAAGTTGTTCAAGGGATAAGCATATAAGATCAACTATGAAATTTCTATCATCAGACAATGGAACAGCCTTTACAAATATGTGAGGTAGCAGCAAGCTTATTGGTAGGGGCAGCAACAACTAGATCATATTCAAGTTGGGCAACAGGTAATCTAAGGTACTCAACACAAGCATGTGATATAAAAGAATGCGACGCACCCGAATCAAACAACACTATTAAAGGAGTCCCTTTGATGAGGCATTTACCTTGAATCAGGTCTTCGGATTCTGAGGCTTCAGCTCCACTGAGAGTGAAGACTCTCCCACTTGTCCTCAATCGATTGGCTTGAGAACTCTTGCTGGCACTCTGTGGCTCCATCTTTTCCCCACTACAATCCTTACTGATATGACCAGGCTTCCCACACTTGAAGCAGATGATGTCTGTCTCCTTGCAGTCCCGAGTAAAGTGCTCCTTACCACACTTGCCACACCTGATTGGCCTAGAAGAGGCAAATCCTCCGCCACTAGCTGGTCCCCACGTATAATGCGGTTTCTTGCCGGCGTGCTTGAACCCACGGCTAACTGGTGCCAACTGCTGCTTCCCTTTATCCGGCTGGGTCATCCTTTTACCCCCTTGAGGACCAGAATTCATAAACTGGGCAACTCTGGACTTGTAGTCTTCCTCAAAGATCCTGCATTTGTTCACCAAGGTGGGAAAAACACGAATTTCCTGGTAGCTGATGGCTTGCTTAATCTCTGGACGCAAACCATTCTCAAACTTCACACAGTTGGAGCGATCATCATTACAATACTGGTAGAGTGGATAGTAACTTGACAGCTCCTCAAACTTAGCGGCATACTCCCCAACGGACATGCTTCCCTGAGTCAAAGCTAGAAACTCCGTCTCCTTCTTGTCGCGTATATCAGCAGGAAAATACTTCCCCAAGAATCTCTCCTTGAAGGCATCCCAAGTAACAGCGACGCCCTCAGCTTCCAAACGTTGGTGGCAATTCTCCCACCAATGTTCAACTTCTTCTACTAACATGAAGGTAGCAAAGGTAACCTTCTGTGCATCGGTGCATGCCATGGCCCGAAAGATCTTTTCAAGTTCCCGGATCCATGTCTGAGCACCTTCAGGGTCATAAGCTCCCTTGAAGGATGGCGGATTATTCCTCTAGAACTTATCCAAACCCTGAAATTCAGCAGGTCCACCTCCGTTGTGATTCTGATTCTGTCCTATGGCATTAGCTAATGCTTCCAGGGCATCAGCAATCGCACGATCGTTTGTACCAACCATAACTTCCTGCATCGTTCAAGCACACTGCTCAATATCGAAAGCCAAGTAAAACAAAACTAAACACTTAATACTCTATACCATCGTCACAGACAATCATATAAGAGTACACAGAAGAGAACACAACAGACACATACCCCGGCCTGTAGGACAGACCGGCTCTGATACCACTAAATGTGACACCCACTACCCCACATATAAAAGAAAACATGAATAAAAGCATACATGTCTTTAAAAAAAATAACAATTAAAATAAAAACATATCCTCAAGGGTAATGTGCATCACATCATCTATAACGTAAAACATAGGAATCTGAAATAATCAAAATCCTTTAAAAACAAACTGCGGAAAACATAAATAATAAATAACCCAAGTCCTGATGTCACATATCAGAGCTGGTATACATATACCGATAATACATTGGAATAAAACTGAATAACATAAATCATAAATCCTAACTACTGAGAGAGATCTCCTCGGGATCACTCCTCGTCAGCATGCTCACCCTCCTCTGCATATACCACAACATATGCACAAGAATAACAAAGAGAGGGGTAAGAAACACAATCATGAATATATGTAAACGGAATGGAATAGTAATTAAGATGGCATACAACATACATCAATCAACACAGATATAATAAATATATATCAAGGATGCATGTCAATGCGAATGCAACATCACTACTCCGTATGCATGTGGCCAACAACTCTAACTCTGGAAAGACGATTAGGAGTACATGTCCGGTTATCAACGTGGATGATATGCTAGACCATGGGCCATCCCCGAACACTCTCACTAATCCAGATAACGTATAGTGGCTAGTCAGGGTACTCAAGCTTATTCTTTAGGTCACTCCGACAATAGGTAGCTAGCCCATGTCACCTGGAACTTCCATACCCAACGTACTCGCAAGGCCGGGATAACACCCACCGTGGCCTCCACTATCGCGATTCATTGTTTGCTTTCCACCCAACATATCAACGTCAACGTATGATGCATGCTATGCTCAACAACATGCAAACACATGTCCAACCATCCACCATCATACCATTACATGGCTATCAACTTTGACCAACAAGCATCAAAGATGATTTATCAACATCAAACTTGACCAATAAGCATCAAGAATGATTTAACCAACAACGTCGGTAACAGTACATCGTTACCAATAACATCATCGTCTTATTAATTGTTCTCTTTGTTAAGCCTTAACTTAACATTATCTTTGTTAAGTATTATACATAATCTTATTATCTAAACCTCAATTCATATTTTAATAAGATTATAACTTAATCTTAATATTTAAACCTCAAGTCATATATTTATTAAGATTATAACTTAATCTTAATATCTAATCCTCAATTCATATCTGATTAAGGTTATAACTTAATCCTAATATTTAAACCTCAAGTCATATATTTATTAAGATTGTAACTTAATCCTAATCATTATCCCTTCACAACAGAATCTGGGTGAGAAACCCAGATTCGCTAGGCGAATCGTGGCTCGCGAGGCGAACCCGAGAGCTCCTAAACAGGTTCTCAGATTTGCTAGGCGAATCCTGGCTCGCGAGGCGAGCCCGAGAGCCCCAATATCTGGTTCTCTCATTCGTCTCGCGGATTACAATCCGCTAGGCGAATTACGTCAGACCACGAATGGTCTCTCTGTCTCGCCTCGCGAATGGCTATTCGCCAGGCGAATCATGACAGACGTCGGAATCTTAAGAATTTAAGTTATCGGATTTCCAAGACTAATCCAATATTATCAATCTCACCTCTCATAACAACTCATTCATTATGGGGTGCCAAACATCCTAAAGCTATGTTCTTTTACTAATCCTATTGTCTTCATTGTAACGCACATCATCGTCATCATTATCAATGCACATCATACAATCTCATCAATGCATATCGTATGTATATTCATACTATTCATCGCATATCATAATATTTCAATCATATCATCAAGACAAACACCCATAATCATAATCATAGAACCATAAACATATATATTTATACAATATTCACATAGGCATATACATGGCATATACATAACATACACATAATTACACTCATAGCATATACATAGGCATTTACAATGCATATAGACAAACATATAGGGGTCATGGGTTAACCCCTTCATCTTAACCTATCCCAAAACCCACATACTCATGATCTATTTCTTCCCCCCATACCTGGTATGACGATCACAATGAACAAAGGAAGGAAAAAGGTTGCGTCTACACGAATGCTCGATCTTACGACGCTTGACTTTGTAACATCCTAAAATTAAAAATAATTGGAGATAATAACGTTAGAGAAATTAGATAATTTTTGGGAGGCTTAGACTGCATGTTTTGGGCCTTGGAATTAATTAGAAAGGATAAAAGATAATTAAAATCTGCAACAATAATAGAACTCTATCTAGACTTTATCTAAAACTTATTTAATAACAAACTCTAACTACACTCTATCTAAAACTTATTCAAAGACTCTATCTAAAACTTAATTCAAAAATCAGTCTCTATGTCAGGATGCGTTAAAAATAGGTTTAAAAATAGGGAATCAGTGCAACACTATATATATACCTTCATATAACACCATAGTGCGGCTACGAACCCTTTTTGCATCCTAAAACACCTTAGTAACGGTTGTAGAGCATCTTCATGCTTGGGAGATGGGGTTGCAACAAGCAATGAGTTTGGAAGGAGAACAATAACAACAACAACAACAACAACAAGAGGAAGATGAAGATGAAGAAGAAGGAGAAGGAGAAGGAGAAGGGGATTCAAGACTGAAGAAGGCGACATCTAAGATTCGCCATAGGGTACGCTTGGAGATTCTTGGAGGCCTTCAAGAGGTGAGTAGAAATACTCTTTCTCACCCTTTTCATGGTGCAAATTGATTTGGGGTTTGGGTTATGTTTTCAAAATGCGTTTTTGGAAAATAATCATGCGTTTGGTCAAATCCTGATTTTACAAATTTGGGGGTTTTCCTTCTAAGGTGTTCCTGCTGTTAATTAAATGGTTATTATTGAAATTGATGCTATGATATATATGATACATACGTGATTTGGTTGAATTGATATGTTATATATGCACTATTTGACGATATTTGTGATATTGGCATGATTCAATAACTGTTAATATGTTGGATGTTGTTTGCTGCAATACCGCCTATGATAGGGGTATCGAAAGTAACACTGCCAATGATTTGGGGTGTCGAAATATGAAATATCACCATGATGGGGTATCGAAAGTAACATCGCCACATGTTGGGATGTCGAAATGAGTAATACCACCAGTGTACAATGGTTGGTATCGAAATGAGTAATGTCACTGAAGAGAAGGTGACATCGAAATACCTTCATGAGTAAGGTAGGCAATGGGACGCCATTGTTATGTGCAGTTTGAAAGTCATATGACATATGAGAATATTTGAGATTGTTTGATATATGAGATTTTGTCATATTTGATTTATGATGTATTAATGATGATTGTTACTGTCAATAATAATTTATATTATTATTATTATTTTACTATACATTATTTTGAAAATAGCGGGTACCATGGATAGTTTTTTCGGTTACCGCACCGGCTGAGAACAATGCTTTTGTGAAAACCCTTTAAACTGTATTTCTGTTCACTGGGATTTTATATCTCATTAGTAGTATTGTTTTCAGAGCCTGAGGATGTCCCTGTTGAGCAGCCAGACGTTTTGAAGACTATCTCTTTAGCTTTAGAGCTTGGTTAGTATTGTATGGCATATGCCAGGAGGACCTTTATTATTTTTTAGTTATTTTCTTATGCGAGATGTTATAGACGCCCTGTTTTGAAGTTTTGAAACTGATTATGTTATTCGGTTTTTGAATTAATGTAAACAATTATTTTGGACTAATATTATATTAAGTATTTATTCAGTGTTTATTTAAGAAAATTTTTTTATTTTTCCTGATTTTATTTAAATTATTAATTTGGGTTACTAATGTAACGAAGGGCGTTACATTTTTGGTATCAGAGCAGTTCAATCCTAAATTGGACTGTGGTTATTGGGTTTTTCAAAAATCAAAACTTGGGCGCATAGGATGCTTGTTAGAGTTGTAGATGCTGCATACTATGCTTTGGATATTGAGCCTGGCCAACTCAATGTTTCATTGGTAGTAAGCAGATTTATGACGACTAATAGGCGAGGGACGAATGATGCGCTTGTGACAGCTATGGACTGTGTGACCATAGATGTGCAAGAGCAGACGGAGACTCTCCGTCATATGAGGGGATATGGGGTGGTAGCAGCTCAAAAACCTCAGTATGTGGGGTTACCATTTTTCAGAGAACGATCTGCCACCTTTCCGGGACAGCTTAGATGCTGCAGCAGTTAGAGGAGCCGAAGAGAAATTGTGCTTATAACAAGAGGTTATCATATTGTTTGATTCAGGAGCAATCCATTCTTCCATAACTCTTAGTTGTGTCAAAAATCCAGAGTTGCCTATTTCTAAATTATCTTTCCACTTGTGTGTTTCTACCCCTGTCAAATATAAATTGGTTACATCTTTTACCTATTTGAAAAGTTCTTCGATACACCAAAATTTATCTTATGATTTGATATGTTTTCAAATGTTGTGTTGGATGTCACTCTTAGTATGGTTTCGCTATCGTCTAATAATGTTGTCCAAATAGAAATATGTATATACTTCACAACCTATGTTTGATGAATCTTTTATGTTAAACCTTGTTGTATTCGTTTCCAGGTCATAAGTTCTTAGTTGAGATAGTTTAATGATCCATATTGTTGTTTCTGTTATGAAAGAGACTGAAAGTGATGTAGCGACGCTACCTGTTGTCTGTTAGTTTCTAGATGTGTTCCATAAAGAGGTCTCTACCTTACATCAAATATAGAGGTTGAGTTTAACATAGGACTAGTGCCTAGAAGTGGATCAGAGTCAGTAGCACCTTATAGACTGACATCCTTAGAGTTAAATGAGCCTAAGAAACAATTAGAGGAATTGCTAGAAAATGAGTTTTTATACGGGGATTTGTTTATTATTAATTAAAAAAAAAGAGTTGGAAATTCAAGATTGTTAATTCTTAACATTATATTCTTAAAATATATTTTTATGTCGTTTGATGAATTTGTTTGATAGATGTATATTCTTTGTATTTTAATGAAGTAAAATAAATAGTTTTACTTTTCATTTATCGTTTGTGATATTCTCCCTTGATAGTAAAATTGCCAGAGAGTCTCGCTTATTGTGAATTCACGATTTTAACTTTCTTTTGTTTCAATGAGTTTTCAATTCATATGTGGAAATATATTTGTGCATCAATGTTTTTTTTTTTTAGTCAAACCAAATTGATTGTGAATTAAAACTTCCTTACCTTGATTCATTGTTTCATCATCTATTTAGAGTTGCTGTTTGTTATTATTTGAAATTTAATTCATTATTATTTGATTATAGTTTGCATCAAATCCTACTTTAATTATTGTTAAGAAATATGTTTGATTTTGTGATAAGTTTTGAGTGTTTTGAGTGAAAAGAAATGATGAGAATATGAGGTTATGTCTCGACAATAGACAATTGAACAAATTAGCCATTAATGATAAATATCTTTTGCCTAGGATAGATAACCTTAGATCAGTTGCATAGAGGGACGGTTGATTCTATTAAAGTAGATACAGTGATAGGATGAGCGCAACATAAGACAATGATCGGCGTGAGAAGTTTCCTAGAATTGGAAGAGTATTATATGAAGTTATAAATGGGTTCCCTAGGCTAGCCTTACTTCTGACCGAGTTAACTAGGAAAGGAAAATATCTTCTATGGAATAAAATTGAAGTTTTTAATAATCATAAGAGCCTTAAATTAGAAAAATATATAGAATTAAAAATAAGGCAAGGAAGGTGAATGAAATTTCTTAAGGACCATGAATTTGAGTTGAAGTACAGTTTAGGAAAAGTCAATATAGTGGTGGAGGATCTAAATAGAAAATCCTTGCATATTAGTGCTTGAGATGAATATCTTAGAAGAGTTTATGGACCTGAATTTCAATGTAACCTTAAATGCTTTAAGCTTGAAATTGAATAAGTTGAAATTTGAAGTGACCTTAGAAAATAGATTATGCAAGTGTAGTTTTTAGACCAGGAATTGCAATCTCTTTTAGATCAAGAGAATAATGTGTTGTTTGATAATAGTCTAGTGTTGTTTAAGAATGGGATCGTTGTTCCTAAGGAGGGGAGCCCTAGAAAAAAAAATGTTAAAATAGATACATGAAGGGAAGTTAACCATACATCTAGGAATAAGCAAGATGTAAAAGTAGATGAAAATAAAAATAATGGATGTTATATTAAAGAAGGTGTATATATATGCTCAAATTTTAATTTATGTTGTAATTTTGTTATATAATTTTTTTTAGAAAATCATCTTGCTTGAATATTTCAGATTGTTTCTCAAGGGACCAAACACTATTTGCAATTAATATACCCCTTGGACTTATTATCCGTATAGATTAATGACATGTTTAATCTTAACAAACATATATTTCTTGTCAAAAACTAAAAAAAAAAAAAAATTAAAAATCTTATTTGTATGTGATCACTCAAAAATCAAAATGAAATTGATTTCTTAGTTCTACTATGATATTTATTGATAAAAATTGTTTTGAAAGTTGTATATGCTCAATGACTACACAATTTAATTGCAAGTTAACTAAATCTTATTATGTTTTTGTTACCAAATTTTGTTTTAGTAAGACCATCTCTTAATAGAAAATGAAATTATTTATTTTCTTATAAAATTATCAACTTGAACTGGATAAAACTTAGGATAGGGATGTCTCTACTGTTTTAATTTTCTTTCTTTGTTTCATTTTATTTGTTTATCTATTTTATAAAAAAATTTGTGCTGTTAACAATATAATAGTTTTGGTGTGGAATATAAGGGACTATAAGATCTACATATGAAAGGTATAAAACTTTAATTTAATTTCTTTTGTGAATTGTTTGTCATGAATCTTTTCTTAGAATGCTTATAATGATGGAATGCAAGTGAAGATATTATGATTTTAGTATGATGGACAGAAACAAACACTTAAGTGCATGATTTTAGTCTGTAAATGTTATCATTGATTTTCTTTAAAATTATGTTTATATTTAAGGTATCATGAATTGTACACTTAATATGTGGTGAAATAGTTAATGACTATACGTATATTGATGGTATGATTAGGATATGTAGGTTCTCCTTATGTTAGTATACAGTAGGTGAGGAGATCTTGTTAGGATCGGATTTAATCCAGAAGACCACATTTAGAATTCAGAGGGGAAAGATGGGCACTGCACAGAATAGTTAAAGATTGTTATGCCGACAAGGAAAAGTAGCCTTTAGAATTTTAGGAAGGGGAACATATATTCTTGATAGTCATTCCTAAGATTGGGATGTGAGGGTCAATGTCAGTCAGAAAACTAATTCCTTGTTTTTATGGGTCCTTTCCACATCCTCAAGAGAGTCGGGCCTGTTGCTTACCAATTGGCTCTTCCAACATGGTTGTCATACCATCATGATGTATTTCTTATTTCTCAACTTCGAAAATTGTGTCAGATATGTCTCATGTAATAGCTCCTGAGTTAATACAATTGAGGGATAACTTAATATTTAAGTCAGGCCAAGTCAGATCATCGATAAGAGCACTAAGACTCTGCAGAACAAGACAATCCCCTTGGTGAAGGTGGTTGGGAAGAATTTAACTCTAGAAGAGGCTACTTGAGACGTAGAAGAAGACTTGGCTCGCCAATGCCCAGACTCTTTATTTGCTTCGTACGTGAGAGTGGAGTTAATTTCGGGGACGAAATTCTTAAAGGAGGGGAGAAAATGTAACATCCTAAAATTAAAAATAATTGGAGATAATAACGTTAGAGAAATTAGATAATTTTTGGGAGGCTTAGACTGCATGTTTTGGGCCTTTGAATTAATTAGAAAGGATAAAAGATAATTAAAATCTGCAACAATAATAGAACTCTATCTAGACTTTATCTAAAACTTATTTAATAACAAACTCTAACTACACTCTATCTAAAACTTATTCAAAGACTCTATCTAAAACTTAATTCAAAAATCAGTCTCTATGTCAGGATGCGTTAAAAATAGGTTTAAAAATAGGGAATCAGTGCAACACTATATATATACCTTCATATAACACCATAGTGCGGCTACGAACCCTTTTTGCATCCTAAAACACCTTAGTAACGGTTGTAGAGCATCTTCATGCTTGGGAGATGGGGTTGCAACAAGCAATGAGTTTGGAAGGAGAACAATAACAACAACAACAACAACAAGAGGAAGATGAAGATGAAGAAGAAGGAGAAGGAGAAGGAGAAGGGGATTCAAGACTGAAGAAGGCGACATCTAAGATTCGCCATAGGGTACGCTTGGAGATTCTTGGAGGCCTTCAAGAGGTGAGTAGAAATACTCTTTCTCACCCTTTTCATGGTGCAAATTGATTTGGGGTTTGGGTTATGTTTTCAAAATGCGTTTTTGGAAAATAATCATGCGTTTGGTCAAATCCTGATTTTACAAATTTGGGGGTTTTCCTTCTAAGGTGTTCCTGCTGTTAATTAAATGGTTATTATTGAAATTGATGCTATGATATATATGATACATACGTGATTTGGTTGAATTGATATGTTATATATGCACTATTTGACGATATTTGTGATATTGGCATGATTCAATAACTGTTAATATGTTGGATGTTGTTTGCTGCAATACCGCCTATGATAGGGGTATCGAAAGTAACACTGCCAATGATTTGGGGTGTCGAAATATGAAATATCGCCATGATGGGGTATCGAAAGTAACATCGCCACATGTTGGGATGTCGAAATGAGTAATACCACCAGTGTACAATGGTTGGTATCGAAATGAGTAATGTCACTGAAGAGAAGGTGACATCGAAATACCTTCATGAGTAAGGTAGGCAATGGGACGCCATTGTTATGTGCAGTTTGAAAGTCATAGACATATGAGAATATTTGAGATTGTTTGATATATGAGATTTTGTCATATTTGATTTATGATGTATTAATGATGATTGTTACTGTCAATAATAATTTATATTATTATTATTATTTTACTATACATTATTTTGAAAATAGCGGGTACCATGGATAGTTTTTCCGGTTACCGCACCGGCTGAGAACAATGCTTTTGTGAAAACCCTTTAAACTGTATTTCTGTTCACTGGGATTTTATATCTCATTAGTAGTATTGTTTTCAGAGCCTGAGGATGTCCCTGTTGAGCAGCCAGACGTTTTGAAGACTATCTCTTTAGCTTTAGAGCTTGGTTAGTATTGTATGGCATATGCCAGGAGGACCTTTATTATTTTTTAGTTATTTTCTTATGCGAGATGTTATAGACGCCCTGTTTTGAAGTTTTGAAACTGATTATGTTATTCGGTTTTTGAATTAATGTAAACAATTATTTTGGACTAATATTATATTAAGTATTTATTCAGTGTTTATTTAAGAAAAAAAATTTATTTTTCCTGATTTTATTTAAATTATTAATTTGGGTTACTAATGTATCGAAGGGCATTACAGACTTCACGATCACAGCCCCAAAAGGTTCAAGAGCAGCAACTAGGAAGAGGGCTTGTGATGGCAGTGATGCTCTTCAAGCGAAGGAGACGAAGAACGATGAACAATGGTGCAATCTCCTTCAAGAATCCTTGGAAAGGGTTTAGAAATCCTTGTTTGGAGAGGAAGAGGCAGTTTCTAAGAGTAATTCGACTTAGAAATAGGTTTAGGTCGAGTCTTATGGTATAAATATGAGTTAGGGTCGTTATGGGCTGATTAGAAGCCCAAAAACACGATTCTGGTGCGCGCAGATTCGCGAGGCGAGTACCCTTTCGCGAGGCGAACCAGAGAGCTGCAATAATCTGGCTGTCAGGTTCGCGAGGCGAATGTATCTTCACGACGCGAAACTTTAGAAGCCGAATTTGGCCTTAACACATTAAATAAGACTTGTAGATAATTCTCTAAGCTTTCCAACGCTTCCAAGATCACCTCAATCGGATGTCTAGAACTCAAGATATGAACAAAACCATAAAACAGGTTTCTTGGACTTGAAGGCATTGACCATTCCTTAAGGCTAAACTACCCCAACTATGAACTTGGACATCAAGAACAATCATAAACAACATATATACATTAACACATATAAGCATAGTGTAAAAAAAAAAACAGGGTGTTACAGGAAACATTGGTTGATTCAGCATCAAATGCCTCTAAATATATGGCTAATCCTAATTCTGAAAACGAAGGAAGAAATTCAGAGTTCACAAATGTTTTATCAAAGTCTAAGAAAAGAAATTTGCAAAGGCAAAATGCTAGAAATAAGAAGCATGTTTGTGACAATAATGTAGGATACCAAACCCGATCTAAGGATGCTTTTCAAACACTTAAGAATTAATGAAGATCCTCTAATGGAATCTAAGAGGAATTGGTAATTTAGATTCCAGGTTGGTTCTTAAACTGCTTTGCTTAATGCATAAGCCCGATTTCATTTTTATTTCAAAACCTTGGATTCCATTATCCAAGCTTCCTAGAAATTATATTAAGAGTTTAAACTTAAAACTCTTTGCTGAGAATGATAGAGGTTCTTTGAACTCTCATATCTGGTGTTTGAGTAGAGATTCATATAATCCAGTCATTGTCATGAATTCTAAGCAACATGTCTCTTTTTCTGTGGAGATAGACAGGCAACAAATATATATCTCTACTGTGTATGCATCAACAAAGTATATTGTTAGAAGGCAGTTATGGACAGAGTTGATTCAGTTACAGGTTGATCATCCTTCTCCATGGTGTTTCATTTGGGATTTTAATGCTGTGCTGGGAGCTCATGAGTATAGGGGAAGGAATACTCCTAGCATATTATGTTGTGGGGAGTTTAGGTCTTGGTCTGATGCAAATCAGTTGGTTCATGTTATGACTAGAGGGGCTCAATTCACTTGGTCGAATGGGAGAACTAAAGGTAGATATACTGAAAAAAGTTTGGATAGAACAGTGTGCAATGAAGGCTGGATTACTTTTTGGAATTCTGTGGATTGTTGTACTCTTACAAGGAGTAAATCCGACCACTTCCCTATCTTGTTGAATTTGCAGAAGAGTAATAAGGAGCATAGTACTAGTTTCAAGTTTATGAAAATGTGGTCTAAGCATCCAAATTGCTTGAGGCTTATTTATGATGCTTGGAAAGATCCTATTGTGGGCTGCCCACTGCATATTCTTTTTCAGAAGTTAAAAAATCTGAAGTTAAAGCTGAAATCTTGGAATAAAGAAGTTTTTGGAGATGTGCACATGAAAGTTAGAAATTCAATGGCCAGAGTTGATGAGATTCAAATACAAATCAGCACTGATGGAGGTAGCACTCAGTTGTTTGGTCAGGAAAAGGATGCTTTGCTTGAATTGCAGTAGGCTATGTCTTATGAAGAAGCCTTCTGGAGGGAGAAGTCTAGAGTGACTTGGCATGCTCAGGGGGATAGAAACACTGGTTTTTTTCCACAGAATGACCAAAATTTGATTTGTTATAAAAAAGATATATGTTCTGAAGTCAGGTGAGCAGATTATTAATAATACAGAAGATATTGAATCTCACATCATTGAGTACTTCAAAGGTATTTTTGCAACTGAAAACTCCTGTCAGCACAACAGTTTAATTGATCAAGTCATTCCAGCTTTGTTTTCTACACAAGACAATGCTATGCTCACTAATTTGCCATCTATAGAAGAAGTCAAGAATGCAGTAAACTCTTTAAATGCAGATAGTGCACCTGGACCCGATGGATTTGGAGGACACTTCTTTCTTACTTACTGGGATGTCATTGCTCAAGATGTCTTCAATTCAATTCTACAATTTTTTTCAGAAGGTCGGTTACTTCCTAACTTGAATTCTAATCTTGTAGTCCCCATTCCCGAAGTTAATGGTGCTGATAGGATTGACCAATTTAGGCTTATTGCTTTGGCCAATTTTCAATTCAAGATTATATCCAAAGTCTTGGCGGATAGATTAGCCATAATCGTTCCTAATATCATCTCTGAAAATCAAAGAGGATTTATTAAAGGCAGACATATTTCTGATTGTATTGGCATCGCTTCTGAGTCTTTGAATTTGCTTGATAAGAAGGCATTTGTAGGGCAGCTAGCTTTGAAAATTGACATTAAAAAAGCATTTGATACTATTGTTTGGGGATTTTTGCTTAATGTGCTAAAAGCTTTTGGATTTGATGCCAAATTTTGTCAATGGATAAATCTTATTCTTCACTCAGCAAAGTTATCCTTTTTTATCAATGGTAAGTCTGTTGGCTATTTTGGTTGCAAGAGAGGGGTAAGACAAGGAGATCCTTTGTCTCCTCTCCTTTTTTGTCTGACAGAGGAAGTCTTGAGCAGAGGGATTTCTAAATTGGTGGAGGATGGTAGTTTGTAACTTATGTCTGGCCAAGAGGTTTTACAATGATTAGTCATGTCCTATGCTGATGATGTGTTGATTTTTTGTAGAGCTTCTACCAAAAGTATAACTAGTTTAATGAAACTGTTTAAAGAATATGAACTTGTATCAGGCCAAGTTATTAGTAGGGATAAGTCAAAGTTTTACAGTGGAGCTGTTTCCCATAGAAGGTCTGAATTCATAGCCGGTTTGCTTGGTTTTAATGTTGGTAGCCTGCCTTTTTATTATCTAGGTGTTCCTTTGTTCAAAGGGAAACCTAGAAAAACTCATTTGCTTTCGATTGCTGATAAAGTTAAGATGAAACTTGCCTCTTGGAAAGGTGCTCTTCTCTCAATAATGGGAAGATATCAACTTGTCAAATCTGTGATTATTGGAATGCTGCCATACAACTTTCAATTTTTTTGCTGGCCTACTTCTTTGTTGAAATCCGTGGATGCTTGTGTAAGGAACTTTGTTTGGGCAGGTGATATTTCTTGCAGGAAAATTGTAACAGTGGCTTGGAAGAAAGTTTGTAGAACTATTGCTGAAGGAGGTCTTGGAATCAGGTCTTTGAAAACAGTAAATAAGGCTGGTGTGCTGAAATTAGATTGGCAGTTCATTACTTCTTCTAGTCCTTGGGCTACTCTCTTGAAGGCTAGAGCATTTAGGAACTCCTATCCTGTCTCTTATCACATCTCTTCTTCTATATGGCATGGTATTAAAGGAAACTTATCTTTGATTATGATGAATTTCTCTTGGCAGCTTGTTGATGGTAATTCCATCAATTTATGGTCTGATTAGTGGCTGTCTAGACCAGTTGTTGATCTCATTGGCTTTCCTCAACATTCTTATCCATTGTTGGATTCCAAAGTAAGTGATTTCATAGTTAATGGTAGATCGACTCTCCCTTCTTTACTTTTGCAGAACTGCCCTACATTGAGGACGAAAATTTTAAAGGTTGCTATTCCTGTTGTGCCTTGCTATGACAGACTAGTTTGGACCTCTTCAACCTCGAGAGAGTTGAGCTTTAAAGATGCTTATAATTTTGTTAAACCTATGGGTGAAATTGCTTCTTGGTCTAAGATAATTTGGAAACAATGTATTCCTCCATCCAAATCTTTTATTCTTTGGAGAATTCTTCACAACAAGATGCCTACTGAAGAAAATTTAAGATCTAGAGGTTGTTTTATGGTTTCTATATGCTCTTTGTATGGTAAAGCTGCAGAATCCACCAAGCACTTATTCTTGGATTGTGACTTTGTAGCCTTTATTTGGGATTGGCTTGGATCCATGCTAAATTGCAGTGTTGATTGCAGCTACTTCAATTCTGTTCTTTCCTTATGTTCTAAAGGATGGAGCAAACAAGTTTTAAATGTGGTTATTGCTAGTATTATAAATGTTTTCTACACTGTTTGGTATTGTAGGAATCAACTCAAGTTTGAAGGGAAATTGATTTCTATTCATGCTGCTATAAACTTGGTTATTGCTAATGTTTCATGAGCAGGTAATTCAAGCAATGTTGCTGCTCATTTCTCTTCTTCCGATGATAGGTTATTAACCAAATCCTCAGTTGCTTCTCATCTTACTTGAGCTCCTTGCATTATTCAAGTGAATTGGTCTCCTCCTTCGATGAATTGGATCAAATGCAATACTGATGGGGCAGCTAAAGTTTGTCCTGGTCCAGCTGCTTGTGGTGGTATCTTTAGAGACACAAGTGCTGCTGCTTTAGGTTGTTTCTCGATACATTTGGGGCTGCTAAATGCCTTTGAAGCAAAACTTTTTGGAGCTATGTATACTATTGAGATTGCTTATCACCGAGGTTGGCATAGTATTTGGTTGGAGTGTGACTCAAAGTTGGTGATTTCTGCCTTTCAAGATTTCAGCTTGGTTCCTTGGCGGCTAAGAAACAAATGGTCAAATTGCATTTGCCTTACTACGCAAATGAGATTTTGAGGTTCTCATATATATAGAGAGGGTAATTCTTGTGCGAACAAGCTTGCTAATTTTGGAATTCAATCTCCTGGTTTAACTTGGTGGGATTTAGTCCCCAATTTTGTTTTAGCGGATTTTTATGGAAATAGACTAGGAATGCCTAGCTATAGATTTCAGTAATTCTTTCCATGGGTTTGGTTATATGCCCCTCCATGCTCTTTTTTGATTCTTTTCTCGATTTTTTTTAATAAAATAGGTATCTGGAGTACTCTTTTTCCTTCTTAATGTTTTTTTTCCCTAAGGAGGGTTTTGCATCAAAAGGTTTTAACGAGGCTCCATTTACTTTTATTTATAAAAAAAATGGAAGTTAACTTAAGTGCAGTAAAATCTTAGTGTCAGTGAAAACGCAGATCGGGCTCCGTCTGAGTTTTCAACCCAAAATTCAACCGTAGCACTCTACGATAGCGTAGAGTATGAATATGACTTTGGTTTATCCAAAACCATTTTCTAAAACTCAAATAAAATATAAATGTATTTATATTCATTTCCGACCTTAGAAAGCAGCGAAAATCGGGGTGTTACATGTTTGATCCATAGAAGTTGTGAGCAGCAGCTTGCAACAACAATATACTCAGCTTCAGCAGTTGATAAGGCAATTGTGCTTTGCCTTTTGCTTGACCATGAGACTAAGTTGGCTCTAAGTAAGTGACAACCTCCACTAGTGCTTTTTCTTTCTATTCTGCTTCCAGCAGAGTCAGTATCACAGAATACAACTAACCTGTCCTCATCATATTTCTTATACAACTGGCCAGATTAGTAGAACTTTTAAGGTATCTAAAGATTCTTTTAACAGTTGAGAGATGAGATTCTCTTGGATCAGATTGAAATCGAGTACATAAGCAAACACTAAATATGATATCAGGTCTGAACGCAGTTAGATATAAAAGGGAACCAATCATACCTCTATATACCTTTTGGTCTACCTTTCTATCTTTGTCATCTTTGTTCAGTATGGACTTTGGATGCATTGGTGTGTCCATTTTGAAGCATTTCAGAAGCTCCTTTCTGTACTTCGTCTAATGGATGTACACTTTGTTCGATGTTCGTTTGACTTGCAGTCCGAGGAAGAATTTTAGTTCACCCATCATGCTCGTTTCAAATTCCCTCTGCATAAGCTTAGAAAACTCTTGGCAAAGAGATTCATCATTTGCACCAAATATTATATCATCAACATAGATCTTAGCAACAATAAAATCCTTTTTATTAGATTTTCTAAAAGAGTTGTATACACTTTTCCTCTTGGGAATCCATTCTCCATTAGGAAAGTGCTGAGTCGCTCATACCAAGCTCTAGGAGCTTGTTTGAGTCTGTATACAGCTTTCTTAAGCTTGTATAAATGCTTAGGATTTTTTTGATCCTAAAAACCCGGTGGTTGTACAACATAAACTTCTTCATTAATAAAGCCATTCAGAAAAGCACTTTTTACATCCATTTGATAAAGCATAATGTTATGATGTGCAACATATGAGAGTAAAATGTGTATGGCTTCTAATCTAGCTACATGAGCAAAAGTTTCAATATAGTTGATGCCTTCCTCTTGTGAGTAGCCTTGACCAACTAACCTTGTTTTATTTCTTACTACTTTGCCATCTTCGTCCAGCTTGTTTCTATATACCCACTTGGTTCCAATGACAGACTTATCCTTTGGCAGAGGAACCAGCATCCAAACGTCACTTCATTGAAACTAGTTAAGCTCGTCTTGCATAACAAGGATCCAACATTCATCCATTAAGGCTTCGTCTACTGACTGTGGTTCCAATTCAGAGATAAATGCTGAATCAACTTGTTCTCTAAAGGTTGACCTTGTCCGGACTCTACCATTTGGTTTGCCAATTATTTGATCCTCAGGATGGTAAGTTCTGAATTGCCATGAACGTGGAGTATTAGCAGCTTACTGAGACATTGATGCGTTCGATGCGTTTTGAGTTGCGTCTGATGCTCCATCCTCTTTAATCGTTGGACGATCTTCTATATCATTCAGATTCATATCTGCAAAAGATTCATCAAGCTCTAATAATCTCTTATCAGGCTGTTTGTCATCAAACTTAACATGGATGGATTCTTCAACAACTAAAGTCCTAGAGTTATATACTCTAAAAGCTTTGGACGTTTATGAATATCCTAACAATATTCCATTGTCTACTTTAGCATCAAACTTACCAAGTTGATCCTTAGTATTTAAAATGAAACATTGACATCCGAAGAGGTGGAAATAAGAAATGTTGGGTTTAAGACCTTTCCACAATTCATAAGGAGTCTTATTCAAGATAGGTCATATGTATATTCTGTTCTCAATGTAGCAGGCATAACTTACAGCTTCAGCCAAGAAGTGCTTGGAGACTAAATTATCACTGAGCATTGCCCTTGCCATCTCTTGAAGAGGACATTTCTTTCGCTCAACTACACCATTCTGTTGCAGTGTTCTAAGGGCAGAGAAATTATGATGAATACCACTTTCATCGCAGAACCTTTGGAATAACTCATTTTCAAATTCGCCTCCATGATTACTTCTGATTGAGCTAATACATATGCCTTTGTCATTCTGTACACGTTTGCAAAATATGAAAAATACCTTGAAAGACTCATCCTTGTGAGCAAGGTACTTAACCCATGTCCATCTTGTGTAGTCATCTACTATGACAAGCCCATATTTCTTACCACTGACAGAAGCAGTTCTTGTTGGACCAAACAAATCAAGATGTAACAGCTCTAGTGGCCTAGAAGTACTAACAATGTTCTTGGACTCAAAAGCGTTATTAACTTGTTTTCCTTTCTGGCACGCATCACAAAGAGTTTCTGATCTATACACAATCTTTGGTAGACCTCTTACGAATTTATGCTTGTTTAGTCTTGAGATTAATCTCAGACTTGCATAACCAAGTCTTTTGTGCCAGATCCGTCGCTCATCTTCAACAGAAATTAGGCAAGATACACTTTGATTTAAGAGTTCCCCCAAGTTAATCTTGTAAAGATTATTTTACCTCTTGGCAGTGAATAAGATGGACCCATCAGGGATGTTGACTATGCACTCACCTTTCTTGAAGGAAACATCAGACCCACTGTCACATAATTGACTTATGCTAAGTAAGTTGTGCTTTAACCCTTCAACCAAAAGAACATTATCAATAGAAGGAAAAGGGTGCTTACCAATTTTACGAATTCCAACTATCTTCCCTTTTTGGTTACCTCCAAAGGTAACCCATCCTCCAGTCTTATTGCGGAGGTCTTGGAACATAGACCTTTCTCCCGTCATGTGACGTGAGCATCCACTGTCCAAGAACAAGGACTGGGGTTTCCTTTGTGTTGCTAAGTAAATCTGCAACAGGTATTATCATATTTTTACGTACCCAGATAGACTTGGGTCCTTTCTTGTTAGTTTGTGGTCTTTATCCATGCATAAAATTTTTCTTTCTATGTATGGACTTAGATGAGTTGTGACCAGGTTTACCATATATGTTGCAATAGGTATGAGATACATGAGGTTTGGTTTCATTTGAATGTTTCTTAAACTTACAAACCTTGTGATAAGATGTGGATTTTGATACCTTATGAGAGACTTCATATTTCTCATTGTCATAACCTAGCCCAGACTTATCATGAGGTGATCTAGTGTACCTCAGTATCAAATTTAGCTTCTCTGATCCTCCAACCAACTTAGATATGCTCTTAGTTAGTTCAGTAACTTCTTGTTGAAGTCTTACAACTTCACAAGGTGCATTGGACTTAGAGGAGAGTTTATCAGTCAAACTGACATTCTCAGCTTTCAGCTTATTATTTTCTTCAATAAGCTCTTTATTTTGATTGCATGTATTTTCATATTCTCTGCTCATTTTAGAAAACTTCTTTTTAAGAAATATATATTGATGATGCAGTAAAGAAGAATCATTCAGAAGCTCATCATAAGCTTTCTGTATAGAGTCAGAGTTAGATACCTCATATTCGTCCGATTCATCGTCTGAAGTGTCATTTGCCATCGGGTAGAGGTTGGGCATAGGAGAGCTCCTTGGTTTAAAGAGGTCATCTAAGGTTGCTAGCTTCTCCTTTGCAGTTTGGAACTGCAAAACCATCTCCAATCTTGGTCGATCTAAGGCATTTATGAGACACCAGTTGGAACGAGCATTCAAGGAGTACCTTCCGACATCTTCGTCCGTCCAATCAACTTCGGGCTTAGATGTTGTTGAGCTGTCTTCAAGAATTATTGTTGGACGATGATCACCATCAATTAATACATTCCATAACTCAAAATCTTGAGCTTGAAAATATATTTGAAACACGGATCTCCAGTAAGGATAATCAATTCCATTAAAAATGGGTGGAATGTAACACCCCCTCGAGGTGTCACATATTGTAACCCAAAATTCTCTTAATGATTCGGTTAATTAAAACCTTTTCGAAATTTCTTATTAGATTTATTACGGAAATTCTGATACCAACTTAAACGTTAACAATAACAAAGGAATAAATTCAAACTCGTCATTTATGAAACTCATTCACTTCGCCTTAAGGCATACATCAAGTCACTTTCTTAATACACATCATACTGAGTCATGGACGATGGACTTGACTTTAAATATCAAAATCCTAAGAGCTGGTCTAACAAAACTCTAAGAACAATAAAACATACTACCTAGCATGCATCGCCCAAAAGATACTGGGCCTCATCATCAACAGTCCATCGTCTTCGTCGTCAACACCAAGTAACTCAAAAGCAAGGTCCTGCAACACCCTTTCCCGAGTGTCACATTCCCGAACGTTTATAAGGCCGAAGATATTTGTTAATGCGGAAAATACGGTTTTTCTTTTTATTTTCTTTTCATAAAGATGTAATGGGATTAGTAAAGGTAAATAAATAATACTAATAAATGAACTTAGGTTCACCAGGCATTACTAGGACATACTGTATTATAAATACAAACACATAAAACAGAAAACAGAAACATCAACATTACTATATACAGACATAAGTCTAATGTATAACTGACATTAGAAATACAATGAGTACTAGGAGTCGTAGCTCCCAAAAGATGCTACAAAACTGACATAGTGTGGCCGATAACAAAACTAAAACAGCAAAAGAGTCCACCTCCGAACTCAAAGGGACTGCTGAACCGAACCATCATCGCGTCCATCTGTTCAAGTAGCAACAGCAAGTACCAGCAGAAAACATACAGATATGGGTGAGATTCCCGTTCATCAACACAACAAAACAGCAGTAGTAAAAACGGGACGACTCACCAGGTAACAGCGTAACCAACATGCTTACTAAGGTTCTCAATATAAATCATGTTAAACAGTTAACAGTATAATATAATACATTCTTAAACATAACAGCGATGTATAACAGTAAATGTAAACATCAACAGGCATGTAATGCAGTGCAATGTACATGACTCAATGCCAATGTCACTGGGTACTACTCTGACCCCTACTCCATGGAGCTAACAAAACATTCGGAGAGAGTGAATGGGAGGACATGTTCCGGTTTCTTCCAGCCATGAGCAAGATGATACAACATTCGTAACATGCACGTATCTGGCTTTACGGTAACACTCTCGACCAAACATGAAAAGTACGGCATCTAGTAGAGGATATCAGTGTATTGCACGGATTCGCCACGACACAGAAGAATCACCAACTGGTCACATGTCAGCCCTTCCAACCCTGATAGCTCCAAAAAGACCATTGAAGATCGTCACCGTAAGATTCGCACCCGCATCAAGGCGTAAGCTCAACTCCTAGGCTCAAGGTCTTACAACTATGCACATGAAATGCCAATGCTTACACAAAGTAGATGCGATAAAGCAATGTCTATCCATTGAATAAACCTCAAGCTTCACTAAGGTTCTCTTCCTTAGAAACTACATGCGTCTTTGTTTTATAAAACAATTATCCATCGGATAAATCATTTATCCATCGGACAAATATCTCGTGATTCCTTTGGAATGATCCAGACTACTTTCAGAATCGCCGACTGTCCCCACAAACCAACACAAGTCTTTTTAGCATGTTTTGTCCTCACTCACACGCTTTCTAGGAAACTTCCTAGAAGGTCACCCATCCCATAATTAATCTAAGTCAAGCACGCTTAACTATAAAGTTCTTATGTCCTAAGCTCCCGAAAAGAAGATAAATCTTGTTGCTATGGGTAGTACCAATCAATTCTTATATGCCTTCCCTTAACTATACAGTCTTATACTTGCATAACCTCAGGATTCCTTCCACTGTACAGTCCCATACCTGCGTAGTCTCAGGATCTCTCTCATTCCAGTTATCACAAGACGGAAACAATTGAACGATTAACCTGGATCCGATTCATCGGTCCGTCATCGAACTACTGTTTCAAAACCCAAAACGTTTCGTGTTTGTGTTTACGTCTTATGAATTAAGTCTCAAGTCCTAAAAATTATGAATAAGGATTGAGAATCCTCTTAGATAAGTCTTTGAGCATTTCTAAGATATTAATCCTTGATTTTCAATTAAGGAAATAAGTGTTGATTCACTTAAGTCTTATGAAGTCATTGATGTACTAAGTCATCAATAGTATAGCACATGGTCTTGTTCCACCACATACCATACTTAAATTATTCCTTGTCTTCAATTCTAAGTTAATTACTTAGGTTTTTACGTGTAAAACTTTGACGATTGAGTTAGGAAACTCCTTTTGTAAACCAAACAACTTTTACAATTGAAAACTCATTTATTTGAAACAACGTTTGAACTACTTACTTTATTTGTAACATTTTCTGAAACGTGAAAGTCGCTTAGCGAGCGTACATTCGCTTAGCTAAATTAAGGCAGTGAAACCCCATTTGAAATTCCTCTCTCGTGGGGCGAACAGAAGTTTCGCGTCGCGTGGTTGAGAGCTATATTTGCTCCTTATACAGATCCTCTGTATCGCAAGGCGAAGATTGTCTCGCGTCGCGAGTTCGAGCACTGTATTTCATACCGACCTTCTGCATCGCGAGGCGATAATTTTCTCGTGCCGCGAGGCAGAGAGCTATAACTCTTACTGCTCTGTTTAGCCTTCTGTCTCGCATGGCTAGAATAGTTCCGCCAGGCGAATGCCCTGTTTTTCCCCTGTCGGAAATGCCCTGTTTTTCCCCCTGTCTCGCATGGCGAGACAGGGTTGGCCAGGCGAGTGCCCTATTTTCATTTTTCCTTAACTCTTTCATTAATTCTCCTTTTGAAACACATAGTTTGATTAAAGACCTATGACTAAACAAACGACATTTTTCACTTTGGTGGCACACTTTAAAGGTTAAAACTTCATTTGATCTTTGGATCAAAATCACTTTTCATAGTTCTTTGAAACATAGGTTATGAAATCACGCTTTTCTTACTCAAGACTTTGGTAGATCAAGAACAAAACATGTTCTTATGTTCCTTCTTACTAAGGCCACAAGCCTAGTAGGAACAAATATGAACATTGCTTCACCCTCAAAACAAGTTATAACTCACAATGTTCATCTAATTATGACAAACAACAATTACATATTATTACATCATAATCAAACACAAAGGTCCATCACACATCATGGCCTCATAATCAAGCATAAAAGTCCATACTTGATCTAGTGATCAAAGTAGGTTTTTCAACATACATGGAAATGATTTTCATTCAATTACATCATCATCAACATATGCTACAGCACACTTCAATACCCTAAAGCACAAACTCATCAAGACAACTTTGTTCTTCAAGAGAACTTAACAAAACTTAACAATTAAAAGTTAACCCAAACTAAAGGGTTTCACCCACACATAAACTTAAACAACCATATTCATCAGCACCATCTTGGTGTGATGAGGTTCACCCCCCATACCTGTTGAAGAGCAGATTCCCAGATCAAAGTCGGTTGATCGGTTTGTGAACGTCCTGATAATTGTCACCAACTATAAACAGCCAAACAATCAAACATTAAACAACAATCAAACCAAACTCAACAATTATCGCAAAGAGGGTTTCGGCCACCCTAGGGTAAAAAGGTTAGGAATTGATTTTGGTTTTCCATTCCTTGGATTCAAAGGCATAGGAAAGCTAAGGATGAAATCAAGTGTTAGAAATCAAAAATTGATGAAAAACACTATTCATCATCATCACATAGGGTTCGGCCATTTGGGGATTTTGGCTATGATGAGAGTTGAATCATAAGCTCTTGGGTTTAGGTAGAGAATGATGAAGTGAGTTCAAAGAAATTGGTTTCACATCCAAAGGATTTTTCTACTATTTCCAATGGATTTTCAAAGTTTTGGATCTAAGAAATAATTTTCATGAAAATGGATCTTGATCTTGAAATAGAAAGAGATTCAAGAAGCTAAGAGATCATAGAAGTGATATTACCTTAAAATGAAGGACGATTGCTCAAGGAATCAAGTGATTCCAACAAGTGATTCAAGCTTTTTAAGAAGAAAAATGGAGTTTCTCTTCAAGAACAACAATGGTGTTCTTCTTTGGGCAGTAATTTCGTGAATGAGGGGCTGGAAGGGCTGAGTTCGGCCTTTAAAAAGCTCACTTAGGCAAAATGGTCATTTGCTAAAAGGGTAAAATGGTAAAAGTGCAAAAGACTAAGGTTAGGGGCATTTTCGTCATTTTGCGTCTAGATTTTTTCAATCGTCATGACGACTCTGACATACTCTCCCAAGTGTCCTGGGATGATGTGATATCAAGATTATGCATTGGCGAGTCCCGGTAAATCCATATGTGGCTCCGTTCGTCACCCGATTGAGGATTCCGCTCAAACGGAGGTCAGGAAGTGATTTTTCTGAAGTTTTTGTGAAATTTAACCAAAACATAGATAATCGAATTCTGAGACTTACTGTCTCGTTCACGGGACTATCTGAGGTCTCCTGAGCATTAAAATCATACTATCAGTGTAAAAACGCAGACCGGACTCCGTTTTTTCGACTCAAAACTTAATCATAGCTTCCTATGATATCGTTGAGCATGACTATGGTCTCAGAATATTCTATTTCTATTCCTAAGACCTCGAATAAAATACATACATTAAAATACTGAAGAATTAGAAAACGTGAAAATCGGGGCGTTACATTCCTACCCCTCTTAAAAGAATTTCGTCCTCGAAATTCGTGACTTAAAACTAAACCTACTCGGTCTCTGAAGATTAAGGAAAGAAATTTTCAACAACGGAAATTTTTCCTGGTCTCGGTCTCATGAGAAAGTATACAGAAGAATTTTTACCAATCTGGAATGAATACAGGAATATCCAGTATGTAAAAAGATTCTTCAGTAGGTTCGTGAGTATAAAAAGGCATAGCTAATACATGTTTACATCCATGACTCTAATAAAGTCCCTTCTTTCATAAGAACCATCCAATAAATTTGGGAATCAAAAGATAAACAGTCTGGCCAAAAATCAGACTGGATCACCTTCACCAAAAGTAAAAGTGATTAGACTAAGTTTTATCAAGAAACTTCCATTATCAAGAAGTTGTTTATGTTATAACTAAAGAAATAGTCATAACAAATCTTTTAGTGAAATAATACGAAAATGTCCAGACCAATGGACACCATTTTACCAATTCACTCAATTGTCTAATACACTAAGGAATATGTAGGAGTGTGAACACAAGCGTTCCCTTGAGATCAGGTAGCACTAACACAGGTGAAGTAGTCAACTTTCTCTTTAATCCTTGAAAACTTCCCTCGCAGGCTTCAGTCCTTTCAAACGCTTTATCCTTCCTCATCAACTGGATAAGAAGTCCAACAATCTTAGAAAATTCTTTGATGAACCTCCGATAATACCTAGTCATACCCACATAATTGCGTATCTCAGTCACTGTGGTTGATCTTTCCCACTCAAGAACTATTTAAACTTTTGACAGATCAACAGGAATTCCTTCCTTTGAAATCACGTGACTCCAAAAACTGTATTTCGTTGAGCCAAAACTTACACTTGGACAGCTTTGCATACAACTGTTTCTCCTTCAGAACCTGAAGAATCACACTAAGATATTCAGCGTGTACTTCCTGGTTTCGCGAGTAGATGAGTGTGTAGTCTATCAAGATAACGACAAACTTATCTAGGTATGGATGAAAGATCCTATTCATGTAATCCATGAATATAGAGGAGTATTTGCCACCTCGAACGGCATTACAAGATATTCGTAGTGCTCGTAGCGTGTTCGAAACGCTTTTCTTGGTACATCTTTTGCCTTCATATGAATCTGGTGACAACCCGATTGCAATCAATCTCGGAGAAAACTGCCGCTCTCCTCAACTGATCCATCAAGTCATTTATCCTCGGAAGAAGATACTTGTTCTTAATGGTGAAGTCATTCAACTGACGATAATCCACATATAAGCGAGATGTTCGATCTTTCTTTTTCACCAACAGCATAGGTGTTCCCTAATAAGTCCACCAAGTATTCCTTCAAGGTTTCTAAGATGTCCCGAACTGGCGGTAAACCTGGTATGTCTTGGAAAGATTTCTAGAAACTCGATAGTAACATGTATTCGTTGAGCTCCTCCTCTCAAAGAAACATTTACTTGGTTGGCCGTCCAAATCCAGAATTATCAGAATCAGATAAAACTAAGGTTTTGTTTGCACCGTCTAATAGGATATGGTTACAAGATAACCAATCCATCCTTATGATCACATCCATTTGCGGAAGAGGCAAATAGATTAAATCAATCAAAAATGTTCTATCTTTAACAGAAATAGAACAGTTCAAACAAACTTTCGCAGTTATAACAAGTTTTGCAGTAAGTGCAGAAATCACCAAATCTAAAGGTAAAGAAAGGTACAGATAATCTCAAAAAGGTTCACGCAGTCATATGCGATAAAGAAATACGTTGCGCCTGAATCAAACAGCACAATTAAGGTTTTACCTTCCGTGACGCACTGACCGTGAATCAGATCTTTATTTTCAGAAGTCTCAACACCATCCCCAGTATAAACTCTACTCATTGCCTTAGGCTTCGCTACTTGCACATCGTTGACAGAATATCCAGCTTTTGATTGCACGCAGTCGAGTGAAGTATGCCCTGGCTTCCCACACTTGAAGCATATTATCCCCTTGATTAAGCATTCTCTGGTGACATGATTGTTCTTGGCACACTTCATGCACCTCTTTGGGGCATTTCCAGACTGACTAATACCCCCACTGCTTCCTCCTACAGAACGTTGTTGTTGACCTTGCTATTTTGAATATGGTTTCCATCGAGATCTATCATCACGACCATTGGTGCCTTTATGGAACCTAGTCGATCCAAAGTGACATTGCCTTCCTTCACGAGTCTTCACCAGATCTTCGATTAGCCAGCATTCATCTACCAACACCGAGAACTCTTTGACCTCAAGAGGTAGCACCGCTCCTCGAATCTCGTCTCTTAAACCTTCTTTGAACTTTGTGCACTTCCACTCCTCATCGGGATGAAGATGGAAATACCTCGAAGACTTCAGTAGGGACTCAAAACGATCAGCATATTCTTTGATAGACATTCCTCTTTGACGTAGCTGCAGGAACTCCATGTCTTTCAACTCGTCTGGCACTCGTTGGAAAAATACTCGTTCTGAAGAACTCTGCGAGTGACAACTTACAAGAAAGCAAAAGCATCACTATCCTGCCCAATATCATTCCTCTTCGGAAACAATAATGCGGAGAATAACAAATAGTTGTTGTCTTCCTTACAGAAACACAACACAGAGAACAAACAATACAAAAGGATAGACCGAAGTCATCATCCTCTCCAACATTGTTTTCTCTCAGAAACAATAGCACAGAAAACAATCAGAGAAAACATAACACAAACAAGACAGACCATAACCTACAAACCCCAAAAAGACTCGGCCAGCTCTGCCAAATAATGCAACACCCTTTCCCGAGTGTCACATTCCCGAACGTTTATAAGGCCGAAGATATTTGTTAATGCAGAAAATACGGTTTTTCTTTTTCTTTTCTTTTCATAAAGATGTAATGGGATTAGTAAAGGTAAATATATAATACTAACAAATGAACTTAGGTTCACCATGCATTACTAGGACATACTGTATTATAAATACAAACACAGAAAACAGAAACATCAAGATTGCTATATACAGACATAAGTCTAATGTATAACTGACATTAGAAATACAATAAGTACTAGGAGTCGTAGCTCCCAAAAGATGCTACAAAACTGACATAGTCTGGCCGACAACAAAACTAAAACAGCAAAAGAGTCCACCTCCGAACTCAAAGGGACTGCTGAACCGAACCATCATCGCGTCCATCTGTTCAAGCAGCAACAGCAAGTACCAGCAGAAAACATACAGATATGGGTGAGATTCTCGTTCATCAACACAACAAAACAGCAGTAGTAAAAACAGGACGACTCACCAGGTAACAGCGTACCCAACATGCTTACTAAGGTTCTCAATATAAATCATGTTAAACAGTTAATAGTATAATATAATACATTCTTAAACAGAACAGCAATTTATAACAGTAAATGTAAACATCAACAGGCATGTAATGCAGTGAAATGTACATGACTCAATGCCAATGTCACTGGGTACTACTCTGACCCCTACTCCATGGAGCTAACAAAACATTCGGAGAGAGTGAATGGGAGGACATGTTCTGGTTTCTGCCAGCCATGAGCAAGATGCTACAACATTCAAAACGTGCACGTATCTGGCTTTACGGTAACACTCTCGACCAAACATGAAAAGTACGGCATCTAGTAGAGGATATCAGTGTATTGCATGAATTCGCCACGACACAGAAGAATCACCAACTGGTCACATGTCAGCCCTTCCAACCCTGATAGCTCCAAAAAGACCATTGAAGATCGTCACTGTAAGATTCGCACCCGTATCAAGGCGTAAGCTCAACTCCTAGGCTCAAGGCCTTATAACTATGCACATGAAATGCTAATGCTTACACAAAGCAAATGCGATAAAGCAATGTCTATCCATTGGATAAACCTCAAGGTTCACTAAGGTTCTCTTCCTTAGAAACTACACGCGTCTTTGTTTTATAAAACAGTTATCCATCGGATAAATCATTTATCCATCGGATAAATATCTCGTGATTCCTTTGGAATGATCCAGACTGCTTTCAGAATCGCCGACTGTTCCCACAAACCAACACAAGTCTTTTCAGCATGTTTTGTCCTCACTCACACGCTTTCTAGGAAACTTCCTAGAAGGTCACCCATCCCATAATTACTCTAAGTCAAGCACGCTTAATATAAAGTTCTTATGCTCTATGCTCCCTAAAAGAAGATAAATCTTGTTGGTATGGGTAGTACCAATCAATTCTTATATGGCTTCCCTTAACTATACAGTCCCATACCTGCATAGCCTCAGGATTCCTTCCACTGTACAGTCCCATACCTGCGCAATCTCAGGATCTCTCTCATTCCAGTTATCACAATACGGAAACAATTGAACGATTAACCTGGGTCCGATTCATCGGTCCGTCATCGAACCACTGTTTCAAAATCCAAAACGTTTCGTGTTTGTGTTTACGTCTTATGAATTAAGTCCCAAGTCCTAAACATTATGAATAAGGATTGAGAATCCTCTTAGATAAGTCTTTGAGCATTTCTAAGATATTAATCCTTGATTTTCAATTAAGGAAATAAGTGTTGATTCACTTAAGTCTTATGAAGTCATTGATGTACTAAGTCATCAATAGTATAGCACATGGTCTTGTTCCACCACATACCATACTTAAATTGTTCCTTGTCTTCAATTCTTAGTTAATTACTTAACTTAGGTTTTTACGTGTAAAACTTTTACGATTGAGTTAGGAAACTCCTTTTGTAAACCAAACAACTTTTACAATTGAAAACTCATTTGATTTGAAACAACATTTGAAATACTTACTTTATTTGTAACATTTTCTGAAACGTGAAAGTCGTTTAGCGAGGGTACATTCGCTTAGCTAAATTAAGGCAGTGATACCCCATTTGAAATTCCTCTCTCGCGGGGCGAACAGAAGTTTCGCGTCGCGAGGCTGAGAGCTGTATTTGCTCCTTATACAGATCTTCTGTATCGCGAGGCAAAGATTGTCTCACGTCGCGAGTTCGAGAACTGTATTTCATACCGACCTTCTGCACTGCGAGGCGATAATTTTCTCGCGCCGCGAGCCTGAGAGCTATAACTCTTACTGCTCTGTTTAGCCTTCTGTCTCGCGTGGCGAGAATAGTTCCTCCAGGCGAATGCCCTGTTTTTCCCCTGTCTCGCGTGGCGAGACAGGGTTGGCCAGGCGAGTGCCCTGTTTTCATTTTTCCTTAACTCCTTCATTAATTCTCCTTTTGAAACACATAGTTTGATTAAAGACCTATGGCTAAACAAACGACATTTTTCACTTTGGTGGCACACTTTAAAGGTTAAAACTTCATTTGATCTTTGAATCAAAATCACTTTTCATAGTTCTTTGAAACATAGGTTATGAAATCACGCTTTTCGTACTCAAGACTTTGGTAGATCAAGAACAAAACATATTCTTATGTTCCTTCTTACTAAGGCCACAAGCCTAGTAGGAACAAATATGAAGATTGCTTCACCCTCAAAACAAGTTATAACTCACAATATTCATCTAATTATGACAAACAATTACATAAATTACATCATAATCAAACACAAAGGTCCATCACACATCATGGCCTCATAATCAAGCATAAAAGTTCATACTTGATCTAGTCATCAAAGTAGGTTTTTCAACATACATGGAAATGATTTTCATTCAATCACATCATCATCAACATATGCTAGAGCACACTACAATACCCTAAAGCATAAACTCATCAAGACAACTTTGTTCTTTAAGAGAACTTAACAAAACTTAACAATTAAAAGTGAACCCAAACTAAAGGGTTTCACCCACACATAAACTTAAACAACCATATTCATCAGCACCATCTTGGTGTGATGAGGTTCACCCCCCATACCTGTTGAAGAGCAGATTCCCAGATCAAAGTCGGTTGATCGGTTTGTGAACGTCCTGATAATTGTCACCAACTATAAACAGCCAAACAATCAAACATTAAACAACAATCAAACCAAACTCAACAATTATCGCAAAGAGGGTTTCGGCCACCCTAGGGTAAAAAGGTTAGGAATTGATTTTGGTTTTCCATTCCTTGGATTCAAAGGCATAGGAAAGCTAAGGATGAAATCCAGTGTTAAAAATCAAAAATTGATGAAAAACACTATTCGTCATCATCACATAGGGTTCGGCCATTTGGGGATTTTAGCTATGATGAGATTTGAATCATAAGCTATTGGGTTTAGGTAGAGAATGATGAAGTGAGTTCAAAGAAATTGGTTTCACATCCAAAGGATTTTTCTACAATTTCCTATGGATTTTCAAAGTTTTGGATCTAAGAAATAATTTTCATGAAAATGGATCTTGATCTTGAAATAGAAAGAGATTCAAGAAGCTAAGAGATCATAGAAGTGATCTTACCTTAAAATGAAGGAAGATTGCTCAAGGATTCAAGTGATTCCAACAAGTGATTCAAGCTTTTCAAGAAGAAAAATGGAGTTTCTCTTCAAGAACAACAATGGTGTTCTTCTTTGGGCAGTAATTTTATGAATGAGGGGCTGGAAGGGCTGAGTTCATTTTTTAAAAAGCTCACTTAAGGGAAAAATGGTCATTTGCTAAAAGGGTAAAATGGTAAAAGTGCAAAAGACTAAGGTTAGGGGCATTTTGGTCATTTTGCGTCTATATTTTTTCAATCATCATGATGACTCTGACATACTCTCCCAAGTGTCCTGGGATGATGTGATATCAAGATTATCCGTTGGCGAGTCCCGGTAAATCCATATGTGGCTCCATTCGTCACCCGATTGAGGATTCCGCTCGAACGGAGGTCAGGAAGTGATTTTTCTGAAGTTTTTGTGAAATTTAACCAAAACGTAGATAATCAAATTCTAAGATTTACTGTCTCGTTCACGGGACTATCTGAGGTCTCCTGAGCATTAAAATCATACTGTCAGTGTAAAAACGCAGACTGGACTCCGTTTGAATTTTCGACTCAAAACTTAATCATAACTTCCTACGATATCGTCGAGCATAACTATGGTCTCAGAATATTTTATTTCTATTCCTAAGATCTCGAATAAAATACATACGTTAAAATACTGAAGAATCAGAAAATGTGAAAATCGGGGCGTTACAGGTCCCGCAGTGACCCAAAGGATTGCTGGAAAATATCTGTACATGTGTTCAAAAAAACACAACAGGGTGTCCAACATGTACAGGCAAGGGTGAGATACTCTTTCACAAGTTTGTCATAATAGCCACACAAGTAAAACATCATATAAATAATGCACCAACACAGTCACGATAACAGAAGTAACACAGGATATCACACCAGGTAACAACATGTCCACAAGTATACCATGAATTGCAATATAGCATATAAATCAATTAGCAGCATAAGACATCTTTGAAAGTGGAATAATGATGTAAAATAAGTAAATGTAATCATCAACAGCCATGCAATGCAATGTGATGTACATGACTCAATGCCATATGCCACTAGGGTAAAACTCTGACCCCTACTCCATGGAGCTAACAAATCGTCGGAGAGAGTGAATGGGAGGACATGTTCCGGTTATTGCCAGCCATGAGTAAGATGCTACAACATTTGTAACGTGCACGTATCTGGCTTTACGGTAACACTCTCGACCAAACATGAAAAGTACAGCATCTAGTCGAGGATATCAGTGTATTGCACGGATTCGTCACGACACAGAAGAATCACCAACTGGTCTCGTGTCAGCCCTTCCAACCCTGATACCTCCAAGACTATTCAAATCATCACCGTAAGATTCGCACCACATCTAGGTGTAAGCTCAACTCCTAGGCTCAAGGCCTTACAAACTCATGCAATGAAATGCCAATGCTTACACAAAGCGGATGCGATAAAGCAATGTCTATCCACCGGATAAACTTCAAGGTTCACTAAGGTTCTCTACCTTAGGAACTATATGCGTCTTTATTTTATAAAACATTTATCTATCGGATAAATACCTCGTGATTCCTTTAGAACGATCCGGACTACTACAGAACTACTGACTGTCCCCACAAACCAACATGAGTCTTTTTAGCGTGTTTTGTCCTCACTCACACGCTTTCCAGGAAATTTCCCAGAAGGTCACCCATCCCATAATTACTCCAAGTCAAGCACGCTTAACTATAAATTTCTTATGTGCTAGGCTTCCGAACAGAAGATAAATCTTGTCGGTATAGGTAGTACCAATCAATTCTGATAAGCCTTCCTTTAGCTATACAGTCCCATACCTACACAACCTCAGGATTCCTTCCTCTGTACAGTCCTATACCTGCACAGCCTCAGGATCTCTCTCATTCCGGTCATCACAAAACTGAAACAATCGAACGATTGACCTAGATCTGAATTAACCGGTCTGTCTTCAAAACCCAAAACGTTTCATGTTTGTGTTTACGTCTTATGAATTAAGTCTCAAATCCTAAGCATTATGAATAAGTATTGAGAATCCTCTTAGATAAGTCATTGAGCCTTTCTAAGATATTAATTCCTTGATTTTTAATTCAGGAAATAAGTGTTGATTCACTTAAGTCTTATGAGATCATTGATGTACTAAGTCATCAATGGTGTAGTACATGGTCTTGTTCCACCGTCTACCATACTTAATTATCCCTTGTCTTCAACTCTAAGTCCATTACTTAACTTAGGTTTTCACGTGTAAAACCTTACGATATGAGTTAAAAACTCTCTTTGTAAACCAAAAACCCTTCTTGATTGAAAACACATTAATTTTAAAGAACTTTGTTACATGGTTAAGGTAAAATACCTTAACAAACTTGGAAAGGTTTTTCCTTACTTAGTGTAAAACTCTGTTCTAAGTTAGTGTAAAAGAAATATAATCTCATTAAAACTATGTTGACTTTCATGAAAGACATTTTCGTTTTTGGAACATCCAATACTTTGAGAAGATATTCTCTTGACAAACTAAATACTTTTCAAGGTTCTCTTTTCTTGTACAACATGGTTAGAAAATAAATGATAAAGCAACTTTTCGCTATTTTCCTCACCAACTCTCAACTTCCTAAGTCTTAATCAAAATCACTTCAAGTTCTTAATCTTAGAGGCTTTTTAATAAAAACGGCATATATATATCAAATCTCAATTCGAGGCATCCATGCCACAATTCATATGCAATTATCCAAGCATGTACTTCATAAAAATAAATCAAGTACATACACAACATATAGTCATTCAAAACTCAATTCAACATCACGCATATGTTCAATCCAAGGCAAAATGCCACAATTCACATCACAACCAACCTCATTTGACTACCAAACTCATTGGAGCTAATCTCCCCTTACCATTTAGGAGTCATCCTCCAAAGATAAGTCGTTCGAACAGTCTGTGAATTCTCCCGATTCCTCGTCTGATTATCCGACAACAACTACAATCACAAAATCACACCAATC
Organism: Ammopiptanthus mongolicus; assembly: GCA_039655645.1. Lineage (NCBI taxonomy): Eukaryota > Viridiplantae > Streptophyta > Magnoliopsida > Fabales > Fabaceae > Ammopiptanthus > Ammopiptanthus mongolicus. The sequence goes on from CM077349.1 coordinate 43,258,429, forward strand.
ATCAACAATTAACACACAAATTAATAACATCAAAACATGGTTCTCTTTCCCCAAAATGTGACCTAAGGTTCGGCCAAAAATGATGAAAAGGGCTAGGGATCACATTGGTTCCAAACTTTTGCATGGTTGGTTCTTAAGCTTAATGAACACTAGTGTAAGTCTTCAAACTCAAAAATGTGAAACAAAACTCAAAGTTACTCATACTCAAGGGTTTTGGCCATGAAGAGAAAATTGGGATAGGAATTGATTTGGTTTTCCATCACTTGGATTCAAAGACAATAGGAAAGGTTAGGATGGAATTAAGAGTTGGAAATCAAAAATTGAACAAAACACTATTCATCATCTTCCCCTTAGGGTTCGGCCAATTTTAGAAGAATAGGCTAGGATGAGAGTTGGATCATATGCTCTTGGGTTTAGGTAGAGAATGATGAAGTGAGCTCAAAGAAATTGGTTTCCCATTAAAAGGATTTTTCTACAATTTCCTATGAATTTTCAAGGTTTTGGATCGTAAACTTGATTTTCATGAAACAAAATTTTGATCTTGAGATTGAGAGAGATTCAAGAAGCTAGAAGATCATAGAAGTGATCTTACCTAAGAATGGATGAAGATTGATCAAAGAATCAAGCTTTTCCTCCATGGATTCAAGCTTTTCTTTCACGAAAACGGTGGAGTTTTGGTCTAAGGAAGGAGATGAAGCCTTGGAGCTTCTTTGGGGCTGTTCTTGTTGCGTGAATGAGGCTGAGAAAGGGCTGTTCCAGCCTTAAAACAAGTCACTTAAGGGCAAAATGGTCATTTGCTTCAAGGATAAAATGGTAAAAGTGAAAAAGGTTAAGGTTAGGGGTATTTTGGTAATTTCGCGTCCAGATATTTCCGAACATCGTGAAGACTCTGGCATGTTCCCCCAAGTGATATAACATGATGTGATATCAAGATTATCCATTGGCAGGTCTCGTTGGATCGCTTTACGACTCCAAACGCCTCCCGGTTCGATTATACGACCGAATATAATATATTATTTTTATTTTTCGGACGTCGGGACAGATTTTAACAAAGATATAGAGAATTAAATCCGGAGACTTACTGTCTCGTTCATAAGTCCAAATTAGGTCTCGATAGTAGAAAAAGGCTACTATCCGTGAAAAACGCAGACTGAGCTCCGTTTGAGCTTTTGCCCGAAACTTAAACATGGCTTCCTATGATTGTGTAAGGCATTCCTATCTTCTCAGAACATTTTATTTCACTCTCTAGACCCTCCAATAAAATACAAACGTTTAAATACTGAATAATTATAAAACTTGAAGATCGGGGCGTTACATGGAACATTCCAGCCTTTTTCAGGAGTGATTTCCTGAGTTCTTTGTTCGTGAACAACAAGTTGTTCATCGTCCGAAGAGTCTTCATTTTGCGGATTCGGCCAAAGACAAAGGTTTGCTTCCTCATTCGCTTCTTCTTCTTCTTCATAAGAATCAAGGTCTTCCCAAGTGGCCATAAAATTCTTCTTCTTCTTTTTGAAGAACTTCTTTTTGTCCTTTAACATAGGACAACCAGCTTTGAATTAACCTAGTTTTTTGCACTAGAAGCAGACCATCTAACCTTTGTCTTTAAACTCAACATGGTCCTTGAAATTTTTCTTTCGGAATGACCTTATTTTTAAGCCATTTTTCTTTCTCCACATGTTTTGAATCTTTCTGGAGATGAAGGATAGCTCGTCATCGTCTGATGCTTCATTATCAGTTTGATCAGCATCATCGCTTGACTCATCAGCTTTTCAAGCCTTTGAGTTGTTGGACTTTTGAGCTTTTAAGGCGATCCTTTTGTTTTTCTTTCCTAGATTGTCAAGATTGAGTTGTTGCTCATGTACTTGTAATTTACCTACAGATCATCCAAGGTCAAAGTAGAGAGATCTTTGGCCGGGTGATTGCAATAGCAAGTGGCCTCCACTCCTTAGGAAAGCTCCTAAGGATCTTAGTGACATTTTCCTTGGTAGTATAGACCTTTCCAAAGGGCTTCAAGTTGTTGATGATCGTCTGAAAACAACCCATCATGTCTAGGATGGACACTCTTTCCGCCATAGTGAACATCTCATACTGGCCAACCAGCATGATAATCTTTGAATCGTTCACCTTGGTAGTCCCCTCATGGAGATTTGCTTAGGTATCCTAGATTTGTTTAATTGATTCACATGCGTGAATCTTCTGGAATTCATTTGAACTTAGGGCGCACATCAAAGCATATTTAGCTTTGTGATTTTGTTCCATTTTAGCTCACCCGGCGTCAATCCATTCTTCTTCAAATTTTTCTGAACCAGCAGCATTGAGACACACATTTGGGCCATCGTGTTGTTTCTGATTGAGTGTTTAGGCATGAGATCCGATATCAAGACCGTTGAGAATGTTTGTCGCATATCATCAACTGCCAAGTGGCAAGGCCGTATAACAGGCAGTATGGGCTGCCAGCGTCATACGAGGTTAGTTGTACCTGAGTGCGAGTACGGAAAGTAGAAGGGGCGGTCAAGTGAGTGACCTTAGGGATGTTTCTGGTCTCGGGAATAGTTTACAGTGACGGATGAGGTAGCTCCTATCCTGTCATGACGCCCAATTCAGTCCGGTTTGCCCGACTAATCCCTGAGCTTTCCACGTTCCAGGCTAACGTTCCGAGGCAACCAAGACACCCCGATTCCGGTGTGGAAGGGGGATGCACTCTTTCCCGAGTGTTACATTCCCGAACGTTTTTAAGGCCGAAAATATTTATTAATGCAAAAAATACGATTTTCTTTTTTTTCTTTTCACAAATATGTAATGGGATTAGTAAAGGTAAATAATACTGATAAATGAACTTAGGTTCACCATGCATTTCTAGAACATACTGTATGATAATTACATAAGCAGAAAACAGAAAATAGAAACGGAAATAATACTGAATACAGACATAGATCTAATGTATAACTGACATAGAATAAAATAAGTACTAGGAGTCGTAACTCCCAAAAGGTCTGCAGATACTGACACAGTCTGGCCAAGACAAAACAAAACAGCAAAAGGAGTCCACCTCCGACCTCAAAGGAACTGTTGAACCGAACCGCCGTCGCGTCCATCTGTTCAAGAAGCAACAGCGAGTACCAGCAGAAAATATACAGATATGGGTGAGATTCCCGTTCATCAACACAACAAAATATCAGTAGTAAAAATAGGACGACTCACCAGGTAACAGCATACCCAACATGCTTACTAGAATTTTAAATATAAAACATGTTAAACAATTAACAGCATCATATTATGTCAAACAGTTAACAGCATCACATAAGACATTCTTAAAACAGAACAACAATGTATAACAGTAAATGAAATCATCAACAGCTATGCAATGCAGTGCAATGTACATGACTCAATGCCATATGCCACAAGGGTAACACTCTAACCCCTACTCCATGGAGCTAACAAAAGTGTCGGGGAGAGTGAATGGGAGGACATGTTCCGATTTCTGCCAGCCATAAGCAAGATACTACAACATTCGTAACGTGCACGTATCTGGCTTTACGGTAACACTCTCGACCAAACATCAAAATACGACATCTAGTAGAGGATAACAGTGTATTGCACAGATTCGCCACGACACAGAAGAATCACCAACTGGTCACATGTCAGCCATTCCAACCCTGATACCTCCAAAAAGACTATTGAAGATCGTCACCGTAGGATTTGCACCCGCATCAAGGTGTAAGCTCAACTCCTAGGCTCAAGGCCTTACAACTATGCACATGAAATGCCAATGCTTACACAAAGCAGATGCGATAAAGCAATGCCTATCCATTGGATAAACCTCAAGGTTCACTAAGGTTCTAGTTCTTAGAAACCATACGTGTCTTTATTTTATAAAACATTTATCCATCGGATAAATATCTCGTGATTCCTTTGGAATGATCCAGACTGCTTTCAGAATCGTCGACTGTCCCCACAAACCAACCCAAGTCTTTTCAGCGTGTTTTGTCCTCACTCACACGCTTTCTAGGAAACTTCCCAGATGGTCACCCATCCCATAATTACTCCAAGTCAAGCACGCTTAACTATAAAGTTCTTATGTTCTAAGCTCCCGAAAAGAAGATAAATCTTGTTGCTAGAGGTTGTACCAATCAATTCTTATATGCCTTCCCTCAGTTATACAGTCCTATACCTATATAGCCTCAGGATTCCTTCCACTGTACAGTTCCATACCTGCACAGTCCCAGGATCTCTTACATTCCGGTTATCACAAGACAGAAACAATTGAATGATTACCCTCGATCCGAATCACCGGTCCATCATCAAACTACTGTTTCAAAACCCAAAATTTTTCGTGTTTGTGTTTACGTCTTATGAATTACATCTCAAGTCCTAAGCATTATGAATAAGGATTGAGAATCCTCTTGGATAAGTCTTTGAGTCTTTGGACCAAGAAGGTGGATGTGCCAAAGACTACTTTTCGGAGTCGGTATGGTCACTATGAGTATTTAGTTATGCCTTTTGGTGTGACTAATGCTCCATATGTGTTCATGGAATACATGAACAGGATCTTCCGACCGTTCCATGACAAGTTTGTTGTTGTTTTCATCGATGACACCCTTGTATACTCTTCGAGTAGAGAGGAACACTAAGAGCATCTAAGGGTGGTGTTGCAAGTGCTAAAGGACCAATGGTTGTATGCTAAACTGTCGAAGTGCGAGTTCTGGTTAGAGGAAGTTCAGTTTCTAGGCAATGTGATCTTTAAGGATGAAATCGCAGTGGATCCTGCGAAAGTCGAGGCGGTAGTGAGTTGGGAAAACCCTAAGTCTGTAAGTGAGGTGAGAAGCTTTCTTGGTTTAGCGGGCTACTATCGGCAGTTCATCGAAGGATTCTCTAAGATTGCGCTACCTATGACGCAGTTGACGAGAAAGGGGAAGGCGTTCGAGTGGTCAGAGGCTTGCGAGCAAAGTTTCCAGAAGCTGAAGAAAAGATTGACCACATCACCAATGTTGGTGCTACTAGATCCTTTAGGACGATTTGATGTGTACTGTGATGCATCTTATCAAGGCTTAGGATGTGTGCTCATGCAAGAAGGAAAAGTGGTGGCATATGCCTCAGGGCAATTGAGAGTACATGAGTGGAACTACCCAACGCATGATCTGGATTTCGCTGCGATAGTGTTTGTATTGAAGATATGGAAACACTATCTTTATGGTGCTAAATTTAGTGTATTTAGCGACCATAAGAGCCTGAAGCATCTGTTCGACCAGAGAGAGTCGAACATGAGGCAGCGAAGGTGGATTGAATTCATAAAGAACTATGAATTCGACCTGCAATACCATCCAGGTAAGGCGAATGTAGTAGTAGATGCGCTCAGTAGGAAATCCCTACACGTATCTACTATGATGGTAAAGGAGCTAGAACTGTTAGAGGTGTTTAGAGATCTGAATCTGGAAGCGAAAATCGGCGAGGATAGGATGAATCTTGGGATGGTTAGAGCAACTAGCGATTTCCTGAATCTGTTGTGGAAGAAACAAGTTGAGAATAAGTACCTCGAGGGTGTGAACCAGTTAATAGAAGAAGGTAAGACTTCGGAATTCAAATGAGGTACTGATGATCTACTTAGGTATGGTGATCGGGTTTGTGTGCCAGCGAGTAGCGAAGTTAAGAATATGATCTTGGAGGAAGCGCACAAGAGCAAGCTGAGTTTTCATCCGGGGGCTACCAATATGTATCAGAACCTGAAGAGGCTGTTCTGGTGGCTGGGAATGAAGAAAGATGTGGCGGCATATGTCCTAACCTGCTTGGTGTGTCACAAAGCGAAGATTGAACACTAGAAGCCAGCAGGGTTGTTGCAATCGCTAGACGTTCCAGAATGGAAGTGGGATAGCATTGCCATGGACTTTGTTTCTGGGTTGCCGAGGACCCGGAAAAGGTGCTATGCAGTCTGGGTAATCATTGACAGGTTGATGAAGTGTGCCCACTTCTTAACTATCAACCAGAGTTACTCTCTGGAGCGATTGACTTAGATTTATATCAAGGAGGTTCACTACAAGAAAACCCGGTAATACCGATGGCTTGTTACCGACGTCCGACGGCCGTTATGACGTCGGTAATTCATGAATTTCCGGTGGGTTAGGCCATCGGAAAAGGCTAAATTTGTTTACCGACGGCTATAGCCGTCAGAAACTTTATCGAGGACGAAGCCATCAGTAAATCCGTCGGTATTTTTTGGAGCAAATATTCCCGCTTAATTACCGACGGCCTAAGCCATCAGTAACCTTACCGATGGATTAAACCGTCGGTACATTGAAATGTGACCGTAAGGTTACCGATGGTCTAAGCCGTCGGTAAGGTTATTTTGAAGTTACCGAAGTCGTCGGTAACCTTACCTCCCCTTCCTCTCCCCCTCCCCCTCCCCTCCCATTCAGCGTCTGCTCTCCTCCGCCGTCACAGCCACCAGCCACCGCAACCATCTCCTCTCCTCTCCTCTCCTCTTCTCTATATCTTCTCTCCTTGTCGCACCACCACCTCTTCGTGGCCCACCACCAGCTCGCCGCACCACCTCACCGCGGGCCACCACCACCAACCGCCAGTACCACCCCGCCAGCACCAGCTCGCCGGACCACCTCTTCGCCAACACCACCTCGCCACTGTTTGCTACCTCCCTGTTAGACTTCTCCCCTCCACGTCTGGTCAGTCATTTCAAAATCTCCCATTGGATTGTATTGTTTTTCTTTGCATTACTGTATTGTTGTTAAACATGTATTATGTTGCTGAAATTCTAGTTGCTGAACATGTATTATGTTGTTGAAATTGTAGTGTCAAACTATGTATTGCTGGTGAAATTATATGTTCTGTTGTGTAGGGCTTAGGTTGAATTAAGGTTTAGGTTGTTTTTTTATTTGTTCTAATTCCCTAATTTTATAGGGCTTGATTTCACTCGTGAATTGTTTAGGATAAATTACATGTTTAATTACATAAGATTTAAAAAATAAAAGATGTCACCATATAATACTTTTTTTAGTTTAAGTTAGAAACATCGACCCAAAGACCTAGCCAAGTAAAATCAAATAAATAAATAAAGTAAAATAAATAAATAAATATAATAAATAATACAATAATATAAATAAAATTAATTAAGATAAATTGATTGTTCTTAACACTTATAACAAGTGTTAAGCCACATAAAACTAATGCATAAATAGTAAAATAAAATGAAGGCATTGAAGTTGAGCGTATTGTTGGTTTACGGGACTTGGAAGCTGCTGGTGAAGAAGTGGATACTGAAAACTTGTCATCCGTTCAGGAGCATGTGGATGAAGAAGACGAAGTCAGTGATTCAGGAGAATAAAATGTTGAAATTAGATCTGAAGATGATGGATATTTTTTGTCAAATTCTGAATAAAACTTAAAATCATGTAACCTTCATAATTAGATCTTGTAACTTGTCAAACCTATGAATGGGACTTAGATAATTATTGTTCTATCTTAGATGATTATTCGTAATTATTTTATTATGTTATTATTTTTTTATTTCATCTTTACATTAAATTGCTTTATAGACACATGGCATCTGGAGGACGTGATCCACCGCCACCCATACCACCCACAGGTGGTAAGGGTAAGGGTGTCGACACTGCTTTTGGTTTGACTCGTCGTCGGACCAGGGCACCTCGCATTGTTACTCGTGACGTTGCAGACGGTTTCGTGTCTATCCCTTCGACATCTGTCCCTGCTATGTCTGCACTACCATCACGCTCGCCTGCACCTACACAGCGACCACATACACCGCGGGCAGCACCGCCTCCACCGGCTGCACCAACTCCATCGGTTTTACCTACGCCATTCACGGCATCCGGGATCGATATGATTCCCACCCCGGGGTTTGTGACACTTCAGCTGGTGTGGGTGCATCGTCACCTGGTCATCAGGCTATAGAGCAGGAGCAGGAGTATAGTCCAGGGTATACACCCTCACCTTCAGAGGCGGATGTGGAGGAGGAGGTTGAGGTCATGATCGATGGTTGACCTATCATCAGGCCATCTGGTAAAGGGTAAGAATTAATAAAATAAATTTATTCAATTTTAATTATATGTTTTTACTTGATATTGATTCACATGCTTTTATTTTTAAGGTTACTTCCTTCGAAGGTAGCTTTGAAGAACATCACAGCTATTATTAAGTCGATGTTCCATTATCCTTGGTTCACCTAGGGACGACTCGTTGGCAATGAGAGGTGGAGTTTCTTTGACGCTTATAAAGTAAGTTGTAATTTTCAATTTACTTAATATGTTTTGACTTATTATTTCAAATAAATTATTAATATAATAAATTACTATTTATGTATTTCTAATGCAGACAAAAGTTGCTTGGAGAGCCGAGCATGAAGCATTGGTTGAGAGGAACTTTCATATGAAGGCCTCCCATCACCTATCCGTGCTCAGGGAAGCTCGCTTGAGGGGCGAGCGACCCTCATGGATGGGAGATGCAGTCTGGGATGCCCTATGCCGCCATTGGGTTACTGCTGATTTCCAGAAAAAATCAGCGCAAGCAAAGAAAAATAGGGCATCAGAGAAGGGTGGAAGCCTGCACACAGGAGGTTCCGTTAGCCAGGCGGAGTACTTTGAGCGTCTGGTACATTTATTCATATTTAATACATATGTTATTTGTATTATTTTTTTAATTATTGTTTACTTATAATTTATGTTTGTGTACGTACAGGTTAGGGACAGAAGGGGACCAGTGCCGATTAACGAGCTCCACCGCCACACCCATACTAGGAAGGGTACTGGCGAGTATGCAGATGAGCGCTCAAGGCGCACTCAGGTAATGCCTCATTTATTAATAGTTTTGAAATGTATGGTTTTATTATATATAGTCTTCATTAATTTGTTTGATTATGCATAATAGGAGGAGTTCGAGGAGAGGATGTCTCAGGCAACAACATCTTCTTCCACCCCACTTGAGCCCGAGGAGCAGCAGCGGCTTGCACTGCATGTTTGGGCTGAGGTTGTTGGCAGCAAGAAGAAAGGTCGTCTTTACGGTGCAGGAAACCTTTCCGGTAACTATCGGTAAGGATCTTCGAGCTTGGATAGCACCACAGCATCCACCGGAGCCAGTCGCTGCGCTGATCGGGAGATTGCTGAGCTGAGGCGGAGACTGGCTGAGTCCGAGCGTCTTTTCCAAGGAGCGTGATCGGCGTGCCGAGGAGCATGAGCAGCTTGCCAAGGAACGTGAGCGTCAAATGGAGCAGATGCTACTGAGCATACAACAAATGTACCAACAGCCCCCTCGGCAGCAGCCCCCCCATCCAGATCAGCTGACCAGTCGCACCAGGGCCAACGATGATGAGGACTCTTTCGATGATCTTATCCGGTCTCCTCCTCATCATTATGATAGGGATTATTAGATTTTCATATTAGTTTTTTTATTTATATTTCTATGTATTGTAAAAACATTTATTATTTTGATATAATTTTAAATGTTTTAATGTTATTTTTAATTTTATTTTGCACTATTTATTTAATTAATATTTAAAAATATTTAATAACAAAGAAAAATATTTAATGAATATATAATATAACTAAATAATAATTATTAATCAATTAAAATTTAAATTAAAAAAGAATTATATATACCGACGGTCAGGCCGTTGGTAATGACCATGAACACTTTACCGACGGCTAGACGACCGTCGGTAATAATTACCGACAAGCCACTTTCCTACAGATAATAGGCCGTCGGAAATCCGTCGTAAATGTGCTGGTACCGACGGTTTTTTGTGATTACCGACAGCTTTAGGCCATCGGTAATTAGTTGTTTTCTTGTAGTGGTTGTGAGATTGCATGGGATATCTTCAAGCATCATTTCGGATCGTGATCCAAGGTTTAGCTCAAGGTTTTGGAGAAGCTTACATAGTGCGATGGAAACTATGCTAAGTATGAGTTCTGCTTATCATCCTCAAACGGATGGTCAGTCTGAATGCACAATTCAGTCATTGGAGGATCTCTTAAAAGCGTATGTGTTGGAGAACACAGGAGGTTGGGACGAGTTCCTTCCATTGATCGATTTTACTTATAATAACAATTTTATTCAAGTATTGGCATGGTGCCGTACGAGGCACAGTATGGACGAAAGTGCAGGACTCCGTTATACTGGTTTGATACTAGAAAAAGTCACTTGTTAGATACGAAACTGGTACAGTAAACAATGGAACAAGTCCGTAAAATACGGGAAAAGATGAAGATCGCAAGGGATAGGCAGAAAAGCTACGCCGACAAGAAGAGAAGACCTTTAGAATTTTAATTGGGCGACCATGTCTTCATGAGAGTCACCCCAAGAGCTGGAATGGGCAGGGCAATCAGATCCAGAAAGCTAACACCTACATTCATAGGACCGTTTCAGATTCTTCGACGAATCGGCCCTGTAGCCTATCAGATAGCTTTACCACCAAATCTGTCAAATCTCCATGATGTCTTTCATGTCTCTCAACTCAGAAAGTACCACCCTGGTCCATCACACGTGTTAGAGCCCGAATCAATCCAACTGAAAAGAGAACCTTGAGTACGAGGCTTCACCTGTTCGGATCGTGGATAGAAGGATCAAGGAACTGTGTGACAAACATATCCCTCTGGTGTGAGTGGAGTAGAACCCGGTAAAGGGAGATTCAACAAGGGAGCGTGAAGTGGAGATTCACCATGACAGTTTGGTGATTTATTTCAGTTTATTTTAATTCTTTTTTCTCTTCTTTTGTGTTTATCTCTGTTCTTAATGCTTCTAATTGCTTGATCACTAATTAGATGATAGGCTAATCATAATCTGACCGAGAGGAGGTTATGTTAAGGGTATTGAGATAAAACCATAGGATGAATACTGATAGAGATATAGTAGGAGTTTTATGCAACTTATATAGGGAATCATAGAACTTAATGAATTATTTGATAATTAATCATCAAACAGAGATATAGTTGGTTAAAGATTGAAGGGTGTGTTCTTGTGGGCTTGAGAGAGTCATGAGAATAAATTAGAGTTCTTTGTTGACATTAGAAGTTGCTTAAGAAATTAGGAACGATTGATAACAATTGCATCAAACCAAGTGGGATAAGGATTCCATGTCTATGAGGAATTCGTATCATATAGGTGAAATCGAATCCCTAGAGTTTTCTTTATTTGATTGCTTATCATTTTATTTTTTTTCTAATTAAGTAATTCAAAAACTAAAAAATATTTATTTTCTTTTAGTATTTCTTTATTTTCCTTCCAAACCAATTTATTGAAGTCTAAATAGTTGTTGATTTTGCGAAGTGGTACTTGGTCTCCCAATCCCTGAGTTCGATACTCGGTTTCTTAACGTTTTATTATTACTTGCTTCGATCCGATACACTTGCCGGAGCCCATCAGTTGATACCGTTGTGGTTCTGATAGTGGAGTTGTGGCTCATGGATGCAAGGTGTCGTGTTGATGTTAATGTGGATGCAATGCATCGTGGTTGTGGCTGAGTGCTTAGGTGTGAGGTTCCAATATCTATTGGTCGTGGCAACCAATACCCAAGAGGGGGGTGAATTGGGTTTTGATATAAAATGCAAACTTTTTACACAATCAAAAACTCTTTTTTAAATAAAGCAGAATTTGCAGCGGAAAACAATTTGTTTAAATAAAATATAAAAAGATGTAGGCAGAAAAGCAGAACACAAGTATTTTATCCTGGTTCAGCAACGCATCGCCAGTGGCCTAGTCCAATCCCCACTCCACCTGTGGGATTTTGTTCCACTATAAAAACAAGCTTAACTGGTGCTTGCAACCGTTTTACAAAACCAAGCTTAACAAGTGCTTGTAACCTTCACAATAACAAAGCACTTCTCACAGACCAGGGATATCACCTCCCCCAGTGAAAGAGCCTCAAATAACCACAAGCTTAACAAGTGCTTGTAACCTTCCGAGCACTCCTCACAGACCAGTGATATAACCTCCCCCCAGTGATAGAGTCTCAACCAAGTTTAACAGGTGCTGGCAACCTTAGAGCACGTTGATACTCAAAGAAATGGATTGAGTCGTTTGACTCTTACCAATATAATGCACTCACAATATTGCAGATAAACAATTTGAAGAACAACAAAATACACTCAAGAACTTATGATAATCAAACTATAATAATGGCTCGAGTGTTTTTCAAAATAGAGAGAAAAGAGTAGAAAAGGATTGGTTCAAAGTGTAAGTGTGTTATCTCTTTCTATTTCTCTTTACTCTGCGTTCAAAGGCTCTCAAAAGGTATTTATAAACTTTTGAATTATGATCATTAGGAATTTTAAAAGGAATTTTTATTAATAAAAACAATTCCCTTTTCTGATAAACCAATTTAAAAAACACTAGCCGTTGGAGCCATAAATGCAATAGATAAAGAAATAGAATTTTCTCATTTAAGTGCATCATAATCAATTATCATATGTTCATAATCGATTATGGGTTTTTTGCCATTATTGGGATTTTCAATAAAACATGCATAATCGATTATCCTAATCGATTCAGGCTTCTCTGTAAAAACCACCAAGTTTCGTAAATGGTCATAATCAATTATCCTAATCTTTTTTTTCCATAAAGCTTGGTATGCAAAGGCATCACAATAAGACAAGAAATCCCAACTAGGTTGGCACCTCAAGGCTTACCAATCATTTGCAGCACACCAAAATATTATTAGATAAGAGGAAAAATAAAGAATACATGAAAGCTTGGGGGGACATCGACCAAAACCCAAGATGAAGAAATCATCTAAACCTAAAATTAGGAAAACCATATCTATCTCTAAAGAATTCTTCCCTAATAAAATAAGGGATAGAATCCCACCAAGTGTGACATCGAGAAGAAATTCCAAAATTAGCTAATTTGTCGGCACAACAATAATCGATTATCCTAATCGATTATACCTTCGTTGTCAATCAAAAACGAATTTCACGTTGAACAAAAACTAACCACAATCGATTATCCTAATCGATTATTGTCTCCCAAAAACATTTTTCAAAGATAAAACCTTTTTCAACCAAAAGGGAAACCAAAGATATTTTTGAAAAACATTTTTTATAAAAACAATTTTAAGACAATTTTGAAAAAGATCTTTTTAGCAAACTTGAGCCATTATCACCTTCTCATACCTTACATTAATTCTAAGACCTTTCTAATATGACTATCTTTGAATCTCATAACTCTTGGTCTTGAATTCTTGATCTTCTTGAGATTCTTCAAGGAAATATCTTTCAAATATTTGCTCTTCAAAATCTTGACATTTCTTCTATCAATCTTATAATCCTGATTGATCTTGAATCTTGGCCCTTAAATCTTTTTGACTTTATAGCTTTGCTTAACCTGAACTTTTCTATGATATTTCTCATAAAGCATATTAGTTCAAGATATAATATATTTCACACTTAATTCAATGCACAAAGCCATTATCATATGAAGACATATTTTAAGAAAATATTCCAATTAATATTTCTTATGTCTTTATTTAAATGTGATCAAGTAATATATTTCATATTATGCTTATTGATCATCATATTTCCACTTTGTGTAATTAATATCATTAGGCATGTATGATAATATCAAATGTAATTTCTATGCCTTTGAATCAAATTCATATATCAAGTATTTGTCACATGTGTATATAATAAATCATATTAATCATGTAACACATGTATATAATACATTTAAGCTTAATACAATGATATATCATCAAAACATGTTCTCCCTTTAATTCTCTATTTGTCAACATCAAAACCTATATGGCAATATGGTTCACAATATCAACTTGTGATGGATGATTGCTGCATATCATAGTATGATGATATTCCACCTGTCCCAATGGGGGATGCCCAAATGGGGGCGAGATGTGTTCCACATATCCCAAAGCGGGATGTCCAATTGGGGACGAGATATGTGATGTGATGTGATGTAATGAGTTCCAGTACCTGTCCCAATGGGGGATGCCCAAATGGGGGTGAGTACCACTTGTCCCGAGGCAGGATGTCCAATTGGGGACGAGATATGCGATGTGATGTGATGACTTCCACCTGTCCCAATGGGGGATGCCCAAATGGGGGCGAGTACCACCTGTCCCGAGGTGGGATGTCCAATTGGGGACGATATGAAATGTTGTGAAATGATGATGATGAAGTATTTGTCCCGATGGGGATGTCCAATTGGGGACGTGATGAAATCGACTGACATGCATATAGGGATTAGTATCCCTCGTAGAGGTTTGATCTGAGAGAATGATCTTTGAGATGGATGTGATGTATGACTCGAGAGACGGTTCTTTGAGTGTTGCATGTTTTCTATGTGTTGTGTGCTACATGTGTATGTGCTATATTACTGCCCCGCTCCCATTTTTAATGATATACATGTTTCTTATCTCCCTCGATCGCTTTATGTGTATGTGTTACCGCTCTTCACCGAGCAGACGACGAGCAGCTGGAGGGTGATGGACTGGAGGCAGCACCCTTTTGTGATGACGGCACCAAAGGCGGAGGTGCTGGCTGACATAAAGATCATGGATGGCAGGTTGACCCTACCCTGTTCCTTACCATCTATACTGGTCCCATCAGTATACGGTTCAGGAACTGTGCTACATCCTTTTGGAGACATCATCTGACCGTATTGAGTAGTGCAACACCTACCCTTCACAGAGATGTGGTATCCGCCGAGACCACCAGTGCGGGAGAACATGTGGGTGGACCATCGTCTTCTCATGTCACCAGTCGATGAGGTTTTGTGCTTCGCGGACAAAGGTGGAGGATGGAGCAGTACCTTAGGACTTACAGACGACAGAGGATTGTCGTATCTAGTTCCTCATCAGCGTATGAGCCATTGTGGGTTTATCGGTGTACTTATTGTGAGGGACAGGGTAGCTCAGGGTATCTACATCACTGATGGCATGATCCCGCCAGTGTGTCTGTCGTAGGAGTGTGATGTGAGGATTTTGATGTATTTTGAATGGGGGTGGTGAATGCTGTTAGTATGAGTGTTTCTTTACCTTTGATATATTTTGTTTATGGTCAGTTTGATGTACTCTGCTTGTATATATTACTACTATAGCCCTACTGATGGGGCAACTGATGCATGTATAAATATCTTTTATATTTTATAGTTATGTACTCTGATATGTTGCGTGCTTTAGTTTAGTTTTCGCTTGGTTTGGTTTATAAAGCACGCTAACGTTTATAATACGGTTAAGATTAGTTAATATCTTATGTTCTTTAATGGAACAGCGGGTCATCTCAGGTGTCAACGTTCATTTACTACCTTTGGATGGGTCTTACTATTGTGTTGGTTTGATAAGTTTTTCGGTTCCTTTCTTGGTGTTTTGTTATCAGCTTTTGTAACTCCCCGATTTTCACGTTTTATATAATTCTTCAGTATTTAAACATTTGTATTTTATTAGAGAGTTTAAAGAGTGAAATAAAATATTCTGAGACCATAGCCATGCCCTGCACGACCGTAGGAAGCCATGGTTAAGTTTCAGGCGAAAGCTCAAACAGAGCCCGGTCTGCGTGTTTCACGGATAGTAGTTTTTTTCTACTATCAAGACCTAATTTGGACTCATGAACGAGACAGTAAGTCTCAGGATGTAATTCTCTACATCTTTGTTAAAATCCGTCCTAACATCCGAAAAATAAAAATAATATATTATATTCGGCCATATAATCGAACCGGGAGGCGTTTAGAGTCATAAAGGGATTCAACGAGACCCGCCAACGGATAAGCTTGATACCACATCATGCCAGATCACTTGGGAGAGCATGTCAGAGTCGTCATGACGTTCGGAAAAATCTGGACGCGAAATTATCAAAATACCCCTAATCTTAACCTTTTTCACTTTTACCATTTTACCCTTGAAGCAAATGACCATTTTACCCTTAATGAGTTATTTAGAAGGCTGAACAGCCCTTCTCCAGCCCCATTCATGACCAAATTCTGGGCTTGAAAAGCCAAGAACACTTCATCTTCTTTCTCCTTGAAAAGCCACCATTTTTCTTAAGAAAAAGCTTGAATCCTTTGAAGAAAACCTTGAATCTTTGATCAATCTTCATCCATTCTTAGTTAAGATCACTTCTATGATCTCCTAGCTTCTTGAATCTCTCTCAATCTCATGATCAAAATCTTGTTTCATGAAAATCCATTTTATGATCCAAAACTTTGAAAATTCATAGGAAATTATAGAAAAATCCTTTTAATGGGAAACCAATTTCTTTGAACTCACTTCATCATTCTCTACCTAAACCCAAGAGCTCATGATTCAATTCTCATCCTAGCTCTTAAACCCCAAAGTGGCCGAACCCTAACAATGATGATGAATAGTGTTTTGTTCAAATTTTTGATTTCTAACACTTGATTCCATCCTTGACTTTCCTATTGTGTTTGAATCCAAGTGATGGAAAACCAAATCAATTCCTAGCTAATTTTTCTAGTTGATGGCTGAACCTCAAGTGAGAGGAAGTAGGAGATTTTTGTGTTGTTTGATGTTTAATGTTTATTTGATGATGTTGTTTGTAGTTGGTGACGAGTAATCGGGAGATTCACAAACCGATCATCCCACTTTGATTCGGAGGATTTTCATCAACAGATATGGGGGGTGAACCTCATCACACCAAAATTGGTGGAGGTGAAAATGGTTGTTTATGTTTGTGTGGGTGAAACCGTTTTGTTTGGGCTCACTACTTTATTTGTAAAGTTCTCTTGGAGAACAAAGTGTAATAATGGTAGTTTATGCTTTGTATGCTTGATCATGTTTATGATGATGTTGATTAGATGAGAAAACATTTTCATGTATGTTGAAAAACCTACTTTGATCTCTAGATCAAGTATGGATTTTTATGCTTGATTATGATGCAATGTGTGATTATTGTTTGTCATAATTTTGTGAGCATTTTGAACTATAACTTGTCTAGTTGGTGAAGCAAAATCTTCACTTTTTCCTTGAGGAGGCTTGCGGCCTTAGTGGGAAGAAAATATAAGAACATGTATTGTTCTTGAACAATTACAATTTTGAAGTAAGAAAATTGTTTTAATAACCTATGTTTCAAAAGAAAAGAACCATAAGTGACTAAGCGCAAGTAAAACGCTTAGCTAAAGCAAAGTTCTTCATGCTGAAGAAACATCATTCGCTTAGCGCAAGTATTTTCGCTAAGCGATTTCAGGTTAGCCAAAGGATGACATTCTGGGACAATTTCGCTTAGCGAATTCAAATAGCTTAGCGGATTTCTGCCAACTTTACTTCCTTTCTTAAATCATCTTCATTTTGGTCCAAAGATCAAATAAATTTTTAATATTTAAGTATTTCCACCAAAGTGAAACATGTCTTTTACCTTATCCATAGATCATCTAGTTAACCAAGTGATTTAAAAGTGGATTAAAGATATGCTTTCATGAAAATCAGTATAGTTTCATAAGGCATTACCTTTATTTTAGAACAAAGTTCATGTTCTTTTTTTTAAACATAATTAATGGAGACCTTTTATCCTTAAGTTGATTAAAATGAATCATAGTTAAGGAAGTTAGATGAGATTACATTTCCTTTCCATTAACTTAGAACATGGATTACACTAAGTTAGTAAGGAAAAACCCTTTTCAAAATTTGTTAAGGTACTTTGCTTTAAGCAAGTACAAAGTTATTTCAAATCAAATGAGTTTTCAATGAGAACGGTTTTGTTACAAAGAGAGTTTTCAACTCTTAATCGTAAAGTTTTACACGTGAAAACCTAAGTTAAGGTAATTAACTTAGAGTTGAAGGCAAGGGATAATTAAGATGGTATATGGTGGAACAAGACCATATGCTATATCATTGATGACTTAGTTCATCAATAACTTCATAAGACTTAAGTGAATCAACACTTATTTCATTAATTGAAAAACAAGGAGTTAATATCTTAGAAAGGCTCAACGACTTATCTAAGAGGATTCTCAATCCTTATTCATAATGCTTAGGACTTGAGACATAATTCATAAGACATGAACACAAACATGAAACGTTTTGGGTTTTGAAACAGTAGTTCGATGACGAACCGGTGATTCGGATCCAGGTCAATCGTTCAATTGTTTCAGTCTTGTGATGACCGGAATGAGAGAGATCCTAAGACTGTGCAGTTATGGGACTGTATAGTTGAAGGAATCCTGAGGCTGTGCAGGTATGGGACTGTATAGTTAAAGGAAGGCTTATGAGAATTGATTGGTACTACCTATACCAACAAGATTTATCTTCTTTTCGGGAGCCTAGAACATAAAAACTCCTTAGTTAAGCGTGCTTGACTTGGAGAAATTGTGAGATGGGTGACCTTTTGGGAAGTTTCCCAGGAAGCGTGTGAGTGAGGACAAAACACGCTGAAAAGACCCGTGTTGGTTTGTGGGGACAGTCGGTAATTCTGAAAGCAGTCCGGATCATTCCGAAGGAATCACGAGATATTTATCCAATGGATAAATGTTTTATAATACAAGAACACGTATAGTTCCTAAGGAAGAGAACCTTAGAGATCTCGAGGTTTATCCGAGGGATAAGCATTTATTTATCGTGCAACACCCTTTCCCAAGTGTCACATTCCCGAACGTTTATAAGGTCGAAAATATTTATTAATGCGGAAAATACGATTTTTCTTTTTCTTCTTTTCATAAAGATGTAATGGGATTAGTAAAGGTAATACTAATAAATGAACTTAGGTTCACCATGCATTTCTAGGACATACTGTATTATAAATACAGAAACAGAAAATGGAAAACAGAAATATCAACATTACTGTATACAGACATAAGTCTAATGTATGATTGACATAAGAAAATACAATAAGTACTAGGAGTCGTAGCTCCCAAAAGGTACTACAAAAACTGACATAGTCTGGCCGACAACAAAACTAAAACAGTAAAAGAGTCCACCTCCGAACTCAAAGGGACTGCTGAACCGAACCATCGTCGCGTCCATCTGTTTAAGCAGCAACAGCAAGTATCAGCAGAAAACATACAGATATGGGTGAGATTCCCGTTCATCAACACAACAAAACAGCAGTAGTAAAAACGGGACGACTCACTGGGTAACAACGTACCCAACATGCTTACAAAGGTTCTCAATATAAATCATGTTAAGCAGCCAACAACATAATATCATGCTAAACATTTAACAGCATAATATAAGGTATTCTTAAACAATACAACGATGTATAACAGTAAATGTAAACATCAATAGCCATGCAATGCAATGCAATATATATGACTCAATGTCAATGTCACTGGGTACTACTCTGACCCCTACTCCATGGAGCTAACAAAACATTCGGAGAGAGTGAATGGGAGGACATGTTCCGGTTTCTGCCAGCCATGAGCAAGATGCTACAACATTCGTAACGTGCACGTATCTGGCTTTACGGTAACATTCTCGACCAAACATGAAAAGTGCGGCATCTAGTAGAGGATATCAGTGTACTGCACGGATTCGCCACGACACAGAAGAATCACCAACTGGTCACATGTCAGCCCTTCCAACCCTGATACCTCCAAAAAGACCATTGAAGATCGTCACCGTAAGATTCGCACCCGCATCAAGGTGTAAGCTCAACTCCTAGGCTCAAGGCCTTACAACTATGCATATGAAATGCCAATGCTTACACAAAGCAGATGCGATAAAGCAATGTCTATCCATTGGATAGACCTCAAGGTTCACTATGGTTCTCTTCCTTAGAAGCTACACACATCTTTGTTTTATAAAACATTTATCCATCGGATAAAACATTTACCCATCGAATAAATATCTCGTGATTCCTTTGGAATGATCCAGACTGCTTTCAGAATCACCGACTGTCCCCACAAACCAACACAAGTCTTTTCAGCGTGTTTTGTCCTCACTCACACGCTTTCTAGGGAACTTCCCAGAAGGTCACCCATCCCATAATTACTCTAAGTCAAGCACGCTTAACTATAAAGTTCTTATGTTCTAAGCTCCCGAAAAGAAGATAAATCTTGTTGGTATGGGTAGTACCAATCAATTCTTATATGCCTTCCCTTAACTATACAGTCCCATACCTGCATAGCCTCAGGATTCCTTCCACTGTACAGTCCCATACCTGCACAGTCTCAGGATTCTCTCTCATTCCAGTTATCACAAGACGGAAACAATTGAACGATTAACCTGGATCTGAATCATCGGTCCGTCATCGAACTACTGTTTCGAAAACCAAAACGTTTCGTGTTTGTGTTTACGTCTTATGAATTATGTCTCAAGTCCTAAGCATTATGAATAAGGATTGAGAATCCTCTTAGATAAGTCTTTAAGCCTTTCTAAGATATTAATCCCTTGTTTTTCAATTAAGGAAACAAGTGTTGATTTCACTTAAGTCTTATGAAGTCATTGATGTACTAAGTCATCAATGGTATAGTACATGGTCTTGTTCCACCACATACCATACTTAATTAACCCTTGTCTTCAACTCTAAGTTAATTACTTAACTCAGGTTTTTCTCGCGCAAAACTTCACGATTGAGTTAGAAAACTCCTTTTGTAAACCAAACAACTTTTACAATTAAAAACTCATTTGATTTGAAACAACATTTGAACTAATTACTTCATTTCTAGCATTTTCTGAAACATGAAATTCGCTTAGCGGAATTCCATTCGCTTAGCGAAAATGAGGCAGTAATGCCTCCTTTGGAACTCCTCTGGATCGCTCAGCGAAACATCCATCGCGTAGCGAAATGTATTGTATTCGCTTAGCGCAAGTACAGACGGTTACACCTCTTTGTAAACGCCTCTGGATCGCTCAGCGAAACAGAATTCGTGTAGCGAAATTTCACTTTATTCGCTTAGTGACTATAATTTCGCTTAGCGAAATGGAGGCGGTTATACCTCCTTTGGAGACTTCTCTGGATCGCTCAGCGAGACGTAATTCGCGTAGCGAAACTCGTTTGGTTAGCTTAGCGAATATGAATTCGCTTAGCGAAAGTGAGGCAGTGATGTCCAACTAAGACTTTCCCTGTTTTCGCTTAGCGAAAAGTTGCCTTAAAACAAGACATCAACCTTAGGGAACCATTTTGATTCTCTTCATGAAACCACTTCTTTTCTCATTTTGAGTCACTTGATTAGCTAGATGAACTAAGGATAAGGTATAAAACATGTTTCACTTTGGTGAAAGCACTTTCAGATTTAATTCCATTTAAAGTCACTTAGGGTTTTTCTTTGAAAAACACAAGTTATTGAAAACACTTTCTTTACATCAAAACTTGACTTGTCCAAGAACTATTCATATCCTTCCTTTCCTCAAGGTCATGGCTAATAGCCAACTAGGAATCAATGTGAAGTTTTACTTCATCAACCAATCAAAGTATGGCTCACAATACTTACACAATCATGATAACCATAATACACATTACTACATCATAATCAAACATCCAAGTCCATCACACATTATGGTCTCATAATTAACAATAAAAGTCCATATTTGATCTAGTGATCAAAGTAGGTTTTCCAACATACATGAAAATGGTTTTTCATTCAATCATCTCATCATCAACATATGCTAAAGCACACTACAACAAGCCAAAGCATAAACTCATCATGACATTCTTGTTCTCCATGAGAACTTAACAAAACTTAACACATAAAAGTGAACCCAAACTAAAGGGTTTCACCCACACATAATTTAAACAACCATCTTCACCACCACCATCTTGGTGTGATGAGGTTCACCCCCCATACCTGTTGAAGAGCAGATTCCCGGATCAAAGTCGGTTGATCGGTTTGTGAACCTCCTGATAGTTGTCACCAACTACAAACAACCAAACAATCAATCATTAAACAACAATCAAACCAAACTCAACAATTCTCACAAATGGGGTTTCGGCCACCCTAAAGAGAATAAAGCTAGGAATTGATCTTGGTTTTCCATTTCATGGATTCAAAGGCATAGGAAAGCTAAGGATGAAATCAAGTGTTAGAAATCAAAAATTGATGAAAAACACTATTCATCATCATCAAAAGGGTTCGGCCCTAATGTGCTTTTTGAGCTATGATGAGAGTTGAATCATAAGCTCTAGGGTTTAGATAGCGAATGATGAGGTGAGTTCAAAGAAATTGGTCTTACCTCAAAAGGATTTTTCTACAATTTCCTATGGATTTTCAAAGTTTTGGATCTAAGAAATTCTTTTCATGAAAATGGATCTTGATCTTGAAATAAAGAGATATTCAAGAATCTAAGAGATCATAGAAGTGATCTTACCTTAAAATGAAGGAAGATTGCTCAAGGAATCAAGTGATTCCAACAAGAAACCAAGCTTTTTCAAGAACAACAATGGTGCTTCTTCAAGAGCAACTATGGTGTTCTTCTCTTTTTGAGAGGGCTATGCGAAAATGAGAGTGTGAGGGGCTGAGTTCAGCCTTAAAACAAGTCACTTAAGGGCAAAATGGTCATTTGCCAAAAGGGTAAAATGGTAAAAGTGCAAAAGACTAAGGTTAGGGGCATTTTTGTCATTTCGCATCTAGATTTTCCCGATCATCATGACGACTCTAGCATACTCTTCCAAGTGTCCTGGGATGTTGTGATATCAAGATTATCTGTTGGCGAGTCCCGGTAAATCCATATGTGGCTCCGTTCGTCACCCGATTGAGGATTTCGCTCGAACGAAGGTCAGGAAGTGATTTTTCTGGAATTTTTACGAAATTTAACCAAAACGTAGATAATCGAATTCTAAGACTTACTATCTCATTCACGGGTCCATCTAAGGTCTTCTGAGCAGTAAAATCATACTGTCAGTGTAAAAACGCAGACCGGACACCGTTTGAGTTTTTGACTCAAAACTTAATCGTAGCTTCCTACGATATTGTCGAGCATGACTACGGTCTCGGAATATTTTATTTCTATTCTTAAGACCTCGAATAAAATAAAGACGTTAAAATACTAAAGAATTAGAAAACATGAAAATCGGGGCGTTACATATCGCACCCGCCTTGTGTAAGCATTGACATTTCATTGCATGAGTTTGTAAGGCCTTGAGCCTACACCTAGATGCTGGTGCGAATCTTACGGTGACGATCTTCAATGGTCTTTTGGAGGTATCAGGGTTGGAAGGGCTGACATGAGACCAGTTGGTGATTCTTCTGTGTCATGATGAATTCATGCAATACACTGATATCCTCTACTAGATGTCGTACTTTTCATGTCTGGTCGAGAGTGTTGCCGTAAAGCCAGTGCACGTTACGAATGTTATAGCATCTTGCTCATGGCTGGCAATAACTGGAACATGTCCTCCCATTCACTCTCTCCGACACTTTTGTTAGCTCCATGGAGTAGGGGTCAGAGTTTTACCCTTGTGGCATATGACATTGAGTCATGTACATTGCACTGCATTGCATGGCTATTAATGATTGCATTTATTTATTGTACATCGATGTTCTGTTTTTAAGAATGCCTTATATTATGCTATTAACTATTTAACATGAATGATATTGAGAGTTTTAGCAAGCATGTTGGGTACGTTGTTACCTAGTGAGTCGTCCCGTTTTTACTTCTGCTATTTGTGTTGATGATCGGGATCTCACCCATATTTGTACATCTTTTCTGCTGGTATTGCTGCTTTTGCTTGAACAGATGGATGTGACGACGGTTCGGTTCAGCAGTTACTTTGAGTCCGTGGGTGGGACTCCTTTTGCTGTTTAGTTTTGTCTTGGCCAGACTGTGTCAGTATCTGTTGCGCCTTTTGGGAGCTGTGACTCCTAGTACTTATTATATTCCTATATCAGTTATGTATTAGTCCCATTTCTGTATACGGTACTATTTTTGTTTTCTGTTTTCTGTTTCGGTATTTTAATACAGTATGTCGTTTAGAAGCACATGGTGAACCTAAGTTCAGTTATTATTTAGAGTAAATCATCATTTTGGTCCCTGAAAGTATGAGTCACTGTCAATTCAGTTCCTGAAAGCAGTTAAATTATGAAAAAGTCCCCCAATGTTAATTTTGTCAGTCAAATTAGTCCCTCAATGTTAATTTTGTTAGTCAATTTAGTCCCTATCAGGGACTAACTTTACTAAAGAAATTAACATTCAGGGACCTTTTCATAATTTAACTGCTTTCAGGGATTGAATTGATAACGCCTCACACTTTCAGGGACCAAAATGATGGTTTACTCTATTATTTATTTACCTTTACTAATCCCATTACATCTTTGTAAAAAAAAAAAAAAAAACCGTATTTTCCGCATTAATAATACTTTCGGCCTTATAAATGTTCGGGAATGTGACATTCGGAAAAGGGTGTTGCAGCTTTGGTTGGACTGATTTTTTTTAAAAGCAAAAGAAATTTTATTGAAAAAAATGAGTATTAGACATACTCAATGAAAGAATACAAATTGCAGTGTTTAACAAAACACGCACCAACCTCTAAACCAGAAGATTATCTCAACAGCAGTAACAATACTACCACAAAAAACCAAATAAAACCAGTCCCAAAATAGCGATGGTATGCTATTGATATTTGTTTTTCTTTTTCTTCTCTTATATACGGGTTCGAATATCCCTTAAATACTTGTTTTCATATATACTTTTGAATATAAAAAAAAAAAAAAAACTGCAACAATTGAAACAAGGAAGATTGTTCACGCACATATATATTACATTACATAGTTTAGGTAGCAGACGAAAGAAAGAGGTTATTGTGTCATCCCGGACGACTGAAAAATGACTAATAATATCCACACATGGCTAAGTGTGAGAGATGGGGGAGAAGAAAATTCCGTTATATCCGCACCATGCACATTACTTGTCTAAAAAGGTTCAATGTACCCTTATCACATGCGAGTGAACAGAACAACCCCTTTCCTGAATCTTCTATTCCTAGGCATCTGTACCAGCAGTACCACTTATACTTGATAGTTGATACTGATAATGATAATGTTGTAATGGAGAGAGGACATGGAAATGCAATCGCGGAAACATCACAAATAATATATTCTTTTTTGATAATTCTGGAAAACAAATAACCAAAGTCAACAAATTAACAGTTCCAGTCTTCCTTTGACCAACATAAACAGTAGATAGGAGAAAGTAGTTGTAAAGGATGTTGGAGAATTATATACAGGAAAATGCCGAAAATATGCCATGACGATATTCCATTTGTTCACATTATGGCTGTTAACTGGAAGATTGAAAAAGTGAAGCACATCAAGATAGGAGCAAATCAGGCTAGAAGGTTAGTTTCTGTTTTCCCCATTATGTTGAATTGAATTTCCATGTATAGCCTTTATAAATAGATAGTGGAATATAATGGGCAAATGCATAAAATGTATATGTAGGTGAATGTCTTCTGAAGGCCATTTTGATGAGATCATGACATGCTTTATGCACTAAGAAATAGTAATATGTAAGTGAGTACATGGAAGAGGTATTGCATGTTGAAAAGGAGGGAATGGATTCTCTCATGTGATATGAGAATGTAGTTAAATCTAAGCCATCAATTGTAAAGAAGAGAGAAACTTCTAAATATAAAAAAAGGGAAGATAAATGTTTTAAGGGTAAAAATTCCAACATGAGAGATTCCAAGTGGAAGTCCAACATTAGAGAATCCATTCTATGATAAAGCTAGGTTCTAACTAGTACGGCTAGAGATACATTTAATATTTATTACTGGAAGATGAAAATAATTAATGAGATATTAAAAAAATAGACCAATCAGATTGTTTTTAGCTAAAATTCCATGCAATTTAATATTGGAGTCGATATGGACTGCAATACGCAGGGCCATTCTGAATTTAGAGTGTGTTTGAGTAAACAACTTATTTAAGCGCTTATTCAATAATCTGTTTCTAAAAACAACTTATTTTCGTAAGCCTCTCTAACAAACTTATGGAAATAAGCTAAAAAGAGCTTATAGAAACATCGTAAACTATTTTCATAAACTATTTGTATGAGTTTATTTTTATAAGCTATTCTCATAAGCTCTACTCTATAAACTCTTCCAAACACACTCATAATATTTTGGTTTCTTAAAAGAAAGAAAAAATGTGGGAGTTTAGCGGGCCAATAAAAACTGAACATATATACTAGAGGGTTAATTACTTGTATTTTGATGATAATAAAAATAATAATAATAATGATAATAATAATAATAATAATAATAATAATAAATCATTTTTATCATGTAATATTTTAATATTTTTGCTTATAAAAAAATTCATTTGGACGTTATCATGTAAATTTTATATTATTTTAATTTGAGCATATCACCTTAATGATATTTGTACAGAGATTGATTCAGCATTTGTTAAAAATTAGATTTCATATGTTTGTGACTTGTACTACAATAGTTAGATTGATTCAGCTTTTAGTTTGATGAGCTAGCATTTATTCATTGTTAGTTACACTGCATTGTTTTACATAAGCCACAAAATTAGCTTGTTGTACAGACTTTTAGTCGTTTAAACTTTTATATTTTCCAATCTTTCTCAACTCTGTTATCTCTAATTTCTCTACCATATGTTTTTCAACGAGTAAAAATAGTGTAAAAGAAGGCTTTCTCTAAGTTGCACCTTTGAAAAATTGGTGCAAGTTTGCTCTTTTTTTGTGGACCAATGGGAGTGCTTCATTTGTAAACATGTGTTCCTCAAAATTTTGACCAGTCAAAATGTATTTCATTTGTATAGTATCTAAAAAATTTTATGTATTTGTACATTTACACTGTACATTGGTGTATTAATTGTATTGGTATTTTTTTTATGTTGTATTTTGATTTGATTTTTTTTGGTGTTATGATTTGATTTTTTGTTACTTCTCTAATACATAAATATTTATTTTGTTAATTTTTTTTACTGGTTCATTAGTACTTTATTAACAGAAATCAATGGAAGTATATGATTTTAGGGATTTTCGGGAGAACACAGTTGTTGTTTTCATAAAAACAAATATACTTTCATTTAAAATGTACAAATATAATGGTAGATATAATTGTAAATACTAGACTGATCAAGTGCAAATACAAATATAGTTTGACCAGATGAAACTAGAAATCAGCTGGCAGTTCTATTGATTGTTAGCATTTGGTCAAAAAAGAGCAAGTGTGCTCCATTTTAAAAAAAAGTGCAACTTAGAAGCTTCTATAAAAGAATATGTGAGAAATACACGTAAAAACAATTTCGTTTCCAGGGTACTTTGATAAATACAATGAGTTTTAATATAGTTCGAGTTTTCATTTATCAGTTGGCTTAAAGAAGTTTAGTTACATTAATCATATAAGAGACACAGTTTATGCAATATGAAGGGCATTCTGACAATAATATGCCACATTATTTTCATATGCCTTTAGAGCCAAATATATACAGACTCGCCCGTTCATCTTAAATACTATACAATAAGAAACCCTAATATAGGATAACAGATAACTTGTAAATTAACATGACTTTCATAATAGATGCACTGAGATGGTTGAAAATCACATGTTGTCTCCTCCGTGATAACCATCCCCACCACAAGTATCATTGTTCCAAGGAGAAGGATAATAAAACCCAGGAGAATGACCAAGAGACGAACCTCCTCCATCACCAATTCTTCTCGCATCTTGAGTTGGCATTTCATTGCAGGTATAGCGGATCAAATCTGCATTTGTGGCATCTAGTTCCTTTTGGAGCCTAAGCACTTGCCTTTGGAGCACCGAAATGGCCCCAACACAGCCATAAACTGGATCTTTTATCCGTGCCTCGGCTTCATAGGCCAGAGAGTTAACTGCATCCTCCCTTTGATGGGGTAGGACTTCATTGAGAAGTTTACTCACGTTGCTTGCTCCAAATATCTTGTGAACATTGGCAAACTTTTGAGGTTCTTCGGGTGGGAAATATGGGGCAAAAATGCAATCTGGCGTGCATTTCCTTCTCAAAAACTTGCAGGCAGCACAGGGAGAATTGGAGTAGCTAGAAGTGGCCATAATCTTCACTGTTACCAAGAATAAAAAACAATAAACTATTTGATTACAAAGTCTCATGTTTTTTTTTTTATATGCAAAATTGTATTAAGAAGAGTACAAAGGATACTTTAATCTATATACAAGAAATATCAAAAAAAAAAATAAAAAGTAACATGCAAAAGCATCACAATAAAAAGAGTTATTCCAATTATGTTGACACAACAAACCTCATTTATGCACGGACGAGGATCTCCTGTCCCATTTTGGTGTACCACTCCATGTCTCAACCAGTAACATCTTACCATGTATTCTAATTTTTCAATTTTAAATAAAATTTTAACTTACATGACAAGATATTATTAGTTAGGACATGAAATGATACACCAAAATGAGACAGATGGTCCTCATCCCTACAACACATTACTAAACAAATCCAAAGAACTTAACCATACCAAGACAGCTCCCAACATAGAGTAAACCAAACCAGTAAATTATATCTACGAACTCTCATGTTAAGTTGTGCTACGTAAAGACAATGATATGGTACAGTATAATGGCACATTGACTGCAATATTTATCCACAATTATGATAAATGCAACATAACTATTATTTCATCGATCAATCACAAATTCACAATGCATAACCTTGATTGAAAGTTATAAATATATATCCACCACATAAATATAATTCCAAATTGGGAGTATATATATTACATCTCAAACTATAAAGAAAATCATAAAAAACACTATATAGTCACTTGTTGTAAATCATTTAAAGCTAAAGTCTGTTACCAAAAAAAATTTAAAGCTAAAGTCAGCTAAATTAATTGTGCACTGGCTAGGGTAAGGGAGACTTGCTTGAAACACTTCCCGGTACTTACTCTTTCGGTACCAACACTTGCTGTTACTTTTCAAACTTCTTTTACTTTTTATGCCAAGGATGTCTTTATATATTCATATATATTTTCTGACTACCCCAGAACCCTTTTTCTGCATTTTATTTTCCTCACATGGACAGAAGGACGAGGGAGGAATTTAAAATATATATGATAAATCATAAATGTTCTATATATGAGACGACAGTTTATTGTGCTATGTTTGATTTCATCTTTTCAAACTGTATATTTCTTCCCTCCCTAAATTCCCCCCCTCTCCTCATCTAGATCCTCTAGTACCCCGTGGTCTAGCCTTCTGCGATGTTTTGTTGGAGGGAGGCCAAAGGAAAGGTACGCCTACCTGGGAGCTGTTTGGATTAATAGTGGATAGGACGAGGAAATTTCTCAATTTTCAAACACTTTCAGTTGGATGGTTCATCGTTCACCCAGAATTTCATACCTTCCAAAAAATTCTATAAACCAAAACCCATGAATCAAACCTTATAAAATATATGTATTAGGCAAAACACCAATCAACAAAAAGAACAAAAAGAACATATAATTTGAATAAAAACTATACCTTGTAAAGCTAGGTTTAATTGAACAAACGATGTAATTTAGATCATTACCTTTTCTTTTCTCTGGTAGGAGGAGGCTCTTTCAAGATCTATTCTTTAATAATGCCAGTCAAAAAGAAGTATGCGACCACCCAACGAGAATTCTTGAGAATTTACTATTGGATGTGAGAGTTCGGGGGAGAAAACCCTAGTTAGTTGCAGGACAAGACGAGAGAAACCCGCATATACAATAATGACAACAGATAAGCAATAGGAGAGTGTAGAGAGAAAAAGAGCATCTGCGGTGAGAGAATGGAAAAGAATGCAAAAGACAAGGGCAACAAAATGGGGCTACCAGGTTAAAAAGAATGATTATGACCCAACCTTCATAATAATATCAAACACTGTGCACGAACATATATAGCCAAGGTTAACTGTAATAATGTGTCCCACTTACTAGTCTACATATTCTTGGATATCCTATAGTTATTTATTTCGGTCTAGTTTCTACACCGTAATTGAATGCTAAACCGTTCAATGCGAAACAGGCTCTACCCTAAGCAATGCATTGTTGATCGTTTAACTTAGGGAATTCGTCTTAAATATTTATAAATAAAATGGAGGAAGAAGCTAAACAAAAATGAGAAAAAAAAATCTTAGTTGGGACCTTATAAATAAATATAATCGCCCAACCAAGGGATTATTAGAACCAAAACAGTAATGGCTAATGACTCCTAAAAGTTTTAATGATTAACAAAATTATTATATATTTAATGAATATACTCGAAGTCCAGATTATGCTAATCCATAAGGTCAAAAGACCTTTTTATGTTTCTGACTTCAGACGGACTCTCAAAAAGATCATTATTTCTCAAAGTCCAAAGTTTTCATCTCGTTCATAAAGAAACAAAAAGTTCAAAGCAATATCTGCGTCCAAAGAAACATTGTGATTCGTCCAAAAGATTTCGAGACTAAAGTAATAAAGGCCTACGTACAGACATCATCATATAGTATCTTTGTGCGTCCAACTGTCTACACAATTGTGCGTCCAATTGTCTTACAAATTGTGCGTCCAACTGTCTATACAAAGTGTGCGTCCAACTTTTTATATATACCAGTGCATCCACTAACTTTATTTTTCAAATGACGTGACTCTCTTTTTTCAAAGTCTTGATTGTTTTGAAAAGAAAATATCTTTTCACATAAGACAAAAGAAGGTACAAACGTCGTACATAGCAAACCACGTAGAGCAAAGAATCACGTAGAGCAAAACTCTTGTCGGCCAAAAAAGCAAATCAATCTAACTATAATTCAAGGTGCTACTCTATCAAGAGCAACCTTGCCTCCTCATTTTCAAAAGGACAAATATCTAACGGAAAACAGCTGGCAAATAGACTTGTGTCTAACGGATTTTTTCACTGAGTCTAAACGGAAAAGTTTCCTACCGTTTGAATTTAGAAGGTCAGACAAAGCTAAAAGAAGACGCTCTTCTCAAGAAAAAGAAGACACACAAGAGCAAGAAATTATTCAAGAGAAAATTCATTGTGCAACAAAAGCTTCAAAGCAATATTGATCTGTAAACCTTCTTATTCTTTCATTGTAAAGTTACAAACAAATTGTTAAGAGATGTATCGTGTAATACTCTCACTCTTAGTGAGTCTGTAAAAAGCTCGAAAAACCGCACTCAAGTCTGAGGATTTGTTGAGCCTGAAGAGGCTTGTCTATAAAAGAATACATATAGCCTGGAGAGGTATAGAATACTTGGAGTTGTAGTCGTGGAGTGACTAGGAAACAACTTGTGAAAAGTATTAAGTGATTTAGTGGAAAAATCTTCTCAAGGAAGGGACTGGACGTAGCTCTTTGATTTGAAAGAGTGAACCAGGATATATCTTTGTGTGAATCTCTCTATCCCTATCTTGTTAAGTTTATTTATTTACTAACTTGGGGATTGAAAACAAAGTCTCTTAAACGTTAGTTATCGTTTTTATTTGATTCTTTCATCTTGCTTGTCTAAAACGCTTTTCAGAAAAGGATTTCGAAAATTGGTTAGGAAACACAATTCAACCCCCCTTCTTGTGTTTGCCTGTTTCACTTTGAGGGATGACTTATTCTCTCTCCAAACATTTTGTAATAAAATAAAACGAGAAAGTAACATATACATGATATAAATGACTTGTTCTCTCTCCAAAAACTTGGTGCGTGAAATCCGTAAGTATACGGTTTCGTCGTCAAGTAATAAAAAGATCGAATCCACATGGACTATTTTTATGAATATCAATTAATTAATTAATCTAATTAAATTAAACAAAGGGAATATATTTGAGTGATAAGAACGTAGTAACCAAGCAATTAAATAAATAAGTAAATATTAAAATGCAAGAGTTCAAGAACAAGAATAGCAAGCTTTAAGAAAAGGTTTTTCAAATGTTATGAAAGCTTCCAGGATTGGGGGCAACCACAATGATACGAAACAAATCATAATTGACAGCCCTTTTATTAATATTGAAATTCAATGAAGGTGAATTACCCTAAACTATTTAATGTTTTTTCTCAAGAGACAAGAACCGTGTCCAATTAAACCAATTCCTACTCTCGTGGTAATTGAAATTAAACTGAACCCTTTAAGCTTTATGGCAATTCATTAAGTCCTCGAAAGGCTAAACCTACTCTCGTGATTTAGACCTTAAGTTCAATTCTTATGGTTCCAATACCCAGGTTCACCTCTCTGTACGTCCCTATATATTTATGAGATGCGAATATGTGGCCAGCAAATTCACATGAATAAGCGCAATAAGGATTGAATCAAAGAACATTCACAAATTAATAAAAGGATAAACAAATTCAATTAATCATCATCAATCTACCAAAGGGCATTGCCCAATCCTAGAAATAAGAAAACTACTCAAGCATTGTCATTGTAACAACGTTGATAAAAAAACATGGAAAAATACCCAAATAGAAATAGGGAAAAGATGAGAAAAGAATCCTAAAACCTCAATGCCTCCACTCTAACTAGCAATAGCCAAGTTCTCCCCCTAATTTCGAGCCTCATGGTTCCTTTATATACCTTAGGTCAAAAAGATTACAAAGCCCAACATAAAAAATAATATGGAACAAAATGTCTCTTGGTGTAAGCTAATATGCAATGCTATGATTCCTCCTTCTCGATCTTTTTATTGTTTGGAGACTTATTCATGTAAGTTGCCAATAGATGAGCATTTGAAAAATAAAGGTTGTATGTTGGTTTCGATGTGCAGTATGTGTTATAAGGCAGAGGAGACTAGCCATCATCTGTTTTTGGATTGTGAATTTGCTCGAAAAATCTGGTTTTGGTTGGCTTCAAAAATCAATGTTGGGATTGACTTAACTTCCTATTTGTCAGTTTTGGAGATTAGTAAAAGATCTTGGAGCCTGCAAGTTAAGGACACTATTGATATGATCCAAGTTAGAATCATCAAATTTGAAGGATCTATCCAAGAGCTTGTTCTTAGTTTTTATTTTAAAAAGACGAAAAGAATTGGGGGAAGAAGAAGGTGCGGTTGTCACCCGAATATGATTAACAAAAAGAAGCAACTAAAGAATGGAAATAAATAAACAAGAAACTTAACCAAACAAAGAATTAAAGTGCAACAACTAAAAACAGAATGTAAATGGTGCAAATGTAAAGAAGAACATAAAATAAATTAAGAAAATGGAAGAGGAAGAAGATAAAGGGGAAGGCGCCACAATCATCCATAGAATTGGAAGATTGATAAGCCAAGGAGGATTTGCCACAAAGAGATAGAACTCTTTGATAAGAATCAAACAAGTTCTAATCCAAGAACTTGAAGAGGAGGAGCCAATGCTCAACTCACAAAAATACCCAAATAGGATAAATTCTAATTTCATTCAAAGTTATAAAAAATGAGGCAATACAAGTCCTATTTATAGAAGCTAAGGAACATTCAAGGTTAAGGAGGTGAGCTTTTTCGTGAACCATGAAGCCCATTATACAATTAAAACCAAAACCCAATTACAAGCCTAAAAATTGATAAATGAGACCAAATCCGTCCAGAACAGCGTCCCTAACTTCTATCCCGCTTTTGATCATGATAGAGTATGAGTCAGGTCTTGAGCTTCAAATAAAAATTGTAGATATATCTCTTACCTTTCCAACGAATTAAGAATCACTTCAATCGGACATCTATAACTCAAGATATAGCCAAAATAAGAACACTGGTCACTTGGACTTGAATGGTTTTTCTTGGACTTGAATGGATTAATCTTCTTTTGTTACAAAATTGACCTGCCCCTCCTTTGCCTCCATCATTCCCCCCTTCTTAGAGAAAATTCAACCTCGAATTTATTATCTTGATACCTACATCAAGAGAAAGAACTAAGCTTATGGAAATTGAAAGTAAATCAAACATTGGATTTTCTTGAGTAGGAATCCTTTTATTTTTCTTATGTGCAACACCCAATCCTCCAGGGTCAAACACAAATTTAAAGAACTCACCACATGTGGCAAAGATGTTGGGAAATTTTTCATTATGCTCATACAATACCTTAAGATTGGTGAAGTCTAGAAATTGAAGTTCAAGGCGAGTAGGAAAGTTATACCTTTGAGAATTTGCATTGACGACCATATTTACCTCTCTATGCTTGGGCATGATGGCATTTGAGAGTATTGCATCCTTTTTGGAATACATCAAGTTATTCTCATAGGTGGAATACTCAAGTTTGGACCCATTGTACTTTTCACCCAAATAAACAATCGGTGGTCCTTTTTGAAGTAAAACAGCCCCCATGTTCACATTAGATGCATCACATTCAATTCGAAAGGACTTTGCAAGAATAGGTAAAGCAATAATGAATGCATTAGTGAGCCTATCAACCGAGTACACATGCAATTCATGAGAACTTACATTAAACCCAAGAAGGCTAACATGATTTGTGCAAGATGAATATTTATCAAAATTAGCACAAAAATTCCATACCCTCATATCATGATACCCACTTTTCAAATCAAACTTAGAAAGATGGCAACAGTCATGCGATTCATTAAGCAAGTAATAAAACCTATTTAATGTAGGAAAGTAGCAAGACCCATGCAATTTACCAAGCATGTTATAAAATATAGGAGTAGAATGGTCATGATTTTGGGGAGCCATGCAAGTAAGCAAACCGTGGGGTGTTTCCTTTGGACACACTTCTTCAAGTGTATTGGTTGTCTTGTAAGCTCCCTTTGAAGGCACATACTCAATTCTCTCATTCTCTTTTGCCTCTTTTTCTTTAGCATCACTCTCTTTTGTTTTCACCTCCCTCTCAAGTTTTCTCTCAACATGGACCTCACTCTCTTGTTCTAATTTCTCTCCCTCTTTCTTTTCTTCATCTCTTTTCAATCTCAAATTTGTCTCTTGAATTTTGTCTTGAGACATTTTATTCCAATATGCTTCAAATTTATCAATCTTTCTTTTCAATCTCTCCTCTTTTCTCTCAATATTTTTTTCACTCTTTTCCTTCTCATTTGGGCATTGATAATCCAAATGCCCCCATCCAAAACACACTAGGCACCTCATATCTCTACTTCTAAGTTTAAGAGTTGAAGTAGAAGGAACATTGCAATATATTTTGTGCCTCTTTCTTTTGAGTTGTTGCTCGACCTTCATGGATTAGTGCACTAAGTCATCAAGCTCCACACAGTGTTGAAGCCCAACAATGTCTTGGATGTCTTGGTTTAGGACATGGAGACACCGAGCCATTGTTGCCTTTCTTCCTTCATCACTATTGGCTCTAATCAAGGTCATCTCCATTTCTTTGTAATACTCATCCACACTCTTAGTGCCTTGTGTTAACCTTTGCAATTGGTTGCGAAGATCCCTTTGATAGTGGCATGAAACATGTCTCTTCCTTATCACAGCTTTCATCTCCCTCCAATTAGCAATAGGTTGTTCATCATATCTCCTCCTTTCCTTTTGGAAGTGATCCCACCATATCAAGGCATAATCAACAAACCCAAGAGATGCTATCTTCATCTTCTTTTGTTCACTATAGTGGTGACAAGAGAAGATTCGTTCTATTTTCATCTCCCATTCTAAGTAGGCTTCAGGGTCATTTCTTCATTGGAAAGTAGGTATTTTCACTCCCTCAATCCTATCTAAAGGTCTTATCATTTTCCTCACTAAGTGTTTCACTCAAATTGGCTTTTTCCACACCATTGGTTTATTTTGCACTCTTGCCTTTTCTCACTCAAAGTCCTCTTTCAGTATCCTTGGAAAATAACTATACTAATTCAAGAATGTAAACAAGTACCAAATCTTTGTGAAAAATCCAAATTAGCAATCAATCAAGAAGTTCAAGGAAAGAAAACTATTAAGACAAAACTTCGAAATTTAAAGACAAGCAAGAAAAGCTAAAAAGAAAAGAAAGCACACTCTAATGGAGAAGTAAGAAGACAAAGACTCAAGAACTAGTGTTTAGGAATAGAATTTGAGCCAAAAATATGTCTAAAACATCAAGTAATATCAATTTTAAGGCTATAAACACTTAGTTTAGGGGTTTTGTGGCCTAATTTGAATTCTGCCAATTTTTTTTCTTACTTTTTATAATTGCAGATTGGTCCATTTGTATTTTTCTAAATCCAGATTTTTTTTTTTTAACTTTTTGGGATCCTTACTTTTGCAAAATAACTTTGGCCACAAAATTTTTCTGAAAATTATAGAAAAGAACTCCCCAAACAGAATTCAAGTGAATCACAAAGATCAAATAGCTTTTTGAAACATGAACATGATGAACAAGGGGCTGTTCTTGGGAAGTGTGCCCAGAAATTAAGTTTCCCCAAATTGATGTGTAGTTCATGCTTTAAGCTTAAAATTGATTGGTATACTTGATTCCACTTGTAAAGACCTTTCAATCAAGGTTTAGATTAACACTCTAACACCAATTCTTGAAATTCATAAAGATCAAAGTGGCTCAAACTCCAAGAACAAGATGAAGAATTCAAAAAAATTCAAAAATCTAAAACATGGAATATGAGGAAAGGAAGCAACTTGAGCTATGAAACATCTTTTGGATGCTATGAATTACAAACCCCAATGGTCTAACAACTCATTACAACACCACA
Organism: Ammopiptanthus mongolicus; assembly: GCA_039655645.1. Classification (NCBI taxonomy): domain Eukaryota; kingdom Viridiplantae; phylum Streptophyta; class Magnoliopsida; order Fabales; family Fabaceae; genus Ammopiptanthus; species Ammopiptanthus mongolicus. The sequence goes on from CM077349.1 coordinate 43,294,853, forward strand.
AATGATCAAAATTGATGATCAAAATATGGGGTTGGGCATGGGTTTCAAGGTTAAAAAAATAGCTCAAAAATTGCAAAAATTTCAACACAATCCAACTAGCAAAACCCAAACTAAAAAAGAAATTAAGCTCAAGGAAGCTAGCTCTAAATACCACATGATATGATCCAAGTTAGAATCATCAAATTTGAAGGATCTATCCAAGAGCTTGTTCTTAGTTCTTATTTTAAAAAGACGAAAAGAATTGGGGGAAGAAGAAGCTGCGGTTGTCACCCGAATATGATTAACAAAAGGAAGCAACTAAAGAATGGAAATAACTAAACAAGAAACTTAACCAAACAAAGAATTAAAGTGCAACAACTAAAAACAGAATGTAAATGGAGCAAATATAAAGAAGAATATAAAATAAATTAAGAAAATGGAAGAGGAAGAAGATGAAGGGGAAGGCGCCACAATCATCCATAGAATTGGAAGATTGATAAGCCAAGGAGGATTCGCCACAAAGAGATAGAACTCTTTGATAAGAATCAAACAAGTTCTTATCCAAAAACTTGAAGAGGAGGAGCCAATGCTCAACTCACGAAAATACCCAAATAGGATAAATTCTAATTTCATTCAAATTAAAGTTATAAAAAATGAGGCAATACAAGTCCTATTTATAGAAGCTAAGGAACATTCTAGGTTAAGGAGGTGAGCATTTTCGTGGACCATGAAGCCCATTATACAATTAAAACCAAAACCCAATTACAAGCTTAAAAATTGCTAAATGGGACCAAATCCATCCAGAACAACGTCCCTATCCCGATTTTGATCATGATAGAGTGCGAATCAGGTCTTGAGCTTCAAATAAAAATTGTAGATATATCTCATATGTTTCCAACGAATTAAGAATCACTTCAATCGGACATCTATAACTCAAGATATAGCCAAAATAAGAACACTGGTCACTTGGACTTGAATGGTTTTTCTTGGACTTGAATGGATTGATCTTCTTTTGTTGCAAAATTGACTTGCCCCTCCTTTGCCTCCATCATCTATATTGGCTGCGATTGTTTTGGTTTTTAGGGCCATTTGGTATGCTAGATCTGGTTAGATTTGATAATAAAAGGATTTCATTTCAGTCAGTTACTTCAATGGTGGTTGGATGCACTTGTCTTTCAGGAAATTTATCTTCAAAGCATATGAACTCTTCTATTGATGACTTTTTTATTCTAAAGTCTTTTGATATTCTTGGTCATCCAAGAAAATCTCCTTCTATCATTCAAGTAGATTGGCTGCCTCCTCCTTCGGGTTGAGTTAAGGCCAATACTGATGGCTCTGCTCGTGGTTCACCTGGTTTTCACTACAAAAAAATGGTAAAATCGCGACCGTAGAATTCGGTCTCTATACATCTAAATTAGCGACCGAATTTGCGACTGAATAGTAGTCGTGGCGAAAGACATGGTCGCTAAGGTTCCCGCGACCGAATTTTAATTCGGTCGCTATTAGAGACCGAATTATCCGTAGCAATACTTAATATTTCGGTCGCTATGCTTTTGGCCACATTATGTCAGATAACCGAAATTAGCAACTTGATATTTGGTTGCTGAATCGGTCGCTAACTTGCGACTATTTATATTACCAGCGACCGATATATCGATGGCTAATTCGGTCGCTATAATTTTCATTTTTTTTAAAATTTTTTTAATAAATTCTTTTTAATTCTTATTATGATAATACATAAGAATCAATTAGATTCTTTTCAAATTATTGTTATTGATTAGAATTAAAAAAACATTTAAAATATTAAATATATTAAGTAACGCTATAAATGTATTAAACAAAACTTTAATATAGAGAAGGGGGTGAGAAGTCATCTATAAAGTCAAACCTAATGTAAACAAAACTCGTCCATAATTTAAATAAAACAAAAATGTAGCAAACAAAAATGTATCAAAAATCAAAATGGAGGTAGAGGCGGAAAGTCATCCTCGTCATCATCGGCGGCAGCGTCCTCTGGAGAAGGAGAAGGCACAACTGGATGAGGGGGTGGCACAACAGGAGGCTAGATCCTCATATGCTCCATCACCATCTGTAGATGCTGACCCTGCTCCACTGTCGTCTGCGTCAGCTGAGCAATCTGCTTCGCCATCAATCGTTCCCTCTCAGTCTTCTCCCTGAGCTCGGCGTTAAGCTGTGCAATGGTGTCCTACATTTGCTCGAACTGCTCTAAAGGGACGGTACCTGCGCAAGACGAAGTAGGCGTGCCAGATGATGAGGCAATAAACTCGTCGCCCAAGTGGCCGAGGCCATACACGTGCCCCTTCTTGTTCCTACCTCCGACGACCTCCAAATATATGGCATTGTCGTCGATGGAGATCGAAGATCGGGGGCCCTCACCAGATAAAACCTCATCTTGTGAGGCACGTGATATGACCTCATCCCGCCTATGATTATATGTGTCCTGCGAAGTATAGTAGAAGATCATTAGTTACAATTATAATATTAACAAGTAATAATAAGTCACAATTTTTAATTAAGTTTGTTTTTTACATACTGCGTAGTTACGAGACTTATCATTGACCCATTCCCCCGACTTTAACTTTTTGGTCTTTTCCACTAACTCCATAGCGGTCGGGGGTCGCTATAACTCCACAGCCTGCATATATTTAGATATTTTTTAAATTCATAATATTTGCAATAAATAGAAACTAAGTACTACCCTAAAATATCATTTAAACTTACAAACTCATCGAAGTGGGCGGCGGCCGATTTAGAGCCGCCGGTGTAGGCAGATGCCCCTCCATCAACAACTCGATTACGTCGGGCGGTGGCGCTCTTCTCCTTGAACTTTGGAGTGGCCCAATGGTTTTCCAGGCCCTCCCTAATCACTGGATCCATCCAGTTACCCTTATCCTGACCGGTTCTGAGTTTATTCATTGTGTTTTTCATAGCTAAAGAACCTTTATGGTCAAAATCGGTCCTGACGGTGTCCTCAATATGTGGAGCCCACCTATACGATTTCTGCAAGAAACACTTATTAGTCAAGCTTAAGAATAAAGCATTAAACCTAAAGTAAATGTAATTAAATATTTTAATAAATTATTACCTTAAACTCTCGAAAGAACATGTCCCTAACGTCCTGAGGGATGGCCTTTCAACTAGGCCATGCAACATCAAATTATTGTTTGAGGATCTTGGAAATGGTGTTGGAAGGGCCCTTCGCAGGTATAAAGCTGCGGGAAAATTAATTAAACAATGTTTTAAATATGACCTTAAATTAAATTATTCACATTTATATATAATAAAATTAAATTAACTTACTCATTCTTGCCCCTAGGGACAAGAAGCGTCCTCCGGTCAGTTGAATCCTGGCTTTCATGTGGCGCCACTGATGATGACGGTCCAATCGACGTCCTGACATCCGAGGCTGGTGTAGCTGGTGCCGATGCATCACCCGTGGGCCCAGCTGCAGATGTACTGCCAGGAGTGACTCTGTCAGAAGCCGACGGGTCGATGGTGGGAGAATCTGCCCCAAAACGACCTCTGCCATGACCTCTACCACGACCTCTGACAGGGACTCTGCCACCACGCTGGCCTCTGCCTCTGGACGAATCTGCCATCTGTGCTAAAAAAAGGATATGTAACATCATAATACTAACTAATTGATTAACTATAACAAAAACGAATAAACATCACAAATGAATAATACATAAGTTACCTAAATTGTATTTGTATCACTGAAATCACTCTCACTCTCACTCTCACTCTGACTTGATTGAAATGTGTCTTCGCTACATTCTTCCAAGTCAGACTGGTTCATTAACTCTCTATCAACTTCTTCCCCACTGCCAGCAATGTCCGCGAGAGAATTATCAATGATATCTAGCGTAATATCTAGTGATACGTGGGGCCCTACAAACTCATCATCTTGGTAAGGAACATCTTTCTCATGTTGATTGATTATGTTATCCGTAATTGTACTGCGAGCCTTTATCTTGATGACACCCAACCAGCTTTGATGTCCCTCGGGATATGGCGTGTAATAAACCTGCTCTGCTTGTTGTGCAAATATGAATGGGTTGTACGCTTTATTATATCTACGCGATTGCTTAACTTCAACAATGCCATATTTTTTATCTATTTTTGTCCCTACGTTAAGAGTACTATCAAACCAATCACACTTGAAGAGAACTAACTTCATCATGGGGAAACCGATATACTCAATTTCAATAATGTCAGTTAGAATCCCATAAAAATCCTCCTCTAATTGACCATCAGTGCCTCGTACACAAACACCATAATTACATGACTGCATTCCTTCACTCCATTGTTTTGTGTGAAATTTATATCCATTTACAATGTAATGATTCCATGATGTAACCGATCTTTTAGGCCCCCATGCCAAATTGGTCAACAAGGGATTTTGAGCATTATTTATTGGATCTAGAACCTACAAATTTTAAAAATTGAGCGTATAAATCATACTAATAGAAGAAAAAGTTGTGTAATAACTCAAGACACTCGAACTTACATATTGTTTGAACCACACAGGAAAGTGAGAAGTAATTTCCCGATCAATCTGAGCTTCCGAAATGTCATGTTGGATCTCCCTTAGAAAATTGGCATACATACTACACATGGAGGTTCAAAACTAGGCGATTAATGAAACTAAATGACAACATAATTAATAAAACACAATGTACACACTTACTCTAAATATGGCGACATCTCTTCACAATTTTGAAGAATGTACAAATGAGCAACATTAATGTCACCTTGGTCCAAGAAATATCCTTTGGATTTGCCACTAAATTTGCTTGGATAATTGAATATTGATATAGGAGGACTAGACGAACAACTTTCACCTGAATCAACCTTACGTGGTATTCTAGTCCTTCTCGT